>OX031017.1:2459735-5084735 GCA_943736025.1 Tenthredo mesomela
TATCCTGAGCGCAGGTTCTTCGATGAAATCAGATTTACACGTAGTTTTTCTCCCTCGATTCAGCAGTTCTATAATCACCATTTCTAAACCGTTTGACCATATATATATATGGGGAATTCCACGTGAACTCGACCAATGTTTTTCCCTCACCATTTTTGATTTGCTTTACAATTTTTTACACGATTCTACGATCTCGAAAAAGCACTGCTGAATTTTTTCAGATTTTTCCCTCCAACCGTTAATTTTCAATGATTATTCAAACCCATTTTGAAAACGGCATTTTTTAAAAATCTCGAAAAATTCTCAAAAATATTATTTTTTATTTCGATCATTTTGACACCCCTCCCATGATGGGATCATTATTGCTTATTTTTTTTCAGCACTTTTAACATTTTGATAAAACGAAACACCATGTTCCAACGTTTCGAAAATTCTTGAAAAATTACCAAAAATTCTGTGTTCAATTGTGAATGTTTTCGCGTGAGACCCACGATGACGGACGGAAAATACTTTTTTTCGGAAAAAATACTTTTTTTTTGTCCGTCATCGTGGGTCTCACGCGAAAACATTTAGAATTGAACATAGAATTTTTGGTAATTTTTCAAGAATTTTCGAAACGTTGGAACATGGTGTTTCGTTTTATCAAAATGTTAAAAGTGCTGAAAAAAGAAGAAACAATAATGATCCCATCATGGGAGGGGTATCAAAATGATCGAAATAAAAAATAATATTTTTGAGAATTTTTCGAGATTTTTAAAAAATGCCGTTTTCAAAATGGGTTTGAATAATCATTGAAAATTAACGGTTCGAGGGAAAAATCTGAAAAAATTCAGCAGTGCTTTTTCGAGATCGTAGAATCGTATAAAAAATCGTGAAGGGAATCAAAAATGGTGAGGGAAAAATATTGGTCGAGTTCACGTGGAATTCCCCATATATATATGAAATCGTGACTGAAAGTTTTTTCCTCTAAAATTTGTCCCTGCTTCTACGTAAATAATTCATTTACCTATATATATGAATAGAATCGATTTGAATAAATAAATAAAAAATCAATGCAAAAAAAAAAAAAAAACTTAATCAAATTAACTTTAACTTAATTAATTAATTTTAACTTAATTAAAAAAAACTTAAAAAATTTAATCGATTTATATAATTTTTTCTTATACTTATTTTTGAATTATAATTAAGGGAACCAGTACAGCGACTTTTCGAGAAATTACATCATAGTCCGAAATCAATTTATTTCATAACCAAAGTTCATTTCACATGAAAATATTTTTCTTTTTCAAAATCATGTGTCGTAAGTATTTTAGAGCACCGTTTGACCGATTCAGGTCATCTTGGATTCATTTTCGTCAGAAAACAAATCCTCATCGTGTGAATGTAGGAATTTTGAAATAAAAAATTGTGTCATAAGTTATGATCAATTTACCAAATTTGGAAAAATTATTATCACTCATTTCTTAAATAACTTGGCCAAAACGAACATTTTTTCAAAATTCCTACATTCACATGATGAGGATTTGTTTCCTGAAGAAAATGAATCCAAAATGACCTGAATCGGTTCAACGGTGCTCTGAAATCCTTACGACACATGATTTTGAAAAAGAAAAATATTTTCATGTGAAATGAACTTTCGTTATGAAATAAATTGATTTCGAACTATGATAATTCCTCGAGAAAAGTCGCTGTACTGGTCCCCTTAAAAGAACAAAATCGCTTTTCTATACTTTTTTAATTACAATCTAAAATCACAGTAGATTCACGACTGGGGTAATTAATTTTTTTTCTTTTTTCTTTTTTTTAACGAGAAAAACACGTGCGAATATTTGTAAAAATTCACGATCTTCGAAATAACAGTTCAAATTGCTTACCAGTGAAATTAGAATTTAATTGTTAACCAGGTTGAATAGACCCTTTATATTCTACTACTCTGATACATAATTGTGTTAAAAAAAAAAAAAAAAAAATACAAAAATATACATATCGAAATTAATTAAATTTTTGCATTCTTTTCTTTTCTTGTTTTTTTTTTTTTTTTTTTTTTTTATATTGTTTTTTCTCTCGGTCAGTTTTCATCCCTTATTTTTTTTTTTACATCCTAATAATATACCCATAGCAGTTAATACGTTTTTCATTTCCCTTACCTGAGGATATTTATCATACATTATATACCCAACCTGATTAATAATATATTATATTGAACTCGCGGGTTTAATACTGACAATGCGTAAAAAAAAAAAAAGGGAAAAAAAAAAAAAAAATTCTGAACTTTTATGAAAAGATTGATAAAACGAAGCCCTGTTCGTAATAATTCACTATATCGCATCTCATATCGTTTCAGGGGATGAAAGAAAAATCGAAAGATAAATCAGGTATTATACGCATTTTTTTTTGCGATGTATATTGAAAAATTATATTTTTCAGGGCAAAAATGACTCCGAAATATTAACGAAGTAAATTCGTGATCCCGATAATAATTATAGCAATTAATTATTTATAAACCGCAAACACATAACTATAAAGTGTAATCAATATATTTTTAATTATAATATGCAGATTGGGAAAGTGCACACAGCAAATGACTTTATTATTAATTCAACTGCACCCCTGCGAGGCACAGACTTTGGTCTAGTCTTTATTAATTCACCGAGATTATACCCTAGGGGGGGGTAAAATAATATCATTTTAATTATATTTATCGCCAACTTTGTATAATCGTATTATTTAGCTTGAAATCGTAACTTGCGGATTTGAATTAAAAATGTCAATTATTGAAAATCGATTATCAAAGAAAATGGCGCAATTTTTTTCAGTACCTACGATTTTCTCTATATTGAAAAAATATTTTTTCCCTATTCTTTTTTTTTTTTTTTTTTTTTTGCGCAATTTGGGATTTTATATTCTGCTTAAATTTAGCCCCAATTCGATCGCTATATAGATATTATAATATGAACGCGAATGTGACGTACGTGAAATGAATTTGTAAACGAGGAGAAAAGCTGCGGGGCGGAATCAAGCTTGTTTATTATTTATGAGCTTTTTCGTATTGTAAATTGAGAAGAAAATTCTTGAATCCTCGATCTATGGTATACTGAGATCTCGAATATCTGCAGTACCGCAGATCTAACTGATGTATACTTGATCAGTGCGATGATATACAGAAATATATTCGTATATGCATGATCTATGCTATTATATCCAGAAAACGCGTCCTTTCTGCATTTGCGGCAATCAATCAAACTGCGAATACGTTAGGCGAAAATATACCTATCGCGTTATCAAAAAAATTTCATTCGCTTCAATTTCATCGATATATGGAGAAATTTTATTAAAAAAAGAATTTATAAGGGATGAAAAATTGCCATTTTATTACACCAGATGTTTTCCTAGATATTTACTCGTCGTTTTTGATCGTTAGAGATATTTAGGCAATTTATTTAACGGTGGTGTACAATAAACGTCGGCGAAACCGCACGATATACAGGATTCCCGCATAGCGAGTTGATGAGAAGTAATGAATTTTGTTAAATTAACTGGCTGGAAAACCGACCCGCTAACTCCTGGGTTGCCTGGTTCTTTTCAGATTTCAAGAAACTCGAGGGAAAATAATTTCTAGATTTATATTATAACTACGATCGGTTGAAATATTTTTTAATTATAGATCATTAGGGTATACAAGCGAATTTTTGAATTATTGTATTTTTTTCTTAAAATTCGAGCTATTCTACACCAGAAATTACTCTTCATGATTTTCACTGGGATCAATCCTTGCGGAGATACGGTTTTTACAAATATGTGTAAATTTAATTGTTTGATACAACCGGATCGGTATATTGAATATTATAAATGATCAATTATCAAAGGCTACAAGCATGTCTTTGAATTCTAATATTTTTTTTCTAAAACTTCGGTCTTTTCTACACCAGAAATAACTCTTAGACATTTTCTCTAGGATCGATCCTTGCGGAGATACGATTTTTACAAATATGTGTAAATTTAATTGTTTGACACAACCGGATCGGTATATTGAATATTATAAATGATCAATTATTAAAGGCTACAAGCATGTCTTTGAATTCCAATATTTTTTTTCTAAAACTTCGGTCTATTCTACACCAGAAATCACTCTTAGAGATTTTCTCTAGGATCGATCCTTGCGGAGATACGATTTTTACAAATATGTGTAAATTTAATTGTTTGATACAACCGGATCGGTATATTGAATATTATAAATGATCAATTATCAAAGGCTACAAGCATGTCTTTGAATTCTAATATTTTTTTTCTAAAACTTCGGTCTATTCTACACCAGAAATCACTCTTAGACATTTTCTCTAGGATCGATCCTTGCGGAGATACGATTTTTACAAATATGTGTAAATTTAATTGTTTGATACAACCGGATCGGTATATTGAATATTATAAATGATCAATTATTAAAGGCTACAAGCATGTCTTTGAATTCTAATATTTTTTTTCTAAAACTTCGGTCTATTCTACACCAGAAATTACTCTTAGCGATTTTCGCTAGGATTGATCCTTGCGGAGATACGATTTTTCTAAATCTTTGTGAATGTGATTGTGTTCAACAAAACTAGATCGGTACATTCAATATTCAAAATTATGAATTATCAGAACATAAAATCGACATTATGGAATCTTGTATTTTTTTTCCTGAAATTTTGGTCTATTCTACACCAAAAAACCGTTTAAACGATTTTCTCTACGATCGACGTTTTCGGATATACGATTTTTCGAAAACTTTGACAAGAATTTCTAAAAAATTCATACCTCGGAGTCTATCAACCGTAGAGAGAATTGCTCTGGTACATTATCGTCTCAAAATTCATCGAAAATTCTAAAAAAAAATGTTAGAAATCGCTGAAATGATAATTAGGCATTTGAATATCATATTAATCGAATAAGAGAAATGAAAAACGACCTTTTGCCTTCGTTACTTCTCCTAAATCCTTCGAAGAAAATTGTTAACTTTGTATTTTTTTTTTTTTTTGTACAGTTTCAAACGTTGAACCGAATTTTCTGACTTCTATTATATACAGATAGCTGGTGAAATTTACCTATTTAAAAATGTAAAGATAAAGTTCTGACTGTCGAGACGGTGCGTGGCGTGTCTCGAGTCCTCGAAACTAATTGAATAATTAAGATCTTGCATCGATTTGTCGTGAAATGTTCAAAAAGTCAAAGTCCCAAACTTCGCAAACTCAAAACATGTTGAAATTAACAATTTAAGGGATGATTCTGCGAGCTCGAGTTCTAAACATGAAAATTCATGAAAAAAGGGGAATTATCTCGATTCCCAGCTAAAGTCCCTCGATTTCTCTACTACTCGGTTTTGTCGTCGAAGAAAACTATTTGGGGAAAATTTACAAAAAAAAAAAAAAAAAAATTAAAAAATGAAAATGAAAATAACATTAAAAACAAAATAAAATAAAATAAAATACAAAAATTGGGTAGAAATGACAATCTTGGCCAGTAAATTTCTTGTATCTGAATACAAAATGGAAAAATATTGCATCCCTTAAATTTCTTTCTTTGAAAATATTAATTTTCTGTATTGGTTTTTTTTTTTTTTTTTTTTTTTTTTTTGTTTTTTTGGAATTTTTTTTTGTTTGAAGTATAAAATTTATCATTTGAAATGGATATGAGAGATTATCGTAATGCAGGTCAACTGTATAGTCACTGAGAGTTGGTCGTATAGTCTAGTGAATCGTTGATCACAAAGATTAGCATTTTAATCGTAGCTGGTTTGAAGTGGGTAGGTAATTACTTCCCAACGAACCAACGAACCAACGAACCAACCAACCAGCTTTTATACAGACATACTACGTATACATATATCTCAAAGGTATGTAGGTATGCAAATAGCTAACAGCTCGTCGTGGTATCCCAAAATTTTTATTCTGACCAATTTTAAATCGAAAATGCATTTAGAATTTTTATTTTCGTTGGGTGTGTTTCCCTTACGGAAAAAACCCTTCAAGTTTGAGGGTGAACCTTCAATTTTCAAGGTTTCACCCTCAATTCTGGGGGTGAAACCCTGAAATTTCAGGGTTCAACCTCCAATATTCAGGGTAATACCTTCAATTCCTATGGATGAACCATCAATTGAAGGGTCAACCGTGAAAAGTTGGTGGATCAACCCTGAAAATTGAGGGAAAACTCCCAAGAATTGTGGAATATCCCTCAAACATTGAGGGACAACCTCCAACAATTGAAGGATAACCCTGAATAGTTGGGGGTCAATACTGAAAATTGAGGGAAAACCCCTAAGAATTGAGGAATATCCCTCAAACATTGAGCGACAACCTCCAACAATTGAGAGATAACCCTGAAACGTTCTGGGACAACTCTGAGAATTGAGAGATGACCCTGAATAGTTAGGGGTCAACCCTGATGAGTGGCGGGTCACTTCAAAAGTCACTTCAAAAAGTCACCTCAAAAACCCTGAAGTTGAAGGGACCCCCATTTGACGGTTGTTCTTCAAGTTGAAGGTGCCCCTCAATTCAGGGTTAACCCCCCAAGTTGGGGGTACGAAATCACCCTGAACGTTGAGGGCTCAGTTGAGGGTGATATTTTGAGGGTTTTTTTCCGTAAGGGTAGCTTCGAAAATTATATCGTTGAAAATCTGTCGAATTTTTTATGAAATACTTACTACTACAGGTAACGAGTGTAACAAGTTTCAGATTTTTCGGAGCTAATATACTGCAATAGAAAAAAAAAATAAAAAATAAAAAAATTAACTGCGAAATAACGCAAATCGTGTTTTCTTAAAATCGGAAAATTCGGAGGCTTTGTGGCGGCACTTGGAATTGAGATATGAATCTGAAATTTCGACTGAACTTTTTTGTATATATCCGGAGATGTCTTGGCTCATGAGAGCGTCGAATTTCAAAAATGATAAAATCAAGGACTACCCTAGTATATTTTCTTCTATTGGCTGCAACTCGATTTCATGCATTTATAATACAGCTGTTATAGATATAATAGCATGCGTCAAGGTACAGAAAATCTTTTGATGTTCTTTGCGATACTGTCAGCTGCACGTACGTGTATCTCTATTCACTTTATCGAATCATCCCAGAAAGAGATATCTTTGTATACTAGACTCCGACCCAAAGTTGAATTTCCTCTGTATGACTGTAGCGGGTTGATCAATATCGAGATACATCAATTGAATAATGCTCGTATTTAAATATTAGATTTCTTTTTCTTCAAATTATAAATAATATTGAAAAATTTTCTCACGCTATTCGATCTTTTTTCTTATATCAATGAATTCTCTCGTCTATTTTATACATATTAGGGTGCTTTTTTTTGAAACGACTATTTTTTTTTTTTTGCAACTCCCCATTGAAAATCTTGTTGCAGACATCGAAAGGGGAATCCTGTTCAATTTTTAGCTCCTAATTCCGATTCTAGTACTCGCGCTCTTATTTTTAAGTTTTTCCATGCTTAGAGCATGTGAACATTGCGACTTTTTCTTTAGTCGCGCACAACTCAGCCGCATTTCAATGGATTGTTCTCATCCAAGACTCATTTTACAGAGAATTTAGTGTTCTTCAAAAGTGCTTCGGGTAGTTTGACTGTGGTTTCAACCGCCGCACTTGTGTGAGCCTCCAAAGTCGATTTTATGCATAATTCTTCTTTCTCGCTGTGGGCGAATAAACAGTTGGACTTGGAGAAAAAAACTTCAGAACAATTTTGTAGGAAATTTATTTCTCTACAAAAAAGTCCAACACATAAAGTCTCTCAAATCAGTATTTCAAAAGATATAAGGACTTTGAAGTTTTTAAATATAAAATTCCAACAAAATGTCAAGTTCAATATTTTCAAGTCAGTCAAACTATCTTGGGCACTTTTGAAGAACACTAAATTCTCTGTCAAATGAGTCTTGGATGAGAACAATCCATTGAAATGCGGCTGAGTTGTGCGCGACTAAAGAAAAAGTCGTAACGTTCACATAATATGCTTTTAGCATGGAAAAACTTAAAAAGAAGTGCGCGAGTACTAGAATCGGAATTAAGAGCTAAAAAATTGGACAGGATTCCTTTTTTGACGTCTATAACAAGATTTTCAATGGGGAGTTGCCAAAAAAAAAAAAAATAGTCGTTTCAAAAAAGGCACCCTAATATATATATTAGGTGTTTTTTAATTGTTACGCTCCCAAGGGTTCAAACGGATCCTTTTGATGAAAAAAAATTTGTCCTAAATTTTGAATGCTCTATCTCAATTTTAACATCCCGCGCACGACCGCCGAAGTATTTTTTTTTTTTTTTTTTTTTTTCAATTTCAATTTAGTTGACCCGATCACTTATATTTTATATGTTATTTGAAAAAAAAAAAACTCATTTCAATAAAAATTGTTAAAGTTTTTTTTTTTTTTTTTTTTTTTTTTAGCAGATTGAAAGAGAAAAAACAATTTGGCGGTCGTGCGTAGAATGTTGAAATCGACGCAGGATGCAGAATGTTGAAACTTCGACGTTAATGACTTGACAAAGTTGGGTCATACATGTTTTTTGTAGGAAATTGAAAAAAAAAAAAAAAAAAAATACTTCGGCGGTCGTGCGCGGGATGTTAAAATTGAGATAGAGCATTCAAAATTTAGGACAAATTTTTTTTCTTCAAAAGGATCCGTTTGAACCGTTGGGAGCGTGAAAATTCAAAAGCACCCCATTTAAGGACCACCCTAATATACATATACAAATATACAACGTTTTTCATGTATTCTTTTATGCATATGTGTTAACGTCTTGAAATCCACTCTGTATAACATCAATAAATTATTATTATACTCTATTGACTATATAAAACATCGCGAGTTTCATGGTGGGTGAAATTTATAGTCGATTATTATTTATACAGCTCCCACTTTTAAAGGGTACAATAAATTTTAACGATCCATAATATAAATATATAGTTTTGTTTGATGTTTTAATCAACAGGTAATTCATTAGATCGATCGCACAATAAATTTCGACAATATAATATTGCGGATGGAAAAAAAAAAAAAAAAAAAAAAAAAATCATCTTTTCTTTTTTTCTGAACCAAAGAATTCACTTTTCTTATAAATTTCTCGCAAAATCTATAATACTATAATACGATCGGAGACACAATTTTTATTTCCGTAGAAATTCACAAACGAATCGAAATTTCATATGCCCGGATCGTCGACCTGTAATTGGAGGAAGTCTATTATACACACGGTTCCAGAATTTTGCTTTTTCGCTTTTCGAAAAAAAAAAAAAAAAAAAACCCTGTAATTATACCTTAGTCTGTTCCATTATAAAATTCAGAAGATCAAAGCCATTTGGAATTAAAATTCTGTCTGTTAATTCTGCGGGCTTTTCCAAATTTTCCCGAGCATATAATATATATATATATATATATATATACCAACCAACAAACGAGCAATGCCGCAGTTATGCGTAAGGATTTAGGTACGTTAACGCCTCTATATTTGCAGAGGTAAAATCAGTATCACAGTATATGTTAAATCTGAAATATAAACGGGTGATTATAGTAATATAATTATATAAAATTATTACATCAACTGCGGTTATTAATTGTTTCTTAATCTAATTTATGTCTAAATTTATTTTTTTGCAATTCTGATCGAATTTTCGAATTGTTTTTTTTTCTCGTAACCGGCTTGATTTAAAAACTTTCTGAATACAGAATTCTTATAGGAAATTTCACGCTCTACAAAAAAGTACTGATATAGAATTTTCCTAACTCTCACCGATTAAGAGATATTCGCCTATAAATATTGAGTCATACGACTCTGGGAAAAACAATTTATTTTTCAACCGCGCATCAAAATTTCGTTAGAGCATCTCAAATAGAACATCTCAGCCAAATATGAGCTCTTAATATTGATATTTAGAACTGCCTATTTTAATAACTAAAATTAGTATACCTAACTAAAAATAGTTACGAAATTAGGCAGTTCTAAATATCAATATTAAAAGCTCATATTTGGCTGAGATATTCTATTTGAGATGTTCTACCGGAATGTTAATGTGCGTTTGAAGTTTTTTTTTTTTTTTTGGCACACCCTAATATATACGTATGGGGCATTTCATACAGATTTTAGAATTATATATAGCCAACGACGTGTTAATTTTTTGAAATCTTAATTAAATGAGAGAATTTTGGAAATATTTGAAAACAAAAAATAAATTCTGAGTCGTTTTTAGAATTCGTGAACCGAATCCGAAAGGTCGATTCGGTACGAAATACCCTATATATATATAGAAAGTCAATTTAGTTCGGTATAAAGAAGTATATATATATATATATATATATATATAGAAAAAGAATAAGAAGATCGTTAACGAGATGAATAAGAATAATTATACTTTACCGTTGAACCGATCACCGAAGTACGATCAATTTATATACTCACCCACCCACGCACGAACTCTATTACCGATCCTAAATTCACATAATTTAAATCCGTAAAGGAAATATATACTCGAGCGATTTTATATATACTAAATAAATAAATAAATAAAGAAAAAAAAAAAAAAAAAAAAAAAAAATAAGTATATAAAGATTTTTCGATCATTTAGTCAAGTTGATCCAATTTATAAGTTGTTTAAGATTTTTTTACTCGGTTTCAAGAGAAAAAAACAAAATTAAAATTCAATTACCATACTGAAAATAAAAAAGAATGAAAAATGAGTTGAAAAAAAAAAAAAAAAAAAAAAAAAAAAAATCGTATAAGAAAACGTTGAAATCCAACCAGATATTGAAATTTTTTTCTAAGCCCGTTAATGTCGATGTAAAATCCTGTAAATTTGAGATCCTTTAATTTCGTTTTTTTTTTTCTTTTTTTTTTTTTTTTTTCTTTTTTTCCGAAATCAATTTTAGCCGATGAATGAAGTAAAAAAATAAAAAAAAAAAAAAAAAAAAAAAAAATTAGCAAAAATGAATGAAGATATTTTTTTTTTTTTTTTTTTCGATTGTGGAATCGTAGACACGATGATGAAAATTTATATTCAGATAGTAGTATTTATATGTTATTTCCGCTTATCGATATTCGGTTTCTATTGAAATTTATATAATAATCTCTCGATTACAGTTTATTGATAAAAAATTATGATTGGGTATGCGGGGGGGGGGGGGGGGGGTATAAATATCGCTGATCAAGTATATACATATAGGGAAAGAAAGTGATCCCACCCACACCCATATATACCTTGTACCGCTATACTATATAATATATACGTTCGTTGAAACGAGATTGAAGATATTTTAAACTCCTTAGATACGCTTTGAATTTATTTCAATCTCTCTAGAGCTCGACCTTTTTTTTTTTTTTTTTTTTTTTTTTTTTTTTTTTTTTTTTTCCAGCAAATCTATTCACGGGTATCGAAGAAAACTCCTTGTAAAATATTACCTCCCGCGTTGAAGTAAAGAGAGAAAGGAAGAAAAAAGGCAGTTGAAAAAAAAAAAAATAAATAAATAAAAAATAAAAATTTATCGAAGATTCTGCGAATAAATTAAATTTATTTGCGTGTATGGGAATAAAAATGAATTATTCAAAGCTTTTACATAAACTTTGAGTTGATATTAATTATTTTTTTTTCTTCTTCTTCTTCTTCTTTCATTTGCCATCTTTTTTTGGTACCGAAGATTCGCGTATATAGATTAAAATATTGTAAACTTTTTATTCTCAACTCGTTTAGTATATCTCGTGTATATATATATAAAATTATATAGGTATAGAACAGCGATGAGATAGCTTCGCTGGGAATTATAAGACGGGGAAGAAAAGAGAGAAAAAAAAAAAAAAAAAAAATAAGAGTAGGTAATAATGAAAATTAAAAAAAATTAAAAAATTAAAATGAACATACATATATATATAGGTATAGTATATATTTATTTCTCGAAGGATTAAAGCACGTATAAAACACGCTTCGTGTGAAAAACACGAATTTATACTTGTACACAGAGGTATGTATGTACTTGGGGGTAAAGAGTGAAAAAAAGAAAGAAAGAAAAAAAAAAAAAAAAAAATAATAATAATAATAATTATTAAATGAGAAAGATAATAAAGAAAGTTAAATAAAATGAGATAAGCTCGTCTCGTAAGACCAGAATTTTAACACCAATCGTTAAAACGGAACGAGAGAGAGAGAGAGAGAGAAAAAAAAAAAAAAAAAAAAAAAAAAAATTCGAGGTAATTAATTGTTTCTAATTAATTTTCTCACATCACTGCGCATAATGGATACATGCGTGTGTTATTAATTTTTTGAATTACAAAAGAAAAGAAAAGAAAAAAGAAAAAAAAAGAATAAAAATATATACCTAAAACATATTTAATGAAAAATTTATTCTGATCGTTCGAAAAAAAAAAAAAAAAAAAAAAAAAAAAGAAAAATGAATCCCCTATTAAATCATTTATGTAAAATAAAATTTTCATCAATCTTTCTTTTGACCCTATGGATAGAATAATTAACGTGGAGTCTCTTATTTAGGGTATAAGTACTTATAGTTATAATAGTCGATTACTGTTATTTTTAATGGTAATATTTAATGTCATATATTAACAGAATCTAGATCGAATTGTAATTAGACCACGTGTCTATATAGTTTTTTTCATACAATGAATAAAACCCGGTTGTTACACTCTTTGATGTTGAATTTTCCATCGACCATTTAAGGGCAGGAAAAAAATAGATTGAGTAAATGGTGGTTTTCGATGAACGATCGTTTATTCAAAAACAACATTGCGGGTTCGGGCTTTTTATTATACGAACAGGTGATCCTGTTTTTTTTTTTTTTTTTTTTTTTTTTTTTTTTTTTTTTTTTGTTGGATAAATTAGCCTCATACCTCCGCACCCCATTTTAACTGTTTTACTACCCAAACGAACGATCGTTGCAAACAGAGGGGTCCGATGGGTGTGTATTTCAAAAAAGAAGAATTTCAATTACGGATTCGAAAATTCTTGTCATTTTTGGAAAAAAAAATGAACTCGTGTTTCTTTAAAATCATGAAACTTATAAATTTAGGGGTTGATTTGTTTCTTTTTGGGCTCCTTCTTTCTTTCATATTGCTACCCTTATACATATTATACTCGTGGGTCTATTTTTCGGGGATAGTTAGTGGCGTGAAGAAGTACCGGAACGTGGACTCACGTCTACTTCCTTCCGCTTTTCCTGCCTCTTTCAGCTTTCCTCTTTCCTCTTTCCTCTTTCCTATTTCCATTTTGTACCCTGCTTCCGCAGAATCTCGTTGTCGCCGCTTCTTCCTTCGTCGTGGTTCGTGTTGATTCAATGGTTTAACTTTCTCCCCGTCGCGTCGTTCGCTGTTTGTTTACCACCCTCCGTCCTACCCACTCCTTGAACAAATACAAACAAACACCAAATACGGTAGAGAAACCAACAAATCTTCCGCAGCTAGGTAGAACTGGACATAGTAGATTTAGAACCACGTGAACGAAAAATTGGCACAGTGGTTCCCAGACCTAGAAATCATCTGGTTTATCCTCTCCTTCGAAGATGAGAAAGCTATAGGTTAGCTCAGTTTGGCAACAAATTTGTTACACCACCTCGCGACTTTGGGATTAATTTTCGCAGTGAAATAGTGATTATTTCGAAAATCTATAAGACATCAAAAAGTCGTAAAAAAAGTGAACAAACAATTTTCTCCTTTGCCATTTTGCTCCCAAATCATCGTACGCAAAACTAGAGTCCAATTCGAGTCTCTAAGGGTAGATTTGATAATAGTCGCCGAGTTTAACCCACGGGAATAAAGTTCCATCGCCAATTATTTCCGTCTCGTTAAGTACACTGCGATTTAAGCTCTACCAATTACAGTTTCAACGTTCAATGTTCAAGCCTTAGCTGCATATATGAACAAAGTTTGTGATCCAACTGCAATACGCATTCAGCTAAACGTAGTTTGCTTATTTATATATGCGATTCAATTGGGACTTTATAGAATTTCGAATGCATTTATTTTCAAAGTTAGTCCAAGCTCGAGCCACTCCAGACTTCCTTGTCCACATGCAGAGTATAGCTAGCTGCAGAGTTGCAAAAAGGACGTTAAACAGAAAATTGGCGTTCCCTCAACTCTGCAATTGAAAGTTCTGAAGTGGTTTCGCGGACAGATTGATAGGGTCAATCAAACGGGTTAAAAATTTTTATTCACAAACGCGAATATAAGCGAAAGGGTTGACTTTTTTTTTTCATCACTGGAGGTAATCCATGCGCCTCCATCAGTCGATTCACTAAACTTCATCAATATTTATATGTCTGCGGTTCAGACTTCGGCGAGTTTCTCCGAAGCGAATTAATCTCTTGAACTAACTAGCCGGAACTACAACCGCTAAGCAAGTAAATCGCTAAAGCAATTTCAATATATACGTATAGACGTAGTTACATCCTGTGCAGTAGGATTGATTATTCTAATGTACGAATACACTGCATGCACGGTGATTTTCATGGAATGAAAATAATTCCGTACTAGACTGATGGCATTGACGAATGAAAAAAAAAAAAAGAATTCTCCCCTCTTGTAATAAAGTTTTGTAGATCATTGAGGGAGGTCAAACCCTTAATATATAAGGTTGATTTTAGTCTGGTTTGGTCTACATCATACTCCTCTTTGATGTCACCACCTGTGGCTGCCGCTCTGTCTCCGAAACGGAAACAGCCCCGCAGTATAGGATATAGAAAGGGGAAAGATTTTCCAGTATCCATTTCCTTTCGTTTCATCCTTTCTTTTTTATTCCCGCATTTAAAGGCGATCTCATCTTTCTACCCCTGCCTGAATCTGACAAGATATAAAAAAAAAAAAAAAAAAAAAAAAAAAAAAGGAACAAAAGGGCAGTGAAGTGCTCGGAAAGTAATCAGAATAATGTCCGTATAGTTACAGGAATGAAGAAGACTATATGTAGTGACTCGCCTATCGCTTATAGTAGAGATAGGGTAGTATACTGGGCTTTTACCAGAGCCATTTCATCGCATAAAAATCGGGAGAGAAACACTGAACCATAGGTAGTAAAATAAGGGGGGGGGGGGGGGGGGGGGGGGAGCAAAATACCACGTCGTGAATAGAGGAGCTTAAGTCCTGCGCACCTATGAGGTAGAAGGTTAAAACTCATAATGTGGCTATACGCGCAGGATTGAATTTTAGTTATAAACTTCCATATGACGATGGGTATAACTTCACCTAACAGACATTTTTATCTCATCAATTTTCTCTAAGTACTGAAAAAGTTTATAAATTGATGGAAAATTTCATCCACTTCGTGTTGGGGATGATGGGGTTCATTTTCAACAGCCCAGACAGCACGGAATATTGCCCAATATTGTAGCAACATTGTAGCAACATTGTAGCAACATTGTAGCAACATTGCAGTAACATTGCAACATTGTAGCAACATTGTAGCAACATTGTAGCAACATTGTAGCAATATTGCAATGTTGCTACAATGTTGCTACAATGTTGCTACAATATTGGGAAATATTTCGTGCTGTCTAGGAAAAAAGCGCATATCGAAATATTGTTGAAAGGGGTAGAAGAAGCTAGAACTCTTCCGGTCTTTTTTATTTATCAACAAGGTCATTCGAGCTTTCGGTTAGTACTTGGTGTAAAAAAAAAAAAAAAAAATTATATATATCGTTAGCGAGTAGTCCGAGTATACAGGGATTTAACGATGGAAAAGGTGAGTAAAGAGCGTCACTCCGGGCTGCGTGAGTCCAGTAATATTGAAAAATTTTTTTTGTAGAACAAGTGTGGGTGAACTCTCTACATGATCACACACATAATTGGGTAGTAAAAAATTCATAGCTTCAGTGGCACGCGGTTTTACGATCGAATTACACCAGTGTACCCCATGTGTGTTCATGGTCTGTATAACGTTATCAGAGTGTCTTGCGGTGGTAGCAGAGTTTTTTTTTTTTTTAATTTGTGAAGGGTTGCGCGACAACGGGTTTCACCTTTCATAAAATAGTATATAAGCAAATGCATTTATTTTTCTTCCATCTTGCAAGAATTTATGCTGATAGTATTTTCATCTCGTATAATCTAATCCAAGTTCGTTACCATCTGGTTGTTTCAGACGCTGAAAACTGTTTGGAAAGTGAGAAGTGTTGCCACAGTAGGTGAGTCGATCTTTGTGTAATGTTCACTCGTCTATATTGAGCTATAAAATGTCATATACAACCACGTATATAGCCAGGGGGTGATAGCTACTAACAATTCTGCACGTGGAATAGAGGAGGATAAACTTTGCCAGTTGGTCCATATCCGTTCGCCAGGTAGACAAAGGAACTATCCAAAGGGTGTTTGAAGCCTTGGTAACATGACCATAATCGAGAAACCATTGCTAACTAAGTCTCACCTTAGACCCTGCAGGTCATCACTACATCACACGTTTCTATAAGGGATCACATAACTCAATCCTAGATTACCGAGTTCAAATTAGTTCATTAAACTAGAATCTCTAATCCAACTATGCGATGCGATATGGTCTTGTCTTTATGGCTGATGAATATCTTGGTGGTGGTGGTGGTGGTGGTCGTCGAAATCTATGATGAAAAAAAATCTACGCTTTTAATTTTTCGATTTTGACAATATAAAGGGCAAAGGCTGAATAAACACCGAGCAAGTTGGGTGGAAGAATGACGACAGGGTCGACGTCGAAGAGTTGGGGAGGTTGAGGGGTGGCTTATTCGAGGTTGTAGAAGTAGTTGACAGTGCAGACAAGCTCGAAGTGTTGATGCTCGAGAGATCCTCAACGTGGGGATGAAATACCCTGCCTACTTTATACCTACGTAACTAGGTATGCTTGCTTCCAACACGAGTCGGTCAATCGTGTAATCGTTGTAAGCATCAGCCCCCGCTTTACTCGCCCAGATACCACCACCCCTATAAAACAAACCCCCGCGACCTTCTCTTAAAGTTGATCACTTGCATAGTTACTTTAAAAATCAACCGACAACGGACGATCTGTTTCTGTAGTTGTTGTGTTTGATCATTTTTATTTTTCTTCAGCTTGAAATCCACCGGATGGACTGTTCAATTATTCTACCAATCTTTTCCTCAGTGGCTCAGTACAACTGTCTGCAATAAATATTTTTTGTCAAAACTTGAGGGTATCTTAATTTGGTTATCCCACCGCTGTCACCAATTTCAATTTAGCCAAACACGAACAAATAATTCCCCGAATTTTTTAATCTATTTTTTTCATATTACTACAAGTCAATCGGTGTATTTTCATGCCTGAATGAAGTCTCCATCCCTAACAGACCCTGAGTAATGAATTTTTGAAAAACCTGTTACTCGCGGCATCGATCGTAGCTGCTACAGTCTGTGGAATTCTTTTATCATCGTTTTTCGACAACTCAGACTATACTAGGGGTGTAAATTATGATCGAACACATTTCTGCGATGAATGGGGGGTTGAAATTCTTGAATGTTTGATCTCCCGTTTTACGAAAGAAAATTATAGAATATCGAAATTCGAGACTACCATCTTACTTTGTGTTCGAGTTTTTGATGACTTGGGGTATTGAAAAACATTTTTTTTTTTTTTTTCGTCAGAGAGGGTAAAGATCCTGCGATATATCGCGGCTCTTCTTTGTTCTGTCATAGGTTCTAGAGGTGGAAAAAAAAACGCCGCTTTTGAAGAAAAACGCTTGCGTATTCGCGACAGCTTAGATAGTGTGTCCTTTCACGTCTGACATATTTCACGTTACACGTTACCACGTTTCACGTTTCACGTTTCGTGTTCAGCCAACTTTAGCGAAGTGCCTTGTAGTAGTCTATTGTCTATTGAATAGCTTATCTCTACTGTTTGTTCCCTGCAACACGACGCCAGCTCGCATCGCGTCCCGACGTCCATACCTATATATATACGTATACGTTGGGCAAGGGTAGATTTCAGGTCTTGTCATATATGGAAAGAAAGAGACATTTATTAATCCACAGTAGAGATACGACCCTTTGTTTTAGCGGAACAAACGTTGGGGGGGGGGGGGGGGGGGGGGGGGGGGGAATTAGTCCGCAACCGAGTTGAAAGTTATTCGGGAAAAAAACATAAAAAAAAAAAAAAAAAGAATTATATAAATACATTTTTTAAACCCCTAATAATCTGTCGAACCAAATTATAAACCTTTGAGAATAATTTACGATAAATTATAGGGAATAAAAAATGAACTGTCGTAAATTTATTTATTTCACCTATGTAGATCGTAGTCCTTCGGTCACCCGTTCAGCTCCGACATGATATAAAACCGCAATAAATTTCAATATATTAAAAATTTCACCCTCGAGTTTCAGCTGGGTACGGAAATTACACCGATTCTTATCCATTGTTGGCTTGTATGTAAAAAAATTGTCAACATCCTTGCGGAATTTGTAAAAGAAAAAAAAAAAAAAAAAAAAAAAGGGATGAAGAAAAAGAAAAATTCAAAATAATTATTTCTGATCGGCTGAATTGAATTTTATTGGCTTGTGTTTTGACATCCCCAATACCAGAATGTTTACTTAACACTAGAAATCCAAAGAGGAACTACGAATTATACTAATGCCTCGACGTAGCATTGAATGAATTTGATTTTAGCCAAGATTCCGATTGCTATTCCGCCCTGGGTGACTTAACTTGATCTCATGTTTGATTTCCTAGTCTTGTCAAGGCTGTATACCTCGTGCGAATTCTAAACCCGATAAAGTAGTGAGAGATTTTTAGATTCTGCACATTGAATTGAACGAATATCAAATGGGGATGTAAAATTTTTTTTTTTAATAATCGTATTACGAAAGGAAGAAAAATTGCTCTTTGCTTAGAAATCTTTCTTTATGGATCCTCACAGCTCTATGGGATGTTGATGACGCGAACTTACCACATCATCTTATATATATCTGCCGAGTGAGGATTCTTCGTTGAGATTCTTGAAGATCCTCGCACATGGCGACCGTAAAGCTTAACAGTAGCGTAACGGTGATATAAAAACATGATTTATTATAGCGTTAGTAGAGCAGTAAAGAACGCGAGTTCTCTACAGCTTCAGAGGATCGGGGCTTACTCCTACTATCGCAAAGAATTCTGTAAGAAGATGACAATGTAGTTCTCATAAATCTGCTCTATTGAAATTTTAATAGAAATACTTACAGTTGCGTTATTTTCCCTTTACTCGACTAGTACTTCGTTACTTATTCGTTTCCTTTGGGCTGTTCATTCCTTATTTGCTCGAAACATTTTTTCTGCATTTTTTTTTATTTTTTATTATCATCTACGCATGCGAGAAAAAAAAAAAAAAGGACTATAACGAAGTGGGGAGAACAAGAGGCAAGGTGGGAAGTCCGCTGACACAACCGGATTCATTAACCGGAAGATGTGTGTATGAGCCATAATACAGAACGTAACATTGTTACTGGGGTGCTTTTCCCTTATATACTGATAAACGTGACGAGGGATACGTGACCCCCGCCCTTATACGAGTGCTACGCGAGTCTACGGTACTGCTGGGAATTGTCTCTCTCTTACTATTTCACTCTCTCCACAATCGCAATCAATCTTATTACCCGTAAGCAACTGTCACTGTATTCATTACTGCTGACCACGTTCCATGAGGCCGAGAAGATTTCATTTTTTGAGGAAATTTCTAAAGAATAATAGAATTTTTCTTTCGAACATAAAGCTAAATAAATTCTCTGTTAAAAACCGAACAGAAATTGTTCAGGTCAAAACATCGTAGGCCTAATAGTTTTCAAATGGCAACGAGTTCAAGTTGAACCAATCTTACACAGCGCCAACTAGCGGTAGCGTCCTGCGGCAAAGCGACCGTTTGATATTTCCTCTTTCAAACTTTAACTCACTGCAATTCGGAAACTATTTGACCCACAATTTTATCGATTTAACATTTTCGTTTCAGTTTTTCACAAGGAATACATAGCACTCGGTTTTTGTTGTGATGAAATAATTTCCAGCCATTGCCAGTCGGATCCATACTCGTTTGAATAAATTCTACAAGTTTATGACACAGTCTCTTAGATATGGTTAGAATTTTGGAAAAAAATCAAGAGATCATCTGTCCGCTGGTTCGCTGCGACTCTTTAAATTGCCTAAATTGGAGGTAGAACCTTCGAAATTTGGTTTTTGAACTGATTTCTGAATTTAACTTTGTAGAATGAGTTTGACAAAAGGCCTGATCCTAATCGCGTGTGTGGGTTCGAAGGACATACCTAGTGTTTGCGTTCCTCGTGAGATTTAGGAAACTAATTTAGGCCGTCACCCTCCCAAAGCACTATTTCCCAGTGAAGTAACTAATTGACTGTCGACTGCACGACGTGTGTACACACGTAGTCAGTCAGTCGTTCAGAAATTTGGCGGGATTCTCACAAGTGACATTTAATCCCAGATCAAATCCCTTCGACAACGAATACGAAGCAGACCTTACCTTTCGTCAAATAACTACTAATTATGACCTTATGAAGAGACCATCGTCCGAATCGAAAAGTAAAAGTTCTTGCAGCTTACCAAGCCGAAAAAATGTCGTCAAAATCGGCAATGGACGTTCAAGAATTGTTCAGGAGGACATCAGAGATAAACCATCGGTATACATGCGATAGTCTGAAGAAAATATATGTAGAAAAAATAAATGTATGATGGAACGTTTTCGATCTTCTAAAATTGAGTCCAGTAGGAGTTCGGTAGCAGACTGGGATTGGAAGGCCGTTCTAGTTAGCCGGCGTCCATCGATCGTCCAGTTTTTTTCCATCGTGGCAATTGCCGTCATATTTAGTGCCTGGATGAGCAAGATATTAAGAGACCAAACGTCCCAGAGCAGTTCAGTCCAGTCATCTCTTTGCTGGTCTCCGATTTCCTACTATCAATTCAGATCCGGTGTTGTTCCGGTATCAATTTGGTCCAGACCAAACAACGTCTTCAGGGTTGGCCGAGCCTCGTTTCTTAAACGACGAAGACTCCAGAGTCGAAACAACAAAGTTGCAGACGACTAGCTGACGAGATGCCAATAATTTAGGATCAGCGATGCATTTTGAAATAAGAAAAACAGTGTAATATGTCTTCACGACCAAGTAAATAAATTTATACTGATAACTGGATCAGAGAACATTGTGATTTTTCGTTTTTCTCTTTGCGAATGCAAAAACTGAGATTTTTTTTTTTTTTATTGCTCTATTCGATCACAGGAAAAATGACACTGATAATTTACACGTGTTAACCTCCTGTCAACAAAATTACAAAGTCAAGCCGTGTTGGGTATTTTTTTCAAAGGATAAAACATGATACGAGTTAATCTTCATCATCCCTGTCTGGACACGGTAATTATCGAGGGTGAAAACCAGGGTGGCTGCAGCAGCAAGGAGGATGTCGACCCGCAGGAAACCACCGCATTTCATTTTTAACAGCTACGTTAGAGCTCGTGTCTGGAAATAGAACTTTGGGGGTAATTGTAAGCTCGTTTCTTCAAGATTGCCGATCGATTCCAAATCAATCATGAAAACACAACGTTTGAAAAAATCGTTCGACTGCTGTCAAACGAGACCAAAAACAAGAAATGCATAGAACCTTATCGATCAATCGACTTCATGCACTTATCACTGCAGATTCACACAGTGCATCGTCTCGTCAAATTTTTGACTATATTATCATGATCGTTATATTGATGTAAAAATCTAACAGAATCGGTTCTCAGACTGGTCTGTATAAGTGATGAAGATTTTAGGCTGAATGAATGTTCATTTTAAAAATCATTACGCATCTCGAAGCGGAGAATTTGAGCCTGAATCAAGGACACAAAATTTTTGAAGTAAGGTTAAACGGATGTCACTTGACTTCTAACACCCAGAAGAGGATCCTAGTGATCGATTTGGAACGGGACGATGATCAGAGGTGGACATTGCTTCGACGTTTCAAGTTCAGGAGCTGAATGTGCAGTCGAAGACCGAGAATCTTGCCTTGGAGCTGAGCAGAGAAGTTCGAAGAGCTATTTTCTTGAAGATCCAAGGGTTTTCGAGAATGAGGGACTACGGCTGCTGCCTAATCATATTGAAAAATTTCACCGTCACCCACTGCGAGGAATGGACACAAACGCATGCAAGACTTCTGCTGGAAAGAAGCCGCTGGGTAAAATAAGGCATTCGAAAAAGATGGTTCGAAGGTCTTCAGCGTTGATCGAAGGAAGAAGAGAGCCTGTTGAAAATTCGTGTTGCTGTTCAGACTCGGCCTCTCCTGAACCTCTGTGCTTCGAGTCGAGGATGAACGTGGTTCATGATTGTGGAGGGTCGATATTGCGTGGCAAAACTCGAGCCGCCGAAACGCAAACTTCAAGACCTCACAGCTGGAATACTTCCCCAGATTTTTCGCGCACGAAAGGCTCTGGGAATTTGCGGACTGAGAATAGGAGTAAATTTCCACCCGTCACAAAGATATCGAGCGCGGTTGGTCACCGTTTACCAAGATATGGAACACCTTCTAGCGATAAGTGCTGCTGTTTTTCAAACACCAGGCTCAAAAAATCGGCCACAAATCATCAGCAGATTCGATTCCACTCGCAAGATCATTTCACAATGTCAAACGGCTGCGTTATCGCTACTGCATCGACCAGTGAAGAGGAAATTATCGATTACCAGGTCCCAATTCAGCCCTGTTCATCATCTCACAGACTTTACGAGAACGGAAGCGAGACCAAAACTCTGGTACCAACGTCCTCCCACGTTACCATTCGCATTTGTTCTCAGAACTCCAGCTCCAGTATTCGCTGCGATCAGTTTGATGACGAAGAAGATATTAGACCACGTTTTTCTAGGTCAGAAAACACTTTGAATAATATTGGAAAACGCGTTCGAAGATGTATTAGAGAAATGTGCTCATGTGACCAGCCTGACGACGACAATCTTGAAGAAGAAAAACCAAACGAGGATGAGGTTTCTTTCAAGCCAGAGTACTCCTCCTTGACAGAATGTAAAATTTCTTCAAATAATTTCACTCCAAGGTCTGAAAAAATGACCTGCTGTTGTAAATGCAAAGAAGAATTTCGTCCAAGGATAGGCTTTGTCGAAAGTAGCGACGAAGGAGCTTTCCGACGATTCAAAGACGTTATAAATGAGACGAGAAGACGAAGAGGACAACGATCAACGACCACGTGTCATTCCAGACAAAATAAAAATTCTCCTAAGTCTGGAAGAACGATATGTGAACCGAATAGACTACGAAGAGTAGCTTCAAAAAAGCTTCACAGACCCAAAGATATCCCCGTAAATATCGATCGTCTTGGGGTCAGGAACTCATTTTCAGACCCTCCGATCACCCTTTCTGCACAAAAGTACAAAGAATTCCTTAACAGGTGTGAATGTATTCGAAATTCGAACAGGAATATGACGAGAGAGGAGAATATCTTCGGCTATGAACCAGATCCGAAAGAAGCCGTATTGTGGAAAGGCGATACCATGAATTTGGGGGATTTTAAGCCGGATTTACCGCCTCTTCAGCATTGGTCTCATTACGAAGATGGGATGAGGAAAGTGGCCAACGAATACAGGACCTTAAAGTCGTGTGTGAATTTGATGGAAGCTGAAGCAGAGAATGTTGATCCGAGGTGTTGTTGCACCGAGAAGAGTGTCACGCGGAAGTATCCTTCCGGGACCGAGTTTACCTTCAGGGTGAAACGAGCCCCTGATGAAGAACCTTGTCAGACTTGTTCCGAACCGGTTGAAGAACCCGGTCTTATTGATAGCACGAAAATATCTGGTTCGATAGAAAGGAGTGAAGAGTTTCGGGCTAAGGGTAGATCCGTTTGCTTCGAAAAAAGTAAAAGGGAGAAACAGCCCTGCTGCGATTGTCCGGAAGATGTTAAACCCCGGTGCAATATTTCCAAGGATAATGGTCCAACGAATATCGAAACTATGAGAACGAGGGAAGCGGATCTTGTCAGAACCCTCGAAACCTTTTGCGAAAAGATAAAAACCATGAAATCAGAGTTCGATAAATCATCGACTTCGGAATGTTTCAAAGACTCTGGTAATTGCCGGAGCTGTGGAAGAGGCAGGAAGAGCCCCGGTTGCAACAGGATGAAGGCTAAAAAGCTCCTGATTTTTCCACCCGAGGGAGAGGGCGGCCCGCCCTTAACACTCTACAAAAATTCGTCTAGCGTTAATTGCAGGGTTAAAGGTGATAAGAAAACTGGTTTTAGGTACAACGTCATTTATATTCAAAGGTTCGTTAGCTCGAGCTGGAATCCCGATAAAGGAACTGATAAATGTTGCATGGATTCCGGTTGAGACAATCCTCTGAAATAATTATTGGGCGAGGTTTTACTTTCTTAGCAAACAAATTTCGCCAGAAAATAGTCGAGATATATTTTTTTTAAGAAGTTTTTTTTAGAGGTGGAAGTTGCTCTTCAGGATTCAATAATGCGTCTGTTTGGCATGAAGACAATTTCCGCTTTGTATCTACTTTTTACTTTTATTTAATTTTTCTTACTATGGTTTATATGGTTTATATTATATATAACAACTTACATAAATATCAATATAGTACGTAATAAGTTTAGACATATTTTGTAGTCGTCGTATACTATTGACGTAATAAATGACGCCCCTAAACCAGAGTTTATATCTTTATCTCAAGATTAAACTACCATCGAGGTAGGTATTGGAAATCGCTCGAAGGATCTATTGGCGATATAGATTCTCAAACGACATTGAACGACATTACTCATGATTTTATGCAGAAATAAATGCGAGCGTAAATAACATATCGGATCTATTCGTTATGTGCGTTACTACATGTAGCGCCACAAGTGACGAAACATGCCAAAAACTCTGGTAACAGATTTGGTCTGATTGGGTAGAATTTTGTGACGTGTTTTTGCAATTCGAAATGTCCCTTACGGAAAAAACTCCTCAAAATATCGCCCTCAACTGAGCCCTCAACTTTCCGGGTGATTTCGTACCCCCAACTTGGGGGTTGACCCTGAATTGCGGGGTACCTTCAACTTGAGGAACAACCGTCAAATGGGGGTCCCTTCAACTTCAGGGTTTTTGAGGTGACTTTTTGAAGTGACTTTTGAAGTGACCCGCCACTCATCAGAGTTGACCCCTAACTATTCAGGGTCATCCCTCAATTTTCAGAGTTGTCCCAGAACGTTTCAGGATTATCCCTCAATTGTTGGAGGTTGTCGCTCAATGTTTGAGGGATATTCCTCAATTCTTGGGGGTTTTCCCTCAATTTTCAGTATTGACCCCCAACTATTCAGGGTTATCCTTCAATTGTTGGAGGTTGTCCCTCAATGTTTGAAGGATATTCCACAATTCTTGGGGGTTTTCCCTCAATTTTCAGGGTTGATCCACCAACTTTTCACGGTTGACCCTTCAATTGATGGTTCATCCATAGGAATTGAAGGTATTACCCTGAATATTGGAGGTTGAACCCTGAAATCTCAGGGTTTCACCCCCAGAATTAAGGGTGAAACCTTGAAAATTGAAGGTTCACCCTCAAACTTGAAGGGTTTTTTCCGTAAGGGGTAGCCTATCAAATGCCGAATTTTTTCAGTAAAAACGCTATTTACTGCCACCATGGGCGCTGTCATCAGTTTCAAATTTTTTATCAATGCACTTCGAGGTGCAATTTGAAAATCGACTTTCTAATCACTTCAGTACCGTGGTTAGAAAAAATCATTTCAGTTTTCATTCACCGATATTTTGGAAATCTATTTTTTTATAACATGAAGAAATATCTCCGAAGAATTTCTATCGGTCGGATAACTTTAATATCGTTCGTTATTTGGACGGGTTATTTAGTATACGTCGAAAATTGAAGATTGAAGATTGTTATTAATCGAGAATTTGAAGATGAATAAAATTAGGGTGAAATTTATGAAAACTTGGATTTATTGGGGCGGGTAAATAAAGTTGATTAATTGGTAGAGATTATGTTACATCAAGTATCAAAGTTTCTTTTAATGTTTGCGGTACGAACTTTGACATTAATTTGAGGGAGGGGGGTGTCAAATTGTATGACGCGTTTATTAGAGTCGTTAGTTTTTCCAGAATAATAATAATAATTATTACACTGAATAAGACGTTGTACCAAAAATCTAATTAACTTTTTAAGGTGATCGATAAGAATGGCACGATAAAACTTTAATGACGGTATAATTTATCACACCCGAGAAACTTACTCAGAGCGGACGATTTGAGGGACAGCTGTATATCTTAGGGGATGATAGATATACTCGTCGAAAATTTTCATCAATAATTATATTATGACGGTTTTAAAATACGAAAATAATGTAAATGGAGTAAATAAATAAATAAATAAATAAATGAAGGAATGAA
Organism: Tenthredo mesomela; assembly: GCA_943736025.1. Lineage (NCBI taxonomy): Eukaryota > Metazoa > Arthropoda > Insecta > Hymenoptera > Tenthredinidae > Tenthredo > Tenthredo mesomela. Next base: position 2,486,078 of record OX031017.1, read on the forward strand.
CATTCTTCGAATGAAACGATCTTTAATTTAGACAGCAATACAAGATGTCAGTCCTTGGTACTAAGAGGAAGGTAAGCTCGAAGTCCCATACCACAGAAGTTAATCAGGTAATAGTCAGATTGCTTCGCAAATTGGCAAGTCTGAGTCGCATGCAAATGCAGTTGGAAACCTTACTCTAGTGTTGGTAAATGGAAACGGCTGATTACTCGAGGCCGCATGAAGATTCAACAATTACAAGGATAATTAAACGTCGTATTACCCGTTGCCTGGGCGCGTAATATTCACAGAATTTAATATTATAAACTTTTTAAAAGTAAAATGTAACCGCCAAGTACGGAGCTTGAATGAGATTTTTGATGATCATCGATTTTCGAAACACACTTTACACGGAAAATCTATTCATTCGTGGCTCACATGCACATGCACATCTCAGATCCCGAATCAAATCTCTCGATGCTCATTTTCAAATCACTCCAAATATAACATTCGGCAATATTCGTAAAATGTGCACGCCAAGTACGTAGCTAATGAAAATAATCTGCTGAAACTCTGATTTCTTCATTCAGTGTTTATAAATCCTACTTTGAATGATAACTCAATTCTGGGTGATGATTTTCGGCAAACTTTGTGAAAAGTGCACGCCAAGTATGGAGCTTGTGGATAATTTGTCAATGAAATTGATTTCATCAGGGTCACTTCCACTCTAAATGGTACATAAATTTTAGGGGATCATTTTTTCGGCGTTTATTTCCGTTGGTAGGTATATCCAACAAAACAACTTCAGCAAACCTCGTGAAATGTGCACGCCAAGTGTGTAGCTCAGTAAAATTCTCCATCAAATAATTTCCGGTCTATGAAAATCGATTTCTACTTCACCGTTTATCATATACCTTGACTATAAAATTGGATTTCAGGGTCTAATTTCATCGGCATATTATCGCAAATTAAATTCAAAATATTCTCTCAAGTTCCGCAACTCCGGATTTTCTGCCTTACTGTTTATTACACTATTGTGGTACCAAATGAGCAGTAAACGGTTTCTGAAGTAAGGGTAGCGTGTGTTGTTGGTTCGGATAAGATCTTAGGGACAGCAGCAGCAGCAGCAGCGTGCCGTAAGGGTGGCTACAATTCTCCCCTCTACTCGCTCGATTTAAAGATAAGAATCATCGCCGTGGGGCGGTTGGGTCTATGCGTTACCCCTGGGGAACTTTTTTTTTCCCCAAGATCCTTTTTTTTTTTTTTTTTTTTTATACGTATATATATATATTTTTTTTATTTCATTCTAGAGCTCGATTACAAACCCCTAAGTGATTTTTTTCTTTTTTTATTCTTCTTCTACCCTTTTGCACTTTCCTCGAGCCTTTCCACACCCCGTTTTTCCCACCCCGCTGCGGAACCTTTTCAACGGTTTTCCCCGTACAACGAACTCAGCCCTATTATTTCATGCTACGAAATCTGCAGGAGAAAAGTATTTAAGAACCCTTAAACCGACTCGGGGTAGTGAAAATTAAAAATTGACCATTGCGGTACGATTGGAGATTCTATTTATAAACCAATCAAAAATTATTATCAAAGATTGAGAATAAGGGAGTATTTCCAAAGTTCTAAATGAACTCAAACATTTAAACCCCTCGAGCCACCATACGATTATTTGAAACTTATTATCGGCCCTATAGAATGGCTTATGCAAGGTTCATTAAGGCGCGATATATGCTGTGGTTTGAATAACGCGTCGCACCTCTGGGATCCATAAATGAATATGGAACATACGAAGGAGGGTTGTGGACGCAGGGGTTTTGCGGGGCGCAATAAGCCCCCGCCGCGGTTGCCACTCGTTGTTTCAGTTGACCGTTCCGTTTTAAGTTAGGAGCTTTTTAAGCGTTCGTCAAAGCGGTTGCGGACAAAGTATAACGTGCGGTTATAAAATCGGATATAAATATTAAACAGCACTGCGGGGGTGCGGATAAAGGATGTAAAAATAATCGAATTTCGAGTTATGGTATAGCGAGTGAAAAAAAAAAAAAAAAAAATGTTCAACTCTTCGCTGGATCCGGACTCACATGAACATTTTTCATCCCCGAAATTTCAAATCTGGTTTATAATCTACTAGGGGATGATAATTGACAAAGTGCTCGTCGCAGATCTTATCAGATTCAAAAAATCTGCTAACTCCTCATATAAATTTACATATCTCTCCACACGACAGAAGAGAAATAAAAACATATGGCTATAGCTTATAGGGGTGGTTCGGTATTTCTGTTAGCTGGCGTGTGCCATCGTACTTCAACAAGCTTTTCCAGCTTTTCTTATGGATTGCGTGTCATTGATTCGACCAGCACCGCGTGCTTCCGTTCGTTCGGTTCCTGGTAAACCTACTCTGAATGGTTCATTTTTCTCGTAAATTCGCGGAGGGGTAGCCACCTCAAACTTGGATTTCCCAACTATTTCACATTTCAAAATCATTTCATATCATTTCACATTTCATATAATTTCACATTTCAAAGTCATTTCATATAATTTCACATTTCAAAATCATTTCATATCATTTCACATTTCAAAATCATTTCATATCATTTCACATTTCATATAATTTCACATTTCAAAGTCATTTCATATCATTTCACATTTCAAAATCATTTCATATCATTTCACATTTCAAAATCATTTCATATCATTTCACATTTCATATAATTTCACATTTCAAAGTCATTTCATATCATTTCACATTTCAAAATCATTTCATATCATTTCACATTTCAAAATCATTTCATATCATTTCACATTTCAAAATCAGTTCATATCATTTCACATTTCAAAATCATTTCATATCATTTCACATTTCAAAATCATTTCATATCATTTCACATTTCATATCATTTCACTTTTCAAAATCATTTCATATCATTTTACATTTCAAAATCATTTCATATCATTTCACAGGTATTTCATACCATTTCACAAGCATTTCATACCATTTCACAGGCATTTCACAAGCATTCCATACCGTTTCATACCATTTCAAACCATTTCACAATGATTTCATAGCTAACTGTCCCAACTATTTCACGAGTAGTTACCCCCTCGTAAATTCGTCATCTGAGGTATTTTTTTTATTTTTTATTTTTTCACATCCAATCATCCAATCCAATTAGGATTAAAAAAACTAGTTTTGGGTATGAGATTTTCTTCGGACATCCGAAGTTTAATTAGTGTTATTTAGTTTTTGCAAAGTCTCGATTGGGATTCCAGTCGGATACGTTATGTAGTGGAAGGGTGGAAATCAGTGCCTCTGAGAGTTTACCTCGCTGGGGTTAGAGTAGCCTATAAACAGTCAAAGTCAGACTTGAGGCTATATAAGCTGTAGAACTGAAGTCTGAGTTACGCACCTGCCTTGACTAATAACATAGGTCACGTACAAATACCTACGTACTACGTCAGACGGTAAAATTTCCTCAGGGTTATTTCAACCAACCCCTAACTCCGTCTCTTTGCCAAGAAGATAAAACACCGCACTAACTCCTTTGCTAACTCCCATCTAATTGGTAGATTTAAGGGATAGAAATTACAAAGCTTGTGACAGCTTCGCAGACATATCTCTGGCTAAATCTCTTCGACCAGACGAGAGGGTACAGGAGAGCCAGGGATGAAAATAGATCTTTAAGAGTATCGCTCATTGTTTTAAACAGCATTTATATCCAGAAGAGCTTTTTTCCTTTTTCTCTCTCTCTCTCTCTCTCTCTCTGAAACGTATACCTACAGATGTTTAGTGACGTGGTTGATTGAGAATTTTTCGACGAAACCGTACGAAATAGAAAAGCTCGGAATTCCTTATCTCGGCGCGGTGGTGAGGAGAAAAATCCTCCAGTTTGTCGAACCTGTGCGGAGAAAAGAAAAACAAGATAAAACGCTCTCGACAGAGAACAAATTTATCCTATACCCTAAAGCTGTGCGCCTTAGGGACAAACAGGGCCACTTAAACGCGAACGGCTCTCTTTACCCTTAACAAAAACATCATCAAAACGAACTGGGATTCGAGAGCTGAACTGCGAGATTCAACCGAGATGCTGATAGCTGTTCAACGGCTATTTCACCTATGTGTCAAGTCCACGAACCCTTATCAGTTCCCACTCTCTCTCCACTTTCAGCCCTTAGGTTAACACCTTATTACTGCGAGATAAGTGATTACCACTTTGCGGTTCTTTTTATTCTTTCTGTTCTTCTTTTATCCCAAAGCACAATTTTTTTTTCTTTTGCTGAACTAATAATCCAGTCCATATGGCACTACGATCGTTAGGGGATGTCCAGTCCATTGGACAACAAATCGTTATAATCTTGTATGAGAAAAATGATAGGAGAATTATAACACACTCTATCTTGAAATATGATGATGATCATCATCATAATATTATTATGTTTGTAATGGTGTAATTTCATCATGATAATATGAAAATGTGATTTATTTTATTGCAGAATGTTTCTCCGCTCAATCCTACTGCTCACAGCAATATTTACATCTGTACTTGGAGAGAAATCTTCGAGTGATGGTTTGCCCGTTAAACGTGCCCCTATGGGGTTTCAGGGTATGCGAGGAAAGAAGGACCTCACCTCTTCTTCGGAACAGGAGGAATACTCTAAGAGAGCCCCTATGGGTTTTCAGGTGAATTTAGATCCTGCCAATTTCCCAGGGGTGATATATATCTATGACGAATCACATTTATGCCAGGGTATTATATCGCATGAAATGATTTTATTCACTCAGGGTATGCGGGGGAAAAAGGATCTTATGGGGCCGGACATAAATGAAGAAGTAAACTACGTGCATGATGATTACGAGAAAAGGGCACCTATGATGGGGTTTCAGGGAATGAGGGGAAAGAAGGACTTCCTTGAGTCTAATATCGACGACAGTTATTCGATACTCAATGATTTTCAAGACGATTATGACAAGAGGGCGAGAATGGGGTTCCAGGGAATGAGAGGAAAAAAGGCAATCAGTGATGACGAACTGTACAAAAGGGCGCCTATGGGCTTCCAAGGAATGCGAGGAAAGAAGTCACTGGAAGAGGTAGCAAGCCTATTCCTCTCCCTATAAAAATCTATACAATAAAGAAGAAGAAGAAGAAGAAGAAAGGAAACCGCTTTTCTTAATTTCAAATCCTTTTATAATCCCATCAGGTAATGGACGAGTTTGAAAAGCGGGCACCGATGGGCTTTCAAGGTATGAGAGGGAAGAAAATGTACCTTACAGAATTCCCTGACGATTATGAAAAGCGGGCTATGATCATGGGCTTCCAAGGCATGAGGGGAAAAAAGGACGAGGTTGATGCGGACTGGGATAAAAGGGCACCTATGGGTTTCCAGGGTATGAGAGGGAAGAAGAGTCTCCAGGATGAGATCGAGGAGCTGGAGAAACGCGCTGTTATGGGGTTCCAGGTCAGTTAAATGGGTTTATATAAGAAACAAACCCTGATGTACTTTCCTATGTAACGATTTGATCGAATGATGTGAATGAGGTCCGTCCAGTTTCCCACGAGATTTTCGCCGTTCCATTAAAACTGCTGAATTAAATATACTCTGAGAGACGGAAAGGTTAATGAAATATTAAACTAGAAGAGTTTTCCTCGTTGTATAAGTACAGGGGTGGACTTATAGTTGTAACGCAGATAGTGATGCCATGAGAAAAAGGTCTGCTTGACACAACCGAAATTTGGGTATTATATGGACAATCAAATTTTTTGTTCAGTAAACTAAAAATTTGGTTGGAATAGCCAAAATTTTGGTTATTCCAACAAAATTTGGTTTTCCCAACAAAATTTTGGTTATCCCAACAAAATTTGGTTTTCCCAACAAAATTTTGGTTATCCCAACAAAATTTGGTTTTTCCAACAAAATTTTGGTCATCACAACAAAATTTCTGGTTGACTGAACAAAAAATTCGATTGACTGAACTAAAAATTTGACTGTCCATATAATAACCAAATTTCGGTTGTTTCAACAAGACCTTTTTCTGAGTGTGGTCTTTGAGAAAAGTAATGGTACGGATTTACCCTATACGCACACACCAAGCGGAACGCTATATATTTAGGAATCTTTTGTTTGGTTTAAAACGATTTTTGAAAGGAAACTACTTGTCGAATAGCTATATATATATATATATGGTACTAGGATAAAAATTTCATCACCATAGGGAATTCTGTAGAGTGATGGGGGTGGATGAATTTTTCTCTCTAAACTGACCCCCATCCCCATCCCCATCCTAATTCTCTTTATAAAACATAGTATGTTTGCGGTACGCAGGGTATGAGAGGAAAGAAGGCAGAGAACGTCGAGAATAGTCTAGAAAATTTTCTCGAAGAGTACGAGAAGCGAGCCCCTATGGGATTTCATGGTATGAGGGGAAAGAAGGAAGACTATGAAGCAGAAAAAAGAGCCCCTATGGGCTTCCAGGGTATGAGAGGAAAGAAGGAATTCCATGATGATATCTACGGAATTAACACTGACTTTGATAAAAGAGCACCTATGGGTTTCCAAGGTCAGGTCAAAACCAACTAACTCTTAATTAGCCCTAATTATATTTAAGAACTTTTTCCAATATCCTTATAAATTATTCCGAAATTCGTATCATTGAACACAGAACTTTTTCCAGTACATAAAGAAACGGCGATTATTTCATCTACACGTAATTGAATTATTATTTTTTTTTTTCTCGAAACAGGAATGAGAGGTAAAAAAGACGAGGCGCCACTCCAGTTCGAGAAACGGTCTCCTTTCGGCTTCTTCGGTACACGTGGAAAGAAAAATCCTAGGTGGGAAATCCGAGGTAAGTTCGTTGGCGTTAGAGGGAAAAAATGGGCACCTGATAATGACGATAACCAGGACGGAATAATCGGCAATGATTTAATCGATAACATCGAAAGGATCGACACCAAAGCGGACTTGTCGCCAACACTAGGTAACATAGGTAAGTACGGATTGAATTAATAATTTTCAAAATCTTGAGGGAGTCTCTAAAATTCATTTCAAATAGTTCAAATAATTCAAAAGTCATTTGAGAAGCGGTAAAAAAGCTACCTAAGATTCGAACGATAGCTAACAATCATCAAAAAGTCATTTCCGACTAACTCATTGCCACCTGGAACCAGTTAAAGTCATGGACGTAATTTAGAACATGTTCTCACATGTTAAAGCTCATTTTAGCCCCTGTTTCAGCTGATTTCAGTTCGTTTTTGTATCTTTTAGCTAATTTCGATCATATTTATACGAGTTCAAACATGTTGTAGTACATATCAGCATTTTTAAGCCGAGCTCGACACGTTTCAGTCTCTTCTAGCTCATGTCAGACAGTCTTCTATCATATTTCGGTGAACCCAAACATGTTTTAGTGTGTCTAGCCCGCGTTACTAAATATTTCAGTATATTTAAGCTGAGCTCGACATGTTTCAGTCTCTTCTAGCTCATGTCAGACAGTTTTCAGTCATATTTCGATGAACCCAAACATGTTTCAGTGTGTCTATCTCGTGTTACTTCATGTTTGAGAATTTTTCAGCTGAGCTCAACATGTTTCAGTCTCTTCTAGCTCATGTCAGACAGTCTTCTATGATATTTCGATGAACCCAAACATGTTTCAGTGTGTCTGCCTCGTGTTACTTCATGTTTGAGAATTTTTCAGCTGAGCTCAACATGTTTCAGTTTCTTCTAGCTCATGTCATAGAGTCTTCTGTCATATTTCGATGAACCCAAACATGTTTCAGTGAGTCTACTTCGTGTTACTTCATGTTTGAGAATTTTTCAGCTGAGCTCAACATGTTTCAGTCTCTTCTAGCTCATGTCATAGAGTCTTCTGTCATATTTCGATGAACCCAAACATGTTTCGGTGTGTCCAGCCCGCGTTACTAAATATTTCAGCATATTTAAGCTGAGCTCAACATGTTTCAGTCACTTCTAGCTCGTTTCAAAGAGTCTTTTATCGTTTTCGATGAACACAATCATGTTTCAGCTTTTCTCTCAACATGTTTTATTGCCCATTAGTTGGTGTTACTAAGTGTTTTAGAATTTTTAAATTGAGTTCAAAATGTTTAAGTGTGTTTCAGCTAATTTCGGTACATGTTTCATCATTTCTAATTGTGACTTGACTAATTTGAATGCGTGTTCCCTCAGTTGCCCGCGTGTTTCAAATCGTTTTAGCTACTTTAGACATGTTTTAGTCAATTCGAGCTCATTGCACAACGTTTAGTTGATTTTTGGCTCAATTTACCGCGTATCTTTGTACTTTTCAGCTGATTGTTTCACTTAACAATTCTGAAACATGTTCTGGTTCATCCGAGCTCATTTCAGCTATTCAAACGTTGAAAATATTGCGAACCTGAATGACTTCAACTGAGTTTTGAATACAAGTTTTCCAACCTTGTTAAATTCCTTTTCGAATCCCCCATACGATATAATTAGTCCTTTAAGTTCCCGTTACGTTATATACGCTATATTCTAGAATATACATCAAAACTGATTTCCCATTCCATATTCGAAGCTCGGAACAGATTCATAATATAACTAGGTACATATGCATATATAGATACCTAGACATTTCCGTTTACCCTGGGGACGTCAGACCAAAGTGCAACCGTGCTCAAGGGCTAGTATACGGCATACCTAAACTACCCTAGAGAATTGCGGTTAGCCAGACACGTGCTTGCTACCCTTACCCTACCGATATTTCCCGTTGTATACCTATGTAGTAATATACATAGTTACGTGAACAGGCATACTTCCAAGGTGTTTCTAATTAAAATTAAGATAATAATTGAGAGATAGGTGATTTTTTTTTATTCATTTTTGTTTCTTTAGTGTGAATAATCTCGCAGCATATTTTTTCTTCTTCTCTTCTTGTTCTTGTTCTTCTTCTTCTTCTGCTTGTTTACCGTGAATTTAAACTTTGTCTATAAATTTAGGTGAAAATATTTCACACAATTTTCACCAACTCGAGCCTCACCTCTTGCTTCGTTTGAATTTTTTTTTTTTTTTTTTTTTTTCTAACTTTTTCACCCTTCAGAAGTCATATGTTTACTCTTCTACCCCCTTTAATATATTGGATTGCTTTTGCAACAAGAGAGTTGTTCGCGATGCTGAAATTATATGATTTATTACAACGCGGACTAGTAGTCGGGTTTCAGATTTTTTTTCAAATCTTTTCAACCCTCATCGAGGTATAGTCTCCCTACAAAACCTTCCAGCATTTCTTGTTAAAAGAAAGAAAGAATGAAAAAAAAAAAAAAAAAAAATCTTTCCACTATCCAACAGGGTTGACTTCAATTCAGCAACAGGTTTGGTTTGTTTTTTTTCCTCCTTTTTCTTCGTCTAATGTCTTTTATTTTCACCCCCTATATACGATTCGACGATTTATAATAATACCCAGCTTTTGAGACAGAAATAAGTATTTATATGATAATATAAATATTATATTTTAAAAATAATTATATAACATGAAAAGTTGTTTGATTAACAAAAATCTAATTAAATAAATAATCAAACCATATATACTATAGCTATGTTAATTAATACTAACACTGTTTTTTTCTTTCTCATATATTATTCTGTTTCAGATATCCTACAGTAAGTACGAATAATTCTGTAGATCTTAAACTCTTCTGAAAATGAATAAGGATTAAAGAAAAAAAAAAAAAAAAAACCAAAGAAGCTAAAAACAAAAAAAAAAAAAAAAAAAAAAAATTAAAAAAATAAAAACAAAAAAGAAAGAAAGAAGACCCAACCTAATTATTATTATTAACGATTATTATAGTAAAAAAAAAAAAAAAAAAAAAAAAAATTATGATATAGCTACGACGATTCTAGAATTTTGAATTGTTCACCTGTTACATTTTTATTCTCAAATGTTTATTCAAAATTAAATGTTTAAAATTATAATTATAATTATTATTATTATGATTATTATTATGATTATTATTATTATTATTATTATTATTCTCGTTATATACAATAATATAATATATATAAATATATATATATATACATATACATATACATATGAATATAATATAATAATTACGTAAATAAAAACTGACGTGCATTGAAATAATTTTGTATATTTCATTTGATATTTATATATATATATTTTTTTTTTTTGATTTTTTTTTTTTTTTTTTTGCTATAATCACTATACATTTGAAAGAGGATATAATATTTACCCCAAATCTTATATATATGTTGTATGTAATACAGAAATAATGAGCCTGTATCAGTATTATATTAATATAAAGCTTATATTATATTATACAATTAAAAAGAGTCTTTAAATTATATTATTTATATTATTTTTTACTTTTTACTAATTTTCTTTTCTGTGTTATTCTTCTTCTATCGCTTATAGATAAATTTATATAATATATCAATTAATTTATTATTTATTATAGTTAAGTATATGTAATAATATTTATTGTAATAATATACATATATATATATATATATATATATATATGAAAATTAATTAGGGAAATTATTTTAAGTTTAAATTCTTATATTATTATTATTATTATTATTATTATTATGTTTAATTATTTATATACATATATTTAATAATAATCAATCTATATATATATATACACATTATATGTTATATAATTCGATATGAAGAAAATAAATATTATGAAACACATTTACCTACTATATATAGAAAAAAAAAGAGAAAGAAATGAAAAAAAAAAAAAAAAAAAAAGATACACCACATATAATATATTAATTGCTAGATAGGTATGATATATATTTTTATTTCCTCTAAATGTATACTATACACATAATTATTATCTATATATATATATATATATATTAGGGTGGTCCAAAAAAAAAAGTTTTTTCCTTATCATCTCAAAAGTTTCGTTCAGGTATAAAACAAATTCTCCTAAAAGGGCAGCTCGATATCTCAACTCTACGAGGAGCTCAACGATTTTCCGTTTTCCCATCTAAATAACACATGACAAATTTATTTTTTCGTTTTTTCTGCATAAAACTCCGAAAAAAAATGTTATTCCAATTTTGATGCACATATTCTTGTGGGGAATTCAATTCTCTACAAAAAAGGTCACATAAGGTTTTCTTGTAATCTCAACAGGTTAAAAGTTATCAGGCTTTAAACCCCTGCAACTCAATTAAATTTAACCAGATATAATTTCAGAACGATTTTCAAATTTCTTCAAATATGGAATGATTTCTAACTGTCTAAAAATAATCTCTAACTGTCGCAAATATTTATTCATACAATCACAAATTCACACTCTACTTATGGATTAGTAATTACAATATTTTTAAAATAATATTACGCTTTTAATTATAAATAATTATTTTTGTTACAATTAGGATATTTTTTTCTACGATCAGCAACTACTTGTAACAGATATTTTTCATTGAGTAGTGACTCTATCGTTCGAAGCCTATTAATTCATACCATATGTGAATTTATCGGACCAGTCGAACCAAACTCGACTTGGTTCGACTGGTCCGATAAATTCACATATGGTATGTAACAGATATTGTTTTTGCTCTTCATTTTTGGGGCCAAATTTATTAGTCCTGTTACAAGTAGTTGCTGATCGTAGAAAAAAATATCCTAATTGTAACAAAAATAATTATTCATAATTAAAAGCGTAATATTATTTTAAAAATATTGTAATTACTAATCCATAAGTAGACTGTGAATTTGTGATTGTATGAATAAATATTTGCGACAGTTGAAGATTATTCCTAGACAGTTAGAAATCACTCCACATTTGAAGAAATTTGAAAATCGTTCTGAAATTATATCTGGTTAAATTTAATTGAGTTGCAGGGGTTTAAAGCCTGATAACTTTTAACCTGTTGAGATTACAAGAAAATCTTATGAGACCTTTTTTGTAGAGAATTGAATTCCCTACAAGAATATGTGCATCAAAATTGGAATAACATTTTTTTTCGGAGTTTTATGCAGAAAAAACGAAAAAATAAATTTGTCATGTGTTATTTAGATGGGAAAACGAAAAATCGTTGAGCTCCTCGTAGAGTTGAGATATCGAGCTGCCCTTTTAGGAGAATTTGTTTTATACCCAAACGAAACTTTTGAGATGATAAGACTTTAAAAAAAACAAAAAAATGTTTTTTTTTGGACCACCCTAATATATATATATATATATATATATGTGTCTATAATTGTAACAACTATAATATTATAATATACCTTATGAATGAAGTATAATGTCAAATTTGAAATTTCAACGGGTACATAATATATATTATACCTACAATATTATTATTATTATTATTATTATTATTATTATTATTATTATTATTATTATCATTCGTGCCATACTTTGGACGATCTCATAGATATATATATTATATAGTATATAGTATAATAGTATATATAGTTTTATTTACGTAGTAATGAAAATAGAAAAAAAGAAAAAAAAGAAAAAAAAAAAAGAACAGAAGAACTACCGAGTTTAATAATTATACTATATCAGAAGAAAATTATTATTATTATTTATATATTAATCCCTCGATGATTGGGGATGGTATAATGTCAATTGTGGTGGATGGAATAAGTTGAGACAAAAAAACAAAAAAAAAAAAAAAAACACCCTATTACCTAATTGAATATTGAATAAGATGACCTTTACCTTATTATATCTATTCATATCTCGATATATAATTCTGATCAAAGCTGGAAGAGGAACAAATCTTCATTTAAATAAGCATATCACAGCTATATTTATATCCCCTAATTAATATTAATTAATCCTATTAATCATAGAAAAAACGAAGAAGAAGAAGAAGAAGAAGAAGATGAATTCTGCAGCTGGTACAAAACTAATTATCTTTTATACGGTGTTATTTTTTTTAAATTAATTAATAATTATCGCCTACTGATTACACCTCAAGCTATTAGTATTAGTTTTTTATTTATTTAATATTAATTTAATAATTCAGGAACTACGCTAATGTATGAGGCTTACTTCCACCGATTGGGGCGGAGGGATACGTTAGCGTAATTTCAAAATTGTTTTTAAGCTGTAGGGTACGTTTATTATTTTAATAATTATTTAAAATTATATTTATTACATTAATAAATTGTTTCCTCTATAATCTGAAAGAAAATTTGACCACCTATTAAAGATTGTATACCTATATTCGCACTGTAACTATTACTGTCTTAGATAGTATTGTGTCTAATATCTACAGTTGGATATAATTTAACTGAAATTAAATAAAATACAAAAAAAAAAAAAAAAAAAAAGAAAAGAAAAAAGGGAATATGAAAATGAATTTATTTAGTAGATCGTTGACTTGAGTATGGCACGGATTATGGATTAGTGTTATACGGTATAGATACGTTGTCACTTAACTCACACTTTGAATTATAGTATGGATAAAAAATTATATATATATAAAAAAAAAAAAAAAAAAAAATTATAAAACCGTCGGAGAAAAATTAAAACTATAAACGAAATGAAATAATAATAATAATTGAGTGTGTTTATAATATACCCATATGGTATATATATTACTATAATATTATACATATATAGATGGTGAATATTTTTTGCCTAATTATTTCATACATAAGAAAGAATTGAAAAAAAAAAGAAAAAAAAAAAAAAAAAAAAAAAAAATTGAAAGAATCGATGCAGAGGAATATATAATATAATTATAGTTAATTATTATACATTGTAAAACAGTCTATATAAAATGTTTTTGGTGTATTATGTAAATAATAAAATATATATCGGTGATGGAAATACATAACAATATATGTATTGGTGTCTAAACCGTGAAAAATTATTGCTGTAATGTTTCCAACTTTCTTTATATCCCTAATTTTATAAATGAAATATGAAAATATTAAATTTATATCGATAAATCATCTCACAGTTTATTTATTTAAATTTTCAGGTAATAATTTTATACTTCTATGCTAACGATTTACATATATATAATATTTCAGTTTCTTTGATTAAAATATAAAGTAAACGTCATTTGCCGGATCGTTCTAAAAATAATTATTCAGCTATTTATAGTGATAAATGAAATTATTTTCGATCAGTGGATAGTAATCGAATAGATTTAAGTACCCGAAAGTATTTGAAATGTTTGCCGCGCGCTACTTGCGGCTAAAGTGAAATATCAATGTTGCTGCACTAAATCGTGACATGAGGTCATGTATCGTGTCGCCATCTCGCGGTAGAATACTCGAACTATTTTTGCCGCAAAGATTGATGCGCCCTAACGTACGCAACCCGTATGCCATTTATGTGTGAATTATGACCTTCGCCTTATGTATAACCTCATGTCTGTATTGGGATCCTTGGAATGGGCGTGGCTTTGAAATTTTAGCCTTGATAGAGTAGTTCTATTTTCGTCACTAGTTGGCGTATCGAGGTTTTAAGCCCTCTCATTGGTTACTGTAGCCTTGATAGAACAGTTCTATTTTCTGCCACTAGTTGGCGTATCGAGGTTCTAAGGTTCCCAATAACTGCGAATAAAAATGAGTTGAAAGTAATAGGTATAAAAAATTAATCGAGCCGGTTTGGTATTTTACCCCCGTTCCATATATAATTATTAGGGTGGTTGAAAAAAGACCTAATTTCTCAGATGTTGCTGCTCATTCGTGAATATGTTGTTTGTGATTTTGAAAAATTAATCAATTTTTTTGAGCTCTATAGGACAACATTTACTACTGCCTCAGTGAAGTTGAAATTTCGAAATTTTGCCATTTTTGGCGATTTCAAAGTTCTCAGATCAAAGTTCTCATCTGGCTACCTCTAGGTTCTCATTCAATGAGGATGTTGGTTCAAGATGACACTCGTACGATAATATTCAGTACTGCTTCAGAGACATTGAAGTTTTTTTCACTATTTAGGGGTTTTCTTAGAGATTGGATCGCCAGGTGTTGCTCATGAGACAATCTTTTCTTACCAATTTAATGAAGAAGTACACGAAGTTTGCAGTCGGTGCGACCATTTTTACTACTGCCTCATGTTGCTAATTTAACTTGAAGGAAAGTTGCCCTCGATGAGGCAGTAGTAAAAATGGTCCCGCAGACTGCAAACTGCTTGGATTTCTTCCTTATATTGAGATAAGATGAAACTGTCTCATGAGCAGCACCTGGCGATCGAATCTACGAAAAAACGCAAAATATTGAAAAAACTCCAATGTTTCTGAGGCAGTACTAAATATTATCGTACGAGTCTCATCTTGAACCAACATGCTCATTGAATGAGAATCTCGAGGTAGCCAGATGAGCGCTTTGATCTGAGAACTTTGAAACTGCCAAAAATGGCAAAATTTCGAAATTTCAACTTCACTGAGGCAGTAGTAAATATTGTCCAATAAAGTTCAAAAAAATGGAATAATTTTTAAAAATCACAAACAACATATTCACGGATGAGCAGCAACATCTGAGAAATTAGGTCTTTTTTGAACCACCCTAATAATTATATATCCGTCCTACGGAATGGGCCACTAAATTTACAAACTGGTCGAGCTGGTTGAGGTCATCCAAATCTCAAGAGCATGGCCGGCGAATTTTGTGTGGAGAGTGTGGAGACTACCACACGTGAAAAACTTCGAGTGTGGAAACTCCACACGCGGAATTAGTCTTTTAAAAACCAAAATTTGAGAAAAATACACAAACGAGGTAGTATTTTTCAACCTAATTTGTTTTTGTCCCAATTTAAAAAAAGGTGCTGAAACCAGGTTAGCGCGTGGCGCCTTATGGGACTATTAAAGCGCGTAATTCGTAATTTTTCTCGTTTTTGCGCTTTTATTTAAAAAAGTTTTTCAATTGGAAATATATCAAATCAAGAGCTGAGCCAAGAGCCACACATTTATTCAGACGAGCCGAAATGATTGGGTGTGATGAAGCGGCTATAGATTTAATCATCATCCCTATTTCAACATTCAGTTTCACCAAATTAATATCAAGGATTCAGGCAAAGTGCGGCCGGGTCGCAGTTCCAAATTTTGAATTTTAATGTCACTGACTCATAGTTTTTCAAAATAGCATTTTCCCGAAATTCTAGACAGACGATTTCAAGAAAGTGTTTCGCCCTGTTAGGACACAGTACTTCCGAAATCCTAATGGCAATTTGATTTACTTGAGGCATTCACTGTGTTTCACAACACGATCACTCTGGATAATGATTAAGGGAAAACGAGGGATAAATCAAATAAGAATGTCGCTTAAGAACCTGATTATTTCGGAGCGATCTTCACATAGGGTAATTCCACCTCAAATCGGCCGAGAAATGACCTCGTATTTTTTGAATCGTTTCAAATTTTTTTTCACGTAAAATCTACGTCAAAAAAGTAGACCCGTGTTTATTCGTTGGTCCAAAAAATTTTTTTCACGCTAGTTATGAATTATCGTGTTTTACTGTAAAAGTCACACGCGGGCAGCTTTGAAAATTAATATCTCGGGTCCCCTTCACTGTAGAGAAATGTTCCAAAACGCGTTTTGTTATATTTATGAGCAATCAAAATGTTTATCGATTTTTTTCGCAAACTGCGGCCATTGCTGGGTAACGAGGCGCGCGGCGCGGGAACCTGACTCAGCGTCGGACAAATAATTGTAAAAAAAATATTTGGAAAAATCGCTCCATCAATTTCAAAAATTCGCCATCTTCAGAATGGAATAAGGAATGCGATCATATTTTTTTTTTAAATTTAAAAAATGGCCTTAGTTTGCGAAAAAATCGATAAACATTTTGATTGCTTCTAAAAATAACAAAACTATATTTTTAATTATTTTTTTTCAACATGTGTATGCAATAGGCCCTATTTCTTGCATGTAAAACGAATAGAAAATCGCCCATTTCTAGCGTGGACTTCATTACCTCCTTAGGGAGGTAATATCCATTATTTCCCTAGGGAGGTAATGGATCTATTATTACCTTCCAAGAGAGGGTTTCGAAGGTTTAAAAATATTTCGACATTTTGAAAATTTCAAAAAATTTCCAAACTTTCAAAAGTTTCCAAAATTCTTCATCGTTCATTATTAAACTTCTTCACCAGCACACGATGACATTTGGCTCATCGTGTATTGTGATAATGGAGGTCTTAGACACCATGTTTTTTCACCTATCACAAATTTTAATAAGCCTCTGATGAGGGCAGTACATCACTGCCGAAACGTCAGGCCAAAGAAATTGAAAAAAACTGACTCGACTCGATTGATTGAGCCCCTTCTCAAATAAGTTTCCAAAATTATTGGAAATTTCCAAAATTTCTGCCGTACATGCGCGAAAAAGGGCCTATACATGCACTCGTTGAAGAAATTACGGTGTGCAACAAGGGGGGGAGGGTAATTTCAAATGACCCATTTCCCCCCCTTGTTGTACAATGTACTTTCTTTTTACCTAACTGCATTCACACTTTCTAATCCTGTCTATTCGAGTTTATGTTATGTGTTAGCTTACGTCTTTTAGATCACATGAATATTTATACAGATAGAAGTATATTAAAACGACGGCTAGGTGGTGAATTCAGTCATTATTTACTGGTCCTATACAGTGTTTGTAACAAAGTTTTGTTAATTCGTGGAAAGTTGGCGCGAAAATTCATCGGTTTGGTGGATAAAATTTCTGCAACAACTTAGATTGCTTGAATTGAAAAAGTTACAGGATGGCCGTTACAGTAGCCTCCATCATTATCACTAGTGTAATTTGCATTGGAATATTGTACATCATGATGTGGCACTTCCGAAGGAGGCGTCTCTACAAACTGGCTGCAAAATTCGAAGGACCTCCAGTTCTGCCGTTTATAGGCAATGCGCATCTGTTTATAGGAAACAGTGAACGTAGGTGTATCGATCCTTGCTAATACCTAAATTTCACATTAGTCTCATGGTTTCTTACTTTTCATCGCTTTGACGATGGAAGAAGAATTGACTCCGGAAAAAAAATGACCTCTGATGATTACAAAGAAAATTTACGTTTTCGGACTTCTAGTATATCCAAAGTTCAGTTTTTTTTTTTTTTTTTAAATTTTTGGTCCGTTTGACAAACTTGACGAATTATCTGAGAAGCACCCTAGCGGATTCATTTACACCAATATTTCTGGTGTCATTTTGGTGTACTTTGGGTGTGGTTTGATTTTGGTGTAATATTGGTGTTATTTTGGTGAAACTCTCTAATGCGTCCAAAATTACACCAAAATCACACGGTGTATCTCAGAATTTTTCACACCACCTTTACACCAATTTCACACCCGACCCATTTTGGTGTAATTTTGGACGCATCATAGAGTTTTGCCAAAATTACACCAATATTACACCGCAGACCTACCCCGTGTACTTTTGGTGTAATTTTGGTGTAACTGAATTTGCTAGGGCAGTGAGATAAAATGATTTCAAATTCGCGCAGGATTTTACATCCACATGACGTGCTTTGGAAAAGTAATATATCTCGTCTGATTTGAACATTTGCGTTTCCGAACAAAAAATGAGAATTTCGACTCTTTACTGCCAACGATTAATATCCTCAAGATACTTGATAGCGTTCCTCGTAATTACACGATTTTCTACGCTGATGAAAAGTACCGATTATAATCCTGATTCTACGTCTTGCTGTCCTATATAATTGCAGGAATTCTTACGAGGATACACGAGCTCACCAGCTCATATTCTTCGCCATTTCGAGTGTGGCTTGGTCCAACGTTGATTTGTTTCATTACTGAACCTGAGCAAATTGAGGTAAAATAATTCGATTTTGTAAACAGAATGTTATTTTAGCTCTAGTACTTAGGTCTGAATTTTTCATTCCAGACTATATGTCTCAGTCCTAAAACCCTCGATAGAGGCAAAGTGTTTGTCGACTGTGCTCGCCCCTGGGTAGGTGATGGGCTTTTCACAGCTCCTGGTAGGTCATTAGTCCTTTTTCAATCCCACGACTTTTATCTGTGATTATATACTAGTTCAGTGTTGTCCAAATATATTCTTCACTCGCTGAACGAAGTTTACGTGGTTTGCAGCGTCGATATGGAAAGTACATCGGAAGCTAATCCAGCCGACTTTCAATACAGAGATCTTGAATTCATTCGTCGAAGTATTTTTCGCCCAATCAAAGATATTCGCGGATAAAATTGAAAAGAACTTGGGTGGAGCCGAATTCGAAATATTTGATTTGGCATCTTTGTGCACCTTGGACATGATCTGCGGTGCGTGCTTTACTATAAATATTGAATATATACGATTTTTTTAGTAATTTATCATTTTCCGTTACCCTTGTATTGAATTATCATTCCGTTACTTTAGAAACTACCATGGGAGTCAAAATCAATGCCCAAACAAATAAGAATTGTTATTACGAGGATGCGGCACACACGTATGTACATTTATACCTATGGAAAGTGAGCCTGCAGGGTCTGAAAATCCATGAAAATCAAACGATAAGAAGCAATAATTCGACAGCATATTTATTTCCAGGGTAATCGCTGGCATGTGCAAAAGAATCTTCAGCGTCTGGCTACATCCAGACTTGATTTTCCGTCTATCGAAACTTGGCAGAGTACAGCGAGAGTGCATCAAGTATTTGCACGAGTTCACTGACAACGTGAGTACAGAAACTATAAACCTCTTTGTCTTCTCGTTATAAATGTTCGTTCTTCGACTCCAGGTTATAAAAGAGAAGAAGAATCAGCTTCTTGAACGCGACAGTGAACCGGATACAACCGACGATGCAGGTAAGAATTCGTTCACTGAACAATCAGTTTGACCTGTCGCCCATTTGAAATGAAATCCATGTCCAATGGGATTTATTTTCGTTGAAAAATCATTCATTTCTTCAGTCGAACCGACCCCCCGTCGAAGAAAAGCATTCTTAGATCATCTCATGACGCTATCCGTTAGCAGCACTGTTTTCTCAGATGAAAAACTTCGCGAAGAAACTGATACGATGATCGTGGCTGTGAGTACATACATAAATATAGAAATAGGTCAATGATTGATCAGTTGATGAACCAAAACCAAATATTCAATTTTTACACAGGGAAATGATTCAACGGTTATCTCAAACATCCATTTGCTATCGATGCTAGCATCTCATCCAGATGTTCAGGTATGCTATTCAATTTCGCTACTCCATTGTATGTGAAGAAATTAATTTACATTCGATGATGTGGTAGGAAAAAGTGTACCGGGAACTGTACGAAATTTATGGAGATGACGATGTCGAAGTACGTCCTGTCACACACCGAGATCTATCTCGCATGAAGTATCTTGAACGCGTGATCAAAGAAACACTGCGTCTATTCCCTGTCATCCCTTTTGTTGTTCGTGAGGTGACAGACGATTTGGACATAGGTCTGTAAGCTTTAATTATTTTATCGATTCTGCTTCACTATAACAATACAAATTTGAATCACTTATTGGCTGAGGATTCATAAAATATGTGCCTGATAAATTGTCGGGGGAAGTGCCTCGCTTCCTTTTACGAATATTTCATCCATATTTTACGTATCGTATAAGACCATAACTCTTATGATGTACGGTTCATTTATGCCAGGTGATTATACTCTTCCACGTGGAAGTACAGCCGCTATTACAATCCTAACAGTTCAGAGAAGCGAAAAATACTGGCCAGACCCGCTCAAATTTGATCCTGACAGATTTCTGCCCGAAGAAATAGTGAAGCGACACCCATACGCATTTATGCCATTCAGTGGTGGGCCAAGGAATTGTATAGGTGAGGATCGATGTATCAATTCTGTACAATTTCCGTGGAATTCGATCCACAGTGGTGTAGGGATGGATTCAAAATTCAAATCATGATAGACGCATCATCCATCGCGGTATTTTTTTCATTTTTAGGTTTGAATTATGCAATGATGTCGATGAAGACGCTGGCTGCGACTATTCTACGGAGATACATTTTGATCAAGGATGATATCGTACCAGTGAAGGATATCAGATTGAAGATGGAGATCGTACTCGCACCAGCAGATCCGATCAAAATGAGAATTGAGAGACGAAATGGAAAGTGATTCACATCGTTAGGACACAGTGTGAACGAAGACGAGTACCAGGACCCCCGGAATCCGGATAGCAATAGTAATTGAATAATAATTTAATATAATTTTTGCTCGGATCAACGAGACGTACAATTTCTTAATTGAGAGATGGGTCAATCATATTCCTTGGATCTTTAGTACAACTCTGAATCGACGATTTTTAATAACATTTCATCATGTAACATTCTTCATGAAAAACAAACACACCCCCATCATTGCGTTACGTGAAACTTCTAACTGAATAGTTGAAAGCTCATTCGATTCGGCAAAACAGAATCGAAATGATCATACTATTTATCTGGTACAAAGTTTGAACCGTTCAATAGTTATCAGTGGAGAATAATTATAATTGATTTTTGTCTGTAACTATATAATCATTGATGATTAAAGAAATCGAATAGAATTGATAGTCAACGATTCATCCTATGAATGACATACCCCTGGAAAAAATTCCATCAACCGTCTCCCGTCGTTAGCATACCCTTACGGAAAAAACCCTTCGAGTTTGAGGGTGAACCTTCAATTTTCAAGGTTTTACCCTCAATTCTGCGGGTGAAACCCTGAAATTTCAGGATTCAACCTACAATATTCAGGGTTATACCTTCAATTCCTATGGATGAACCATCAATTGAAGGGTCAACCGTGAAAAGTTGGTGGATCAACCCTGAAAATTGAGGGGAAACGCCCAAGAATTGTGGAATATCCTTCAAACATTGAGGGACAACCTCCAACAGTTGAAGGATAACCCTGAATAGTTGGGGGTCAATACTGAAAATTGAGGGAAAACCCCCAAGAATTGAGGAATATCCCTCAAACATTGAGCGACAACCTCCAACAATTGAGGGATAACCCTGAAACGTTCTGGGACAACTCTGAAAATTGAGGGATGACAGTGAATAGTTAGGGGTCAACCCTGATGAGTTGCGGGTCACTTCAAAAGTCACTTCAAAAAGTCACCTCAAAAACCCTGAAGTTGAAGGGACCCCCATTTGACGGTTGTTCCTCAAGTTGAAGGTACCCCTCAATTCAGGGTTAACCCCCAAGTTGGGGGTACGAAATCACCCTGAAAGTTGAGGGCTCAGTTGAGGGTGATATTTTGAGGGGTTTTTTTTCCGTAAGGGTATAGTATAACGAAACAGCTTTCACCATATTGTTCATGCAAAGAATGAATGGCACTATCGGCCGATTGAGAAATAGTATATTATGCTGCAAGGACAGAACGACAGTGATTTTTGACCAGGGTGAAGTTGAAGCTGCACGAGACGAAGGCGAGGGCGAGTCAAAAACTATACCGTCAATCTGTCCATGCTGCGTACCATATTTTTCATAACAAGCGCACGAAACGTGGGGGCTGTCCTCATTTAGAAGCGGAAAATGAGTCTTTGAGTCAGGATTCAATTGACCCACTGATATATTCCAACTGGATAGCCGATCGAACAAAATCGACCAAAATCGTCGTCGCCGCATGGTGGCGACGTTCGAAACTCTAGGACAAATATTTTCATTTTTGACCAGCATTTTTGTCCTAGGACTTAAAAAACTGACGATTTGGATCCTGACTCAAAAGGACTTATTTTCCGCTCTCATATGAGGCCAAAAAACTCCCAGTTTCGGTGCTCGTGTTATGAAAAATTAAATTTGAAAAAAAAATGTTGATTTGTTTTTAATTTTTTTTTTTTTTTTACTTACTTACGATACGAATACGCATTTGTATTGATGAAATCCGAAAGATTGCACATTTTAACGCTATTTTTAACATTTCACAAGAATATTCGAATATTTATTGATCAAATAAAACTTCATAATATTAGAAGTACCGAAAGTTCAATGTGAGGATTTTCGTAGTATAGATTCGTACAATAAAGATTTACGAATTACAGAACGTTTGAACGAGTAAGAAATAAAATTAGAATTGTGTCAACAAAAAAACATGATTTTAAAAAATAGTTACGCGGGTACACGTTCAGATACTTCGACCTCTAGCTTCATCGCAGTTTTGATGGTACATTAATTTTGGAACCACACTTTATTTTGTTTCTTGTGAAGCTATCTGGACGTGAAATAAAAATTTCAACTTTCAGATTCCTCAAAAAGTTATAAACGAAAAGGTAAAAAAATTGTTGACGACCAAAAATTGAGTATCGCTACTTTGAGTGCGAATCATGGGGAATCGTCAAATGGCAGACTCATATAACATCCAATAACTGCAAAAGTCTTAGATATAGAAGAAGATTTCACCAAATTTTCAAAGCGATTCATAAACCCCTCATAAAGTTAGAGGAAAAAAATGAAAAAAATAATTCAGAGTATCGCTTGGAAATGTGCAATTTTTCAGCAATTTTATTTTTCAAAATCTCCCAGAAATATGTGGATCACTTTTCAACCGTTGAATATCATTCAGTTATGGCTTTTATTTGATACCCACTTTAAATTCTATTTTCATAGTAGACAAACGAGTATCAACGAACTTAAAGGTTCCGTGGATTTCTCCATATATCCGTCTGACGAAATGCCGAATCAAATGCCCGACATCAATAAAGTGCGCGGAAAGAACACTGAATTTACAAACTAGTCGAGTTATGTGGAGGTCTTGACATTTTTCGATCCTATCTACTCGAGTTTATGTGTTAGCTTTCGTCATTTACATCATTAGTTGACTAGTCACATGAATATTCATTCAGATAGAAATATTAAAACGACGACTAGGTGGTGAATTCAGTCATTATCTACTAGTCCTATCCAGTGTTTAAAACAAAATTCTTCTAATTCGGATAAAGTTAGCACGAAAATTTGTCGGTTTTGTGGTTGAAAAACTTAAATTGCTGATTGCTTGTTGTAGATTATTCAAAAGTTACAGAATGGCCCTTACAGTAGCCTCTATCATTATCACTAGTGTCATTTGCATTGGAACATTGTACATCATGATGTGGCATTTCCGAAGAAGGCGTCTCTACAAACTGGCCGAAAAATTAGATGGATCTCCAGTTTTGCCATTTATAGGCAATGCGCATCTCTTCATAGGAAACAGTGAGCGTAGGTGTATCGATACTTTCCAATAGCTATAAGTTTCACGTTAAGGCCAATCCCTAGTCGCCCACCTCCTTTTGGTCAAAAAGGACACTTCCCGATTATTATCCGAGCTCAGGCGTCAAAAACGCAAAAAAAAAAAAAAAAAAATTGGTAGTGCAAATTCAAATTCAATTCCGAACACATACGTCGAAGAAAATGTTCATTTTGTACGAGAATAGAGTCTAATGGAGGAATTGTATTTGAATTTGTGCTACGCACTTTCTTTTGTTGCGTTTTTGACGCCTGGGCTCGGGTAATAATCGAAATGTGTCTTTTTCGACCAAAAGAAGGTGGGCGACTAGGAATAGGCCCTAAGAAGGAATATCAGCTTGATAAAAGTTTGAGGGTGAACCTTCAATTTTCAAGGTTTCACCTTCAATTCTGGGGGTAAAACGCTGAAATTTCAGGGTTTAACCTCCAATATTCAGGGTAATACCTTCAATTCCTATGGATGAACCATCAATTGAAGGGTCAACCGTGAAAAGTTGGTGGATCAACCCTGAAAATTGAGGGAAAACCCCCAAGAATTGAGGGATAACCCTGAAACGTTCTGGGACAACTCTGAAAATTGAGAGATGACCCTGAATAGTTAGGGGTCAACCCTGACGAGTGGCGGGTCACTTCAAAAGTCACTTCAAAAAGTCACCTCAAAAACCCTGAAGTTGAATGGACCCCCATTTGACGGTTGTTCCTCAAGTTGCAGGTACCCCTCAATTCAGGGTTAACCCCCAAGTTGGGGGTACGAAATCACCCTGAAAGTTGAGGGCTCAGTTGAGGGTGATATTTTGAGGGGTTTTTTTTTCCGTAAGGGCAATACCTCGTCGAATGATTGATGAAAATTTAATTTAATTAAAATGTGCGCTTCGCAGGCTCAACTGACGATACAAATTGTTGACACTTTATCGGAAGTAGCAATTCGGCCAGAAATTTTATCAGAGGTAAAGTTTCCTGTTATTATTCTTGGAAACTTGAACAGAATTGTGTATGGTGAATTTTAATTTTGTATTTGTTTCCAGCTGGAATTGTTCTCGCGTCAGTTGCTGCACGAGAACATCAGTTTCACGGCTCAAGGATTTTTTTCGTTAGACTCAAGCCTTCTGTTACCGGTGAATGAAACTATCACTGTATCATATTAACAAACCGAAAGAAGTTAAATTTAAAGAAAACTTATTATATTACATTGTACAGATGCTGGGAGGTACCATGACGTATTTCGTTGCGCTGATGCAGCTTCCTGATAAAAATTGCAGTTAAGGTTTACCAAAGAAATTCAACGATAATTCTTCACGCTACGAAAGCGAAAGATTAACAGAATAACTAGAAATCTAGACGATAATTATCTATACTAGTCTTAGTATCACTAATTATAAGTGTTTGAATTTTAATCCAAAATCGACGCACTATTTGACACAACGTATTGTCTACTGTAATAAAAATTGATCTACAATATTCCCTCGTCATTTATAAGAAACTTGATGTTCGTTTCGTGCGAAAATAGAGTCTAATAGAGGAATTGAATTCGAATTTGCGCTACGCATTTTCTTTTGTTGCGTTTTTGACGCCGGGGCCGCCTCGACGCTTTTTTCCCGCTTTTGTTTCAATGTGCTTTTTACCAATAGAAAAAACCTCCCCTTCGTGTATCCGCGAGGAGAGATCCTTTTCACTTCAGTATAAGCAGTTAGTCACTAAACCTAAATCAGTAAAGATCGAACTCATAGAATCATAGATCTCAGAATGATCAATTCAAAGTGTTTGGTGTAACTGTTAATTGATAAGTGAATTACTAAATAAATAATAGAAACTACAAACTAAAGTTAATCTACACTCATGCGAAGATTAACTATCAAACTACAGTGCAGATTGTTATTATTAAATTGTTGAATAAATATTGTTATATAATTTGAAGTGAAACCTTTCAACATTTATTTCACCCACACGTAATGGTGGCTGATGAAAACCCATACCTCAACAGATACGAGCCCAGTGATGTCCTGAATAACTAGTAATTTAGGACTTGATAAGAAATACAGAACTCTACTAATTCAAGATCCGATCCTCATAGAAATTAACTAGTGATTCGTTCCTTCTAAATAACATTTGACTCAGGACGTAACATCTCTATGCATTCAATAATTGCGAATTCACGATGATTGTAAGCAACTGGCTTATGGAGAAAGGATCAATTTAATAATGGAATTACTTCTCCGTTGCCTCCAAGTGATAGAGATTTTTCCTCGACTGTGCACAATAGGTAGTTCGAGGAAATATTTCTATAATTTTATTTGGGAATATGAAAACAAAAGTCATATTTTAGGGTTGATTTTTAGCAATGAATTCGAAAATATATGGCGAACACAGGATCATGATAACATGTTGCAATGTTTGATGAAATACTAGCTCTTCCGGACTCGACTGGGTTGTGCTAAATCTATACGGCGAGATGTATCCTTCGGGTCACTGTACTGTTGATTATTGAATAATACAGCCGAACACGTGCTGAGTTGTATCATAAACGGTCAATCACATCTCAGAAACATTTGAATAATATTGAACGGTGAAATCAGTTTTTGTTTCGTCTTCCGATCCGTATTTTAATTGGATCAACCTGCTTCGTCAGTACGTCCATCTTCAATCGAATGTCTTTGACTGGTACAATGTTGTCTTTTATCAAGATATATCTTCGCAGAACTGTTGCCAGGAGGGTCTTCATTGACATCAGAGCATAATTCAAACCTGAAATCCAGACGGAATTCACAATGAACTCATCGCTATTTACCCTACATGTCTACGCTCTCGTCGAGAAAGTGCCTGATGAAGTTTTTGTATCTTTCCGTAGTTGGTAATATTTTCCGAATTTCGTTCGGTCGTATATCTGAAAATAACCGATTTACGACGCAAGATTTGAACCCATGACTTACCTATACAATTCCGTGGTCCACCACTGAAACCCAAAAACGCGTAAGGGTGTCGTTTCGCTACTTCTTCAGGCAGAAATCTGTCCGGATCAAACCTGAGAGGGTCTGGCCAGTATTTTTCGTTTCGATGGATTGCCAAAATTCCAACAGTAGCTGTACTCCCACGTGGCAGAGTCAAATCACCTGGAACCAACAAGTATAGCATCTGAATAGAGATGAAGTTTGAGTAGTAAAAACCACGAGTCATAGGCTCATAAGTTACA
This sequence comes from Tenthredo mesomela, assembly GCA_943736025.1. Lineage (NCBI taxonomy): Eukaryota > Metazoa > Arthropoda > Insecta > Hymenoptera > Tenthredinidae > Tenthredo > Tenthredo mesomela. The sequence goes on from OX031017.1 coordinate 2,513,370, forward strand.
TACATAATGTACATAAGATACATAAGCTATGATATGTATGAGTTGCGTATTACATGTTCGGCTACGATATTGAAAGCTCACAAACCTATCTGCAAATCATCCTCAACCTTACGAACAATTACACTAGCTATAGGGAATAGACGTAGTGTTTCTTTGATAACACGTTCCAGGTACTTCATGCGCGGCAGATCTTCGGGGATAACAGGATGTTCCTTGGTGTCATGATCTCCATAAATTTCATACAGTTCATGGTACGCCTTTTCCTGTCACGTGGACGTATTGGCATAAATATATCCGCATACAGTTGAATACCGGAATTAAATTACATACCTGTACACTTGGATGAGATGCGAGCATCACCATTACCCGAGCCATTGTATCAGCTGTCGTTTCACTACCCTGAAACAAAATTAAAATTAGTCTAGTAAGATTTTCCATTGCCAATATAGGTGTTTGATTGTTTCTTGATTTTTTCTTGTAATTTTCCAAAAACACATTCACAATGATAAATAAAAGTACTCACGGCTACCATAATCGTTTGAGCTTCATCGCGAATCGCTTCATCTGACAAATCGGCGCCACCGTGAGATAGGGCAATGAGATGATCCAAGAACGCTCTTTTTCGCGGTGTCGAATCGTCTAGAAGAAATGAATTATTAAGGGATCGGAATGTATTTTGAATAAATTTTATCAGCTAGGATTGACCCTACGGACGAATTGTTCGGTCAAGCCATACCATTCAAGCCTTTTTGTATCCGATATTACATAATCGGCGTAAGGTTTGATCCTCGTGACCAATGGTACGATTACTTACATGCATCTTCTTCGTTCTCAGCTGATGAGCCTGGCTGAACGATGCTTTTGAGGAACTCGTCTTTTTTTATTTTTATTACCTGTACAGTAACAGATCAGTTAGATCCACTGACTGACATTATTTAGTGTTAATATGATGATCGAGACAAACGTGTTTCTGACACTCACCTTGTCGACAAAGTCGTGCAAAAACTTAACATACTTCCGCTCTCTTCTTCCGACCTGAGTAAAGTAGAAAATAAAATCTGACTGAAGCCACGGACTGATCATTCTTTTGATGAAGCCAGCGAGCACTCTGGAAATAATGAATTCAACGAATTACACCGGTGTCATACGAGGAATCGAATGAATGTACACGTGGTCACTAAATAGTTGCATCAAAATGAGACTAGATTCTAATTCCTGAAACAACTATTGACGTAATTGATGCTGAAGCAATTCGGAGACCATAGGACATAGGATCCATGCGTTCAATAATTATTGTGAATTCACGATGATTGTAGGCAACTAGCTCATGTAGCAATGTTCAATTCATTATTTGAATTACTTATCGAATGTCTTCTGCAAACGGTAGAGTTCTTTTCCCGACTGTGCCCCCACATTGACACCCATTGTTGTTCCTGAATAACAAATGTGACTGTTCATTTCCTTTCGATATTATTTTTTCTATATTCTATTGAGTCAAAGATACGAATTATCCTCCCAGTTATTCTCTACAAACCAACCACCCATAGATGTGTGAATGTTGGTAGACGTACCGCAGAGCATATCCAAGCTGCACAGGGATATCGAATCATATATTTCGAATTCCGGTCCGTCCAAGTGATTCTTCATCTGGTCGGCGAGTATGTTTGATTGGGCGGCAAATATTTTCACAAAATTGTTCAATATCTCCGTATTGAAAGTAGGCTGGATGAGTTTTCGATGTACTTTCCATTTTGGTACTGCAAATCGATAGACTGATTGAATAAGCCGTGGAGATTAGTGATTGTATCAACTGAGCCATTATTAATCGCTCGATTTTTCTTGAGAACCATCTGACCCTTACCAGGAGCGGTCAGAATCCCTGTTCCAAACAATACTTGGCTACAATCCATCTCGCCGCTCTTTCCAAGAGTCTTCGGACTGAGACATACCACCTAAAATTTGATTCCCATCCGTGAGTGCAGGTTTCTCTTGCCGTTATAGCTTACAGCTCGATTATCGTACACGCAAAAAAAAGTGCTGTCGAATTTACTCTATGAGCAGTGAATATAATATGGACAGCACTCTTTTGCAGTAGAAATTATCACAATTCTAGTATTGGCTACATTGGAGCAAGTGGCATTCAATGTCTATACGAGTGAATGTTACCACAATTGTGATAATTTCTACTGCAAAAAAGTGCTGTCCATATATTTACTGCTCACAGAGTAAATTCTACAGTACTGTTTTTTGCGTGTACCTTTGCTTGTTCAGGGTCAGTAACGATTAGAAATAGACGTGGTCCAAGCCAAACTCGAAACAGCGAAGGATATGAATTAGTTAGTTCGTACAACTTGTTCAAAATATCTGAAATCCAACAAAATATAAAAAAAGTTGTTAACTGGAATTTGGTCTCGTATCGAAGTGCAATCCACCCACGTTCGCTATTTCCGAAAAACAGATCTGCATTGCCGATAAACGGCAGGACTGGTGGTCCTGGGAATCTCGATGCCAGTTTGTATAAATGTCGTCTCCGGAAGTGCCAAATCACGATGTACAGTATCACAGAGCATATAGCACCCATGATAACCTGAGATACCACGGTCAAGTACATTTTATAACTTCTCAATGATCCGAGGAAATTGAACAGTGATATCTGCAATTGTCAAAATATTTCTTGAATTTTTCATGAATTAAACCGGAAGTTTTCTCTCTTATAGTTACGCGAAATTAACGACAGGCTGTTAAAAATGCTGAATAACTCGAAGCATGCATAATAACTGGCAATCCGCCTCATTCGTCCATATTTATATCAACCACTCGAACGAATTTGAGTCATCTTTATAGTACGTTAATTTGTATTTTTTGTCATTTTTCGACTAGTATCTCATGATACGTCATAGGTTGAAGGACGTCACGTTCGCGAGTGTGTGTTACAATGGATTGCAACCGGTTTTGGAGGATTTACATAATTCAGGACAAGATCCCAAGAGGCATAATTAATGCCCAACATGAGTAATTCCGCGTCAAACTGGACAGCTTTCTAACCTCGATGTTACCGATTTCGCTATAATTTTTTTCACGGATTCTATGAAACAAATAAATTAATCAAACAATTTTTTTTTTGCCCCCATTATCAAACCAAATCAATTTCCATTTCGTCTTCCGATCCGTATTTTTATTGGATCAACCGGTTTCATTAGTATTTCCATCTTCAATCGAATGTCTTTGACTGGTTCAATTTTGTCTTTCATCAAGATATATCTTCGCAGAACTGTTGCCAGGAGGGTCTTCATTGACATGAAAGCCTAATTCAAAGCTGAAGTCCAGACAAAGTTGATAATAAACTGATCGCTATTTACCAACGTCTACGTTCTCGACCATAATGTTTCTGATAAAGTTTTTTCTGTCTTCCTAAACTTCGTAAGATTTTCGGACTTCTGTTCGGTCTTATATCTGAAAATAATCAATTTACGATGCAAGATCATTTGACACCTGTTTGACTATACAAATCCGTGGTCCACCAATGAATCTCAAAAACGCGTAAGGGTGTCGTCTCGCTACTTTTTCGGGCAGTAATCTGTCCGGATCAAACCTGAAAGGGTCTGGCCAGTATTTTTCGTTTCTATGGCCGCGAAGGGCGGCACAAGCCGCCTCGCGCACTCAGCTTTGGGCACCTTTCATAATCGTCATATATCTTTCATATTTTGGTTGGGGGTCGAAAAACTGAAAGACCCAAATTCATAATGACCGAAGATCCGAAATTTCAAAGTTCCGAAAACTAACAATCTAACTAAGCCCCATACAAAAGCTCCATAAAGCCAAGATAAAAAATGCCTAATAGCAAAATGTCGAAGGTAAACCGATCAGATAAGTACAATTCAGATTAGGCGAACTTCCGATCAGCCAAAAGCCCGAAAGACTAAAGTACCAAATATTCGAAAAAGCAAGTCACCCATTTTCAGATGATCCAAAATTTATAAAAATTAAATACCGAAATGAAATTACAGAACGACCAAAGAAGCAAGTGGTAAAAATACCGAATGATCAAATTGCCGAAGGTTCAGAATCCCGAAAATGGATACTTGTATACATTACAATATCCCTTGTTATACCGAAACACTTTCGATCCAAACTTATTTGACAGACTTGTGTATGTGATTTAATGATCCGATTTAATAAAAATTATAGTACTGCCCTTACGGAAAAAAAACCCTCAAAATATCACCCTCAACTAAGCCCTCAACTTTCAGGGTGATTTCGTACCCCCAACTTGGGGGTTAACCCTGAATTGAGGGGTACCTTCAACTTGAGGAACAACCGTCAAATGGGGGTCCCTCCAACTTCAGGATTTTTGAGGTGACTTTTCGAAGTGACTTTTGAAGTGACCCGCCACTCATCAGGGTCGACCCCTAACTATTCAGGGTCATCCCTCAATTTTCAGAGTTGTCCCAGAACGTTTCAAGGTTATCCCTCAATTGTTGGAGGTTGTCGCTCAATGTTTGAGGGATATTCCTCAATTCTTGGGGGTTTTCCCTCAATTTTCAGTATTGACCCCCAACTATTCAGGGTTATCCTTCAATTGTTGGAGGTTGTCCCTCAATGTTTGAAGGATATTCCACAATTCTTGGGCGTTTTCCCTCAATCTTCAGGGTTGATCCACCAACTTTTCACGGTTGACCCTTTAATTGATGGTTCATCCATAGGAATTGAAGGTATTACCCTGAATATTGGAGGTTGAACCCTGGAATTTCAGGATTTTACCCTCAGAATTGAGGGTGAAACCTTGGAAATTGAAGGTTCACCCTCAAACTTGAAGGGTTCTTTCCGTAAGGGTGCGCTTGATTAAATGAACGAGCATTCCTGCGGTGGCTTTTTCGGGACTTTCAGTTTCTGTATTTTGCCACATCTGATCTTTTCGTGTTGACATATTGATCTTCGGAATTTCGCTCCATCAAGGTAACGGCTGTTTGTCAATCTGATTTTCGGCAATGTGAACCTTCTGTTTTACTGCAATCTGCATTTCGCTACGTCGCACAGTGGGCGAAAAGGCTAAAAATGCGCGCATAATTAACCGTTCGAAGGCCTTACATACGATTCACTTGAAATATCGTATTCTGGGGTTCTTGGGGCCGCTGATTACAAATCTGAACTAAAAATTCGAAAATTCAGAATGGTGAATCCAATATGGCGGACCAAAATCGTAAAAATTACTCAAATTAGACAAAACTCACAGCTCTTGGGTTTTTGGAGTCGCTGATTACGAATTGGAACTTAAAATTCGAAAATTCAAAATGGTGAATCCAATATGGTGGACTGAAATTGAAAAAACTACCTGATTAGGACGAAACTTACAGCTCAGGGGTTTTTAAGTCGCTGATTACGAATCTGAACTCGAAATTCAAACGTGCATATGAAACCTGCCAATAACTGCATGATCACATACTTTTTTTCACGCAATCAAAGGTTGAAGTCCAAGCTTTCACTTCAGATATTTAGTCGGTTGAAAAAAAACTATGCCGAAATTTTTTTCCAATCACTCGAACACCCGCAAATCCCCGCACATGGAACAAGATGGCACTTAATCTTCAAGGTTCGATCTATACCAATTCTTACAAAATTCAGTGTAAAACCTCGTAAAACAAAAAAAGATGCAGACCTTTCAAAATTGCGTGTTCCTTCGGGTGATTAGATATAAATAGATCAGCTGCAGCGGATGCAAACTTTGCTGCAGCAGTTCACTGCATGGCTTACTGCCCATGAATAGCTCCCTTTTTCGGTTAGTATCCGTGGTGTTCCGCATCCTCAGATTGTCACGGTATATACAGAGCGATTCTGTGGAAAATCACGCGCCTAAAAGGTAGGAAAACGAAAAACGCCTGAATTGAGTAGATCAAACATCGACAATTGGGTTTTATTTATCACGTGGGAAATGAAACCCAATCCTTGATGTTTGATCTGATCAATTCAGGCGTTTTCCGTTTGCCTATACCTTTTAGGCGCGTGATTTTCCACAGAATCGCTCTGTATATATACCGTTGAAGGATCATATTGTCCCAATCAAGGATATTCGATTTGAAATGGACCTTGCACTGAGACCAGTGGATTCAATAAAAATGAGAATCGAGAGATGAAAGAGAAATCGATTTGCCTCGCTACGATTCAATGGGAACGAGTTTGAGTACCATACCGGAATCCTGATAGCACTTTTTAGTCACGGGATGCAGTTTTTCACTCGGCTAGACTTCGATAGCGGTTCACCTCGACCCTGACATATGATCTGACATTCGAATACTTCTACATAAAGTCGATGATAATTGCTTGAAGATGATATAGGAATTGATTCAATATTCTGAGACAATAAAAAGGAAGCCGAAACTATCCCATCCTGACCTATTATTCCGGTTTTCCTACTTCTATTCAGATAAGATGGTTCCAATTAATATTTATAACATTCATTTAACAGAATAATTTATCTATTTATTATATTTGAAATCCATTTATTGCAATATAAAAAAATTTAATTTATCGTTTCGAATTAAAAGAAAATATTTGAAAGGAATTTATAATTTTGTAGAGTTTTGGAAAAACTCATATTTATGACCTTATTATTTCGAGAGAATAACATTTGTCCTCCCATTTAGGTCGTTATATGATTTAATTCGAAGAAGTTTGGAATTGGACCCCCTGGAGTTTAGAATCGGACTTTCCTGGAAATCCTCGAGTCCTCCAGTCTTTGGTCCTTCTCCCCCTCCAACCACTTCCTGTTCCAGTACTCAGGACAGTAGTGTTACATTGGGTAAAATCACCCTTATATCATTAATTCTATATGATCTAGATCTAGTAGCCTATATGATAAAAGAAATCTTCTGAAATATAAGAACTTCGGTTGCTGCGTCAACAAGTATTATTAATAACTTATTCTTACTGCAAAACACATTTTGCAACAATATATATAAGTGTATACAATTATATATAAATCTATATAATTATATTATACAATAATATCGGGCCATATTTTTTATACAATTATATATAATCTTTTTTACTCGAGTTCGCCAAACTGACTAAGCTTTCAACTATTCAGCTAAAAGTTTCGTGTTGATGCAACGATGAGGGTATTTTTGTTTTTCGTAAAGAAAATTCACATGATCAAAGGTTATTAGAAATCTTTGATTAGAAGTTTTGCAGAAGATCCAAAGAATATGATTGCGTCGTCGACTCAAGAGGCTTTCGGTAATGAGCGTCTTGATCCGTGACAAACTATCGTATTCGTACGCTGATTATTTCAGAGTGATCCATTGTCTATAACATTCTACAAAGTAGTAAGTGCCTCAAGTGAATTGAAATTGAAATTGCTTTTCAGATGTCGAAGGTACTGGTACCGTGTGCGAACAATGTGAATCACTTTCCATTTCGTCTCTCAATTCTCATTTTGATCGGATCAACCGGTGCGAGTAAAATTTCCATCTTCAATCTTATATCCTTCACTGGTACGATATTATCCGTAATCAATATGTATTTTCGCAGAATAGTCGCAGCCAGCGTCTTCATCACCATCATTGCATAATTCAAACCTGGAAATGAAACAACCACCACGATGAATAATTATACTACATGTATATCATGACTTCAGACAGTGTCCCCTTGGAACAACAATCAATAGACACAATGATATATAATATTTCAAGTACGAATTATGGATAATAGTACAGAGAAGTTTGACGCATCGCCAAAAACTTTGAATCAATTTCTATATATATATATATATGTATACCACTGTGGATCGAATTCCACGGAAATTGTACAAAATTGATACATCAAGCCTCACCTATACAATTCCTTGGCCCACCACTGAATGGCATAAACGCGTATGGGTGTCGCTTCGCTATTTCTTCGGGCAAAAATCTGTCAGGATCAAATTTGAGCGGGTCTGGCCAGTATTTTTCGTTTCTCTGAACGGACATGATTAGAATAGCGGCTGAACTTTCACGTGGAAGAGTATGATCACCTGGCATAATAAATGAACGGTATATCATGAGAGTTTTGGTGTTATACGATACGCATCCTATAAATGTATGCGAAATTAGGAATCAAATGTCCCTAAAAGGAAGTTAGTGAAGCACTTCCCCGATAATTTACCAGGCACATTTCTGAATCGCCAGCCAATAAGTAGTTCAAATTTTCTTGCAGCTTCACATACAGTCTTGTTATAGTAAAGTAGCATCGATAAAATAGTGAAGGCTTACAGACCTATGTCCAAATCGTCTGTCACCTCACGAATAATAACAGGGAGCACAGGGAATAGACGCAGTGTTTCCTTGATCACGCGTTCAAGATACTTCATGCGTGATAGATCTCGGTGTGTGACAGGACGTACTTCGACATCGTCATCTCCATAAATTTCGTACAGTTCCCGGTACACTTTTTCCTACCACATCATTAAATGTAAATTTATTTCTGCACATACGATGGAGTAGGGAAATTGAATAGCATACCTGAATATCCGGATGAGATGCAAGCATTAATAGCAAATACGTAGTCGAAACAGCAGTCGTATCGTACCCCTGTATGAAAATTGCCTCTTCATTTTTGGTTCATTAACTGATCAATCATCAAATTTGTATATATTCACATGTGTACTCACGGTCGCGACCATTGTATCAGTTTCTTCGCGAAGTTCTCTATCTGACAAAACAGCGCTGGGGTCAGATAACGTCATGAGATGTTCTAAGAATGCTTCTCTTCGACGAGGGGTCGAATCGACTGGAGAAATGAATGATTTTTAACGAAAATCGACCCAGTTGAAAATGGATTTTATTTCATATAGTCGACAGGTCAAACTGATTGTTCAGCAAACAAATTTTTACCTGCATCGTCGGCTGTATCTGGTTCACTGTCGCGTTCGAGAAGCTGATCTTTCTTTTTTTTTATAACCTTGAGTTAAAGAAGGAACATTTACAACGTGGAGATAAAGACGCTTAAAATTTCTGTACTCACGTTGTCAGTAAACTCGTGCAAATACTTGATGCACTTTCGTTGTACTCTGCCAAGTTTCGATAGACGGAAAGTCAACTCTGGATGCAGCCAGGCGCTGAAGATTCTTTTGCAGATGCCAACGATTACCCTGGAGATAAATATGCTGTCTAATCATTCTTTCTCATCGTTTGATTACCACGAATTTACAAACTCAGCCTTACTCTCTATATATAGGTATAAATGTACATACGTCTCTGCTGCCTTCTCGTAATAACAATTCCGGCTTGTTTGGGCCTCGATCTTCACTCCCATGGCAGTTTCTAAAGTAACAAAGTGATAATTCAATACAAGGATAGCAAAAAATGATAAATCATTGAACGCTCGTATATCTTTATAGTAAAAAACGTACCGCAGATCATGTCCAAGGTGCACAACGATATCAACTGTAATATTTTGAATTCAGGTCCATCTAAGTTCTTTTCTATTTTATCCGCTAATATCTTTGATTGGGCGGAAAATATTTCGACGAATGAATTCAAGATCCCTGTATTGAAAGTCGGCTGGATTAGCTTTCGATGTACTTTCCATATCGATGCTGAAAATCACGTAAACTTGGTTCAGCGAGTGAAGAACATCGGGCAACATTGAACTAGTATATAATCATTAATCATTAATCACAGATAGAAGTCATGGGGTTGATAGAGGACTGATGACCTACCAGGAGCCGTGAGAATTCCATCACCTAACCAGGGGGACATAGAGTCGACAAACACTTTGCCTCTATCGAGGGTTTTCGGACTGAGACATATCGTCTGGAATCAAAAGTTCCGACATAAGTACTCGCCATAATAACAGGCTGTTTACAAAATCGAATTATTTTACCTTAATTTGTTCAGGTTCAGTGATGACAAAAAATAACATTGGACCAAGCCACGCTCGAAAAGGCGAAGAATACGAGCTACTGAACTCGTCCAACGTGGTCAGAATATCTGCAATTTCATGAGATATCAAGAGGTAGAATCGATATTATTAACGGTACTTTTTATCAGCCTGGAAAATCGTGTAATTGCCACGAATGCAATCAAATATCCCAACAATATTGGTTGACAGTAAAAAATTGGAAGTCCAATTTTTTCCTCGTTAACGAAAATGTTCAAATCGGACAAGATATTTCTTTTTTGATGCACGTCATGTGAATGTAAAATTTTGCGTGAATTTAGAATCATTTCATCTCACTGTTTCTCAGATAATTCGTCAAGTTTGTCAAACGGACCGGAAATTAAAAAAAAAAAAAAACTGAACTTTGGATATACTAGAAGTCCGAAAACGTAAATTTTCTTTGTAATCATCAGAGGTCATTTTTCTACCGGAGCCAATTCTTTTTCCATCGTCAAAGCGATGAAAAGTAAGAAACCATGAGACTAATGTGAAATTTAGGTATTTTAGCAAGGATCGATACACCTACGTTCACTGTCTCCTATAAACTGATGCCCATTGCCTATAAATGGCAGAACTGGAGGTCCTTCGAATTTTGAAGCCAGTTTGTAGAGACGCCTCCTTCGAAAATGCCACATCATGATGTACAGTATTCCAATGCAAATTACACTAGTGATAATGATGAAGGCTCCTATAAGGGCCATACTGTAACTTTTTAATAATCTACAATAAGCAATCAGCAATCTAAATTGTTGCAGAAATTTTATCCACTAAACCGACAAATTTTCGCGAATTATCAAAACTTTGTTCCAAACACTGGATAGGACCAGTAAGTAATGACCAAATCCGACACCCACTGGTCGTTTTATCATTTCTATCTATATCAATATTCATGTGATGTAAATGACTTAGACTCGAGTAGACGAGATTAAAATGTGTGAAGAGTTGGGTAAAAAAAAACCCATTCTTTACCCCACTTTCCCTCCCTAATATTAATTTGATGAAGCTGAATGTTGAATTCGGTATGGTGACTGAATCTATACAGCCGCTTCATCACGCCCAATCATTTCGGCTCGTATAAATAAATGTGTCGCTCTTGAGATTTGAAGTGACCTCGACAAGCTTGACTAGTTTGTAAATTTAGCGTCCTTCCCGTATGGAAATCCAAATCTGAACAGGTTGTCGTATTTTTACGTAAGGCCCGGATGCAGAGAAAGTTCATCAGGCCATGATGGTCTTCTGTAACGCTAACCATCATAATGTCCCTACGTGGCGGCCTTACAAGGCCCATATCTGCCAACCTTCTTTATGTCTTGACAATAATGCAGGCCCTTATTAGGGCCACGTCGAGGGGTCAATCACTCGGCGAAAATGGCGTACACCGATTACAATTACAGTGATTACGAATTGATTACAAGGATTACAAAGATTACAGAGATTACAAAAGACAACAAAAGATTACAAGAGATTACAAAAGATTACAAAAGATTACAAAGATTACAAACATTCCAAAAGATTACAAAGATTACAAAGATTACAAAAGATAACAAAAGATTACAAGAGATTACAAAAGATTACAAAAGATTACAAAGATTACAAACATTCCAAAAGATTACAAAGATTACAAAGATTACAAAAGATAACAAAAAAAATACGAAAAATTACAAAAGATTGCAAAAGATTACAAGAGATTACAAGAGATTACAAAGATTACAAGAGATTGCAAAGATTACAAAGATTACAAAGAATACAAAAGATAACAAAAGATTGCAGCAAGATTACAAAGATTACAGCAAGATTACAAGAGATTACAAAGGTTACAAGAGATTGCAAAGATTACAAAGATTGCAAAGATTACAAAGATTACAAAGAATACAAAAAATAACAAAAGATTGCAGCAAAATTACAAAGATTACAGCAAGATATACAAGAGATTACAAAGATTACAAAAGATTACAAAAGAATACAAAGATTACAAAAGATTACAAGTGATTACAAATACCTTGTACACCAGATTACAACAGTGATTAACCCCTCGGGCCACGTTGAGTTTACCATCATATAGCGCCTAATTTATTTCCGCAAAATTTATTGGAATGCTATAGGAATACCTGGTTAACAAAAACAAATCTGTTTAAATATGAAGACAAAAATATATAATTATATAAACCCAGTGAAATTTCATTTCGTAATATAATTTTGAGTATTATGTCGTACTCAACAAATACTTCGAATGCGGTTTGAACAATTTTTATAGAATAAGGATAACAATTATATTATAATAGATCATTAAATTAAAAAATAATCTGGAAAAACCTAGTTGAATCATTCATATAATAACTTCGAGGACTATTATTTAAATAAAATTCTAACACCTGGTGATATCACAAATTGAATCTTTGGTCCATGTAACTTCTACAAACTCGAACTAATTTTTTGACTCTGCTTAACAACTTTGTAATATATTATAAAGTATGGCAGCCTGATCAGGGCCTGACTTGTTAGACTCTGATCAGGCTGCCTTAATTGATAATACTTAATAATGCCTCACTCAGAATAAGGGCAGCTTACCCGGGCGGTATTTGGGCCTGATCAGGGCCCTTATGATAAATTTTTAATCAGCTAGCCTGATTAGGTCTTGATACGAGCCCTTTTTACAATGAGGCAAAATAAGGCAATTTTCAAACGGGTTTCTATGCACTTTATCGATGCCGGGTATTTTATCTCACCATTCCGTGGGACGGATATATATACGGAACAGGTAAAATACCAAACCAGCGTGATTAATTTCTTATACGTATTAGTTTCAAATCATTTTTATTCGCGTACCATAGGGCTGAGATTGTGTGATCACTGATCACCAAAGGTCATTTTTTTTTTTTTTTTCTCGAAACCAATACTTTTCTCATCGCCAATGAGATGAAAAGTAAAAAACCACGGAACTAATGCAAAATTCAGCTAGTGGCAAGGAGCGATACAACTACGTTCGCGATTTCCTTCAAAAACATGCGCATTGCTGATAAACACGAGAACTGGACGTCCTTCGAATTTTGAGGCCGATTTGTAAAGACGTCCTTCGAAATCGCCAAATCGTCGAACGATATATCGCGTGTTTAATGATATAAGGTCATATCCGTGATTTTTTTTTTCTTTTTTTTTTTAACGCTTCAGAAACTTCTGAAACGCAAAGATTAATCGATATTTCCGAGAAGGTCGGAAATTTGTTCATATTAAAAAAAAAAAAAATCCCGAACAATCTTATACCGTTAGTCTTGAATTTTTTTTTTTTTTTTTTTTCAAAATGAAAAAATTTCGGACTCTTCTGACATATCGATGTATCTTCGCGTTTCAGAAGTTTTTTGAGCATTTGTACCAAAAAAAAAACAGATTTTGGCGGATACGACCTTATACGTTAGTTAACGAGATATTTGCTCAGAAATTTAGAGATGAGAGGGCGTAACCACAAGTATTTACGACTTTTTACCGTTAATTGAATAATTTTTCAAATCTGTCTTTTTTGAACGCATTTTGACATTTTCGGCGGAAATATATGAAAAAAAAGTTATGCCCTTTTACTTTTATTTTTTACTTTTATTTTTTTCCCCTATATTTATCATACCCTGACATTTCAAGAAACGTCTTTCTTAGCGGTTGATATAATCGTGTAAGCAATTAACTAATCGCTCAGTCGATTTGATACAAAGATAAGACATAAATTCTAATCATTTCCGGTCTATGACAAGAGAAGACAGGCTTTAGCGGCCTCAAAACATGAAAAAGCTTCACTAATTTTGGCGAGAGAGACCAAGCGAAATAATTAACATGTAAAAGTAATTTGCAGTCAAGGCTATATATTGTCAATGATGACAGTGTTCATAACAGTTCTCAGAAAATTTATTTGAAAAAAAAAGGATAATATTCTGCCAGCTGAAGATATTCGATTGAAGATGAAAATCGTACTGAGACCGGTGGATCCAATCAAAATACGGATGTGTGTGAAAATCTTAAAACTTTGCTATATTGTGCTAGACAATTGTGCTGACTTGTGCCGTAGACCGTTTTCCAAAATTCTTTACGGTTCTCGAAAAAATTGATAAAATTCAAATTCCGGATCAGCCCAGCGCCTTTTTGAAAATTGAAAATCCAAAAATTGTGCTAGATTGTGCTAGATTTGTGCTAACTTGTGCCATGAACCGTTCAGCGCGACTAGAAATGGTGCCGGTGAAGCTGAACTTTTTTACGTTCAAATAATATGAATTTGCACGAGTCACTCAATCATGATTATTTTGAACTTCGCATTTAAACGATACACTGAGAGACTCTTCGTGTCAATAAATGGTAAAACTATATCAAAGTTTAGTATGGTAGGGTTCGAAAGTAGGGAAGACAGCGCAAAATACACTAGTTATTCGTAACGTTATACTGAAGTTTCATATTGCCATAGCAGATTTTAACAAGAAAATACGAGATATTAGTATGGTCAATATGAAATATTAGAACGTTGTATGTCAGAAATCTTCCATACGAAAAATCGATATTCTCCATAGTAAAATTTCCTACAAAGTCGTCTCACTTATAAACACAGTGACTGTCATCATTCGAGAAGCATATTCCAGAAATTAACATGGTCAATATCAACATTGATATCAAGCAGCCGTGAAACTGCAAAGGATATTAGAAATTGAAACGGAGAGTCTCAATTTTTCGTATGGTGCGTATGAAAATATTTCCTGAATCTCCCGAGCGACTACGATCTTCACCGAGAACGCACGAGGCCCCGCTCTGTTTCGGAAACAGCCGAAGGAAAAATCCTGCCAATTCGCTTGCCATGTGCCGTGTGAATGTGGAGATTTGTATATCTCTGTAATTGGCTATATTTTTAGGATTACCTATGTATGACTTTTCCTATTTCTTTTTTCAAACGACGAAAATGTTGAATTCTAAAAATGAAGTCAATTCTAATTATAAAAAGTTCTATTTCTGATACCTTCGATTCTTTATGATTAGTTTATTTGTAACATTTAAAATTATGTCATAAATACAAAAATTCAAAGATTAGAAAAAAAATTAGATCATCTTTTCAGAATAAAAGCGATTATAGTATATCTAGACTCTAATAGTGCTAAAATTTTATATACTCCCAAATTATCTGAATTTATTTAAAAGTAGAAAATATTTCATTCTGAACACTTCCTCAATTGAAAGTATTCATGTTTGAGGAATAGGGATGTATATGGGCAATTCACTCCATATCAGCTAACTTCAAATTGGCGCGGAGTGATTTTTATTCTCAATACTCGGGAAAAATTATTTCATTTTTCGAAAACGAGCTACCTAATCAATGCAAAAATGATTAGGCGAGAATCAGATATTTTTCCCCGTTGACCTAAAGAGTTTCAGATTTTTTCCGTCATTTTTAACACAGATATAATTTTTTTTCCACTTTTGCCCATAAGAACACATGTTAATTTGTCAATTTTTCTAATCCAATTTTCTCCTAAACAAACGTCTTAAAGAGCTTGAAGCGTTTGTTGAATTTTTTCTAGGATAAAATCTGAAGATCCAAATTTTCAAAATTTTCTACCATCATGTTTGCTGTGATGCCCATACATGTTTCAATTGAAAAATAATACATAATTAAAAAATTAATTGGATTTTTTTTTTTTTCAAGTTATAAAATTACCTTTCCAAAATAAAGTCTACTTTGCAAATGCAGTTTTCCAAAAGAATGATTCTTTAACGAGTTATTTAGAAAAGAACCCTCCAAGTCCTTTCTCACAAGCAGTGGATTATTACCAGCTTGGTATATATAGAAGTTTCTGAAATTTTCCCGCACGTAATTGTATTACGTTTGTATATTGTAAATGTATAGGTATAAGTCTCCCGGTCTAATTTATAAGTGTGTTGCGCGATACTCCTATGTAACTTGTGTATATTTGTGTACATGTATAGTATACCCGATATGTATGTCCTTTCAGTGCGTGTGACCTCTACTTCCTGATGATACTGGTGTTGGTGATAGCCTCGGCTCACTCCCTTCTTTTTTCACCGGCAAGTCATGATTTTTCATATGGTCCGTACGAAAAACTGATATTCTTCGTGACGACTGGAGACGATTATTTCAAACTTTCATATTCACCATACTAACCGTGTTTGTCAAGTCGCTATCTAACTTTGATATGGTGCGTTCCGAATATTACTATGTTGTTCATTAAACATTGAAACACCTTTTTCACTTATTGAAAGGAAAATATCAGTTTTACCCATTAGTATGCACCATATGAATTTTTGAAACGTACGCCCGGTCTTCCCTACTTTCGAACCCTACCATACTAAATTTTGATATAGTTTTACCATTTATTGACACGAAGAGTCTCTCAGTGTAATAAGGTGTTGTTCTTTTGCTTTCAATATTATTTATTTCTTCTAATCGAATGTTATTTGAGAATGCTATTTTGTGTCGCTTTCTGTAACTAACCAACTAACTAATAGCGTTTTCGGCTGGGGCTACACCGAGTGTAGTGTAGCCATCTTTGTCCCTCTCTTCCTGATAGAAAAGAAAAGGATAAAGATAGCTACACTACACCAATGTAGCTCGGTGTAGCCCCGCCGAAAACGCTATAACTAATACATTATTCAAACGTTTGCATGTAATGTACTGAAATGTTATTGTTCATATTGTTGTTAACTTTTTTGTAATTGTATATATTCTAACAGACTTATTCGACAAAGATATTTGCATGTGATGTACTGTAATGTTAGTGTTCATAATGTTGTTAATTAAAAAAAATATATCATTGTTCATATTGTTGTTAATTTAAAAAAAAATATTACTGTTCATATTGTTGTTTTTTTTTTTTTTTTTTTTTTTTAAGGATACGCCCTTGATGTCAGCTCGCTACTCCTAATGGAGATATAAATTTTAAGCCGAGGATTTTTTTTCTTGTCTAATGAATACAACCACAAAATGTACGCAAAATAATGTAAATTTACCGTAGCCATGGATCACATTATATTTATTTCTAATAAATTATGGAACTGCTATTTTATACAACTAGATGTTTTACTTTAGTGAATATCTGAAATTATTAAAATAAATGATTAATTCCGAGTGATATCATGGCATCCGTGCATATCACGGTATCATATCAATTATTATTCCAGGAAATGAAAAATAGGGCAATCGGCATGGCGAGTGGTTTGTAAGTGGCGCGCAAATGGTGCCAGTTAATATGGCCGACGCACGGCCGACGCGTTACCTCCACGGGTTACCTCACTTACTCCCCCCATGATCTATACCCCTCGCCAATAACCCCAACTTGCGCTCCGTCCATAAGTCCGTGGTTTTGACGAACAGAATAGGCGTTCAACTATTCAGTTGGAAGTTTCACGTAATGCATAATGACGAGGGTATGTTTGTTCTTCATGTAGGAAGGTACATGATGAAATGTTATTAAAAATCGTCGATTCAGAGTTGTACTGAAGATCCAAGGAATATGATTGACCTATCTCTCAATTGAGGATTTGGGCTATGAGCGTCTCGTTAATCCACGAAGAACTATCATATATGCTAATTGTTTTCAATCGATCCGCTATCTAGGTACATAATACAGAGTGGTAAGTGCCGCATAGTAAATTATTATTGCTATCAGGATTTTGGGGGTCCTGGTACTCGTCTTCGTTCACACTGTGTCCTAACGATGTGAATCACTTTCCATTACGTCTCACAATTCTCATTTTGATCGGATTTGCTGGTGTGAGTACGATCTCCATCTTCAATCTGATATCCTTCACTGGTACGATATCATCCATGATCAAAATGTATCTTCTTAGAATAGTCGCAGCCAGCGTCTTCGTCGCCATCATTGCATAATTGAAACCTGGAAATGAAACAAACACCGCGATGAACGATGCATCTATCATGATTTTAGAGAGTGTCGCCTTGGAACACCAACCAATAGACACAATGATAGAATCTTCGAAATACGACTTATGGACAATAGAGAAAAGTTTGGCGCACTGCCGAAAACTTTGTATCTATCCCTACAACACTGTGGATCGTATTCCACGGAAATTATACAGAATTGATACATCGAGCCTCACCTATACAATTCCTTGGTCCACCACTGAATGCCATAAACGCGTAGGGGTGTCGCTTCGCTATTTCTTCGGGCAAAAATCTGTCAGGATCAAATTTGAGCGGGTCTGGCCAGTATTTTTCGTTTCTATGAACGGACATGATTATAATAGCGGCTGAACTTCCACGTGGAAGAGTATGATCACCTGGCATAATAAATGAACGGTATATCATGAGAGTTTTGGTGTTATACGATACGCATCCTATAAATGTATGCGAAATTAGGAATCAAATGTCCCTCAAAGGAAGTGAGTGAAGCACTTCCCCGATTATTTATCAGGCACATTTCTGAATCGCCAGCCAATAAGTAGTTCAAATTTTCTTGCAGCTTCACATACAGTCTTGTTATAGTAAAGTAGCATCGATAAAATAGTGAAGGCTTACAGACCTATGTCCAAATCGTCTGTCACCTCACGAATAATAACAGGGAGCACAGGGAATATACGCAGTGTTTCTTTGATCACGCGTTCAAGATACTTCATGCGAGGTAGATCTCGGTGTGTGACAGGACGTACTTCGACATCGTCATCTCCATAAATTTCGTACAGTTCCCGATAAACTTTTTCCTACCACATCATCGAATGTAAATTAATTTCCGCACACGATAGAGTACCGAAAGTGAATAGCATACCTGAACATCTGGATGAGATGCGAGCATCGATAGCAAATACGTATTCGAGATAGCAGTCGTATCATACCCCTGGATGAAAATTGAGTCTTCGTTTTTAGTTCATTAACTGACCGGAATGATAAAATATTTTCTATATTCATATTATGTGTACTCACAGTCACGATCATTGTATCAGTTTCTTGGCGAAGTTCTCTATCTGACAAAACAGCGCTGGTATCGGATAGCGTCATGAGATGTTCTAAGAATGCTTTTCTTCTACGAGGGGTCGAATCGACTGAAGAAATTAATGATTTTTTAACGAAAATGAATTCAGTTGGTAATGGATTTCATATGATCGACAGGTCAAACCGATTGTTCAGTAAACAAATTTTTACCCGCATCGTCCGCTGTATCTGGTTCACTGTTGCCTTCGAAAAGCTGATTTTTCCTCTCTTTTATAACCTGGAGTTGAAGAATGAACATTTATAACGAGGAAACAAAGCCGTTTACAGTTTCTGTACTCACGTTGTCGGTAAACTCGTGCAAATACTTGATGCACTTCCGCTGTACTCTGCCAAGTTTCGATAGACGGAAAGTTAAATCTGGACGCAGCCAGACACTGAAGAGTCTTTCGCACACGCTAGCGATGACCCTGGAAATAAATGTGTTTTCGAATTATTCTTTCTTATCGTTTTATTGTCATGAATTTACTAACTCAGCCTTCACTCTCTATACTATGACGTATAAATGTACATACGTCTGTGCTGACTTCTCGTAATAACAATTTCGCTTCGTTTGGGCCTCGATCTTGACTCCCATGGCAGTTTCTGAAGTAACAAACTGATAATTCCATTCAAGGATAACGAAAAATGATAAACTACCGAAACTCGTACATCTTTATAGTAAGAAACGTACCGCAGATCATGTCTAAGCTGCACGAAGATATCGAATGAAATATTTCGAATTCGGGTCCATCCAAGTTCTTCTCTATTTTATCTGCGAATATCTTTGATTGGGCCGAAAATACTTCGACAAATGAATTTAAGATATTTGTATTGAAAGTCGGCTGGATTAGCTTCCTATGTACTTTCCATACCGATGCTGAAAATCACGTAAGCTTGGTTTGGCAAGTGAAGAACATTGGGCAACATTGAACTAGTATATAATCACAGATAGGAGTCATGGGATTGGGAGGGGACTGATGACCTACCAGGAGCCGTGAGAATCCCATCACCTAACCAGGCGCAAGCAGAGTCGACAAACGGTTTGCCTTTGTCGAGGGTTTTCGGACTGAGACATATCGTCTGGAATCAAAAGTTCCGATATAAGTACTCGCTAGAATAGCAGGCTGCTTAGAAAATCGAATTATTTTACCCTAATTTGTTCAGGTTCAGTAATGCCAAAAACCAACATTGGACCAAGCCACACTCGAAAGGGCGAAGAATACGAGCTGGTGAACTCGTTTATCCTGGCCAGAATTTCTGCAATTTCATGAAATATCAAGACGTAGAATCAATATTATCAACGGTACTTTTTGTCAACCTGGAAAATCGTGTAATTGCCAGGAATGCAGTCAAATATCTCAACAATATTGGTTGACAGTAAAAAATTGGAAATCTAATTTTATCCTCGTTAACGAAAATGTTCAAATCGGACCAGATATTACTTTTTTGATGCACGTCATGTGAATGTGCAATCCTGCGTGAATTTCAAATCATTTCATCGCACCGTTTGTCAGATAATTGGTCAAGTTTATCGAACGGACCGAAGATTTGAAGAAAAAAAAACTGAACTTTGGATACTAGAAGTCCGAAAACGTAAATTTTCTTTGTAATCATCAGAGGTCATTTTTTTACCGGAGCCAATTCTTCTTCCATCGTCAAAGCGATGAAAAGTAAGAAACCATGAAACTAATGTAAAATTTAGGTATTAGCAAGGATCGATACACTTACGTTCACTGTCTCCCATAAACAGATGCCCATTGCCTATAAATGGCAGAACTGGAGGTCCTTCGAATTTTGAAGCCAGCTTGTAGAGACGCCTCCTTCGAAAATGCCACATCATGATGTACAGTATTCCAATGCAAATTACACTAGTAATAATGATGGAGGCTACTATAAGGGCCATACTGTAACTTTTCAATACTCTACAATAAGCAATCAGCAATCTAAATTGTTGCAGAAATTTTATTCACTAAACCGATAAATTTTCGCGAATTATCAAAATTTTGTTCCAAACACTGGATAGCACCAGTAAGTAATGACTAAATCCGACACCCACTGGTCGTTTTATTATTTCTATATATCTGTATGAATATTCATGTGATCTAAATGCACAGTGATATCATAGATAGAGTAGGGAAGACAGGCCTCTAGCTATCCCTCGAATAAAAAGAGCGAGGTATACGACGGTACCGTATCCATCTCTTTCTATCCGCTCATGCGCAGTAAGTACAGTAAGGGAATGACAGTGGGAATAACAATAAGCTGTCTCTTTGGGCGCTCACTGCGCATGTGCCAGTAGAGAGAGATGGATACGGTACCGTCGTATACCTTTCTCTTTCTATCCGTGGGACATTTCCGCTTGCACGCAGCCCTTTTTCTCCTCTGCTCTATCTATAATATTTCCATGTGCAAATGACGTAAGCTAACACATAAGCTCGAGTAGACGAGATTAGAATGTGTGAAGAGTTAGGTAAATGAACTATTTTTTACCCCACCTTTTATTCGCAGATATACTGCAGACATCAGATACCAATGTACCATAAAGCTGAGATTGTGTGATCACTAAAGGTCAGAAGCTATCGGAGTCGTCTTCATGAGAGCAATTATCATCGACTATATGTAGGAATATTCAAATATCTGATCATATGTCGGAATCTCTCTCTCTCTTCCTTTAACGACTCATCGCTCTTGCGAGCATGTAGTCAAATGTCAGGATCGAGGTGAACCGCTATCAAAGTCTCGCCGAGAAAAAAAACTGCCTCCACAGAGTGAAACATGCTCCTGAGTCGAAATCTTAGCCCTCCTTTGAATGCTTCTGAACCTACTTCCTTTGTATCGCGCAAGCCGCCTGCACCTTCCGTTGAACCTACCAGGCCCTATGTGCAAAATTCAGTGTTGTCGGTGAACCTCCTTTCACTTCACTTCACCTCTCGATGACCCTCCTAGACTTCTTTTAGATCGCAATTATTTTACGGACATGAACCTACCCTTACGGAAAAAAACCCCTCAAAATATCACCCTCAACTAAGCCCTCAACTTTCAGGGTGATTTTGTACCCCCAACTTGGGGGTTAACCCTGAATTGAGGGGTACCTTCAACTTGAGGAACAACCGTCAAATGGGGGTCCCTTCAACTTCAGGGTTTTTGAGGTGACTTTTTGAAGTGACTTTTGAAGTGACCCGCCACTCATCAGGGTTGACCCCTAACTATTCAGGGTCATCCCTCAATTTTAAGAGTTGTCCCAGAACGTTTCAGGGTTATCCCTCAATTGTTGGAGGTTGTCGCTCAATGTTTGAGGGATATTCCACAATTCTTGGGGGTTTTCCCTCAATTTTCAGGGTTGATCCACCAACTTTTCACGGTTGACCCTTCAATTGATGGTTCATCCATAGGAATTGAAGGTATTACCCTGAATATTGGAGGTTGAACCCTGAAATTTTAGGGTTTCACCCCCAGAATTGAGGGTGAAACCTTGAAAATTGAAGGTTCACCCTCAAACTTGAAGGGTTTTTTCCGTAAGGGAAACAGCGGTCATTCCTGAAGTAAAAAAACAAGATTATTTAATACGAGTAGTGAAATTTTTCGATTCCAATACTCTATTTGGTTGTTGCAACGAGATCTTGCTATATTCAACGAAGTGGTTGCTTTGGGTGGAAGAACGAAGACACATCCCTTACGGAAAAAACCCTTCAAGTTTGAGGGTGAACCTTCAATTTTCAAAGTTTCACCGTCAATTCTGGGGGTGAATCCCTGAAATTTCAGGGTTCAACCTCCAATATTCAGGGTAGTACCTTCAATTCCTATGGATGAACCATCAATTGAAGGGTCAGCCGTGAAAAGTTGGTGGATCAACCCTGAAGATTGAGGGAAAACGCCCAAGAATTGTGGAATATCCCTCAAACATTGAGGGACAACCTCCAACAATTGAAGGATAACCCTGAATAGTTGGGGGTCAATACTGAAAATTGAGGGAAAACCCCCAAGAATTGAGGAATATCCCTCAAACATTGAGCGACAACCTCCAACAATTGAGGGATAACCCTGAAACGTTCTGGGACAACTCTTAAAATTGAGGGATGACCCTGAATAGTTAGGGGTCAACCCTGATGAGTGGCGGGTCACTTCAAAAGTCACTTCAAAAAGTCACCTCAAAAACCCTGAAGTTGAAGGGACCCCCATTTGACGGTTGTTCCTCAAGTTGAAGGTACCCCTCAATTCAGGGTTAGCCCCCAAGTTGGGGGTACGAAATCACCCTGAAAGTTGAGGGCTTGGTTGAGGGTAATATTTTGAGTGGTTTTTTCCGTAAGGGATACGTCATCTGTTTTTTGTTGATAACAAATTAATCTCTTGAGTTGAATATCTCCTGCTTGCTTGTATTATGAAGAAATATTTCGATCGATAAGATATTTATTTGATCTTAATACACATTTACTTGCTATTACACAAGTAATTCATTCACTTGGCGCAAAGTAAATTTATTTGCTAACGACTAATTATTTTTTTCCGTGTACGCGTTTATGGCTTTCAGTAGTGGACCGAGGAATCGTAACAGTAAGGTAAGAGTCCTGATACCACTTTTCAGTCTATGGAGGCAGTTTTTTTCTCGGCAAGACTTTGATAGCGGTTCACCTCGATCCTGACATTTGACTACATGCTCGCAAGAGCGATAAGTGGTTAAAGGAAGAGAGAGAAAGAGATCCTGACATATGATCAGAATTTGAATGTTTCTACATAATATACACAATCATTGCCTTAATGTATATCTGCGAATCAAATCAGTTGAAAGTAATACGTAAAAAAAAATCAATCCAGCCGGTTTGGTCTTTTACCCGTTCCGTACATAATTACATATCCGTCCCACGAAATGTCTAGATAAAATACCCGGCATTAATGAAGTGCATAGAAATTCCCGTGTGGAAATTGCCTCACTTTGCCTTATTGTAAAAAGGGCTCGTATCAGGACCTGATTAGGCTAGCTGATTCAAAATTTATCATAAGGGCCCTGATCAGGCTCAAATACGGCCTGGGGTAAGCTGCCCTTATTTTGAGTGAGGCATTATTAAGTATCATCAAGTAAGGCAACCTGATCAGAGCCCTTAGAGCATATAGACATGGAGGAAGCAAGAGATAGGGTGTAGCGTGAGTGGGAAACGGGCGTGAGACAGACTATGTGGCAGTACATGCCCTCTTTGTCTTGACTATTACAGATGGTCGAATAGAAAGAGAGGGCATGTACTGCCCCGACGTCCCTCTCTCTCGCCGCTCGACTCGGTTTCTCAGCGACTATGCTTCCTCCATGTCTATATGCTCTAAGTCAGAGCCTAACAAGTCAGGTTGCCTTACTGAATAAACCATTATATAATTAATCCATTATAAAGTAAGGCAACCTGATCAGGACCTGACACGAGCCTTTTTTACGATAAGTCAGGCCCTGATCAGGCTGCCTTACTTTATAATAATAATATAATAATAATAATAATAATAATAATAATAATAATAATCATAATAATAATATAATATTTGAACGCTCCCTAGGACGCAATTATCAAAAGCTAGGATGCAATTGTCAGTATAATTCCGAATTGGGATGTCCTTCACATCATCAAATACCGCGCTCTGATTGGCTAAAATCCGAGTGCTAAAAATAATCGGTATAATCACGAATTGGGATGTCCTTCACGTCATCAAATACCACGCTCTGATTGGCCAGAACCGGAATGCTAAAAATAATGAGAATTTTATTACGAAATGAGATTTCACTGGGTTTAAATACCATTAAATAAATGTAATATATTTTTGTCTTCATATTTAAATTATTTTCGTCACCTGTTGTGAACGTGTCGAAAAATGGAATAAAAATTATACCTATTCATGATATCATGATTGCATTTATGACGAGTTGTTTTACATGGCACTATTACTCTAGGTAATGATAAAGAAAGAATGAGGGATCACCCAAATAGGAATATCGCTTATCAACGCGAATATTTCGAGACGATGTTTAATCCTTCTTTTGTGACCTGAGGGTCAACAATCATAATCATATCGTTGTTTCCAAAATGTTTGCGAGTTGTAGCTCGTATTTTTCTACAGAAAGTACACTCCTAACAAAAATTAGCGGGCCACCCAATTTTTGCTTCGAAAAATTTTCGATTTCAAAGTCTCGTAATTCGGCGAAAAATTGACTTAGTGAGTCGTTTGTAAAAGCATTTCAAAGCTTAAAGCTTCATCTTTCAGATGCTCACTTTCGATTGCGTTTATGTTTTTTTTTGTCTTGAGTTATGGTCCCTTGAACAATCTCGTGCCAAATTTGTGTATTGATGTTCCAACTTCAAAACAACGCACGGGGTCGGTCAGTATCGGAATTTTGATTTCAAGACAGTCATTTTGAAGCTTGGAATGTCCTCTTCAAAACCCTTTTTTTGAAATTGCTCTACGATTTTTTTTCATGGAGTCATGCGTTGCTGAAGCAAAAATGGTCTTTCAATTTTTGGTCTGTGGTGCAATTTCCATGCATGGTCGTAACGATCTCGTGATTATTCCATCACTTTAAGTGATGCTAATGCCGGAGGTACTGTTTAAATCGCCCGTATGTGTTAAAAATCGAATAACTTTACGAAAAAAAATCGTAGAGCGAATTCCAAGATATGGTTTCGAAGGAAAGACTTCAAAGTTGAAGTTCTAACCTTGCGCCCCCTGTGTCGCTATTTTTGCGCGTGCTACCTGAGGTCAAAGTTCGAATTTCCATTTCGCGGTTCGGAGGGTCTCGTTTGGATGGTGATCATGGCTTGGAAACGTCACCGAATAAAAATTGCAATGAGATTTCAGAAAGATGAAGATTTGAGCTTCAAAAGCCATATTTGGGAACCTGGATACGAGTACTTGTTCGCCCAGGGCATGCGATCAAAAATTGAAAGACCATTTGTGCTTCAGCAACGCATAACTACATGAAAAAAAATCGTAGAGCAATTTTAAAAAAAGGGTTTTGAAGAGGACATTCCAAGCTTCAAAATGACTGTCTTGAAATCAAAATTCTGATACTGACCGACCCCGCGCGTTGTTTTGAAGTTGGAACATCAATACACAAATTTGGCACGAGATGGTTCAAGGGACCATAACTCAAGACAAAAAAAACATAAACGCAATCGAAAGTGAGCATCTGAAAGATGAAGCTTTAAGCTTTGAAATGCTCTAACAAACGACTCGCTAAGTCAATTTTTCTCCGAATTACGAGACTTTGAAATCGAACATTTTTCGAAGCAAAAATTGGGTGGCCCGCTAATTTTTGTTAGGAGTGTATTTCGCCCATTGAGACTTTTGATCAGAACGACCGTATCTCGAAGGTGTTTCAAAATTTTTCAATTCCACCGAAAACCAATTCCCATAAGATTAGTGCGGGGTTCTTTCTTGGTGAATGCCGGGGTTTTTTTTATAACATTATCACTAAAATTTACTTCAAATCTCTCTGTAGATCTCAATTCTCATTTCTATAAATTGATTGATTTTCTGCGCCTGTTATCAGGCAACTAGTACAGCGTGCGAGTTGTCATGTTCAATTTCTCAACGGGATTTCTAGATTATCGACGGTGCATTTCAGGAACAATTCCACATTCGTTTGTTACGATTTTAGAAGCCAGATCACGCCACTGAATCATAGCTTTGACAGCCTATGCAGTTTGTGCTGCCTAAGTAATAAGTGCGAATGTATTTTTTTTTTTTTGATTCGAATAATTTCTTTCACACGTGAAGTTGTCTGTTACAGATATTCGTCGCGTCTAAGAGGTTAGTTCGATAATTATTAATAACGCCTAAATCGGAACTATCGATTAGAAGATAAACTGGAATACTCGGTATAAAATATCTCTTAGAAATTTAGGTTAGACAAATCTAACCTCAAAGATAAGCCCGAAAATGTACAAAATAAGCGAAATATCTTGATTTTTAAATTCATTTCATGTTCAAATGAGACTTCGAGGCAAATCACTTTATTTTGAAACCATGAAATGCATTTATTCAGTCCTAATTCTCATGTTTATCAACAACCTAAAATGTCATTCTGACAGCTACGCTAGTAGCAGAAGTGAACATTCTATTTTGTTTCTTCTATACGAGGCGATATGCGCAGAATCGTGATATTCGTTTATGCGCATAAGAAAAGGGCGGCTGCAGCGCGCATTCGATTTTTGAATTTGAATTGACCTTAGCATATTATGAACGAACGCCGGTTTGAATGAAAATTGGTTTTAAATATGTAAATTGGAAAGTTCTGGATGAAATATAAAGGCTGATAGATGAATGTATGTACATATAGACACAAAATAGTTTATTTGGCGTAAATTAATTCTTTAAAATAACTAAATAAATACATTTTCATAGTTTTTTCATTTATTCATTTGTTTCTTCTTCTTCTTCTTTTTCTTCTTCTTCATATTATCACAATTCTTGAAATTTTCTTCTTTCTTTCTTTCTTTCTTTCTTTCTACATAATATGCGGTATACATGTACCTATATGTATATAATATGTGTATTTAATATTTTTATACATTTCATATGTTTCCATCAATTTTTTTTTTTTTTTTTTTTTGTGTTCTTTGTTCGAACCAAAAATAAAAAATAAAATTTTAAATGAAACAAATTCTCATCTGTTATTTATATATTATAACTAATTAATAATTAATATTATCTGATTAAAACGCGTAAAAAAAAATCAGCCACCATTTATTTACGCGCCTTAAGTTTTTCGTAAAATAAAAATAAAAAAAAAAAAAAAATTAAAAAAAATCTAAGAATTTCGAAATTTTGTTATATACGAGGTAGAAAACAGACATGGTGATAAAATATAATTTCAATCAATATAACAATTCCAGCAGAAAAAAAAAAATAAAAAAAAAAAAAAAAAAAAATGAAAAATTACCCTGCACCGGAATTACATACATATACATATACATATATAGTATTAGGCTCTTTGACGATCATCGAAAGAACTTTTTATTCATAGCCAAATTGTTTATCCCCATTCTATAACATCCTATATTTAGATATATATAAATATTAAATTGAATTGAATTTTGTATTTCTTATTTTTTTTTTTTTTTTTTTTTTTTTTGAATTTTTTTTTTTTTATATTCTATGATAAATGACGAATAGATTATTCTCCCCAGGGCCAGAACCGTCCATGATGATGGTGTGATTCAGGTATAATTAAATTTAAACCTCTACCGATTTCGTCTAGGTCATTTTCGCCCCTTTTCTTTCCTCCCCAAGGGTTGAATGAGCTCTTATGTATGTAATCGGTCCTCCCTTTGGCTCCCTTTTTTTCTGGTAATTCAATAATATCACTTTCTGAAGGAGTTTCGATCTCTTCATCGTCGTTTTCATCCACCAGGTTGTTTATACTCTCTAATACTTCGACCCTATCTCCAGGTTTTTTAACATTGAACATATTATCGTTGTTATTATTATTATTATTATTATTATTGCCTTCTTTCTCGTACCAGCTACCATATTTCACCTCCTTTTCATCCCCTGGGTTTACCTGATCATCACCGGTGAAGAATCTCTTACCACCTGAAATAAAACGAGCTAAAAAATCTGTTCAGAGTATATCGTCAAGTATTTCGAATATAAGGACGGTAAACTTCGTTAGCGGATAGGCGAGGGATGAAAAAGCACAAATTGGTTCCCTTCCCCGGCTTTGCATGAGCTCGAACACAATCTTGAAATATGGGTTGTTTTATCGTAGTTTGGTATTCGCTCAGTTTTGAGAAACGAGAAATTAATTGCGTACGTTACACACCGGAAACTAAAGCTCCAAAAAATGAAACAAAAAGATCAAAATGATCTGTAAAGTTGTGCCTTTCGCATGAACTAAAGAGAAATCACTGCAATTTTTAAAACCTTAGAAATTTTAAGGATATCTGAATTAGATAAAAATAAATGGGATCTGTGCCTCTCATTTTGATATTTTTGTTTTATTTTTTTGGTCTTTCCATTTTTTTTTTAGAAAATGGGTAGAAAATGCAGCTAGTCTGTGAATATGGGATACAGTATCGTGTGGGAAATAAGCGACGACAGAAATTCTACCCGAGTAAATTCGCATACATTTATTGTCATTCAATGGGAAGGGTTTTTGATCCGATTTAGAAATTGAAGAATCCACAATGGAGGGATATAGGCACAGACACGGTCGAATTGGTAATTTGAAGTTTAATTAAAATCCGATATTTTGAAGAGGGTTAAGAAATTTTCTTTCACTAAGGGAAAACCCTGAGGTCAAAATCGACTGGCGAAATTGTTCAATATAAAAATTTATCATCAAAACGTTTGATAAAATTAGAAGAAATTCTCACCCCAAGCATTGAAGACGCTTTTCTTAGCTCCGACTTTCTCGGGGGTTCTTTTATCCGTTTTTTCGCTCCTTTTGCCGCCCCAAGCGTTGAATCTATTTCTCTTAATTTCCTCGTCATCTCGGTCACCGTTTTTGCTGCGTTTTCCTAAATTAGTAGAAAAATGATTGAATTAAAAATGGTAATTAGAAAAGAAAAATGGGAAAACTCTCACCTCCCCAAGCGTTGAACTTAGTCCGTTTTTCCAACCCGTTTTCCACCGAATTTTCATCCGCTCCAAGATTCCAGCCCCGTTTTCCACCCCAGCTTGAAAATCTCGCGCGTTTTTCATCGTCGGAAAAACTACGTTTACCACCCCAACTGTTGAACGGGACCCGAATTGGACGCCGTACTTTTGGACCTTGGCCAAAACCCGTGACTCGTTTACCACCCCAGGCGCTAAACGCACGACTTTTTTTTATCTCCTGCCAAGGGTCTTGCATGCTCCGGTAAGGGTGGGCCTGGAAGAGTCCAAATCGGAAGGAAAAAGGGTTTTAATTATCCAAAATTTACAAAAATCAAACAGAAAAATTTCTGCACATAATTTTGATAAATTTATTGAAATTGAATCGAATTTGGGACTCGCCAACTCAAAAAAAAAAAAAATTGATTTCTTTTTGTTTTTACGCCAAAAAAAAAAAAAAAAAAAGAGTCATTACTTTATTTTGGAGGGTAATCCATGACATCCAGGTGCCGGAGGGTGTCGTTTCAGTTTCCTTGGTGGATGACCGTTTGTTCCTTTCGTCTTCCGCTTCTTTTG
Organism: Tenthredo mesomela; assembly: GCA_943736025.1. Lineage (NCBI taxonomy): Eukaryota > Metazoa > Arthropoda > Insecta > Hymenoptera > Tenthredinidae > Tenthredo > Tenthredo mesomela. Next base: position 2,543,398 of record OX031017.1, read on the forward strand.
GGCTGTTTGAGAAGATTTTCGAATCCGACGAACTCAGTTCTCCGATTAAACTGGCTATAGAATTTTCGTAGGGGTTTGTATCCCGGAAAATGTCATTGTTTTTCCATTCTAACATACGGCTTTTTGGAATCACAGGTTTCGCTGTCGATTCTCTCGGCGATTCATCTCCTTGTAATTCTTCTCCGTCCCCAGCTTCTTCTGATATTGTATCATCCGTAAATGCAGAACTCGTAGACGGATATTGAATCTCCATTTCGTTACTCGCCATCAGAACTCGCGCCAATACGGCGATTCCCAACCACGTCCACATCTTTGATAGACAAAAAAATAAAACATCAAGATTTATGAGTAATTTTGCAAAAAATTTTAGTTCTCACTAAAGTTTTCGAAACGTCTGTTAAAATCGAGGACTCCCCTTACGGAAAAACACTCAAAATAACTCTTAAAATAACACTCAGTAGTGACACTCAACTAAAAGTGTACTTTCGTAGACCTAACTTGGGTGTTGACTCTCAGTTAAGTGTTGACCCTCTGTCGGGTGTCACTCATTTAGGAGTCAAATGTCAATTTGGGAGTTCGACACTCGAAATTTGGGAGTCAACTTTCAATTTGGGAGTTGGACACTTGAAATTTGGGAGTCAACTTTCAATTCGGCAGTTTGACACTCGAAATTTGGGAGTCAACTTTCAATTTGGGAGTTGGATACTCAAAATTTGGTAGTCACCCAGGCAGCAATTTCGGAAGTTATGTAACGAGGATGTAACGGCCATATAGAAATGTCCGCCACATTCAGAGATCAGCTACATATCTGGTACTTTGACGTCTCAGTGACGTCCCTGCGATGTCAAAGTACCAGATATGTATCTGATCTCTGAATTTGGCGGACATTTCTATATGGTCGTTACATCCTTGTTACATCACTTCCGAAATTGCTGCCTGGGCAACTCTCAATTTGGGAGTTCGACACTCGAAATTTGGGAGTCAACTTTCAATTTGGGAGTTGGACACTCAAAATTTGGTAGCCAACTCTCAATTTGGGAGTTTGACACTCGAAATTTGGGAGTCAACATTCAATTTGGGAGTTGGACACTCAAAATTTGGTAGTCAACTTTCAATTTGGGAGTTTTACACCAAAAATTGAGTGTTTACACGCAAAATTCAGTGTTTACACTCAAAAATTGAGTTTATTTTCCGTAAGGGATCCTCTGAGCCCTAGGGAAAAAATGAATAGTACTACGAAATTAATCGTCACCTCAAACGAACCATTCGGAAAAAAAATTTCACACAATTTTCCAACTTTTTTTTTTCCCTACCTTCTGTTTCGATCTAACATTTTCAATTCTAAAACTCATTTTCAATTGGGGTCCTTCTCTTTTATTCTTTTCTTTTCTTTCAGTATAAATTAATTGATTCGTCAGTATCACTTGGCTTCCCTATCTCACTCCCATATTGTATCAGGGATAAAAGTGTAATATGTGCAAGGGTTGAACGACTTGGAACTGTTAGGAGATTTCAATAGCAGCACTAACAATGGATTTTCTCATAAGAAAAGCTTAGCCCAACGATATTGCTCACTTTCACAGTCAGTTTGAAATTGGGGTAAAAACAGGCCTTCGTATAAGGTGTACCATACCATTATAAATTTTACAATATATATAATACCTATTCTATGTATTATTCCTTCAACCATGACTCGTGAGAATATGAAAGAAAAAAATGAAAATTTCGGATTACAAAGACTTATTTCATCCAGCTACAGTATCCTTCACCCCAAATTTTACTTTGTTCAGAAATGCGTTTTGCTGCATCTTCTTTGCTGATTTTTTCATCGATAAAATGATATAATATTCCTTTCACTCAGGATTGATTTTGCCAATTTCTCACCATTCGATATTAGTCACACTTCCAAGTGTGTGCATTTGCAATTAAGGCGCTGAAAATTTTTCAAAAATTAATATCTCGAAATCTGTCGGATCAGCCATAGCCGTGTTTCGCACACCTTTTTACATTCACATGAATATTCGTTCTCAGGATTATTGAGATTATCTAACAAGTTTTGAAGTTATTACAAAAGATTGAAAAAACAGTGCAATTTTTCCAAATTCACGCTCGCTGTAGATTGAATTTTGGAATTTTCGACCATCTAACTAGTATCATTTTGTAAGAAATTTTATCCCGATCAAAAAAGATACCCATCATTTTACTCTCTTCTATCTGTGATAAACGAAAATTGCGAGAAATAGAAAAGGACGATATGTAGGGTATATTATACGCATTTTACGGTGCTCCTTAATTTGATAGTTTTCGAATTTTAATGCCTTGACTTTTTTTTCCTCCGATTGCAGCATAGCTCCAAAAAACCTCAAACTTAGTATTCAGAATTGATATAGGAACCTCGATTTTTGACTACATTTTGTTTTTTTTTTTTTTTTTATATACAATATACATTTGGGGCATTTTGGCCCATGAGAGCATTGAAATTCGTATATTACCGAGCTAAGAACCACCCTTAGGATGTTGACGTCGACGGAGAATCGACGTTGGAATTGCGTCGTTCAAAGTAGTTATTTGTATAAATATCTTCTTTTTAATATAGTAAATGAAGAGGAGACAGTTGAGCGGATTTACTACCCTTATTCTATACGATAATGAGATACGGAAACTTCTAATATCATACCAATTATATATTATATTATAATATAACAATCTTTTCACAATCTATTCTTATTCTTACTTCTTTTTTTTTTTTTTTTTTTATTTTTATTTTTTTATCGAATTGATATCATGAGTCGCATACATAATAACCGCGAATTCATAAGATTTTTTCCAATTTTCGAACGAGAATTTCAGTCTCAAATTTATTTCGATTTATTTCTTCCGTTTTTCTCAATATTTCGAGATATTTTATCAATTAGACGGACACTGCAGTACAATTAATATTACGATCTCAAAATCCCCGTTTATTTCATCTTGAGGAAATTGTCCATTTTTTCTTATTCCAATTTACACATTTTCTTTACTTCTTTATTACTCTCTCCACTTTTCTTATATATTTAATATAATTAACAAAAAAAAAAAAATGTAATTCTTTCCTAAATTAAATTTTGCAAATTTTGTGTTCCTTCGTTCAAATTTTCCAAATTTTTTTTTTCATACAAGAACGAACGCAGCTCGTCAAATTTTCAAAGTTTATACTTCAACTATGACACAGGGTTCAAAAATTTCTTTGTGACATTTCTCTTTTTAACATTTCAGTTAATTTCTGCTTATTTGCACACATATATATTATATACATATATATATATATACATAATATATTCTTGGAATAATATTTAACATTAATTTCCTATCGTTTGCCAAAAGGAAAAGAAGAAGAAAAAGAAAAAAAAAAAAAAAAAAATGAGAGAAAGCGAAGATTACTCAAACGCTGTGTCATATCGGCTTCGGTTCAATCCACCCCACTTTTCCCATTCTTTCCGCCAACTAAACTTCACTCCCCTCCCCTCGTTCAAGCGTTATTTTTTATTCTTTTTTTTTTTTTATCATTTTTAAAAATTTATTAACTTCACAACCTTATTCTGATTTCTATTTTCTTTTATCTTTTTCTTCCGATAAAAATCTTTTTTTCAATCTCAAAATTATTGTACAGCAGGATAATTATTAAACATTGTCGATCATTTTTTTTCCCTCGAAATACAAAAAGAAAAGAAAAAATAAATTGATAATTACATATTTTTTCTAGCTTAGAACCTTCTTTGATTTTTTTGTCAAATTTTTTTGAATTTTCACATTCGTATGGATTGATTCGAATTTTTATAAAATTTCGCTTTTCTCTCAGTCAAGGAACGGTATTATTATTATTATTATTATTATTATTATTATTATTATTATTATTATTTTTTTTTTTTTTGACTCAGGTTTAAATGTCAGCGAAGATCTTAAACCCCGAGTTGTTTAAGTTTAAGGGATGAATGCTCAATTGACGATTTTTCTGTTATCAATAGATACATCGATCTATGATTTATACGAAATTGAACAAAATTTTGATCGTTAGCTACAACGAAAAAAAAAAAAGGACAAAAAACATAAAAATGCGCGAAGTTTTCAATAGTTTTATAAGGTTTTTCACAATTTTCCTATTGTTCATTTAGAATTCGATAGAATTGATAAAAAAAAAAAAAAAAAAAAACAAATTGAAGAAAAAAAACTTTTTCGGTTCAGAAATTTACTTTTAACAGATACAGTGACAAAAAACGGTTTTGTGATAAAATTTTTGGCGGAAAAGTTTTTTCACCCCCAACTGTGCGGTGAGCTATCATTTTTTTTTTTTTTTTTTTTTTTTTATGATTCCGAATCTTCGAAGTCCGCGCATCGGGGGTAAGTTAATATATACAAAACAGTATCACAAGTTTTTTTTAACGCCCCATAGAATCGCTTCAAACCGGATTTTTATACCGTAACTTTTTTTTTTTTCTCATCCCGCAATAGGGGGTGATAAAAAAAAAAAGAAAAAAGCCCTAATCCACCGCGAAAGATGTAAAAGAAAAAAAAAAAAAAAAAAAAAAAAAAAAAATAAATCACCGAGAGCAAAGGGTTCAAAATTATTATTTTTTTTTCAACCTCTAAAAACCACCCTTAAAATAATTTTACGAAATTTTCGTTTCTTAATTTAGAAAATAAAAAATTTTTTTTTTTTTTTTTTTTTGTTTTTTGTTTTTCGCTCACCTCGACTCCGACGACACCGTTTCCACGGGGTTGATGTATAGTACAAAATGATTCCGAAATAACCGGATCCTCGTAGAATTTTTTTTTTTTTTTTTTTCTCTCTTCTTTGAATATAATATCTATTTTATGTATACGGGGGAGAAGTTTCGGCGTCGGGGGTGCAATGGCCAGTGAAGGTGCGCGGCGTCTACTTTATATATATACGAGCCACGTGAGTTGCTGCCTCGAAATCTTATTGGTTCAAAAATTACCCCCACATTTCTTCTCTTCTTTTCTCGCCCACACCTTCGTATATATAAATTTACGTACTGTAACGTGGCAGATTTGATATTTAATATTTTGTATTTATCATCTGCCACTGGACCGCGCCTCCACTCGCAAACGTGAGCGACCATGCTGCTGCCGTACCGAAATTCTTCACCGAAGCGCAAGTCCAACTTTTAGTTTATGAATTTTTGTCTGCCGTAAGTTTTTTTTATTGTGAAGCAGGTAATCGCCTAGGACATCGTGGGATTCGTCGATCGTCGCAGGATCATCGGGGGGATGTCCTGGAAACCTCGGCACTAGTAACCGCACCTAAGTCATCAGCTTCCGTCTCTGCAGCTTCGTCACCTGCCGGCCGGGAGAGGGCTGCACCTCCCAGCCTGCTATCACCGCCAGCCGTTACCTCCCGGCCTGATTTTGAACATGTTCAGCGCTCTAGGTGCGGAGAACATGCCGAGTGTGGAAAGGCTTCCCCCTCCACTTTTTGGATCGCCGATCGACGATCACTCCGTTGCCGACCAGCCTTGTGGACACGTCGAGTTACCTTACCTTATCTTACCGTTACGTTATCTTTATCTTTTCTGTTTTTGGGGGTTTCTTTTCTTTATCTGTTCTTGTTCTTATTGGGGTTTTATTTAGTTTTTCTTTCTGGGGTTTTTCATAGTTTTCTTTTGTGCTTTTCTTTTTATTTTTTTGAGTGTGTGCTACCTTTTGACGCCGCCTGGGCTGCGACCCGAGTAAAGGTAGGCTCTTCTCTGTGGATCTCGACCGTCCGTCCGCGAACCTTTGCCTCTGTGCTGCCTAACGGCTATTTTGAATTCGCTACTGACGGGCTGTCGTGATCGCTAGTATTCTTTCTAGGCTAACTAGAATAATTACGTCTACGTTATATCTTTTCTGGACTTGCGCTGCGCGGGAAGAATCCCTTGCCGTCTCGCATACGTTACCTATAACTTTCTTTTTTTGGCGTGCGTTAGTTTGCGTTTAAATGTTATCTAGCGTTCCTTTTTTTTTCCTCCTTGCGTGCCTGCGTACGTTAAGTTACCTTTAAATATCTTTAGCTTCACTTTCTTTATTAGCTTGCGTTAACTTCAGTATCTTTTCCTTCTCTTTTTTGTATTATTTAATTATCTTTTGCGGCTTAACCGCCTAATTGTGTTGCGACGCCGGAATATAATTCCGCCGCTACTTTTTTTTGAATTGTATTATTCTGCCGTCATGTGAAACCTTTTGTTATTTATTTCTTATTTATTTGTGTATCGCTGCATTTGATTTTTGAAAATTATAGTTACCGTCTCTGCTACCTATATCTGCGTAAAGTGTGTTATTTCTACGCCCCCACGTTCCCCTCTCCGTCTATCTAGTCGGTTACCGTTTCGTTTCTGAATTTAGTTGTTGCTTACTGCGTTTTGTTTTGCTAACTCTATCTGGCACCTTCGTGTGCCTGGCGCCCAACACTATCTTTTAGCTTTCGTTTCGTTTCTGTATCGTACCGTGTTTTGAGTGAGAATACGTTGGGACTTTTTTGAGCGGGATTTATTTTTCTATTTATTTCCTCCGGGTAGGAAAATTGCTCGTTACAAATTGGCGCCCAACGTGGGGCCCTGAGATAACACACTGGGAGGATTTTTCGTGGCATAGCTCGTTCTTTTCGTGATCGTATTGCTGTAGTTTGAATAACTGCACTACGTAGCATTGGTGCTGAGCTAGAGCGACGTTGAGAACCCCTGCATAACGTGATCGCCTTCGACGCACGGAGCATCACTGTTATTGTTTACCTGGTCGCGCTGAGTTCGAAGCTCAGGCTCAAAGTCTATTTCGAATTCGCAACGACTCATTGCCGTACCTGTGCCGTATCGTTGTGTGAGTGCGAGAGTGTGTAAGTTGTGTAGTTGACAGCTGTCTATACTCGCCATGGACGTAGCGACGAGACCATATGATCGCGCCTGGCTCCTAGGCTTGAGTATAGATCAGCTGATTGCGCAGCTTAACCACTATTCGTCGGAGGTAGTCGACGACGTACTCTCTTCCTTGCAATTGAGTACCCAGGGTGATTTGCCTACACGTTGCATGCGTCTGGTGCATTATCATATGCACTGTCGCGGCAATGTCATCCCCTGGAGAACGGAATATGAGCAATCGATCGTTCCCCCCGCACAGTCGCGAGTAGAACAGGATGTTCCGTTAGATTTGAGCGTGCGTGCTAATGTTGACGACCAACCGCCGATCTGCGAGCGAGAACACCCGGTAGCCGCCGATTGCGAAGACTTCCTGACGACTGAAGCCGTAGAGCCCGAGATCTTAGTATCTTCGAGGGTAGCTCTGTCGTTCGGGAGTCCTAGCATCGCAGTGCCACCGGTAGTGTCTTACCTACCGTCAACAGCACCTACCACCACGAGACCGATCACCGTGATCGCGTCAATCCGCCGCTCTTATGCTCCTGTTCCGAGCATGGCAGTACCACAAACCGTCAGGTGCGCTGGAACGCCATATGACTCGCTGCCGTACCGAAATCCGTTTTTACCGTACGTTTCCCGTTTAGCGTTAGATTTCCCGACTCAAATGCGAGTTTCTGAAGCTGACGGTCAAATAAGATCCTCTACCCCATCTGAGATACCGTTGGACCCGGAGTCTGATGAATCGTGCGTCATTGGTGAACTGGCACCGCGCAACACTGCCGAGATGGATCTCGAATGCAGCAAGATTTGCGCGGAAAGCCAAGCCTCACCAGCCGAGGCACAGACTACCGTAACTACTTGCGTAGATTTGGTCCCGGGGGTCGTGATCCGTCCAAAAGCTCAGGATAACCCTACAAAAAGGGAACAGGGATCCGCTAAACCTGCCGTACCGAATACCTTACCTTTTGTGATGTCAAAGCGTAGCAAAGAGTCCCTAAAACGCAATTTCGTAGACGACGATCGCCCGAAAGTGCTGGGAGAGGCTCTACACCGTAGTTACCTCCGGAATCTGGGTGTGGGTCCGGTTCCGTTAGGCGGAAGATCCGCAGAGAGTTACCGGTGGAGATGTGAGTCTTCTGATTCCACTGAGCTCGCTTTTTCGACCTTGGTTCCACCTCACATGCGATATCCAGTTCGCTCGCGTCCTGCCGTCTGTTCGGCTCATGCCGTGAAGATGTTGCCTAGGAGGGCGCTAGTCAGCTGCTGGAATTGTAGAGAGCCAGGTCATACCTATTCGGAGTGTGCCGTCCCGCGGAAACGCTTCTGTTTTCGCTGTGGAAGCCCCGGTGTGACGATTTCGAACTGTGAAAACTGTTCGAAGTCTCCGCCAGGAAGCGCGATCGAGAAGCAGCGGTTGCTGGTCCATCTTGCTTCTCTCGTGGATACCTTACGTCGGGAATCGGTTAGCGCGCGTCGCTATAGATTCCCCGCACCGCGAAGTAGGTCGAGATTAACTCCTTACTTCGCTTAGCGGCAGATTCGTGTGATTCGGATGGTTTTTTTTTTATGCCTTCCTGCATTTTTTTCCGCCGAATCCGATCTGTTACCGTAAACTCCGTTTTAGTGTGAATATCTTGCCGTCTCGTACCGTCTGATGCTACCTGAGTTCGTTTATTCCGCAACTTTCCGTCGAAAAGGCGTTGGGCATGGTCGGTCGGAAATATTTCCGCACCGTATTTACCAGTTCCACTAGAGTCGCGTCTTAGATGGAAAAGTTGTTGTTTGCGAAGCTTTGTGCCGTCTCTCTTCTGAGACACTCGGTAGCGATTCGTTTTCTTACCGTACCGCCCCAGCAGCGCGTGAAGAATATAGCCCGATAACCCGTCCCCTAGCGTTCACGCCGTTAGTATTTTAGAAAAATCGCGCATAGGATGGTGTAGTCGACGGTCTGCGGAAGCTTTGCGGCGCTCCTTCTGAGCCCCGCACGTTCCGTTTGTGAGGGGGGTGTTGTAACGTGGCAGATTTGATATTTAATATTTTGTATTTATCATCTGCCACTGGACCGCGCCTCCACTCGCAAACGTGAGCGACCATGCTGCTGCCGTACCGAAATTCTTCACCGAAGCGCAAGTCCAACTTTTAGTTTATGAATTTTTGTCTGCCGTAAGTTTTTTTTATTGTGAAGCAGGTAATCGCCTAGGACATCGTGGGATTCGTCGATCGTCGCAGGATCATCGGGGGGATGTCCTGGAAACCTCGGCACTAGTAACCGCACCTAAGTCATCAGCTTCCGTCTCTGCAGCTTCGTCACCTGCCGGCCGGGAGAGGGCTGCACCTCCCAGCCTGCTATCACCGCCAGCCGTTACCTCCCGGCCTGATTTTGAACATGTTCAGCGCTCTAGGTGCGGAGAACATGCCGAGTGTGGAAAGGCTTCCCCCTCCACTTTTTGGATCGCCGATCGACGATCACTCCGTTGCCGACCAGCCTTGTGGACACGTCGAGTTACCTTACCTTATCTTACCGTTACGTTATCTTTATCTTTTCTGTTTTTGGGGGTTTCTTTTCTTTATCTGTTCTTGTTCTTATTGGGGTTTTATTTAGTTTTTCTTTCTGGGGTTTTTCATAGTTTTCTTTTGTGCTTTTCTTTTTATTTTTTTGAGTGTGTGCTACCTTTTGACGCCGCCTGGGCTGCGACCCGAGTAAAGGTAGGCTCTTCTCTGTGGATCTCGACCGTCCGTCCGCGAACCTTTGCCTCTGTGCTGCCTAACGGCTATTTTGAATTCGCTACTGACGGGCTGTCGTGATCGCTAGTATTCTTTCTAGGCTAACTAGAATAATTACGTCTACGTTATATCTTTTCTGGACTTGCGCTGCGCGGGAAGAATCCCTTGCCGTCTCGCATACGTTACCTATAACTTTCTTTTTTTGGCGTGCGTTAGTTTGCGTTTAAATGTTATCTAGCGTTCCTTTTTTTTTCCTCCTTGCGTGCCTGCGTACGTTAAGTTACCTTTAAATATCTTTAGCTTCACTTTCTTTATTAGCTTGCGTTAACTTCAGTATCTTTTCCTTCTCTTTTTTGTATTATTTAATTATCTTTTGCGGCTTAACCGCCTAATTGTGTTGCGACGCCGGAATATAATTCCGCCGCTACTTTTTTTTGAATTGTATTATTCTGCCGTCATGTGAAACCTTTTGTTATTTATTTCTTATTTATTTGTGTATCGCTGCATTTGATTTTTGAAAATTATAGTTACCGTCTCTGCTACCTATATCTGCGTAAAGTGTGTTATTTCTACGCCCCCACGTTCCCCTCTCCGTCTATCTAGTCGGTTACCGTTTCGTTTCTGAATTTAGTTGTTGCTTACTGCGTTTTGTTTTGCTAACTCTATCTGGCACCTTCGTGTGCCTGGCGCCCAACACTATCTTTTAGCTTTCGTTTCGTTTCTGTATCGTACCGTGTTTTGAGTGAGAATACGTTGGGACTTTTTTGAGCGGGATTTATTTTTCTATTTATTTCCTCCGGGTAGGAAAATTGCTCGTTACAGTACATACATGTATATTATATTATATATAGTATATTAGGGTGGTTTAAAATAAAGTCGATAATTTTTTTTTTTTTTTCAAATTTCTTCTTTCATATATCAATATATATTTTAACACATTTTACAATAATTCATTTCATTGAAAATTTCGAAGAAATACATTTTTCTTTTTCACTTAATGGGGGTAAGAAAAAAGAATATATATATATATATATATATATATATATATATATTAGGCCGGAGTGAAAAAGGTCAATTTTCGCGGATCGTATTCTAATAGTGCGGGAAAGTTATGTCTTGGCATCACTCAAAACTGTGCCAAAGGAAAAAATTTACAATAGATATCTTCTGTTCTGGCAAACGCCCCAAAGTTTTGAATTTTTTAACACGGGGTTTAAATGGAGAAAAAAGGCAAAAAGACAAATTGGCACTGAAAAATTCGTAAAAACTCTCTGGGTCGGCCGATTTCAGTCTTCCTACGCTTATTCGAGGCGGGAAAAATGTAGCTTTCGTTTGACGTGTTGAAATTCGAAATATCTTACTTACTTTAGAAGATACAAAATTGAAAAATAGCGTTTTTTCGGGAAAAACTCGATTTTCAAACGCGTGTATCTTTGAAACTAAGAAAGATATTCTGAATTTCAAAACGTCAAACGAGAGCTATATTCTTTCCACTTCGAATAAGCGTAGGAAGACTGAAATCGGCCGACCCAGTGAGTTTTTATGAATTTTTCAGTGCTAATTTGTCTTTTTGCCTTGTTTCTCCATTTAAACCCCGTGTTAAAAAATTCAAAACTTTGGGGCGTTTGCCAGAACAGAAGATATCTATTGTAAATTTTTTCCTTTGGCACAGTTTTGAGTGATGCCAAGACATAACTTTCCCGCACTATTAGAATACGATCCGCGAAAATCGACCTTTTTCACTCCGGCCTAATATATATATATATATTAGGGTGGCGCAAAAAAACCGACTATTTTTTTTTTTGAGTCTCGAGTGAAAAAATGTTAGTTTTTGATGTTTTAAGAGCCCTCTTCAAAGGACAGCTCAAAAAAAAAAAAATTTAAGAGGTCGCTCCAAATTTTTTTAAATTTCAAAAATCGTCAAAAATCGTCAAAAATCGAATTTTTTTTTTTCTAATTCGAATTTTAATTTTTTTTTCTCGTTACGGTATAATTTTACAGACCAAAAAAAAAAATAAGTTTCTGAAAGTTTCAGTTCAAAATTTAAATTTTGAAAGGTCGCTCATAATTTTTTTTAATTTATCAGTGCATTACTTTAGATTTTTTAATTATTTAATTATTAAAAAATTATGAGCGACCTTTCAAAATTTAAATTTTGAACTGAAACTTTCAGAAACTTATTTTTTTTTTGGACTGTAAAATTATACCGTAACGAGAAAAAAAAATTAAAAAAAAAAAAAAAAAATCGATTTTTGACGATTTTTGAAATTTAAAAAAATTTGGAGCGACCTCTTAAAATTTTTTTTTTGAGCTGTCCTTTGGAGAGGGCTCTTAAAACATCAAAAACTAACATTTTTTCACCCGAGACTCAAAAAAAAAAAAAAAAAATAGTCGGTTTTTTTGCGCCACCCTAATATATATATATATATATATGTATATACATCGACTTTTTCTTTTTAACTACCCTAATATAGTTTAAATTATAGAATTTTCCTCGGATATATAAGACGATCAGATATATATACTACCTACGTACGCATGAGATAAGAAATAATCGTGTATAAAAGTAGTATACTAACTTTGTTATGTATTTATAAGTAATATGTTATATATAGTTAGTTTTTTCAAGTGTGAATATTATTGAAAAGTGATGAAAATAAAATGAAAAATAAAAGAAAAGTATAGGAAAAGTTTATCCAATTTTAAGAAAACATATTATACGTATATAATAATATACATATACATATATATATATATGTATCAAGAAGAAACGGGAGTTAAAGATATTCTTTCGTGCGATCCAGGGAGAAGGTAAGTAAGGTTTGGGGGGTATAAGGGTGAGTTTTAATAACGACAAGCTATTTAGCTAAATCGTTGTGACGATACGATATCTACTTAGATTAATTATAATATACGTTAATTAATTAATTTGTTGTTTAAATTCTCATTATAGCTGTACCTACCTACCTACCTGCCTACCGCAACCCTTAAAATACAGGGTATATGTATATGTATTATATTATATATATATATATGGGAAATTCCACGTGAACTCGACCAATGTTTTTCCCTCATCATTTTTGATTCGCTTCACGATTCTTTATACGATTCTACGATCTCGAAAAAGCACTGCTGAATTTTTTCAGATTTTTCCCTCCAACCGTTAATTTTCAATAATTATTCAAACCCATTTTGAAAACGGCATTTTTTAAAAATCTCGAAAAATTCTCAAAAATATTATTTTTTATTTCGATCATTTTGACACCCCTCCCATGATGGGATCATTATTGCTTCTTTTTTTTCAGCACTTTTAACATTTTGACAAAACGAAACACCATGTTCCAACGTTTCGAAAATTCTTGAAAAATTACAAAAAATTCTGTGTTCAATTCTAAATGTTTTCGCGTGAGACCCACGATGACGGACAAAAAAAAAGTATTTTTTTCCGAAAAAAAAGTATTTTCCGTCCGTCATCGTGGGTCTCACGCGAAAACATTCACAATTGAACACAGAATTTTTGGTAATTTTTCAAGAATTTTCGAAACGTTGGAACATGGTGTTTCGTTTTATCAAAATGTTAAAAGTGCTGAAAAAAAATAAGCAATAATGATCCCATCATGGGAGGGGTGTCAAAATGATCGAAATAAAAAATAATATTTTTGAGAATTTTTCGAGATTTTTAAAAAATGCCGTTTTCAAAATGGGTTTGAATAATCATTGAAAATTAACGGTTGGAGGGAAAAATCTGAAAAAATTCAGCAGTACTTTTTCGAGATCGTAGAATCGAATAAAAAATTGTGAAGCGAATCAAAAATGATGAGGGAAAAACATTGGTCGAGTTCACGTGGAATTCCCCATATATATATATACTGACGAGAAACCACCATGATAATGTAACGCGGTAGTAATTCTAATTATATAACAACGTCTTAAGCTTATTGCAGATATTTTCTTATGTAATAAAAAAAAAAAAAAAAAAAAAAAAAAACGTATAAAGAAAGAAAGAAAAATTACGAAAAAGGAATAATGGAAATGAGTGATGAATTTATTTTATATTATTATATAACAATAATTAAGGCCCATCCCTTAGTCGCACACCTCCTTTTGATCGAAATGTGTCACATTTCGATTATTATCCAAGCCCAGGCGTCAAAAAGGCAAAAAAAGCCAACTTAGTGCAAATTCTATTTCAATTCCCAACACATACGTCCAAAAAAATGTTCGTTTCGTTCGGTTTCGAGGAAATCGAATTCGAATAATTTTTTAACAACGTAAAAACCATCTGTAGACTCTATTTTCGCACTAAACGAAAATTTTTTTGGACCTATGTGTTCGGAATTTAAATAGAATTTGCGCTAAGTTGGCCTTTTTTGCGTTTTTTACGCCTGGGCTCAGATAATAACCGAAATGTGACAAATTTCGACCAAAAGGAGGTGGGTTCTAAGAATAAAAATAATAAATACCGTCAATTATTTTATTAGTTTTATTCAATTTGTACGATAAGAGCTACAGGATTAGTTAGACGCCCTGCACCCTATTTTCAAGTTTCCAAAAGTTTAAACTATAAGATAGAGGGACCTATAGGTATCCATTAAGGATCGAGGAAATTAACTCAATCGTAAGTAACTTTATAAGATTTTCATCCCTTCGACATTGGTTTGAATTGAAAATTTCGGATCTAACAAAATAAAAAAAGAAAAAGAAAAAGGCTCAAAGAAAAAGGAAAACTAATTGCTAGTAGAATTCATAGGCTTATAAGATCGGATAGAAAAGACACAGCAATGTAAGATAACGATGTAAATTTTTTTTTTCTTTCTATCGTTTTTAGAAACTTGACGATCCGATTATACGAAAAATGTTTTAACATATTTCCAAACCGTTTCAGAATAATTTTTTTTTTTTTTTGTAATTTCATCACGTTTCAGATCGAAGTATGAAAAACAAGAAAAAAAATTTTCTTCTTCGAATCGATGCGAGCGAGAAGAAAAGAATTTTCCCAAAAATTGATATTACATTTTCCCGAGTTATATAATAATATGTAACGTAGATATATAATTTAAAATATTGATTATAAAAAATCTCCATAATATGGCAAGAAGAGAATATAATATATCGTGCGTGTGAGAGACACTTTTTTTTTTTTTTTTTTTTTTTTTTTGAGGTATATGAGGATTCAGGGGGTTGAAGTCTGTTTTACGGGGATCAGCTGAAGTAAATCACTTTATGAGAATATTTCTATGATAAATATCCCTACAGGTGTTGAAAATAATTTCCAAAACCTTTTTTCCCCCATCCCTTATATAAAAACAACAACAGCTACGACATCTACAACCCTAGGTATATATATATTACATATATATATATAATACATTTTATAGTAATTTATTGAAAAATAAAAACTAAAATATGTCATCGCCTACCCTTGTTTATTTCCCTCAAGTTTCTTGGCTGTAATTTTTTTAGTTTTTTTTCTTCATTCTCAAAGGTACAGAAAAATTATACTTTACATTTTTGAAAAAAACGTAATTTTTTTTTTTGCAAACCGAAATACTGTATCAATTAAATGATTAAGATTTTCATTTCATCCCCTATCTAAATCTTGATGCTAAAATCCAGATCGTAAATATGAGATTTTTCGTCCTACTTATAAATTTCGAAAAGAGTTCGAAAAAAGAAAAAAAAAAAAAAAAAAAAATTAAAAAATTACAAAAACCAGGAGATTTTTATTAATTCAAAATCTGATTCCATACAATTTTTAACGCTGCAGTTTCCACTCCCAACTTGAATGAACCTTTTCTCTTGAAGGTCTTTTTTTTTTTTTTTTTTTCATTTTTTTTACGATTTTTTTTTTTTTTTTTTTCGCGCATTAAATTCTACCTACCCCGTACATATAGAAAGGGGCGCGGAGCGTTCATTTGTGAAATTTGGGCGCCGTCTGACCCCATATGTGTGTATGTGTTCAGTTAGTCTGTGTCCGGGATTGCCAAAAGTACAAAAATTACCTACCTACCCCCCCAACCCCCTACCCTCTCAGTTAAGTGTTTAAATATTCCTATTAGCCGTTACGCTACAGCAAACAAGAACATGCCGCGTTACTTCCGGCCAATAAATTTTTCAAAACTTCTTCAACACTCACGTACCTTTTTCACCCCCATCATTTATAATCTACGGTCTATAGGTGTATATAATATATTTTTTTTTATTATCAATTAATTAATAAACAAACAACTTTGTTTTTTTTTTTTTTTTTTTTTCCTTTTCTTTTCCTCGATTTTATTTTTTCTCTCATTTTCTTATTCGCACTTATTCTTGAAATTTATCCATTTTTCATTAAGTGATAATTTTATTTTGGTTGCTATTTTTTTTTTTTTTTTTTTTTTTTTTTGCGGTATTCCAGCCACAAAAATGAACACATATTATACATATATATATTAAAAAGCCGAAAATTTTTAATTAATAAAAATAATCAAGTAAACAATCTTGTTACACAATATATGGTAAAACAATAATAAATATATTTATCGAATATATCAATCCGTCTGTATTGAATTATTTGTTCAATTAATATCGTGGATATGGTTTTTGGTAAGGTTCCAAAATTCCTTGGCTGATCCCTTGGGGTAAACTGTAGGCTTCTTTCTGATTTTAGAATAGTCAGAAAGTTTTTTCAGCAATTTTGTTCTCCTCGTTTTAGCGAATAGCGAAAATTCCCCGTTAGTAGTTGCACTGCCGTCGTTGATCGCCACGTCGAATAGTTGGGAATTTGGGTGAACCCTCTTTCCTCTAGCTACGTAAAAGGGGTCATCTTCTTTCAACAGATCGTCGAGCATACCTCTTCGATTTCTCGGTGGTTCGGCGTGGAATATCTTCGAGAATAATTCCTGGTACTCGGTTTTTGGGGAATTTGGAAATCCAGCCTCGTAGGCCACCCCAAAGGCGCCACCCCCGTCGCGATAGAAATCTTTAAACGTATCTTCCTCGTCGTTCGATTGATAATATTCACCGATTTTTATCGGTGATTCCTGATCCAGATTTTTATTACTATTATACTTTTTACCACGAGACACGAAGAATGGTTCATCCAGCATGCTCTGAAGATTAGAGTGCTTGTCGCGAGGCCGAGAGTAACGAGGTTTAGCTACTGAAAATTCATCCCCTTTAGCTGGTAAGCCGGCAGTTTTCGTCCAACCGTTTTCATCGCCTTCGAAAATTTCGGTCGATGCACGTTCTAGTCGATGATGGCTGTTGTCCTCGTCCTTTTCCACCCCCGGACTTGTTAAAAACTGCCTCTTGCCGAATAAATTTTTCTGTTTGGCACTAGAAACTTCCGATTCTTCTGAGTTCAACGACTTTTCATCCCCCAAATCATTGCTCATTCTTTTTCTTCTTTGCAGTTTCGAGTATAACTTGTTAGCAGATTTTACCTCAATACTCAACCTCTCAGATTCTCCCTTGGTGAAAACATCACCGTAGTTTATATTCCGTTTTCCTCTGGCCACGAAGAAGGGGTCAGTGTTAAGGGCGGTTATCACGTCTTCAAGCTGCCGTCTTTCCCTTACATCGAAAACTTCTCCGTTACGTTTTTTTCCCCTAGCTACAACGAACGGGTCTTCGTTACCCATAGAACCCCCCAGCGTTCCACGGTTGTAATTTATCGCTATCCAACCTGGTTCCTCGACGTATAAGGGCGCAGGTCTTCGCCAACGCTCATTCCCGCGACGATCACGGACTCGTATTGGAACGTTACACCTTCCGCCACATTCTAGAAGGTCCGTATCGCCGGGGTGATACTCTTGGAGAGGTAGAACCAGCGAAATCGGTTTCTTTCGAGGGCATGAATGGATTTTCCAACTGTCAGAGAAACCCAGCACGTCAGGGGTCAAAGACAAGTCATTTTCACTCGACCAGTCACGAAGGGGGCTGTTGAAATATCAAAGATCAATTTTAGGGGTTGAAATTCGGAGATATTACTTCTGTACATTCCACAATAAAAACGGAAGATCCGAACAGTAAAATTAAGCAATAAAAATGATCAATATTGATGTGCTTTTCGCGTGAACTAAAGAGAAATCAATGCGATGCTTAGATTTTTGAAAATCCTAAATATACACTCAGAAAAAGGTCTTGTTGACACAACCAAATTTTGGTTATTATATGCACAATCACATTTTTTTGTTCAGTCAATTAAATTTTTTGTTCAGTCAACCAAAAATTTCGTTCGGATGACCAAAATTTTGTTCGGACAACCAAAATTTTGGCTATTCACTGAACAAAAAATGTGATTGTGCATATAATAACCCAAATTTTGGTTGTGCCAACAAGACCTTTTTTCTGAGTGTATCGAAAATCGATCAAGATGAATGTGATCTTCAAATTGGTAGCTTTGATTGATATTTTTCTAGTTTACACGATCAGTACATTTACACCCGTCATTTTTGTATTTTTTGTTTATTTTTCAGTCGTTTCGTTTCGGTTGTAGAATGTTCACCAGTACAAAAAACCTCCGAATTCTCATTATTTGATTAACTAATTTCTAATTTCTCGATTATTTCACTCGAACTATAAATATGAGCTGCTTGCTTACCTCGGATAATCGACTTCCGGTCGTTGAGGAAGATCTTGATGTATTGAATTTCCGGTTAGACGAGGGTTGCCCCAGTACGAACGTCTGCCTCTGGCTGGCCAGAAATTTGGATCTTCTTCAGGGGGGATCCCGAGGCGTTTTTTTGGCTGAAAATTGGAATCGAGATTCAAAGAAGAAAAAAAAAAAAAAAAAATGGCGCATTTTCCACAGTTTTGTATCCGCTGCTATAAGCTCAGACGATTAAACCGGATCGTAAGGGATGAAAACGAGCTTGTTTTGCATCGCTGATCAATAGACTGAGCGTAATTTTATGCTCTAATGTATATGTTGTAAATGAGAATGAGAATGAGAATTGTGAGGATTAGATGCTTCTAATCTTCTGGGTTTATTATCAGGATGTGTAATTCCTCAATCGATATTACCAAGATACGTAAACTAGTGAAAAATAAAAAAAAATGGAGAAGTTGTATATTTGACATTTATTGCTACTTTATATCCACGTTTTTAATAATTGCCTAAACACACGTAGGTGTATAAGAAAATTACCTAAAACTACTATAATTCAAGAATATTTTATATCCTGAAGATTAATTCCCAGGATAACATATCCAACTGACAATGAACAGAGTTACACGCTATTACTGTCTCCTAATTTATTATTAATTTATGATATTTTTGACCTAATGAAAATTTTTTCTTTTTTTTTTTTTTTTTTCCGTTTGTTGATTCTCATATATCGTAATTCTCAAATACTCACCTCAAACTCTTCAGACGATACCAGAGAGAGGAGGGTAATCGTTACCAGTAGCTCTCGCATTCTGAAAAATGAAAGAACAAATTTTTTATTTTTTCCTAAAATGAGGATTTCTTCGATTTTCGTTAAAAAAAAATTGCCGATTGAAATCGATTTCTCATTTTTGGGCGAGAAAATGATTATCAAATGATACGAAGAAGATAAAAATACAAACGAATGATGACAGAGTTTTCAAAAATCGATATTTTTTTGGTTTTCAATCAATTTTTGATGAAAAAAAAAAATCATTATTTTCCAACCGGAAGTCGGGTGCACAAGGTGTTATATTAGTCTACCTGTTGCGGGGTGTCGGTCCACCTGTTGGAGGCGATCCGTTGCTTAGCTCGATTACGAAGAAGTGGCTGAGGTTTTCGGCTCGTACGGGTATATATGAGGGGATTCGGAAGTCCCTCGGGTAAGAAAGAAAGAAAATCGCGGTTCGCAGAACAAACGGATTGAACGGGGAATAGAGGCACCGTGGTCCAGCCCCACGTCAATCTACGATGCTTCAGGCTATAATATGGCAAGGTATCGCATACGTTGACCAACTACACGTAGGTGCAGTGATACATATGTGAGAAAGACGTTAAATTATTTCAATTTCATTTGGTATCGTGTTGACATTTTTTTTTTTTTTTTTTTTTTTTTTTTATCGATTGAAAACGATTTTATTTTCTTTTATTTTTCAAATATGAACCCGATTTTTCGTTATTTGAATAAAATTCGCCAAATTTTCAAGTCGATTTTTTTTTTTTAGTCAGCCAAGTCACAGTTTTCAACAAATTAAATTGGATTTTTTTCTGACTTAAAAACGATTTGCGGTATCTAAAGCCGATTTTCTTTGTTCTTCTTCAATTAATCACATTTTCCCCTAGAGGAAATCCAATTATTGGAATTTAAAACCGATTCATAAAAAGCAAAACGATTTTTGCGATCCCCAACTTTGTTTTTTTTACAATTGGATACCGATTTTTTAAAGTAAACTACAATTTTTTAATTAAATCCGATTCCGGTTAGTTAATTTTCATATTTCTAGCATAAAGTTCATTTTTCTACGTATAATACCGATTTTTGTAAAATTAGAACCCGATATCTTCAAGTTGAAACCGATTTCGGTATTATTGAACCGAAAATTTGCTACGTGAGCCTAATTTTCACAAGTTTAAACTCGATTTTCTGAAATTCGAACCGATTTTCGCCAAATTAAATTTGATAATTTTCAATTCGAAACCGATTTTTACGAATTAAAATCGATTTCCGTAGATTGCTAATACGTAATAAATTCCCAGAGTAGAATCGCAACCATATATTTCTGGAAACACGTTCACAAACTATTTTCTCATTTTTTTTTTAGGCAAACTACAATTTTTTAAATTAAATCCGATTCCGGTTAGTTACTTTTCATATTTCTAGCATAAAGTTCATATTTCTACGTATAATACCGATTTTTGTAAAATTAGAACCTGATATTTTCAAGTTGAAACCGATTTCGGTATTATTGAACCGAACATTTGCTACGTGAGAACAATTTTCACCAATTTAAACTCAATTTTCTGAAATTTGAATCGATTTTCGCCAAATCAATTTTGATAATTTTTAATTCGAAACCGATTTTTACGAATTAAAATCGATTTCCGTAGATTACTAATACGTTAATAAATTCCCAGAGTAAAATCGCAACCATATATTTCTGGAAACACGTTCACAAACTATTTTCTCATTTTTTTTTAGGCAAACTACAATTTTTTAAATTAAATCCGATTCCGGTTAGTTACTTTTCATATTTCTAGCATAAAGTTCATTTTTCTACGTATAATACCGATTTTTGTAAAATTAGAACCTGATCTTTTCAAGTTGAAACCGATTTCGGTATTATTGAACCGAACATTTGCTACGTGAGAACAATTTTCACCAATTTAAACTCAATTTTCTGAAATTCGAATCGATTTTCGCCAAATCAATTTTGATAATTTTTAATTCGAAACCGATTTTTACGAATTAAAATCGATTTCCGTAGATTACTAATACGTTAATAAATTCCCAGAGTAAAATCGCAACAATATATCTCTGGAAACACGTTCACAAACTATTTTCTAATTTTTTTTTAGGCAAACTACAATTTTTTAAATTAAATCCGATTCCGGTTAGTTACTTTTCATATTTCTAGCATAAAGTTCATTTTTCTACGTATAATACCGATTTTTGTAAAATTAGAACCTGATATTTTCAAGTTGAAACCGATTTCGGTATTATTGAACCGAAAATTTGCTACGTGAGCCTAATTTTCACAACCTTAAACTCGATTTTCTGAAATTCGAACCGATTTTCGCCAAATCAAATTTGATAATTTTCAATTCGAAACCGATTTTTACGAATTAAAATCGATTTCCGTAGATTGCTAATACGTTAATAAATTCCCAGAGTAAAATCGCAACCATATATCTCTGGAAATACGTTCACAAACTATTTTCTCATTTTTTTTAGGTAAACTACAATTTTTTAAATTGAATCCGATTCCGGTTAGTTACTTTTCATATTTCTAGCATAAAGTTCATTTTTCTACGTATAATACCGATTTCGGTATTATTGGACCGAAAATTTGCTACGTGAGCCTAATTTTCACAAGTTTCAACTCGATTTTCTGAAATTCGAACCGATTTTCGCCAAATTAAATTTGATAATTTTCAATTCGAAACCGATTTTTACGAATTAAAATCGATTTCCGTAGATTACTAATACGTTAATAAATTCCCAGAGTAAAATCGCAACCATATATCTCTGGAAACACGTTCACAAACTATTTTCTCATTTTTTTTAGGCAAACTACAATTTTTTAAATTAAATCCGATTCCGGTTAGTTAATTTTCATATTTCTAGCATAAAGTTCATTTTTCTACGTATAATACCGATTTTTGTAAAGTTAGAACCTGATATTTTCAAGTTGAAACCGATTTCGGTATTATTGAACCGAACATTTGCTACGTGAGCCTAATTTTCACAAGTTTAAACTCGATTTTCTGAAATTCGAACCGATTTTCGCCAAATCAAATTTGATAATTTTCAATTCGAAACCGATTTTTACGAATTAAAATCGATTTCCGTAGATTACTAATACGTTAATAAATTCCCAGAGTAAAATCGCAACAATATATCTCTGGAAATACGTTCACAAACTATTTTCTCATTTTTTTAAACGATTTTGAATTCAAGCTCGGGCGATTTACCAGCGTTGGGAATAAACAGCATTCGTTAACTTAGGTATATACGATTTTCGCACGTGAAATTGTCCGAAAAGCAATGATACTTACGTCTATACACTCATACGTCTACTAATTTGTGACGATGTACTCTATTCTTCCTATAAATTTCCAGTCTCTCTCATCCAGATGAACTTTATTGACTATATTAATGACATTAAAACCAACTACGCCCTACTCTTAAGTATACTCAACCCTTTTTTTTTAATCCCACCAAAAGACGGGAAAAAATACGATACTCAAACATTTTTCTAAAAAATTTGTTAAATCCATTTTTCAATGTTCCAGCTTCGTCTGAGCTCGCCAAGTTCCCAAGGATCGATAAATCCAGGTGATAAATAAAAAAATAGAGAAAAAGAAGTGAAATCTCAAAGAGAAGAAGAAAAATGGTGAGAATTTTGTAATTCGAATTCGAAATCGCAATTTTAATTATTCAATTTTTTATTTCTTATAGAAATTTCGATTTCTCGGAGATGGCGACTGCCCTGATTGGCTACTGGCCGAAATTAACACGCTTTCAAGAATGGTGTGAAAATTTGACACGAATATTTAACCGATCAACGTTTCGATTTTTCAATTTCTCAATAAATTTACAAATTTTTCCAGACTTCAATCAAGATGAAAATTCTCGGACAACTCGTTGCCAAATCTTTGACCGATGGAAATCTCGATGTAAGTTAATATTCCAGAAAATATTTTCGGGGATTCATTCGTAATACAAAAAAAAAAATAAAAAATAAAAAATAAGAGGAAGAATAATCTAAAAGATTTATTTAGGTTGTGATTTTCGAGTCGTGAGATAATATTTCGGGGACGATAATGTCTCCTGCGATATCTTCCAGCATATTTTTTATTTTTTGTTTTTTGTTTTTTTCTGCTTTTCGAAACGCGTAACAGAATATGTCCGAATCCCAAAGCAGAGGGAATAACGTAGCATTGAATTTGACCCATTATGGTCAGCCTTCAGAACAAACTCAAAGAACCAAATTAGATCAATTTTCGTTCCGTCGACAGTGAGAAGTCCTTTTTGTCTCTCTACGAAGAATTTCTATTGAATAAAACTGATCCCACGTACCTTATAGCTGGGAATAAACTCCGAGGAAAATCGACGAGGTGGTAGCATCGTGTTGGACATATTTTTTTTTTTCTTTCGTTCAAAAAAACGAAAAATATTAAATTAAAATTTTTAGAATAGTAGAAAATCGGTTTCTTCGTATTTAAAATCTGAAAATCTTTAGCAGCTCTATAAGCCCAACTCGTTCCTGGAACTTGTGAACAGTAAATACGATCCAGATCACTAAAATAACTATGATAATTGTGGCGAATCTTAAAATCCCGATTTTCCAAAGTAGAGCGATGAATCTGTAGCTCAAGTAAATTAGGAGGAGAAATAACCGTTTAGCAAAGTGGATAATTTCAATCAACACGATCCAGCCATATTTGAGTAAAATTTTTGCGAATGAAAGGGTGAAGCACAGATTGAAAATGACTGGAAACACGATAGAAGACAGTTGGAATAATAAAAGGCAAATTTTTTTGGCAAGAATCGATGATATGTTACCAATTTTTGGGTAAAACATTTTTATACGGTTTATACCAATAAACGCGATTACCACTTTTTTTATTCGACAGGTTTGATCTTATTCATTGCTCTAGGCTGACTGATACTTATATGGATTTAAAGATGGGTCAAGGATTAGGATTAAATTTCTTGTGTATTAGACTCGGTTTGAGAAATAAGCCGGGACAGTAAATAGTAAACAGTTTAAACGTATTTTGAAAATCGTGATTGTAGACAAATTTTCATTCTCGATATCGAAAACGGTCATAATCTATTCTTCTTTCGTTCTGCAGGAGGATAAAGTCAAGAAACTCACACAGGATGCTAAACTAGGTTTGTATTTATTGATTTAGCATTTAGTCGGAAGTTCAACTGAAAATAAGTGGATTTTCTTTCGAAACTTAATTTATTGCTCTTCCAAGGATATCTAGCAAAATTGAAAACCGATCCAAATAGAATTCTAGAAAAATGTTAAAAACATGTTGTGAAATTTTTTTAATTATTATAGTCCGAAATCAATTCATTTCATACCCAAAGTTCATTTCACATCAAAATATTTGTATTTTTCAAAATCATGTGTCGTAAGGATTTTAGAGCACCGTTGGACCGATTCAGGTCAGCTTGGATTCATTTTCTTCAGAAAACAAATCCTCATCATGTGAATGTAGGAATTTTAAAATAAAAAATTATGTCATAAGTTATGATCAATTTACCAAATTTGCAAAAATTATTATCACTCATTTCTTAAATAACTTGGCCAAAACGAAAATTTTTCAAAATTCCTACATTCACATGATGAGGATTTGTTTTCTGAAGAAAATGAATCCAAGATGACCTGAATCGGTCCAACGGTGCTCTGAAATCCTTACGACACATGATTTTGAAAAAGAAAAATATTTTCATGTGAAATGAACTTTGGTTATGAAATAAATTCATCCCCTTAACAAAGTCGTGAAATCGTCAAGAAATGACGAAACTATTGATTGAATTTTTGACAAATTTTCAAGCTAAGAAATAGAAAAGAAAATCGACAAGAATTTCAGGAGGAATTCGTAACACGTTTAAAATCTCACAAAAATTTGCTAATCGAATTTTTATAATCACAAAAATCTGTAAAAAAAAATCAATGAAGTATGAATTATTAGATTCTATATAAACGAAAAGGAAATTCATGAAATTCTATAGGATGCGATACGAAAATCGAGTTGAATGAATCTAAATCCGAGAATGACGTGGACTAGTTAATAATTAATGACTCAACGTCTGAGATTTTGAGAAATGAATTTAATTTTCTGATCCCAGAGTCTGGGGATGTAAAAGCTATTGTAGCTGCCCTAAATTTGATTCTTACGTCTTCAACGAGTCATGCAGTTTCGGCAACAGATTTAAACAGTGAACTTCAGCAGCTGGGTCTTCCCCGAGAGCACAGCACCACTCTTGCACGTCTTTACACAGAGCACAGCCCTCAAATAACAGGAACCCTTGCCAGTCAATCACTGAGATGTGAGTTTCTGATTATTTTACTTGTTTGTGGATTTTTTTGATAGATTATTAATTTCTCATCGTTATGCGTCATAGTAAAACGGCTTTCTTCGGTCGATACTTTGGAGGAGGAAGCCGCATCCCCATTCATTAAAATCGATCTTAAAATCACTGATGCTGATGGAAAGCAGGAAGCTAATCGCATAGCTATACCTAAGGACGAAATTCCGGTACTACTTGCAGGTGAAAAACAAATTTCGAAAATTTAGATCCGGGCAAGATATCAGAAACGAAAATTCCAGATTCTTCATTTTGAATGAATTACGTTTTCATATTCCAGAACTAAAGAGGGCGAGATCGCTGATGGAGGGACTGTGAAACTCGCATAGTTTACTCAAAAATCGAATTTGAATTTACTACCTGAAAGAAAAATCTCGTACAATAATTCGATTTTTGTAAAATTCAATAAAGAAATTCGATCTATAAATTAAAATTGTCTGTTTTCAATGTCCTCACCGTTTTTTTTTTTTTTTTTTTTTTTTTTCCCCCACATGCAGTATTTTTGAAAAATAGTTTTTCCTCAGTCGATAGATCGTAGAAATCAGATATTGATAAAATCTGTAAAACTTTTGAAATAAAATATCAAAATCTTTGCAGAATTTTACCAAAATTCGTAAAAAAAAAAACCAAATCGTACAGAAACTTTTTCTAAAAATGTATAAAATCGATAAAAAGATCTGTGTGGATATCCTTATGGATCTAATTAATGATCATAAAATGTGATCTATAATTGTCGAATAATTTACTTTTTATTTTCTTGGTAAATGAATATACAAAGTTTACATTTAGTTTTATGTTTTTTTTTTTTTTTTTTTTTTTTTCATGGTATATGATGGGTTGAATATACTATATATATTATATATATTATATATATAATATATATATATATAATATATTGATACGTTGTGACGATAATAGTACCGATTTTTTTTTTTTTTTTATATATAACTGGGCTTAAGTTTAATACGTTTATTATATCTGTGAAGAATAATAATTCGTTATCATTATCGCATTATCATCATCAATATTGATATATAAGTAGATTAAAAATACTGTACGACGTATTGATGTTATTAAATGAATTAAAAAAAAAAAAAAAAAAAAAATATCAACTGAATAAAAACTGAAGATGGGATGAAAAAAATAAAAAAACTAGTGAGTTAAGTAAATTTTGTTAAATAATATAAAGCTTATACCTGCAGTCGTCGATAACTATTATATCCTTCACAGAATATAATGTTTGATATTATTGTTGAATAAATACCAAGGCTATTCTAATCAGTCTTTATACAATATTCGTACACTCGATTTCACCTCATTCATATTTACAATATTTAATAATAATAATAATATGATAATTAATATAGTATATGGTATGAATAATATGATATTAGAACCGATAAAACGATTATATAGGTATAATGTATCATTCAGATTCTCGATATAATATATACTTATATATACAGGGTGAATTATCCCTGGTATTGCATGAGGTAGGAGCTTATCACCGCCCCTTTTTTATTCACACTTGTTATCGTCGTATCGAGAAAGCCCACTTTTATTTTTACGTCTCGTCAAAACCATCAGAAACCCTACGCTGTTATTACTATCCCAAATAAGAAGATACCTATTCTAGACTCCGGACAAGGAGGGTATGAAAAGTGTGGTTTCTCGATACGACGATAACAAATATGACTCGAAAGGGGCGGAGCGTTTGCGATTATAATCCCCTCCCTGGTGCGATACCAGGGAGAATTCACCCTGTATAATAATGATTAAGAAATAATAGAATCAAAATATACACTATATATCCCCAAACGCATAATATAGCAACAATATTATTATAAATTTAGCGCAAGTTCGAAAACCCTTTTTCTCCAATTTTATTTAAATATGTAAGTACTTCTTTTCTATAATCATTATTTCTTCTTCGATCAATGAATTGAATCATTATTATTATTTTTTTTTTTTCTTTTCAAAATGAAATGTAAGAATACATAATAAGACAGCTTTCCTCATCGTATTATGCATTATGATAAAACTGCAGACAATATTGATAATTCTCTTCGCAATTATACATCTTATATAGGTATGAGAATTTAGTTTCAACCATTTACTATAATTTAATGATAATAATAATTATAAGCCTAATATCAAACTCGTCGTGTATGTTTAGGTATGGTTATTATATTATTATAACTGTTTATATTATATTAGCTAACGTATTTTTCATATTCTTATTCTTCTTTTTTCTTCTTATTTTTCATATTATTCTTATTATTTTTCCTGCTCAAGCTGCGCTATATAGTTCATATAGTTATTATTGAATTGAGCACATCGCAGGTATATATAATGATTAACATATTATCTTCAACTTGATATTATTTGCAATGTATCAGGTAAGTATATTAAATAATATTTATAATTATTCTATTCATGTATAATATATGTATATGCGGATGTATGTAGCTGGGATTTACCAATTAATAATAATAATAATAATAATAATAATAATAATAATAATGATAATAATTAGTATATCTTTTTCATAATTACAACCATATCGAGATTAGCTTATAGGGTATAAGCACATATATTCCATTATCATAGCTGTATAGTCTTAGAAAAATTTACCATATAGAGATATACATGTTTTTTTTTTCTTTCCTGCTTTCTTTAATTATTTATTATTAATAGCTATTATTATATTATATATATATATAGGGTGGATTAATTAATATATATAAATGAATTGCGCTGATCAATGTATATGATATAATAATTATTGATATTAATATACTGGGAATATTTGTGGAAACGGAACACAGGGAAGTGAAAACACTTGCATACAGCCGACTCAGAATTCAGAAGTTAGGTGATTAGGTTTCATTTCAGATATTTTGTGTCCATTGGCTACGTGGGGATAAAATCTAATCGCTTGATGTTTGAGTTTCCTGTATGCACGCGTTCTATGAAGCATTTCCACAAATATTCACGGTTTATATATATAGTATATAATAACATACGTGTGAGAGCTATATTATTTATGATGATCACTATAGTATGTATAAATATAATATGATAATGATAATGAATATGAATTATCATGTATATATGTATAATTTACTGGATGATGATCGCATGAGGATATGAATATCAAATTTTTTGTCTCTCATGTTTATTTTTTATTATTGTTATTATTTATTATGTGATATTAATGTATCATATGATAATCACGACGTGGTGTAAGAATTATATTGGTAAGAAAATATATTTATCACTGAGAATTATAATATTTAGGAGATTATTTCTTTTTTTTTTTTTTTTTTCTTTTCTTTTCTTTTCTTTCTTATTCTTTCTTTCTTTTTTTTCTTTTTTTACTTTTTCTGTTTATAGAATGATATAAGGTTTTCATTATTATTAATATGTATTACCTGTGCATTATATGAATTAATAGCATTATAAATATACTGGTTCAGAAATTATAATCTACATAGTATATATATTTGGGTTTTTAACTTCGCTATTTTTCTTTTCTACGTACGTATGCATGTATCATAAATTTCGATATCATTCAATCTGTATACGTTTCAGTGTGTATACTATATACTATATATATATAAGATTGATATGAAAAATTATTATATCTCAATTTATCTTTACATCGCGTACTTTATTATTCCCTCTCATATTATATTGTCGATTGACGCATTTTTTTACCAAAATCAAAATCCAAGCCACACATATATATAATATATATATATACTATATTTGATAATTATTATTATTATTAATATGCAAAGAATTAGGGGGCCATTTTCATTTATAACTGAATTTTTCTTTCTTCTCATTTATTTATTTAATTTAATTCAACGTTAACATATTTTTTTTTTTTTTTTTTCTCTTCTTTCATATCTTACCTATTATAATATACTTATATATGGTCCTCTCTCGGATACTAAATGTCAGCTGCAGGGTGTTTTTGTCCCCTGATTTTTGTTTTCATTTTCTCTATTTATAGCACGACGTCATATTATACCCTCTGCACCCATATATTCATATATATATAGCGTACTAATAGTATCTTTCAAAATTTCATCTAGAATTCGACTATATATATATATTATGTGTATTATTTATCTTGCGTAGAAAATTCTCTTATACGTTGTTGTTGTTTTTTTTTTTTATATTATATATATATTTTTTTTTATACCGTCGTTTTGACACGGTTTATTATGTATTTTATTCATCTACGACGTTGCAGTTCTTATAATAACGAATTTTTTTTTTTTTATTGTTTCTTCATCAGTTTATGCGCGGTTTATCATAAACTATTACGTTTCAACTAAATTTCAATATTCGAACACAATATGAAATCATGTTTCATGGCCTTGTATCTTTTACACGATTATACAATGTTTCACCCTATACATTCATGACTTGATTCATATACCTATTAATAATTATACTATGATCTTATATTATCATTTTACATTACCTATATATTATATTATATTATATTATATTGTATTATATTAATCTTATATACTAATATAAACAACTGCATTCGTATTTGGATATATATAATTATAACTGCAGTGCAGACATAAACTGAATTTCAAAATATATAGTAGAAAAAAATAAGAATAAAAAAAAAAATTATATATAAAATAATAAAAATACAAAATAGCTGTCCACGCAAATATTGATCAGCTATAAATACGTATACATTTTTTCAATACTTTATTTTATATATATACCTATATTATAATATAATATTTTCATACAGATGCGTATAATATGAATAACCGAAGACCTCAATTATTAAAACGTGAAATGATTTTCTTTAAAAAATATACTACACAGCAGCTATGTTACCGCTGGAACAAAAAAAAAACAAGAAAAAAAAAAATAGCCCGCTGCTATATGCGTTATTCAATATGTGTTGCGATGGAAAGAAATTATTATATATTCAAAAAGCACAATGAATATTTCATCACATAAAATAAGATTTTAATTCAATTATTATTGTTATTATTTTGTATACAATAAATGAAATAATGATATTTAACATAATCGCTGTAATTGCGCAGCAGCGGATCGAAAAAGCACCTCATCGTATATATCATAATCTAAAATAGCAATGTACAGATTTATTTTTTATTTATTTTATTTCTTCTTCTTCATGTGTGTGTATGTGTGTTTGTTAAACGAAACTTTATACAGGATATGAACGATTAATATAGAAAAATGATTTAAATATAATTCTTACAAAATTTAATATCGATATATTTTGTTTAAAAAAACTAATTATATCATAATGTATCATATAATGTGTGATATATAATATAATAATTTATACAATAAGCTTACAATGATTAATCGTCGTAATAATCTCATTACAATACGATAACACTACTACTATTTCAGATATTCATCATCGCTCAATTATTACTCTCAATATTATTTCTAAAAGTCTGGCTAGTGTGGTAAACAAGTATCCGAGTCGCCGCTACTAGCCATAGAAAAATTAGCTGAGTCTCTATCGCTCTGTCTAATTTGTGCAGTTGTTGATAATTTACCAATCTGTGATTGTGGAAAAGTATGATGACCACCAGGCAGTGACCAAGGTTGTGAAGAATGCACAACTTGCACAGGTGGAAATCTTTTAACAAACGGATTAGGTCCTCCGTGTAAAAGCCTTACTCCATTATGATGCGACGGTAGAGTAGTGTGGGATGGTATTGTTGAATTATGATTTGGAATAGTAGTATGTCGAGGAACAGAACCACAGCTACCAGCCGCAGTTCCTCCCATATTGTTATTGTTGTTATTGTTCGTACCGTTAATGTTGTGCGTTGCATGAGGCAACGGCATCGTTGAACAGTGTGGATAAGTGACGACCGGTTGTGTCGGATAGTGTGGAAGGGTTGCCGAAGAGGCTTGCAAGTTTCTAAGGTCGTTATTCTCTGTGAAAGAAGTCATCCTCATGTTGGTTGACCGCCCAAATGGTTCTTCGTTTGGGTTTAGTGGCTCGCTGAGCTTTGGCCTTGGGAGTTTTCGCCTTATAACTACAGTGGCTTCGTTTGGGTTCTCCAAAATTACCGCTGGACATCCGGCAACCATTTCTGTGCCGTTTAAAAGCGGCGTGTGGTTGACGTACTGAGGAGAGAAAGACTGGCTCGTACCAGGCCTTGAATTTGGTGGAGAGAATGCAGTCTTTCCTGACGGTGGCTGGACCCCACGCTGAAGAGAGCAGCTCCGCCACTGAGGTTCTTCTCGAGGTTCTCCCGTCAGATCATCAACGCTTGTTGCTCTGCGCTGGGAACTGCTGTGGCTTGCATTACTGGCATTGCTTGCGTTGCTGGCGTTACTGGCGTTGCTTGCATTGCTAGCATTCGAATGAACACCGCTAGACGTCTCACTTTGGCTACTCGTGTTGCTGTGTACAGTCGAACCGTCCAGCGGTGGAGAATTTGAGAAATCTGAACGAGGGGTCAACTCCTCGTGTGGCATTCCTGAATCTGCACGACGCAAACATCGAGGGGTCTGACCACCGTTTATCTACAACATATTAGGGTCAGGGTATCAGAAGGAGAGCTTCTTGGGACACACTCTTCTTCGCACTGAGAGGGGCTCGACTATTCTTGATATTGTGTACTGAGGAATGCGGGGATTTCTCAGGGATTTTATTACTGATTTCAAATATCTTCATCAAATTTCGAACGATTTTGCAAATTTTTTTTACTGCCAAAGCATTCGAACGTGATTAATTTTCACTTTATGGGTAGTTTAGGGAATTTCAATGGTGTCATTAGATTTTGAAATAATTTCACACATCCATGAGACTGCACAAGGATTTTTAAGGAATTTTATATATTCAGTGAAATTCCATGAGGATTCAATTGGTTTCGAGAAATTTCAGATCGATTTTCGTATGGTTTTCAAAGATCGTGTCAGAATTCATAAGAAGAGATTTGGTAAAATTTCATCAGATCTTAAAAGGATTTCGGAGCGATTTGAAACGAGTCATGGGAGTTCACAAGGATTTCATGAAATCCCTGATATTTGACATGAATTTGAAAATTATTCCGAGATATTCATAAGGATTCCATGAAATTTTATTACACCACACAAGAATTTCGAAATTATTACAAAGAAGTCATGCGATTCCACAAGGATTTCGTTACGGGATTCCATCAGATTTTATAAGTCCCTATCAAGTGTCACAAGGATTTTAGAAAGCCACTGAATATCAAGAATAGTGAACTCCTCAAGTTTCAGACATGGCAATATATCCAACACGAATTAATTACTGACAGAAAAACACTCTCTCAAAATCGCATGACATATAAAGACGTTACATAAAGTTCCATGCAATGACATCAGCGATATGAACCAGAATATCCGAATGTGCATTAAAAAAAATTTGTGCAATAGGCTGATTGTGCCTCTTCAAACTGCATCTCTCCCCAGCGAAAAACTGGGAAAGATCAAAGCTGATAGAAATCGGTTTTAAGAAGAAAAATAAAAAATATATCTATATCTATATCTTGCAATTTCAACGAACCACGTTACCCTGAAGACATACACACAGACACACACGAATTTTTATCGACTCAAGATAAGCTACCGGTTAGTATAAGAGAGTTAATTAATACCTGTGTGTTACTATTCAATGGTGCAGTGACGACCTCTGAAGGAGGTGCAATGTTAGTAGGATTTGGAGATGAGGGTTGCAAAGGAATAGGAAGTGGTGGTGGATCAGGAAGAGGTTCTGGAGTAAGAAGAGGAGATGGATCTCCTTCCGAGGGCTGCAGGTCGCGGTTAGCACTGGCATAGTATGTCACATGGTCATCGTTCACGCACTCCAGCAGCTGTTAAAGATCCATGCAGTGTTAGTAAGAAGAGATAGATAGAATAAAATAGAGAGAGATAGAGAGGGAGAGAGAGAGAGAGAGAGAGAGAGAGAAGCTGAATGATCATTATGATGATGATTAAATAAAATTGACGAAATATCTGCGTTATATTTTGGCAAAGTATCTATCAGCACATCAACAAGCTCGCTGTTTAGTATTCGGATCTACATCTCTTCGATTACTGTCATGTTCCAAATCACATATCCATGGATAATTAGAAACCGAGTTACTATGTACTAGCATTACGTTTTGTTAATCGATTATTATCTAATTCTAATAATTATCACGATTTAAAATACACCTATATATTATCATTCTACCAGAATTTTATCTATACTGCACAGCTACTGTATTCACTAATTTTTACTCTTCATCACCCTTATCTCAGAAACTGTGCGATTAAAAGATCTCAAATTTACAGGATATTACATTCGAATGTTGAGCATGAAAAATCCTTTGCTTTTACCGTAAAATAAATTCGACATTACTTTTCCATTTGAAATAAAAATATCCCGATTTCGGTGAAATATCTTTTATCGATCTACGAATTTAAATTCCCCGAATGATCTCTAAAGCCTGGTGGATAAAAATAATCTGTGATTTATAGAATTTTGGATACAGATTGATGGGCATAAAAATTTGGATTTCATTTTTGACTGACGACCAATATTCTCCACGTAATTAATAATAAATTACAATATGGGTTTCTAAGGTGATGAAAAGTACCTGTTTACACTACGACCAGTGGTGTGACTAGGAGTGAAATTTCCAAATGAAACTAATGGTTGATTTTTTTTTTAACGAATTTTTCTATGCCATGAAAATTTTCAAATGAAATTCTGCCACTGTTCAAGTAACACCACTGCCTATTAAGATCGACGGTTAGCATAATATATATTATATGATCTAGAATTAATATATCTGCACGCGAAAATTTTTATTTAATCTATCATAACAGCGTAATATTTATTTAATTAGTATATTAATTAATATTTTAATCACACGAATATATAATGGATAGTTTAAATATAACTACTAGCTCATGTGGTAATGATATTCTTTCTTACATAAACCATTTTATTGGAATAGTTCCGAGTACGCGGTAGCAGCCATCTTCCCCACTGTTAAATTAAAATTAATAAAAATAGTGAAGAGATATGAAGATAAGAATAATGATAATAATAATAATAATAATAAATATATGTAATATGATAAAGATTTAGATAAGAGATGAAGAATATTATTATTATTGGTGTTCAACGTTTTTCTATATCTAATCAGAATTGCTCATTTTTGTATTATTTTTTTTTTTTTTTTTTTTTTTTCTCACCTTATTTTCCTCCGAGGTTGAATCGTCCGCAGGATCATGACCCCCTGCAGACATCAATGGGAGTTCCCGTAACGTAGCATAGTCCCCGTCGTCATCTGGTCCACCGTCACCGATACCTCGTCTGGTTTTTCCCTTATTACTAGGGATGAAAGAAAAACATAGAAAATCGCAATTATTAGACGCGACAAAGGTCTCTAAAAATAATTCGAGAATTTAAAAATCCGTAACACAAACGCGCGAACGTTTTCTAAATTTCTTTCATTTTTTTTTCTCTCTCTCTCTCTCTCTTTCTTCGATTGAAAAAAAAAAGAAAGAAAAAATAAATAAAATTAACAAAAAGATTGATAGAATATAACTTTAAAATATTACGGATTATTGGAGAAATTAATGTATTATTTATATACAGCGCAATCTCGTTATTTTGTTAATAATATATTAATCATTAGGATTAATGATAGGTATATTAGTATTATACAGTGGATTGTTAGTCGAGCGATATAAGAGCGATAGATATTAAAATTGTGAGGGAATTTATAAGCATATAGGAACTGGTGTGATAGACATGTTAGTACATATATAGTAGTAGACGTTTGTTAAATTAATAATGCAATGTATTTATAACAAAGAAATATTACTTACAAAAATACAAAATATATTATTTAATTGTGCGTGAAAATTGCGGTGTTAATTTAATTATATAATGATCGATTTAATATGGGCAATTCCACCTCAAATCGGCCAATTTTGGGTGTTTTTTGACCTCGTATTTTTTGAATCGCCTTAAACTTTTTTTTACGTGAAATCTACGTCAAAAAAGTAGAGCCGTATTTTTTTGTTGGTCCAAAAAGTTTTTTTTACGCTAGTTATGAATTATCGAATTTTATTGTAAAAGTAGCGCGAGGGTGGCTTTGAGAATTAATATCTCAGGTCCCCTTCACCGTAGAAAGATGTTTAAAAACGCGTTTTAAAGGCGATGAAAGCCACTTTTCGATAAAATTTTTTAATTTTTAAAAAAATATAGTTTTGTTATTTTTATGAGCAATCAAAATGTTTATCGATTTTTTTCGCAATCTAAGGCCATTTTTAAAATTCTAAAAAAAATATGATCGCATTCCTTATTCAATTCTGAAGATGACGATTTTTTAAAAAAGATGGAGCTATTTTTCTAAGTATTTTTTTTACAATTATTTGTCCGGCGTTGCGTGAGGTTGCCGCGCTGCGCGCCTTGCTACTACCGCGTTATTCCATGTTTGGAAAGCCGCGCGTCACGCCATTGGCCGAGCCCCGTACGACGCGATAGTAGCGAGGCGCGCGGCGCGCCAACCTCACGCAACGCCGGACAAATAATTGTAAAAAAAAATACTTAGAAAAATAGCTCCATCTTTTTTAAAAAATCGTCATCTTCAGAATTGAATAAGGAATGTGATCATATTTTTTTTAGAATTTTAAAAATGGCCTTAGATTGCGAAAAAAATCGATAAACATTTTGATTGCTCATAAAAATAACAAAACTATATTTTTTGAAAAATTGAAAAATTTTATCGAAAAGTGGCTTTCATCGCCTTGAAAACGCGTTTTTAAACATCTTTCTACGGTGAAGGGGACTCGAGATATTAATTCTCAAAGCCGCCCTCGCGCTACTTTTACAGTAAAATTCGATAATTCATAACTAGCGTAAAAAAAACTTTTTGGACCAACAAAAAAATACGGGTCTACTTTTTTGACGTAGATTTCACGTAAAAAAAGTTTAAGTCGATTCAAAAAATACGAGGTCATTTCTCGGCCGATTTGAGGTGGAATTGCCCATATATGATTATGATTTCTGGTCAGCTAACAATTATGCTAATTAATATATACCCATACACTCATCTATAACAGCTTGCGTTATTTTTTTTTTTTTTTTCATTTTATATGAAAAATTTCCCTAAGCTGCTAATTTAATAAATTTATTTTCGATGATAGCTATCAAGCCTTATAATAAAATAATTATTATTGTATGTGTTTTTTTTTTTTTTGTGTTTTCTTTCGTACAAATAATATAATTTCAATTTTGAATCAAAATTTCGAAATTTCAAATTAATTTTTAGTGACTAGAAAAGCCAGAGAATTTTTTTTTTAAGTAGATATTATTAATTATTATATATTTATTGTATTTGCTAATAATTTTTTTTTTTTTTTTTTTTTTTTTTTCAAGAAAAACAGAAAACTTTGTCATTAATAATTATACACGATTTCAGATTCACGAATTTCGATATAGATATAGGTATACAGTCTAACATATATTATGTACGAATACGTAATAATAATTAGTTACTTCTACCCGAACACAATAATTCAACTAATAATAATTAAAATCGTTATTTTAACAAAAATTTACAACAAAATAACAAACTAACTACTTTACCAAAATATAATATTTATATTAGGGTGTGTCGTTTCGGGGAAATTTTGTTAATTTTTCTTTTCTTTTTATTCTTCACTTTCCAACTTGGTATATTTCTATCAGAATAAGGCGAAAAATAAAATCCTCGATGAAGTAAAGCGCTAAAAATCTATTTTACACAAGATACAGGTGAACGAATTAGAAAATTTTCCCATTTGACGATTTTTCTTCTTTCTTTTTTTACTCAAATTTAATATTACTCAGCCGGTTTTGATGGTGAAAAATTTTTCAGATTACTGTTTTATGGGAAATTAAATTCTCTACAAAAAAATTCCCCCTCCTTGAATTATTTTCTGTCCTTCATCTTATAAAATTTTTAGGTGATATCAATTAGGAAAAAAACAAAGAATATAAATCTGAAGCAGCACACCCTAATTATTTATATATATATACAAAATTTCAAGCCTGACGTAATCGATGGATCAATCAACACATCCAATGATAAATAAAAAATTTTATTTTCCATTTTTTTTTTCGAAATTTATGAATTTAGAAGAAAACCAGACATTTTATTTCTAATTATTGACGTTCCATTTATTACTGGCTTTTATACGTTGCTAATATATATGTATGCATTATATTAGTATACAACGTGTTATATAAATATACAAATATGTAAATAATTTAAATATCTCGCTGTGCAGTTCGTCGAAAAACTATATATCACGACACATTATCGATTCTGGACGATTTAATAATAAATATTAATCAATATCAGAAATTATAAAAGAATTTCATGAATATAATTACATAAGATAATAAAAATGAATGTAATAATTTTCCATTTATTTAATAATAATCGCTAATACATGTCTGCGATCAATTATCAGAAATTATATTATTCCGATGAAAAGAGACAACAAATTGTTCAATTCAATAATATCATTAATCGCATTGGGCGATGATCGATATAATATTAATAATTATAAAAGCTATATTTAAAAAGTACAGAATGTTAATTTCAATTTTTTTCAATTTTTTCAATGCAAATATCGATCTTTTTTTTTTTTTTTTTTTTTTTTTTTGTAAAGCACACAGTGATTAATTTCTTACTGCAAAAGCATCAAGCGACACGGACGTGATATAGACGAGTTTTCCTCAATGTAAAAAAAAAAAAAAAAAAAAAAAAAAAAAAATTAAACACAATGAGAAAATTGTATTCTCGATGATCCTGATTAATAAGCATTTGGAGCGATGGTATCGAAATTTCAAATGAACGAAAAAAAAAAAAAAAAAAAATCAAATTTTTTTTCTCTTTTAAATATGGCGAGCAATAAAATAATTAAGCAAAATTAAAATAATAAACGTAAATATGTATGTATGTATGTATGTATTATGTATGTATGTATTAGTTTGAAAGAAAAAAAAAAAAAAAATCGCATAGATGATACATTAACAGGCAGACAGACAGACAGACAGACACAAAGACACCAAGAGGGAGGAGGAGGGTAGTTACCGCGCGCCGGACGTACTGGGCAGGTCGTTAAAGGTGACTTTTGGTTTTAGTTTCTTGTTCAGCCATCCCTTATCCCCAGTAGGAGCTAGGGAACCATCAGCTGGCGACTGGGCAGGAGATGGACGGAGTTTTGGTCTCAACCAGTAGATTTGCTCGTCGCCATCAGCATTCGATTCACCATCAACAGAGTCCGAGTTTCCTCCTATTAAAGTAACAAAAACGAAAAAAAAAAAAAAAAAAATGAAAAAACAGATCATTTTTCTACAGCAAAAAATCTCGAGACTTTCATCTTGCCCGAGTAAAAATGATTGTATAGAATTGTATAGAATTATATATAAAAATCCATGTAAGTTTTATAGAACTTTATATAATTATATAAAACTTTATAGAGTTATATAGAATCATATAGAGTTCTATATAGGATCCAAAACAAGCTTACATGTGGGTTTTATAGAACTCTATATAATTATATAGAATTATATAAAGTTATGTGTAATGATATAGAATTCTATAAAACTTACATATAAGCTTGTTTTGGATCCTATATAGAACTCTATATGATTCTATATAACTCTATAAAGTTATATATAATTATATAAAGTTCTACAAAACTTACATGGATTTTTATATATAATTCTATATAATTCTATACAATTCTATATAACTTTTATATAATTCTATATAATTATATAAAATCATTTTTACTCGGATGCATTCTCTCGGTAATACAAGTCATCAAGAAGATCAAGAAGAAGAAGAAGAAGAAGAAAACAGAGTGAAAAGACTCGGGGCCCTACCTTGTGCACGGGCTTTTCGCTCCATGGCAGCCTTCTGGATGACACTCATGATTGCCTTTTTCGGGGAAGTATCTGCGATCGTGTACGTTCTCCCATTACCAACGACTAGAAGTGGCGCGTTTGTACCCTCTTCATCATCTCTGGCTGATAAAAGGTCGACGTCAGTGACGAGCTTGACTGATCTTGCAGATCGTACCGTAGCCCTGCCTATGGTCACCCTCAGTTTGAAGATCCACTTCTGTTTTATGGTGAGAAATACCCATAGGACAAGCCAGAGGAATAGGTGAAGAACGGTACCGATTATACATGCCAGTACTGCCCCGTCTAGACTGCCTCGATACACTACTGTGTAATCGTATAATAATGGTGCACTGCATATTGATATTGCGAGAAAAACGCACAAGGCTACACAGTGCGTGAAATATCCCCATCCGGAACCGTCGCGACCTTCTTTCAGAAGTATGACACGCCGTTCACGTTCCTGATTCAAAAATGCTGTGAACCTGCAATCAGGAGACTGGCTTGAACCCTTTTTGTTTAAATTTAGAATTTTCTGATGATGGGATGATGCGAACATCTTCTTACCTTCCGTGAGCGTAGAGGTACATCACCATGCTCGAGCACAATACCAGCAATGACGAGAGTGCGAAGAGAGCAAGAGTCACATGGGGATTGAGCAGGAAGTATGAATCACCGAGGAAGGTGGAAATCGTGCTTGTTGTTGATATCGTACGTGTTCGCAACATCGGGAGAACCTTCAGAGCCCCCATGACCTGTACCTGAGAACCGTAAAAGGTGTAAGAACGTTGAATTCCTGGAAGACCTTTGAGTGTTCGTCGATCCATTTTCTTAAAATCGCATTACCTTGTAAAGAACGGACATTCCAGCGTAGGCCAGTAAGCTCTGGGCCGAATTGGCAAGTAGCTGAAGGCTGAATATCGTTCCCAATGCTTTATTGCATGACCAAAACACCGCTGGGTATCTCACAGAGTAAACTGCAAGTGCCATTGCGTAGTTCAAGTACTCGAGCGTTATGGGACCGTAGGATTCACCTGGAATTAATTAAAAACGTTGCAATTGCACAAACCCATAAGGAAAATGTCAACCGACGTTATTATACCCACCGGAATGCAGTTCGAAATTCAAGTTTTCTGGCCTGTCCAAATCGGCCAAACTGTTCATGCTCAGAGCCATGCTCTCCGCAGTCATATTTCCCTTCGTAGGTTTCGTGGGTCTTGTAGTGGCTGTCTTCGTGGTGACTTTCTGCTTCGTTTTTGGTTTCACAGTGCCATTCTTCGGGGTAATTTTTGTAGCGTTAGGTTTCTTCTGCGACACATTTCCTTTGGCGGTGATCCTGGTGTTCAGAATCGCTGTAGTAGTCTCCATACCGTCCCTCGTGGTCGTCCTAATCGTTGTGATGATCGTGGCCGGAGTAGAGGACGTCGAGGTGATCGAGGTGGTCGAAATCCTCGAGGTTGAGGTCAGAGGGTTCAAGAAAGGAGATACTGCAGTGGTCTTTTTTGAGGTAATCGAATTGTTGGTGGGTCTGGTAACCGCGAGGAAAATATCCCTCAGATTAACAGTCGAGGGTATATCGTCCTCCGTATCGACCATGCCGTCAGTGTTCGGTATCTCAGTGGTCGATGCCAAGATGGTGTCCATGTCGTCTTCGAATAACGTCGAGGTCACGTACGGCTGAGGAGTTATGAAGCCCGAAAGTGTGCTCAGGTTAGCAGGTGGATTCATGAAGCTTAGAACGACCAAACGGTCCTCGTGAATCACTACCCAGTCCAGATCGGTGCGCCATATAGCTTCTGCAATTAGATGAAGAAGAGACGTGATAATAATGGCGAAAGCACATCAAAGTCATGTTCGGAGTCCGTCACGGTGATCGATATCATTTGTAATGAATTTCGATGATTGCATGAATGCGAAAAGAAGATTGTATAGGTACTCGAGAGGAACTGATGCGGCTGGTTTAAAGTACGGATAAAGACTTGAGGAACCAGTCTAGCGATGAGGACATGGAGAGGAACGACGTCAAACGATATAAAACAATATAGGTTCGAGTGTGTTTGCGGTGGATAAATAAGTTCCCAGTTCTGTAACCCGGGACAGTATCCCAAAGGACCTCTTCAGAGGATTGGAGAGGAGAAAAAAAAAAATCCTTTAGGACAGTTGTTTACGATACTGCTATCTCACTCTCCATCGCCTCTTCTCTGAGACCTTTATGTACACCTATAGACAGAGCTGTGTGTATTACCGAAGGACGAATGCCCACTTTACTAGAATTTCAAAGGTCGTGTTCGTTATTAAAGATAACGGGAACGGGTCCCTCTCTTAAAAGCTCCCTCTGCGCACTGATCGAGGGAAGAATAAGACCGAACAACTCGCGTAAAAAACGAACTAAGGGTGTAAAACACCCCAGGTCAACGTAGCTCTTCAACAAATTTAGAAATACGACTAGAGTGTTTTCTTCGCCTTTCTTGACCATCGGGGAGATATCTACGGAATGAACACAGAGATGGACTATTATGGAGGCCTGGAGTTGTAATTTCCTGTATGTCGTGAAATAGTGTTCCCACACCCCCAGGTGAAGTCCTGCTTTATAGAAACTTGGGTAGAACTTCGTTCTATCTTCAACGAAACGTTTCTACTTGTTCTTCGTCTTTTTCTTTTCCTTCTTCACTGCAGGTCTCCAGCAGTTGGGTATTACATTCGACAAAGACGTGATTTCCTCGTTTTTCAACGTCTAGCAAACAGTGCTTGAGGCTTTCCGAGACTCCATTCTACGTTTGAAATTTATTGCAAAACGTTTTGAAATTTTTTTAAAACCATAAGAGCTATGTGGGGATAGTTTACCCATGTCTGAACGCAATGGTCAATTTTCCGGGCAACTTTTACTCGGCCACTTTTGGTCATTAAACAAAGTATACAAAGCTCATAATAACAACGATGTGAAATGTTTTAGCTACAAGCTTCCCAGTGGTTAATTCACAAGTTTTAATATTTCGCGTCACGCTAGTTGGTAGAAAAGTTTACCCCGCCAGTAGGGGTGAAATGATTTAGAACGTAGTCGTGGTTCGTAATACCGGAATGGTTTTAAACTTTTTCATAGTATAATCGCGAAAGTGTGGGTATAGGCGAGTAGAAGAAGAAGAAGAAGAAGAAGAAGAAAAAGAAAGAAAAAAAAAAGAAAGAGTCGAGCTTGCAGAGACACCGGTTAATTAGTCAAACTAGCTGATGCCACCATCTAGCCCGAGGGCTGCTAGGTCGTTTAACTCTTTCTGTTCGTCGCTTGAGCGAAGTAGGGTGAAGAAAAAGGGAAGAATAATAAAGCGAAAAAGAAAAGTAGAAAATGAACGGGTATAAGAAGAAGAAGAAGAAGAAGAAGAAGAGAGGAAAACTACCCTGAAGGTGAATTACCTTGCGGGCGGGTTACCAGTAGCCGGTTTAATTCCACCTGGCTGAATAAGGTGTAAAAAAGTTTATAAATCCAATCCAGAAGATTAAGAAAAGAAACTAGCCTTACCCCGTATGGAGAAAAACGAGGGATGGGATGGGATACGGCTGGCAATATTTTACCGGAGATTTTTCTTTTATTTTTTGATGGAAACTCGGTTTTGAAAAGCTTTCAGAGAATAAACGAGAACGACAGTAATGCAGAAGCGCAGTCCTGTTTAACTCTCTCTCTCTCTCTCTCTCTCTCTTCCCGTAAAGGATCATAATTCCTTTTTTCTTTCCCTGATGAATACACTCATCCATCTAAAAGTTCATAAAACGTGTAGAGTGGCTCTTCAGCCGCGTTAATCGATGGTGAGGCAAACCGCTGACTTTACTAGTTTGCTTTGAAAACCCTGAACCCTGAACATCAGCCAACTTTCTCCCTCGATAGAGTAGTAGGAGAGTTTCCTTTGATTTGCATGCTGATGCTAAATTTGTTCAGTTCAATGCACAACGGCCACGGTCGCGCATAGTGCAACAGTTGCATCCTATCTCTCTCTATCTTTATCTCTTCTCCTTCTCACTATCAAGTTCACCAATGCATCGATCCCGTTCATCGGCTTTGCCAGGTGCGAACATCGGGCATTGTGTGTCTTGGTAGTACGACGGCACTGAATCGGTGAATGAACGATTCCTCTCCACCGAAAGTCTGGTGTCTGGATTCTGTTCAACGAATGTCAACGAATGATTGATCGATCTGGATCATCGTTGACAGTTCGACCCACGGTGGCACTGCATAGAAGGAATTTTTAAACGCCGAGCATTCTCTCCATAGGTATATAGAAATTAAAAACCGTTAAAGAAATGAAAGTAAAAAATTAGACATAAAAAGTAGACGAGAGGCAACTTCACTTCAACTTCAAGTACGCATGAGTGATACCGAGAGTGCGTCTAGTACATGAAGCATGGAAATGTCAAGTTCTACTGTGCAGAGTGTTTAGTCAGTGGAAATAAAAGTTCTGAAACGGATCCTAGTAAGTGGTAATTTTTTTTTCCCCTAATTTGGTGAAGACTGGTGCAATGACCAGCCATCAGCTACGAAGGGAGACAAAGCCTCATTGATAGATATCTATGGTACAAAACGCACGCTATGAGTATGATATACTTGAACGCATTCACACATGCATGTATGGTAGAA
Organism: Tenthredo mesomela; assembly: GCA_943736025.1. NCBI lineage: Eukaryota > Metazoa > Arthropoda > Insecta > Hymenoptera > Tenthredinidae > Tenthredo > Tenthredo mesomela. Next base: position 2,587,333 of record OX031017.1, read on the forward strand.
AATACTGTGGATGGCTTATGCCGATCGTAACCATTCCTTTACGATCCCCCAAGCGCTCGTTGCACCGTTGTGCATTTGTAGAAATATATACCTGCCCGTGTACAGCATGGTTCAGGAAATGAAAATTAAAGACGAGTGTGTCATAACTCCAACGTGAACGTAAAAAAGTATACCTAGATACAAAAGTACCGTTTCCATCTGAGCAGTAAAAATCCATGGTGGATTTAATGGCACTGCAATTATTTATTCATTCTATTTGTTTATCACAATATCGTACAGTTTTCGAACACCAGAACACCGATCGCTTTAATTTTGGTAGAATGGCCAATTTCGCAATTTTCAAAATTTGCCAACTCTTTCTGTCGAATAATTTCTGGTGAGTTGAGACCGAGGATCGAGCTCTATTTTCACGGATCGTGAATCCAAATCGTACGCTATAAACTTGTGGCATTGCCAGTTTGTGCAAACGGCCATGTATTTTAGGCAACTTTGATTTTTCTCAGAAATGGTAAACGATAGATCGATTCTGTGAACGGATTTATATCCAGGATTGAATAATCTGTGCAAAATAATGCACCCACAATCCGGGATCGACAGTGACCAGTATATTAAAGGACTATGTCCGTTTTTACCATTTTATAAAATTGCCAAATCGAAGCTTAAGGGGACCAGTACAGCGACTTTTCGAGAAATGATCATAGTCCGAAATCAATTTATTTCATAACCAAAGTTCATTTCACATCAAAATATTTTTCTTTTTCAAAATCATGTGTCGTAAGGATTTCAGAGCACCGTTGGACCGATTCAGGACATCTTGGATTCATTTTCTTCAGAAAACAAATCCTCATCATGTGAATGTAGGAATGTTGAAAAAATTTTCGGTTTGGCCAAGTTATTTAAGAAATGAGTGATAATAATTTTTGCAAATTTGGTAAATTGATCATAACTTATGACATAATTTTTTATTTTAAAATTCCTACATTCACATGATGAAGATTTGTTTTCTGAAGAAAATGAATCCGAGATGACCTGAATCGGTCCATAACGGTGCTCTAAAATCCTTACGACACATGATTTTGGAAAAGAAAAATATTTTCATGTGAAATGAACTTTGCTTATGAAATAAATTGATTTCGGACTATGCGATAATTTCTCGAAAAGTCGCTGTACTGGTCCCCTTAAAGCTCGTAGATCTGTTCGAAGATGACAGAAACGGAAGAACTGATTCAAGCGTGAGATTGTATCTTTGAAAAATGTAATTTGGGGAGCTTTTCCGCATCCCCTTTTGACACATTAACTAATGGCACCAGTTTCTCTCTGGCAACTGCAACTGACATTAATGGACTTCTATTGTTGCAGGTTATTGTTAATCTGAGAACGGTATATGCATTTGGGTTTAGTTTTGTTGCCATTTCCCGTACCTACCTACCTACCTACCTACCTACCTACCTACCTACCTACCCAGAGTTGATTGGTGCTGCAACAGTAGTGCGCGTCGTTCCGGGTCGAGCACGCGCTAGCTGGCTAATCGAATTACCTGCTAATTAGTTTACATAAAATTACGCTGGGCTGTCGAGCGTAGAGCGCGGTGGTAACCACCTCGCCCCTTGAACGACACTACGCGGTAATAGCTGGTTTATCGTAGTTTCCTCGTTCAATGTACCTATACATCATCCATATACGTGTAATAATATAAACGCATCAGGTTGACATTTTATCAAGAACAATATAAGATATTGGCGAGACGAGCTTTTACTCATTTCGAATTCTCATATATTTTCATTCGAACCTAAGGGAAAAATAGCTTTTCCAACATTTTTTACGAACTGAGATAAAAAGGGAAGAGGAGAAAAATTGATGGAAAAATCTCCGAATGGTTCGAATCCTAGAATAAGACTGATATACTGATATAGTCAGACTTTTGAACAGCCACATACCTACCTACCTACCTACCGTGTTCGAGATCAAATCGCGTACATAACTAAAGAACACGATACGAGCCACGACCTGGCCATAAGGTGTAAAACGAGCAAGCCAAGACGAAGCGAGCTAAGATAAGGCCAGGGAACGTCCGTGACGACGTATTGATCGACCTGCAGGTGTAGTACCTTTACCTGAGCGTGCAGTTTGCTGCAAGCTCGCGATGTTTGCACTTGGAAAATTTACCTCTTACATAACAGTGAAGTCTAGAGTAGGTACGTAAGCGTTAGGCAAGCTTTCGTCGTTTTTTAATATTCACTTCAAAATTAAACCCTACACAGAAAAAAAGGTCTACTTGAGCCCCAAGAAAATTATTCTTGATTCAAGATAATTTTTCGGTCCAAAAATGAGGACCGAAATTTTCTCGGATCAAATCAAAAATTTGGAAAATTTTCTTAGCTCGAGAAAAATTTTTATTTGATCCGAGAAAATTTCGGTCTTCATTTTTGGACCGCAAAATTATCTTGAATCAAGTCAACCTTTCTTTCTGTGTGTGTAAAAAAAAAAAAAAAGTCGATGCAATTCATTTCTATTTTTCTGGAAGCGTTTGGACAAACTCGCGAATGATATCGGAAATGGGAAAATAAAGAAAATCTCGATGTTCACGTCTCGCGTTAAAAATGTCGAGGCTTGTTTTTATATACGATACAAAAATTTGGGAATATAATTTTTCTAAGTCCCCTAAGAATTTTTGATGCTCCATTGATATCCCAGTTTTTCACCGAGGGTTTTTTTTCAACCGTGCACATATGGTGTTTATATCCGTAATAGAATTTGTCACGAAGCAATGTAATCAGTGGGGCTGTGGGGGGGGATGGATGGTTTCATTGAAAATTACGACGACGAAATTTCCTCTAGTAGCTAAAGGTAGATGTAGGCAAAGGCACTATGAAGATATATATATATAGTATATGCTCATACCAAGCTGACGACAGATTGTCGTGTAGGGTAGATTAATCAAAATTTATTCAACTACCAAACAGAACAAAGCCCTCCATAAGCAAACTAACTCAACAAGTATATATATATATATGCTATGCGAACTTTCTACGTATGTGTATTTATTGTACTAGGTAACAGTATATGTATACGTCCATAATATACACACATATGTACCTATATATATATACGAGTACAACAGGGTATAATGCACTGGTACATCGGCATGTTGGTCTCCCTAAGTCACGCAAACCCGCTAATTATCTTGAATATAAGAAAAAAGGAAAAAAGAAAAAGAAAAGTGCATGCAAAATAAAGAATTTCCCGTAATGTCCGCATCTCCGTTTTGCGTGGAAAAATAAATTTCGTTCATCGATCAGTAATATTGAGAAATTAGAATTCTGATAAGATGTTGAAAGAAAAAGAATTAAGGGGACCAGTACAGCGACTTTTGGAGAAATTATCATAGTCCGAAATCAATTTATTTCATAACCAAAGTTCATTTCACATGAAAATATTTTTTTTTTTTCCAAAATCATGTGTCGTAAGGATTTTAGAGCACCGTTGGACCGATTCAGGTCATCTTGGATTCATTTTCTTCAGAAAACAAATCCTCATCATGTGAATGTAGGAATTTTGAAAATAAAAAATTATGTCATAAGTTATGATCAATTTAACAAATTTGCAAAAATTATTATCACTCATTTCTTAAATAACTTGGCCAAAACGAAAAATTTTCAAAATTCCTACATTCACATGATGAGGATTTGTTTTCTGAAGAAAATGAATCCAAGATGACCTGAATCGGTCCAACGGTGCTCTGAAATCCTTACGACACATGATTTTGAAAAAGACAAATATTTTCATGTGAAATGAACTTTGGTTATGAAATAAATTGATTTCGGACTATGATAATTTCTCGAAAAGTTGCTGTACTGGTCCCCTTAAATAGTTTCTCACTTTACCCAGAAGTTGAAAGAAAAAAGAAAAGAAAAAATAATTATTCTAATATAATTATATTATATTAATTGAAAGTTTTAAGTTAGTTTGATTTAACTACTATATCGTATAATAGTAGTATAAGGGGATAAATTTGTCTTTACTGGTTTACCAGGAACTGACAACCCTTAGTTGCACAGGGCGTTTATCATTAGCAAAATATCGTGCAACTATACCGAACTACCCCTAGCCTTTAATGCGCGCGACAGCAGCTGGGTGAGAAATTTAAACTTTCTTGAAATTATACATTATACACAACCGCAAAACCCCTCGAGCCATACTACCTTCCATTTTACTACTCAATCCCTTATAATATCCTACGCAGATGTCTAATAAGCTTTACTTTATACTTTACCCTAGAATTTTGAAAGGAAATCTTTGAAATTTATATCAGACACAGGATGATGGAAGAATTAATTATAGCAACAAAAAAAAAAAAAAAAACGAGAGATTTTGATTTTTATTCCATCTCTTTTCTTTTTTTTTTTGTCGGTTCTGCAATTTTTATGTGAAATATGTGGGATGATCAACAGCTAGATAATGGAGGCAGAAAAAAAAAAGTTTGAAAGTAAAAAGAACGGGAGGAAAAAAAAAAAAAAAAAAAATTGCCCCACTGACGTGAAATTTAAGATACTCGTGCTCGGTTTAGTGTGAAATTAAACTACCCCCAAGAAGAGGAGGACCCCGACGGATTACCCATTGAACAATTTATCTCCAAAGCCTTGATAGGACTTCGTGCCCTAGAGGCTCGTCAAAAAAGGTAATAAGGCAGGCAGGCAGGTGGGTTCAAAAAGGCAGTAGCTGTATAAAGGCGAAAATTGATCAGAAGTGTAGCTAAATAAATCCGAAAAGGAAGAAACACTGATATGGTTTAGAACTAGAAGAAAAAAAATCGAAAGCCCAACTTCCGAATTGAAAGAGTCATAGCAATTTTTCTTAGAAATGAAAATTTAGATTTGAAAATTTTCTGATCTCGCTGTTTCTGTGATGATTAATCGAGTTTCTAGATCTTTGTGAAAATTTGTTTTTTCGGATGGTAGAGGTGCTGGAAGAAATGAGGGAAATCGATTTTCCACACTGCGTGAGCAAAGTTCGATTTTGCGCACGCTTCGTGTGCATAAAATTCAACTCAACGCGCGTTGTGTTAAAAAATAGAGTCCGATACAAGTGCGAAAGATGAATTTTGATTTGTGTTATTTTTTCCCGGGCCACAATTTCATTCACAGAATCAACACTTTCGCACTAGTATCAGAAAGTACTATTTTTGACTAGAGGAAATTTCTGCGGATAGAATTAGAGATTTTGGTTCTACCACATTTCTTCCGAGTTCCCTTTCCGCTATTTTAATATCATTTGAATATATCAGAACCAGATATACCAGCCTTGTCGGATATGGACGAGGTGTGGTCCGGGATTCTATTCAGAAATCGAACAAACGGATTCATGAGAATCGCATGGACACGGATAAGAGCAGAGATATTCGAATTTCTTTTATATTCTTTTTTTCACCCACATCAAAATTCACAAGTTCTATTCTTATTCACTCCAATTCTATGCCATGCAGGTATTTCTTTATCGGAAATCCCTCCTCAAGAAAGTGGACACGAAAATTCGGAGATTTGATGCGACACATTCCCAATTTTTTTAGGATTTCAAAAGGGAGTGAAATTTTCAATTTTTCGTACCTTTACAAGAGAAGAGAAGACTTTTGAATTACTGAAACTCGTAAGATCCCATGAAATATTCGAAATCGGTTGAAGATATCAATCAGAATTTTGTGAAATCGTCAAAATTCGATATCATTGAATTGAGAGATAAAATTTTGGTAAATTTTCTTCAAAATTGTTTAAATCCTTGAAACCTTAATATCCTACATACGAAATTTTAGGAAATGGTCTAATGGGGTTTGAAAAAAGACAGGAAGATCCAAAAAAAACCCTGATTTTCGAATGTTTCAGGATTCTGTGTCATCCTTGAATTTTTTTATTTATTTTTTTTCATCTTTTCTCAACGCCTGTGATAAAGTGAAGTGATATGGTTCAGAATTTAATATTCTACCAAGGATTTCGGGAAAATCCAAGTCGGCATTGAACAGATCCACAAGCGAGTTCTCTCACCCTTTGGACTTTAGCTGATAATAGAATCCTCAGCGAGTCGATGAAGCGAAAAGCACCGAATCTTCTGGCACTTGAAGCAGCTGTTGAGAATTTAATCTAAACCGTACAAAGAAAATGCAATACCAAAGATCAAGAATGTTCGGTGTAGTGAGACTCGAAGCCGAAAAAGTGGAATCGAATTATCTGCAGGTTTTGAAATTCAAAAACAACATTCAACATTCATTTATTTTTTCTTTTTTCTTTGCTTTAAGCTCAGCTTTTAATTTAATAGCGTTCGTTCCCCCAGAGCGAGAATTCGAATTCTAAAAACCCTTTTCGAAAAGGTAAAGTTTTTTCAAGGGAGAAATCAGGGCGGATTTAATTATCGAATTGTTTGCGGAAAGACGGAATTTCGGAAAGTGGTAGTTGGCATAGTTGGGCAGTTGGTTTGAAAATGTCGATCGTGTGACGGGGTGCAGGGTTTATAAAGCTCTGTAGAATTCGGGAATCCGCAATAGGAAAAAAAAATCAAAAAAAAAGCTAACCACTTTTTTTCAGGAGGTCCTTTTTACCACCCTGTTTGCATGATGGAAGTCTGCGGTGATGTCTTCCGCGTGAATCTACCCCCGAATAGTATGAGCTTTTTTTTTTTTTTCTTCTACTTCTTCAACCCTTAACTAAAATCTCTTTTTTTTTTTTCCTTTACCTATATAGCTTCGCCTGCCACATCGTCATGAAGAAAGTGATTTTTTTTTTTTGCCTTCTTTGCCAGAGATTTATCCATCTACCCTCGGCCTAATAATCCTCGCACGCTCCTCGGGGGTTTCACCTCTACCCCACTTTTCCTTTTCACTTTTCAACCGCTTTTTTAGCACCGGATAAAGGAATAAGGACTCGCTCTTGGGATCGCCGGATATTCGATGGCGTTCAAAATTCGTAAAGCGTATTCGAGCTCGTCACAAAAGAAAACCAAAGTGTTTGAAAAAAAAAAAAAAAAAAAAAATGTTTTGTACACTTTGAAATTTTTATTTGACCATCGTATGAATATTTTACGACTATGGTGCGCATATACAAAGGAAAATAATTATTCAGGTTTTTAAAAGCTCGCACGTATAAATAGTTTGAAATAAAATTACTCTTTTCAGCCCGGCAGGGAGGTAAAAGTTTGTTCGTTGTTTCGCGCCGTCAATTTTTTTTTAATTTAATTTTTTTTTCTCCACCCCTCCAGCGAGCGTAAAGTTTTTTTTTCGATACTTTTTGTCCATCGAAGTTAGTCGTGGGAGAAATTAACAGATACAGAAAATGAAAAAAGTTCGACAATTATTTGAATCGAATTTCGAAACTTTGAAACAACTTTGGTTGATTAATATGCAAAAAAAAAAAAAAAATTCTACCAATTTCTGGGAGTGGTCTGTACAATTTTTATATTCCAGGGTTGGCTCACCCCATTTATAGTTTATTAAAGTTATCAAAAACGGTGCCTAACATTTTTTTTTTTTTTTTTCTCAAATTTAAAATAAGGATCTTACCTTTCGGCAGAAATCCGGCATGAATTAGCCGCGCTTCCATTAGCAGGGAAGGGAGCAGAAAGCACATGGCTGTGCAGAGGTGGATAAAAGCTGCCGTGGGACCCCCATGTCTCCAAAGATTAGTGGCTAATCCTGTAAAATAAAAAACAAGATTCTAAATTTGTATTTTATTTTTTTTTTCAAATTATTAAAAACTGATTAAATTAATTAGCGAATATTCCCATCAAGGGATGGACTCATTATGTCGTAGTTTTCACTTAAACTCACCATTGTCGGGGTTGTTGTTGATCAGGGATGAGGGTGGGTCTCTGGTACAAGCGCTCAAATGTCGTCCTAGTTTTATTCCGTCATTAGCCAAATTTCCTAGTTTGAAAAAAGCTGCAGCCAAAAGTACGGGGAGTAGTAAAACGCCTGTTCCAGCTAGAACCAGACATGCATGAAGCTCAAGTCTCGGTGGAGGCTCTTCCGTAGGCCAAGGGAGAGACAGATATGCTGTAAGAAAAAAAAAAAAAAAAAAAAAAAAAAAAATCAGTCAGAATTATATGCGAAAAAATAGAATAAAAATAAAAAAATTTCAACGAAAATATAAATGTTGAAAAATTGTTGATGAATGATAATCGAGATTTTTTTTTTTTTAGTGAAATGATTAGATGCAGGGAGATAATTGAACGCGGGAAATTAATTCACGTCATCTAGTTATATTTAGAGTGAGGAGTCGTGACGGGCGGTTTAAACGAACGCTGCTGAGTCTTAATTGAATGTACTTTAATTAATTATAAAGCACCGCTTGTCAACAAGTTTCCTTGAGGCTTGCAGCCTCTTCAGCGGTGATTCATTTTATACGTGTATATAGGTGGGTATACTTTTGTTAAACGGAAAAGTTTCTGAGCCCAGTTTCTTCTTGGTTTAAAACTTTTTTCGCACGGGACTATATATAGCGTCGAATTAATCAACGTTTTATTTAATTAATCAAAAAATATACTGAACATTCATCAACGGTTTTACAAAACCTCTTCTAACGATTTGAGGAAATCAATCAACGATTTTTTTTTCTTCAAATTAGTCAACACTTTCTCGAAATTGATTAACGATTTTAAAGAAATAGTCAACACCGAACAAATGTTGATAATTAATTTTTACGAATCGGTGATTGATAGATAAAAATTATTCAACGATTGAGAATATCAACGATTTATCAAAATCATTCAACAGTTTCGTTGGATTTATTCAACGAATTCTACGGATCAATTAACACCTCATCAACCTCGTTCATCACTATCTGAGACGATTATATCGAAAATTTATGAAAAGTGATCAAGACTTCCAAAGAATTGATCAACAATTTACGAAAATTAGTCAACACTTCGCGAAAATAAGTCAACGATTTCTAAATATCGATTAATCATTTTCACGTGTCGATCATTGATCGATAAAAATTAATCAACGATTGAAAAACAGTTGATAAGCGATTTATAAAAATTGTTCAACATTTCCTACGAATCAATCAACACCTTGTGAATCTTGTTCACCAATATCTGAAACAATTCTTCCAAGATTGATAAACACTGATCACCGATTTTTAAAAATTGATTAACGACTCGGAAACAAAAATTAGTCAACACTTTGTAAAAATTGATAATTGATTTGTAAACGTGAATCAAAACCTTCTCACCATCGATGAATGATTTTCACGAATCGATCATTGATAGATAAAAATTATTCAACGATTGAAAAACAGTTGATAAGCGATTTATCAAAATTGTTCAACATTTGATACGAATCAATCAACACTCTGTAAATCTTGTTCACCAATATCTAATACAATTCTTCCAAGATTGATAAACACTGATCACCGATTTTTAAAAATTGATTAACGACTCGAAAACAAATTAGTCAACACTTTGTCAAAATTGATAATTGATTTGTTAAAGTGAATCAAAACCTTCCCAACATCGATGAATGATTTTCACCGCGATTCGATCGTTCATAGATAAAAATTATTCAACGATTGAAAATCAGTTGATAAGCGATTTATCAAAATTGTTCAACATTTCCTACGAATCCATCAACGCTCTGTAAATCTTGTTCGCCAATATCTAAAATAATTCTTCCAAGACTGATAAACACTAATCACCGATTTTTTAAAATTGATTAACGACTCGAAAAAAAATAGTCAACACTTTGTAAAAATGGATAATTGATTTGTAAACATGAATCAAAACCTTCTAAATATCGATGAATGATTTTCACGAGATCATTGATAGATAAAAATTATTCAACGATTGAAAAACAGTTGATAAGCGATTCATAAAAATTGTTCAACATTTTCTAGGAATCAATCAACACTTTGTGAATCTTGTTCACCAATATCTGAAACAATTCTTCCAAGATTGATAAACACTGATGACCGATTTTAAAAAATTGATTAACGACTCGAAAACAAAAATTAGTCAACACTTTGTAGAAATTTGAAACTCCTTACCAATGAATCTTTTCGCACATCTAGTAGCGATGTAGGCTTGAATAGCAACAGCTCCGATACCGTACCAGACGGACCATAGACTATTGACGTGACCTCTTGTGCAGGATTCTCTTTTCGTTGAATTTCTACTTCTCCTTGTTTTACTGGTTGTTGTAACGCCGCTTGAATTTATGCTCGAAACAACCGGAAGAGGTTTGAGTCCCGGTTTTTTGCACTTTGCCTGGTTCACCTCGTTGTTATTTTCGTAGCCCATAAGGCTGCCTGTCATCGACATTGTGTTTTCTGAAACGGAAGTGAAGAAAAAAAACACATTGATTCACTCAAATTTATTTTACGTTCCAAATTGTTGACAAAGAAAAAAAAAAAAGACAAAAAAAAAAAACATAGAAAAATTTGCCAACGAAAGTTTTTCGCCATTTCCAACATCCCGAGGGAGAGATAAAGAGAAAGAGCGAAGTAGGGGCCTACATAGAATAATAAAAATGTAAAATTATACCAGATAAAGGGAAAATAAGTAAAATGCAAACCCAATGGTGTGCGAAAGATAAACTAGCTCGAGTTGGTACAATGGTTAAACCGGAAGTCTCTGATAACGGGGTGTAACGTTTATTATAACGTAGAAGATAAAACGGCAAATATATTTAGTGAATTAAATTCGTGTTAAACGATTCGACACAAACGTTTTCGCAAAAAAAACTTTTCATAATACGTGCATGAAATGGGCCTTCTTTCATGCTTGTCGGGCGTGGGGAAAATCGCTTGTGTCGAACTACGACGAGAGCGGGAGGGAAAGTACTTTTCCTCCCGCCCATATATATATATATATATATATATATCGTCTCGGGCACCTTCGGCGCCCTCTACTACGACTCGTGCAAACGTCTCACCCTCGTTAGAAATAGCCATTTTCCCCCCCTAGTTGCACAATATACTATTTCGTTCGTTTAAATTTTATTTAATTTTTCCAAATTTTCTTCCTAGCTTAAACCATAAACAGAATTTTCTTTTTCCTTCTTAATTTTACGGGGTCGTAATTAGTCGTAAATATTTGTTAGGGGTTGCAATTTGCATGTTGATCGCACGCCGTTTTAGCAAAGCTTAGGGTTCGTAATGGCATCGAGTAAAGAAATTTGATAATATAATAATAATTCAAATTAAATAACAAATGTAAATATGCAAATAACATCCCTTCTTTGATCATAAATTCATTTTTCCAATTTTTTTTATTTTTTAAATTCTTTTTAGTTATTAATCAAGTTCTGATTAACATTTTATAGTTCTTCGTATTACACGCACCGAGGAGGGGGTGTAATAATTATTAATATGTATTAACATACAAACACCTACGATATCCATGATATATATGAACTTTGAAAATTAATGGGTCTAATTAATTTCATTCACGCAAATAAATGAGGAATTAATTACGCACTAATTAAGGGAAGCAAAGTTATGAAATAAATAAATTAAAAAAAAAAAAAAATGTATATGTGAACCCTTATCGAAAACTATGTGAATATAATTAAAAAAAGGGTAATTAATACATAAGAAATAAATCGAGTAACTAATAGCATCAAGTTCTCGCTCCCTCGCCCTTACATTAGTCAAAATTATCCGAGCTTGCGATGAATATTCAAAAGTTTTTAGCCAGTGACCCCTGCATAAGTTCTCCAAGACTTTTGAGAAAATATATATGCCCCATCGTTCCGCGAAACTCTTCGCTAAAGTCTCGAACTTTGAAACCGTATCTGGTATACTTAAAGCTCAACGAATTTAGAACTTTCAGAAAGTTTGAAAAGCTCGAAAATAAAGCTCGAAAATATTCTCGAAAATTTAGGCGAAAATTGTTGCGATAAAATTCTAGCTGGTATTGTGTTATTTTTATTTATTTCTTTGTTGGATTCATTTCCTCGAGCTTTAATAAGCTCTTTAAGTTTGAACGTATACTTTTCACGTTTGATCAATAGCGAATATCGATTCACGCGATTTACAGTACACAGCATGACGATGATGAATAATTATACAACTATACCTACCTACCTACCTGCGTCATTTTCAGATTTTGCAATTCAAAAACAAGGGTGCAGAGGCTGGTTGTTCCTCCACTCACCCCCAAATGATGAATATGAATAAATTCAAATATATACATATTTATGGAAATAATGTGAAAAAATAATGTGAAAAATAAATAGACACAACGATGATTATCGGCGTAATTAATTAACTATAAGATTCTAGTAAGAGAAACCCTGTTTTTATTTATATAATATGTAATTACGTTTACTCACCCCTGCTTCAAGGACCCTGCTACAAGTCTAGAGTGTCGAGGGTCTTTCTTCAGGGTAATTGGTTCGATGTATCAGCATCTTCGGTGAAAGAAGCACCTGTAATTAAATAAAAGAGTAAAACAATGTTAATTATAATTCAGAATTGATGTCATTAGCTGTGTTTTACTTTTTAGAATAATTGTTAATGCTGGAATCAAATTTCGATTAGAAAGAAAAAAAAAAAGAAAAATTAACGGAGAACTCGAAGTTTAAGTAAGAGACTAAATCATGAAATGCAAATACGAAATTACTCGCTAAGTTGAGTAATTCGATTTTAATTCAAAATCTCTCTAATCGGCTTTTCTCTTCTCGCGCGTTAAGTCGTCATCGTCGTCGTCGTCTGCGACGTCGTAGTTTACTATTATTCATAGAATTCACGCAGCTCTTTACCAGTTTCTCTTTTGGCTTCTGGATAATGCGCAAAAACTAACGACAACTGGGAGTTTCCCTAGTTGGTTCGTACATATACCTTCAGGCATAATTGCGAACTCAACCCCCAACACTTGAGTCAGGTCACGCACTACTTGTTCTACTGTTCTACTTTTTTTCGTCTACCCTCACGGAGAACTGTAAGAGTTGACAAATCGCTACCTTTTTTTTCACCACGGTCTAATTATATAATTTAAAAACTAGGGTGTTGAAAATTTTTTCCAAAGATATACAAGTCTTTTTTATTTTTTATTTTTGTTTACCATTTAGTACTTAATTTCAGGTAATATGACCAGATTTTCAACGGTGTTAAATAACCACCAAGATATCAGAGTGTTGGGGTAAATTAACACTGAATAGTGTTACACTAATTCGGAATAAACTTATATGTTGAAATATCAAGACTAAAAGTGTTAATTTACCGTCGAAAAACTATCATTTAATTGTAAATTAACACAGGATAGTCTTGAGATTAAACGGTGTTAAATTGTTTTCTAATAAATTTCAAATTTGACACTAAAATCTGAGATGGATGAATTCCGAGCTTAATTTTGACACCAATAGTCTTGATTCACCAGGGAATAACCATTATTCGATTTTAAATTAACTCAATATAGTGTTTTACGATTGTAATAAAGATGCTAATTTATTGTTAACAAACCACAATTCGGTATTAAATTAACACCCAATGACTTGTATTGTCATAAAATAGTTTTAAATTAAAACCAAACTGTGATAAGAAGAATTTTAGACTAAATTTCAACCCCGAAAGTGTTAATTTCCTAACGAAAGTACATTGTTTGGTCTGGATTTAACACCGAACGGTGTTAAATCATCCCTAAATAGTCTCAAATTAATACTAAACGGTGTTAAATTATTACCTAATAGTTCTAGAATAACGCGAAAATATAGTTTTTACGTATTCACATGAAATATTAACACCAATGGTGTTAATTCATTGAAAATTCAATTGAAAATTAACATCAACGGTGTTGATTCATTGAAAATTCAATTGAAAATTATCACCAATGGTGTTAATTCATTGAAAATGCAATTGAAAATTAACACCAATGGTGTTAATTCATTGAAAATTCAATTGAAAATTAACATCAACGGTGTTGATTCATTGAAAATTCAATTGAAAATTATCACCAATGGTGTTAATTCATTGAAAATTCAATTGAAAATTAACACCAGATTATGCAAAAGACAATAATAGATCTACGGTGAATTTCTTCCATTAATGGTGTTAAATTATTACCTAATAGTTTCTAGAATGACACCAAAATTTAGTGTCTACGTATTTACGTGAAATATTAACACCTGCAATGATGTTAAGTCACTAAAAATTCAATTGAAAATTAACACCAGACTATGCAAAATGCAGAAATAGATCCACGATAAATTTCTTCTATGGATTAGGATTTTTTTCAACTATTTTTCAGTTCATGTATATATATAAAAGTCGTGATCCTGATCCTGCGCGCCACCCTTAGGACCGAGTACTCCAGCCCTTTCGGAAACCCTTTCTTCTTTATTGTTAGACCTCGACTTTTTGCGGTTTACAATTAGGTAGTGGCACGAGCCACCTGCCCGCGTTGTCCTAATTAGGGGTAGATTTAGCAGCCAAAAGAGCGAAGAATTCCAGTACCCTTATGGCACTTATGCGCCCTTTAGAAATTTCTTTTTTTTTTTTTTTTTTTTGTTTTGCTCTCTTCATTTTCGTTCTGTTTTATTTTTGTTTTGTTGTTTTCACTCGCCATCTCTCTCTCTCCCTTTCACGCCCCATTGTGAAAACCCTTCGCACCTCTCCGCTGTTGATTGTTTGCCAATTTTTTTCTCTTTTTTTCTCGCCCTGCTGCAGCAACCAGTAGCTCACACCCTACATTGTGCCTACCTACTATACGGCATTGTGTATCGTATGGTAGTTTAGTTCTTTTATTTTTTCTTTCCTTTTTTCTTTATCGGTTAATTGAATCTTGGGACATTAATTTACCGCGCGGGGTAACGAGAGATAAAAACGGCTGTTTAACACCCCCGTTTTCCTTGCCTAATGATATCTGAAGAAATTGAAAAGTTTTTTTATCTCGCTTTTCGCGGGGTGATAATTTTTTTGCTTCTTATTAACACCGAGAGATTTTTATTTTTTTTTTTTGTCTTTCGATTCTGCGGGGTTGAATTTCGGCTTTTTCGCCTTTAATCTATCATCAACGTATACTTTGACACCGTTGCACGCAGCTTTGACGCTGTTCACGAAGGTGTTAAAATCTGGTCAAAATATTCACAAAGCTTTTTCACCGTGCGTTAGGGGATGATGAATAATTTGTTGCTTTTTCCTTTCTTCTTTCAGTCAATATCACTGCGTTTTTCACCCCTTCTGTCAAAATCAACCCCCAATTTTTTTTTTTTTTTTTAAATTTATTTTGCCATTGCTTTTGGGATGTGATTTTTTTTTCTCTTTTTCAAACACCCTCAAAATCTCTGCAACATCTTGCTACTCGACGTTTCAATAACCCGGGCTGTTGTGATACAAAAATATTTCATCTCTTATATCCCCTAAGCAGGGTAGATGGGTTTTAAAAAGAAATCAGTACCCCATATTCTCAAGAGGGCAAACGCTGAGCTGCATCCAGCTGCTTTGACGCTTTTCATGGAAAGCGAGTTGAAAGAACGAATAAGAAATCTCGACGGCTTTATACATTTAATAACACATTTTGCAACCCAAATATTTTCCGCTATTATACCACCCCGTAGTATCTCTCATCCCTCGTTTAATAACCTTGATATACATAAATGAGCAAAAACTGTCCGAATTTTTTTACTTTTTTTTTTATTTAATATTAGGTACTATACTTGAAAAATAATTACAACCCTTCAATTACTTTCCTCGATTTAATTTCTGTTCTATACAGAATTTAAAGCTTTTTTTTAATGTATAGAATATTAAAAAATCGACCTACTATTTTGTCCCTAAATTCATTAAAACCCTGGAAAATCCCTATATTTGAAATATTATTAAGACAATTTTGGAAAGCATTGCGACTGGAATAGTTTTGGAATAATTTCATCCTCCCCAGTTTATTTCACTCGAAAGAATACACCGTGAAGCATAATATTTGGCCTCGTTTCATCTTGCTCGATTTAATTTGAAAATATTGTAAAGCGAAAGATATACCTAGACGACTATTATCGGTGTAAAGTTTGTGCAGCGAAACGAATAAAGTATAAGATATCGTTGGATCGCATCGTGGAGTTCGTTATTACATAAAAGCTCGGAGACTCCACTGAGCCGAAGAAAAGCCTAGCACAGTCTCTTCTCCATGATATTGTTCGACGAGCTGAAGCTTTCACACTACTTATACTACTCTGCACTGCACATTGCATCCCGAAACTTGGATGCATATTGAATTCCGCAGGCTGTATAAGACGAAGTGCGCACCAACTATCCGCGTGATCTTCGATACCCGATATTGGAAGCTTTCACGTTCACCGATATCATCACAATATTATTCCTAGTGCACAATTCATGCAGGAGAATAATGAATTCGTATCAATCAGCGAGAAAAGACGTCCTTAAAATCCCAAGAAATTCATATATTTTAGGTACTGGCCACTTTCCACGTGTACAGTATGCTATTTCTGAAATTCAAAGCTTTTATGTGCACCGATTTCATCACAATATTATTCCTAGTGCACAATTCATGCAGGAGAATAATAAATTGGTATTAATTACTGAAAACAGATAGTCTTAAGATCGCTAAAAATTGATGTATTTTAAGTACTCCCCACTTTCCAGGGGTACAGTACACTATTTCTGATATTCAAAGCTTTCATGTGCACCGATTTCATCACAATATTATTCCTTGTGCAAAATTCATGCAAGAGAATAATAAATTGGTATTAATTACTGAAAACAGATAGTCTTGAGATCGCTAAAAATTGATGTATTTCAAGTACTCGCCACTTTCCATATATACAAACTGTTTCTGATATTCAAATCTTTCATGTGCACCGATTTCATCACAATATTATTCCTTGTGCACAATTCATGCAGGAGAATAATGAATTCGTATCAATCAGCGAGAAAAGAGGTCCTTAAGATCCCAAGAAATTCATATATTTTAGGTACTGGCCACCTTCCACGTGTACAGTATGCTATTTCTGAAATTCGAAGCTTTCATGTGCACCGATTTCATCACAATATTATTCCTTGTGCAAAATTCATGCAAGAGAATAATAAATTGGTATTAATTACTGAAAACAGATAGTCTTGAGATCGCCAAAAATTGATGTATTTTAAGTACTCGCCACTTTCCACGTGTACAAACACTGTTTCTGATGTTCAAAGCTTTCACGTGCACCGATTTTATCACGAAATTATTCCTTGTGCAAAATTCATGCAAGAAAATAATAAATTGGTATTAAAAATTAAAAACAGAGAGTCTTGAGAGCGCTAAAAATTGATGTATTTCAAGTACTCGCCACTTTCCACGTGTACAAACACTGTTTCTGATATTCAAAGCTTTCATGTGCACCGATTTCATCACAATATTATTCCTTGTGCAAAATTCATGCAAGAGAATAATAAATTGGTATTAAAAACTAAAAACAGAGAGTCTTGAGATCGCTAAAAATTGATGTATTTCAAGTACTCGCCACTTTCCACGTGTACAAACACTGTTTCTGATATTCAAAGCTTTCATGTGCACCGATTTCATCACGAAATTATTCCTTGTGCACAATTCATACAGAGGAATAATGAGTCGGTATAAATGAGTAAAAACAGTCAATTTGTAGATCGGCAAATATTTACGTAGGTATGTTTAGGGTACTGGCCAGTTTCCACGTGCACAGTATACACTAGAATCGAATAGTCAAACCCCACAGTCATTATAGATAAGCTAAGCTATCTGCGTATCTCGAGGATTGTCATTACATTAATAGGTTCAGTCGACCGCACTGGGATATGCTTAGCTTATCCAATCAAATCATCTACCCCATTTCCAATCACCATACAAAATCCCTCCGTAATATCAAACCCCTAGAGAAACTGGTATAGGAAGATAATCGCAAGACAACCGTTTAATTAGTAAACCACTTGTTTTGAATTGACAAAAAATGATCAACATAATATTATAATTGAGAGAAATTAGGAAATTTCACAATATATAGAATATGGGAATAATAAGTTCGATGAAGATTTTCAAATTTTGAAAAATCTTATTGCACTTTTCGATCGAAATAAAATAATTGCTCCGGTATTAGCATGCTCGATTTTTGATCCCCCAACCGCGAGGTAACGTCTGAATAACTGCAGCCTTATTAACTTATAAGAATTATCTTGCCATGAGCCAAACCTACGTAGCTGAAGAAATTTTAATGCCAGGTCAAGTATCTCTTAACCCCATTTTCCAAGCATCAAGTAAAGTATCTCACAACCATTGCTAGATATAAACTGCCACGTAGACTTTAACGATGCTTTCATATATGAGTGAAGGGCAATGAAATTTTTCAAATTTTATTCCAATTGGCATTTAAGTTATCGATTGACATTACATCGAAAGAAAAATTAAACGATAAAGCATCTTTTTTTTCCTCTCATCTTTATTGTAGTATGGACTTTTTACACATTTAGGAATAAAAGTTAGCCTGAATTGCTAGTCTTGTATACAAAACTACAGCTGGATATAACCAGACCACCTACGACGAGATACTGCGCATAGCTTCCAGATTTTATATACATATATGTACCATTTACGGTACAACAAACTCTGTGAAAGAAAAAGCGACGTTTGATTGTGGCAGGAAATGGTTCCGTTTTACGATAAACGGTCGTCAACCTTGGGTTCCACGATTAGCTGCTCTTGTTGCAGGATGTTGCAGCCCTAGGACGCGTTAGACCGAAAATAAACGATGCCATATTATACACGTCTGATCTCTTCCTGGAAAGCTTTCTCCATTTCTCTTATTTTTCATTTTTCATTTTTCATTTTCTTCTACTTTGAGCGAAAAGCTCGTTTCAAGTACCTGTACCGCGATCACTGATCGATAAATTTTTGTCAATAGCTATTTCTACGGACTGAAAACTGATCTTAATTCAAGCACTACCTAATCGATGATGAAGTGAGGGTGCAGGAAGAAGCGAAATAAAATTAAAAAAAAAAAAGGAGGAAAAAAAAAGGATGTGAAAAAAGTTTCCTGGTTGGTTAAAAAGTACCATGATAAAAAAAAAAAAAAAAAAACCTATATACTCTTGGGTCATTACCCTTAGAGTGCTCTGCAACTACTTCCATCTCGGTTCTCTCCAGCCCCTGTGCTCAACCCTGTTTTGCGTACCCTATACCTGCCCCTATCTCGATCGATTAGATAAAATTTTTTTAACATTAAAGATCGCGGTGGGGTTCTCGAACGAACGTTGTGAAACTCTCGTAGGCGTATTTATACTGGTAATTATATATTATATCTAGCAGAAAATTGAGCTTTCAATCATTATTGCTCAGCTATTGCTTTTCTAAATACTCATCACACAAAGTCACGGGCACGCAGTCCTTTGTGATTTAATTAACAGGATATTATCAAAGACATAGAAATTGCTCCGGGTGTTATTGGCTTTCTAATTACCAGACACCAAATAATCGAAAGGATGATCTTTGAGCCTTTCCGTCAACTTGGTGATTCCGAGAATATTGGATTAGGCTTTTATTAGGGCTTTGACGAATTCGGGGTTTGAAGAATTCTGAGGGCTGCGAGGGTTGAGAATTTCAAAATTTCGAGGACTCCAGGGTTTTTGAGATTTCAAGGATTTTACGATACCGAAACGTTTCTAAATTCGGCTGATTAAAAAAGTATTAATTTCAATCGCGGAATGTCTATTTGTACATTAATCGGCTTATATTGAAGTTGAGATGATTTCGATATTGAAAGACTATGAATATTTGAAGAATTTCAACGTTTTTAGGATCTCAAGGATCGCGGGGACTTGAAGAAGTTAAAATACCTCGGGATCAACATTGAGATTTCAAAGATTCCAAGGATTTTCAAGAATTCATGAATTTACAAATTTCAAGATCGGCTTTTTCAACCTCGTGGATTCCGAGACTATACAACGATTTCCTAATGTTTATAAGTACCATCAAACTCTGTTGATTAGAAATAAGTATCGATTTCGATGGCAGAATATCTTCCCGTGCTTATCGGATCATATTATGAGGTTCAGAAAGTTCGAAGAATTTCATGGGTTGCAAATATTTTGAAGGTTCAAAGGTTCGAGGGATTTTATGGTTTCCATGAATCCAAATATTCCAGGATTTCAAGATACGAAGGGTTACTAAATTTCAAGGATTTCAAGGATTTCAGGACTCTCAGGACATCTAATTTTTGGCCGACACTAGTGCACAGCACCGCACGGCGCAGCACCGAAAACAGTGGTGCATCGTATTTTATAATGAAAATCATGCACACTTTTATAAGAAACTACAGAAAAAAGACGATGCACCAATGTTTTCGGTGCTGCGCCTTGCGGTGCTGTGCACTAGTGGGTTTCAGCCTTAAAGTGACCAGTACAGCGACTTTTCGAGAAATTATCATAGTCCGAAATCAATTTATTTCATAACCAAAGTTTATTTCACATCAAAATATTTTTCTTTCTCAAAATCATGTGTGGTAAGGATTTCAGAGCACCGTTGGACTGATTCAGGTCATCTTGGATTCATTTTCTTCAGAAAACAAATCCTCATCATGTGAATGTAGGAATTTTGAAAAATTTTCGTTTTGGCCAAGTTATTTAAGAAATGAGTGATAATAATTTTTGTAAATTTGGTAAATTGATCATAACTTATGACATAATTTTTTATTTTTAAATTCCTACATTCACATGATGAGGATTTGTTTTCTGAAGAAAATGAATCCAAGATGACCTGAATCGGTCCAACGGTGCTCTAAAATCCTTACGACACATGATTTTGAAAAAGACAAATATTTTGATGTGAAATGAACTTTTTATGAAATAAGTTGATTTCGGACTATGATAATTTCTCGAAAAGTCGCTGTACTGGTCCCCTTAAGACCGTGTTCTTCCGTCCAAATGACCATTCCATTGAACTCGTCATATTCCACCCTTAAATAGTTGCAGTAATACCGTTTATCCGTCTCGTGTTATACGTATATGTGTGGTTTGGTGTTTCAGAGTGGCCCAACACCAGAGACAGTTGGAGTGACAGTTTGTAAAACAATGGTCTGCTGTTAGTCGAGGTATAGGAATGGCGGTGGATATGGGGTGCGAGAAATGCGGCTGGCGTGTCGAGGAAGAATAGCATATGGAGGAAGAAGGGTGGGTTTGACCGAGGCGACGCGATGCGATGCGATGCGACGCGACGCCGCGCAGTCTCCTGGTGCAGGCGTCGCAAAGCTTTCACGGGCGTTTGCCACTGTCGCACTTGTCACCATCCCCCTAGCTATTTCATGCACACAGATATCTTATTCCATACAGTAAATAAGTGTGCTGAAAAATGACGTGTTGGCGACGTCACTGGATCCAGAAATACGACGTCAACCCCAGAGCACGTTTTCACTGCACATATTCCAGGTTGAAAAGATATTATGGTTGCACTGGTGTGAGAGGAATAGATAAAAGGGGTGAAAGAGGTATGAGATACTTAAAACTCCCGCTTATCCAGACGTTATAATAATATAAGAGAAAGGAAAACAGAAATGCATTTGCTTATCGAAACTTTTGTATGTACAGATCTCTGTATCTGAAGAAGAGGAATTGAAACTCTTCAGAGCTTTTACGCACTGATATTTTCATCGCAGACCTTCGCAATTCTTGAAAGCTCAGGTTTATACTGCGCAAGCTTATGATGTGGCGTCTTATTTCCTTGATACCTGAACCCACCTGCTGAGAAACACGCTTGGGTTGACACCCTTGAATAATACTCCCTTATTCTCTTTCCCCCTTAAACTTCTTCCCTCTTCTCTTCATCTTCTTACTCTCGGCTTGGAAACACTTCCACGTCAATTCCTCGCCGTGTTTTTACCCCATGGTAGGTGGGAAGGTAGGTAGGTAGGTATTCATCTCTTCCACAGTCTAGATACTAGAGGTTTGTTTTCATTCACAACAGACCTCCATTAATATTTCGCCCTTTTTATTCCTCATACCCTTTATAGACCCTTGTGATTTCTTTACGCGGAAGAAGAGAAAGAGGAAGAGAAAGAGGAAGAGGAAGAAGGCTCAGGTTCACTCACGCAGATCGGAACCTCCTCACTCGTCCGTGAGTATTCTCTTTTATTCTCGAAGGCGTAACAGAGAAAGGGAAAACAGTGCCTACCACTTTGTTTCCCTTTTTTTTTTTTTTTTTTTTTTCTTTTTGGTTTCCTCAATCCTTAGCGAGGTGCTTTTTTTTCTTCACAGCATCCTTATACGCGGGAAGAGATTAAATTGGATTTCTTATTATTTTCAAGACACTTCAGACTAACAACGTACACTCTCATAAATTTTTCTAGGGGCTGTTCCGGTCATTCAGCCACCTGCATCCCTTGCGCTTCTTTTCGCAATTGAATCACATCGATTTAGAACGCATCTGGAGTACGAATGTGGGGGGTCTAATAAAGGCAGTGCAGATTGCCAAGAAGAGTCACCCTCGAACAAAACAGAGAAAGAAATAAAGAAGACATTCGAATAGTGGGGGCTGCGTCTCTGTAGATCTTCAGGATTAAAAGTTTGATGAGAATCGAACTACGACTAGAAGTGGAAGTGGAAGTGGAAGAGTGGCTTGGTTCAAGGGAGGATTCATCACTGCACTGTCTTCTTTTATTTTTTCTCCTTCAGGATATAGGGACGAAAAATCCATTGGACGATTTTAAGACACCACCTGCTATCATTCCCTGAGGAAAGAATTTTCTAACTCAAACTTTGTCAACGGTAATGGTCGAAACTTTTTCACGAAGTGTATGTATAGGAAGTTTACTTCAAGTATCGGAAACTTGGGAGAGGAGGAAGAAGAGAGAAGAAAAGATAGATCGTGACCAACTAGGTATAAGACTTAATAGAATAAATTACTGCACCCTGGTGATAAGTAGCTGTCATCGATTCAAAGTACACTATTGAGTCTGGGAACACTAAGTTTAATGTATGAGCTTGATTCGGAAAGGTATCGACAGATTCGAATAAGTGACAGACGTTGTTCAAACTCCAAAATTTGTATCATGCTTTTTACTTTTTTAGAGTCATTGGAACAGAGAAGATTTGAAAAATCTTGCTGAGATGAGTGCGAAATTTTATTTTTACTGAGAGAATTGTTGGATTGATAAAATTTGGATCGTGAAGAGAAGTTCAGGCTTTTCTTAGAATTATATTCAATGGATTTAAGGATTTTTAGATTTTTCAGATTCCAAGGATTTCAAAGATTTTGAGACTAAGAATTTCAAGAAGTTAAGAATCTTAGGATTGTCTTACTTAGTATTTCAGGAGTTGAAGGATTTCATGACGCGGAGGATTTCAAGATTTAAAAAATGTCAAGACTGCAAGAATTCCCTCGAAATTTCAAGAATTTTAATATTTCAAGCATTTAGAGATTTCAAGAATTTTTAGACACCAGAAATTTCAAGGATTTCTAGTTTTCTAGATTTCAACGATTTCAGCAATTCGAATCTATCACGGACTCGAAAATCTCGGGCATTATTCATTGCTTCGACGAGATTCGGAAGATTAAAAAAAATTACAAAAATCTAACTAAATACAAATTTACCGAATCTCAAAACTCTCGCGTACCTCAAAAAATCGGTCAAATCCCAGATACTAAAAATCTAAAAAATTTGCGAAATCCTGATTCAATATTTCTCCAAAAAAATTTACACTCAGATCTCTCACACCCCAGTATTTGAGTCCACAATGACACTCCGGTCTTTCTTCTGATTCCTTCCGACGAAATTTCTATCCCGAAAGAAAAAGGAAACTACAAAACCGCAGTAGGGTATGAGCCATAAGCTGAACCACAGTTCAGTTCCAAAGTCTATTTTCATCAATTCTAGACCAAGGGATGGTCTCTCACTATATTCGCCGACCTCAAACACGGAGAGTTTGTAGTGCCCCGAGCCCTTGACGCCTTAGAGTAAGGACCCTCGCCCTCGCCAGTCTGAGAGTGCGATACGGGAACATTTGGGCTCCCTTTTAGATGGCAATAAGGAACCGGGAAGATCCGCAGCCTGGCTCTCTCTGGTTGCCATATTGGCTGTGGGTCGCCCCGAAGACATTGCTAGAGGGTCATTACTGCAGAAGAAATGTCACATGGTATAGTCAGTCATCAGCAGTTTCTATCCATAGCCACAGAAGCCAACCCCCAAAGAATTTTTCGGGGTAAGGGGGGGATGAAACAGCCGAGGGCAGTGGACTCTGGCGTTTCGAAACATGACGATGAAAAAAAATGTGGAGCAAATTTTCAGGGGTTGGTGAAAATGCGCGGTTTGAATAAATCTCGAGCTTTTTTTTTAATTGAACGATCGATTATGGAGCTTAAACTTTTCGACTAAGACGAACGAACGGTGGAAGGTGGTTAAATGTTTTGGTCTCTTTGCGGACGATCCATCACCATGCATCACTTAAAACCGCTCCCTGCAGTGACTATGAGAGAGGGTGCCTGGCTGGAAGCTTGTCGGTGATCTTGAGGATCTTGAACTTTCAAGGGGAATTGCCTGGGCGTTAGGGAAGACTGTGGTACGTGACGTGCGTGATAAACTCAAGGTTTAGGTTCGAGGCACACTGAATTTAGCACATATGAATGCAGCCCGAGACTCTATGGGGGTATGAACCACCCTCAATCACCTAAACCAATCCCTGAACCAGAGCTACTAATGCAAAAATTTTATTTACGGTCCATAAAGTGGCGACAAAATTTAAGCACAATCTCCTCCGTCAATGATCTACATTGAGAAATCCAAAAAAGGCGACATCCCTCAATAAATTCAACTGATCCCTTTCCTCGGAGATTAGTTCCTGATCCTGAGCTTCAGTCTTTCTTCTTTCCTGAAGGAATAAACCACGAAAAAAGATACAGACAGACAGGGATGTAAAGCTATTTCCTCTATTCCCTCAAGATACCACCCTAAGACGTTGACGACGTTCTCGTCTTACCACTGGCAGTGCAGCTGATCTACGAACCCCAGAGAACAAGACGGTGATGGATGATTCAAGACAATACAACAGGCAGCAGGGCTACTCTGCTCGTTGAGAAGGAAAAAGACACTAGCTGATATGGTACTGGCAACAATGCTCCTCGTCGTTCGCTTTAAGACGGAGGATTTTTTACTTCAGACACTCTAGCTGCTCACCTATTTGAGACACATAAAAACCCTCTTTTTTTATTCATCCTTCCGGTCGCTTTAAATTATTTTTGTCAAAGTCGATGTTCGCACGTGACTTATTAGACTAGAATATCTTGCGAACGGTTTGATACAAAGAACTGAATTAGGGGTAGTTTTCAAGCTGATTCAACACCCTTTGCAACGATATTTCAAAAAAAATTCTAACTATTACGAATGTCGAGATATTCGCGATTGGATTCATCCACCCCTGTGATTCATCGATTCTTTCACCCCTAAAAAAACAACAATTAAAATTTCTTCACTTTCGGTACGAACTTCTTCAGTATTTTCGCATGTACACACGTTGGAGGGTGGTTTATCACACTTATAACGAATCAGTCATCATATCGTCGTCATGGCTACAGTTGCGGGGAAAATTGTCTCTTATTATTATTTTCTGCCCCATATTCTCTCTCCAAGGATCGTAAATGCGGGATTAATTGCGAGAATATTTAATTTAAAAAATCTCTTATAAAGGGCAACAGCATCCTTCCTCGTACCTACCTACCTACCTACCTACCTACCTGCTTAAGGGTCGTTTATTATGGAGGGTGAGTCACGCTGCCAGAACGCTCTCATTCTTTGGATTAAGTGTACAATTTTACGTTTATATTACATCGCTATGTATATAAAGCGCGAGGTATATAAATGCAGCTTTGAAATAATGAAATTTCAACATTATAGCCATATACCGAGGATTTTAATTGCCCGTATTTTCGGCAACGCGCCCAACTCGGCCATAAGAAATAAGAAAACTTCATTTTAGGGTCCCATTTCTTCGAGGGGAAATACCGTGACGAATTTACCATCCCCCTTCTGACTCCTGAGACCAGGATACAGTTTTTATTATTTTATTAGCTCCTCGAGAAGGAACGGTTATTTTTCCTACACCAACTGACCGTGTGCAAGTAATGGCAGCTCGTACCCACTATTCCACACGTATCCATAGCAACCCCTAAGAAAAATTCCTATAAACGTAATATAAACTGAAACTACTAAAAGCCCAACCCTCTGCAGCTGCAGTTGCATCTTGAACCCTTAGATATAATATGAAATCCGTTTTATTGCACACGGCGAACATCCTTGGCTTTTTCTCATTCATAAAATAATATTTTTTTCACCACGATGTGCGTAAAGTTCGAATTTTCGCACGCTTCAAATTATTCAGCGTTAAATGAAGAACATTTTTCGCCGGATTTGTGATTAATTCAAAGAATGTGGTTCAGTTCCTTTTTCTTCATTTTTAGCCTCTCATGAAAAGTTTGGCATGATTTTAACAATCTATCTTATCGATGCTCTATGAGTTCTTGACCCTAATAGAATTTAATATTCTAGGTGTATCGACTTAGTCAGCGTTGATCTGAAGATCCTTTCGACTGTAAACTGTGACAGTAGGTCGAGTATAAATTTTCGAGTATAAAGTATCCAGTTTTATCCTAGGTGGTTGCCTATTCTAGTTATAAAGTTGACCCTTTACTCTGAATTCATGAAATATTTAGTAGATGCTAGAGGTGCATTATTATAGTGATGGTATAGGAGTAGTGGAGAAGAGCTAGTGACCTGGAGAAATGCAAATGCGTTTATAAATAAAAAGAAAAAGAAGTGGGGGAAAAAATTAGATTTTTTTTCAAATCAGTAGAAAACGAAGGGCGTTTAATTTCTATCTAATAAATGGGAACGACCATACCTTAGATAATTATCAGTCTCAACTCCACTGAGTATGGAGATTAGGTGTCGTTACGTTAGGCGCCATGGAAGCGAACGTTTAAAATATATTATAATGCTGAAGAAATGGCCTCGAACTAGCTGGCCAAGAAAATTGCAGTCCTCTATGTTCTACATCCTGAAAGAGGAAGAAGAAAAAGAAGAAGAAGAAGAAGAAGAAGCGAGGAAGGTGTGGGGCGGTGTACCTACTTTCCTACTCGTTAAATCAGCCAGTACGTTATCTTGAATTATTCAAAAATTTTCGAAGCCAAAGAGTCTTTCCTTTGCAAAACTTCACTATGACACTATAATGCCTTCGCAAAACTTGAGGAGGAATATTTAACGAACTTTCGAAGAAGCTCAATTGCCGACAAGAAGTAACATAAGGAGGTAAACTGATCAATTTCATCCACTGTAGGTATACTAACGGAACCAATGTTCATAACTTCGGAGTACCTGCTTTACAAGCAGACTTCATCATTATAATGCTTTGAAATAAAGTAGTTTTCAAAATCACCCGGGTATTTTACACCCTGGAAAATTACATCGACATTGGTAACCATGTGGCACATCCCACACGGAAAAAAAATTGTTGCTGAATTTACTATGTTGAGTAGCTGGTATAGGGACAACACTTTTTTGCAGTAGAAATTACCACAATTCTAGTATTTGGTACAGAGGAGCAAGTAGATTTCAATGTCCTAATGAGTAAATGTTACCTGCACAATTGTTGAAATTTCTACTGCAAAAAAGTGTTGTCCCGATTCCAACTGCTCATTTTTTTCCGTGCAAGCTGGTATATTCTACAATATTACTGGATCAGGATTGCCCGTTAATCAGTTTACCGGCTACAAACCGCCTCCCATTCTCATGGGAACCCTTCCTGATCTATAATGAACCCATAGTGTATGTAGATAGGTAAGTGGTTCATCCTCCTTCACTCCGTCAGGTTCACCCTTGGTTTCCTTTCACCGTTCACTGCCCTCACTTTGAAGTTTTCATCATCACGACAATGGGATGCAGTTAATTCTCCATCAGTTTGTAAATTTAGCAAATTATAGAGATGATGAAGAGTGGCCTATGGTATGTGCCTCCAAAAACAATGAATTAGTGAATAAAAATTGAGTCGTAATTATTCTGGCAGTGCACTCATCATGCATAGACGTTATATCGTAGGTTACTGTGGACACATTTCAACATGGGTGTCCACCATTGTAAATTTTATAAGCAACACAATGAACCATTGCTCTTCACTCCACACCAGCTTTCCGTTAAACAGTTTCTGTTCGACACCAACCAACAAGGATTGGACTATTATCCTGCACATATATTCACCTAGGCAGACGTATAGCAAGCACAATAACAGCCAGACTCCATTGTTCTTTATCGACGTATTTAAATTGAAACTATGGGTCGATGAACATGGACATGCACACATGACACATGCATGTAGGCGTTAGTCGAAAATCCGATTGAAATTTCAACTGAGTATCTTAATCGTATTACAGAGAAAATTGATGGATACATTTTTTTAGTTGCTTGTTAAATCAAAGGAGGTGGATTTTTGAGGCGGAGAGACACCGTCCGGGTCCCTCAGGTATACTACAACGATGAATAAAATAAGCTTTTCATTCGCTTCATGGAAGAATAATATTTTACGGTGATTCAGAGTCTCGGGTTAAGAATTATTGCGAACTTTTTCTGATGCGCAGAGGGTAGAATGAGACGAAGAGATACGGTTTTGCACCCCTAGACAAAGTTTCCGGTTATTTCCTAAACACGATGTAGGTGTGTACCCGCGCGCAGTGATCGGGTCGGATGATTCAGTGGAAATACCGTTGGATCTTTGCCAGGTCTCTGTTCACGAGACACACCAAACATTTTCTATGAAAAAAAGAGAGAGAAAGAAAAATAAAAAAAAGAAACCGAAAGCATATAGAGAGCGGATAGCCACCGAAGTAGAAATTTTATCTATCAAATTACCATTTTCTTCTTTCTTTTTTTTTCCACATTCACCCATATAGTTCGTCGTGTAGTTATCGTTCCGTTTATTTGTTACGCGTATAGTTTTATCGCTGAACAAATGATCGGGTTATAGATATACCTTTTGAGGGATAAAACATTAGGGTAGCTAACTCACCCTATTTCCCACCTTAATATACCTAGTTTTGTGTTACATGGATTATACTTCGGTAACTTTACACCTCGAGGCATGCATATGGAGTATTTTGGTATTGATCGAAGAAATTTTGTTTGTACTAGACCATAGACGAATTTTTTACACCCCAAAAGACGGAAAACGTATATATGAATTTTCAACAAAAGAAAACCAGGGATGTGAAAAAAAAATTCATGCGAAATACGATCTTTTTTTTCTTCTCAATACAAGCTTTATGCCTATATTTTGGAAATTTATGCACCGTGATCGGAGCGATAAAAGAGTAACAGAGAAATTCACCTATTTTTGTCGAAAAAAAAAAAAATTGCAAAAAACAAAAAATTGGAAAATGTATTATTGAGTCTGTCGTTGAACTTGTAAATCTATTTGCGTTTGGTATGGCCCGAGCTGTTTCCACAGAATTTCGTTGTTATACACTCTCAATGGAGTGAGTGTAGGGTATAGCCATTTAATTTCCGTTTATCGCTTCGTTTTTGGGTAGGTACGTGTTTGGATTTCAAGCTATATATCGGACGATTCGAAATAGGTATAACTCAATAGAGCGAGCGGTACCTAGTACCTACATCGCATCGGTACGTGAGTAAATATAAATCAAATCAAACTGCGTAAAGCTCTGGGTTAATTTATTGTTTCGATCTCGAAATAGGACGGAGTGTATGTATGTATACCCTAAGTATATATAACATACGCGCTATCGTCAAAATAGAGTATAGGTATCGATTTTTTTTTCCCTTTTTATTAAAAAAAAAAAAAATATATATATATATGCAGCGCAAAGCACAAAAATAGAATTTTGCAATTTTTTTTGAAATCCATGACAAATTCTGTTAGCCAAAATATTTATCAGCTAAAAAGATTTTAGGTTCGAATCTGCGAGCGAGGATCAAAAAAATAAATAGCCTATTATAATTTGTTCGTATTTTCAATTTCACGGTTTAAAAAATTCGACCATAACAGGTTAAGGAAAAGCCGCATAATAAGAAAATTTCGTCATTACCAAGCCATCACTCTCAGCGGGGTTACAACAAGCACACTTCCGACGCGACTTCGAGTTTAAACTAATTCCCTCCGCTCCTTTGAAAAGTGAAAGTGCTCCGCCATTCCAATTTCATAAATATGCCGTTCCTCGACGATGCCTCTTTGATCGTTGGAGAGAAGAACGTGAAAAAACGAATAATAATAAAAAAAAAAAAAAAAAAAAACAGTAAAAGAGTAAAAAAGTTAATTTTATTTTTTCATCACACGACATGTTGTGAAAAAAAAAACCAAAAAAAGAAAAGATTTTTCCTTTGACTTTTCAACGTGTAGGTATACTCGAGGCATGAATATTTTTCTCTGATTTTCAGGTCCAGCAGAATTATTATGTAAATTATAATCGAGCTTTGACTCACGAAATTTCAACGAAGTTTTGGGAACCCGAAAACTAGTAACCAGACTGACCAAGCGTGGGCGTCAAAACACATCCGCAGCCATTTTCGGTGTAAATATTTGTGGGTAAACTAAAACGTACGGTCATAGAATCATATTCTATGATTATATGTGGAATATTTGATTTAATCGTGTGTGCATGTGTGTATAAGCAAACCACGAACGTTGCGATTGTAGTGTCTGGTTCCGTTTATTCCCTTCATCCCCTTTCTGTCGTGGAAAATCCATTTTCCGAACTGTTTTCATCGGAAAATCTTGCTGAATTCAATTCTGGAAAAATCGTGGACAGAAATTGGTATAGAAGAATCGAAACGGAAGAAAAACCGAGGACAAAGAAGTGCCCTGAAAAAATGGCACATGCAATTCGATTTTCGGAACTGTTTTCATCGAAAAATCTTGCAGTATTCAATTCTGGGAAAATCGTGGACAGGAATCGGTACAGAAGAATCGAAATAGAAGAAAAACCGTGGACAAAGAAGTGCATTGAAAAAATTGCACATGCAAATCCATTTTTCGAACCGTTTTCATCGGAAAATCTTGCAGTATTCAATTCTGGAAAAATCGTGGACAGGAATCGGTACAGAAGAGCCGAAATGGAAGAAAGACCGAGGATAAAGAAGTGCCCTGAAAAAATGGCACATGCAATTCGATTTTCGGAACTGTTTTCATCGAAAAATCTTGCAGTATTCAATTCTGGAAAAATCGTGGACAGGAATCGGTACAGAAGAACCGAAATGGAAGAAAAACCGAGGATAAAGAAGTGCCCTGAAAAAATGGCACATGCAATTCGATTTTCGGAACTGTTTTCATCGGAAAATCTTGCAGTATCCAATTCTGGGAAAACCGTGGACAGGAATCGGTACAAAAGAATCGAAATGGAAGAAAAACCGAGGACAAAGAAGTGCCCTGAAAAAATGGTAAATGCAAATTCAGTTTCGGAACTGTTTGCATCGGAAAATCTTGCTGAATTCAATTCTGGAAAAATCGTGGACAGGAATCGGTACAAAAGAATCGAAATGGAAGAAAAACCGAGGACAAAGAAGTGCCCTGAAAAAATGGTAAATGCAAATAATTCAGTTTCGGAACTGTTTGCATCGGAAAATCTTGCTGAATTCAATTCTGGGAAAATCGTGGACAGGAATCGGTACAGGAGAATCGAAACGGAAGGAAAACGAAGCAAATAGGAAGTAGCCTGAAAAAATGGCACATGAAATTCGATTTTCGTAACTGTTTTCATCGGAAAATCTTGAAGCATTTGATTCTGGTAAAATCGTGAACAGGAATCGGTACAGATGAATCGAAACGGAGAGAAAACAAGGAGAATGAAGTTCTCTGAAAATATGGCAAATGCATACTACATCTCAACGTTGAAGAGCCCACGTCGAATTGGCAGAGCGAATTTAATCGAGTTTGAATATAAACCGGAGCTCGTAAATCGACCGGTAATATCAGGAAATAGAGTTGATTGGTTTACCGAATGTGAACGATCGTTTGGTATTGGTATATATTAATATACGTATACCTGAGTACCTCCACCTGTACTTGGTGAACGAACCACAGTCTATAGTTAGTCAATTTCAAATATGGGGTATATAGGTAGGTGTACCCGCAGGGTTGATGGATTTAATTGCACGAATGGAAATAGCCGTAGTATAGGTAGATTCGTACTTTCCATAAGTAAATAATTATAAATGATAATGAATTTATGTTGGACATCAGCGATTTCGAAATTAAAGGTGTACCTAGTGAAAATTTTATTGTGCGAATTGGGAAAACTTTCTCGTCTCGTAATTCAAAATGAAATTCTGAATGCCTGGAGGCACGTAGAATGTGGCGGATATTATAATAGCCATCTTGATGCAGACCAGGACCAGAGCCTATTTTAGACTACCTATTCCAGGTTCAACGAATTCTCGGGTTTAGCAAAAATCGGCGTCTATGTGCTGTTCAGTATCAAAGCTTATACTATGTCAAAACTGTGAAAGCTATCAGGAAACTGTGCTATTAATTGAGAAAGGCGGTGAATTTGGATCGGTGGGTGAAATTTTTTCACTTTTAGACTTTAGATCGCCTCGATTATCGGAAAAGTAATAATTTCGGTCGAAAAATGACTTGATTGCTAATTTCAAAGAATCTTAACGTCGTCCTGATTCTAGCATTACCCGGTTTTATCCCGAAAACGGTGGTTCAACAAAATTCAAAAAAAAAAACAGGATTTTAAGGAAAGAGAATCGAAGAAAGGGTAGAATCGTATTTGAAATGGAATAAATCATTGTATCAAACGACGTGTGAGGGTTCTTCTTCTTCTTCTTGAGAAAAAAAAAAAAAACCCAGTCTCATATTTCAGGTAAAAATAAAGAGAAATAGAAAGAAAGTGAGAAAATCAACTCAGGTGGAAACGTAATACATACAAAGTGTAAAGGAATGATTGATGAGAAATGCGAAGGAGGAAACGTTCTGCACGTATTCTAGACGGCGACAAATTGCGTGTGGCAGTAAGCTGCAAGGGTTGTACTTGCGGTGGTGGTGGTATGGTTGTTAATGCAGAGTCGACACATTACTTACTCACATCTACATGTACATACACACGCTAGTACTTAGTTATACTTATACCAAAACTTATATAATGCTATGTATAATGCACCTGAATTATTCCTTCCAGTTTTCATACTAATTAGGTAAACTATAAATCATAGTTTAAACTTAAAGTCTGACTGATAATTGAAACATGTCGTTTTTTTCTTTTACACAATATTCAAAATTGTTCTCATAATTCGACGTCCCATACGAATAACAGCACATTTCAGATTCCGGGTGAAAAAGAGCACGTTTCAAATTCCGGGTGGAAAAGAGCACGTTTCAGATTCCGGATGGAAAAGAACAGATTGAGAATGAAAAATAGCACGTTTCAGATTCACTCGAAAACTAGCAGAATTCAGGTTGAACCGAATATTACTTATTAACAAGTGTCAGGTAGGTTTATTATAAGATTGAATTAATCATTCAATGATAAAATTGAATCAAATTTTTGTGCATAATTGTGCATTTCCAATTTCATAATAAACCTACCTGACACTTACCAATGAGTAATATTCCCTTCGCCTGAATTGTGCTAGTTTTCGAGAGAATCTGAAACGTGCTATTTTTCATTCTCAATCTGAAACGTGTTCTTTTCCACCCGGAATCTGAAATGTGCTGTTATTCGTATCGGGCGTCGAATTGGTGATTGTGAAATTTTGATCACAATTTTGTGAACGATTTTTATCATATTTTTTTTCACACATTTTATTTTGAAATTTTAAGAGAGTTTATAAACCGTTTTTACATCATCTCATAAATTTCTTTCACATCGAATCGATTCAACTGAAAGATTTATGAAATTGAGATGATAAATTGTACAAACAAGGGATGGTTTGAATTTGACTGAAATCTTTGTGTATATCGGATATTATAAATTTGTTTGACGGTAATTTATATCGATGGGGAATAAGTGCACCATGGGTAGGTAGGTAGGTAGGTCAGGGGATGGCGAATCCCCATTCCCATTTCCATTCCCATTCCAATTCTTATTCCCATTCCCATAAGACACACGACGGGATCAAGGGGGATGTAGAAAGTAGAATGGACGGAATAAGGGAGGAAGCTCTGATAAAAAGAAAGAAAGAAATGAAGAGAAAAGGAGGAAAAAAAAAAGGGAGAAACGGAACTTGGGGTGTGTCGAACTCTGGTGAGTCACGCAAAACTCGAATACGCACCCCTTCCTTGCACTAGGCTAGATCTTTTCTTCCTTTATCCCCTCTGCTTCATTTCCTACACGATTTCTTCTACGTTCCCCTATTTTCTACAGACCCCATACTCTCTTCCTCACTCGTTAACGTTGATACACACATATATATATATATCCTCCTATATGTAGTCGATAGGACTCACTTCGCCCATTTCCTTTATCTCACTCTGTTTCTATTCTAGAAAATCGTTTTCTTTTATACCACTTCCCACACAATAACTAACGACCCCTTTGATTTACGCTTATAGCAAGAGAATGAGAGAAAGAGAGAGGTATACACTTTTAAACATGACGTTGCGAATTTTCAAGGGTTTTATTTCTTTTTATTTATTTTTTTACCATTTTTCTTTTCTAAGAGGGTGCGAACACGTCACGAAAGCTCTGATATTTTTTCTCCTCTGCTTTCGTATATTTTTCCTCTATTATACCAAATCGCCAAATCGATGTTCGCCACCTCTGCAAATCTGGTGTAAATAATTCTTAGATAACGTTGTTCCCTCCGATCGACTTATAGAATGAAAAAAAAAATACATTTTTAGATTTAAAAAACGCTTATTTTATTTACTCGAATTTGTGAGAATCAAGAACGTTCAGATTCTAATTGAATTTTATAGCGACGAGGGCATACGAAACGTCGTCAAAAGTCTACCGTATAAATGAAATAAGGAAAATGTAATTGAGTCGTTTCTATAACGTGGATGTAAATATTGAGTGAGTAATAATTGAAGAGCTTTTGGATCCTCGCTCTTTTCATCATAGCTTTTATTTATTTATTTATTTTTTTTATTTTTTTTTTTTTTTTTTACTCATCAAACCGAGGAAATGATGCTCAAGTCTTATACCTCAGGAAAGGAGAAGCAAGATTATAAGAAACACGGTTTGTTTATAGGTGAAAAACCTGATGAAAATTTATTCTTAATTTATCACCGATCTCTTTAAACATCGTAAATATTTTTCACCAAATGAAACTCGTATCAAAGAAAAATCGTATAGTAAGTTTAAAATTTGAAAAATTGAAATCGTTTTTTAAATCTGTACATAATATGCGGGTTTGGCTCTGAAATTGTGTCAGATATCGTGTCTATATATGTATGTGGGTTATATACTATATGTAATGATATGATATAGGGGAAAGTGGGGCAGAATGGCCAGATGGGGCTAAATGGCCGCTGAAAAAAAAATTGACTTACTCGCATTTTCGCACCAAGGGGGATCGTATGAGACGCCTTGCAACGCGATTCCGCTGAAAGTGCTCAAAAAATTTTAGGATGGGGCTAAACGGCCACCCTAATAAAAGTAGCGAAATTGCATTTTCACGTCGAAGTGAGTGAGATAAAACTATATGCAGCGTGGTTCCACTGAAAACGATGCAAAACTGAAAGGGTGGGGCAAAGTCGCTCACCCTACACTGAGAAAAAAATATAATTGAATTAACGAAATATTTTTTTCAATAGTCGCAATTAAATATTTATTCGGAACAAATAAATTTCAATTGGTATGACTAAATATCATATGAAATTAACCGATTTTCACTCACTTCGACGTGAAAATGCAATTTCGCTACTTTTATTAGGGTGGCCGTTTAGCCCCACCCTGAAAATTTTTGAGTACGTTCAGCGGAATCCCGTTGTATGGCGTCTCATATGATCCTCCTTGATGCGAAAATGCTAGTAAGTCAATTTTTTTTTTGGCGGCCATTTAGCCCCATCCGGCCATTCTGCCCCACTTTCCCCTACGTAAATTTGAACCGAATTGATTAGATCGGAATATTTGTCGAGGTGTAGGTATCGTTCGTTTTACTCGTTTGATTTATCGATGGTAAAACAATGCACGTTTTCACCGTAACTTTCACTGCCCCACGCAGTATATCAGTGGATATTTTCAGTGTCCCTAAATTTATGTCAAGCTTATACTGTCAGGGCCATCCGTCTCCATTACCAACACGATCATATTGTTGGTTGACGTGGCCTGCTGGCATACACATAACGCAACACATGCGAAAAATAATGCGAAAATGGGAAAACGCTCAAATCTACAACCGTGGCCGGGTCTCGAGGCTCGGTCCTGGGTGAATGCGCGTTTACCCACCCTCGTAAATCCCTCACATCAAACTGTAATACAGTTTCGAGTGCATTTATGGGCACGACTCAGCTTCGTACTATCAGTTTATAGTCACGGCAGGCATCGCGAGTTCAACGTTTCATACGATTTTACGCAGTTTAAAAGATTTTTTCAAATTTTCATCAATACGGTTGTATTCTATGGAAAAAAACACGACGATTTTGTATCAGCGAAAATATTGTATCTCTCATGGTCTTCGAACTAGAGAGGATTAAAGTTTTAGTCTAATCACCGCCGACAGAGAGTGACCCGCGCGCCAACTAACGACGGCGTCTGACACTACAGCGACCGTTACACTATTCAAACTTCAACTCGCTCTAATTCGAGAACTATTAGCCTCTCGATTTTTTCGCTGTAACAAAATCTTCTCAGTTTTTTACTAGGAATGCGTTGAATGGGGTATAAATCTTCTAAAATAAAAAAACTACTAATTCTTCTATCATTTTGTTATAAATAGTACAGCAGTTCCCCCTTAAGTTGATCCTCGATTCCAGCTCACCGATGGAATGCTTTAGTGGCGTGTCTGGAGTCGGTTATGTGCGGCAGGTAGGCCTTGTCGTCGATTAGAATTGTTGTTATTTGGGGTACGAGGTTCTGACGTGACTTTTAAGAACATCCGGTCAGTACAGTATATTATAAGTGCGACAATGCCCGGGTTGGAGTAAATTGGTCATAGCGTTACCCACCCTTTGTTCTATTGTATTAGTTCTAGTTATTTAGAGACCGTATATAGGAATAGCGAAATATATAATAATGATGGGTGGAAACAAAACAAAAAAAAAATAAAAAAATAGAACTATACATAAGGACCAGGGTGAGCTGTGAGCCCATTTGGCAAACGAGCTTCGCAGAACGCATCCATTTTAATTACAAACTCATGGCGGAACTCTGGCCGGCTACTACCCCACAATCCCAACATTCAGAAGGTAATTAAGCTTAAATTACGACCTCAGGTGTCTGCACACAGTAGCGTATATATCCACAACCCGAGCAAATAGTCTGTCTATATGTACATTTCTAATCACATGTCTATATAATATAAAGAAAAGGAAAAGGAAGAGGAAGAGGAAATGAAAATGAAAATATTGAGGTTCTCAGGAAACTCGCCTAACGCGATGTAATATTCCGTGAAATTAAATCAGACAGTAATATCTCTAAAACTTGGCAAATTTCGTATCGATCCCTCGTGTGGGATATATCGCGATCCTCTTCACCTGTTTTAGACACTTTGCGATGGGTTGGGTTAGGGCAGAAACCCTTCGGGCAAATCGTAATCCCTAAGGTACCCGGAGCAACTGGACCGTGTAGAACGTTTTAAAAAATCTGATCCATGAATTTCGAGTTCGAGGTAGTAAACCGTGTAAACTGTACGACCTATCCTACGCGTATCGTAAATTGATTGGGATTTCTGCCCCAACCCCTAGACCCACGTCTAATTTTCAGTCTACATAGTTTTACCACGATTATGTGCAACATTTTTTTTTTGTTACTTTTTCTGCTTCTAGTGTAAATGATAAATTTTCAAAAAAATCTCTAAGCTTGAATAGAAGTTTTAATAGCTCGTTGTAGAATAAGGGTGGAATGGAAATAGACAGCGAAACGGGAGTTAGCACGAAACGAGTAGATAAAGTAGGTTCTCTGCTTAAAATTCATTCAAACTGCAAATGAAAGCCTGCAGCAGTGTGGAACCAGGGCGAGTAGAAGTGGTACCTATCTACAGCTATAGCCTCCACACTCATCCCGATTCGCTTAAATGGCTTTACTGAATGGGCTGCATAGTGGTGCAGCAGCTCATCCAGAAAAATCTCACTATATATTAGAATCTGATTTGGAAATGGATTTGTAAGTGTGGAAAATTGCTGTCTAGGTATTCGCAATCTCTTTCACCCCCCTTTTCTTATCACCAAAATCAAAGATACGTAGTTACTTATCGTCAACGAGCACCGATCAATCGACCGCTGTCAATTTGTCCCACTTCGCATTTTTGATAATTATTTGCCGATTGAGGAATCGTCTTTCGTCAATCTCCCCGTGTTTAATCTGAAATTGAATCTTGAATCAAATTATTTATTCGGTTAGAAACTGATTCGGAATTAAAGAACTCAGATGAGAATGAAATTTGATAAAAATTTGATCAACAAGTCGGCCATTTTTACTCCGCCATCTTGAATCACCCATTATTTTAGGTTAGATTGAAAATTGACTAACGAAAAAACTGGAAGTATGAATTCCCAACGAAACTGGACAACTGGATTCGATCATTTTAACCGAATAAAACCGTTTCTCATTCCTGTGAAGCAAGACTAAAGGTTTCAAAGGCAACCAGTCAACCCTGCAGTCGCTGTACCAGGATCGCCCTATCTCAAACTCAGCATTTGCTAACGTTTAAGGGAGAGATTAGTCCAATCGGATAAATCGCAGAGATATACTATCGAATAGTCTAAACGGGGTGAAAGAGCTATAACTTCAAAAGAGAGAGAGAGAGATGAGGAGGAGACCTGGAGGGAGAAGAGAGAGTGCGGCTCTTCCCCTAAATAGCTATCTATAAAGATCGGAGCTGGTGGTATCTCTTCTCTCGGTGTGCCGGGTAGTAAGGATTCTTCCTGGTTCCTGGTTCATGGGTGACAATGGGGTGAGGGGCTAGGGGTGAAAAGCGAGGCGTCATTTCCACCCGGGCTTTCCGAACCCGAAGCGCCCCTCTTCCATTCAATCAATACCCGATGCCGCCCACCGCTAAACGCCTGCAGGACTGAACGCCACCGACTCCCACGCGCAACCAGATCCTACAGGGTTTACCATTCATCCTGATGTAATCCCCTCTATACTGTGGATACCGTGTACGACTAGACAAATATCACGATGGACCACTAAACCAGCGATCGTTCAAACGAATCGAAAATCTATGCATCAAAAACGTGTTTCACACTCCTCATTTGTATCATAACGTTTATCTTTATAGTGCAGGCCATCTTCCTTACGGTTCTTATCAATTTTTCTTCTTATTCTCTTCATCAGAATACGGATCTTCCGTTAGAAGCCATTCGTTCCATAACATTCTTCTGCAAACTGACCACACCGAATTTTTTTTTAGATTTTTTCAAACATCACATGCGTCTGCTTCGTCGGAGATCATTTGTTGCGATTACTGAACTGGAAAAAATCCGATTACAAGTTAAGCTTGATGATGGTGTAGGTTGCTCAGTGGGCAATTCAATATCCCAATTTTTTTTTTTTTTTTTTTATCTCTGCGAGCTTTTGGCGCATCTATAATTCACCATTTCATCTCTCTGGCAATTATTTCTCTTCTGTTAGTCCCGTAAAACCAATTTCACGATATGGTATTAACGTCTCCCTATAATATAATGGGCCGGAATCGCATCGTACAAAAAATATTTTTCGACTTGTTTATTCGGCAAACGAATAATCGGTTTTTCATCAATAAGATATTTTGTGGGGGTCATTTTATCTCCATCTGGCC
Organism: Tenthredo mesomela; assembly: GCA_943736025.1. Lineage (NCBI taxonomy): Eukaryota > Metazoa > Arthropoda > Insecta > Hymenoptera > Tenthredinidae > Tenthredo > Tenthredo mesomela. Next base: position 2,627,168 of record OX031017.1, read on the forward strand.
AGGTAGGCGCTATCGAATCTCGTGTCTGACCATACTTTGGCAGGACAAAGCGAGGAGATAATGACAATGAGATAATCGAAAACCAATAGAGTATTTATACTGACGCATGAAACCATCCGACAAACTGTATTAGCTGATGATCAACCGATTCTCTGATTCAACTGTAGTACACCAGGATGCACATTAGCCCAAACCAAAGCTGGCTTCTCTCGACTTCTATGTCTCTATCCTTGATACATACATAGCTTAAACAAAGCTGAACTGACATGTAGTGCAACGTACACGGTACCCCAAGTGATTATCCACTGTAGGTATACTGTTCACATAGCAGATAACTTGCCCGGTTAAAGAATGGCGAACAAAACCTTCAAGGATTGAGAAATCGATAGAAGTTTAGACCGTGGCGTGCGAGAGAGTAATTACGTTTGTAAAGCGGCCGGAAATATCTGGGCACGCAAAAAGATCGTTGCTTCTTTGTGTCTGGATGAAGGTGGAGGTATATATATGCGTTCAGCTATATCGTTGATTTGCAATTTTCAAGCCGAAATTAAACCGGGAAAAGAATATTTCATGGGCTGTGTAATTCAAGAGGTATTCCGAAAGATCGTGGGGGATTAAAGGACATTTTTAGCAATCATCATGCTCTGTAATTAATTAATTAGTGGGCTGTGGCGAACGGTCGAATTTCCTTTCCGCAATAAACAGAGAGACTGAAAAGCACTTTTTTTTTTTTTTTTTTTTTTTCGAGTTCATTTATCAACGAATTATCGCGGGATAATTTCCTACCTTTTAAACGGAAATTACGGGGTTTATATACAGTTTGCGGAATTCGAGTGGTCCCCAATGTCGACGGTCCAATTTCGGTGTATAACCGAAACAAAGATATTTAGAAGTGAAATTTAAACAAGAAGTTAGATATGCGGGAAAATATATTAAAATTTAACGAAATACTAAACGGAATTCGTGTTTCCAATGCGATTAAGGTAACCATCGATCGAAAACCCGATTATTTTTCCAACCCAGAAATGAACCATGCAACAAACACTGAAGAGCTACATACTTGGCGGGCACATACCGAACCTGGAATTCGCTGGAATCATAATACTTTTTTGTATAGATAAACCGAAAGGCAAATAGTGAGAATCATTCGAATAGCTACATACTTGGCGTGCATATTTTGACACTATGCGATACTCATTGCGAAGAGCTACATACTTGGCGGGTACATTCTGGCACCTTAAATTTTCTATAATCGTAGTACTTTTCCGTATGGATGAACCAAAAAGCGAATATGTGTGAATCATTCGAATAGCTACATACTTGGCGTGCATATTTTGACACTATGCGATACTCATTGCGAAGAGCTACATACTTGGCGGGTACATTCTGGTACCTCAAATTTTCTATAAATCGTAGTACTTTTCCGTATAGATGAACCAAAAAGCGAATATGTGAGAATGATTCGAATAGCTACATACTTGGCGTGCATATTTCGAAACTATGTGATACTCATTGCGAAGAGCTACATACTTGGCGTGCACATTTTCGTATAGAATGATATAACCGCGTAATATGTCTCGTAGTTTTGTTCGTACAGTAGGATATGAAGCCCTTGGATGTTTTTCCCATCCATCGCTGTCTCTCCTGATCAGACGGGGTTTCCTCTTCCTGTTTCTCTTTCTCATTCGCTTTTCATTCCCAAGGGAAGAGTCCGAAGCGCCTGTGCGGTCGCGTCAACCCCTTCTGCCGGTATTAATATGTTTGTGGACGCAATTAGTTTTGCGGCTGTTTGAAGGCACACCGATCCGATGTTGAATTCAAAGTGAATATAACCCGAGTTAGGAAGGAAGGAAGGAAGGAAGGAAGGTAGGTAGGAAGGACAGGACCAGGACTGGGAAATATGGATTATTGAATGAGGAAGAGGGACTGCCGAGAGCCGCACGATGCGGGAGGATTAAATTTGAGTATTTGATGAAGACTGATCAACCGTCCCTTCCTCCGCCTACAAGTATAGATATAGTGATATCTGCGGTGCGTCCCATCCGTGATTGAACAAGAGAAAATCCTTTCGGTTTATCCCGCGTCCTAAACCACCCCGAACTACTAATGAATGTATTTCTATATGAAATCATTTACCCTGTTCAGAAATTCATTGATAAAATGGTCGTTAATATGATGATTTAATATAAATGATCAAAGTATCGAATCCATTGAACTCTATCGCACATGCAGAATCAAGTGCGTTATAAACAAGGTTCACCCCAAACGAGTCTCTGTGCACACCCCAAAATATACAGAACAAAATTACTCTCGCGGTATTTCGCTTTATAAATATCGAAAAATATACCGAACTATCTTGTCAAATGCAAATACGTGCACCGATGCGAATATGCATTCAGGTTCTAGGGTTCGACGGAATACTGTGTTTTCTATACCACTAGCTGTTACCCCACTGTGTCCAGCTGCAGCCACTCGAATTCGGACCCGGGTTCGGACGACATGAACAGAAAATCAAATAATTGCTCGACCGTGTTGAATGGGTACAGGAATTTGCTGGGTAGACTGAACTGCACAGTGCGCATAGTGGTATACGTTTCGCGGTTTTACTCAACTTCTCGCCGCGATTTTAGTTCCACATTTTTTTGGCCAAAAGAAAATCGCTTGTCGCAAGTATTGTTTTTTTTTTTTTTTTTTTGCATCACATGATCCGGAAAAGAACATAACTCTCTGACTTTCAACTTATAATCCTATTACGACATGTGCTGCAGATGATTAGGAAAAGAAATTGCTAATGCAGAAGAACCACAATGCGTCTAAAAGATTGTGATATCACTGTCTAAGCTCGCATTCATGCTCATGGTTCATTTGATATCACTGATGTGAGATGGATTTCTGAGCCAATCGACAGCAGCAGATAACAAAGTTGATGTCTTACTGCATTGCCTAGTCTACCACATGATTCTCGTATCCTTATTGCATATAGGAAGTAGCTGTATAGAATTTCAAGACTTACCGAGTGTGGAATGACGTTGGGGTCTCTCCTTCCTTCCACGACGAAGAAATCTGTAACAAAAACGATAATTCAACGATTGAAAGATATTGGGTTTCACAATTAGAGCGGAAATACATTCCTTGTTAATTTAATGTTCAAACTTCTGTTTTCACCCGGCTGTTAGGCAAGATTTTTATTTTATCGGGGAATGGGAATGGGGATGGGGATGTATATACGAACAGGAAGAACGCGTGTAAAATTTTCATGCACAAGAGATATTTTGAAATATCAGTTACATTCGAGCGAACGATAACAAGACGTCGTGTTGTTTCTGCTTTTCGAATAAAATGAAGAGATATGAATTACTCCTGGGGTCTGCGATATCGCGATTTCACCGAGGGTTGCGTTGAAGAGAGAAAGAGAAAGAGAAAGAGAAAGAGAAAGAGAAAGGTACGTACAGGGGAAAAACCGAGGGTCAATTAGGCACGGAAACGGATCTGCATAGAAATGAAAACTTTTTTTCATCCACCTCTTTCAACGCCCCCGCACCCGTTTATTCCAGATTCCGAAATCTGCCAGCTGGGTAGACGCACGCGATTCATCCAACGAATATTTGAATATCAAGAGCAGACAAATTTTCAATGCCCGATTTACATCGGGTCAAGTTTAACCAAGGGATAATAATTCCACCCTCGAAAATTGACGGGCTCTAAAATTGAAGCGAAAAATTAAAGAAAAGAAAAAAAAAAAAAAATGATGATGAAGATGTAGAATGAAAATTTTACACAACAAAGAATTTTCTTTTACACTGGGTAAATTGAACTGCGCTCTGCTGCAACTGCATCAACGCATTGCGTCGAGACGCTCGCTCACTGGCTCGGAGCCAATTTTCCACAGTTTCGTTGTACCAGGATACATGTTCTGGCCATAACGATGAGGGGAAATTACCGTGTAGTTGTTATCGACCATTTACCGGATGGAACCGATCTTTAGACGGTGGTAAACACCAGGGTAAACATTTCGGAAACAGATTTCTCATCCCTGACTAAACAGTTGGCTGATTACAATTGTAAGGTCCAGATTTTTTTCAGTGCTGGTGGAAATACTGCGTAGAAATTTAATACCTCAGCACTGTAAATCTCTGATGAAAATTCAGCACCGATTCTCAATGTCTGCAAAGTTGTCTAGCACACACACACACACACATCCTGCAGGTAAACAAATTTCGCGAAATTTCGTTGATTGGCTAGTAGTTCGCCTGGCGTTCCGTCGTCGTCGTTCTTGCCTTCCTATGTTTATTTAACGTCGTCTTCTAAAATCTGATTGGATTATAGAGTGGCGAGCACTGAGCCGTTATCAGACGTCGCGTCGCGACGCCCTGGAAATTGCCTGACTGAATCCTTCCTTCCTACCTACCTACCTACCTGTCTTGTCTCACTAAGAGTTTACCCCAGGCTCGTAGACTGGCTTGAACGAGCTAAACTGCAACGACCAGCGAAGAGAGAAGAGAAGAGAAGAAAAGAAAAGAAAAGAATCCAGTCTTGGAGGCAGAAATCCTACCGTTTGATCTATTTCTCTCTGATCATCAGCTTCAAAGTTCGCAGTTTGTTTCACAGTCCGAATTAACTCGGCTTTAGACACCTACGATTCCACATGATCCAATTAGACTTTCAGACAAAGGTTTCTGCAGTGCTGTGCTCGGTGTTCACCTTGGCAAACTCCACTTCCAATCATGGTGTTGATCATAGTGATCAGATTAGGCTGCACACCGAGGATTCTAATGATGTTTGAACCGTTTCAGCAGACCTTGCGGTGAATTTTGCTGAACTCTTCTTCATCGATTCTATATCGACGTTTTGAATACCCCAAGGATTTTCGACGTACAGTTTCATGCGATTTCAATTTATCCTGCAGGATTTCGAATTCCCACTCTCAGCATTCTTATTCTACAGTGTTCGGTGTCCACCTTGGCAAACTCCACTTCCAATCATGGTGTTGATCATAGTGATCAGATTAGGCTGCACACCGAGGATTCTAATGATGTTTGAACCGTTTCAGCAGACCTTGTGGTGCAAATTTCGCTGAACTTTTCTTCATCGATTCTATATCGACGTTTTGAATACCCCAAGGATTTTCGACGTACAGTTTCATGCGATTTCAATTTATCCTGCAGGATTTCGAATTCCCACTCTCAGCTTATCCCAAGTTTTTCGATAGAAGATTATTTCGTCTAGACTTTTTCGCATCTAAATGTCAAGTTAATTTCCTGGCTTAATTTTGCACAGAAGTTTAAAGAATCGCACTTTGGAGAGAAACTGCTGCAGCAATGAGACGAAAGTATAAACGAGTATTCTTATCTTATCTGCAGTGTAATACGACCACGTGATCTTCACGATCTTGAATAGACCTGCAGTAGTTTTAATTGCATAATTCGTAAGCCTGTGCAGAATTGCGCGCAGACTTTATATTATCTCGTTGGAAATCTGCACCTGATTTTATAAAGTGTCTGAAAAATTTTCTTGGGGAAATCAAATTTGAAATAATGTCTCGCGGCTGGAAAAAAAAAAAAAAAAAATGGTGATATTTTAAGACAGTAAAGTGGTCAGAAATTGGGTGACACTGAATGGAAATCTTATCGTTAATCGGTACTGGGGGCTGCTGAATCCAGGGAAGATTATCACGGCTGAATTGCCGCCCTTTCAAATCCCCAATTTAGGGTTGAGTCTGTAACGTCCGCCTGTGCACTTGGACGTTCTCCGACCTGCAGGACGACTCAGAAAACACTTTTGGGTAATGAGTATTAATAGGATCTCAAAGTGAGTGAGTAGAAAGAAAAAAAAAAGGGGAATAAAAGAGAAAAAAAAAAATTAAGGGTGTGGAATCCCAAATTTTAATCCACACCCCCTATTTTTCTTCTGGGTTATTAATTACTGCGTATACCTTGAGGTATATGTATGAAACGATTAATGAGAGGAGATATTATTCCCTCTTGCAGAAAATTTAAAGAGTCGAGAAAATATGTGTGTTGGAGGAAAAAAAAAGAGGAGGAAGAAGGAGAAAAAAAAAATTAACGGGGGAAGCAGTGCTTTTGAATTAATTATTAAGGGTTACTAATTATCGCAGAAAATTATCTCGACTCAGTTTATTGCGGTCTTCGTTTTGGTCGTTGGTTATCATGACTCGAGTAGAGCCAGAAGGAAGGAAGTAGGCGTTTGCAAATTTTGGTAGTATATACAGGAAGGTCTGCATAGGATAAGGGAGGAATAAGAAGGGGGTTGAAATTAGCTACCTGGAAGCGTCGCGAAGGGAAGCTTAAATATTCAACGTCAACGCCAGCGACTGAAACCTCATCCTACTGGCTTCAAAATTCTACATTCTGCATCCTCATCCCCATTCCCCAATTTCTCTCCTCTCTCTCTCTCTCTCTCTCTCTCTCTCTCTGTCTCTCTCTCCTTTCATCTCTCTATCTCTCTTTACCACGTTATTTTCATGCCACGTTAATTACTCTCACGCACACCTAAAACCCTATACTCTTTCCCCATACGCACCCTTTTACACTCATAGCTATATATACCTAGATATGTACCAAACTACATACATAGGCACATATATATATATATATATATATATATATATTAGACCGGTTCAAAAAAATCGACTATATTCTTTTTTTTTCAATTTTCGCATTGAAATACTTTCGGGTGGGGGTGAAAAAAGATGCCTGTTAAAAGCGGGGCTCTTAATATTAAGATTTAGAGGTCGCTCATCGCGGATTTCTATTTTCCATTTGAATAGCATAGGAATTTTTTTTTTTTTTTTTTTTATATATAAATTTGTAGCTCACAACCCAATGAACAAATCCAAATGACTCAAACATATTTTCATAGGAAATTGAACACTCTACAAAAAGCTTCTCTTATCATTTTTTGATAAATTGACTCCTTCCAAAGTTATTCAAGCTCAAAGTTCAATTTATAGTTGAGTCAACTATTATTTTTTTTTTTGTGATTTTTTTTCCACAATGATAGATACATTTTTTAGAGTGTTCAATCTCCTATCAAAATATGTAAGAGTCATTTGGATTTGTTCATTTGTTTGTGAGCTACGAAATTCTGAAGAAAAAAAAATTAAATTCCTATGCTATTTAAATGGAAAATAGAAATCCGCGATGAGCGACCTCTAAATCTTAATTTTAAAAGCTCCGCTTTTAACAGGCATCTTTTTTCACGCCCCCGAAAGTATTTCAATGCGAAAATTGAAAAAAAAAAAGAATAGTCGATTTAATTACCGTAGAATGACATATTATTTCGCTGTATAAATTTCATTAATAATATAAATTATTGGACATCATTCTATGGCTCATCGCGATAGATATACCATTATTTCCCAGATTCATTGTATTCCCCGTTTTTCCTATAGTTTTTCGATTTAATTGGCCCATAGTATCTGTCCTGTTTTTTTTTTTTTTTTTTTTTTTTTTACAGGATTTGTCGAAGCTCGTTAAAAACATTGTGATGAGATGAGAGAGAGAGAGAGAGAGAGAGTTTAATCTGAATTTTTTTTCACTAAATTTTATCAAATTTATTTTCTTTTTTTTTTTTTTTTTTTTTTGGTGCGTTTTATTTTTTTATTTTTTTATTTTTTTATAAATTTTAACGATTTGATACGATAAAATATCGCTACGCTGTGTTGAAAAAAAAAAAAAGTGACAAGAGTTCCCACCGAATATGTACCGTATAATTTCCGATGTAAATTAATGCAAATTTAGGTGCAATTTGTAATAAGGTTCTCGCGTCTATGGAAATTGCAGTGTATAGATTGGAATCCCCCCGGTGCATTTAGGGGGTATATATGGTGCAGGTTCTTTGAATTTCGAATCGAGTATATATAGTATATATATATGTAATGAGATGCAATGTAATGCAATGCATATGAGGCTAGCTATAAGCTTTCGAGGTTTTAATTACGGGTGTTTCCGGTAGGTTGGCTTGGCTTTAGTTTCGTGTGTCGTTGATTGCGCTTTAAATGATTGCACTCTAAATTAATACACACACATCTAAGGTGCATATATACCGCGAGTATTCGGTGAGTCTGAACGACCCCCTTCCTGGGGCAAGACCAACACAGGCGCGCACTGCGTGCGTGAGGCTCGGCGAGCGGGGCTAGGCGGCCAGTGGCGCTTCTACCGACGCAGTGCGCGCCTGTGTTGGTTTTGCGTAGAGAGGGGGTCGTTCAGACTCACCGAATACTCGCGGTATAGGTACCTATATTTAAATTCGTATTAATTCGCTAATTAAATTCAGTACACGTATGTCTCATAATAATTTTTAACAATCACAAAGCGTAATTAATTATAATATATATATATATATATATATATATATATATATGTGTATACCTTTACCAAAAAGTTATTCACCAAACTTGTATCTATGTAACAATATAAATACACACATACACTCGTATACAAACACGTTATACCGTATAATAGCTATCTATATGTCAAAGCTTTGTTACACGTGACAATCGAATAAGGCTGAATAACAATCATGCATGATAGGATGGATAGCTGTACGTGTCCTCGTCCTCCTGACGCCCATTATTCATTATACAATACGATATCATATCATAATCCAAAAGCCTTTGACACATAGGTATATACGTCCTTTAAATATCGACGAGAGAGAATATCACTGCCGATTTTGTAAATGATTTTATAATCATCATCGTCATTTTATTTATCGATCATTAATGATGTTCTGCTCTCTAAATCTGAATCAGCGAAAACTACTGACAACCAGCAAAAATTCCCTGATTGTCAGTAGTTTTCGCTAATTCAGATTTAGAGAGCAGAACATCCTTAATGATCGATAAATAAAATGACGATGATGATTATAAAATCATGTACAAAATCGGCAGTGATATTCTCTCTCGTCGATAATAGCGAATATTCGCTGATTGTCAGTAGTTTTCGCTGATTCAGATTTAGAGAGTGGAGGTACAATCGGCATCAAAACAATAAGACACACAAAAACCGAATTTGCTAATTTTGGAAGATAGTGATGCGAAAAATGATTGAATAATATCGAGGAGCGGATATTCCCACAGCATCAGAAAATGAAAAAAAAACTCTCAATTTAGTGACAGAATTTCGAAAATACCAACAATCATGAAAAGTTGTAAAAACATTTTACATGTATGTGCTGAAAATGGTGAAAATTGTTCATTTTTAAACCGATTTCAAAATTTCAGGGTTTGTTATATAGTCAGTGATAAAATCTCTACGAACTCATTGAAAAAAGTTTTGCATAAAACATTCATATTTGAGTAAGAATTCAGTTGTTCACAATCCGATACATTCTGAGATTCATATAATACATATACTGTTACATTTTTGACTTGAATATGAGTGTTGTATGCAAAAAAAATTTCAGTTAGTTCGTAGAGATTTTATCACTGAGTATAACAAACCCTGAAATTTTGAAATCGGATCAAAAATGAACAATTTTCACCATTTTCAGCACATACTTGTAAAATGTTTTTACAACTTTTCATGATTGTTGGTATTTTCGAAATTCTATCACTAAATTGAGAGTTTTTTAATTTTCTGAGGTTGTGGGAATATCCGCTCCTCGATATTATTCAATCATTTTTCGCATTACTATCTTCCAAAATGAGCAAATTCGGTTTTTGTCTGTCTTAATGTTTTGATGCCGATTGTACCTCCAAAACATCCTCAACACATCGAATCATAAATCAATTCGCCGAACTCAAAATTCGCAATTTTTGTCCTCGTGGATTTTCAATGATTTCAAAGATTGTTCGATTTCCATAGGAATCGGTTTATTCTAATGTAAAATTTGGCCGATTTTGTAAACCTTTTCTTTTCTTTTTTTTTTTTTTCATTTTTTCTTCAACCCCGCAGTCAATATCTCAATTCAATCGAAAGACTCTTCACCGTATCGTTTAATGCCCGATTATACCGTTAATTTCCGGTTTTAAAAATCGTGTCAATTACTCGCAAGGTATATATAAGACCCCTCACACCGAAGTACATAAACCTAAGTATATATGACTTGAATATTACACACATATATACAAGCGAACGACGACAGGTGCGGAGCAGCAAAGTTACGATTAATAATCGAGGTGCCGCTAATGTGACCCTCTCGTGCAATCGAGAGGGAAATCGGTATCGAATTTTGCTGCCTTGCTGCATCGTTCTCCGTCTCAATCTCCTCTCTTCATTCTCATCATCACCTACATTAAACCTCAGGTATAGGTGTTCATATATACCTTCATAAAAGTACGGAATGAGGCCAGCTGCAGCCAGAATAGTTTTTCATCCCCCGTATAACAACGTCCATGTATATATACTGCTTCTGCAGTTCATCATTTCCACTGATTGATAGGATCCCTATACTATTCTTCTTCCGATGCCTAAGGGTTGTTTTTTCGTTTTCGTATTTCTGCTTTTTTTTTTTTTTTTTTTTTTTTTTTTGTAATCTTTTCTATTCTCTTTTGCCGATCGTTAACCCAAATACGATTTTTTCTTCGTGCAGAACTTCGGGTGAGCTAGATGCTCCGGTTTTGAGAAATCTGCTTTGTTTCGTCACAATTCGCGATGTGGAACAAGCGATGAAAAGTTATTTCTTGAAGGTAGACTCAGAAAAAGGTCTTGTTGACACAACCAAAATTTGGTTATTATATTCACAATCAAATTTTTTTGTAAAGTCAATCAAATTTTTTGTTCAGTCAACCAAAAAATTTCGTTCGGATGGCCAAAATTTTGGCTATTTTAACAAAATTTTTGATTGACTGAACAAAAAATTTGATTGTGCACATATAATGACCCAAATTTTGGTTGTGTCAACAAGACCTTTTTCTGAGTGTACACTTCCCACGATATTTTCATTACCGGGGTAATATGGTATCTAGTGTGTGAATAATACATATGGATTGGTGGTCAAAAATTAGAGGTCCATTTTTCTTTTTCGGATAGAAGCGAACGATTCGATTTGTGAAATTCTGTAAAATTGCGATCTTTTCATTTCGAGATAATTCGCCGAAATTAGAAGACGAAATTATTCAACCGAGACAAGTACCTGTCTGCTTTTGGTATTTAAAGGAATATTGGATGAAAAGATGGCTAGAATTTTTCTCGATATATATAATATTATATGGTATGATCGGAGCGTTATATGAGAAAAAGAAAAAAAGAAAGAAAAAAAAAAAAAAAAAACACAGAGAGAAAGAAAGAAAATTGAGTAAACGATGGGATCGCAATGCGATGCCAGGAGCAGACTAATTGAATTTTTTATTTATTTTTTTTTCCATTACATGAAACGTGAAGTACTATCTCCTCCGGAGAGAGGCATATAATGAGATGTCGGTGGATCTTTCGTCGCGGTTGGGTCTTTTTTGAATTTTTCGTTTAATCGGCTATTTCCAACTTATTTAAATCTCTGTCATTGTTATTCGTTTTTTCTTTCTTTCTTTCTTTACCCTCTAGGAGTATTTTGAGCTATATATGTGTTGAAAATGGTCTGAAATGAGGAGCGTGGGAATAACTGCAGGAAAAACGCGTAATTTGACTAAACCGCCTTCATGCCTGGTTCACACTGAATACACATTAGAGATACCATACCTCATGCATGTATACACAAAGGGGTGTTTTTCGAGGATCATATTTGCGTTCTCGATTTTAGCACGTTCATATTTCACCCGGATTCCCCGTATGTGCGTAGATATTAAATTATAGCAAGGTGGAATTCAACCGCGTCTTTATTATTCTTCGCTTCTTCCTCTTCAATAAGCGCGAGCATTAAGGCTCGACTCGAAATTCATAATTCCGTGGGGAAAAAAAAAAAAAAAAAAAAAAAAATTGATTAATTTATTTATTTATTTAAAAATTCTATTCCTTCGGAAAGAAAAGAATGAGCATAAGCAAGTTGAATTTTTCATTCATTCTGCTCAACTCCGAGAGATTTTTACGATCTTGTAATTTAAGGATTTCAGAAATTCTGAATCCCCTGCGGGATTCCGTAGTTGTTTTATTTATTTATTCTTTTTTTTTTTTCGATTTGTCTTCTTTTTTCCCCCTCCTTCATTCGAGAAGTGAAAGAAACGAGGTAAACTTTCCCAGGCCTTTGTCTCGCGGTTAATTTGATAAGAGTATAAGAATAAAAAGAGCCTTAAGTAGCAGGGAGATCGGTTGCTCCTTGGGAATAATAATAGATACACGATTCGAATTTTGATAAGCCTCCTCTGCAGCACAATGTTAAATTGCTAACAGTATATATATTATATATTTCTATACAATACATACAGTATTACAGTAAATTATTATATATAACAAGGATCCTTGGCTGCTGTGTATATCATCATTTTCGAATTTCAATGCTCTCAGGAGGTCTCGAAATTTGTAGAAAAAAATGTAGCCGAAACTCCAAGTTCCTATCTCAATCCTAAGTACCGTCTCAAAGCCTTGGAATTTTCCCCATAGAGTAAAATATTTTTTCGCGTGTTCAAAAAACGCAAATATATATTTTTTTTCAACATTTTTCAACGCCTCAATTTGGTTTTGGAACTTTTTTCAATCTGATCAACGCCCAAATATCTTCAATCTTAAAGAATTCAAAATCACGAGTGTTTTTCGAAATTTTCTTACAGTTCAAAAATTCTTTCAACGTTCTGAAATCTTGTCAATATCTTCAATCGCTTGAGAATTAAAATCTCAACATCTCTAATCATCTTTCAACGTTTCGAAAATCGTTTGAAAACTTTGATCACCTAAAATCTTTCGAGAATATTGAAAGTCAACAAACGTTTCATCAACACTTTACCCTTTGTTTCAATACTTTGAACTTCTTCAACCTTTCTCAAAGACTTCAACGGTATTCAGCGTGTTTCAACATCAAAATTCGCTCTACCCGTTCAATCGTCTACAATCTTCTACAGATCAAAATTTTCAACTGTTTTTCAACATTTTTCAACATTTTTCAACATTTTTCAACATTTTTCAACATTTTTCAACATTTTTCGAAACATATCGGTAAAGCTGATTTGGGGCATATTTCCTGCGGACTGATTGACGTACGATGATGATTACAGTTTGATCGTTGAGTGAGAAAAATTTGTGAGACAGATATTTGACAGAAATAATTTCTCTTCGTGGTTAGTGTATTATGAAAGATGTGCCCGGGTGCAATGCCTCAGCGTTTACTTTACCACTCCATAAAAAACAGTGAAGATTATAATTTGTTTGAAATACCGAAGTTATTGGGTTCGTTCATGGTATGGGATTGGGGTTGTGCCTCAGATGAAGCCTTTAATAGGTCACGTGAGATGGGTTATATTTAACTTTAGAGAATAACACCGAGTTACATACATACTGCTACGGTTTTACGAGTTTTAGGGCTGCAGACGTCTAGAGGTGTATGTGCTCACGTACGTGTGGCCAAAGCTCAAAGATAACAGTATTACTAATGCCTGTGCACCAGTGAAGAGAAAAGCTCGTATATACCTACACACAAGAAAAAGCCAACACAAATCTGGTTTTAATCTCCGTTCATTATTTTTTTTCTTTCTTTTTTACTTCCCTTATTTTTCTCAGCTAACTCATTTTCATTTTATTTTACAAACCACTGGCCGCAGCAGCGGAAACAGCATTCTTCTACCCAGAAGCAGAAGAAAAAGAAGAAGAAGAAGAAGGGCATTAAAAAAAATCAAAAATTAATTTCAACCTCGCATCTTTTTTTTTTTTTTCTCTTCTTTTTTTAAGGATATTCGGATTACTTCATTATCGGTTTTCTTTCTGTCTCAAGGATCAAAGCAATTCAAAACTGAATGTAAACACAGAAAATTTACTCCTCGTAGGTATGTATGTATATACCTACGTATGTACATAGGCGCTTAAATAATCAACATCCTCGCGGTTAACAGCTTTTTGATTGATTGCTTTTCTATTGATTTTTCCTAAAATCACAACCGAAAATACAGCCACCAAAAAAGGGAAGACAAAAAAGAAAATTCAGCCGATTCTGATCCCACACATACCTACACACACGATTTTAAAACCTCGCTACTGATCCCGGGGGTAATGGCTCTTTTTTTTCCCCTGGGCTTCCCACCGCAGAAAATACAGAAAAATTTACACTATGTGATTCATATCTGTACCAAAAACTGAAGAAAAAAAACCCCCCATAATTCAGGTAATTAAAAACGGGGTGCAAAATCGTTAGCCAGGGTAATAGATCGTCAAGAAATATCAGATGAAGGGAGGAAAACCAGAAGATAATTTATCCAGGGTAATTAGTTTGATGGGATTAATTAACCGGCGAGTTTGTTCCAGAGGATTTGTTAGATATTCCATAATTATCCACGTATGTAAGTGTGGTTATTTACTTTAGGTTGAAATTCAGCCATAAGGATGGCGAGGGGCAGCACCATCATCAAGGGATGTGGGAGTTAGTGGTTGGCGTATAAGGGCACTGGGGTAAGAGCGTTCAGAGTTTCCCCAATTTCCTACATTTCCAAGTCGAGACCAGACCCGGCCAGACCCACTGCTGTACGGAAACGACCAACCAGATTAGGTAACTAAGTCCTAGACATAGGTATACCGCCTTGGTACTTTAAACTCAACTTCAGTTATACTACCCCCATTCCATTCCATTTCATTCCATTCCATTCCCTTGGCTTTATGCTTAAGCTAAACTTCCTGTAAGCCCCGTTGACGTACTTCATATCAAATATACGACTACGGTAGGCGTACCTAATCTTGTCACAATCAGCCAAACATTATAACATATACCTACATTAAACGATATCTTGAAAGCGTATTAGCTAAACTTCGGATATATCCAAGCCTTGATGAAGTTTGATTCACTAAACAAGAAGAAAACACATCATGAAGTACAACTTTTTGTCATTTCGATCAACTCTTCAAGCACTTCGTACATGATTACATGAAAACAGTTGCATCTACCAAGTTTAAATTCAACATGCTTATCAATTGAACATTTTCACATAGTGTAAACTACGGATATTGAGATTTTGTGATAGATGTGCACAAGTGACATTGATGAAGATGATGATTACGAAAAATGACCTAGTAGACCTTGAATGAAATGATATTAGCTAAACTTCCGGATATCCAAGCCTGGAGGAAGTTTGATTCACTAAACAAGAAGAAGAGACATCATAAAGTACAACTTTTTGTCATTTGGATGAACTTTTCAAGCACTTCGTACATGATTACATGAAAACAGTTGCATCTACCAAGTTTAAATTCAACATGCTCATCAATTGAACATTTTCACATAGTGTGAATTACGGATATTCAGATTTTGTGATATATGCGCACAAGTGACATTGATGAAGATGATGATTACGCAGAATGACGTAGACCTTGAATGAAATGATACTTTCAATGAATGCAATGCAATTTCCGTAGTTCAGACGATGAACATATCTATTTTAAATATTCAAGCGGAATTTGGTTCATTTGAGATGATCGATGACTGAGTTATCTTGTACGAATTATTCGATCATGGGTTTATTCTGTGAAATCTGGAAAAAGTTCGCTTAGTTGAAATGTTTTTGTACACAGAAATGGCAATTCTTGATGAAATACGAATAGAAAGACGTAACTTATAGCCAATATCGGAAAATTTACTGTTGTGTATTACGATGATGCTGTTGTGTGGGGATTCGGCTTGAGGCTTAAGAGAAAACACGTCCGAGTGGGTCCCCACAGCAGCATATATTCGCAATCTGATATGGAGATTTTATTACACTCTAGTGTGAGAGGCAGCTGCATTATGTGTGGATGTGACTCATTGTTATTGTTTTTCGAAGCAAGTCCTGCTGCTGCAGTCAAAGCATCCGGTGATACTTTGGCGTCATGTAAGTATAATGATATCAATGTGTCGTTAAAATGATGTGACATCTTTAACGTTTCTATACTCGAAGAGAGAGGGGAAAGAATTTTGATAAGACAGAAAAAGTGGATGCAAAAAAAAAAAAATAAAAATAAAGGGTTCTGAAAATATTATATCAACGAGATTTTGCTCTGTTTCCTCTTTTTCTCTTTTTTTCCTACTTTTTATATTTATGATCAATTATGATTACGCCTGTCTACAGTTTCCGGTCTGCTGCTAGCTCTCTATGCATATATTACAACCATAAATATCTATTCTCGTTCCCTTTTGACTTTAATAATTATTTAACAACGGGTGAACTTTCGGCTCACCGGAAGTTGGCCTAAAATCAATTATTGGTGGATGAAAGAGTCGAACAGTTGTGATAATCGGATGAAAAAGAGTGACTGAAAAAACAATTTTGTTCGAATTTCGGTGCTCCGGGTTCTTCGAATTCGTGATGAAAATGGAATAAACCCTTTTCTCGGAGAACGGGAGCAATTTATTTGTCGGAGTCATCGGGGATGGCGAGAAAGTAGAGAATGAGAGAGAAGGAGAGAGAGAGAGAGAAAGAGAGAGAGAAGTGAGAAGCGTCTCATCAATCGTGAAATGAAGAAAATTCCTTGAACCGTCGAAAACCGAGGCTGTCAAGAAGCCTCTATCAGTTAGCCGAATAAATTGGGTCGCCTGGAGTCGAAGGAATAAGAAACGAGCTGGCTTTTGCCTCTCTCACTGGTCTTAGGGGTGCGGGGCGTGGGTGGTTCAAGTTCGTCTGTGTAATGAGAGACACCGAGGAGAACGAAATAGGGAGAGATATTCTCCAGCGCAGGAGCCACCTATTTCTCCTCGTCCTCTTTCATCCTGTAGAATAATTCTCCTTTATAATATGAACCTGTCTTCTTGGTGATATCGAGTTTTGGAGACACTATGGAGCCTGAAGAACCAGTCCGATACTCTTGCTTGAGCTATAAATTATTTTCATCAAATTGGTAAAATTTTCAAGTGGAAAGTCCCGCTCTGCTCTCTTCGAAAGGGGAGTTGGAAGTTCCACTTAAGAGAAGACCTCGTTAACCTAGGCTGCTGCTTAATGTTCCTCCCATCATCTACTCGAGGCACATTTACATCGTAGTATTTAATATTTATCATCAGCTAAAAGCGATATTTAGTTCAAGTGAAAAATCTGCTTCAATTTCTTCAGCCAACATCAGGTACTTCCAATTTGACTGAACATCGAGATACAAGAATAAGACGTAGCAGCACTATGGTACGGTTCTGCACGGAAAAAATATTGTTGCTGAATTTACTATGTTGAGCAGCTACATACAGCACAACACTTTTTTGTAGTAGAAATTACCACAATTCTAGTATTTGGTACATAGGAGCAAGTAAATTTCAATGTCCTAATGAGTAAATGTTACCACAATAATTGTTGTCATTTCTACTGCAAAAAAGTGTTGTCCTATATCCAGCTGCTCATTTTTTTCCGTGTGCCTTTGGTAACAAGAATGGCTTTTGCTTAGAGAGTCTAAATTCGTGTGGGGCAAAGGTGGACGCAGGATTTCTGTCAGGAGTGGAAAATTTCGTACTTGGGGTTTGATGAAAATGTCCTCCTCTAATTACAATCTAGACTGAAACTGGAGGAGCTGGAGTATAATGAGCATCGTTTACCCTATGACTCGAGATGAGCGTTGCGATATGAGGGGCCCTTCGTCCCTCAGTTTCTCAGTGAGTCCACTCTTGCATTTCTAGTTTCCGAGAGAAACACGCACTCCAGACATTCCCCTGTCTCCTGTCTCATGTCTACCCTGCAGTATTACGCCCTCAAAAGACATCTGTTGCCGTGTTATCGTAACAAGCAACGAAAAGAGAGAAAGTGAGAAAGTGAGAGAGAGAGAGAGAGAGAGAGAGATGGAGTAGATGAAGAGGAGATGAAGGGACCCACGGCGAAGATCTGGAGACTGGATGATGAGGAGGAACAACTAAATGGGTCAAGATGGTGTCTGGAAGGTTTGGAAGGATGATGAGGGGCTCATTTAACAGTTGGAATTATTATTACAGGTTCCCAGAGAACTTTGATGGCTACGGGTTGTATATAAGCTCTGGATCACGAGGTAACATTCGACGTTTAAATACGAGATTATTTTCGTTCTTTGAGCTGCATATGGGTTCCCCTCTTTCCTATTTATTCGAATTTCTCCTACCTCTTCGCGTCATGGGTTTCCGAAGAAAGAAATTTTCCTCGCTTTGAATCATTTTCTTTTTCTTTTCTTCTTCTTCTTCTTTTTCTACTTTGTTTCAAACTCCTTCCTTCCAACTCTCCTTTTTACACAACATTGGATTTCCGTCTCTTCTCTCCTCGTCTCTGTCCCCCTTGACGTTTTTCCCATATAATATAATCTCATTGCCTTCACACATTTTTTTTATTCCATTTTATTATATTTTGCATCTTTTTTTTTTATTTTCCTCCGCCTTTCCATTTACTTTTTTCATATTTTTTCCAGTCTTCTTTTTTCGTTTTTCTTTTTCTACGCTTTCCTTTTCAAGGTAGGCCTGTATTATTAATATACCAACCACATTTCAGAAGTACTACATATGGCTTCCATACGTTTAAACGAAACCACCATAACTTCTTCCCATCCATTGTATCCCAATAATGGAACTCATTTTTCTTTGTATTTTTTCCTCCGCTTTTCCTGCAGCATAAGATTAATTGCCAGTTAGTTTTCCTACTCTGGTTTTCCTTTTTTTTCTTTTTCACAAATCCTACTGTTATTTCTGTCATATACCTTCGTCAACGCTATTTTTCTTGATCATGTATCGGACTGATCCGATGACTTGGATGTAACTTAAGAGCCAATTCTCCGGGGTTTAACGTCATTAAAAGTTCCACTGATCAGAAAAAAGGAAAAATAAAAATACATAAAACAAAAAGGAAGATAAATACTCGCTTGAAAGAAGCACAGCTGAACGTTGCGAAGAATTAATGAGGCAAGAAAATGGGAAATGAAGAAAAGTAGCTCCGGTCCTTAGAGGCACTTTTCATCAGTTTAGAAACCGCAATGTTTCATGGTGTGGATGTAAAATCCTGGAAATCTTTGTATTCCTGGAAACAAAAATCATGCAGAACTATTCCGATGTTCTTTGCACAGATGTGACACAATATAGAAGAATGCCATCAGCCTTATATGAAACTCTGTAATGAATGCTCCCCTTTTATCATGTGTTCATATTTCATCATGAAATTAATGGTATGGTAGTGTTATGGTAAAGGGAAGAATATCGAACGGTTATATTATACAAACAAAGTGTGTATGTAAGTAAGGAGGAAACGGGTGCGTGGTGTGTTTTATCAGCGTGAAAGATTTCGTGTTAACCTGTGCACCATAGTATCGATCGTATTGTTCTCGTTTTAGGGTTCATTCACATTGAATTCATGCACACAACAATAAAAATCCTATAATACCTACATCGATATAACGTGTATACTACATTGAAATTGTTATTGCCATAGCTTTCGCAAGTCCTGTGCACCATACCAGCGCAGTCTAGTAGCTCCCATAGATAGGGTACTGTAATACTATACGTATAGTACATGGGCATTGTGAACAGCAGGCAAATAATGGTAACATTCGAGCTTGATGGTAATAAAGGCAAGTTTACACGGGTAAACAGCTCTCGTAACACAAATTAATAACCATGTGAATAGAAGCGGGATAACTGAACATTCACATATGATGAAAATCTCCGAAACCAATCGCCAAAACTTTCGGCATATACGGATATTAAAACCATTCTGGCAACATTGAGATTCTCCGTGTTGGAAAATGCACTCGATACTTTCATATCAGAGATGAGTAGGTACACAAATTAGGTGAAAGAAAATTGTTCTTTTTTTCCCACACTGCGTGCGCAAAGTTCGATTTTGCGCTCGCATAAAATTCAACATAACGCACGTTGTGTTAAAAACCAAAGTTCGATAAACGTGCAAAAGATGATTTTCGGACGAGTGTTATTGTATTCCGTCGAAAAACTTCACACTCGTCCGAGAATCAACACCGAGGGGGTAACCACTTCAAACTTGTGTGTCCCATCTATTTCACATTTCAAAATCATTTCATATGATTTCACAATTATTTCACATCATTTCACAGGCATTCCATACCATTTCGCGATCATTTCACAAGCATTTCATACCATTTCACAAGCATTCCATACCATTTCATACCATTTTATACCATTTCGCGATCATTTCATACTATTTCACAAGCATACTATTTAATACATATAAACACACCATTTCATACCACTTCACACTATTTCGAGATCATTTCACAAGCATTTCATACCATTTCACAGGCTATTCACAAGCATTTCACAGGCATTTCACACCGATTCACAGTCATTCCAAACCATTTCAGACCATTCCAAACCATTTCAGACCATTTCAACCCATTTCACAATTATTTCAAAATTATTTCATACCATTTCATAGCTAATCCCAACTATTTCACGAGTATTTACAAGCATTCCATACCATTTCATACCATTTCGCGATCATTTCATACTATTTCACAAGCATACTATTCAATACCTAAACACACCATTTCATACCACTTCACACTATTTCGAGATCATTTCACAAGCATTTCATACCATTTCACAGGCATTTCAGACCATTCCAAACCATTTCTTACCATTCCAAACCATTTCAACTCATTTCACAATAATTTCAAGATGATTTCATACCATTTCATAGCTAACTGTCCCAACTATTTCACGAGTAGTTACCCCCCTCGATCAACACTTTCGCACTAAGTATCGAAAAGTACTATTTCCTCGTTGGGAAAAATCCTACGAATTAAATAAAAATCGGTATTGATTATCTCGAACGGGGTAAGCGTGTAGGTAGGTATATCAAGCTAGCTGGTAGAAGGGTAACATGAACGACATAAAAATACAAAGGCTTTGTAGTGTATAGTCCGTTGTTCGGTTATCCGTATTCGTATACATATTTACTAGGTATATGTTGGTATACCTGTATATATAGGAGAGACATCGGCTTATAGAATCGTCAACGTGTGCGATAGTAATCCTTTACGAATTTATGGATTATGTGTATATGTATGTAGTTGTTCACTAGGTAGGTAGGTAGGTAGGTAGGTAGGTAGGTATGCGTGACTGGAATTTAGTTCATTGGAACACAACCCCTATAGAGTATAACTTCGTACGATCGATATACCAACAAGAACTCATGCTGTAACCCTTTATTTTACGATATTAACGGCCTAATCTTGATTTTTGACTCCGAATCGATATCCGATCAATGAACTATAGGAAAAACGTGCGGATCCTCGGTTTGTGAAAATTGTGAGTCCAATTTTTCCATCATATAAGAGAAGAGCTCATATCATGCCCATATCATGGGAATCTTCTGAAAACATTTTCTTCGGATACCAAGATCCCGAAGACGTGAAGATTTTTTGAAATTAGCAAAATTTCGTGCTCGATTTTGAGGGAAGAAAGTTTCAACCAATGTATTCTCTGTGTCTCTCACTTGATGTGGAATTGTCTGATCTGCATGTGCCCCCAGGGTCGAATTTTACGCGAATAGCGCAGAGATAAAATGTTGGAAAAATGCAAAGGTGAATCGATTGGCTTCCCGCACCCGCAGAAAGAAAGCCTTGACGACGTTAAGCCCTCGTCTCTCTTCTGATCCCGACTCCTTTTATCCTTTATTTCACCCCGCCTCCTCTGTCGGGAAGGCCTTAAAATTCTTTCACACTCCACCTATTTGCTTGGTATTTCATTTTTTCTTTTTTTTTTTTTTTTCTTCTTCTTATTTTCTTCTTTTTTGTTCAAATTTTTTATCATGAAAATATACCGCGAGACGACAGAGCAGACAGAGAGAGTGCATGGGGGATGTGAAAATAGGAAAATATATAAAAAAAAAAAAAGCTTCGCTCAATTCCTGGCGAATAAAGAGACGGCGGCGGCTTGTTGGATTGCACAATGAGTTTTGAGTTACAGAGAAACTGGGAGACCCGCAAAACCACCGACTAAATTATACAATAGGCGAGCTTCTCGAAGAACCTGGTTACAGGCATCTCCCATTACACTTCGTTTTTTTTTTTTTTTTTTTTCTAATATTGTTTTTTATTTTTTTTTACAAAAAACAAGTAAAAATTCCACCGTTTCTTCATGCGCAACAGGAGGAAGAGAAAGAAAGAGAGAGAAAGAGAGTAAAAATAAAGATATATTGCAGGCTACTCAAATTATTATCATTATACACTGCCGGATATTTTTTTTACGTCTACAACTACCACTACTGTACAATGTGGGCACAGCAATTATTAAGAAATGAGAGAGCGTAGACCGCAGCCTGAAAAAAGCCTTTTCTTTATGTCTATGTTTGCACTGCACTCTCAATAGTTTGTATACCCAATAAAAGAGCCAGTAGTTTAGTTAATAATACTTTGAAATTTATTTTGAGGCAACGCACTGTATTCCTGATAAAAAACTGCGACGATTTTGTACCACTGCGAAATTCGTGGCTCTGATAGTTTTCAAATTAGAGCGAATTTAAGTCACTGACCAATAGAGAGTGAGAGCGCGATGCGCGCCGTCTGGCGGTGGCGTCTCATAACCGCGCGACCGTTACAGTTCAAACTTCAATTCGCTCTCATTTCGGAACTATTCAACTCTCGGATATTTGGCTGGGACAATTTCGCCGCGGTTTTTGACAAAGAATACTGCACTAATGAAAGAAATATGAGCTTATGTGTTGGGGTGTCAGTCCTGTCGACTGGGAATAAAAACGAAAATACCTGAGTTAGTTGAAAAGATGGAAGGCTGAGTAAGGGCCTCAAGAGCTGAGCAGGGGAGTAGGAAGAGATGGAAACGTCGTTATATCGCGTACCTAGAGAGTACAAAGTAAAAGCGAAGATCTCGTACCTTCATGAGCCAAGCTTCAGCGACTCTTTGAAAAGGATGAGGTACGAAGGGATGAGAAAAAGATAGGAAAGAGGAAAGCGAAAAAAGGAAACGGGGAAAAAGGAAAGAGGAAAGAGAAAGAAGAGGCTCAGCGTTGATGCAGACATAGCCATAGCCCGCTCAACGAAATTTCATAAACTTTGCAGTCTGGAAACTATAAAGTTGGGGGTTTGGATACGTGAAGGATATAATATGTGAATGTATGTATGTTGGTCCAGAGATCTGCACACACCTACAGCATCGCCTCTCATCTCCAGGGAATAATCCAACCCTTGAAAAGGCTAACAACGGCTAACAGTAAAGTAAACAGAATTGTAACGTCGAAGAGAAGAAGAGGAATAGGAGGAAGAAGACGAAGAATGCACGTGCTGGATACTAATCCCTGCAATTAATGTCTGCGATCCCAGGTCTCTGTTCTCATTAATACTTCCTCCACCACCTCCAGGGTTTTCCGGCAGAAAATGTTTCGAATCGATATTTTGATGCACGTTTTCATGGGTTTCAGTTTTTATCAGCAAATTTTGGAAGAGAATTCAGTTCTCCATGCGGTGGGTGAGGTCTGCGGCTATTCATCAGCTTTTGCGGAGTTATACGTCAACGTCCAGTATGTGAATCCTGGTCTTTGATACCCGGGAGATATCCCCAGATTAATTAGGTCCCTATCGCACCCTTTCTCGGCTCTTGGTCAGGGGCAGACTGGCTCTTAATCCGGATTTGAACAGTCGAGTAATTTCGGAAAGTACCTTGCGGCGATTTGGTATAAAGTAACGATGATAATGATAATAATGATATTTCTGCACGGGGTTTCGCTCGTTGGAAATCTTGCGCGAATATTGGAGGAAAACTTACTGACGTAGCTGTATATATAGTAGAACCGAGAGTTTGGCTTCCCGCCATCACCGAACGTTAGCTTTTCAGGGGAGTTAACGTTAAATGAAAAAGTTAGCTAACTGAAAGGTCAGAAAGATTCGAAAGTTGGTATTGGGGGTATTAGGAAAGCCTTTGGGGAAACTCTTGCCGAAAACTTTAACCCATAGGTATACATCGCCCTGAACTCCCTGTAGACAATGAAATGTTCGAAAAGCGGTTTATACCGAGAGATAAATAATTTGATCAAATTTTGCATGAAAATGTCGAGGCTAAAAATTCAAATAAAAAATTGGAAGGATTATTCCTAAAAATCAGAGGCATCTGCAGATTGACAGGCGTTACTTTATTATAAAGCCGCATGTGAGAGAAGAAATAACGAGGAACGTTTTATCGGCTGAGATATGTACGTCGTCGTCGTTAGTTGGTTCGCAGCATCCGGTTGCAAGGCGAGATTAATACGCCCTCACCTCGCCTCGCCTCGACCTGCGGCCTTTCTGCAATCCTTCCTCTTCCTTCGTATTCCTTGCTAGGTATACGAGATTGCATCGAGCATATCCATCTTTCCGCGGCTATTCCCGGATGAGATAAGTTGAATAAAAGAAGAAGGTACGAGATTGTATAGCGCGGTTTATCCACTCAGAAATCGTCTCTGAATAGCATAATTTATGTATTACTATTCGTCAAGTGTTATGTTCTGAGGATTCTATTCCGTAGAAAAAAAAAAATCGAGACGATATTCCCCCGGCGAAAATATCGACGGTCTGACAGTTTTCAAATAGGAGCTAATCGAAGGTTTGAAAAGTAACGGTCGCGCGGCCGCAGGACGCCACCGCCAGTTGGCGCGCTCAGTCGTAAATTTCAAATCGGTCTAGTTTGAAAACTATTAGACTCACAAAAAATTTTCGCATACAAAATCGTCGCAGTTTTTCACGAATAATACGCTCGTAATATTTTTGAATCTACTTTATCTGATCTTGCTTCTAGTTTCAATGTTTTTCGACTAGTGTTTGGGCGCCATATGATATTAACAGCGCGGGCGGCTCTAGCCAGTACTTAAATCTACTGAAAAAAAAAAATCTTCATTTGAAAATAGAATCACGCGGACCAAATGGCCGGAGAAAAACATCTGTCCGGTTAGAACAGGTAGCTGATCCAAGGACAAGGGAATAACAGGTATGCGTTGCTCAGGAGAAATCCAGGTAGATATCTATAGGTATATACATTTAGGCGAGCAGGTGTCGGGCAGTGATTCTCTTCTTGAAAATCAAGACTGGGCAGCTCTGCAACTTCGTTAAATACTGATCAGTGACCATCTGCTTATCGAATTTTATACCCTGTTCGAGTTTTATATGGGCAAAATTCATTTTATCGTCTCGTTTATTTTCTTCAGTACGAATCCTTGGAATAAAAAAAAAAAAAAAAAAAAAGAAAAAGTGGGGAAACGAATGTAACGGAGTATGATATGAAAAAATAAATTTGTAAGAATGAGAAAGGCGGCGAGTATATAATTCATTAGTAAAAATGTGTGTTCTGTTAGGAATATAAAAGGAATAAAAAAATAAAAAATTAGAAAAAAAATAAATAAAAAAAAATTGAGACTGAAAGTATATAACTATACATATAAGAGGTTGTTAAAAAAGTTCGATACTTTATACTTTACTCTGACTGGAGGTTTCTCGAGTGGCATGAACGGCAACGGACCGACGAAACGAAACGAAACGGGGAAGAAAGAAATGAGTCGATGAATCGTCGAGGAGGTATAAAAAGTTTTGTAACTTAGAAGACGACGACGAAGAAGAAGAAGAAGAAGAGGAAGAAGAAGAAGAAGAAGGACAAGGAGAAAGGGAAGTTGCTCAAGTTTCTTTATATCGCGTCCCCGTGTTTCCTTCCGGCTTTTATACCATAGACGGGTATAAAAACCTTCGACAACTTCTTTTTGCTCAGGGCTTCCGCATATTATCGCACAAATTCTCCGCGCACGAAACTTGATAAAAGGACCTCTTTCCCGATAATAAACGATCACTCATTCGATTTCATCAATAGCAACAAAAAAATAAAAATAAATCGATATTCTTTAGAGAAAAAGTACCTCGTATATCGGACGATAGGAGGTTGTTGTTACCAAAATCTAGAAAGTTCAATTTTCTTGAACCAGATCTGGAAATTTTTCCTGCATACAAAAATTTGGGACTTTTTCATATCGTCGTTTATGAAACAATCAGATATTTCTAAAAAAAAAAGGTGTGGTTTTCGGATACTAGAAGTTCGAGATTTGTAAAAAGTCATATTTTTTTTTTTTTTGCAACGAAACTTGAGTAAAACGATCAGTGTATAAAATATTCTGTATAGAATCGAGTTCTGTAACGCTCATGCTGCAGTCTGCAAACTATGTGAAAGAGCTGCTGCTGGCTCAGTCCATCAGGAGTTTGCAGGACCGGTTCTTCCTCACAAGCATAAAACCTGGGCAGGTAAATGTATACAATGTATATACGTACTATATATACACGTATTTATATAATATGGTATAATGCGGTTTGTGTAATAAGGATTTGCTTCTCTTCATGCTGCATGCACCTCGAGAGCTGAATAATCTCTTTTATCAGTAAGTAGGGAATTATACATTTACTCAATCACCACATATGCATGTATATGTATGCACAATGTAATAACAGTAAAACGTTACGGCGAGTTATATTCGCGATTATTCGATACCCCAGGGCTTGATTTTTGCGGTTTAAACCGATACTTATCGACAACATTCAAGGTGGTGGGCTGAATGGAAAGACCGTTTTGAATTCCGTCATTGTAAAATAACGGTGCGATTAGTGAAGTATGTGAAATTCAAACGAAATCAATTAAATCTAGATTGAAATTTTTTCATCGAAATCGCACACAACAGATTTTTTTTTACAGTCAAAAAAAGAAACATGTGACATTTTTTGAAACACGATTTGTATAATCTGTGAAATTCATCTGCGATTCGATCAACTATTTGTTAATTGATGAGTGAAATTTTGAAGAATTGATAATCGCGTCCTTAAAGGCCCATCCCTAGTCACCCACCTAATTTTGGTCGAAATGTGTGACATTTCGATTAATATCCGAGCCCAGGGGTCAAAAACACAAAAAAGGCAAACTTATCGCAAATTCTATTTCAATTCCGAACACATAGGTCCAAAAAAATGTTCGTTTCGTGCGAAAATAGAGTCCACAGATGATTTTTACATTGTTACAAAATTATTCGAATTCGATTTCGTCGAAACCGAACGAAACGAACATTTTTTTTTTGGACGTATGTGTTCGGAATTGAAATAGAATTTGCGCTAAGTTGGCCTTTTTTGCGTTTTTGACGCCTGGGCTCAGATAATAATCGAAATGTGACACATTTCGACCAAAGGGAGGTGGGCGACTAGGGATGGGCCTTAATGAAAAATTTAATGAAATCTGTGAAAATTTCCAAATTTTCTTTAGAGTTAATGAAGACAATTGAAGACTATTCTCTCTTTACTCACTACTTCAATCAAGATATAAATTCTACAAGGAACGTGTGAAATTGGTGAAATTTATGAAAATCTGTTATCAAAAAGTTAAAATCTTAAAATTTTCACTAAAAATCTCAAATAAATTGTTGAAATTTGAAAAATCGTAGAAATCACTGAACCTGATGGATTCAGTTTTTGGAATTGAATCGATGGATCAAAAGTGAGCATAATCTTTACCGTCATGTGGCAAAAGGTTGGTGTTCATGATTTTTATGAAATCTAGATGAAACGCAATACATTTTTTTTTTCTTCAAAAAATCGTTTATGCAGAGAAATCCGCAGAGATAGGATAATCTCGATATTCATAATAGGAGAGGACGGAGTTATGCAATGGGAGACGCATGTGGTGAGATACAGATGTGTTACAAACACGCAATATAGAAACTCGCGTAAGTTACGTGTTTCCCATATCGTAGGAAGGTATGTACTTACGTATCTGGCTTATACCTTATATTCCCAGAGTATAAGGGGAAACTATACGATACGATACGTCGACGGATCGCATACCTGAGAAGCAGGTGCTGTTCTTCAGCTTCTTTCAGGTTCAACCACTTTCTGTCTCTTTCCCTCCCTTTCCCTCTTCATCTTCATCTTCATCTTAATCTTAATCTTAATCTTCGTCTTTTGCTGGCTCACCCCTTTCCGTTTTTTTTTTTCTTTTTTTTTTTTTTGTCCCTTACTACAGCTCTTAATGTCCATTGAATGAAATTCTCTAACAAAACTGGAAAGAAGAACTCTGAGAATAAATGTCTAAATTCATAAAAATCAATTAATTATTTTCAATACGATTGAATTTGTCAAACTGTCTTCTCGTGAAAAGAAGGAATGGAAGAAGCTCTGATTGACGTTCAGAATTTAAGGTCTGCTACCCTCCCATTGAAAAAAAATCGGAGAAATATACAGAGATTAAATTTTTTTTTTTTTTTTTTTTTATCAAGGGTCGGTTCACTTCGAGATGATCGATTTCAACATTACGTCGATCAAATATAAATGAAGAAGAATCTAATACTCTGCAGATGAAAAAAAAAAAGTATAAAATGAAATAACAGCCGAATGATGTTGAAGGGTATGTACTCCGTGTTTCCTGCTTGTCTAAATTTGTAAAGATTTCTTATATTCAAAAGATTTTCGTATATTATTTCTCTCACAGTTCTTTTATTTTCCCAATTCTATCAAGAATTTACGAAGCTACCCTATAAACTCATGTCTCGACAACCATTTGCCATGAAATTCATAAACCATACTCTAAGATTTAATGAAGCAGTGAGCGAAAACGTGAGGTGGAATGAATTGGTGACAGCGGTGGGATACGCGGATTGAAATCTCCACAAATTGCTGCTGATCGAAAACCCTGAATAATAATTTGAGTGGGTCTGGGTATGGTACCTAAAACGAAATATAATTCCAGAAATTTAATCGCACTAGATGTATGTATGTATGTACCAGCTCTGGACTAGTCGACTCATATTTAATTCAATATTTGTTAGCCCGTATACGAGTCGCTTAATTGCATCGTTGACTACTCTTTGTTCTGGCGTAGGTTTTCGTTCAACAGTCGTCGCATACCTGTTGAATTTTCCCTCTCCGTCATAGGTATGGAGATATATTATATGCATCTAGATTCTGGAATTAAGAGGGTGACGTGACCTCCTCTGAGAGAACTTGACAAAACTTCAAAGTAGGTGAAGCAGGTGAAGTGAAGTGCATATTTATATCATAGTTAACTCTTCACTTTGTATAATGTGCAATATCAGGTCAAATGAACAGAAATTAATGAGGATTTAGGGCTCGATGAAGCAGGAACATAAAATTTTTCATTTTCATGCAACTAAAATTAACTATACTGATGCGATCGTGAACTACAACTTGAAGAAGCTGCGTGCAGCCATGTTACGGATATAGAGAGCAAAGGGAGAATATAGAGGAAAACGACCACACTAGCTGCACCACCGTTGATGCTGGATGGTGTAAATTTAGAAAAGGGGAGTCTCGCATGGTGCCGTTTATTCTTAAAGGTGAAAATAACGTGGTGCTAGAAAGCAGGCAGTATTGAATGCTTCCAGACGACATCAAGTTTCAAAATCTGGACATAGACTGGTTCTATAATTTTTTTTTTTTTTTTCTCATTTTTTTCAAAAAAAAATAAATAAATAAAAATCGAGTATTCAGAGCGAGAATCTGATGCATAGATGAAGTATTTCTTGTTTAACGGTTTATGCGGAGATATTATGGTGTAGATTTGCAATGAGATTAGAGTTAGACGGGAAGGGAGTGAGCTGATCGAAGCAACGGATTCTCGAGGCTGATTACTGTAATTATTATACTATAAACCCTTTGAGATATTTCTAGCTGCAGAACGGAATCGGCTGAGATGTATAGTTAATCGGAAACCTGATATGTGCAGGAGAGAAGAGAAAGATTATTAGATGATTAGAAGCCGTGTTCTTTGTTTTTTTTTTTTTTGTTTTTTTTTTTCTTCTTATGAAATTCAGGAAGATTTTTAAGCATTTTAGATCAAAGTTCATTTCTATGTGGGCGAAATGATGGGTGAAAATTTGTGTAGGTGTGATGAATGGTAAAATGGAAAAATGGTAAAATGGTCGAAGTAAAATGAAAAAATGAGCCAAATTGTGGGATCAAAAGATCATAGAATAGTAGAATGGTGATAAAAAAATTAGAAAAAAAGTAAAATGTGAATGCTAGTCGAGTAAAATGGTAAAATGGCGCAATATTAGAAAGTTAGGATTGTAAAATGGCGATTTTAAAATGAAAAAAGGGTAAACTAAATGAAAATAGTAAATGGCACACTGGTAAAATGTCAGAGCTGTAAAGTATAGTGAGTTGAAAATGAAAAATGGTTGAAATACGGATGCTGGAACAGTAGAAAAAATGGTAAAATGGTAAAATGGTAAAATGGAACAGTGACGAAACGTGGGAGTTGTATGTACATGTTAGTAATTTCAACATGGGAAAAGGGTAAAGTAGCAATGTCTGTATGGTAAAAAGAAGCTAAATGGTAAAATGGCACGATGGTAAAATGTCGGAACAGTAAAGTAGTGACTTAAAATTGAAAAATTGTTGAAATACGGATGTTAGGATAATAAGAAATGGTCAAATGATAAAATGGCACAATGGTAAAACGTGCGAAGTGTAAAGTAGTGATGTAAAAGATGAAAAGGGTGTTGAAATACGAACAGTAAAATATAGTAAACCGGTAAAATGGCCCCATAGTAAAATGGCTAAATGGTAAAATGGCAAAATGGCAAAAAATTTGAAAAAATTCTTAAATCGTCAAGGTTTAAAAACGATGAAAAGTGAACATTTCAACATAAGCTATAGTTTCGCGTGTAGGGGTAGGATTTCTCGCCATGGTATGTCAAAATTTCAGCGAAAGACCGCATCTCAACCGCATCGTTTGGATGCTTAAGACAAACCCATGCATACATACGTATATTATGTACATACATACTTACTTACTCACATGATACATAAACAAATATTGCATGCATAATTTACATATCTACTCGAGAGATATCTATATATGTATGTATGTATGTATGTATGTATATATGTATGTAAAAAGGAGGAGGAGGAGGAGGAGAATGAGGATGAAGGGATCGAAAAGGGAATTGGAAGGGAATACATATATACATATATGTATATACTATAACCGCAAGGGCGTATATATATGTATGTATGTATATATGTAAGAGACGCGATGCAGGAATACCGGGCAAGCCAAAGAGAGAAGAGGCGTGCTTCTGATCGGAAAGCCGATTGTATTCACGGGGAGTCTCTGACCTTTCTTCAAACAATACGTACTACGTATGTACCTACCCAACGCAATACACATACATACATATGCGATATACATATATAGGCGTACAATCAGGTTCGATGCCACATGTAGTATATATATCAGAGGGCGAAACGAAACGGAACAAAACAAAACAAAGAAGGGGAAAAAAAAAAAAAAAAAAAAAAGAAAAAGGGACCATTTATGTATAAGGGCGCGGTTACGTCCAAGAAAATATCAGAATTTCAAATTTTAGATCAATCGATCGAAAATCTTTTGTTATCGATTCTTTTTTTTTTTTTTTTTTTTTTTTCTCCCTATACATACATATCGATGGACTAATTCCATAGGGGCGTAAGTGACAAAAAATTTTTTTTTTCGCGGATATGCCCAAAAGATTCTCCATTGCATGAAAAAGATTTTGCCACTATAAGAACGGATTTTTTTTTTTTTTTGCGGCTTACGCCCGTTTGGCATTAGGCCATCGATATAATTGAAAACTATATATACAGGGTGTTCCAGACCTCGCGACGAATATTTCACAGGGTAAATCTTGATCAAAAATGGGATCGAAATTTCCTCAGCCGATTTTTTTTCAAATGCATATCTTTTCCGTTATAATTAATTCAATTTCAGTCAATGACGCGCGGCTTACGAACGGCCGCGCGTCGGTGTGCTTACCGCTCGGTTGTGTGCACTTTTTTTCGTGGCGACAATAGGGCGAGAGACGCGCACACAACCGAGCGGTGATTACACCGACAAACGGCCGTTTATAAGTCGCATGTCATTGGCTGAAATTAAAATAATTATAACGGAAAATCCATGCATCTCCGAAAAAATCGGCTGAGGAAATTTCGATCCCATTTTTGATCAAGATTTACCCTGTGAAATATTCGTCGCGAGGTCTGGAACACCCTGTATTATATAAGATGTAATTATACGATCTCTCGATTTTGATCGATTTGAACAAACGATATCACGATTTTTTTTTTTTTTTTTTTTTCTTTTTTTCAATTTGCGAATTTGGATTTAGAAAATTTCGAAAAAATCGGTACAAAAATATCGTACGATTGATAAACCCGCTTGATACTACAATTTTGGAATCGGGAATACACGAGTTTTTATTTTGAAATAATAAGGAATATCGCGATCGACTGTCGAATATCGAAAGTCGATTTTTTTTTCTTCTTTCTAGTAGAAACGAACGTTCGATTTTTTCCTGCCCATTATTCGACGATGAAATTCTGTGGATTTGAGATTTTTTTATCACAGAGTTTATGAGATGAATTCATCGAGTTCATTGCGAAGACGTGAAAATGGGGTGAAAATTAGAAATGAAAATAAATCGAGTAACCAATTAATCTTTAATTTAATTATTTATTTTTTTTTTTTTCTCATAATCGTTGAACTTCCCGCAATATCTATAGGACGCTGTAATAATCAAGCTTTATACTTTTCTCCAGCGTTATATTATATTAGAGCTTAGAAGAAGACGAGAGATAAGAATAAAAGACAAGAATGAGAATGTCGTAATGAAATTAATTACGAGTAACGAGCCACTTCCTTTAAATACAGACTCCAGCATTGTCTGGTTTGTAGGTGCGGTATTTGATATCAATAAGAATTTACTTTGAAAAAAAAAAAAAAAAAAAAAAAAAATCGATAAAATAAGAAGATGCGTTGAAGAAAGAAAAAAAAAAAAACAAAAAAAAAAAAAAAACACAAATTGATAGAAAGTCGATTTAGATCGTTATCACAATGAAATTATCGAAAACTATTATAGATGATAATTCATTTTTTTTTTTTTTTTTTTTAAACTATAAAAGTTCGTATCACTCATTCCCTTGTGATCTAAGCTACGTGATGTCAAATTAGAATTGTTCGAGTATCAAATTAGACGTAAAAAAAAAAAACCGATAATGTTACCCCAAAAAAAAAAAAAAGAGAAAATTAAAATTGAAAAATTTGCATCAGGGCTCGAGTTGTAAGTATAATAATTATCATACATCCCCATCGTCCATTACTCTTCTGCCATTACCCTACTATAATTAAAATTTAATACCCGCGGTTTGTTCGCGGTATTTAAATACTTTATAATAGGTTTATACTTTATGTTTATATGCTACTACTATCGTTAGTAGTACACATTCACTTAATGACTGTAATTAAACGTAGCATATATAAACTGCGATGTTATTGAAATAGCTAAAACTAGACGAGCCGCAGGGAATCATCCGTTAACATTATTATACCATATATTATTAGGGTGGTCCTCATTTAGAATTCGGACACAAATTTTTCACCCGGTACTCCAAAAATCGGTTCCAAATAATTCCAAAATAATTCCCTATAATTTATGTTTCAAATTTTTATCTCAACTCCTTAAACTTTTTTTTTTTTTTTTTCTTCTTCTTCTTCTTCTTTTTTTTTTTTTTTTTGTTTTTTATGATTGAATAAAAAATTTTCAATTTTCAGATTTTTACTACACAATATTTTCTTCAAGATTTTGTTTACCTTATATTACTATGTCGTAACTGCAGTATATAGTATAATATATATATATATGTATGTATACAATAACTCGTTGCAGCTTAAACCGCAGATTTGCATTCTATCTGGAGAATAAGGCGGTGGTGTATACTATAGCAGCCAATTTCAACGAGACAATATATTTGCATTTAGAATAGAATTTTCAATATTAATCTTCGTTCATTCGTTTTCATAAATTACCCATGTACATACATTTAGTTATTTAACATTTATCTATTCATATAGTTTCAGAATTAAACGATCTTAAATTATTTTTTCTTACGAAAATTAAGAACGTTCTTAGAGAACTTTAAGAGAAAAAAAAAAAAAAAAAAAAAAAAAAAAAAAAACTATCTAAAAATACAAAAACTCATCAAAAACTCGTCACGATTAATTTTACCTAATTTTTCGAAATTTCAATATTCGATTCTTCCGGATTGAAAATCCTGTTTTTTTGTTTCATTCTCAGCCAGGAATATTCTTCGAATCCGTTCATTATTAATATCGACGTTAAACTAGAAATGAAAATTCTTCTAAAAGTATGAAGAGTACAAAAAATAAAGGAATTTTTTTTTTTTCCAAAATTTGATTATTTTTCTTTCCTTCAAAACTCCGACGATGAGAATAATTCGTATCCAAAATTTCTGAACAATTGTGTAAAAAAAAAAAAAAAGAAACCAAATTGTTCGCCGATATGATGTTGAAATTTGAGATTAAATACAAAAAATCGTCGATATATTAATTTTTTTTTTTTTTTTTTTTTTTTTTACTTCTTCAGATTACAATTTATATTTGGACAGAGAAAAAAAAGTTGTTCGAATTCGATAGTTTTGTATATAGAAAGAGGCTTGAAATTTCTTCAAAACTTTATCCGAGGCACGATGTGTAATAATTAAAAGAAAAAAAAAAAAAAAAAAGAAAAACGAGAGAGATTGGGGGAAAAAAAAACATTTAAGTTGATTTATGTTCGTCTTATGAATGAGAGTGTTTAGAAAAAATTATACACGAGATATTTCTGGACGCCCTTTACACTTCTGAGATAAAGTTGAGTTAATATACTAGTATCTGTATTATTATTTATGTTAAGATGCTATCGGGTTTAGAACGTCGAAATCCATTAGTACCATCCGCCGCGACGCCAACGCATAACGCATAACGCATAACGTAAAGCTTCAAAAATTCATTTCCATAACGTACTGGGTTACATACATTCATTCATTCATTCATTGAATCATTCATTTATTCACTCCCTGGGTCTTATAGGACCTGGGTGGTTGGTGCGGGTATCCCCCAAATTTGTAAATCGAGAGGCGAGATAGATTTATTATATTCGACGTCGAAATTCCGGAGGGAGCAGATTAATGTCGAAGGAAATTTGTCGAATCGAAATTATGTGAAAGTTAAAATCACAAAAGGTTAAAAAAAAAAAAAAAAAAAACTGATCCAATTTTGCGGATAGACAAAATTTTTAGAGGAGTGGCTTATTCTCAGATTCATTTCTCACATTTCATCTCACATGTATTCAGAATTCTTCAGGGATATGATTATTCAACTTAGAAAACAAAAAAAAAATTGTTCAAATTTTGTCGCAAAATTGTTGTCAATCGAAATTTTGTCTAAATAATGTTCATAGTTTTTTGTCTCTGCTGAAAGTTTTCAGAAAAATGGTTAAAGAGAGGAAATTTTGTCGGAAAATTGTTCGGAAACTTTGAAATTGTGTCGAAAATTTTTCGAAGTGACGAAATTTCGTCGAAAAATTGTCGAAGAGATGGAAATTTTGTCGGAAAAATTGTTGGAAAACTCAAATTCTGTTCCGAATTGCTTGAACAGTTTCAAAATTTTGTATGAAAATTGTTGAGAAACTTGGAAATTCCGTTAAAAAATTGTTGAAAAACTGAAACTTTGTATAATAATTGTTGAAAAACTTTGAAATTCCGTGAGTAAGTTCTTGAAAAACTCAAATTCTGTTACGAATTGCTTGAACAGTTTCAAAATTTTGTATGAAAATTGTTGAGAAACTTGGAAATTCCGTTAAAAAATTGTTGAAAAACTGAAACTTTGTATAATAATTGTTGAGAAACTTTGAAATTCCGTGAGTAAGTTGTTGAAAAACTCAAATTCTGTTACGAATTGCTTGAACAGTTTCAAAATTTTGTATGAAAATTGTTGAGAAGTTTCGAAATTCCGTTAAAAAATTGTTGAAAAACTGAAACTTTGTATAATAATTGTTGAGAAACTTTGAAATTCCGTGAGTGAATTGTTGAAAAACTGAAACTTTGTATAAAAATTGTTGAAAAACTTTGAAATTTTGTTGAAAAAATTGTTTTGAAAAAGTGAAATTTTTTTTTTTCTTCAACATTGTTGAAAAAGTTGACAAATTTTGTTTTGAAAATCGTAGAAAAACCGAAAGACGTTTGTTTTGAAATTCTGAAAAATGATTTTAAATTTTTGTCGGGATGTTGAATAACGTTGAAATTAATTTACTGTCAATTGATTTTTCTAAAAGCAATTCGAAATAGTGTAAAATCGGTAAAAACCAGTCCGTAAGAAGAAGAAAAAGAAGTATACTTGTAATAATAGATAGTAAATCGTAATTAGGAATCGGTTTGTAGTTAGTTACAATTTATCGGCTGCAAATGGATGAAACGAAGAAATGTGAAGCTTCAAGAAAGCTCATTTAAAATCTAATTTACGAGTTTCTCGTACTACACACACAGCCTTTGGATAAAAACTTATATACACGTCGGAGAAATAGATAAGATAGTATATTAAGACTATATTACTAACTCTAGACGCTGCGCGAGCTTCCTGCTTTATATAAACGACAGAACCAAGCGCGGATGCAGTGTCCCGATCAAATTTCGTATGGTATCATTATATAAAATCGATGATGAAATTGATCAACGATATGAAGAAAAATAATTTCATATTTTTGTCTTACAAACTAAAAATAAAATTTGATAAAAAAAAAAATTGAAAAAAAAAACAGAAAAACAGAATTTAAAAAAAAAAAAAATTGAATCTTTGACGAACCTTTTTTGATTCTTGAAAACTCCGACTCTCTTCCCTCTGGAGGAGAGATCCTTTTCCTTTTCCTTATTCTTTTCCTTTTCCCTTTCTGCGCTTTACCACGATATAATATTAAGATTAGGTAAATTTTTAATCACTGTATAATAGATTAATCAAGTCACATATATAGTGTATAATAATATATATCAATGTAGGTATATATCGACTGTCGATAAAACAGTATCAGATATATTATTTATCGAATATCCACTGTGTTTGATTTAATATATATATTTTACGTTTAAATTGTTATTATTTATTAATTAATTATTAATATTTGTTTATTTAATAATAATAATTAAACAACACTCAGGCGATTATTATATTCATATTTTTTTGTTTTTTGTTTTTTAGATATAGTACAGAAATGTAGCACGTTTTTAAATTGATAATACATAGGTACTACATACATTACATCAAATAATTAATTATTAAATATTATTATTATTATTATTATTATTATTATTGATCACTATCCATATACTCAGAAATTGAGGGGAAAAAAAAAAAAAAAAAAAAAAAAAAAAAACAAAGAAAGAAAGGTAAGAAGAACAGAGAGAGTTTGTCAAATATAAATATTTTCGAAATTTTCTATATGTATTTCGTTAATCCCTGTGATGATTGTGTGATCACTTGGGGGGCTTGATGTTTATTAACCGACCCGAGGTCGTGGGATCGAAAAGTTAATAAGAAACTGTAGATATTATACAAGAGGCCGTAACACTGATTTGATTTAAACAAAAATTGAAAAACTGTGATAATAACAAAATAAATTCTTCAATTTTATTATTTTGTTATATTATATTATATTATATTTTATTTTATTTTATTTTATTTTATATTATCTATCCCCCGCACCTAGTCACTTTTTTTTTTTTTTATCGATTTATTGATCAAATTCTGAACACACTAATTATTCTTAAATTTTGTTGATTTAAAAAAAAAAAAAAAACAACAACAGCAACAATAATTATTATAATTGTTATTATCTTTACAGCGATTTTTATACCCTGTGTGATTTATCTTCTCCTTATTATTATTATTATTCTTATTCTCATCATCATTTTTCAAAGAATTAATTGAATTGTTGACAAAAAAAAAAAAAAAATTGAAAAATTGAAAAAAAAAAAAAAATTAACAAAAAAAAAAAAAAAAAACGAAAAAAAAATCGACCTAAGATTTACAACAATTAATTAAACTAATATCCACGATTATAAGATAATATTCACGTATTATTACTTATCATATTCTATATGATTTTTTTTATTTTTTTTTTATTTTTTATTTTATTTTATTTCTTCTTCTTTTTTCTATCCTATCTGTATCAATTCATTCGTTTTTTTTTATCTTTGATCAGTTTCATCGAAGAAGAAAAAAAAATTCGTGATTTTTTATTTTTTTTTTTTTTTTTTTTTTTAATTTTCGTTTTTATTTCAATTAATTAAACACTCATATATATTTATGTATATATAGGTATAGGCAATTGTCTTATCACACTGCACTAATTATTCAAAAACACATCGATGTATGACAATATTCATTTATTTATTTTATTTTATTTGACTTTTTTTTTTTCTTGTTTTTTGGAAAAAAAAAATTTTTGTAAAATTTTTTTTTTTTTTTTTTTTTGTATATTTATTTCAATTTTTCTACATTTTTTTTTCGGATCATTTTATACATCATTCGTATCAAAATATTGATGATACGATTTTTTTTTTTTTTTTTTACTTTCGTTTTCTTTCTTCGTTTTTTGTTATTATTTATTTATTTATTTATTTATTTATTTACTATGCATATACGCGTATATATATTAGTATACAGGCATGTATATAAAGCGTCGTATAACATTGCCTGCGAGAAATGACACCGTGATGTTCTCCGTGCGGCGTCCACGCTCGCTGTGGGGCTGGTGAACGAGAATAATCGGGCATAGGCGCGCAGACGCCGGGCGACTAAGACACTCTCTCTCTTTTTCTCTTTCTCTCTCTTTATCTCTCTCGCAGTCAAAATCACACGGACACAAATACATATATATAAATATACATATATACACACCTATAACATCATCGGAGAATATCTTCCGGATGTTACGCGCACTGCGCGCACTCCTACTACCCCAGTGGTTCTCTATTTGAAAATTTCAACACAAACTACCCTATTTTTTATTATATTATCGCCCACGTTTCTTGAAATTAGACGTAGGGTATATACAGGGTGAGTCTTCTCTGGTATTGAATGAGGGAGGGGCTTATCTGCCCAAACGATCCGCCCCTTTCTATTCATAACTGAAAATCACACTTTTATTTTCACGCATCGTCAAAACTGATGATTTTAACGAGTATGAATAAAAAGGGGCGGAGAGTTTGCGCTGATACGACACTCCCTCATTCGATATCAGGGAAAACTCACCCTGTATATGGAGTGAAATTCATTTTTTTTTTTTTTTTTTTTTTGTCCTTCAGAAATTTCTAATCTTTCGGAAGATAGACCCCGAAAATTTGAAATTAAAAAATTAAAAAAAAAAAAAAAAAAACGAGAAGAAAATATAATTTATTGTAATCCACGCCGATGTATGGGCCGGGTAGAACATTTTCTAGGACACCATGCATGCGCACTATGTGCATTAGGTTGATCGTTAAAAATTAAATTTCATCAGACGCCCCCTCAAAAGTTTCATTTTCGTCTAAGAACACGCTGGCAATTTTTTTTCTTTTTTTTTTTTTAATGAAAAGAACACGCGCCACAAGACGATCAAACATTTTTTTTTTTTTTTTCAACCTGAAGTTTTTTGGAAATGTCTTACATAATGTGCATATTTGACGAATAACCCATCAAAATTTCGAATTTTCGTCTTTTTTGTTCTTTTGATTAGAAGAAAAAAAAAAAGAAATTGCCAGCCTGTTTTTAGACGAAAAGGAAACTTTTTAGGGGGCGTCTGATGAAATTTAATTTTTTAACGACCACCCTAATGTGCATATCATAGTCCTTGAATAAAATAAAACATCTGCAAAGTTAACGTGAGGCAAGCCAGAGCATCCACGAGCATGCAGTGTGAGCTTTGAGTATGTAGGTACCTATATACCATCCGAAGGGATTCGTTGACAGATCGAAAGACCGGTTCGAGGTGGTCCATGACTGTATATATATATATATATATATTATAATATACTATTTTTTTTGTCATTTTTTTTTTGTCTCCTTCTTCTTCTTCTTTCTTCGAGATATCATAATTTTGAAATGTCAACTCGGTTTTGTTTATAGGTATATATTAACATACACACTATATACCATATACCATGTATATAGTATGTACATAGATTCATATGTGTACGCGGTTTGTTTACGCTTTAAAATCGTTGGTCCAACTTTTTTAATCTCTGCACTAGACGAGTATACTGCATGTAGTGTCTACATATATATATATATACACACCTATAAGTTATATACATATACAGATATGTATATATATATAGTACCTATATTGCGTTTCTGTTGTAGCAGCAGTTGCAGTTCAAGTTGCAAGAAAGAGTAAACTGAGCTACAAATCTCTATATATACATAATACCTATACGTATACATATGGGGCATTATTCCGCGTCACTTCAGCAACTAAACAAAAAAAAAAAAAAAAGAGCAAAAACAAAAAAAAAAATTTTTTATGGAAAGCCTTGTTTATGGAAATCGCAATTTATTGTCAGAAAGTTATATACACTCAGAAACAGGTCTTGTTGACACAACCAAAATTTGGTTATTAGGGGAGAGTTGCCACTGTTGGACCGCCACCTAAATTGGACCGTTTCAATTTGGTAATTTTTTGCAACAGTATCTCTTCGATTTTGAGAATTGTAAAAATAGGAATGTTTAGAGAATTTCTAGTACTGATGGTATCCATTTTTACAATTCTCAAAATTGAGAAGATACAGTTGCAAAAAATTATTAAATTGAAACGGTCCAATTTAGGTGGCGGTCCAATAGTGGCAACTCTCCCCTATATGCACAATCACATTTTTTGTTCAGTCAACCAAAAATTTCGTTCGGATAACCAAAATTTTGTTGGGAAAACTAAAATTTTGTTGGGACAACCAAAATTTTGGCTATTCCAACAAAATGTTTGGTTGACTGAACAAAAAATGTGATTGTGCATATAATAACACAAATTTTGGTTGTGTCAACAAGACCTTTTTCTGAGTTTATGTGCAGGAATACTTGTCCTACAAAATTCGAATCTCATGAAGAAATAATAAAATAAAAAAAAAAAGGGAAAAAGAAATCAAAATACTCAAAATTTGATAATTTTTGGGTCAGAACAGGTGTGCCAATTTTTTTTTTTTAAATTATATATAAGAAAACTTTTCATTTTTTTTTTTTTCTTTTTTGTGTTCATCGTTTTCTCCAATCTTTTCGTTTTTTTTTTCTTCTTCTTTCTCTCTTTCTTTCTTTTTCTGTGTTAATCGTGTAATAAAAGTTACCCTTTATTACATAACGGAGTGAGTAGAATAAATTCTTCTTCCTCCACGTCCTCCACGCCACGCCACGCCACGCCTCGTAGTGTAGAGAGAAAATACTGGGACTTGCAGAGCTGGCCGTATGAATGATGGCCAGCTTTATACGGTGCCCCATGAAAAAGAAACAAAACCAAAGAGAGAAAAAAAAAAAAATTAAAAAAAAAAAAAAAAAGAAAAGAGGGAAGATGAAGATAAAAAAAAAAACGTAAAAGGACTTATCACCCGTCACGTTGCTGTCCCACCTGATATCTCTCCCTACGTTTTCTATATACCACAGCTTTTCAGTCGCTATATATATAAAGACTAATTATCCTAAGTGTTCTTCGCGAATTTATATTATATATATAATTTTTTTTTTTTTTTTCTTTCCCTTTCTTTTCTTTCCATATGAATAAAAAACGAAATTTGAATAAAAATACGTATAATAAACAAAATTTTTGGTTTTTATGACTTTTCATGAATCAAAAATCTATACTAGTACATCTGAGTCATTTTCTTTTGAGAAAAAAAGCAAAAAATTAAAGAAATTTTCATAATTATTTATTAATTAATATTCAACTGGAAAGAATGACGAGTCCTTCGTATACATATAGGGATTGAAATAAATCGTTAATAATCGTTAAACTATATCTTATGATTGGTTTTAGTTTTTATGGCTCCTCGCTATAATATGCAGGCAGTAAAAGACCGAGGACTAAGCTTCGAGCGAAATGTTTTTCGTTAGCTATTCAACAGAACTGGTTTCATCTTACCCAGAGCTGTTAAAATATTGATTTGTATACCACATACGTATAAGCTATATATACGAAACCAAAAACTTGAAGTAATAAATAATGTGGGATACGACGAACCGCGAACCCCATATTCTTGATTTTTACGATTATTTTTTTCAACTGCGGTAGGTAAACCCTCGCACCGATATACTTTACGCCATAAAACTCACAGGCTTTGAATTTTTCCATTTATTGGTGCAGATTTTTGTTTGTAAAAGACAAAAATATGAACGTAAATTGAAAAAAAAAAAATCCCTTTTTATGGGAATTATAACAATTTCTAACAATTTAAGTAACACGTACCCACGGTACAGTTTATAGTATCTACTTAATCGTCGAGTGTCTCGAAGGAACACATTGCGGTATAAATCCTTGGCAAAGTTCTTCTATCTTCTATATTTATACCTATATCAACCATATATATCTAGTTGCCAGGTTTGCTCACTTAAATTGCAAACAGTTCGTCCCTATCTACTTACTTTGGCAGTAAACCATCTGCAGGTAGCATGTACCTGGTTTGGCAGGACTAT
Organism: Tenthredo mesomela; assembly: GCA_943736025.1. Classification (NCBI taxonomy): domain Eukaryota; kingdom Metazoa; phylum Arthropoda; class Insecta; order Hymenoptera; family Tenthredinidae; genus Tenthredo; species Tenthredo mesomela. The sequence goes on from OX031017.1 coordinate 2,669,684, forward strand.
GGCTGTATAGCTGAACGCCCACACCAGACAACTCTATATACATATCTAAGCCATATAGGTATGTATATACGTACGAATATATATGTATATCGCTTATCCGGGACACTTTTCTGCCCATGGGTTCCCGATTTCGGGAACCTACAAGATATTTCAGTTCTTGGCCAACCCCCAACAACAAAGAAATCCAGAGTCACATACACGAGGGGGTAAATACTCGTGGAATAGTTGGGTCAATTAGTTATGAAATTGTTGTGAAATGGTTTGAAATGGTATAAAGGAACTGTGGAATAATATGAAATGGTATGAAATGCCTGTGAAATGGTATGACATGCTTGTGAAATGGTATGAAATGCTTGTGAAATGGTATGAAATGCTATGAAATGGTATGAAATGGCATGAAATGGTATGAAATGCTTGTGGATTGGTATGAAATGGTATGAAATGCTTATGAAATGACTGTGAAATTTTATGAAATGCTTTTGAAATGCCTCTGAAATGGTATGAAATGGTATGAAATGCTTGTGAAATGGTATGAAATGCTTATGAAATGACTGTGAAATTTTATGAAATGCTTTTGAAATGCCTCTGACATGGTATGAAATGCTTGTGAAATGGTATGAAATGCTATGAAATGGTATGAAATGGCATGAAATGGTATGAAATGCTTATGAAATGACTGTGAAATTTTATGAAATGCTTTTGAAATGCCTCTGAAATGGTATGAAATGCTTGTGAAATGGTATGAAATGCTATGAAATGGTATGAAATGGCATGAAATGGTATGAAATGCTTATGAAATGACTGGGAAATTTTATGAAATGCTTTTGAAATGCCTCTGAAATGGTATGAAATGCTTGTGAAATGGTATGAAATGCTCTGAAATGGTATGAAATGATTGTGAAATGGTATGAAATGGTCTGAAATGCTTGTGAAATGACTGAAATGGTGTGAATTGCTTGTGAAATGGTATGAAATGGTATGAAATGCTTGTGAAATGGTTTGAAATGCTTGTGAACTGGTATGAAATGATTTTGAAGTGTGAAATAGTTGGGACACACAAGTTTGAAGTGGTTACCCCCACGATCATACACCCTGATGTGATATCAAATAGTTCAGAAGTTATTTGATTAAAAAAAAAAAAAAAAATTGAGAAAAAAATGAATAAATAATTTTTTAAGCGCATCGTAAGATCGTCAGACGTACGTATATTTTCGGATTTGGAAATCAGAAAAATCTTTTTAAGAATAAAAATCGGTAAGAAGAACCCCGTTTTCCGGCCACGGTGTAAAATATATAGTCTTGCAATTAGCAGTGGAAGACATTAAACGATATACTATTAATTGTCGTAGAATTTTAATGACGATAATTATGTATAAACGTATATATATGTATTGTAATATAATATAGATATGTACATTATATAGTGTCGTGTAGATAATATATATGAACGTCTCTGATTCATTTCATACGTATGCTAATAGTGATGATATCAATTAGCCGAAGACTATACAGCACGTGACGATTAGTGTATTTGCACACAAACGAGAATCAATGACGAATGGGTCTTCTGTAGATTATAGTATATGTATATATATACAGGGTGATTCAGAATGCGGTACTTTCCTTACACCGGTGGATTCCTTGTAAAAATCTAAGACCAAAATTATTCATCCTAAAATGTCGAAAGCTAAGCCGTTTTCAGGTAGGAGTAGTTTAAAGTAAGCCAAAGTAAGCCAATACGAGGGCAGAAACGAGAATGGCTCAGCCGCCGCTACGCCGTTATTGTTGATCAGACGTGGCTGGTCTGCTGTATGTAGCTAAGCTATACAGGCGATGCAATGGAAACAGAAGCATGCGAATGTTATCGAACTATGAATGTAACGTCTGATCGTCGTTTCTTTGCAAGATCGCGGTGGCGGGCCAACAATAACGGCGTAGCGGCGGCTGAGCCATTCTCGTTTCTGCCCTCGTATTGGCTTACTTTGGCTTACTTTAAACTACTCCTACCTGAAAACGGCTTAGCTTTCGACATTTTAGGATGAATAATTTTGGTCTTAGATTTTTACAAGGAATCCACCGGTGTAAGGAAAGTACCGCATTCTGAATCACCCTGTATATATATTAGGGTGGCGCAAAAAAACCGACTATTTCTTTTTTTTTTTTGAGTCTCGGGTGAAAAAGTGTTAGTTTTTGATGTTTTAGGAGCCCTCTCCAAAGGACAGTTCAAAAAAAAAAATTTTAAGAGTTCGCTCCAAATTTTTTAAAATTTAAAAAATCGTCAAAAATCGAATTTTTTTTTCTAATTTTTTTTCTCGTCACGGTATAATTTTACAGACCAAAAAAAAAAAATAAATTTCTGAAAGTTTCAGTTCAAAATTTAAATTTTGAAAGGTCGCTCATAATTTTTTTTTAATTTATCAGTGCATTACTTTAGATTTTTTAATTATTAAAACTGATAAATTAAAAAAAAATTATGAGTGACGTTTCAAAATTTAAATTTTGAACTGAAACTTTCAGAAACTTATTTTTTTTTTTGGACTGTAAAATTATACCGTAACGAGAAAAAAAATTTAAAAAAAAAAAAAAAAAAATCGATATTTGACGATTTTTGAAATTTAAAAAAATTTGGAGCGACCTCTTAAAAAATTTTTTATGAGCTGTCCTTTGGAGAGGGCTCTTAAAACATCAAAAACTAACATTTTTTCACCCGAGACTCAAAAAAAAAAAAATAGTCGGTTTTTTTGTGCCACCCTAATATATATATATAATATAATATTATACAAATATTAAAAATATTACAATATATATATATATATATATATATATATATGTATACTATAATATAGTATATTATATATGGGTGTATACCAGGAAACCGCGAGAAATGAAAGTAACAGGAAATTTATGCGTTCAATATTACTTTAAAACCGCAAATTTACGTTAGTATATAAGGTATAGGTATATAGTTGTAAATTATATATTATCTTTAACTAAGCAATCGATTTCACATTTTCCCCCCTTTCTCAATATTTGGAGGAAAAATTTATCTACGTAGGTACATAAAATTGAATTCCATCTAATTTCCCAAATTGTGTTGTTTTTTTTTTTTTTTTTTTTTTTCCTTTTTCGTTTCTCTCTCACTCTGTCTGATTTTTGATAATTTTGTCAAAAAAAAAAAAAAAAATTTGTGGAATCAAAAAAATTCAGGACGAGTGAAATTATTCGCGAAATTGATTCTAGCGTGCGATTTAATACATGCGACAATATAATTTCTTCAAGAAATGAAACAAGATGCGATTAATTAATGATACTATGCGAATGTAGAAATTACTACTGTCGGAAACGACACGCGACCGCATATCCTGCAGTGAAACAAGGTCAATCTAGCTTTTCACCCTTCACCTTTTACAGGACACTCAACATAATAGCATATATAGACGTATGACTTCGAGTGAAATGCCAGAGGAATTTATTATTCATGTTATATTGTGTATATATGTGTATTCTATAAATATATGTGTCTATAGTATCAACCCCTGGTTGAAATTTCCACTACCAAGAATTTCTGCGCGAATTTTTATAAAAATTTAAACAATTCATTGTTGTTCATGAAAACTTTTCAGATTTTCATATAGTTTTTGATTAACAAATTTTTTGTAGATTTGTATAGCTTTCCATAAAAAAAAAAAAAAAAAAAAAAAAAAAAAAAAAAAAAAAAAAAAAATAATAATAATAAAAAATTGTAGATTTTTTTGGGATATTCAATTTTCAAAAAATGCAGATTTTCGTAGTTTTTACATGAGAAATTGTAGATTTTCGCACTTTATCCATGGGATATCATAAATTTTCGCAATTTTTAATAACGAATTGTAGATTTTCGTTTTTTTTTTTTTTTTAATAACGAATTCTAGATTTTCGTAGTTTTCGATACAAAAAAAAAAAAAAAAACAACAAAAGAAATGTAGATTTTCCTAGATTTTTCGGAAAAAAAATTTGTAGACTTTTGTAGTTTCCGATAGAAAATTGTAGATTCTTTGTAGTTTCTGTTGAAAAATTGTAGATTTTTTGTAGTTTCTATAAAAAAAAATTGTAGATTTTTGTAATTTCTGACAAAATATTGTAGTTTTTTGTAGTTTCCGTTGAAAAATTGTAGATTTTTTGTAGTTTCTATTAAAAAATTGTAGATTTTCGTAATTTCTGATAAAACATTGTAGAGTTTTGTAGTTTTTGTCAAAAAATTGTAGATTCACGTAGCTTTTACGTGAAAAAAATTGTAGATTTTTGTAGTTTCTGTTTAGAAAAATTGTGAACAATATTCCATCAACATTTCATAGTGACCTGACATTATGTGCTTCGAATCTTTTTCAATTTTTTTTTTTTCTTCATCCATAGAGTCAAAAATAAATAAAATAAAGCGAACGTTGGCCCACTTTGAGTCTAAGCTAAAAAATGTTTATATTTGACACTGGATTTTTCAGAATTTTTCGAGATTTTATAATCGAGGACAAGATGTGTTAGTTTTCAAAAATCGTGAGTAAATCAGAGAATTTTTGAAAAATTTTAACAAAAATCTTAGTCATTTTTAGAGTTGGGACAACAATATGAAAAATTGTGAACCGAAAACGAAACGTCGAGGATCAGATTCGGTATGGAATGAACCATATATAATATAGTAAACCTAAGAAGGGCCAGCGAAAAAAAAAAAAAAAAAAAAAAAAAAGAGATATACCACAACTTACTGAGTCAAAGGTCAGCCCCTAAGGCTAGAGCAAATGGCAAGTAAGAGGCTATGCCAGGACTCCGAAGACTGAGACTTAAGAAAGAGGAAAGAAAGAGGAAAGACGAGGAAAATAAAGAAGATCAGAGTTCATAGCCTGAAACAAGCTCGTAAAAATTCTTTAAAAAGGGAAAAAAACGTAGCTCTAAAAATCGAAGGGATGAAAATTTCGCCCCAAGCTGCGATACGGTGTACACGTACAATAGTAAAAAAAAAAAAAACAACCGATATCGATGTCGATATCCGATTAACAATTTTATCAGTTAATCCCTTTTCTCATTTCTCCATACATTTTTCAACAAAAATTGCATCCTTTTCTTTCAGAGGGTCTACAAAATTTTCAAAATTTTCAAAATAATTTATAATCGTTAAGGTGGATTCAGATTTTGGATCGTAGTTTTTTTTACTTCGATCTAATGATCGATATTTATTTTATCGTCTAATTATACTGATTTAATGAGATTCTGGACCAAACGATGCAGTGGATCAAATGGCGGTCGTTTTTTTTTTTTTTTTTTTTTTGGCAAAAAGATTCTTTTTTTTTTTTTTTCTTTCATTCAGTTGCTTCTAGTAGCCGGCCTGACAGAAGATGGAATCGAATCGACTGCAGCTAGGGAAAAGAACAACGGCAGCTGCCGGATCGCATCCTTCCCAGTTATAAACGACGTGACGCAAATTGGCTAGAAGTTGCTGTATATCGCTCGAGCCGGATTATTAATCACTTCGATACACCCGAATCGCTTTCCAAAACAAAAAGGAAATGAAAAAGAAAAAAAGAAAAAAAGAAAAAAAAAAAAAAAAGAAAAAAAGAGAGAAAAGGAGAAAGTTCATTACATATTTTATTTTATCTGGGTATATATAAGATGTTAGAGAATATATATACACACAAGTATACAAGAAAATTTTATCTGAATTCTACAGCAACTCGAAATTTTGATTTTGTAACAAATTTGTTTTTTTTTTTTTTTCACGATAAAAATTTTAAATTCCGGTTTTTTGTGTTTTTTTTTTTTTTTTCGCAGTAGTTCGAAAAAATTAATTCATTCGACTCGAGCCTAGCTTTCCACTTTCTATGGGAAACCATTATTTTTGTGTATTGACGATATATATATATTCAAACAGAATTTAATTGTCGAGGTATTGAAAATGTAAAAAAAAAAAAAAATAAATAAAGTGAATTTGAAAGAAAAATGACTAGTTGAAATAATTCGCCCTTTCTTTGAAAATTTGTTTATTATTTGAAAATTCATTACTGGAAATCGACGAGTGATAAAAATGTGAAAAAAATACTCAATATTCTTTCAGAATCAATGAATATATAGAAAAAAAATTGTCGATTTTTCGAACGACTATAATTATATTAGGGTTCCCCTTGAAACGGGTGGTTTCGAATTTCATTCCTCCTTGTGACTCGATTGTTTCCAAAAAAATTAAAAAAAAAAAAAAAAAAAAAACGTTCTGCCAAAGAAATTTCCTCAATTTTGATTATGAGTAAGTTTTTTTTTTTTTTTTATCACATATAATTATATCCCATAGATCTATGGATACCTCGAAAAATACTCTAGCATGTGGTTCTTCCGGTTAAAGTAAAAGATATTTGCCCCCGGCGATGGGTCACGGGTGTTTTCTTACAAAAATTGAAATGGTCGAGGGTCTCTGCGTGTCCGGGACAAAACGAGATAGTAATAAAGCTATCGTATTTCCCAATGGCTTGCAGAGCGGACCAGAACGTTCCCATTATTCTTCTTCGTGATTACGTTTTTTTACCACACAAAGAATGAAGGAAGGAAGAAAGAAAAAAAGAAAAAAAAAAAAAAAAAAAATCGAAGAGCTGAAAGAAAGAAAAAAAAAAGGAAGAAAAAAAGAAACTGAGAAGACCGCAAGCAAGGAAATGAAGAAAAAAAAAATAATAATCAAAATAGAAGAGAGAAAAGAAGAGAAAAAAAAAAAATTAAATTAAATTAATTATACTATTTAAATAAAAATATTAATAATAATTTATGTATAATCTTAATGAAAAATTGAGTTTTCACTAAATTTCCACGTTTTGAGGTATAGAGAATCACCTCCAATCATTTTCAGATGGACGTCTGTGTGTGTGTGCGTTTGTGATCAATTTTTTTGTTCCACGATATCTCGAGAACGAGTTACCAGATTTGAATTATTCTGGTCTCAATCGACGCGGCTTTTCCAAATTTAGAATTGATCAGATTTTGGTTTCGATCGGTTGAGTACTTTTCGAATTATTCAAATAACTAAATTCTAAAAAATAAAATAAAAATGATGATATCTCGAGAATGGATGAAAATTTGTACCATGAGGATTTTTGGGTCACAAATCAAGAATTTGACATTGTGCTTCCAAAATTTAAATACGTTAATGACATTATTGTTAGAATTATTATTAGTTCATTTCGAAACGAGTTTGAAAAAGGGAAGTTGAAAGGCTGGCTCGTGGTCAGCCCAATAACCAAAATCGTTGCGACCCATAGACGCAGAAAAGTGTTTCGGATGAGCGAGAAAACCTCATATAATTATATATATTAAGGTAGTCCGTATTTAGGGTGTTTTCCGAATTTCCAGCGGACAAGACGGAAAAACGTCGCAAATGAATAAAAAAAAAAAAAAAGGAATATGTGAAACTTGGAGCCTGTAGGTCAACTCAGAGTACAGTCTAAAAATCTCCAAATTTTTTCACCGCCGTAGGCTGCAGTTGCGATATTAATTATCAAAATGCGTTCGGAACACGACGCCTTATTCCCTTTTTTATTTTCAATATTTTTTTAATTTTATTCTGATCACCCGAAACCATCTGATGATGATGATGAATATCATTTTCATTTTTTCTCATTCCAAAACCAGCTTCGAGTCACGTCTGGGCCTGCTGTGGAACCTCCTGCACAATGACTGAGCGAAATGGAATCTGAAGGACTTCTTTGACGCCAGGTGCATCTCAGGTATACAGAAGATTTTAATAATATATACAGGGTGAATATTCTACGGGGTCTGATCTGGGAGGAGCTTCAACATCTCGAAGCTCCGCCTTCTTCTATTCACAATCTTTCGCTTCGGAATAATAGTGCGTGCGATTATCAACCAGATACAACTTATCTGCGATGCGAACATTAATAGAAAAAGGCGGAGCTTCGATACGTCGAAGCTCCTCCCAGATCAGACCCTGAAGAATGTTCACCCTGTATATTACGCTTTTGGCGTTACATTTGCAGCCCATTTCTCTCACCCCCTTAGATTTTGATCATTTTTGAGTACGATGTTGTTATCGACCCAAAAAGGTCTCGGAATTAGTTTTTTTAGAAAAATTCAAATGCATTAATATTAGAAATTTTAATTTGTAAATTTTTATTTCTTTTTTTTTTTTTGTCTTTTTACTGTTTCCTACGAAATTTCGAAGCCGTTCTTTCGCTCACTGCAACAAGAGCTTCCACGGATCTAAACTTAAGTATATATACAAACTTGGTCGATGCCGAACAGAAGCAGGAGAGAGAAATCTGATTACCAACTGAGTTTAATGGTCCTCGAGATTACGCGGGGCGATACCACTTTAGGCAGAATGCGAGAAATGAATTACACCCCAACGGGGAACCCAGAAATAAATATATACACGTATATATATATATATTCACCCTTATATGTAGGATAGGTATAAACCGCGAGGAATAAACTCTCCGTAAACACTTTGAATTTAATCCATGCTCTCTCTCTCTCACTCTATATATGAATAAAAATTAACAAAAAAAAAAAAAAAAGGAAAATTAATCTTAATTATCGGAGGTTTTTCATTTCAATCAGTCGAAAATTAAGAGTCAAATTTTTTTTTTTTTTTTTTTTTCTACACAGAATCAAATCTTCTAATTAAACTAATCATGGAAATTTTTTGGGCACATCGTTAGAGTGTGAAATCCTGTGAATTTGAGAATTCGAAAAACGATTCAGAATTCAGAAATCCAGAATCTAGATTTTGGTTAATTAGTAATTACACTTTCGTAGATTTTTGATCCACGATCTTAAAGGATCTTCACCTCTTTGGGAGTTTCGTCTCCGGCTATACAATCTAATTGCATTGCGCGATTGCTGGATTCTATTTTCATTAAATGAAGATAAAGGATAGAATAGCGGAAACGAAATCACGACGTATGAAAAAAATATTGACGTGATCCTTCGTAAGGACCTTCGTTCTTTCCTCTCCTAATTTATTTCCCATTTCTATTTTATTTTTTTTTTTTTTTTTGCTTTCCTTTATTTTCATTTTCGATCCTTATCCTTTTTCTCTTGTCTCTAAGCGATTCGCCCGAGTCTGTTAGACCCTTGAAAAATGAAAAATAAAAATCGGTAGAAAACTTGCCGAGAAAAAGCTGCAGAGAGGCTGCGGGCAGCTGGCTCGTATACAGATTGCCGAAATAGACCCGAACCGTTCGTCCGCGTCCACGTCCACGTCGTCGCGTCATGCGGTCATTTCTTGCCTTTGGCCAGCTCCCATACCAAGAGAACGGACCCAAAGAAGAAACTGGTTAGCAGATGGCACGCGCGCTGGACCAAACCGGAGGATACGAAGAGCCCAATTCCTCAGGGGGGTCCATGCCGCATACCTCATTCATTATATATGCGATACATGGATATTTTTTATACGCGTATATATAAATCCTGCGGTAGAATATAATAATGATTAAAATCACACTTTTTTTTTTTTTTTATTCGTCGTAAAAATTCCCAAGCATAAAGAGCAATACAATTTTTTTTTTCATGCAAAGAGTCGAAAAAAAAAAAAAAAAAAATGAAGTGAGTCTGGGTTCAAAAATTTTCATATTTGACACAGAATTTTTCCGAATTGGATAATTTTTGAAAAATTTGAAAAAAAAAAATCAAAAAAAAACTAAAATCTGTGTAATTTTTAGAGTTGGGATTTAAAGAAAGATCGAGGGTCAGATCCAGGGCGATTTGGTATGGAATGGTCCATATATACTTGCGACGTTGTAAATCGATTAATTATTAATTAAACTCCGAGTTTATTGTCAGTCCGCATTAAATATATAATCAGGATTGAAACGGGGCTAAAAAATGGTATTCAACCCTTAAGCTCGAGGCTTCGTTTCCTCACAGAACGGTCTACCTTATACTTTTATATACGCAATCTATAATACCCGTAATAACGTATTCAGGTAAAGTATACGACAGGGTTGGGGCTTGGGGCTTGGGGTTGGGGTTGGGGGTCTTCAGGGTTGGAGTCTGCAGCGGGGGTTAGTTCCTCATAAATCAAAGGCTCGAGCGGGCAGTCAACCCGCGGCACGCCTCGGCCACCAGGTATCTATATATACATACACCCATATATATACATGTATATATACCAAATATGGGTACCCATATACCTAAGAAGAAGGACCTTTCCTCCCTGCAGAGTCTTTTTCCTGCCCAGCTACATCCTGCCGTTAGTTTTCGTCCGACGACAGCTGCGCACCCCACGCAGACTTGGCCACTGCAACCCCCAAACCCCAGGAAATCGACTCGATTTCCAGACGCTCGATGGGACAATTTTTAATTTTTTTTTTTTTTTTTTTTTTTTCTAGGCTCCATATTCGTACTAGAAAAAATTGTAATAAAAAAAAAAAAAAAAAACGACGGTGTTTGTTCTTTTTTTTTCTTCAAAATCTTCTAAAAATTTCCTCTCATATTCAGAGAAGTGCACACGGACAAAAAATTGTTGCTGAATTTACTATGTGAGCAGCTACATATATAGGACAACACTTTTTTGTAGTAAAAATTACCACAATTCTAGTATTTGGCACATAGGAGCAAGTAAATTTCAATGTCCTAATATGAGTAAATGTTACCACAATTGTTGTCATTTCTACTGCAAAAAAAGTGTTGTCCTATATGTAGCTGCTCACATAGCATTGGCGTAACTACGGGGGGGCCCGGGGGTCACGGCCCCCCCTAGAATGTTGAGTGCCCACCCCAGAAAGATGAAAAAAACGAAATTGTAAATTTCGGATATATAAATTCGGGTAAAGCGAAGTGAAGGATGGGGCCAGCCCCCCCCCCCCCCCCCCCCCCCCCCCCCCCCAGAGAAAAGTCCTAGTTACGCCAATGTCACATAGTAAATTTAGCAACAATTTTTTTTTCCGTGCGATAATGCGATGGGACGTAAAAAATAACACCGAAGTACCGAAAATCGTGTGTTTTTTGAAATAAGAAAGTTCAGAGGCTTTGGGACAGGACGCAGTAAAAATTTTTTTGCAAAATTTAACACAAAAGTTTGTGTTGACCACTTTTTTTTTTTTTTTGCACAAAATTTGTGTTATCTCAACACAATCCGTTTATGTTAAAAAAAAATGTAGCACAGCTTTATGTTTAAATTAACACAAAACTGTGTGAAAATTTTGTGTTGATTTGAAAGTAACATTTAGAAATTAAAATTAAAAAATTAAAAACAAAGAACAACTGAACCATTATTTGAATTTTAACAAAAAAATTTTAACACGGACATCTTTTTTTTTTTACACAATGAGAAAATTTTTTTCTACTGTGAACTACTTAGAATTCAGATAGAGACCCGGGGTCTTTGACTGAATTTTTTTCTTTCATATTATTTCGAGACGTTTTGGCCCATGGGAATATTGAAATTCGAATATGATCGAATCGAGGACCACCCTAATAAGCATAGGCAGGTGCAACACGATGTTCAGACAAGAGCCTAGGCAGGCTTTTTGCTCGTCTTCTCGTTGGTCTCGCTTGGTCATCATCCATCCCTGCAGCCAGTATACGATATGAATTGCTAAGTTCTCACCTGCCGATCACGTGACTTGATTTCTTATCCCAAAAACCGAAAATTGTAGATTTTTAGTAGGTTTTGAACCAAAAAAAAAAAAAAAAAAAAATCTAGACTAACGAAATTTTTTAAAAAATTGAAAGAATTTTGAATTATGTATCAAAGTCGGAGTGATAATCTGTGAGAAAACTTAGCCTGTAGACGAAATTTCTTATGTTATCTTAAAATTTGAATATTTCAACCACGAAGCTTTATGTAAGACGAAATTCGTACATATGCAAATACGAGTTGAGTATCTGCGAAGGAATAAAGCTTCTGTTAAATTCTTAATATTTGTTCAACGTTTGGGGTATATACGTACCCACTGTGGTACGGTTTCCACTAAATCCCCGAAAAAGATTTTCCCTAACCCGAAGATATATATATATATAAGAGAACGAATGAATACTTCAAGACTTTTGAATTATTTATTTTATTACGAATTATTGAATGAACCGAAAATAGAAAAAAAAAAAAAAAAACAATTTTCAAAATTTAACGATTATCAGTTTTTGAATTGATCTCAAATGTAACCGAGAATGAAGACAAAAGATGGTTCGAAAAATTCAAAAACGATGTCGAAGTTTGAGAAATAAATAAAGAGGCGAATTAGGACCCTAGAAATTTTGAATCAATTTTCTAAACTGGTTCCATAAAGGCGAGAGGCAGTTTATCCCGTTTTATTATAGTATCGCGTGTGTAAGATTGCGCCCCTTTTTCTTTGTTATTCAAATTCCGAACGGTTAAGTCTATACATTAACCTTTTGTACGTTAAGATCGCGATTTAACTCAGCTCGACTTGGCATAGCGTCGAGCATTACGTTCTGCTAAATTGGAAGGCCGACGGCGATGCCCGTCCCGAGTCTCAGTCTCGACTCCGTCATGTCGCTTCAGAATGACGAGGGTAGACAGGGATCCCACACGGAACTGCCTTCTAGCCTCCAGGAACAGCCTGCGACAGGATTTCCAACTCGAAAGTGCCATGCCATGGTGGAAAACTGGGTGTGAGAAGACCGAGAGGCTGCGATCCAGGAAACGGAAGGTGTTATTACCGAATAACGTGTCTTAAAGAACTTCCGATCGTTTTAAACCCTCGAATTCTTTCCCCCGAGGATCTGAGGTCCACTTTTCTCCCGCTAAAAGAGTCTAGGATCAATTTAGCCTCCGGCAATTGAAGTGGTAGCTAATACTAGCCGCCAACTGACTTCTACTGCGAGAGAGCTTCTATAGACGCGCAGCCATCTGCCGGCGAACGCTGAAGCTGTGCTGCTCCTTCAATTTTCGTGTTCTTTTTTAAAGACTGGCCATTATTTTCGGAACTATTCAATCGATTCTTATGAAATTTGGTTTCTGAAAGCTCTTGGTAATGATCTTTCCGAATCTGAGGCCGGAATAGTGAAATTCAAAATGGCGGAACCAGTATGGGTACAAAAAGTTCGAACCAAGATTGAAAAGTCACTCGATTTTTATGAAAATTTGACACTAGAGGGTTTTTGAGTCGCTGATCACGAATTCGAGATCCAAATCGTTGAATTCGGAACAAAGAATACAAAAAAAAAAAGTCGAAGATGCACAAAGATTTCGCGATTTCTTTTCAAAACAGTTTCTTATGGCTTTTGGAATTTCTGATTACGAATTCGAGATGAAAATCGCGTTTCATTTCAAAATATTAACCAACGAAATTTGAGTTATAAATTTGACAGACAACCGATTATAATTCGTTATACAAATCAATTAACTTCGGGTTTATTCCCGACCATAAACTGTCTAAAGGTGTTTACGGCTTTCTGAAATTACGAGTTTCGACATAGCGCAGCGCCTGTTTAATACCAAAATTCAATTTGTAAACGTTTAGTAAGGGTGCTATATTAACCGATAACTGAAGGGACAGGGGAGGATGAAGTCCTCTGGCAGGTTCTCTAGCCCGTTCTAACACCTCCTAAAATTATTTTCATAGCTTGACGGATCGTCTAAATAAATAACTAGGTAAATAAATAAATGAATGAATATCAAAAACCAGAATCTCCCAGTGACAGATTTTTTTGAAAATTGTTCTTCTTCGAATAAAATATAATATACTGAGAATATAGCTCTGAAACACGTGTATTTGAAAGGGAGAAATTCTTATAAATATACAGGGTGAATATTCTCCGGGGTCTGATATGGGAGGAGCTTCGAAGTGCCGAAGCTCCGCCTTCTCATCTATTCACACTTGTTCGCTTCAGAATAATAGTGTGTGATTATCAAGCAGCGATTAACAAGCGATACGATTATGAATTAAAAAAAAAAGGCGGAGCTTCAGCACGTCGAAGCTCCTCCCAGATCAGACCTCGGAGAATATTCACCCTGTACATTCGTATAGAGTCTTTGCAGAAACGATGGGATAAGTAGAAATTATAATACCTCATATCTCTCTTTCGTCCCAGAGTGTTAATTGCAAACACCTGGCTTAGTTTATACAGAGTGGCTAGCCCTGGCTAGCATATTTCATCCCCTTCTTTATACCCGTCTCTTTGGTACAGAAGCGCGAAGCAAACCATCAACAACGATCATCGTGGGAGTACAACAGCCAGGCTGTTAGTCGTTTCCTTAAAATCGCACCCTAGGGGATGGTAGATGATGCTCTACTACCACCTCTCTTGTTTACACTCTCGCAGGTTATCTCCAGACAAAAAAAAAGCAAGGCTTGAGGGTAGCTACATATACTTTTAAACAAAATAAATATGGAAAATTTAGAGGTGGTATACAACAACACTGGCTGAGTGACAAAAATGAACATTTTCAGAAACACAAGAAGAAAAAAAGAAAATGAAAAAAGCGAAGAAGCTCTGTGCCATTTCTACCCCTGACTAAATTTACACTTTCTGCAGGGGTTGTGTTCTGCCCATGCCAGTGTAAAATTTTGTTACGGTTTGAATTTTTAACGAATTGTGTTGCAAAAATTCTACCAGCTGTACGAGAATGAAATTTATTGAAAAACTGGAAAAAGTCCTTCTCACATAATTTTTTTTTTTTTTTTTTTTATTGTATTCACCGTCGTTTTGGTATCTTTTATCATTCAATCTGATACGAATCATCGACAAAGAGTATCGAATTTTATTCTTAGCAATTTGTTGAAAAAAAGAAATGTATAATAAAAGTTTTCTGAAATGTGTTTTTTTTTTTTTTTTTTTGGTTTCTTCGTTTTCAAGACTCTAATTACGCGTCTATCTCTAATTACAAAAACACTGTTGAAACATTGAGATCGTATATATTATATATATATATACACGACTCGATGTAATCAAATTTCAATACATGTTGTCGAACCTGATAGGGGCGCGGATCCCTCGATAGGGTCAGATCTAATTTAGGGGTGACTATACAGAGTGAGGGAATAAAGGTTGTTTAAGCATGGTGTGTAATATCGATATCCTAAATAATTGATGATCGGTTGATTGCCAAAACGTGCGAATATCTATAGGTATAATAGAACCTTTCAGATGAATGTATGAAAAAAAAATCGAAAATTTTTATTTAGGGGATGGTGTTTATCCGTATTCAATATTTTGCCAATTTTTCTGTTTTCTCCTCTTTATCTCTCTCTCTCTCTCTCTCTCTCTCTCTTTCTCTCTTTCATATTTTCATATTTTTCCTTCTTTCGCTGTTTTCATCTGCATAAAAATACGGAAATAAAAGACTAGCTATTATAAACGTCTCGAACTGTGAACACGCGGTTGTTGATTAAAAAGTATCGAGGTTGAAGAAAAGAAATGAAAAGAGAAAAATATTCGATAACGTAAAATACGAAAAAGGTTAAAAAAAAAAAAAGAAGAAGAAATTGTCCATTTCAAAAAACAAAAAAAAAAAAAAAAAGAAAGTAGAACGAGAAAAGTGGTTTCTTCGAGAAATATTAAAGCTTTTGTTTAATTTAATCTCTCTGTTATTTTATTTATCCAAAAGACAAAAAATCTTTAATCAGTGTCAAATTTTTTTCGAAACGTAAACAGAGATACGAAATTTCGGAAATATCATTAATTATAAGGGATGATAAATGACGAGGTTTAATTATTTTTTGTATAGTAACGCAAAATGCGCGAGCTTATACTAAAAGCTCGAGATTCACGTTTTGTCTGTTCATTAATATAGGGTTGGGTATATAATCGTGATTTTCTGTGGGGAAAATGACTATTTCTGAGAGCCATAGAACAGCTAGGCGAAGGGGCAATGTCGTCTATTCTAGTGAATCTAGCCAAAGCGAGTGGGTACATCGTCCGCTAATTAGGGTTGAACCATTAAGCTTTCAGAGCTGCTTAAGTAGGTACACAGTAGTCAGGGCATTTATAGTATGTACATACATACACATATACATAATATAATGGGGAGTCTCAAGCCAATCTGGACTGCAGTCTCCGGCCCTGACTCTCCTCGATTTTTTTCATATTTATTTCCGATATTCGGCAGACTGAATGAACACTCAGAAAAAGGTCTTGTTGACACAACCGAAATTTGGGTTATAAAAGGCACAATAACATTTTTTGTTCAGTCAACCAAAAATTTCGTTCGGATAACCAAAATTTTGTTGGGACAACCAAAATTTTTGGTTGACTGGACAAAAAATGTGATTGTGCCTTTTATAACCCAAATTTTGGTTGTGTCAACAAGACCATTTTCTGTGTGAAGTGCTGGTGATTTTTTTCAAATTTTTATCTCGACTGGTTATTGATTTACAGATTTTTTGAAAAATTCGAAAATGCTCGAGTCAATGACCATATTTGCATGAATTCTAACAATGAGCAAAAAATGTGAGAATTTCTTGATTATTTAGGATTTAAGAATGACGAAAAACAAAAATTGAGAATGTGTTAAATTTTGTAGAAAATTTGTCAATTTGGACTGCAGTCTCCGACCCTGAATCTCCTCGATTTTGCTCATATTTATTTCCGATATTCGACAGACTGAAAAAAGTGCTGGTGATTTTTTTCAAATTTTTATCTCGACTGGTTATTGATTCACAGATTTTTTGAAAATCCGAAAATGCTCGAGTCAATTACCATATTTGCATGAATTGTAACAATGAGCAAAAAATGTGAGAATTTCTTGATCATTTAGGATTGACGGATTGACGGAAGAATGACGAAAAACAAAAATTGAGAATGTGTTAAATTTTGTAGAAAATTTGTCAATCTTGACTGCAGTCTCCGACCCTGAATCTCCTTGATTTTTTTTCATATTTATTTCCGATATTTGGCAGACTGAAAGAAGTGCTGGTGATTTTTTTCAAATTTTTATCTCGACTGGTTATTGATTTACAGATTTTTTGAAAAATTCGAAAATGCTCGAGTCAATGACCATATTTGCATGAATTCTAACAATGAGCAAAAGATGTGAGAATTTCTTGATTATTTAGGATTTAAGAATGACGAAAAACAAAAATTGAGAATGTGTTAAATTTTGTAGAAAATTTGTCAATCTGGACTGCAGTCTCCGACCCTGAATCTCCTCGATTTTGTTCATATTTATTTCCGATATTCGACAGACTGAAAGAAGTGCTGGTGATTTTTTTCAAATTTTTATCTCGATTGGTTATTGATTCACAGATTTTTTGAAAATCCGAAAATGCTCGAGTCAATTACCATATTTGCATAAATTGTAACAATGAGCAAAAAATGTGAGAATTTCTTGATCATTTAGGATTTAAGAATGACGAAAAACAAAAATTGAGAATGTGTTGAATTTTGTAGAAAATTTGATTCCTGGTGTTAATTAATTAGATTTCTTTAATCAGAAGTAGATTTTGTCAATTTCGTTTGAACTGTTTTCACCAAATCCGCAGGAGAATGGATAAACCAAGTCTGTGAAATAGGGGTAAAAGCTTCAGATGCCCGAGGGTGTAGAATTGCGCTTGTTACTTAGGGCGAGCTTTGGTGTGCTTTTTTTTTTTTTTTTTGCGAAAGTATCTCGCTCTGTTTTTTAAGAAAACAGAAATCGGTGTATTCACCCCCAAAACGTGGTGAAACAACAAGCAGACGAAGGAGCAAGCTGCGTGCCAATGGCAAACATGTTGTATTTTATATTTTACACTGTTTCCTATACTCGGCGAGGCAGACACATAATTCAAATGCCTTTTTTACCTTTTTTGAAAAAAAAAAAAAATAAATAAAATAAGAATACCTAGAAAATAATAAAAAAAAAAAAAAACACTTTCACTTCCTTTATTTTTCTTTCGTCGCGCATTGGCGCCCATCTTTCACGTCTCACTCCTAAATTTCCAGCATCACGAATACGTAGTTTAACTTTTCAACCACTTGGCTGTGTAAATTTTGACTAAATTTACAGTAGGCACGTGAAATCCGACCCTGGTATCAAATTCTACTTTTCTAGTTATGTGAAAAGCTTGTCAAAAATTAGACAAACGGTTTTTCATCCATTTTGCTCCACGGTCAAAAATTTTGCTTTTCGGGCTCCTCGAATCGGAACTATGGCCTGATATGACAATCCTATTTCGTCTACTCATTCCAGCCCGCGAAATTGACACCCAAAATTATTTTCGAAATTTTTTCCTTCAAAATATGCAAAAATATTTTTTTAAACCAATTTTCGCCCAGTTGTGTCGACGAAAATATGACCACAAAAATATGATGGATCCGTTTAGTAAAAAAAAAAAAGAAAACTTTAGTCACTCGTATGTTGCAAATTTTCTTTCCAGTAAAGAAAAAACAAAAATTGGGAAATGAATTTCTCCAAAATTCTGAAAAGACGTCGGATTTTCAACTCGGTTGTTATAATTTCGCAAAATTGTGAGTTATCTCATAAAACCAGAATGTTACCAGCGACGAATCATCTCGTTGGCGACCTTCCATATCCTCGATATTACGTAAATTTTCTCCGATAGCTGCACACCACCGTAGCGAATGCATTTCAAAACGATCCTTTCATCCCGTTGAGATAACTGCATATAGAGAAAATTTCCCAACTTCTTCCAGGATTTACACAGAAAAAAAGCTTGACTTGAGCCAAGAAAATCAAATTCTTGATTCAAGATAATTTTGCGGTCCACAAATGAAGACCGAAATTTTCTCGGATCAAATCAAAAATTTTCTCGAACCAAGAAAATTGGGACAATTTTCAGGGACATTCATCAAAATTGGGACAATTTTCAGGGACAATGGGACAATTTTCTTGGTTCGAGAAAAATTTTGATCTGATCCGAGAAAATTTCGGTTTTCATTTTTGGACTGCAAAATTGTCTTGAATCAAGTGAACCTTTCTTTCTGTGTAGGAAAACCGATTTCTGCGTGTACGAAGAATTGGCAAGAAAGTAAAATACGAAAAATGTAACAAAAAATTGAGAGAAATGGAAAACGAACTGATCCACGAAAACTTTAAACGGTTTTGAAAATATCTGTCAGAAAAAAAAAAAAAAAAAAAAAAAACAGATAGAAAAAAACAAAATCAAAGAGGTAAATAACAACTTCCAATATGTACTCAGAGATGTGTTTACCCAAGTAATTACCAGACCTCGGACGAACGACTAACATGCGTTTGTTCTCGAAAGAGAAGATTTCCCATAGGAGAGAAAATACATATGTGTGTGTGTGTGCTATCGCGTTTCCATGTGTATGCGTGTATTGTGTGTATAAAGGTACGAAGGTAGAGATCAGGCCAATAATTGGATCATGGATCTAACAATAAGTTACGGATCGCAAAGTGCATTTCCAGGATGTCTACTCCTTTTTATTCTTTTTTTTTTTATTTATTTATTATTTTTTTTTTTACTAATTCCTATTTTTATTCCCTCTGCAGTTATACTTCACTGAATGAACGAATTTTTCTCTTCAGACTACTCGTATCACAGCTATTCCGTATCCGCCGTATATTTAATTAATACATTAATGTATGGGATATAATATAAAAAAAATAATTCTACAAATTTCAATACGATTTATTAGGGTAATTGGAACGTTTCCCCATTTTTTATGAGAAATTTACAAATTTTTTTTCATCCTCTTTCTAGTTGGTACACAGAAAGAAAGGTTGACTTGATTCAAGATAATTTTGCGGTCCAAAAATGAAGACCGAAATTTTCTCGGATCAAATCAAAATTTTTCTCGAACCAAGAAAATTTGGAAAATTTGGAAAATTTGGAAAATTTGGAAAATTTTCTTGGTTCGTGAAAAAAAAAAAAAAAAAGAAAATTTGGAAAATTTGGAAAATTTTCTTGGTTCGAGGAAAATTTTGATTTGATCCGAGAAAATTTCGGTCTTCATTTTTGGACTGCGAAATTATCTTGAATTTGGAATTTGAAATTTTCCAAATTTTCTTCGTTCGAGAAAAATTTTAATTTGATCCGAGAAAATTTCGGTCTTCATTTTTGGACCGCAAAATTATCTTGAATCAAGAATAATTTTCTTGGCTCAAGTTAATTACCTTTTTTCTGTGTATAATTTATTTTCGTTCTAGCCATATGAAGCATTCTTTGTGAACCGGGCCACTTTTGTTTTTCAACCCCTCCGATTTTTTTCAAAATCTGACAGTTTGAAATATTAGTCAAAAGGAACGTCTGTGATTTTTTTCAGATTTTTTCAGGCTTCCGTTCAGGATTTTCAATTTTTCATCACAAACACTGTATCTCAAAGAATATTCATCAACCAAAAAAAAACATGAGACTAAAAACTTTTATTTTTTTCCGCTTTATCGGAAAATATCAAAATCATAATTTTTCTGCATTGGGAAACCTGAAATTCGGCAGAAAAATGAGAATAATTTTTTTTTAAGCCCAATAGCACACCTTCGATTTCGGTCCAAATTTTACAGGAGGTCTGTCGTTGGGTGAAGAGTCTGCAAAAAAATATTTAGAATGGTACCTACAATGGTTACGGTGAAAAAAAAAAAAAAAAAAAAAAAATAATAGTTGCTGCGTGTTATCGGTAAACATTTTTTGGGCATCATTAGAGAATATATATATATTCTCTAATGATATTCTCTAATGATTAGAAAATATATATATTCTCCAATGATGCCCAAAAAATGTTTACCGATAACACGCAGCAACTATTTTTTTTTTTTTTTTTTTTTTTTTTTTTTCATCGTAACCATTGTAGGTACCATTCTAAAAAATTTTTTGCAGACTCTTCACCCAACGGCAGACCTCCTGTAAAATTTGGACCGAAATCGAAGGTGTGTTATTGGGCTTAAAAAAAAATTATTCTCATTTTTCTGCCGAATTTCAGGTTTCCCAATGCAGAAAAATTATGATTTTGATATTTTCCGATAAAGCGGAAAAAAATAAAAGTTTTTAGTCTCATGTTTTTTTTTTTGTTGATGAATATTCTTTGAGATACAGTGTTTGTGATGAAAAATTGAAAATCCTGAACGGAAGCCTGAAAAAATCTGAAAAAAATCACAGACGTTCCTTTTGACTAATATTTCAAACTGTCAGATTTTGAAAAAAATCGGAGGGGTTGAAAAACAAAAGTGGCCCGGTTCACAAAAAATGCTTCATATATATGTGCCTATAATATGCAGTGTGGATCTAAACCCGCTGATCAAAAAATCTAAAGGATCTTAAAAAAACAAAAAGAAAAAGAAAAAAGAAAGAAAAACACGCGAAAGTCAGTCAAGGTGTCAGAAAAACGACAGATGGAGTGGACGTACGAATCTCATAAGATCTTAAGAATTTCTAAAACGAAACTTAAAACGTGTCAAACTTTTCTGAGAAGGAGCGCACGCTTTCAGCTGTCTACTAGCTAGAAACCCCTCGGATACCCTCAATCCGTTCTTTTTCTTATTATCTTTCTTTATATTCGCCTAGCTGAGCAGCTGGCGAACCACTCTTCTACTTCTTCTTCTCTTCCTTCTATCAAATTCTCAATTTCATTATTCTCAAATTTTCTCTCAACTTCTTTTTTATTCGCCTCCTGATTCTTTTGCGAATCATTTGAATCCACAGACCTACTTTTTTTTTTTTTCTTTCTTTGAATTCGTTTTTGTAAAATTTCGTAATAGTTTGAAAAAAAAACAAACGAAAACAACAAAAACTATAATTCCGTACGAACGAATAACTAACTAATAGTTAAAATCGTTGGTTTGCGGTTGGTCAGGTGGTACAGCTTGACAGCTGGCCCCCCCAATGTCATTACTGACATAAATTGGGATATCTGTTACCGATCGAAACCGAGATAAATGCAAAGGGTTGAAACTAGAAACAGCTGCGTCCATCTCCAGGTGAGATTAATCAGTAAGCAATGAAGCCGTTTCCGTTCAAATAAATAATCGAACAACCTTTTTTTTTCATTTTCAATTTGAAAAATTAATACTTCAACAAGTCGTCGTCGTCTTTCTCACGGTCATTTTTTTTTTTTTTTTTTTTTTTCCTCCTTCTATAAATTAGCATAAAAAATGAATAGGAAGTTAGTGAAAAATTGAGCCAGAATTTGAATCTAAAAAAAATCTGAAAGTTTTAAATTCGTGATAAAAAAATGATCCGAAAATTGATCATCAACATCTTTTTCTTCTTCTTCTTCTTCTTCTTCTTCTTCTTTTCTGCTGAGAGATTTATCGTTTGATTGAGATACAGATGTCCGACGTCGAAGATTGTTAATCTAGAAATTGGTGCTCTGTGCAGGTTCTCTTCTTCAGATTCTCGATACGACGAATAGAATAAAGATAAGTTAATGAATATTGTATATGGGAATGAAAGAAGATAGAAAAGGCATTGATTTACCGCTTGTGAAACAGATGAATTGAATTACCGTTAGTTATCTTGTTTTCTGTATAGTAATTAATCGTAATTAATGCACGAACCGCAAACTACTAAATTATAAATCATTCGTTGCATTGCGAAAGGTGTCTGACGATCATTAATGCCACCCATGAAGTATCGAATTTGAATGGTAGAAAGAGAAAAGAAAAAAAAGAAAAGAAGAAGAATTTTCGAATATATAAAATCGGGAAGTAATCATCCATACCGATCGCTGTGCACAGTGTCAGTAATATCGATAATTTCATCAATTAATTGCCTCATCACGCCCCGAAGAGGTAGTCCTACTAAATTACCATGTAAAACACGTGCGGTAAGAGGAAGCGACAAGGAAGTACACCATAACGTGTTCCGGAGTCGATTCTTGCAGCCTGCAGCACTTTACAGTCACATCGATTCCGCGGCGATAAAATATTACCTATGTTATTCGATCGAGTCAGTATTATTATATTTCATGCAGGTACCAATTCGAATTAATTTTACACGTTCGTAAACGGGGAGCAAAAATAAGAATATAGTCTCTTCTTCTTATAAAGTACGCCTCG
This sequence comes from Tenthredo mesomela, assembly GCA_943736025.1. Taxonomy (NCBI): domain Eukaryota; kingdom Metazoa; phylum Arthropoda; class Insecta; order Hymenoptera; family Tenthredinidae; genus Tenthredo; species Tenthredo mesomela. The sequence continues at coordinate 2,692,569 of OX031017.1, forward strand.
AATTAATTCCTCTGACTTCTGTCGTTCTTATTCTAATTGCGATTTCAATCCGTCAGGGTAGCTGGCAATAATAGGCGGGTTATTATATTTGCTGGTATATCATTTCCTGGTATGTTGTGCATGCTGCATCTGCCACTGCATCCAGATAACCACGACATACGTAGATATGCAGGGTATACATAGATGTTACATGAGTTCACAAAATTTCATGTCTGGTAAGCTAAATTATAGAGCTTTACACTTCGGTTACCAAGATACTGGTATATGTTAATGTCTTATTAGTCTTGAAGATTTGATATAGTCTGGCATGCATATGTCCATTTCAACTAATTCTTATGAATTATACAATAGATTGATGGTAGAAAGCCCGCGGATTTAGAGGTGACACCAAAAATTTTTAGAACTGATGCTCGAAACTTGAGAATTACCATTCCAAACTTGAAATTTTCAGCGAGCAACACCCAAAATGAAAATGAACACTCAGGACTTGAATGTCAACAAGCAGAACTTGGAGAAAATCGTCAAAACTCAACAGTAAATCGTCACAACTTGAGAATAAACCGTTAAGACTTGAGAATGACCCGTCAAAATTCAAGAGTAAATCGTAAAAACTTGAGAGTAATCGTCAAGACTTGAGAATGACTCATAAAAACTGAAACCCAGAATGAAACTTAACACTCAGGACTTGAATGTCAACAGGCAGGACTTGAGAGCAAATCGTCAAAACTCAACAGTAAATCGTCACAACTTGAAAATAAACCGTCAAGACTTGAGAATAAATCGTTAAAATTCAAGAGTAAATCGTAAAAACTTGAGAGTAATCGTCAAGACTTGAGAGTGACTCATAAAAACTGAAACCCAAAATGAAACTTAACACTCAGGACTTGAATGTCAACAGGCAGAACTTGGGAGCAAATCGTCAAAACTCAACAGTAAATCGTTACAACTTGAAAATAAACCGTCAAGACTTGAGAGTGACTTATAAAAACTGAAACCCAGAATGAAACTTAACACTCAGGACTTGAATGTCAACTGGCAGAACTTGGGAGCGAATCGTCAAAACTCAACAGTAAATCGTCACAACTTGAGAATAAACCGTCAAGACTTGAGAATAAATCGTCAAAATTCAAGAGTAAATCGTAAAAACTTGAGGGTAATCGTCAAGACTTGAGAGTGACTCATAAAAACTTGAAAGTGAATTGTCGAAACTTGAAAGTTAATAGTCGAAACTTGAAAGTTAACACTTGAAACTTGAAATTTGATACTCGAAACTTGAGAACTACGAATGAGCAGTTGAAAGTGAATATTCAAGAGCTGAAATATTGAGGGTTGAACTTGGAAATTGAACGTTAACACTCAAGTTTTCAGAGTCAACAGTTTAAACTCGACTCAACTTGAATTTAATACTCAGAACTTGAGAGTTAAAAGTCAAACCAAGATTAGGAGTTGAGATTTCTCAAAGTTCAATTCACGAGCATTACCTCGAAGTGATCATCAACCCCTAAGTTATTTGTTGTATCTGAAGTTTCTGAACCCAAGTTGAGTGTTTTGTCAATGTTCTTTCATTTCAAGATGAGAATAATATCTATTCTGCATCACATTCAAACGAATTTTAGCTTCTGTATGATCTGCTACGTTTGAGGAGGACTTTGAGTGGGATGATGAAGAGGAAGACAAGGATGAAACTGGAGAAGAGAGGATCCACGTACGACTCTCAGATTGAGGAAAGTAGTTTGTGGGTATTCCTATTTACCAGTAGCTCATGCCTCTCGTTTACCTCTTCATTCCCATTGTCGTATTTATATCCCGAGGGAAATGATCCTGGTGGTTGTCCCAACGTTCCACTGTGCCCCAGTCTTTGCGCCGGGTCTTTACTCCAGGTGCATATTCGCGTTTTCCCAATTCATATACATACTGCAGTACTGCACCCAGATCTATTGCGACTGCAGCTGGGAGGCCGAGATTGGTGACCCACATTCGTGGAACCAACAAAGAACACATCTCCTCGTTCCCAGTTCCCGGTTCCCGGTTCCCGGTTACTAGTTCCCAGTTCCCAGTTTCTGCACTAGTAGGACTCCAGCAGCAAACAACCTGCAGGAAACAAAGGGAAACCACTCCGCTTTGTTTGGCCAGGCAGTCAACCAAAGTAGAAACCGTCATCGGACTGTGAAGGCCTGGTAAAATGGGTTTAAAAACGGTTGCAAAAAAAAAAAAAAAAAGAACAAAAAAAAATCAAAAACTTTACCACAAGCTTAAAAATTCGATAAAAATTATCAAGAATTTTTGGAAAGCTTTCGGAGAACAACTTTGGGTGGAAATCGTGAAGCAAGAATTATCCAACAAATTGATAAATCGATGAAATATATGATGCAGAGCTTTTTTTCCCCCTTTAATTGTCAACTTAGACTTTTGAGCTTTCGCTAATTCCTAGGTTTCTCTTTAGCAAGTTCAGCTTTAAGCTCGTGTCGAGCTCGGGTCGATGGGGCTAAATTATATTTAGCGCGAAGAAAATAAAAACTAAAGAATGGAAAGGAAAAAAAAAATTTTTTTTTAAATAAGAAAAAGCTCCAAGATTCAACACAAGCTTTAGGTCAGCTGGGTAGCATTTTGCTGCTTTTTTCTGCAGTTTTATATTTGCATACATTTATATACATATATAACACCTGTTACAGACATACACGCGTATGTATACTTATATGCTTGTTATATAGCCTCGAAAATCGAGGCTCTCGTTTATTTAAGCTCGACTTTAGTCGAGTCGTATACCCGTTGCGCTGACGACAATCGATATATCGAATGCCCTTCGTGCTACGGCAGCTTTCTGACTCGAACGAAAGTTTCTTTATTTTTTCCTTGTTTTTTTTTTTTTTTTTTTTTCTTTTCTACTCGTTTCGTCGCTGCTACCGTAATGTCAGAGGTCGTTATATTGAATATTTCGTCCCGCACTCGTGTGCCGCAATTTTTTTTTTTTTGTCGCGCTTTTATTATACCGTTTTGGTATTTCGTTGAAAATAAAGGAAGAGAAAGAAGACAAAAAGCTCTTCGATATTCCAATTATTATAAAAATTATCTACACACTTAGGAAATTATAGGCCTGAAATCAGTTCAAAAGTATTTTGGATAAAGCTTTGAAAAGTTGCAAGTGAAGAATAAATTTTGAAAACAAAAAAAAAAGAAAAAAAAAAGCTCAGAGGTTTTTAAACGAAAGAAAAAGTATCGACATACACGTCAGTTTTATTTTCTTCATCTGATCGACGTGAAATTTTCAAATCAGGGTGAAATTTTTATGAAAAAAGTTTCGGAGCTTTCGCAGATAATTACATTTTGAGAAAATGGGAAAAATATTGCGTGTGAATATATTTATTTCGGAGTTGAAAATAGAACGAAAAATCCGTTCCACAGGATTCGACCTTAGTTTTATGCTTTTCGAGCTTTTTCCTTCGTTTTGTGCTTTTTTCCAACCTTTTTTTTTTCGTTTTCTGCTTTTTTTTTTGTGTTTCTTTTTTTGTAACTTTTTTTTTTCGTTTTTCATCCCTAATTTCAGAACCTCTTTTTCCAGTGCTAAAAAAAAAAAAAATCGCGAGCTTGCAGATATATACATGTATGGTATAAACACGCATAGTAAATTCAGGTTTAGGCGAGAGGACGCGAGTGCGGAGGAACCGGAGGTCACGGCAGCGGGGCCACGGTCGAGGCCATATTGATCTCTCGCAGATAACCGCTTTTCACTAACTCTCGCCCTGTTCCTGCCGCAAGCTCGCACTCTGAGCTTTTTCGAATAAGAAATAAGTTTCAAACCAATAATTAGGTAAAGCCGGGAAACCGAGCGGTGGAAAATATTTTTCAAAAGCTCAAAAAACGTCAAAATTATTTTTGGATTTACGAAATCATGAAGAAAATTGATTATTTTCTTTTTTTTCTATATTTTTACTGCATAAACACAAAAATTGTATTCAAACGAGAGACAAAAAAAAAAAAAAAAAAAATGTTCAGCAGCTGACGATTTTTTTTTTTTTTTTTCTTTTTTTTCTCAATTTCTGAAAAATCATCGAAATTGTGTAGATTTATACCGAGTGGGAAATATCCAACTGTAAATATTAATATAAACGTAGAGATATGTGTGTCACGTTCACGTGCCTCACGGAACGTCCTGCCTCGTTGTCGGACACGTGCCCAACGACCCGAACGAACAATAAGAATTATTAATTATTATTATCATTATGAGAGTTTTGGCCTTTTATTTTGTTCGTAGTTTTTGAGCAAAAAAGTTCGTTCATTTTTTTTTTTTTTTTTATCATTTTTCTCACCTTTACGGGTGAGCGAAAAATTCCAAAATAATCTTGGACGCATTCTTCGAAGCTTGATAAAGCTCTGAGAAAAATCGTTGTAAGATTTTCGTCTGTCGTTTCCGCGTAATAAATAGTCGAAATTATTGTTAATTAAGTTTTCACTTATATTATGCTATCAATGATTTTGAAAATCTAATAAATTTTTTCCAACTGTTGTAGGCGATCAAAAAGCTCGGGAAAAAAATGGTAAAGCTCTGAAAAAAATCGTAGAACGATTATTATCGTTTTTCAATGTCAAGTAATAAATTAATTTAAAAAAATTAATTGTGTCGTAGATTTTGAAAATCTGGTAAAAACATCCTCACTATGGTCCTAAGAGGAATGCTAAAGCTTAGAATGAGGAAAGAAAAAAAAAAAAAAAAAAAAAAAGGCACAAAAAGAAAGCAGAATCTGTTTGAAAGTGGAAAATCTCACGAATCGCGATGTTATATTAAATTCTATGGGGATTCGCAGCGTGCGCGATCGAATATTATTTGCTACTTTCCTTAGAGATAATCTCTACCTAGACGTGATATTAGAAGTTTTACGAGAAGATTTACCGCCCTTAGAGATTGGGTCCCAAGGTGGTCATGAATATTGGCACTTTCTGTGGCATACAAAGCCTCCGCAATGCTCGCACCTTGTAATATAAAACTTTCAAAGAATTTCTGGAATTTTTTTTTTTTTTTTTTTTTATCTGAATTTGAAATGCGATTTTGAGCACAGCGCGATTTCAAAAATCGAAGATCCCATAAAACGAGAGAAATAAAATGAACAAATCCCTCGATACCGCGCATTAAAAAAAAAAAAAAGAAAAAAAAAAAAAGGAGATATTTTTTATACAAAACATTTATATAGAAGGTATAACGAAAGTTTTTTGCAACCCTAAGAGAAGCTCGCCTCGCCGTTTCGCGCGATAAGAATTTGCTGCGTCGTTTCCCCTCAGCTCGGTGGCACAAGAACCGGGGTTTTAAAATTAATGGTTTTTCCCGCGCGGAGATTTCCTTCAGGTAGGTATAAACCACCTATATGGTTTATTTTCTTTTTCTTGGGAAAGTGGGAAATTTTTTTTCAATTTTTTTTTTTAAATCCTGCCCCTTTTCTTATACGTTTCTAAAATGTATATCCGCAATTTTATAACAGATCTTTAAAATATTTCACGTAACATTAATTATATTTTCTCTCCGATTCCCATTTTTCTGAAAAAAAAACAAAAAAACAAAAAAAAAAAAAAAAATTCTTGATTTATTCGAATGAATTTTCATCCAATCTCGAAAAAGGATTACGAACTATCTAATGCGAACTCCGTTCTACCGCGTAGGAAGAAAAACGAGGAAATTTCTTACCCACCTAAACTTACCTAAGTCTGACGGTTTGCGGTTTCCGACCACCGCGAAGACGCGGTAATATATGATAAAGATAATTCACAGTGTTGGTGATGAAATCCTCCCCATCACCACAGTATAACTCCTAAATACGTATTGCCATCGAAACAAGATTTCCATCGCCTTAGAAATTCATATGTGATTACCGAAAACACTGCGATCATCAGATAGGTAGAAAAAAAAAGAGAAAAAAAAATTAAGATCCAGTAAATTTTAAGATTTTTTTCGAGTCAAAGACGATTTTTCTTTTTTTTTTTTTCAAAATCATGGGGTTTTTCAATTTTTATCATTATTTATTTTTTAAAAAGCACATATTCCTTTCTCTGGATGGTAAATTGTTAATTTCATTAATTTGGTTCAGTGACGATCCATAAAGCGTATCGCAATGTGTGTATTTGCATATTTATTAATGCTCGTATAGCCATGGATTTTGGCAATATAATGGAATATGCGATATTAAACCTAATGCGTCCTTGTAAAATATGCGTTTTCAAGTCCCTATATTTCCCTGGTTTAAAATATACCCTGTAGCTGAGAAACCGGGGGTTGTGTTCGTCGGTTCTCCTACAGAGACTTGATATATTACGTCATTTCCGTACCAGAACAACACCACCCAAAGGTATGGTAGAGGTGTCGTCCTGCCAGGAAAATGGAACTACCATAGGTATACCAAAATAAAGAATGAGAAGTCGTTCTTTCATTTCCCATTTTTTCTTCTTCTTCTTCTTCTTCTTATTTTTCTCATTTTCAACAAAATTGTCTGAAAGAAAATCAAAAAATGATAAAGACAAAAAAAAAAGAAAAAAAGAAAAAAATAAGAACCATCGCCTACGTCGAGGAGTAAAATACTGAGAGAAATAAAGGAGAAGTTAATTTGGCAGAAGAAGATCTGTCAATTATTAGCGTTTCCCTCGACAACGAAAAAAAATAAAAAATAAAAAAACATATTAAAATATTCTTATGTTTCAATTTCCAGTTTCGTTTCAGAATATTACGTGATAACATCGTCGTTCGTTCATCCCAACGTTATTTTTTATTTTTTATTTTTCTTCATAAATTATCAACTTCGGACTCGCAGCTTGTACAAAATGGTAATTATCACAAATTATTGTACATATTTTCATAAGTTATGTTAATACCGAAAATTTGAGTGTGTATATAAAATGTCATTTTTGACATTTAGAATTACAATATCGTGTTGCTATTCCGCGGATGTAGTGCCTAATTGCGTTTTGGGAACGATGATTACATACCTGACCCGAATTAACCCAAACCGAAACGCAAAGCCAAACCTAGACCCGAATTCAACCCTCTAACGTCATGATACCATCCTATATCCTATCCTATCCTATCCTATCCACAGCGTGAGGTGCTTTCAATCCACATTGGCCAGGGTGGTGTACAGATGGGAAATGCATGCTGGGAACTCTATTGTCTGGAGCACGGAATTCAACCAGACGGAATGCTGCCCCCACAGACATGCGGAAATGACGAAGGCTTCCAAACGTTCTTCAGCGAAACTGGAGGCGGAAAATACGTTCCCAGAGCAGTTTTCCTCGACCTCGAGCCGACCGTAATAGGTAAAAAAAGATTTACCTGCACTCCCTTGAATCATGTCAAAAAAAAAAAAGAAATTAGTGAAATAACTGAGGGGGTAATCACTTCAAACTTGTGTGTCCAATCTATTTCACATTTCAAAATCATTTCAGACCATTTTACAAGCATTTCATATCATTTCACAGTCATTTCATACCATTTCATACCATTTCACAGTCATTTCAGACCATTTCACAGGCATTTCACAACATTTCATGCCATTTCATACCATTTCATACCATTTCACAAGCAATTCACACAATTTCACAAGCATTTCAGACCATTTCACAAGCATTTCATACCATTTCATACCATTTCACAGTCATTTTATACCATTTCATGCCATTTCATAGCATTTCATAGCATTTCATACCATTTCACAGTCATTTAAGACCATTTCACAAGCATTTGACAACATTTCATGCCATTTCATACCATTTCATACCATTTCACGAGCAATTCACACAATTTCACAAGCATTTCATACCATTTCATACCATTTCACAAGCAATTCACACAATTTCACAAGCATTTCAGACTATTTCACAAGCATTTCATACCATTTCATACCATTTCATACCATTTCACAAGCAATTCACACAATTTCACAAGCATTTCATACCATTTCATACCATTTCATACCACTTCATACCATTTCACAAGCAATTCACACAATTTCACAAGCATTTCAGACCATTTCACAAGCATTTCATACCATTTCATACTATTTCACAAGCAATTCACACAATTTCACAGTCATTTCACAAGCATTTCAGACCATTTCACAAGCATTTCATACCATTTCATACCATTTCACAGTCGTTTTATACCATTTCATGCCATTTCATAGCATTTCATACCATTTCACAGGCATTTCACAAGCATTTCATACCATTTCATGCCATTTCACAAACATTTCGTACCATTTCACAAGCATTCCATACCATTTCATACTATTTCGCGATCATTTCATACTATTTCACAAGCATACTATTTAATACCTAAACACACCATTTCATACCACTTCACACTATTTCGAGATCATTTCACAAGCATTTCACACCATTTCACAAGCATTTCATACCATTTCAAAGTCATTCCAAACCATTTCAGACCATTCCAAACCATTTCAGACCATTTCAAACCATTTCAACCAATTTCACAATAATTTCAAGATTATTTCATACCATTTCATAGCTAACTGTCCCAACTATTTCACAAGTAGTTACCCCCTCGGAAATAACCGAAAAATTGTCACCTCCTCGATTCTCTAATAACGAACTCGATATTTCTGTTTTCTTTTTCTCGGTAAAAGACGAAGTACGTACCGGTACTTACCACCAGTTATTTCACCCCGAGCAATTGATATCCGGTAAAGAAGACGCGGCAAATAATTACGCCCGAGGTCATTACACGTTGGGAAAAGAGATAATCGAATTAGTACTTGATCGAATTCGTAAATCTGCTGACATGTGCGGTGGTCTTCAGGGTTTTCTTATCTTCCACGCTTTCGGTGGTGGAACTGGTTCCGGTCTCACTTCGCTATTGATGGAGCGTCTCTCCGTTGATTATGGAAAGAAGGCAAAACTCGAATTCGCCATATACCCATCGCCCCAGATATCAACAGCAGTCGTAGAACCGTACAACGCGATACTCACCACCCATACAACCCTCGAACATTCGGACTGCGCTTTTCTAGTCGACAATGAAGCTATATACGATATTTGCAGGCGAAATCTTGACATCGAAAGACCGACGTATACGAATCTCAATCGACTAATTGGACAGATAGTTTCATCGATTACAGCCTCATTACGTTTCGACGGTGCCCTAAACGTGGACTTGACGGAATTTCAAACGAACCTTGTCCCCTATCCAAGAATACATTTTCCATTAGCAACATACGCGCCGATAGTATCGGTCGAAAAAGCATATCACGAACAATTAACGGTGATGGAACTGACCTCGGCTTGTTTCGAACCGGCTAATCAGATGGTAAAATGTGATCCAAGAAAAGGAAAATATATGGCATGCTGCATGCTTTACAGAGGCGACGTTGTACCCAAGGATGTAAACGCTTCAATTGCTACAATCAAGACTAAAAGGACTATACAATTCGTCGACTGGTGTCCTACAGGATTTAAAGTCGGGATTAATTACCAACCACCAACCGTAGTTCCTGGTGGTGATTTGGCCAAGGTACAAAGAGCGATGGCCATGCTTGCTAATACCACTGCGATTGCCGAGGCGTGGACAAGACTGAACAGAAAATTTGATCTGATGTTTGGAAAACGGGCATTCGTTCATTGGTGAGTTTAAGGGCTCATTGACTCAATGGGTTTTCGAAATACTAATCTTTTTCTGGTTTTTAAAACATTTTCAAGGTACGTTGCCGAAAGCATGGACGAATCTGAGTTCAACGAAGCTAGAGAAGACTTGGCAGCACTTGAAAAAGACTACGAAGAAGTTGGTATGGATTCTGCAGAGGGTGGCGAGGGTGGAGACGAAAATTAAATGAAGTTTTTCTTCGTTTTTTATTTTTTTATTGTTTTTTTTTTTTTGGGATGAACGAACACCGAATATAATTTATCATATTTAATATTAATATACACAATTTTGTATATAACATTTTTTTATACAGCTAGCTTTAACTTTTGTATCGTCAATTTTATTTATTTTCTATCGTTAATATTTACTACGTCCTCGTGTAAGAAAATAAATAGAAAATTATTCACACAATTCTCTGTTCCTAATTTCCTACTTATTCTTTTTTTTTTTTTTTTTGTCTCTCTAATTTCAAATTTCAGATTGAATTTATTTACAGGAAGATGAAGATTCTCTGTTTATTTATTCTATTCTAAGGCTGCAGGTTCTATATTATAAGCTTATAGTATACATATTGTGCCATTCTCGGGCACTCAAATTTCCGTTGGATATTATATCCTTTGAGCTTGTGCTTGCACTGGCTTCTACTTCTGCTTTGGCTTGTGCTTGTGCTTCTCCTTGTGCTTCTGCTTCTACTTCTGTACCAACTGCGCAAGAACCTGTCCTAATTTTCACCGCTACCTCTTCGAAGCTGTGGTGCAATACAATGCCTTCAAAGAAGCTCATCTCTATACGCTGCCTTACCACCTACCTACCTACTCCACTGCTGCAGTAATACGAGGGTAGAAACTATCTGTTTGTTCCTTCGTGCGGAGAAAAGGGAATTTTATACCACCACGAGTAACATTAGGTTTTTCTTTTCTTGTCTTTTCTTTTCTTTTCTTTTTTTTTTTTTTTTTGTATTTTTTCCTATATCATTTTTATACCATTGCATCAATCGATTCGAATATATAAGACCGCAGGAAGAAATCCTTTTGAAAGGATAGAAGCTTTTTTCATTTCAGTGAGATTATTTTTTTTTTTTTTTTTTTTTGTGAAGATCAATAAATTGTTCAGTTTTAAAATACTTAATCTGGTGATAATCTGCGAATAATTATTATATTAGCTGTAATCAAGATATCGAGGAAAATAATTACACCGTAATTAATGTCGACCCCTCTGCAGATCTATATTGCGAATATAATTATACCCGCAGATATACGCGTACAAAATATTTGCGTTGTTTTAATTTAATCTCATATTTCGTTTATTTTTTATTTTATTTTATTTTATTTTTTCTTGTTCCCTTATATTTTAACGAATGCAAGAATTAAAAAAAAATAAAACAAAAAAACAAATTCTCTTTCCCAACGCGAGAGGGGAGACACGCCGTTTCGTTACGGGCGTTCTAATTACGTTTCAAAGGGCGGGCTTTGGTTCATTAGACAAAATTTCATTACACACAGTAAAGTACCTAAGGAAAAATGAAAAACAAGAGTTAGGGGTGCAGGATAACAACAGCTTAAATCGCTCTTCAACTCAACGATATATATGTGGTATTCCACGTGAACCGGATCAGTTTTTGGCCTGAGGTCATCGAATTTGACGCCAATGCAGATTCAGATTCCTTGTTACTACATGAGATGCCCCCAACAGTTACAGAGCTTGAAAATAATTGGTTCAATTTATATCGCTGTCATAATTATGCCAAAAATTTAATTACCACATTTTCAACTCCACTTATCTCAGCCATGCATGAACAAAATCATAACTTCCCATAGTGCATTCTACGCGCATAAATGAGCTCCTTCGAAATATGTAGCACTTCAATTATTTTTGGAATTCTTAAACATGTAAAACTTTGAAAATATGCGATTTCTTTGTTATTCTACCTAAGGGTCACACCAATTGCCCTGAAATTTTCACCGAAATTACTTCGAGGTGGCACTAAGAAGTGATCAAAATTTCAGCCTCCCGTTTTTCTTCTTTTTTTTTCTTCCAAAAACCGGCGAAGCATATAAAACTTGGAAAATATGTGTTCTTATTTTTTTTCTACTTGAAGGGTCACACGGATTGCCTTGAAATTTTCACCGAAATTACTTCAAAGTGTCACAAAGAAGTGATAAAATTTCCAGCCTCCCGTTTTTCACTTTTTTTTTTCTATTGTTTTACCTATAATCAAAATTTTGATTCTTCACTTTTTATACCGAAAATCACACATTCACTACCCTTATAGCTGATGAATCGTTAATCGTCTGCGGACTCCCCATCGCATCAATGAACTATAATAAATTTTCGATCTAGCTAAATAGGGGTAGGTACTACCTATACAGACGTTAAATCGAAGCTTTGACAGAGATGTACGATCTCCAGCTAGTCGAGTGGCTTGTTAATTAGTTTACCCTGTATAGATATATAGGTATACTATTATATGCTATCAATCTATCCATGTGCAACCCTATATAGTTTCCACATACAACCAAACCAAGAGGATCCTTGCGGCTAACCACGACGCACAGTCAGAGAGCTTGCAAGCTCTTGGAAACAGGATCAGTGACCAAGAAGCCACACGATACATGCTTGCACACAGATATAAGTATATTAGGGGTGCATGGTCCTTATTTAGGGATTGGATGAATTTTTCATCAAGCGGATCCAAAATTGGCTCCAAATAATTCGAAAACCGTTCCTTAGGTTTTTTTTTTTCAGATTATTAAAAAATTGTCCTAGCCCCGAACGAAGACCACCCTTAGATCAATTCTCATTATTTTTGTGCTTCGCAGAATTGGAATTTTGAAAAAAAATTTCATCCAGTTAAACCAGTGGCGAACCACTTACTTCAAAGTACCTAGTTTCTATCCTACAGGGTAACGATCCTTCGATAACTCTCCGAAGCTTAGTAACTCCGTCTACCAGCTACTTTGCTCAGTAGATTCTTAAAAGGTTTTCTCGATTCATGGTATAAAAGGGTCGCGCGATCCTCATGGAATAATCATGACGACTAGGCAATCCCTTTTTCACATTCTGCAAGCTGTTTTTTTTTTTTTTTTTTTTTTTTTTTTCCCTTTTTTCTTTCGTTTTTTCCTATATACTAGAAATGAGGGAAAAAGTAAAGAAACTGTGAGGAAAATCTGACGGTTTACTTCATCTTTTCTTATTTTTTAAAACGTTATTAATAGCTAAACTGACAGTGCTGAAATTATGCTGCAGCACAGTTCAGTAATTAATTAAATCCCCCTTAATGAATTTGAATTGATCCTTTGATTTGCGCTTCCTAACATTCGATTTACCGCAAATGAAGAGGTGCAGTAGCAGCAGCAGCAGCAGCACGGATATCGGCTGACTAATTTGCGACTAATTCTTACCGTCTGATTAAAATCTATTCATATAACATAAATGAAATTGCATTTGACAATGAAATTGATTGAGAGGTTTGAGAGAACGTCAATTATAATTTCTTAATTGAGTTTTGCGGGGAGTCGAATAAGGCTGAGAATTTGATCAATCAGGATCCAGTTTGTCTTTAGATAACGTCTGAATCGATATTCCTGTAGGCGCACCCTTACGGAAAAAACCCTCCAAGTTTGAGGGTGAACCTTCAATTTTCAAGGTTTCACCCTCAATTCTTGGAGTGAAACCCTGAAATTTCAGGGTTCAACTTCCAATATTCAGGGTAATACCTTTAATACCTATGGATGAACCATCAATTGAAGGGTTGACCGTGAAAAGTTGGTGGATCAACCCTGAAAATTGAAGGAAAACCCCCAAGAATTGAGGAATATCCCTCAAACATTGAGCGACAACCTCCAACAATTGAGGGATAACCCTGAAACGTTCTGGGACAACTCTGAAAATTGAGGGATGACCCTGAATAGTTAGGGTCAACCCTGATGAGTGGCGGGTCACTTCAAAAGTCACTTCAAAAAGTCACCTCAAAAACCCTGAAGTTGAAGGGACCCCCATTTGACGGTTGTTCCTCAAGTTGAAGGTACCCCTCAATTCAGGGTTAACCCCCCAAGTTGGAGGTACGAAATCATTCTGAAAGTTGAGGGCTCAGTTGAGGGTGATATTTTGAGGGTTTTTTTCCGTAAGGGCAACGGGATTATTAAAAAAAGTTGTTGAATTTTAGAAGTCAGGAGAAAGGAAATTGGGATTTAAGGGACCGCATGACCCCCGAGTAGCTCATTATCCTGGATTATCTTATCTTTGTCGTCCAAACTCTAAAAATGACTCGAAATTTCACTTTGAAATTTTTCAAAAATTGTGCGATTTATTTTATTATGATTTTTGAAAAATCTGCAAGTCGACAAAACGGCGTGAGCGAGGCGTTGGTCAAAATTTTGCACTGGGATTCCAAAATGTGGGGTGGATCAACCAATTGTGAATTTTTCCATTGAGCTATCTTATAAAATTCGTTTTTAGCCAGAATTTTCAGACGGTAGGAAGAAGAGGAGCAATATTTTCGAGAATCGAAATTTGGGGATGATTTTGGTCAGCTTATATTGAACCAGGAATTTTAAACTCAAGCTAGACAGAACTAAATTTTTCATACACAATCTATATGGACGAAATATGGTGGTTGACTTAATCGGTTATCAATTCAGAAATTCGTGGCCCAATTCTTGATCCGAAAATCACCTCACGTCTCCAACGCAACTGCCTAGTCGCACGTTTCCCATATATTGCATTCCTGTCTCGATCATCAAACTCCCTCTGGCTGCACTCACACTCCATAATATTACATACATAGCATACAGATATATTCGTAAATATTTGATAAACAATGATAACTGCTCAGCGATATTTTCCGATAATAGAACGAGAATAAATATGAAAATGAAAAAAATATTATAGAAAGGAACAAAAAATGTGACGTTCTTTGGATTTTTTTATCAAATTCTGTTACCAAAAATTTCATCAACACATTGCGAGTCGTACTATACTGTATATAGGAAATTAAGTGAATAATTGTTGCTCTAAGTTTGCGAATTTAATTTCAAAAAATATTATCATATCATATTATTGTTTTTATTAACATAATAATAATAACAATAATAATGATACGATGAAGAAAGAAGATAAAATTATTTATTTATCAAATTTTGAAAGGAATTGTATACGTCTGTACGCCGTATTTTATGCAACCCGCATTCCGTCTTACGATTTATCACCGTGGCGAAACGACGAACTATATTTGCCGCAAAAATTGAGTGATACTTAAATTTTTTTCTATTAAGGGGATGTGAAAGGTGCATTATACACCTCGAATCTTTAGCAGCCCGTTTCTCAGCTAAAACACATCCGATCAATGCGAAATTGATATCAGTGACGTAGAAAAAGTGAACGAAGGGCATGATGCTCTTGGATTTTCAAAAAGCGAAAATAAAATGTACAGTTTTATATCAAGAGTGCTCTGTAACGAATAATCGTTGTTGCTGACATTGTGCTTGATAAATATGAAAACACTCGAAACATTTTCGATTTTTGAAAATCCAAGAGCATTATGCCCTCCGTGCACTTTTTCTGCGTCACTGACATCAATTTCACATCGATCGGATGTGTTATAGCTGGGAAACGAGCTGCCCAAAAATTCGAGGTGTGTAACCTTTCATATTACCTCAATTTTTGAAAGAATTATTAATAGACAATAATAAAAAGTATGAATAGAAAGGGGCGGAGCGTTTGCGATGATAAGCCCCTCCCTCATGCGATACAAGGGAGAAAATTCACCCTGTATATTCGAAAATTAGAGATTTTAAACGAATTTAGTGGAAAAAATCTGGTATATGCGTGTTGCCTTGAAAGTTTCGATTAGTGTACTGTATATAGGGTATACTCACACATACGTACCGTACGCAGTCACGAGTTTGACCTCATCTTCGTTATTATAATAATAATAAAGATTATTATTAATCATTCGAAGATAAACCGTCTCAGCGATATAATGTGGATAGTTAAACGTATATATGAGGCATTGAACGTGAACTCTGTGACTTCCATGTAATTATTATTTTTTTTTTCTTTATATTTATGCATAATATTGAAATCAAACAAATTTCAAAGTGTTGAAAAAAAAAAAAAAAAAAAATTGAAAATAATTGTAATTCGAAATTTTTGTTTTTTTCAAATCAACTCGTTGATATCAAATTTGATATTTTCTTTGTAAAACCCAACGTTTTTGTATTCTTAAACGAGTACATATTTTTATTCAGTGTCAAAAAACGAATCAAAAAATTTTTATGAATATATTTTCTTCTTCTTTTTTTTTTTTTTTTTTTTTCGAAAATCACATTTCGAAATGAGAGATGAAAATTGAATTATGAAGATAGAAAAAAAAAAAAGAAAAAAAAACAAAATCGAAATTTAGTCAAATTTCCGGAATATGATGAAATAATATATGAATAAAAATAATGTGAAAAAAAAAAAAAAAAAAAAAAAAAAAAAATACGGTAAGATAAATGTAACGTGTTATTCACGTTCTGCATCACGCGACCTAACGATTTCACCATCTTTTTAAGAAAAACAGATAACAATATTCTAAAGGCCGTTCGCATTTTCTCGGTTCATTTAAATCGGATAACTTATTGACCTCGTTATAATAATATAGCAATAATATTTCATGAATGATAATGAAATAACTAATGTAATGAGAAACTAGATATACTACCTATTATTATATTCTTTTCTTTTCTTATTTACGATATAATTACCTAATTTCAATTATTTAGCCATTTTATTCAAAAATTATTCTGAATAATAGGAAATTGAAAAAAAAAAAAAAAAAAAAAAAAAAAAAAAGTAAAGAAATATATATAAAACGCGATTTAATTAATTAATGAGACAAAAAAATTAAAAAAAAAAAAAAAAATTAAAAATTGTGTTTTTTTTTTTTTTTTTTTTTTTTTCTTTTACTCAATTTATGAAAATACTACAAAAGTTTAGTCAATTAATTTGAATATAGTGTATTTAATAATGATAATAATAATTAATATACTATACACATATATTTCTCTCTCAGTCACGTAGATATTAATATTAATGTTATATTATATTATATAGGTATTAGGTATTAGGGTATATAAAGTATACTAGAATAAGATATCATTTATATTATACTAGAATATTTATACCATATTATTACTAATATCATTATTATTATTTAAATTATTCCTAAAACAGAAAAATTTCTTAATCTAATCTAATCTAATCTAATCTAATTTAATCTAATCTAATTAATTAATCAATCGATCAATTTATAAATCAACATAATATCTAATTTCATATTACTTCAATTCTATTCTATTCTATTTATTTATTTCGTTTCGTCTAGGTATAACTTCGTCCAACTTTTGTGTTCTGTGTTTTTTTTTTTTTTTTTTTTTTTTTCTTTTTTAATAATTTTTTAATGTTTTTTTTTCTTCAAATTTTATATACTCAAACACACACAAACATACATACAATATCTTGAATAAAAAATATATAGGTACAAATATATACCATAATAGACGAGAAAATATACCCATTCAGAATAATTTTTTTGCGATCTTTGTTTTCTTCTCGAGAAATACTAAACAAAAAAAAAAAGAAAAAAAAAAAAAAAAAAAAAAAATTACACTGTTTCATTCAATTTATACTTTTCACTCATTTTCACTTTTTACTGATTTTTTTTTTTTTTTTTTTTTTTTCACAAATTTTCTCTATATATCCGAAATCTATGTGAAAATTATAAAATATTGTTGTATATTGTTATTATTATTATTTTATTATTTATTCATTTTTTTTTTTTTTCTTTTAATGATTAATTATTATTTTTCTTTATTATTTCGTCTTTTAATATCGCAATATATGTTTTATCAATGTATGGTATAATATCTAGTATATATTGTTATATGTGTGTATGTGCTGACTGAGACGACGTGTTACCTATTTTAGTATTTATATATAAAAATTTCAACGAATATAATAAACATTTTTGTACTTTTTTTTTTTTTTCTTTTTCTAAATGAGTGTTTTTCTTCTTCTTTTTTGCTTATTTTTTATTTTCTATTTTTTTTTTTTTTTTTTTTTTAATCAGTGTAAGTAGAGTTCGTCTTCTATATGTTAATATTATTCTTATTTATTTAATTATTTCATTTAAATTATCTAGTATATATTCGTTTAGAATCTTAAATCGAAATCTCGAGGAGTTTGTTTAAAATTATAACAGAAAGAAAAAAAGAGGAAAAAAAAAAAAAAAAAAAAAAAAAAAAACCGAAAACGAAAACGAAAAAATAGTAATACAATCAGAATAATTCATTTATAATTTGTATAAAATTCGAAATAATGAAAAAAAACGAAAAAAGAAAAACTAATGTCCATGTTTATAAATAATAATGAAAATGATCAAAGAAAATGAGATAAAGATTTTTTTTTTTTTTAAGAATTTTTTAGAAATTCAAATAATAAATAAAAAACTGAAAAAAAAAAAAAAGAAATTGATTTTTTTCTAAAAATATCCTCAAATCTCTATAAAGAGAAAAAAAAAAAAAAGGAAAACTGATGAAATGATTTTTTTCACACTATATACAAATGATATTTCGAATAATGAGATTAAATACCTAATTTAGAAGAAAAAGAAAGAAAAAAAAAAAAAAAAAATTTGTAAAATTCACATCGAAGTAGGCGACCAGAAATTCATTTCTCTAAGTTCGGATGGTTTGGCTTGAAACACATTTGTATAAACGTTTTTGTTTACGTTCAACTGCTGTGGTGGCGGTGGACTCGTGTTACTACTGATAGAATCATCTTTTGGTATATAAGTTAGATTCTGTGTTGATATAGACTTTTTTCTACTAAGTATTTTTGGCGCCGATGCGACAATATCCTCGCTGCCGCTGCTGCTGCTTTCGTCCTCCTCTTCTATCTTAGCGTTAACTATTTCTCTCTGTTGTCCTAAAATACCAGCAAGTATCCATCCTCCTTGGTATTTTTCTTTGTCTGGTATAAAGGCGCCGGTGAAATAACGGTTCGATTGTATCACCTTCCTTCGTGACTTTGGAGAATTGTCAGGCGTCGACATAGGCGAAGCTATAGGCGATGCCGGGAGAGATTTACTGCCATTTTTTCTTATACCAGATTCGTTTGACTCTGATTCTGATATCTGCGATACCTCAAGGGTGAAACCTTTCGTCATTTTACTCGACATCATCTGGTTAGCTACGTGGACTATTGATTTACCGCAGAGAGCAGGCTGACCGTGAAAACCATCGTCGATACCTTGCGACTTCACTTTTCCCACAAAACCAGATTTAGACGGTTTCGAGTCTGAAACTTTAAGGAAAGAAGAACATTCGTTAGATCATTTTTTAAATCTGTGCGTTTAAATTTTTTAGAACAGTTTAACGTTTCTAAAA
Organism: Tenthredo mesomela; assembly: GCA_943736025.1. Taxonomy (NCBI): domain Eukaryota; kingdom Metazoa; phylum Arthropoda; class Insecta; order Hymenoptera; family Tenthredinidae; genus Tenthredo; species Tenthredo mesomela. Next base: position 2,711,634 of record OX031017.1, read on the forward strand.
ATTTATTTTCAGGAAATAAAAAACCTACCAAATTTATTTTGTACGATATTGACGACAAATCCTTCTGTAGCGAGCCAAAAGGCTGCCTCAATTTTGTGATTATAGATTTTGCCGATATCAGAAATCATTTTTGTAATAAACTTTGACTAATAAGTTAACTAGTTTAAACTAATATCACAGAATATGAATATTCACAGTCTTGTTATAAATAAAGTCAGATTAAAAAAAGAAATGCAAATTATTTTTACGGAGCTGAACAACAAGAGACGATGAAATCGTGCGAACGACTGAAGAGTTTATCTAGCGGAGATATAATATATAATTTTCTTGACCAGCTGATACGAGTAGTAGGAGAAGGAGGAGCAGTTGACTCGGAGTCAACGAGTGTATTGATAAGCGTAGTAGTAAACGATGACCGAGAATATAGATAATAGGATATTTGTCGGTATCATTAAACTCGGAGCTATTTAGTGACTTTGATGATGCAACTAGTGCGCAAATATGTTGTTTGAGCCAGATCTTTCTTTACATTTACTACTTTTTTTTCTTTTCTCTTTCTCTCTCTCTCTCTCTCTCTCTCTCTCTCTCTCTCATATGTTTATTTTAGCAGCAGGTGGTCTTTTATCCAGTTAGTTGAGTAATATTTTCGGAAAGCAATAATATGGCATATGGTAAGCGTAAGGATCGTAACTTTGTTTGTACAAAGAATTATCAGCTATTATTTATTTTTAAGAAGAAGAAGATATATATTCCCAAAATAACTCTCGAGCAGCTCAGATTATCTCTTACTGATTTCTTAAATGTGATTATAAATAATGTTCAATTTTTTCTGTTCTATTTGTCATTTCTTATTAAAATACCAATAGAATTACTGGATCGGTTTGATTTTTTAGAATTTTTTTATTTTGTTACGAATTTGGGGGAAAAAAAAAAAAAAACAAATTTGCTTCGTTGCAAATTTTGGATTTTTCTGTTTTTAGCGTATCACCGCTGTATCGGAAATAATACATGATGTAAAATATGCATGACGAGGGTCAAACCTTACCCAAACACCACGTTTTTTTTTTTTTTTTTATTTGGATTCTATCAGAGTCCTCAATTTCTCTGCAAAAATTCATTTTTGTAACACTGTATTGAAAGTTCTTACTTTGTGTACCAAAAATTGTACCCAAAATAGCGGATTTCTGATGATCTTACAAAGTGTGCGGGAATGTTGATCCCCGCACACTTATCCATCAAAAGTGTGCGGGGATCAACATTCCCGCACATTTATCCATTCAAAGTGTGCAGGGATCAACATTCCTGCACATTTGTCCATTCAAAGTGTGCGGGGATCAACATTTTCGCATATGTATCCATTAAAAGTGTGCTGTGATCAACATTTTCGCACATTTATCCATTAAAAGTGTGCGGGGATCAACATTCCCGCATGATTTATCCATTCAAAGTGTGCGGGGATCAACATTCCCGCACATTTGTCCGTTCAAAGTGTGCGGGGATCAACATTTTCGCACATGTATCCATTAAAAGTGTGCGGGGATCAACATTTTCGCGCATTTATCCATTAAAAGTGTGCGGGGATCAACATTTCCGCACGATTTACCAATTCGGGAATGTTGGTTCCCGCACACTACGTCGATTCATTCATGTGGAGTGTACACAAAGTGCGAACTTCCATACAGTGTTACAAAAAAATGGTATTTGAACTAGTGGCGTGTAACTTTCCGCACTAGTATAATAATATACAATTCTATTAAGGATTTTCAACAAATTCAGGAAGAATAAAATTAGAATATTATCTAATAGTATGATAAGAACCTTTTTGTGCAGCATTTGGTACGAATGGTTGGCACGGTAGTGGATGTTTGCTGAAATCTATATTCCCAACTTCCTTAAAGTCAGGTTGCGCAGGTTGAGAAGATTCGACGTGTTTGTTAGCCGTGATGTTCTTAGTTTCGTTCAAAACTTCGCTAATAGGTCTAAATCCTTCCTCGGTAGTATTTTTCTTGCTTGTTTCTTGAGCCTTAGAGTAACGAACGTAGAAGAAACTGTCGTCGTGAGAAGGTGGACTGAAGGTAGAGTCGTCAAAATCAAATCTGTGAATTACACAACATAAGAATAATAATAATGATAATAAATTGTCACTAGCATGCATAAATGATTGAAAAAGAAAAAAAATCTCAAATATTACTTCTCTACATAATATCAGTCATGTGACTGTTTCTGCGATCTTATCATTCACAGATAAAAAAAATGAATCTAGCTAGCATTTGTTTACGACAAATGATAACACACCTCTCCAAGTCATTTCAAAGTCATTCCATAGTCCAGAGGTGTTTTTTTATTATTATTACTATTATTATTATTATCTAAATATCTAAGTAGATTGAAAAAAAAAAAAAATCCGATAAGACAACGCCCACTTTTCTACGTCATTAGAAGTTAAATAATTGATGATGATTTTTAAATATTATTATTCTGAGTTTAAATTCTTGTTCTCTATTTTCGTTCAACTGTGTTTTTTTTTTTTTTTTTTTTTTCTACTATACATACGACGACGACGATGATGATGATGATAATGATTTTAACAGTTTTCCTTTTAGATGTGAAGAAAATCGTGTTATATAGCTTTATTTACAATTTATGTATATCTTGAGTAAGTTTACAGTATATTTTACACAACGCACAACAAGCTCTAGTCAAAAGTAGTAGTTTAAGAAGGTAGAGAATATCTGAAAAGTACATAGACTAAAAATAAAACCTGGCAGTCCCGTGATACTGACACAGGCCAACAGTCTATCTTCTTCTCTTTCTATCTATCTATTTCTCTCTCTGTCTATCTTTATTTCTCTATCTTACAAGTTTAAGAGTATATATATATATATATATATGTATTAGGGTGCTTTTTTAGAAACGACTATTTTTTTTTATTGCAACTCCCCATTGAAAATCTTGTTGAAGATGTCGAAAAAGGAATCCTGTCCAACTTTTAGCTCTTAATTCCGATTTTAGTACTCGCCCTCTTCTTTTCAAGTTTTTCCATGCTAAAAGCATGTGAACATTACGACTTTTTCTTTAGTCGCGCACAACTCAGCCGCATTTCGATGGTTTGTTCTCATCCAAGACTCATTTGACAGAGAATTTAGTGTTCTTCAAAAGTGCCCAAGATAGTTTGACTGACTTGAAAATATTGAACTTGACATTTTGTTGGAATTTTATATTTTAAAAAATCAAAGTCCTTATATCTTTTGAAATACTGGTTTGAGAGACTTTATGTGTGGGACTTTTTTGTAGAGAAATAAATTTCCTACAAAATTGTTCTAAAGTTTTTTTCTCCAAGTCCAACTGTTTATTCGCCCACAGCGAGAAAGAAGAATTATGCATAAAATCGACTTTGGAGGCTCACACAAGTACGGCGGTTAAAACCACAGCCAAACTACCTGAAGCACTTTTGAAAAACACTAAATTCTCTGTAAAACGAGTCTCAGATGAGAACAATCCATCGAAATGCAGCTGAGTTGTGCGCGACTAAAGAAAAAGTCGTAATGTTCACATGCTTTTAGCATGGAAAAACTTAAAAAGAAGAGCGCGAGTACTAGAATCTGAATTAAGAGCTAAAAATTGAACAGGATTCCCCTTTCGACATCTACAACAAGATTTTCAACGGAAAGTTGCAAAAAAAAAAAAAAAAAAAAATAGTTGTTTCAAAAAAAGCACCCTATATATAGTATAAGTATAGATAGATATAGTACAATACCTCACATCCATTTTATTTTTCATCCATTGAGGTAGGGAGATCCCTCCGCCCAAAGACCTGTCCGGTTGTCCAGCAGACCCCATTTTTTTGTCTTGTTTATTTATTTATTTATTTATTTATTTGTTAATAAGTTGAAAGGAATAATGAGAATTGAGAATTTTTTTGTATTTTTGTCTTTTTTTTTTTTTTTTTTTTATAACAAAGAAAACAAACGAATAAACAAAAACTAGTTGTGAAACTAGTTAGCTTGTCGTTGAAATAGTTTCTATTTTTAAAATTATGATCTTAGTTTGTTTATTTATTTATTTATATTGTATGCGAATATCTATATCACTCTCGTTGTCTCTGGTCTATACGACGACTGACTTATACTTTCCTTCCCCGTAATAAATAGTATAATAAAAACACCTAAGAGTACCGACTCACCACCATTCTACTGATCTGTAAAAGAGAAACAAATAAATAAAACAAATGAATCATCAATATCATTTTTTACAGTTGTTGGATTGATTAAAACTAGTGTATTTGTGTAAGAGAGAGAGAGAGAGAGAGAGACTGTATCATTTATATTTCAACATTTCAACATTCATTTATTATACACACACATTGTATGTATAATTACGCAACGTCAATTTGATGATGACGATTATTCGCGGAATTGTTTTTGATGACGTATTCATACGACCTATATGTCTATCTATATTACCGTATTTATTTATACTATGTGTGTGTATATATATATATATATATATATATATATATATGAGATATACCTATATATAAGCTTTCTAAACACAAAACAATATACCCCTACTACTCTACCCTATAATATCTAACTACGCGACACGCGACCAATGCCATACCGAAGTTGCGAACATTGTAGTGTGTATGTATCATTAATAATCGACCGTATCTTTCTAGTCTGTTCTATATATTCTATTGTGTTTGACAGATTTCTATCACCTTCATATTTGTGTTGTATTATATGTATGTAGGTGTGTGTGTGTGTGTGTGTGTGTATGAATATTATTACAAGAAAACAATAGGTATTGAAAGAAATAGAAATATTGATGAAGAACAAGCAATAATAATTCTAAGTGTTCGTGTAGACTAAGGAAAATGTTATAATAAATTGTTTAAATATGTGATGATATATATAACTTACTCTGCAGCTTATTCTGCACATTTTATCAGACTTTTTATTATAAAACAATTTAACACCCATAATTACTGTTATAATTAGAAATATATATATATATACTTCAAAATAAGTATGCAACTCGGATTAACACGAGCTGCAAAATAATGGCCGATATCCTACGATGCTTGATCAACGACTGGATCAACACCACATCAACTGGATGGATGCCATGTCGTATATACGTAGTAGGCGGATGGGATCATCAGGATATTTACAACTATTTTATGAACACACACCTATATCTTGATATCTGTTAGGTAGATATATAGGTAGATAGACGCGACAACGTCGCTTCATGACGATTCGACCAGTTCATACACCTCGAATTTTTGTCAGCCCGTTTCTCAGCTAAAACCCAGTAAACACCAGTGTCTGAAAGTTGCCTTCAAGATGTCTGTTTTCAGATAACTTACCGACACGAGTAAAAGTCGATCACAAGATAACTTAGCTAAGATATCTGGAAAACGTATACTAGCAGTTAACTTGTAGAAGTCGTCTAGAAGACAACTGATCAAGACAACTGCTAGTCATCTTTTCTTATTTACCGAATGTCAACATATCCCAGTAAACGCAACGTCATCTACTGGTAGATGTCTGTCAGATCGATAATATTGTTATCTCGAAGTCATCTTTTCTAGTTATAACTATAGCTGCAGAATGCAGATATGGGTTATGTATAGGGATAATGCCATGCCAGTCAGAATGAGGGTACAGAGAAATTTAAGATCTTAATTAAGATGGAGGCTGTAAATGAACGCGCATAGACCGAAAGTATAATTTATATATTCAACTTTTATAAAACAGACGACAAATGTATGTTCATATAATATTAAAGTAGTTATAATAGTATTGCTATGGCTTAATATATAGATTTAAAAAAAGTGACGTATATTTTCTATGCTTAAAGATATGAAAGCTATTATAATAGGTTATGATTAAGTGTGAAAAACTAAAGAATTTTATAATTAGATAAGACTAATGCAAATATAGCTATATGAGAAATATATCATCAGTCATTATTTATATATAATCGCATACGAATATTGTACCAAATATGTATTATACATCTAATTGTTATATATGTAATGAATAGAAATTATTTTGTGTCCTCAAGATAAATAAATAAATATATATATAAATGTATAAGTAATGAATAGAAATTAATATATGTACTAAAGATAAATAAATAAATATATATACATATGTATACATATGTATATATATTTATTTATTTATCTTTAGTACATATATTAATAATATATATTAATCTAATACCTGTCTGATACCTGACAATTTAAAGACAACGTCGAGTTGACCTGCGTGAAAAACATTTAGATGACTCCAAGATACCTTTTTCTGATACAAGAAGATGTCATGTAAACGTCGACTATCCGTTTCGTCAAAAAGACATCTTGGGGCCATCCCGCAGGCAAGAAAAAGTTAACATATAGATGGACATTCGTTGTCCATACAGTGACTGTACGATGACTTAATGGCTCGCGAATAGACGACTTTTGTCTGCAAACGCCATCTTACAGTCAACTACCAGATGACATCGTGTTTACTGGGAACACATCCGATCGATGTGAAATTGATATCAGTGACGTAGAAAAAGTGAACGAAGGGCATGATGCTCTTGAATTTCCAAAAAGCGAAAATAAAATGCACAGTTTTCTATCAAGAGTGATCTGTAACGAATAATCGTTGTTGCTAACATTGTATACTTGATAAATATGAAAACACACGAAATATTTTCGATTTTTCGAAATTCCAAGAGCATCATGCCCTCCGTGCACTTTTTCTGCTCTAACTGATATCAATTTCACATCGATCGGATGTGTTTTGGCTGAGAAACGGGTTGCCAAAAATTCGAAGTGTATAATCCACTTTTCAGACCCGATCGCATATAGTTCAGCTAATTCATATTATTATACAATAATATTATAGTTTATTATGTACATACAATAATTCTGATATTATAATAATAATAAAATCGATAACCTATGAACGCTGTTTTATAATTTTTGTATAATTATTATATACGACGATGTTATGAAATATTTGTGTGTGTTCCTAAACACACGTTGCATTGAACAACGGTATTTATAAACCCAGACGTATATCTACATAAAAATTCTATACTCTATGTAATGTGCGAATGTGTGTTTAACATATTCGAGAACGTAGTAATAGTAGTAGTATAATAATTATGTTGCATGTTGCCTTGTTGTACTATACTACTTATATATGATCCATATATAATAATACTATATCTACTGTACCGAAGCCTCGCATGTAAGCAGTAAAACCGTGTGAGCGAAAGAGATAGACAAAGAGAGAGAGAGAGAGAGAGAGAGAGTAAAAAAATAACCTGAAGTCTGAACTATAATAAAATGAACGTCGAGAGGGGAAAAATATACTAATATAGTATACCGAATGTGAAGAACACCTGTGTGTGTGTGTGTATAGTATACGCAAATAAATAAATGAATAAAACTATAATATCGCTAAGCCATTACTATAACAATTAATAGAATATAAATAAATAAATAAATGAATATCGTTATTAGAAAAAAAAAAAAAATCGCAAAAATTATGTAAATAATCTTAAAGTGTCTGAAAAATAAAAATAAAGCTTGTTGAAATACGGTATACCTGAAATTCCGTTAAATTTAATATAATAAAATTCTATAGATGGGATAACGAGAAAAGAAAAAGAAAGAAAAACAGAAGATTGATATACAAGTTTAAAATTCTAAAAACCTGTTCGTAATTCCCTTAATAATATTAAAAAAAAAAAAAAAAATAAAGAAAAAATAAAGAAAAATCAAACTACTTAAAAAAAAAAAAAAAAAACGTTGATACAAAATGGTTGTAAATGTCACACGATGTGGTAGAAAAACAGTATTTCTATTCGGTTGCGCTTGTGTTGGTGCATACGTTGCTTACAGATATTGGAGAAAGAGAGAATTGAAATCAATCGACGAGGGTTTTGACGAAGTCTCAAAGGTTCGATTTTCAACTTTTTCGTTTTTTGTCTCTTTATGTCGAATTTCACAAAAAAAAAAAAAAAAAATTTTTTTACCATTTTTTTTTTCTATTTTTTTTGTTTTTTTTGTTTTTCTAATTCCTGAATTATTACAGATCGACGATAGCAACGAACGTCGTGTACTTTTGCTCGGTTTAGACGGTGCAGGTAAAACTTCGGTAATGAATCAAGCGATCGCTGCAACTGTACCTGGAAGTACTTACACAGTACCTCCGCCTTTGACTAATGGATTTGGTGTATTCAAGCTACAAAATGGATCGTACATACTAAACATATGGGAAAGTATGTAGATTGTTCATTTTTTTTTTTATCATATTTTGACTCGTTATTCATTTTTTTTTTTTTTTTACTAACGGTATTGTTGTCGGTTGTCTCTGATTTTAATTAATAGTCGGAGGAGGCGATGGGACGAGAAAATATTGGAACAATTTTCTCCAGGATACAGATCTTTTAGTATTTATGGTTGACGCAGGTGATACGAATAAATTATCACTCGCCGTTTACGAGCTTAAACAATTACTTGGTGATCCTAGAATGGACGCAGTACCTATATTAGTAATTGCTAACAAACAGGTGAATATGAATGAAAAGAAGAAAAAAAGAATATTATCAATTACCTAATGATGATAATAGATGATAATCATTCTTAATTATTTTCCCCATTGAAAATCTTGTTGTAGATGTCGAAAAGGGAATCCTGTCCAATTTTTAGCTCTTAATTCCGATTCTAGTACTCGCGCTCTTCTTTTTGAGTTTTTCCATTCTAAAAGCATGTGAATATTACGACTTTTTCTTTAGTCGCGCACAACTCAGCAGCATTTCGATGGATTATTCTCATCCAAGACTCATTTTACAGAGAATTTAGTTTTCTTCAAAAGTGCTTGAGGTAGTTTGGCTGTGGTTTCAACTGCCGCACTTGTGTGGGCCTCCAAAGTCGATTTTATGCATAATTCTTCTTTCTCGCTGTGGGCGAATAAACAGTTGGACTTGGAGAAAAAAACTTTCGAACAATTTTGTAGGAAATTTATTTCTCTACAAAAAAGTCCAATACATAAAATCTCTCAAACCAGTATTTCAAAAGATATAAGGACTTTGATTTTTTTAAATATAAAATTCCATCAAAATGTCAAGTTCAATATTTTCAAGTCAGTCAAACTATCTTGGGCACTTTTAAAGAACACTAAATTCTCTGTAAAATGAGTCTTGGATGAGAACAATCCATCGAAATGCGGCTGAGTTGTGCGCGACTAAAGAAAGAGTCGTAACATTCAACATGCTTTTAGCATGGAAAAACTTAAAAAGAAGAGTGCGAGTACTAGAATCGGAATGAAGAGCTAAAAATTGGACAGGATTCCCTTTTCAACGTCTACAACAAGATTTTCAATGGGAAGTTGCAAAAAAAAAAAAAGAATAGTCGTCTCAAAAAAAGCACCCTGATATATATATACTTATTTTATTGTTTTATTTTTCCATTATAAAGGATTCTCATACAGCTTTGAGGCCGGATCAGGTAAAGGAAGCCTTAGATTTGCGCAGTATACCACCAAATAAACATAAAGTTGAAGTTATCGGTTGCCAAACACGTCCGCTACCGGATAATCCATCTGGATTAAATACCTACACGTGGCATCATCCTTCTATAGAATTAGTACGAAAAAAGATATTCGCTATGGCAACGTCTGCTTAAATTATAATAATTTAAAGACATTTTTTTATTTAATAAATAAATAAATGAATTGATTGATTGATTAAATTAATAATTAATTAATTAATTAATTAATTAATTAATTAATCAATTATTATGTGTATAGTAAAGAATATTGAATGTTGTATTATTTAAAAAAAAAGAAAAGAAAAGAAAACTTGAAAACTGAAAAAAAACAGAGTAGAGACTAATTTAAAAATTAGAAATACTACTATAACATCTTGAATGTTCGATATAGTCATTCGTTATTGAAATTTATTTGATAAAAAAGATGAATAAGCGATGAGAGAGAAAAGAAAGAAAGGAAAGGAAATAAAATTGAATTGAATTGAATTATGTTGATCAGTTTTTGTAAAATGAGATTATTAATCAATCTATTAGTTGATTGATAAGTATAAATTGTTGAATTTTCTTTTTCTAGTTTCTTTCTTTCTTTCTTTCTTTTAACTAAAAAAAAAAAAAAACAAAAAAAAAAAAAACAGAAAAAAAATGAGAATTGATAAGAAAGTAAAGATATTGTAGTAGAAAACTTAATTTAACAATATAGTATATAGTTTTTGTGTAATTCTTATTAGATTCTCGATTATTAAAACCTGTCGGTTAAAAGTACATATACATACATATACATAACATATATAATAATAATAATAATAATAATAATAATAATAATAATAATAATATAGCTAGAATTATTTTCTTCGAAAAATTATAGTATACGGTGCCATATTATAAGAGAAGTCGGTGTGTATTTAAATTATAAACTTCTTCTAACTTATGATTACAATACATATTAATATTATATTATATTATATATAAAATAATAATATTAATGATAATAATAATAATAATAAAAAAGAAAAGAAAAGAAAAGAAATTCATTGAATTTTTATATCAAATCTTAAGTAATTAAAAGTTTTCGTTATTAATAATTAAGAATCTAATTAAAATTGAAATAAAAAGAAAAAAATAAAAATATAAGAATTAAATACAGAAAATTAATTATTATTTTTCTTCGTTTTTTTTTTTTTTTATTTCTACCAAATTAATATAATAATTGATATATATACTATAAATTACAATAAACATTATTATAAAATATTATTAATCTTCATCGTCGTTACTATCTGTGACGAATTCTCCGTCGTCAAGAACATCTTCCTCGGAGAGTTCCTCGTCCTCGCTAATAACATCGCTAAGATTTAGGAACCCTTCGGTTTCATCATCGCCCTCGAATTCTTCGTCATCATCTTCGCTGTCACTAGACTGCGATTTCTCAATTTTCTTTAATATCTTTAAACTCTTTTTTGTATCTATAACTTTTGGATAATCTTTTCCCTTAGATTCTGATTTGTCGTTAGAATTGATCAACAAGCCAGAAGAAGCCTTCGTCTTTGTTTTTCCCTCAATTTTATTCCCCCCATTATTTTCATCGTCGCTTAATTCTTCGTCAGAAAAAAGCTTCAGTTTTTTTATACCGTTGCTGCTGCCCGCTTGAGTTTTATTCTTTTTGTTTGAATCAACGCTGGAATTATCTTCCTTTTTATCGCCAACTAATTCGCTGGTCTCATCGTCCACAGAGTCGACTGTCCAGATTGATTTTGTCGACTCTTTAGGCGGGGGAAGTTTTCGCTTTCTAGGAGCGCAATATTTCTTCGCATTCTCTTCCCCAAGTCTTCGTCTAGTTTCTTCCAACGGCGTCGGATCGTCAAGAACTATTTCGCCGCTCTTTATTAAATATTCTGCGTACTGTTCAGGAATGCTTTTAAAAGTATTGATTTTAGCTCGGATTTGGCACCAGGTCATTTGGTAATGGTTTTTTCTGTCCCTCGCCATCGCCTGAAATTTGAATACAAAAATAATCAGTAAAACGTTGATTAGTTTCTTTTTCAAGATTTTGCAAAAAGACAAGACTTTGGTTTTCGAAATTCGCATAAAATGAGAAGGAAAAACGATTCTTTCTTCATCTCGAAAAGCTAAATCAAGTAAAAGAAAACTAAGAATGTTTATTCGCCATTCTAACAATCTTTTCTCATATCGTTTCATTTCTTTTACTTCCAACTATTTTCCTGTTCTCTAATGATCATCGATCTTCACCTTATAATCGTCTCCGTATTTCTCCATGAGATAAGTGACGAAATGAACCTGGCTATTCGGTAGCCTGAACATTCGTTCTCTCGGTGCTTTAGCATCGGCTTCCAGTTTATTAACGACGTGAATTTTTTCTCTCTGAATATTATTTCCAGCAATTTCATTTTCTTCGTCGTCGTCAAGTCGTTCCCCTCCCTCTTTCTCTTTTTCGTTTTCTTTTCTATTTTCGATCCCCTTTTTACCGAGTTTAGAAACTCTGACTATCCCTCGTTTGGTAGAAAGAATTTTCATAGCCTCGTTTGGATCGTACGCCAATCCCATGTCCCTCAAATTTGTTCTAATCGATCTTTTCAATTCCCAAGAATTCTCGATCTCCTCGCTGTAAATAAATTCGTCAATAATTAAGAATAAGAATGATTGTCAACGATTTTTGTAACTTTTTTTTTTTTTTCCAAAATCTTCGATTTTCAAAATTTTTCGTTTTTCCTTTTTTCACAAGAATCGAGACAAAAATTTAGGATTTTGTAAAAAAAAAAAAAAAAAAAAAAAAAAAAGAAAAAAAATCGTTTAGAATCATTTCTTTCCTGCATAGTTAAGCCAAATAATGATCTCATGATTTAATTGATGAAAAGAATCGGGAAAAATGTAATGCTAAGCGTGTTGTTTTATTTTTAGGTTAATTTATAGGTTAGGTTATGTTTTTTTCGACTTACCATTCGATTTTTGGTACTTTTTGTAGCTTGTTTCGTAGTCTTTTACGATTTACATTAGCCCTGAACTTCTTATTGCGTTTTTGTTTACGTATTTTAGTCATTTTTCAGTTATTATTATTTTCAAAATTAAATAGCTCAACGAATACACGTGGTGCGCGTCTGATCTCCAATTTCCAATTCTTAAGGTGGAGACACACAGAAGTCCATAAGCCATAAGTAGAATGCATAGCCATATATATAGATATAAGATCTGCAGTAAAAGCGAAGTGATGCGCATGCGCTATGGATTATGCTTTCTGCTTATGGCTTATGGACTTCTGTGTGTTTCCACCTTTACACTACGCTGCGGCTGCGCTGCATAGCATTTGTCAATATTGTCTCATATTTATCGACAACAATCTTACCGACCGAGCAGAACTCTTCGTTCACCGTTTTTCCTTTTCTCACGCCAGATGGCGCCACCAACTGATGTAACGTCTGTCTAAACGGGGAATTCCCTGCTTCAAATGACTCATTTTTTCAATTCTTTCAGCTCGCTTTACTTCGCGCTATACCGACCGAGAATTCTATGCCATTTATTATTAATAAACAATAAATAGACTTTTGGAATGAATTCATTGCCCAACAAATCATATGTTAGATCCTAAATGTAATATTAAGCTTTTACAGATTTTAGGAGATTTCTTTGAAATTTTTACGCAACCCAACGGTTTTTATTTCTCTAGTCAATATCGTCGATTTTTAGGAGTACCATTTAGATGATTTCTCATGAAGATTCTGTAATCATTCTAGCGGATTTAAGGATGTTCTGGAGGTACAATCGGCATCAAAACAATAAGACAGACAAAAACCGAATTTGCTAATTTTGGATGATATAAATGCGAAAAATGATTGAATAATATCGAGGAGCGGATATTCCCACAATCTCGGAAAATGAAAAAACTCTCAATTTAGTGACAGAATTTCGAAAATACCAACAATCATGAAAAGTTGTAAAAACATTTTACAAGTATGTGCTGAAAATGGTGAAAATTGTTCATTTTTGATTCGATTTCAGAATTTCAGGGTTTGTTATACTCAGTGATAAAATCTCTACGAACTCACTGAAAAAAGTTTTGCATAAAACACTCATATTCAAGTAAAAAATGTAACAGTATATGTATCATATGAATCTCAGAATGTATCGGATTGTGAACAACTGAATTCTTACTCAAATATGAGTGTTTTACGCAAAACTTTTTTCAGTGAGTTCGTAGAGATTTTGTCACTGAGTAAAACAAACCCTGAAATTTTGAAATCGGATCAAAAATGAACAATTTTCACCATTTTCAGCACATACTTGTAAAATGTTTTTACAACTTTTCATGATTGTTGGTATTTTCAAAATTCTGTCACTAAATTGAGAGTTTTTTCATTTTCTGAGGTTGTGGGAATATCCGCTCCTCGATATTATTCAATCATTTTTCGCATTTATATCACCTAAAATTAGCAAATTCGGTTTTTGTCTGTCTTATTGTTTTGATGCCGATTGTACCTCCAGAACATCCTTAATGGGATTTTGTAAATTAATAAAACTGTCTTTTTCTTTAGTCAATATAATTTATTACATCAAATTTTATTTAATATAGAAAAAGATAAACGTCGAAAAGATAATTGAACACAATTAAAATCTGGTCCTGATCGGCTATGAGGATGATTTTAGAATTATATTATATAATTGATAAATGTAAAAGTTCGAAAATAAACCCGTCCCAATCACTTTGAATATATTTCGCAAGCTGCAGCTTTTGTATAGGTTTCTCATCCAATCTCACATTAAGTTTTAGATGGAATCGAATTGAGTCGAAACGAGAATATATTCAGATATTCTCGTTTCGATAAGAAAATCCGTTCTAAAGATAAAAGGAGATAAACGACATAGATGTAAGTCAATCCGGTGAAATGAATTTAAAATAATTGAATATTCAACAGTATTGTCAAACTCTGCGATTAGTTAATTTCATTTTCTGTAGAATTACATTTATCAGTTCAATAATTCGATTCACGATTTTTTGAAATTTTTTTTGTTTGAATTTTTGAATTTTTGAAACTCGGCACAATCAAATTTTCGAATATCTTTATTGAGGATTTCAACTTCGTTATAATTTCATCCAATTCAGTAAAGCTTTTTCACCTCGATTTAACCGGTTCACTGGTAAGGGCACATTAGGGTGTGCCAAAAAAAAAAAAACAAATTCAAACGCACATCAACATTTATTTATTTATTTATTTTATTTATTTTTAGTTACTGAAATAGGCAGTTCTAAATATCATTATTAAGAGCTCATATTTGGCTGAGATATTTTATTTAACATGCTCTACCGAAATTTTGATGTGCGGTTGAAAAAAAAATTGTTTTTCCCAGAGTCATATGTCTCCATGACGCTATGACTCAATGTTTAAAGGCGAATATCTCTTAATCGGTGAGAGTTAGGAAAATTTTATATCAGTACTTTTTTATAGAGCGTGAAATTTCCTATAAGAATATGTCTTCAGATAGTTTCTAAATCAAGCCGCTTACGAGAAAAAACAATTAAAAAATTTTCCGATTTTTTTTCACATGTTGTTCAAATCAAAAATGGAAAAACTGAGTTAGGCAGTTCTAAATATCAATATTAAGAGCTCATATTTGGCTGAGATATTCTATTTAAAATGCTCTACCGGAATCTTCATGTGCGTTTAAATTTTTTTTTTTTTTTTTGGCACACCCTAGGGCACAAAGAAAAAGTGCCACAACTGATAAAGGCACATATATGTGCAACGTGGATATCTCTGTCAGTTTTGGAACGGATTTGCATCAAACTTGATGTTCCCAAGTTTTTTGGGCTTCATGTTTAATACGAAATTATTTCCTTTCACCAATTTTGGCACAAAACGTTGATTTCGGGTCTACCAGTGAACCGGTTAATCAAATTTGAAACACATTCGTTTGTAAATTATTTAATCATTGATGATCACATAATTCTGACCATCTCAATGCGTGTGACACAATTATTGCAGCGCTGCTTCCCCAAATTGAGCTAAATTAATATTCACAGCACGACTAACTGCGGATGAAATTCCGTCCAGAATATGCCGCGTGGCCTCGAGATTCCTGTAAGCCGCAGCATAAGCTGGATGCCCAATATATCCATATATTCCTGATGTAGTTGTAGCTGGATCAGCACCTGCGAAGAGATTCATCTGCATCGACGGAGGATCCGGATCCACGCCTGAAGAGATGACGATTTTCGAATTTGGATACGAATGCAGGACGTATCTTCTTTCGGGAATCCCTGCAGAAACTGTAGCTGGAACGTTCCGCAGATCAGAATAAGGAAGAGAAGAGGAGGTGGACATTTCTGGAATCTCGATTCTACGAGGGGCTGCAGAATTAGCGTAATCACTCTTTGCATAATTTCCTCGGGGATTAAACGAAGAGGAATAAACTGCCGGAGGTTGAGGTGGAAGATGATGAGCGTTAAGAACGTATGAAGATCCCGGATATCCGTGGGATAAAAAAACACCTCCAGGCGCATAGTATGATATAGTATGGGCGTTGGGTCCATTTGAAGAGATGCTGATGGTCGGGCCTGAGGAAGTCGTGATGTAAGAAGAGTAAGAAAGCCCCGAGTGATCAGCGGCTGTAATTAATTGATTTGTCGAATTTTTAGAGGTGTCAATAATTCGGAAACTCGATAACGAAATAGGAGATGATTTTTAAAGGCTTCGCACTCCGTCGATGAACAAAGAGAGAGAAAAAAAATGAAAATTAACAACGTGATGGAAATTTGAGAAAATTGGTTTCGCTTCAGCATATACCATTACTTTTTATTCAATGAGGTAAAAAAAAAGATTGAAAAGTTACAGAATTTCGATGGGTTAATGAAATTTGACAATTATGAACGTGGGCACACTCAGAAAAAGGTCTTGTTGACACTACCAAAATTTGGTTATTATACGGTCAAAGAAATTTTTTTGTTCAGTCAACCGAAATTTTGTTGGGCTAACCAAAATTTTTGTTCATACTATTAAATTTCTTGTTAGCACAACAAAATTTTGGTTGAATGAACAAAAAAATTTCTTTGACCGTATGATAACCAAATTTTGAATGTTTCAACAAGACCTTTTTCTCAGTGCAGAAAAAAATTTGAAAGAAAAATACAGAAATATGGTAATAATATTTTTGAATTCGAACAAAAAAATTCACGGGGCTTTTTATCTCGATGGCAAAAGAACACGTGTTTAAAATTTTATTGAAAAATGTTATAAAGCTGCGAATTCTCTTCGAAGAGCTTCGAGGCCTGTTTATAAATTTCGTTTTTATTATTCATCAGTGAAAAATGGAAAAGAACTAAATAAAAATTTGAAAGGGTACACGAGCAAAGTTATACCATCAGCCTGAGTTTCTGTAGCCGATCTGGACTTGGGTGCCGGATCTGAAAAAAACGCCTTTGAAGAGCTTGGAATATCCGGCGATGCCAGCTGGTGATCAACCTCCGATATCTTTGAGGCTGATGATGTCACCTTTTCAGCTTTGACTTTTCTGGAATAAATATTTTGACCTCCGTAACCTCTGGGGTTATTTTCCTGGGCGGACTCAACCGCTCCCATAATATCGATCGTGTTTGTAATCGTCGTGTGCGACGCAGCTGGACCGGCTGCGAAGGCGCGAGAAACCGCCTCTAGGCATATTAAGCTGCAGGCGAGGATCGTAAGCAAACTCTATGGCAAATAGTCAAAGAAAACAGAGATTAGCCTCTCGATAATCGATCGAACGAAAAAAAAAAAATTAAAACAAATTTTCTTCTTATTCTTTTTTTTTTTTCAATCAGACTAACAAATTTCTTCGTTATTTTTGTGGGATTTTTAATGAATTTCATACATGGGGATATCTTTCACCGTATTATATAATTTTCAATCGTAAAACCCCTGCGGTGTTTGCCGTTCGTGAGGATTAATTGATTCTCACAGTTTTCGCAAACCGAAGCAACGATCCACGTTTATAATTGATATCCTCAATATTATTCTCCAGGGATGTTGGGAAAAGCTTCAATTTCATTAGCGGGGCTGGAAAGCCGTTCGTAGGCTGTTAAAATTTTCCCCTTAAATTAACAGCTCAGGGTGTAAAAAAAAAAAAAAAAATTTTTTTTTTTTTTACCCACCCCT
Organism: Tenthredo mesomela; assembly: GCA_943736025.1. NCBI lineage: Eukaryota > Metazoa > Arthropoda > Insecta > Hymenoptera > Tenthredinidae > Tenthredo > Tenthredo mesomela. Next base: position 2,729,334 of record OX031017.1, read on the forward strand.
CCGATTAGATTTCGTTTTTCGTATTTATTTTCTCTTTTCTTTTTTCTGCGTTTCTTCTTCTTATTTCTGTGATAATTATTCTTCTTTTTCTTAATAAAATGAAGAATTTTAACAAATTCTTAAAATAACGCGAGGCACACATATATAGAAAATTTCTGCAAGCCATTCCGTTCCATCCCTTCGCGAAGCAATTTTTATTTATGAGCTGAGTACCTGCGACTGCTGCTGCATTGAACTGTGACTATCGGATTCTCTTGACTCGAATCTGCCTTTTAAATTCGAATTGAAGATTCACCGTAATTCTTATTATTCCTTACTTTAACTCATCATTATTCCAATTTTTTTTTTTCCCTTGTTTTACCATTTTTCTATTATTTTCTTTTCTTTTCTTGTCTTTCTTTATTTACAAATGAATTTTTCGACAAACCTATAATAAGTACCGTGGATTTATAGGAGAAGTTTGTAGACTAATTTCGACCAGCCAATATAGTAACAAGAAGAAAAGATATGAGAAAAAAAAGAATTAGAAAAATGAGAAAATTTATATCATTGCTTTTTTTTTTTTTTTTTTCGGACGATCTATCTAGCTGCTATTTTTCCACGATAACTGAGTTAGAAACTATTTATAAATACCTGAAAGGTCATGATGATGAGTTGACGATGTTTCACCTTTTACTGAACCTCGGCTAGTTTGATGTCACAGTATTTATAGACTTCCAATGAAACTTATAATCACGTATAACAGCTTATAGAGACCTACTAGTTCCACCCACAAACCAGGATCTATATGATATAGTAAATAGCGAAGCGATGATATCGATAAAATTTCATATGCATCATCTAATAAAGATAGATAAGGTACGGTATAGATACGTTACTGCGAATGAGACAAAAAAAAAAAAAAACAAAAAAGAAAATCAAACGACAATCGGAAACCCTTTTTATTCTTTTTGTCTGGGAATTTTTCGTTCTCTCATTTTATTCTCGTTAACTTGAAAAGACTCCCGTTTTAGTAAGGTTTCGAAAGTATTTTTACCAGACGAAATTCCTCGAGTCGTATCACATATAAAATGATGTAGAAAAAGATTTAACATCGATTATTACATATATATATATAGTAGGGTGCTTTTTTTGAAACGATTATTTTTTTTTTTTGCAACTCCCCATTGAAAATATTGTTGTAGACGTTGAAAAGGGAATCCTGTCCAATTTTTAGCTCTTAATTCCGATTCTATAGTACTCGCGCTCTTCTTTTTCCATGCTAAAAGCATGTGAACATTACGACTTTTTCTTTAGTCGCGCACAACTCAGCCGCATTTCAATGGATTGTTCTCATCCAATACTCATTTGACAGAGAATTTAGTGTTCTTCAAAAGTGCCCAAGATAGTTTGACTGACTTGAAAATATTGAACTTGACATTTTGTTGGAATTTGATATTTAAAAAAATCAAAGTCCTTATATCTTTTGAAATACTGCTTTGAGAGACTTTATGTATTGGACTTTTTTGTAGAGAAATAAATTTCCTACAAAATTGTTCGGAAGTTTTTTTCTCCAAGTCCAACTGTTTATTCGCCCACAGCGAGAAAAAAGAATTATGCATAAAATCGACTTTGGAGGCTCACACAAGTGCGGCGGTTGAAACTACAGCCAAACTACCTGAAGCGCTTTTGAAGAAAACTAAATTCTCTGTAAAATGAGTCTTCGATGAGAACAATCCATTGAAATGCGGCTGAGTTGTGCGCGACTAAACAAAAAGTCGTAATGTTCACATGCTTTTAGCATGGAAAAACTTAAAAAGAAGAGTGCGAGTACTAGAATCGTAATTAAGAGCTAAAAATTGGACAGGATTCCCCTTTCGACGTCTACAACAAGATTTTCAATGGGGAGTTGCGAAAAAAAAAAATAATCGTTTCAAAAAAAGCACCCTAATATATAGGTATTTATTTTTCTTAATTTCATTACTGTCAAGCACAAGTAGTAATACTCGATGTATTGATATTATGTGAATAATAATCGAGCCTCGTTAATCGATTACCCCTTGATGATCGTATTTCACAATGTCGGGGTCTCAGACTTTCAGAAGAACGGCTTATTGTCGATATCATTCGCCCAGGGATCAGTTCATCGGCGTACCTTTCACCGTAGTCCGTGGATGATAATCAGAGTCAAGGATCCTTGGGCTGATTCGTTCTATACAATCGTAATAAGCACTTACCACAGTATAAGCGCAGAATAAGCGAGAATTACTGCGGCTGAACGTGAGAACCAAGACGATATTTAAAATCGGTTAAAGAATAAGCATCATCTCGACTTTATTATTATTATTTTTTTTTTTATCATATTAATTAATACGCGATTCGTATTCCCTGTTGAAAATCAGGACGAATTTATCCCAGCTAAAAAGTCGAGGCTTTAATAGTATTCGAATGAGAGCAATTTGAATTCTATGAAGCGCCGACTGGCGATGGCGTCGGTGAACTAATGTGACCGTTAAGTTTTTCAAACTTCAACTAGCTCCCATTCGATAACTATTAGACCCACGAATTTTTCGCTGGTATAATTTTTACGTGGTTTTTTTTTCTCTCTCTCGTGTTTCTCGAGAATTTCGTGACGTGGTTAGAAAAAAATCGTATCTACCTTTGAGATAGGTGAAACTCGAATAAATTACCCAGTTGATAATTCAACGAGACAATATTTGTGGATCAATATCTGGGTCTGATTCGTTGATATTTATCTCGAGCAGGTGAAAGGGGGTGAGGTATACACACTACCTACTCAAAAATCTGTTCTCGTCGGCTGAGCAATTGATAGAAGAAATTGCGAATCGATCCGACCGAAGGACGCAGCTAAAGGAGGTGAAGAACGGATATCGTCAGGGGCGAATGGGCTGGTGAGAATCGGAGACGCGTACAGAAACGTCCCTAGAGAAAACGGACGATAAGTGATCTCAGTCTACTAAGTTAGATTCCCTATTTTCCCTGAATGAAATCGTACAAGATTAGAGGTCGTGGAAGCAATCTCGTAACTTTGTATCCTAGTTATAATTATAGTTTTGTAATTGGAAATAAATTGTATAAATAAAAACGTTCTTCTCCATTACCCGTGTGGAAATTATGTTAGGGCTGAGATGAGGCCCCGAATAATTTTCCCCATTTTTTTTGGGCCCCGATCGGGAAATTTATCGGGGCCTGACTAGGATTATAAATTTCTACACGGGTAAATACGGTTTTTGATAAACTTTCATTTAATATACAGAGCGATTCACTGAAAAGTAACGCGCCTAAAATCGTCGATTGGGCGTCTCGCGCTTGCCTTCCTTTTAGGCGCGTTACTATTTCATAGAATCGCTCTGTACATCACAGAGATCGAAATTAAATGTTGAATGGCGTTCGACCTACTGCAGTCACACATAACTTGTCTCAAGACAGATTGACATGTCGTTTGCATTTCAATATAGAAATTAGATCGTATCTCACTCCGACTCCGTTATGATTGACGACAATATAAACCGGTTGGAATTATCGCGCAGCGAAAGTGAAATTAGTTTAATTTAATTCTTGATATTGATAGACACGCACGTTGATCGATTGATTTTTTTTTTTGGCATCAAAGCTGATGCGTATGAAATTATAGAACAAGTTGTAAATTAGATTTGCGTAATTGAACCGCAAATTTAGGTTTATTAGCGACATGATGACGAGCCTTGCAAACCGATTCAGTGTCGAATTTCTTGAGGGTAACGAGCGAACGGACGTGATACGAATTGCGGATAAGCGCACAAATTGTGAATCGATGAAGTTAGATGAACCAATTATTCTCTTTTCAGAACAATAATAATAATAATAATTATAATAATAATTATAGTAATGATCGCGATGTTTCGAAGACAGAGATTTTCGCTTTAATATTGTAAATGATAATAATTTGAAAGCGATATCGTTGTATTATACTATGTTCTATATTCTACATTCTCGCAATTCAAATTCAAATTCAAATTCAAATACGAATTTATTGTTGTTCGAGTTCGAACAGGGTACACAATCACTGTGACCCAGTATTATATTATTATACGTTCAGTATTGAAACTGTTCTTTTGAATTAGAACACAGCTGTATTTGCGTTTGATTATATCCCTCGACCCTCTATATAACTCGGTGATTAATACCATAGTCACGTTTTTGCGGTCCAGACTCATGCGTATAATTGAATATAAAAGTAATAGTTCAACGATAAAACGACGCACACAGTTTATACCCGAGTATTAATTAATCGTCATAGTGAGTATAATAAATCCTCACAGAAAAGCTGTTGCCCGTTTTTTTTTTTTTGTTTTTACGAAGATAATAATCTACCCGGTTTTCTGCCTGCAGTACTATGATCCTTAAAACTGTAAAACCATGAATAAAAATCTGAATGAGGAGGAAATAAATAAATATACAAACAGTTAAATAGCACTCTTTAAATATTTATTAACGATATTATACGGAATACAATTTATTTACATCTTAAATAAGACGGTTGGGTTCCTTTAAATTCGCAAACAAATTACCAAGCGTATTGAGCACCAAGTCCTTGGAAGGTGGTATGTACAACTGGGGCAGCGGCGTATCCGTAAGCTGGGGCTGCGGCGTAAGCTGACTTAGCAACGAGTGGGGCAGCTGGGGCATAGCTGTAAGCTGGGGCAGCGTATGCGGCCTTAGCTACGACTGGGGCAGCGTGAGAGTAAGCATATGCTGGTGCAGCCTGGGCGTAGCTGTAAGCTGGGGCAGCATACGCGGCCTTAGCAACGACTGGGGTAGATATAGAGCTGTAAGAGACAGCAGGAGCTGAAGAGTAGTGGGGAGCAGCGCTGGCGTAACCGTAAGCTGGGGCAGCTGAGGCGTAACCGTAAGCTGGGGCAGCCGAAGCGTAACCGTAAGCTGGGGCAGCGGCGTATTTAGCGACAACTGGGGCAGCTGAAGCGTAGCTGTAAGCTGGAGCTGGGGCAGCATACGACACAGCTGGGGCTACGCCATGGCTGTAAAGAGCGTCGTTGGTGACACGGCTGTTGCTAACGCGTACGCTTGAGTGAGGAGAGTCTACGGCCTTGGTGAATGATGAGTAGACATTCTGTCCGGCGTATCCTTTGTGGGTTGATTCCTGGGTGTATCCTACGCTGCCATAGTCACCGGGGGAAGTTGCGATGCTGTAAGCAGCTGGTCCTCCTGCACTAGCGACGGCCAGAACGGCGGAAAGGGCGATGAGCTGTAATAAATTTGTCGATAAAATTGTATATAATTGTATAATTTTAGGAAATGATTAATCGAATGAAAAGGAGAATATAAAGTTTATTGAATATCAATTTGACGATATTGTTAATTATTTTTGGGACTCACCTTGAAGGCCATGATAATTGTTCTTGGTTTCGAGAGCTGGTAGAGATCTGTCTTAGGTGTCTTTGGGTCGGAGTATATATACGATTTGTGGTGTGTGACGTCAATCGTATAAGCGGAGGCAGATTTTCTGCAGCCCCCACTATTATTTTTAATATATATTGTATAATGTATATATTATTGCTTAAATAGTTTGTCACACGCACACATGCACTGTTACACATTTAAAAAATATTCGGTAACAGGTTTTCAAACGAGACAATACTCTGTTCAGCTGGACATTCTGCGTGAGCTAGTTAGCATTTTTTTCTTTTTTTAGGCGTGGCTTTTGGTACACGGGCCTCGCAGATTTACGATCACGCTATCTGGAGCAGTCGCCACTTATTAGGAAGGCCACGCGTCTCGATCTCTTGCACCACTCAATACCGTATCTCATATCTTTCTCTTATTTCATCTACTACTCTTTAATACGCTAATTTTTCATTTCTATTTTTTTTTCTTTTTTTTTTTTATCTCTCTACAATTATCAGCCATATATATATATATACATTCAATAAGTCGATTATTCCTACACGAATTATTCCATCGAATACAATTCAGTCGTTGAATAATAAAAAATAAAAAAATAAAAATAAAAAATAGATAAAACTGATTTAACGATGAAAGTATAAAATTTACGATGAAATATTTTTTAGCTATTGATATTCTGATTTTTTTTTTTAATTTTTTTTTTATTTCACATAAGCGGTGCGAGTAATTGGTTTCAATATAAATTGGTATTCGTGAAAGGGTTGATATACATAATTGGACACTAATTACTGTGCAAAGTCCCTTTTATATATATATATATATATACGTTCTTTGGCCCAGATCAAACGGCCTATAGGTCTCTTTGGGGGGTTGGAAAAGGTCAATTTCACAACCCAATTTGCACGGGGGCAATACTGCATATATACGGGGGTAAATTCACAAGAGACTATAATAAATAGCCTCCTATATTATGTACAGCTCGAGTTGTTAATAATTATAATAAAAATTAGAGAGCTTTAGAGCTTGCAGGCCTTTATGCATTAAGCGGATATAATATGTATCACACCATTGCAGCCACTGATGTTCATAATTTTGTATATATATATATATATCGGATGTGAAGATAAAAAAAAAATAGCGTAACAGACGATTATGCAAATTTTTTTTTTGCACTAATGTTTGAAAACGAAACTTAGAAAAAAGAGAAAAAAATTTAAAAAAATTCAAAAGGCGCGTTTCCTTTAGTATATACATACTCAGTATATCAGTATCTATCAATCTATATATATATATATATATACATTCGTTCTATGTACCTATATACCTATACGACACACGTGGGTAAAATACACGAGAATGGAGAAAGTACGTCCTTGACTTGGTGGACAGTAGTGGGTCTTATGACTCTTTTTAAATTGTACTTTTTCTCTTTTTGTTACATGCGAGTTACGTCTCCGTTCCTCTCTTTCTCTCTTTCTCTCTCTCTCTCTCTCTCTCTCTATCTTTCTATCTTTCGGTGTTTTGGGGGATTAAGGTAACAGCTGATATAATTGAATATCATTAACTAAATACTATAGATCAATAAAGTTAATCAATTATAAAAGAAATTTGTTTTCTATTAATTATAAATGAAAATTAATTAAAACGCCTGTTTTGTTTTTTTTTTTTTTTCATTTTTTTGGATTATTTTCACCATAGTTCTTATATAGAAGTATGTAAATCATATTGCGATACACCCCTCCTCCCCCCCCCCCCCCCCCCGCCGCAAAACCTTTTTTTTTTTATTATTAGAATCGAAAAGAGTTAATCACTGACGAATCATACAAAAAGGTACATACGTATACCTCGAATACGAATTTGGACGAAAAAATTGAAGCAAAAAAATTCAATTGGAAGTTCGATGCTTAGCTGAATAAATAACATGGATTGATTTTTCGGGTAAAAAACCAGGGTGCAGGTTTTAATAATATATACGTAAAAGTATAATTATACAATAGACCAGGAAAAAAAGTGCGGAGATATATATATGAGGTATTCCACGCCGTTTCGAACGGTCAAAAAAATCACCGCTTCCGAAAAAATCGTAATTTGGTCCTCGAACACAACTATATCGAAAGAATTTTTGTGAATTTTTTCAGAATTTTCGGATTGCATTTGTGGATTTTTTCCAAATTCCAACTTTTTTTTACAAACTTCCGTATCTCAAAAGTATAAGATCCTACAAGAAAATTTATGAGACACAAAAGTTGCAGTTTCGAATCAACTTTCTGAAAAAATTTTTTTGGGAATTTCTCGAATCCCAAAAATAGCAATTTTTATCAAAAATACACAAAAATCGATTTTTCAATCAATACGTCACCTTCGATTTGCCTCGATAAATCACAGAAAATACTCGCAAGTGTGGAGAACAACCCCGTATTTTTTTTGAGATGGGTGGCGCAATCGTTTGGAAGATATGCTTTATTAATTTTTTTTTTTTCTGAAATTTTTTTTTTTTCTTCTGAGAAAAAAATTAATAAAGCATATCTTCCAAACGATTGCGCCACCCATCTCAAAAAAAATACGGGGTTGTTCTCCACACTTGAGAGTATTTTCTGTGATTTATCGAGGCAAATCGTAGGTGACGTATTGATTGAAAAATCGATTTTTGTGTATTTTTGATAAAAATTGCTATTTTTGGGATTCGAGAAATTCCCAAAAAAATTTTTTCAGAAAGTTGATTCGAAACTGCAACTTTTGTGTCTCACAAATTTTCTTGTAGGATCTTATGCTTTTGAGATACGGAAGTTTGTAAAAAAAGTTGGAATTTGGAAAAAATCCACAAATGCAATCCGAAAATTCTGAAAAAATTCACAAAAATTCTTTCGATATAGTTGTGTTCGAGGACCAAATTACGAATTTTTCGGAAGCGGTGATTTTTTTGACCGTTCGAAACGGCGTGGAATACCTCATATATATATATATATATATATATATATATATATATATATATATATGTATATATATATATATATATATATATATATATATATATATAGAGAGAGAGAGAGAGAGAGAGAGAGAGAGAGATATTTTGTGAGTGGAATACGCTCGTTCATAGCCAGACCATACCTACTCCTGGCATTGATGATTTTCGAAATTGAGTTTCGAAAATGACTTTTGTTTGAAATATCGGATCTTTTACTAGTCTGGTTAATCGTTAGCCAGGTGTAGACAAAACGCTGATCGTTAAAGCCAAAAATCTCGAATTTAAAACTAATAGAATAATTGATTTGATAATATTTAATAATATTTTATACCGAAAGTCCGTTCACAAAAAAATTTAAAAAAAAATAAAATAAAATAAAAAAAGACTAAGCCTTGAATTTTTGTCGCTCTTTTTCTATTTCTTCGTGTTTTTTACAATTATTTTTCCATTTGTCTCGGGCAAACACATTGTCATCGTTTCCTTGGCCCACAGCTCCGAGCGTAAGTATAACATAATAGCTCCGTCTACAGGTATAATTATACGTTGAGAGTGGGAATATAATAAATCGTTGGTTTTAAGAAAACGAGAAAAAAAAAAAAAAAGTGAAAATCCAAACCAAGAAATTTTTGTAAATTACGAATATCTATAGGTATACTCATTAGAAATCGGTGAAGGAATGAAATTTTTTTTTATACCTGCGATTTTAGTGTGTTACCTCGAGTATCTGAATTCTATCTCACATCTCGATTCGATTCCGAATTAGTTTTATAGCTTTCTCTATATATACACATTATATACATACCTATGTGCGCAGATTATTCGTGGATATATATTTGTATCAATTTTTTTTTTTTCCCGAATTTGATATATAATCGATAATAATCTATCTGTATCGAAATACAAACCAATAATATCAATATTTCGAAACACGGTTTGTTCAATAAAAAAAGATGTATACATTATACCGATATATATATATATATATATATATATATATGTGCATTAGACATTTATTATATTGATTTGAATTTTAAATTTAATATATAAAAATTAAAAACGACAATTTTCGAAGAAGATTTTCTGCTCATTAGTTTCTTGATCGATTTAAAAAAATCGCGATAATCGTCACGAAATTTTAATGATCGTTGCAGAATATGCAGATTAATAGCAATTGGAAAATGACCCTCAAACCTCTCGGATTTTGTGTTCACGACTTTTTTTTTTTTTTCTAATTCTTTAAAAATGAATTCATTCATATATAATTCTAAAATCTGAAAAGATTCTGAAAAATCTTTTGTCAAATATCAAAATTTTTCAGAGCCTAGACTCAGAGTGGGCCAGCGTTTGCTTTGTTAATTTTTTTTTTCTGATTATTGTTTTTTTATTTATTTTTTTTTTATTTTCATTGTAGGCCCCTCTCACTTATATATATCTTGGATCTTACCCAGATATATGTATCGTTTAGTTACGTCATTGATTTCCTGTCAAACGAATGTACAGTATTGATAATAGATACTATTACTCAACCTATTGCAGATCACAGGATCGGTTATAACATAACACCGAAAAAAAAAATAAAAAAAAAAAAAAAAAATAATCTTGTATGTGTATATCGATTTCGCCGATTGTGAAAAGTAGACATTGCTAATTCTGTACACGAGATCATCTGACCAGAAGTAAACCGATAAAAATCATAACAGAGAAACAATGGTGCAGGACCATATGATCATTATTATTGTCACACAGATGACAATCGAACATTTTTTTAGTACACATTTTAGAATCGTTATTTCGAGTGGAAGAATTATAAGAATTATTTTAGAATTATTACCGCTAATACCGATCGTTTGGAAAAATATTTCCAGTTCATTATTTTACCATGTGAGAATGATATTCCCGGAAACTGTTCAAAATTTTTATCGTCGGGTAAAGGAAACTCGAATTGAGTAACGAAAACAATCCTTTGATCAAAATTTAATCAAGAGACAATAAAGCCATTAAAGGGTTCGAGAAACGATTTCATCGGTTCAACGACTACGAATAGCAACAATAATCCGAAATGGGTGAATTTGAAATTAGGTTTTGGGTGTAATTCCGTGGGATGCATTATAAAAGAAAGAGACACGTTGAATCAGCATTAATTAACATTAAGGTAGCTCAATAAGTAAATCGAGGTCATTTCGCACGTTGCCTTATGTCATTGTATACCTATGTGTGTGGATTAACACCAACCATCTCATTACGTTAAGGCAAACGCCTTTCTTACGTTATTTAATATGAAAAATAATTTTTGTCCAAGTTGTCACCGAATACGACAAAGCTTTGTGGCTAGACGTGTGTGAGTGTAATATGAAGAAAAAAAAAAAAAAAAAAAAAAACCGTCTCGCTAGACTCTCAGGTTCCTAAGTCAGCCTTGCGAAATAATGCAGTGTTATAAATGGCTCGCTAAAATCTGAACAACCTCGACTAATCGAGATAATTAGTTTCTTAAAAAACAACGAACGTTTCATTTTTGTATTAATCTACTTCACCGGACAGAGAAGGCTCATAACCGAGGGGATGGAAAGCCTCTTTGTTCTGATCTTGAGAAACCGAGTTTAGGAACTTAGTTTAGTTCAGAGTTATAAAGTTCCTCGAGATTTAGCCGAGTGATACACAAACTCGTCTTTATAACCAGTTGAATATAAACGGAAATTAATGACTATTGCCTCCTCGCATTAATGACTGAAATTTTTTTTAAGCCAATTGATGCGATAGACTAGTTGTTACTAGTAGGCGTATTCCCGATCGGTTAACCCTGCACGATGTCACATCATAGGCATATAGCTGTAATACAAATCGATGAGTTATTGGTGGGGTGCGAAATAGACGAATTGGGAGTAACTCGTGGTCTCGGTTTGGTTTGGGAGCTCCTTGAACAACTATAAAAGCGATAAAGTTTCCGACTATTGTCAGATAACCCACTATAATCTATCACAGCAAACAACAGACACATATTCCATTATCGAGATGACGTTCAGAGTGAGTGAATTCCTGATAAGTAGTATTCAAATTTTCATCCATTACTTACAAATGACCGAAATTTCATGCACAAAATCGAAATTTACGCACAGCGTGTTGAAAAGTACCTTTGACCATTTTTCTATCTACAATTTTCAGCTCGTGATCTTCACCGCCTTGGTTGCTCTCGCAAGTGCCAGTTACAATTTTCATCCATACTGACAAATGACCAAAATTTCATGCACAAAATCGAAATTTACGCACAGCGTGTTGAAAAGTACCTTTGACCATTTTTTTGTCTACAATTTTCAGCTCGTGATCTTCACCGCCTTGGTTGCTCTCGCAAGTGCCAGTTACAATTTTCATCCATACTGACAAATGACCAAAATTTCATGCACAAAATCGAAATTTACGCACAGCGTGTTGTAAAGTACCTTTGACCATTTTTTTGTCTACAATTTTCAGCTCGTGATCTTCACCGCCTTGGTTGCTCTCGCAAGTGCCAGCTACAATTTTCATCCATACTGACAAATGACCAAAATTTCATGCACAAAATCGAAATTTACGCACAGCGTGTTGAAAAGTACCTTTGACCATTTTTTTGTCTACAATTTTCAGCTCGTGATCTTCACCGCCTTGGTTGCTCTCGCAAGTGCCGGTTACATCAACGGTGGTCATTCAGTTGGTCCATCAATCGGTGGTTCTTACGGATCTAACGGTGGCTTGTTGCGTCCTGGATCACCCTCGTACTCTTCAGGATATGGTTACCCGGTTGGCCCAGGTCGTTCATATTCTTCAGGAGTGTCTGGTTCCGTTGTAGTAAGGCCTGGTTACGGTACCCCTTATCCTTACGGAGGTAGAAATTTGCCTGTAGGAGTATCCAACTACCAATCTATATCTGGTTACGGTGGAAGGAGCTTGAGTTACCCGTCTTCAACCTACTCTTACACTTCTTCACCGATTTTGAAAAACGGTGGATACCCGTCAGGATATTCTTCAGGATTTAATGGTGGATATAGCAACGGATATCCCTCATCAAATCTCCAGAACGGATACCAGTCATCAAACCTCCAGAACGGATACGGCCATCAAGCAATCGCATACACAGTTTCTCCAATCGCTCATAATTCCCATGGTTCTTTCAATGGTTTGGGAACAGGATACGGATATTAAAACATGATATCGAATAGCACCGCTGCAGTATCCTGGCCATGGCACATGTTGGTCATACCGATTAAAAATCAACGGTTATTAATGATTATGATTCCCAATGAACACACGTAAATTTTTTAGAAACAGATTATTATACTGTAAAAGAGACTTTTATACCTGAATTAAACTACTTGTTGGATCAAAATATGGATCGCGTATTTTTACAAAGATGGCAACTCCTCTTCCTTTCCTCATTATCTCATAGTGATCATTGTCTACGTCTTTCATCATGCGACGATGATCAGTAATTTCAAATTTGCGAATCGTAACATTGGTTCTTCGTTATTTTTCACGAACCAGTATATGCCTTTGCTTTGATTGAGTTGATTCAGTTACTCAGGGTGATAGTATAAGGGTTGTTTTAGTTGGACTAATATAACTCTGTCATTTTGGCTTTTATCGTATAGGTAAATACATATCCTGTCTCTTACACATAGGTGATATAAAATATAATAAGGTACTAGACTTGAGGATTTTGCTTGATTTATGCGGTATTGGCTGGGTGGACGCACATATGGAAAAATGCTGAGCATGATTTTAGATGGCACTGACAGTATGCATGAATATGTTACACACTGATAATTAAATAGTATTAGTATTTTCGTTCACCCAGCCAATATGTATATTAGCATTCACACAGCTAAGCACCATATTGGGCACATCAATCCACTTCTTCAGAGTGATGGATGAATTGATTTATAGACGTCTGTAAATTTTCTAAGCTCATTTATAATCCAGACTATTAATATCACGAGAATAAATAAGAAACAGTTTACTCTACTATATTATGTATAAATTATCAGGCGGTATAAACCATTCGTCAAGTACCTACCTTGATGTATATTAACTACGAAATTTGTAGTCTAGACGAAATGTACACCATGTGATTAAATTTCAAAATCGAATTCAATTAGAATGATTTTTATATTCATTTATTTTCATACAAAAATCCATATATATGCTATGATAGTAGGAAAAAAAAAAAAAAAAATCAAAACGTTTCAGTTCATCGTTTTATACAATCGACAGATATTGATTAATTAATTGATTAATAAATAGTGATACACCGTGCAGTCATTTTTTTTCAAAATACTTTGGCTCCTTTATGTACAAATAATTTCATACTACGTAGTATACGAAAATGGCTTAGAAATTATGACTAGAAGTCAAAATTGTAACCATTTCCGCTAACCTTAACGTGTGCTACTGAGGGTGCTGACGAGTATGCGACACCCAATAAATTCTGGGCTTGTGGTTGTTGCTGTTGTTCTTGTTGCTGAAGTTGTATCTGTTCAGGAAGCTGTGAATGTGAATGAGTAAATGAAATTTTTCCAATCAATTTGATACCATGATTATTAGGGTGTGCAAAAAAAAAAAAAAGATTTCGGTAGAGCATTTAAAACAGAATATCTCAGCCAAATATGAGCTCTTAGTATTGATATTTAGAACTGCCTAACTCAGTTTTTCCATTTTTGATTTGAAGAACATGTGAAAAATAATCTGAAAATTTTTCAATTGTTTTTTCTCGTAAGCGGCATGATTTAGAAACTATCTGAAGACAGATTCTTATAGGAAATTTCACGCTCTACAAAAAAGTATTGAGATAAAATTTTCCTAACTCTCACCGATTAAGAGATATTCGCCTATAAACATTGAGTCATAGCGTCATGGAGACATATAACTCTGGGAAAAACAATTTTTTTTTCAACCACACATCAAAATTTCGGTAGAACATCTCAAATAGAATATCTCAGCCAAATATGAGCTCTTAATAATGATATTTAGAACTGCCTATTTCAGTAACTAAAATTCGTAACTAAAATAGGCAGTTCTAAATATCAATATTAAGAGCTCATATTTGGCTGAGATATTCTATTTGAGATGCTCTACCAGAATGTTGATGCGCGTTTGAATTTGTTCTTTTTGGCACACCCTAATGATTATGTATTTAAATGACGATAAAGTACCTGCTGTGATTGTTCAGAGGATTGTCCTCCCTGTGCCTGAGCCTGTCTCAGAGCATGAAGTTGGGCAAGCTGTGCTTGGTATGTCGCAGTATCCTGCTGTCCTTGATCCTGTAAATTTTGAGCTTGATATTGCTGTTGTGCCTGAAGGTATTGCTGTTGATACTGCTGTCTGTATTGTTGCTGAAATTGCTGTTGAAGATAGGCAAGGGCTGTTGCTTGATCAATCTGGCCTTCCGAAGGACGAGTTGGAGTTCCCTGATACACAACTTGTCCTGCAGATGCAGGAACAGGAGCAGGATTGGCAGCACTCAAATGCGGATATTGCTGATTGGAAGTAGCATAGCCATTCGCGATTGGGCCAGTTGAGAAATAGCCTGAGAAATAATAACCAGATCAGCACTTATTCACTTCGTTTTAAATTTTCATTTATCTCTTTTACCTAGTCCAGGATTTCTATATGCCAGAGCTTGCGCCACGTTAGGAAGTACTTTTTGTGCTAGTTGTGGATTTCCTATGCTAGAACTGAACGCCTGATGCGAACTCGGACCGTTAAAGGAATACGAGGTCTGGGTCAGGCCAGGCCTGATAAAACTGAAGGAAGCATGCTGTCCTGCACCTCCTAGGACATTCGATGGCCTTATTCCTTGCGGGGCTGGAGGTTCAGCCGCGGTTTTAATGGCACAAAAAACCGCGATGAATATCATGCATATCTGCAAGAACAAAAATAAGAGACAAATATTCTGTAGCACGATGATAACTGTCTTTAATTTTCAGGCTTTCACTGTAATTGATTCTTTCATCGTGCTATGGGTACCGAAATACAGGATAATAAACGCCGAATTGGGGATCTAAATTGGTGGGAATTAGCGTCAAAATTCGTCACTTCGATTCGGTTAATTAAATTTCAGAGGATTATAATCCACCCCAATGCACTGCTGAGCTTGATAACCACACCCCAGTGGTTCGTTTGTATCTGCACAGGGACGAGCTTTAATGACGCTTCACAGTTTACAGCATCCGCATTTTGGAAATCGGACTAAACGCTGCAGCGAATTCTGGGTTTGGAATTTATCTCACTTTTGATAGGGAAAACTAAAAAAATAAAAAAAAAAAAAATAAAAAAATAAAATACTCACCGTTGAGTCCATGACTGACTAGTAGGATTTGTGGGTCTTTACACGGTGGCTTTTGCCGTTTGAATGATACCAGGTTGATCCAAGGTTTACTCGTCGGATATCCTCGTAGAAAAACCAGGCCGATACCTCAGTGGGGAGTTATATATGTCGGAAACAAACGCCCTGAGACGTGATCGGCATACTTGTTAACAACGGTCATCAGAGGCTCACTTTCCCCCGTTAATACGACGTAGGAATGACAATTACAGGCTTAGAAATTGATCCATTATCTATGAGCCTCGGATAAAAATGAGAAATTTTAAATCCAGGGAAGGATATTGAAACGATCTCGAACATTTTTTTGCGCTTCCAATTTCCATCCGAATTGATAGAAAGAAACAACAAAAAGAAAATCCGTCTATCGCCTCCCATCGCAGAAAAGGATTCCGTCGTGAATATCAAACGGATAAAAACTAAACAAAAAATCGTTTTACCAGCTACTATATACGAAGAAATTCGATTTGAATAATGAGAAAGCTGCGTGACATTGTCGAACCGGATTCAAATAGTTATTAATCGCATGTTCGATCGGGAATTTCAATGGCCGATAGTCTCATGCAGTGAGGGAAATTACACTCGGCATAACATCTTCGGTATACGATATTCAGAGCTTCCGGTCCCGGACGTGATCCGGATGATGGCTGATTGTTCTTTTTTTCGTCGATTCAATTTTAGATAAAAAAAAAAAACAAAAAATACGCTTTTAGGTACACTCAGAAGAAGGTCTTGTTGACACAACCAAAATTTGGGTCATCCGAACGAAATTTTTGGTTGACTGAACAAAAAATCTGATTGACTAAACAAAAAATGTGATTGTGCATATAATAACCAAATTTTGGTTGTGTCGACAAGACCTTTTTCTGAGTGATATAACGACGAATTTTAATTGCCGGTATCACTATTGGCTAAAGTTAATTTACCAATTATCTAGTCATTGGGTCGTTAATTACCTGTTGACAATTCGAGCCCGCTCCTCGGTCAACAGTTTGTAATTTTCTGATGATTTACGCTCACCTATACCAACATCGACCCTTACGAAGCTTTGCTAGCCAGTTTCAAAGACGAGCTTAATAAAGTTTAGCGATTTCCTTACCCTCCGTTAAGTTGGACTTATTCAAACACCCAGAGCTGTCATTAGAAATGTTCAACTTGTATCCCCATGCGGTAGGGGGAAAATAATCAAACAGGAATATAATTATTATCTGTTTGAGATGAAATTATCTCTTCATCGTCTAGATCCGTTCTCGGGGAAATTTGAAACCCATGAGGTAAATTGGAGGAAATTGAAAACGCCCTTCAAATTGATATATTCAATGGTCTAATCGATTAGTGATTAATTGGCATAAGTTATATTACTGCGTATCAGACGTTGTTAAATCTACTTAGACCTGTGGGTAAACTTCACCTGTTTATACATCGCAGCTAGGGGTTGATATTTAACTTCCCTTCGTAGACGAGTGGGTATTATAGGGGATGGAGAGTTGGGGACAATAAACCGTTGTCGGACTACGAGAGGATTAGCAAAACCTTCGTCTATCTAGACGAAGATTACGTGCCTGTGGCACGGCCCCAAAGTCTTTGGCACAAAATTCTACGGGGCTAGAAAAATCCGGGTCAACAATATGCTACAGTGGTATGCGGAATACGAATAGAATTTAACACAATGGTTAGCAGCTGTTGATCTAGTTATTTTATTCGTTCATTTTTTTTTTTTTTTTGAAAATTTATTCTTGATGAAAGAGAGAGAGAGAGAGAGAGAGAAAGAGAGAGAAAATAAGAAAGAAATCATAATCATAATCAAAATTAAAAATTGACGCAAGTGACACAAATAATAAAATCCATTATTACGTTCTTGTCGAAGCGAAGACGCGACAGCTTGAAAGTTCCATTATTCCTGTTTTTCACAAAATTTCGAAAGCAAATGAATTTACTCAGTTATAGTGACGAAGCAGACCCCTGCAAGGTAACGACGTTTGAAAAATGTAAAAGCATCGGCTGAGTGTAGTTACCACTTTGCTCCTTCACGGTTCATTGATTTAATCGACGAGGACGAAGGCATCGGAGTGAATTATATAGCACAAATCAATGGGACGGTTAGCTGTGCATTTTAGAATGTTTGGAGAAGCCGAAAAATTCGTGGGGCAAATCGATCATTTGATTTTGCGAAAATGAATAAATTGAAAATTAGTTCAATCGACAGTTTCGGATTTTATATGAATATATAGACTCAGTTTCACATATTTCATGAAGGGAATTAAATTAAAGACTGTTCATTAACGTTCTAACGATTCTATCCTGCGTAAGAAATAATTTAGGAACATATACGATATTGCGCTACTGAAAAATTTCGCAAATAGTTGTACCTAATGCAGGCTAAGTTCATTTTACGATTGAATTATTTTTCCAGAAATTTTCTAGACTCAAAGCATTCCTAGATCGCTGGATTCAAAGCATTCCTGTACCCACCACCCCTGTACAAGTTCTTTTGCGTCTGTTTAAAGACCGAAAGTCCTCTTTTTGCGATAACCACAGACTTTTGCCATGGATAGTTATTTCGAACATGGACTTCAGCAGTCTTGAACAAAAAACTCTCCCCTAGTCCTACAATCTATTTCGGGGTCCACCTCCACGGAAAGAGAGAAAAAAAAAGCAGAACATTGAACGATCACTACCCTAACAGCACCGAGACGTTGCAGCATCATAATTTCGCAATATTGACAATATTGCATTTATACTGCGCAATGTTGCTGCAATTTTCCTGCAATGTTGCTGCAATGTCTCAATGTCCGCTATTCATTGCATAACATTCCAATGTTTCTGCAATGTTGCAAAAGTTACTGCATTATTGCCAAAATTCGTTTATTTATCACGAAGAACATAAATGTCTGCCAAATAAGTTGAACATTCGGTTGATGAAACTTTTACTATGATTCTGAACAGTATTCAGTGGCCGCCGTTACTAATTGGTAATGGACGACGTTACTCTGTCGGATCATTCAACGGTGAGCAATTTTCACCCCAAGTGCAGCCTGCAGTGAGAATTATACTGATAGAAATGCGATCGGTAAAAGTCTAACGACTTATGCAGACTGTCCAGCTGATGACCGACCAATGTGCTGCATTGAAGAAAAAGTTTATGGTTCATCAGTGACGAGCATACTGCATGTGGCAAATATATATTTTGCCACAGATGTGACCTGCATATCATATCGTTTTATCCTACCTAGTGAAAAACGATGAATCCATTTAGTATACCGTTTTTTGTACCTACGCTCGTTATAATTAGAGAAGTTTTTGCTGATCAGATAGACTTTAAAGACTATATATATACCTAGTTGTTTGAATACTGTCAAAATATAATCAGCTATGAAAGTTTGCTCATAATATTTGTCGACAACCGCGACGCGACGGTGTTCTCTGGTTATTTTTTTTTTTACCCCATAAAAGTTACTTTAAGGGTCTGCTATGGCTTACTCACAGCTTTGAAACTCTATCTTTTTCTTCCTTTCACCCAGCCAGGCTGCGGCCATGTCTCGACTGGTCCCGTCTGGCGTTTTTGATTTTGGGTAGTTTGGGATAGTAATAAGGGGTCCTGGGTTGACGTAGACATTAACAAATGACTTTTTCGCCGAGGATGCGAGGGCTGTTAACGTCAAGCCGCGTCTTTGGAGGATGAGAAGATGATGTACATTTGTGAATCCATATATGTATATATATATATATATATATATATGCCTGTTTGAGGTTTAACCGAAGAGCTGTTATGCCAGCCACTCAGCTACCAGACGATGTTATATAAAGATGATTAATTATTCGCGATCTCCTGAATTGTCACCAAGAATCTCGGCTCCTTAGACACATCTAAGAAATTTGTACAGAGGTGGGGTAGGGGATGTAAGGAATGCTTTGAGTCTAGAGATCTGGTGGTTGTTGAGTCAAATTTTCTGCAAGAGTCAACTTTCATCAATTCGCAATATAAATTTGCTAGCAATTATGGTGTAAATGGATTTTAAACTGCGGAATAAAATTAAGATCAATCATCATACTAATTCCCATAGTGAAGAGATTTTTCATCTCAAAATAGCCATCAGTATAGAATAACGATTACTTTGAAGAAAAATATCACATAGAAGTTGATCTATAGATTTTCTCTTGAAATTCTGTTCTCGATTTTCGTACTTCTATAATAAATCTGCATATCGTTATGCATGTGGTTTACATAGTATGCATGGTTATTACATCTGTAAAGCCACGTAGTACCTACTAGGTAAATATTTCCAGATTCTCGTTGTTCGGGCCAATATGTACGTACACCAGTATCAAAGTGCCCGGGTTTGTTACTACCCTCCTTTATGCCAACCCTTTTCGTTTTGGTTTATCCCAGTGGGGAAAAGGACCGCAAACACTTTCAGTACCGCAAATAAACACGGGTCTTGGTATAAATCTACCGGGTATTCCTCTTGCCTTTCGACACTATGTGGTCTGGCTGATTGACTGACTGTCACCATGGAAGTATACCGGGTCAAAAGCTCCACTTAATTAAGCGTTTCGCTTTTGATACGCACCCTACCCTTGTCAGCTACTTACTCAATCCCCCATAAAACCTGGAGACTATTTTTTATAGCAAAAAGAGAGGAGAGAAGAGAAGAAGAAGAAGAAAAAGGAGGAAACGCTCTCTTCTTTTGTTTTCACATCCGGCGAGGCAAGTGTGCGGATGTCCTGGACATTCATCACCACCTAAAGCGCGAGCTTTTATCATCGTTTGAATATTATCTCATATTTTTTTTTATCCTTTTGAAGCTTTTTCGAATTCTTTAATGCATTGATAGGATGTTTTATACGAAGTTATCGCTCATTTTTCATAGTATATACCTATCCTTGGTGATATTAGAGAACCGAGTATCGATCGTCGAGATTATGGCGAAATTGAACTGTGCTCGATTTGGAAGAAAGAAAAACGGAAAAGTCTAGGAATTCTTGTATATGATATGTTCTTGATTGACAATTAATCGAATACCTACTTGTCAGGTTCTAATGAATCGATAAATTTTTTGTACGAATGACAGCCCTGTGAGAAGAGCATTCGTAATAATTGCCACATCAACAATAGAACAAGGAGACTCAACACAAGGAGTTTAATTATCAGACGGTACACCCTTGTCAAGGATCAGAGGATGGAGGATAATCACGCTTATTGTAATACAGTAATGATTAAGTGGAAATCTCTGTATGGTAGCAACAATTCGCATGGTAATTTCAGTACTACTCTTCTTAATTGGCTTTTTTTTTAACTCAATTGAAATTATCTACAGTCTGATTTATTCCAACAAATCTTTCGTCCTGGTCATGAAAGGAATCTAACCCAGCCCATAAACTATCTGACGATTGGAAAGTCAGAGAAAAATCCACGTGCACGCCAAGTATGTAGCTTTAATTGATTAGAAGAATTCACAGTATAGCATTTTTGTTGCCTCGAATCTTTCGTCCTGGTTATAGAATTAGAATCCAATCCATCAAGTAGTCCAGTGATTGACGAATTGGCGGAAAGTCGATGTGCACGTCAAGTCCCTTACGGAAAAAAAAACTCAAAATAACCATTAAAATAAAACTCAGTAGTGACTCTCAGCTAAGGTGTACTTTCGTACACCTAACTTGGGTGTTGACTCTCAGTTGAGTGTTGACCCTCTGTTGGGTGTCACTCATTTGGGAGTCAACTCTCGATTTGGGAGTCAACTCTAAACCTGGGAGTTGGATACGCGAAATTTGGGAGTTCGACACTCGAAATTTGATAGTCAACTCTCAATTTGGGAGTTCGACACTCAAAATTTGGGAGTCAACTCTAAACCTGGGAGTTCGATACTCGAAATTTGGGAGTCAAATCTCAATTTGGGAGTTCGACACTCGAAATTTGGGAGTCGACTCTCAATTTGGGAGTTCAACACTCAAAATTTGGGAGTCAACTCTAAACCTGGGAGTTCGATACTCGAAATTTGGGAGTTGACTCTCAATTTGGGAGTTCGACACTCAAAATTTGGGAGTCAACTCTAAACCTGGGAGTTCGATACTCGAAATTTGGGAGTCAACTCTCAATTTGGGAGTTGGAAACTCGAATTTCGGGAGTTCAACACTCGAAATTTGAAAGTCAACTCCCAATTTAAAAGTTTTACACCCAAAATTCAGTGTTTACACTCAAAAATTGAGTATATTTTCCGTAAGGGGTATGTAGCTTGAAGAATGTTTTATGATTATTTGTATGTAATTGAAAATTTCGCGAAGTTTGATTCATATGCGAAAATATTTCGTGTTACCCTTAAGATAAGGTCTCTGCATTTTTAATAACCAAAACTGATCGATAACTTGTTGAGAAATGAATGTGCCCGCCAAGTATGTAGCTTTGAAAATGTAACGAGGTTTTTTTTTTCTTTTTTTTTTATCCGTACGTTCTACACGCTCGTAATTTATTTTGTGTATGAATTCGAGAACCTGTGGTAGGATACGTTTTTTAATCTTCATTATAGCCCGAAAGGTTTGATTCAAATATTGATGGAAAATTAATTTCCACTTTACACCAAAGTCACAAAATCTTAGCGATTCTTCAGACCGCGATGATCAGCACATCTGCTTGAATTACTTTCAAAAAAGAGTATACATATATACATGGGGCATAACATACCAATTCGAACTGTTTGAATTGGAAAAATTCATGACGGGCTCAAATTAATTCTAAAAAAATGTGAAAAAAATTCCAAATGCTATACAGAGGCGGAAAAATGATACAGTAAATCGTGGAACAGATCTAAGAGGTCGAGGGTCAGACCCAAGCCGAATTTTTATAGAATGCCCCATATATACCCACGCGTAAAAGTGGTATAATGTTTCCTGAGAAATTTTGTGTCACGGGGAAAAGATCTTAACTCCAGCCTGTCTACAGGGATGATTTTACCCCCCTCCACCCTCACAGGAAAGAAAACCGGAGTGCCTCGTGCTATCGTGAAATAAATAAAATCAAAAAAAGGAGAAAAAGGAATCCATCGCAACCTTCGGCTTCTACAAAATAAATCTTCGGTCTTTCGCGGTTGCCTGTTGCATAATATATGGGGCATTCTATACCGAATCGACCTGGATCTGACCCTCGAACTTTTGGATCTAATTCACGATTCTTTATTTTTCTGTCCCAAATCTAAATATGACGAAAATTTTTCAACAATCGTCTTATTTATATATACTTGTGATTTTTGAAAATGAATACTTCTAAAATCTGAAAAAATTCTCAAAAATCCTGTGTCAAAATCAAAATTTTTTTAGCATCGTTTTTTTTTTTTTTCTTTTTTTTTTTTTACTGTTTCGTATCGTTATACTCTCTTTGTTTTCTAATTTGAAAGGATCAAAAGCGAACCCAATAAATTAAACCCAGCGTGAAGATTTTGTCGACAACTAAATTCGGGATTGTATAGATCTAGGCGTATTTTGTGCCGCTCGTATTATACAGCCTCGATAACTTCACTCCTCGTAAATTCAATTTGATTATTAAATATTTTCGAAAACCTCTATAGAAACACCCCATCGACCAAGAAAATCCCTCAGCCCCTTTACGCAACTCTCGGGTTATTATTCAATTCCCAATCGCGTTCTGATGAGACGACATCGATTTTACAAGTCACTCAGTCGGATTATCGTCTATCAAGTATTATGCCAGCTAATTTCACTAAGCGAATAAATAATGAAGTAACATAAAAAAGAAAATAGAATATGAAAGATAAAAAAAAAAAAAAAAAAAAAACAAAGAAAACCCAAAAAGTATATAAATTAAAATCGCCAATTTTACCCTCGAAGTTATAATAATAATTTAATTGGAAACACCTACCTAGTACGTTGCTAATTATTTTTTGACTGTTCTGTTTTCCGACCTCTTCATCCCTGCGTAGTCGTTCTGATAAAGCAACGAGTAAAAAGTATCCTCGAACGAAAAGACAACATAAAGAAAGAGAGAGAGAGAGAGAGAGAGAGAGAGAGAGAAAAATAAATAAAAATAAAAACTTCTGTTATTACTTCAATATTGTATCATCTTTTGATATTATTTCATTGAATTTTCTTTATTTTCACGTAAATTGTGCTTTCGTATTGATGATATAATATAGATTCACTTTTCTTTATCTTTCAATGGTTTTTCGTATTAATTTTTTTTTCAAAATTTCATCGCTTGATTGAATTACCATTAAAAAAATAAGTCAAAAATGAAAGAAAATGAAAATGAGCAATAAAATAAACACGATATTGTGTTGCACGGTATTCAACCTGTATTCTATCCTGGCAATGAAAATTTCTCTCCAATAGGTCGCAAGCTCGTTTTACCTTGGATAATATAAAAGGCCTTCGGTGATAAAAATCGACTCAGTTTACTTCAGTTCGACCTTATTCTCGGTAGAATATATAATACATATATATATATATATATATATTCTATGTACGTACATATATATGCAGAGGAATTTATATCTATGCAATTGTTCGAGGAAAATGTATAAATATAGAAAAGAAAATATTTTGCCGTCAAGCTAAAGGGACAATGGGAAAAATTCAAGCTGAACACAACAACGGTTATAAAATAGTATTATATGAAAATGTCTCTTATACATTATATGTAATATATATACGGTAGGTAGTTAGATGGAAAATATCTGTGGCTGTGGGTGAGATTTTCATAAATGCAAATCCAGATTTTAATAGGTAGGTAGTAGTTATTTATTTACATGTAACAATAATACACATCGAGCACAATCGACTTATAAGTTAATATATATAAATAATTTATAGGTATATATTAGAATTTCATTTTATCAGTAGGTAAATAAATTAATTCGTCAAATTATAATGAGAAGGATATAATGTATAGACCAGAGTAGTCGGTGAAAGGGATGATTTACAAAATTTTCAAGTTTCACCCCTCAATTATAGAATTTTTTTACTATTTCGTACCGATTGAAAAGTGGATCTTGAAAAATTGGAAGAATCACCCTTTCAAGGCCCTTACGAAAAAAAAAAAAAGTACTGGATTTCAGTACTTAGTACACAGGATCCGAGTACTTAGTACACAGGTTCCGATTACTTAGTACACAATCTGCAGTACTGCGTGAACTCAGTACTAGTACTGTTTGTACTTAGTGGTAGTACTGCGTGTACTCAGTACTAGTACTAGTAGTGACGCTAAGTACTAGTACTAGTAGTGATGCTAAGTACTAGTACTAGTAGTGATGCTAAGTATTAGTACTAGTAGTGACGCTAAGTACTAGTACTAGTAGTGATGCTAAGTACTAGTACTAGTAGTGATGCTAAGTATTAGTACTAGTAGTGACGCTAAGTACTAGTACTAGTAGTGACGCTAAGTACTAGTACTAGTAGTGATGCTAAGTACTAGTACTAGTAGTGATACTAAGTACTACGAGAACTGCAAGTACTGTACCGTACTTATACAGTACTGCCCTGTACTTACAATATTGCGCAGTACTCGCGAAATAAGTACTGCAGAAGTACTTTAAGTACTTTAAGTACTGCTCTACCTGCAGTATTTTTCAGTACTTTTTTTTCGGTAAGAGGGATCACTCTTTAAACTTTGGACATAATTTTCTTAACGAATTCGGAGAAATGTGTGAGAAAATAATTTTTGTGTTAGTATATTCCAAATTTTATTTGGACTTAATAATTTACGGGATTATAATAAAATTCATTATAATACATTGCGAAGACGAGTGCAGCGAAGACGGGATTGATGTAATTAAAAATACCAGCAAAGATTTGAAGAGACTTTGAGAAAAAGAGAGAGAGAGAGAGAGAGGTTTGAGTAAATTGAAATTAGTTGAAAATTTAAATTGCTTTTACCGGAATCAAAGTCAGTTATATAAATATGCCATTCATAGGGATTTAGATCTGCGGCTTTACGAATGGTAGGTTTACCTGGATACCAAAAAATCCTGCGGCAAAGCTGATGAAATTAATTAATTTCGTTTGTGATAGCGAGAGCGAAAAATTTTAGATTCTTTTTTCATTAAAATACAAAAATATATTAAATACAGCTATATAGTATATTATCATTACATTTACATACACACATACGCATTTTACACATATAATTTATCAGCAGCTGGTACATATATGGGGCATTCTATATACCGAATCGATCTATAGGCCTGAACCTCGATCTCTTTGGATTCGGTTTACGATTTTTTCTGTAATCGCCCGAACTTTAAAACGGACTTGGATTTTGTTTTCAAATTTTTCAAATTTTTCAAAAATCGTCTGATTTACTCATGATGTGTTCATTTTCAAAAAATCACAATTAATTCAGAGAATTTTTTGAAAAATTTTAATTTAAATCTGAGTCGTTTTCAGAGTTCGGACGACGAAATAAAAAATCGTGATACGAAATCCGAAAGATCGAGGGTCAGTTCCGAATCGATTCGGTACGGAATGCCCCATCAGTTATACCCATTTATATAATTATCATTAAAGCTGCGAACCCTTTGAAAAAGATTTTTCTATTTTATAATGTAGAATATTTATATATTTTTTATTTTTTATTTATTTTTTTTTGTTTTTGTTTCTAAACTGCGTGGATAACTTTTTTGTATATATAATTAACGATAATTTAAACAGACATAATTTCAAGTCAAACAACGTACTTTGTTTTGAAACTTTCGTCATAATATTCATTATACGCGTTAATTTACAGACATAAAGTTTGTTTTTTTTTTTTTTTTTTTTTTCATATTTTTCATCGGTTTTTGTTTTCTCGCTTCTTCTTCTCTTTTTCGTTATAATAATTATTCGCTTCGTTACTTTTTTTTTTTTTTTTTTTTTTTTTTAATATTCAATCAAAAAGCGCGACAGACTATCCCTCGTGTAGTTATTTGATATATTTATAGGATTAAATTTCAGATATAAGTATTATATATAAGACATAGCTATATGTATAGATAATTTTTTTCAATTTTCTTCAATTTTTTTTTTTTTGTTGTCTTTTTTTCTTTCTTTCAAATTTAGGTATATATATAGAGTATAGACAATCATGAGCAATTATATATAATATATAAGATTATTTATTTAAGTTTATTCATTTATGGCTTTAAAAGTCATATTATTTTCTTATTTAATGTTTATAGACATCACAATTGTCTTTCAACGATATTAAATCTACCTGTCATTTATTTAACAGATTCGTTTCGCACCGTATATGTATATAAATAAATATATATAGATTATGACGATTCAAAAAAATCGACTATTCTTTTTTTTCAATTTTCGCATTGAAATACTTTCAGGGGGCTGAAAAAAGATGTCTGTTAAAAGCGGAGCTCTTAATATTAAGATTTAGAGGTCGCTCATCGCGGATTTCTATTTTCCATTTGAATAGCATAGGAATTTTTTTTTTTTTTTTTTTAATAATTTTGTAGCTCACAAACCAATGAACAAATCCAAATGTCTTATGCATATTTTTATAGGAAATTGAACACTCTACAAAAAGCTTCTCTTATCATTTTTTGATATATTGACTCATTCCAAAGTTATTTAAGCTTAAAGTTCAATTTATAGTCGAGTCAACTATTTTTTTTTTTGTGATTTTTTTTCCACAATGATAGATACATTTTTTAGAGTGTTCAATCTCCTATCAAAATATGTAAGAGTCATTTGGATTTGTTCATTGGTTTGTGAGCTACAAAATTCTGAAGAAAAAAAAAAATGAATAAAAAATTCCTATGCTATTTAAATGGAAAATAGAAATCTGCGATGAGCGACCTCTTAATCTTAATATCAAGAGCTCCACTTTTAACGGGCATCTTTTTCACTTCCCCGAAAGTATTTCAATGCGAAAATTGGAAAAAAAGGAATAGTCGATTTTTTTGAACCGGTCTAATTATAGTTATAATATGTAGATATACAGGGTGAATATTCTCCGGGGTCTGATCTGGGAGGAGCTTCGACGTGCCAAAGCTCCGCCTTCTTCTAAGATCAGACCCTAGAGAATACTCACCCTGTATGTGTATATATATATACATTTATATCTATATCTATATATATATATATATATTGTATAGAATTGTATATGTTTAAAAACACTCGATTATTATATAATTAAAATATATAAAGTGTATACATCTATATCATAATTATAACATCATTAACAATATCATTATATTATATACTTGAGAAAAAAAAAAAAAAAAATACAAATACAAAAACCAATAAATTTTTTACCTAAATATATATATATACAGGGTGAGTCTTTCCTGGTAACGAATGAGGGAGGGGATTATCAGGTCAAACGCTCCGCCCCTTTCTATTCATACTCGTTAAAGTCATCAGTTTTGACGGTACGTGAAAATAAAAGTAGGGTTTTCTCGATACATACGACGATGATAAGTATGAATAGAAAAGGGCGGAGCGTTTGCGCTGATAAGCCCTTCCCTCATTCGATAACAGGGAAGACTCAGGCTGTATATATATGTAAAAGCAGATAATTTAATATAATATATACGTAATATGTATATAATAAGTTTTTGTATGTAGTATAAAATTGAATTTCCTTCTCATTTTGGATAATTCAAAAATTGTTTTTTTTTTCTTCTTCTTTTCGTCTTCTTCTTTCTAATTATTCGAAAATATTTTATACACATAGCTGGTAATATATATATATATATATATATATATATATATATATATATATAGCTTTATAATACGTAAATATTTCAGATTCTATATAATATATATGTAAGCCTTTTTTTTTTCTTTCATTTATTTATCAGCAAATAATTTTACACCGTTTCAGCAATTCCTTGTGCACACTAGTACAGTGGCTTCAGAACTGCAGATACCTACATATAATAGTATATTTTAATAATCAGTACATCATATAGCTGGTCGTTATTAATTATATATGTTGATTTTAATTATTATATATTAGGGTGGTCCCTAATTCGGTCATAATCACACCGAATTACTAAAAATCGTGTTTTATTAAAATAAGAAAATTCGTGGGCTTTGAGACGGTACTTAAAATAGAGACAGGAAGTTAGGGTTATTTACTAATTTTTTTCTCATATATTTGGAAACGTCCTGACCCATGGGAGCATTGAAATTCAAAAAAAAAAAAAAAAAAAATGATCAAATTAAGAATCACCCTAATATATAATATAATAATAATTTAATTGAATATATTTGATATAAATTTATAATATATAAACGAAAGAATACTTATATATTATTTCTATTATAAACATTCGTTAGAAGCCACTGGTTGCAATAATCGTAAATTATAGATCGCTATTTACAAATCGTTATTAATTTTTTTTTTTTTTTTTTTTTTTTTGTTTTCAAACCTCATTATAGGGCTAACTATTAACTAACATGTACTAATCAGCTTTTAAATAATTATAGCCTTTGACGTTATTACGTGCAAAACGCAGTATACTATACATATTATTATATACCTACTATATATTTTTACTATCGGTATAATTATATAATTTATTCCTATCAAACCGAATTTCTTATTATTTCTTTCACACATTTTTTATGTTCTTATCTTTTCGAATTACAATCAAAGTTTCTATAATATATATATATATATATATATTTAGAGAAAATTCATTCAACGAGGTATAATATATAGTATATACACCCATATATCATCCATATATAATATATATATTAGGATGCTTTTTTTGAAACGACTTTTTTTTTTTTTTTTTGCACCTCCCCATTGAAAATCTTGTTGTAGACGTCAAAAAGGAAATCCTGTCCAATTTTTAGCTCTTAATTCCGATTCTAGTACTCGCGCTCTTCTTTTTAAGTTTTTCCATCCTAAAAGCATGTGAACATTACGACTTTTTCTTTAGTCGCGCACAACTCAGCCGCATTTCAATGGATTGTTCTCATCCAATACTCATTTGACAGAGAATTTAGTGTTCTTCAAAAGTGCCCAAGATAGTTTTACTGACTTGAAAATATTGAACTTGACATTTTGTTGGAATTTTATATTTAAAAAAATCAAAGTCCTTATATCTTTTGAAATACTGGTTTGAGAGACTTTATGAATTGGACTTTTTTGTAGAGAAATAAATTTCCTACAAAATTGTTCTGAAGTTTTTTTCTCCAAGTCCAACTGTTTATTCGCCCACAGCGAGAAAGAAGAATTATGCATAAAATCGACTTTGGAGGCTCACACAAGTGCGGCGGTTCAAACCACAGCCAAACTACCTGAAGCACTTTTGAAGAACACTAAATTCTCTGTAAAATGAGTCTTGGATGAGAACAATCCATCGAAATGCGGCTGAGTTGTGCGCGACTAAAGAAAAAGTCGTAATGTTCACATGCTTTTAGCATGGAAAAACTTAAAAAGAAGAGCGCGAGTACTAGAATCGGAATGAAGAGCTAAAAATTGGACAGGATTCCCCTTTCGACGTCGACAACAAGATTTTCAATGGGGAGTTGCAAAAAAAAAAAAAAAAATGGTCGTTTCAAAAAAAGCACCCTAATATATACATAGTACATGGATATGAATTTATTTATCGATTCAATATATTTCGTTATTTTAATTTTAACTTAAACAATTTTTTTCTTTTCGTTTACATAAATGAAGAAATAATGAATAAAAAAATAAAACCAAAAATTCTCTATGGCTTTGATTTATTTTTTTCCATTTTTTTTTATTCTGTATTATAGTATCATTAATGGCATTCTTGAAAGACAATTTGCGGAACTAATTACAGGATCCATTGACGCGGAAACACCGGCAAGATTATTACTGTATCATTTTGCCAAGTCTTCCTCAAAAGGGCCAGCCGTTAATAACATAGAAGATAGTGATAAATCCTCAGGGGAGAAAATGAGAATGAGAGAAAGAAGAAGAAGAAGAAGAAAGAAAAAAATGAAATGGGGATGAAAAGAAAAATGAGGTGTCGGAGTCTGGGACAGACAAAAAAATCGCGATATTTATCAAGAAAAGCGAACTGCGTTTGAGGAGGATAAAAGCCATTGTGTGATAGTCTAGCCACCGGGATGAATGAGAAAATTTACTTTCCTAATTTTTCCATTTCCATTTCCTTTTTCCTTTTTCATATTTCATATTTCACAGTTATTCTCTCTTTTTTCTTCATTATTGTAACGTAAGGAAAAATTCTATTTATACAGAGTTTCGTTTCGTTTTTCTATTCGTTACACCCCTCCCTGATATAGACGCCCAACTTGTTAGTATTTTCTAAACGTAATTTCATCGATCGATTCCGTTTCTCCCCCACGCAATGTGATGTTCGGTATAAGGCTGTGTTTCCCTCACCGTCGTGAACTTCTCTGAAGAAAAACGTGAGCCACATGGCTAAAATTTGATGAGCTCGAAAACATGATGCAGTTCGACAAGTAGGTTTCTCTTTCGAATGCTACAGGTACGTACATAATAATATCTACCAAAATATAATTAAAAACTATTCATTGATCTAATATTATAGTATTTTTTAACGGATCGAATCTAAAATGTCTTCCACAAAAATTAGAAACAGAAAAAAAAAGACGTATTACCCAATCGATGCAATAAACTAACTGGAATTCATTCGGACTTATTGCATAAAGCTGCGGAATAAATGCGAACTACAATTGCAATTAATTTAGTTATTGCAAGCTGTGCAATAATTATTGCAAAATATTTGTGAAAAATTTATGTAAATGCATTGTAATTAATGTAAACTTATTGCAATTATTGCAATTATTGCAATTATTGTCAAAAATAAATGGTTACTAGTACTGCAATACAGATTGATTGCAATTATTGTCAAGTATGTAATCGTCACACAAACTAGTCGGAGCTCATACGAACTAATGTGGATTAATATTGCAGTTATTGAAACTATGCAATAATGCAGCAAACTTATTTCAATTATTGGATGAAGCTACAAAATAATTGCAAATCACAATTGCAAATAATTCAGTTATTGCAAGCTATTTGCAATGATTATTTTAAACTATTGTAAAAATTGATGATTATTGCAATACAGACTGATTAATTGCAATTATTGTCAAATATGTAATCATCACACAAACTAATCGAAGCTCATACGAACTAATGTGGATTAATTGCAGTTATTGAAACTATGCAATAATGCAGCAAACTTATTTCAATTATTGGATGAAGCTACAAAATAATTGCAAATCACAATTGCAAATAATTCAGTTATTGCAAGCTATTTGTAATAATTATTTTAAACTATTGTGAAAAATTGATGATTACTGCAATACAGACTGATTAATTGCATTTATTGTCGAATATGTAATTATCACACAAACTAATCGAAGCTCATACGAACTAATGTGGATTCATTGCAGTTATTGAAAGTCTGCAATAATTCAGAAAACTTATTGCAATTAATTCTTTAGTTATTTTCGAAAATTCGCATTGAATAAAAATGAATTGCGACTAACTGAAATAATTTGAAAGTTTTTGAAAATTATTTTTTGAATTACTAACGTAATTCTAGCTAGCAAAAAATTAATTTAATCGAATTGCAATTATTGCTAAATTCAGTTTCTTACCTGGGTTGGGTTCTTGAAGCTTTCAAAAAAAGAGGTTGAATTTCTTCTTCGTCGAATTGATCTGGTGTTTATTTAATATTTACTGCACCAAGCTGGCCCTGTGAGTGCTATTGGAAACGAGATCCGGGCTTTGCAAGCTTGCACTTCCTCTCGAGCTTCCTCCTCCACCATTACTTCCAGTTACACTTCCTGCTCGCACATTTTGAGAGTAAGCTACATTCATGTGGCCAGCTGGACGACGAGGTACCTGTCTTGATGCCATTCGTACCTGATCTTCACAACCCTGTGGCATCCGACGATTCGAAAATCGAAAATAACCGCGTAGTCGTTCTTTCGCTGGTCTGAAAAAAAAAAACGAACTCAATTTACACGTGTCAAGATAATCAAGATCGAAAAAATTGAAAATAGCTATAATTTTGAAGAGACAACTCCAAGCTTCAAAATCATCGTTTATGAAAATATTCTGCAATTTTTTTTTTTCCACAGCTGAATTTCAAAATTTGTATTCGTATTTCTGCACACTTCGCAACTCTTCGTTCAAACATTAACAGCTTAGCGAAAAGTGATGGCAGATCAATTTCAAAAGTGGCATCTCAAAGCCGAATTTTCAAACTTGAAAATAATGTCGCCTTAAATTATTTTTGACAAATTTTCACCGAGTTACAACGCTTTTAAAAACGAAACAGAATTTCGTTCAATCTTATTCAAATATCTGACGCATTAAGGGGACCAGTACAGCGACTTTTCGAGAAATTATCATAGTCTGAAATCAATTTATTTCATAAGTTCATTTCACATCAAAATATTTTTCTTTTTCAAAATCATGTGTCGTAAGGATTTTAGAGCACCGTTGGACCGATTCAGGTCATCCTGGATTCATTTTCTGCAGAAAACAAATCCTCATCATGTGAATGTAGGAATTTTAAAATAAAAAATTATGTCATAAGTTATGATCAATTTACCAAATTTGCAAAAATTATTATCACTCATTTCTTAAATAACTTGGCCAAAACGAAAAATTTTTCAAAATTCCTACATTCACATGATGAGGATTTGTTTTCTGAAGAAAATGAATCCAAGATGACCTGGATCGGTCCAACGGTGCTCTGAAATCATTACGACACATGATTTTGAAAAAGAAAAATATTTTGATGTGAAATGAACTTTGGTTATGAAATAAATTGATTTCGGACTATGATCATTTCTCGAAAAGTCGCTGTACTGGTCCCCTTAATGTCTTCACGAATTAATAGCGTTACTATCTTTATTTTCGATAAGTCAAAAATTCACAACGTACTTCGAGTTCGGAGTTTTTCTGTTGATAAATTAGAAAAAAAAAGTTAATAAAAAATATATTTATTGCAAATTGCATCCGTTGATGTGAACGAGATATACATATGGGGAATTCCACGTGAACTCGACCAATGTTTTTCCATCACCATTTTCGATTCGCTTCACGATTTTTTATACGATTCGAC
The DNA here is from genome assembly GCA_943736025.1 of Tenthredo mesomela. Classification (NCBI taxonomy): domain Eukaryota; kingdom Metazoa; phylum Arthropoda; class Insecta; order Hymenoptera; family Tenthredinidae; genus Tenthredo; species Tenthredo mesomela. The sequence continues at coordinate 2,763,112 of OX031017.1, forward strand.
GATCTCGGAAAAGCACTGCTGAATTTTTTCAGATTTTTCCCTCCAACCGTTAATTTTCAATGATTATTCAAACCCATTTTGAAAACGGCATTTTTTAAAAATCTCAAAAAATTCTCAAAAATATTATTTGTTATTTCGATCATTTTGACACCCCTCCCATGATGGGATCATTATTGCTTCTTTTTTTTCAGCACTTTTAACATTTTCATAAAACGAAACACCATGTTCGAACGTTTCGAAAATTCTTGAAAAATTGTCAAAAATTCTGTGTTCAGTTCTGAATGTTTTCGCGTGAGACCCACGATGACGGACGGAAAATACTTTTTTTCGAAAAAAATACTTTTTATTGTCAATCATCGTGAGTCTCACACGAAAACATTTAGAATTGAACACAACATTTTTGGTAATTTTTCAAGAATTTTCGAAACTTTGGAACATGGTGTTTCGTTTTATCAAAATGTTAAAAGTGCTGAAAAAAAAAGAAGCAATAATGATCCCATCATGGGAGGGGTGTCAAAATTATCGAAATAAAAAATAATATTTTTGAGAATTTTTCGAGATTTTTAAAAAATGCCGTTTTCAAAATGGGTTTGAATAATCATTGAAAATTAACGGTTGGAGGGAAAAATCTGAAAAAATTCAGCAGTGCTTTTTCGAGATCGTAGAATCGTATAAAAAATCGTGAAGCGAATCAAAAACGGAGAGGGACAAACATTGGTCGAGTTCACGTGGAATTCCCCATATATATGTGTGTGTGTGCCATTACTCGGATGAGTACTTAGATAAATTAATGAATTTTTTTTCGCATATTTTCAGCTGTGGTTCGCCCAGTCCCCCCGACCAATGTAAGGGTTGTTTATTCCTTCGTTTTCCACCGATTGTACACCCCTCGGAATAAATTCCCTGACATGTATTCCGTGTAAATGTGTATTGGTAGGTATATATGTAAATATACATATATGTGTACATATATAATTTATTGCCTTTCAACACGCGAGCCCGCTGCTAGCTAGTGTCGTGTTATGGGGACACTGCTTTATCTCACTTCCGTTAAACCAGGAGCTTTTCAGAAACTCGTAGTCGCAATAATTCATGAAACTTTTCGGAAGATCCGACGTTGTCATTTGTCTCATTTATGCCCCTAGCCCTAATACGCAAATTGTAAATTCACAGAGCAAGGAGACTCCTGGTATTGTCTCTTTGTCGAAAAGTTAACGCCAGTACAATTCCCGGGCAAGAAATACCGGGGTAGCGCTTTCAGCGAGATGAGAGGATCCTCAGAAGGTGCAGAGAAAATGTCTTCTTAAAATATATGCAGAAGAAGATTCATCCTGCCGAAGCCTCGCAGGAATGAGGAACCCATTTTTTGCTTGGTCAAGTCCTGCTGATTTTATGAAGATCGTTTTCGCCTCACCATACGTGTATGTGGGGGTGTTAAACTGTTTTTTATCGGCAATAAAATGAAGAGTCGATAGAGAAACGTCTTATATACTTCTTCAACCATTCAACGACAGTTTTATCTATCTACTGCGTGAATTGGAAAGTTACGATATTGTGAGTAAGATGAAACGCGACATTTCTCCTGCTACTACGTATACATATAAATAAAATGTATATTTCACGTAGTTTTCCTTTTTCACGTCAATATTTTCTATCGAAAATAATAATAATCCATATGATAGACACGTAGCGTCGTCTCGTACGAACGACGGTAAAAATTCTCTGAAAAATTTCCTTACGTTCATAATAATAATAATAATAATAATATGATGATGATACGATCTGATATCAACGACGTGGTGGAAATAATTCTAGAATATATGAACACCTATATATGGATATATACCTACTTGTCACGCTTCGATATACCTATAATCGATTTTTCGAACAAGTTTGAGGATGATATTTTTCTAGTATAGAAAATATATACCTATACGCCTGTATATGAATATAGGGGTGAAATCTTGTCATCAATCATATTTCAGATTAAATTTAAAATAATTATTTACCTAACTCCATCAAAATGACCAATTCGGCTCGGAATATAGTCGCGTGCGAGACTTTGATGAATCGTTTTTTTTCTTTTTATCTTTCTTTACGCTGTACTTACCCTTATTTATTGGATCATTAAGTCGATACACCCCTATTATAGGCACATTTTTATCCTTTTTATCTAAGAATAAATATATACACTATATGTATATTAAACATGACTCAGAATCACGACTTTCTCATTATACCAGCTACATTAGACCGGTTCAAAAAAATCGACTGTTCTTTTTTTTTTTCCAATTTTCGCATTGAAATACTTTCGGGGGGATGGGGGGGAAAAAAAGATGCCTGTTAAAAGCGGAGCTCTTGATATTAAGATTTAGAGGTCGCTCATCGCGGATTTCTATTTTCCATTTGAATAGCATAGGACATTTTTTTTTTTTTTTTTATAAATTTGTAGCTCACAAATCAATGAACAAATCCAAATGACTCATACATATTTTCATAGGAAATTGAACACTCTACAAAAAGTTTCTCTTATCATTTTTTGATAAATTGACTCCTTCCAAAGTTATACAAGCTCAAAGTTCAATTTATAGTTGAATCAACTATTTTTTTTTTTTTTTGTGATTTTTTTTTTTACACAATGATAGATACATTTTTCAGAGTGTTAAATCCCCTATCAAAATATGTAAGAGTCATTTGGATTTGTTCATTGGTTTGTGAGCTACGAAATTCTGAAAAAAAAAAAAAAAAAAAAAAAATTCCTATGCTATTTAAATGGAAAATAGAAATCCGCGATGAGCGACCTCTAAATCTTAATATTAAGAGCTCCGCTTTTAACAGGCATCTTTTTCACCCCCCCCCCCCCCCCCCCCCCCCCCCGAAAGTATTTCAATGCGAAAATTGGAAAAAAAAAAATAGTCGATTTTTTTGAACCGGTCTAAGTCCTACATAAATATATATGATAAAAACTGTATAATCCTGTATAGATAATAAATATGTACACTGCATAATAGACATCACTCGCATTAAATATCAATTATCGATACCCTATCATTTTTCACCCCTGCATCCTGCAGCAATTTCATAACTTCACACGATGATTGAACGAATGGCTCTTCTAATTCATCGACCTGTCCCAAACCGAATATTTTGCGAGGGGGATCTTTCCCAAAAAATGGAAAAAAAAATAATAAAAGGGACGAATCCCCCAGTTATTTATTTCATTGTGTACGAACAAATACATGAAAATGTCGCCGCATGATCTCGATTGATTGTTTGAATTAAATTTCATAAATACGGTAATACAATAATTTACATTATATAATAAGAAACGATTTTAAGGAAAAAGTTAAAAAAAAAAAAATAAATAAATAAATAAAAACGAATGATTGCTTGCCTAGATGATATTTTGCGAATTTTCCGCACGGACTGTGACTTTCAACTTGTTTTATTTTTCATCGTATTACCCTGAAGTATCTAGCTTACAAATTTTTTCTCCGATGAAAAATTTTATCAAGAATAATATGAAAAGTCGATAAACAGGACTATTGTTCTCATGTTATATTATATGCCTCTAAATCTAATAAAAAGGAGAAGACGAAATCCGGAGAAATACTTTGATTAATTTTTTTTTTTTTGCGGGTTCAATTCATTCTAGTAGCAATAAAGTCGAGTGTCCTTCGGCGTATAGAGGCTTGTAAAAATGCAGCCTGGTCAGTCGGCAAGGATATAAAGGAAAAAAGAATTCAATAGAAAGTAAGAGCTTTCCTGCACTCGAGATCCTCTTCAATAAGAAATCGGAGTCGGATGGGGGTGGGGGTGGAGGTGGAGGTGGAGAAGACAAATTGTATGGCTATCGACAAACTGGACACTCGATTGTAGATAAAAAATATGTCGGCTAGGTATTAAGTTGATGAGAATCGATATTTGCACACTATTTCACACTTTTTCTTGTTGCTTTTTCTTGTATTCGTGTGCTTCTCTTCATCCGGCAGCTTCGAAAAGTATCGTGTTGCTGTTCCTCTATAATGGGGAAAATCCGCTTCCGAATATGAATACGGATTTGATCATAAGCAGCTGCCCTAGATGTAACATGACTTATGATGCAAGAGAAGCTTCGTAATTAGATAGCAGAATAATCCGCGTAATTGTGAAGCGCTTATTAAGTAGTATCAATTTCCACGTAGATTGAGGAATGTGGCAAGTACAAACATGGGTAAACTGATGCTTGCTTCCATGAACTTCCTCCACGATGAAAAGGAAACTTGAAATCGATTACCAAGAATCACGGAAGTTGGTCATACCTATTCTCTCATCGTGGGCGAATTGAGTGGTTCGTAACCGGCGAAGAAGGTGGAAAGTTCGGTCAAAGTTAAACTAAGTGAAGAAATCGAAGCTGAAAAACTTCTTTTATAATACTAAGAAAAACACAGTTTAATACGAACCTGCTCATCTGCCAAGAGGCGTAAAATCCTGGTGTGGTTACAATCGGCAGAAAAGCGACCCAAACAAACATTGTAAATGTGATGTCAAAATGCCCACTGTTTTCGTAGGTCTCTGTCAAAGCGAGCTTCGCAAGTCTGAAAAAACACAATAATTTTTCAAACTTTATTTTTTCACTTTAAAAACCGATGACGCTATAGTAGGGCCCCTTACGGAAAAAAAAAAAACAACCCTCAAAATATCACCCTCAACTGAGCCCTCAACTTTCAGGGTAATTTCGTACCCCCAACTTGGGGGTTAACCCTGAATTGAGGGGAACCTTCAACTTGAGGAACAACCGTCAAATGCGGGTCCCTTCAACTTCAGGGTTTTTGAGGTGACTTTTTGAAGTGACTTTTGAAGTGACCCACCACTCATCAGGGTTGACCCCTAACTATTCAGGGTCATCCCTCAATTTTCAGAGTTGTCCCAGAACGTTTCAGGGTTATCCCTCAATCGTTGGAGGTTGTCGCTCAATGTTTGGGGGATCCCTCAATTCCTCAATTCCTCAATTCTTGGGGGTTTTCCCTCAATTTTCAGTATTGACCTCCAACTATTCAGGGTTATCCTTCAATTGTTGGAGGTTGTCCCTCAATGTTTGAGGAATATTCCACAATTCTTGGGGGTTGTCCCTTAATTTTCAGGGTTGATCCACCAACTTTTCACGGTCAACCCTTCAATTGATGGTTCATCCATAGGAATTGAAGGTATTACCCTGAATATTGGAGGTTGAACCCTGAAATTTCAGGGTGTCACCCCCAAAATTGAGGGTGAAACTTTGAAAATTGAAGGTTCACCCTCAAACTTGAAGGGTTTTTCCGTAAGGGGCTTGCCGAATTTAGTCTAATTTCAATTTTTCTCATACTAATCTTAGACGGAAAAAGATCTGTCGGATTTGAGTCCTCCGTGACTGGTGACAGCGGTGGGATAGCGCAGTATAAAATTATTAAAAATCGTTTTACACCGTTGGGAAATTTTTGTGGATCTTATTGTCGGACGAAAAGGTGCATTAAAATAAGTATGATATACCGAGTGGCGGATTAAAGTTCAAGGATTTGATATTATGGGGCATTTTGTGCTGAAAATTTCAAAATTCCGTGCTATAAATCGTTGAAAAGCTCTTCTCTCATGAAAATAAGAAAGTCAGAGTATCCGGGAGATCCCCTATTTAAATAACAAAGTAGGATTTCCTGTAGCCAGGGCACTTAACCCACTTAACACTTTACTCTATAAAATAGGGGACGTGACTAACCGTCGTACCACCTTACCGTCTAAAACCTGGCTCTTCAAGATTCGAGTGAACGTCTGTTGGACTAATTTTCCCTGATTTTACTCGGATATTACAAGCTCTCAACTGATCCTCAAGGATTGTAGCTACAAGGCGTAATTCTCACTCGGGATTTGGGTATCAAATATTTTATTCGATTTAAGGATAATTTTGGATTTTCAATTCGGCTTAATTTCATTGATCAAAGTTTGATTATTAAATTAATCACATCAACCGAAGTGAAAACTTAATTTTTCTTTATTAATTTATCCTGCACAGACGAGGATGAAATTTTTTTTTCATTTATTTTATTCAAATTTGTTTTCCTTCGACCTGTATACTGTTATATTGAGCTGCGGCTATATTTTTCTGGAAATAATTATACCTCGAGAAAGTTTAACGAGACTAAAAATACCTAGAACGATGAAATTATTTTTTCAGGTAATAAATAAAGTAAAGAAAAATACAGTATAATCGTAAAAAGTTTAATTCGAATATGAGAGAAGGAGTCCTTCAGCCTTTCGTCTGACCCTGAATTATTATGAACCAACCCTAGTTCTCCGGATCGTGGGAGAGGGTGAAAATTTTTTTAAATTAATTGGGCTGTTTACTCATTATATTATGCATAATTCATTGATTGAATTTTGTTTTTACGTGGAAAAATGTACTGATTGTCGATCTCGTTATGGGTCTAATTTTCCAAGCTCATTGAATTATCACTAATTACAATAAAGTAATAAGCTCATTGGAGAACTGAGAAATTTTGGAATTCTCACATGATTCAGTTATTATACAGGGTGAGTCTCTTCAAAGGTCCAAAATCGGTGGTACTTACTCACGACGAAGGCACGCATTCAGCCAATCAGGTAAAGAATTATCCGGGTGGGGATCGATAGGGTAGCAATGCTTGATCACGAATCACGGCGTGCCTTTGCCGCAAGTATAAGTCCCACCCATTTTGGATCTTTGAAGAGACTCACCCTGTATAATCTATAATCGGCTATAATACCGCGATTTGTATGCGCGACCTTTTGCCCGCGACCTTTGATCATGTCAAAGCTAAAACTTTTTTGCTTCCTTGACTCGAGCTACTTGACATTCGAATGTTCACAAGAAAGCCCGCAGCAATTTCAAAGTCGAAAATTGTGAATTTTTTTTTTTTTTTTTTTTTCACCGTGAAAAGGAGACGAGGGTCACCGCTATTATAGTCAACAATTTTTCATCGAAATATCAACTCGAGGTATACGAATTTTGACCAAAAGAGAAAAAATCGAAAATATCATTTTTCACCCAATAATTCTTCGATTTTATTTCTACCTAATTCTTAACGATCTAACTTTTTTTCGTTCATCACTTTTCCTCTTTTTACCTTTCTATTCGTAATAAAAGTGTAAAGAGTGCACAGGGGTGGCGCGAACAATGGGGTTGAAGCCGTAGCTCAAACCACTCGTCTCTTTTCATTGGTGAATATAAAAAAAGTTTATACACAAAAATATAAAGAAAATAAAAAATAAAAAAATAAATAAATAAAAATGTAGTACGAGCACGTCGAGGGATCAAAACCGTTCGTTCCAGGTAGCTACCCACGAACCAGGGTCTATTCAAGTTTATTGTGAAAAGTTTGGCACAGGTTCGTATGAAAAGAGAACCAGAAGATGTGAAAGAGAGAGAAAAAAAAAAGAAAAGGTATAGAAAAAAAATATCATTCTTTAATACACGAATGGTGGTATATAAAAAAAAAAAAAAAAAGAACAAGCAAACAAACAAGACCAACAAACGGATAGATAAATCCCATAATTTTTCAACAATAAATCAAATTTTCCCGAAATCAAACTAATATGATGAGAAAAAAGAAGGGGTTCAGGTCTGGGCTCTAAATTTAAATGGTTATTTTAGTGTAATTTCAAATCGTCGAATTATAATTTTTATACGTAAATTTTCTATGTATGTATGTTAGGGTGCTTTTTTTGAAACGACTATTTTTTTTCTGCAACTCCCCATTGAAAATCTTGTTGTAGACGTCGAAAGGGGAATCCTGTCCAATTTTTAGCTCTTAATTCCGATTCTAGTACGCGCACTTTTCGTTTTAAGTTTTTCCATGCTTAAAGCATGTGAACATTACGACTTTTTCTTTAGTCGCGCACAACTCAGCCGCATTTCAATGGATTGTTCTCATCCAAGACTCATTTGACAGAGAATTTAGTGTTCTTCAAAAGTGCCCAAGATAGTTTGACTGACTTGAAAATATTGAACTTGACATTTTGTTGGAATTTTATATTTAAAAAAAATCAAAGTCCTTATATCTTTTGAAATACTGGTTTGAGAGACTTTATGTGCGGGACTTTTTTGTAGAGAAATAAATTTCCTACAAAATTGTTCTGAAGTTTTTTTCTCCAAGTCCAACTGTTTATTCGCCCACAGCGAGAAACAAGAATTATGCATAAAATCGACTTTGGAGGCTCACACAAGTGCGGTGGTTGAAACCACAGCCAAACTACCAATGGCACTTTTGAAGAACACTAAATTCTCTGTAAAATGAATCTTAGATGAGAACAATCCATCGAAATGCGGCTGAGTTTTGCGCGGCGAAAGAAAAAGTCGTAATGTTTACATGCTTTTAGCATGGGAAAACTTAAAACGAAAAGCGCGAGTGCTGGAATTGGAATAAAGAGCTAAAAATTGGACAGGATTCCCTTTTCGACGTCTACAACAAGATTTGCAAAAAAAAAAAAAAAAAAATAGTCGTTTCAAAAAAAGCACCCTAATGTATGTATGTATTACATACATGTTCCGTTTTTTTTTTACTTACGTTCGAACTTTTCTACTTATATTTATATCGTAAGTAAGGAGTCAATCGTTGATGATTATTATTAGCAACGATCGTTATTGGGTGCGGAGGAGTGTGAGGGAAATTTTATTTTGTCCTTTCAAATGTTTGTTGTGCTTATAGCATAGGGGGGGGGGGGGGGGGGGGGGGGGGGGGTGAATATTTGATGTAATAATTTAGGTACCACCTACGTTGGCAGGACGGTAATACATAGTATAATTATTAATTTATATATTAAAGTGGGCCATAATTCGGTCATATTCGAATTTAAGGGAATATATAGTATAATTATTAATTTGTATATTAAAGTGGTCCTTAATTCGGTGATATTCGAATTTATGACCACCCTAATATATATATGAGCTAATTCACAAATTCCCGGTGTGGTTTTGGACCTCAAAAATTTCAACCATTTTTTTTTGGTCATTAATGGGTTATTTCCGTGGAAATGAGTCGGAAGCCACCGCAAAATAATTTTTATCAATGCAGTTTTCAACGGTTCTTTGAGGTCCAAAACCACACCGGGAATTTGTGAATTAGCTCGTATTATGTAGATATGTAATTAATCAATTTCGAATAGCACTACATGGGTAAATAAATTCTCGAAAAGTTTTTCGAAAAGTTTATGCGGCAGAGGGCGGTATATCATTTGTTGAATGTTCGTTGTTCGTCTATAGTTTATAGCTTTGCGGACTACTACCCTTATCCTTATATCAACGCTGCTTACGAAGACTAGCACGTTTCGATATTCACCACGAAGACTAGCACGTTTCGATATTTACCACGAAGACTAGCACGTTTCGATATTCACCACGAAGACTAGCACGTTTCGATATTCACCACGAAGACTAGCACGTTTCGATATTTACCACGAAGACTAGCACGTTTCGATATTTACCACGAAGACTAGCACGTTTCGATATTCACCACGAAGACTAGCACGTTTCGATATTCACCACGAAGACTAGCACGTTTCGATATTTACCACGAAGACTAGCACGTTTCGATATTCACCACGAAGACTAGCACGTTTCGATATTCACCACGAAGACTAGCACGTTTCGATATTCACCACGAAGACTAGCACGTTTCATATTTACCACGAAGACTAGCACGTTTCGATATTCACCACGAAGACTAGCACGTTTCATATTTCGCCGCGAAGACTAGCATGTTTCGGATTTCGCGGCGGAAAAACGCACTCCTGCATCCGTAAATTGACTTTCAATTCAATTACCGCACAACGCGGCATAAGCCTTCAGAAAATCCTTGTTGCACTAATCGAAACGTGCTAGTTTAGTGGAAATAATTAAAACGTGCTCGTCTTTGCGGCGAAAGCCGAAACGTGCTAGTTTTCACGGTGAAAGCCGAAACATGCTAGTCTTCGTGAGAAGCCGAAACGTGCTAGTTTTCGTAAGCAGCGTCGATATATATATTCTTATACAGGGTGGCCCAGAACTAAGTGCAATAAATGATAGGGGTAATAGAGGGGGTCGAGCTGAGTAAATTGGTTCGAATTTTCTAATTCAAAAGTGTTACGACTTGCATAAGAAGTCGAGCGTGCTTATCAAAAAAACTGCTACCTGTCTGCTGTGTCCGCGGTTGCCTACATGCCGGCGCCAAACGCGATTTTTTAATTGGTCGTATCTTGCGAATGCGGATTCGGAGACCACATATTCTCTGGGTCAATTTACTCAGCTCGACCCCCTCTATTACCCCTATAATTTATTGCACTCAGTTCTGGGCCACCCTGTATACGCGATACTGCATAGTCTATACTCGTGGTATTAATTGTCGTACGGAAGCCAAACCGGAAGTTGAAAGCCTAGCAAAGCTATATTCTATAACTGAAACTCAACTCTGTTGTATAATTTTGCGATTATAAGTGGGTGTGTCCTGAAAAGGTACTAAGTAAAGTTTCGGCACCGTGAAACTCTTGGTAAAGTTAATCCACCAAAAAGCATCGTAATTTCATCTTTCCGCTTTCGGTTATAATCTGTAGCTATACACCTACACACGAATTTCTGTATAATCGATAAAAATTCGCGAGGGGTTTTTAGGACGACAACCAATTTTGAAAAATGTCTGCGCATTCCGAAAGAATTCTTGACAGTCGAATTAATCGTGAATTTTTATTTTCTACAGCAACTCGAAAAACTGCGTAAAAATATCAAATTCTGATTTACCCCCTTTTTTTCAAATTCTTTACTCGATTTCAGTCAAGTTTTAGTATTTTTTTTTTTTTTTCAAACAATGTCCCGAAGTCGAAGATACATCTTCCGATTCGCGTCTTCCTTTTTTCACCCTCATACAATGAAATAGATCGAAGTTACGAGTAAAGTTACACGTTAAGTAGGAAAACTCTTCGCTTACAAACGCCAAAGTGTCTATTTCGACGTAATGTACGAACGGAAGGGGTCCTTAAAATCGTTCTTCCGAATCGGAACCCGGGGATTACAGTTACCCCTTTAAATCAATGCTGGACATAATGATTTAGGAATAGTGCAACGCGAAGATCGTTCGTGCGAAACTCCATAAACTGCAGCAGCTTCGGTACTATACAGCTACTATTGTTCTCCCACAGCAATTTGCACCTTCCGTATTTCCGTCTCTACAACAATTCTGGCTTACCCTTAACGCTTCGTATATTACGAGCTCGAACTACCCAACCGAGGTGGGAGAACTGCCCTTAAAGAGAATAAAAATAATACTAGAGGTAAAAATTGCGAAATAAATAATCAGACCTTTTCTCCCTGCAGGTGTTGGAAATCAAAATTATATTTTCACAATTTTTATACGGTTCAAATATTCCCGTCCATATTATCAGCATAACGAGAGAGTAAAAAAAAAAAAAATAAAAAAAATAAAACCGTATCTCCCAGCGTCTATTTATTAATTAGACAAATATTTTTCAATTTTTGATTGACTTTTCGATTTGGGATAAAATCGGGAGGATTACTAGTCATTTTTTTCTCAACTTTCACAATATTTAATTCTCAATCTCAGTCAGACGAGCTTATTTCTTGCCTGCCAGTAATGGGGCTTTCAATTAGTGGCACTCGCGAATTTTCGCTATAGAATTTGTCAAGAATTCGTAGAATGGCAGACCTTTTTTTTTTAGCTCATTTAGGAAAATTTATTTTTTGCCACTTGGCTCGTCGTACGTCCTCGCGTATAACGCCCTTAATTTAATCATTTTTATTCATTACTATTATATATTGTAATTGACAGATTCACGCGATCATAACATGTTGACAAAAGATTCCCGCTCTTCGTTCTATACTATATCCCGTCGATCAAGTTCAGTTTTTTTTTTTATTCATTCAATTTTACCTCTTTTTTATCTTTTGTATTTTTTTTTTTTTTTTTTTTCTTTTTTTATCGATAATAATTGGGTAAGCGGCGAATTTTTCAATAGCCTCGTGAGTATTCAGACGGGAATAATAATTCTATATGATAATGGGTATTCCAAAAATTATTTATTGAAATTTATGCATTACTAAATTATGTATCCTATCAGCTATTATAGATAGGCAGGTAATATTATATTATATTATATTATATTATATTATATTATATTGAAAGTCACTCACCTGAGCACCATCAAGGGGCATAAACATATCGCGAAGACGGTTACCATGAAGATGAGGTATTTTTGAGTCCGTTTTTCCTTACGTACGTCAAGCTCTGCGTCATAGAGATCGTAGCCCCCTGAAAGACCGGAGAATCCAACGGCACCTCCGGTACCAACACTTCCGCTTTCTCGTTTACCGTCACGACCAGTACTGAAACATTACGGTTAACGAGGTTCACTCGTTTAGTTTCAAAAACAGAAGGAAAAAAGAGGAAAATTTTTCGATAAGAATGCGGAGGAAAAAAGGAGCAAAATTTTGGCGACACATTTTACAAAATTTAGAATTTCAGATTTGGGTACAAACTGGCGCAAAAATTGGAATGGGGTTCAATGAAGATTAATTACTGAAAGTCTTGATCATGGCTGTTCAGTTGATCAGTAATAGCGAGAAGCGGGATGAGGTACTTACTAAACTCCGTTCGTTTATTTCCAAAAACAGAAGGAAAAAAGAGGAAAATTTTTCGATAAGAATGCGGAGGAAAAAAGGAGCAAAATTTTGGCGACACATTTTACAAGATTTAGAATTTCAGATTTGGGTACAAACTGGCGCAAAAATTGGAATGGGGTTCAATGAAGATTAGTTACTGAAAGTCTTGCTCATGGCTGTTCAGTTGATCAGTAATAGCGAGAAGCGGTATGAGGTACCTACTAAACTCCGTAAGTGAGTAAGTAGGTACGGATACTGTGCAGGATCGAAATTTTCATGACCTCCCTTCTTACTTGAAACTTTAAGCTTGTTGAATATTTAAAGCCACTTCATGCAACCCCTGCAGTCTCAAGTTGCGGATCTTGAGTCTCGACAACTTGGTGCATAGTGGAAATTGAATAAACTGGTGCAGCGGAAGTTTAACATCCGCGAGCTCTCTAACGAGCATAATTTAAAATAAAATCTTGATGAAAATATTCGTTATTTAAAAAGTTCGCGGAGTTTGTTTCTGCAATTTTTTTTTCCATGTCTTAATAAGCCGGAGTTTGAAAAAAAATTCAATTTCGCAACTAGTTCGCGGTAATCTCAAAAGCAAGAAATCCACCGAATCCTTTGTGAGTCAAATTTACTGAATTCAATTAGACATTATTCAAAGAGAAATTGTCAGACCCCTTTTCACTCTGAGATATTCAAATAGTACGCATTGAACATCATTCGACAGTTTGAAAACCCTTCAGGGAATACGCATGACATTTTTGATTTGAATACAAAAAAAAAAAAAAATATATAGAAGTGAATCGAATTCGATCGAATAAACTTTTTTTTTCCATACACTTGTATGAAGAATAATATCCATACGAAGGATCTATTCTCTCTACTTTGACATTTTTTTTTTTTTTTTTTTTTTTTACAATTTTATTCATTTTTGCTAACAGGTATCTCTGGCGCAGTTCCGGTCAATTTCTGTGTTTGTTCTGTGAACTGATAATTTGCATAGTAAAATAGCCGGCAGTCATTTATTGATTGCCAATTTAATTAAGGGTGCTGTTTACTCTGTCCGCGATTTGTTTTCAGATTAAATTGTCACGGTGAGGGAAAAAAGAAGAATCAAAAAAAAAAAAAAAAAAAAAAAAAAAATACAGAACGGGGAATCGAATGACTATATAAATGGTCTGCCTGTTTTTTTTTCACTGGCCAAAAATTTGATTCTCACATACACTAGGGTTACCTCCACAGTTAAAATCATACGGGGTTTAATTATCCCGCAGATTAATACTGTTGTAGATCAAAGAGATTCCCAAATTTCAGATATTCCCAAAGAGAAAGATATAGAAATGGTAGAAAGATACCGTTTGAAGAGAGAGAGAGAAAAAAAAAAGGGAAAGAAAAGTAAAAAAATTAAAATTAAACCCTGGTAAGGTGAAAATTGTGACTAAAGAACCGTTGAAACTACCTCAATCACCCCGAAACACGCTCACACAATTAAAAATAACGCTAAATGTAGCCAAAGTTCAGCGAGGTAAACCGAATTAGTGGTAAATGTTAATGACCGTGTTTAAATGAACTCTAAATTGACTTGAACAAGCGATAAAATTTGGGGGAAAAAAAAAAAAAAAAACATTAAACTAGACAGTACGTCGCTAAAAATGAGATATAATAATATTTTTGAAATGCAATGAAACCGAATGTACAGTAAAATGGATGCTTTTGAATTGAGTGAAAATTGACTCGAAGAGTTTTAAGCTATTCAAAATATGTTTAATAGAGACACGTTGAAATCGACTATGAAATAATTTCGAAGAGACACTCGAATGCGTGAAATTATTATCTGAAACATTCTCAGAATGATCCGAAGGAGTTCGCATCAGAAATTTGGAAAATATTTTTCTGCAGCAATAAGTGCTGAGGTATTTTCTGTAACTACTAAACATCGTGGATAATCTGTTTCTCGGAATGATATTGTCGCATAGGAATGCGGTTTGAACCCGATGAAATTTCTCGAATTGAGAGAATTTCATCTTCAACTTTTGTGAACGCAGTTCTTTATCCTTATCCCCGAAGAAATTGTAGCTATATATATATATATATATATATGGGGGAGCTCACAGAGAATGGAAAGCTTCTCAAGCACGCGATTTCTTTATGCGAGAGTAAATATGTATAGTTAAATTCCGTCAGAAGTATATGAAGAATGAGGTAAAATTTTTGTTCATTTTATGTCATGAGATTCTTGCCGACTATTTTGCATACCGTGGATTTTCACCTTTGCTCAAGCTGAATCAATCCCATGCCTGCTACCTACTACTTGAGGATATATCCAATTTCCCATTACTCACACCGATTTCTTACGGGGGGGTTTGAAACAGGCCAGAACAATTTCTACCCTTCGAGAATGTACTTTTACGTTTCCATAGTTTTGGCAACGTGTTCCAGTCAACGTATACATATTTTGGCAATATTCTTGTTTCTGCGGAACCCGTTACGAGGCTAATTATTAATCGATGACCGTTATTACTTGGCTAGTAGTTATAATTGAGCTCAATTAACCGGTAATTTTATTTTCATCGAGGGAGTCACTGAGTGCTGTACCTACCCCATTATATTAACGACGATTTTTCACCCTCGTTCAACTCGATGAAGAGTTTACTTATTTTTTTTTTTTTTACTTCCCTCGCAACTAGGACACGTTGTGTTATTATGTTGCTCTTCGCATATCTCACCTTGACATTTCATCATTCATATATATAAAACCGGCAACCGGGGGACGTATATTAAATCGAAAAAAGTTCGATTCGCTAAATTTTTTCGACACCCTAATTGAATTTTTTTTTTCTACAAATCCTTCAGACTCGCTTTACTCGTTGATGTGTTTTTTCCCTTACCCGAGGTACATTTTCGGATTGAATTTTAAGACTGATAATCTCATATCGTTAAAGATCATTGCCGTGGATTGACAAACGATCTTGATAAACATTTATCGCAGTAATTCGCTTCCCTTATCTTGTCATATAGATTCTTTTTTTTTTTTTTTTTTCCTCCCTTCTTCCTGATGGTCCCGGAATTTTGGCATGAGTTTTCCTGCGGCATGATAAACACGTCCTTTATTCTTCCCCCTCTTCCTTTATATTTTTTTCTTCCCGTTTTTTTTTTTTTTCGTTTTTCTTTTTTTCGTTTTATCTGTCCTAATGGCTACAGCGGGACTTCGAAACGTTGGAATAGTACCAGCCAGGGGCTCAAATGGGATTTGAATTGCTGGCGCCTGCCGGATCAGACGTTGACGATTCGTTCGTCGATTAGGTATTGGTGCGGTTTCGCGATCGCGAAACATTTTCGCCAATAAGCACACACTCACTCACCTCTGATATATATATATATTACTGAGTATTTTATTTAGGCGGGTGAAAAAAAGCTCGGAGCTTTTACTCGAGGCAAATAAGTAACAAACCGCACCGTTCGACGGACCCATGGTTGGAGACTGGATCATAAAGGATCACCGAAATCCACACGGAGGAAAAAAAAAAAAAACACACAGCAGGATTTGAAACGAAAAAAATGTGTCCGATTTTAAAAATTGAATCCTTCTTCAATTCAAGTATTTCAAAGTCTTCGAAAGACTACGAATTCTTATTCAAGGGGTTGAAAAAAAAAAAAAAAAAAAAAGAGAAGAGTAACAACTGGATTACACCCACCTAATGTAATATTAAAATATCTCGTCATATGATAAGATGAGACGAAGGGTTTTCACCCTGATATTCGAGGGCGCGGCGGTGGTTTTAACGAGTTGTTGTCAAAAATTCTATTAATAAATCCCGGAGTATTAGGATGCAGGGGTAGGTACTTCCCTGGGTCCAGGATCCTCGTAAACCCGCTCCCTGTGGGCTAATCTGTAATGCTATTTTCCCTGAAGAGGACATACCGTGTGTTATTTTTCATATATAGTATTTCCGTTTTCCTTTTTTGCTTTTCTTGTTTCTTTTCTCTTTATTTCTCCACGCGGAGAGATTTCTCCTTTTTCATACTGCCACGTCTTACCCCAAATCACACTTCAGGGTACTCAGGGTAGTAGCTGTATATTTATTATTTCAGAAGATTGTGATTCAGGTACGCCTAGTTCTTTCATCTCATATTTTGACATGCAATTTTTATCACCCCATTTTCGGTTATACTGGCTCGACAAATTTCTTACACTGTTAAGATTTTTATCCTATACAGATTATTGTCAATAAATGCGGTTTTTAAATATTGGAATACTAGGTCAATGCAACCACAACGTCGGGAGGTAATTGTAATTTTAATACTGCGCGAAATTCGCGATTCCAATATTGCAAGAAAATTGCATTTACACAGTCATTGCAATAACAATTTTCTAAGATAATCGCGATTTCAACATTGCAATTCCAATATTACAAAAAAATTGCAATTTCATTATTGCAATAACAATATTGTGAAATGATCGTGATTCAAACATTGCAGGAAAATTTCATTATTGCAATAACAATATTGTGAAATGATCGTGATTCAAACATTGCAGGAAAATTGCAATTCTAATATTAAAAGAGAATTGCAATTACAATATTGCAAGTGAACTGGAATGTCAAGATCATTTGTAATAAAAAGACTGCGAAAAATCGGCAGTTTCATAATCGAAAATTGCAAAATAATTGCAATTGCAATGTGGAAAATGGAAATTTTATCATCATTAACTAAAAATTGAAAAATGAATGCAGTGCAGCAACGTGAAAAATGATGAACTATTTAATTACGTTTCTTTCTTATTTGAACATTGCTGCAATATTGCCAATATTCGACAATGAAAATTGCAGCAAGGTGTTGGCAATGAATGCAGAGCAATAAATATGAGTCCGATGATGATTTTTTCCAACAATTAAACGAAGAGCATTATGAAATGAGTAGGGGATTAAGGTTTTCCCGATTTTTGAGAGGGTGATGAATTGACGCGGCACTACGTTGGATTAATGGGTGAGAAAATGTCTCTTGCACAGACTAATGGCGATATAAATAACCAGGATAGCTCTAGTAGTGTGTCTTCAACGGAAGATGAAGAACGATGCCTAGAAGCCAAAAACCGAACCATGATCAATCCCCTTACCTTGATCTTCGGCCCGGACCTTCCTTAGGCAAAAAAAAAAAAAAAAGATTTAGTGCTTACGTGATGTCATTGCTGGCTCGACTACCGTGTCTTGAATAGGAATCCCTCGATCTAGCTTCGAACATGGCTACCGCCAAAGGACCTTCCTGGGTCTGGAGCTCTCTACTTGCTTTGACGTAAAGGTAAGCTGTCACAGTCAATGGAGCAACGTATCTGCAATAAAAAATTGACGGGATATTTATATTTATGAGAAGAATATTCAACGAGATTCTTTGAAATTGTTTTGATAATTTTATGCAATTTCCGGTTTTTCTCGTTGCGGGTTCAAGACAAATAGTCGTATAATTTGTTTCTTTGTTATTATACCTACGACGAACTTCTGTGAACGATTGGATTTCATTTTTCTTTTGCTCATTCATCGCATTTATACAATATAATTTGAATTGCAATATTTCAGCAATTTTGAAGTTGCAATTTTATAGCAATATTGAAATCACAATCGTTAAGAATTGTTGGAATAGCAATGCCCTACCAATACTAAAATTGAAAATTTTCGAGAAATATTGCAATCGATTATCGAAATATTCTAGTGACAGTTATCGCATTTCTATTCTTCTTTGACAGTTGCAATTTCATACCAATACTACAATTGCAATTTTCTAAGAATATTCTAGCAATATTTGACTTGCAATATCCCGAATCGTCATTTGGTTAATAACCACTGAACAGGAAACGTTTGACAGTTGCAATTTTATACCAATACTGTAATCGCAATGTTATGCGGCAATATTGAAATCACAATCGTGAAGAATAATGAGAATCGCAATATTCTAGCGATATTACAATTGCAATGTTTTCGGAATATTCTAGTAACATTCGACTTGCAATATTCCGGATCGTCATTTGCTCAATAACCAACGAACACAAAACGTTTTTATAACTCTAGTCTCTGAAGTGATTATAAGTCATTTCATAATGCATAGTCAACAGGCCGCACATTACTTCGACGATCAATCATCGACTAACAAAATCAATCACCTATAATCAATCACGAGTCCATCGATTCTCGTATTTTCTAACTTGTACAAAATACATCAATTCCCATACGTCAAAACTAATAAATTATATCTCTCGATTATATATATCACATATCAGGTATGAGCACAGAATTCATGCATGTGTTACCTCGGTTCTAGGTACACGTTGTCAACGTACTGTCAATAATCCAGCACGTTCTTGATCACACTAATTATGAGACGACGTATTTCGGCTCTGATTAGTAATATTCTGATACAGTTGTAGAATACATGATGCATATTATACACAAACACGTAATGCATATATACATACACATTACACAAATTGCGACACATTCGTATCCGTTTGATATTCTTATATGTAGACGGGGATGATTGGGGGATCGTAAATCAAACATGGTATGAAACTGGACCAGACATATCACCGCAAAATGTTGACCGTCGCTAAACGCTGATCGATCGCCAGAGCGATTTTCCCAGTCTTCGCCATCTCGCTATTTGCAACTCCCATAATTCAGAATTTTTATTTTTTATTTTTTTTTTCGTATATGTATATCGGATGATCACAACGTGCTGTGACGGATTATAGATACGCACGCAAAATACCACCGATCGTTTTATTTCACATATATTTTACACTCTATCTAAATTTCATTCCGCTCGAATTAATCCGGCTATTATTTCATCTCGTATCCTGAAAATTGTTTGCGAATTTTCCAAATCCCAGTATAAATCCTGCGTGTTAACAATTTCATGTCGCTGCAAATTCACCCTTCATGATTGCATGATCAAATCCTGCAGATATTTAGCGACAGGAACAGCAGCAGCAGCAGAATACAATACGTCATTAATTTTGCCATTAATATTATCCAAAAAATATGGATAATCAGTAGAAAAAATTAAACTCCAATTTCACCCTGTAGAAGTGAACGTCCGTATAAAACGTGACAAATGTACATTTTTCACGCTCATCATTTCATCTCCCCGTTACTGAGATCAATCGTTGAATTTTTCGGATATTTAAGGTTCGAAATTGTAAATCCCAGACAGCACGGAATATTTCCCAATATTGTAGCAACATTGTAGCAACATTGCAATATTGTAGCAACATTGTAGCAACACTGTAATATTGCAATATTGCTGCAATGTTGCTACAATTGTGCAATGTTGCAATGGTGCTACAATGTTGCAATGTTGATACAATGTTGCAATGTTGCTACAATGTTGCTACAATATTGGGCAATATTCCGTGCTGTCTGGGATATTCGTCAAAATTAGCGAACGTACTCAATATTTTCTCCATTACAATGACAGTTTTTATTCCTCGACATCCTCGCTTGATGACTATAATAGCAAAGGTAATATTTTCTCTACCGTATTTGAGAATGAAAGCCGAGGTGAAATAGCACACCTCGTATCAATTAGGCGGTTCGTTATCTTGTCGGCAATATAATATATTAAGAGTTTCGCAAGTGGAATTTTAACAGCTGAATTAACCCTGTCGATCCCCTTACGTCGGTAATATGAAACTACATATTAAAGCAAAGTGGGGTTAATAATTGTCCCGGTATTACGAGGGTGTGACAATTATATATTTATGTACGTAATATATATATATATATATATATCAAAGACGACACGATTAATATAAAAAAAAAAAAAAAAAAAAAACACAACAATAAAGATCAAGAGCTGGGCTTCACGATCTACCATTCTTGTAGGGGTATAGATATGCGAAAATGAGGATCTACTTAAATTAATAAATTAGCAAGGCGTCCCAGGGTTGCCTCGGGGTTGTTACATAAGAGAAAACGACTGTTTCGAGTTTGTTTTATACCCTCACATAGGTAGATATATAGTACGTGTTTATATAAGGTGGCCGCAAACTAAGTGCTTCAATTTTGAGGGATTGCTGGGGAGGCGGAGGGGGGAGGGGGGGTCTACTTTGTCGACCTGCCGTTTGAAATAATGATCTCCGTTCTAGCGTCTGCGAGATACAGGCAATTTAAAAAGTGACGGTAGCGCCTGCACTTAAGCAGCCAACTACACAGAGGCGAACACTGGGCTGTCTGGTTTTCAACACGCACAACGACTTGAGCGAGTCAATAGACTTTGAAGAACCATACTAGCTTGCCGAAGAGTTATAGCTAATACAGACCGTGAATTATGTCTGTGATTTTTGAACTGGACAAGCGTTCTGGCTTCTTCAGCGCACGTTAGCGCCTGCATTTAGACAACCCACTGCTCGTCGCTGTGTATTGAACTGCATAAATGCAGGCGCTCACGCAATTTGTCAAATTACCTTCATCTCACAGACGCTACGACAAAGACAATCTGTTTCTGGAGGCAGGATACCGCAGGCTCGAACAACCCAAGCATCCATTGAAATTAGAGTAATTAGTTCGTGACCACCATGTACATATATATATATGTATATATATATTGATACTGTTTCTCTAGCTTTCCAATTCTCCGTTTACACACATATATATATACAAACTGGCTTCTCACAGGAGACAGTATAAGGCAGAGGATTGAGAAGCCTGTTAAGATTCCACGGTAGCCGCTTCGATTTAGGTACGAATTCTTGGACCCTTGTAACCAACGTTGAGAGGCTGGAGGAATTTCCTAATCACTATACAAACGGCACTATACAACCTGTCGTTTCGCGTCTTTTTATATAGAAAATATCTTCTCGACTTTCTCTTTTTCCATTACTATATATAGGTATAGTAAGTATCGACAAAGAGACTCGTGGTTATTCTTAGCAATTAATCAACGAACCTCGAGAAGACAGAGAGGCTTATATTTTTTGAAACGTTTTCAAAGGAACCATTTTATATATATTTTTAGATGAACGGGTGGATTTTATCAAAGGAAACTCACATATCGATATGTAACATCAATCAATGCATACTTCGATGTCTGATATTTTTTCTATTTTTAAAACCAGTTTCTGCACAACTAATTAAGAGGACCAGTACAGCGACTTTTCGAGAAATGATCATAGTCCGAAATCAATTTATTTCATAACCAAAGTTCATTTCACATCAAAATATTTTTCTTTTTCAAAATCATGTGTCGTAAGAATTTCAGAGCACCGTTGGACCGATTCAGGTCATCTTGGATTTATTTTCTTCAGAAAACAAATCCTCATCATGTGAATGTAAGAATTTTGAAAAATTTTTCGTTTTGGCCAAGTTATTTAAGAAATGAGTGATAATAATTTTTGCAAATTTGGTAAATTGATCATAACTTATGACATAATTTTTTATTTTAAAATTCCTACATTCACATGATGAGGATTTTTTTTCTGAAGAAAATGAATCCAAGATGACCTGAATCGGTCTAACGGTGCTCTAAAATCCTTACGACACATGATTTTGAAAAAGAAAAATATTTTCATGTGAAATGAACTTTGGTTATGAAATAAATTGATTTCGGACTATGATCATTTCTCGAAAAGTCGCTGTTACTGGTCCCCTTAATGCTATTTTCAGACGCGATTGAAATTAATTTTATACATTATGAATTCGATTTTTGGATACGAAAATTTTGGGTTTTAAATCAAGTTACACAAAGTCTGAGTTAACTTTACAATCGAAATTCATTTTATTAATGATAGTATTGCAGATATTTCTGATCCCATTTCTGCCATCCAGTTAATATATGAATTGATAATTTGAGGAAATTTTATCATTTCCTAATTATTATACTTACGTCCCAATGAAAAGTCCCCTCATGTATTCCTGCATGTCGTCGGCAAGGTTGGCGGCGCAGATTCCAACGCCTTCAAATTGATCCTTCATGAATGTCTGCAGGGGAATGGAAAAAAAAAAAAAAAATAATAATAATTAGATTAGAATCGGAAGTCTATGTCAGACGAATTATTATTATTATAGGTATGACAGAAATTTTCAATCAACAATACTATAATTGTGTGTATTTTGAATACCATCCAACAATCTGTACGTGAAGTTTGTAGCTTGTTAGCCGTTTTCGTTTCAAAGTTTTCACACAAATATCTCATCCCCTAGAAGGTGGAGTCTGGGGATCAGAAGTGGTGAAATTCATTGTTTTATTCGCTTCACTAGTCGGAATAAATTTACGGTATTAGTTTCCTCTCGTTTCAAATGTTTCCACGCTGAAGTCTGAACAATATGTATTCTCACACAGTACCTACATTACGGTGCTCCTTAATTTGATCCTTTTCAAATTTCATTTCTCTCCTTGGGACGGGACCAAATTTCTAAAAGTAATTTCCAAGTTTCTAGGTTTCTAAATACATACAAAAAAAAAAAAAAAACGTATCTCAATTCTAATCACGACCCCAAATCCTTCGAATTTTCCCATTTGAAATTCGAATATGACCAAATTAGGGACCACACTATCCTTAACATATACGCGTAAAGCTGAATTCGAACGTGAAATAACACCCTGGCAAAAATCCAAGGGTTCAATTTCGCCGGACTTAAACACAGCCAAGAAATTTTTCGTCGTTATTATAGATCCTCGCAATAAGTGCTTTGTCATGATATTTGATGGATTTATAACTGCAGCTTATTGGTAATTACATCCATTTTGGTTTTTAGACGCATCGTACGGAACAAGCTGTACAATTTCTTGATTCGAATTTCTTGTTCGAAATGAGCGTTTCAGCGTCTTTTATTTGGTTTTTATCAAATCTAAATTATTTCAGGGCTTTCAACCCAATTCATCCACTTTTTTACTAAATTTTCATATGCCTTTTCATCCGTTTCAGATAATTTCAACGTATTTCTCAGCCATTTTTGATACGTTTCAGGGATTATTTTTCACGAGTTCTACAACGTCTCAGATCATTTTGGTGGATTTCCATTTATTTAAAAAATATTTGTCGCGTGTCTCAGCCTATCCAGTTCGTTAATCAGTAAATTTCAGTCGATGATACTTTGAGCTTTAATACTTAAAGCAGCTGTTAAAGTAAGATTCGCCTTTAAAATTTCGACGTTTCTGGGGTTTCTGTTTATCCGGTATCGCGTGAAAAGATACAGAGGTTGGAAATTTGTAGGGAAATGGAATAAAATAAATCTGCCAAATAATGTCTGAACGTGCGTCTAGCTTACGGTTCCGTAGATCTGAGTTTCGGAGCTGGTATAAGCTCTGGCGCATAGTAAGGTAGAATCGGTGGAATTTAAAATTTAGATTTTTCTAAAACGGCGTACTTTTTCGGAGTCTCTGAAGCCACGTAAGCTTCAGATAGGCCAATTTGCCTTGACAGAGTGGAAAAAAGCTTCGACTCGTTTCACGTACGAGATATTTTTCACGTAGTGAGATAACCGTGTGAATAATAAAGAATAATAAAAAAAAAGGCAAATACAGGCATATATGAGAAAAAAAAAAAAAACGAAAAACTAACAAAAAAAAAAAAAAGATAGACGTAACGGTCTATAATATTTTCTCGACGTAAGAGCATCCGCGCGACACCTGATAAAGAAACGTGAGGGCTGATTTTTTTCTCACAGTGTTTTATCACGTTTTTAGAAAGAAGAAAGAAGAAGAAGAAGAGGAAAAAAAAAAAAAAGAAGCTGCGTACATACGCTGGTCTTGGAAATTTTAATCCGTCAATGTCAAATTCGCCTCGTCTTTTAAATATATATATAGGATGGTTTTTTGGCTGAAATGAAACAGACGAGAAATATTCTCGAAATTTGATGGTCCATCCCCATATTCTCTCACACGTTATATGTACAGGCACTTTTCACCCCTTCGTACATTCGCATGTCGAAAAGTTTCGTCGGCCTTTAACTTCCTCGCCTTTTGGCACCTAGTCGTCTATATATAACATATACCTATGTATAGTGTGGTTCAACCCTGCCCCGATAAAATAAAAGATGAAAAAAGCAAAAAAAAAAAAAAAAAAAAAGAAGAGAATTTTGCGGCTAACGCGATTCACGGCCATTTTTCAACCCCCTAGAATTTACACGGAGGTAACAAATCTTAGAATTGAAAAATGAAGGAAAGAAGGAGAGAAAAGTTCTTCAAGTTTTCGAATAAGCCGTAGGGTAGATCGATAAGTCGAAGTTTCAGTTTCTAGGAAAGTAAAAGAATTGCTGAATTTATAACCCGTTACCAACGGCCCTCCCCCCTTCGGCACATAGGATTTACAATTATGTGATCCTTGAGTTATCCTGGCTACAGCTATAACGGACTTAAATCACAATGCGGTGACCGAGTCGCCGTAAAACGAACGAAGGAACTTTTTTCCCAAAACTTTTTATTCCTGACTAGGGATTTAGAGGGGTTGAAATCACGGCTTAAGTTCTACCCTACCGAAAAACTTTCTCTAATTATACCTAGCCCGAAGTCCATCTTGTGGGATTATAAAATCAGTTCGTACATGTCGACTGCAGTGGTTTCAACCCCTTCGCGGTTGAATTTATAATCCCTAAAGTATCAACTCGGTCGATGATTTCACCCTCTATCAACCCCCAGAATAACAGAGCCTTTTCACATAATGTTGAAGCTAATCTCCAACTTCTTGGAAATCATGTTACTGCTTTCAAGCTCATTTCAACCCATGATTTTATCATGTTTCAGCAGTTTTCACATCATTCTAGCGTTTTTCAGATTCTTGAAAATCATTTTAGCGCTTTTAAAGCTCAATTTAGTTCATGTTTTATCATGTTTTAGTTCATTAGATTTGATTTCCGTCCATGTTTCAGCATATTGGAGCTCATTTCAGCATTCTTCCTTTTCTTGCGAATCATTTTAGTGCTTTTAAGCTCAATCTAACCCATGTTTTATTAGAGTGCTTTTTTTGAAACGACTATTTTTTTTTTTTTGCAACTCCCCATAGAAAATCTTGTTGTGGACGTCGAAAGGGGAATGATATCCAATTTTTAGCTCTTAATTCCGATTCTAGTACTCGCGCTCTTCTTTTTAAGTTTCTCCATACTAAAAGCATGTGAACATTACGACTTTTTCTTTAGTTGCGCACAACTCAGCCGCATTTCGATGGATTGTTCTCATCTAAGACTCATTTTACAGAGAATTTAGTGTTCTTCAAAAGTGCTTCAGGTAGTTTGGCTGTGGTTTCAACCGACGCACTTGTGTGAGCCTCCAAAGTCGATTTTATGCATAATTCTTTTTTCTCGCTGTGGGCGAATAAACAGTTGGACTTGGCGAAAAAAACTTCAGAACAATTTTGTAGGAAATTTATTTTTCTACAAAAAAGTCCAGCACATAAAGTCTCTCAAACCAGTATTTCGAATGATATAAGGACTTTGATTTTTTTAAATATAAAATTCCAACAAAATGTCAAGTTCAATATTTTTAAGTCAGTAAAACTATCTTGGGCACTTTTAAAGAACACTAAATTCTCTGTCAAATGAGTCTTGGATGAGAACAATCCATTGAAATGCGGCTGAGTTGTGCACGACTAAAGAAAAAGTCGTAATGTTAACATGCTTTTAGCATGGAAAAACTTAAAAAGAAGAGCGCGAGTACTAGAATCGGAATAAAGAGCTAAAAATTGGACAGGATTCCCTTTTCGACGTCTACAACAAGATTTTCAATGGGGAATTGCGAAAAAAATATAGTCGTTTAAAAAAAAGCACCCTAATGTTTTATCATGTTTCAGTTCATCAGATTTGATTCCCATTCATGTTTCAGCCTATTAGAGCTCATTTGAGCATTCTTCACCTTCTTGCAAATCATTTTAATGCTTTTAAGCTAAATCTATTCATAGTTTTATCATGTTTCAGTTCATTCGAATTGATTTCATCCCATGTTCCAGATTTTTTCAAATAATTTTAGGTCTTTCAGAGCTTATTTCAATGAATTACAACTTTTATCGCTCAATTTAATTATTTTTAGTCGATTTCAGCCCATATTTGGACATGTTTTAGTCTGTATCAGATAATTTCACAGTTTATTTTTCAGCTTTATACAGTTAATTTGAATTGCTTGTTTCCGGCTCTTCAGTTCAACCTTGTATGAGAAGACTATTATATTAGCTGGGGGTTAAAATCGTATTGGAAACTGTTGAATAAAAAACATAATCACTTATACTATAGATTTCCAAGCCTTCTGATCATTTTACAACGAATGTTTCCATTTATTTTACAACATTTTTAAATCCCAAGCACGCCAGTTCGCAGCTTCAGAAATCGATATCGGGAAGTATAAGTTGATACGTATATTTCTTTTTGTACTTGTTATTCAAAGCTTGTTATTCAAAGGCCAGAGCTTATCTAAACTATCAAAGAAAGTTTATCCAAGAACGGAGTGAAGCTAAAGGGAATCCTCAGGCAGCCAATGATTTACGAGTTTTAGGTATATATACTTAATATGTAACTTTATAGTACACATATTTTTCTTTCACGTTTCTCCTAGATAATATACAATATGTATACCTATATCTATAATAATGATAAAGGTATAGGTATCGTGCTTTCAAGCCCACGAACCTTAATTCACCCACAAGCACAGCTGCCAATTATTTTCTCGAATCTCTGTACTTATTTGGGATTTAATACACCCCCCCCCCCCTATTAAACTATGAACCGAAACTTGAATAACTGTAATAAAAAAAAAATGACCAAAACCACCTGAAGCTCGAATGTCTGGGCTTTTGGGAATGAGAAAGAAGCTTTTTCTGAGCTTTTTTCGTATTTCTTTTCATCAACAGCTATTCACTCACTCTTACGTTTTGTTCGATGCAGAGCTTTTGAGTTGAAGCCTGTTGTATATTGGGAAGAAAGAAAATTCAGCCTTGTGCGTCATAGTGCTAAAAAAAAAAAAAATGAGCTTTTCGATTACTCAAGCTTACCTCAAGGTCTAGGTAAGTAGTGTAGATCGGATAAGGCAGGACGATACAAACAGCAAAAAACCAGGTGCCCAAAGCGCAGACGAAAGCTGGTATTCGAGGTTTTATGGGATCGCTGAGCATTCTGTAACGGTCCCAGGCGATCAGGAGATAGGTGATCATCGATACGTGGAGAGGTATGTCCTGAAACGAGATAAAAAATAAAAAATAAAAAATAAAAAGAAAAGACTATAATGAAAATCTTGCGTCGAATTTCTCTTATCTTTCGAAAAACGTAATAATAGCTATAACACGCCCAAGGAGAATCTCGTTACTCCGAATTGTACTTGTATCACTGTTTTGTCCCTAAGGAGATAACCCGAATCCGAACCCAAAACCCAGCTGGGAATTTCGACCCCCGAATTGAACGAGCTTCAAACTTTAATCGAGGAGTTGAGTTCGAGTTTATTGGAAAGGGTTGCGACCATTGTTTCACAGTCACGTAATCAAGAGAAGCGCTTTTAACGTTGAATAGTAATTTTTTTTCTGTTAAAAAATAGAAAAAAGGGGCGCTTAGAGATTAAATTTTTCTTTTTTCTACTGCGCGCAGTCTGTCAGGAAGCAGATTTATCTCTTCGATGAAAAAAAAAGTTCGATAGTCTGATTGATTTTCGTACCCTTATTATGCAATCGAATTCTAATAGCCTCATCAGTCTGGATAAGGCTTCCAATCACTTTATCAAAATAGATGAAAATATATAAGGGAGATTATTTCACCCTAAGTTCGTCTAATTATACGAATTCGACATTTAGAGGGATTGTAAGTAATACCTGTGTTTGTCTGTGGGGTATAATTACACCGAAAATAGAATAGAATAGAATTATAGACACGACCCTTAGTCTTCGGTCTCGATATCTTTCCCCCTTTTAAATAAATATAGATAACATGGTGAATATCTAGTTTAGAGATAAATTTCAGGTCGTATTTAAATCGATACCATATACGCCTATAGTATCACCCTTACGGAAAAAAAACCCTCAAAATATCACCCTCAACTGAGCCCTCAACTTTCAGGGTAATTTCGTACCCCCAACTTGGGGGTTAACCCTGAATTGAGGGGTACCTTCAACTTGAGGAACAACCGTCAAATGGGGGTCCCTTCAACTTTAGGGTTTTTGAGGTGACTTTTTGAAGTGACTTTTGAAGTGACCCGCCACTCATCAGGGTTGACCCTCAACTATTCAGGGCCATCCTTCAATTTTCAGAGTTGTCCCAGAACGTTTCACGGTGATCCCTCAATTGTTGGAGGTTGTCGCTCAATGTTTGAGGGATATTCCACAATTCTTGGGGGTTTTCCCTCAATCTTCAGGGTTGATCCACCAACTTTTCACGGTTGACCCTTCAATTGATGGTTCATCCATAGGAATTGAAGGTATGACCCTGAACATTGGAGGTTGAACCCTGAAATTTCAGGGTTTCACCCCCAGAATTGAGGGTGAAACTTTGAAAATTGAAGGTTCACCCTCAAACTTGAAGGGTTTTTTCCGTAAGGGCAGTAAGGGCAATTTACCCCCGAAGGAGATTTTCAGAGCAGAAACCGATTTTTTTTTTCCATTTCGATGATATTTGATCAGACTGTGTGTGTAATAACAGACTGTAATATCCGGCGACTGAAATGAACATCACGAAATACTGAATCGATTGAAAACGCAAAATGACAATATTTCGCTTTGGGGTATATTCACGGAGTTAAAGTTCGTTACGTCGGAAATTAGGAATATTGCATCGGTTCTCTCTCCGCATTCACTATAAATGCGGTTAACATTTATTGAACCGTGTTATATTACGCCGTTTTTGAAAATGAAT
The DNA here is from genome assembly GCA_943736025.1 of Tenthredo mesomela. Taxonomy (NCBI): domain Eukaryota; kingdom Metazoa; phylum Arthropoda; class Insecta; order Hymenoptera; family Tenthredinidae; genus Tenthredo; species Tenthredo mesomela. Next base: position 2,792,548 of record OX031017.1, read on the forward strand.
ATGAAATTGAGTTATTCACAGTCCCGAATTCGTAACTTTAGAGAAAAAAAAAAAAAAAAAAAAAAAAAACAGTGAACGAAATTTAGAGACGTGAATAATTAGAAATCGTTGGGGTATGGAAGCTAAGAAATCGAGAATTTCGCGATATTTTTCAGAGGGTGGAAAATACAGCCTCCTGAATGGAGAGATGTCATTGGTCGAATAATTTAGTCCTTATGCAGGGGTGCGAAAGTGGAATTCTGCTGCACTCGATTGTGTATTAGATCGTTGATTCGGAATGTCCTACTTGGTGACACAATTCCCTGCAGCCATTTCCCGTTGTTCTCATTCTGTTCCTATATTTCTATGTATTTCCGGCGTTGAGTTTCCATGAAATGCCGCAAAACCAACCCCTCCGAGCTATTACTAAATCGCATATTATTATGTATGTGGGTAAAATATATATAATTATGAAAAATAATCTACAGTACCTATAATGAACGTTGAAATTATTCACATTCGTTGGAAATCGAATCTACGTTGAAGAAGAAAAAAAAAGGGAATAAAGCTTCTGAATTAAAAAAAAAAAAAAAATCTGTGCAAATTGATTCAAATCCAATGTACAAATGAGCCACGGAAGTTTGAATAAAAAAACTTATTATCTGTGATCCAAAGAGTGCTTTGACCATACTTTAAACAGTGAGCTTTCAAAAAGCTCCCTGAGTTACAAATTTTAAGCTCTTTGGTTTGAAACTTTTTTGCTCACTTTGTGGATATGGGCAATTCGAAGTATTCTGTTGTCTAGAGGAATAATGATGATGATGATGATGATGATGATTTTTTTTTGTTTTGAGGACCTTTTCCAATTTTCGTGCCTTGCAGTATTTTTATAGCCTACCCAACCCGTATTTCTGCAATACTACGGGTTTATCGTAGGAGTTGAATTACCCTTGTCAAAAAGTTTAGTCCCTGAGTCCAATTAGTCTTCATTAAGGATTTGATATCCTTGGATATATCCTATACACAGTTATCCACTTCTCTATGATAACTACCAAAGTTTTGGTGTTCCGCGGGCCCCGCGAGGGTAGGTATGAACATTATTGAGGTTTAGGGTTGTTTCTTTGTGTTTTTCTTTTTTCGTTTTTTTTCTAAATACAATAAATTGACCAGTGAATGAATTATGGATAAGCTTGGTGAATATTTGATTGGAAAATGTTTTCAGATAGTAGAAATAAAAGGAAAAGAATAAATGAATATACACGAAAAACAAAACTCGGTGTATAAGGGTGGCTTCGAAACATCGGTTATTTTCTCAAAGTGCGTGACGAGGGTCGTTCGGAAATTTATCTTTCACTGGTTGAAAGCATAAATAAAGTAAAAGTGTATAAGAAATCGAGTGACCCTGGCGTCTGATGTCGAAACTCGCCCACACCTTGGAAAAAAAAAGAAAAAAAAAAAAAAAATCGAAAAAAAAAAAGACACACACACACACACACAATGGAATAATACGGTGGTGAACAAAAGTCAAGAATATACCTACTTTGTTGAAATCAAAGAAAGAAAGAAAGAAAGAAAGAGAGAGAAGAAAAAGATGAACAATTTTTCAAAAATCTTAAAACTGAGTGAATTTTTGTAATTTACAAATTAGGGGAGGACAAGATTGTGAACACCGGATTGTTGAAAAAAAAGTAACTCGTTTAACTCGCGAGAAGACGATGTAAGTAATGATCGTCTCGAGTAGTCGGGTTTGTACCATTTAAGGGTTGAAGTTTAATTTCATTCGGTCTGGTTGCTCTGTTCTGTCGTATAAATTTGTTTGCCTTTCTGCTCTGAAATTTTCTCGTTAGTTATTTGTTCGACATTTTATATGGCTTTTATTGGAATTAAAATTCAGACGAACTATATATGGGGTATTCCACGTGAACCGGATCGGTTTTTGGCAAAAAAAAAAAAAAAGTAAAAAATGGGAGGCTGGAAATTTTATCACTTCTTTGTGACACTTTGAAGTAATTTCGGTGAAAATTTCAAGGCAATCCGTGTGACCCTTCAAGTAGAAAAAAAATAAAAACACATATTTTCCAAGTTTTACATGCTTCGCCGGTTTTTGGAAAAAAAAAAAAAGAAGAAAAACGGGAGGCTGAAATTTTGATCACTTCTTAGTGCCACCTCGAAGTAATTTCGGTGAAAATTTCAGGGCAATTGGTGTGACCCTTCGGTAGAAGAACAAAGAAATCGCATATTTTCAAAGTTTTACGTGTTTAAGAATTCCAAAAATAATTGAAGTGCTACATATTTAGAAGGAGCTCATTTATGCGCGTAAAATGCACTATGGGAAATTATGATTTTGTTCATGCACGGCTGAGATAAGTGGAGTTGAAAATGTGGTAATTAAATTTTTGGCACAATTATGACAGCGATATAAATTGGACCAATTATTTTCAAGCTCTGTAACTGTTGGGGGCATCTCATGTAGTAACAAGGAATCTGAATCTGCATTGGCGTCAAATTCGATGTCCTCAGGCCAAAAACTGATCCGGTTCACGTGGAACACCACATATGGACAATGAGTTTTCTCGATTCTCAAGTCTTTATTGTTTTCTTTATTCAGTCAATGATGATGATGATGATAATAATCTGTATTAAGGCTTTCATATTTCAAAATCCTGAATATATTATATCAGGTAACGAATTTCGTTTTTTGTTCTGTTTTATTTTTGTAATGAAAAAACAAAAAGCTTGTGCGGAAATGGTTTTTCCTCTTTTTCAATACCTACATCAAAACTTTGTCAAAGCAGAGAATAATGAATATCATAAAGTTTCAGATATATATATATGCAGAGGGAAAGAATAAATGACAAAAATAAAAGAACGTAACACGTTTTTTTTTTGGGGGTAGGTATACAAGTTCGCGATTTTGTACATTCGCAGTAAAGTTTTTTTTTTTTTTTTTTTTTTTTTCAACCCCTAAACAAATTCACGAAAGTAAAATAACAAACAAACAGAAAAATAACGACTTTTATTTGACGTTGAGTGGTTCGTGCAGGGTTCGTTATTGAATTACCGTACGAAAAGCTGAGTGCATGTTATAGGAGAAACAAAAAATTATATTAAAGAAATGGTATAAAAGAGCAAAAAATCGAACGCAGCTCTAGTTCGAATATGAGAGAAAATTTTTTATTACCATATACTTTTTGCGGATGATATGAATAAAAGCAGCGAAATTTACGACGTTGATCGTCGCCGGGTAGCAAAAAAGGTTATTAAAAATCAGAGAAAAAAAAAAATAAATAAATGAATAAATAACCACCGTAAGCCGATAATTTTATATGATATTTCAGACCACATTGTGAGTTTAGTACATTAAAGCTTCATGTCGTTGGATCACATTTTATATGTCCGCATATATACATATGTGGTATTCCACGTGAACCGGATCAGTTTTTGGCCTGGAGGTCATCGAATTTGACGCCAATGCAGATTCAGATTCCTTGTTACTACATGAGATGCCCCCAACAGTTACAGAGCTTGAAAATAATTGGTTCAATTTATATCGCTGTCATAATTGTGCCAAAAATTTAATTACCACATTTTCAACTCCACTTATCTCAGCCGTGCATGAACAAAATCATAATTTCCCATAGTACATTCTACGCGCATAAATGAGCTCCTTCGAAATATGTAGCACTTCAATTATTTTTGGAATTCTTAAACATGTAAAACTTTGAAAATATGCGATTTCTTTGTTCTTCTACCGAAGGGTCACACCAATTGCCCTGAAATTTTCACCGAAATTACTTCGAGGTGGCACTAAGAAGTGATCAAAATTTCAGCCTCCCGTTTTTCTTCTTTTTTTCCAAAAACCGGCGCAGCATGTAAAACTTGGAAAATATGTGTTTTTATTTTTTTTTCTACTTGAAGGGTCACACGGATTGCCTTGAAATTTTCACCGAAATTACTTCAAGGTGTCTCAAAGAAGTGATAAAATTTCCAGCCTCCCGTTTTTTACTATTTTTTTTTGCCAAAAACCGACCCGGTTCACGTGGAATACCCCATATGTATAATTGGTATCGCACCCCTGCAGGATATTTGCGTTAAACATTTATCGATTCTCGGTGCAGGTAGTAAATTTAAAATTTACATTTTACCTTTTTTTTTTGTTTGTTTTTCTTTACAATAATCGTCTTCCGGTTATAATAAGAAAGAAAAGAGGTGAAACAGGAGAAAAAAAAAAAAAAAAAAGAAAAGGGTAATGTCTCGTCACCAACGAACATAATATTGCCGAGCTTATACCTTATAACATGGTTAAGGCATGTTCTTGCAGGGGGTGCAGATATTTGATAACGTCAAAGCTACGTGCCTGGTGAATAAAACAAGTTAAGACTACATACAGACCCTTCCCACACAATAACTACGATGTATAGGTATTATATACCTACTATACATACAGAGCGATTCTCTGTAAAGTAACGCGCCTAAAAGGTAGGCAATCGCGAGACGCGCCTGAACAGTAAAAATTTTCGCGTCATTTTAAACATAAAGTCTTGTGTCAAAAATTTTTGTGTTAAATATTTAACACTTTTTAGTGTCAATTTAACACAATACAATCAAATTATAACACTAAAATGTGTTAAATATTTAACACAAAAATTTTCAACACAAGACTCTATGTTTAAAATGACGCAAAAATTTGTACTGTGCACTCAGAAAGTGGTCTTGTTGACACAGACAAAATTTGGGTTATAAAAGGCACAATCGCATTTTTTGTTTAGTCAACCAAAAATTTTGGTTGTCCCAACAAAATTTGGTTTTCCTAACAAAATTTTGGTTATCCGAACGAAATTTTTGGTTGACTGAACAAAAAATTTGATTGACTGAACAAAAAATGTGATTGTGCCTTTTATTACCCAAATTTTGGTTGTGTCAACAAGACCTTTTTCTGAGTGTGTGTATTGAGCAGCCAAAACATCGACGATTGGCTTTTATTTATAACGTAATGAATAAAACCAAATCGTCGATGTTTGAGCTGCTCAATGCAGGCGTCTTTTATGCAGCGTACATTTTAGGCGCGTTATTTTACAGAAAATCGCTCTGTATATGACGAAAAATTTAATATATGGATGGATACGTTAGGGTGTCCATTAAAAGGGGTGTTTCCGAATTTCATTCCTCCGCGTGGCTCAATTGGTTAAAAATAAATGAAAAAAAAAAGTTCTGCCAAAAGATTTTCCCTAATTTTTAATCCAAGTTGTGCCGGTAAGCTCATTCTTTTTTCGATTTTGATAACGTGTGTTTTTAGTGGAAATTTGGTTATTATTTTACTTTCTGAGCTTGCTGAGAGTTTGAAAAATATGATGAGCACGGTGGGACGGCTTTTAGGGTCGCTGAATCCAAATTTGATAACAGAATTTCAAAATTCTCCATGGCAGATCCAATGTGGCGGATAAAAACTTGAAAATCGGTAACTGGGGGTTTTGGGGGTCGCTGAATCCAAATTCAACAACAGAATTTCAACATTTAAAACACCCCTTTTAACGGACACCCGGACACGGACATAAATCGTTTAGATTTTGGTTTATATTGATTTAAAAAATGTATAAACTCATCCAGAATGATTGTATAAATAATAATGAGCACCTTATCATGGTATGATATAAGATTCTACCGATAAATATATCAACCAGATAATAATCGGCCTAAGTTATAAAACCGCGAAGCTTTCGCATCTTTACTTAGAAATTTACAGTAACTTTGATATCTTGATTTATGTGAAATATGAATGTATAAATTCCTGAGAAGTAATCAAGAGTCGTTATTTAAACGAGAAATAAGTCTGTATGATGAATGGAAATTGGAATTCAAGCAATGATCGTGAATGTTTGTAGAAAGCTTAGAAAAAAAGCACAAATTACGAAATTTCAACAATTCCGAAACGCACAAAATTTTTTTTAATAAAAATTGAACAGCAGTACGAAAAATCTCTATTTCTGGATTAAAATACAAGCTTTTGAGAAAAAAAAACAAAAAAAAAAAAAAACAAAAAAAAAAACGAAAGCTGCGAATAAATAGAAATTCAAAATGAATTCTTCCCATGTTTACACTCTACTTTTAATTCATTCGTATCCTCTCGGCGTGTTCAACGTTGGTTAATTACTTTGTTATCTACGAGGTAACAAATTATAAGAGCATTTTTAATTTCCTTATGAGAATTTATCGTCTTTAGACGTCTTAAAGCTACAGCTTTTTCGCCTTTGTTCATATTTTCCGTATTTTTTTTTTATTTCCTGTGCTTTTATTTTAACAACCAAAATATGATGGAGTAGGTACGTCGACCACCCGGTCCTTCCCACAAAATTACGCTCTCTAACCCGTCACCCTATATTTCTATATGTAACATTATAATGACAAACGGCATGAATGTAATCAAAAAAAAAAACATAACAAACCAGATAAAAATGAGTAAACAAAGTCGCGAAATAATCGCGAGCTTTTATCCTGCACTCAGAAAAAGGTCTTGTTGACACAACCAAAATTTGGTTATTATATGCACAATCACATTTTTTGTTCAGTCAACCAAAAATTTCGTTCGGATAACCAAAATTTTGTTGGAAAAACCAAATTTTGTTGGGACAACCAAAATTTTGGCTATTCCAACAAAATTTTTCGTTGACTGAACAAAAAATGTGATTGTGCATATAATAACCCAAATTTTGGTTGTGGCAACAAGACCTTTTTCTGAGTGTGATGCAAAATAAAAGGCGAAAATTTTGTAGCCTCATGAAAGATCCGAAACTTCTTAGTTTATTTTTTTGAATAATTTTATACCAAGAAAATGATAAAACGAAAGTATCTATGCGTTATTTTGTCATTCCCATCCACCAACATGCATGCGTTATTATATTTTTTTTGTCATCTCACCTGTAGCATGGGGAGAAAATAGCAAAGAAATTTTCCGAACACCCAATTCTGTACGAGCATTACTGTCAACGATATTGGCAGTACAAAAATGCACTTAATTAAATCAGATATCGCGATATTTATCAGAAAGGCGTAAGTAGGATCTTTGTACAAACGGTACTTCACGATGTGGTAAACCATAGCAAAATTAGTCAATGTTCCCGCGATTATTAACGCCGCATACATCAGCACGAATAATGGATATATCTTAACAACAGATGGGCGTAAATGTGGTTGAGAAAAATCCCTCGTATCATTTTTAAATCCAGTTATATAATGCACTATAGTCTCTAGCCACTTGTGCGGTATGCTGTTAACATCTTCTTGTGACAGCCGCATCGTCATCGTTTTTTATTTTTTTTATTTTTTTTTCTTGATTTTTAACACTTTTTTTGTTTTTTTTTTTGCAATCAAAGATTGAGTTGTATTAATTTTTTTCAAGTATGTACGAAGCTTCTAGCGAACAAATCTTTCATAGTTTTTGACTCACTAAATTCTCAGTTTGAAAATGAAAAAAAAAAACAAAAAAAAAAAAATAATATTGTTACACCGTTTTTTTATTACAGCAAGAATGCAGCATGTCAAACAGTGTTGTTGCTGTTAAACCGATTGTTCATCACTTGTGTTTTTCGAATTTCGAAAAATTTTCACATCGTGGATCTCGATTTGAATTATTATTTTCTTCTTCTTTTTTTTTTTTTTTTTTTTTTTTCTCGTACGAGGGATGATAAACACGCACTTTGTTAAATCGAGGGAGTAAAAAACCAAGTAGAGAGATTTTTATTATTTAATAAACCGAAAACTGGGTTTCTTCGTTCCCGTTTTGTTATTGTTCCGATTATTTTTCAGCTTCGTTTGTGACCAGCGACTCCAGGTACTGGCTGGCTTGCGTCGCCTACGATACTGACAAACATACTAAAGCCAGCTTCGGGGTGGTTGTGCTTACAGACTTGAGGATGGCGCCAACCCCTAGTGCGCATTCGCAGGATTCTCTGTTTTTCTGAATTTGTAGAATGCGAAGACAGGTTCAAGAGCAATTAATACCATCCCTTAAATTTTCACTGTTATGTTTCAATTGTGTTCAAAAATGTTCTACCATCGATTGTCGATGCTCGAAATTCTCTAAAAATCAATTTTGCAAAAAATGTCTGAAAAAACGCAAAAAGAACAAAAAAAACAAAGAGAGATGAAAGCTAGGATAAAATCATCAGTCATTAGTATTTACCAATAGAATCGATTACAATAAAACCCAGGAAAAAATGGATTAGATCAAATTTGATCCATTTGGATCTAAATTTTGGGAAAAATTAGATCTAAATAGATCTCCCAAGATCTACTAATAGACCTGACTAGATTTAAAATTGGATTTCTACGTTTATGCGAATTAGATCAAAGTAAACGTAGTGAGATCTCTCGAGATCTGTTGAGATCCAATTTTCCCGAAATTTAGATCTAACTGGATAAAATTTTATCAAATATGATCTAATCCATTTTTTTCACGGGAATTCAACGATACAGAGGATAATAATTCATACTGATTGCCGCCTTACTGTTTGCGGCAAAAGTAGTTCAAAAAATTACCACTAGTACAGTCAGGTAAAAATTCTCCATTATTTCTCAGACGCATTGGTGTTGTCATCTTGCGGAGTATTCAAGTACCGTGGACACGTTAGTCGGTAAAGTAGAACGTAGAGTTGATATTGTGTGTTACACGCATGGGTTTCGGGTTGCGTATGATGAGGCGCGTTATAAAACCACTGATTTCTTATTTTGATGATTTATAATAGCCAAGAAATTTGTCAATCTGTTTAATTTCCAATGAATTATTAGATTCGATAGAAGTTCGTCGAAGATTGTACATTCAATCGGTGTATAACTGATCGTTACGCTAATTCCTATATAATTCGCGGTATTTATGTGTAATACGTTTGGAATTTTATTGAAGTCAAAAGTTCATCGGATAGATTAGAGACGTGAAAAATACTTCGATTGATAACTGGGACTTGATAACACGACAAGTCTCGAGATTTGTGTCAGTCTTTCACGATCCTCTGTGCAGTAGGTCAGGTCAGAATTAAAATACGCTTTAGGAATTACGCGGTGTGATTGTGAAAATGAAAATGAAAATGAAAATGAATTTCGGAAGCGTTATTATATTCATTCTTGTTGCTCTTCATTTCGAACAAAGTTCTACTGGTATGTAATTATCTCGCTAAAAACCGAGAGAATATAATAATCAATCTTATTCAATCGAATAATTTCAATGTTCATTTCTCAATCAGAAATAACATTCCGTTCGATTTCAAGAAGGTTCTTCTCCTTTTTGTCAAATTGTACATCTGGGGCAGGAAGGCCCCGTCTATTATTCTACTCTCCACATATAAGCGCGAGTGAAGTAAGATTGGAAACACCTGGATCATTTCACATCAATTCATCATTGAACACCGTGTTTTTAATCCACGGTTTTTTGAGCAGTGGAACAAAGGACTGGGTAAACGAAACGATATCAGCCCTTCTGAATACCGTTAGTAGTCTTACTTTTCTAATTATGATTTTTGCACAAAAATTTCTCTGTTTAATCTTCATTCGCGCGATTGCTTTTTGAACAGCAACCAAGAAACATTTTTATCGTCGATTAGAGAGTAGGAGCTTGTTCAGAGACCATCAGACTATTGAACATCCAATCCTACAGCGCAGCAGCTGTGAATACAAAGGATGTAGGAAGATACGTGGCTGGGTAATCCTTCACATGTTCAACTGTTTAATTATTATCATGTTTGATTAAAACATTCACTAAAAATACTCACTCAAATCATTTTTTCAATTATAAAGGTGCATCGAGATTCTCGTCGATAGTTACTCAGTCTTGCTAAAGGATGTTTGGATCATAGGACACAGTCTAGGTGCCCACGTGGCTGGATTTGCTGGAAAGATCATTAACGCACATAGGACTGAAAAATTGGGTCGTATTACGGGTAGGTACGACAAAAGTTTGTCATTATACATAAAAATCAACCCTCCCACTCGTCATATGTGGAATTAAATCATAGGACTCGACCCTGCCGGACCTCGCTTCAAGAATTGTGATGCTACCCAACGACTTGATAAAACTGACGCAGTTTTCGTTGAAATTGTCCACACGTCCCAGCTCCTGGGTCTCCAGGAACCCATCGGACATGTCGACCTATATTACAACGGTGGTCAATTCCAACGGGGCTGTATATTAAAAAGTGAGTACTTCCCAAATCAGAAATAACTGCGGAAGCTTATTTTGCACTAATTTTAATGATCTTTTTCATTTTCAATCAGAGCTTGGATGCTCGCATGACAGAGCAGTGGATTATTATCTAGAAGCCATCAGAAACCCGAATTGTCTCTTCATGGCCCAGGCTTGGTCTCCAGTTGGGTGAGTCGAATGAAATGTAGATTTTTTTTAGTCGTGTATAGAAGGGAGTCTATTGAGTGATTACTGAATTTTTATATTGACTTCATCAGGGAGTATAGAAACACGAATTCTTATACAATCGCTGGACCTTTAGCACGAGCCTATTCTGAAAGAGGGACTTTTTACGTGCAGACCAACGACCGATCGCCCTACTGCAGTAAGTTTAAATTAACTGATGAGGATTTTGATGCTGCTTGATCATACTTCAAGGCTTTTTGTAGTCTCGCAGTGTTCAAGCTATGATTTACAATCCAGTTTCAATTATGTAATTTTTTATAGAAGGAGAATTGCCGAGCTCAGAAACTATTGAAGAGATTCCTGACGACCAAAATCCTCCAGATGAAAATATATTCGATTCACCATTTTCACCGTAGGAATAATAAAAGGGTGTTCAACATTTTCATACATGTACTTGTGTTAATAAATAAAGTAAATGAGCTGCAGTAAAGTAAAATGATGAAATTCATAATTCATTTGCCTCACAAATGAGCATAGAATAGATATAGTGGCCTTGTGGAGAACTAACGATATAAGATATCTTCATTCTAGTACGTATCTTCATGTTTTGCAATATATACATAAATGATTATTCAAGACGTATTGAAACATTCGGGATATCTAGTTATAATAAAGGAATCAACTATACTACTCATATATTTAAGTGAACTTGACAATTCTGAATAAACTTAGAGCCGAAAGATAAAATGAACATTGAAATGACAGCGAGTTGACTTGACCAGGACATAGATCACATATATCATGATAACGAATCACCTATATGTATTATCGGAAGTATGAACGTGACATTATTCAACCATACTCAACCATGAAACGACCATTCGACGTCTGGAAAATTGTGTTAATCTTTGCTGCCTTGTTATTCAACGGTAAGTCCAACAAATGTCCTGTTCTCCATCATTGCCACTGACGGAGAATTTTTATTAGAGAGCATTGGTCAACTGTCGAGAGTACTGATTCCCGACTGTGTATTTGGCGCTCAAAACGTTGATTATCACCTTTACAACAGGTACGACGAACATGTTTGATATTATCTCATCGGTTGAAAATTTCTTAAGCTTTTTGTCACGTTTTCAAATTATGTGGACAAAAAATTCTGTCTTTTCAATCAAACGGAGATAATTACCTGACAGAGACTATCGTGATGGTGTAATCATCGATATGAACTCCACTGCGATTCCGGTGAGAAATAACAAGACGACGATTTTCCTAGTGCATGGTTTCACTGGGGAAGCAAACACAACCAAATATGTGGACCTCGCCAATACCTTGGTTGATAAGGTTGGTTGGAAAACTAACTAATGACTGCCAATTGAATGATGATTTTTATTTTTCCTCAACCCAGCACGATGTCAACGTTTTTTCCGTCAACTGGAAAGACGGAGCTTGCAGCAGTGGAGGCATATCACTAACGCAGTTAATCAGTTACCCCAGTGCTGTCAGAAACGCTAGATCCGTAGGAGAGGATATCTCGAAGTATGTTATCATTTTTTATCATCCAAGTCGATCATCGTTCAAATCTGAATTAGAAACACGATTTAGAAAACCGAACGGTAAAACTCTTCTTTCTCTTTGCCATTTTAAAAATTTTAAACGAATTATATGTTTCGAAATTCATGGGTATATCACAGCATATGCATGTCCAAGGGTGAAAATATTTCCAGCTATTTTTTCCTGAAATTAATCCTATGGTCACGTTTTTGTCGACAGATTCATCAGCCGATTGATCAGCAACTATGGAATGTATTTGGAAGACATAAGGTTGATTGGGCATAGTTTGGGTGCTCATGTGGCCGGGTTTGCTGGTAAGGACTTACAGAAGCGAGGAGTAGGTACTATTCACCATATTCTGGTACTCGATCCTGCGGGACCTGGATTTGAGAGGAACACGTGCGATCAGAGGATCTGTGTCACAGACGCTGATTTCGTACAGGTTTTTCACACCTCGTACGCATTGGGTATGCACAGGGCGATTGGAAGCGTCGATTTCTATTTCAATGGTGGCCAAAATCAAGATGAGTGTAAGTGATCGAATGTGAGAGAATTGTTGTTACCTTTTTGTCAATATCTAAAACGCGACGAATAGCTAATCGCATGCGAATTAATTCATAGGCCCGATACTGAATCGTATCACATGTTCTCACAGCAGTTCCGTTCGGTATTTGATCGACATAATTCGAGATCCTCAATGCAAGTTTATTGGAAGGCAGTGGAAAAGGTTATTATGTTTAATTAGAATCGTGGAGGGTGGTTTTCGGCATACTTTATAACTTCGAAATGTTTTTTTTTTTTTTTATTAAACTCTATAGGTCGGACTCTTTCCCACCGAAGGGTGACTGCACGGAGGAGACATGCTCTATTCCTGGACCATTAGCTCCCCAACTACCAGCCAGAGGAACATTCTACGTGGACACGAAAGACGTGCCATCATCCTGCAATATATCGGTGTAATTTGTGATTATCCTTGAAATTTTATCCGTCAGCGTTTTTGAACAAGGAAAATAAATTTGCAAATTCCCGAGGAAATTTTACCACAAATTATTGTCATTCGCATCCATTGTATCCTCCCCTTTTCCCATCTTAGTCTACGAGCATGTACTAGCTCTGTCGAAAATACCAGACCACGCAGCACGAGTCCAATCACCAGAATAGAAAATGCCCTTTGCAATTGTTGAAACCGTTAACCTCACTGGATCATTACTTGCTGATTTATCTGCAGTGATAACCGTTCGAAAAAATCTGTGTAAGAATTTGACAGAATTGCGAATACAACTGATGGTATTATTGATGGATGTTTGATCACCTGTTTCAATGGCTGACTGTGTGAACATATCCATGTAGTGTATCACGACATCGGTTTGCCAATAGGCGGGAATTCCGGAGGCCTGAATTTCCAGAATTCGTCGATTATACCACCTGGTGAACGGCGAAATTTCTCGTAACATCAAGACGCAGTATGCCCAGTACATGTCGCTTTCCATCAGATTCATTTTCCACAATGATTCAACGTTTAAGTAATCCGGGATGGAGTAATGTCCTGCAGAAAAAGAATATCCTGAATTCCAATCGCCTGCTCTGTGCAGAGTGCGACCGGCACGATTGGCAGAGATATTGTCATATTTATTGCATTGATGAGGAATCGTTGACTCTTGTCACCCCAGATTCGCTTGATTGATCAAAACTTTCACTAAAAATACCCACTCAAATACTTTTTTCAATCGAAGGTGCATTGAGATTTTCGTCGATAGTTACTCAGTCTTACTAAAGGACGTTTGGATCATAGGATACAGTCTATGTGCCCACGTGGCTGGATTTGCTGGAAAGATCATTAACGTCCATAGGACTGAAGAGTTGGGTCGTATTACGGGTAGGTACGACAAAAGTTTGTGATTCTATATAAAAAAATCAACGCTCCCACTCCTCAAATGAGGAATTAAATTATAGGACTCGACCCTGCCGGACCTCGCTTCAAGAATTGCGATGCTACCCAACGACTTGATAAAACTAATGCAGTTTTTGTTGAAATTGTCTACACATCCTAGCTCCTGGGTCTCCAGGAACCCATCGGACATGTCGTCTTGTATTCTAATGGCGGTCAATTTCAGCGGGGTTGTTTATTAAAAACTGAGTTATTCCCACTTCAGAAATAACTGCGGAAGCTTGTTTTTCACTAATTTTGCTGATCTGTCTCATTTTCAATTACAGAGCTTGGATGCTCGCATGACAGAGCAGTGGATTATTATCTAGAGGCCATCAGGAACCCAAATTGTCACTTCATGGCCCAGGCTTGGTCTCCAGTTGGGTGAGTCGAATGAAATGTAGATTTTTTTTAGTCGTGTATAGAAGGGAGTCTATTGAGTGATTACTGAATTTTTATATTGACTTCATCAGGGAGTATAGAAACACGAATTCTTATACAATCGCTGGACCTTTATAGCACCGGCTAATTCTGAAAGATGGACTTTTCACGTGCAGACCAACGACCGATCACCCTACGGCTGTAAGTTTAAATTAACTGATGATGATTTTGATGTTGCTTGATCATACTTCGAGGCTTTTTCAGTCTCGCAGTGTTCAAGCTATGAATTATAATCCAGATTCAATTCTGTAATTTCTTACAGCAGGAGAATTGCCGAGCTCAGAAACTATTGAGGAGATTCCTGACGACCAGAATCCTCCGGATGAAAATATATTCGATTCATCATTTTTACTGTAGGAATAATAAACGGGTGCTTAAAATTTTTAAACATGTACTTGTGTTAATAAATAAAGTAGATGAGCTGCAGTAAAGTAAAATGATGAAATTCATATTCATTTCCCTCACCAATGAGCATAGAATAGATATAGTTGCCTTGTGGAGATTAAACGATATAAGATATCTTCATTCTAGTACGTATCTTTATCTTTTGCAATCCATACATAAATGATTATTCAAGACGTATTGGAACATTCGGAATATCTAGTTATAATAAACGAATCAACTATACTACACATATATTCAAGTGAACTTGACAATTCTGAATAAATTTAGAGCCGAAAGATAAAATGAACATTGAAATGACAGCGAGTTGAGTTGACCAGGAAATAGATTATACATATCATGATAACGAATCACCTATATATATTATCGGAAGTATGAGCGTGACATTATTCAACCATACTCAACCATGAAACGACCATTCGAAATCTGGAAAATTGTGTTAATCTTTGCTGCCTTGTTATTCAACGGTAAGTCCAACAAATGTCCTGTTCTCCATTATTGTCACTGACAGAAAATTTTCATTAGAGAGCATTGGTCAACTATTGGGAGGACTGGTTCCCGACTGTGTATTCGGCGCTCAAAACGTTGATTATCACCTTTACAACAGGTACGAAAAACATGTTTGACATTCTCTCATCAGCTGAACATTTTTCAAGCTTTTTGTCACGTTTTCAAATTTTGTGGAGAAAAATTCTGGCTTCTTAATTAAACGGAGACAATTACCTGACAGAGACAATCGTGATGGTATAATCGTCGATATCAACTCCACTGCGATTCCGGTGAGAAATAACATGACAACGATTTTCCTAGTGCATGGTTTCAACTCGGAAGCAAACATGACAAAATATGTGAACCTCACCGCTACCCTGATTGATAAGGTTGGTTCAAAAACTAACTAATGACTGCCAAATGAATGATGATTTTTATTTTTTCTCAACCCAGTACGATGTCAACGTTTTTTCCGTCGACTGGAAAAAGGGAGCTTGCAGCAGTGGAGGCTTGTCATTAACGCAGTTAATCAGTTACCCCAGTGCTGTCAGTAATACTAGAGTCATAGGAGAGGACATGTCGAAGTATGTTGTTATTTTTCACAATCTAATTCGATCATCGTTCAAATCTGAGTTAGAAACACGATTTAGAAAACCAAACGGTAGAATTCTTCTTTCTCTCTGCCATTTTAAATATTCTAAATGTACTATATATGTCGAAATTTTGTGGGTATATCACAACACATGCATGTCCGAGTGGGAAAATGGTCACGTTTTGCTCGACAGATTCATCAGCCGATTGATCAGCAACTATGGAATATATTTGGAAGATATAAGGTTGGTTGGGCATAGTTTGGGTGCTCATGTGGTCGGGTTCGCTGCTAAGGACTTACAGAAGCGAGGAGTAGGTACTGTTCACCATATACTGGCACTCGATCCTGCGGGACCAGGATTTGAGAGGAACACGTGCGATCAGAGGATCTGTGTCACAGACGCTGATTTCCTCCAGGTATTTCACACCTCTTATGCATTGGGTATGCACATGGCGATTGGAAGCATCGATTTCTATTTCAATGGTGGCCGGAATCAGAATCAGTGTAAGTAATCGAATGTTATAGAGAATTGTTTTTACCTTTTTTTCAAAGTCTCAAACGCGAATGGCTAACCGCATGCGGATTAATTCACAGGCCCGATACTGAATCGTATCCCATGTTCCCACAGCAGTGCCATTCAGTATTTGATCGACATAATTCGAGATCCTCAATGCAAGTTTATTGGAAGGCAGTGGAAAAGGTTATTATGTTTGATTGGAATCGTGGAGGGTGGTTTTCGGGATACTTTATAACTTCGAAATGTTTTTTTTATTTTTATTTAACTGTATAGGTCGAACTTTTTCCCACCGAATCAGGGTGACTGCACGGAAGAGACATGCTCTATTCCTGGACCATTAGCTCCCCAACTACCAGCCAGAGGAACATTCTACGTGGACACGAAAGACGTGCCATCATCCTGCAATATATCGGTGTGATTTGTGATTATCCTTGAAATGTTAAGCGTCACCATTTTTAAACAAGGAAATTAAATTTCCAAATTTCAGAGGGAATTTGGCTAAAAATGATTGTCATTCATCCGTTGTATCCTTGCCTTTTCCTATTTCGGTCTACGAGCATGTACTAGCTCTATCAGAAACACTAGACCACTCAGCACGAGCCCAATCCCCAGAATCGAGAATGCTCCTTGCAATTGTTGAACCGTTAACCTTACTGGATCACCACTTGCTGATTCATCTGCAGTAAAAACCGTTAGAAAAAATTTGTATGCGAATTTGACAGAATTGCGAATACAACTGATGGTATTATTGATCGGTGTATAATCACCTGTCTCAATGGCTGACTGTGTGAACATATCCATGTAGTGTATCACTATATCGGTTTGCCAATAGGCAGGAATTCCGGCGGCATGAATTTCCAGAACTCGTTGACTGTACCACCTGGTGAACGGCGAACTTTTTCGCAACATCGAGACGCAGTATGCCCAGTATATGTCACTTTTCATCAGATGCATTTTCCACAATGATTCAACGCTTAGGTAATCCGGGATGGAGTAATGTCCTGCAGAAAAAGAACGTCCTGAATTTCAATCGCCTGCTTTGTGCAGAGTGCGCTGACCCCCGCACGGAAATATATATATGCGAAAAATATATGCGAACATAGATGTGACATATTTTTTTTTTGCGCCTTTTTATAATTTTTATAAGTTTGACATAAATGTCGGATATTGGTCGGATATATGTCAACATAAATGTCGCGGCATGTATGTCGACATAGATGTCGACATAGATGTCAACACGATTTGATATAAATATCGGATATATGTCAACATAAATGTTGCGGCATGTATGTTGACATATATCCGACATTTATATCAAATCGTGTTGATATCTATGTCGATATCTATGTCGACATACATGCCGCGACATTTATGTTGACATATATCCGACCAATATCCGACATTTATGTCAAACTTATAAAAATTATAAAAAGGCGCAAAAAAAAAATATGTCACATCTATGTTCGCATATATTTTTCGCATATATATATTTCCGTGCGGGCCAGCACGGTTGACAGAGATATTGTCATATTTATCGTATTGATGAGGAATCGTTGACTCTTATCACCCCAAATCCGCACAATTGGAAAGGCCCAATCGCTATCAGCGGCCGAGTGGTTAGCTAGCTCTGCTGGACTTAGCTCATGAAAGTTCTTGACCAGAGTTTGTATTTCCGGCTCCTCAGCATCTAGAATCGGGACGACCCATGCCTGTTCAGTAGCGGCCCATGGAATTCCGCTGTTAGCCAACGCCGAAGTCGTGTCTATCGGCGCCTTGTACCTGAGGTGATGAGATAATTATACGATCAATCGATGCAGAGATTGTGACTTCAACTTTGATCATACTTCGTTGTCCGTGCTGCACTGTTGTACATACTCAGTGCTGCACTCAATGATAGGGAATTACCTCGGGACGGTCAGTGCAGAGGCCAGGCTACTTCCGTAGGCAGTAACCATCAGCAGTGAAACGATCAGTAGAGTTATGGACAAAACTGCCAACGAGGGTCCTCTTGGATCTTTTCTCAGTCCCTGCAGGAGCGTTATTCCACACACCGTCAGCGCGGCTTCATTCAAACTCATTCGCGATGAATCTAGACACAAGCACTGGTTGTTTTTGGACTGATTTACCACCACAGAGATACGGCTATGTTATTCCGTCAAGAGCAAGTTGTACTCACTCTCGGAACGTATAAAGCACTCAGCTCGACTTATGATGACGGTAATAATTGCCGATCCTACCGTCATGCCTATGAAGGTTATCCACAGACCTGAAGTGAATGGAAAAATAGGCGACATCCACTGCGGGAGCGGACGGAGTCCAGGAACGAGACACGTAACCCCGGAGCGATAATGAAACGATGACAGGTCGAAGAATCTTGAGCGCTTGTACTCCGTGAATAAAGTTGCTGAAAAAAGTATCGAAGATTCTTCAAAGTTGATAAGATATCTACTCATAGTGGTCTAGTGGTAAAATATAGGGACACCAAAACTAGCTCACTAGATGAAAATCAAAACTTGCTGCAAATTGGTGCTATTAGTTTATTACTCATTGCGAGGTCTGCTTTGTCCTCGATTACGCTTCCAATCATTCCTTTTCCGGTAAGGTTCTCGTGGACGTAGCCCCAGGCTTCTTTGTTATCGATTAGTACCTTGATCGAGCAGTTGTGAAGCTTAGAGAACTCCTGAGCAAAGCGCCACTCAGTCCCATCGACCTGACTGCTGTTCTGGTTCCTGAAAACGGTACAATTTCATGTCATTCTTATTAGATTCAGGACTACTCTGCCTATACTCACTTGCCATTCTCATCTTCGATGACAACGGATGGGGGATAATGGAATAAGGCAACCCTTAGGACCTTGCCTTCCAGGTCCTTGATCTTGTCCGGAAAGAGATTCGCTTTGAATTTGAATTGCTTCTCGGCCACCGCATAAGTGTCAAGGAACATTACCTGGTGCGAAATTTTGTCCGGGCCATTAAAACGGTGGGTAAATAGTTCAACATGATTTTCTATATCGTTTGGGATCGCGAGAACCACGTCTGGAATGTGATGTATAGATTCCTCTAGCAAAACTGCCCGGAAGTCGAAATTCTTCGAATCCAGGAACTCGTCCTGCGCCCCGATCGAGTTTCGGGTGACCCTGGAGGTCATCGGGAGAAAAATGAATCTTCGCTGAGTCCTCTGGGTCACGAGTACAAAAGTTTTCTCTATGAGCCGGAGCTGTCTTCCAGGATTCTCAACCTGAACGAGAAACCTAGGAGTAAAAGATGTCCGGCGATGAGATAATGTCTCCTTTTTTTTCATGAAAATTATCTGCGGTTTGAATGTGATATTCTTCTGAATGGGTACGTACCCAGTACACCCAATTTCAAGAACCGGTGCTATAATATCCATTTTATAGTTCTCTTCAGAAGTCAAGCTCGTGTTCTGATCATCCGACTGCTGATCGTAAGGATCCACGTATATTACAGATACATAATTTGCAGCCTTGTAACCACCACTGGATATCACGACCAAGCAACTGTCGTTCATGTAAAAGTCAACCACGTAGTGCACCATCTCGTACAGTTGATCAGGACTTACTATCGCTGATGCAAATGATATTCCAATCGTAATTTGTATCATCCGACGTATTGCTAACATGGTATAACGTATCGTAACTAGACTGAGGACAGTAATGAAGGCGAATCGAAAACCAGTTACGGTTTAGAAACCGAGTTATCCAATACAATCAAGCAGTAGGAAGGTAATCGATGTATGACCTGAAAATAGCACCTTTGT
The DNA here is from genome assembly GCA_943736025.1 of Tenthredo mesomela. Classification (NCBI taxonomy): domain Eukaryota; kingdom Metazoa; phylum Arthropoda; class Insecta; order Hymenoptera; family Tenthredinidae; genus Tenthredo; species Tenthredo mesomela. The sequence goes on from OX031017.1 coordinate 2,812,580, forward strand.
GAAAATACTAAGTACACCAGCTCCATTAATCAACATATATGTTCCATTAGTCGGTCGATAAGCATAAGAAAGTGCAATCACATTACGACTGCTTAATGTCACGGTGCGTTAGAGAAACATGCAGCTAATATTGCTAATGATCTTTTAATAGTTCGGATACATATTGATTTTAATTTTATCATTCATACTACCGATACTATTCTTTAACGGCTTATGACGAATTATTATGTCTCTGCCTTTCTTCTGTCAACATTATTTCTTGCATGGTCTTCATATCCCACATAGCACTGAATATTGCGGCAAGATTGCATGAATATTGCAGGAATATCTGCAATGTTGTTGCGATATTCAGTGCTATGTGGGATACCAGTAGAAATTCTATCTATAGTTATGTGCAACCATTGAACTGATAGAATGATAAGCATAATAATTCACATTTTTATTGATCATAAAGCTTTTCTGGTTTTCTGTAGTTCGACACATGTCTTTAATATATGCAAAAAATGAGCCGTAGGGATGTGACCGAAACATTTATCTCACTTGCTGGATGTCAAAAAAAATCTGATCTGCGTATTTCAATTTCTGACTAGAGCGTGGGTGAAAATTGAAACGTGCGAAATTTCATCACGCCAACATTTGCACTCCGTGTGATTAATGGAAATTGGTAGAATGTTCCACCAGAAGACTCAAGTAATGGTGTCAATATTCCTCGTGCACGCGAGGTGGGATTAGTGGTATATTAGTAAATTGAACCATCGCCAGGAAATTTCGAATAAAATTTCCGCGAATTTTTTTCAAAAATGTTCAAAACGAGTTTCACTGCACACAATTCATCGTTTCCTTGTTGAATCACTTGACCGATCAATTTTTTAATACCGGACTCTGGTAGCTGTTCCTTCATCGACACACGAACAATGATTCCTGCTTCAGAGCAGAACGCTGAGTTTAATAAGGAATCGGTGCCGATCGCAAAGCTGGTTCCATAATATGCCGTTCGCAAATTACAGAGGGTTTTACATATTATCTTTGTGACTATGTACTGATAGGGCAGTGAAAAAAAAAAAAAAAAAATCCGTGTAGTTCACCGATGCACGAGCTTGATATCTCACGTTGGTATAAATATTACTGAGTACACTAACTGTCAGTAAAACTTGGCATAGTTGCAAATACATCTGATATGGATCATTAATGGATGTCTGATTACCTGACTCAATGGCAAACTGCGTTATGGGATTCAGGTAGTGTATCACGACATCGGTTTGCCAATATGCAGTAATTTCTGAGGCCTGAATTTCCAGGACTCGTTGATTGTACCACCTTGTGAACGGCGAATTTTTTCGCAATATCGAAACCGAGTATGCTTGGTATATGTCGTTGTTCATCAGATGCATTTTCCACAATGATTCAACGCTGAGGTAATCCGGGATGGAGTAATGTCCTGCAGAAAAAGAACGTACTGAATTTAAATCGCCAGTACTATATACGGGGTGCCTTTTCCACGATTACTAGAGATATTATTATATTTATAGCATTGATAAGAAATTCTTGATTTTTATCACCCCGAACGTGCAGAACCGAAAAAGCCCAGTCGTCATTATCAGCCGAATGCTTAACCAGCTCCGCTAAACTCAGATTCTGGAAGTTCTTAACTAGAGTTTGTTTTTCTGGTTCCTCAAGATCCTGAAGCGGCATGACCCATGTCACGTCGGCAGCGACTCACGGAATTCCGGTGGTAGCCAGCGCCGAAATCGTGTCTATCGGCGCCCCGTACCTGAGGTGATAAGATAATTACATGATCAATCGATGCAGAGATTGTGACTTCAGCTTTGATCATACTTCGCTGTATACATCTCGTGACCAGACATAATGGCAGTAGGAATAGGCAATTGAAATAGAAAACTGATCGATGTACGACATAGATATCGCTCCTCAATATGAATATAAAATAAACCAGCACGATTTATAGAAATAGTCAGATTGGTCCGTCGATAAGCATAATAAAGTACAATCACATTTTGCACTATTGTAAGTTTCATTGAGTCAACATCCAGGTACTAATGAATAATTTAAAAAAAACTCTGCAAAATATCTTTTGGTAATTAATTCACGAATAACTTTTTCTATGCGTCATTAATTTTGAGTTAAAAATAATAGGGGGCCAGATTTCGGTGTCAAAAATAGCCCCTCTTAATTGCAAGTTCATGAGCGCTACGGTTCAACAGATATCGTGGTCCCAAATAAAACGTTCTGCGTCGAAGAAGAAGGAGGAGAAGAAGAATATTGAGTCTTGCAATGAAATTTTAATGTTTTGTGTACACCAAGATTTACAAATACTTTTCTAAATTTGCAGAGCACACATCGTTTTCAAAAGATATGGTGTTTCTGAGGGTGAATTTTGCTGCACAAAATTCATCATCCTTTTGCCGTGGTGCTTTCTGTCATCTGAGGTACTTGCAGAGAGGTATACAGCTCTCTCAGGAATACCAGACCACTTAGAGCGAGTCCAATCACTAGAATAAAGAACGTACCCTGGACCTGATTAACCGTCATCTTCACTGGACCATCGCCAGCCGAATTTTCTGCATCAAAAAAACGTTCGAAAAATCTGCACTGGTTAATAATATTGAATAAGAAGTATGCGAGACCGTGATTGAGCGAGGTGATGTTGAAATATTTTCACCTGTATGAACAGCCGATTGCGTACGTGCGTCCAGGTATTTTAAAGCGACGTCTGCTTCCCAATAAAAAGGGATTCCGGATGCTTGTATCTCCAGTATTCTCTGACTGTACCATTTCGTGAAAGGCGAACTCTTCCGCAGCATTGATACGCAGTATTCCCAATAAATATCGGTCTTCATCAGATGCATCATCTCCACTGACTCCCTACCGATGTAGTCCTGGATGCTGTAATGACCTGTAATGATTAATATAGACTAAAACTTCAACAGTCTGTCTCATTTGTTATCTTCATTTACGACGACAGAATGACTTATCAATTTTTACTCACCACCTTGAAGTCGCTCAATCGAAAAAGCCCAGTCGTCATTTTCGGCCGAGTGCTTAGCCAGCTGCTCCGGACTTCGAACTTGGAAGTTGCGTACCAGGGTTTTAAGTTCTGGCTCTTCAGCTGCCAAAATCGAGAAAACCCAAGCCTCGTGAACAGCGGCCCACGGAATTCCACTCGCAGCTAATTCGAAAGCCGTGTCTATCGGGGCCTCGTACCTGATCCGTGAGATAATGGTAACTGATCAATCGATATAGTAAACCCATCTACAGATCTTACTTCAATTTCCTTCAGGATCATACGTCACCTTGGTACTGTCATCACAGAGGCCAGACTACTTCCGTAAGCGGTAGTGATTAGCAGTGAGACGATCAGAAGTGTTACGGACAAAGCTGCCCACGCGGGTCCTTTTGGATCCTTCGATAGTCCCTGAAGTAGCATTAATCCCACCACCGCAAGCGTGGCTTCACTTGGGCTCATCCAGATGGAAACTACACAGAATCTCTGCTTCTCTAGAAACTGATCTCCGGTTTCGGATCTACGTCGTCTTACTTCCACGGACATGTTACACCCGGTTTTACTCACCCTTGGAATGGATTATGCTTTCAGCTCGGTTGATTATCCCGGTAAAAATTGCCGACACTATCGTCATGGCTATGTAAGTCACCCATAGCGATGTTGCGAACGGAAGAATGGGAGACATCCATGGTGGTAGCTGACGGGGTCTTGGAACGAGACATGTAATTCCAGAGCGATAAAAAGGAGCGGTGAGATCGAGGAACAAAGACTCATAGTACCAGGAATACAATGCAGCTGAAAAGAATTACCCTAACATAACCGTCATGGATTTTAAAGATTATATCAAAGTTTGGTCCATGGTTTATTACACAATCCAAGGTCTGCCCTGTCCTCGACAATGTTTCCAGTGATTCCTACTCCGGTCAGGTTCTCCCAAATGTAGCCCCAGGTATCCTCGTTATTGACGATTTCCTTTAACGAGGAATTATGGAGCTTTGCAAACTCCAGTGCAAAACGCCACTCAGTACCGTCAACCTGGATGCTGTAATCGTTTTTGGGAACGACATATAGTTCCAGATTAATTATCCTGGATATCGGTTGACTCTACTTACTTCTGATCGTCATTGCTGATGACTACGGAGTATGGAGGGTAATGGAAGAGGGCAACCTTCAGAACTTTTCCTTCGAGGTCTTTGACCTTGTCTGGAAATAGGTTCGCCCCGTGTTTGAATGTCTTATTGGCTACGTCGTAGATGTCGAGGAGCATTTCCTGATGGCACGCTTCGTCAGGGCCAGCGAAACGGTGGGTCGATAGTTCAACCTGGTCTTCTTCGTCATTTGGGATTGCGAAAATCAGGTCCGGGATGTACTGGACAGATTCCTCCTGCAAAACTGCCCGGAAATCGAAATTCTTCGAATCCAGGACCTCGTCCAGCGCCTCGATCGAGCTTCGGGTAAGCCTGGAGATCGTCGGGAGGAAAATGAATCTTCGCTCGGTCCTCTGGTTCACAAGTACAAAAGTTTTCTCTATTAGCCGGAGCTTTCTACCAGGATTCTCAACCTGAACGATAATCCTAGGAGTAAAAGATGTTCAGCGATGAAATGAAGAATCTACTTTTCCATGAAAACAATCTGCTGCTTATTGAACATGATATTCCTCAGAATAGGTACGTACCCAGTGCACCCCAATTCAAGAACTGGCGCTATAATACCCATCTTGTAACTCTCTTCAGAAGTCAAGCCCGTGTTCTGGTCATCCGACTCCTGTTTATAAGGATCCATGTAGACTGCAGATACGTAATTTGCAGCCGTGTATCCACCACTGGATATTACCACCAGGCAACTATTGTTTATGTAAAAGTCAACTACGTAGTCTACCATTTTATACAGTTGACCAGGAGTAACGATTGCAAACGCAACTGATGTTCCAAGTATAATTTGGACGACCAGATTCATCGTTAGCATGCTGTGATCAAATAAGACACTGATGATGATGATGATGATGATGATGATTCTTCTCTGGCGTAGCTATCAGGATAACTAGTTTCAGACTAAACTGAAATAAACTGTCTTTTAGTTAGCAAGGAATTCGCGAGTATGTGTCGAACCCAGAAGTTTTTCGTTCTAATATACGACAACTTGTTTGATGAGTAAACATGAGTGGATGTGTGCTCACTAACAACATCATAATTCACATGCTTGAAGGAAATCTCTTTGTATATTTCAATGGAACAACACAGCCGGGGTTGTCTAAACACAAATGCAATTTACAATTCACTTGGTAATGGAGGAGATATGATTGTAGGAAAGACATGCTCGGTCATAGTTAGAGTTTATAAATGGACAGGAGGTATGATGATCAGAATCAGAAGACGCAGGGGAATCAAGAAATCGATTCATTGTCATAGACAGGGATTATTCGCTCATGTCGTACAAAAAAGTTCTATTTCACTATCCTTTTTTTTTTTTTTTTTGTATTTTGGAACCAGAAATTCTGATCACTTGATATTCACACTGTAGTCTGATGAGCCAAAGTCGGATGAAATCATTGATGTGTCAAAAAACATTGACTCTTGTCAGTCGAATGCCACTGAATGATGATGATTGAAGTCGAATAAAACCAGCCTAATTGCGAAAAACTGATCGAAGTCTCTATTCGCAATATGTATGTGAAATGATAGATAATAGAGACGATAATATAGGGAATAATGGGAAAAGGTTGTAATTCAGAAATGAACATTCTGGGTTTGATGTAGAGATATATATATGACATAGACATACGTTTGTTTAATGGTTTCACGTATTTATTATCTTAAATCAACACATAAATTTTTTTTTTTTTTTTTTTTTATTCTTGCAATAGATCATTAAATCGGATGAATCGTGGAGGTACGTAAGTTTTCACTAAATAGTAATCGCTCGATTACGTAACAGTAATGATCACACAATAATTATTATCATGACCGATCGCAGCTGATTTTCAGGTCAAGGATTTAGATTTTAGGTTTTATATAATTAAGTAGGTTTTATTTATAGATCGGAGTTTGATATTCGGACATCATCGGTAAATATACTAAATACAATCGTTCAATAAATATACATTCGATCGGTCAGCCGTATTGACAATATATTATATCATTCAGAATAATGATAAATATACATATCGTATAGATCATAATTTATAGAGTGGAAGTCATGGTGGAGAAACGCAACGATGCAGAAATCATTATTACATATCTGCGCTCATGTTAGTAATCAACTGTCTATATTAAAGATAATTTTCTCACCCCCTGCAGTGTCCCACGGTATAATTAAAAATTTCAATCGTACAAACTAATAAATTTAAAAAATTAAATAAAAACCACTAAAACTTGGAAATAATGCTTTTAGAAATTTGAAAATAATTATTTAGTTAGGTATAAAATGATCGAAATTTTAAAAGGGCATGTTTAATAACAGAACAAGAATACTAATAAACCTAAGGACACTATAGCAAGTGAATTAGTCATGTCAAGAGCTACGAACACTACCAATAAGGTAAGTTATAGTTATGTGTTTACATAATAATAATAATAATAATAATGTTTTTTTTATGAAATATCAATTAAAAAATACATTGAGGAAAGCATCTTACAGAGCCTATACATAATATGTGTACGTGGTTTTTATTTATCACTTAGCTTTTTTTTTAATCCCTTACCCCCCTCCCACCCCCCCCATCCCCCGCCCCATCCCTTTCCCTTCCCTCTCAAGCGATAAAAACAACAATACACAACGTTGTTAATGTCGCTAATTTTTCCTTATTACCCCTCCCACCCTCCTATTGTTGATCAGTATACATTCGTATCTATACATATGTATATAATACACAGGATCGCCATGAACTAAGTGCTTCAATTTTGGGAGATGATTAGGAGGAAGGGTCTAGCATTGTACCCTGCTCTTAGAAATAATGCTCTTTTTTGTTGCGTCTATGAAATAATTTAAAAAGTAGCGTTGGCGCCTGTATTTAGGCAGCTAAATACACGGATGTGAACAGTGGGTTTTATGATTTTAGGCGCGCACCTGTGCTGAAAAAGTCATAACGCTTTTCCAGTTAAAGAATAAAAAAGAATTATTTACTTTTTGAGTTAACTGACTCTTTGGTAAGCTGTTGTCGTCCGTCAGTCTTGTAGCACAGTGATTATTGAACTGGAAAAGTCGTGAGCGCCTGAGACCAGACAACCTAGTATGGCTCGTTTCTGTGTGACTGGATGCCTAAATTCCGGCGCTGAAACGATTTGTCGAATGGCTTGTACAACTCGCACAGATTCTGCAATGAGGATCGTTGTCATGAATCTTATACCCCAATGTTAAAGCACTTAGTTAGCGTCAATCCTGTGTAATGTATTATGTAATATTATTTAAGCTCGTAATTAAAAGCGCGCTTTTACGCATATATTACGAAACTATAATATACGTATTATTACATACTATACATGTATATATATATATATTTATTTACACACGTTGAAAGGATCAGCTGTGCAGCGCGTAACAGCGCCGCGCCGACTGTACTACATAGTTTTAAATTGCACTTGTTCGTCGATAGAATAACTATAATATGTAATATAGGTATACGTAGTACCTATTTATACTATATTATACCTATATAATGTATGTATATTCAATATTCTATATAGTCGTCATTTTACATATTATTATTAATTAATATTGATGTTATCCCCGTTATTATAATATCTGCGACACGATTGTAACAATCAAATATTTATATATATTATATACCGTGAGATTATGTAGAAATTACAGGTTCCAAACGCGCAGGCGCTGATTTATTGTTGTCGAATACAAATGGCGGCAGACCGTGGCAGGAATAGGTTACGTTTGTTGTGAATCTGAAAATTACTAGTATTACTGAAAAGTTGGTAGAGTTGTTAGCGCCATTCTGCCGGCCAATAATATTCGAATAAATCACCGCCTGCGCGCTTGGAACCTCTAATTTACACATAATCGCACGGTATATACCGTGAGTTTTCCTGTCCGGCGGAATGGTCCGTGCGCCTGTGAGCAGGCAATTGGAATTACACAATTTTATAATCATTACTGTATCTCTTCACGCGGCCACCCCCAACCTCAAACGCAGATTGTTTGTAAAAATAACTTAATATTTAGGGTATTTTTTTTTTACAAATAATCGTTGAGATTGACCGTCACCTGACTTCAAGACTTCAGCTGACTTCAGCTGACTTTAGCTGACTTTAAGTGACTTCAGCTGACTTCGACTGACTTCACCTGACTTCACTTGACTCCAACTGACTTCATCTGACTTTAAGTGACTTCAGCTGACTTCAACTGACTCACTGATTTCAACTGACTTCACCTGACTTCACCTGACTTCGACTGACTTCAACCGACTTCAGCTGACTTCAAGTGACTCCAGCTGACTCTAACTGACTTCACCTGACTTTAACTGACTTCAACTGACTCTCAGCCAGGTGTACATCTGACTTCAAGAGTGGTTAACCCCTCGGGTGGCCGTGGAGAGATATGGTAGTGATTTGAAAATCATGTAATTCCAATTGCCTGCTCATAGGCGGACGCGGATCGTTCCGCCGTTAGGAAAATTCACGGTATATATATAGATGTACAGACTGCAGTATGTTGTGACAGGTGTATAATACGGCAAAGGGTGTAAAATACTTACTACATCGTCATTGTTATGATTATTATTATTATTAATAATATTATTATTATTTTAATTATTATTATCATAATCATTATCAATATTAATATATATTGTTGTTCTTCCAGTTAATTTTTCTTTTCTCCTTTCTTCGTTTCTCTCCTTTTCTATATTCTTTCTGTTTAATATTTTTTGTTGATTTTTTTGTTGATTTTTTTTTTTTTTTATTTTTCTTTTAAACCATTATCATTATTATTATTAATACTATATAATTATTTACAACAGCGGAGCAGCTTGTGGATATATTATAATGTATATTTATATTATATTTATACTATATAGTATATAATACATATATCCACAGCATATAGTAGAAATATTGTTCAATCTACACAATCTATTTTACGGTACTGTAATATTATAGCTTTTCCTATTTTCACACCAACTAAATAGGTAGGTATACATACGTCTAAAAAGATCTGATTATCAATCAGCATATACAGTGTCGTGACTTGATTTAAATTTTCTGGATACAGTTTTTTTTTTTTTTTTTTCGAATTCTTTCAATAGTTCAAAAAGATTAGTATGTCTTTTAATATAATTCATTTTTTACCCATTTTTTCTGTTGCTTTTCTTGTCACCTTATTATGAAATAGTGTACCTGGAAAATTAGAATTATTTTGAAGATTTTTTTATTTTTTTTTTTCATTTTTTTTTTTTTTTTTTAAGGCTTTTAAAATACGCCACTGAATATACTTAATAATAACGTGTACACTAAACATAATGGATTCTGATCCGGACGAGTTGGACAATTCTAGAAACAGCCAATCGGCGCTCTGGATTAAAAAAATCCAGAGCGCCGATTGGCTGTTTCTAGAATTGTCCAACTCGTCCGGATCAGAATCCATTACGTTTAGTGTACATATTATATACATATATATATATATTATATAACTATATATAATATATATATATATATAGTTACTTAATCGTATACTTATTACTTAAAGTAAATATACCTTGCTGCTCGAAAATCTATATTCAATTTAATAATTTATATTATATATAATATACTATACGTATTGTATTAACGCTCGCCGATTTATTTTATTTTTTCCAATTTTTTTTTGGTTCTTCTCTTTATTCTCTCTTTTTTCATATAATTTACAATCCAATGTACACGATTTCTGTTATTTTTATTATTTTTTTTTTTTTTTTTTTTGTTAATTTTTTTTTCTTTCTTTATTTAAAATTTTTCAATTTTATCTTTCATAGACGTAGGTATAGAAAATATTATGACTTAATATCATGATATATGTAATAAGGTTTTTAATGCGGATATATATTATACCACGGCGTATTATATATATATATATTTATCCCATAATATATCGGAGAAGATGTGTAGGTATATACGTATGGCACGACAAATGGCAATTTTTAATTAATTAAACGAAGATCCGTTATATAATCGAGCCTTGAAACCAACGTGGGTTGATTCAAACATCACCGAAAGCAGTTCACTAAATTATACAGAAAGAAGACTACATTTTTTTTTTTTTTTTTTTCTATCCGCCACATAGTATACTACACAACTCTGAGTTCATCATTTGACTCAAATGTATATCATAGAAAGTAAAAATTTATTGCGGATGTTAGACGCAGAGTAAAAGCTCGGACGGAGAAATTAATTATCGAAGATGAAAATGCACCCGATTGGGCTGAAGATATAACAGCTTCTTAAAGATTCAAGCACGTAATTAAGGTGATCGTATTCTCCGTGAAAAGCTGAGACGATTTTATTCGAGTGAAAATTTCGAGGGTTGATTAGTTTTCAAATGAGAGCGAGTTGAAATTTGACCAATCACAGTTCATCAATGGAAGAATGTAACGGTCGAGTCACTAGCCGTGATTGGTTGAACTTGAACTCGCTCCAGTTCAAAACTGATTAGATCCTCGATATTTTAGCTGGTACGAAATCTTTTTCGTTTTTCACAAGGAATCCATATAATCATTCTGCAATTAGCTCTGTTCGAAAATCACGACGAAAATTTGCAAAAAATTTTCTAACGATCGTTCAACTGTCATTTGCCGAGTGGATGGTGATCTATCGCTAAGACACGACTCAGTACAGCCTTAGTTAGCTGGATAGTTCAGGACTCGCGTCGTCGTCCCTCTCGTCGATTTGCAGGGCGGATTGTGGGGATGCTGGTTCCTCAAAATCCCGGTCACTGCTTTCCATAGGCTCACCGTCAGACGGCCTGAGGGTTGCGGGTGCGACGACGAATCCTATGGGCTCAGAATTGGCGTCGGAGTCAAGATTGAGGTCCTTTAAATTCTTGTCGATTTCCGTGGGCACGGTCCGTTTCTGTAGTATTGACGACGCTTCTTTGCAGGCAGAATCCCGTGCGCTAAGTCCTCTGGACTCCATTTTTCCGATTGCAAAATCCCGCAGGTTTATCTTTAGCTCTCTGTTAAAGTCGTATTCCCTCAGGAGGGGTTTGCTCATTGTCAGGTCGCGGACAGCGTCGTAATTTCTTGATATAAATCCCGTCGCTGGTTCAGGTGACAAAACAGTTCTCTCTTGCATGGTTTGTTCATGATTTACCGGGTTCAGGTGGGGTTGCGTTATCCGATCTGGTGGCGCCAGCGATAGGTTTGTCGGTAAGCAATTCTGCTCGGAAGCATTACTCTCCGAAATCGATCCATCGCCGGTAAGAAGGGAATTGTTTGAGTCCGAGCTACACTCCACCGAGGTACGTGGTGGACCAGTACTTTTAACACCCCCAACTGACGACCCGGTCTTCGACTTTGGCTGAGTCGTCTTAGGGTTGTTTTGATTCTTGTGCTCCGCCGCCTCAGCGTTGCTGATGTTGTCCTGCTTCTTCCACTTCGTCCTCCGATTTTGGAACCAGATTTTCACCTAGAATCAAGAAAATTTTCAACGGTCATTATCCCACTCTCAAAAACACTCTGGGTTAAGGTTCAAGTCGTTGGACTAGCAATAAGAGAATCGGAAATGCACGACATCATGGTCTGCCCACAGTGATGAATGCTGATTCCTGCACTGGGTTTGTTTGAAACGTTATAAATTCAGGAACCACCACCCCTCGGGGGCAGTAATCGCACAGTAGAGTACAGTGCAATGCAGTGAAGTGTGCAGAACCGTAACTCACAACCGGCAATCGCCATTATCTCATAAATATTCCGTGGTAATTCGAGCCGGTGCCCGCTGAGTTTCATTGGACGTCGATACGTCATACGGAAACTCGTCGCAAGGGTAATAAATTTCAAAACAAACGGAAAACGATTCCCCATGTTCCCATTGCCGTGCCAATATGCCATACCCGGCGCATGGCTATCGGATCATCCGATTCGGCCAACAGCCAAATATTGAAAACCGTCCCTATGCTGAATGAAATTCAGTCGCTACCGCAGGTTAATAAAGTAGTTTTCGGCAAAATGATGAGTTACGACTTTTCAGATCGGATCCATAGACAGATAAAAGATCGAGGAGCGTCGACGCGTTCATTAAGCCGGTCAAGGTTGAAAGAATCATGCGCAGTTTTAGGGGCGTGAGTCAAGTTAATTAACCGTTAATTGTGAAACGCGATATCCGTTGGAGCTGGTGAGCACGGAATTCAATGTCGACGACTAAGTGCGCTGATTGTGAGCCGAGAGTATAATGGGGCTTAAAAACGGGGGATGAATTGAATTCCGAATCCCGATTAGAGAGGAAGAGGAAAAAGGAGGAGTGAGTGAGGAATGGCGAAAGAAAGACATGGCCTGGAGGGTACTTTATCCAAACTTTTAACCGACCGGAACCGGAAAAAGGAAAGACTGCCGTCAAGTTTCTGGACGTATACGTAAAACGGTTTGGCAAGAGCGGTTTTGTTCACAGCCCATGAGATAATTACGGGATGACATGATCGTTCGCAGAAGTTATGAAGAAGATTCGATTACCAAAAGTTGATGATGGACGGTCACAACCGTTCTCATCAAGCAGTGACGTTATTTGATATTTGACCCTGCACAGTTTTTTTAACATCGTTTATTTTTTTTCATTCCGCTTGTTCGGGTCTCTCTGATCATCCCCTGACTCATCATGCCCACCCTAGGACAAAACAATCAAACTCTGGGAGGGTACACGTTTCGTTTGTGCACAGTGTTTGGTGGAGCGAGTGCCTCCAGCTACTAATTAGCAATTGCGAGGGGACGAGGGAAATAGTGAGAGTGGAAGAGAGATAGAGATATCTGGCCAGAGGCCACTACGCCCCACGTATGTCCTTTTCCTGCAGGGAGTCGGTGAGCTGGGGAATAGTAAAGAGAACCGTTTGGCAGATGATGGGGTCGAGAAATGGAGATAGAAACAGGAAAACGTCTGTCAATGACACTTGCTGCCTTAGGCTAGAACGCGATTCTCTAAATGCTCGAATCTTCTGACAGGCGAAACGAGTCCAACATAATAATATAAAGTCTCGAAATAATATCGTTTTGAATAAATACAGGCTATTCAATGGCTCGTAGAAAGGTAATTAAGCCGCGGGTATCGGTACTGGAATAATGGCCCATTATCGAAAAGCTATATCTAAACCACAAGTCTGATGAATTCATTAAATTAATTTGCAAGGTCGATCAGAGTGGCTTTCCAGATCATGAACAGCACGAAACTCATGTGGCAGTCTTGTCCGTGTTATAAGGGCCGTTGCCAGTCAACCGATCGATTATTCATACCTCCTCTTCATTAACCGAATTGATGCTCCTTCCCCGGAACTGACAATGAGCGTCTTTCTCTACACATATTATCTTGGTATGGTCGTTACACCTTAGTCGTTATGGCGGACGGATTCTTCGTTAAAAACTGCGACGATTTTGTACATGTGAAAAACTTGAGAGTCCAACAGTTTTCAAACGACAGCTGGTCGAAGTTGAACCAATCACGGCGCACCGAGCGACCGTTATTAATATCAACGGTGAGTAATGATTGGTCAAATTTCAACTGGCTTTTATTCAAAAACTATCAGACCCTCGACGTTTTTTTTGGAACAAAATCTTCTCCGTTTTTCACAAAGAATAAGTAGCTCACTCGCCGAACCAATGTGAAAGGAAAAAAAAAATAGTACACCCTATACACCGCGCGACAGAAGCGACGATCTACTTATCGGACGCAGCTCATACGCATGTGTGTATAAATCTAAATGTATGTGAGATAAATACCTAGACAAATACGTCAATGGGACAAAATTCAAAAGAAACAAAGACAGGGAGAGTTTGATATTCGCTGCGCGTGCGGAACGTGGTGCAGATCGACGATACGACGTAGCAAAAATATTCGCGACCCTCGGCTTGCACCCCTCGACCTCGGGAGCAGTAGAGAACTCGATTAATTTGCAATGTATATTAACCCTCTGGGTGGAGTAGCTATAGCCAATCAGAGTGGACTTGTATGTGTAATGTGCGTATTTTGCAACAAAGAAACTATCCATAGGACATGCGAGGTTTTTAAGATTACTGTAAGATGGGATGAGTCCAGGTCATGTCCACAATAAGAACGTCTTATACAATATGGTATTTGTTAGGCTTTGCGTGGTATTTCAAAAGAGATTGGAAAAAATTTATTGAGCACGTAGTTCCATTATGTAACTAATGGTATCGGTTATAAGGGCGTGTGTCTTTCTCAACCCTTGCAGTGAAAGATAAAGAGCTATGCGGTTCATTGTGTGCCGTAATTCTTTCACTAAGCTTGTCCTCTTTCAAAGAGGATTCAATTTCATGATGTTCTTCATATTGTGCTGACGATACGAGTAGACTCTGAGTCAACCAGATCACGTTACCACTCTTGCGTGTGGTAAAAATGGGGGAATAACTCAGCCTTGAATGCTTATCGACCCACGTGTATGGTATGAATCTCGCTCAAAAGGTTAAGTGGTTAACGGAAAAGAAATACAAAAAGCATGCTGCACTTTCGGTTTTTTCAGAACGAGATAGTCCGAAGTCCCATAAATGGAAACGAGGAAGGCAACCAGGGTCTGCAAGATTTTAGGGTGAACGATGAAGGGTGAATAGGGGCGCGACACAAATCCATGGTCAAGATATTTATAGCATAATTACGTCATTAACAAACCGGCTGATCATTATCACCGATGAAATTCACTATCGACGTTTGACGACGGATAGTAATTGCCAGTACAACGTTTCCAGCCCTCAAGGTGTTCCAAAAGCCTGAATTATTGAATATTTCGCAAAATTTGAGCCTGGGGCAGATTGAAAAGTGGAAATCTAGCTACTGTCGAAATTTTTTTTTTCCAATTTTCGGTACGCGGCATGTTTGTGTTGTTTCTTTGTCGACCATCAACGGCGGGGTATAAAGAAGGGGAGGGTTTTTTTCCATTATTGAAAAAATGAAACGAAATTCGGTTTCACCAATACGCGATGACATAGACCATCACGGAATGAGCGGGCATTGGCAAAGAGAAACGATCCTCGCTGTTCGCAGTATTCGAATTTTCATATGCAGTAAACGATGTCACAAACAATTCGACTGTCAGAAACATCAAAGCGATTTCTGATCGTGGATTAGAGGGACGTATAGTACACAGAGACGATCACAGATATGTTTCACTGTATGATATTCTGGTTTTATTATTATCCTACGCGGTTGGAAATTGCATCCGCATCACGGACAAACACACATTTTTTAAACATAAATATAAGTGAAGTAAGTTTCGCCAAAAACCGGTTGATTGTTACGACCGAAAGCTTTTTTTTGTTTTTTCTCTACTTAGAATGGCAAGAAAAAAAAATTATCGCCTCGAAAAACTAAACAGAAAAAAAGGTTAACTTGAGGCAAGAAATTTATTTTGAAGACTGAAAATCTCCCGAGCGAAGTAGAAATTCTTTGTAACAAAGAAAATTTTTTTGGCTCAAGAAAGTTTTTACTTCATCTCAGAGAATTTCTCGGTCTTACTTCCTAATACCGCGAAATTATCTTGCATCAAGAATAATTTTCTTGGCTCAAGTTAAAATTTTTTTCTGTGTACAGTCCGACCTCTCAATAAGAACGCAAAGGCCCTCAAGGGAAAGAGTTTTTCCAAAAATTCGAGTACGCCCCCACCATGCGTGCGCTCTTCACTGACTCACGCTCTCTGTCTCTTTCTCTCTCATTCGCACGTAAGTGCAATTCGAGCTTGGAGTTGGTAGTGAGCGAGCGAGAAGTTTGGGAAGCGTTCTTATTGCGAGCGTGCTTATTGAGAGGTCGTACTGTAGCATGTTTCAGTTTGTCGCGGTGAAAACCGAAACGTGGACGGAAAAAAAATTGTTGCTGAATTTACTATGTTGAGCAGCTACATATAGGACAACACTTTTTTGTAGTAGAAATTACCACAATTTTAGTATTTGGTGTATAGGAGCAAGTAAATTTCAATGTCCTCATGAGTAAATGTTACCACAATTATTGTTGTCACTTCTACTGCAAAAAAGTGTTGTCCTATATCCCGCTGCTCATTTTTTTCCGTGTGTGCTGGTTCTGATGAGAAATTTGAAACGTTTTAATTTTCTTAAGGCGATATGAAAGGTGAATTATACGCTCTTGGAAAAAATATGTTCCATTAGGTCCACTATTATTTTTATGTCAATTTCAACACTTGTTTGTTAGTTTAAACAACATTATTTTCACTTAAACCACAGATTTTTCTGTTGTTTCCACTGAATAAAGTGTTGAAATTAACATAAAAATTATAGTGGACCTATACTGGAACATATTTTTTCTAACAGTATATACACCTCGAATTTTGGGCAGCCCGTTTCTCAGCTAAAACACATCCGATCGATGTGACATTGATATCAGTGACGCAGAAAAAGTGCACGGAGGTCATGATGCTTTTGGATTTCCAAAAATCGAAAATGTTTCGGATGTTTTCATATTTATCAAGTAACAATGTCAGCAACAACGATTATTCGTTAAAGAGCACTCTTGATATAAAACTGCGCACATTTTATTTTCGCTTTTTGGAAATCCAAGAGCATCATGCCCTCCGTGCACTTTTTCTGCGTCACTGATATCAATTTCACATCGATCGGATGTGTTTTAGCTGGGAAACGGTCCTGCCAAAAATTCGAGGTGTACAATTCACCTTTCATATCCCCTTTTAAGGGGAGACTTCGGTGAAATTTTGAAAATCGCTATTAGAGGTTGTATAAAAAAATCCTTCCAGCAGTTTTTGAATAATGTCAGTATAGACTGTGAAAAAAATTTTCTGCGATGAAAATGTAAGCGCAATAGGAACCTTGCGAAGAAGATTGTTCTCACCGTTGTCAAAAATTCCTTGCGTCTACACTTTCATCGCAGGAGGCCTGAAACTTTTTTTCACTATCTATACTGACATTATTCAAAAACTGCTGCAAGGATTTTTTTTTATACACGTCTTTTCAAAGTTGTAAGAATTAAAAAACCTGTTTTTGTCAAAAATTTCACCGAAGTCTCCCCTTAAGCAGCGTCAATATAATTGTGGGATTGAAAAATAAAGAGACAAAAAAAAAAAAAAAAAATAACATTTCGCTACTTCTGAATCAGGAGATAAATTATCCCTATAATGTGATTTGTTCTAAGAAGCTGAAAAATTAATATAATAAATTTTATTCTCATTATCTTTTACGAATATATCGTAGTATAGGTATATCGCGTGAATTTCAAATCTCATAATCAGTGGTTATATAGTCAGTTTACGAATACAGGTCCAACACGCGTCGCAAGTATGTGTTGACGGTGTAATATAACCTTCGGCGTCCTCAGCGTCGAAAATACTTTGAGAACTACGTAATCCTCCGCCAGAGGCCAGACTAACTGCTTCTCTCTTCTCTTCCTATAGTCGCGACCTCGTTTGCGTCTTGCGTTTGCGTCGCCTTTACGGCGATCACTATAACAATTCAGGAAAGGCTTCACTGATTTTTGAATGGCGCTTATAGCTAGGGCCCAAAAATACCAAAAATTGCATTAAACGAAGGGAGAAAATCGGCAAAGAAAATTGTTACACCGTTTTAACGGTGCAAATTTTTTGTTCAGCCATTTTCATTTTCGATTTATCCAAAGATTCCGTAACTATGCGATGAAGTTTTTTCCTCTTCGACTTTCGACACTGATACCTAGACTGGTCAGATGAGTTAGATACACGATAACCTGCATATATACATATATATTCAATGGAGGATAAAATCTCGCGCATGCGTTTACGCCATAATTTCAATATACACGAATCCTTCCCATAACTTGATCCGTGATCAAAGCAGTGGACGCTCGCGTTCCGGTTCCTCAGTATAATAAGAATATACGTACAGATAAAACGTATAAAAAAACGTGAATAAAAAATAAAAAATAAAACCACAATCCGTATCGTATAACCGAATATCTATAATTAAAATCAAATAATTATCAAGTTCGAATGTCAGGCAAGTTTAACGATTAAAATTTTCCGCCAAATTTTCAAACTCATAGTCACATCATACTACTGATCATGTCAGATTAAGACTCTAGTTCCGTTCTCATATGCGGCACATTACGTTTTAAAATAAAAAACAAAATTAATTTCTAAATTAAACCCAGATCATATATTTCACCATATGCAATTAAATTACGCCTTTTATCGCATAATATATATATATATGTACGCACTGTTAAACCGCATATGCGCACGCATAGCATATCATGTCGGTCACGTGATCAGCCATAGCTCTCCGACGCATGCGCATAATTCGAATTCGTTTTAATTTCTTTCGCAAAACAATAATACGCCGTTTGGAAGATTCTTTTTATTTTTTTTTTTCTTGCTTCTTTTTATCACGTGAATAAAATTCTTCGACGTACTATAATCGCGTATATAGTAAAGCATTATATTATTTATACATATGTAATTATATATTACCAAAATATATTTTTCGGAAATAGTTATTACTTGTAGTTTTAACGCCGAAAGCGCGGCAAGCGTATAATTATTGTGTATAATACTGTTCAAGGCTAATACTATATACACCTGGTCGCATGATATTTATTCTCTAATCTAGAGGATAGGTGAGGTGCGGCAAGGCGTGGCGGAACGACGCGACAGCGACGGCGACGCCGACGCCGAGTGCCGACGCCGTGAAACTCTAAGCGCCGCGTTGTACAGTTGGATATATCTGTTTCTGGTAGCCATACCGCGCGCTGGTTCAGTCAGTTAGTCAGTCAGTCAGTCTATAGTCTCAACTACGTCTTAAGTTTGTTGGCCTTATAAAGTCTCGAAATGTCTCAATCACCATACAACGCGATTAGCCAGGGTGAGTGTAATTGCGAGAAAAGCAGAATTTGAGACTAAAGAAAAATTGAAGACATGGAATAATACTAGTACCTACAAACGACCAAAATGAAGAGGGATTAATTTCAAGTGGTTTTTCGACGATATATAATTAACACGTGCATGTATACCTATATATTAGGGTGTGCCAGAAAAAGTTTTCTTTTTTTTCTTCTTTTTTTTAATCCACTACATCAAAAATCAAAGTGGTTTTTATGAAATAAGAAGCCTCGATAAAGGAGGGCACTGAGAAAAAATTCGAATTGGTGTCTCAGTCGACCAGAATTCATATACTGATGAGGTACCTTTTAAACTTCCCTTTTTGGCAATTGAAATATTACATGACATTCAGCTGTTTCAGCATGTGGTATAATAGTAATAGAAAAATGATGAACAAAAATTGTTAAAAATTGAGCTGTGACATGTACCTTTTTTTTTTTTTTTTTTTTTTTTTTTTTTCAATTTTGTTCTCGGAACATCATTTTTTATTAATCTATTCCCCTGTGACCATCTTGTGATTTTATTCAATTTGATTTGAAATTTTAACTCGCTAAAGGGGGTTTCGGTCAATTGAGTCTAGCAGGTGCCTCAATCATTATGATTTTCTGGTCGACTGAGACACCTTTGAACATTTTTTTTTTTATCAGAGACCCATAATAGATGAAAGCACTCATTTTTTACATGGGAAACGAGAAATTAAAAAAATGTGAAAAAATTTTTTTTTTTTGGCACACTCTAATACCTAAATATCCTAAAAATACGTCGGAGGTGTTGTTTCTGAAAAATGAAAGTGCGCAAACCGCGATGAACTCGATTATTATTAACATTGCAGTAACATTGCAATATTGGGTGCTCTGTGGGAAGTAATAATGGACGATGTAGTACATACAATGTGAAATCGTGTGACAGTTTCGTCTTTTTTTTTAGACTTGTTGTTGATTCATGGTACATTCAGATGGCCGTTTCACCTTGTTCCATATAAAAACTGATATTCTAGTATCTTTCCAAGGCATCCATATGGTGGTTTGATTCCACGAATAGTTAAAAATATACAAGATTGAAGAAGCCGCAAATATTGACGATTGAAAACTGCTTTACCGACAGAGATTATAGTTATGGCTGCTCTCTTGTTTGTTTATAGTATATTGTGTACCAAGGGCGTAAAGTGGGCTTTTTTAGACCTAGTGTGGAGTTTGCAGTACGAGTCAGAGGCGAGGTAGCACGAGTCGAAGACGAGTGCGTCTGCGAGCCGAAGACGAGTACTGCAACCACACAAGGTCAAAAAGCCCACTTAGCCCTGGTGCACACCATATTTTTTGTAACAGCACGATTTTCGCGTTTTTTCATCATTGTTGATAATTTTCATGAAAATATTGAAAAATAATTTAGCGGGCGTTTTTAGTTTTTATTTGCCCGCTTATGCTCAAGTAGCGGGCGTTTTCACTTTTTATTTGCCCGCTACTCGAGCATAAGCGGGCAAATAAAAACCAAAAACGCCCGCTGCTCGATTTAGCGGGCAAATAAAAACTGAAAACGCCCGCTGCTCTATTTAGCGGGCAAATAAAAACTAAAAACGCCCGCTGCTCGATTTAGCGGGCAAATAAAAACTGAAAACGCCCGCTCGTCTGAAAACCGTCACTTTAGGCCCGCTTAATGGGTAAAAAAAACGCAAAAATCGTGCATGTGTTACAAAAAAACATTTTCAGAATGCTTAAAATTCATCTCAAACCTCTTGCGTTGCGTGTATTGATTCTATTCATGCACCTTGTTCAATATTCAGTCAAATTATTGAATTAGGTACTCAACAGATCGGCGATCGGCGATCGGCTTGTAGATTCTAGTGTGTATTACCATCAGAGTAGACTGAATAAAATCGGTAGATTTTTTTTTTTTTTTCATAAATTCGGGATCGAGAATTGAATTGAAACTATAATCAATCGGTTTTACGACAGAATTGAATTATTTTTACACTTTTCTGTATCAGAAATGTTGAATCTTGAACCGATTTCTTAAGAGTCTCGTGCAATTTTTCGGAATTTCGGATCCTATCAAGAGGGAAAAAAAAATTTAACGTCCGATTTCGCGATACTTTTCGTTCTTCGATTATACTGCGTCATGTCCGCACGAACCCGTAACCGATCGTGGTTCTATATATCTGTTCATTTTTCGTATTCGAATCACGTGATGATAATTAATTGCACAAACCAAACGACCTCGAGAAAGAGAGAGAGAGAGAGAGAGAGAGAGAGAGACTGTTGGCATATTAAATTTTGCGATGAAAATCGTTATCTAAAAATAAAATCCTTATCTCCAAAAAAAAAAAAAAAAAAGAAAAGAACAGAAATAATAAGAAAGATGCGCAAAGATTTTTCTATTCAGTTTTATAATAATGAGAATTGTGTATGTGTGAATAAAAAATCGTATATTAAAATCGTTACTCAGTCTAGATTTGTGTTCTGCGCGCAGATATTAGTTTAATCTAGTAAACTTTGAACCTATGAGATAAATCGATTCGTTTTATAAATAACATATATATATATAGTTATAATTGCGAACCCACTGCTAGTTCATATATATATGAATGTGAAATAATACGAACCTTGAGTAAAAAGAAGAAGAAGAAAAAAAAAAAATATAAAAATAAATAAAAATAGCAATGGGATAAGAAAACGCGAACAAATATCACGCTACGATGAAATTTCTTGATAAATTTGACAACACTGAGGTTGAGAACCGTTTTAAATACCATCTATTTTGCACGCATGTGCGATATACGTGAATATTATACAAACGTATATATAAATATATATATGTAGATGTATATCTATATATATTCGTATACGCGTATTTTATATATCTATAGCTGAAATGTATATTCGAAGTAATGACGTAATCCCGAGTGTATATCTGGTGGATATATGTACAATACGATTGTAGATATACCCTGTATAGTAGGCGAGTTGAACAATAATAAAAATGATAGAAACGATGTAAACGGATTTATTATTTATTGTTAATTAATTATTATTTATCTGCGTAAAAAATTTGTATGTAAAAAAAAAAAAAAAAAAATAAAAATAAAAAAATTATCGTTAGCTAATTACAGCTATTTGATTTTAATCTGTTTTTACAGGACCAGCGATAATCCCTATGGATAATTACGGCGGACAACAACGCATAACACCGCCACCACAGGGTTTTTGTACTCCACGTCGTACTAAAATAATTATTGCTATTGTAATATTGACGATATTGTGGATCGTGTCTGTTGTAGTATGGGTTGTTGTTAAAATGATGGTTGTCAAAAAGATGGAGGAGCAAGCACGGGCAGATATCTATTCGTTTTCAAGGAATTATAATGATTAGCTATATATATATATATTCAGCCTTAACAATATTAATCAACTTCGATTCAAATTCAAATTTAAATTTAAAATTAATATGAAAAAGAAAAAGAAAAAGTAAAGTGAAAATGAACGTAAGTGCCTTTGAATTAAATCCCAAAATTATAATCAATCTTCACGAACAATTTTTTTTTTTTTTTCTTTTCATCAAATTCTTTCGTACAGTTTGGAAGAAATTTTTCAAGGAATTAGAATCTCGAAAAAAAAAAAAAAAAAAAATATTTTTATTTTACTGTGAATGATTTTTGTCAATTTTTAATTATTACCTCGATGCCTTTTCGAACTAATATAATCACTAATGGTCTTCAACGTTTTTTTTTTTTTTTATATATATATTCAATCACTTATATCATATGATTGAAAAAAACAAACTAATATATATATAAATATAAGAATCTGATAGTTTTTAGAAGGAAAAATTATTGTCATTATAAACTATTCTCAAATAATACATGAGGAGAAAAAAAAAAAAGAAAAAAAATTAAAAAAAAAAAAAAAAAAAAAGAAAAGAACTCAATTTTTTTTTTTTTTTTTTTTTTTTGAACACTCGAATTTTCTAATCTTGAATTATTCACGATAAAAGTACAGGAACTGCAATTATTCAAATGATTAGTTTTAGGCAGGTTATTTTTATATAATAAATTTAAAACAAAAAAATTTTTATATACATTTTTATACACTTATATATATATATATGCTATAAATGCTGCAGTCACACAAATGGACAGAAATATTATTTTAAAAAACGACAGCCGAATTATAAAAATGTGCTTTTGTATGTAGCTGATGCATACTTGCAGTTTAATAATTTCTGTATAAATGATAATATGATATGAATAATAAATGGATGTGATAAATAAGCAAAATGAATAAATAATATATAATTATTTGAATCTTCATTACCAAAATGTAATATCGTTATTAAAATTATAACAATATAGGATTTTACTGCGGTTATATAATAATATATTGTCTTATGAATTTTTGTAATAATTTAAGTTTATCGATTAAATTCGCCGATTTATTATATCAAATCGATTTATATATAATATAATATATACCTTATAATATATTATATTTATATATATATATATATATATAAGGCGAATTTGTTATTTTTCATATTTTTATTTCATAAGTTTTTAATGTGAAACACAAATGCAACAATATTTATAATAAAGAAAATTTACGAGGAAATATAATAATTAAACCAGAAATTAATTTTACCGATTTATATATATATATATAGGTATTTATATTTATTTTTATTCATTTATTTAGATGTATTTCAGGGATTGACTCGGTTGAAAATATGATATCAATGGATAATTCAACCCACCCACTTTTATATGTATGATAATGAATTTCATATTATTCTCGTTTACTCATATCGACGTCCGTTTTGACCCATCCAGCGAGATACGTCTGTTTCTTTAGGACCCGTTGATATACACTCCTCAAAAGTTCTTAAGGAACACCTATATTTTGCTTGAAAAAAAGACCAAATTCAAAACCTCGAATCTATGTCAAAAAAGCGCGCAGAGACTTCACCAAAAAATGATTTTGAACGTCTGAATGTCTACTTTAAGATGCTTTTTGTAGAATCGTTCTATCTGATGTTCTCTCTGAGTTGCATCTGTTTAAAGCGAACGGTCGAGACTCACGAACATGTTCCATGAAGTTCGACGACACGCACGGACTACGGAATTTTTTTTTCTCCCAACCCAAGGGTTCCCAAATGAAGCTGGAAGTTTCAGCTTCACAATGGGTACCTGGTCAGCTGTGTACGATTCTTGCTCATCGAGTTATTCAACTTCTAAGAAAAAAACTTCCCGGAAACTTTGATTACATGCAACGGACAACCAGATCATCGTAAAGAAATTTTTAAAAAACGAAATTGGAGCTCGAAATCTTCAGTCACCAGATCAGTTATTGGATTTCTTTTCTTAATCGACCTTCAAGCTCTAGCTTCTGTTTGAATTTCGATATCTGTTTTCGAAAAGTGATGCTTGCGCTTCGAAGCGTCATTGGTCCCCCAAAACTGAAAGCCTAGGTGGCTCCTGTCGCGATTGGATAGGTTTGAGCATGCTCTCTAAAACGCCGTTTGATTTTTTATTTTACGAATTTTATTTTAAAAGTTATTCAACTTTGAAAACCGCAAGGTGGTGGCAGAGTTAAGGAGGTTGGCTACCCAAATGCATATGTGAAGCATTCTTTATCAACCGGGCCACTTTTGTTTTTCAACCCCTCCAATTTTTTTTCGCAATCAGCCAGTTTGAAATGTTAGTCAAAAGGAACGACTGTGATTTTTTTCAGATTTTTTCAAGCGTCCGTTCAGGATTTTCAAGTTCCGCACAAATTTAGAGATGAGAGGGTGTAACCACCAGTACTTACGACCTTTTATACTTAATTGAATAATTTTCCAAATCTGTCTTTTTTGAACGCAATCTGACATTTTCGGCGGAAATACAGAAAAAAATAGATATGCCCTTTTAGTTTGATATACGTGGTAAAAGGTCGTATATTGGCGTATACGTCCTTACACCATTAGACACGCGATATATACCCGCATATACTCAGAAGAACCCATCTATACTCGCATATACTCGAAGAACCCATATATACCTACTCATTTCTGGAAGAACCCATATACCTGGATATTCACTCGAGGCATCCATAATATGTGTTCTATGTGACGGATAGCCTCCCAATTTTCAAAATCGATCGAAAAAAGTTTTGGATTTCAGAAAAAATGAAGTAAAGAAAAAAAAATGAAAAAATAAAAAATAAACAAAAAAATTAAAAAAAAAGAAAAATTGAAAAAAATTAAAAATTAAATGAAAGTTAAAAAACATTCCGGAAAGTTAAAGGCAAAAGGGCCTAAGCGACAGTCGCTTAGGACCTTTTGGCTTTAACTTTTCTTCGAATTACAGAAAAAATTAAAAAATATTTCAGACAGTTAAAGGCAAAAGGGCCTAAGCGACAGTCGCTTAGGCCCTTTTGGCTTCAACTTTTTTCTAAATTCCAGCAGACCAACGCCATAAGGGCCAATCTGACTGGCACGTAGGACCTTATGGTTTTACGTGTCTGACGTGTCGTTTCCGACGGATTTACGTGTTTCCGTCATGTCGGAAGCGAATGCCAGATTTTTGAAAATTATAGGTCCTTTTGGTTTTAACAAAACCAAAAATGGCTAAAATGGCGCTTATGCCCTTTTGCCATTAGACACGCGATATACACCTGGTAGCATGATATTTATTCTCTAATCTAGAGGATAGGTGAGGTGCGGCAAGGCGTGGCGGAACGACGCGACAGCGGCGGCGACGCCGACGCCGAGTGCCGACGCCGTGAAACTCTAAGCGCCGCGTTGTACAGTTGGATATATCTGTTTCTGGTAGCCATACCGCGCGCTGGTTCAGTCAGTTAGTCAGTCAGTCAGTCAGTCAGTCAGTCAGTCAGTCTATAGTCTCAACTACGTCTTAAGTTTGTTGGCCTTATAAAGTCTCGAAATGTCTCAATCACCATACAACGCGATTAGCCAGGGTGAGTGTAATTGCGAGAAATGCAGAATTTGAGACTAAAGAAAAATTGAAGATATGGAATAATACTAGTACCTACAAACAACCAAAACGAAGAGGGATTAATTTCAAGTGGTTTTTCGACGATATATAATTGAGGGGATGGGCGGAATAACGGTATAAGTCGGGTTGTACCGTTTTTCCGGAGATTGCATAAAAATGATCAGTGACCATAGATCTACATGAAATATTTATTTGATAAAAATGGGTTGAATATTGAGGGTTAAACTGAACAACATTCATGGAAGAACGGTATAACTCGAGTTATTCCGTTATTCCAAATATCTAGATGAAATGAGATGAAAACATCGGAGTGATGTTTTCGGATGATCACTTAAAACGCGAAATATTTCGGGTATGGAAACGTATTTTCGATAGCGCAGAGACTATTGAAGAGATATCGGACATTGCTTCAGCATCATCTCAGCTTATCATCGACAAAAATAGATGACCTACGAACTTTGATGAAATTTGTGTCAAACGAAGCGCAGCTGTGTTATCAGAATTAATATTTATATTTATATTCGGAAAATCATCTGCTAAAAATCGGGAGTAAACTGTCAATACGTAGTCTAGAATAAAAAAAAAAAACCGATATAGCTGGGGATATTCCACGCCAAATCGACTTGGCCCTGACCCTCGACCTCTCAGATCTAGTCCGCGATTTTTTATATCATTCTTCTGACTCTAAATAGCAATCAGATTTTTTTTTTTTTTTTTTTTTTTCAGATTTTTCGTTATAAATTTAAATGTCGCATGAATTTTCAAAGTTTTTTTTTCCAACACCTTTATGGCCGTGATCGAAAAATCTGGAAAAATGTTCGAAAATTCTGTGTCAAAAATGAAAATTTTTTAACCGAAATTCCTAATGTCTGGACTTTTGCTCCAACGTGTTTTTTTTTTAAATTTTTTTAATCATAATTTCACGTTTATATTCCAGAAATGAAAATATGTTTTAAAAAATCTGAAAGAATTTTTAAGAATCCTTGGCTATCGTGCGAAATATTCAAGCAGCAGTCCACGGTGTATTAATCACCGCTTCTATTTTTTTCAAATTTTTTCTTAGAAAAAAGCTAAAAAAAGAATAGATTGAAGAGAAAGTCCAAACATTATGAATTTTGGTTCAAAAATTTTCATTCATGACACAGAATTTTTAAGAAATTTTTCATATTATTTCGATCACGGCCATCGAGGTGTTGCAAAAAAAAAAAAAACTTCGAAAATCCATGACGCGCTCAAATTTATTTTGAAAAATTAAAAAAAAATTTGGTTTGCTATTCAGAATCAGAAGAATGATACGAAAAATCGCGGACCAGATATGAGAAGTCGAGGGTCAGGACCCGGTCGATTTGGCATGGAATGAGATGGAATGCCTCAGCTATAAACAGTTTCTTGTAGTATAATTGTTTTTAACTGTTCGTACTCATTGTCAAATTTTTTTGTGACCATAAAATTTGAGATAAGTGAAAAACAGCCCTGTTATCTGGAAGAACGGTATATCTCGAAAACTTAATTGTTCGTTCATTGTGAAGGGTTTGAACTTTTTGTGGTTCTATTTATATAATCAGAAGCATTATTATGTACTACCATGCTATGTTAAATTATATCAGGATATGTTGAGTTGATCATGGTTTCCTACGTTTTTCTCATTTATCTCGAAACTATGTTTTCCGAGTTATACCGTTATTCCGCCCATCCCCTCAATTAACACGTGCATGTATACCTATATATTAGGGTGTGCCAGAAAAAGTTTTCTTTTTTTTTTTTTCTTTTTTTTTTAACCCCCTACATCAAAAATCAAAGTGGTTTTATGAAATAAGAAGCCTCGATAAAGGAGGGCACTGAGAAAAAATTCGAATTGGTGTCTCAGTCGACCAGAATTCATATACTGATGAGGTACCTTTTAAACTTCCCTTTTCGGCAATTGAAATATTACATGACATTCAGCTGTTTCAGCATGTGGTATAATAATAATAGAAAAATGATGAACAAAAATTGTTAAAAATTGAGCTGTGACATGTACCTTTTTTTTTTTTTTTTTTTTCAATTTTGTTCTCGGAACATCATTTTTTATTAAGGGGGTATATACACCTTTAAATTGGTTGAATTTCTGAAAAACAATTTTCCTTTTTTTTTGAACTTGAAGACTCTGATAAAATTCAAAAAAATCATCATGTTTGGGGAGGGTTTGACCTTCATTATCCATATATTACATCATGTATTACTTCCAGTCTAATAGTGGCTGCGCTGAAGACAGGAAAATACAAAATCACTCGGTTGCCGTAAAGAATCAGACCCAGCGTTGGACCGATCTTGGAATTTTTGGTCCTCAATTGTTCATAAGACATGCCTCTATCAGATGAACAGAGAACTTTTTGATATTGCAAGAATTACTTGAGTTATTGAATTTTTTCGATTTTTTTTCTGAATTTGAAAAAAAATTTTGCTTATTTTTCTAATATTTCAACTAAAAATGGGTTTATCAAAAAGTTCTCTGTTCATCTGATAGAGGCATCTCTCCTGAATAATTCAGGACCTAAAAATCAAAGATCGGTCCAACGGTTGATTTTATTCTTTACGGCAACCGGTCAAAATAATGATTGTTCAGGAATCAACTTTTAAACTTTTTAGTTTTTTATTTTTTTTTTATTTTCTACTTCTCCTAGAGAAGGAAATGTAGCTACAGAAAATCAAGTTCTAAGATTTTGCTAATGATTAATATGCTGGATCCGCAGCTGCTCTCGCATCGATGTGTTATGAGTCGAGTCTAGACACATGTGCCAGGCGGAGGTTTGTAGTGAGTTTTGACCTGTTCTGTCCAACAACAGTGTCCGGTAGGTGTCCAGTAAGACTGCTAGAAAAAGAATGAATTGCGTCAGGAAAAAGCTGATCAAAATTTTTCAAAACATAAAAATCCTTCAAAATTCTTAAGGGGAAACTTCGGTGAAATTTTTGGCAAAAACAGGTTTTTTAATTCTTACAACTTTAAAAAGACGTGTATAAAGAAATCTCTGCAGCAGTTTTTGAATTATGTCAGTATAGATAGTGAAAAAAAAGTTTCAGCCTCCTGCGATGAAAGTGTAGACGCAAGGAATTTTTGACAGCGGTGAGAAAAATCTTCTTCGCAAGGTTCCTTGCGCTTACATTTTCATCGCAGGAGGCTGAAATTTTTTTTCACTGTCTATACTGACATGATTCAAAAACTGCTGGAAGGATTTTTTTATACAACCTCTAATAGCGATTTTCAAAATTTCACCGAAGTCTCCCCTTAATCTTCAATATTTTCGAGATTCAGAAAATGCTAGCACAATTTTTGTCAGTACTCCAAAAATTCTCCCATTTTTCATCGATCATACCTTTTTTCTTATAATATTTATCAAACTTTCGCAATTAATATATTATGGAAATACTCATCTTTTTAGAAATCTGAATGTGTAGTCTCCTGGCATCGATTTCAAATGCACTTTTTTGATGGATCATCTTCTTTCGATTCCGACGTCTCATCTCATCTCAGATATATACACTGTGTTCGTTCAATATTGAACATGACTATTGGTTTGAATTCGCAATGACAGCACGACTATCATGGAGTAGAAGGAGGCATATCTCCCTATACACGCTGTATTGAAAAAGTGGGACGAATTTTTCCCGTAATAGATGGCGCTGTTACCAGTAAGCAAGGTAAGCGCACACGGACTTCCTGTGAGCGGGAAATTTTCAACATGGAAAAACTTGAATTAAACATGTTATACGCAGACGCAGGCGGAAGTAGGCCTGCGCTTACTAAGAACAGCGCCATCTATAGCGTAGACCACATTTTAGGTTGAAGATATGCCTCCTTCTACTCCATGACGACTATTTACAAACAAGTAGACACCTAACCTCGAAAAAATGTATATCGCAGCCATGTGTTCTGTCAATTATTACAATTCAAAAGAATATTGAAAATTAAATATGTATAAAAATCATAATTACAAAGAATTGAAAAATCACAAAAAAAAATTCAAAAGCAAAATATATAAAAACGTCAAAAAAAGCAAGACAGTGGTGTTGGCGGTACTGTACAATATTTACGGGACCAATATGAGCGTCCGCGCGCCGCGCGGCGGCGCTTTTTCGCAATTCGGGACTGTCATGGCTGTAACTTTTCAAATCCTCTAGATTTTCGGACGCTAATTTATTTGCAGGTAAAGTAGGTCACTAGCATTCCAAAAAAAATATAAAAACAAAAACGATTTTTTGAAGATTCAAAGGTGTATATACCCCCTTAATCTATTCCCCTGTGACCACCTTGTGATTTTATTCAATTTGCTTTGAAATTTTAACTCGCTAAAGGGGGTTTCGGTCAATTGAGTCTAGCAGGTGCCTCAATCATTATGATTTTCTGGTCGACTGAGACACCTTTGAACATTTTTTTTTTTATCAGAGACCCATAATAGATGAAAGCACTCATTTTTTACATGGGAAACGAGAAATTAAACAAAGGTGAAAAAATTTTTTTTTTTTGGCACACTAATACCTAAATATCCTAAAAATACGTCGGAGGTGTTGTTCCTGAAAAATGAAAGTGCGCAATCCGCGATAAACTCGATTATTATTAACATTGCAGTAACATTGCAATATTGGGTGCTCTGTGGGAAGTAATAATGGACGATGTAGTACATACAATGTGAAATCGTGTGACAGTTTTGTCTTTTTTTAGACTTGTTGTTGATTGATGGTACATTCAGATGGCCGTTTCACCTTGTTCCATATAAAAACTGATATTCTAGTATCTTTCCAAGGCATCCATATGGTGGTTTGATTCCACGAATAGTTAAAAATATACAAGATTGAAGAAGCCACAAATATTGACGATTGAAAACTGCTTTACCGACAGAGATTATAGTTATGGCTGCTCTCTTGTTTGTTTGAAACATTTTCAGAATGCTTAAAATTCATCTCGAAGCTTTTGCGTTGAGTCTATTGATTCTATTGATGCACCTTGTTCAATATTCACTCAAATTATTAAATTAGGTACTCAACAGATCGGCGATCGGCGATCGGCTTGTAGATTCGAGCGTGTATTACCATCAGAGTAGACTGACTAAAATCGGTCGATTTATTTATTTTTTTCGTAGATTCGGGATCGAGAATTGAATTGAAACTATAATCAATCGGTTTTACGACAGAATTGAATTATTTTTACACTTTTCTGTATCAGAAATGTTGAATCTTGAAGCGATTTCTTAAGAGTCTCGTGCAAGTTTTCGGAATTCAGGATCATATCAAGAGGGAAAAAAATTTAACGTCCAATTTTGCGATACTTTTCGTTCTTCGATTATACTGCGTCATGTCCGCACGAACCCGTAACCGATCGTGGTTCTATATATCTGTTCATTTTTCGTATTCGAATCACGTGATGAAAATTAATTGCACAAACCAAACGACCTCGAGAGAGAGAGACAGAGAGACTGTTGGCATATTAAATTTTGCGATGAAAATCGTTATCTAAAAATAAAATCGTTATCTTCAAAAAAAGAACAGAAATAATAAGAAAGATGCGCAAAGATTTTTCTATTCACTTTTATAATAATGAGAATTGTGTATGTGTGAATAAAAATCGTATATTAAAATCGTTACTCAGTCTAGATATGTGTTCTGCGCGCAGATATCAAGAGACTCGGTAGAGTCTCGCGCCAAGTACATTAAAAAATTTTTTTTTTTAAGCGCGAGACTCAACGAGTCTATATACCCGAGAGGCAACTACCCTAACCTATACCGCGAATTAGTATCTTCGTTTTCTTTCACCTCACAACATACACGATTTCGAACTAATTTAATCTAGGATGTGGGCATGAAAAGCTTTCATTTAAGCCCTAGATCGATTAAATCGGTGTCAGGAGTGCTGATTTATGATTAATTACAGATTCTGATACCCCGTTTCCTCGTATAATAAAATCCTTCTTGGTCTTCAGACCAAGATCGTTCACACTTAAAACCATTCCCATAAAATCACATTTCGTTGCTAACCGCAGGGCGTATGTCCTATGCTTATACATAGAACATACGTTCTTACGCATCTGGGAATATGACATAGAAGGGAAAATCCACACAAAAATTCAGACCAAGATTCAAACCATTCCCATAAAATCACATAGTAGAAGGGAAAATCCACACAAAAGTTGTATAGAATGGCGTTAGTTCGACAGTCACAACGTGCTCAGCGCTGGTATCGCAGACAGAAACCGTCTGCAACACCAGCAGACGCGTATTGTCATTTCATTGCATGTTTTCGAATTCAAATCAAATAAAGAAAATAAAAGAAAGTACAAGCAATGATTAATAAATAATTAATAATATAAAATATGAAGGTACGAAAACCAATGAATACCCACCAAAAGCCCCTCAGCCTTGCATGACACAAGACTGTCAGATGACTATTATTAACTGACTATTACCGCTAAATTTTGTTCACTTATATACATTGTAGATTTGGCTTATCATTTATGAATGCAATTATCGGAGAAAACGTTTTTTTTTTAGGGATTCCAATTATTTAGCACGTTGCCGCCTAAGAAAGTCTGACAATAGAAAATCAAGAGAAAATTTTGAAGTTGAAAAATATCAGGATAGCATGATTTGATATAAGGACGGCATGGAGCCAGACCAAGAAAGCCGAGTTCAAGCGTTGCATTGCTACGAATTCCACTTTAAGCTCTATGTTAGGCTCATCTTTAAAGGCTCGTCTGCTCAGACCCAAATTGTGCGTCAACGTTATGCCATGGATTCCGACGAGTTCTATATTCTATCTCGGTATCCTCTAGTCCAAACGAGACTGTAAGTTGACGTTGTGCGTTGGACTCCGATAGGCTTTATTCTACACTTCACGACAACGTAGTGCTTTGACCTTCGGTGAAGATAATTTTTTAATACATTTTTTACAAACAGCTTAGACTCCGCTCGGAACGATCTCAATCAAATTCAGATTAGTGCTATCACGACAAATGGTTAGAATGAAAATACTTATTCAATATTAAAGAAATGATCGATAGACTTCCTCTTTCTCAGATGATAGAGATTTGTATTTAAACATGAAAATTATAAAAACCATTTATTTCTCATTTATATTTATTTATTCATTGCACAACCTTCTTTACGGATTGTTTAATTTTGTAGCGGGTCGCCGTATGAGAAGAGAGGATGATGAGAGAAAACGCTGAAGTTGCAAAATAACGAGGCAGTGTGATTTGATACAAGAAACGGATAGAGTCAGACGAATAGAGCAGAATGCAAGTGTTTGACTTCAAAAACTTTCATTTTATGCTCTACGCTAGTCTTGCATCAATAGGCTCAATCGGCTTAATTCTATATATTTCGATACCTTCTGTTCAGATCCGAATTCAAAGTTGACGTTATGAGTACGGGACGAGTACATGTTCTTTCTGCAGAGGACCTAGTTGCATTAAAAAAAAAAACTACCTAAGAATTGCAATACATATATCTCATATTTATATATATATTTAATCATGAGCAGCAACTATAACCCTGCGTGCAAGTGACTCCGCCATTGCCGGTCCCAGACCCAGATGAGACAGGAAGAGGGCTGTGCGCAGGGTTACACGTTCAGGCATATAGAATTATACCGGATTTTAACAAAACAATTCGTGGAACTTAATAAAAGAACACATGTTACGTCTGTCCACAAAAATTCGAGGCTCACAGAAGAGTATGAGCATACGTGTATATTATAACACTATTTTCATTCATTTAAAATTATACTACTACATTTAACATTGCTGCTTTTCGAGGATTCGGATGATACAAAAGGCATCACCGTATACATGCATTGAGATGTTTATAGGAACAATTGACAGAATGCTGACAACTGAGCAAGCCTCGCGAACGAATATACAGGAAAACCCAATCAAGCGAGTGTAGCGAGCGAGCACAATTATTAGATAGTTGAGCAAAATTGTCCAAAAAGTGGTGATATCAACCCCAAAAAGCACCCCTGGTGCAAAAACCTTTCGCCAAGTACATTAATGAGGTCACTACCCCCCAAAAAATCCACCAACCAAAATTCCTCCTCAACAAAATTGGTACTATAAAAATGTCTACTTACAAAAGGATTGAAATCAAATACAATTGCCAAGTACATGTCTTCTGTATAACAAAAGTTTACAACAGAAGAACAGAAAACTGAATAGTCTTGTATCGTTCACTCGCTACGCTCACTCACTCGATTGGCTCTTGATAATTACAGGAAAAAAAATCAGTAAAAAAAAAAAAATTTAGGGAGTGGTACTTGGCGGGCCATTATATCAATATGTATCAAACAAATGATACATAGACCGAAGTGAAAACTTTTTTACTTACTCATAAATGGCCCGCAAGTACCACGTACTAAATTTTTTTTTTACTGATTTTTTGCCCTGTAATTATCAAGAGCCAATCGAGTGAGCGAGCGTAGCGAGTGAACGATACAAGACTATTCAGTTTTCTGTTCTTCTGTTGTAAACTTTTGTTATACAGAAGACATGTACTTGGCAATTGTATTTGATTTCAATCCTTTTGTAAGTAGACATTTTCATAGTACCAATTTTGTTGAGGAGGAATTTTGGTTGGTGGATTTTTTGGGGGGTAGTGACCACATTAATGTACTTGGCGAAAGGTTTTTGCACTAGGGGTGCTTTTTGGGGTTTAATTATTATTTATCTGCGTAAAAAATTTGGATGTAAAAAAAAAAAAATAAAAAAATTATCGTTAGCTAATTACAGCTATTTGATTTTAATCTGTTTTTACAGGACCAGCGATAATCCCTGTGGATAATTACGGCGGACAACAACGCATAACACCGCCACTACAGGGTTTTTGTACTCCACGTCGTACAATAATAATTATTGCTATTGTAATATTGACGATATTGCCAATCGTGTTTGTTGCAGCATTGGTTGTTTTACCAATAATAGCTTTCAAAACGCTGGAGGAGGAATCACGGGCAAATATCTATTCATCGTCAAGGAATTATAATGATTAGCTATATATGCAGCTTTAACGATTAATCAATTTCGATTCAAATTCAAATTCAAATTTAAATTTAAAATTAATATGAAAAAGAAAAAGAAAAAGTAAAGTGAAAATGAACGTAAGTGCCTTTGAATTAAATCCCAAAATTATAATCAATCTTCATAAACAATTTTTTTTTTTTTTTTTTTTTTCTTTTTTCATCAAATTCTTTCGTACAGTTTGGAAGAAATTTTTCAAGGAATTAGAATCTCGAAGAAAAAAAAATATTTTTATTTTACTGTGAATGATTTTTGTCAATTTTTAATTATTACCTCGATGCCTTTTCGAACTAATATAATCACTAATGGTCTTCAACGTTTTTTTTTTTTTTTTTTATATATATTCAATCACTTATATCATATGATTGAAAAAAAAACTAATATATATATAAATATAAGAATCTGATAGTTTTAGAAGGAAAAATTATTGTCATTATTAGTACATTTCATTACGAGTAAGGAAAGGCTTTTTTGACGAAACGAGAGGTTTACGGCACGAGCCGAAGGCGAGTGCTGTAACGAGGTTCGTCAAATAGTATATTATGTGGCATGCCCGTAAACCAAGTGTTTTTCGGCGAGAATAATGATTTCAGGACGAGCTAAAGGCGAGCCGAAAGCGAGTTCTGAAATCATTATTCGAGTCAAAAACGGTTTACGGGTGCGCCCCATACTGTATTTTTTTCGAAATAGGCATGAAAAGTCACTTTGACGCCTGTTGAGATTCACTAGACGAAGAGTGAGGTTATGGTGCGATCTGTCGCACACTTCGAACCGCGCATCGAAACTGCCGTATAAAGACTTCATACGGCAGCTTTGGAATGCGCACTACGAACTGCGCATCCAGACTGCCGTATAAAGACTTTATAGGGCAGTTCTGAAACCAACCGTATAAAGTGACACTTTGTGGATCGAAAACAGGCGTCAAAAAGTGACTTTTCAATGCCTATGCCGAAAAAAAGCCTTTACTTACAAGTAACGATCATTATTTTTCATCAGGATTGCCGAAAAATCGCAACGAAGTTGCGATTTTGAGGCTAGAATGATGAAAAAACTATTCTCAAATAATACATGAGGAGAAAAAAAAAAAAAGAAAAAAAATTAAAAAAAAAAAAAAAAAAAAAGAAAAGAACACAATTTTTTTTTTTTTTTTTTTTTTTTGAACACTCGAATTTTCTAATCTTGAAACATTCACGATAAAAGTACAGGAACTGCAATTATTGAAATGATTAGTTTTAGGTAGGTTATTTTTATATAATAAATTTAAAACAAAAAATTTTTATATACATTTTTATACACTTATATATATATATATGCTATAAATGCTGCAGTCACACAAATGGAGAGAAATATTATTTTAAAAAACGACAGCCGAATTATAAAAATGTGCTTTTGTATGTAGCTGATGCATACGTGCAGTTTAATAATTTCTGTATAAATGATAATATGATATGAATAATAAATGGATGTGATAAATAAGCAAAATGAATAAATAATATATAATTATTTGAATCTTCATCACCAAAATGTAATATCGTTATTAAAATTATAACAATATAGGATTTTACTGCGGTTATACCGCGAGGACCAGGTGAAAGAGAATGGTCCATCCGCCCAGGCAGCTAATATTTCATATTTTTAGGGGGATAGCCACTCGTTGCACTGAAAATCCCTAGGGTGATTTTGGCGCGCGGTCGATGCAACACGGCAGCCATTGTTGATACAAGCTAGCTGACTGTCAATACATCGCGGAAGGTAGACAAGTGTGGTTATGTTCGTTTATTTGAAGGAAATGATAAATAAAGTGAATAAAACCTACGTGAATAAGCTATGGATATTTATTGATGCCTCAACCCCAGGATAGAATCAATAATTTTGTTCGAATTGGTTGTTCTCGATGAACTCTTTAATTCTGATAAATTTCCAGTTATAGCTTAGGTTAATTCGTTGATTGCATTAAGATATCATATAAAACTTATTGATCGATTTTTGATAAATATTCCTAGCTTATTCACGTAGATTTTATTCACTTTATTTATCATTTGCTTCAAATAAACGAACATAACCACACTTGTCTACCTTCCGCGATGTATTGACAGTCAGCCGGCTTGTATCAACAATCCCTGCCGAGTTGCATCGACCGCGCGCCAAAATCACCCTAGGGATTTTTTCAGCGCAACGAGTGGCTATCCCCCTAAAAATACGAAATATTATCTGCCTGGGCGGATGGACCATTCTCTTTCACCTAGTCCTCGCGGTATAATAATATATTGTCTTATGAATTTTTGTAATAATTTAAGTTTATCGATTGAATTCGCCGATTTATTTTATCAAATCGATTTATATATACTATAATATATACCTTATAATATATTATATTTATATATATATATATGGGTGGGGGTCGATATTTTGAAAGATCAGAATTCAGAACGGCAAAAAATTCGAATATTAAAAATTTGAATACAAAAATAACGAGAGACAAATTAATTAGAAATTCTTATTTTCGAAAGATCATTTCTTCGAATGACTTGTTCATCAGGTGGTCACCTGTCAGAACGCTGGTTTATTCGAAAGTGTATTTTCTGATCATTTTTATTCCGAATAAGTATAATGTAGAAAATATAAATGTATAAAGTCAATATTTCTGAATTTTTAATCTTTAGAGACCAGAAGTTCGAAAGACCCAAATCTCGAAAGATTTAAACTTCGAAAAATAATATTTCGAACGTATTTTCTCTGCGTAGATGAATTTTATTTTATTTTATTTTATTTTATTTTATTTTATTTTATTTTTTTTATTGTTTATTGAAACATCATCCAAAAAACCGTATGAAAGATTCGAGATTCTGACCTTTCGAATTTTCGGTCTGTCGCTAAAATATATTCGAATACGTGAAGATTCGAAGTCTTGACAATTCGAAATATTGAACTATTCGAATTATCAGACGTTTCGTTATCTGTTCAATTGGATATTTCGTCTTTCGCAATTTTGACCGTTCCAATTTTTTATTTTAGTACAAATATCTTTCTACATTTCGATATACGTAATTTTTTAGTTACTACTTGATAGGCCTTCTCTAAACTGGCCTTTTTGAATTTCGTACCATCGCTATTTTAAAATTCTAAATATTGGTCATTCGA
The DNA here is from genome assembly GCA_943736025.1 of Tenthredo mesomela. Lineage (NCBI taxonomy): Eukaryota > Metazoa > Arthropoda > Insecta > Hymenoptera > Tenthredinidae > Tenthredo > Tenthredo mesomela. The sequence goes on from OX031017.1 coordinate 2,850,780, forward strand.
AATATTGGTCTTTCGAAATTTCGACCCCCACCCATATATATATAAGGCGAATTTGTTATTTTTCATATTTTTATTTCATAAGTTTTTAATGTGAAACACAAATGCAACAATATTTATAATAAAGAAAATTTATGAGGAAATATAATAATTAAACCAGAAATTAATTTTACCGATTTATATATATAGGTATTTATATTTATTTTTATTTATTTATTTAGATGTATTTCAGGGATTGACTCGGTTGAAAATATGATATCAATGGATAATTCAACCCACCCACTTTCATATATTTATAATAATGAATTCCATATTATTCTCGTTTACTCGTATCGACGTCCATTCTGACCCATCCGGCGAGATACGTCTGCTTCTTTAGGACCCGTTGATATACATTATACGTATATGGGGCATTCCACGCCAACTCGACCAGTGGCAAACCCCGACCATCTCAAAATCATTTCATTTTTTTTTCTAACATCCTACTCGGTAAAAAACGCGACCTGAATTTTTTTCAAATTTTTCCATCAAACCGTTCATTTTTTATAAATATTTCAAGTCGATTGCGAATGCCCATTTTTAAAAATCTTAAAAAATTCTCAATTTTTTTTCTATTTTTTTATCACCGAATTCGGAATTTTGAAATTTTTAAACCCAAAATTAACACAAGATCAAATCTTAAGCGTCAAATAAGGGTCAATTTACTTGTAAATGTTCGGTTACTAACTAGAGTGGCGCATCATCGAATTGGTGGAACCGAACATTTACAAGTAAATTGACACTTATTTGACGCTTACGATTTGATCCTGTGTTAATTTTGGGTTTAAAAATTTCAAAATTCCGAATTAGGTGATAAAAAGATAGAAAAAAAATTCGCCCCACGTTTTTCTGACCGGGAGATGTTTTGTGTCATTCACTGGATTTTTTAGAATTTTTTCAGATTTTTAAAAATGGGCATTCGCAATCGACTTCAAATATTTATAAAAAATGAACGGTTCAATGGAAAAATTTGAAAAAAAAATTCAGATCGCGTTTTTTACCGAGTAGGATGTTAGAAAAAAAAAAATGAAATGATTTTCAGATGGTCGGGGTTTAACACTGGTCGAGTTGGCGTGGAATGCCTCATACATATATTTTATACATTATATTATTAACGATGAACACATACCTATAAAAAAAAGGAAAAAAAAAAAAAAAAAAAAAACGACTCACACAATGCAGATCCTCATATTATTTTCATCGCTATATCACGTATTTGATTTATCAGTACTTGAATTAGTGATAAGAATATTGATATATAATATGATTATTAAAATATTTCATATAAGTCACCGGAATTATTTTCGAGGAAAATCGATGATCGTTGCATGCGAGAGTCTTCGAAGTTCACTTGAATTTGTCCGAACTTGATAATATAATATATGTATAATATTTATGGGATATTTAATTCAGAAACAGGAATTCGACGAATTCATCTTGTTCAACGCAAATAATTCGGAAGTTTACGTTCTGATTAAAATCCAATAAAAAAAAAAAAAAAAAAAATAAATAAATAAATAAATTGCAAAATGAGTTCATCGGTGGACAGATCGATCAGTTATCTTCTTTTTTCGTAATCTGGAAGTCTAAAGTTTCTTTATCTCATATTAAGGTGTGCTTCCCGAAACACTGAAGCAACGGCTATATCAGTGATCTCTGATAAATCGTAAACTTCGATATTATTCGTGGGGACAAAACTGTGATCCACCAACCACGACTGATCGCGTCGTACCTATTCTGTATAATTTTTTTAAACTGAATCAGGAGCTCATTCGAGTTTTAAGTCTTGAGTTGGTTGGTCAGGTAGAATCTGGACATATATCAAACATCGTACAGTACTGTCGATCCTGGTGAGTGCCGAGAGATAGAGAGTAGAAGTAAAAAGGTAGAATTCGCGATAGAAAAAATATTTGAACCAGTAATTCATTTTATTATAATAAAAAAAAAGTAAAAAAAAAATTATTTTTGACGATTGTTTACACCTCCGCGATTAAGTGAGCCTCAAAGTGTGATTTTTCGATCTTGATCGAGATGGAAAAAAGCAACGAAATTGATAAAAAAAAAAAAAAAAAAAAACAACGAAAAGTCGAATGGAATAATCGCGCGGTTTTTGATTCTTTGCGTTATTTTTCGATTTCTTATTTTTCATTTTTTCGCGGTTTTTCAATATACTAAATTTGATATATTTCGATAGTATTGAGATTCTTAGGAAAGAGCAACAGGTCTTTCTGGTGAATATATCATCGACTAACCTGGTCTTTTGCTTCATCTCCTACGATGATGACCGCCAAAATTAGGCCTTGAAATCGAATTCACGTTCATTTCAATGACTGTATAGATTCCGTCATGGTATTAAAATACGAATTAGGTAACTAACGGATCAGCAGTTGGCTGGTAGATTTACGTGTCTGTTATCGTTGGAGTAAGCCGAATAAAATTGGTAGAGATTTTTGGTCGATCGGTTGACCGGTTTTTAAACTGATTGAATTTTTTTCGGATCTTATGGATCGTAGATCTTGAAAATGTAGAATTTTTCAACAAATTAGTTTCGGTTCGATGGGATTTATTCGAAAGAAGTTAGGGGCTAAAAGTTAACGCCGATTTATTGGGATCCTTTTAATTCTTCGATTCCTTTTTATTTCTTTTTTCTTCTTCTTGTATTCGAATCGTGTGAAAAAATAATGAAACAATTTGAACGACCTCGAACAGTTTAAAATAGAGGGAAGAGATACGTATGCGAAATTGTTGACGTATCAATGTTTCTGATAACAATCGTCACGTAAAAATTTGAGAAAACAGAGCGATCAGACGCCCTCGACATTTCAGTGTGCTAGTGCGTAAGAATTTACGCTTATCTTCTTGAAGATTGCTGGTGATCTTTGCAGAAGTGCTAGTGCGTAAGAATTTACACTCATCTCTGTGAATTTTGTACCCGCAATAATTCAATCCGTATGAAAATAATTTTTTTTACTAATTTGAGAACGTGCTAATGAACATTAGGTTGTCCCTCAAAAGGGGTGCTGTCGAGTTTTACTCCTTCGTGTGGCTTAATTGCTTCTAAATAAATTTGAAAAAAGTTCTGCCAAAGCATTTTTCTCAACTTTGATTCCCAGTGGTGCCGGCAAGCTCATTCTTTTTCCCAGTTTTAATAACGTGGGTTTTTAGTGTAAGTCTAGTCATCATTGATTTTCTGAGCCAGCTGAGTGTTTAAAAAATCTAATGAGCACGGTGAGACGGCTTTTAGGGTCGCTGAATACAAATTTGATAACAAAATTTCAAAATTCCCAATGGCAGATCCAATATGACGGGTAAGAACTTGAAAATGGGTGTCCTTGGGTTTTGGGGGTTGCTGAATTCAAATTCAACAACAGAATTCCAAAATTCAAAATGACGGACTCTGAAACCCTACAACACCCATCTTTACGAGGATCTGACCATTTCCAAATTTCGATCTACCATATTAAGCCCACGATTGGAACCAATTGAGTCACTACTGCACGGAGGAATAAAACCCGAAACACACACCTTTTAAGGGATACCCTAATGAGCACGAACATGGAAAAAAAATCCAACAGAATTGAACGAGACATGAAATAATGAAACCAGACCTGGTCTGACACGTTGACAAAATTTGTGATCAATCTTCGCACTGCGGTTGGCCACTGCTTATCAGCCACTTCTCTTATACTAAGCATACGTAAAAGAGTATTCCGTTTCATGAGGTCATCCGTATAGCTGATTTGTTCGTATCAATTTTATCAGGGCCAGCAATAATTACAATGCAGAACTACGGAGGATCGAGACAGCAGCCGGTAACAGCACCACCAGTTCCATGGTGCAATCCACGTCGCACAATAATCATCGTTGCTATTGTGGTACTGACGGCATTATTCCTCGTCGTTACGATAGTCTTTTCGTCTTCCTAACTGACCAATTTGGACATAACATATGATGGTTAAAAATGCAACCATGTCAAGCATGCATCTGTCTAGTCAGTATTATGGTGTTCACATTGTTTTGTCATGTGTTATTGATTTATGAGACTCCTGAGGGATTTTACCCTGTATATCAAATATTATATATAATATAACGTGAAGTGTTAGAGGCTTTTGTACAATATTCAATAAAAGAAAGAGAAAAAAATTAAAATTATGATACAAAAGCGCACAACGGTTGCCAATTTTTTATTTCATGTAAAACTTCTTGTGTACTCAGCCAGTCGATGTTTCGATGTCAGTTCTTCGATGTCAGAAGGACTTCGGAGAATTCGATTACATAAACTAACTGCACAAAATTAATTATTGCGTAATGTATAGGAATTGGAAAAGGCAATAACAATGCAAAAGAGAATGAATAAACCTAAAATAAAGTTGTACGATCAGATTCCACTGATTCGATTTCTGTTCTTCAAAATTAACGAACAGACAAAAATAGTTTGCGAAAGTAGAAAATCGTATAATCCACTTCAAAGAATTAACTTGAGATTATTTGAGTCGTATTTCCAATATCAAGAAGTTGTTTGTTCACTTGATATCAGTTTATCGTAAAGGTACTTAAAATTCCATAGTAAGTAGTAGCTATCTCCGCTGATCCAAGCAATGCCATGCCAAAAATATGTGAAAATTAATATTTTCACTATTTTTAAATTAATTATCATTACACATTGATTTTTTTTTTTTTATCAAACGTTTTTGTATTTCTTCCATCTTTTTTTTCTTCGAAAACTCGGTATCAGTATTGTTTACAATACGAAAAAAAAAAAAAAAAATAACGAATCAAAGTTCACTTGAATTTATTCGAACTGTATCACCCGTATTCATAGACATTTCAGTAGCCTACTAACTAATAATAATTCGGAAGTTCACGTTCTGATTAGAATTCAATAGAAGAAGAAGAAAAATTGTAAAATGAGTTTATCGATGGATAGATCGATAAGTTACGTTCTTTTCGTAATCTGGAAGTCTAAAGCCTCTTTATCTGATATTAAGGTATGCTGCCCGAAAAACTTGAGCGACGGCCATATCAGTTATCTGCGATAAATTGCAAACTTCGATTTTTATCGTGGAGACTAAACCGTGATCTACGACGGATCGCGTCGTACCTGTTCCGTATAATTTTTTAAACTGAATCAGGAGCTCATTCGAGTTTTACATCTTGAGTTGGTTGGTCAGATAGAATCTGGACATATAACAAACATCGTACAGTACTGTTGACCCTGGTGAGTGCCGAAAGAGATAAAGAGTAGAAGTAAAAAGGTAGAATTCGAGATGGACAAAATATTTGAACCAGTAGTTCATTTGATTAAAAAAAAAAAAAAATAAAATAATTCTTTTCGACGATTATTTACACCTCCGCGATTAATTAAGCCTCAAAGTGTGATTTTTCGAACAATTTACCGCCAAAGTGTCGACGATTAAATTCGGTGGAGAAAGGAAACGAAATTGATAAAAACAAAAAAAAACGGAAAGCCGAAAATTAGTCAAGTCGAATGGAATAATCGCGCGGTTTTTTATTTTTTGCGTTATTTTTCTATTTTTCTATTTTTTCGCGGTTTTTCAATATACATTTCATATATTTCGATTGTGTTGAGATTCCAAGGCGAACTTTGGGAGGCTTGAGATACATACGTGAGAACAATCAAGAGCAACAGGTCTTTCTGATGAATATATCATCGACCAACCTGGTTTTTTACTTCATATTTCACGATGATGACCGCCAAAATTAGGCCTTGAAGTCGAATACACGTTCATTTCAATGACTGTATAGATTTTGTCATAGTATTGAAATGCGAATTAGGTAACTAACGGATCAGTAGTTGGCTGGTAGATTTACATGTCTGTTATCGTCAGAGTAACCCGAATAAAATTGGTAAAGATTTTTGGTCGATTGGTTGACCGATTTTTAACCTGATTGAATTCTTTTTGGATCTTCTGTATCGGAGATCTTGAAAATGTTGAATTTTTAACTAATGAGTTTCAGTTCGATGGGACTTGTTCGAAAAAAGTTAAGGGGTTAGGCCACTCTAGAATTTTTGAAAAACCTTTATTTTTTTATTTTTTTTTATGGTCCCCTAGGACCTCAAAAATAGTGTCCTAAAAGATTATGGCCGGGAAAAATCTTCAAGTACTCGGTTTTCGAATTTTAGTACACTCAGCAACAAAATTAACGGCGCACCCGGCAATCGGCGAAATAATGCCGACTTTCAAAATGCTGTAACTCAATGAAAAATGGTAAAAAAAAATCATTCGGGAAAGCATTTTGAAGATTGAAACTTCATCTTCAAGACGGTTTTTGAAAATTTTTCCTACGGCCATTTTTGACGCCATGGCATAGGTTTGAGTGCCGGATTGCGAAACGCCAGAAAAAAAAAGTTTTTCAAAGTTTTTCAAAGTTCTCTACGGGGCGTTAAAAAAATCGCAGAGAACTTTCGAAGCAGCCATTTTGTAGCCTGAAATCTACTCTTCCAAATGGTTCCTAGAAATTTGTCGCACGATTTTTTCTCACCGAGTTTTTCAACTTTTGGTAAATTTTCATGATTTTCTACTACTCAAAACTTCAAACGCGTTTATCTCAAAACCGCATTTTTTAAGTTGGCCGGAAACATAACTCAGACAATTTTCAAGCGATTCACTTGAAACTTCGAATATATCTTGAAAAATACATTGTCTATGGAAGTACATAGGATTTTTTTTTTATATTGCACAGTTAATTTGTTATTAACACTTATCTGACGATTTTTTAGGCAAATTTTTCACTTTCCACTTTAGAAGTGCACCATTTCGCCAAAAATCAATATAACGAAAAAATCCTACGTACTTCTATAGCAGTTATTATGTATAATCGATAAAAATTCATTGGCTTATCATAATTCAAAAATTACCGGAGCCGTTCGTCCGGCCGTGGACCCTAGAAAACCGGAGACGTCATCGCAAAAACGCTGCACAGCCGCCATTTTGAAATCAATCGCTCTAAAAAAATTACTGTATACAGTCAGTGATATGTATAATAAACACCCATTTTTGTGGACTCGATTTATTTTGTAGTATTTCTGAAAAAAAATCCTCAAAAAGCCTATTTTTTTCGGCCTCTAGAGTGGCCTAACCCCTTAAGGTGCTTTCCTAGGCAATTCCACCAGTCCTGAAAACATCGTGAAAAAATGTGATATTAAACGGAATATCTCTGCCTGGGCACCGAAATCAATGAAACAAAATACGTCGCGCAATTCTATGTGCGACTCCGAACATGTACAGCCCAAAAAATGTTCGTTTTGCGCGGAAATAGAGAACATATCCATGAAAAACGGTTTTAGAAACGTTTTTCATGGATATCTTCTCTATTTTCGCGCAAAACGAACATTTTTTGGGCTGTACATGTTCGGAGTCGCACATAGAATTGCGCGACGTATTTTGTTTCATTGATTTCGGTGCCCAGGCAGAGATATTCCGTTTAATATCACATTTTTTCACGATGTTTTCAGGACTGGTGAAATTGCCTAGGAAAGCCCCTTAAGGCCCATCCCTAGTCGCCCACCTCCTTTTCGTCGAAATGTGTCACATTTCGATTATTATCCGAGCCCAGGTGTAAAAAACGCAAAAAAGGCCAACTTAGCGCAAATTCTATTTCAATTCCGAACACATACGTCCAAAAAAATGTTCGTTTCATGCGAAAATAGAGTCCACAGATGGTTTTTACATTGTTACAAAGTTATTCGAATTCGATTTCCTCGGCGAACAATGTAAAAACCATCTTATGAACCACTTCTCTTATACTACGCATACGTAAAAAAGTATTCTGTTTCATGACGTCATCCGTGTAGCTGATTTGTTCGTATCAATTTTCTCAGGGCCAGCAATAATCCCAATGCAGAACTACGGGGAAACGGAACAGTATGGGATACCAACACCACCAGTTTCATGGTGCAATTCACGTCGTGCAAAAATCATCGTTGCTATTGTGATACTGACAGCATTATGGATCTTCGTTGTGACAGTCCGTTTTCTTTCTATGTGAACAATTTAGACATAACATATGGTGGTTGAAAATGCAACCATTTCGAGCATGCATCTGTCTAGTCAGTATATGCTGTTTACATATTGATATGTCATGTGTAATTAATTTATAATTAAAAAATAAAAGTACAATAGAAGTCGGAATTTTCTTAGCTCACAAAATGTCGAAAAATAGAATTGGTTGTGCAGTAAAAGCTTGTAGGAATAAGTCTTATAAAAATGTTATTGTTATGTATCATGCGTTTCCAAATAGCCTGCAGGTGATCGTTTGGTTGCAATTGAAATTTATGTTAATAATGTTGAAAAAGTACCCAAATAAATTTCAAAAATGAACATCGATCGGTGAGTCCGAGTTCTATAGTTCACAAATGGGATAAGGATGATTAAGGAAACGCATTATGAATTATTTTTCAAATTTTTGGGACTCTTCACGGTCATCTGAAACGCTGAGTTTTTGTGTAAAAACTGCATCGATAAAATGTAGGAAAAAAGTTGAATTGTACTGTTCGATTTTTTTTTAGCAATTTCGTCAAAATCAGCCAATCGACGAATCGCATTCCCTCATGAAACTCCCGATGAATTTTACCCTGTATATCAAATATTAGATATAATATAATGTAAAGTGTTAGAGACTTTTGTACAATATTCAATAAAAGAGAGAAAAAAAAAAAAAAAAATTATAATACAAAAGCGCACAACGGTTGCCGATTTTTCATTTCACGTAAAACTTCTTGTGTACTCAGCCAGTCGATGTTTCGATGTCAGTATTCTTTGATGTCAGAAGGACTTCGGAGAATTCGATTACATAAACTATAACTGCACAAAATTAATTATTGCGTAATGTATAGGAGCTGAAAAAGGCGATGACGATGCAAAAGCGAATGAATAAACCTAAAATAAACTTTTACGATCAGATTAAACTGAGTCGATTTCTGTTATTCAAAATTAACGAACAGACAAAAATAGTTTGCGAAATTAGATAATCGTATAATCATACTTCAAAGAATTGAGATTACTTCAGTCGTATTTGCAATATCAAGAAGTTGTTTGTTCACTCGAAATCGGTTTATCGCACTGATATATATAATATATATATATATATATATATATCAGTGGTTTATCGTCAAAATACTTATTGCCAAGAATTTTCGCATCTGGAGCATCCCCAAAAAATTTAGCCAAATCTGTTTGTCCCATGAATTAATCCGTACCGGTCAAACAATCGTTTGACAGATTTTTCTCGCTGATTGTAAACTCGCGCATCATTTTGGGACTCAGGTATCGTTTCTTGATCGAAAAATTAGGCAACAAGACGAATAGCAATGGGCATGGTAGATCGTCAATTTCATCTTGATCACCTGGTAAACCGATCGGGATTAAGAACGATGTATTTCATTGCCGATTTTTCGAAATTTCGGACTGCAGGCCAGTCCACGTATCTGTTTGCAATTGTTTGGAGCAATTTTATGGCACCCGAGAAACCGGCCTCCTCTTTATTTCATCGCTTGGCACGGCGTTGGGTCCGTTGGAATCGTGAGTCTTGGAGCGGTGGCCTGAAGATCGTGGCGTGGGGAAGCCACGCCGTAACCTTCGTGCGTCATACTCTATCCAGTTTTCTTGGCGTACTCTGCGCTCAGTCCAGTTTTGCGTCTTGAATCGGGTAGCCAGCCACATAATATTCTCAACATGACTCCAACGACGAACAGTGAAACTTATACCGGCCATGGTGAGTTCATACGCAAAATCGGTTCGAGATAAAAATCGAAATTGAAAAAAAAAAAAAAAAGCGTTCAACGAATGGTGTTCAGTTAAAAGTGATTTTTTCCAAAATTATTTCAACACATGGAGCTGTTTTCGTGTCATTTTCGCGGTTCCGCGGAACGGTTAGTGAAGTCTCAAATTGTAACGTCGAATGGAATAATCGCGGCGTGCTCTATCCGCGGTTTTTGCTTTTTTGCTTATTTACCGGTTTTTGAATATAAGTTCCATAAAAATTGACGCACAATGAAGGAAAAGGATTGAGTATTTGCATTATTTTTATACTATTATACGCGTTCGTATTAATTGAAAACTGAGATTAGTGGACATTTCCGAATAATCGTGACGTTGTCTGAAAAAAATTACGCCGTGGTAGATAAAGTGAACCCGAAGTCTCGGCTGTGGAAGAGATTGTAGAGAATATTTACACGAATAACGCAGTATGCGTTGTATATATTATCCAAATCCATTTATATCGATCGGTTTACTTGTTGATTGTGCTCATTTCTTAGTATACTAATCTCATGAAATGAACTACGTGCTTATCGGATCGGCAACCCGCCAGTAGAGTCGAAGGTCCCCTTATTTTCCGAGTCAGCTAAATCAAACTGGAAACTTTATTGCAGCAATATTTTTGATGGGAATTTTTAATTGAAAAAGTAGCGATTTCGAACGACCCAAACGATCCGAACGTTCTCGATCAGCTGACGGAATATCATGACATCACAAGTTCTTTTCCGAAATAAAACTTGGCATGAATGCAGTTTTGCGACAAAATTAAGGATCGGATGATTTGCAGAGATAATTCGAGATCCTGTACGGTTCAGAGACAGAACTGGAGATAGCATGATATCCCAGTCACTTACCGATCTGTAAAAAACCATATTTGAAATCGTCTATGGGTAATTCTCATTTTGTAGGTCGAAAATTGGTGATTTCGTGAAAACGTCTTTTCATTATAAATTATGGTACATTTTTCAAGCTTAGGTCTTACTCTATAAGAAAAAAATAGTCGCTGAGCTAAGAAGAAGAAAAAAAAAAAAAAAAAAAATTTCAAAATCGAAAAAAAAAAATTTCAAAAATTTTCAAATTTTTTCAAAAATTACAAAAAACTAAGCATTCAATAAAGCCATACTCATATATTGTAAAATTGTCACTTTCGTGGGTCAATGGTCATATCCGTGGATAGATTTTTTTATCCACGGAGCCATGGAAGTGACTCCACGGAAGTGACATATTAATGTATTAGAATTTAAAAAACATGACCTCTAAATCAGACATGTAGTTAATGACTTTGCATTTCGTTTATCATGCAAAAACGCAATTCAATCACATATTCAAAGTTTGATTAATGAAAATTACATATCTTAAAACAGCTGCCACGGAAGTGACAGTTATGCTCGACGAGTTGTGAGAATAAAAATTTAAGTCAAATTTTCTTCTTGTGATTATGACATCGGTATAAATTGACCATTGGCTTAAGATGGCGGGTCAGTACTGTGTCTATAGCCATTTGGGTTAGGTTCCCCGCGCAATATTTTTTCAAATAAGAGGGGTGTGACATAGGTCCATGGAAGTGATAAAAAAATTGATCACAAACTTTGATATGACGGTTCATATTAAAATCTGTGTAACTTTAGACATTATATTGTTTTATTTAATGAGTTATTCATCGTAGTTGATATTGGCTCACTTTTGAAGTGAATATTATGAAGAAATAAAGACTTTTGATTTTTTTTCTTCACGAAAGCGGGGAAGTCACACCCATGGAAGTGACATTTTTGATGCTTTGACGCTTAATAAAAGATTAACTGTGAGGCTTATTTACATGAATTTAGCTTGAGAGGATAGTATTTCATCTATATTTTACTAAAATAAATAACCAATCCCATAATTGAGTACTGAAGTGTAAAAAATGGGGTGCACGCAGATTTTTGTCGAAAATGAGAATTACCCCTATATGACGTACCCAACGAACTTATTTATATTTTTTAAATTCTAAGACCCTATAGCTAATTTTATGATTTTTTTTTTTTTTTGTACCGATTTTTACAGAGACAGTAACGATACCGATCCAGAACTACGCTTCACAGTCACCAGCGACAATAGTGTTACCTGCAGAGCGGTCGGGGAATTCTCGCCAAACAAAAATCGCAATAGCTGTTGTCATTCTAACGATATTATGGGTCATTGCCATCTGGGCCCAATTTAAACGGCTTAGCCACAGATGAACATTGTCTAATAATTATTTTATTTCTGTAATTAATTAATTTTAATTTAATTAATTCAAGATTTTTTTATTCGTTTTATATACTTCATGACATTATTTTACGATATTATATTATATAGATATATATATATACGTGTGGAATTCGTCCGTTGGAAAAATTCCCTTCAAATATGTATGCACATATAAATTATGTGCAACTATATTCCTAAGTAACAATTTATGTAAAAATATGATAATACAAAATTAGGAGCAAAAAAAAAAAAAAAAAAAAAACTGTGGATATTCGTTTATCAGGATATTCTGATTTTTGGACTTGTAATTTTTTTATACGATTTTGAATAATTCTTTTTCATTTTTTCTAAATTTTTTTAAGAATTTACGAACAATATATTCATTCGATCAGCAATCTATAGATGCTTTAAAAATAAAAACTTTCCAATATATGATAGTTAAGATAAGACATTCGTTATAATACTAACATTATGTTTAATTAGAATTTAAATTATCTGAGCGCTTTTGAAAAATTAAAAATAAAATAAAAATTATGAACACTATATTAATTTTTTAATTATTATATTTCGCACTGTTTCAAAGTTTGATAGTGTTGTACGCACTATATGATTGAGCTACGTAGAAAAATTCTTGACCGTGGTGATTGTAGTTAGGAGGTAAGTTATCGGGTGTAGACGGTCACTAGTATCAAAAAATTTATATGATTAAGGTTTTAATTTTTTCTACACATTATCAAATAAATGAATTTTTTGACTTGTAATTGTCTACCTATAATTAGCGATTTACAGATATTTTTAGTTTTTTCAAAAAAGGTTCCGAGATTTACGTAAATTCAAGATGTAAATGTTCGCGATTCACGATTTTCAAACAGTTGTTGGTTGATGGTTTTTTCAGGATAAAATACCCACGTCCGTCTTTCGACTGTCTTGCAAGAAAAAAAACTACTACCTACGTCATTCGATAAAGTATATATATATATGACGTCAGTCTTCTTATAGACACTTTTACGAAATACGGTGCCATTCAAGGAAGTCTGAAGCTGCGATTATTCGATGAATTTTCCGGCCAGGTATCACCTATTATTGAGTTCAACGGAAAAAATTAAACATAAACGAAAAGGAAACGCGGAAAATGTATTTTTTGCTTGTTTTTTTCTCGGTTTTTTAATATCCGATCGAAATCAAGTATTGATAATAATCTTTGATAATGCGGACTGCGAAGAGGAGAGAGTAAAAAATATTTAGCTGGACATATTCGGATGGTTCTTTAGATGTGGAAAATACCGATGAAAATTTTATGTGAAATCGCCTAAGGCTGTGCGTCATACGAACGTCACACCACAACTGCTACTGACTTCACTTGGCAAGGCTTACTTCCTGTAGGAAGCACACTTCACATGTCTAATGAATGTCCAAGTATTGTTCGTCCTTTTCTTCTCTATGAACTGAAATAAGTTAGTTGCTCTGCGATTCTCGAAAAGTCAAATAGAAGATGAAAAAAAAAAAAAAAAGAATTAGACTGTCACCCCGCCGATTGGAAATTTTGAATTATTTTTCTTGTACCGAATTGTTTTAATCACGCAACTAATTGTTACAATTTGAAGAATCCATAGATTTAATTATCCGCAATTTATATATTTCATAATTATAGGGTATCATACATATAATTTTAAAATTCACAGCCCAGAGACAATATAGTTAATTGCATTGTACCTAGAAATCGCGAAAATGAGTGAATTTTTGAAAATTTACAGTCAATTTTTTCATGGTTTTTCTTTAATTTCTACGTAATACTGAGTAGACATTAGGGTGTGCAAAAAAAAAAAAAATTTCAACGCACACGCAGAATCCGGTAGAGCATTTTAAATGAAATATCTCATCCAAATGTGAGCTCTTAATATTGATATTTAGAACTGCCTAACTCAGTTTTCCCATTTTTAATTTGAATAACACGTGAAAAAAAAATCGGAAAATTTTCGAATTGTTTTTTCTCGTAACCGGTTTAATTTAGAAACTATCTGAATACAGATTCTTATAGGAAATTTCACGCTCTACAAAAAAGTACTGAGATAGAATTTTCCTAACTCTCACCGATTAGGAGATATTCGCCTATAAACATTGAGTCATAGCGTCATAAAGTCAGATGACTCGACGAAAAACAATTTATTTTTCAACCGCGCATCAAAATTTCGGTAGAGCATCTCAAATAGAACATCCCAGCCAAAGATGAGCTCTTAATATTGATATTTAGAACTGCCTATTTTAGTAACTAAAATTAGTAACTAAAATTAGTAACTAAATTAGGCAGTTCCAAATATCATTATTAAGAGCTCATATTTGGCTGAGATATTCTATTTGAGATGCTCTACCGGAATGTTGATGTGCGTTAGAATTTTTTTTTTTTTTTGCACACCCTAGTAGACATACCCTTACGGGTCTGGAAATGGCCTACGTCAGCAGGCCCGTCTATGGCTATATAGTAAATTCGTGGAAAAACAGACAAAGCCTAGTCAGTACGGGAATTAAATTTCTGTACCTAAAGTACCGAAAATTTTAGCATTCAGCCATACTTTATGTAAACACTGACCCTTTCCCCCATAATTCGGCACGGTTTTGGGACCATAAAAGTCTTGGGTCTGAAAGTGATTTGGTGATGGACGGTGCGGCGTGGGGATGCGGCTACCCTGGTAAGTCATTCTGTATTCAGTTTTACAGTTGAACCCACTTGCTCAGTACAATTTCAAATTTTTAGTTGCTCACACAGCTACAGCTAGATTTTTAAATGCCTCAAGATACCACCACCCTTCTTTCTACTAGCCAGTGTAAGTGTTGTAAGCATTATCTAAAATCTATAACAGTTTAATTTTGAGAAAAAACGCAAGATACAAAGTTGGAGTCAGAAGTTCCGAAGATTAGACATGAAATTTTAAGCATTCGTAGCTAATTCTTTAACGTGGATTTTCGCAGGGTCAGGTTTCACAGGAATCCTTATCGACGACATCAGGGATGATAGACCTCGCTTAATATCGCCAGGAGATGATTCAGGGGTCGCAGGATTTCGCACTGAAGTTTTAGTCTTCGTTGTTGTCCTAACGGTGTTATGGCTCATATTCATAGGATTGTTTGTTGCTCCGGTTATAACGATGGGAATAAAGGTGACTTCTTATAGAAATACGTTGGAGTGCATCTGGTCCAAATGCAACAATGATTGACGAGTCACCTCTTTGTCTAACGATGAGTAAATATTAATGAACTTCGACTCTTCTTCAAGTTCGATAAAAATCAATGTCGAAATTGAGTCCACTATCGATGTTCAGTGAAGTTAGATAGTCGATAAATCCGACGAAATTGTATTTGACGAATTTATAAACAAAATGAAGAAAGGAATTAATCTTCTGCAATTCTTGTGTTTTGAAAAAATTAGTGATTTCTGAAATTGATATAGAATCTCAACAAAAAAAAAAGTAAAACTCAATTGTATTTTACCATTTTTTGAAAGTTTTTTCCTCAGTTTAGTAACTAAATTAGATATTCTAGTACTATATAGGTAGTCATAAAATTTGTCATACAGCGATCGTATAATAATAATAATTAAATAAGTAATTATACTGTGTCATTAAATTTGGGTTAATTGAACCACGCTGATTGTGAAACACGTAATAAACAGTACTGGCTATCAATAATTTCAATTTCATATACTTATCGTACTGGGGGCATTGTGTTTTTCATTCTTTTATATCGTTGGTTTTGCTTATAACAATTAATCAGCGGTTTCAATCAACTTTCAATCAAATAATTTCACAATTATTATACCTATACGGTAACGAACACCAATTTTATTATTCTATATTGTTATTGTTATATAATATGGGGTATTCCACGTGACCCGGATCGGTTATTGGCAAAAAAAAAAAAGTAAAAAACGGGAGGCTGGAAATTTTATCACTTCTTTGTGACACCTTGAAGTATTTCCGATGAAAATTTCAAGGCAATCCGTGTGGCCCTTCAAGTAAAAAAAAAAATAATTAAAAACACATATTTTCCAAGTTTTACATGCGTCGCCGGTTTTTGGAAAAAAAAAAGAAGAAAAACAGGAGGCTGAAATTTTGATCACTTCTTAGTGCCACCTCGAAGTAATTTCGGTGCAAATTTCAGGGCAATTGGTGTGACCCTTCGGTAGAAGAACAAAGAAATCGCATATTTTCAAAGCTTTACATGTTTAAGAATTCCAAAAATAATTCAAGTGCTACATATTTGAGAAGGAGCTCATTTATGCGCGTAGAATGCACCATGGGAAGTTATGATTTTGTTCATGCATGGCTGAGATAAGTGGAGTGGAAAATGTGGTAATTAAATTTTTGGTATAATTATGACAGTGATATAAATTGAACCAATTATTTTCATGCTCTGTAACTGTTGGGGGCATCTCATGTAGTAACAAGGAATCTGAATCTGCATTGGCGTCAAATTCGATGACCTCAGGCGAAAAACTGATCCGGTTCACGTGGAATACCACATATGGAGCATTCCATACCGAATCGAAAATTTAAATTAATTAAAACCATCTTATTAATAAAATAAAATAAATCGAAATATATTTAAAATGGAAAATAATTATAAAATAATTTCTGTAGAACTAAATTTTACTCGAAAAAAAAAGTCTCTGAAACTTTAAGGTAACTTGTTTCCACAATTCAAAGCTCAGACGCTGCTGCCATCTGGACGTCGTATTCTTGAAGCTCAGCAGCAGCAGCGAACGTGTTGTGGATAATGCAGAATCGCGTTACCGCTTTAAATGAGCTCTGCCTCCACCTCTGGAGTCTCTGATTGAGAGGCGGTGCGGGGGTATGAAGAAGTTGAGCTCGACAGCTGATGTTTGTCGGTCGGTTAGTAACTCTCTTTGTTACATTTTATTGAGCGGTAAATTGTGTTTGATGCGCGTTCTGCCGGAGGGAGTTTTAAGAGGGGATGATAGCCGGGTTAAGGGGAGTCCCAAAGCCATGCCAAAACGATGCGATGCGATGGTATATAATGGGGGTATTTCCACCCCTTAAACTCCCGGCTGAATTTCTCCAACCCCCTGTATTACCTCCCTGTCTCCCTGCTCGCTGCCATGCCGACATGAAACTAGTGACACGCCGGCCGCGTGCTGACTGCGATCAATTGCTGCTATATCTTCCTTCCCTCCAACCCCGTTCAACCCCTATGACGACACTTTCACGCGCACATACAAAACCCTGAGGTTTGCTGTGATGGTAATGGATTGAGCTAGTCGGGGAAGTGTAAAGTGCCGATCAGGGCTTCACGAACGACTTTTTAAGCGCATTTTCACAGGGTGAAGATTAAGGGATAATCCTTGCGGTTTTCATTCTTCAAATTATTCATTAATATGGATTGAACAACATTTGAGCTCCGTTATGTGTGATCAGGGTATTTATCAGCTCCGTTAAAGCCACCTCCTCGCGTGCTACTCTGCCCCGGCGATTAGCTAAATGGAAATAAATGTTTTCCGTGGTGCGATGCGGTGTGGCGCTGTGGCACTGGCGGAGAAAGGCCAACGTGGAAATGGCTTTACCACTAATTCAATAGATCCACATTCGGCGGAGCTTTCAGCGTTCGGAATTTAGAGCGCTTTTTCAAAGAGATTGAGATTCGTGGCAGTAGCAAGTTTTTGCTATACTGAATCTGTCGGACCTCATGATTTTATATTTTCGAGTTTGATTGATATCCGCTGCACTATCGTACAGTGATGATATTCATCCATCCAGTGGATGTGGTTATGTCACTGTCTGACTGAATGCAGGGTTCTAGGCAAATCACTAATTAGACACGTCATAGAGCTACCAGGTCCTACGTTCCAGCGTCAGTTTGCTTATCGGCAGTGTAATTGATGCTCTGATATACCTACATACTTCGGGTTGAGTGAGGGACTGATTGAACGGCGGATGTCAAAGCGAGAATAATAATTAGCAAGATCCACACGCGTGTACCGGGTGTATCGATTCTCGGTTTGCAGGCGTGTAGCTAGTGAAAATCTGGAGCGATTTTGTCTGATCGAAAATTTTCAGGGTTCCACAGTTTTCAAATTAGAGCAGTTCGAAGTTTGACCAATCACAGCTCACCGCGCGACCGTTACACTCCGTCCGAGGCGAGCCGTGATTGGTGGACTTTGAGTCGCTCTCATTTGAAAACTATCAGACCCTCGAGTTTTTCGTTCGGACAAAATCGTCTCGGTTTTTCACAAAGAATAAACTGGGCTTAGGCACATGCGTGATTCCAGTGAAATATAGCTATCGGTTTGTTTTTTTGCTGGGATAATGACAAGCGAGGAGTGAAACTGGGCTAACCAATCGATTCTCGGTCTTCCGAACTCTTCCACCAGGTTTTATGCTCGACAAACGAAATCGCTACACTTACTTATACACATACTGGGGCGCGCGAAGTGGGTATAAGAAATTCTAGAATCTAGATTATCGCGTTTCTCGGTGATAAATTCCCCTGTAGATATTCCGAAGCTTTTCGAAGCTTTTGGCTCTCCCGCACAACGGAGGGGGCGATTTCCCGCAGCGATCCTAATGGATAGTTTAGCGATTCAGCCATTTGTCAAACGCAGTTATTCGAACACCGTTAACCTGCTACTAGGCACTGTTAAGCTTCGAAGCTCGTTAAGGTCTCATGGAATAATTTTCATACCGCCATAATACCTCGAGGCCCAATTTTTTTTTTTTAAGAATGGGGAAGGGGAGGAGGCAGGAGGAAATACTACCCTGCCGGGCATTATATCACTCCTCTTCACCACCCTACGATTTTCACTACCGCCTACGAGCCGCTTGCCCATTTAATGGGGTGATTTTTATATCGCCCGGAAAGTTCCAAACGGTAGGGAGAAAATCTGGGACTGGAGTCAAACGGATGTCGGCAGCGCGAGGATACCGCGAAATAAATGTCAGGGTAACCCACGAGGGTTTGATCGAGAAGAGGGTGAGCTTTGGATAGGGGGTTTTGCATGGGTATGAAATGAGGAAATCTTAAAATTCGAAAAAAGTTTTGCTCAAATTCGCGACTTTTTACACTCAGAAAAACGTCTTGTTGACACAACCAAAATTTGGTCATTATACGAACAATCAGATTTTTTGTTCAGTCAACCAAAAATTTTGTTGGGATAACCAAAATTTTGTTCGGATACCCAAAATTTTGTTCGGGTACCCAAAATTTTGTTCGGATACCCAAAATTTTTGTTCGGATACCCAAAATTTTGGTTATCCCAACAAAATTTTTGGTTGACTGAACAAAAAATCTGATTGTCCATATATAATAACCAAATTTTGGTTGTGTCAACAAGACCTTTTTCTCAGTGTAGAAGCTCGAAATTTAGTCCCAATTTGTCCATGAATTTAATGGTAAGGGGGCGCCTGCATTGGGGTGAAATATTGAAGTTGATCAATTCTGTTTTTCGGATTAATTGCAAAATTCTTGAGGGAAGAATGATATCTGATGCATCACATAGCAACGAGGCTTTACGTTCAGATGAATTCTTGGGATGCGAAGCGAGGCGTTATTTCGCGCCACAACGCAGCTGGAATATTTATCAACCCTTAGACTGCACTGTAATAAAGTAATTTAACGTTTCTGCGCACGGTACCAGAAGCAGACTGGGTCTCCCTCGCGCGTTGTGGATATAAGCTGACGTTTATTTTCATAAAATGTTATCTCCCTCGTACCCACCTACACCTACACCTACACATATACACTTATAACACCGGCACGTTACCAGCTCGTGAAAACTGTCTTCCTCTTCGTTTCCTTGGAGCAGTTCAACCCTCCTCTTTCCTATGCGCGTTCTTCATATCTCCCTTCGTTCGTCCTGCACCCCTCTGCCAACTTTCTGTTATACAAGATTCTTTATTTATTATGTCTGCTCGTGCAGGAACCAGAGTTAGTTATTCCCCCAGATTTTTTATTTTTATTTTTCCACCCTTATTCAGAATTTCGATTTTGAACGTCTCCAAACAAAGTCCACTTAGCCATCACCAACTATCAAATTGCAAAATAGTCGCACCTTGGACTGTGCTGCTGCACATCTCATCATCTAGCATCATCGTACATGTTCAAAGGTCATAAGAATTAGGGCGATTTTTCTCAACATCGAATGAAAATTGAGGAAAAGAATGGCTTTAGGATGCAGTCGGTATTCGGTTGGGGAAATAATGAGGAATCTTAGTTAGCAGAATCGGGGGAACGAGCTGGCTTCATCTTCATCATCTTCTTCTTCTTCTTCTTCTTCTTCTTCTTCTTGAACGGCAGTTTCGAGGTGAACTACTTTTCATTCCGTTCCCGTTCCTAGTCTCTACGGCATCCTTCTTCATCGTTGTGCTCAGGGCATCTCTCGTTACTCTCTCACTCGATTATACGCGGCGTCGCCGGGCCGGCTTCCCGCCGCCCAACATTTATTACATCACGAAGTCAGCCACCCCTTCGTGCCAGGATACCACCCTATTTTCTCCCTAAAATTTTCTATCTTTCTCTCGCCTCCAGCTCCGCGGTGCCACGTTACAACCTGATCCCAGACGGTGGGAGGCACTCGTTCCTCTTCTACTGCAGGAACAAGGCGATGGGCTTCCGCTATCACTTTGGACAGACATTTGCTCTCTCCATTCTTCTTCCCGCTCCAGTTTCTTACTCGTTCCTTTAGCCGTCGTTCTCGTCATCGTTCTCGTTGTAGCACAACTTTTTTAAGCCAAAAATAGTACAGACAGACTTCCTTTTATACCTCGACAGCTTCGGGGGTAAGGGATGAAAAGGAAGGAGGGCCATTTTGCCATTGTCATTGTCTTCGTACTCCGAATCGCTAACTCGATGAAAAACTAAGTTAGCAAAAGCGCAACTAGCGTCACGGACCGTCCGGAATGTCTTATTAAAGTATAAGACATATCTTGCACACTTTTTCGTTCGACTTGATGACGAACTGCAATCCTGATGTAGACGAGGTGGATACTGTATGATTTGGATACTCAAAACGTGTCGGGAATAAATGCATGGGGTTGATTTGCTCCCGGTAAAAATGTACAGTGGGAAAAAATCCCGTTCAAAATTACGTCCTTGATTATTATATCGAAGGGGCAATTCCTATGTGCAGTTAACGATCGAGAATCCCCTCATCGGCATTATCGACGTTAGAAATGAGTGCCCAGATCCATGAGTACCTAATGTCAGGTTATTAGCGATCGTAGCGCGGAAGCGTTTACCCGGCAATGCGATGGATCAGCTTTAACAGAGGCTCCGTGTGATCTTCAGGGTCTGGGTTAAGAGATCCTGCCCCATATGACCCGGTGCATATCTCTCGAAAGACGGTATGAACGGAGCTGCGATTTACAGTCAGAGTACTGCGAAACAAATCACCTGTCTGAAAAAGCCCATAGAGTCAAGAGCGGAAGGAACAACTGATGTCAATGTCGTTTTAACACTCTTACAACGATGGTTTTTTTAAAAAGACCCTTTTCCAACGAGGCTGCATGGCGTCGGGGGAGGATTTCTCGTGGTCGGTTAAGCGGAGCCGTCAGGCAGACACTCAGACACGTAGCTGACGCTTTGGGGTGTCGGTTGAATGAGGAGTAAGGAGGGTGGAGCGGGTACAAGAGCGCAGATAGGCGCGGCCCTATTGATCAACGAGCAGGTATCAGCGTAAGCTCGTTTTATTATGGAAAGAGGGAGGGAAGGGAACGTTCAGTTCGGCGAACGGATCTGCAGGAAAGGGATGAGGAGTGCCGGACACGTTCGTTTACCACGATCAAGGATGAAGGGGCTGATCCACGCCTCTATGCACTTTCCCTCTTGTCTGCTATCAAAGTGTCTCTCATTTTCAGTTTCGTTTTCATTTAAAGCCTGTGCACGTGTCCAGATACGCTTTTCCCCTAGGGAACGTGTATTCTATGTAAAAAATTGCGCCGATTTTGTATCAGCGAAAATATTGTCAGTCTGATAGTTTTTGAATGGGAGCGAGTTCAAGTTGGACCAATGACGGCTCGCTGTGAAGAGTAACGGTCGCACGGCTTCCGGACGCCACCACCAGTTAGCGTGATTGTTGCAAAACTTGAAGTATCTCTAATTCGAAAACTATGAGAGCTAGGAAATTTTGCCTGAAACAAAATCGTCGCGGTTTTATCCGTAGAATTTGGAAATCGTATAGATATTTGTCGTTCTATCACACCCTGTAAATATCAGCGAAATATTCCGACTGAAAGAGTCAGCAGCAACCGAATGCGAAGGCGAAGGAAACGCCAGCTCCACCTCTACCCTAGCCTCTGGTTTCGCCCTCCGTCGCCTCTTGCCCGCCACTTAATTGATCCTCGGATAAGACACGTCCTTATCCTCCGTCTCCTTTCCTCTCTATTTCTCCGTCCCGTTCGCGCTCGTTTTGTCCGCCCATTTCTCCCTGGTCGTCGTTTCTCGTTTCTCGTTTCACGTTTCTCGATTCTCCGGCGTCTTTTCCACGCGGATCGATGGCTAGCTGATTTATAGTCGGAAGCCGGGACAAAGTGTGGCCGGGAATCGCTTCGATGAAGAGTCGACGGTTGAGGGAAACGACTATTAGATACCTGCAGGACTTTCAAAGAATTTTTCCACACTTTCTAGCCAAATAAAAAAACACGGCCCTGGCCACATTCCCGCTCATGTTTTTCACCCATCTATCTGCAGCGCGACGGATTTGCCCCGCATCGAAACAATCATCCTTGATATCAATTGAAACCAGCACTCGAATCCAATGTGATTAATGGGTGACCCGATTCCAATAAATTGAACCATGTTATATAGATTTCGTTTTAACGGTTCGATAGTCATATACCTATGTACTCACAGGTCGATGTATCGGGTGTCCTGTTTCAAACAACTTTACGAGAGTGTAGTTTTATCAAAATTGACTTAATCTGAATGCAAAAAATGAACAAAGAGAGAAGGAAAAAAAAAAAAAAAAAAAAAAAATGAATGACCAAATTTTCTTCAGCTTTTTCTGCTGGACATCAATTTCCGGTTTTATACAACCCCTGTACTTGATGGAAAATAAATAAAATAGTATACTAAAGCGTGTAGGGGTGCAGAGAAATCGAGATCGATAGAATGAATTGTTGAATCAGCTTTCAATATTTTATGTCACGTACAGCCGGCTAACTGCATGATTGAATATTTTAGTGATCGTGTTCTGCAGGCACGCATGGACGAATGTGCTAGCTAATGGTTTGAAATTTTCGAGATATACTATATGAACGTTGTACGCGCTGTGCTATGGGATACGAAAGCGAAGAAATCCAACGTATGAAAACCATCGCGTTTATGATTCCCGTAATTTTCTCTGAAGCCGGAATATACGTACCTATACACGATACGCGATAGAGGATTGGCTAATTTAGCGTATTTAACGTCTGAAATTGCTCAATCTTGTAAAGAAGGTTCGTTTGCTGCACGATCACGCCGAAGGCGTTTATCTCTGATCACTTCATGCCTGCTCAAATTGAACCCTGCAACAATTTCCCTACTTTAATTCAAAGATCATATTATTTCGAGCAATTCTTAATTCTCACGCTGATATCACTATCCAATTCTTACTCATAATTACATTTCAACATGTGTACACAACGACATAACATAAATTAGCAACAAAGAGGACGACAAAAGAAGAAAGATTTATCAAATTTTTTTGAATTTTCAAATCTGTTATATAATTATTTTTTTTTAAAGTTGCCATTTACTAAACGATGTTAGGGGTGAAACGAGTGGAGAAAAGGAGAGAATAACAGAGAGGGAAAAATCGAGTTATACAACAGAGTACCACTGTTGTAATTGCTTAATTTATGTCTAGATGGCCCGCGGAGTATATAATATACATACATACACATATAGGTATGTGTATATGGTCGGCAGATGCTGCCAGCATCAACCACCGAATTAAACGGCGTATAAACGACTGGCTACGGGTATGTTACCGACCATTGCATGCACACAGATACAGATGAGACATATACAAAGACTGGAAACACACATTGGTGAAAGTAAAGGCGCGGTTAGAACCCAGGAAGAGGAGCTTTTTCCAATTTAATTGTGCAGATATCGAAGGGATCAAAGAATTACAGATCTGCAGCGTTGATTTGGGGATGAAAAAAAATTGGGCTGATGAAATGTTCCAGTTTTATCTTATAACCAATTTGTAAATCGAGTCGAGAATTTCCAGCCGCTTAAGATTTCTTATATGGGTTATAAAGATCGTGGATATACGTAATATCGTTCACCGAGAAATGAAGACATTAATCGTATTCGCTTCGCTGGTCTCGAAGTCCTCCACAAGTTCTAAGGATCAACAAAGTCAATTGGTCGAAATAGCGAGTTAATTACACGTAATAGATGTATGAATTAAAAAAAAAAAAGAAAAAAGAGAAAAAAAAAAAAAAACATTTGGCCGACGAATGAATATAATCGAGGCGAAACTCTTTATTAATTTTTAGACAGCTCAGTTCTTGTCGCGAGGGAATTAAACGCCTAAAACTGCGAACGTTATACGTATATACGGGTCTAATTTTTTTTTTTCCCCCGTTTCGTATTCGGAAATGAGAATTAAAATACATACCCCCATCCCCTTATGGTTTTATCACGAAAATTATTGTCAGAATAATACGAGAAAGAGAGAAAACAAAAAAACGAATCCAAAAATCGTGTGAAAGCTTACAAGGGTGAACCCAACCACCTCGGCTTATCTTGCGATATTCGCAACCCTTATAACAACTCTAAGCATCCGGATTGAATTTCTTCTGTATCAGTTTTAAAATAAATTAGTGAACTTGTCGAATTTACCAGTCGAAGAATTTCGTCGTTTGAATTTTGATAAAAATAATACATAATACATAAATTAATATCTAATTATAAATGACTTAAATGAGATATAATGATCGTAAAATTAGTAAGCTGTGGACGTTGATAGCACGAAACGATTGCATGTTATTAAGTATGGGCGATAAAAAGAGCATTAAACAATTAACACGGTCAATGAATACAAACGAGGTGCTGCTGCTGCTGCTGCTGGAGGCTCTACGTTATTATGCCCGAGGAGTAGGTGGTGGCTATACGACGATATCGTGCCGAGGAAGAGAAGAGAAGAGAAAAGATGAGAAGAGAAGAGATGAGAAGAGAAGAGAAGAGAAGAGAAGAGCCAGTGTTTAAGGTAATCGTCTCTCCCGACCTCGACCCCCACTTCTTTGACGGCCCTGAACCATGCCTGAATTAATACCTCGATTTATATGCACCGCATTACGTTCGATATCCCAAGACTGATTCAATTTGATAACCGCTTCATTTTATCGCGGACTTTAAGGTTGTTATCGAAACCATGTATCAGATTAATTATGCCTAAGATTCAGCCTCAGAACAGAATTTACGATTTAACGATTAGCCATTCAGGGTAACTGATATAAAAACTCAGGGATCATTTCACTGAAAGATTTTAACAGGGCAACGTCTGTTTCAACTATAATTCTCAAACTCTGTTTCAGCAATGTTCAGATCATTTTTAAGTATTTCAAATTAGTTTAGTTCTGTTTCAGTTCATATGTTAGCATGTTCCGTTTCGTTTCAGCTCGTTTAAGTTCGTAGTTCAGCATTTTGCACCTGATTCTGAATTGTTTCAGCTGATTTCGATTCAATTAAGTTCATATTTCAGTAATTTTTTCACCTGATTTCAGCTCATTTTAATTTATTCTATTATTTTGCACCTGATTCTGAATTGTTTCAGCTGATTTCAAGTCAATTAAGCTCATATCTTAGTATTTTTTTCAACTGATTTCGGCCTGTTTCAGTTCATCCTCGAATCTTTCGTTTTATTTCAGGTCATTCAATCGCGTATTTCAGGTCTTTTTTCACCCTACTTCAAGCTGTTTCAGTTCCTTCCACCATGTTCCGTTTCGTTTCAAGTCGTTGAGGCGCGTGGTTGAGAATTTCGCACATGATTCTGAATTGTTTCAGCTGATTCCAGTCTTTTTTTCACCTGATTTTAGCCTGTTCGATTAGCCAGTTAATTCATTTTCATTCATTTTTTACCTGATTCTGAATCGTCCCAGCTGATTTCAAATCAATTAAGTTCATATTTCAGTGTTTTTTTTTTCTTATATTTCAGCCTGTTTCAGTTCATCCTACCATGTTTCGTTTCGTTTTTCAGGCCATTTAAGCGTGTAGTTGAAAATTCTTTGACCCTTTTCTACTCTTCTCAGTAAATTTCAGCTCGTTTAAGCATGAGATTTGATATTTTTCAGCCGATTTCAACCGGTTTCAGTTAATTTCAGGGTCTATCAAGGTTTTCAAATGATCTTAAAGCTTATTCACCTGATGAAATCATAGTTTATTGTATTTAGCCTCATCCCAGTTGATGCATTTGCGTTAATTTCATCTTGTTTTAATAATCATCAACATGTTTCAGTGCATTTAGGTGTGTTTCAGATGATTCTAGCAGGAATAATACCATTTTTCACGTAAATTATCTACATTCTTTGTATAAATTCGTTGGAACTGAATGAAAGATTACATTATCGACTTCCAATTAATTTCCAATCAAGTTATACGTTGCACGCTATAGATTTTTCTTTAATTGACAAAAAAAAAAAAAAGCAGATTTTCTTGTCATATTTGACAGAAAATAAAAAATCGGTATTAAATTTCAGCTCAAGGACTTAAGCTAATAAAATCGATCCGCGTCCCTGAGAGGATAGTGACAGTTGCAGTCGGAATTAAGAGAACCTGCTCTACCTATAGATTTATATAATATATACCTACATATACGTATATATATATATATGCGTATACCTGCGCGTTCTATATTAGCAGAAAGTGATTAAGCCGCTTAACGAGCCAACCAACCACGAGGGCTGCTTCAATTACCGATCCTCCAGATCACATCGTAGTCAGCCATACTGATCGAGGCGAACGATTTATAGCCTCTGGAAACAAGGCCTGTGCCTATACGTTGTGCGCAAGGCTATAATTTTATAGCCGAACGTAATACGGAAAGAAACTTTTTAAAAACAAGGAAAAACAAAAAAAAAAAAAAAAAAATCACGATCGTTTCTTTATTAAGCAGTACTACGACAGAAAAAATCGACAATATAATCGATAAGGGTCGTTAGAATCAGATCTGATCGGTAATTTCTTTCAAAGTTTCAATTGATACACAGAAAGAAAGGGTAACTTGATTCAAGAAAATTTTGCGGTCCAAAAATGGAGACCGAAATTTTCTCGGATCAAATCAAAAATTTTCTCGAGCCAAGAAAATTGTGCCAATTTTCTTGGTTCGAGAAAATTTTTGATTTGATCCGAGAAAATTTCGGTCTCCATTTTTGGATCGCAAAATTTTCTTGAATCAAGTTACCCTTTCTTTCTGTGTATATGTGGCACAACAAAAAGATCGGTACTTCTTCATTAAATTATTGAAATTTTTTTTCTTTTTTAGTAATTGGCACATTAAGGCGTTCTGAATTGAGAAACCTGTTAAAACACGTAGCTATATCTATACGAAAAGTTTCGGAAATAAGTTTTGGGGATAAAATCGTCGGAGGGATGCTGTTTGGCGGTTGGTATGGAACACCAACCCCCCCGCCCCTTCAGTCCTCAGGCTCCTAGTCGAGTCTCTGTTTCCTAGGGAGGACGCGACTCCGCACTTAGCTAGATCATTATCTTGCTAATTAAATTACTTTTTCATCCCCTCTAAACCCCCAACCTCATTCTATCCACCGTAGCCTCAACCCCTAGCGCGTTCTTCGCGTGCCTTGATGCACCCTCCCACCTAACCCACGCTACTTATATTATACATGTATATATATACCGTTTATACTGCTGTTTAAACTCTTCTACCCGTACTACCCTATATAGAAGTTGAGAAAGCGTGCGGTATGAAAATTTTCAAGCAGTGTCGCATAATACAGAGCGATTCTGTGGAAAATCACGTGCCTAAAAGATATAGGCAAATGGAAAATGCCTGAATTGAGCAGATCAAAGATCGACGATTGGGTTTTATTTATTACGTGGGAAATGAAACCAAATCATCGATGTTTGATCTGCTCAATTCAAGCGTTTTCTTTTAGGCGCGCGTGATTTTCCACAAAATCGCTCTGTATATACGCGTGCGGCGAGAAAAGACTAAAGAGGAAGTTATTTCAACCGCATAATAATATATTGCCTTTCCACGATTCGGAAATATTCGTTTTTTCTATTTTTTTTTTGATTTTTTTTTTTTGTTCAAACCCTCGGCTGTTTCGTCATGTTTGAAATTTTGAATCTGTGGGTCATTCCGTGCCAATTCGATCCCCCTGAACCCGATGTTGGTTTTATTTCGCCGTTGTATGTCTCGCGCTAAACAATTGACCGGTGTTTTTTTTTTTCACACTTTTATTTTTCAACCAGTTCGAAGAAAGAAAAAAGAAGAAGAAGAAGAAAAAAAAAAGAACAAATTGATGAGAACTGATACGCAGTGAAAAATAATTTTCGGAATAAATATAAAAGAGTGAGAAAAATCGGAAACGTATACTTAGGTAAATTTCTTAATTTTTTAATTTTTTTTTTTTTGTTATTTTTTTCTTTTTTCGCCAATGCCCGTGTGAGTTTGGCGGTGTTGGTGGTGAGTGACGCACTCTTAATTCTGCGATTGTGAAAGGCACTTTAGGGGTCTCCCTTTGCTCCGGGGTGGGAGGATTGCGTATGAATTTATGAATTTATGAATTTATGAATTTCCACGCGGTTCACTCCGCGCTTCATACTTCGTACTTCGCGTACTTCCCGCGTACTTCGTACCTCGTACTTCCTGCTTCGTATACTTCGTGCTTTTCGACTGCAAGCTCTCGCCGACTTTTAACTTTAGCCCAGGTTGGGAATACCGGGAACAGGGGCAGGGGATGAAGGAACGGGGAACCTCTCGCTCTACCCACCCTGCAGTCTGCAGGAAATGTTTTCCGCGTTATGAGATCCCATCCTTCCGTGTTGGCGCTCTCTGCAAATTAATATCTCTCCACTTTGTCCGTCTCACTTTATCTATCCTGCTGTCTCTCCCCACCCGCCTTGCCGATTCCTCTTCCTCCTCCTCCTCCTCCTCCTCTTCCTCCATCTCTTCATCGTTCCTCTTTCGTCGTTTTTCGCTTCAGTTCCGACACCGTTGAGCAGTAACGCTGTTTACCTCGCTCTACCTTTTTCACCAAACCAGCAGCCAACTTGCGAAATCTACTTATACACACACACACACACACGCACACACACCTACGTGTTCAGTTGTTAAAAACTCTACACCAATTATCTATTCAATTTATAATATTCTCTCAGATAATACGAGTGTTACCAAAGATAACGAAGATAATTAGATAAATTAGCTCATTATACAAAAAAAAAAAAGTGTTTCTCCATTCATCTACATATCTTATTATATGATGAAATAAAATCTGATCAAAAGATGAAAACATTATCTAGATAAAGATAAGGTAAGATAACGATCAGATTGTTTTATCTAGATATGTCATGGAAGTTCATTTCAATCACAGGGCGATGCATAAATCGTTTGGTTGTAGATTATATGATTGAAAAATTATCTAGATAAAGATAAGATAACGGTGAGATTGTTTCATCTAGATACCGTATGGAAGATAATTTCAATTACAAAGCGATGCATGAATCGTTTAGGTGTAAATGAAATCATTAAAAAAATTATCCAGATGAAGATAAGATAACGGTGAGATTGTTTCATCTAGATATGATATGGAAGATAATTTCGATGACAAGGCGATGGTTGAATCGTTTAAATGTAGATAAAATTATTACAAAAATTATCTGGATAAAGATGAGATGATATTTTATCTGGATAAAGATGTAAAACAAATGAAAAAAACATTTTCCAATTAAGATATAAGATCGAAGATGATGGTGATAAAATGATTAAAAAATTATCTAGATATTTTTTTGAATCGCAAATAACGTGGAATTAAAGTTTATCAAGTCTGCGATGAAAGATCTACAGTGTTTTCGATTGTCTGATATGATAATTATTGAGATAATTAAAAATAAGTGACTGATATAATACTATCCAATGAAAAACATCCAAAGATGTAAAAAAAAAAACAGCCGCCAAGTACCCACACGAAAATCACAATTAAGTACTTTATAAGCAAAACGTTTCGCCAGTTTCTGTCGTGAAATCAAGAAAAAAGCCAAGCACCGAACGTACCCCTGCGATCTCTCAGCGAGTCCACGCCGTGAAGTTGGAATTTCCTGTGAGGATATCGAAATATCATTCCAAGAGCTACGTACTTGGCGGGCACATTCGGTTTTTTTTTTCTTTGTGTTTGTTGTTCTAGCTTTGGATTGATAGTAGTACTTTATCGTATTTTGTGAACAATTTTTTCCGACTGTTTTCCATATTGTTTATTCATCAAATCTGTCATCTAATTAAAAATAAGTGACTGATATATAATACTATGTAAAAGGAGATTATTATTCGATCACTGATGTTTGACTTTATAGTTCGAAATTCCTGCCTAGAAGAAGATTCAGTCGACTGATCGACTGCTTGCAAGCTATTCGAAGATTCGAACACATACTCAAAGCTATACCTAATACGAGACTCGTAGAAGAAGAAGAAGAAGAAGAAGAAGAAGAAGAAGAAGAAGAAGAAGAAGAGGAAGATCCTTTAGCTGACAAGACTGGAGGCGAAAGAGACGGCGTAGACAATGAGATGAAGCGAGACAGCGCGTTGCCATGACTACAGTGAGCTTTTCTCCCTCACCCTCTATATCTCTGCTTTACTCCTCCAACCCCTCCACCCTGCATTCCCTCGGGGGATCGACTCGCTGGAAGGGTCTGTTACACGGGGATGATAATTTGTTTCGGAGTCTTCCCTCCCCAATCCACCCCCTCCGCCCCCCTTGCCCCCCCATTCTCTATCTACCCCACTACCGCCTGCACCATCACCATCGCTACCCCGCTTACGCCGTCCCGCATCATCCCCTAAAGCGAACGAGCACCAACCCCAACCCCCAGGTCCCGAGGTATATGACTAAAGCATCGAAAGCCACCCCATAAAATTAATCGAGGATCCTCTAATTGGTTTTTATCGATACTTTGCGTATTTTTCATCTTTTTATTATTATTGCTATCATTATTATTTATTTTTTCATTCCTTTTTTTTTCATATCGTATATGTATTTCTCTTTCGTTTTCTATTTCACTGTATCATCGGAACGAAGTTCGTGGACAATTGGTGCGCCCGTCAATTAAAAGCACGCGGTGATAAAAATTTGCAAATAAAATCTCATAAATTCATAATTTCGATCAATTTTAAGGTCAGATTAATACACACGTTACATATTACCTCTCGTATATACTGACCCTATATGATGTAGTGCCAGTCAATTTATCCTGCGAGAGAACGAGGTAAGAGTGAATCTGATTCAATGGAGTTTGTTGGTTGGGTAGGTAGAACGGTGGGTAGGTAGGTAGGTAGGTAGGTAGATTTTCAAGGAAGGGATACAGCGGCGCCCGGGTGCCTCGAGTTGACTGAGCAAATCCTGAACAAAGGATATCTACCCTCTTCGTTTTGGTCCTTCTAACATAATCTTCCCTCTCGCACACTCGTTCGTTGAACGGAACGCGAAAACCGAGCCTTTGTAAGACTAAACGTTTTCAGTGTACCGTTGCTATTAGATGGCCCAAAAAGAACTGACTATTTTTTTTTTTTTTATTTATTTTTTTTTATTTTCTACGATTTCGTATGTTAGTTTCACATGTTTCAAGATCAACCACCCTTTCCAAAAATCAGCACGATTTAAAAAATATTTTTCAGAACTCGTTAAAGAATTTTTGAAAACTCTTGAAAAATTTTTTTGGTTTTTTTTTTTTTTTTTTGTCATTCATATTTTTTCAAGTTGAGAATCATGAATCCTATGTAAAATATAACACTATACACATATTATCAGACTCGGACAAATTAATAATTTCTATATATAGCCTTACATTGCCGTTTCTTCAAAGTCAGCCTATTTAAACGAATCATGACGTGAAATAGCTACTGTATAAGTATGTATACGTGTGTAGCATACATATACATATATACCGAGTACATAGGTTCAGATTACGCGGATGCTGCACAGGGAAAGATTTGTCAGTTATATTTACTTGAAGTTCTGAGACGTACATTATGCATCTATGTATATGTAGGTAGTATATGTGTATGTACATGCACATATATATATATATAGTATGGTATTGGTACATCTAGAGCGTTTCGTTGCCTCCACTCATCAAAGTAACGCGTATTATTTATGGTAGAGGTATATTACCTCGAAAGTTGTACGGGGCACTCGACTGGCAACCTGTCCAAGGTAATTACGTAGCTACAGTACCGTGTTCGCAGCTTTGATCATTTTTCCAATCGATATAATATGTATACATTTATTGCTTCTGCGCTTTGACCGCGTATTACCTGAAACAAAGAAAAATAGAAAACCACGTAAGTATAGGTACTCAATTTATCATCGAAAATTTTCTGAAATTCATTAAACCGAAAAAATTCACGTCTCTGAAAGACGATGGCACATTTTATTCGACTAAGAATTAGCGTGCAGCAAAAGTCGTATTTCAATATAAAAGTGCAATATATTTAGTCGTATTTTAAAAACATGTCGTATTATAGACACTTTTTTTCCAGATCTTTAGAAAAATTTGTCGTATCCCAGGCGTATTTTATATCCACGTCGTATTTAAGAGATTTACTGAACGCATACGTCATATTTCAGACGCATCGCAGGGATAAATTCGTCGTATTTCATATTTTAGTCTTAGTCTCTGTGTCGTATTTGCGGGACGTATTCCAAACGCATAGGTCGTATCACAACGAGTTTTGCACACGAATCTAAAAATCGACGTGCACACGACTAAAAATCAACGTGCAGCGAAAGTCGTATTTCAATATAAAAGTGCAATATATTTAGTCGTATTTTAAACACATGTCGTATTATAGACACTTTTTTCTTCCAGATCTTTAGAAACATTTGTCGTATCCCAGGCGTATTTTATATCCGCGTCGTATTTAAGAGATTTACTGAACGCATACGACATATTTCAGACGCATCGCAGGGATATATTCGTCGTATTTCATATTTTAGTCTTAATCTCTGTGTCGTATTTGCGGGACGTATTCCAAACGCATAGGTCGTATGTCAACGAGTTTAGCATACGGAACGTCTCGTATCTTGAACGTACGTCGTATTAAATACAAATTTCAGTCGTATTTTATACGTTTTTCGTATCTGATACCTATTTCGTGTTTGAGAAAAATTTGTCGTATCCCAGGCGTATTTTATATCCGCTTCGTATTTAAGAGATTTACCGAACGCATATACGTCATATTTCAGACGCATCGCAGTGATATTTTCGTCGTATTTCATATTTTAGTTTTAGTCTCTATGTCGTATTTGCGGGACGTATTCCAAACGCATAGGTCGTATGTCAACGAGTTTTGCATACGAAACGTCTCGTATCTTGAACGTACGTCGTATTAAATACAAATTTCAGTCGTATTTTATACGTCCGTCGTATCTGATACCTATTTCGTATTTAAGACCTATACCTATACTGTGAACGACTCGGTGTCATCTGGATATCCAAAAACTGATGACAGTGAAGAAAAAAAATCTGGAAAAAATAAAATTCTCATTTTCTATACTCATTGTCCTGGCCTCGCAAGTAATCGCGATGGAATATGTAGGCTTGTAAATAAACTGTATGCCGCTGGCCAGATCCCAGGAATGAATTCGTGCTTCTTAAAGAGTGGCAAAAAGCGATCCTCAGCATCCGACATGGTTTGCGAGGCGAGTTCGCGACTCGGATATATAACTCTGTGCTAGGGCTCTCTGTGGGCTGCGGTGTGGATATACTTACATACATACATGCATACATACATACATACATACACGCAGCTGTTTTGTCTCGAATGCCTAGTTATTTTAATTGTCGGCGACGCGGGCGCCCGAAGGCTCGTTTCTCCGTCCATACCTATACCTACTACCTCAGCTCCTTCCTTCGGTTGTTCCTCTTTTCATCCAAGTGCGTGATGCCGACGCCGAAGGCAGGGATGCCCTCACGTCCAGCCGCGCTCTCTGACCGTAAGCGGATCAAACGGAGTGAAGAACGAACACGCTCACCGGGCCGCACTCTTTGTAACGCGGTTGCTGGAACCGATGCCTGGGGCTTGCGAATGTGGCAAAGCGGAATCTGCTCCTCTTTCTTACTAGATTCGTTATTTATCGACCTCTCAAGTCTCGTACGAACTTTAACTGCTTCATTCCTTCCCAAAGTTACACCTAATGTATTCCTCTGGCGGCGAATATACTCGCGGTTAAATACTGAACCGATTTTGTTTCAGCCAAAATTTCGAGGTACTTATAGTTTTCAAATTAGAGAGTGCCGAAATTCGACCAATCAAAGCGCGCTACGTGACCGTTATTATTTCCGTCTGAAACGCTATTGGTCAAACTTCGACTAAGTCCCATTCAAAAACTATCAAACCCTCGATATTTTCGTTGAGACAAAATCGTCTCGAATTTTATCAATGAATACAACGAGATAAGATATATTATTGAAAAATCTGATATTCAATAACGGATTATACGAAACGTATGTAAGTCTGTTTTTCAACTGAAGGGTGAAAGAGCTAGCGAGTTGAATAAGAGAAACGACTTTGAGTTAGAAGCGAGCCATATACTATTTTGAAAATCGACAAAGATTCGCGGAGATATGTCGACGTCGCCGTTTCATCCCCGGGTCATTTATATCGTTTCCTAACGTAAGAGCATTTCGAGAAGAACAGCTTCGTTTCGAAGTGGGGTGGGTGGTTGGTTTACAAGGAGAGAAAATAGAAACTAGTAAAGAGGAAAGAGGAAAGAGGAAAGAGGAAAGAGGAAAGAGAAAATAGGAAATAAAAAATAGAAAAAAATAAAAATAAAATAAAAAGTAAAGAGGCAAGAGGGGTAGGAGAATAAAACACCGTACGAGAAGAGAGATCTTCGCAGGGTATAGGGTGTACCGACGTATAAAGAAGTTGGCTAGTTTTCTCGATGATAAGTTATCATAACAAACGTTCGTCCAGAATCTCTATTATGTATTATTCAATCTCCAATATATATATGTATATATATATATATATATATATACATATATATCACATAAGTACCATATATAACATATACCTATATAAATATATGATATCGGTGTATCCCCAGAGTGAAATATCATTATTTGCCAATGGAAAAATAGCATCCGTATTCCAGTCTCTCATCCCTCTTATATATATATACTATACATTCGATAGCTATAGAAAATAGAAACGGGAATCTAAAGTCATCTATAACCCCGACGTCGTATCTCTAACAATAGAACCGACTATCGGTATAGTTCAGACCGTAAATCTATCTCGGACGTAACCACTTAATTCGTACTTATATCTCTGCACATACATACATACATATATAATATAGCACATATATTATACTATAATACACCTACGTAACTAAAATTCAAAATACTATATGTAATGAAATTTTTGCCTAATTTTTCGTTTCTATATAATCATCGAACCCCCCAATTCATTTCCTAAGCCCCTTCCCCCCCCCCCCCCCCCCCCCCCCAATCCACCCGTCTCAAGGATAGTCATACAATTTACATTATATACATTGAATATAATGTATTACAAACTATTTAGGTATATAATATATTGTATAGTATATATAATACATATATATTTGTGCAAAGAAAACACTTTATTCGGGCATAAGTTTTCTCCCGATGGTTTATTGACCTGCAGGCATATAGTACTGATTTATTGCCCACTGACGGCGCGTAGAGCGAAAAGAATCGATGAAGCCCTGATTCTGACAGGACAACTATTGCCCAAGAGATCGGGGGCAGCGACATGGAGAGAGGGGTTGGGGTTGGGGGGGGGGGGGGGGGGGAGATCAGGAGGATGAGGTAGAGGTGGAGGGTGAGATATGGCAGACCGTGCAGGCGACATGTCGATACTCCGATATACCCACTCGCCGTTAAGTACAGTCGGTCCAGGGAATTAAATAGTTAACTGCGGAGGTTAACTCTCCCCCCCCCCCCCCCCCCCCCCCCCCAACCGCCACAACCCCAGCACCCCTGGTTATATGCAACAACCCTGCAGGTAAACTGGTAAACATGTATATATATATCATTCCGTGGGACTCTATATATAGTATGATTTGTGCGGGCGAGTTATAGGGGTATAAAGGACTCGTGACTTCAATTTTCCACTTTTTTTTTGTCTCTGACAACACATATATGTACTAGATATTATGTAGTAGTAGTAGTAGTATTGTATCTGGTTATAATAGGTGGTTAAAAAAAAAAAAAAAAAAAAAATTGATATATATATATATATATATGAACATATAAGCACTAATCTTGCGTAGTGCACGCCTATTAAATCCTGAGTCTAATCCGTTCGAAATTTGGCGGCAATTTGAATATGAGTATATAATACTATATACATATATCGACAGCCTAATAACATAGTCACGTAAGCGCCAAAAATGGTATTTTTCGAGGTCAGACAAACGTATCTGAAAAAAAAAAAAAAAAATGGTTCTCTGCATTGGAAATTCTTTGACGAATGCATAGAGCCATCATCCATAATTCGGTATGATAGTTACGTATCTTCACGTTTTTTTGTGTGACACAGTCGTAACTCCATACTTACGTGGTCACAACTTTTCCGAGTGTCAAATGATTTGTAACATAGTGTAACGTATCTCCATTCTTTTGTTGAGGTATACGTTCCTCTGTTATACCGAACCAGATTGTATGTACATGCGTCTGTTTCACAAAAAAAAAAAAAAAAAAATGGCACTTACGCTTCTGTGTTTCAAATTTTTATTTATACCGCCAAAATGTTTCAAGTATACATTGACGAGTGCGAAAATGTAAGAAAAATGGAGATATACGTTTCTATCACATAAATATAAAAAAAAAAAAAAGGCCAAAATTATGGCGCTTACGTGACTATGTTATTAGGCTGTCGATATGTGTATACATACATATACGAGGCATTTCAATATCCACATTTTAACACCAACCCCAGCCAGCTCTTTACGGCGCGGCATGCATAGTGGACTCTTGTACATTATTTGTATGGCACGTAATTTAATGGTTATGCAAAGAGAGAGAGAGAGAGAGATAGTGAGATTTGGTATTACGCAACGCGTAGACATATATACGTATATACATATATATATAGATATATAGATATATGTGACGTTTAGTGCGTATATATGCCCCTTGCACGATTCGGATTTAGTGTGGTAATTCAGTACGACCGGTCACAGCTGCCACCCCTATTTTCCGCCATCGAAATCCCCCCCCACTTCGCCCGCGCTAACCCCTACTCCCACACCCGCGCGATAACTCGGTCTAAACACCGGACCGACCTCGGTACACACATTTAAGTGCGTTTATCTATAATAATAACAAATATCTATATCTATAAAGAATACTCAATACGAGAGGATGATTGAGAAGGGGGGGGGGGGGGGGGGGGAGGGGGGTCCAAGCTTGGTACCCTGCGGTGAGAAATAGTGGTCTTTATGAGAGACGGGTCATTTGAGAAGTCGCGCCAACGCCGGCATTTAGGCAGCCGACTACCCAGAGGCTATAGCTTAGAGCTGTCCGGTTTTAGGCGCGTAGGATCATTGAAGTGGTCGTACCGCTTTTCCGCAGTTAAAAAAAAAAAAAAAAAAATCACAAAAATCATCCACAGGTTGTGGAAAAATCATCGCCGTATGTTAATTGTCTTCGTTCGTTAGTGTCGTTGTTCGGTATAATACCTAATTATATTCTTGAACTGGTAAAATGTTGCGACTCGTTTCATATTATAATTATGTGGTCGCGCGTGCCTAAAACCAGGCAGCTCGACGAGCGCCTCTGTTTAGTTGGTAGCCTAAATGTAGGTGCAATTTTTCAATTTACCTGCATTTCACAGACGCACTAAGAGAGATCAGTGTTTCAAACGGCAAGGTAATAAGCTAGACCCCCCCCCCCCCCCCCCCCCCCCCCCAAGATCCAGCAAAATTGAAACACTTAATTCACGGCCACCTTGTGTATTGTATACAACGTTTTCTTGTATAAATATAATATGAGAGTTACTCCGTTATAAAAATCCTCAAAGTGTTTTTTGTTTTTTTTTTTTTCTGAGATCAGGGTTGGGGTTGGGATTGGGGTTGGGGTTTTGAGGATAAGTTATTTCGTATTGAATTCGTTCTGTTAAATTGTTTGAGAACCTCTGAGCGATGGAAGGAAAAGTGAGGCGGGATGCGGGAGGGGCGGGAGTAGAAGCATGTATGTTGGATTGCATAACAACAACACCGTTGCGGGGGTGAAGAGGAGGATTGGTAAGGGGGGCGGGGGGGGTGAATGAGGGAGTTGGTAGCAAGCGAGTGAAGCGGGGTTCCGTATAGCGCAGCAGTAGATCGATAAATGTTTCCTCCGTCGCGTCGTGTGCCAGAGCTCGACGGAGCGGCAACATTCACCCCCCCCCCCCCCCCCCCCCCCCAAACCTAAACTCAACCCACGCCACCATTGCAAACCGTGCGGCACCCCATGCCCCATGCCCCATTCCCTATTTTCCTTGCCCCCACCACCCCGGGAAAACACACGCTCGTATCCCAACCCCGTTTTAACCTCTCGCGTATAGCCAGTCAGTTCGGTAGCAACATCCCCCTTCGTACCATCAACCCTGTCACCATTTACGGCCCTCTCGCACATCCTCTCATCCCTCCCATTCCTCTCATACTCGCGTACCCAAATTATACCAATTTGTCTCGTT
The DNA here is from genome assembly GCA_943736025.1 of Tenthredo mesomela. Classification (NCBI taxonomy): domain Eukaryota; kingdom Metazoa; phylum Arthropoda; class Insecta; order Hymenoptera; family Tenthredinidae; genus Tenthredo; species Tenthredo mesomela. The sequence goes on from OX031017.1 coordinate 2,889,726, forward strand.
TATTTTCAAACGGTTACGCGCGCCAACTCTCTCTCTCTCTCTCTCTCTATTTTTTTAACAGTCTATCTCTCCAGTGACTACATCGTACCGTAGATTTGTAGATTTATATACGGATCTATTATATATACGAATGATTTTTTTTTTTTTCCGCTTGATGGATATACGGATGAATAGATGATCATTGATCAGTCATTTGTATCAGATGATCCGGCGATTGAATAGAATTGTATTAGTTATAATAATCATTCTTCGAAATAATATGAGATAAAATTTTTCCAAATTTTTCTGATCTTCGATTAGTTTTACATTTTATCGATCGAAAAAAAAAAAAAAAAAAAAAAAAAAAAAAAATATCGAACCTGCTTAAGTCATGTACTACTCACTATCTATAGGTACCTAACGATAGAGAGATATCAATAAACTTGAAATGAAATCGTTGCACGATCCGACGACTATACGACGATAAAAAGACATAAATAGCCGAGAGCTGCGGAGCGTAGGACATATTCGAAGACTTGATCGGTATTTTAACTCGCGAAGATCAGAGATGAGATGAGAATGAGAGAAAAACGCAAAGATAAGAAAGATAGAGAGAGAGAGAGAAAGAGAGATAAATGAATTGACCGTTTTATTTCATCCCACTTCACATAAATTGCTCCGAGGAATATACATCCTATACCTATATAGGATGAAATAATCTTCAGACGTTGATCTCGTTCCCTCTTTCAACTCCTGTGCGGTTATAAAGATCTTCACCCTCTTTTAATTAGTCCTTTAGTTCGGGAATATTGGCGAAAGGCAAGGTCTTATTATGTTTTTTTTTTTTTTGTTTCTCTTCTGCTGTCTTTATAGTTAAACGAGTGAATAAATCTTTGCGAAGAAGAAGACGAAAAAAGAAAAACAAAACGATAGAGAGAGAGAGAGAGAGAGAGAGAGAGAGAAAATTTCTAAGAAGAAGAAGAAGAAGAAGAAGAAGAAGAGGAGAAAATAAAAATTGGTTTATTGTTATAGCTATTCGATTTCGATGAGTAGCGCGGACGACTCGCTAACTCGCGGATCACCTTTTTTCATCCTTAAAAAGGCTCTACTATCTGCTTTCTAACTCGTACCTCGTACCTTCTGCCACCATATCCCGTAGGTACCTATACCTATACTACAGAAGGCAAGCTAACTTCCCGAAGGACGAACTAACTAACGGACTTCATAAATCCAGTAGAACGACGCGCTAATGAAGACGAATGTCCCTCCGCTGTCCGCGCGCTGTACGCCACCGATGTCCCTCCATCCTCCACCCTTCGCATTCTACTTCGCGAGGAGGAGTAGGTCGCTTCACGAACGAACGAACGAACAAACGGGAACGGTTCAGTTCGTCCCTTAAGAGCCTTGCAATTACTCGGTAAACTTTTGAAGATCGATATTAAATTTTTTTTTTTTTTTTTTTTTTCAGGCTCAGGTATGCAGGAGTTTTTTTTTTTTTTTTTTTACCAAATTTTGAAGAAAACAAAAAAAAAAAAAAAAAAAACAATCGAAAAGCACAAAAACAAGAATATTTGCGTTTTTATTCATATCGATATCTCTATTTGATTCATAACAGGCTTTGAAGCTGGTTGTTCGTTTTTTTTTTTTTTTTTTTTTTGTTGTGTCTCTTTTTCCGTTTTTCACAGGGTTGCAAAAACGGGGTGGAAAAAAAAAAAAAAAAAAAAAAAAAAACATAAAAATAAAATAAAAGTGAAAAAAAGAACAGAAATATTGGTGTATCGCGAATTTAAAGCTGCAGCATAGTTCTATGTACACGTTGGCATTTATCGCATAAGGGATAAGTCCCAATTAGAGGAAAGCCACGCAGCCAGGAGCCGCAAGGGATATTCTCCTCTCTTCTCTACCAGCTCGTTCACATAAATATCAAGTTATTTTTATTCTTTATGCTATGTACATATATGTATATGATATATATATATACATACACGGATATATTATATTCACGGGTTGAACCTGTGCACAGCAACAGGTTATTACACATTACCTATATACATTAAAAAGTGTCGAAAAAAGAAAATATATACGTATACATAAATAGGGGAAGGTAGGGCAAAACGGACCCGCGCATGAAAAATTTCTTCTAAATAATTATAAAAAATTGAATGATTCATCGTAAAGGTAACCCTCGAACTAAATAATTTTTTGAGGAAGGTCTCAGCAGTCAATCAAGTCGAGTCAGACTCAGTCAAATCATCGCAAACGACTAAAAAAGAAAAATTGACTCGACTTGATTGACTGAGACCTTCCTCCAAAAATTACTAACATAAGTTCGAGGGTTACCTTCGCGATGAATCATTCAATTTTTTGGATAATTTAAAAGAAATTTTTCAGGGGGGGTCCGTTTTTCCCTACCTTCCCCTATACCGTGACAATTATCTGAGGATGCGGAACGCCAGGGATACCATCCCAAAACTTGTTAGCAGCAGCTGTTTAGTAACTTACTAGATTTTCCTAGTAAAATTCACTGACAAATCTAGTGATGTACAGTAAAAATCTAGTCACCTTACTAGAAACATCTAGTGAGTTAGTGAACTACTGCTAACGAGCGTTGGGTTGGTATCCGTGGCGTTCCGCATTCTCACAGATTCTCACGGTATATATAATTATTAGACTGTGTCAAAAAACAAAAACGACATCTTCTTTTTGTTCGGGCCCTTTCGAAAATAGTGCTTAATATAAAGAAAATTTTCCCCAAAGTTCAGCTATGTAGCTTGAACACAGAATTAGCGTATTTGAAAATAAGATTTCCCATGTATTTCAAATGGCAAAATTTGTTTATCCTAGTTTTATTTTTATAACTCTCTTTATTCAACTGATAGAAATAAAGTAGACATACGGTTTTGTAGAGAATTTTATGATCTACAAAAATAGTCCTTTGGCCCAAGTTGCTCGATTGAACCGTTAACGAGTTACATTGGTTTAAAAGTCATATGTATATTTGATTACTACTTACTTTTCGACAAATTAATTAAAAAAAAAAATTTTCATGCATTTTCTCACAATTTTTTTTCCCTTCAAAACCTTATATTTACTTTATTCTTATCAGTTGAATAAAGAGAATTATAAAAATAAAACTAAGATAAACAAATTTTGCCATTTGAAATACATGGGAAATCTTATTTTCAAATGCGCTAATTCTGTTTTCAAGCTACATAGCTAAGCTCTGGGGACAATTTTCTTTATATTAAGCACTAACTATTTTCGAAAGGGCCCGAACAAAAAGAAGATGACGTTTTTTTTTTTTTTTTTTTTTGACACAGTCTAATAATTATACACAGAAAAAAAAAAAGGTCAACTTGAGCCAAGAAAATTATTCTTGATTCAAGACAATTTTGGGGGTCCAAAAATGAAGACCGAAATTTTCTCGGATCAAATCAAAATTTTTCTCGAACCAAGAAAATTGGGACAATTTTGGGAGTCCAAAAATGAAGACCGAAATTTTCTCGGATCCAATCAAAATTTTTCTCGAACCAAGAAAATTGGGACAATTTTGCGGGTCCAAAAATGAAGACCGAAATTCTCTCGGATCCAATCAAAATTTTTCTCGAACCAAGAAAATTGGGACAATTTTGGGGGTCCAAAAATGAAGACCGAAATTTTCTCGGATCAAATCAAAATTTTTCTTGAACCAAGAAAATTGTCCCAATTTTCTTGGTTCGAGAAAAATTTTGATTTGATCCGAGAAAATTTCGGTCTTCATTTTTGGACCCCCAAAATTGTCTTGAATCAAGTTAACCTTTCTTTCCGTGTATATATAGGTAAATTATATTGACCAAAATCACAAGATAATTTCTATTGTGTGGTGACTAAGAATTCCGAAATCACTTCCTTTTTTTTTTTTTTTTTTTTTTTTCTCTACTCAAACACTTCCCCTTATATACCGTGAATTTTTCTAACTGTATGGCACGATCCGTGCGCCTATGGGCAGGCAATTGAAATTACGTAATTTTCAAGTGACCGTACCATATATGTATCTCTCCACTGCCAACCCCAACATCAACGATTGTTTGTAAAAAATAATCTAATATTCAGGGTATAGGTATAGGGGTAATTTCAATTGCCTACTCATAGGCGCACGGATCGTGTGCCACCTTTATAGGAAAACTCACGGTATATATATATATATACTACATATACCTATTTCTATACCTGAGACGCGCGGCGGCGTAGGCATATAAACTGGTAGGTATACGTAATTATAACACCGAACCATTTGCGGGAAGTTGGGTGTAGCGGCTTTTCGCCCTTCAATCCTCCCCCCACCCCCCTCATCCCTCTATCCTGACTAATTAGTATATGACGAAGTAATTAGCCGGATGAATAGAGACACGTTACGGCCTTCGTCTACCTTCCTGCTTTCCTACCTTCCTGCCTTCCTGCCTGCGCCTACCGCTACCTGCCTTCCACGAAACCCTGAGTGCTTCCGTGTTGATTGCCTACTCCATTACCTATTTGAGTTAAACGCCTTCGACAGCTACACCCTTGTATGTATATATATATATGTCTGTGACTGTGTATGTATATGTGTGTATTGGTGTTTACGTATTTTCAAAAGTAGGTAGTATATACACACATTCTCATATAGGACCCCCGTTTAAGGCTTCTCGTATATCTATAGAGAGATTCTTAAATGACTATATATCGATTTTTATTTGAGGATATATATATTTTTTTTTTTTTTTTACTATTTCTTTGATCGATTTTTATGGCTTTTACGATGATCGAGCAATAATTGCAAAAAAAAAATTGTTTTACGAATTACTTAAATCATGAAAACGAAAAATGAATTAAAAAAAAAAAAAAAAATCGTGAAAATAAAATAGTGAAATAAAATGCATTGACTATCATTGATTTATAGCTTGATGTAATGGGGGACAAAAAATCAGTGGTATAGACCCTTTGAACGATTTAAATTTTGACATTGTTTTTGAATTTTGTGAATAAAAGATTGCGAAAAATGTAATCAATGGTATCTTTTTAGTCAGACGATAAAAGCTTGCGTGTCAAATTCCTATCGCGATTTATATTATACGAAATCGTAGAAGTTGTCAGTTTTTTTTTTTTTTTTTTGGACTTCAAAGCTATATATATATATATTATGCTGATGCACTTTACGAATTTAGTAGAATAACTTTTAGTTTCGGAAAGCATGGAATAAATTTGATAAAGCTCACATACGTGAATCTTAAAAAATTTGAAAAAATAAAAAATAAAAATAATTTGAAATTTCTGACGCGAAGAGCTTTTCCGAAAGCTCGATATTTTTTGAAATAATATGTTAATCGAAATGAGCGATATTGAGCTTTTTAATTCAAAATTTTCTGGCTCGATTTTATATCTGATTCGAATAGCTTTATTCTTAAATCAAGAAATTTTATTCCCTGTATTTTCAAATCATCCCTTTTTTTTTTTTTTTTTTTGCAGAGTTTTTACCACGTTCTAAATTTTTCGTTTGAAGGAGTATCACACGTAGATCGAAAATTTGTGTAAATCCATTTATCTTGAAGAATTTAGTGAAATAGAAAACGATACTAGTTGTAAAATTGATAAAAGCGATTCAAGTTCCAAAAAAAAAAAAAAAAAAAAAAAACCGAGGTGAAATTAAGATTGCCGATTTTTTCAAACTTCTGCAACCTACAATTTATTGAAAAATCGTTTGATTAGTATAATTTAAATAATTTTATTCCAGCCTAGCTGCGTGATTATATGCTGCGTGAATCGAGGTTGCAGAGCGAACGTGAACCGGGCATGATATGATAAGCGATTAAATTTAACACCGAGTACTAGTAGGTACCTATATATATGAATACAGCGAGATCGGTTATATATCCTACCTACCTCCGAATTTGATTACCAGAAATCAGTTCGGTTTTTATTTCATGGGTTTCAACGGCGTTTTAACAACAATTATGATTACGGTTAATGAATTTATTAATTAATATAAAAAAGTTGAAAGAAAATAAAGAAGGGGTAAAAAAAAAAAAAAAAAAAAATTTGCCGTTTATTTCGACCGTGGTTATGAAAAAATTCCGGTGATACGGTATAATGGGTTTTTAAAATTGGTGTAAAAATTAATCACCTATATAAAAACGAGCTCGTCGCGTATTATACGAGATACGATTTCGTAATACGGATAGAAGATGCGGGCGGTCATCCGGCGCTGTTTCACCGCATCTATTTTCATTTTACAACTATCTATATATGTGTATCACACATACACATTTATATATATATATATATGTACATATATATCGCGTAGATTTGTAGATGTAGATCTTTTCTCCGCGCCCAAGACCCCCGCGGCTAGAGTAGCTTTCATTCTTTTTGAGCAGCCGGATGTCGGCCAGCGAAGCTTCCGGGTAAGCCGAGAAAAGAAAAGAAAAAAAAAAAAAAAAAAAAAAAAAACACGAATTTGTAAGTTAATTCTTAGCGACGCCCCGTGGAACGATTATCACATACGAACTCAAAAATTTGAAGAAAATTTTTGAAAATATAAAAAAATTTGTTCGTAACTCTGCAATGTTTTTTTTTTTTTTTGAAAAAAATATACATACATGTCAAATCGACGTTGGCCCATTTTTTTCGTCAGCAAAACAGTCAAATAGAAAAAAAAAAAAAAAAAAAAAACTAAAATCAACCTCCAAAAAAAAAAAAATAGAAAAATTCGTTTCCAAAAATCATAATTAAATCAGACGATTTTTGAAAAATGTGAAAAAAAAAAAATCCGAGTCCTTTTTCAGAGTTGGGGCGATAGCGTAGAAAAATCGTGAACCGAATCTGAGAGGTCGAGGATCAGGAACAGGCAGATTTGGTATGGAATGCCCCATATATAAACAAGTATAGGTATACCGATTTATTCGAACCCGTATATATATAGTATGCATAATATACCTATATATACGTAACGCCTGTAGATAATTATCTCCCACTCTATTTTCCGGAAAATAACCATCAATTATTCTATATACTCTCCCTTTATAACGCCCTCTGGGAAAAATTTATGTGTGCAGTGATTCGACCATGAGCATACCCGATGGTGCTCGTCGACATGTTGCACCACACAGTCATATAGCCGCAACCGTACCAGCGGTTTATTGCCCAATTGAGTTTCTGGTTAACAGGTCAAACCTGTGGGGACCATTCCGCACTATCGCAGTTCCCTGATAATCATTAAACTAATTTTTTTTGTCCTTTTTTTCTTTTGCCCCAATTTTTCTTCAACCTCGACGTAGGATGAAAAGCTCAGAGCAGATCGTTACGTGAGCTGCAACATGCTTTTATCATATTTCAAGCATGACCCAAGGGAATTTTGGCATAACCTGCACCCCTGACTCATAATCAATTTCGTTAATGCGAACTGATGGAATCCCGGTTATTGGATGACGAAAATATTGCGAGAATATTTCTTTTTCTTTCTTTTCTTTTTTCTCTTTTTTTTTTTTTTTTTTTTCTGTGCGAGGATGATAATAATTGAGGGATAACATCTTTTTCCAAAAAAATTGACCCTACATTTAGTAGTGTTATTCGATTTAATGTTTTTTTTTATACATTTTGAATTTCTGCACAGAGCGGTAGAATTGCTGTCAAGTATTCATCCCCTTGGCCATGTCCCCTGGGGCTAGATCTCCACGTGGCTTTCAAATTACGTAAAGTTCTTTTTCCCTAGGAGATTGACAAAGCGGCGTAGCAAAGGAAAAGGGAAAAAGGAAAGGGAAAAGGAAAAGAGAGAAATAGAAGGGAAGGAAAAGAGGAAAGCGACAATAGCCCTTGCTGCAGACATAAAAAGCCAGGATCAAGGCAGGAGCCTAAGGAGCTATGAGGAGTTGGAGTGAAACTTGAATGTTTCCGGACTTGTTATGAGGAAGGAGCCTTTTTGGTCTGGTTTAAGTCACTCCGGAGTAAAAGTGAGAAGAAATAAAAAAAAAAAAAAAAATGAAAAAAAAAATAAAAATAAATGAAAAAGAAAGAAACGAGGGCGGATGGAAAGTTGTGGCGATTTTTCAGTCCTAAACACGAGGGAGGCGTCAATTAAAGACATTAGAGACCTCGGAGGACGTTGGAATCATCAAAAACCAGAATCTCGAAGCGTGGTGTATAAATGGGACAATAGCTTCCCGGGTAACTGGAGACAAATGCCCGAAGCACTTTGACGAGGGAATAGAGAAAAGGGAAATGGGAAGTTGAGGGATGGGGGTGGGGGCAGAAGGATAAAGACGCAAGGAATTCTACGAGCGAGAGCTTTGACGAGGGAGAAAATGGATGGAGACAACTTTACCACTCCTATACGTATAGGCCGTAGCTGGAAAGACCAGAAGTCTGGATTGCATTCCAGCTGATTCTGATGTCGGAGCTTGCAGGGGTGAACCAAGCAGTCTAAGGGGTTTCAAAACTGCCGAAATATTACGTGGGGTGATATTAATTGCCAGTCAAATTATTTCCTGAAGCTTAGGACCCTCAGCTTTTACCAATCCATCTAGGTATGTGTATAGGCATTCAACAACGATCCTCTTCCAGACAGCACCGAATATTGCCCAATATTGTAGCAACGTTGTAGCAACACTGCAATATTGCAGCAACATTACAGCACCGAATATTGCCCAACATTGTAGCAACATCGTAGCAACATTGTAGCAACATTGTAGCAACACTGCAATATTGCAGCAACATTACAGCAATATTGCAATGTTGCTACAATGTTGCTACAATATTGGGCAATATTCGATGCTGTCTGGATCTGATACATCATTTGACTTCGAAGACAGATGTAGCTAATTATTTTATCCATCAGACTGCAAAACGCTGATTAGTACATCATGAACGGTTTTGTCTTTCGACATGTTCTCTAACAACGTATTTTGCCCCTGACATTGGGGTTTTGATCGAATTGAATTAGATGAGAAGACAATGAAACACCGTTCGTTGCAGACGATGAAAAATACGTGAGACTTCATATCCGAGGAATCTTCTTTGTTTGCGTTAGGGTGAAGAAGGGAAGAAGAAGCCCGAAGGACTCGACCAGGGAGGGATTATCCGTCTTTCAGGACATAAGATGTCCACGAAAAATAACACAAAGACTGCGAATTTAGTCGGATAAGTAATTCGTTCAGTTCGCCACGTGTCTATCGATTGTAGTACCTAAACGGAGGGGTTTGATGAAGAAGACCGAGAAAAATATATATGGCGAAAGAGGGTAGGCCCTCGCTTCTGTCGAGTGGAACTATTTCCCTAATTGGAAGTTATAGCGACAAGTCAACCCCGAAGCGGGCGGCTTTCCTTATCAGAGAATTTAAAAGCTCTGTCAAAAATTAACCAGAGAATGTAAGAGGAGTCGACGAGACCGGAATTACCATATAGGTGATAGCTTAGGAATTTCTGGAATAGCTTTTCACCGATTGAAAATGTTAATTAGTAGAAGGTTACGGCGTTAACCGAAACCAACCCTTTAACTTCCAAGGGTTTATATACGTGCGGAGGAGTAGCGATCAGAGACAATGCCAACAACGGTGATAATGATAACAGTATTAATAACGATCATAATAACTGTGGGTTGATAGTAGGATGGAAGCTACCCGAAATAGGCTGGGGTCCCGTCACTCGAAGGGGATGGAAATATCATCCTTTGCCCGTACAACCCCGTACTACTTCTCTTCCTTCTCTTGGTCCTATACACTTCCTACGGCATCCATCGGCGAGAAGCGAGGGTGTACATCGCCCTTCACTTTCCCTTTATACAAGGTGGTAAAACTGGAGTGTAATGTCCATTGGTTAAATTTTCGTGGTTCATTTTTGTATACAGAATAAGATCGTGGAATGAACGATTATTCGATCGGGGGTGAAAATAACCCAGCCAAATTACACCCTTTCTGTAATTTTTTGTTTTTTTGTTAAAAACCATAAAAAAAATGACAAACCCGAAAACGGAATCCCACGATTTTTGACCACCCTAGTTGTAGCGAGATAGGGATGAAGCGAGAGAGGGTAGATGCGAGTCGGTGCTGCGACATTTAATTATTTCCACCCTTCACGTTTCCAATATCAGAAGGGGAGCCATGCAGGCTGGTCAAGTATTGTCGCAGATTTGGGACTCCGAGTAGGTAATACCTTCTAGGAAATAGTGCAGGGTGTGTTAACGTGCCTACCTCTGTAATATCGAATTTGATTCGTGAATTATTGGCATGAAAAAAAATTCCTCGTTTGTTTATATTTTTTGAATTAGTTTTCATCGGATGAATAATTATTTTCGATTTTATATCCCCAAATCGTGATAGATTGTTGAATTAGATTTATACTCGGAATAGTCTGGGGGTTGTAAAGCTACGGTTAGATAGATGCAGGCTAGGTGTACTGCTATAACTGTACGCCCTCGATAAACTTAACCCCTCTGCGCAAACACTCGAGTGAAGCCAACCACCCGTGGGATGTTGAATATGATAGAATGGGTTCTTCCCCTAACGCAACGAGGACGCTAATACCGCATGAGAAATGCGGCATATAATGTATTACCATACCTTCATCCCCCTTCACTCTAACCATCCTCCCACGCTTCTATACTCTTTCATCAAAATCCATTTTCAATCCTTCTCAGTCTCGCCTGCAACGCTTACTCACTAAGATGATATTTTAAATATAAGTAAGTAACCCGCGCCGTTATCTATCAGTATAAGAAACTGATTTTTATCACTAGTCTTTCTATATGAAGTACCTATAGAAATTATAAGAAATTAAGGGTAGAAAATGCTGAAACGGTAGAATCATTTTGTTGATAGGTTTCTCTACCAACAGTCTATGTCATTTTTCTTTGATATACCAATGATTCGAGGAATGATGTGGTGATTTACAAAATTCGAGGGTTGCTCACGTGGTAAGTATCGGAAATGAAGATCTGAGGTTCAGTAACCCAGACAGCACGGAATATTGCCCAACATTGTAGCAACATTGTAGCAACATTGCAACATTGCAGCAACATTGTAGCAACATTGCTGCAATATTGCCCGATGTTGTAGCAACATTGTAGCAACATCGCGACATTGCTGCAATGTTGCTACAATATTGTAATGTTGCTACAATGTTGGTACAATATTGGGAAATATTCCGTGCTGTCTGGGAAAGGGTCTGCAATAAGTCTCGGAAGTAATTGGAAATATTTTCAACTCACTGATCGTCAGTGAATAACTAAAGTAGGTAAGTAGAACCTGATGGCAGCTTGCCAAAGCCTGAAAAGTCACTTAATAAAGTCTTTGAAGCAAGTTCTTTGAAGTGTCTCAAATTTACTGATATGGTCATTCAAAACTGTCAATGACTTCACTGAATCTCAAACAAATTTGGTTTATGAGCTGTCAAAAATTTGTCTTGCATGTTTTCAGCTCATTTTGGCAATTTGACAATTAGTTTCAGCGTGTTTCAGACAATTTCAACCCCTGTTTCAGCGATTCTCAGTTCATTGAAAGGTGTTTTTATCTGATTCTATACAGTTTTTGTATGTTTCAGTTCTCGTTACAGAATTTTTCAACCAATTTCAGCACATGTTGACATGTTTCAGGTCATTTAAGAGCCTGTTTCAGCAATTCTGAGTCCATTTGATGGTGTTACAGCTGTTTTGATCAAGTTTCAATGTGTTTCGGTTGAAAAAAAAAAAAGAATTCTGGGTAAGTTCATCTGATAGTACCGTAACAAGGTAACAGAGTTATGATGAAATTGGAAATGGTCATGTTTCAAGGCTAGGCTTAAAAACACATGGAATTCCCCATACAATTTTCACAAATATACCTATACGTGTGTTTTCCAAGGCTGTAATATCATGCCAGGGCGTGATTTTATACGTCGAGGAGATTTATCATCCGTTGGTCTCATAGCGAGAGGGTAGGTGGGTAGGAGGTATGCAGACACGCGAACGTTAACGTAAAAGGGATGGTTTTGAGGCCCTGAGCCCAGAGGGGCGTTTTGGTATATTCATTACTTTTCATTTACGCAGCCTGTCAGCACGCGCCTCCGTTAAAGTGTAAAAGTGCCAAAGCAGATTCGAGCCATGTGATTCACGCAGGGCAATCCCAATCTCGTACCTATATATCTGATATAATATATCCGGGATTAATTTTCTATTCCAAAAAAAAAAAAAAAAAAAAATATAAAATTACGAATATATGTGGAAACTATTTTAGTTTGTTGAACATGTCGCATGCAATAATTTGAAAAAAAAAATAAAAAAAAAAAACAAAAAAAAACATCAATCAAAAGAGAGGAGGACTAGAAATTGGATTCGTACTCATTTTCCCGCAGTTTTAATCGTGTAATTGGTAACCAATTTTCGTATAACGTAGTTTGGTATATATATGAAGACTGCAGGCAGAAAAAAAGGACCTGCAGTCATATAGTGGTCATAATTACCTGACATGTGGTATAAAATCGTTATTTGGTTGTACGGTAGTAATATTTGAATTCGTTTACGTTATTAGCAAGCCGATCAGCCGAGTTAACGTTAATTCGACCATCCGCGGGTACCGAATTGAAATTATGTCGTTTCCATTAATAATATCACATACCTATGTGTGTGTGTGTGCGTTTGTGTAGGTATAGTCCAAAAATGAACCGTTTCCGATCTCTCCCCTATTTTACGCGCTTCCATCGCATCGCTCCCCATTCACATTCCGAATTTTCCCCAAAATCCAATAACCAGGTTACCGCATTTAGTCACACTTTCTTCCCCCCCCCCCCCCCCCCGGCCGCACCTTTATTTTTGTTCGAAAAAATCTCTTTTTCTGTTATTCTCTATGCAAACGCATCTATATGGGTGCGAATGAAAAAAATTTCTAAAAAAAAGAAAGGAAAAAAACACGACATTCCCTGCAGGTGCGATGTCAATAAATTTGAACATTCCCACCCCTTCGCCCCCCATCCCATCCCATCTCATATGCTCGTGTGATAAAAAATGTACACATATGTACGCATATATATATATATATATATATGTAAATGAAATTTGTGTATAGATATATAAGCGGAGAGATCCGGGTACCGCACCGATGCACGGTATATGTATCGCCTGCAGTACGTATAGTAGGTAAAGCTGATATAAACGCGCGAATGCACGCGGTTGCACTTTACAGAGGGCTCATTCGACGGGCATTACAAACGGTCGGGTAATTTCACATTTTAATTAACCGCGGTGGCTAATGAAGGCTAATTACGATGCTAATATTTGTTCAGATGCGACGCGCACAATTTTCACCCCTTTCCCCTATCCGCCTCTTTACTACTATATATATACACGTGTACCCCATATAAATATATGCATGCATGCATGTAATACCCATCGACGTGATACTACACCAGTAAAATAAAAGCACTAAACATATGCTGCATTCAGATTTGCTTTTCGTTAAATTCTATAAAACAGATCAGTAGGAAAAAATGTCTAAAAAGGTGAAAAAAATCATCAGGTTTGAAACTTGACGACGAGATTTTTCATCTCTTGATCAAATAGCGACTGGTTCAAAATTTCGAATGGCCAGTATTTCAACCAATCAATAAATCAAACGCGTACGTTACTGGTGACAATACATCTAATCGTAAACTGGCAATCGAACAAAGTTCTGATCACTGTGAGAAACTTGAACAGAGAAGACTATATCTAGCCTCTTTTTATTCGACGTGGTACATTGTTATCTTCTTCGATCTTCAGTGCAGGAGCAACTGCTACTGCTAAGAAAAACACTGCACGGAAAAAAAATGAGCAGCTGGATATATAGGACAACACTTTTTTGCAGTAGAAATGACAACAATATTGTGGTAACATTTACTCATTAGGACATTGAAATTTAGTTGCTCCTATGTACCAAATTCTAGAATTGTGGTAATTTCTACTACAAAAAAGTGTTGTCCTACATGTAGCTGCTCAACATAGTAAATTCAGCAAAAATTTTTTTTTCCGTGTGAGCGTTTAAATTGTTCGATCTTCCAAATGTATAGCTTCATGAGATTTATATTCCTGAAAAGAAGATCTCGCATCAATTTTCAATCTCCTGGTCTTTGGCATCGGTTTTTTAGCGGACAATGATCATTTTGGTGAAAAAGACCTCTCGGTGAAAATTTCATGATTGTAAATAAGTCGAGTAGCGCCTAGTTCGTAGGGGTACCTATACTGGGTATAGGTGGATATTTATACCCTGAAGTCGTTTGACGTTAAATGGGATGGAAAATCGCTGTGATCGTGGATGTGGCCTCAGGATAAGCAGCCAAAGCGGTACGGCACGGCGACGATAACGGTGACGGCCTCGGTGATGATGTCAAGGATTCGGTGTAAAAGCTTGGTGCGCTATATACTATCGGTAAGCGCGTGTACTGATACATGTATGACACACCTGGATGAACGCCATGAAATATTATCCATACATACCGCGACCCCAAGTAATGCTCAACAAGATTCATATAAGCAGGTGAACCGGCCTAATTCTTTCACACCGTAGTCAAACGAACTCACACACGAAATACTGGCCGATTATCGACTACCGATATTTTATACTCTCTATCTTTCATAGGCAGATGGAAAGACTAGCGAATCTCTGAACGCACATGATCATATCGTAATTATGTGAAATGGTCGATAAAGAGAAGACTGGGAATGATATGTGCCGAATGGAACGGTTATTCTTCATTCGCACCCTTGGAATCTAATAACGTGATATGTGCTGAAGATGTGGTTAGGTTCCAGGTGGATAATTTCCTGGTGAATTCTCAGCGAGACGTTTAATCTAGAGACAAGATTTCATTATTGTATTTACTAGGCCACCCTCACGGTCGAAAAAAACGCGCACATTCTCAGACCAACGAAGAATAAGAAGAAGAAGAAGATCCGGGTCCCCTAAGTTGTAGAAATCCACTTGGTACGTGACACGCGCCTCGATCCTGCAATTAGCAGCGATTCTCTGAAACCCTGGAGTTTATTGGCGGGCCGGAAAATCCTCTTTTTCTCTTTTCTCTGACCCTCTTTCCTCTTCCCTCTCCCCCTTTCCCTCGTCCCTCTTCCTTATTTTATTCTCTTGGATAACCGCGCGGCGTCGGTTCCGTAACGAGGCGCGTAATTGTATCAGTTCACCAAGGAGAGGAGAGCATCCGATGATACGATGGAAGTGAAGTGGTATGAAACGCAGAGGCGAGTAAATGGACGAGCAAATCTTCTCTTCGTATAGTCTGGTATGGCGATGAAAAATAAGACACCGAACTCGACGCTATCGGAGATTCCTTCTTCACCTGAACCGATGATGTATGGGGTATCCGTAGATCCATGCAACCCTATTTTAACCGTATTAAACTCGCATCGCACTTACCACATACAGCACTACTTTTTACCCCCTTATCGTTTCAACCGAGCTCCAACTCTAGTAGTAGGTATACCTTCGAGTGTTGATTTTTTAAAACCATTGTTAGCAAGGAATGTTGTCTGCTCTTTTTACCGTAAAAGGTTACTCCCGAGGCGAGTAGAACTTTAATTGGCAGAACCTCGCTAGTCTTCACCTTCGTTATAGATAAGTCAACCAAACATACAACGCTTATATTATCTTATTCAGCCACAGGGTTCACATCAATTTCACATCCTGCGATAAAATAGGCAAAGAATTATATCTCGATTTCGAAAATTTGGAAATCGTCTCAAACGAATTCTGTCAGCATCACGTTACCACCCAGCTCTTCGAGATCATCGATATACTGCACGGACTTTCAATCTAGAGAAAAACCATTACCCGCATGCGATCATCGTACCGATATTTTTGAAGGAAATTTTCAACCCCATATCTCCTAAACCTCGAGAGGATTTTCGAACACCCTATACCTCAGCGATTCACAGAGAAGTGGAGAGGGTTGTCACTCTCTCTCACGAAACGAGGTGTTTTTAAATTCTCCATAACCCATTCGACCCTGTACCATAGCAGCCAGTGAACGCATACGTGTGGACGTACGTGCTATCGCGGTAACGGTCATCCCCTGAATTATTGCCTCTCATATATTTCACAAGCCAATACAGTAGACCAGAGAACGTCGAATGAACGGATCATGTGACACTCATGATGACAGCCCCCACAACGCCGGATGTCTGCATCGATGTTTCACATATATATATGTGCCTTCGCGGATTATATATGGATAATGGAAAAATTATTGCTTCATCATTTGAATCTGGTAGTTTTTCACAATTTCCATCAAAGTAAAGGTGTAATTTATGGCCTCGTGATCAATTGATAAGTTGTTTGCAGAAATCGGTCATACCGTGGACTGATTCTGTAATTCTATGGCTATTTCTTCTTCTTCTTCTGTTGCTTCTTCGTTCATCTCGTTTCTCTTATTTTTGTCTTGTCGTGTCTTGTCTGGCCGAGACCGAGGCTGACCTCCTGCCTTCTGCATGGGCGCCCTGAAGTCGAGGCAATAACGTGTCTCCGGTTATATGGATAAAGAAACAGAGACACGCGCGGTGCTGAGATCTCTTCGCTTCCGGGACACGCGCCGCGTGACCTCCCGCGGTTTATTCGAGATCTCGAACTATATCTCAGACTGAAACGTGGGCACATGGCATTTCCACGTGTGGACACATCGTTGTGTGCACTTTCTCCATTATACAAGTATTATATGCACACGTATATATGGATACCTATATATCTTTACCTACCTATCTACCGAAGATACACAGAATCGAAGATTCTCTTTCTTATTTAAGCAGGGTGCGCGTTCGAATCGACGACTCGGTTCACTAGACTCAACTCAATTCATTTCATCAATTCATCTTATCCAGCGGCAGCCGACTGTGTGAAAAATGTTCCAAAGTAAGAAAAAGCAAAGGAAACCGACATAATTAGGTTTCAGAATACAATATGTGCATGTTCCATGTTTTCTCCATCTCTGGAGCACCCCGTCATCATCATCATCGACGCTTTGTCAGCGATTGAAAAAACGGGCAAAAACAAATATGAATCTGTTCGAATAAAGCCAAAAGTAGAAAGAGAAAGAGAGAGAGAGAGAGAGAGAAAGAGCGGGGAAATGTCATATTGGGAATTTCTATTCGATTTCAATTGAATATTCATGGCCATAGCCCATGGCGCTATTAACGTTCCGTCATCCGCATAAAAATCAGCATCAACCCGGCATTCCCATCCCCCTATATATACCGATTTGGAAACAACTAGTGAGTGCAGCGCCATTTAGCGGATGATTTTTGAACGGGTATGGGTATGGGGATGAAAAAAAGCCTCTATATTTCATGGATATGTATAATATTCTATATATTGTATAAATCAACTAAACTGAATCGGTTAACGCTTGGTATAAATAGCCACAAAACAGCTCGAGGTTATCCAAACCGCATTCACGATCGCCAGTGAGTGGCAGACCAATTTTTGTAACAAAATTTTGACGTGTGGTTAAAACTGCAGTGATCCATCATTTTTACAATATAATAAAAAATGTTATGTTTCATGACTTTTGGGTATCGAAATAATCGTTCATGAAGAGGAAAATTGCCTAAATTCGATATGAGGATGATTGAACCTATGGATTCTATTGGTAATTTAGAAAGGATTCATCTTCATGCCTGGACCACGATCATGAATGGTAATAAAAATTGCGAGGATATTGTGTGACATATTTGTTAAACCCGGACCCTTCTTTTTTTTTCTTTATTTCACCCTATTAGTGTTTTTAGTCTCTTTATACACAGCCCCTGATGGCATCGAGTATTCCCTAGTGGCATGGAGCTTGAAGGATAGACGGAAACTAGACAGAGAATAATAGATGAGGATCGTTGATCGAGACGGGGTGGCGTCCGAGGCGTGAAGGGATGAATAATGCATGGGGTAGGAGACGTGCACCCATCGCACATGCGCTCAATAAAATGTTATCATACGAAGCCGCAGTACGCAGGGTAAAGATATTCGCAGATATACACAACAACGAGGGTAGGTAGGTATGATGATAATACATAAACCACCCCCATTAGAAGCTAAACTTTAGCTTACCTCCAGGTATAATGCATACATAGAACAGTTTTCGAACGCTTAGGGCGTTTACTGCTACCACAGGAATATATATAGAAACGTGTATGGAATTGTGGTTCCTGAATTAGTAAATCCCTGTTTGCTTTACAGGTCTATACCCTTACCAAGAAAGGACCAAGGAACCAGATGCGTCACGGTATCGAGTTTGACAAACCCTAAAATAACCGTTCGAGAAAATTTATGAAGAAATATAATTCATCCATCAGCTCGATTCCTACACTCAGAAAAAGGTCTTGTTGACACAACCAAAATTTGTTTATCATATGCACAATCACATTTTTTGTTCAGTTAATCAAATTTTTTGTTCAGTCAACCAAAAATTTCGTTTGGATAACCAAAATTTTTTTGGAACAACCAAAATTTTGGCTATTCCAACAAAATTTTTGGTTGACTGAACAAAAAAATGTGATTGTGCATATAATAACCCAAATTTTGGTTGTGTCAACAAGACCTTTTTCTCAGTGTACCCATAAAAATTATTCTCACATATTTGTTTTAGGATAAATATTGCAACACAGAACATTCCATCAATATAAGGGATGAAACAAGGGGGTTCAGAAAAGCTCGTTGCATGCCTACTTCTGTGGGTAAACGGTTCTCTGGTCTTGAAACGTTTCGGAGGGTGGGTATAAACTACCCTTACAACAGGTAGTCGATATTTTACTCCCATTCGCAGTTTCCGCACAACGCCCTGCTGCGAGAACTACGTAACGGTATCTTTTATGCCAGTGCGCACCATTTTTATCGATAGTAGCTAAAATTTCACGGCTTTATTCTAACCAGTGGTTTTTATTGTGCAAAAAAAAATTTATCGCTAATAATTACATTATCAATAATAATTATATTATCAATAATTCTTATTTTAATATAAAAACGTAGATTTTGTCGGCTAATTGGTTACCCTTGTACCTGTTAGAGGTCTTAGCTTGCTTATTGTTGTCTTCATAAGATCCGGCATGTACCTCCAGTCTGTGGGCAAGCTTTTCTCGGATTTATCATCACGCCAGATCAGATAGAGGCGATAGATACAGAGCAAGAGAGGTCGGCCGAAGAAGTATCCTCCACATAATTGCTGAGCCTGTTTCTGGACCAATATGGTCGAAGAACCAGCCTTCTACTTCTACTTCTTCTTCTTCTTCTCATTCTTCTAATTCTTATTCTTATTTTCTTCAGAGAAGCCGCTGCACGCAGGCGCCCACGCATCAACAAATTGATATCTCAAGGTGTACTTAATCTTTAACCCAAAAGCTCCTGTGCTACCGGGTAACCATATGCAGAGCCCTCTATCCGCTATCCCCCGGCTCCCGATTTATTTTCTTTATTTTTTTTTTCAAAGTAGTTTTTTTTTTTTTTCTCCTACGTATTCCGTTATCACTTTATCAACGTTCACTATGAGCTGGACTGCAGGAGCTCGAGCTCTCCATACCCGACGCCAGTCTTCAAAGAGGATCATTATATCGGCCTACTACTGATCGGTATCACTGATTTATTAAAGAATCAGACCTGTCGATCGGTGAAGTTGACTTCGGTACGATTAGAGACGGTCGGGTAAGTGCTTTTAAATATATTACAAGACGATCGAGACTGATTCTCATTCTTTTCAGCTATACCCACCTCACCCTACCTACCACCGTAATTAAATACCTACTATACCGTTCCTCAATATGTACACTATAAGAGGATAAGAATCATACAGATCAATTTATACAGCCTATTATTTAAAGCTTTGAGCTCAGTCATCGGTATCGTAAAATTTTTCCAACAAAAATTTTGCCACTATTTAATGTAGAGAATGTGAGAAAAGAAATCGCGATCTCAAACCTTTCATAAACGGTTTCCTTCAGCTTCTATATGCAGCGTATATTATTCGGTATGCGAATAATGTGTCAAAAGTAAATGGCGTTACACTGATTGCACGAGATAAAGACGAGAAGAGTCTCTCAGCATGAAAGTCGAGCACTTAACCATCCCCTTTGGTATTTTCATCTTTTTTCTTTTCTTTTTTTATTTTCTCTCTTATTCACGTTTGGTAAGAGAGAATATGGTAGCGGTAATTGAATGACATTCTCGGGATTGGTAGATATACCTACCGCGCGATCGGTTAAGTTTTTCGTTCATTAATCCTGCGCCCGCCAAGTAATATAATTATCGCGTTAATAGCCGCGGCAAATCCCCCATATAATTATCATTCGTTTAAAATATGGGATTATAAGAAATGCCTGAATAGGCAATTGAGATAAAACCATCAATTACGAAGCTCACTGCCCTATGGAGCGCTCGGCGTCGGCGCCGTAGTGAAATATATATACCTATATATATATATGCGTCTGATCTTCTATTTCAACGCCGAGGAAGTATTGACACGATCGATCCTGAGGCCAGGAGGTACTCGACCAAAGATTAACCGGTCCTAGATCAAGAAGCGCGGAGCACAGTAGCCACTGTTTGGAACCATGCGCTAATGACATTTCAATATCTCAACTCGGGAATTATCTTAACGTGAGATAACTGACCCCGTATACACCTACGGCTATGTGTATTATACCCCACCTACCTAGTACCTTGGCAGAGGGATTATAGAGTCTGTATTGAACCCGGGAGCCAATATAATATGAAACAGCCGTACCTGGTTCAACTTCGAGTAAACTAGATTATATTATTATGATTTACGAGCCAGTTAACTACGCAGACCTTTAATTTATCATGGTGTAAGAATTTTGGAAAACTATAAAATTCGATTTTAGAAATGATTTTTTTTTTTTTTTTTTTATTACCTTTCATTGGAATTTGGTTGACAAATATTTCGTAATCGTAATCGATGAGTATTCTTTATTTTTTTTTTCTAAGTTTTTCAATGTCATCTTGTGAAATTTTCTGCGGTATAAATCTTTTGAAATTATTGGAAATATATACTTAAAATAATGCGATATATTGAGGAAAATTTTGGAAATCGTTTTGAATCTCTCAGAATCATTGAAATATCTTCGAAATTCATGATATCTTCTGAAGTCATATGAAATCTATTGAAATATTTTAATTCGTCAAATTTTTCTTGAAATTTCAGGTCTTTGAGGATTTAGAAATATTCTATAAAATAAGGTGAAATTTTCTGTGTATTAATTGAAATCATTGTGTAAAATTATTGCGAATGCATGAAATAATGCGAATTATATTGAGAAAGTTTTGAAAATATTCAAAAGTGCGTTTGGAAATGATTTTAAATCGATTTGAATTTTTCAAAATTTTTGAAATATCTTAAAATTCCACGAAAGCGTTTGAAGTCATATGAAATCTCTTCAAATCTCTCAATTCGTCGAACTTTCTGAATTTTGAGGTCTTTGAGGATTGCAAAATTCTATGAAATCCTGTGGATTATTCCGGTATTACATAAAATCATTTGAAATTATTTCGAATAACTGAAATAATGCGAAATCGCTTCAAAGTCTGTTGAAAATGGTTTGCAATATTATCCAATTCCCTGAAATTCCCTGAAATCATTAGTTTAATGTCTTTTTGAATCTCTGAAAATCTCGAAATCTTGTCCGTTGGTTTAAAAATTAGTCAAACCCCTCAAGAATTTTCTGAAATGGTTTAGAATCTTGATAAATCTGTTCGGAATCTTTAAAAATCGTTAAGAATCTGTAGAATGATGAAATTTTTTCGTAAATCTTTAAAATCATTGAAGTTTTTTTTTTGTTTTTTTTTTCGAATCATTCGATATCTGGGCTACAAAAAAGCTTCTCAGCCATGAACCTCATCTCCAAAATTTGTATGCGATTACGTGACTATTTCCAAAACCGTCCTAGCCAAGATTAAAAAAAAAAAGTGAATTGAAAAACAAAGACATGTCTACTATCTCTGTCTTTATTTCTAGTTAGCAGAGTTCCGAAAACTCTTTTCTTCCAATCGAGCTGATCAACTGTCTTCTTTCGCCATGATTGTTCTTCATCCAATTTTCTCGCTCAATTTTTTTACTTTTGAAGAAAGCTTTTTCATTCGAGGATAAAATTGACGTCCACCTAGAGAGAGAGAGCCGGATCACCAAGAGCGAGCTGGTGTGTGCACCTAATAAATGCACGATCACGCGATGGCGCCTACGAGTTTTGGTCTCATTCGTCATCTTCTTTGCGTGTCTGATGCTGCATCAGTGAGCGGCCTTCTTCAGTCTCTGATGGCTAGGGCGGCGTGGCTCCGTGTCGTCCTTAGGTCTCAGCTCTCGGTTTGCAGGATGGAAGATGAAGGTGCAAGGAGAAAGAAGGAGGCATAAGAGGTGGGCAGGTTATACCTGTGCCTCGCGGTCCCTATGCCTCACAGCACCATCCCACGGCACTCGGTCTCCAGGCTGGCCCAACAAGGCGGCCATACATTATCTCATTAGTGCATCGCATTCGAGTGTGTCTCCTTTTGATTAGCGTCCTGGCGTGGGCGACTCTCCACCTCCCCCCTGGTCTACTACTTCAGACCTCGAGTCCTCTCCACAAAGAAACTGCGGCGTTGCCTCGAGGCACTAAAGACGACAGGACACTTTGTGGCCAGTTATGACTTCTGGACTTAGCGGAAGACCATCTGGCCAGCACATAACACAGTAGCAAAACACTCGAATCGATATTCGCCGATGTGTCAGTTGGTGGAAAATGTTTCTGAATGGACATCGCGAGGAACCCCCATCAGCACTGGATCATCAAGAGTGGATGCAATCGATTGTGCTGTGGTTTGGACGTTTTCCTCAAAAATTTCTGATTGTCACTTTGACGCAGATTGGAACCTAAAATCCATGGATTTTATAACGCATGGTACATCGAACTGTCGAGAATGAGAAGAAGGATAAAACGATTGTAAAAAATGGGTGAAACCTGGACCACGCCGGACTGTCGATGGATCAGAGATCTTCTCGATCAATTTCAAAGAGAGGGCCGCAGCGGGTGATCCACCGCTTCATTAGAAATTATAATTGACATTGGAGGTTTCGAGCTTCTGTGATCCTAAAAACCGCTAATGATTCATTTGAGGAGGACTCGTATACCGGCTATCAATTCCCTCGATATAATCGTTAACTGCTCGTTGATTCCCAGCCCCAGATCCTACCCCAGCCTTCTTTTCTCTCGACTTCTCTCTGGCCACATCAGTAGGTAGGTATATGTAGCTACCAGCCACCAGTTCTCTTTCTCTCTTTCTCTTTCAGCTTCGGTTCAAACAGCAGTTCAATAAGTTATTCGGAGACCACCGAAGCCGCTGGCTACAGATACGCGGATGGAGCCACGGCGCCGCAGACGACCAGACCAAAGCACAAAACGATCACGCTGGGGACTGCAGGGAGATAGTCTCAAATTAAGCTAAACCTGGACCAAGACTGAGACTGATTTTGATATGGACAAAAAATTTTTTAGAGATTAAAGGTGCTCATGGGTCCCAAAATTCGACGAGCTTTTTTCGAAGTGCTTCTTCAATATTCGAGAGGCACAAATTGGCTGCTTTTCAGAGTGCGAAGAGAGATTCATCTCCTGACTATGGAGCAATTTGCAAAAATTTGTATAATTCCCTTTCAGCACATCGGATATCAGCAGCCGATGACACACATCGAATACAGGACATTCTCTGTTTATACTCAACCACAAAGGGCGTGAAACTGATCTGCAAACAGAATCCGACTCGACGATAAATGGCGTATAGTATTAGCTAATGGCCCGTGGTGTAAATTTAAACCATAATATTGAATCGAAATGTGCAATTTTTTCAGATTGTCTGTCACTTTTTTCTCGGTTTTAAATTTCGCTTCCGTCATAGATCATTGCCTATAGTTTTAATCGATCATATAATAATCGGGTCGATAATTATGATTCATCGAGATTGGTACCGTTTCTTTATTATACCGGCTGTCCGTCAACGCCAACGATCAATTCAAATGAACAGACAAACCGCGTTCAGATAACGATCATATCTTTCTATACGTTGAGATAGATACAGTTGTATAATGGACACGGATCTTGAAGCTATCAAGCAAATCAAACCTGTGGGTATTGAGACAGCCGATATAATGACCTCGGAAATAAAATAGATAAACTAGACACAAAATAGTCGTTTAAGGATCGGCAGGTCTTGTCTTTATCCCGATTCTTTCATCCCCAATTCCCAATTATTAGAGGTATTAATTTTTTATCCCAATAATATGCTGTCGTCGTTGTTGTTGTTGTTGTAATTATCGATGTCGTCGCCCCCTGGCTGCCTCGAGGTCCCATCCTCGGCCCCATTTCCACACGACCGACGTACTACATGGCCGTTGGTATTTATAGCCGTGGAAATAATTATACCGGGTTCCCAAGCGCGTTCACCCGTCACTGATTAACCAGATCACGATGATCCCGAGAGTGGAAACAGATGCATGGCGAAATCGGGATAAACAATAATTTATCAGGAAATATGCCGCAGTTCAACTGGCGCTGTTACTACTACTATACCGCACAGCCATATTCCCTGTAGTGCAGAGTTACATACTCGGGTGTGCATACATACACATATACCTGCATCAATTCAGTAAATATATTTGTGGTGGGGTCAGAGCTGTTCAAAACGCATCACCAGACCTCGGGGATTCCGTTATGCCGATTAATATACTGGCCATTATCATCGGTATGATATTTCTTGCAATTTAGTTCCTCGCTAGTCTGTTATCTACCTCATTTTGTCATATGAGACTTACTAGAACCCAGTGATGAGTGATTCTACCAAATTTGAATTAATTTTCTAAATAGTGATATATATCATGTAACTTTTGGGCAAATTTGCCCGCAGGCCTTTACACTTCGATAATATATACCATACGTATTAAGGTGTATGGAGATATAGACGGTACCGCTCCAGGCGTAGGCGTATACATGTCACGCGTTCGTAATTGAATAATTGATAGTTCACGGTGAAGAGAAATTTATCTCCTCTCACAGCTATGCCGAGGACAACGATACGGACACGAATTCCATACTCGGGATATTTTCAAGGGGCGGGATATTGGGAATGAGCATTTATCAATGGCGTAAGGTGACTGCGGCATCATAATACACTGTCTTGACCCGTGCATTGATTTTTTCGTTTTCTTATACGGCTTGAGTTATTCCTTGAAAAAAACCAAGCCGATTTTGTGTCAGAAAAAATCTCGAGGGTCTTATAGTTTTCAAACTAGAGCTAGACGAAGATCGACCAATCACGTGTCGCGTAAAATAACGGTCGCGCTGCGCGCTGCGATTGGTCAAACTTCAACTAGCTCTAATTCGGAAACTATTAGACCCTCGAGATTTTCGCTGGTACAAAATCGTCACGATTTTTAACAAAGAACACGACGAGATGGGTGAGAATATCCGCAGATGAAAAAATCGCTTAAAAAATGCCCAATTTTGAATATAATAGTATACACGCCATTGGGATGTGTATAGATATACATGTATATATAGAATTGGACATATTGCGGTGCGACGATGTAACGCGTTGTCGTTGACAGCGTGCCACGTTGATCTGGGCACGTATAATCATCATTATCATCATCTTGAACGGTTCGCGTTCGAGCACGAGTCCGGCGCGACGGTTGGTATAATAAACCAGAACGTTATGCGGTTAATTTGTACGCCGTCACGTTATTTTCCAAGCTACACGATTCCCGGGCTGATTCTCACCACCGTGGATATCAACTATTCTCGACAGCTGAACCTAATCAACATTTTTCTATCCTCAACTCGGCCGATCAGTAAAAATTGAGAATATATTTTCCCTCCGCAGTGTATATATTTTCCACGTTATTATATTACCAGCTATATTTATATTCTAATTAAACGAGAGGATTCTTGTTCGTGCGAAAATTCTCGGTATTCTATAGCAAAAGTTCAGGTGTGCGGGGAAAAAAAAAAAAAAATTTTAAATTTCCCAATTTAAAACAAAATAAACAAAAAAAAAAAAAAAGACAAAAATGAAGTTAAAAAAATTATCTCGTTTGAGAACAATATAAGTTGTTTCGAGTATTTTAGACGGGTGTCAATTATTCGATCGGCCACGAGCCAAAAACCAGTAACCAGTAACCAGCTGCGTGGACCGCGGCGCGTTTCCTGCCGCTATGAATACGCCGCGTCGTATAGTCGTCGAGGCGACAATAATTTCTTGGCGTCTCTTCTCCTTCTCTCTTTTCTATTTTTCTTTTTTTTTTTTTTTTTTTGCATCTTCTATCTCTTCTCTCTTCTCTTCTCTTTTCTCTTTATCTTCGTCTCTTCATCTTACTTTTATTATTTCCTATATACTCATCTCTATCGCTTCTTCGTTCATTGAGCTCTTCCGACAAAACCTATGCAGACGCGACTATACTAAATATATGAGGTATTCCACGCCGTTTCGAACGGTCAAAAAAATCACCGCTTCCGAAAAAATCGTAATTTGGTCCACGAACACAACTATATCGAAAGAATTTTTGTGAATTTTTTCAGAATTTTCGGATTGCATTTGTGGATTTTTTCCAAACTCCAACTTTTTCTACAAACTTCCGTATCTCAAAAGCATAAGATCCTACAAGAAAATTTGTGAGACACAAAAGTTGCAGTTTCGAATCAACTTTCTGAAAAAATTTTTTTGGGAATTTATCGAATCCCAAAAATACCAATTTTTATCAAAAATACACAAAAATCGATTTTTCAATCAATACGTCACCTTCGATTTGCCTCAATAAATCACAGAAAATACTCTCAAGTGTAGACAACAACCCTGTATTTTGGTTGAGATGGGTGGCGCAATCGTTTGGAAGATATACTTTATTAATTTTTTTCTCAGAAGAAAAAAAAAAAATTTCAGAAAAAAAAAAGTAATAAAGCATATCTTCCAAACGATTGCGCCACCCATCTCAAAAAAAATACGGGGTTGTTCTCCACACTTGAGAGTATTTTCTGTGATTTATCGAGGCAAATCGAAGGTGACGTATTGATTGAAAAATCGATTTTTGGGTATTTTTGATAAAAATTGGTATTTTTGGGATTCGATAAATTCCCAAAAAATTTTTTTCAGAAAGTTGATTCGAAACTGCAACTTTTGTGTCTCACAAATTTTCTTGTAGGATCTTATGCTTTTGAGATACGGAAGTTTGTAGAAAAAGTTGGAGTTTGGAAAAAATCCACAAATGCAATCCGAAAATTCTGAAAAAATTCACAAAAATTCTTTCGATATAGTTGTGTTCGAGGACCAAATTACGATTTTTTCGGAAGCGGTGATTTTTTTGACCGTTCGAAACGGCGTGGAATACCTCATATATACATATATATATATTCACACAATATATATACCTATACATATGCATTAAACATATCGCGGATAGTTCGACTATATAACGTGTATTCCTACGTAGTTACAACAAATTTACATTATTTTGTAATGGTAATTGTTTGGCGAACGCTGAGAATCGAGAAAGCTAATTTCTACCTCCTACGCAAACCAAAAACCAAGACTATAATATTTCAATTTAATTCTCACTTACGTATATGTATACATAGGTGGAAGAAATTATACAATCAGACTTATTAATATGAAGGCTGCATTATTTTTTTTTTTTTTTGTTTTTGGCAAATCGCTATGACGAATATAAGTAAACATGAAATATATATGTGGTATTCTACGTGAACCGGACCAGTTTTTGGCCTGAGGTCATCGAATTTGACGCCAATGCAGATTCAGATTCCTTGTTACTACATGAGATGCCCCCAACAGTTACAGAGCTTGAAAATAATTGGTTCAATTTATATTGCTGTCATATGTCATAATTATGCCAAAAATTTAATTACCACATTTTCAACTCCACTTATCTCAGCCATGCATGAACAAAATCATAACTTCCCATAGTGCATTTTACGCGCATAAATGAGCTCCTTCGAAATATGTAGCACTTCAATTATTTTTGGAATTCTTAAACATGTAAAACTTTGAAAATATGCGATTTCTTTGTTCTTCTACCGAAGGGTTACACCAATTGCCCTGAAATTTTCACCGAAATTACTTCGAGGTGGCACTAAGAAGTGATCAAAATTTCAGCCTCCCGTTTTTCTTCTTTTTTTTTTCTTAAAAAAACCGGCGAAGTATGTAAAACTTGGAAAATATGTGTTTTTATTTTTTTTCTACTTGAAGGGTCACACGGATTGCCCTGAAATTTTCACCGAAATTACTTCAAAGTGTCACAAAGAAGTGATAAAATTTCCAGCCTCCCGTTTTTTACTTTTTTTTTTTGCCAAAAACCGGACCGGTTCCAATGGAATACCCCATATGTATTTTCGAACAAAAATCTATAATCTCCAAGTATCCAGGTGTTTTTTTTTTTTTTTTTTTTTTAATATTTTGTTAATTTTTTTTCTTCTTATTATTTTCAAATAAACAAAAAAAAAAAAAAACAAACATTTCTACGGTTAGCTAATAGATAAATTTAATCGATCGTTTTGTCTTGCCGGAAATGCATTTCGAGTCGACTTATATACACATATATGTATACATATATCTATGTAAATGAAAATAAGAAAAATTTGTAGAAAGGCATAATATTAAGCTGACTGAAAAATAAAATTAAACTTCAAAGATATCACTTGGCTAGCACAAAGTCTTTGATCGAAACGGAGACAATATTTCAGTTGCGAATCGCGCTGCGGCTGTACCGCAGTCACTTAAATAGTAAGTATAGGCATTAGATCTACGAATATATTTATACTCACACGGCTTTTACACAAATCTAATTTTACAATTTTTCTATAAATATATAATTATATATGTATATTTGAGTTTATTCTCACTATATAGTACTATAATATAATTAGCGGCTAATACGCGAGATATTTTTAAAACTATATAACTTCCAACACACTTTAAAACATTAATGAAACTAGTCCGGGTTATATGTATATGTATATGCATCTATGTATACATATAGTCATATAAGCTATATAGAAGAAAATTGTTTGAAGACTGTATCCCATTCTTTCTTAAGCTGAGGGAACAACTTCTCTGACTGATTGATGCTGTGACTCTAACCCATATGTACATATATACATACATAGATGGATATATATATATAATATACATACGATAAACCCACATATACATATATATATATATATATATAGCCCGTTTGCTAACCAAGGCTCCGGAAGCTGCGGGAGTTTTTTGTCCCATAGGTTTTGAGTCGCGTTCTTTCTATACCTACTGCACAGCCCTTCGCTTTGGCTCTATCAGTCGACTGATTGATTTGTTTGCGTTAGCCTAATGGCTTTACCCTGGCTTCATCGCTTTGTTCTTTCTATCCCTATAGTTTGAAACGTCGGCATGGTACCCTTTATTCGACTAAATTCCCTACCAAATAACCCGATCAATTTATTCCGATTTAAGAGGGTTTAAAAGAGGAAGAGAAGAGGAAGAGAGAGAAAGAGAGAGAGAGAGAGAGAGCCCAGTTCCGTCTTACAAATTTCGTAACTTTTCAGTAATAAACTGTTTCCTAGTTTTCTTTTATTTTCTTTTTTTGTTTCTTTTTGGGATTTCCATCTATTGAAGGTTTATTAGATCAGGATTATGATTGTGATTAGATTAAATTTCGTTCACACCTTTGAGGGTAGGAATTTTATTCGATACGATTGAAATTATTGCAATAGACAGTTAAACGCAATAATATGTATATTATGTATATATATATATATGTATCTAGGGGGACAATTCCCCGATGTGTATGGAACCTCTTCACGTCTCTCAAAGTCTGATTGATCGGCGGCAACAGTTGGCGTTCGAGAGACGAAAGACGAGAAGACGAAAGATGAGAAATGAAAGAGGAAAGAAGACGGTTTGGTATTTACGCACGAGGCTGAAGACCGCGAAGACCGAAGACCAAAGTCTGAAGCTCCATAGCTGAAGCTCAAGCTCAAAAAGATGTTCAAATTTATGTCTCTCAAAAGCTGTGCTATAAGCCTATATGTTGAAAAGTGTTATAGAAAAAATGAATAAAAAAGAAAAAAAAAAAAGGGTTGGGTAGGTAATTAGTAGGGTTTGTAATAATACATACATACCTAATAAATACGTTGCACTTGAGATAATAGACTAGGATGAAATTTATGGGATGTGCAGTACAGTGTATTTTCTTTATTTTTCTTTCAATTTTCTTCTTTTACGATGAAAAAATATTTTCAAAATAATTTTCTAGTTGGAATTTTAGGTAAGTCTAGTTAAATTGGATCGATCACTAACGGAAAGCCCCTGTTTTTTTTTTTTTTTTTTCTTCTTCTCGTAAACTTTTATTACACCTACTCATTCAATTTTCCAATTAAGGTGATACACAGGTATTATAATACGGTCCCGAGAGGCACGTGGGCAAAAGTTTAGTTTTTTTTTTTTTTTTTCTTTCCTTTTTTAGAAAGCTATCAAACAATCGATGCGTAACGACGAACGCGGCCTCTGCAGAATCAGATTTCAATTTTCGGTATAAAATAGGTATAATATGTGTAGTAATGAGAAATCAACCTTGACGTATTATTTAATACGAATAATACGAATTTATAATACATTCATAAGAAGTAAGCCGGAATTTTATTTTATTTTATTTCATTTCGTTACATTTTATATACCTATATACTCTTTCTAAATATCAGTGGAAATAATTAGAAATAACTAGGCTACACGTTCGCGATACGATTTGTCAATTGTTAAGAAAAAAAAAAGAAAAAAAAAAAAAAAATGTTTGAAAAGCTAAACACTTGGCGTGCACATTAGATTGCTTCACTTAATTTTTCGACTCAACTTATTGTTAAATGAGAAAAAAAAAAAAAAAATACAGGCTTCACATTCGCGACACAATTTGCGAATCGAAAATAGTTATGGAGACAAAGGAGAGCAAGGAAAAAAAAAAAAAAAAATTTTTTTTTGAAAAGCTAAACACTTGGCGTGCACATTTAATTAAGCAATATAGATATAATAGGAGGCTATCCCAGCTTCGACATGGTAGGTAGGTACTACCTAATTTTATTAATATTTCTTCATTTTCTTTGATAACGATGAGCGAATGAATAAAATGAATAAAATGATGGAAGTTTATTTTACGTGATTAAATTACGTAATTTCTTGAGCTTGATGAGTGCGCTGACTAATTAACTGACGTCAATCGCAACTTAATAACGTAACAATAAAACAAGTATATATATATATATATATATATATATGTATATATATAATATATATATAATCCTTATACGGTATATAACCCATCATTTGCATTTTCAATTTATATAACAATAAGTATAAC
Organism: Tenthredo mesomela; assembly: GCA_943736025.1. NCBI lineage: Eukaryota > Metazoa > Arthropoda > Insecta > Hymenoptera > Tenthredinidae > Tenthredo > Tenthredo mesomela. The sequence goes on from OX031017.1 coordinate 2,921,085, forward strand.
TAAATATTTTCATCATTTCGAGGGTCCGCGGGTTTACTATGATATATCTGCTTTTAATCACAGCTTGCACATTTTTGTTCTTGTTTTACCACCCTTCTTGTTTTTTTTTTTTTTTTTTTTAATACCCTCCCTAATTCTTATTCCTCCGTTAAAACTTCGACAGCAGAATAAAAAAAAAAAAAAAGTAAAAACTCAAAACGCGTAATAAGCAGAATTTTTATAATTTTTTTTTTTTTTTTTTTCAAATGAATTTGCGAAAATCTTCGGAGCAAAGGTCGATCCTATGGGATCGATGCACTCGCGACGTAACTCGCAGGACACGCTAAGGTACCCTATACCATAGAACGGTGCGGTAGGTGGTCCAATAAATATTCCTGGGCGCAGTTTTCAATTAACGAAACGACACGGACCTCGGAGCGCCACTGGTGGTCCTTGCGAACAGCAGCAGCACCAGCAGCAGCAGCAGCAACGGCGTAGAACTTATATAGCATAATGCCGAAGGAGTAGCTCGTCGAGATCCTCATGCGGCTTGCAGGGGTCTGTCTGGCCTCTTCTGGGCCGGTTTGGCTTGTCGATTGGTTTTATTTCTTCGTTGTGTAAAGGGGGGAAAGAGCGCCGAAGCGGTCCCGTCGGGTCCTGGTCTCATTAAGCAATTAACTCTATCGTACATCGATCTCGCCTGATCAGCCGCTTGAGCATACTTATCCTCCCTCTCTCTCTCTCTCTCTTTCTCTCTCTCTCTTTCTCTCTTAGATACGGACTCGTAATTGGGCATTAGCTTCGCGTGTCTGTTCGAGCTTGGAATTTTTAGCATTCCAAATAGCCCGGCCAATAAAAGTGGCGTAATTATTTTCGTGGAAGCCATAAGGGACCATAAAATACGATTACCATTTATCAAGGTGTTCTTCATCTACAGTTTAAACAACACTTTGCAGATTAAAAGTCTCAAAATGTAGCGATTATCCCCTTCCCGTTCATCTGATCAAGTCTAGAAGTCTCTCCACATTGTATCTCCATGGTTTTTGATCAGATGCCTATCAGACTCTTTCGGTAATCATGAAGATGGTTTTCATGATAGTGCAAGGTAATTCAAAACGTATGACTGCATAAGGTGAAAAACCGAATGTTTTAAACACCGCTTGTAGTAGCGCTCGCACACGTTGATAATGTGCTTCTGATGGGATTCCTCTTCTTCTTCTTCTTCCTTTTGAAATTAACGCTATCTACAGTTTAAACAACACTTTGCAGATTAAAAGTCTCAAAATGTAGCGATTATCCCCTTCCCGTTCATCTGATCAAGTCTAGAAGTCTCTCCACATTGTATCTCCATGGTTTTTGATCAGATGCCTATCAGACTCTTTCGGTAATCATGAAGATGGTTTTCATGATAGTGCAAGGTGATTCAAAACGTATGACTGCATAAGGTGAAAAATGGAATGTTTTAAACACCGCTTGTAGTAGCGCTCGCACACGTTGATAATGTGCTTCTGATGGGATTCCTCTTCTTCTTCTTCCTTTTGAAATTAACGCATTCAGCGTTGATCACCGCGTCAATGAGCCACTATACGATCCTATGGAGTAATCAACTATTCATATGAGTATGAACTGGTTTGGTTTTACTTTTTTCTATCTCCTTTTATGTTTCCTCCTTCTTTTTATTCTTCGTCTTCTTATTTCTGTAAGGGATGATCTCTGCGCTGACAATTTATCATAGAATGCTCTTAGTCCTCTCTTTTTCATTATGGTGTTCAATGCAACACGGTAGCTTATAGCAGGACTTCGAGAAGGATGTATTACCCTTTGGCCCGTGACCGTGATGGGGATCTATTAGCATAACTGGAGATGGAGGTGGAGGATGGAGGCCGAGGCGACAGGTAGAATAATAAAAATAATAGCGTTGGTAATTTGCCGGGGCAATTAGCACCCGGTGCAGTCCACTCGACGGTTGCACCTCTTATTCGTCGTATTCTTATTCTGGTGAACATTGAACAGCGTGGAGTCGACGTGCAGCTAATAACAACCACCACCCACGCGTTTTCATGGCCATGGCCAATGTAGTAAACAGCTCGCTTGGTCAGAGACCAGAAAAACCATCATCGTACGAATAACGAAGACAACTATTCGCTATGGGGTGCGAGGCATGGAGGGTAGTTATAAAAGTCAGTAAATTAGCCAATTACTCAGCGCTAGCTGTAACCCACCTCGAAACGCCTCTCACCGTCTCCTTTTACAACTCGAACGATTATTTCTGCCGTTCGTATATATAAGAGACGCTATGGGCTTTTCGCCGGTTTAACATCTCCCGCAATATTTAATCACTGGGAGTTTCGAAACTCTTTAAAATTTCCTACCGATTTACCGGAGAAAAAGATCAACGATGACATATTGTGCCTTCTTTTTTCGGTACCGGACCTGCAGACGGAATCGCTGAAGAGATTTTTCCTTTTTGTTATTGCGGGTATTTAACCATCTTTTCGAGCGAGTCACGTCGCGTTTAATTAGCGACTGAAAATACATATGAGAATTCCGCTCAATCCGGCCTCTTCAGGCACATACGGACATGTAGAAATTAATTGGGCGTCTCCGCACGCATCCGACATTCGCGAAAGAGAAATTAACCGTTTGGCATTGGTTTTCTCTTCGGAATTACTGCAAGCAGTTTTATAGAATCCGAGTCTTCAGGTTCTACTGCTAATCGAAAATCTGGACGAAAGAAAACTTGCTATTCGAATTTTCAATGACGAGAAAAATTGCGACACCAAGTAAAAATCTTCAACTCTCATCGCGAACGGATGATTATTATTGATCGTCGAATAGATTTTGGTCAACTCGATAGCCGGCGGAGTTAATAAGTCCGAGTTAATTGGACAACTGCATCGCTGGCATGGACGCGATCGTATTTGGTCCGCAGCATCACTGCAGCTGGGCGTTTCTGCACGTGAAGCCAGCGAGTGACAAAGTGGAAAATCGGATCTGTTTGCCAGGTAATATTTAGTCCGAAATACCAGGTGGCGTCGATTAATGCTAATTTATACAATGGAGTCGAATATCTATACGCGCATCTTATCGCCACACTGATATATACATATACATACATGAATATTTGCCAATTTCTGCTGCTTATTTTGCTATCCGAAAACATCTACCGCAACATCCTACCTACCTACCTACCTACTACAAATGCGATAAAAAATTTCATATCAAAGTCTCACCGCGAGATTAAACTGGAATATACATAAAACCAGATTTATTATTCCGAAATCAGCGATAATCACATTTTTACAAAATTACGTTATGAACTGGCTGCTCAAAGAGGTAAGAAATTCGATTCTAGGTACCTTTTTCAACACCGAATGTAAATCCGTTTGTAGAATTGCTCTATCAGCTTTCATTTTTGAAAAAATCACGGTTACATAAACATGAGTAGCCTTTTTTGCCATTTGGCCATTTTTTTTTTTTTTACTGCGTTTGATATCTCGAGGATGCGAAGTGCCGCCGAATTCTTCTTTTAAAGTATTGAAGTAAGCGGATTAAACTTTAGGTATATTCGGAGTAAAAACAGCGGCGTGAAATACTCGAGTCGTTATCGATTCCGGAAAAGTACCATTCGTTAGAAATTCATGAACTGCAATTTTCTCGACAATTTAAATCGCTGGAACGATTCTACAAACGGAATCCTGTCTGCTGAAAACAAAGAGGTAAGAGGATCGATTCTAGATATCTTTTTCAACATCGAACGTAAACACGCTTCTAAAATTGCTTTAGCACTTTCCATTTTTGAGAAAATCACGGTTACATAAACATGAGTAGCCTTTTTTGCCATTTGGCCATTTTCAACTGCGTTTGATATCTCGAGGATGCAAAGTGCCACTGAATTGCAATTCCTTTTTTGAAAAATTCAAGTGAGAGGATCAAACCCAATTTCCGGAGTTGAAACAGCACCTTTTCGATTCTCGAAAAGTGCCATTCGTTAGAAATTCATGAACTGCAATTTTCTCGAAAATGTAAATCGCTGGAACGATTTTGCAAACGGATTCCTGTCTAGCTTTGAAAAATCTGTTGAAACCACGTTTTACCTTAGGACGTATAAACCCAGTCAAATTTTCATCAATCAGAACAGTTATTTCCGTTCAATTCCGACTCAAGACATCAAGTTCTGATCCGCTAAATCCATAGTTGATTGCGCAGTGATAGATTGATAAATCCTCGGATCATTTTCGCAGCTGTTCATAACAGGCTAGTGATTTTAATTAGCAATTAGTATAATCACCACCGTTTAATTTCGTTCCAAATTACGACTTGGATTACATTACACAGATGTTTATGTCTCAGCTACCATATATTATATACGTATTATAGTACGTACGTTAAATAACAGTAGCGATAAAAAGCGATCAATCAACTAGCCATGAAACTTTTTCAATCCAAAAATAAAACTGGAAATTATTTGTCAAGAAAAATTGCCAGTATTCAGATATTCGCATAATTATACCATCGCAAGGTGAACGTTCTGCTTCACGGAATTTCAATTCCAAGTTCTCGAGGCAGCTGCGACGACGCGTCGAGCTAGGGTTTTATTGTCACTGCCTCGCAATCTAACCATTTCAAAGTGAACGCTCAGAGGCTTCGCTAGTTATACCTACATGTACATACATCCACATCTACGTATCGCACTTAAACGTTTGTAAAACCAACACCAATATCACCCTCAACGTCCCACTGCACCGACTCGGCCAAGCACATAAAGATAAGTCTTGGCCAGAGCGCGTTAATAGCACAGATTACCGCCGATATGGTCTCGCACCTCGCGTCGTCAAAGCGATACACTGTTTCAGGCTCGGTTAACTCCAGAACGATTTTTTACGGACCCATTTCGAGGGGTCGTTGGATGATAAAAACAGATTTTTTGCCCAGAAATCGATTGTCGCACATTATCACTTCACATAGAACACGTAAACACACGTGTGTTCAGGATATCAAAATTTGACATAATTTCGGGGACTGTGGTGACTGAGGTAAGTTATACAAACACACATCTTATTTCAGGCCATTAATCTGTGTAACGTCACCTACAAATCTCGATTATAAAAATCCTCGTATCTTGTATCACGTAGGCACTAGCACAGACTGAAATGAGCTGTGCAAAAATGATGTAGGTTCACTGTTGACTCAATTTTTGAGTCAATCTTAGTCCAAGCTGAATCCAATTCCGTGAGTTTACTCATTATTGATGTGATTCAAGCGAGGACTAGGATTATCAAAAATAATTTCATTTTCCATACATTTTCTGATCATCAAAGTCTCTGCGTCAAAGAATATAAAAATGATAATTGTCTAAAAAATCTTTTCAGCCAAACGAATGTACAGATTCAAGAATTTTTCATTTCACGCCAGAGCTACGTATAGGGACAATGTGCGAACCAAATTATAGATCAATCGGACTAACGACCCACTGATTATTGAGTCAACAGTTGACATGTGTCATTTCGACATGAAGATTTGCAGATGATATTACACAGAATTATTACTCAAAACAGGATATCTGTGTATTATTTACTCCAGTCACCAGAATCCCAGGAATTAGTGTCTCATTTTTACATCCTGTTATTGTCGGTAGTTTCTGTTTGCACAAAGGCCAAGTCCGAATCGTCCATTAACTGCAATACCGATACGTTTTTTAGTTGGTGGTTTTGAGATGACGGACAATTGTAACCGTACCAGTAATAAACGGTGATAAAAGATCGAGGAAATACCTGGCCGTTGAGAAAAGGCACTTTAACAGAAAGAGATAGAGGGAGGATCGGGTGTGAGGTATGGTTCGAAGAACAATGGTTCTAGGCCGTAAACAACTCAGCACAGTCGTAAAATTTAATCACACTGTTTGCAGCGACAGTTTAGCCGATACATTATACGCAATTCATGTATACCTACTCAGTACTCGACCGTAATAACTGATTGCGTGAGAGGCTGGCAACATTATTGTAGTACTCGTAGAATGGTGAACAGGGTCGACGTGCTTTTGCGGTACATTAGTACCGTTTCGGTCTTTTGCGTGTAATGAATGTCCGCTGAACATTGTTGCAAGGTCCTATTTTCAATCATATATGATCAACGTGTGGAATTGAGCAGTCATTAATTTTATCATTTTTGACGTCATGCGAGCATTGCGGTACATAGGTCCCGTTTCGGTCTTTTGCGTGTAATGAATGTCCGCTGAACATTGTTGCAAGGTCCTATTTTCAATCATATATGATCAACGTGTGGAATTGAGCAGTCATTAATTTTATCATTTTTGACGTCATGCGAGCATTGCGGTACATAGGTCCCGTTTCGGTCTTTTGCGTGTAATGAATGTCCGCTGAACATTGTTGCAAGGTCCTATTTTCAATCATATATGATCAACGTGTGGAATTGAGCAGTCATTAATTTTATCATTTTTGACGTCATGCGAGCATTGCGGTACATAGGTCCCGTTTCGGTCTTTTGCGTGTAATGAATGTCCGCTGAACATTGTTGCAAGGTCCTATTTTCAATCATATATGATCAACGTGTGGAATTGAGCAGTCATTAATTTTATCATTTTTGACGTCATGCGAGCATTGCGGTACATAGGTCCCGTTTCGGTCTTTTGCGTGTAATGAATGTCCGCTGAACATTGTTGCAAGGTCCTATTTTCAATCATATATGATCAACGTGTGGAATTGAGCAGTCATTAATTTTATCATTTTTGATGTCATGGGAGCATTGCGGTACATAGGTTCTGTTTCGGTCTTTTGCGTGTAATGAATGTCCGCTGAACATTGTTGCAAGGTCCTATTTTCAATCATAAATATGATCAACGTGTGGAATTGAGCAGTTCTTAATTTGATAATTTTTGACGTCATGGGAGCATTGCAATTCGAATATGACCAAATTAAGGACCACCTTAGTGCGCAAATATGCGCATGTCCATGATACGTATCACACTTTCTTCCACTATTCCTTCTCTTTATATGCGGTTCTTATGGGGCAGCGATAGTCGCTTGGTAAATATACGAGTCTTGGTTCTTCTGAGCCGCGCCCACAATGTAAAAGTGAGCAAGGGCTATAAAGATATGTACTAGACGTATATGTATAGCGGGAATACAAAGTGCGCGGTAAAGAGCAGACGGGGCAATCTTTGCGGCCCGTGTTAGCCGCGATAGGAGTAGGATGCGTCATTTTTAATGCGCTTTAATCCGTCACCAGCCGTCCTCTAGATCGTGTTTCCGTTTTCCGTTCTTCGAGATTTTTTAAAACGTTTTTTTCTCCTCCTATAATTGCGTCAGCTTGTAGTACAATTTTGGTTCAGGGCGTTGTATAGAACTGAATGTACGATATAGTCAATTTGTTTGATACGATTTTGAATTTTTAGAGACTTTGAAATTTCGAAAGACCCCGTAGGTCCTAAAATCCAAAAAACAAAAGGAAACCCTCTCTACGAAAACCCATTTTATCTACTACAATCGATAACTTCATAATATCGTGTATAATTGGTGGAATTTAGATACTTTTTTTAGTACAAAAAGTGAATTTCAAGACCGTTAATTTGACCATACTTGTATTGGCTTCGATACGATCAATACAGCTCGAGTTATTGAACACTAAAGGAATACATGCGTGAATTTCAAATTTCGAAGTTCTGGCCTTTTGGATCTTTAGCTCCGGGAATTTCGAACCTCTAGTGTTCTTCATTTTCAAGTTTTTCAAATCGTCCATATAGACTTTCGGAAAAATTAGGTAATGAAAGCCGTATCCGGCTTTTATTTATATGCAAACATTTATTTATATGCAAACAATCCTTGTGCAGCATCACACAAGCGATTGATTTCAATATCGTTAATTAATCAACAAAGTACGTATGAAGAGTAACAAAAATTTAACCGATGGTAAATAGAACCCCTGAAATTTAATTTCACGAATGTAACAGATGAGATCTTTTCATTTTACAGTCATCCGAGTACTTCGTTTCAAACAGAAATAAATCCCGGTGCAACATTCCAATTCAAATACTGTACTGCTGCATGTTTACTGTAATTTCAATTTACACATTATTACATCAAATATGTCTGGTTTTTGTTCATTCAAGAACATAAAAAGGGTAACCCAGCGTTTGGCTAGTTTAATCTTATATTTGTGTTATAACCGCTTCCTGGTCAACATTGCGATAATTTGATCTAGTTTTTAGACCACAATGAGCAGCGTCATTGTTCGCACATGGATTTCATCAGTAGAATTTTATTAGACGGTGTTCTTCGGGTTGATGAAGTTCGTTATCAGAACGAATTTCAATCAGTTGTAAATTGCCAGCATATTGCACATGGATATATCACCCATTTCTAAATTTCAAAGAAAATGAAGAAATCTTTTCGCGCACAAAGTAAATTGAGAGAAAATAGAGTGGATGAGGTCTCGCACCATCATCTCCTCGATTGAATAGAGAAGAAGTAAAGCTTACTATACGTCGTGGCGAGAACGTCTCTGTCCGTTAACGGAAATAGCTACGTCGGTTGGAGTAGGTAGGTACGTAGTGCGGAAAGAAAGAAGAAGAAGAAGACGAAGAAGAAGAAGAGGAAGAAGGAGAAGGAGAATAAGAGGAAACAGAGAAGGACGGATAAACATCAGAGGCGAATAAGAGGAATAGTGGAGTGTGGGCAAGGCGCGAGAGGTCATTAGTCAAGATGAGATGGAATAACAGCAGATCGCCTGCGCTGTGAAAACATTTGACTCGTCGGCGAAGTGGATTTCGAGCTTTAAAACAGGCGGCCACTGTCTCGCCGGTGTCGGACAAGAACCACGTGTCTATAAACGCTACAAGAACGAAAGCTGGTTACACAAATACATACAGATCCCCGCCACCCACACGTTAATATCGCAATAACTAGCGTGCGGTGAACTTTTGAACGGCGCTTATGTCGACCGACTAGTAGGTATAAGTAATGCACCAAAACTAAACTCCACTAGGCGTTAAATTATTCGAGGTTTGTGCCATATGCTCTCGGAGATGCACAAGTCTTTGCCCTAAGCCATCCACATCAACTGGTCCACATTCAGAAAAAGGTCTTGTTGCCACAACCAAAATTTGGGTTATTATATGAACAATCACATTTTTTGTTCAGTCAACCAAAAATTTTGTTGGAATAGCCAAAATTTTGGTTGTCCCAACAAATTTGGTTTTCCCAACAAAATTTTGGTTATTCCAACGAAATTTTTGGTTGACTGGACAAAAAATTTGATTGACTGAACGAAAAATGTGATTGTCCATATAATAACCAAATTTTGGTTGTGTCAACAAGACCTTTTTCTGAGTTCAGCTGTATACTTCGGAATAAAAACTATTCTTCGAATGATGTTCCATGTTTGATGTTTAAATTGTGAAAATTTTTGAATCCACAAGTGCTCGAGCTTTCGTTGAGAGGAAAAGCGCTGTTTTCGAGTTTGGTGGTTTGGTTATTTTGCGGTGAGGCGAGGTAAAGGCCCTGAAGCGATCATCAGGACATACGTGGGGAACCAGGACCGCAGTATATGGGATAAAGTTACACGAGGTCGGCGTTATCTCTGTAGCCATGAGACCAGAAGGGTTATCGCTCGGTAATAATTGTCAAAGCGAACTTGGCCACCCACCCTCTGCCAAGGCTGGGGGCATTGGAAAGCCGCGTTCAAAGGGTTCGCTTTCCAAAAACGTGTGTGTCGCCTTTCGTTAGGTTTAAAAGCCGAGTTCAAACTCAACCCTTCACCTTCACTAAACCGGAAGTAGAAATGAGCGGAAAAGAGCGATGGCAAAAAGCTCTCAATTTGCGGCTCGGGTTATAGAACCTTGGCTACCTGTTGATCTCCGGGACGATGGTGGAAGACAAGAAGTGAGTGGAGACTGTGTAGTCGAATTCGTGGAAATTCACGCGGCCATTTTGTAATCGTAGGTGAATTTAGAGGTGTGAATTTTATTCGTTACCCGTAGCCTATATATCCATGAATTATTTATGTTCCGTGGGCTTGATAATTTGGCAAATAAAATGCGAAGTGGCGGAGGGAAAAGGTCGCGTCGCATACGTATACGCATATGTATATACACGTATACACTCCTTCTGTTTAATAAATCGTAACTGATCGCACCTGGCCACCCCCGCCCCGGGCAAAGAAGGAAGCGATATTCGTGGCCGGAATATAGAGGAGTAAAATATGTTTTTGGAGAGTTGAGAGTGACGCTAATACCGCGGCTTGGAACTCCAAGAACTTGCAGTGGCATCGTATAGTCGCAGGTGTTTAAGGGGTTTCGAGAAAAAACAGCGGGACACGCGACTGGTGTAACGAATAGGACAATTATAATGTTTTGACACTAAAGCTGAATCGAAGAATGAAAACGGGGGTGAAAAATTCATGGAAAAAAAAAGAAAAAAAAAAACTGAACAGGTAATTATTGTTCTTATCATTATCATCAACGTTTCACCGCAGCTTGATCGTGATCGTCAGCGTTAAGTCAAGGCGTCTCTATCACCTTGGTGTCGTTAAAGAAGCCGTAAAGAATAACGACGCCCTCCAGAGTCTTGAGTCTAGACTGTCGAACTGCGTCGACAAAGTGTACCTAATTCGCTTTAGGTGAGTGTAAGGATAATTGCTGTCGTCGTGAGTCATGCGAGTAGATTGGAACCGCAGTTGAGATCCAGTGGCGTATGATTACAAAGTGCGTAACAAGAACTAGTGAATTGCATTCATCGATTTTTTTCTCTCCAGACTGATATCATCCTTGTGGTTGTATTCCTTGTAGAAAATCGTGACGATTTTGTTCGACCAAAAATGTCGAGGGTCTAATAGTTTTTAAATGAGAACTAAACGAAGTTGTGGACCAATCGGAGCTTGCAGCGCGACCGTTATTCTCCGGCGCAGGTCGACTCCGATTGGTCAACTTCGGCAAGCTCTAATTCGAAAACTATTGGTCGCTCGAATTTTTCGCTGATACAAAATCGTCTCGATTTTTAACGAGGATTATCCTCGTCCCATAATTATTGCCGTTTTTTTAATACACCCCGTACGTATACGCCACTGATTGAAACGCTTGCGTGTCACTCGCGTTGTGTAGAACTGAGATAGACCAGATAGCGCACACAACTGTAACACGACCGCGAGCTGGTTTAGCAGTCCCTAGTCTTCAAGCAGAGGAACGTGACGGATTGTAACGTAAATATAAAATAACCCGCGCGTCGATCTCCGCAACTAACGTATATGGATATAAATTTCACCCACGCATATTTTGTGCTTACGTAGTTTATATCGCGTGCACAAGCGCTATTGGGGTGTTATGTGCCGATCGAAGCAAGACTCCTTCTGATTGAAAAAAAAAAAAAAAAAAAAAAAAAACATCATATAGGTATCCCCCCGAAGTGTGAATGAAAGAAATCGTTTCGTGTCCAATTCTAACATATGCGATAATCACACTTAACCGAGGCACGTAAATCACGAGAAATAACGTCCATTAGATAAAATGCCTACCGATTTTGACTACTAACGCTACGAGGTGTGGTGCGGGTACCATGCGGGACGAGGACGTGGGGCCCACGATGTAAATGATATCCAGGAACAAGCGACTACATGTAGGCTGTCGAGGCACACCTGGCCCAAACATTAGCTCACTCTTTCAATTCTGATAGTTGATCTGTCGTCTTCGTTCAACTAACATATACTCAGAGTTTCCTCACTCTTATAAGATACAAGAGCACCGCCTACGCCTCGGTAAGGCTATGGACTCAGATAGACATACATGTGTATATATGTGTCTGTCCATCCTCGTATGGACAGTCGCTCATTCACTGAGTTAGGCAGTACCCGCACAGTCTGGTTGATGAATTATACAAGGAACGTGATGGCCTCTACACACCGTTAAACGCTATATCCATGCGTGCATGCCCGTCATGAACGTTATAGTAACCGGCAACGAACAACCGCGATAATCTATAGCGATAAAAACATCACCGAGCAAAATGGGGCTGGTTGAAATAGCCACGTCAAAACGAGATCAGAAATCGTACGTATAGCCAATGAGTGCCGTAGGTGGGACACTGATTCGAAATTATTATGAGACTATAGATCTGAACTCCAATTAGCCAACTGACTGATCGATTACTGCAGTAAGAATAAAACGAAAAAAAAGTGAATAAAAAAAAAAAAAAAAAAAAAAAATCAATGACTACAGTGAACCTCTCAATTATTCACTGCTGACCAGTTTCAACCTCGTTCTTCAACTTCGTGATGAAAAATGAGCTGGAAATTACCCACAACGTCAATTGACAGAACCAAATGTCATGTCTAGAGCGTTATTGCAGTTTAGTCGACTGGATATTTCTCTTTCTCATCATCAGTATAACCAGGACACTGGACACACAGGGATAAATGCAGTTGTTGCTGACAGCCGAGTGAGCTGGAGCTGGGACTCGCTGGCCCCGGGGTACCGGAGCCCACTTTGCGCGGGTGATCGGCTGGCTAATTGCAGGCCCGTGTAGCTAGGTCTCAGCAAATGTACATCGCACTTGGTCTGCCCTCATAACCCACACACATGTATGTATATGTGCAAGACACCAGTGAACATCGAGTTAATGACACCGATGTTATCGCTTTTCTGTACTATGTGGATGTGGATGTGGATGCGGATGTGGATGTGGATGTGGATGTGCGTGTGTGTGTGTGTGTGTGAGGTTACCTAGCTCTTCGACCCCTCAGGACATCCCCTGCAGGGTTTATACGTCTGATGGTATATCCCTGTAAATGATAATCCATCTCGTGTTATTAATCGTCTGGCTCGTTCATACATTAGCTAACTAACCAGCTGCACCCAGGTTTATAACTGACTCGAAAGTGCGCCGAAGAAAAGGCTTTCAAACTATTACTATATATATGTATATGACGTTATCATAATGATGCAATGAAAGGATAAGTTTTCATCAAGTTTTGGTGAATGTATGAAATAAATTTCACGAGTATATCTATTTTGACATGAGATGTATAATGCAGGATTTTCTCATTTCAGGAGTAATTTGACTCCTGATAAAATAAGATGTAATAAAAACGAGAGACGGCTTCTGGTGTTGGATATATATATGTATATAACTGATATTAATTATTTAGTGAACTGGTCGAACGACCCCGACCACCGGAATTAATGAGCACAGCTACATGCTGCGTCATACGCTATTAGCCGTGGGCGAGGTTTAAATGAAACGCATATTTCTGCCGCTTATACACATTCGAGTATCATCATCATTACACACATTGGTGGAACACCTCATGTACGTGTGTCTCTGTGTGGGATATCATATTCCAAACACAGAGTTTTATTAACGTTAAGAATCTAATCAACAAAAGCATTTACTCTAATCTCTATCAAGCTTTGTATCAATCATTCAATATTCATTGAAACATCAGCAGGCACTTGACACATAAGTGCCTTTGCCAGGTATCAGGTTAAGCAGGAAGAAATTTCCATCGATTTTTATGCCGTGAAGTTTCTATTTACGACCTAGGCAATAATTTCGTTCATAATTTCATACAAAGTCCTTTTTGCATCTACGTTCCCGACGCATATATATATATATATATGTGCATTTAACTTGAATTAAATTACTCTCGAACACGCGACGGACGTGAGTATAGGTATAGGTTGGTTTATGAATCGAACGAGGAGGCATTACCATCTCACAATCTCGGCATATACCCACGCAGAAGGCCATTCCACGTGGGTGTGCAAGTGCGGGCCATAACTTGGTCTTACATTGCTTCTTGATCCTCCCGTCACGCGGAGATCACTGCATCACTGAAACTGGCCTCAAGATGCTGCAAAGTTATTACCCTAATTATTATCTTATACAGTTTTTATTCCATTGGGTTAAAGCTGATTCAAAGTTGCGCCTTCCAACTCGAGGATAATTGATCATGAACATTTCTCAAGTGAAATTACTCTTAAAACACAAAACAGGACACTGAAATCCTGAATCTGTTTCTCCACTCTTCACACGTATGAATCTCACGCCCCAGCATTATATTATCAGTTTCCATCATAGCGGTGTGAAACAAGGGAAGATGACGAAGGGTAGTATGAGGGTGTAGACGGTCACGTATGAGAATATGTTTTCCTCGGATACATTTATGCATTTATTTTTGCCTCGGTATATCAAAGTATCCATGGCCTGTGTGTGCAGCAGGATGATATTATGTACCCTAGTAGACTTTGCATGTAGGCGAAAGGATCCGGGCACTAAACGCGATCCAATAGTAGCAGGATTGTGTTTCCTAGATTCCTAGCTCCCTCTTATAAAGACAGGATGGGGATGGGGCAGCGATGGGATCGTTCGGTTTTATGGCCGCCGCATTCAGAGCTGTGATACTCTTATTTGAATACTAGGAAATGTCTGCAACAAAAGTAGAACGCAGAAGCTAGAACCCCAATTTTATATTTTCCTTTATTCGCTCCCTAATTTCCTCAGTTCTGTCGTCTGGCGTCTTAGATTGTAGTTCGACTTCCAGTACAGTGTGATTATTGAATATTTCATCAGAACCAAAGACGGGAAATGACTCAAGATTTCCAGAGCTATACATTTCCACAAATTACACCAGGGACAGATACCTACATAAGATGATTGAACGTTACGCAGCTGCAATCAATGACAGGATGTAACCGTCTAATTTCTGTCTTGTTACCGAGTTATAGCATGCTTATTCACAATAGTCAACTCAGGAAACTACCAAGCTCTAATCACCCTAGACAATAACTGGCTTTACATATCACTATCTTATGCAGTCGTTCTGATTTTCTCAATTTGAGATATTGACATGCCTCGCATAGCGGTAGTAATGTCTCTTCAGGAATTTGAGAACAGGATTTTTCCCAGTTATGTCATATTCTGTTTTATAACACCGCGTAAAACGCAGTAGCTATTAGGCGTGATAGAGGTAGTGATGTGAATATAATGACTTGAGTCCACCTACCAGAAAACGCCAACTCGCATGGTGTTGAGGCCGGATGTAAGAAGGGAACGTGATAATGGTTCTTCGTACTAGTAGGTTCAGACTAGTAGACGTGCCGGCTATTTGGTCAGGAATAATCATCATCATCATCGTTATATTACGTAGTGTCTATTTAAAAGGTTTGGTTTCATTTAGTTTCGTTTGACAGGCGTGTCGTCACTCAACAACGACCAACGCCAGGAGCGTTCCTCATCTCCTCACCTCTTCATCTCCTCGTCTTCTTGGTCTGTTAAACCGCATTATGTGAGAGTGTGTAATCATTGTGTGAGTCTTTCTGTCATTAGAAAGACGGTCGACTGTGTTACACCACATTCACGTGATCCATCATTTCAACGGTGACACGTGATCCTACGATCACACTCGTCTTTTTCTTGCTCTGCTTTCCATATCAATGAAAGTTTGAAGAGTCAATAGTGGCCGATGGATCGAAAAAGCTCACCTGTATTTCTCACGCTTCCACATTATTTTCAAGCTTCTGGAACTTTTCGGAAAACGGATCTCTCCTCTGACACAAAGCAGGTACCGTTTACTGTTGACTCAAGCTCGTTTTGTGTCTTCATTGGATTGATAAGGGTATATGACAGTAGTAATCTGATTGAAGATTAGTAGCTCGTTGAGATTAATACTTTCACGTCTAGCATTACATTCGCAGTATAGGAATCACAGTGTTTTAAGAAGCGATTATTCTGGACGTTAAACTCGAACTCAAATCCCATTCCCTGCGACCTTCCTAATTCCTCTTTCTCCTCATTCTCTCAAAGTAGCTTTCTGTGCCAAACAGTTCGGGTCTTCAAGACTTAAAATATCGGCCCGGAGACAGTCCTAACGAGATAGTCATTAATCCCAAGGTGTCACTGGTACACTTATCAACTAATTCCACCTTTAGTTGTCTACCATAGTTTTCTTCTGATCTGAAGATCGACCATTACGTGTTGTAAATCGTCTTTGTATTTAACTTGAGTGGTTCTTTCACAGTGCCTGAATCTCTAATGGGTACAATAAAGCTTTATCTACGTATCAATCTATCAGTCTATCCACTGGGGCGATCGTTCAGTCATCACAACCGTAATTTAAGATTCGAATCGGTCGTTCGTCGATTATTTGCGTCAGCTTTAGGAAACGATTCGAACTCTTAAACTGTCTGATCGGCGTCTTGGCTTGGTGCAGGGAGGTGCGTATAAATTCGAGAATCGACACTGGGTCGGTCCCGGGTTGTAAGACGACGTGGATTTACGACCATAGATCAGCCCTGGATAAGCATCGTCACTCCAAGATCATTGGACAATAGATTACCGGTCACGCCTTAAGCCATAGCCGGCTCATTGTGCCCCTATATCTACACATACTTTTGCAGTCTATTGTGCTGCCTTGAAATCTTCGTTCTCAAGTATCTTGAGGCACACCTAGCCGCGAGAACCAGGTGAGGAAGCTGCGGTTATCCACGAGGAAGAGGAGACCCGTGTGGGCCGCCATTGTCTCAGTGATTTCTTGTCCCTTTTTCTCACCGCTTCTTTCCTTATTCCCATTCCTCTCGCACTTCACCACCAGCCGCTAATGTAATTTGTAAGACTCGAGATCCCATCTTCACGGCAGCCCGATGCATGGTGGCTACAAGAAACATCACTGACCACACCGAGCCGCTCATCTTATCTGATTAACAGAATCGAGTCGAGCCACAGTCCATTGCTAGAATCAGTGTCGGGTTTTATTGTGAATTTTCTAAACCAGCACATCACCATTTTCCCCGCTTATGCTGACTTATAACTTCTATACGATTGTTCAGACGCTGATACTTCATGGGTTCAAATTCACATAGTCGATTTTATGACCCATCGAAAGAGGATGGCCTAGGGTCTAGCTCCATTTTTGGATCTTGATATCTGAGATCATTCGATACAGGCCGTATGAGTACCCACGGATTATTTCGTAAGGCTTTTGCACGTGGAGTCATATATGGCTGTGTTTTAGGCGGCAATACCTACATCGTAACAGCAAATTACGCTTATCTGATGACCGCGAGGGCGATGGGGCCTTGGGAAGAGAAAAGGTCCGCTCTATGATGATGCCATCCTCCTTCGATAATCAGTTACCAGGAACCCGAAGATATAATCGAGAAAATAGATCTAGGAAGTAAAACCCATACCTCAAAAATCGAAATCATAAAACCTTATTTTTTTAAACCTTGCAGTGCAATTTCGTATTCTTCATTCAAGATCAGCAATAACTCGGATGGGAAGTAAGTCTAAACGGAAGTTCGCGACGCTAACGACAGGTGGCGACGTTCGCACGTCTCTCCCGCAGACGGAGTAAGTCTAAGGCTTGATAGGGTCAGATTGAACGACTATCTGAGTGACTTTGGTAAAATTTCTACGATATTTATGCAAGCTGCAGGTCATAATGTTTACTGTTTTATGTATACGGTTGACGTTGGATGGAAATGGCGACTACGAAGAGTGCGAATTCAGGTTGGTATGGGCTGGAGTAAAGCACCGTCAAGATTCCAAGCGTTTACTGCATTTCACGGGTGTAATAAATGTTTCACGAGCGATTCGTATCGGCAAGGACTTCGGCCCGTGGTCCGTGCTGAGGAGTTTAAACCACTTCGTCCTCGCTCCTTCTCAAGGTAGAATTTAGTGTCCCGTTAATGACGTAATGAAACTACGTCGAGCAGGGTTGAACTGCGAGGCGTCCATCCATAGGCCCTCAAAATCGTTCATTCGTTCGTTTTAGAGCGTTATAAGCTTATCGTTGAACGAACCTCGTCCCTCCCTTCCTTCAGCCCATCGAAAACGATCCAAAGAACGGGCCTACGCCATCGTTATCGCCCGATATTCCTTGTTCGTCTGTAGCAATATACCCTCCACTTTTCTTCCCCGATTCCCTGGGGTGCTTGGAACACTCTGCTAACCGATAAGGCCCAGAAACTGAACTCTGGTGGGACAGACGCCTCGGACCGGGTGCAGACGAGGTTATCGATGTTTCAGTGAATTCTGACGCTAATTGAGAGACTGAAGGAGATTCAAGAATAAAGATTACAGAAAACTCATCAACCTGATTCTAACAAACGGTAAATAGAGTCGAAATTATAGAAACAGTTCTTCTTTCTGCTTTCCACGACTCCAGCCTTTCTCAATTTTACTCTCGAATGATTATAATGGAATAATGGAAGGATCCGTGCCCAAATACATCCATGAAATAGACAATTTCATTCACTATAATGCGTTTTTGACAATTTTAGGCTCCACTCATTTATAGACTCTCACAGCCTGACGTATCGCGTGAATGACTGTATAGATCAGGATTCTGTATTGCTACAGTGACGATTGATGAGATCGATTGACTGATTATATATTTAAGCCCGAAAAATCTCGAGTGGATTTTTATTTCTCAATAAGTGAATTAAATAATTTGATTTTTTTAAACTGACAAATATTCGAGATTAATGAAAAATCATTTCTCTTTACACCGTAAACTGGTCAATTGATTTTCCTACTCATATACTTATATAGTCATGAACTGTTACGAAGAAAATTCACAATTACCTACCGATTTATTCATTATTATGAATAATGCATATAGTTAGACGATTCGTCGAAGAGAATGCCGTGTAGGTATATCATATTACGGTATATACTCATTGCATATATATATATATGTGTATGTACCTATATATACGTACTACATATATACATACATGTATGTAAGCACAAATCGTCGCTTCAAACATGCGACTAAACTGCCGTTTGGTATTCGCGTTATGTTGTATCGTATATCTATATATATTATATATTCGCATATGTGCATAAATGTGCATCATTCCTCTACACGGATAAATATCTACATGTATATATATATATATATATATATATAATCTGAGCGTTGGACGTTCCAATTAAATCTTGCGTATAATCGATGCTGTATACTAACACAAGTACTAGTATTTCGGCACGCGAGAATTTCTGTAGTTACACAAGCATGTAGTGACTACGATGTGTAGTACCACCGGTGTTTTGTCTAGATGGTTTGATTTGTTCCTAACGAAATTTTGGAATTCCAAATTCGCTGCATTCCTATCATCCGACCAAAATCAACGCAAACCAACCCAACGTACAGCTGTCGCGTCACGCTAAAACCTCTACGTCCGCATTCGCGGTTAAACCGAACGACAGAATTGAATATAGAAAATTTGAACAAAAAAAAATCAACAAATCTTATGAACAATTTTACAAACCTTGAATAGATAAATGGTCGAACTTATCAGACGTGGAATCGATTCGTATAATATCAAGTATCACCGATCAATGAATGGGCACAATCAATCTACTATGACGTCGTTACCTACCTATGCACCTACTACTTTCAGCTGTGATTTATAAGCATGTAGTCATGTTCTTCGTTGATAGGAATACTAACTGGTATAGCCATTACCTACCTACGTATTGCGGTTTTGCGTAGGTGGTGCAGCAAGCCAGGAAAACCAATGTATATAGTATATAATATGTATATATGTGTATACATATATGTATATGTATGCAGAGCTATAGTATAGTGGCTGTAGGTAGGTTATAAATAGTCAGACAGACAGAAAGTCAGACAGACATACGAATCGACGGAGGCATTATAGTTAGAGTACTTGGTTGAACTCGAGCATAGGATAGAGAGAGGATGGGACAGATTATGGGCCGCACATGCCACTGTAATAGGCGAGTGCCCTGGAGGCTGATGTGTACGTATGTACAATTTCGAGGTAACACACATGTAGCAACTAGTGGAGGGTGGATATGTAGTGTGTACAACAACTGGACGGCTGATGCTACTGCTACTGCTGCTGGGCACGGATTGTCTCTGATTGTCTCTAATGGTTCTGATAGTCGCTGTCATCCAACTGCTGCCTACTTACTTAGCTGCCGTTTATGCACGCGCCGTCGGTTAACCAATTCCCGCGACTCGCATTACTTATGCTGTCCTGGATTTATTTTTCCTGTCCCGATTGTAGTCGCCTTCTATCTATCCAAGTACTGCAGATCATACAGAGACCGAAACGGGACAGGAAGACTAGGAAGAGGATCCGACCATTTAATGCCAGCACTGATTTAGCCCAGACTAGATACACAATCGTCAACCGATTTGAGGAGGATCGATCTTTGGGCTCCAAAATCATATTTCAACCACACTGCAGGTCACAGAGACAAGAATATATCAGGATAGGAAGAAGTAAGAGCACAAGAACCAATAACAGGAACTAGTGCTGTCAAATCTAGATACATGATTGTCAACCGATTTAAGGGGAATCGATCGTTGGGCTCCAAAACCATATTTAAACCACACTGCAGGTCATAGAGACAAGCAAGTATCAAGATAGGAAGAAGTAAGAGCTCAAGAACCAAGAATAGGAACTAGTGCTGTCAAGTCTAGATACATGATTGTCAACCGATTTAAAGAGGATCGATCTTTGGGATCTGAAATTATTTTTCAGTCACATGGAAGGTTGGAAGAATTTGGTGCACATAAGAAAAGGAGCATCTGTTTATGAACAAAATAATGAAGGATCGGCACTAATGCCGATTTGGGAAGAACCGATTTTTGGTTTAATGGCTTGACGAATAATTTTTTATGACTTCCAGTGCAGTTATTGACAAGTGTGAATGACTTCACTCAATGACGAACTATGTGGAACAAGTTCGAACGATTTTTGAGAACTCTTTAGTGAGGATCGGTGGGTTTTGATACTTTTTAGAATCCCTTGATGACAATAAAGGCTTGGCTTTCGGTTTTAAAGTTGTAACTATACTACTTATACAGGTTGACAAAACTTTAGGTATAAATACCGGGTAATGGGTATAAATACTTGCCTACCCAGGCGTCGAGTCGTTTTGCGTCGACGCCTATTGACTCAAATCTCTAGGTGATAAAATCGTCTGCGTTGGTGCCAACTGCCGCGAGATGAAACTTTGCTTGACTTTGAGTGTCTCGCTTATTGTTAGTTCCGTGGTTAGGTAGTATAGGTAAGGGTACCTACTCAGAATTGCCAGTCTCTCTGCAGTCTCTACCTATCCTGACCTATATTTAAATATTAACTCTGTCCGCCTACGCCCTGGCCGGCGCGCATACCGTGGTGCTAATATGATGCACTTTGGTGGTCAGCCAGACACTGTCCAAGCGACCAAGCGAGCAAGCGAATCTGAGTTAGACGCATGGCAGCTGTCTCGGTACTATAAAGGAGCCACAAATTGATATATGCTCATAAATCGAGATTAAATTCCTCTGTATATGTTTTTTTTTTTTTTTCATCGCATCTCTAACGATTCGGAACGAATCATCTACATCACAACTCGTGTTTGATTCCTTGTGAAAAACCGAGACGATTTTGTATAAGCGAAATAATCGAGAGTCTATTAGTTTTTGAATTAGAGCTAGTCGAAGTTCGACCAATCACGGCTCCAGCCGCGACCGTTACACTTTGTCAGCGGCGAGCGTCGATTGGTTAAACTTGAAATCGCTCTAGTTTGAAAACTATAAGAGCGTATAAATTTTGAGTGGGACAAAATCGTCTCGGTTTTAAACGTAGAATCGAATAACCACCATAGGAATTTAATATCTTCAATTCTACTATAGAATCCTCGCTGTCTACCGGTGCCGCGCGCGCGTCGCGCTACCGCTTTACGATATAAATATAGTCGCGTGGCCGGCCACGCTAGCGTCCAGTCGTAAAACATTATAAATAAAATCCGGAGGCGGCGAAGAGAGGCTACTGGGCGATAATAACCGTGATATAATGACAACGGCGTACCGATGTAACGATATTATAACGGTAACTATAAATTCTATGAGACTTTGGTAGCTTTTCCTTCTATCTCTCTTCATCTCTTGTGTCGGGGATAGTAAATAGCTAACATACAGTGTTTATTATTATTCTTATTATTGCAAGGCGAGGGCGAGAGACCGAACTAGTTCGCGGGCCAAGAACGAACGTAGACATCCATCGCCGAGACGACAACCGGAATCGCTGCGACGATTGTTTATTCGCTAATGTGTTGGCCATGGCTCGAAGCCATCTTCATCTTCATCGTCATCTTTATCTCCGCATCTTCCGCCTCGGAGAACGACTCCACCCAGTTTTTTTTTTTTTTTTTTTTTTTTTTTTTAAACAGCAAGACACAAGAATTTTTTGAAAAAATTGAATAAAGAAAGAAAAAGAACAAAAAACAAAAAAGACCAGACGGTAATTAATTAATTAATTAATTGATTAATTAGCGCTCATTCATTTTCCCTGAATCCCCGCTGTGACTGACGACTTAACGACTAGATTCGAGGGGGCTTTTTATTCTTCGGAGGCTGTATATAGCTCTGCTTAAATCCTGATACGATGTATTAATGGGCTCGCGTGATTACACAAATTAATTATGTATAGATACGCGGGTTTCATTGCAGCGGGAAGATTAGCTTTCGTACCTTTATAAACCCCGTATAGTAGCTAGGTACTTATACGTACTCGCGTTGAGCGTGACAACGTTACGACGAAATACGATACAGGTTGTTGTAGCATGCTGAAGGAAAATGCAGTTTCAAATTGATAAAAATTTAATAAGATGTAAATCTGCCTCTAGAAATTCCAGCGATTTTTCATGGAGAAGGTTGATTAGCGGGCGTTTTCAAGTTATTATCGCCCGCTCGTCTGAAAACTGTCACTTTAGGCCCGCTTAATGGGTCAGAAGAACTGAAAAGTCGTGCATGTGTTACAAAAAATACCTTATAATGCTTTTTCTTTAAGAGAAGACTTCGCTGAGATTTTGTAAAAAACGATTCTTTCATTTTTTCATTTTTTAAATCGCTAAAAAAAATTCCAATCAAAAATTCACTACCTCAGAATTTGGATTACGGTAGTATGTGTGTTGAAAAGAAAATTCTGATGCACCTGAGTGCATCTAATATTTGTGTTTTTTTTTTATTCACATACTATTTCCTCATTCTAGCTCGATATCTTTGCAGCAATTAGTTAAAGTAACGACCAGGCTTATCATTGATCTGCATAAACGTCGATAAATTATATTGTTCAGTCGATTATATATAGACATTATGGATAGATTAATCGATAACTTACGCAGCGCTGCACAACTCATTTATAATTGCACGTTAACTAGGTCGGGCTAATGTCACCATCGCTGGATCGTTAATTAATTCATTAACTTTATTCCTATATTCCAGAACGATCGCATAATCTATAGATATTGTGTATATATGGGGCATTCCATACGAAACCGATCGAAAATTTTCTATTTTTTTTTTTTTTTTTTTTTTAACAATTACCGAAAGCAGTCTTTCGGAATTTTTTTTAAACTTTTATCTCAATTTCCGTTCAAACACCATAAATTTTTCGAAATTTATAAACTTGGAGAATTTTGAGTTTTTTTTTTTTTTTTTTTTTTTCAAAAAATTCAACACTTTTCAAGATACATTTTTATACAAGTTGTGCTGAACAATTCGTAGCTTGTTATATTCATAACTTATATATATTTGTTTATCAGTTTCGTATATGGAATGCCCCATATAATTATAATATAGGTATACCAGTGCGTTATGCATCGTATATCCATTTAATTAAACGTTAGTATATAAGGCTTTACGTAATTGTTCAATCACAAAATATTAAAAATGTTAAAAGTCGAAAGACATTTATCAAGACAGAAATCAAAGACACAAACGGGGGTTAAATATAGACCTCGACTAATCGGCTTTTGCGACATGATTAGAAGTTATTACTTGCCTTAGATCGATTAAGGCTACCGAAGGAAAAGTGCTTATCGTAATGCACGAATACCCAGATATCAATCAATGAAAAATTTTCAACTTGGAGGAAATATTTGAAAATTGTTGAATAAAATGTACAGATAAGGTAGCAAAAAGTTTTATTTTTCAACGTTTCCAAAAAAAAAAAAAAAAAAAAAAAAAATGTTTCAAATTAAAAAAAAAATTGAATTTTTTGAAATAAATTGTAAAATAATTTTCAATTAATTTTCAAAATTTTTTTAAATTGAAGAGGATTTGAGGGCTGGAAAATGTATCACGAATCGTGACGCACCGAGGACGATGACGATGACGAGGACGTGGGAAACTAATATCACTCGAGCAGTTAAATGCGGGATTCGTTTGAGCTTGGCCGCGTATGAAATAAGTGTGTATGTACATATTTTTCATATGTGTAAGAAACACAGATGCGTGTATATCTCAAGTGTGTGTAGCAAAGCGGTGGAAAGAAGAAACTCGATGCTAATAACGGGGCATGCGTGAAATGTTAATTACTCTCACTTCTCTTCTCGCTCGGCGGTGCGTAACGTCGCCTCGACTTGCGTACCTCGCGTCCCTTGCGTCGCGTCGCGGCGCTGCGCTGCGCTGGAAATTGCTGGGGTATATACTATGCGCTGAAACCTCTCACGCATATAAACACTTAGTCCTGTCTTACACGCTCAAGCTTATATATTAACGGGGAAAACGAGAAGAAAATCTCTTTAAAATTATCGCATTTTAAACGACAATAAGACATCGTTTTTTCTTTTTTTCACATTTTTTTTTTTTTTTTTTTTTTATTTCGAATTTTATCACCACTTATACACCTTCCTTCAATTTTATCTTCGATTATACTACTAGGTACTCGAAATTCAATTTTATTTCAATTTTTCATCCGAACTTTAGAAAATTTTTTACGATTTTCTTTTTATTTCAATTTTTCAAGAATTTTGCATTAGAATTTTTTACCAATGCACTGAGAAAAAGGTCTTGTTGAAACAACCAAAATTTGGTTATTATACGGTCAAAGAAATTTTTTTGTTGGGCCAACCAAAATTTTGCTGTGCCAACAAAAATTTCGGTTGACACAACAAAATTTTGGTTGACCGAACAAAAAAATTTCTTTGACCGTATAATAACCAAATTTTGGTTGTGTCAACAAGACCTTTTTCTGAGTGTGGGATCAAAGCTTTTGGATTTAAAAAAAGTTTCAATATAAATTGAAAAAAGTTTCTCGTTCGCAAAATTTTTGTTCATTTATCTAACAGCTGAGAGATTTTCTAGCATCATTTTTAGAACATTTAAATTTCTGAATCATGGCTTTCACGAATTTCATTTATCTGCGAATTCACAATTTTTTTATTTATTTTTTTTCTATTCGTTTATTTAAAACGAATTTCTTTGCAGACTTTTACGAATTTTATTCCGACTCGACGAACTTCACCCCAAATTTTCTAATTTCACGTATTTTCCTACCAACTGCAGACTATTCAATCGGACGATTTTCTTGTTTGATGAACGATTACCGAAAATTCGATAAACCCTACAAAAAAAAAAAAAAAAAAAAAAAAATTCGCAAATATTTTCGACATCACTTTCCATACGATTTCACGTAATTTTCAAATATACCATAAAAATGTCTCGTATACTTATTCAAATCGGGATTTACAAACCCGCACTACTCAGAATTTGAAAAAATACGATCAAGGATAAAGTATGCTCGTATATACCTAGAAATTTATGAAACTCTGTTTCTTATGTAGATACCGGATACAACGCGTCCCTTAACTCCCGGTGGCTGAAGCCATGCTGTTACTGTATATATATGTATATATATGCAATATGTATATATATGTATATATATCTTCAAGAAGTATAACCGCCTTATTAATAATCTCATACTGAGCATAAAGACTCCTTTACGACTACTTGGCCTAACGGGAATCGTTTCGGAACTCGTTCAAGATGCCCTGCAACGACCCATTCGTAATATATATATGTATTTATATGTATATATGTATAAGTTATATAGGGTCCTCAAGGGTGTCGTAATTCCAATCTTCCTTCCCCTTTTTCTCTCATTTCTTTTACCCTCGTGACCAAATGAAGAAAATGAAATACAAAAATTCTTCAAAATTATCTACACACATAGATTTTCGTCAAAAAACAATTTGAAATGAAAGCGAAAACCAAAAGGGACACATTTTTTTAGACTCAAGGTTTTTTCAAGGATTATACGTTTCGTATACGGATTTTACGGTTTTTACTAGGTTTTGTAATTTTTTTTTTAAATTCAACCGATTTCTTCGACTTCTTTTTGAAACCTTTTCTTACCGATTTCACAAGCTCGTTTTCTTTTTTTTTTTTTTTTTTTTTACACGAAATAAACAAGAATAGAAAAAATATTATCACAGGAAAATCGGCAAAGAATCTACACGCGACACACGTACCTAGATTTTCGTCTAAAAACGATTTTGAGATGAAAGCGAAAAAGACAAAATGACAGAATTTTTTAATATTCAGGTATTTCCAAGGATTGTTGTTTTTTTTTTCTCATTGAAATTCAACCGATTTTTTCGACTCCTTTTTACACCTTTTGCTTACCGTTTACACGATTTTTTTTTCACAAGAAACAAAAGCCATTACAAAAATAGGTTTCGCAAGAAAATCGGCAATTTTACGTAAATTATCGTCAAAACGATTTTATGATAAAAAAAGAAGAGGAAAATGGACACAATTTTTCAATATTCGAGTATTTCCGAAAATTTCAGAAATCTTACTAGATTTTGCAATTTCCTTTTTGTTAAATATCCATCGAAATTCAACCGATTTCTTCGCTTAGTTTTCAAATCCATATCTCTTACCGATTTGACGATTTGTTTGACTTTTTTTTTTTCACAAGAAATAAAAAAACAATAGAAAAAAATATTTTGGCATAAAAATCGGCAAAGAAAATAAAATTTTCATTGTTAAAACATTTTTTTTCATAATTTTGAAATTCTATAACGATACTATTATACAGATGATAAATTTTTGTACTAAATGGGTAATAATCGCAGGTCCTGCAGGCTGTATACCTACCCAACTATCTACCTGGGTCTGTTGGTTCTCGTTGGGTTGCAGCGGGTGGCCGGTTAGAATGGAGGCCATTACGCCTGTCCGCAACCACTTTGGAATAATTTAGGCTATCGCCTATCGGCTGAGCGATCGCTCGGCGCCGCCTAACAAGACGCTAATGCTCGCGCTGACCAGATTGGCCGATTTATTAAGCCGCTCTGCTGCGCCGCACTGCGCCGGGCGAATGTCCTCTTAAACAGTTCCAAGACCCCGATCTTTCATGTGAGCGATTTTATCATGCACACATACATACATGTGCGCATAAATATTATATATATATATATATATATACCTACATGTATGTAGACTTATTTCGCGAACGGAAAATTTGTTTTTATTTTTCTTTCAGATCACTGATAGACCTTGTAAAAAAAAAAAAAAAATTAAACCGATCATAAGTTTTTTAGCAAAGTTAATTAATTGGATGTTGAGATGAGACACGAGACCCTAATTATAGCAGATTTTATAAAATTCGCCTCACGTAGATTGGCAATCGAAAATAAAATTTTCGATAAGTTAAAAATCTCACGTACACTAAAGTACAATTTTAAACAAGGTAAATCCACACTCAGAAAAAGGTCTTGTTGACACAACCAAAATTTGGGTTATTATATGTACAATCACATTTTTTGTTCAGTCGACCAAAAATTTTGTTCGAATAGCCAAAATTTTGGTTGTCCCAACAAAATTTTGTTTATCCGAACGAAATTTTTGGTTGACTGCAAAAAAAAATTTGATCGACTGAACAAGAAATGTGATTGTGCATATAATAACGAAATTTTGGTTGTGTCAACAAGACCTTTTTCTGAGTGCAACTTTTTTCTTTCATAGCTGCAGTGTAAACGAAAATGAAGAAAACAAGCGAAGTAAAATAGAGAAAAGAAACAGGGCGATGAATGGATGAATTACGAGGGACAGCAGCAGTGAGTGTGATGATTATGTCCTAAAGGGACGAAATACCCACGTCAAAGGAAACGGCTGAGAACACAAAGTGGCCCTCTAAGCATTCCTGGTGCAAAATTTAAGAGCCATGTGTCTAGGGGTTGGTTCTATCCACACATAGAAATCCAAAGGAAACAAGACAGAGAGTGTATAGTATAAACTGGGCTAGTGCAGTAGAATCGGATGGATTCCCCTGCAGTAAGAGTCCCTGGAGAAAAGAGGATTTCAATTTTCCAAACTCTGATCCTTGTACATATAGTATAGTATGGGATGTGAGAATATGGGGGCGAAGTACCAACCAATTATAGAAACAAATTAAGAGCCCGGAAATAGAAGCGTTAATGGGAACCTCGTCTGCCCACATCACACATATCACACATACTATAGACATTACGTGGACATATACACGCAGATAGGTGGTATAGTTGTGCTTTTCCTTTAGCTCACAAACCCGCCGCCCAGAAGAAGGACCAAGGGATTTTTAACGTCGAGCAAGAACCTAGCCGGTGCCTAGTTCCAAGTGCTTAAACACGTGGCGTAATAATTACTTATGCGTCATATATATACGCATGTGTGTGTGTGTGTGTGTGTGTGTGTAGGGTGGTAAGACGTGAGACATACCCCAAGAAGAAGAAGAAGAAGAAGACTCGGTCCAGATAGAAAGCACGCGCTTGTTGGAATTTTCTGAGCGTTCAAACAGGCATTGGAGATGAAAAAAAAATGGATAAAAAAAGCTTCTTTTTTTTTTTCTTTTTTTTGAGAAGACGATGTGTAAAAACGATAACCGAGTCTTCTCTCGAGCTGCGGGAGGCAACGACTTGACTTTCTTAACGGCAAAAACTAAGACCCATCCTGAGGCCCTGGGGGTACTTTAATAGCTTGGTAATCCCTGCAGGTCTTTCTTGAAGAGCGGGATGACGTTGGGTGCTTTTTTAACTTCTTTGAGTTTTTTTTTTTTTTTTTTTTCTTTCTTTCATGTACAATTCTCGTGATGTTGAACTAATTTATATATTTATATATACGATATACTACATGAATTTGTGAATTTCCCGGATTACCCATCGTCAAAAGCTTACCAAAATCAACAACAAAGCGACGTTATTCGTATTATTCGTTTTCTCAATAATTTATCAGCGAACGGTTCATAGTACGCCCCGAGATGATCATCGTTCGTTTATACCTACATCGGAAAAAAATAAAAATAAAAGAGAAGAAGAAAATAAGAAAGCTAAGAGAAATAATGAAAAAGTAAAAAAAGTCGAAAAGTCGAAAAGAGGCGGAGGATAGAGCGAGGAGAGGAGGCCTGCAGCTTCCAGACTTTCTGTGCTGCTGGTGCTGGTATCTCGTTACAATTAATTGGTTTACGTTAGGATATTGCCGTACCGACAAAGCTGAGTAAATATTCCCTGGGCAACGCTCTTTCTTTCTTTCTCCCCATATTTTCCCTCTCGTTTTTAGTCATTTTCTTTTTTTTTTTTTTTTTTCACAATTTTTTGTCTTTTTTTTTTTTTTTTACTTTTTTTTCTTCATCTTCTTCTTTACCGATTTTCTCTATTTTCTCAACTCCCACTCACACTTCGTCGCCACGAGAAGACGAGGCATAAGGCAAGGCAAGGCAAGGCAAGGCAGAGAGGGTGCCATGCCGGCTTTGACTGCTCGGTTTTTCTCTGATGGACGTTTAAATATAGCATCTCCCTCGTCTTTTCTTAGTACCAGACTCCTACCACTACTACAATATTACTCAGCATCTCGCTTGCTCAAAAACACACCTACTACTCCTCCTCCTCATTCTCATCGTCAAACCTCCTCTTATTCACAAATGAAAACAAGAAATCAGATAAAAATGTCTCTCTTGTCATTTTTTGACACACAGTTTTATCTTTCGAAAAAAATAAAAGACAAAAATTAAAAAAAAAAAAAAAAAACATACGGGAGGAATTTTGACATAGCAAATCGATACCTTGTTTCTTCATTTATAAATACGGAATTAGATTTTTGCTCTTTTGCTCTTCGGAGAAAAAGTCCCGATCTTCAAAGAAGAAAAAAAAAAAAAAAAAAAATAGTGCGGAAGAACAAGCTTCAATTTTGTGCTATTCAAATTACCTTACGATTTTTTTCATGTCGCGGTTATCGGATTCATTAGTTTCTCACAATTTGTGTATTTAAATGCTTTTTTCAGAAGCTCGCCATGTGGCGAGAAATAAAATGAGCAACATTTTCGAAAGATAATTTTTCAAGCTTTTTAATACAGATCGATATTCACGAAGTACGATCCTCATAACGATCTTCACGTAGTACTACACTCAGAAAAAGGTCTTGTTGACACAACCAAAAAATTTGGTTACTATACGGTCAAAGAAATTTTTTTGTTCAATCAACCAAAATTTTGTTGGGCTAACCAAAATTTTTGTTGATACTAATAAATTTCTT
This sequence comes from Tenthredo mesomela, assembly GCA_943736025.1. Classification (NCBI taxonomy): domain Eukaryota; kingdom Metazoa; phylum Arthropoda; class Insecta; order Hymenoptera; family Tenthredinidae; genus Tenthredo; species Tenthredo mesomela. Next base: position 2,951,388 of record OX031017.1, read on the forward strand.
GTTAGCACAACAAAATTTTGGTTGATGGAACAAGAAAATTTCTTTGACCGTATAATAGCCAAATTTTGGTTGTTCCAACAAGACTTTTTTCTCAGTGTACTATATAGATAGTACTTTTGTTAATCACGTGGAATTTATAGACTGATGAAATACCTCTTGTTTATCTTCACCTCCTAGTAATTTCTATGAAGTATAGACTGTTATATTATCACGCTACTTCTTCTTTCTCGAGAGTTTAGTTAATTAGGGTAAAATTGGGTAGGTTAAATTACCCGGGAGCACGTGTACCTAAGTAAGTAAGTAAGTAAGTAAGTAAGTAAGTAAGTAGGTAGGTATAAAAAGTTACGTTCTTGACTAAGGCAGCCAGTACGAGTATAGTGGCTAAGTATGTATGCAAGTATAACACTTACAATACTACCCTGTAGCAGCAGTAGTAGTAGTAGTAGTAGTAGTAGTACGTTCGGGAAGAGAGACCTTGTTTTGTATTCCGAAGACCTGTTGCTGCAGAGCACTTGGTATTATAACTGGCATCAGCGAGGACTTGCGGTGCATGAGTTGAGTGAAAAATTCTGTCCCACATTATCTCCTTCATCAAGTTTTTTGTCGTATGCAAAATAAGAAGAAAAAGAAGAAGAAGAAGAAGAAGAAGAAAAATAAAAATGAAATATAAAAAAGAATCGAGAAATTTCAATCAACTCTTTCAGACTCTTCCATTAAAATTGTAACGGAATTTTATTGATACGAATTTTTCATTTTAACCAATCTTTTTCCCATATATGGTAATATAAAATTGAATTTAGAAGTGTGATCAGGACGGCAAATCCGATGCTGTATAATTCTAGCCGCAGTGATCGTTATGTATTTATAAAGAGCGTGAAATCGTCGATTAAATGCAGCAGATAGGTAGTACCTACCCATATCCACTTATCTTAGTATATATACTTTCGAACCTTGGGTTTCTTGCCACGCAACAGGATGCAGGCGAGTGGAAATAACCGGCTGTTTAAGTGACTGTTCAGTCCACCACCGATCTAACGATCTAACGATCTAACAAACTGAACTGAACTGAACCGAACTGAACTGAACTGAACTGAACTTCGCGATAAACCCGCTAAGTACCAAGGGACAATAATTTATCGACAAATCGGACCGATTCATGGGTAACAGTAATTAAGTCAGATTACAGAATTGCACTGATACGATAGAAATCAGTACTGAACATGGCCAAACCTGGCCTACAGGCTTAGCATCGGTTGGTACTTAATGCAGTGGATTATGCCCGGTTAATTTACCTCTCCAAAGTACCTTACCATTTAACGAAACTTGATACCCCGGGATATCAAAGGGTTCAAAGATTTGACAAAACGGTTTCTTTCATGGTCCCAAGATATTCAATAAAAGTAAACGTCATCGGTGAGTACACTGTGTATGGGTTTCTTCCATTGATGTTCATAAAGCTCGATGTTACATTGGTGACGTTTTAAGTACAACCATAATTTAATCTTCTTGGTAGCTTATTATGAAGAGCAACGATTTTGCTTAGTCAGCAATTTTCTGAAACTAGTAGAGAAAAAGGTACTTTACCTTTCAGCGCATAGTCGAATAGAATTAGTCGACACGGTATTTTTCATATGATGGGGTTTCTTACCTGCGGAGCAAAACAATAAAAGATAAATAGATTTAAACGGATTCTTTGAAACGGTATAAGGAAAAGAAGAAAAGAATATTAAACGGAATAATTTTTATGGGAAAATAATGGTGATCGTGAGAATAGATCAGCGTAGTACTACTACAGTTTGTGGGTCTATAGATAAACGGCGAAACTAAAACGAGGGGTGAAACGAGACTCGATCGAGATCGGAGATCCTGGTGAAGACCTCCTCTTTATTCTGGCCAACCGGTTCTTCCTCTTCTGCTTCTTCTTCTTCTTCTTCTTCTTCTTCTTCTTCGTCTTCTTCTTCATCTTCTTCTTCTTCTTCTTCGCCTCTCTGGCATTAGCCTGGCAACCCATCAATGCTCTCTTCTCTCTCCCACGGATATTCTCACTCCTTTTTATCCTCTTCCACTTTCGTCTTTCATCTTTCATCTTTTACTGTTCGACATGAGGTAGGCCCAGTGTCCATATCCCCGAGATGATCAGAGCGAGAGGCTGCTACCAGCTAGCACATATACATATACATAAATATATATGCAGCACAAGCCAACTCACAAAATCCATCATCTTAAGTGATGCAGTAACTCTATATGGACGCACGCCAGGTCAATAGCTCGACGAGGAGGGCACCGCTTTGCGTTTTATTCAAGAATTGCCCCCTCCTCCTCCTCCTTCTTCTTCTTATTCTTCTTATTCTTATTCTTATTTTTCTTCTACTACCGAGTCGCACTTTAGTGCTGATCTAACGGACGTCAGTTCGTTAAATGGGCTGAATAAGTGTCTGTGCTTGTAAAATGTGAGTGATAAAGAAGGGAAGAACGATCCCAGGGATGCATTGCCATAGCGATAAAGATTCGTTCAGGACTTTCCAGTTTCATAACGTCAGGTAAAGTGGCTGCAGTGAGTCGAGATTTGCGGATGAAGAAGCGGACATGTCTCGAGGACGAGGTGAGAAGGCGCCGTTTACATGCCCGTTAAAATGCCATTGAGTATCTGTACTAGGTACTCCTTCGAACGCCAATACCCCGTTTTATGAGCTCGTATAAAACAGACCATTCGGTATCAATCGGTTGCTGCTGGCCATTTTCGCCACGTTCACAATTCCAGTTCGTCGAAAAGTTCCATTTTCCAAAACTGAATTGGTTTTTTAAAAAGCCAATATCTCAGGAGCGGAACATCCCATCAGGACGATCCTCGCGCCATTTTAATCGTAAGAGTCTGAAGATTGCGGGAGAAACTATATCGCATGATCCACACGTCCGAAGGACACGAGTTTTATTGAAAATGGCCAAATGGCAATTTGCACTGACATAGCATTTGGCTTCCAAATCCGTCTGGCAAACGAAGAAGCGGGAGGTGTGGCTGACTGGCAAGCAAAGGTAGGTAGGTATATAATATAAGTGGAGTGAAGTGAAGCGAAGTGGAGTCAAGTGAAGTAACAAACATGCGATGGTATCCCAGGCATCTTAATGCCACAGTTTTTGTCCGGCGTTAAGCTGCGTGAAACGCCCCAGGGTTTTCGCCTCCTCTCGCGCTTACGGTGCCGTTCCAACACTGGTTCCTTGCCACCACTACCATCACCGTAACAACCATCGTACTATAACGACCTGAAACGCAACGCCGACTAATTGACCGGCTCGCGGTAATTTACGGCGTTAATGCTTTGTTTATACTTTTTAACTCGCCTTTTAAAAACCCATTTAAACTGTAATTGAACATAATAGACTCGTCGTAGACCACTAGTCCATTTTCTAAACGTTAATTCGTCGAAGCGACGCGGTTTACTGGCTATATTATATAACCAATCTCTTCCACGACCATTATTCACCACACTTCAAACTATAGACATATAATAGAAGAGAAAAATGAAGTTTATGATTATAATTAAACATCTGACAAAGTTTTTATTACTCTTATTCCATGTCATATTGATAAAGTGACTTCAACTCTATCGATAGGTAGACTGCATTGAGCCGTGACCACTTAGGAAGGTATTTGCGAGGGTATTTTGCGATCCTGAACTCTCTGACTCTCCGCATCAATGCCTCACTGCATTCATGCATGAGTTAGGTAGTCGCCTTTCGAATGGCACACAATACCATGTAAGATATAATTGGGAAACTACATGCCCTTAGCAAAACGGTAGCTATATTTACAACAACATAAAGTCAGAATGATGAGGGAATGATGAGTGTCCCTATAAATAGGGTTCCATATTAACCTCTTCGGTTTTGGGAACAATTATTAGTCCTTTTTTTTTTAATGAAGGTCCCTGTCGGCTGCTGGGCTGGTTTTAAAATTGTTGTAATAAAGCGGGCTACTTTATGTCTGATAATCTATGTCCTGGTATTGGTGCTGCCGGCATTGTCATGCGGGTACATTGACGCCCGCTGGGATTCTCTTTAGTGTTCTGAGGATGTATATTCTCTCGTGGCGCTTTGCCGGCAGCCTCAACTCCTATTGGACCCGTTTTTTTTTTTTTTTTTTCTCTCTCTTCTCATTCTTATTTTATCATTATTATATTCTCTTCGGAGCATGTGTTGTTTGCGCCGTAGGGATCACCGCAAACTCTAGACGAGTGGTCGTTACGCCTCGTTAGCAACACGCTATAACGTATATATAATATTCGGTCCTGATCATGCGTGAACAATAAAAGATATTTGTTCATCTTTTAGGCAGACTGGAATTCCAATTCCCATCATTTTTTATACACACATCAAATATACGATTTCAACGTTCATCTACGATTTTCAATAAATTTCATAGCACAAAGATTTTCATCGAATCCAAACCAGATTTCACAAGGATTTCAGATAATCTGATATGATTTTAACTTTACAATAAATTTCAAAAAAATTCCTTGGGTTTGATCAGAACTTCACGGAATTCATTGAGGAATTCAAACGCTGCATAAATACACAAGAGCACAAGGATTTTTATGATTTTCACAACGATTTTCAAAATTTCATAGCACAAAGATTTTCATCAAATCTAAACCAGATTTCACAAGGATTTCAGATAATCTGATATGATTTTAACTTTACATTCAATTTCAAAAAAATTCCTTCGGTTTGATCAGAACTTCACGGAATTCATCAAGGAATTCAAACGCTTCATAAATACACAAGAGCACAAGGATTTTTGTGGAATTTCAATCGTAATATATTCCATCAGATTTCACAAGAATTTTATAGAATTGAAAATAGTTTCTTTGGGTTTTATCGCAAGACTTGATCAAATTCAGAAGGATTTCTTAAAGCAGTCGAAAAATTTCGTAAGGATTCCATAAGTCTGACTCAGACTTGTCGGAAAATTTATTTAGCTTTCACGATTCTTCGAAGATCGAAATCAGGGTTTTCTTGATGGTTCATCGGTTCGAATTTCATTCAACTTGAAAAATTTCTTGTGAACAATTTCAGATACTTGACGAATATTTAAAAATTCAAATGTGTACCTAATGCACACTCTAGACTTTTCCTCACTGGACCATAAAAATCCTTTTCCGACTGAACACATCATGTGAGTTGAAATATGATCGACATAAATGGACACCTTTCACTGTCAATAAATCTCATTGCCATGGCACATGAATGTGAAGCTCGGAGTTCCCGCATTGCCCTGAGATTCTATAATGTGGTTTTAATTCGCTGTTCATTTTATTTGCAGTTCAAATCCAGTGCAGTTCTTGTCTATCGTGAATAAAGGGCAGCGCAAGGGGCATCATTCGACATCTATGAGATCCGGGTAGTCCGAACGGCGCGTCGTCACAGATGAGGATTTTTAAACGAAGGAAGATCAACGGATCAAATTAAGGAACTGTCAGCTAAAGAATAGCGCAACGCCTGCGGCTCGGTAGCCAAGGAGGCTGAGTGCCTTTGAGTAGTAAAAAAAGGTGCAAAAGAACAAGAAGAACAAGATGAACAAGATGAACAAGATGAAGATGAAGAGGAAATAAGAATAAAAGGAATCCAGAACCGTGATCCATAACTAAATGTGTTACCGTCCGGAGAAATCCTTCCGATCGATTTAGCTAAGGACGAACTGATATCTACAGGGTGTTTGATAAAATTTTACTATCACAACGATAAATGCGTGTTAATTCGGAACACACAACACCCTTCACAATCCAAACCACGTATACGTTCACAAGGGATCTCTGACGTAAGCTGCCGGGGCCAGCTTTCCCGCTAACAACCGGTACGAAAGGAGTCAGAGTATCACTTACTGGCCATTAGCCGCCGCTAATGTAATCAATTAGATTCCTGTTTCTCATTGGCCCGTCAGCTTTTATCATATTCTCGGCTTACTCGAGCCAAGCCAAGCCAAGCCAAGCCAAGCCAAGCCAAGCCGGGCCAGCCAGGCTGGTAAGGCTAAATAGTTAATCACACCGCGAGCAATCCTATCCGGCTAAACGTTCCAAGGAGATATTTATCACCGCAGTAAACGTTCCTCCGATATTACCTACTCCTCGACTCCACTGACTTCGCGTTATCTATGAGTAGGAAAAGAATAACCTCGGATTCGAAAGGTTTTATCGAATTTCTTCGAAGACTATAAGAACGATTCGGATATGATGGAACAATGTGCCGTGTTCAGAATTCGGTACCTGCAGGAACCAACACAGGTGTCAGACTTTTTTGGGAAAGTCATATTTCATACCGATTGTAATCATGTTACTACTTCGGACTTAATGAGCGACTTGAGGGTGAGGCTGGCCGAGTTGGCTGGAAGCTGTCAGACTACCGCACCCACAGCCCCGCCTAGTCGAGGAATAAATTCTGTCACTCCTGATTTAACCCCATATTCATGCGAGCAACGATGTACGTATGGTGATGGTGATGGTGGTGGTGGTGGTGGTGGTGGTGGTGGTGGTGGTACCCGTTCCTTGATCCATAATCAGCAGTTAGATTCGATAGTGTAACATCTGCTAGCTTTTCTCCCACACACATGCACTCATCAGCGAGTCGAGTCACATAGGTCAGGGATGATCCTTCGACCGAATCTCGTCTACGTCACTAATACCCATTAATATGATATCCGCAGGAGCTGAGAACGTTAATGCAAGAAAATCATGCATAAATGTGGTTTCTGATGGAAATTTTGTGCCTTTCAGTGTATGGGGCGTTGATAAAGCTCCGGATTTCTTCGTTCCGTGATAATCAATGGATTATGGTTACAACAGGAGCGAACCGCGAGGCTCTCAAGTGATTGGATTCGGGTTTAAACGGTCGAGGTCCTTAACCGAAGGGATGGTATAACCAGGACAATACAGGAGCGAATGAGACGACAGAGTCGAGGGTACAAAAAGCTCATCTAGACTGGAGCCTGGCCGGACAATAGCTGGGACCGCGAGCTACCAGGCGAAGAAGAAGTGACTCGAAGAAGTGGAAGAGGCCGGGGACAGGAGCACCGGCAAAAACTGCTGGTTTTCCCAGTGGCTGGTGTAGTCGAAGAACTCTCTGTGACTGCAGCAGTGGTGTAGGATGGAGTATGAACAGTCGATCGGATACTGCGGAGTTCTTCCCTTTTTATCTCTTGCTCTTCGAGTATATACCTCTCATTCTCTTCATCCTTATAACTTTTTCATGTATAGGTTCTTCGCGTTGAAGTAGTTACCTTACTCTGTGTGGGTGACTGCGTCAAACCGCTTACCCTTACCCGAGCTAAATCCTAACAAGCCATTCAGCCAGCTAATAGGAAATCGATAGAATTCCAATGTAGTAAATACACCGGAGGTCAGAGGGTCCTTCTTGCAGCTAACTTTTCTTTCAATTACCTACTACGCCATGATAGGATGTCACATTTACCTTCAAGACTTGTTTTTCCGACAATAGTATATATAAGACAGCCACGGTGGTGGTTAGTCGAGGCAAAAGTTTCATTCAGACTATGAGATCTTTACTTTTACGGTGAAAGATAACAATTAGTCGTTGGTTGTCGCGTGAGACTGCAGAAGGCTCGTTAGCCTTTGGCTCGGTTGTGGAAAACTTTAATGCTGGATACAGCTGGCTTACATCTACCTAGACCTGGGGTGGACAATGTTAGTCAAACTAGGAGAAACGCGACAATTATTTAATCAAATTTCAGCTTCCCATAGCAGCCTATGTTTACACCACAGAGCTCAAACTTCTCGGGTTGGAAGCTCACCTAGAATCTAGAATTGCGAGTCTAGCTAGGGCAGAAGCTAGAACATGAATTCTGGAGTTTCTGTTTCTACTTCTGTTTCTGTTTTTTTTTTCTCTCTTTTCTTTATTCAGAATCTGGAATATAAGATCTCGATTTCTACTTATTTTCATCATCACTACCCTATGAGGTAGAAAAAACCCCATAAATAAAGAACCCTGTACATAACCCGGAGTAACAAATCATTGTCCCTAATTTGTTTAGCGGTGGTTAAACGATGCGAGAATATAGGAAGAGGTACGAGGGTAGTAAATCCGAGTGGCGTAAAAGACTGGGGGGTCTGCTACATATATACATATATAGATATACTACATGGTCTATATGTATACGTGCAGGGCATTGCAGTATCGCGGAAGGTTAGCTAGCTGGTTTGTGGATGATTGGCCACTGGACATCACACTGACCCTCGGTACTCCCAGGTTTGTACGTACTCGGAGGTATGCAGGAAGCCAGGAACCATAGCGGACGGTGCCGGCATATCCGAGAGCACATAAACCAATTTACATAACCGCGTTCCGTAATGCCGCGCATGATTAAGGGTATAATTCAGCAGGCTCGCAATACCGAACTCCTCTCCTCTATTCAGTAGCAATGGTTCATGCTACCCTATACCATACCATACGATGTACAGATATATCCCATAGAGAGAGAGAACTACTGGTAGATGCTTTTGCTTCCATCCCTCTACCTGCATCTACCTAACTCCACGTCTCATACCTCGGTTACGTAGCTGTTATAATAGGTGTATGTGCACCGTGCCAACTCCCATCATCTCGAACTATACACAAACCCATTTGCTAGGTCTGATATAATGACGTCATAACACTAATAACCAGGGAGGTCGTACTCGTCCTCATCCTTCCTCTTCGTATACAGAACTGCACGGGTACATCCATGCATTGATGATGCTCTATATCCATGATTATGGGTATGTGTGCAACACACTGAGGACTTATACAACGTTCACGTCACATGATTATCGGATAATTATTATTACCGGACGTAGAGACGTTGGTTTGGTTTGGTTTGGGTTTGGGTTTGGTTCGTATCATTCATTTCAGGTAATTGGATTTATGGTCGTAGCATAATCAGTTGCACATATGATCGTGACACGATGTTATTTCCAATTATATTCGATACAGTATACTAGACGACGAAGAATAACCATCAAGTCATTTTGTGTCTGTTTGGTTTTTATTTTTTCAAAATTTAGTCCTAATCGTATACATAAATTATTGTGCGCACATTTTGATATCCTGAATTCCGGTTTCAGGTGAAAGGAAACAAAAGTAAAACCGAATGATATAATCTGCATAAGCTACCGTGGATGAGTGACAGACGGGGTCGTTGAGCCGTTTGATTTATTTATGGAAATTTTACACCGCCCAGTCGAGGTTCGATTTGATTTAATATCGACGAGGAAACCAATACATGGAAAAGCCTCGATTTCAAGCACTGTGCGCGATCACCGACCACAAGCCGTTGTGAATTACCTTCAGGCTGAGGTTCGGTTGCACAGAATGATGGGGAATGAAACACGATGAAAAAACCGTTCACCCAATCGTACGTACCTATACGGGGATTGAAAAAGCTAATTGATATTTTATACTACAGCTTTATATTTAGCTACGATTTTTCGGTCTGTAACATCGACGACGACATATATATGCGAATTCAACAGTCGTTTTACGGTTTTCAATTTTTTCGTTCTTTCATAATAAAATCAAAACAACATTTTTCGACAAACTGCGGGCTACGACTGAATCGAATCCTCTAAAAATTTTAAAACTTTTTTCTCAAACCAGAATTTCCGTTTTTTTTAAATTATTTTCATATATTTCGCGATGCAAATATCTTGCTATCTCTTACCGCGCCTACTGCATGAGGTTGAGCATCGGAGAGCAAGATATAGCCAGTGTTGGCTGGCATTCGAAACATCATTCCAAGCACGCGGTCGGCACGTCGGTTATAGCCGCTTGGTCTGACCTAAGCGACGCACAATTCGAAATCGCCTCGAGTTATGCCTGGTGCGGGTATCCGAGGCGCGAAAAGCAAAACCCAGAAGGAGAATTAATGTAAGCGAGAAATGTAACTGCAACGATTTGCAATGCAGCTGGTTCAAATGAATACCTCGATAAAATATATGCGAATGCAAATTATAACTGCGATGGATAATTATACAGAATTTACATTTTTTTTTTTTTTTTTTTTTGCATATTTTCGTTCTATCATATATGAGCGAATCACAATCTGAATATTTCCGAATACTAAAAAGCAAGAAATTAGAATTTTTTGCCCAATTTTGACTCCGAAATATAAAATCTGGATATTTTTGAAGCTGGAATTTAGAATCTTGAGTCTAGAAGCTAGAATTTTTTTATTTCTCAATTCAGAATCTAGAAGATGAAAGTTTCGAATACAGATTTTCGATTATATGTTACGAGTCTATAATCTGAAATCCAGGATCTATACACAGCTGAGAAAAAGGTCTTGTTGGAACAACCAAAATTTGGTTATTATACGGTCAAAGAAATTTTTTTGTTCAGTCAATCAAAATTTTGTTATGCTAACAAGAAATTTAGTAAGATCAGCAAAAATTTTGGTTAGCCCAACAAAATTTTTTTTGGCCCAACAAAATTTTGGTTGACTGAACAAAAAAATTTCTTTGACCGTATAATAACCAAATTTTGGTTGTGTCAACAAGACCTTTTTTCTGAGTGATAGATTCTAGACTTTCCGTTTTTCAAAATCTGGAATTTATGACCCATAACAATTTTTCCAAATCTACATAAATCTCGTATCCCGATCAATTCCGAGCCTCTACCATTAGAAAAAAAAAAAAAAAATTGTCAGAGATACTAAAACATTATATTTCAAACGTTATTTTCCCCCGTTGACCTCGTTTATAAAATATCTAATTGTCAGCACAAAGCGATGATGTTTTAACTCATTTTTCTCTTTTCATCTTCCCCTCGATTCTTTTGTTATTAAATTTTTATTTTACGTTTTTTTATTTCCCGTTTCTGTTTCTGTTTCTGCTTATTTTTTATTTTTTTATTTTTTTTTGGTTCTTGTTCTTTTTTTATTTTCCATTTATTCAGCCACGCGCGTCTGTGCCGGGGGCGCGACACTCCCAACACTCCGAGTGCAATTACAACGTACAGTTATTACGGTACGATTAGTTATCACGTTTGAGTCTCTGCCGCGACTAGCAGGCTGGGCGACACGGCAATGGCGTGGCTCGTATATCACCGATAATAATATTGCGGTACCACGAGCTTGCGAAGCTCAACAACGACGGTTTATACACATCTACTACATATCTGTGGGTATATACCTGTCTGCCAACGAATACCATATACTATACAATATACATATATATATATATATATATGGTATATCGCGTCTATATCGATGCACACATCACTTTCACGCATACATTATTACAACCCTGATTCTCTACTCCAGGGCCGGGATATAGATACCTGTATAACTTCCAGCCTCGAGCTTTCAGCCTCGAACCTACAGCCTAGCTTCAGCTTTCGCGCATCATCCTCTTCTGCAGCCTGTTACAGGCACGAGGGATGAGGGAAAACCCACGTCAACGACAGACGACGGATTGTCATGAACAGATATCCTCTTCACGATCGTCAACGCTCCACTTCCGGTACCTGGTTTTTTACACCCACCCACCCCGCCTGATCGTCTCAAAGAATATTTTATTTTTATTTATCAATTTCGTTACGGATTTTCGAGGGGGTTGCAATACCGTGTCGAAAATTTTTAACGATTTTATCAAATTTTCCTTTTTTTTTTTTTTGCTATCATTCAATTTTCATATCGATATCCAAGATGGAAATTTAATCGAATCTGAATCGGGAATATCGAGTAAAAAAAAAAAACAGAAAATCTTTGAAACGGTTTTGAAATATCGAAAGTGTCCTCATGATCGAATCCATGAAAACTCTTTTTGGATCTTCAGAATGTCTATGAAACGATTGAATCGTTGAAATCTGGTGAATAACGAAATCTGATTGCGTTTACTGAACGTAGAATTGGTTTTAAATAGGCGAAATGAGGCGATTTTTCAAACTCGCAAACTATTATGTCTACAACACATTGTTTCCCAATCTGAAGATATAGAAGAAGAAAAAAAAGAACAAGGTTGCCGCAAAAACGGAGAAAAAAAAGTAAATGAAAAAAGGGCATGAAACGCCGCCTGACAAGGCCAGGTGTAGTTATACATATGATACACAGTCGGAGGACGAGAAAGAAGAAGGTGAAACAAGGCCGACAGTAGAATAGCAAATTCGCCTGGACACCTTATACCCACCACCGCGTCGGTCCGCGGTTGTTTCGTACCTGCGGCTCGTTGACAGGGATGTAAGTCAGTCAGTCTGGTTTTTAGATTTATCCAGCACGCGCTCTTCTTCTACTGTATTGGGCCAGAGGAAGGGGTGAGGGACTGGAAATGGGACTGGGAATGGGAATGAGAATGGGAATGGGAATGGGACTGGGACTGGGACTACTCGACGCGTAACACGCCTGCAGGTATAACAAGACAGGGAACAGGGCCCGCTAACTGGGCCTTTCCCTCTCCATAGAGGTAAGCATAGGTCCCACTCCAGTTTCCTCCGCTCTTCAGAAGGCGAGACAAATCGCGGTCCGAGGTACGTTTTGTCCGTCGAGGAATCCGGGAAAAAAAATGTAACACGTATTCGGCCATGAGAGATGGTATATCGCCACCATTTGCTCCATTTTGAATTTCTGATACCAAGATTCTCGGGGCACTGGAGGTACTAGCGTGGGGCCCATTTAATCCCGTTTAATTAAAACTGCTACGGTGCTACCGCAGGCACGTAGTGATTTTTCACCAGGATACTCGAACAAGTTTTTGATCTTACGGTATGGATGTGCAGGTTGTGAAAGTTCGAGGATATACGAAATAAATGGGAGAAAAGGAACTGAGCATTCACTCATTTTTTAAAGATTTTATAAAGTGCCACTGACCTGTGTCTCGGTGACGTTAAGGAGCTTCGCCATCTCCGCTCTCTCCGATGAACTGAGGTACTTTTTGATCTCGAACTGTTTTTCCAACTCGAATATCTGCCGACCAGTAAATGTCGTCCTCGCCTTTTTCTTCTTACGCTCAGCCTCGCTTGCATCCTCAGCTTCGCTTGTAGCCCGCACGTCACTAATACCTCCACCCTTAACCACAGGAATTACTTCCTTCACACCGGTTTCAAGCTTCTTTCGTTTAGCTGGTGGAGTCTTTGCGATCTGAACACCACCATCTGGAATTTGAAGAGAAAATACTTTTCATATAAGCGATCATCTTCGTTGAATGCCATGGCTGTCTAGCATCATGTGCCATTTGATATTTTAGAGATAAATGTAGAAGGTGACAAAATAAAGGATCTAAAATATAGAATCTAGAGTTTTGGGTTTTTGAATCTAGGATTCGCGATATCGCAAATCTAGAATCAAGCATCGTTTGATTGAAGAATCCAGAATGTCGAGTTTTTCGAACCTAGAATCCAAACGCTCAGATCTAGAATCTAGATTCTATAACATATCTTTTGTTTCTACCTATAATCTAGCAGCTAAAATCCAGAACCTTGATTCTATAGTTTTCCTTTCAATCCAAAATCTATAATCTAGAAACTAGTGGTTCATATAGTGATCTGTAAGCCACCGTCTGTAAAAACCACTCTCACATAATCATCGACTAGGTATCCTCTCCCAATATCAATGCTTATCAATTATCTGACGGCCTTCACATATGAGAGAAGGGATGTGAAGTGGTATGAGAGATGGTCAAGGATCGGTTGGGTGAAGCACTAAAGTAAATACGAGCGAGCGTGGACTGGCCATCGTTGGTTACGGTATGGGTAGAACATCATTTGATGTCGTCACGGGCGATCGAGTATCGATTATGAGCTTCGATCGCCAGTCGATTACTCCGCTTGACCGTGTGTGGGTTTCATCAGTTTATATCACTTCACGATATACACCTCTTCTCCATATAGGTTGGTATAGGGTGAAGAGGTGCAGGGGTAGCTCTGTTCGATAATATAACCCAATGAAGCGTGTACCGGATGATCGTCGACGTAGGTACCTACCGCACAGACCCCGGAACACTCGTGCTTCGTGAAGCACAGCCTAAAGGCATGTAGTATGGTGCTCTTCCTTTTAACAAGAAACACCAGTAAACACCTTGCCAAAATGTGAGAGAAGATTCTCAAATTTCTATAGGTGAAAAGAAACACACACACACAATTTTCAAACCATGCAGGAAGCTGAAAAGACGTTTTATAGCCACTTGCACAGAAGTACCATTTCCTGAAATTCATCATTCTCACATCTTCTGGCAAGAGGATCGGATGATCAGGTTTTATTTGACACATGGAAAAATTGCCTCAAAATGATGATCTTTAAACCAGGCAGAAAACTAAAACGACATTTGATGACTAGTATACCATTTTCTGGAATCGATCATTCTCGCATTATCTGACAATAGCATGATCAGGTTTGACTTAACGTGTGACAAAACCACCCCGGAATGTTAGTCTTTCAACCGTGCAGATAGCCAGAAAGACGTTTCATGATCATTGGAATACAAATAACATGTTTAGGAACTGATCATTTCCATATATCTTCTGTCAACAGCATGATCAGGTTTGGCTTGCTGGATGAAAAAATTGCCCCAAAACGTTGGTGGTTGGTTTTCCACCGACCATTTGGATCCAATTTCTACCTTCCAACGACTACATATCGATTACCTAGTGTATCGCGGCAGCAATTCACCCTAATTAGCGCAAAGCTTGCATTAATGGGATCAACTCGGCGGGTATCCACCCGCGCACAAGCCAACCTGCACTAACACTGATGAGTAGTAGGTGCCTACGAACCTACACAGTGGTTAGTTGTACACAAACACATATATATATATATATATATGTATGTATGTATGGTGACCAACACAGATCAGGGTATAGTGACAGAGGGCCGCGTGCGCACAAAGGTCTTCTCCGCTGCTACTGAATAGATATAATATACTGAGAGGTTTTGTGTTTGTGTGTGGAAGGGCTTGAGGAGGAATGGTTGACGTGGTATGAGAGCCAACATCGTTCCTCGCTCGCTGGCTCGACGATCAGCCCGTCACAGCGTAGACCCCTTTGTTTGTAGTCGCCTCGTAGCGTCGTGCTAACAGTTCTAATCGCTAATCGATGATGACGCGTCGTGTCGGTTCAGAGTGAGCTTGGTTACGCCTGGGCGAGTGTTGGTCGTCGAAAGCAGACCAGGTGTGACGGTCAAAAAGAGTCTCCTGAATCATCGATCCAATTATTCTCGTCAACGAATAGTATCAGCTTATAGGGAGGCTGACGGAATGTCTTTAGATATGGGAGTCGTGATCAGGGATGAAAAAAATATCTTCAAACCCGAAATAGAGAGAAGAAGAAAAAGGTTCAGAAAAGTGAAAGTGAAAGACTTGACCGCGAAACGAAGCGGAAATCAATATAAAAGCGAGAAGAAGAGACGGAGAGAAACCTTGTGATCCGCAACCTTCTGACTCTCCTCCGATTGCAGAGGGTTAAAGAAATTCCCTTTTATTTCAAGGAAGCCCCAATGAGCATTGAGAATAGAACTCCGGATGTTAGACCTGAAGGCGATAGGCGCGTGCCGCGAATGTCTTGGCTTTGATATCCTTTAGAAACGGATTGGTACTTCCGGCGGAGGTCCTTTTATTCTGGTAATTATCGTCAGGTTGATATTTCTCTGGGAAATAAAATACAGGAAAAGAAAGAATTTCTCTCCTTTTATTTTCGCCTAACCGTAACCAGAAGAAAAAAAACGAAAATTCAGGTAAATTTTTAGAGCGAAATTTAAAGGAGTTAAAATTGAGGATGAAAAAAGGACTACGAGATGTTCGAACTAAATTAGCGATAACGACGGCATTGTTCCATGGGCATACGGCCCACTCGTTGTTCTTCCTCGCTTCACTTCAGTACGGGCAAACAGCTTACCTAATGCATCATCATGGGGGCTGTTCAGTATTCACGCGGCGGAATGAACAACAACCAGTATTTTAAGACGGTGTTATGTGATGCGATATAGCAACGTGCCTGAGTTACCTTAAGTGCGAATTTATCTTTCCTGATTAGCACGGCATTGTTCAACCGCGTACTGAGTACCGCAGACGCTTCGTTGCGGCTTCGCTTCAGCCGGATCCGTGAGACGAGGGGCGGAAACGAGAAGAAGAGTTTGATGATGCAGCGTCTCGGCTCATCTTAGTTTCTTTTCGTTCCTTTTCTTTTTGTTTGTTTTTTTCTTTGCGTTTTTTTTTTTCAAGAAACAAAAGAACCCGGACAAACGCCAAGTAATTATATCGCAAAACGGTGCAGAGGATATAAAAGCGAAATAGAGAAGAGAGTCGGTTTACATTATGACCGAAAACCATTATACAGTTGAATATAAAACCGTTCAACAAACAGCATTGATCGTTTGACAGCATGGATATACCTACCAGAGAGAAAGAGAGAGTTCGAGTTTATTGGCCATGAGACAAGTTTCTAATGGTCGATGAGACGTGGTGCAGGTCTGGGTAAGAGAAATGTTCAGGATATCCAGGTCAGGTCATCTGAGTGATATTTGGTACTCTTGTTGTATCTGATATGGTTGAATATACATAGCTGATAGAGAGAACGTTTGAATTTGGTACAGAAATTCACAAAGGTGAAAATAATCACGGTTTCAAAAGCAAGAAGACCATTTGGCCCAAAGATTACACGAGTTAATCAAGAAAGTTACTTTCTACATATATGCTGTCAGATCTCGAAATGTCGAGATGACTATCTCTGATGATATGCATTTGGGATATCGCGTTGATCGTTGTGCACCAAACACAGACCGAGAGAGAGAGATGATCGGAAATGACGTCACGCGAGGCTCGTTAGCTGGTATCGGGTCAGTTCAGAGCATGAGAGTTGCTTATAGCTTGGCTTAGCAACTAACCGTGGAGACAACCCCTATAGTATATATGTATATGTATGTATGGACATAAATGCTCATACTAAACCCTGTGTGTACGTATACTCTATATATGTTCACCAAGTCGACGCCCACCACACGGTGGCTATACCAAGAGACTATAAACGCGAACACGGGCTCTACACCGGCGATGATTGGTTTACCCTCGGCAAACCATCCGGTCCGACGACCGAGCCTCACCTGAACGTAAACCATGGCAGCCTCCTAGATTGCCCTACGTGCTGAATTACTGACCAGCATGAACCCAGAACCAAGAACCAAGAACCGAGAACCAAGAACCGAGAGCCAAGAGCCAAGAGGCAAGACTAAGTACCTCGTCGAAAGGTTGATAAAATGTCTTATCCGTAATTGGAAATCGGTTGGTTGTTTTTTTCTGAACATGATCAGAAAAAAAGGTAGCAATAAAAGACCCAACTGTAGGTTAATAATTCTTGATAATTTAGAACCTTAAAATATCTGCAGCACACCGATTCTATTCCACGAGACAGAGTAGACACCCGTCGTTCAGTCTGCTGCTAATGATTTCTAAGACGGCGCTGCATCATTAAGACGGATCATTTTATAATGGTGCCAATTAAACTTTAATAACATTCTCGGCAGTCAAGTTCCTCCAGGCGCTCACTCATTTGCCTCGGTTAACGGCTACATAGGTATAGATAAACGAGCAGCTAATGACTCTGTTAGTTGTAGTGGTACGTAAAATTTCATGATCAGTTTCCTCGCTGGTTGCGGGAACTGAAATAAGTCCTGATGGTATGAGATTGACGATTTATCTATCAGTTATCATTTTTCACATAAGTACTAATAGCGAAATTTTATGCATATATGCAAATGAACAATCATGTTATTACAGCATCATCATATCACCAGCAATGCACACCACTGGACATAACGCTGAGGTCGCGCAAGTCCAGATAAAGAGACTATCTGAATCCCAGACGAAGAGCAACATGGATCAAGATAAAAGGCAAAGACAGAGACAGATAGAGAGACGAGAGATTAACCATCAGCAGTATGGCGGAACGCTTTACTCGTTCAAAGGCGATTACTTAATTGAACCAAACAGAACTTAACCCAACAATCCACCACGCGTTTCAACGTCAATTACGTGTAGGTATCGCTCCCATTTCTAACTAATGGGAACGCGTCGAGATCCATAAAGTCACATCGACTATTATACTGGTTCGATAATTATTTACCTTTTACTGTATATGATATTAAAACTCTTCAAACACATGACTTAATTTCATTTCATTCGAAAAAATCGTGAAGAGATTCATCTGTTATTCTGTTTTGTGCACCAAGTGCCAATCTGCTTATGGCGGAGACCAGGCTTCGGATTACAATGTATCAGCACTCGGTTCTACCGGAAGAGTGCAGTCTTCTCTTCACACATTACACGTATTATGTATTTAATGTGTTGAAAAATTGAATTTTAATTCGTGACAAGTTCCGGATGATTATTCGTCGTTTTTATTCGTCTTTTTTCTGGAGAATTTGTTGAAAACGGGGTTCAGAGCTGAGCAGAGCAAAAGCTGCAGGAAAGTCATAAGGTAGCGATAATTGCGATTATAAATGTGGACGGGGAGTTGAGAAGCAGTACAGGCACGTGCGTTATCACAAAGCTCTCTCTCACCAGTCGTTCTCTCCACCTTTCGTAGAGCGGTAGCAGCTAATTAGTTCAGGATGTCACGGAAGGAGATGCTCCCTCATATTTCTCAGCGAGGAGTCAAGTGGCATCGCTGATGCCTCCGGCGGAAAAGTAAGAACGGCTTTGTACGCAAACTCTGCAGCCACGAGCTCAGTTGGTAGGAGGCTAGGATTGGTAATTATCACGAGCCTCGGGACTAACAAGGAGCGACCATACCTGCCGTACGTCTCTCTTCTCTTCTCTTCTCTTCTCTTCTCTTCGTGCACAGTTTCCTTGATCCGGTTGCCTCACTGGCAGTTTCCCTCACAGCTAAAGGCAAGGTATTCGAAACTCGAAACCGTACCGTACCGTACATCTACATGTATGAAACGGGGGTAATAAGCGTTTACGTTTATGTATATATCCACCAAGGCGTGTGCATAAAGTACCGGTTGAAGAGGGCCTCGAAGAAATGCGCCATCGTCATAAGAAGAAGATGAACAAAGCACCGCGCCGCACCGGCCTTACTGCTACAAAGAAGATACGACGACGTAATTTATCCAACGAAGTGATACCGCCAACCAAGGAAGCTGCCTTTCCATTATATATTTATATACATATATATTTCTCTTATCTATGTGTACCTATGTGGTCGTTTATACCTGAGGTTAATTTATAATTAAACCCCCATTCGTTCTCTTCATCCCTCTTCAGCCCGACCCCAACTCAAAAGAGAAAACCCCTCTTCACAACGTCAGACTCTCAGTTCATGGTATGTTAACAGGGTATTGTAAAGCAAAATTTCAAAGTCATACTGTACTCATTTGTCGAGTACAAAGTTTCGTCGATCTTTCGATTATCGGTATTAACGTACTCCACTGCACACTACGCACGGAAAAAAAAATTGTTGCTGAATTTACTATGTTGAGCAGCTACATATATATAGGACAACACTTTTTTGTAGTAGAAATTACCACAATTTTAGTATTTGGTAGGTACATAGGAGCAAGTAAATTTCAATGTCCTAATGGGTAAATGTTACCACAATTGTGGTCATTTCTACTACAAAAAAGTGTTGTCCTATATCCAGCTGCTCATTTTTTTCCGTGCGCGGGATTGAGACTTTGATCTCTTATCGAAATCCAAAAGCGGAATAGAAAATTCTAGTCTCATTCTACAAGCGGAGGTGCAAACCAGAATTTGAGGGTGGGATTGCGCATGCAATTAAATAACGATTTCTACATAAAAGTGAGAGTCAATTGTGAAATTCTAGTTTCGGCCTTCAGATCCTGGAATTCAGAGACACTTCACGATTCTCGTCTCGATTTGCAGTCTCTCAGTCCCTAATAAAACGTTTTGCGAACCGATTGACGAACTAATTCCAGATCGAAAATAAAATTGTTCATTGAGTTGATCTTCCGCAGACTTTTCAGGTCGTAAATAAAATTTGAAAATCTATTGGGATGTAAAGACGCTGATCAAAATTTCAAGTGAAAACACTGATCTTGATTTACACCTGTGAATTCTCGTGTCTTACATAATTGTGCCGATTCTTCTATTCAGGTTTGAAGAAATTTTGCAGATTTATGTGCAAAATCGATGACTTTTGACACGTTTTATCTATGTATGTCATCCTACGGTCATTTAAGTATCTTGAAATTATCAGGGCATAAAATATCGTCGGGAAATCACGGCGGCGTAAGGATATGTGGCAAAACTAAGCCGAACTATGTATACCAGGCAAGTTAACGAGCTGGAGGTACGAGAGCGCATACCTACCTTTAGCTACCTCCGTTATTTTCCCATTGCTAGAATAGCTACAAATTACCTTCTTAGTTAGCCAAAGGCGTTCGACAGTTGCAGGCAGATGTATGTTATGCCTATGTATGTGTAGGTATAAGCTGGAGCGAGGTAATGGCCAGAACGTACATATATCTAGTACCATAGGATTTCAGCTGGCAATTTCAAGATAGAAATGAATATGGCCAATGCCACCGCGGGAAGATGCTGTTAAGAAGAAATTGCACGCCGCCAGATAGAGTTCGCTTATTAGCCCGAGCTGAGTGAAGACGTCGCGTGTCGGACTGGCCCCAGCAGAGATCGCCAGGGGGTTCCAGGGCCCAGGGCCCAGGGCCCAAGGCCCAGGACCCCTCGACGCGGTAGATTCAAAGTCCACTTCAAAGCAATGCAAAGCGCCAGTGCGGAGAGAATCTTTTAAATGATAGAAGACGGAAGGGACGTGGATACCGAAGAGAGAGAGAGAGAGATGGGTAATGCTGACTGATCTCCCGCAGCTACCAGATTGCTACGCAAATCGAGTGCGTCGCGAATTAACGAGGCCCGTCGGCTTCCGCTTCTGATTTTAAATTATCTTCCTTGTCGATTACGCCGCGGCATAATGTTCACATATAATATATGCGTGTGCTGGTTTCACTTTCCGCTATTTTTGTACAGAAATTTGTAAAATTATTCCGTTTGGTTAAATCCATTTGGTTAATGAAGGCAGAAGCATTCATCGGAAGAGACGGCCGAGTAGAGACTTAATTCCGATTTTACCTGAGCCCAACAATGTTGTGCATGAGTGAAAATCCCTGCATGATGCAGTGAAGTTGATGCGAAGCAGATTGCCTTGTGGCTTGGAAGTCGAGGGTTTGTGTGAAATTTCAGCGTATATACGAGACCTTTTGCAACAAGGTAGTAAATTCAGGATTTGCGATTAACTTGACGATTAGCTTTTCGACGATAAAATAAAAGCTTGTTGGTAAATTGGTTGGGGCTCGTAGCTCTGGGTGACCAATCAGGGATCAAAGTGTTGACTAAATTTTTATTTTTATTTTTTGTCTCAACTTTATTCGATCCTACAAGATGAATAAGTTTCAGGGTTTGGGAAAGCATCGATAAGCACGAAGCATCAAGTTTCTTTTTTCTCTCAGGATATATTGACAGAACTTTCATACCTTTTTCGGACGGATTACCAATCTGCGAATACGAATAGCAAAGAGAAAGACAAATTTTATAGCAAACGAATAACGACTGCGGCGAACAGAAATTGGCGAAGAGATGAACGTTCGTCTCTGGACCAGTGGGAAGAGGAAATAATAATTTGATGATAAAAGCTTGTAGCGAAAAGCCAGGAAACGATCAGAGATCGTCACGAGGAGTGGGATACGGTTTGTGTGTAGGTATATGTATTTTGAAGTGACGTCAAAAGAATGAAATACGTAGACCGCGACATTCCAATTATTAAGCCAACCCTCTACTATATAGCCTTATACTCGTATCCCGGTATTTATTTTGTTATTAGGATTTGTCAATTTGCCTTTGATATTTGATTTGGCTCTACGTACCCGCCAGCTTCCATCATATCGGTCGGATTTATTCTACCCACTGATTTTATCACCGCGGGCAAGTCGGTTCAGGGGTCACCCTACCCTCAACAGCAACATACGAGGATGACGTACGTATAATTTTATACGAAACGTATATGTGTGATTTTTTCGAAATTTCAACTCTCGTCTCTCTTTTCATATTTAATTTGCTTCGAGCCAAGGTCCATCACCTTGAAAATCTGAAAGCTCGATAGGAGTCAAGAAACCAACATGAAGCTACATTTTCCTATTCGAATCAAAGCACCGATTGATCCAAATCCTTGCATTAGGTGCTTTCAGTTTGACTGCATCCAACTCTGAGACTTGATTTCTAAATACTTGTCGCTTTTACTTGATTATGCTTTGGAAGCCTAGCGAATTTTCGCAATGAAACTATTTTTGCAAAAGAATGAAGAAAAAAAAAAAAGCAATATGGAGAAATGTCAGTCTTTCAAAAACGTCGACCGTTCATTGATTCTGAAAAAAGATTTCTGATGTTATTGGCTAGTGCAAATGCATAATTGTAACTGCAGTAGTTATACCTAAGACAGAAAACTTGATTTGGCCGTAGGAACTGACCTCGGAGGTGGAGAATTCGCTGTGTGGCAAACGTCTTGACAGTTGATACTTTCCTGCCAAGTATCAAAGTTGAGAGACTTACAGTGTCTCTCTTTTTTGCGTGGTCATGAGTATAAGTATTATATTATACCCACTTCGTTTGTGTTTCACATATGGTATATGTTTGTATGATCTAAATGCTATCAAGACACGTGAACAATTCTTACTATGCTGTACATCATGTCCAACTTCAAGCTGCAGCAATTCGAATCAACACTAGAGTCAGGAAGTACTCTGTCTTTGGCCAATAAGCGACTAAAGATTATAATTCCAAGCTCAGGACATCACTGAGCAAACATGTGATTATATGATGATTAAATTCTGCACGAGGAGTGGTAATAATTGCAGTTGAGTTGACTTCGATACCAGGTTGAGGTAATTGACTGGCGTTTTAGTACGCGCTATGATCCTTTACGTAAATTCTATCCGTTCCAAAGATCAGAGGGATTTAATACTGAAGAGGTAACCGTTCGGTTTTGCGATATTAAAACTTCTGACTGTAATTCTCAAGCCATTTGATGATTCCCATCAGTCATTTGTACTGAAAATCCGAATGTCACTCGATGAAGAGCACGAGAAATTGACATTTACACTGTGTCTTTTCGTGGAACCGATTCATGAAGATGACTACCACTTTGTAGAAAATTTTATTCCAAAGTTAGAGGTAAATAGATGAAGCAACGAATGTCGGTTCTTTGGATGTCCATTTGACACGGGCTTATAGCTGTGAAATATCAACTTCTCTTCTCTCTTTCTTTGTCAATTGTTGCGGGAATAAACGAAAGGCGACATTGTAGGTCGTTTAAATTACAACCGACGCGATGTAAGCGTTATTCGTTATTCTCACCGCGGCTACGGCACGGTGTTGTATGGGTATATAACTTTTTCGACATTTTTCACGAGCCCTTTTTATCTCATTGTCCTTCTAACCCGAGTTTAGTTGTGCCACCTACTTTTACCCAGCAACGATATAGAGAATTGATCGGCTGTTTTATGCGCGGCTATTCGAACCGGGCAGCTGCTATTTCGGCTGCACGTACAGCCTTTTTGCCCCGTTTCTAGATGTAGTAGGTAATTTGTGGCGTTTTAAACGCGCGTCAACAATGCCCCGTTGGTAATTGGTTTCACTGGAATGACTCGGCGTTATTGCCACGTACTTAGCTATTATACTGGGCACTGGCCGCCACTGGCCACTGGCCACTGGCTGTGTAATACTAAAATCGTTTACTATAAATCTCCTTCGAATAGATAGAGCAGAGGTTTTGCCGAGTTTTGTTACAAGATTTCAATTGACAATACGTCTATGACGAAATTGGAAATCGAGTACCTCGCGCGCCATGCCCTTAATTATCAAAACGCGTACACCGTACAAATTTTAAATCTATTCTGTTATTTCCTGGTTCAATTA
This sequence comes from Tenthredo mesomela, assembly GCA_943736025.1. Taxonomy (NCBI): domain Eukaryota; kingdom Metazoa; phylum Arthropoda; class Insecta; order Hymenoptera; family Tenthredinidae; genus Tenthredo; species Tenthredo mesomela. The sequence continues at coordinate 2,975,300 of OX031017.1, forward strand.
ATTATATCATCTAGGTTAAATTCGAGGCAGAATTTAGCGACTATCATCGTCGGTTCTATACGGAAACTCGTGGTAAGTCTAAGAGGTCTGGACCAGGCTTATAATAGCGCCGCACGTTTCCCCTGCAACGACTTTGAATTCGTTTTATAATTTCTTAATTAAATGCAATAACACCGTCGCCATGCGACTGCTACCAGACCCAGAGCCACAGCCACAGCCACAGCCACAGGCACAGTTAACGGTTACGCTGCAGCCACTCCTGTTATAATTAGTCCTCGGAAGCTATACGGCTACGCCGGCACCGTTCACGATTATGCTCTACGTCCTCTCTCTTCGCCGAGACGCGGTTATCTCCGCATCACACTAGTGGTATATTTAGTTTTACAGTTATTTCCATTTTTACTATGTTTTTTTTTTTTTATTTTTTTTTTTTTCTATTCAAACAAGAGACGAGATTTACCGCATTTGATGAAAAACAGTTTCATTTATCAAAGGTAGATTTCATTCTATCTTATAATAATCTCTCGGTCCATTCATACATTTCCTAAATAGACACACAGAAAAAAAAAAAAAATGGTTATCTTGAGCCAAGAAAATTATTCTTGATCCAAGATAATTTTGCGGTCCAAAAATTTTGACTTGATACGAGAAAATTTCGGTCTTCATTTTTAGACCACAAAATTATCTTGAATCAAGTCAACCTTTTTTTTCTGTGCAGAGAATTTCGAATAGAATTTCAAGTATAGGATTTCAAGATTATTAAATTCGGATATTTTTAGACACGATTTAAAATCTGCATATTCAACATTTTATTCGTATCCACAGATCTCGTCTCCAATGCAAATTCATGTTATTTGATGCATTTTCGTCTAAAACAATTGAAACCTAATTATTTTCCAATAAACTAGTCGAGCGGTGGAATATTTCTTAAATTAAATTCGGATAATTTTAAATTGAAAATTAGTCTTTGCTTTGGTTGGAATTAGCTATCGCGATATAGACGGAGAGATATTGAAGGAATTGAGTCCTTAGCGCCGTCTGAAGTGGCATGAACTTAACGGACCAGGTGAGAATATATACCTATATATACTATTATACTGCAAACCAGTGGGTGCAGTTATGTTACAGAGGCTGTTTTTCGCGGGTACTTAAATTTTTACGAGTTTGCAGCTGGAGTTCGTATATATGCATGAATTGTGAATATAATACTACGTGTGTAATGATACGTGATGCATATTTATATCAAGTTCTAAGATTTTAAATAATATATAGGGCATTCCATACCAAATGTTCTCCCAACTCTAAAAACGACTTGGACTATTTTTTAAATATTTCATAAATTGTCTGATTCAATGATGATTTTTAAAACTGAATAATTTGCAAATTTTCAAACATCGTAAGTTAAATCAGACAGTTTTTGAAAAATCTCAATTCTTTGTAGAGTCAGAGCGATGATATACAAAATCGTCGATTCGCTATGGAATGCCCCATGTAGTATTCGCGAGGTTCGACGAGGTGATAATAAATCGTGAACATTATATCTGTACCTACCTACTCGAACTATTTTACATTTTATAAATCTGCTTCAGGAATATTCATTAAACGGATGATATTTATTAAACAAGTTGCTAAAATAAGCGAGAGAATTCTATTCACCAAGTCTAACAGCACCAGTTGCATCATGATCAGGTATACACCCCGTTTAGCGTACCAAATGAGTTTCGAGTTCTCGATCAATTAGCCAATCGGAATTTCAAATTGATTCAACGAGCCACTCTAGACTCGGTATAGATAGTTGCCTTCTCTTCCACGATTGCACTCTAGCTGTTGCAATAATAGTTTTTATAAATTTTTTGAGCAATTAAAAAAAAAAATCAACGTAGGTACATGACAAATCCTCGCGAAGACAGACTAGGTATGATAGAAATTTAATAATACTTGAATTTTGAGTTTCGAATATTTCACACGTGTGATAAATAGTCAGGAGTTTCTTGAATATGACTTTTATCTATGAATTGGTTCAAAGGATTCAAATTTTACGATGTACCCGCAGTCCAACTACGCGAATTTATACTAATTACGCTTTGGTACCCATATGCAAACATTGTGACAGGTTTTTATTGCCCTCTAGACTCGTTGACGGATTAGAAAGAGACAAAAATTTTAGTATGAGACATCGCAGACTTGTGTGCGGATCACACTTTGCCAAATTTCAATTACGAAGGAATAAATAATGCCGAAAATTGTTACGAAAATTCGTATTATTTATACCGTGAGGTTCTGTGGACGCGGAACGCCAGGGATACCAACCCAAAAAGGTTGCTATTTCAGGGGCAATAAGCTGCAGCAGCACTTTTGTAACTTAGTACACTGAAAAAAAATTGTTGCTGAATTTACTATGTTGAGCAGCTGGTATAGGGACAACACTTTTTTTACAGTAGAAATTACCACAATTCTAGTATTTGGTACGCATAGTAGGAGCAAGTAGATTTCAATGTCCTAATGAGTAAGTGTTACCACAATTGTCCCTATTCCAACTGCTCATTTTTTTCCGTGTAGATGTTTTCTAGTAAAATCACTAGAAATCACTGTAAATCTAGTCACTAGATTTACTAGTCCAGGAATCTAGTGATCAATAATCACTAGATTTCTAGTGATTTTACTGGAAATATCTAGTAAGTTACTAAACTGCTGCTGCAGCTCACTGCCCATGAAATAGCACCCTTTTTGGGTTGGTATCCCTAGCGTTTCGCGTCCACAGAACCTCACGGTATAACAAATTCTAGTGAAATCCCTGGTATTCACCAATCGCGAGCTCTAGTGTTAAAAAAAAATCGTTGGGTCAGTCGGAATAAATGTTTTATTGATTGAATTTAATACCCCACGATATTATAAATACAAGACAATTTATCGTCGGGATTTATTCCAAGAACACTATAGAGTGCTAAGTAGAAAACAATTTAAATTGGGTTTCCAGACAAGCCGAGCAGCAATTACCTGCGAGCAGTTAGGTAATTAATACCAATCCGATCGATTTCGTTGCAGACATTTTTTTTCGTTTTTTTTTTTACTCATTCTGTAATTTTATCTGGGGATTGATTGCGTCTGATGGGGTTATCGCGATCTTTTCACTATACTTCAGATTTGAGTAATATATACCGATTCTCGATTTTGTTATGAATTTATGAAACGAAACTTTTTTTAATCGTTCTTATACCATCAATCGTACCACTATATAATTAATTCCACGGTTTTTCCTCAACCGTTTACTAATATTTAACGGTAAAAAATTTTCACTCTCGAACCTCTTAATTGCCAGTTTAAATTCTATGCGTTTCAGGAGCCGGTTTTCATTAAATTCGGTAGCTGACCTGTACCCAAATTAATATTGACTCGATAAACCGGTTCGTGAATTTCTTTAACATCTCTAAATACGGCTATTAAAGAACGTCCTTCAGTAAATCTAATTCGAAATGGTTGAAATAAATCTGTTAACGATTTTGACAAAAAAAATTGAAAAATAAATAAAAAAAGAATCATTGGTGATAAATGAAATAAAAATTTGTAAAAAAAAATTGTCAATTTATTATCCCCACGCGTCTGATTATTATTGATTGAATTTTATCAGAGATCGGTGCAATATCACTGCGTTATACTGTCTGAATTAGCGTTGATTCCAGCTTATACAGCGACACTTCTGCGCATCAGTTATATTCCCGTAAAACCTCATCGTGCGTGAAAATAATTATATATTATAGATATCAGAAGATGCAATGCCTGCAAATCTATCACATAATTCAGCCGAAGAGATTATACATCTTAGTTACCGACTGATTATATGCAGTAAATTATTAGCCTGGAGTATATAAACGACGTAACCGGTGTTTAATCGGTTTTAGATCACCAATCGAATGCACATCTTCATCGTACCATCGATAAGGGAATTGTAGATAGGCAAATACTCGGATGATTGCAGAGGATCAGAAAATGCTACGAAAAATTGGCCTTCCCAAATCCTGTCCGGATATTTTCACCTTCTATAATTACCGATCCATATAAGAAAAAAACGATCCATATAAGAAAAAACGAAATCAGACCATATTTATCCGAAGAGAAATTCTGTCGACACGTGATCTTGATATTGAAACCGATGACTCAACCGTATCCAAGTTCGCAGAATGCGGCACCCATATTAATCGAATGATTATCGAAACGATGGAATTGTGGTTATTGTTGTATGAGAGAAAAATAAGCAGAAGAAGAAGAAGAAGAAGGAAGAATTATTGAGCAACGGTGATAAATATCGCAATCTGCACATCGACGAATATCAGAAGCCAATTATTATACCGGATGTGTGGTACGAAGCTAGAGATTGTTTCCAGGCTTCTGATTTCTAGAATTCAAACAAACTTCCGGTTTAAAATACTCGGAATTTATATTTGCGTGGGTTTAGTCGGATAATAGAAAGAATCTACAGCTAAAAGGCGAATCGAAAAAAAAAAACGAAAAAATGAGAAGTAAGAAAGTAAAAGAGAAGGAAAAAGAACGAGGTTCAAAGTCACGTTTTCCTAGCTCCATCCGCAAATTCAATCCCGAAGTTTGCAGACCCTACTAAAACTTCGCCACAACTCCCTGGTATTTTATTCCACCCGTACCATCCGCACCACCTGCTTCCGGACACGGTATCCTCGCATTCAGCTACGTCGAAACATCGTTTTGAAAATTTCTAAACAGGATCTGTGTACACAGTATCATCACGATTTTTTTTTTTTTTTTTTTTACTGAATTTTATACTCAGTCGCGGAATTATCACTTCTAGATCATCGGGTGACAAATTTTTGCGCAAGTGAAGGAAGAAGGAATTCGCGCTAACGCAAAACCCTAGACGGTTTATTTTGCGAATATGAAGTAACGCCATCCGGTAATATATATTATATTTATGGTGGCCAGTAGTGGAGGTTGACCATCGCCGTGGTCGTATCCAAGAATAGACGAGAGATGTGGGACTTTGCTTTGTCTTATTTTGTAGAAGTTGAAGTAAACGGATGTGGGGAACTCATCTTCCCAACGATCGTCCAATGTCCGCGGGCGATACGACGACCGCTGCCGTTATCCTGTTTGCAAAAATTCCGGGAAATATCTCCGATTTTATTCCTGTGTATAGTTATTCGCGCGACGTGGTATATAGTAAACGGCGAAAATATCTAAAACGAGGTATTCGAATGATTTGAAAAATGGCCTCGGTTCTTCTCGAACTTTTCTTTAATATTACGTAAATAACTGACGAATTACGAATAAAGAAACGACGTCGTCGATGCTGATAAGAAGTTTTTTGTTTTTTTTTTTTCATATACCATATAGAACTGATGGAAATATCTATCGGAAGGTTCTCTTTGCGGCATTTTGTTGAGGGTCCCGGGGCGCGTTGAATGGAGTGAATAAAGCTATTATGCCGCAACAAGCTCAGGGAACAAAGAGACGACTTGTTAAACGAAGAGCGTGAGCAATAAAGCGAGAGTCAGAGGTGGAAAGGCATATAGCTTCGTGGCAGTGAGGCTCGCAGTAGCGGATATACCCGTAGAGAGAAGAAGCCTAGCAGTGCTCGTTCGAGTTGAAGATAAAAGCAGATTTCTGGGAATCGCTATAACTTCTAACGATTCCGCCGGGCATCCAACGAATAGACTACTTTTCGGCTCTTCTTCTCCGCGCCGAATCACGAATCACGAGTCACGAGTCACGAATAACCGTCATCATCGCGATATTCTCATGGAATTGAAACGTTGCTATATATAACGTAATAACAATTCCTGATATTTGTTTCCTTTCCCTTCAAAGTTTTTGGTTCAACAGAATCGTTATACCAAAATCACTGCAGCCTCCAGTAAGAAGTGATCCTGGGTAAGTAACCATCGTCAAATCGTGGCAAAACATTGACTGAAATCTAAATGGAACTTTCGAGGAACACTCAGAAAAAGGTCTTGTTGCCACATCCAAAATTTCTGTTATTATATGGACAATCACATTTTTTGTTCAGTCAACCAAAAATTTTGTTGAAATAGCCAAAATTTTGGTTGTTCCAACAAAATTTGGTTTTCCCAACAAAATTTTGGTTGTCCCAACGAAATTTTTGGTTGACTGAACAAAAAATTTGATTGACTGGACAAAAAATTTGATTTTCCATATAATAACCAAATTTTGGTTCTGACAACAAGACATTTTTCTGAGTGAAGAAGAAGAAGAAGAAGAAGAAGGATTACTCGAGTATCCTCGACGAATAATGGAATAATAAATGGACTTCTATCTAGACTGATATAGTTATTAGTGTACATAGGTATATCTAGTTCAGAAACGTATACATACATATACAGAGTTTTGTTATCTTCGTGGTCGCATGGCGTCCGGTTAAGCTTTGTGGCACCGGTTCCTTCCGGCTTTGGTCGAGAAATGAGAAATAAGCCTATCATTTTGGGAATCCGGAGTTTCGTCTTTGAGATAATATCGATACTCGTATTTTAACACCTGTCCCTTTGCCGAAATAACTTTCCCATTCACGAACTGCTTAATTTTCGTCGCGGACCCTAGTCAAGTATCTCTTTCATGTTTATTAGCGGATCGGTTTTAGTAAGACTCTGTGAAAAGTTTATCAAAATTTCAGCAAAAAAACGACCAACTCTTTGTGTAAATCTGTTTCTAAGTTTTTTTATCACATTTTTCTTTATCGCCAAGCCTCATGGTCAGTTCAAAGCCTTATCTGAATTTGCGGTCGTATTTGTATCTCGATGAAGCCTATGAACTAGACAATGACAAAACAAAGAGTAAAAATGAATAGACGTTGGAATAACAATCCGGTAATATAAATTTCTGATTTCTAGTACAAAGTTGTGTTTCTTCTCAGCAGTTAAACTAATAGTATCTAGTTTGGGTCGAAGCTGCTGCTGCAGGGATCAATTCCCTCCGAGATTTACTCGCTTTTCAAATCAGCGTCACACAAAAGAAAACTCAACTGCTGAGGTGTACAAGGGTGTGTGTACAAGTGTATACTTGATCCGATTCCCTCACCCTTCCCCCACCTCTTCACCCCAGAAAATCCCTCTTTCCTTCCTCTTCCTCATCCCTCATCCCTCATCCCTCATCCCTCCAGACCAACCCTACAAACTTCTCTACGAGGCTGCCATCCCTCGGTTGCGGTAGCGTGTTTAGGGGTGTTAATTGGGTGGGGTGTATCACGTAGCTTGGACCGGCGCGGCGCGCTTGTACGACGATACGGTGGAACCGGGGTTGGGAAATGGGAATGGGAATGGGAATGGGAATAGGAATGGGAATGCGGGAGAGAAGAGCGGAGGACGAGGAGGAAGTTACTCGGTACCTACTGGACGGGCAAACGATCAATAAGCGATTCATGCCCGAAATAGGTACCCATCTCCAATACACTTTACTAGTTAATAGACACCGCGACGAACAACCGCACAGTTAGATGCCGTTCCACGTTGACATTCCCGTTAAATACTAATACGAAAGACAAAAATATCCCATCACACAAGTCCAGGAACTTTAAGAAAATTGATTTTTCTTCAACATTGACAGCTTCGTTTCCTTCATAAAACGATATGGACAGATTGTTTCTCCGGTAATTCTTCATGTATTTTTGAGAAACATAATCTGAAGAGTTTTTATGAAGAAATGATGTGTAGCCTTTGCCTTCTGCATGGACAACGCGAATGCTACTTTATCCTGATAGCTTTAAGCATCTAGCCTATACTTCTCGCTCCTGGAGAGTCTGGAACGAGTTGTGAACTCAGAGGTCAGTGCTGTCCAGTATGTTGAATGATAGCGTGGCACGTCTCTTGGTTATAACATATACACGTGTGTTAGCACTACATGACTGTAGTGCGATATACCGTTTGGCGTACTGCAGACAGGGCGTAGAGTTGTGTTGCAGGTGATAACCTTTTGATTATCTTACATTCCATTCCATGCCCGGGAACACGTAGCTATCAAACTCCACACTGCTTATATACCTATATACGAACGACTAACACTCGCGTGTCGAGAACGCGTTAACATGCGATCCTCAATATCCTCTTTCATGGTTAATCATTAATGCCTAATCCATCATGCTAGATGCTACTTCCATGCTTGATTTTCCAATACTTTAAAACTATTCGTTGATAGTCTTCCATGATTTTTTATTTTTTTTTAATTTTTTTTAAACGTGGAAGACTGTGCGGTGTTCGGGATAAATTCGCAGTGCAAATAATGATGATTGTACACACACATATTAGTTATCGTATAATTCCCACGCGACTTGGATACAATTTTCCTTTTTATTTTATTTATTTTATTTATTTTTCAACTTCTATATTTCCCGCGGTTCTTTGATACGGGACTATACATATACCTGATGAATGGTATGTGTACCAATCTACGTACCACAACGACGCGTTAATATCTGAGTAGATTGTACATTACAGTTGCCAGGTGAAAATATACGCCGATAAATCACCGCCGCCCCGTTACCGTTAACCATGTAGTATACATTATATGTACATGCATACATACATAGATATATCTACCTACATCTGCGAACACACATGTTACAATACTTATTATAACTGCAAATGTGAATATAAGCGACTGTCACGCCCACGATTACCTATTTTCTGCTAACCCCTACCTCTCGCGCGCAACTCGAACATCACCATCGTTCCATAATCGATCTACTCTACTCTACTCTACTCTACTCTACTCGAACAGTTAGTACTACTATAACGTACATATATAACAGTATGGTTTATAAATGTATGGATAAATTTTAATGATTAATACGTTTTCTTGGTATACCTAAAGCTCCTCGCCACTCGTTAGCAAGTTTCCTTAGTTTCGAATATGAGCGGTTTCCCCCGACGCCTTGCCTTACCTTACCTTGCCTTGCCTTGCCTTCCTTGCTAAAGGCCTTGCCTGGTTACGTAACCTATAGCACAACCGCCCGAGAAGTTTACCAATTATGCAAATGTGTATTAAACCAATCTGTGTCCCGCTTGAGACCTACCGTCTCAACGTACGAACCTACGAGTCTAGTTTCCCATACCCGTTCATGAAACGGGAGTATAATATAATATAATATATAATATAATATAATATATACATATATATATTTCGCATTCGCAAATTTACTACATGCATATAGTTGTTATTATTATTCACTATCTTGTATCTGCAGTGCAGAGTTCCGCTAAAGATAAGAATGTGGTTCAAGAACGTTGGACCAGTGGTGATGCTTGACCTTAAATCGGTTCATTGAATAGTTAATTAATCGCAAATCAATCGATATCAGTGTATTCGCGCATGACGATGTGTCAAGAAGTTATAAGCTGTCCCCCACGCTGAATAGTAAGGAGAGCTAAACGTAAGCTGAATATGCATCCCACATATATATAGGTATATATAAATTATATATATATGTACATATTATACTCTGAGAGGCATATAAGCTGAGTAAACCGCACATCTAAAGATGTGGGATTTTGAGGGGGTTCGAGAAGTGCCATTAATGACGGTGTAAAAAAATATAATAATAAAATCCTTATGGCGAACGTTCGTCGTTGCCGAGCCTGCAGATGGTCTTAATCCCGTCTTGTCAACCCTGGAGCAGTATACTATAACAGGGATAACCGAGAAACGTGTAATTCTCTTAACGTAGCAGCCCATAAATATTCAAAGAGTTAAAAAAAAAAAAAAAAAAGAAAGAAATGAACGACGTAGAATAAGAAGATGAATAAGAAGAAGAAAGTCCCGAAAGTAGGATATAGACCCAGCCTTGAATAAAATGACGCATTGTCTGCAAGCATTTCCACCCACGTTACTGAATACAATGGGAAAAGGGTTGAGAAACTAACTGCTGCTGCGTTGATGCTGATGCCGATGCTGATGCTGATGCTGATGCTGATTCTTATGCCAGAATCATGCGCCACTGAAGAACTAATCCTACACCTACTTTGTCCCTTGTATCTTATGACCATTCGTTAGATGGGGACTTTGCAGTGGGATTTTGAAATGGTTGTAGAACCGATATGGTGATGAAACAAAGTATAATTCAATTATGAAAACAGTTCTTGATACTCGACTTATACTCAGAAATGTATCATGAGTGAAGAAATAACTAATGGTGTATATGAGAAACTAAGGTTAATGCGATATGTATATATATGTATACATAGATACATATCGTTCGTGTTCATAAATTGATTCTGCTATATCGCGAAGAAGACTAGAACAACGGGGACTACGACACTGAGGATAATAACAGCAATCGACACTTTAATGATCGACCGACGCGGCCACGGCGACGGCAATTACTATCCGAAAGCAGAGCTGCTCGACAACATTGTGTTTACCGAATAGACAGTCATTTAGTTAAATCGAACGAGCCTGTAGACAGCCAACCAGCCAACCACATAAAAAAAAAAAAAAAAATAGAGGTCATCGCTCACTCATGTACAGTGCGTTAGTAAATAGCGGTTTCGACGCTGCCACCTCATTGTTGTTTCAAAGGCCACCTGGCACGGCTCGATCCAAACCATTACTAATAAATTATTAATTTATGGTAACGCGACACAGCTTCACGTATCATTGAGTGAGTCGCTTGCCTCTTGATCATGCAGATATACCACGACGAATGCTGGTTATTCATCTACACCATCAGCTTCGAGGCTCTTTGCTCGAGGGAAATGTCAACACAGGTGTCAACACTGCAGATGGACTAAAAGCATTTCGATCCAGGTATACACCATACGATGAAACGATTATGTATAATATCAGTTTTATCAACCGGATATTGAGGTGTTCTATGCAGAAATCTTTCAAAATTGGTGGCTTTTACGACAAACGTCTCCCATAGTGGAAAGATTTTTGGTAAGTGTGGGAAATGGAACGCAGAATGTAAATCTAGTTTAAATAAATAAAATGGCAATTTGCGATTTGGCGGTTTGTCGGTAGGTCGAAACCCTGCGGTTTGAAAACGAAACGAGGAGAAAGAGGGTACGGGAAAGTTGAGGTGGAGGGCAAGCCGGAGTGTTAAGAGGCAGTTTGCACTCCCTCCGGCCCCGTAGCTCGTAGTTTATGAACCTGTGGCTTCCACAAGCAGCCGCCGGGCGACTCACCCTCTTTGCTTCGGTGTTTTGCTACCCAGTTTTATCGCCAGTCACTCTATGCCGCTGCAAAGTAGGCGCGAGAAACCCCTCCCCCCTCTCCTTAATTTTATCCGCATGTATAATGTCCGTGCAATACGTGCACACTAAGAGGAATGGATAGCTAACATTTTTTAATGCTGCACGTGATGTAGCCTAGAATTGTTCAGCATGATATCTTGATCCTAATCAGTGAAAAGATGATAGCTGCCTCATCCATGTCTTTCAGTTTGACGTATCTTACGTATGGTAGAATAGTAGAAGACGTGCTTTTTTTTTTTTAGAGAGTCTATCACGTTCAACGGGATTTAAACGGTTCAAAGTTGAGAAAGTAACGATGGAAGAAGAGAGCCAGCCTAAAAGCAGGCGTCTTTGTGGTGGCCGTGCCTCATGCATGCCCAGTTCAAATTTGAGCTCTAGTGAGGCCCACGTGGCGACTTCTTTCCTGCACGGCCCGGCTGTGATATATTACGAGCCTTCAAAGGAACGGCAAGGAAACCTGACCTCAAATGGAAAATCCTCCCGCCCAGTCAAAATACCTCCACACATGGTGCGCGTATCGTGCTGCCATGACCATAGACCGAAGTCTGGGATTTTTGAGAGACAGGGCAGACAGAACGGAGCCCATTATGGGACTTGGGATATCAGGATAACAGCGTAGCGTCAGTGACCATTAAAAGCTTCTTTCAAAGTCGACTTCTTCTAAATGCTTGCCATAGAGATCTGCGTTCAATTCGAAGCGAGCAAAGTTATATCTCACAATTAGTCTGAATAACTGAAGCTCTAATTGTAAGTCCTCTGAATGGATCAGGAATAAACCCTCTTGAATATAAACCGTGCGAGTAAATCTGTCGATGACTATAAAAGCTTTGGTCGGGTATACCAGATGAGAATGAGAATTGATCGAGCGGCATAAAGAGGCGACGGAGAAAGGACGGAACAAGAGTAGCCACGTTCGAAGGAAGTCGAGGCCTGGGGATGCCTTATTTAGATACCAATTCAGCAAAGTGGCTCCTTATCGACCGAATTCACCGCTTCAATGCCAGATATTGACCATAAAGTTGCAATAAATCGGTGGATTTAATCGCCATGATCGTTATCCAACTGGGCAATAAAAAGTCTGAGATAATGACGTACAATGTCGATCGAACAAAGCTAAATAAAAATCACCTCCATCATCGTGACCGTCGATTGCTAAACTCTTTCGTTGAGAATCGACGTTTTTCATATGCGGCTACTGTTCCGCGTTAGATACGCATAAATTTACGCGACCATATTTATTACATGACGAATGTACGATATCGATTCTTGCGATATATACTCAAGTCACATGGCCGAAATGATCACAGGCTAAATTATAATGTCAGCTAGAGAGTCCGGGTGTACACATATGAAGCTTGAGTTCTAACACCGACTCCAAACTGAAACCGCCAGATATTGTTATTCATAAATGAGAGCTCCCGCCGAGGAGGAACGGACTGGCATAATATACTCGCGTCATTTGCTCAGACACTTTAATAGATATACGCACCCGAGGACAAGCGTGGGCGACATATTGCGATGGAATTTACGCCCAAACAATAATAGCCAATCGATATATTTTTTTCCTCGATCCTTTTATCGAGTTGAAAAATGGTACAAGGGTTGTGGTTGTATATACTGCATGCTGTTGATTTCATCATTCGTTAATAACATTTGATGTCTGATGTCTGTTCCCTTCGTCTATCGAGATTTTACGTGTCTGAGTTAAAAACTGTATAATGGGATAAGTTTCCATGAACAATAAGTAACTGTTACGAAATTGAAACCCATTCCATGGTTCGGGAAACCATCGTTCACCGAAAGTTTTAAACCGTCTCGTTCCACCGCGCCGCAAATATCATGAATAAATCCTGTTAATTCCACCGCTAAAGTGATTAGCAGAAGTTTTAAAAGCTGTCCTTCAGACTCGCCAAATCCCTTCAAACAACACATACACCTAAGCCATATCTCGACTGACCTTTAACTGGAGGTCTGACGGGTTTTCCAGGTAAAACAGGCGTTGTAATGTCTGCTGGGTGTCTTCCATTGTGTATATAACCCTGTGTGGCATTATGATGTGCAGGTACAAGGTGGTGGTGTTCAATCTGTGGTTCACGGAATGGATTAGGTGGAGTCCTGGAGTAGAATGACCTTCCACTGAGTACAGAAGAGCTAGGTGAAGTCGGAGGGCTCCTGGTCCTGGGTGTAGTGGTTAAATTAAGCGGAGCATCATCCTCTTCCTCATCAGGAATATGTCCCAAACCGCCGCCGACCACTTCCTGGAATCCAGGCTGCTGATTATGAGAAAGTCTAACGACTGCCGATGATATCTCGCTTCCCCCATGCACTCCTCCGCCCAGCTTAGGAGATGCGATGCTGGCGCAAGATGAGGGCGATCTCAAAGGCGGTGCAGGGCTTGGCGTACACGGTGGTGATGTTAGGCACCCCGGCATTGATGCCGGTGAATGGGGTGGTAAAGGGGAATAAAGAGCGAGTGGTGCCCGTATCATGGGGCTCGTTAACCTCCTCGGTGTGGGGGCTAGAAGTTTGGTCGTACCAACGTTATCGTTGTTATTGTTATTGTTGTTATTATTGATACTATTGTTATTGTTATTGTTATTAAGATGGTGATGATGGTGTAAATGGTGGTAGAGGCTAAGGCCGGATGTCGCTCGACCCCATCCAAGGATGTCGCTTATCCTGTGAGGCGTTGGGGCCCTAGGGGGAGCTGCGTAGACGTGCGCGTGCCAGGAGTTTACCTGGAGGGCACCACTGGTAAACCCTACCACACTACCTACTCCTCCACCACCACCACCACCTCCAACAACAGAACCGACGGTACCCTGCAGGTCGACGACAGAACCGCCGTGACCGTTGGGGTCGCTCGTCACAGCCACTACAGGCTTTGCTTTTGCGGTCTCGTTGTTGTTGTCCCCAGGGACTAACGAGTCCAGACGGTGGTCACCCGCAGCACCACTACCTCCGACGTTCTCCTCCTTTTGTTGGTGCTGGTGCTGCTGTTGTTGTTGCTGTTGCTGCTGTTGTTGTTGTTGTTGTTGTTGCTGCATAGTATCCGTATCTGTCATCACGCAATGTTTTTATCCTTAATATGACGTTCCTTGTTTAAGGGAACCACAACGATCACAACACTAATGACCATTCGTTATTCACCATGTTTCACATACCATTATCATCCTACTATCGAACACTGCACAACCACTCTTTTCATTAAATATCTCTTATCGCAAAGGTTTTATGCCTTCTTAGAAAACTGGCGAAATTCACTCCACCGTTATTCTGGTCTTCTTCATTTTACACATTTGGGACGTATCCACGGTTCACATTGGATGAACAAGAACAACTACATCACAATTAAAACACTGCGATAGTCGAATGAGGGGTCTTCCAATTTATGGTACGACTTCATCCACAGGGCTCTTATTTTCTGCTCAATATCGATATCCGAGCAGTTTATCAGTGACGAATAGTCACATCGCTGTCATAACTCCCATTTCTCTGTCTTCACAATATTGTCTGATGAACGCGATGAAAGGTGGAATTATGAATGCAGTATAAACCAGCAATAGAGATACAATAATATCCGTTAATTATTCTTACTGGGTGATTTTTTTTAAGCCGCTAATTGCCCACTGCGTAATTAAATCTCGTTAATTAGCTCAACGTCGCTGTTGTGGCCCTCGGGGGGGATGTCGGCAGTTAGCAGTTAGCCAGCTTCTTATTGCTTGCTCGCGCAGCAGTATTTGGTGTATTATACACCTGCGCAGAGCTCATGCGCGCTGGTAATTATTCTCGCGGTAAAAACCAGTCGCAGTTTATTAATCCCTCGGCCACCTTATTCCTCTTCTGCATGTTGTCAATCGATTTTTGGATCGTCAAGCGTTGAAAGAAAAAAAAAAAAAACTGTTCGTTGAAAATCCTGGCGAGGTTTTCAGCAGATTTTGAGCGATCGAAAAATGTGTAAAACTATTCGAAAATGGGGTAAAAAAATTCTTAAATCGTTTTTTCGAACGAATATTACTGGCATTACGTCCCTCCCTCCCTCCCGACCGGCAACACGATTTATATTATACACTAAAAACTGTAGTATTTTTATCATTTATCCTTAGGTATTCATCTGCACTATTACCGGCCACTATTTATCCGGCAACCGTTCGAAAAACCGTTATCAATGAAATTTATTCAAATAACCGCGAAATTCAAATCCCATTTATATTTGATATTTGTTTAACGATATACCGGCGCACCACACCACGTGTCAGTCGAGGTAAAGAGAGCGAGCACGTGTTCCGGAGTCCCGTGAACGGTCCCGGGTGCGTGGTGGGAGTAGGTTACCAACGTGGGGCGCGAGCGGACACAGTACGAACGCGTGCGCCGGCTGCCGCCCGATTACTGACTGATTGCCGCAAGATTTAGGGTTGCGGCTATAGTGGAGGGGATGGGAATGAGAGGGGGAAACGCGACTCGGCGCGTCTCAACTCTATACTCTCTGTAGTCGACGCCGTTCGGTGTGGTGTGGCGCTGCAGAGAGGGGAGCAACCGAGGAGTTAACTGCCGGCGCGCGCGCCCCCCTCTCCGCACCTACGGCAACGTTCAGGCTACAACGCCAATGCCTCCTAGTGTCCTCTTCGCTCTTCAAACCCCGCCGCGCTTTTACTCCGCCGCGCCTCACCGCCCGCTATTCGCGAGGAGGGATTTATACGGCCCTATAAGTGGGAGGAAGAGGAAGAGGAAGAGGGAGGAGAACGACGACGAGAGGCTACTGTTTAGCTAGAGGCGGTTGTTCGAGATCAGATTTATTTATTATTTCACCCACTATTTACTCTGCATATTATACAGGCCACAACCACAACGGTGTAGACAGTTTGAACTCAACGCTTCGTTCTACAACCCCATCATGTTTCGCCATTAGTTTTCTTAGAAATTTTTCAAACATTATTATTACCTCGGATCACGAACCTAATTACTGAAATGACAAGACGTTGTCTTATTCATGCTACTGCCCCTACCTATTTCTGAAATTGCATTTGAGCATTTCTTCCTTTTTGCCATCTTGGTACGTCACACGTCGTCGCGTCGAGTTGATAGTCGGATTTTATGATGATAATAATAATAATCGTTCCCGTCTTTCTCTCTTTCTCTAAAACCGCTTACACAGATATAAAGCTCGTAAGTTGGTAGTCCATAAAGACTATAAGCGGCGATCGCAACTTCGCATATAGCATAGCATAGCGTCGCGTCGCGATGCGCACGAGGTCAGTAAAACGTGTGTAACAAACAGATCCATCTGTGTGTGTAAATATCCACAGCGGTCGACAGGGGCGGAGACTAGCGCAGAAGTGGGGCCATTATATCAAGAGTGGGGTGGAATTCGTGGAGAGAGGGAGTCGGTAAGCGGCGGTGACTAAACTGATTGCGGGGCGAAGCGGGGATAAAGAGAGAGAGAGAGAGAGAGAGAGAAAGAGAGAGAGTGACTGAGCTGAGCGCCTGCCGCGAGGGGAGGCGGAGAGGCAATTAGCGGACAAAACGCCGATCTTCAACTGATTATTGATAGGGCCTGCCATCCGGCTCGAGAGCGAACCTCTCGCTCCCTCGTTTCACCCTCTCCATTAGCCCGCTGAACCTCTCTCTTTTTCTCTCATTGTCAGCTCAACGTTCGTTCAGATGAACGGCGCGTGCGTAAACGCTCCCCGTACCTACACAGCAATAGCCGAAGCAATAGCCGGTAATTCGCACGACTTTTAAAAACAGTAATATGTACAATTCGCGCCTCGCCACCTGGCGGTCGTTCTCAAAATTATAAACTAACGCTCGAACTGATTCACTGCCTACTTCAGACCGCCGCTGTTAGCCAGCCTATTAAAGAAGGGCGAAAACGTTTAATGCGGTGCCTATACAACCCACGGGGAGACTTTACAGCAGCTTCATGAGTACTTTGTCATGACCTCGAAATCGACCCGTATGGTAATTATAACAGTACATTATTCTTGCTAATCGCCGTAGTGTAATATTATTATTAGTTATGTACGATAATTGTGACGTGTAATATTATCTCTATACTCTTGTATCTTATTCATTAATAAATAAATAAAATTTTCATTGATATACACACTAACGTGTTATTATTCGTAACTTTCTTCATCAAATAAACATATACACATACACATAATATATACGGTATATGTTTATTGAGCAAATGGACATTTAATCACGGTGTTTAACATCATCGATTTTCGTGATACTATACGTTATATGGTATAACATAGTGTGTGGGGATACCGGTGCGAGTTTGCAATCGGATATCATAACCTCATATACACGGAGCTGCACATCGACGATTCTCAGAAGAGATTACTCGCACGCTATGCTTACTGGTGCAGCAGCAGCAGCAGCAGCAGCCGGGAGTAGAGGCAACAACTCAGTGTGCATTCCCACCTCATTAGTTGTTCTTACTACGATGGATCATGATTTCATGCTATTACATACTACACTCGACGGTGTAAGAGACGTGAGGACTTCAAATTTTGTTAAAATAGTGTTTTGAAAAATAAAATAAAAATACATGAAAACAGGAAAAAGGAGAAAGAAAAAAAAGAAAAAAAAAAAAAAACCATTGACGAATTTCAAACTAACGAAAAAACGAATTGCCATGCCTATAACCCCCTGAATGTTTGTGAAACGAACTAATAGCTGTGTAGATATAAATTGTGAACCATTAGCGACCATTATTCCCTGGTGGCTAGTATAGGTACCTACCCTAACTTACACAACGTAGAATATATATGTGATCGGAGTTCCAAAATAACGTTGACTCCTGATTTATTTACACTCAGCTAACCCGGCACATGCAGTTTCGATTTGTATACATATACATATATGTACCTGTATATTATGCGGAGAGAGGTAAAACGGCTTGCATCATGTGCATAGGGTGGGTATATATGCATATATATATACGTATACAAACTTGCTACAGGCACATAACGTGAACATGAGTTTAACAAAGGTGGACGATAATGCGGAGAGCTAGCTCGTGCCTGTTCGTTGTAATTATGTCGAGATTAGCGACGGCAAACGAGCAATCGATGTTAGATAAATGTTGAACAGGAAACGGCCGGGAACGCAAATGATTAATTTTAACGAGGCGCAAACAATGCGGGAAAGGTATATAACCTACCTTAGCGTGGGCATGCCCACAACATACCTCTATTCGTACCTGTAGCAATATGGGTAAAATATTACTAATACTAGTCTATTTTCACCTATGATCTTACTGTGTAATACACAAATCTTGTATGCATATCTTTCTATAGATATCTGTCGCAATTCGTTGCGATTATAATCAACTAATTAGATATATTAACCATGTGTATAAATAGTTAATTAGTTGATTTACACATTCGTAACTCATAGATTGCAAAATAAGGCCTGGAGATATTTGCTATAAGCGATTTCGTCAGAATATGTTTATAGCTTCAAAGATTTATTATCATATATGATATCGTTTGTGTTACAAAATAAATAAATAAAAAAAAAACAATCATTCCTCTATCATATTATTCTACAAAATTAAATACCATTGTTCAATCAATCCCCGAAATACTGCTTTATTATAGTTGTGCGCCGCTAGATGGCGAATCGTGTTGACGTGGTTGGGATCTCGTTTCTCGCGTGAGAGGTAAGTCGAAACAGAATACATACCGGGTCTCAGCTAGTGCTAATTATTGATTGTATAGTTCAAGTGTGACAATACAACTGTAAGATGCTTGCGCATTTTTTTGCAACTACCTACATGTTATCCTGATGTATTGTTCAGAAGCTTAAGTTATCAAAGTTAACAACTTGTATGACTACACAATGATAGTAATAACTTGTTTGCTTAACTTGTAACAGTTTTCTGCCATTCTCATACCCCAATTAAATCTTTGCAGGTTTACGAGGTTAAATTTCCTGTATGTATGTATATGTATGTGTATACATATAGGCTATAATACCAATAAAACGTCCGTGGTAATTACCAATTAGCCGCCATTTCGAAGTATACCGCACCTACCTACGCGTTGATCGCCGCTTACCAGAGGTAAATAAGCGTTCAACACGTTCAAGATCCAACCTTTTTCTCTTTATCCCTCCTTCCCTCAATTTTATTCGCATATACATTAGGGTGTTACAAAAAAAAAAAAAATTTTTTTTTTTTTGCTACCTTCTGCGAACGGATAGTTCTCGTCAAGACAGAGAGATTCCCCACTGGAAAATGTCCTATGTCAAGGCTATAAGTGGTTCCGAAATTTTTTTTTAGTTTTTCATTTAAGTTAACCACTGCACCTATGGAAAATTATTTTTTTAACAAAGTTTAATTCTAACCATTTCGAAGATAAAAACTTCAGCTTTCAGAATCTTTCTCTAGATTTGAAAAATATCGAATAACTACGAAACTATGTGGATTTCCCCGAAGATAGATTTTTTTTTTTTTTATGTGTTAAATAAATGGAAAACAAAAAAAAAAAAAAAAGTTTCGGAACCACTTAGACTTGACGGAAAAAAGTTTTACTATGCGGGATGTCTTCTTCTTGCGATAAGACCTAGTGACTTAAAAGGTAGCACCATGAAAATTAAAAAAAAAAAAAAAGTCAATCTGACACACCCTAATATACATAGTACCCATATGTATGTGGACCTACATATTATATCGTTAAGCAATTTGCAGAGCTTGCGATATACATATATATATCTATATTATATGTATTATATATAAATGCGTAGGTATATATAAAGCTTATTAAATCGATACCTGCCGATAATAATTTCCCTTCTTGCCCTTGCAGCACCCCTGAATGAGGAGCAAAGGCAGGCGATATAATACGCCATATATATAATTAAGCCGCGCGGGATCAGAGCCGAATAAAAATTGCAAGCTTTTACTTTCCTCGAGCGTTGCACGGTATGTATATCTATATAACCACGTTTCACCCCTAAAAAAAAATGAAAAAAAAAGTTTTATGCTTATAATCGCATATACAGCGTAAACCTATACCTATATCTACCCCAAGGGAAAAGTCAAATTTGTTTAACCCTTAACGATCACCACGCACAATTTTAATTCCTTAGTTTTTTTTTTTGTTTTTTTTTTTATTTTTTAGCCTTTTTAATTGATAACAAGAAAGAAAAAGTGATTAAAGCAAAAAATAAAACGATGAAAAATTGGAAAATCGAAAAACAAAAATTAGGAATAATTTGACACAAGAATATTATTGGGTGTATGATTTTCATAAAATCTATTCACGTTGTCCTATAATAACACCATGTCTACCCCTCCTGTATGATGGCTACACGCGCAGTTATTGAATTCCGATGAGCAATGCCAACCGCGAGAATCGCGCTGACCACCACAATGGCTGAATTATTACTGCTCTATCCATAGGTACTACAGATCGGTAGATTTTGATCTCTGTGTGCGATGTTCGTGAAAATTCTTCACGATTATAGTTGTAGATGGTAATCCAGTTTCCAAACTATATACCGATCTGATCCATATAGATAAGCTTACAATGCTTACACACAAAAATTTCTTTTCTTTACACCTGCTCGGAAAATGCTCCTTTACGCTCGCTCACTCGGTCTCAACACACTTAGAAAAAAGTCTTGTTGCCACAACCAAAATTTGGGTTATTATTATGAACAATCACATTTTCTGTTCAGTCAACCAAAATTTTTGTTGGAATAGCCAAAATTTTGGTTGTCCCAACAAAATTTTTGTTATCCCAACGAAATTTTTGGTTGACTGAACAAAAAATTTGATTGACTGAACAAAAAATTTAATTGTCCATATAATAACCAAATTTTGGTTCTGTCAACAAGACCTTTTTCTGAGTGCAGGGGCATCTATGCCGAGCAGGTGTTAGGAAAAATATCGTATGCATCACGGGCGCAAGGCTACTTTGGCGAGTGTACATGCAGCACACTCGACTTCGGCGCCTGCCGCATATTGCACACTCGCAATATAGTTCTTTCCGCCCTTGATACAAAATGTAATATTCATTAATAAATGCTCTCTATCAATCGCACTAATATTTATGAGTATATCATTCAAGTTGTTCCGCATATGTACATATTACAGTATATTGTATGTATGTATATGTATGTACATATGTGTAAGATATAGAAAGGTCATTTTACGACTTTGTAAGGCCGTGCTGCAGGAAGGGGAATGGATGGTGCAGGGAGGTATACATACCTGCAGAGATGGATAAATGATATGGTATATAAATACATGAACGATCATGTATGGCTACTATATAGGCGAGTTATATCTACTCGTTTAATACTTAACAGTCTTGACTTTTGACGAACGACTTATAGGTATCGGTATATACTATATATATATATACATACCGGTTTATTATACCAGGTATATATAATATAAATTTATGTACATGCATGTATGTATGTACATATACTATATATACGGATATTCTAACACCATGCTCGATTAATGCTTCATGCGTCTACGATTTTATAGCATTCGTCTCGTCTCGCGTACCGTCGCGACGTCTGTATAGTATTACTGACTACTGTACTAAAGATTACATTAATAGTCACGTAACTATATAATCAAATCTTTTAAGAGAAACTCTGAGAAATTGGGATGAAGACGTGTTCGGATAAAAAAAAAAAAAAAAAAAAAAAAAAAAGAAAAAAGTGGTAATAAAACAAATTCGGAAGAAAAAATAAAATGAAATAATAATAAGACAGGAAGTTCATTTCCACATCGTTTTTTTTTTTTTTTTTTTTTTTTTTTTTCACTTTCAAAGAACATGAATAATCAAACAGGATGCAAAAAGAAAGAAGGCAAAAAACTGAAATCAATTAGGTCCAATTTTTGAACGCTGTCGACGACGCCTCGAGCTAATTCTCGAAATAGTCAATATACTCTCTTAAAAAGAATCAGTGGAATTTCACTGATTTACCAGTGGATCTCACTGATTGCCCAGTGAAATCTCACTGATTAAACCAGTAAACATAGAAGTGGGGATAATTCACTGATTCAACCAGTGAATTCCACTGATTGAACCAGTACATGTGAAGTATGGTCGCGATCACTGTCAGAACCACTCAGAACATAACCAATATAATTATACTTACGCGCATGCGCGCGCAACTTACGCGCATGCGCGCGCACAGTTGATCGAGGTTCACTGGTTAAATCAGTGAACCCGGACTCACTGGTTGAATCAGTGAAATTCCACTGATTCCTTTTAAGAGAGTAGGTACTACATCGAATCGAATACCGATTTCAATGAAATTTCAACTTAAGGCCCATCCCTAGTCACCGATCTCCTTTTGGTCGAAATGTGTCACATTTCGATTATTATCCGAGCCCAGGCGTCAAAAACACAAAAAAGGCAAACTTAGCATAAATTCTATTTCAATTCCGAACACATACGTCGAAAAAAATGTTCGTTTCGTGCGAAAATAGAGTCTACAGATGGTTTTTACATTGTTCGCCGAGGAAATCGAATTCGAATAATTTTGTAACAATGTAAAAACACTCTGTAGACTCTATTTTCGCACGAAACGAACATTTTTTTGGACGTATGTGTTCGGAATTGAAATAGAATTTGCGCTAAGTTGGCCTTTTTTGCGTTTTTGACGCCTGGGCTCGGATAATAATCGAAATGTGACACATTTCGACCAAAAGGAGGTGGGCGACTAGGGATGGGCCTTAATAGTATAATATCTCTGTGACGGATGAATTTTTTCGAATTGTTAGAATATTTCAGAAAAATTTGATTACACAGGTGAGACAAGGATAGAGAAGAACTTTTGGTGCTTGAATTATTATTTCAAAGAACTCGATGATAATTTTACCTTGTAAATATCGAGTTCGAGTGCGCATACTCGGTGCAAGACAAAAAGTGAAGAGAGAAAAAAAAAAAAAAAAAATGAAAAAGATAAAAATGAAAGAAAAGAAAAGCAACGAGCGTTATAATTGCCAATTAGATGATGACGATGATGTCCTCGATTATAATCTCATCTGACAGACTAAACCTTAGGTAGGTACCTACCTCGAAACTCCCCACGCGCCTTATACTCGAGAGGGACAATTTATTTATTAAAGATCAATTATACTACTTCCTTTTGTAAAATAGAATTTATTAATCATCAATGCAAGCGATTCGCTACCTCGAATATTATTAATTTTATTGTTATATCCATATCTGAAACGATAATTATATCATATTTAAATTTTATCAGAGAAATAAAAAGCGGAAGAAGATTGAGAATATGAAAAAAAGATAAGGACATATCAGACGGTGAAAAACGAGAGAAAATATTAAATTGGAGAAATAACTATATCGAAAAAAAAAAAAAAAACTAAAAATCAATTGATTGATTGAAATTAATCGAAATAGGATTTGCTTTAGTAATGAAATTTCAGAAAAGTCATTATAGGAATGAAGTGAATGTATTTTTTAGTGTGTAAATTAGGAGCGTATAAAAATGGGAATATTCGTGGAAACGCTTCATAGCGAAGTAAAAACGCCTGCATATCGGCAACTCAGAAGTCAAGCGATTAGGTTTTTATTTCGCATATTGCGTGCCCATTGGCTACGTGGGAACAAAACCTAATCGCTTGATGTTTGAGTTGCCTGTACGCAGGCGTCCTATAAAGCGTTTCCACGAATACTCAACGTATAGCGGTATCAATCTGTGCGATTCCCAATCAAAGTTCAAATAATTGGTGATAATTTAATCCGGCATTATTGCAGCGAGGTATATTATGGGTAGATTATGGATAAAGTTACATGTATACCAAATAGGTGTATAATTTATTATGTATTGTGTACTTATGTATATTTATCGATTGGTGTAAATGACGCCGTGTATATATACCGTGTGTTATCTAAGAGACGCCTCGGAAATGCGGGTCTCGGACCGTCAGGCTGCTGGTAAACACGTGCAGCGAAATTATCTGTGTCGCACAAGGTTCACCGCTTGACTATAATGTTTTATTTCTTTTAAATTGAAAACAAACGAGGGTCACTCTCCTATACCTATTACCTAATGAGCGGTGGACCCCAGTGCAACACCGATAATTTCGCGGCACGTGTTTATTTTAGCCAGTCTTTTTTAAAACCGAACGCTGATTTGTTAGCTATTAAGGCCCATCCCTAGTCGCCCACTTCCTTTTGGTCGAAATGTGTCAAATTTCGATTATTAGCCAAGCTCAGGCGTCAAAAACGCAAAAAAGGCAGGCTTAGCGCAAATTCTATTTCAATTCCGAACACATACGTCCAAAAAAATGTTCGTTTCGTGCGAAAATAGAGTCTACAGATGGTTTGTACATTGTTACAAAATTATTCGAATTCGATTTCCTCGAAACCGAACGAAACGAACATTTTTTTGGACGTATGTGTTCGGAATTGAAATAGAATTTGCGCTAAGTTGGCCTTTTTTGCATTTTTGACGTCTGGGCTCGGATAATAATTGAAATGTGACACATTTCGACCAAAAGGAGGTGGGCGACTACGGATGGATTTTACAAGAAAACTATCAATCCTTACGGACTTTTGTGCGCATGTAACTTTCGTCTCAATTTTACGCAAAAAATCCTCTGGTATGCAGCAAGTGCGTAAATCTCGAGACACTCCGTATATATATACACCTATATATATAAATATATAACCGTAATGCAAATTAAGAGGTACAACGGTTATAAGCAACGAAGGTTATCATCATGCCTCCGGCACACACACCTACAACAACCTCTAATTCTTCGTCCCCTTATCTCTTAACCAAGTTTAATTAATTTCTTGTTTATACACGCGGAACCTCCGGCGCTTCTCATTATACATATATATATATATATATATATATATAATTATTTACCGATTTTCTGCGATTAGGATCACCGCGCGCGGTATATACATATGAAAAGGTCTTCTATATTAACGATACAACGAATTTGAAAAATGTTATACAATATACATGTATACGCTACAGCTCATCAGTATAGCGTTTTAATTATCAATTTTCGATGCTTCTTTCCCGATGAAGAATACAGATTTTTCAATTTTTGTTACAAAAATAAAGCTTCAATGACCGCAATTTATAAAAGTCTATAATCTTCAAAAGCTTGGTTTACACTTCAACCGATCATCAACCGATCTTAAAGAAACTTAATTCATTTAATTACTTGAAGATGAAGTATAATCATTATTTTTCAGTGCAATTATTCATTTTTTGTATCATTTCAAACGTCAGGATCTTCGGAGCCACAACCCTAAGTTCGCAAATGAGAATTAAATGAAAAAATATGAGTTCAATATGAAATAGGAATCGAGAAAATGATTTGCAAAAATCGATAGAATATTGAAATAAAAATGAAAAAAATTTGGAGAAAGAAAAATGTCTGAAGAAAATGGGACAAAGCCTGAATAAATGATTCTAAGAAAAATGATTTTGGCTGAAAGAATAGGTATATATAAAAAATTAATGTTTTGACATCGTTGAGGTGAAAGTATAAGTCCATGAGTCAACGACTATATGCTGGATCAGCTATAGCAGTAGGGACTTGGGAGCACGTCGAACAGACGACTATTTATTCGTTCCTGTCAAGCGTCGTGACGTCGAAGCTTGTATACATATGACTAATATGCAACAAGATTTAAGTTCAACGAATGATAATAACAATAATGATAATAATAATAATAATAATAATGATAATAACGATTATAGTATATATATAGTATAGAGAGAGGTAAAGGGTATATTTGTGATAATATAAGACGGATGTTCACCACTTAGCAAGAATTTGACTTTTGAGCAAGCTGCGAGTCAGTTATTGCCACTGAATAACCTATACACAATTATTCAGTACAGATGGTATATACACACTTATATCTATGTTCGTTGGATTTTAAAATAACTTATATGAAGGCGCATATCAACAGAAGTACCAAATGTTGTTTGAACAAACATGTACATATACCTCTCTTAAGTGATTTGTCCTTTTTTTTTTTTTTCTTCTTCTTCTTCTTCTTCCTCTTCTTCTCTACTTATCCTTTTTCTACTATTCCATAGCTGCGCTGGTTTAACAGAGTTACGTACGGTATGGCTAGCTTTGACGTGTCTATTAATAAGTTTCGTTACACCAACGGGGGTAAGCCTCTTTTCAATTAACGTCAAAAACCGAGAGGCTATAGAACTTATGGCTGAAATACACTGATTTTAACTCATCCATTCTGGGTATGCATGTACTAAAATTTTCAAAGTCTTATAACATTTTTCAGATTTTAATCTCAATGAAATATTTTGTCCAATTATGTTTTGGAAAGAAAACATTCCCATTGTTAGTTCCCAATATTTGATGTTTTTTTTTTTTTTTTTTTTCTTAAATCATCTTATTGTAGTTTCAATGTGTCAGAAATATTGCAATTCATGTTTTTCACGAATATTTTAATAGTTGAAGAATATTGTGGCTCTACAATGTTGCAAAAAGATTGAAATTCGAATTTGAATACTGCGATGTTTCATTATATTCGAATTTTTAACTAAAATTGATATTTTGATATTGCCAAACAGTTGCCATTGCAATATTTAGATATTTTATGAACTTGGTAATTGAAAATCAATTTTTCAATACTTAAAAAAAACATTTCAGGTCAATTTCTGCATTGCAATTATATTCCAATAACATTACAATCGCAACGTTTCGAAAACTCGTTTCGATTACAATATTGGAAGGAATATCGGGATTCCAATATTCAAAAATCGTTGCAATTTAATTTCGAATCTCCTGCACATTGAGTCATAAGTCCTTTTTTTGATCTATATTTATTCCTACGGTTCATTATTCCAGAATAATAAAATATTGCATTGAACGTACTAAGTCGAATTTGAAAAATAATTTCTAATATCGGCTAATTGCCCTCCCTTGCAGCTCTTCAACTCTCACACACATGTCTATAACCTGTAAGCTGCAGTATGTGAAAAAAAAAAGAAACACATTCGTTATAGATACAATGATCAAATAAAAATTCAATTGCTAGAACAGTTTTACCCGGGGTTCATAGTCAAACCATTACATTTGTTTCAGCCTGCAGACCATGCAGCACAAGGGGTAGAGGTAAAGGCTATACGTAGCTAGGTATGGACAGCTATGGACATTCGCGGACTCTGCACTCCCGAGAATTTGATTGTTCGTTCAGGAAATAAAAATGTTCTCCACGCTCTGGAGCCGAAAACAGGAAATTGTGTTGTTAATTAACGCTACTGCAGCATGCCATTGCATTGCATTGCATTTCATTGCCCGGGCTAACAGCATGGCACCGGTATAGGACCGGAGTTGGTGGGTTGAGCAACAGAGATGATCGGACAGCGGATCCGTAAGAGAGAAAATCACTGAATCAGGGATAATCCTGAAAATGAAACAATACAAAATATTGCAAAATATAAATATAACACTCATTCCTTACAGAATATTTACACTCAACTTATTCTTTACTAAAAAAATTTAATTGACACACAATAATTGAAAAAGCTCCTCATCAATAATTCCTTTATTAATTGTTTTACTCAATAGCCACTGAACAGCCGCATGATCAGAAAAATTCAATGGTACAAAATATTGGCTGTGCACTCAAAAAATCGAATCGGCACCGAAAGCTTGCAAAAGCTCTTTCATTAATGATTTTTTGAATCATTGTTCCACTCAATAGCCACGCAATACTGAATATTGCGTAAAATGTCCTAATTGCTGCAATATTGAACAATGTTTAAGCAAATTTTGGCTCCCATGGATATAAAATGATGAATTTGTTTTCAAATGCTAAAAATTTCTGGATTCTTGTACCAATTTGTGGTATGTATGACGTTGACATTTGAACGCTAAGGATGAGCCGGTAATTTGCCCGGTGACAACTAATTAGCCGTGTCCTGCAGCTTGTCGGAGACGAGGTATACCAGTTCTATATCAAAGCACCGAGACTGCGACAGCTGACTTGTTACAGATACGTCATTGCAATTTGCAGTTCTATGTAATGCGACCATCAGCGACTCCTTCGGATGATGTTATCATCCAGATAGCAAGCGCTACTGCTTAGTTTCAAAAATTACACGAATGCCAATTAAACGAACGAATAGATGTCTCAGAGTTAATTATATTATTTTATACTAATGGGTTATGGGGATGGGAAACAAGATGAAGAAGATAATAATTAATTAATTAATTATATTTGTGCCACGCTGTACGATATCTCGCTATATTCATACACGCCAAGCCACTACGCGGAATCGAATCGGCCAAGCGAATTACCTCTTCGTTAGTACGAAACATCTGCTTGATTTTTACTGATTATTATATTATAACGTCGATTATTGCGCAGTTTTGTGATAAAGATACACGACGAACTCATGTTTTCTCGTACCTAGCCGTTAAAGGATGTACCATTAAAAAGTCTAGTGCCATTTCAAAGATTGGCTATCAGAACTTTAATGATTTCTTGAACATTTTCATGGATTTCTGTCATGTGACTTTCTGCAATCGAACGAATCCCATCAAATTTCACAAATTTTACCATTCTTCTAAGCTATATTCTTTTCAAATCCACAAATTTCTATTCTCAGTTTTTTTCGCCTGTGTATAATCGACTTTCTTCAAAGTTGCACAGATTTATCCGAGAATCATTTATACCATTTGATGAATCGTATCTTGCTTTCTCAAACTCCATAATCGAAATCTTGCAGCAATTTTTCTGAAACTTTCTCACATTTCATACTAGAATCCCAAGGATTTCTATGTTACATCTTTTTGACGTTTGACTTATTTCTTCGAAATTTTCTCCGAAAATGTTTCAAAGTCGTCAACATTTCGCGTATAACTAATTGCTGTTCGAAAATCAATTTCTATTTTATTTTCGGCCACCCTATACAGCCACGTATATTTAGTCCCGATATCGCGTGGCCAATTTACAATCCTGTCAATACTCGTAGCAGTCGATCAATTAACGGCCCGTTTAAAATTAAGTCAAACCTGTTCCCCCTGGGGGATTCAAAGATCAGGCAGGCAGGCAGGCAGGCAGGCAGGCGCTCCCTCGTTTCTCGGGTTATCCCCCAGGCCTGAGGCTTCAATTGCTAATTAGACTCTTAGATGTGCTTTGGGGAAACGAGCTCGAGACCGAACTGACTCGAGTTAGCAAAAACTATCTACACCGATTGACGAACGGCTCCGAGTTCTTTTATCCGTCTCGATCGCTCCAGGACCCGAACGAAAGAGTCCTATACACGTGTGTCTATATAATATATAATCAGCGAAGATCCCCCCCTTGACTTGTCTCCAAAATCTCAATCCTCTTTACGTTCAGGGAAAATAAAAATCAGAAAAAAACGATGATCAATGTCGTTTTTGTCGAAAGTGGTCATCTTGGAAAAAGAAAAAAAAAAACATTTTTTTTTTTTTTTTTTTTTTTTCAAATCTGATCGCATATCATTCATAGTCGTATTTTTTTTTATACGATTTGGTGGACAAAACACAATTCAGAATCAATTCCCCAGGTTGTTTAGTCTCGTTTCAGTCGAAGCCCAGAGCGAATGACATATACCTGGAGCTCGTTATACGGAGAAGAATTTGTATCAAGACCGCCCACGAGGAACCCTAATTGGATAATCAAGACTCGTAGTCCGATGAATTCGCATTCGATTTTGGAGTGAAACAATGCCGCGCCCGAGACTCGATCATAAACCTTTATAGTTCGGGAATACATATCGTTTCACGTTATATAAGGCATTGGAAATGTTACAGGTTGGTTCATATCGTTCATTCAATAATAGTTACGCTCTTTGAAATCGAGTACAAAAGACTAAACGATGTAGAATCATGAGACAAGTGGTTTTTTTCTTCTTCATCTTCAAATTCTTACAAAATTAGGTAAGATTTTCATAATATCCACGAAATCATTCGAATCTTCTATATTGTAACACATAAGTAATTATGGAATTCTCAATAAGAATAAATGGGAGAGTGCAGATTTATCTATCAATTGATTTCGAAATAGTATTGAATGTGTCGCAGATTTTATTAGTATCAACATTTTTTTTAGATACAAAATCAGGTCTTCTTCTTATACTACTTGCAGTGTGAAGAATTAATTTAATCCGGTAGTTTTTATCACCAGAGTGATTGTGATGAGTTATAATTATCGGAACCGCACCTGGGGATGCATGTGAACCGCCCTGTACACTTATAAACTTTTACGATGCTGATACCAAATTGGAGCATCGATCAGCGATCGCATGATGCAATATTCATAAATCCTTTAGGCGCCTTAAAGTTTGGCACAAACCGGACCTTATTCCTTTTATTTTTCTTTTTCTTCGTCTTCTTCTTCTTCTTCTTCTTGATCTCCTCATCGCTGACCAGACCTGGTAAACCCGTACATGCGCGGGGGCATTGCGAGAACGAAATTACACTCAAGAGGTCGTTAGCACTCCCTTTCAGTCCAGGACTTGCTGGCTATGGGTGACGAGGGGTGCAGACGTGAGGACGAGTCCGCGATGGCCGCTTACCGCCCTGAGTGTAATGCGATGCAAATTTGTCTCCACGTCCCGTATAATGCTGTCGTTCCGTGCAGATACACCCGCTAATTACCACCGCACGGTATTCCGTCGCGTTGCCACCTATGAACCGATTGTAAGATTCAGCCCTGAGTCCGAGGTATCATATTACTCTACCCCAAAACACCGGAAGTACAGTGTCACATCATGTTTAATACGGAATGATGCATAAAACGGATCAAGTCCGCCTAAGAAAGGATCGCAAAGAGATAGGGAGAAGAAGAAGAAGAAGAAGAAGAAGAAGAAGAAGAAGAAGAAAGAGGACGCTTCGTAGTCCTCCTCCACGTCTTTTTTCTTTCATCACCATCACCACTACCACGGTTGGTGGCTCTACGGACGTCGGCACCGAGGCCGGTGTCGGCCGTCAGCCACACGCTGCCGCGACAATGATTAATACCAGCAATTAGCACGGTGGACTCGCCAAACGACGCTGGAACCACGAAGGGGAGCTCTACACTGGCGAACATTGCGACAAAATTATATTCCTCAGAGAGTGTCCGCTCCCCCCCCACACCCCATCTTTATAGCTACGTTGAATCTTTGAGTCTGCAGCGTTGATACACGAAGAGTCTTAAACGTGCGAAATTATGTACGGATGAGACACTTCTGGGATTGCCAGTGTGCTAGGGAATACAGCAGCACCCTTTCCTGTAGATGTTTGCTTTTCTTGGGAATAGATGTTAGCCGAGAATTAAGGGCGGATGATTTACTGGGTCTGCGAGGATGGTGCCGTTTCACAGGATGGCGGCAGCCCACTTGGCATCAATATTCATTCGGATTTTCGGATCCCGTGGGGTCATCTGCGAGGCGAGGGTAAGCCAGGGTCACTCGGACAAAGAACTCTAAGCCACGTTCGCTCTGGGCGACCCCCTTTCGACCCCGGTTCGATGGATTTCACTTTAGAACGGCCTTAATCTGGCCACTCGCACCCCTGCGAACAATCTCACCCGGAATCAAAACAAACGAGCGCTTCTGTTCCCTGTGTACGTATACACTCTATCCTCTTCCTCATGCTACTCCTTATACTCAACAAATCCGAGGTGGAACCCAAACCCTAACTTCAACCCACGATCAAGATAGATGTGATCTCGATATTTCCTCCATACCCCGAAATGAAGATGATGCGAATTACTCAAGGCGTCATTTTGCTCATGAAGAAAAACTGAGGAATGACATCGAAAATTTTTCAAAAATTAGGACTTTCAGTTCTGATGCACTTTAACATGCACTTGCACATCTCTTTCTGCATGCAGAGACCCCAATATCTGCAAGCACGTAGGCAGGTACTTTGAATCCTGGCTTTTGGGACCAAGTTTTGTCATATTCTACAACTCTAATGATACTCGCCAACTAGATACACGGTGCGAAGTTCTGCTTCACTGAGGTCATTCAGCCTCTCGACTAATTTCTACAGAGTCGACTGTTAGGTATAACTGCAGTTATGGAATTACCTCGAAGACTGTGGGAATTAGTTGCAACAGTTCGGGAATCACTTTTCTGCGCATCTTCTTCCGCAGCTTTCCTTTCTCTCTCCATTCTTATCGGAAATATTTGGGGTTTAGGGTGCCGTGATCGAGAAATCCATCCTCGTGCGGAGACAGCGAGTTTGGTAAATCTCGAGAATATTCTAGGGCGGTAAAACGGGCAGAGTAAATTCTCCGTGAGCGTCAAGTTGCCCAGGGTTTTCGAAGTTCTGAACTAATATCGCACTGGGCGTGGAGACCGACGGACGCCATACCACCACCGCAACCCCTCTTGCCCAATACAACTACACTAACCCTCAACACCGAGTTCGTGAACCCCTCAATCTCTGACGCTACACGACATTTGTTAGGTGCCGCAATATTGTCGACTCCGTTCCGGATCTCTCATTCCTCTCGTTTCCCACTCTTACATTTAGTCCGCCTCTTCTTTGAGGGTAGAAAAAAGTCTGCTTCTTTACTAACGGCGTGTTAACCAAATTCTAATGTGCCCTAAATTCGTAATGCCGATTTTCATCGACAAGATCATAGCCGATTTTTCAGCTTCTCGTGCGATGATGGGGTACCGTCCCATGGTGCAAGGATTTTGCACACCGTGAAGAACTGAACCTACGGAAGGGTAGTTAATCACCCTTTTCAAGGGAACCAACTCGCCTTGCCTTGTGATACCCTCTTACGCCCTTGGTTCTGACGACGCTTCGTGTAGCTACAGATGGCTACATCGAGCAATTAGGGGCTGGTTCCTTGGTCCTGCGCGTTATCCGAGTGCCCCCCACCCCCTTCCCTCAGGCGACACGACGTAGGTACCTACTCCGTAGTTTGGCTCTTGGTAACGCGCTGTCGTTGACACCCGGGTGGACTATAATTTTCCTCTCCTCTCCTCTTCTCTTCTTCTCTTCTCTTCCCTTCCCTTCTCTACTCCTCGCTGTGGGATGATATATTCACCCTATATTCTGAGCACCGTATCCCTCGCGCATCTTGGTAACGCTCTGTGTCTTAGAGACGACGACGCTTTAGCGATTACGGCTGCCAAGTGCTTGGGTAAATATAGCTATATATGTGTTACTAGTGCACACGTGTATACAGGAGAACGTATACCTTACTAATAGATAGTCAAATACCAGTTACAGGAAACGCAGATCTTGGCAATCACCTCTGACAATGATAAGTGCCCATACGAAGAGAAAAAGCATGTAGTACTTTTACCAAAAGTATGATGTACATTTTTCCCTCTTCTTTATGTGTGCATAAATCATCATCAACTACAGTTTTAATGACATCAAGTTAATCTTTCTTTTCATCTTCATCTTTGCTTCTCAATGCTGATGAATCATTGGATCTTGGGTCGTTTAACTGAAAAGCGTTTAGTATGCTTGGGGTTCCTATTTCTTCCCTTCGACTTTGGGAGGTCGAAGAGCGCAAGCTCTCCGCCTCTTTTCTTTAACGTTTAATGAATGAACAGTGCTCAGTTTCGTCGAAGAAGCTTTTCCAGTTTTTTCAAGGTTTATGAAATAAAAATCACATAATTATGTTTATGATCGTTATAATTTTCGTATTTTTGAAAAACACTTACTAAATCAAAGACGTATACACTGAATTTCACTGCGTTAGCAGTATATGACGAAGAACGATTTGTATTCCGATCGGGAATAGGCGACAGCTTGTTTTCCCGCGCTGAACAAGCGCGTTGCTGATGTGGTTTTAGGATTCCACGATACGATATATACGACAACGAGTTCTTGGTTAAGACCGATGTCCAGCTTCGCGCGGCACCCTAAAAGGGTATGTTATATTCCGTGGTTAGGTATAACGATTGGCAGGTTAACAGGATGAGAGTCGAATAGCAGATTCTTGTAGGGGCTTTAAGACGAGATGAGATGTAACTTCGAAAGAAATTGTGCAGCTGCCGACAATCCCAGATAGGAGCCAATAAAATGGCGATTTTTGGAAAAAAAGCTATGCTTCTATGTACATACTTCGAATTGCACATTACTATACGTTGCAGCAGGGATGGTATAAAGACTAAATACCGAAAAGGGTTGAGAAAGTGGAACGAAACGAGTGGCGGGTTAATTTTCATTCGGGACACGTAGCTGCGCGTATTATTCTAATTTTAATCACTTTCTGGGAGAGCTGTTAAAAAGTTTAACACCACCTCGTTAATTAACCAGCCTCCTCTCTCCAGGGCGCGACTGGCTACCTACCTACCTACCTACCTACCTACCCAAGCTAATTTCATTCAGCAGACAATGGAACTTAAACTGCTCACGTAGGAAGGCGAAAAGTAGAATTTAAACAATAAACATTTATTATATAAGACGGTTTCTCGTCACTCACACCACATCGTCCCGTCCTTTGTCAACGTCAAACGCCCAGTAGTACCAATTTATAAAACCAAATTCAACCCTCGTCGTCTTCGTTTCTCGTATTGCAAACGTTACAATATAAGAAACAGAAGAAGAAAAAGAAGAAGAAGATAACGTATTTAAACACGAATGAAAAAAAGATCAGAACGAGAGTAAAGAATGTAAACGAAACAGCAAAAGCCAAAAAAAAAAGGGAGTCTGCAAAGCCACCCTTTCCCGCGAGGGTTGGAAAGGATAGACCGTGAAGGAAGGTGGCAATTGGCTCGTTAAGACTACGATACAAAGGATAATTAGATTGCCCCAGCGGTCTGGTATATAGACCGGATTGGGTACGATACTATAGGAAACGATAAGCAAGTGCGGACTTGTGGTCCTTAGATGATACGTGCCACTTCCGCCCATGTGGAAATCTATCGAGGCATACCCGATTTGTGTTAGGAGCCCGGGCAGGAAGCCCCTATGTAGGGTTTCTAGTAGGGCCCTGATGGGACGTTACCGGGGGCCTGACTTGGCCCGCCCGACTATAGTACCCCAACAAAACTGAGAGATGGCTCTGTCAGGGTCCCGTCACGTGGTTAGGGCTATGGCTATAAAAGCGTTACATTTCCCCAATAGCGCCCTAATAGAAATGGGGAAAACTATCAGGGTCCTCTATGCAACCCCAAGAAAATTTCTGCACGTGCGGTCTGTTAAAGTCGAATTCATAAAGTACGAAGGTCTTACACTTTTATCTGTGCGAATACTGATCCTGTAGAATTTAGACTTGCTGGAAAACGAGGTTTGACATAGTAGAATGTATAGAAGGTAGTTAATCGATCTATTTGATAAACGTAAAAATGAGAAAACTGCGTGATCATAAATATGTCGTATATTAATATTTTTCGCTCTACATATACGCTCCTGGCCTATAATTATAGATACAGTGTAAACTGGGATTAGATTTCTCCACACTCCAAGTTTCTGATTACATAATTATTGGGTGAATACTATAATTACTTGCTATTAATCAGACGTGTGGTTGCCCAGTTTATATATATTCTTGAAATCGTTGAAAATCCGTAGTAATATCTACGTTATGGCACTATAATAACTTGAATAATTAAATCAATTTACTCCCGAGACTTTATCTCAAACTTATCAACTCGTACGGTGTATAATTATACCATAGATACATTTATTTGACTTCGATATAAATCTGCGAGATGTCTGATGAAAAGGAATTGAATAATATAACATACTTAACGGCGAATTATCTAATGATATAATTTTAGATATATAGTATGAATATTCAGAAAGATAATATTCTACTTTCTAACTAAAATTGTGAAATGATTATTCGGAATATTATATTTATACCGATCGTTCAATAATTGCATAATATTATTATCCATTCTGTTCAAATTATTCAGATAAAATTCGATACCATAAATCAATAATAATAATCAATACTGCATTATATTTCGAGTATCCAAATGTAATGCGCTCTTTCTTCCTTCAAGCACTTTCTCTACGTATTCCAGTTCTGATTAAAATATCAACGAAATTCTCTATACCGACGATAAACACGAGGACACATATTATTATCTCCAGATTAGTTACCATCAGTGTTTTTATGTGTCGTTAGCCGATGTCGGTAACATAGATCAATGCGTACCGTGAATTTAATCAATTTGAGTGATTTTGATAAATAAAAAAAATACGAAAATTAAGTTATAAATAGATAAATATCGGAATAAAACTGATTAATCTTCGATTATAAGGCACTTTCCTATCGAATAAACAATGAAATTTCAGATACTAGATAGATACGCCACATACTGTCGATAAAGAAGATCTCAATTCGTTATTAATCGATTAATAATATAAGAAAGTCGTTAAACACGGTACTTATAGAATAATTATTGCAAAATATCTTTATTATACCTACTTCGTTCATTAATAGAACGTATTATAACGGTTAAACATTTTTTTAAACCAGTTTAATACATCGATACTAGTTTCCGACGGAGTATTCCGATTCTCTATAATATTTTAACGCATTGATCGATTTCCTATTGAATAAACACTGAAATATCAGATACTACTAGATAGATACGCCACACACTGTCGGTAAAGAAGATCTCAATTCGTTATTAATCGATTAATAATGTAAGAAAGTCGTTAAACGCGGTATTTATAGAATAATTATTGCCAATTATCTTTAATATACCTACTTCGTTCAT
Organism: Tenthredo mesomela; assembly: GCA_943736025.1. NCBI lineage: Eukaryota > Metazoa > Arthropoda > Insecta > Hymenoptera > Tenthredinidae > Tenthredo > Tenthredo mesomela. Next base: position 3,012,208 of record OX031017.1, read on the forward strand.
TAATAGAACGTATTATAACGGTTAAACATTTTTTTTAAACTAGTTTAATACGTGGATACTAGTTTCCGACGGAGGATTCTCTATAACATTTTAACGCATTGCTTGACCGCAACGAGGCGCTTGAAACGCGTTCTAGCATCTGCGTACACGCTGATAATCACGTTCACGCACGTATCACGTCTCCACGATACGATCAGTAAGTATAGCGTGTGGCACGTTGTTAGTACGACAATAGTTTGGTTTGGTTAAGGTTTCATCATCCTGGCTAGTATCAAGAACAGAATATCAAAGATAATGGCATCATTCGGCCTACCAGGAACTGTGAAATTCGGTAGAATGGCAATAGAGAACATCTATCAGCTTACAAAACTCGCTAGTTTAAGGTAACTATCATTCACAACGATTCATACTTTCTGTAACATTAAATTAAATGAATTTACGATATTTAGAGGTTAGGTGTTACGTGATACTACGTTACACTATCATTCACATTATCTTATAACTATCAACTTACGCTATAATATTCAATAATCATTCAATATCAAAACAAAACTGATATCCATGTAAATGAAAATCCATTGATTTTCGAAATGTAAATTCAGAAAATGTTTTTTTTTTTTTTTTTTTTTTCAAAAATTTCGGTCTTTGAACAAAATTTTGGTTTTTGGACACAATTTTGGTTTTTTCCGAAAAATTTTAGTTTTTTGACAAAAATATTGATTTTGATTCTTTTCTTTTGAAAAATTTCGGTTTTTGGCACAAAATTTTGGTTTTTTCCAAAAAATTTTATTTTTTTGACAAAATTTTTGATTTTGGTTCTTGGACAAAATTCTGTATTTTTCCGAAAAATTTTGGTTTTTTTGCGAAATTTTTGATTTTGGTTTTTATTTTTTTTTTAAATTTTGGTTTTTTGAAAAAAAAAAATTTGTTACATTTTCTTTGTCAATGAAAATGAAAATTATGTTCTTCCATGAAAATTGTATGGAAAATGTTGATCGCGTTAAACAGGCCTTCGCTTTTATCTCTGAGCGCATTCCAAAGAAAGCAGTCATACAGCATGGCGACTGAGGAGAGAAAATCAGAAAGTGGAGATCCACAGCCGCCTGAAACGCCGTTAAATTTGTCAGAAAATGAGAAGAAGATAAAGCAAGAATTAGAAGTTTTAAGTAAAGACCTTACCACCTACAAAGAGCGGACTTCAGAGCTGGATAATAAATACAAGAGAGCATTGGCTGACGGTGAAAATCTTAGAGTTAGATTGACCAAACAAATTCAAGACGCTAAACAGTTTGGTATCCAAGAATTCTGCAAAGATTTATTAGACGTTGCTGATATATTGGGTAAAGCTACTGAGAGCGTTCCTAAAGATGAACTTACGGAGAGAAATCCACACCTTAAAAGTCTCTACGAAGGATTGTCCATGACTGAAGCACAGCTGCACAAGGTAGAAAAATTGGCAGAAAAATTAACTAATTTAACATTTTTTACCATATTTAATGATCATTTATTGTCTTTCAGGTCTTTACAAAGCATGGATTAGTCTCGTTGAATCCTATCAATGAGAAATTTGACCCTAATCAACACGAGGCGCTGTTTCAACAGGTGAAAAGATTGAGATTTGGGGAAATATCTTTACATTCTTTGACTATATTTTAGGGAAAACTGAGATTTTTGCATATTGAATACTTGGCAGAGGGGAGAGACCCGTTTGGTATTTGAAATTTGGGAAAATTCAAACTTTGAATTAATAAACTTGGGATTATGAGTTTGAAATATAAATTTTCGAGGTCTTTGATTGCTAAAGACGATTCAAAGCTCATGATATTTTCTCTGAATTAATTTTTTTGGGATACAAAAACGTCCATCATTAAATAATATCTAATCATTTTCGATCGCTATCTTACGAAATCGTAATAACTTAAATTTAAAACTATGAATTTCTTTTTCCTTTCAGGAAGTTGAGGGCAAAGCACCAGGCACTGTAGTAGTGGTATCAAAAGTCGGCTACAAACTACACGAGCGTATAGTTCGGCCAGCTCTAGTCGGAGTAGCTAAAGCGTAAACGAAAAAGACACGAAGAAAATTTTGCTGGATAATTACGAAAGCTGTAAACTACAATTTAAATACATATAGGAATGAATCGCATAATTCTTTGTGGGGATAAATAAAAAGAAAACAGAAAAACAAGAATTAGAAAAAGGCACTACGTCCGTTCCTCGAGATCATCAGTTGATTAGAATTTTATCTAAGAATTTAAATTCTTCGATAAATCAACAAAATATGTTGAAAAATTTATTTTATTTTTTATTTTTTTTTTTTTTCCAACTGAAGTAATGATACTTATTTTAGGAGTAAAATGTGTGGTTTTCTCTTTTTTGGTTTTTTTTTTTTTTTACCTCCAACGAGCTGAGGCTCAAATTTAGTTTTTTAAATTGCTAATTGGGTCAGTAATCTGTAAATAAATTGCCTCGATGTCGTTTATGTTATAGTGTAATAGTACTATGTATCAATAATTATTCTGTATTATCGCATTTAAAATGATTAAAAAAAAAAAAATGAAATGATACTGATGGTATTTTTTATGTATATTTTTTTTTTTTATACATCAGAAATTAGAAAACATCGTTTTACCCCGTTTCACACTTTCAAAAATCATTAAATCGTAGTTTATTCTGTAAAAAAAAAAAAAAAACAAAGTAAAAAAGTAAAAAATGCAAAAAAAAAAAAAAAAATCGACTCAGAATCGAATTTGAAAATGATAATTGTTGCTTATTTTTTTTTTTTTTTTTTTTTTTTTTTTTTTGTGTTGAGGATTCGATGATCAGCATCTTTCGAAGACTTTATACAAATCCGGGAGTCTCGCTATTTGGAGGATGGTAGAATCGTGAGCGAAGTGTTTAGGCGGTAAAAGGCTGTTTTTTATCGCAGGATACAAAATGTGTTCCGTAACATTTCTCCAGTCCAAAGTTTCCTCGGTTTTATTTATCTGGCTATAATACTTTGCCATTTCTCTACATATACCATCGAAACATGTCTGTTCTGATGTCCAATCAACTTCAGTTGATAAACGCAATACGAATAAAGGCATTCCGGATTTACTTGGAAAAAATTTATCTGAAATAAGAAAAATTTTCAATTTAGAAGAAAAGATAGAAAAAAAAACAAAAAAAAAAAAAAACGAAATTTCGAAGGATTCGATTTCATTTCACTGACCCAATAAAATTGGCAGTGATCTCAGCATTCCTTTTTTATCAATAATCACCGAGAAATACTCGTTCATCATGTCTGCTTTTTCCAGCAATAATTCTTTCACACTGTTTGCTAATTCTTCCTTTTCACCATCCTCTTCGGTCCAACCAGCCTCCTCAGTTTCTAGACCTAGCATTGCTAGATCAGACAGTGAGATGGGTTCCTATAAAATTAATTACGATTATTTGAAATTTTTTTTGAAAGAGCGAAATTCGCTTATATTTGATATGAAAACAGTATTAAATTTATTCATCTACAGCTCACCGAAAATTGTATAACTCCATAATTCTCAAAATCGTAGAGCATAATTTCGTAGAAAAGTTCCTCCCTAGGAAAAAAAAAAAAAAAAAAACAAGAATCGAAAGAATTCACATTGAAATTATTAGAAATTCGATTTATATGAGATTTCAAAAAATTCGTTATGGGATATTTCTATGAGATTTTAAAAAATTCTGTGGAACTTCACTGATATTTCGTAAATTTCTATTACGATTTCGAAAAAAAAAAAAGAAAAAAGAAGTAAAGGTTCATTCAAAAAATAAGAAACCTGAAATTCTATGATAAGACAAGAATCAATAAATAAATTGCACTCACACAAGCTTCTGAGTATTGCAGATATACAAATTAAGTCCGCTCTGTATGAGAGAAAAAGTTTCATCAACACACCCAACGAATATCATGTTAGCTAAAATGTCCCTCAACCCTTCGTGGTAATTGTCTTCAATATTTTTACGCAATTTCAAAATGCTAGTTAGCTTGACTTCTTTCCTCGTGATATTCACAGAGTAAGATTTGAACTCTGGTTTCGGAGGTTTTGAGGATTTGTTTCCTTCGATCGTTGATGATCCCTTGCTGGATGATATTTCCTGGACATCTTCACCCTTTTCAGTTCCTTCATCGTCGACTAACTCCTGGCTCACTGGTTCTACCATGGTTTTAACGTAATCTATGTTTTCTCTGTTTCCCAAATACTGATAAACTCTTTTCAGAGCTTTTCCTGCGACAATATCTGCTTCGGCCTCGACCTCCTCTTCATCCTTAGATTCGTCGATTTCTGCGATCTCAGAAATCTCAATATCGTCGATTTTACTATTGCCCGAATTTTCCACCTGGGTTGAAGTTTTCGGCAAATAATCGTTCATCAAATCTTTGAAAAAGCTCGATCCAGTTTTTTTCGAATTAGTTTCTGATCGCTCATCCTCTAAGATCGTCTCCCGAAAATCTATACTCGTAGATGGAAGATCGGAGCTTTTTTCGCTCTTGGAATGATCCTCGATCTCCTTCGATTCCCTGCTTTTATCAGGGGCCGAAGTATTTACAGTGAAATTAAACTTTTCGAGTTTTTGATCGGTGGAATCGGTTCTGATCATTTGATAAGCGTATATATTTGCGGTTTTATCTTTGCTGCTGTATTCTGGAAGGACTTCCTCCAGCGATTGCTTAGTTATATCGACCTGAGGTAGCCGGGCTTGGGCGTAAAAGGTCCTGGATGCATTATTTCCGGAAAGTTTTGCGTCTAAAGCGTCTTTTACTCTTTCTATTATAGTATCTTCGTGGAGGAAACGAACTTCGTGCTTTGTTGGATGAACGTTTACGTCGATATTCGCAGGGTTTATCTCTAGAGATATGTAACACCAGGGGTGAGCTTTTCGGGGTAAATATATCGAGTACAGATCCTCTAACATTTTTTTTATCGCTGTAAAAGAATTCGATTAGTTTCTTCGTTTCTCGTTTCAAAATCGTTTTGTGATAGTGAGAAGTGGATACGATTTAGAGATATGAACACAAACGTGGCGTTGCTTGATGTGAAATCGTTGAAATTGTACAGAAATACGTGAAATTTAAGAGGAGTAAAGAAAATCGATGGAAAATTACACAAATATTCATGTTCAAAAATTTCAAAAAAGTTTCGAAAGATTTTAGTAAAATTTCATCTAAATCTGTGAAAAATCTTCGAACACTTGTTTTATCCTCAGAGAAATTCGTGAAATTTGAATTAGAATCTGATCGAAATGTTCAAAAATTTCGTGTTAATTAAAAAAATCTTGTGAAATTCCGAATCGATTTTTTTTAAATTCCAGAGAAATCGACGAAATTTGATAGAACCCTGCGAAATTCACGTGAAAGCCCAGAAATTCTTAAAAACGTATAGAAATCTGCATCACAATGTTAGAAAGTGGTTCAACCGCATGATTAGCAATTCACAAACTTTGAAAATTGCAAATTAACGCCATGTCTGTGCAGAATTTAGTACCTCGAACAAAATAATCGCCGCCACTATCCTCTGATCAGAAAAAGTGCAGTGAAAAATTTTTAAGAAAAAAATCTTACGTGTAGAATCGACGAGTCTGTTGTTAATGAACAACAGAAGTGTGAAGTTCTTATTTGAGTAATTAGCGTTAGTAATTAGACCACGTAATTTGAATTGATAGGTATCATCAGAATGTTCAACCTCAATCAATTCCCGAGCAATAGGATTGCCGTAAATAGTTTGAACATTAGCAACCCTTGTTGAATTGTGCGGAGTTCGTACCTTGGAAATATGAATGATTATATTTTTTTCAAAATTCTACAAGTTTTATATTTCTTGATTAAAGGAAACATTTATTATTTTTTAATCTATATGATCGTGTGTATGATGCTCACCTGAGGAACAACGTCCCCATGTTTTCTGAGCACAAAACCAACGTCAGAATTATGTATCGCATATTTATTAACGACTTCTGTAATTCTAAAAAGCTCATCTGACGGACTTTTCAATGCTCTACGTCTCGTTGCGACGTTGTAAAAAAGGTTTTCGATCATTATAGTCGTGCCTTGGCTACCAGCGCACGGTTTTGGAGCTGCTTTTAATTTACTGTCTACATACGACGCCCTAAAAAACATCATTTCTTTATTTTCAACCAAGAATTAATTCCATTTGTTCATTTTTACTCAATTCAAGATTTTGTTGTTCAAATTGAAGAGCTGATCGAATTAAAAAGGCATAAAAATTCGGCGTTTGATAATGTCGTACAAAAATGTACGTTCAAAATTCTCCCGCGCCGTTTGAAACAGTCGAACTACTAAACAACATAATAATTCCGATTTCCGTAGGTAAGACAGAGAATGTTTCTTACCGATAGGCGCAAGGATCGTCAGCAACTTTAGTTGTGATGGTAAGATGTGCTACATGGCTGATACTGGCGAGAGCTTCGCCTCTGAATCCAAAAGTTGCTATAGATCTAAGATCTTCAAATTGTTGAAGTTTACTTGTGGTAAAACGCTCGCAGACAATATCCATGTCTTCTTTTCTTATGCCTGTACCATTGTCCTGTATCTGCGACCACAGAAATTAAAAATTTAAAGTCAAAACGATGGGAGAAAACAAGATTGAGACAATTTGAATAGAAAAATGAAGAATTTAGAATTTTTTCTTGCAAAAATTTAGCGAAAAGCAAAAATTCTCAGTAACTTGGGCGAAACTCGCCAGTAATGAAGTTTTCTGTTGAGCAGAGGTCTCAAAATCGCTGGAAACTGTCTTACCATTTGAGTTCAAGTCGTAAGCTAAGAACATTCTCAAGTCTATGACGTAGAAAAACAAATGAAGCAATAAAACGTTGAAATAATTACCTGCAGTAGTTTTAAGCCGCCTTCTTTGACCGTGATTTGAATATTATTAGCCTTAGCATCGAGACTGTAATTATAAAAAAAAAAAAAAAAGAAAAGAAAGAAACGTAAATTTGTGGTGAAAAAATACTGGAGAATAAAATTATACGATGGGTTGTCTAGTTTGTTTACGTTTTCCTAACCTATTTTCGATCAATTCTTTCAGCGCGTTTGCAGGCCTTTGAATAACTTCACCAGCAGCTATTCTGTTCACCACTGTTTCGTCTAGTTTCTTTATCTTCGCTGGCCTACTCATTGTTGTTTATTTATTGAGTTATTGAAATTAATTTAAAAAAATACAAACTTCTTGAGGTTAGGGTTAACGATAGTCGGCACTGCCACCAGACGCACATGTTAGTTCAAGAATATCCCGTGATACACCGCTAAAAATTTTAATCCGGCATTTCAGCGCCAGCTCGTGATTCATGTTTGAACTAGTTTTGCCGCAGAGCGCGCTAAGACTCATGATTCAAATTATGGACATTGCTTCAGTGGAAACGATAGGAGAAATGATTTATACAAGGTATAATGTATATATTTATTTCGTTTATCGTATTATGGTATATAACTACTGTATATCGATTGAAGAGCGTCTGTGGTGAGAAAATTGTGTCAAAAATATTGAAAACTTATATACATTTTCATGACATCTGCTCTGAAACTGCAAGTTTCGTTGCCTGTTTTGTCAGTTGAAAGAGGCTGATTTCAGGCTGATGCCGTGAAAAGTTGTCAAATCGCGAATTCAATGAATCAGCGGTGTGAATTGGTGTTTTTCACTCCCTTGGGATTGCAAAATGGGTCTATTACAATCCCATGGGATTACAAAGAGAAATAACTGCCCTGTTGCAGATTTCAGACTATTGAAATTGACAGTTGAAGTTCCAGAGCAAATGTCATGAAAAACATAGTGTGTGACACGGGATGAAACATGAATGCAGGCACGGGTGATGTCTGCCCTCGCCTTCGGCTTCGGGCAGACAACTTCACCCTGGCCTGCATTCACCTTGTTTCATCCCTTGTTACACAATATACTATTAATTTCATAGAACAAAGGAAAGAGAATTGGAATAATGACACGTAATTCTTACTGATACCGAGTATCGTTCGATTCACACAGAGTTTGGACTTAGACTGACCTCTTTATTACAATGAAGGAGATAAAAGTCGAATACATATAATATAGTATGGAATAAAATAATAAAGCATAAGTTACTAGAATTATATATCAATTGAAAAATGGGGATGAAAGAATGATGAGACAGAAAAATTACTAAAATATAGTAATACAAGCGTTACCTTTGGTACAAAAAATTAAACCTCGATTTGTCTTTACAGGCTCTGGAATTGTAAAAAAATTGGTAGAGTGCAGATCGTCAGCATTTCAGATTCTGAACAATAATCGTACATGCGATAGAGCTTTAATTAGGGAAAATGTTCTACATTACTATAGAAGATTCGGTTATCACATAACTGAATTCACATGAAGAAGACATGATATATAATTATATATTGATTATATATCGATTATATATGAAAAATGGCCCTATATAAATATATGTCAATTATATCGCGTCCCTAATGCCATAAAGGCATATCTTCGTTATAGGCCTTTATGGCATACTAATGCCAAAAAGGCATATAGTTTTTTCAAACTTCGCCTATCGCTTTGAAAACATGAAAAACGCATAGAAAGTAAGAAAAAAAAATCAGTTTTCCTAATGCCAAAAAGGCCTATGTCCCAAAAGATATGCCTTTTTGGCATTAGTTTTTTTATTTTTTTTTAGAAAATTCATTTCAAGTTATTCTGAAGCGATTGGGCAAATAAAAAAATTTATATGCCTTTATGGCTCTTAGGTAGCATCTATATACAGCGTATGCCTTTATGGCATTAGGGACGCGATATATAATTCATATATAATTTATATATATTTATATAGGGCCATTTTTCATGTATGATCATATTTAATTATATATAATTATATATAATCATTTTTACTCGGGCAACTTTACTCTTCATCCTGATTTTGCGATTATTGACTGTAGCCTGGATCGTTACACAGATGTACTTCAACTTTCCATCTCGGGCGTTGATCGAAAGCGACAAAAAAGTACCGAAATACGAAGCAACATTTCATTGAATTGTTTTCGGAGCAAACGCTTCACATCGTCTTTCCAGATGAATGTATAGAAGATGGAAATACCTTGCAGAGCTTCTAGTGTACAAACGAAGTCGAAAAAAAGTGGATTCAGCCAGAAGAATGCAATGGCCCAAAAGATCAGAGGGCCTCCCATTATCAGAAACAGTTTGACGTATAAGTTGAACCTGTGAGATAAGAGTAGAGAAAACTTCAGTTTGTTGCAGTCACATGAACCCCAATTCAATATACCGATTTTCGTCTGGATCTTAGAAATTCACTCTGACGTTTCCACTTACCATTGTTTATTTTCTTGATGATGTTTGTTCACGCCATTGACCAGATCCGCTGTTCCCTTCCGGCACTTCTTTATCTTCAACGCCGTTGCGGCAAATAGACTAATATTGCAAACGGGAATGACAGCCAGTGGCCACAACAACGAGCCCCACCACAGCCAACTTTGCCGTAAAGCTGAAAAGCCAAAGATTGCGGTCATGGAATGGACTCACCCTTCAGTTATTGATTCAAGCTTAACAATCCCTGCAGGTGCTAATCGGAATATGAGGAGTTCAACCTGTTTGGGATTTTTACCCGACAGTTGTCTCGGCTGCGATACTTTTCATTATCATTAATTTGTAACACAAGGATTAAAAACCCAATTATAAAACTTGCCTTCCGGAAAGAATACAGAGTAGAGACAGGAAATTGAAGGGGGCACTGCTGAACCACCCCAAACGAAGACTGAATATCGGATGAAGGTAGCCTTCTGACGTTGTTTGATATTGATGACTGGACTGGATTTAATCCTCCTGAAACGGAACCACGGTTCATTCAAATATAACAAACTTGCGCGGGATTCATAGGACCGTGTGATCCAATGCATCATCATAACTGAGCTTTCGCTGTCGTAAACAGTTGACAGATCATCGGGCTGAATTATACAAAGAAACGTGGCACAACTTACCTGAACTTTCGCCAAATATCCAAGCTCATAACGTTCAGCCACATCAGACAAGCAACGCCGAAGTAATTGGTTACGGCAACTGAAATCATTTCATCATCAATCAGAAATCAAAGTAATTAATTAGTGATTTGCACGAATGAAATCGTCATAGAAATTGATTTGAAAGGCTTGATCAGCGGAAATAATCACTTCGGAGTGAAGTATTGAAAGGTGAGACGTGGAATCGGGGCTGTAAGAGCATTGGTATGAATACATTACGTGTGATGGAGAGGTAGAGATGTGTTGTCAAGGGTACGATAGGCGATAACATCACTGTCAGGAATATTATGCAGACGATGTATGAAGCCAAATAGGAGCGTAATATCGATCCCTGTAGATTTTTCAGCTCCGGAATCAAGCTATATACGATGAAGGTTGCTAGCGCGAAGAGCATCGAAACGTTCAAGGAACTTATTGCGGCTGATATGGGGAGTCCCATTGGTTCGTTAATGTTATTTTCTGTACATAACATTGCCCAAAACTCAGGCAAATTTCTCTTACGAAACAGGCAGTACTCTCCCAAATCAACAATCGCTGCACTGCTTTCCAGCAGCAGCTGTCGGTTCCCCAAAAGAAGGTAGTGTTGTATTTCCGATGTATTAGACATATGTACGCAACGATCATCTAAGAACACGTGCGATTTCCGGCGATATAATTCCTGGTCGTTTAAGATGCTTGAAGTATATTTGTCCTTGTGGCAACCCGACGAATCCATCGCAAGCCCCATGGGGCAGCACTCAGGTTGACAGCGTCGATTGTAGCATGGGCAGCCGTACAAACCGGCATCGTTTCCGGTCCATATCGATTCCGGCGGAAACACAACGCCTGACTTGTGCACGGACCCCGAAGAGTCTGGCTTCTCGCCCGTCAGGTTGACGATGGCATTTGGCCAACATGGAGGTTCCGATCCGTTGACGGCGATCTTTGCCGACAGAAGTACCGACATGAGAATCACCGTCAATGATTGGACAGCACTGACCATGTTCGGTGATAGTTCTTACTGTACTGAAAGGTAATTACCCACAGGCGGCTCTTTATTCGCAGAACTTAGACCTGTTATCGTCTAATTTTCATACAGCGCGTGTAACTGCGGTGGCCTGAATTTTCCTGCATATGGATAAGAAAAGTGTAACTCGATCCTGAATAATAAGTTCACCCGGACAGATTAACAATTTTCTAACAGAAATTCTAATATAATGATTCAATTTCAATCTGTGTTATAGAAAGTGTTGAATAATTGTCTCTGGAGCCGGCAGCCTGAAAATCCACGGTCATGAGAACAACGGGCTTCTTCAACTTGTCATTCTACGTGGCATGTTCTATCAAAACGTAAAAATTATCAGACCACATTATCCGCTACCATTAGGATCCCATGCTTGATGATATTGATACGAAACGAACTTATTACTAATTGATAACGACAAAAAAACATATCCGATTACCACCGCAGGTCTTGAATATACAATTTGTTAAGGAATTTTTTTTTCCTGTTTTCTGAAATTCTATATCCAACTCCCAACCCACTTTAACGTGCGCATTCGCGGTTTCACCGCTGATTATCACCTCGAAAATACAAGAAGAAACGAAAGACGCAATTCCGTGATTTCAAACATGCGTTTACACTTCAAACAGCTCCGGAATCAGTTGCTACCCCCGCAGAGCATCGAAACGATGAAGGAAATTAATGCAACAAATATGGGGAGTGTTATTTGCTTGTTCCCTTGCAGAAATTTCATGACGGCTTGAAATTGGCCCGAGGCCGCTGCAATAGAAACAATATCGGCCCGTGATTGTAATGTAACGCCATTCCGTATTGGGCCAATCATGCCGAAACGATGTATCGTATACCATTTCGGAACCAACGTTGGATGGATATTCCATGCTGAGGTACAGCCGCTGTATCAAGTGCCGATCTGATACCAATGTCGGGGTGAGGTAGTGGGCCAGGCTGTAACCATTACATTGATACCGATGTTGGGACAGGGTTGGGCCGCTAAAAACTTCGGATATTTAGCCGTCACATCAGGAGGCCGGTATCGTTCCAACGTTGGCCCGTTCTATTAAAACCGCCGCCGTTCTAAGATTTCTGCTCGGGTTACTGTTATTTCTGTACATTAGAATTTTCGAGAAATCGATTTTTTTTTCCTGCATTTCTCAACTGCTTAGACCTTCAAAAATCACCTCCTAAAATATCGCGGCACTAATGACATAAGGTCATAGCGCAAAAAAAAAAAAAAAAAAATTCGTTTTTTTTTTTTGGTGGCAAAATCTTTTTCATGCCACATAACATCGTTTGGGTATATCCGCAAAAAAAAAAAAAAAAAAAAAATTGGCGCTTACGACCTTATGGCATTAGTGACGCGATATCTTTGAGAAATTCGAGTCATATATATAGTTATATGATTCAGGGATAGCAGATTAACTACTTGTAAGTGATAGAAATTGAAAAACTTTGAGCGCGTTTTTCTCGAAATTTACTTGTTTTCAAACGGCTGACAGTCAATCTCCGGAACTACTGAACCAATTTTAATAAATCTTGGCACGTTTTGTTTATTGACATGTTTTCTATGCCAATTCACCTCAATTTGGCCAAAAAATGAAAAAATAAAATGTCAGCAAGAAAAAGATAGTGAAAAAACAAGCAGAATTTTCACTTTTTTTTCAAACATCCGCAATTTTTTTTTTTATCAGGATTTTTTAATAAATGAGGTGAATTGGCACGTAAGAAACCTTTCTTTTCACGATACCATTTGATTTTTTTGTTTCCGACTTGCCCATCCTGAAATTAACTGTCGGCCATGGAACCACATTTTTTTAAAGGCTCGACTTTGGCGCTCTCTGGATATTATTTAAAAAATTAAAATGAAAAAACAAAATTGTTTTCGTACTTGAGAAGAATTAAATAATATTCAAAAAAAAGTTTCATATTGATATCTAATAAAGGAATTGAGGAATTTTTTTTTCGTAAATTTGTTTTTTTTTAGCCTTCTAAAGTGGACAACCACCTTAAGTTACTACTAAGTCGGTCAATATCGATTCGGACGGAAATAAATTTTTATAAATAAAAAAATCGCATTTTTGGTCATTCTAAATTTTGATCGTTCGAAATTTTGACCCCCGCCCGCCGGGAAAAATATTCAAAAAATCATGCTCAATCTTTGAAGCTTTCTAAGTGCAATGCCTTGTGAATTTTGGAGAAATTCCCAAAATTATGGTCACGGCAGTGGAAAATAGCCCAAGTGGTGATCTCGGAGACGAGTAACAATAAAAGGTTAATCAATGGCTGAAAATTTAGGGAAAAATTATGGTAAGCAATTGCCGTTGCGATTTAATATGTTCGATGTGTTGTTTAACAGTTGTTGCAAAGTATTCCGCGTTGAGCTTTCGGAGCAGTATCTCGCGCGCGGCGCCTATGGCTGCAGGAGCAATAACTGTTGAACAATATATCGAACATATTAAATCGCAACGGCAATTGCTTACCATAATTTTTCCCTAAATTTTCATCCATTGATGAACCTTTTATTGTTACTCGTCTCCGAGATCACCACTTGGGCTATTTTCCACTGCCGTGACCATAATTTTGGGAATTTCTCCAAAATTCAAAAAGCATTGCACTTATAGAAAGATTCGAAGATTGAGCATGATTTTTTGAATATTTTTCCCAGCTATTCTGTAAGAATGGCGGTGAGTTGAATTGAAGCTACGAAAGAGAATTTGTAAAAACTACGTTATTTTGCATACATTGAACGATAACTTCCCTCTTAATTTTCATACAACAATGGTCTTTGGCTGATCTAACGGTGAATAAAACAAGCTTGAAAATGATTCGTATCCAAAGGCTGTCCGATTTTTTTTTCACTTAGATGTAGTGTGTCAAACACACGTGCCCGATAGTAGTTGGAGTTATATTAATTGTATTAAATTTATTTTGTTCCTGTTTTCTAAAGCTCCATATCTAACTACAACCCGCTGGAACGTGCGTATTTGTGGTTACACTGCTGATTACCACCTCAAAAATAAGAGGAAGAACGAACAACGCAGCGGAAAGCGTATTGTCGAATGCAACGTATAGAATTTTTATCGTTCACAGCACAGGTTCACGGCCGTACAGCTTCAAAGACCGGATCAAAGTGGATTCCGCGGTTTTCGTACTGCATATTTTTTAATTTTTTCCGCTCCATAAGCATCCAAAAACAATATGGAACATCGATTGCAACGAAGAGGTAAAGCGATATCATGCCTGGTTGATTCCAAAACATGTATCGATAATTGAGATCTATCAACAAGCTTTTCGACGTCTTCTCGGGTGCGGTCATCTGTATCGAAATTTATTTACCATGGCTCCAAGCTCCAGAAAGTCGTTAAGCACTCTATTACCTTATCAACCAGTCTTCATATCTTATCCGTGTTAATTTGATAATTGGAAGTAATATAATATGTTGTTAATTAACTTGACTCTCATGACGTGATAGTATGCGGAAAAAAACATATCTTTTCATAGTTTCAGCTAATTTCGAATAATAACATAATAACAACATAATTATCATTCATGAAGCACATATGTTGGGGAGAAATGAACGATCAGCGGTCAAATAATCAATTCCTCAATTACTTTTAGATCCGTAGACTGTATGATTAGACTGGAGAAATACATTTTTTTTTTTTTTTTCTACATTTGCAATGAAGTCGAATTTCAGCTTCAATGCGGATGTGACACTAGTGAAGATAGACAGATAAAATTACTCAAACGATAGCGAATACGTCAGTATTCAGACCTGGGGCATCAAAAATTGAGTATAATAATTATTATAAGATCGAATTTTAATAATGGACAAATTTCTGTATCACTAGGACTAGACAATTGGATTATCGACCTATTACTCAGTTCACATAAAAATAGGTACAATTCAATTAACTGTTAATGATGATATCTTCTTGTGTGATTCGATCATTATAGCACGGAAATCGTTACAACTATTGTAACAGTTTCATTGAATTATTTCAGTCCACAATTTCGAGCGCTGAACGACGATGGCCACAGAAGACTGCGATACGGAGCGACATAACGTCAAATCGTTTTCGGAGTAAATGTCTCACGTCGTCTTTCCAGATGAATATATAGAAGATGGAAATACCTTGCAGTGCTTCTAGTATACAAACGAAATCGAAGAATAGTGGATTCATCCAGAAGAATGCAATGACCCAAAATATCAGAGGGCCTCCCATTATCCAAAACAGTTTTACGTATAAGTTGAACCTACGAGAAAACAGGAGAAAATTTGAGTTTGTTGCAGTCATCTCAATCCCAAGTGCATTATCTATTTTCCTCTCAATCGCAAATACTGTATCTGAGGTTTCGACTTACCATTGATTATTTTCTTGATTGAGTTTGCAAATGCCATCAGCCTGATTCTCTGTGTCCTTTTTGAACTTCTGTATCTTCAACATCGTAGCAGCGAAGAGACACATATTGCAAAAGGGGATGACAGCCAGTGGCCACAACAACGAGCCCCACCAGAACCAACCTTGCCGTAAAGCTGAAAAGCCAAAGATTGCGGTCATGGAATGGACTCACCCTTCAGTTATTGATTCAAGCTTAACGATCCTAGGTGCTAATCGGAATATGAGGAGTTCAACTTGTTTGGGACTTTCACCCGACAGTTGTCTCGGCTCTGATACTTTTTGGAGACGAAAATTTGTTATAGAGAAACTTTTAATCATTATTTCTCATCGCCGGAAAAGTTTTCACGCACTGTCAACACAGTATGCATAGCGCGATCATAGAACTTGCCTGCCGGAACGAATACAGAGTAGGCACAGAAAATTGAAGGCGGCACCGCTGAACCAACCCAAACGAAGACAGAATAACGGATGAAGGTTGCCTGACGTTGTTTGATGTTGACGACGGAACTGGGTTGAAGCCTCCTGAAATGGGACAACGGTCCTTTCAAATACAACAAACTTGCGAGGGATTCATAGGGCCGTGTACTCCGATGCAATCATCATAACTAAGCTTTTGTTGTCGTATACCTACAGTTGACAGATCATTGGGCTGAATTACAAAGAAACGTGGCACAACTTACCTAAACTTTCGCCAAATATCCAAGCTCATAACGTTCAGCCACATCAGACAAGCAACGCCGAAGTAATCGGTTACGGCAACTGAAATCATTTCATCATCAATCGCAGAAATCAAAGTCATTAATTAGTGATTTGCACGAATGTAATTGTAATTGAAATTGATTTGAAAGGCTTGATCAGCGGAAATCATCACTTCGGAGTGCAGTATCGAAAGGTAAGACGTGGAATCGGGGCTGTAAGAGCGTTGGTATGAATACATTACCTATGATGGAGAGGTAGAGACGTGTTGTCATGGGTACGCTAGGCGATAACATCACTGTCAGGAATATTATGCAGACGATGTATGAAGCCAAATAGGAGCGTAATATCGATCCCTGTAGATTTTTCAGCTCCGGAATCAAGCTATATACGATGAAGGTTGCTAGCGCGAAGAGCATCGAAACGGTCAAGGAACTTATTGCGGCTGATATGGGGAGTCCCATTGGTTCGTTAATGTTATTTTCTGTACATAACATTGCCCAAAACTCAGGCAAATTTCTCTTACGAAACAGGCAGTACTCTCCCAAATCAACAATCGCTGCACTGCTTACCAGCAGCAGCTGTTCGTTCCCCAAAAGAAGGTAGTGTTGTATTTCCGATGTATTAGACATATGTACGCAACGATCATCTACGAACACGTGCGATTCCCGGCGATATAATTCCTGGTCGTTTAAGATGCTTGAAGTATAATCATCCTTGAGGCAACCCGACGAATCCATCGCAAGCCCCATGGGGCAGCACTCAGGTTGACAGCGTCGATTGTAGCATGGGCAGCCGTACAAACCGGTATCGTTTTCGGTCCATATCGATTCTGGAGGGAACACAACGCCTAACTTGTGCACGGACCCCGAAGAGTCTGGCTTCTCGCCCGTCAGGTTGACGATGGCATTTGGCCAACATGGAGGTTTTGATCCGTTGACGGCGACCTTCGCCAACAGAATACCCGACCCGAGAATCAATGTGAACAATTGGGTAACAGTACCCATGCTCGGCGATGGTTGCTGCTGTACTGTAACTCATCGCTCATTTGACGCCAAGGATAGTGGAATGATGAAATCCTTCATTCGTGTTATCTCAGTCGTTGACGAACAATTTACGAACGAGCTAATTCGATAATGATGAGATACTTCAACTTCCCGTTCTTTGTTGTCTGTTTCATCAACACGCCACAATCATCAGACACAGAATTTCCGCGTCATCCAAACTACTGGAATTCTGCTATGCAAAATAATTTCTTGAGAATGATGAGCTCACCTTCACCCGCCAAACCAATCTGCACTCATAACGCGATAATATACAGTAGAATTTTTGAATTCTTAAAAATCTTTACTTTTCTTGTTAATCTGAATCTAAAAATGTATCGTTTATTCATATATATAACAATTCATCCAATCAATCGGCATTTGAACACACAATGATGAAATATCGATCACAGGGAATATAGCGAAGAATTTATTGAATCGGCGTACAGTATCAGTCAGGATGAGTTTCCTCCCAATATTTCCACGAAGAAGTTTTTGCGAATGAGTGTAAAAAAAATACAACATTGACGTCATTCGGGAGGAAATTATCAGCAGATTTCGCAACGTGTAAATTTCCAGCCGATAGACTCCAACCAATGACCTCTATTTAACTTCAGTACAGATTCAGCACGTAAGCATTTATTTTTTCCGTTCAGATAACTTATATTTCAGATATTGACAGCATTCATAAATCTCCATAGTTCAACTAAGGCCACAGAAAAAAATAGAAAACAAAAGTGTATCAGGGTAAAAGTTGGAGTTTTCCATCATCTTTTCAATGATGTTCGTGCTATAAATGTATCGTTCCTGTAAACTGGATTCCTCACTTAAAGAGGTAAGAAACATTTTCCCTCCTTTACCTTTAGGGAAAAAAAAACCCTCAAACTTTCAGGGTGATTTCGTACCCCCAACTTGAGGGATTAAACCTGAATTGAGGGGTACCTTCAACTTGAGGAGCAACCGTCAAATGGGGGTCCCTTCAACTTCAGGGTTAACCATTGAATGAGGGTAACCCCCAAATTGAGGATTGCCCTTTGAGGGTTCGAATTTCAGAACCCCTAGACTTAAAGAATTATTATAGCTCTAAATCTTTGGACTCAACTCTCAATACGCTTCAAGGTATTAACCGTTAACATTTCAAGTAATTACTCTTAATTGTGAGGCGACCCAGCAAGACTTCTCGAAGTGACCTGCCACTTTTTAGAGTTGACCCCTAACTATTCTGGGTCATCCTTCAATTTTCAGAGTTGTCCCAGAACGTCTCAGGGTTATCCCTCAATTGTTGGACGTTGTCCCTCGATGTTTGAGGGATATTCCTCAATCCTTAGGGGTTTTCCTTCAATTTTCAGGGTTGATCCACCAACTTTTCAGGGATGACCCTTCAATTGATGGTTTAACCATGAAAATTGAAGGTATAACCCTGAGGATTGGAGGTTGAACCCTGAAATTTCAGGGTTTCACCTTCAAACTTGAAGGGTTTTTTTCCGTAAGAGCAAGTACCACCATTTTTATTTTTTTAATTTTTAATTTTTTAATTTTTTTTTTTTACAAATTTACTAATTTTTTGGGTACGTACAGTGGCGTAGCGTGGAATCCTGCCGCCCGGGGCAGATGCCAAATTTTCCGCCCCTTTTCCCTACATTGGAAGAAAATATAACTTAAAAAAAAAAAAAAAAAGAAGATATTTATTACAAATTTTTATTTCATTAATTTTTTCGGATTTTGCCGCCCCTAGCAAAGCGCCGCCCGGGGCGAGCGCCCCCTCTGCCCCCCCCCCCCCCCCCCCCCCCCACGCTACGCCACTGGGTACGTGTGTAGATTCAGTAAAAAGAATCGCCAGAGTGGGGGGTCGGGGGTTCTGTACTACGAAGATAGACCTGAGTCCACAATATCAATGAAAAAACTTTATCGCAGTTGAGGAAAATAGCGAAACATCTCCTATCACCAACGGGGCAGTCGATGAAACGATTTCGACGTCGATTTCTTTTTCCTGTTTACTGAAGTTTCATGTTTTTCTCGGAACCCATCGAACCATTCGTGTTCGCAATTTTGCTGCTGATTACGACTTCGGGAATATAAGAAGAAACGAAAAAAGCAGACGAAAACCTAGAGTCTGATGAAAATTATTGAATTTCGCCTATTCACATTACAGGTTCATAGTACAGCTTCCGAAATCGGATGAAAGTCGATTCCTCGGTTTTTATCCTAAATATTTTTCGGAATTAATGAATGACTTATTCATTGATCAATTTATCCGTTCGTTGAGCATCTGAAAACAGCATGGAACGTCGATTTCGGGTCTGAAGTACTGCTTGTAATCACACTGACACTCGAAAAAAAAAAAAAAAAAAAAAGAATTAAAACATTTATCACGAAAATTCTCATGAATTAACGCTGCGATGATGAATGAAAGCAAAGTTATCGTTGCTAATTGACCTCTTGAAGCGCTTTAAGTATGATAAAATTTTGAAGCATGCGGATTCAAGGCATTTGCCATATTTGTGAAAATAATCTTTATTCCGCTTATTGGCGATTTTTTAAATAATTATAACCCAAAATTTAGACATTTTACGAAAAATCGGTAAAGTAAATTTCGATCCCATTTTTTTTACTGAGATTGACCCTGCAGCGAAATATTCGTCATGAATTGTCGGACGCCATTGCTATTTTCATAACATTTATCTCTGTTGATTGTGATTTTCATGCAGAACCCTTCAGAAACTGACCTCATCGCTTTTTGAAGATCTTATTCCTTAATGAAATGACCAATTTGAGGATTGCGTTGCCTAATCGTTTTATTCCTAAAAAAAATTATTGAGTATCCAGTACTCACTCGAAATATTCGTATTGCGAATGAATTTGACCAGTTGAAATAGCTTTTGGACCAATATTTCTCATAATATTCGTTAATCTTTCCGCGTAGTTGCTTGTTCGCGATCGATCATTAATTCGCTCATGAGAACAAATTACGCACAAGAATTCATTCGCTTCGCGCATGAGTAAAAATTCCATCGAATTTGATGCTCGACTGGTTATCTGTATCTTCCGAAATTTTCCTGGGACGACCGGGCCACACATTTGACACTCGTATCATTAGGGATGATTGAATCAAGATCGAATGAACTTATATACGGAAAAAAATACCTTCGGTTGAATAGCAATACTGTTTTTGCTGAAAATTTATTGTTAACTTGGCGAGAATTTTCATTACTCGATAAATGTCATATTAATACTCTAAATAACTGGTATTGTGAAGCTCCCTATACAGTGCCGGCGTTAGGGCAGGGCGAGCCGGGCAACCGCCCGGGGCGCCAAATTTTAAGGGGCGCTGCTGCCTTCTCGGTGTTCCCAATATAAAAAACATGCGAATAACAATACAAAAAAATACGAAAAATGAATCTAAAAAAAGGTACAAAACAAAAAACAAAGGAGCTACCCGACTAGAAATTGTGGTAGGGATTCGATCAGGACCGAATCAGGTTGACCATACGTCCTCATCAGGTCCAGATCAGGCAGCCCGATCAGGACCCGATTACACATGTAACGGAGCTCGGTAATGAGGGCCGTATGAGGTTTACCCTATCAGGTTTGCATCGGGTTTCAGTATCAGTGCCTCATCGAAATTCTAGTTCGGCACCCGGTAATATTAATAATTGCAAAATTATATCCACCATATTCACGTATTTTATTAGGTTTTAATAATATATGTACATCTCGCTCTCGGATAACCTAATCACTATCTTAACTTCCAGCAATCTGTAATTTATATTACTTATTCGCTCGCAAGTCTGGACGCATCGCAGTTACATGTTAGTACGGTGAATGCCTCTACCTTATATACAAACGTTGATCCAGTCAGTGCTAGTGAGAAATGTTTTTCTGTTTGTCGCCACCTATCGGTGAAGTGGAACCCTATCAGCAAGTCAGTCCCGATCGGGATTTTATCAGGCATACCATAATTTGGCATGCCTCACAACTGCCTGATCGGGATTTGATCGTGCATACCGTACTTTGGCATCCCTCACAACTGACCGATCGGGATTTGATCGGGCATACCGTACTTTGGCGTGCCTTGCAACTGCCTGATCAGGTCCTCATCAGGCATACCGTACTTTGGCGTGCCTTACAACAGCCTGATCGGGTCCTTATATAACTCGGGCATGCCGAGCGAGAATTTCTAGTCGGGTACAAAACTTTCCACGTCCACGTCGTTGGCTCTGGGGTAAAGCTGAAGGAAAGTTCCTAGAGTTTAGAATTTTCATAGTCATATGCGCTTATTCATCTAGGGTAATTCCGGGTGAGATGGCCATAGGGGAGAGATGGCCTTCGATGATATTTCTCATGCTATTCGATATATGACACTTCCTATTTAGAGTAGATCACTTCGTACAAAGTACTACTACCGATCTACCCCAAATAGAAAGTGTAATATATCGAGTAGGCTGAGAAATATCATCGAAGGCCATCTCTCCCCTATGGCCATCTCACCCGGAATTACCCTATACCCATTTAGTTCCCAGAACGTCCGTGCGATGTCGCCACGCGCTCGTTTCCAGCTTCTCAGTCAGAGATGATTGGACTGCAGGTCGAGTCACGTGGTACCAGGTGTATCAACGTAGCAGCGGTGGTGAAAGAAGAAGCTAGAAACGAGCGCGTGGCGATATCTCACGGACATTCTCGGAACTAATTGTCATAATAGGTGATTTTTGGCGAGCTCTGGTATAGGTACCAAAGTGTACCAGAATAATAGTGTGTGTCGCTTAAACTGTATATTGGTACCCTTTGGTACCTATACCAAACCTATACCAGAGGCTCGCCAAAAATCGCCTTATATTTGCGGCCCATAGCGGCCATTGCCGCGATCAGCCATGGACAATCGCGCAAATTACCACAAAATCTTGGAATACATTTGGCCCCTTCATCGTTATCGAAAACAAAGGTGTTTTCGGATGGTTGTGCTCGGGATTCCATGTATAGAATCGGGCTACAAAGGCCGATTTTGCATTTTTGATACGTAGGCTGTGATATAAGTCGAAATAAACGGCACGCCCACACTTTTCGATAGAAAAAAAAAAAAATCCCGAATTCTTCCGATCAAACATACCAGTTAGAACTCATTACTCGTCAAACATCGGCTGCCAAAAGGGCAAGTAGATTGATGGCCCCGTTTCCGAGATATTCGAGAGAATAGAAAGGCTGGTAAAAATCGAGCAGACCCCCCCCACCCTCCCTAAGTGGGTGCAACACTTAAATCTTGCCCGGGGCGCCAGTGTTGCTAACGCCGGTGCTGTCCCTATACAAATATTATTGAAAGAATTTAGTTAGCCCAGCTATACATCATAGAACCATAAATATTCTCCATTTAATTGTGTTTTGCAGTGCAGCAGAGGATATTCCTAAATTTTGAAGTATCATTCCCTTGCGATTACCATATTTTTTCGTCAAATTCTAAGTTGTAAATTGCAGCGACAGCAAACCGATCATTTTTCCGCCCTGCTAGAAAACTTTTGATATGGTAGCACTGAAAGCATTCGCTATTCAAGCGGACCGCATAGTTAAGCCGGGATTACGATCAACTTAACGTAACGTAACGTAACACAACGGAACATACCTATAGTTTTGAAAGTTAGCGAGCGCGCCCGCGTTTTGAAAAAACAGGGGTTGTGATGGATGTTTCAGAGCTATAGGTATGTTCCGTTGTGTTACGTTACGTTACGTTAAGTTCATCGTGATCCCGGCTTTACAAACCAAATGCGTTGAGTGAAAGCTGCAAAACCTGGCAGTTGCATCGTAGCTGGTATTGCTGCCCGGCAAATGTCGCATCGCAGCCAGGGAGAACCATCTTACAGGCTGTTGCTTGTATACTGTATGTATTGGCTCTTGCTTGTGCGAGCAGCGGTGATCCAATCGCTATATTCTACATTTCTTATTCTCATCGTAACCACCGGGGTGACTACAAGACCACGTTTTTTCGTTAGTGAATATGGATCTTTTTGTAAAAGAAAAATTGATTTCATGGAGCTTGGAAATGTTAATTAATATATTTAAAGATAAGTTTTAATATTTTTATCAGAAAATATATTCATTAAGGCCTATCCCTAGTCGCCCACTTCCTTTTGATCGAAATGTGTCACATCCGCCGCATGAAATTTCAACGAGGAAAATTCGTACGTGCGTCTTCTTTCCACTTTTTACTTTTTTTTTTTTTTTTTTTGTACGAATTCGATTGCAATATCGATTGTCGTCTGCTTCATTACTCTAATACTAAACATATATATCGGCATTGCAACACCATCGGTCGGTAAATCTCAGAAATATTAGAAATGTGGCATCTCTCCCACTGCGGCATCTCTCCTGACTTTACCCTATATGAATTAGCTTCCCGACAGAGTAGGTAGTTTCAAAATAGTCGCTATACCGCAAAGCCTCAGGTTCCTTGACAAGCCATCGAAAGTTGGATTCAATTTTTCTATTCCCCGTTCATATATGCGTCGGTTTATCTCAATTTGCACGTCATTTTTTGACTGTTCAACAGTGGGACTCTCCTTCGAGGACTAGCACTGCTGCGAACGGTACGAGTTCGGAGGAACTTCAGAACCGGGGATATACCTACCTATCACGTGGGTGTACGATGTGAACAGCAGGACATTTACCTTCTGTCGATCAATTTCTTCATTAGAAAAACAGTGTTTCACATTTGTAGGAATTACCGTTGTAATTATTTTATAGGCAGGTAGGTATATGAAAGAAAAAAGACTTTTAAATGTCAAATCATTCATTTAGATAACAAATTACATTCTGAACTCAATAGATATGGAGCTCAAACTCAGATCATGGGAAATTTGAACAAAAAGTTTAGATGTTTTACAATAATAGGTACAAATATATTCTTGGTTAGCTCTAGAAGTTCTTCAAATTGAGGATATTTATAAGGCTTTGAAAAGGGAAATTTGAAGCTTCACCACGGCACTGTTCCACTTGAGAAGTATCATTATCTACAATACATTCTCCCGCCTGAACAGTTGCTCCAGCCAATGTATCCATGAGCTCTGCAACATTCGTTCTTCTCATAACCGATTATCGAGCAGAGCTGGTCGCAGGGCGGGACACGGGTGGCGGCATCAGCCACCATTATTATCATTGCAAAAGCAACGAGCAGCAGCAAGAAGGTGGTCTTCAAAGCGGCCATTGTAATTGTTCTGTAGCAGTAAGTTGAATATTTAGAAATTAGTTTAAAGAGATGAAGATTTATTCTGTAGGGTAAAGAAGGTTTCGCTCAACATTTATCCGCTAGATCCAGTATACCGAGAATATTCGGTGAGACTAAACGATCCCCTCCCTACGGCAAAACCAACACAGGTGAACAAGCCATGCGTGAGGCACGTTCGGGAGGGAATAGGCAATGCTACTGGCACCTTATCCCCTCCCGAACAAGCCATGCGATGCGCGCCTGTGTTGGTTTTGCCGTAGAAAGCGGATCGTTTGGTCTCACCGAATATTCTCGGTAGATACGTTGTTGTTATCAGACCGGTTCAAAGGTCTTATTAGTAGTTGACCTCGGTTCTGCGATCCCGGATGAGGGCGAGTACATGATAAATAATGAATACTAAAAAACTTGATTTGATTTTGTTTATACTTCTATTATTCTTTACTACCGTCTGCATTCAGAACAGTGGCGGACTGGGGGGGGGGGGGGGGGGGGGGGGGGGGACCGCCCCGGGTGACAGGTAGCTGAGGGGTGTCATTGAGGGGGCTGAAAATAAAGTTTTACATTCGTTTACTATAAATTAATGACATAATTTTTTGTCAATTGATTGAATTTTTTTAAATTTCTCAACTTATAGTATCAAACTGGCGAAAAAAAAACTTTCAATGTGTAAGAATAGTCCTAAAATAAAAATTTCGGCGGGGCGGCGGCGGGGGGGGGGGGGGGGGGGGGGGGGGGATTTGAATTGTTCGCCCCGGGTGCCAACCCTTCTTAGTCCGCCACTGATTCAGAATATGTTTAAGGGGTGAGGGCTAGTCAGCATTTTCGAAAAATTTATTTTTTCTTTTTTGCATTTTCTAAAAGTACAACATTTCAAAAGTGATATCTACAAATTTTATGAAAATCGAAGGATTATTTTTGAAGATATATAACTTTGAGCGCAGGTGCCTCGAGTAGGCAAAAGTAGGTAGATAGCGGTATAGCTGCGCGCTCGATGATCCGAGAGTCCTTCAACGACGGAAGAAAATCGCTTCTGCTGATGGAATAGATGATTCAATGTCAGTCCAAAAATAATTTTTGTCACCTACATGTAATTTGTACTTGAAACTTTAAAGGCATTTTTCTCGAAAGCATGTTTTCGTAATCGGTGATCACTGTACACGGAGAAAAAAAATATCGCACTCATCACGAAACGGATCGCGCTCATCACGAAACGGATCGTGATTATCACGATGCAAGCCCAAAGAGATGGCGCTGCGAGCGGTGGATGGCGATTATCACGATCCGTATGGCGCTTACTACGATACGTATAGCTCTTAACATTGTACGTTTAGCTATAGTAAGGATTCGTTAGCTGATAATCGCTATACATAGGATTGTGGTAACAGAGATTTGAAGTTTCGTGATGAGCGCGATATTTTTTTCTCCGTGTAACTCCGGAACGGTTTGACCGATCGCTTTTAAATTTCTATCACTCATTCTATACATAATTGTCCCCTGGGTGGACGAAGGATTCTTATCTGCAAAGAATAGTTTTTATTTTGGAGCCGAAAATATGAGTGAAATTTTGGTCGAAACAACAATTTTGACTTTGAACATCCGCCATTTGGTGAAAATTCAAAAATTTCATTAGCCCTTCGTCCATCCAGGGCCCGATGTGATTCACTAATCATCCCCGTTAACTTTTTCGGCTTCAGATGATCCAGTGATGATAAGCAGCAGTTATCACCGAAAAACGCGTTTTTTTTGTTTTTTTTTTGGGCCCCTCGCAGACTGGCTGTATCTCGCTTACTTGTCACTATTTTTCAATTAAAAATTTATTCTAATTCCTCGAAATATGTATTGTTTATATGGAAAAACATTTATCAATAAATAATGAAACCTGTTTTCAGAAAAAAAATCTGAAAAAAAAGCGTTATTTTTGGCGTTACAAGTAGCCCTCACCCCTTAATATGATCTTTTTAATTCGTACATCTTAATTAGAACAAATAACAGTAGTCTAAAAAAATTGTAGTAGTTATAGTTCATTTCCTTACAGGTCGTACACAATAATCAATTGAAAATTTTAACGTTGAAATCTCGATTTTTTTATTTATTTTTGTCCAGACGTCATTGCGTATCGCAATCCTCTGAGTTTTTTTTTTTTTTCAAAAATAGATTGACTGTATTTATAATCAGTCATTCGTATTCTACCATTTTTTGTTGATTTGGACTTCTCAATTGAGGGGATGGGCGAAATAACGGAATAGGTCGAGTTTTCGGCTTTATAATACGGTAAAGTTGTTGCAGTCAGATATGGGTTTTTGGGTTGAATTTTTTTATTCATTAGATTCGAAATAATAATTTTTACATTTTTTAATATTATTGTTATTTCTTTAATCAAGATACCCGCGCCAAGTACCGTCATTAAAAATAATTTTTGAGTGCGCGGGTAGGGAGACTCGACCTAGCTTCTGGGCGAATGACGCTTTCATTGGTGTAAACAGAAAACATGAAAAAATAATAATTGGGAAGTAGTGGTACCTGGCGAGCCTTTCGCAGACAAGTACAAGGAAACAGCGATTGAACTATGTCAGTAATCCGATTGTGATATGAAATATAGGCCCGCCAGGTTACCACGCACCTACTCCAAATTTGTATTTTCACTTTTTTTATGTCTTCTGTTCACACCAATCTCAATTTGTTTTGTGGTTTTTCGGGTATACACTGAGAAAGAGGTCCTGTTGAAACAACCAAAATTTGGTTATTATACGATCAAAGAAATTTTTTTGTTCAGTCAACCAAAATTTTGTTGTGCTAACAAGAAATTTAGTAGTATCAGCAAAAATTTTGGTGAGCCCAACAAAATTTTGGTTGACTGAACAAAAAAATTTCTTTGACCGTATAATAACCAAATTTTGGTTGTGTCAACAAGACCTTTTTCTGAGTGTACTAGTGCAATTGAAAAACGTGATGTTAAACAAGAAAAAACAAAATCCATATAGGTTTGGAAAACATTGAAGGTTCTTTCTTGCATAATTGAAAACGAATAATGGTTGCATTGCGTCTTCACCATCGACCATATTATATAAATCTAAAATTTATAAAGATAGCGCAACGATATTCACCGAAATACTTCTGGGCAAGAGCTTGGTGTCCACTTGGCAGATCAACTTCGACTTTCTTCAAGCATCGTACTTCAATTGCTTATATATCACCCACCTCATCTTGCTTTTTCCTCATTCCCTCCCAATGGTCAAGGCTTCGCCTACGTAGCATCGGGCATGACCTCCGGTATCTGGTATTTCCTACAGATACTGCATTGCATCAGTCATCGGTTTCTCTACGAGTGCTTGCCCCTACCATATCTCATATTCGTATTCCTATAGATGCAATGAGGAAAAAGTCGGAGTGCACATACAACGCAAAATACTGACTTATGTTTCAATATTCACAACGTTTTTCCTCAAGACAGCTGATTCTACATAAACAAGTGGAAAAACAATGTACCTATGGTTTCATTTCGTATGAATTTCGAGCACTTGGTTATTTGAAATACAATTAATTTCATATTATTCATCATGAATGTATCACTCGAAGTAGAAGTAATCGGAGAAAAGGTCTCAATCAATCAAGTCGAGTCAATTTAATTTAAATTGACTCGACTTGATTGATTGAGACCTTTTCTCCGATTACAATTAATTTCCTTTAAACCATTTTATTTGTGCCTTGAATCGCTTTATTTCACTGAGAGACTCACGCCATCCTTTTTTCCACGTCGCTATTTTACAACAATATATTCTGATATCAGTTTTTGATTTTATTCAATTATTTGGATGTATAAAGGCCAATTCACACTGTGCGGAACCGCGCCGAACCGCACCGAACCGCACGGCACCGAAGTTTTTATATCACACGTTGTCTTATGCTAGTCGGCAGCGCACGGCAGCGAACGGCAGCGAAGCGCGCGGAAGTATTTTGATTGTATGCACACTACGGCGAACAACGCCGAAGTTCGGCGCTAAAAGTAGGGAAAAATTCCTTCAGAATAGTGTTAAATAATTCAATAATCGGTGACAGAATTATTCGAAAATACAAATTGGTTGAAATCAATCATTTCAAAAGTATATAATACTTTAAAAATAGAATGAAACAGAATTTATGTAATGCATATTTTACATCCAGTTCCAATCACTCAAAGGTTGCATTGAAATGCATACTTCGCCGGCCTTCTGCGGATTCATGTGTTCACACTATTCGGTAGCGTGTATTCGGTGCCGTGCGATTCGGTGCGGTTCGGCGCGGTTCCGCATAGTGTGAATTGGCCTTGAGTGAGGTCCAAAAAATTCACGTGAGGATTTAAGTTTTGAAAAAAAAAAAAAATGCCATCGAATTTGATTTTTCATTGATATTGAATAGAACAATATTGAATGTATAAAAGGTGGAAGCCCTTGTATCTCTGGTTTTAAGAAAGATATCGAGACATTTTTTTTTTTTTTGTAAATACGCGTCTCAGAGAGGCTCGCAAGAATCTCAGAGAAAATTTACAATTAGTTAGAAATTGACGGAGTTTACTCCATTTGTTTGTGAGCTAACATCTTGTTTCCACGAAAAAGGCAATTAAAAAAAAAGGAAAAAAAATTTTTCAAGATAGATTGTGAAACTTCGTATTGAAAACTACCACCACGATTTTTCCACCTCCTGTGAGACGGCCATGAGAGTAGCTATGGCGAAAGGCCGGATTTTCCGAGACCGTTTATTGTGGCCAAACTAGAAGACAAAGCTGGATAAACTTTAAACGTATTTTTGTGGGATAAATGGATCTATATTTCACATGGATTTGAAAACGGGTTGTCAATGAATCATTGAGCTGCTTGCAACAAACGAAACGATGTATTTCCGTCTTCTTCGGCGATTTACAGCTAAAATAACAACAATACGTGTTTTCTTTGTGGGACTTATTTTTAAGAGGACAATACGGCGCACAACTTTTGTTCGGAACTTTTTTCGATAAACTGAATATCAAAATAGATACATTCAAAATCGAGGTTTTTCGATTTTGAATAATTTTTAGGGCCCAAACCCGGTCCTATCTTTTGACGCAAACTTGGGGCTATCTTCGAGTGCGTCGAATCTATCTATAAAAAAAAGTCAAGCCCTATGTTATTCCGGAATAGGAGTCATGTACATTCCGACGGGACTAACTATCCATGCTTCCCTTACTCCCAAGCTTGTCTTTACTTTACTTTACTTTAGTATTACTTTCTGTATCTGCATTTTTGTCTTTATCTTACCTTACTTTATTTTACTTTACCTCACTCTACTCTACTCTACTCTTCTTTACTTTACTTTACTCTATGTAGGCATTCGCCTGTACACCTTTCGCCCTAGGGGACTTGTCCCATGGGTACAAATAAAAAATAAATAAAATAAATAAAAATGAACAAAAGCTCATTAAATCGTACGCAATGGGATTCGGCCACAAAGTTTTTTGTATTACTTGCTCGATAACCCCCTGTCAAACTTTGCGGAAGTATTATTTTCCACTTGAACTATAACACAGTGAAAGATTAGAACCTTCTGCAATGTTTCGGTTTCTTGGAAGAATCACTTCAAACGAATCTATAACCAACTGACTTTATTGTACAATATGCTGGATCAATTAATACATATATATTTATACATAAGCACTAAGTAGGCATATGTGTTAGCGTGCTTATCGCCTGATGATTGGGTTTGGAATTCGGAAAGGGGTTATAAATGGATAAAGAATAGAGGTGGATGTGAAGGAAAAGGGAGAACTTCCGGGCGATGGTACGCTAACGTAAAAGCATTTCGGAACATAAGGAGAGGCTAGCTCTCTCTCGCCTGAAGGTACTTGGCGGTGACTCGCTGCCGCGGAGCTTGATACAACGGCTTATTTTTCTGAAAAATCGAATGATTCAAAGCCCACGTTCCTCAAAATATACGTGGAACTCAAAATGCGGTAAGGAGCGCGGCGCGTATCTGGTCCAGGTATTGTCCATACTCGAACACAGCTAAGTAAGGCTGCCGGGCACGTTGATTCAGAAGATTTAATCTACTTACACCCAGCAGATACCAGATGCCATGATATTCGTAGTAAATAGCTGCCGGAAATTGATTGGCTGCGCAAGTGGCAGACCCTGGATAAAGAAATAACACGAATTCACTTATGAGACTAATCGTAAACAAGATTGTTGTCGAGTAACGGTGTAGTATGTCGTTCCACACTGAGAAAAGAGTTTATTTACTGTTAACAAATCTTGTGTCGGATATGGCGGAATAAATATTTAGTTGTTATTACCAAATTCCAGTCGAACCAAACAAGATTTGATTGCGCCGAATACATCGATATAATATTTGGTAATAACTAATAAATCTTATTTGGTTCTACTGAAAGAACCCCGCACTAATCTTATGGGAATTGGCTTTCGGTGAATTTTGAAAATTTTGAAACACTTTCGAGATACGGTCGTTCTGATCAAAAGTCTCAATATACTTTTCAAAACCAGCTACCACTCGAATTTTTTTATCGAAAGTAGAGTCATTAGGGGTAACTGTGCGCAGTGGGTAAGTGTGCGCACCTGGCTTATCTCCGAACGGAATGAACGGGATTAACGCTATGCTACAGCACATCAGACCGGCCTTGATGAAGAATTAGTTTAGACAAAAAAAAGTGATGCACTGCGCTGCATTTATTTTTTTTGTTGAAAAAACGAAAACAGGCGATCCCAAAATAGTTTTTTCTCTCACGGCAAATAGTGTGACGCCTAAACCTGGATCAAAATTGAAATAAATTCATTTTATTCATATCAGGAATTCATTTAAGCTTAAGGCTCGGCAAAAATTTCGAAGTTATATTCGGTGCTGGTGAAGTTTTGAGCATCTATATACAATTTGTCTCGCTGGGGTAAGTGTGCGCGGGTAAGTGTGCGCAGGCTTAATCATTGGTCGAAGACCAGATTATGCCTCAAGTTGAACAAAACGTTCTCACTACAAGAAATGGATCTTCTAATAACAATTTCGACCAGCCAATGGTAAGGGTTGGGGCAAATAGTGTTCGCAACAGTCAAACTTGGGCTCCCAAAAACGCCTCCATAAGTGACCCTCATGTAGAAGGACATTTATGGAGATTTACAAGTTTTGGTCAGATAACTTGCTTATTTTACTCAAATTTTAATGTTCAGAGCATTCATATTCATAATTGTGAAAAATGCACTCGTATTTCCAGGGTGCGTATACTTACCCCACAGGAGTGCGCACAGTTACCCGCAATACGGGTCAAGTGTGCGCATTCTGAGTTTTCTTAATTAATTTTGTTTTTTTCTTAAGTGTGACGGTTTTTTGTAAAACTACTTTATTTATTCGATAGTCAAATAAATGCTCTATCCAACGAGTATGGGTTGTTTTTTGTAACCCTTGTTTTTTGAGCTTGACAACCCTCCAAAGAGCAAAGTGCGCACAGTTACCCCTAATGACTCTATTTCGCCCATTGAGACTTTTGATCAGAGCGACAGTATCTCGCAAGTGTTTCAAAATTTTTTAAATCCACCGAAAGCCAATTCCCATAAGATTAGTGCGGGGTTCTTTGGTAATAACAGCTGAATATTCATTTTGCTATATCCAACAAAAGATCTGTCAACATGAAATAAACTTTTTTTTTCAGTGCATAAGACAATTGCCGTGTAGTGGCGAGAATGAAAAAATTCCAGTTCCCTCTGTAGCTAATATCGACCCCTCAGTCGAAAAACATGCTACCCGAGAATAAGTTTCAAGAACATTCTATCTCACGTCTGAAATTCTTCTGAGGAAAATTCAATTCGTAAAACTGCTGCGCGCACAAAGATGAACGAAACGATCTTCATTTCAATTTATAAACAGAAATTTATTAGTCACAGCAAAAATATTCACAGAATTTCATTATTTTCGAAACGACAAGGAATCCGATAAACGTAATTATACATATCTACACACTTTGACCTCAAGTTCCTAATTTCCTGTCGAACCCCAGAATTCTGTGGATTCGAGTATTCAAGTATGCCTTCCAAAATTTAGGGGCGATCGAACAATTTTGAAAAATCGCCGAAGAATTTGAAAGATAATTTTAATTATCAAAATTGTTTTTTTTTTTCAAATTTTTTCAACCTCACTATATTTTCTTAGCGTCAATATTGCATCACTCTAGGTTTGTCAATATTCATGAAGTGCTCAGAATTTTGGGCACAATTATTCATATTTAGGGGGTCACTCAAGAATTTTTAACATTTGAATAATAATTTTTTCGAATTTCGAATCATAAACAACCCATAACCGACCCACAAATATTATTATTCATTTTTTTGCTCAACATTTTCGGCACTTCCATGAATATTGTCGATGAAGAAATATTGAGGGTGAGCCAGGATGAAAAAATGAAAAAAACTGAAAAATCGATTTTTCATGAATTAAATTATCTTTAAAATTCTTTAGCGACTTTTCAAGGTTGTTGGATCGCGCCCGAATGTTAGAAGTCTACTCAAATACTCAAAACTACGAAATTTCACGGTGAGACCGAGAATTAGGAACTTGAGGTCAAAGTATGTAGAAAATAATGAAATTCGGTAGAATATTTTTTCGGCGATTAATACATTCTTGTGTGTATACATATTGAAATAAAGATCGTTTCGTTCGTCTTTATGCGCGCAGCAGTGTTACCAACCAAATTTTCCTCAGAAAAATTTCAGACGTGAGATAGTATGTTCTTGAATAACTTATTCTAGTCTAGCATGTTTTTTGACTAAGGGGTCGATATCGACGCCTCTTACGAAGACTAGCACGTTTCAGATTTCTTACGAAAACTAGCACGTTTCGGCTTCTCACGAAGACTATCACGTTTGGATATTAACCACGAAGACTAGCACGTTTCAATATTCACCGCGAAGACTAGCATGTCTCGATATTTACCGCGAAGACTAGCACGTTTCAGTTATTGCTACGGAAGCTAGCATGCTTCGGTTATCCTTGCGAAAATGATTATTTTTAAATCAATGCAACAAGGATTTTCTGAAGATTATTATATTATACGGTGTCCGGTAATTGAATTGAAAGGTAATTTACGAATTCAGGAGTGCGTTTTTCGCGGTGAAAACCGAAACGTGCTAGTCTTCGTGGTGAATATCGAAACGTGCTAGTCTTCGTGGTTAAAATTGAAACGTGCTAGTCTTCGTGGTTTATATCCAAACGTGCTAGTTTTCGTGCGAAATCTGAAACGTGCCAGTCTTCGTAAGAGGCGTTGATATGAACTCATCAAAAGACTTTAGTGCAGATTGTTACGTTGCGTAATATACACACCTTCCGGACAGGGTACGCAAAACGTATCACCCTTCAAGTAGACCTTCTGTTTATCTGAAACCCGTAAGAGACATTCTTCACGAGGAATATAAGTTGAGTCTATCTCATGACTTTCGAGGCCGCCAGTTGCTGCACTTACGAAGTTGTTTCCATACACTTTCTGATGGAACAAAAATCATTTTATCAGTGTTATGATTTTATTCTGTGTACCTTTGACTATATAACCCTGGACTGCTCATGCCCCCCACTATTCCCATCAGCCGTATGGGAAGCCGATGTTCCCAACATCTACCCGGCTCCTTGAACTTATCGGCAGTCAATTCCGCGGGAAATTTGAATGAGTATTTAGTATTTTGGATGAACACAGGACAAAATAAGAATAGTTAACTAAATAATATTATTGATCAAT
This sequence comes from Tenthredo mesomela, assembly GCA_943736025.1. NCBI lineage: Eukaryota > Metazoa > Arthropoda > Insecta > Hymenoptera > Tenthredinidae > Tenthredo > Tenthredo mesomela. The sequence continues at coordinate 3,046,331 of OX031017.1, forward strand.
GCCGGAATAGTAAAATTTTTCAATAAATGACGCATATGAGTTACGAAAATCTAGGAAATGGTTAGGTACGTGCGGCAAAATGATCGGGAAATAACCGATGCAGTTTGAAAGTCGAGGGGTATACGACGGATTATTTTTCGCATTCGGATTTGGCCGAGCAGAGAGTGGCATGTTAGAAAAATTTAGAAATTATTTACGATGTTCTCTTACTTTTATCACGGTATTTGACAATTTTGAAAACATTGGCAACGCTGGAGGTAAATTATCAAAAGCTACAGGTCGGCTACAGGTGAATCATCAATATAATAACGAATTGGGATGTCCTTCACATCATTAAATACCGCGCTCTGATTGGCCAGAATCCGAGTGCTAAAAATAATCAGTACATTTTTCAATTGAAAATTTCCGCTCTTTTTATGGAAAATATTTTGATTCACCGCAACAATCGGAAGTTCAAAATAAATATGGTTGATCCTCCTTCCGAAATTCCAAATTCGACTTTTTCACTCCAACCATCAACTTGAAATATTTCCGTTGACGTGTGAAATTTATAGACTGGGCAACGCACATACTTCACAGAACAGAAAATCGATATCTTATTGTTAATTCTGTAAACTGTTCAATCGATTGAAACATGATTCTGCTGTGTCGAATCAATTCTACCGACCTGACTGGATGATCTTTCTCCCAAACCCTCTTCACGTTAAGGGGATATAAAAGGTGAATTATACACCTCGAATCTTTTCCAGCCCGTTTCGCAGCTAAAACACATCCGATCGATGTGAAATTGATATCAGTGACGCAGAAAAAGTGCACGGAGGGCATGACGCTCTTGGATTTTCGAAAAGCGATAGTGTTTCGGGTGCTTTCATATTTATCAAGTACAACGTCAGCATCAACGATTATTCGTTACAGAGCACTCTTGATGAAAATCTATAAATTTTGATTCGATTTTCGAAAATATAAGAGCATCATGCCCTCCGTGCACTTTCTCTGCGTCACTGATATCAATTTTACAGCGATCGGATGTGTTTTAGCTGGGAGACGTGTTATCAGCAAACGCTGGCAACGCGGTAACCCCCACGCCACCCCTCATTCGCGACTGGCGTCAGAGGGGAGAACCGGCGAGCGCTGCAGCGCCTTGCCTAAAAACCTTTCTCACGAGAGAAGTAACTTTCCTAATTGATTAGACCCGATGATTTCTGAGTTAAAATAGCTAACTACTGATATTCGAAATATCACATACTATATCGAAACCTCTATAGTATACAGATATAGTATATAGATATCTGTAATAAGCGCCAAACCAAACCAAATAAAGACTAGATAGATTCAATACCTACTTTTGGCTGCAACACATATTATGTCTATTTTGAAAACTCCATAGTCATGAGCGAACGTTCTCATGTACTATGTATAAATGTTCATTTTTAGGCCCCGGTTAGGCCTCCAGGGATCCGGGTTCGATTCCCGGTCCGCCTGATAATTTTTCTTGTCGATAAAAATTTGAGTTTGTTAAATTTCACAAATAAAGACTGGTTGTGTTTTTCCGAAAACGCTAGAGTCGACCTTTTTATTTCCCCCTTCCAACCCGTTCCTCGCTCCCTTCTATTTCTCCTCCTTCTCCTCACGTCCGTGGATGACACCCCTCCTCGCCGAGACGGCCCATCGAACCCTGACACCGGACGAAGTCTGCCGACTCGCTTGCGCTCAGGCCTACGCCGCCCGCTGTACCGCCGAGAGCTTACCTGGGTGGACAACAGGACCGACAACCAGGTCAACAGGCAGACAGACGTCGAGGATCCCGCGGCCGATAACTCGCACCGTACAGGTCGAGCAAGGGACCCAGACCGACAGTCCGAGGCGAGCCCGCTATCCGCCGGCCCCGAACCAAGCAACGGAGAGGAAGGCCACCCAGCCTCCAAACTCATTCTCCGGGATCTTGCCCGCCGAACCACCGGTCGCAGCGGAAACGCTTCCGCCTATCCAGGTGCTCGTCAGGGCCAAAACCGCCAACGCAATCCGGCTATCGCCGACCACGCTACCCCCTGCCTATCCCACCGTACGCCGACGTCCGGGGTCCACAACACCGCCGAATCGCGGCCACTCCTCTCGTCCGGGCTCTCGCCAGAGCCTTGGGCAGACCACCTTCAGGTGCGGTCGTCCTGTCCCCGGCGAAGCTCCTGCCCGCCTACGAACCATACGTAGACTGCCGGGCTCCGAAACCCAAGCGCCGTAGCGTCCATATCCTGACGAACGAGGAGGTCGCGGCTCTCGCTCAACGCGGCGTTACCCGTCGCCGTTAAGGCACGGTATTTTTCCTGGCTGGTCTCTAGACCAGCCACACAAACCAACCCCAAAAAACACAACCGATCGCAAGTCTCCCGTTCAACAAACGGGCTGCGAAAATTCCAAGTGTATAATGCACCTTTCATTTCCCCTTAGGATTAGAATATTATCGCATTTCTTTTCTGTATATTCCCTATGTTAACTTGATAATATAAGGCAGAGAACCCAACAAGGTGGAGCCTGAAACCGAGAGAGACGTTGTGTCTTCTATAGGAAGCACTCACGCGGACTTTGTCCTACGGACTCTAGTTTCAGTTTCTACCGAGCTTGATAAATGGTAAGACGTGTTTGTAACCGAGTGACGAAGAATATAAAAGTATAGTCTGAAATAACTGTATAATTGTGTTTCATTTAGCCTGATTCTTCCAATACTTGATTCAGTAATCATCGCATTATCCTCAATTTCTCAAGTTCCAAGACGAAGATTACCGTTTTTTGCTATGGAATGTGTAGTCGTCCAGTCTGCGAATTTCATACGTCAAGGAGAATATTCCAAGTTGATGATGCATGCAAACAAAATTGAATTTGGAATTGCGGTAGAAGGAATTCAACCATATGTATTTTAAACTTCCGATTGTTGCGGTACATGAAAATATGTTCAATGGAAAGAGCGGCAAATTTCCAACAAAAATGAATCGAAAATTTTTCCGTAAGACTAATAACTTCTCGGGTATTCTAAAAAAAACGTTAAAATCGTGAAATAGCAAAAATGGCATGAAATTTAGCTGATAAAAATTATATTGAAGTGGCTACACGGAAAAAAATTAGAGCAGAGTTTTGCCAACGGGTAGGTAGAATATCTTCCCTTGCGTTCGGGAAGTGTTACTTCCAACTTCCGTAATAGCTCATTCTCTCGGTAGAGGCGCTAATCATATTTCGGGAGAGAGAGCCTCTACCGAGAGAATGAATTATTACGGAAGTTGGAAGTAACACTTGCCGAACGCAAGGGAAGATATTCTACCCCCCCCCGTTGGCAAAACTGTCTGCTCTAATTTTTTTCCGTGTACTGCCTTATTTTCACGGATACGAGCCATTGATGGTAGGGGAAAATGATCGGAAATTTGGAGCTACAAAACCACACATGGTATTTGTGAATCAGCTCATATATGATAACCAAACTGATTCGAGCCCCTCTCATCAACAAACCTTGGCGTCTTTCATGCTCTGACGCTGCTTCAGTTCGAATTCATTTTCCCAATCAATGCAGATTGGTTTGACCAAAGTCGTCATGGTTAACGGCGTCTTTAAATAAATCAGTGCAGTATCGTCTTCCTCAGATTTTCCAAGGCTTCTCCCGTATTGCGTTGTAATATCGATCCTCTTGATCGGAGACTTTTGAGCGTAGGGTCCCAGGGTGGAGTAGGTTCCAGAGAATTGGCCAGCAACTACTACGTAATCATGGGCGTTGACGGGTTTTTGTGAAGTTTCGTCGTAGAACCAGAAAGCTACTGTGGAGCGAAAACAATGGCATATATATAAGATGATACATAAATACCGTTAGCGTATTTAGTTGTTCTACAAATAAAAGCGACAATATAATTGAGCTGCACGTACGGGATAGGACGAGATTGGGACTGATCAAAGTACCCTTGAGGGTTATTGACGCAGATCCCGTCGAATCAATCTTGTATATTCTCACGAACCAGGGAAATCTGCCGTGGAGTACCTTGGATCCATTAGCGATTAACTGGGTTTCATCGGCAATTTCTGTTCCACATTCTAGAAGACAAAAACCGATAAGTATCAAAAAAAGGTAGTCGAGTTGCCCGAACCCATACGAAACGTTTCGCGGTTTGGCGAACAATTCTCCGACTCTTCCCAAACGTATATCCCGTCGACTACAAGTAAAACATGACACCAGAGTATCCAAGACAAACAGGCTTTCATGAAAACCGGAAACGCTGAATTACAGTAGCCTCCGCCTAACTTCCCATTTGAACGCATTCCCCTACATATTCACTCACATTTACACAAGCTCGTCCCCTTCAGCTCCGTAGCGTCTGAAGCGCTACACGCGCGCTCAAACTATGAACTTCTCCTATGCGCTGGATTGGACGGTGGGCGGAGTTATTGCGGTAGCGCGTTCAGAGAGGAAGCTCCGCGTAATTTCCCAATTCTAAGAATTTTTCGCTCCTTCAGCCCCGACGGCGGAAAGTTACGCAGAGGCTACTGAGAGGCGATCCCAAAATTGGACTTGAAACATTCTAACTTCATTCAGTTGCTGCTATTTTTATAACTCTAGATCTACGGAAGATCAATAATTTTATTGGTCGCAGATTATGTGACTATCGACTTTTCTCATCACGAGAAAGTTACTGAATACTTTCGAACAACTCACCTACTACTTTGATGTCCACCATTTCCGTACTGCTAGTGTACTCATTGACAGCTTCGCAGCGGTATCGCCCCGTATCATTGTTATCAGCAGCAGGAATAATCAGCTCGTTCGCTATTGGGAATATCATATGTTGGCCTTATTCTGGTGCATATACTTACAATACATACCGATTAGGAATACATCACTACCCACCGGAGATCCTTATCCTGTTGCTTGCTCGAATGCGTGTATCATCCTTGTACCAGAGTACTTTCGGGGATGAATAACCATCAACGTCGCAAGATATTCTGAGCTCACGACCTTTGGGGAATAGGCCCTTCCTCGCTGCTATGGTCACTTTGATAGGTGCTAGAAATGAGAATGTGGTCAAATGAGCGTGATGTTAAAACATAAGAATCGTTGTTAGACGTTGGGGTTCTATCTCGCTTTTATGTGTTGGCACACGACTGGGGGGATGGTTACTAAGTTGGACGTAGTGATCCGTAGAGTGAATTCGACTCGGTTTGTATAACCAAGATCTTCGATGTGTTGGTTGTATTGGCCGATGAGTGAATTGGAGGTGGTATGTTCGATGAATGAACAGTGGCGTAGCTAGGTGGTCAAGGGCCCCGGTGCAGGAAAAAAAATGCCCCCCTCCCCCCCCCCCTCCCCCCCCACCCCACCCCGCGCTCTATGTGGCTAGAGCCCATATGGCCATTTTCTCTGGCGCAGTTTAGACTCAATCAATTTTTTAAGTATATAGTTTTGTCATAGGATGAACTGAGCTTAGAATTCGAATAACGTTAGAAAAAAAGGGGGTTAAAGGGATAAGATAAGGATGCAGTGACGTCACCCTAGCTGGATGAGTCAGCTATATGATAAAAATGTGTAGAATTACTATGTGATCAACAAATTAAAACAATGATACATAAACAACAATGTAGATGAGAATATAAAATTATTACACAGATGAGCTCAACAGACAGAATAACAAAGATTTGTCATTAAAATTTCCCGTCCAATTTACAATCTCTTACGTGCTTTAATTTTTGCAAATTCGTCGATCACTTCACTCAACTCCAAGTTTGATGCCGCCTTGTTTTCAATTGCAATCAATGATAAATGTCGGAGTCGATCTTGTCCCACACTGTTTCTTAAATAATTTTTTATAATCTTTTTTTATAACCTACACATTTTTATTCATAACTCTCGCGTGAATGTTTTATATTGTTATTAGATTGAATGATTCAAAACCATGATTATTGAGCGATGTTTATCAAATATCTTTAAAAAAAAAAACTCTCGAGAGTAGCTTCAGGGTTCACCAGCTTCGGAGCTGCCCGAGCTTAGGGGCCCCCAGAGCTTGGGGGCCCCGGGGCACTGCCCCATCTTGCCCTATGATAGCTACGCCACTGTGAATGAAGAATGAATGATGAAGTGAGGGACTGGAATTCGGGTTCGAAAAAGTGTAAAAGAATTGTGGAGTGCTATTGGAAATGTAGGTCATATTTAAAACGTCATACTGTTAACGTTTCGGCTCACGTAGGACCCTCCTCAGAATGAAATTTTTCTCAAATTTCTGTTTAAAGATACAGAACCCAGAATAAGACTGACATACAACAAAATATGGAAAAAAAAAATTGGGACAAAAAATGAAAAAAAAAAAAAAAAAAAAAACCACAACCTTGTATTGTGTCCTGGCATTGTAGTGAAGTTGCTACCTCGACAGCTGAATTATTACCTTCCCAAGTAGCAATTTCGGAAGTAATGTAACAAGGATGTAATGGCTAGATAAGTACAAATCTGGTACTTTGACATCGCAGGGACGTCACCGAAAAACCGTACCCGAGCCGGGTTTTTCAGCGGCAGCGCGCGCCGTCGCTTATAAATAAATCGTTTCAACATATTTTTAATCGGTTCTCCATCCTATTTATTGAACGATTTTGAAGAGAATTGATCAAGGAATACGCCTATATTTTTCTTGAGAATTTTATCGCGTGGTTCTTGCTTTGAAAATCACGTTTGAATAATATATTTGTTTACAACAAATAAGATTATTTGTTACCGCAGAATTAAATGAATATATAATAGTAGAGTCATTCAGCAGCTTTGAAATAGTTCTTAAATGAAGTCTTCAGGATGAATACAATCAAAGATATGATCGTTTGAAGGGAAGTATGTATTAGATTTCTGGCTCTTTTTCCTGAATTTCACCCCCGTGTAACTTGGAAAAAAGGAGGCGAAAAAAAAAATTGTTTGATTCATTTATTTGTTCCATAGAACCAGTAACAAAAATTATAGCGAAATCGGTAACATCGAGGTCCGAAAGCTGTCCGGTTTGACATGGAATTACTCACCTGGAGTTAATATGTTTTGTTGAACAAGCTTGGCGGATAATCGTTCCAACGTAGTACATCATAGATAGGCGACAAGTTTTTCTCGTGAAAATCTGAGTTAGACAATTTGATACCACTGTCAACTGAGTTGATAATAGTGCCAATCTTATAAGACCTAGGATGGTGAGATTAGGAGTTTAAATATCTTCGCGACTAGGATTTTCCGTGGTACTAATCGGTTTTAACAGCTGAACCATCATGGATCACAAAAATCCCCAAAAATTTGGGGTCTCAGCTAACGAATACGTAGGACTGTTAGTAAAGGAGACAATAATCCGTAGAGAACTTTTTTATGAAACTTCAGTAATCAATGAGTTCGCGGGGCACACTATTATGTATGATTTTAGACCTATTGATATCTTTACTAATGTATTTATTTTCAAACCGAGGCGCGGCGCGGATAGTTCATTGACCTTCTGTTGCAATGTACTCGCCAAGTCAAATCTTACAATTTCATTAGTATTATTGTCAAAAAGTTGTTCTTACATTTTTTGGATGTATAATGGTCTAGGGATCGTCACACACGGAGAAAAAATTGCGCACACCGCGCTCGCACCATCTTTTTCTAGCGGTACGGTCGCACACTAACAAATACGAGCGCCCCAACATAGCACTTTGAGAGCCCGAATGTCTAACTCATTATGGCATGCGGCCGTCGCATCGATTCTGCGCGCTAGGTCATCGCAGAGAGTAAGTTGGCGCGCTCGAGCTGAGACACAGACGTTCTCGCACATTAGAGGGCCCTACATTACCATAGTCGTGAGATTACTTGCTTCGCACTCTGCGAGCTGGGCGCGCGCACAAAGCTTCGACTCCAGTCATCAGACTTTTGCGACTACGGTGCTCTCATGTGCGAGCACCTAACACGCAAAATTTTCTCCGTGCAGTGGTGCAACCTTTGTCTGCTCTGAGGCACATAATATCTGGATGATTCTTACGGAAGCGTTGTGTTTTAGAAACTTCCTTTCCTAAAAGCATGTATCTGAACCGATTAGTCGGAATGTTCTTGAAACCCATAAGTTTGTTGGTAAATTCTGACTTATCCTGATTCATGAATTCGTGAGGTATAACCGAGATATCAGCCTCGAAGTTGAAAATTCAATTATTAGTGGGAATTCAATTATTATCAAAGGCGAGGCCAAACTCAGGACCTATAGTAGTACGACTTCATAGAGATTATCAGGAATACCAAAACCAGTTAGGTTAACCAACCAATTTTCCAGAAGATTGAGAGGTAGTAATTTCATTTCTTCCAGCAGCCATAAGACCCGCAGATTTTTTTATACAGGCCCTTTGATGTTTCTCAAACGAAAACTTTAGTTTCATAGATTGAGATTTGAAAAATTTGTTCTCTAAATTTTCTTTTAACGCACCTTTTAAGTCGGTCGTTAGTGTAGCTGAATCTTTTTTCAGTTTAACAATGCTAGCGTGGGCGTCACTGATCACCAGATTCAGTAGAAACAATAAAAATTTGGATAAAGATTGCTTGACTTTGGTTCTTAACCCTGACAAATTGAACACAGTTTTGTTAGAGATTAACTTTTGGAATCTCGAACGCGGAAGCATGATTTCTTCTCGTACGCAACTGAGAAGGAAGATACGATGGACGATAATTATTCATATTCGAAACTTCCTCTGCCGACGTCGTCCAGCGGATTGTTGGCCACATCTTTCCCATGTGAAGGTGCGATGTTGTGGAGGAACCCATTTTTCCGAGTTGAATCTCGAGATGGACGAGTGAAGAGCCAATTGTCTTGACAATTTTACTTGATGAATTGTGAAGTGTTATTAATAATGCAGGTCTCATTTAAAACGTTACGGAGTGGACGTGGAAATGTGAAAGATTGAGATTGACTGAAGAGTGAGAAAATGGTACAGGATTCGAAAAAGGTAAGCTCGGTATTTGGAGGGGATCTCGGATGGGTCGCAGATCCGGTGTCAACGTGTGCAACTGATACAATTTCGCTGGGAATTATGGATCACGTCAAGTTAATGATGAAATGTCTACCAGGTAGAAAGTAGAAAGAAAGTATCAGGTGACCATCAGCACAGGTGGAGTTAAAACGCGACATTAGGTTCAGTAGTTTTCGATAAACTTGATGTGTGCTCACATTTTCCAAACAGCAATGCATGGAAATGGAATTGAAAGACTGCGAATCGATGTGATATTTGAAACAATCTGTCATTATTTGTCGTGAGGAATTATGGAGTCGCATTGAATGGATCGTTCGCTCTGTGATCCTTCCAATCATAATTATTTCGGAACCACGGATGATAGTTATATAGTGATCGAAAATGCGTTACTAGGACCAAACCGCAAAGCTATCAATGACCTAAAGTCCAGTATTGACTACAGAGTATGAATTTCAATGTCATCGCAAAGTTGTGGAAGAATGTTGACCAACTTACCGGCTACTTTGACGTCTACAGTCTCGGCGCTGCTAGTGAACTTATTGGCGGCTTCGCAGCGATACTTTCCAGCATCATTCTCCTCAGCAGTGGAAATAATCAGCTTGTTTGCTATCGCAATCGTGACAGGTTAGCATTAGTTCTAGTTGGTATTTTCATTCATAGTCATTTGATGTTCACCACTTACCAACAATATTTATCCTCCTGTTTCCCTCAATATAATTGTCATTCTTGTACCACCGTACCGTTGGGGTCGGGTAGCCATCGGTGTTGCAAGCTATGCTGATTTCACTACCTTTAGGAAACGGTCCGTCGTTCAGTGCCATTTTGACTTTCACTGGCACTAGGCATACGAATCAAGAACTCTAATTATATCAGCAGAATTGAACATGGTCCTACATTAATTGTCTGCCTCAAGTTTCTCTAAATATGATCGTCTATTTGGCTGAGAAATATCAATACTGGTACAGCATGGAAATCTATAATTTTGTACGGACTATGTGACCATCGACTTTTCTTATCATGAGAAAGTTACGGAATACTTTCGAACAACTCACCTGCCACTTCGATGTCTACAATTCCGACACTACTAGTGTACTCATTGGCAGCTTCGCAGCGGTATCTTCCTGTATCATTGTTATCAGCAGCAGAAACCATCAGCTCGTTTGCTATTGGGATGTCATACATAGGCATCAGTATGGTGCATAAACACAATTCGTACCGGTTACATCAGTACTCACCAGAAATCCGTATCCTGTTGCTTGCTCGAATGCGTGTATCATCCTTGTACCAGAATACATTCGGGGTTGGATAACCATCAACGTGGCAAGATATGCTGAATTGACTACCCTTGAGGAATGGGCCCTTTCTCGCTGCTATAGTCACTTTGATAGGTGCTGGAAATGCGAATGTTGTCGAATGACTGTGATGTCACAACGAAACAAACGTTGCGACACGATTGGGTTCGGTTTCGCTCTTATATGTCGGCACACAACCAAGGGAAGGTGACGGAGTTAGACGTAGTAATCCGTAGACTGAATAAGACTCAGTTTGTAGTATCAAGATCGTCATTGGGTTGATTGTATTGGTTGATGGGTGAGTTAGAGGTGATTTGTATGACGATTAGAAAATAAATAATGAAGTGAGGAATTGTAATTTGGGTTCAGAGAGGTGTTAAAATCAAAGGTGGATATTGTAGAGATAACGGAAAAAAGTACGAAATATTGAGGTTGACTGAAGAGTAGGTGAAGTTGATGACGAATTGTCTGGCATGTAGGAAGTAGCTGATCAGGTGACTATAGTAGCTAGAGTTGAGACGTAACATGAGAATCAGTAGTTTTGACTAACTTACCAGCTACTTTGACGTCTACAGTCTCGGCGCTGCTAGTGAACTTATTGGCGGCTTCGCAGCGATACTTTCCAGCATCGTTCTCCTCAGCAGTGGAAATAATCAGCTTGTTTGCTATCGCAATCGTGACATGTTAGCATAAGTTCCAGTTGTATTTTCATTTATAGTCATCACAGTAGATGCAGACAGTACAGTCAGACAGTACAGTCTGATGTTCACCACTCACCAACAATATTTATCCTCTTGTTTCTCTCAATATGATTGTCATTCTTGTACCACCGTACCGTTGGGGTCGGGTAGCCATCGATGTTGCAAGCTATGCTGATTTCACTACCTTTAGGAAACGGGCCGTCGTTCACTGCCATTTTGACTTTCACTGGCACTAGGCATACGAATCAAGAAGTCTATTATTATCAGCAGACTTAAAAATAGTCCTACATTAATTATGCGCTTGAAGTTTCTTGGAATATGATCGTCTATTTGGCTGAGAAATATTAACAATTTTTTACGTATTATGTGACTATCGCCTTTTTTTATCGTGAGAAAATTACTGAAGACTTCTGAGCAACTCACCGGCCACTTTGACGTCCACAGTCTCGGCGCTGCTAGTGTACTCATTGGCGGCTTCGCAGCGATACTTTCCAGCATCATTCTCCTCAGCAGTGGAAATGATCAGCTTGTTTGCTATCGCAATCGTGACATGTTAGCATTAGTTCTAGTTGTATTTTCATTTATAGTCATCACAGTGTACATGCAGACAGTACAGTCTGATGTTCACCACTCACCAACAATATTTATCCTTTTGTTTCCCTCAATATGATTGTCATTCTTGTACCACCGTACCGTTGGGGTCGGGTAGCCATCGGTGTTGCAAGCTATGCTGATTTCACTACCTTTGGGAAACGGGCCGTCGTTCAGTGTCATTTTGACTTTCACTGGCACTAGGCATACGAATCAAGAACTCTATTAGTATCAGCAGACTTGAAGATGGTCCTACATTAATTGTGCGCTTATAGTTTCTCCAAATATGATCGTCTATTTGGCTGAGAAATATCAATACAGGTACAGCATGAAAATCTATAATTTTGTACGGATTATGTGACCATCGACTTTTCTTATCATGAGAAAGTGACGGAATACTTTCGAACAACTCACCTGCCACTTCGATGTCCACAATTCCGGCACTACTAGTGTACTCATTGGCAGCTTCGCAGCGGTATCTTCCCGTATCATTGTTATCAGCAGCAGAAACCATCAGTTCGTTTGCTATTGGGATGTCATACATTGGCATCAGTATGGTGCATAATCACAATTCGTACCGGTTACACCAGTACTCACCAGAAATCCGTATCCTGTTGCTTGCTCGAATGCGTGTATCATCCTTGTACCAGAATACATTCGGGGTTGGATAACCATCAACGTGGCAAGATATGCTGAATTGACTACCCTTGAGGAATGGGCCCTTTCTCGCTGCTATAGTCACTTTGATAGGTGCTGGAAATACGAATGTAGTCGAATGACTGTGATGTCACAACGAAACAAACGTTGCGACACGATTGGGTTTGATTTCGCTCTTATATGTCGGCACCGATCGGCACACAACTAAGGAAAGGTGACGGAGTTGGACGTAGTAATCCGTAGACTGAATAAGACTCAGTTTGTAGTATCTAGATCGTCATTGGGTTGATTGTATTGGATGATGAGTGAGTTGGAGGTGATTTGTTTGATGATTAAAAAATAAATAATGAAGTGAGGAATTGTAATTTGGGTTCAGAGAGGTGTTGAAATCGAAGGTGGATATTGTAGAGATAGAGAAAAAAAAAAGAAGTACAAAATATTGAGGTTGACTGAAGAGTAGGTGAAGTTGATGACGAATTGTCTGGCATGTAGGAAGTAGCTGATCAGGTGACTATAGTAGCTAGAGTTGAGACGTAACATGAGAATCAGTAGTTTCGAATAACTCACCAGCCACTTTGATGTCCACAGTCTCGGCGCTGCTAGTGTACTCATTGGCGGCTTCGCAGCGATACTTTCCAGCATCATTCTCCTCAGCAGTGGAAATAATCAGCTTGTTTGCTATCGCAATCGTGACATGTTAGCATTAGTTCTAGTTGGTATTTTCATTTATAGTCATTTGATGTTCATCACTCACCAACAATATTTATCCTCTTGTTTCTCTCAATATGATTGTCATTCTTGTACCACTGTATCGTTGGGGTCGGGTAGCCATCGGTGTTGCAAGCTATGCTGATTTCACTACCTTTGGGAAACGGGCCGTCATCCACCGCAATTCTCACCTTGACCGGCACTGAAATAGTATATTGTGCAACTAGGGGGGCGGGTGGGGGGGGGGGGGGGGGGGGGGGGCATTTCTAGCGAGGGTGAGACGTTTACACGAGTAGTGGGCGCCGAAGGTGCCCGAGACGATGACGAGTGCTATAAACTTCTCGCCCGAGGTAGAAATGGCCACCACCACCCCCCCCCCCCCCCCTCCCCCCCCGCCCCAGTCGCACACTGTATTTTTCATAATAATGGCTCGAAATAGTCCTTCTTTGTTGCGCGTCGATCGGAAGAGGGATATTATATATATATGGGGCATTCCAAGTGAAATCAGGGAGTGATCCCCCTCACCCCCTACGATTTTGAGCTGTTGTTTGTATTTCACTTCTATGTAACCCCAAATGAGTCCTGAATTTTTTTCGGATTTTTCCTCCCCCTCCTTGTCATCCTGCCATGCGTCTTTATTCGTTGATGCAAGAGAAAACAGAAACACCAGTTTTAAACGAATTTTTTTTTTTCCACAAATTTTTCATCTAAAAACATTAATTTCTGTCATAATTAGAATATGGGCTGAAGCCTGCTGATATCCTTTTTCAATGATTTTCATTGTACAATAATCCAAAATTCGCAAAATTTCGAATAAAATTGATCATACTTGTAATAAAAAAAAAAAAAAAGAAAACAAAACATATCTTGCTAAAATTTGATATTTTGCTCAGTTAATAAGTCAATCATGGTGATTTTTTTTAGGTCATTATTAAGCTAAGCAAGATATCAAATTTTAGCAAGATATGTTTTGTTTTTCTTTTTTTTTTTTATTACAGGTATGATCATTTTTATTCGAAATTTTGCGAATTTTGGATTTTTGTAAAATGAAAATCATTGAAAAAGGATATCAGCAGGCTTCAGCCCATATTCTAATTATGACAGAAATTAATGTTTTTAGATGACAAATTTATGAAAAAAAAAAATTCGTCTAAAACTGGTGTTTCTGTTTTCTCTTGCATCAACGAATACAGACGCATGGCAGGATGACAAGGGGATGAAAAATGGGGGAGGAAAAATTCGAAAAAAATTCAGGGCTCATTTGGGGTCACATAGAATTGAAATAAAAACGACAGCTCAAAATCGTAGAGGGTGATGGAGATCACTCCCTGATTTCACTTGGAAAGCCCCATATATCTCTCTATATTATAAAGATATATCGCCGCCGCCGCCGCCGCCGCCGCCGCCGTGTCAGACTTTCCATGGCCTCCTCGACCCCGCTCGCTACCCCCCCCCCCCCCCCGCCCCCCTTTCCATGGCCTCTTCGACCCCGCTCGGCTCTTTTCGCCCCTCCCCTCCCCCTAATCCTTAGGATGGGTTAGGTCGTGTCAGGTTAGGTTAGGTTGCCTTGGTCAGGATAGAGTAGGTTAGGTTGGTAACCTAACCTAACCTGACCTAACCTTTGAGGTGTTAGGTAATCTAACCTAACTCGGCTAGGTTAGGTCAGGTCAGGTTGGGTTAGATTGCCATGGTCAGGATAGAGTGGGTTAGGTCAGGTTAGGTTGGGTTACCTTGGTCAGGATAGAGTAGGTTAGGTTAGTAACCTAACCTAACCTTACCTGACCTGACCTTTGAGGTGTAAGGTAACCTAACCTAACTAGGCTAGGTTAGGTCAGGTCAGGTTGGGTTAGATTGCCATGGTCAGGATAGAGTGGGTTAGGTCAGGTTAGGTTGGGTTGCCTTGGTCAGGATAGAGTGGGTTAGGTTGGTAACCTAACCTAACCTTACCTGACCTTTGAGGTGTAAGGTAACCTAACCTAACTAGGCTAGATTAGGTCAGGTCAGGTTGGGTTAGGTTGCCATGGTCAGGATAGAGTGGGCTAGGTTAGGTTAGGATGGGTTAGGTTGTGTCGGGTTAGGTTAGGTTGTCTTGGTTAGGATGGAGTAGGTTAGCTTGGTAACCTAACCTAACCTTACCTAACCTTACCTAACCTGACCTTTGAGGTGAGGTTAGTTCAGGTCAGGTTGGGTTAGGTTGCCTTGGTCAGGATAGAGTATGTTAGGCTGGTAACCTAACCTAACCTAACCTAACCGTACCTGACCCCTATCCTTACCTGACCTGACCTTTGAGGTGAGGTTAGGTTAGGTCAGGTTGGGTTAGGTTGCCATGGTCAGGATAGAGTGCGTTGGGTTGGGTCGGGTTAGGTTAGCTAAGGTTAGGTAATCCAACCTAACCTTTGTCAGTATCCCAGCGATCTCGGCTCCGCTCGGCTTTTGTTTATCCTTCCCCCCCTTACCTCTTGCCCTAGGCCTTCTCGACCCCGCTCAGCTGTTTTTGCCCCATCCCCCCCGCCCATTCGGCTTCCCTATCGAAAACTATCCTGGATAGCCGAAGATAGCCGAGGACAGCCGAGGAGAGCCAAGGGGAGCTGAACCCGGTCCTCCCCTCGGTCCGAGGGCCCAGGAAAGGGAAAGGGGGAAGCAGAGCCGAGGAGAGTCGAAGAGAACCGAAGAGAGCCGAGGATGGCCGAAGACAGCCGAAGATAGCCGAGGATAGCCGAAGATAGCCGAAGATAGTCGAGGATAGCCGAGGAGAGCCAAGGGGAGCCGAACCCGGTCCTCCCCTCGGTCCAAGGGCCCAGGAAAGGGAAAGGGGGAAGCAGAGCCAAGGCGCCGAGGAGAGCCGAAGAGAACCGGACAGAGCGGAGGATAGCCGAAGATAGCCGGGGATGGCCGAGGATGGCCGAGGATAGCCGAAGATAGCCGAGGATAGCCGAAGATAGCCGAGGATAACCGAAGATAGCCGTGGATAGCCGAGGATAGCCGAGGAGACCACAAAATGTCTGACACGGCGGCGGCGATATATCCTAATAATCTTTACACACGACTTCAAGAGATACGAATCCGAGGACCTGGACTACGAGAAATACTCAGTGAATGACCTGGACAACGAGAACTACGAAGCCGAAGACCTGGACACTGGAAATACTTAGCGAAAGACTTGGACAACGAGGAATACGAAACGAAGGACCTGGGCAACGAGAACTACGTGGCCGAGGACCTGGACTACGAGATATACTCACTGAACGACCTGGACAACGAGAACTACGAAGCCGAGGACCTGGACTACTAGAAATACTTGGCAAATGACCTGGACAACGAGGAATACGAAGAACATAAAATCCACGGATTATTTGAATTTTAGACACAACTGATACAAATTAGAATATGGGGGGTTGGCGCGCGTAGCGCGCAGGGGGGCGCAGCCCCCCTAGTATATAATATATATATATATAATATATATATTAGGGTGGTTCATTTTTTTTTTTCTCTTTTTTCATGGGCACTTGAAGAAAGTTATGAGGAATCCTGAAAAAAAAAATCTGTGTAAAAAATTAACAACATTGGAAAATATTTAGAGGTCGCTACCGGCGATTGAAATAATTCAATTGGACAAGTGGAATATAAGTCGTAAGGAATCTTCAAAACAGTTTGACTATTTGATAAATATATCCAGCTTACTCTCCGTGACAAATATATGACTTGGAATTATTCACTTTGTCTTCTACTCACATGGGGAAGATTTTATTTTACTTTATTTTTTTGTTTTATTTTATTTTTTTTTTTTCGCTCTCCTCCATCAATTCTGAATGATGAATCGAAAATGATCGTTATTTCCTTTATGCCTCGGTAGCGACCTCTAAACATTGTCCAATGTTGTCAAGTTTTTACACAGATTTTTTTTTTTTTTTGATTCCTCATAACTTCATTCGTGTGCCCATGGAAAACAAGAAAAAAAAAATGAACTACCCTAATATATATATATAAATATGGGCGGGAGGAAAAGTACTTTTCTCCCGCTCAGTGGATATTCCGGATTCACGTTCGACACAAGCGATTTTCCCCACGCCCGACAAGCATGAAAGAAGGCCCATTTCATGCAAGTATTATGAAAATAATTTTTCACAATACGTGCGTGAAATGAACCTTCTTTCATGCTTCTCAGGCGCGGGGGAAGTCACGTATTTCGAATGTGAGTCCGGAATATCCACTCAGCGGGAGGGAATGGTATATTGTGCACCAACGGAGCAAATACCATTTTCACCACACCTGTACGGAAAGTACGACTTTCGGCCCATCGCGTGAGCGGGAAGTCGTACTTTCCGATGCTAGGGGGTGGTGAAAAATAGTATACCTCACACGGGAGTGAAAAAGGCCATTCCAAACTGCGTTTTTGCCACCCTCGCCTTCGGCTCGGGTGTCAATCTCACACGTAGTTTGGGTTAGCCTACTTTACCTCCCTAGGTGAGTAATATGCTATTATACAACGCAAGCATGTTTCACGCGTTTTTCATGCTCGATCTCGGTACACAAAGTAGGCGTTTTAGCGACAGCTGAGCCGGTTTGCGAATGCGCATGCGCAGAGTTTACTTTTAGCTCCAAGTAGCAAAATGAAGCGACTTTTATATTCTAGGAGTTGAAAGTCTTCTCTGACGTACGCGGTGTTACGCGTACTAACGCGTTGTTATGCGTTGCTATGCGTGTATGTAGTCCGTCGACTTTGTGTACCGCATCGAGCATGAACTTTTAAAACATACTTTTGTTGTATAAAATATCGTGTTCACTAAGGAGGCGAAGGTCTTTTACGCCGAGCGTTAAAAGACCTTCTTTGCCTCCTTGGTACACAATATACAATTCTGAAGGTCCATAAGTATATGAGCAGTGCCAAATATTGTTCAACATTTATCGACGTAGCTCACAGTTCTATGATTAGTCTCGGATCATGGACGTGTTCTGAAGACAGTCACGTAGCAAGCGTACAGCTACCTTTTACATCATAAAGAAGTAACTAAATACGTTCGAATGACTTACCAATCACTTTGATGTCTACAGTATGTGCCCCGCTCTTGTGTTTATTGGCTGTTTCGCAGCGATATTTGCCCGCGTCATTTTTGTTCGCCTTCGGAATGATTAGTTCGTTGCCTTCTGAATATGTGGAACATTGATTTTAGTCTGATTCGATATTCTTTTTTTTTTGTCTCGATCAATACAAACCAGATATGTTGATCCTATCATTGGTCTGGATAAGCTCGTAGTCCTTGTACCACAGTATTCTCGAAGCCGGATAGCCGACAACGTAACAAGCTATACTGATCTTACCTCCTTCGATTATCAGTTCTTTGGCCACTGTTACGTTCATTTCGACTGCTTTACCACAGATTTCTAATTCAGTAAAAAAGGTACATGAGATGAGTTGGGGAGATGACCATAGACATAGATACTGGCACTATTCAATAATTTAACTTCAGAGAATTCAACTCCGAATTTTGGTCAACGGCAACAAATATACATACCCTTCTCATATTCGGGTCGCTCACACACAAAAGCGTAGGGTTGGTTGCAGCTAATGCCGTGCAACTGGCCGCTACTGTCAATGGATTCACAATTTTCACCTTTTCTTTTGGCAATGGATGGTTCATTCCAACGCCGCTCACTGTAGACTGCCGATTCTAAGTTTCCATCTTGAAAAGTCGGGTACTGAACGTCAACGATACGATCGTGGAACCCAACGAGGGCATAATCTGAATTGTACGAGCCGGTATGTGGAAGCGATAACGTAAAGAGGGCGAAAATGATTCGTGATTCCTGTTCAGAGTCGATAATGGCCAAGTCACCTCCTTCCTCTTGGCAAATTGACCGAGCAGTATCCGATGTTTCCGCTTGACTGTATACCTTGTGGTAGCCTATACCAGCCTTGAATCTGTAACGGATAAAAGGCGTTTCAAAACAGGAATGCAGCGATGTAGTTTTTCCAATGAAATATGGGCGCAGCCGAGGGGACTCATGGGATACAGTGTACATCAAAACGTATGGGAGTTTGACCCTTTACACGTGTAATGTACGATCCCAGTTTCAATGCTCAATATTGAGTTAAAAATGTTCAGATTTTAGTTGCATGCCTGTAGGGGCAGGTGGGGCAAAACCGGCCACCGAAAAACAAAGGTGAAATCGTATTTTAGCGTTTAGGCGAGTGAGATAAAAAAACTCTATCTACCGTATCTTTGCTGAGAACCATAAAATACCGGGACAATGGGGCGAAACCAGCCACTCAAAAATAAAATGATACAAATACATAGAAATAATACAAATGTTATCTAACAAAGAATAGAAAAATCAATCTAATGAAAGAAAGAATAGAAAAATGTCAGAGACTAATTGTGTTCAGTAAATTCACACGCGGATCCTCATACCGAATCTCACGATTGCTGTAAAAAATTAAAACTTGCAAGATCAAAAATGATCACCCAAGATCACGTTATGGGAAGTCTATCCCAAAGAAAACAATACCATTAACTGAACCTCGATCGGATCAAAAAACGTAGTAAAACTCCAAACCCGCTCATAGAAATGAATTAAGAAACTTCTGACTCTGACGAGGGAGAAATTATGTTTGAATACAGACACCCACAACATGCACGCAGAAGAAGCAGTGTCCTTGAGGATGAATATTAATAAATTAATGATTATTATTGTTAAACTAACAGGGAAGGTGTACCGATCTCTCACCCATCGTACCTTCAGCAGTGATTATTCTATTTGGCATTTTCTAATATTAATTGAGCAACAACTACACTTAAGATAATACTGTTTAGTTAATTAATACACTTCAAACTTCTTCCGCCTGGACAATGGATAATCCGTACATGTACAGTTTCACACCACACCCATTTCATTTCATGACCTAAGTATTTTTTCCTTTTCTTCCTGAGTATTTCCTAATCTTCGCATCCCTCATGCAACGAACCATTTCCGCTCTTCTTACTCAAAATCCATAAAATAAACGACTTGTCCTTCTACCTACGATTACATGTATTTCCGTTTCTCAGTTCGCACCCTTAAATTCATTGGTGCCCTTCCAGGCTCTAACCCAAAGACACCACCCACTCACTCCTACCACCCTTTCCAAAACCCACATTCTTATCTTCGCCGATATTTCCAGACACGTAGGTACAATTCAGCTTGTCAACCAAATACTAATATTATAAAAGATCGAACAAAACATGTTACAACTTATGCTCAGTTTTAATTCATGAAAAATGATATTTTTCCTAACTCAGTGTGCAAAATTCGATTTTGCGCACGCAAATGAGTGTGCAAAATAGTACTTTCCCGCACTAGTGCGCAAAATAAATATAATTGAAACGCAACACCTTTTCTTTGTGTATTGTAACGTTGAATGAAAGAGAGAGAATTCAAGGTGCGGGAAGATAGAGCTGGTAAACGTAAATAAACAGGATCGGCATCGTTACCAATTCTTTTAAGCGGACACTTCATCCATCTTATATACAATAATTTGTATATACTTGAAAATTTAATATTTCATACAAGATACCAATGTTGTAGAATTTTGCGTAGCTCGTTAGGAAATAGTATATTGTGTATCTAGGGGGGGAAAATGGCCATTTCGAGCGAGGGTGAGACGTTTTTAGCGCGAATCGTAGTAGAGGGCGCCGAAGGCGCCCGAGACAAAGACGAGTGCTAAAAACGTCCCACCCGAGGTATAAATGGCCATCCCCCCCTAGATGCACACTGTACTTTTTATAATAAGGGCACGATATGGGCCTTCTTTGATGCGCGTCGATCGGATGGGGAATGGCGCGTGTTGAGTCGTGTACCACACACTTATAGATGTTTGAATTAAATAAAAATTGAAAAAAAAAAAAAATTAAAAAAAAAAAAAAAAATTAAAAAAAAAAAAAAATTATTAATAATTAATAATAATTTATTTATAAAAAAAGAAAGATCCAAGATTTGTCGTTGGAGCGGGAGGGATTGTACATTCCCTCCCGCTGATGAAGAACAGCGGGAGGGAATGTATATTCCCTCCCGCTGTTGGATATTCGGTACTCACGGTCGAAACACGTGATTTCCCCCCCTCTCGACAAGCATGAAAGAAGGCCCATTTCATGCCCGTGTTATGAAATAGTAGATTACGATACGAGTGCGCGAAGTACGTGATTCTCGCACGAGTGTAGCTTGTTGCCCGAGCGAAGCGAGGGTGACAAAAACACGAGTGTGAGGATCACGTACGCGCTCGTGTGTCGTATACTATTTTATATAACTCAGTGTGCGAATTTAGATTTCGAAAAATTCTTTACATCAGTAACCGAAAACCGGTTGAGAATGTGAATACTGTATTTTCGACAATATTCTACAGATACACTATTTACAGTGTGCGCAGCAAATCATTCTCTACACTCAGTGCGCGAATGTATAATATACTACAGATACATTCGCGCAATGAGTGCGTGAATGTATCTACTCAGCACACCGCGCGCCACAGTGTGTGAATCGGGCACTTTGCACACCACCAACAGACATGAGAAATCGAGTTTCGCACACTGAGTTATAAAAAATATCGTATGAAACTCGTGCGTAAAATTTTTACGCACTTGTTGCATGATATATTATTATGTTCAAACATCGTGTGCATTCCTTCGTAGTCTATTACAGGTGAACGATTTGAGTACTCAATCAAATTACCAATTAATGTTATACTTATAACTTATAGTTATCGTCCAATTTATACTTGGTATTAGTTTTTCAATTAGGGTAAGGTTGCTATCGATGGACCCCCTAAGCAAAATTGGTCATAAAAAGTACATTTTCATGTCAAACATGAAAAATCAATGGTGGATCTTTTCATTGAAACCTTTCCTACAAAGCGTTCACATGTAGAAAAATTTATCGTTAATTGTCGACTCAGCAAAACCGATTTTGTATTTTTTGCATTTAGTCCATCCATGGCAACCCTTCTCCATGAATGGACCACTCGGTTTCCTTCGTTGGACCACCTAAATAATGAACTTAAAACAGTTCAATGACTTGATATTATTGGTGTCAATAATGGATGGATGAACTATGGGTTAGATCTTTATGTAAACAGCAGTCTAAAAAGTTATTTCATACAAAATCGCATTTATATTAGTACGTTATCTAATCTTGGATATCAGTTTGAAAGTATAAAATAAAATTTTTTGATTTTATGCATCTTTGCATAACAAAACAATATCTTATACCTAGATTCATTGATAACTAGGTAAAAATATTTCTGTATATACCTATTCTTTTTTTTCAATTATTGTAGACTATCTGCCATTATAGATTCCCGGGAAAAAATGGGTCGTATATGAGCATATATGTTCATGTATGATCATACATGAGCTCAGATATGATCATACATGATTATACATGAGCTTAGATATGATCATACATGATCATGCATGAGCTCAGATATGATCGTACATGGTCATATATGATCGGATCTAAAGCTGTAGTGAAGGATTATCATTAAAAAAATACTCAGATATGATCATATCTATTCATGTATGTCTATATATGAGCTCATATATGACGTCATGTATGATCATATCTGCAGCTGTATACGGAAAAAATGCTCAGATATGATCACATCTGTTCATGTATGATTAACGTATGAGCTCATGTATGATCATGCATGAGCATATCTGCAGCTGTATACGGGAAAAATGCTCAGATATGATCATATCTATCCATATATGATTATATATGAGCTCATATATGACGTTATGTATGATCATGCATGATTATGTATGAAAATATCTGCAGCTGTATATACGGAAAAAATGCCCAGATATGATCATATCTATTGAGAAAAAAATGAATTAAAAAAATATATATATAACGTATAAATTTAACTGTTATACATACGAATAGTTTTGCATGCATGTGCAAATATTATAATGTCCGGGTGCATAAAGCTAAAGTTTTTAAATGTCATGGTATTAATAATTAGTAATTCTTTTTGCTAAAAAATTTAGAGTGACCATATTGCCTCACATTCCCTAAAATACAAAAACAGTTCAAGAATCGTTCGATCATCATGATCAATATTAAGTGCATCGTTAAGATTAATTAAATTTTCGTGACAAATACATATAGACATTCTGAAAATTTTAACTATTAAATACGTGAAGTAGCCACATGGTAGAAGCTTCGACTGATATGCAGAAAGACCTGGGTTCGAATCCCCGCAAGAAAGTGAAAAATTTTTCATCGTCAAAAAAAAGTTAATTTTCAGAAATACCCATGATTGCCGATCATTGTGACATATAAAAGATATAAATCAATAGTTCATGTAATTTTTTAATTTAATTAACTGTTTTATTTTAATTTGTCCAAAACAAATGATCAGATCTGATCATATCTGATTATATATAATTATATATACATATGCAATTATATATGGCTATATACAATTATATATAGCCATATATGGTCATATAGAGACAAATTTCGTTCATGATCATATATGATGAGGTCATATATGATTATTTATGTTCATATACGACCCATTTTTTCCCGGGTTACTGGTCCATTCATGGCACTGTTTCATGGTCCATCCATGGAAATTTGCAAAGCAACACATAAAGTGATCTACTAACCCCCCCCCCCCCAAGTTAGGACATATAAATAAATGTCTAGTGTCATTTCGAATCTTGAAACCTTCAGCTATCGAAGCATGCAAGGCGAAATTACCCCAATAAATGGATAAGGGTTCGAACACATTTTCAAAATCATGAAAAATTAGATTAGAGAAGGCAAATTCTTATTTTATTAGATTTCAGCACGCCTATTGTAACTGAGTGACTCTTTTCAACATTTTTTCAACTCTTTCCGACTAGTACACTCAATTTCAACTGAGAAGAGCTCTTCCTATCAACGCGTTTTTGAAATATTCAACTGGTCCATCGGTCGCACCGGTCCATCAATAGCAACCTTACCCTACTATCCATAGTAACGATGAGTGCGTTTGGCAATAAAATGAGACAGTGACTTACACGTATCCGTCGTCCGTAACCGGGAGAGCGTTTGACCATATGCCATTTTGGAGATGTGCGAAGACTATCAGCGTTGTGATCCAGAACCACATCGTTTCTTCGTAGTCTTCTTCTTGTCTTCGTAGTATGTACGGAGCTCGAGCGGGACTATGCGTGGTACGGTGTACAGTCTTGAATATATTCTCTAAGCTGTATCGATAATCGTATTTTTTCCTCCTTAATTTTGTGGGAGGGATTATTATTTTTCCTGTTCCTTATCACATACGTAGCCATATTTCGTTCATATACGCATGTTCATTTGAGCCTAAATTTCCAAGAACCACGCATCTTGCGCGTGATGCTCGATTACGCGCTAGTAATTCTTATCTGGTCAGCAACAGTGCGACCGATGTTATGCTACACGCATACTAGTCAATCCACGTCAAGCGGGACACCTTTTTGACCGCATGTTCTTGAAAATCGTCGTAATTTTTTTCACATATTATCTAGGTAAAATAAAGTATAAAGCGCGGGGCTCGTAGCATTTGCTGAGTCTGAATCGCTGAGCAGTGACTAATCCGGCACTGCTTCTGACGCGAGTTTTTATCTTTATTGATACCTATAATAGATTCATATAGTATGAAGGACTCATTTGATATAGTGATCCTCAGTTCAGTTCTAAAGTTATTCCCTGAGTAAGCGTTTATGGCTTCAGGCTATTCAGTGGTGGAGTTAACCCACCCGAGTAAAAAAGACTATACAGAGTGATTCAGAATTCGTGACGAATCTCTTGAGGGGTTAATCCTCGTCAAAAAGGGGATCGAAAGTTCCTCAGCCATTTTCCTGAAAAATGATATTATTTTCTTGGAATTTTTTTTTCCGACGAACGATTTTTTACTTCAACAATTTTTCTTCCACATCATTCTTTGATTTCAAAGAATCTCAAACGATGCCAATGAGTTTTTTTTTTTTTTTTTATATTACAGAGGCTTCTCGGTGAAAGTGTCTTATATGGTGGAAGATGTTAAAAAAATGTGTTATGGTTCCGAGGAAAGAAAAAATCAATTTTCGGAAAGATGGCTAAGGAACTTTCGATCTCAATTTCGACAAGGAGTAACCCTTCAAGCAAGACATTTGTCACGAATTCTGAATCACCCTGTACATAGTATTAGGGTGTGCAAAAAAAAAAGAAAAAAAATTAAACGCGCATCAACGTTTCGGTAGAGCATCTCAAATAGAATATCTCAGCCTAATATGAGCTCTTAATATTGATATTTAGACCGGCCTATTTAAGTTACTAATTTTAGTTACTGATTTTGATATATTTTGAATTTGAATAAAAATATCACGAGTCTTGTTCCTCGACTTTGTACAGTTCATTTTCACGATTTTCACCTCAGCTATTACAGACATGTCATCCCTATATATTGATCTATCCATCAGAGAGTGAAACCTGGAGTCTCTATGACAAATGTCCGCGAAAGTGTTTATCAGAGAAGACACAACGTCACCCTTGGTTCCAGAGTCCACCTGATTAGAAAAGATTATATACGATTATAAATATTAGGCCGGAGTGAAAAAGGTCAATTTTCGCGGAACGTATTCTAATAGTGCGGGAAAGTTATGTCTTGGCATCACTCAAAACTGTGCCAAAGGAAAAAATTCACAATAGAAATCTTCTGTTCTGGCAAACGCCCCAAAGTTTTTAATTTTTTAACACGGGGTTTAAATGGAGAAAAAAGGCAAAAAGATAAATTGGCACTGAAAAATTCGTAAAAACTCTCTGGGTCGGCCGATTTCAGTCTTCCTACGCTTATTCTCGTGTATCTTTGAAACTAAGAAAGATATTCTGAATTTCAAAACGTCAAACGAAAGCTATATTCTTTTCACTTCGAATAAGCGTAGGAAGACTGAAATCGGCCGACCAAGTGAGTTTTTATGAATTTTTCAGTGCTAATTTGTCTTTTTGCCTTTTTTCTACATTTAAACCCCGTGTTAAAAAATTCAAAACTTAGGGGCGTTTGCCAGAACAGAATATATATCTATTGCAAATTTTTTCCTTTGGCACAGTTTTGAGTGATGCCAAGACATAACTTTACCGCATTATTAGAATACGATCCGCGAAAATCGACCTTTTTCATTCCGGCCTAATAAATATATAAACATATATAAAATATTTATATATAATTAATAATTGTGTATGAAAAATGGCCCGATATGAATATGTATAATTATACATAATTATATCCAGGTGCCTTTATCAGCAAACCAACAGTACAAAAAAATTAAAAAATTAAAAAAAAAAAAAAAACCAAAGAACTAACGCAAGTGTGAATATTCAGATCTTCATTTTATAACTTCATCCGCATATCATGTACATCAACAAGCATCACTAGATCACTACCCCCAAAATAATCTACCAACGAAAATTCCTCATCAACAAAAGTGATACTATAAAAATATGTATACTCACAAAAATGATTGAAATCACATACAACTGCTAAGTACTTGTCTTCTGTACAACAAAAATTCACAACAGAAGAACAGAAAATTGAATAGTCTTGTACTCGTTCACTTGCTACGCTCGCTCACTCGATTGGCTTCTAATAATTACAGAAAAAAAATCAGAAAAAAAAAAAAAATTAGGAAGTGGTACTTGGCGGGCCAATATAGCAATCTGCATCGAGAAAATGATGTACAGGGTGTGAATCTTAACTCTGTACATACTTATGGGGTGTGTAGAGGCTTCCAATAAAAGCATTTTGAGGTATCACACCCATGGTCGGAAACTCATCCTAACCACTGTGAAGGGTTTTGGAGGATATGGTACCGCACGCTTGATCGTAGTGTAATGAATCAGATGTGATCACTTTCGACCGAGCATTTTATTCAGCCGTAGACAACAGTACATAAATGTTCTTGCGTGAAATCAACAAAACGATAAACTTGGAATTAAAAAAATAAACGAAACAATTTCCGGTGCTTATGAACAGAATTTGCAAAAGTTATGGAAAACGAATTGGGGTTTTACACACTTGGGCTTTTCGTTTTCCGGCATAACTTTTTCAAATTCTGTTTATAAGCACCAGTAATTGTTTTGTAATTTTTTTTAATTGCTATGTTTATCGTTTTGTTAATTTCACGCAAAAACATTTGTACCTACTATTGTCTACGGCTGAATAAAATGTTGCGTCGAAAATGATTACATCTGATTCATTACACTACGAAAAGCGCGTGGTACCAGAACCTTCAAAGCCCTCCACAGCCGTTGGGATGAGTTTCCGACCTTGGGTATCATACTTCAAAATGCTTGTATTGGCAGCCGGTACACACCCTATAAGTATGTACAGAGTTAAGATTTACACCCTGTATGAACTTATGAGAGAACAATCTTTCATAATTACTCACTCATACTTGGCCCGCAAGTACCACATACTAATTTTTTTTTTTTTTCTTCTGATTTTATCCTGTAATTATTAGAAGCCAATCGAGTGAGCGAGCGTAGCGAGTGAACGAATACAAGACTATTCAATTTTCTGCTATTCTGTTGTAAACTTTTGTTGTACAGAAGAGACGTTCTTGGCAATTGAAGGGATATGGGCGGAATAACGGTATAAGTCGGGTTGTTTTTTCGGAGATTGCATAAAAATGATCAGTGACCATAGATCTTTATATATTTATTTGATAGAAATGGGTTGAATATTGAGGGTTAAACTGAACAACATTCATGGAAGAACGGTACAACTCGAGTTATTCCGTTATTCCAAATATCTAGATGAAGTGAGATGGAAACATCGGAGTGATGTTTTCGGATGATCACTTAAAACGCGAAACATTTCGGGTATGGAAACGTATTTTCTATCCTCTGGCCGGAAAGCGTCAAGTTTCGGGCCGCTGCGCTAAACAAAGTTTCCGCTTTCCGGCTACGTCGAACAGAAAATTAGTATACACACCTTGGCCAGTAAATAAGAAAGCCTCAGATCACATGTTTGTCGACCTCAGCTTCGCCTCGGCCGACAATTACATGTGATCTGAGACATTTCTTACTTTACTGGCCTAGTTATGTAATCTACTATTTCGATAGCGCAGAGAATATCGAAGAGATATCGGGCGAAGACATTGCTTCAGCATCATCTCAGCTTATCATCGACAAAAATAGATGACCTACGAACTTTGATGAGATTGGTGTCAAACGAAGCGCAGATATAATGCGTGTTATCAGAATATATTCGAAGCAGCATCGGCTTATTCGGGAGTGAACTCCCGATCCCCTAAAACGCGAAAAATGTCGGGTATGGAAACGTATTTTTGATAGCGCCGAGATTATCGAAAAGATTTCGGACGTTGCTTCAACAGGCTTATCATCGGCAAAAATAGATGACCTACGAACTTTGATGAAATTTGTGTCAAACAAAGCGCAGCTGTGTTATCAGAAAAATATATTCGGAGAATCATCCGCTAAAAATCGGCAGTAAACTGTCAATACGTAGACTAGAATTGAAAAAAAAAAACGATATAGCTGGGGATATTCCATGCCAAATCGACCTGGGGGTTTATTCACTAACTTCTCGGTTCGTACCGCTCGGTTCGGTCAGATTCCGTACCGCGCGGTTCGTCTTGACATTCGGTAGATCAAATCCCCTAGTTTGCTATTCGGTAACCGAATCGACAAGGCTACCGCGCGGTACGGTCTGGTCTACCGCTCGGCCCGATGATACCCGAATATGATAGGTTTGATGTCATTTATGACGTCAGAGTTGATGTTAAAACTAGTTACTTTTATCTCTCGACCAATGAGAGGAGAGATGCAGTCACACATCTCCCGCGTAACTTTAAAGGGACCCAAAAAGTACGGCAAAGGTAGCAAAATGGAGCAAGCCAAAGTAATCAAAAATATATTACAAATGACAATTTCCTTTGTTTCATTCATTCGTAATTACACACAGACATCATCAGACAGGACCGAATGAATGAAATATCAACAATAATAAATATAAAAAGATAAACAAATAAATAAACTAATAATAAATGATAAATAATAAATAATAAATAATAAATCTAACAGAACCTCGAATGTGTCACCACAGTACCGACAATCAAATTTCCTATCATAAAATTATGATTGAGAGGCATTATAATCGAATAATTTACTTTGTTATTGTGAAAACGTGGCACGTACCGAAAAAATGTACGTCGGTAGACCGGTACCGAAACCTTTGACCGCGCGGTAGAATGAACCGAGAAAGTCTTCGAGACCGCGCGGTAGCAACCACCCGAAAAGTTACTGAATAGCTCGGTTCGTCGCCACGGTAGAAGTGACGTCACAACCGCGCGGTAAATCACTGAACCGCGCGGTCCCAGAGTTAGTGAATAAGCCCCCTGGTCCCGACCCTCGACCTCTCAGATCTAGTCCGCGATTTTTCGTATCATTCTTCTGACTCTAAATAGCAATCAGATTTTTTTTCAGATTTTTCGAAATAAATTTTAATGTCATATGAATTTTCAAAGTTTTTTTTTCCAACACCTTCATGGCCGTGATCGAAAAATCTGGAGAAATGTTCGGAAATTCTATGTCAAAAATAAAAATTTTTCAACTGAAATTCCTAATGTCTGGACTTTTGCTCTAACGTGCTTTTTTTTTTTAATTTTTTAATCACAATTTTACGTTCATATTCCAGAGATAAAAATATGTTTAAAAAAATCTGAAAGAATTTCTAAGAATCCTTGGCTATCGTTCGAAATATTCAAGCAGCAGTCTACGGTGTATTGATCACCGCTTCTATTTTTTTCAAATTTTTTCTTAGAAAAAAGCTAAAAAAAGAATAGATGAAGCGAAAGTCCAAACATTATGAACTTTGGTTCAAAAATTTTCATTTCTGACACAGAATTTTTGAGAAATTTTTCATATTATTTCGATCACGGCCATCGAGGTGTTGCAAAAAAAAAAAAAAAAAACTTTGAAAAACTTTGAAAACATGACGCGCTCAAATTTATTTTGAAAAATTTGAAAACAATTGGATTGCTATTCAGAATCAGAAGAATGATACAAAAAATCGCGGACCAGATATGAGAGGTCGAGGGTCAGGACCCGGTCGATTTGGCATGAAATGCGATGGAATGCCCCAGCTATAAACAGTTTCTTGTATAATTGTTTTTAACTGTTTGTACTCATTGTCAAATTTTTCCGTGACAATGAAATTTGAGATAAGTGAAAAACAGCCTTGTTATCTGGAAGAACGGTATAACTCGAAAACTTAATTGTTCGTTCATTGTGAAGGGTTTGAACTTTTTGTAGTTCTATTTGAATAATCAGAAGCATTATTATGTACTACTGTGCTATATTAAATTATATTTGGATATATTGAGTTGATCTTGGTTTCCTACGTTTTTCTCGAGGGGCCGTTAGGTACCTACTTTCGGGGAGCAAAGAGCGGTTTTACCGACCGGGAAGTCTTTCCTACCAGCCTTTTCTCCCCGAAAGTCTTTGCTCCCAGTATTTGCTCCTGGTTTTACTACTCAATTGGTACAGTCACGTTTTCAAAAGCGGGGGAAAAGGCCGGTAAGAACTTTCCGGTCGGTATGACCGCTCTCTTCTTCTCCTTCTTCTTCCTAAGGCTTTTCCCGTCATCGGAGGTAGCCAGAAGACCACTCTCTCCGAAAACAGGCAGTAAAGTAGGCCTCCGTTCAATGTGTAAAAAAAAAAAAAAAAAATATGCACAATATACTATTGCGGATAAATTCGAGTAGAGTCTCCCGACTTTCGCCAACGACCATACCACGTTGAAAGCACCGGTTCTCGTCCGATCACCGAAGTTAAGCAACATTGGGCGTGGTTAGTACTTGGATGGGTGACCGCTTGGGAACACCGCGTGCCGTTGGCATCTTTTTTATTTTCTATACCATTTTTAATGCGCTATTTTCTTCTTTTCACCGATGCATCCTAGTAGAGACGGATGCGGGGCCGGTTCAGAGTTCCGAATCTTCAAAGCTCCGAACGTTCAAATTTCCGAATTTATTCTAAACGATTTCATAATTTCCAGAAAGACTAGGGTTTAGAAAATTGAAATTTCGAATGGTCTAAATGCAGATAGCTCAAGACTCCGACAGTCCAAAATTCCGAAAGTTCAAAATTTCGAAAATCCAAAATTCCGAAAGTTTAAAATTCCGAAAGATAGAACGTGTTTTTAAGGTGTCGATGAGACGACGCGCGACGGCTTGATGTTCAAGTTTCTACGTTTTGGCCTTTCGGATCTTTAGCTTTCGGATCTTTAGCTTTCGGAATTTTGAACCTTCGGTGTGCTGCGATTCGGAATTTTTTAAATTGGTTACATAGACTTTCGGTGAAATACCCTTTCTGATAACTGTGAGTTCGTTGCATTAAAATTCGGAAATTTGACCGTTCGGAGCCTTGAAGATTCGGAACTTCGAACCGGCCCCACGGATGCCTTTCGCCCGTGGTGTGAGTAAAGATGGAGTGTAGCTTCTCTCTCTAAAAAAGTTTCTCTCTCGTCTGGCGATGGACCTAAGTATCGAAGTGTACCAACCGTTGAAATTCCCTAGAATCGTTAGGGATTTGTTTTGCTAATGTTGGATTTCTCTGGGGAATTCACGAGCGGGTGTTTTAAATATTGCGAAATTATAAAATCTACAAAAATTTAATGTCAACTCAGAAATTTAATTTGTAGATATAATAAAAAATAGTAGATAGGTAATTATCAATTTTATTGGTAGGGCATAAAATAAAGTATGAAAATTTGGTATAATGCAATGCGCACAATGTCACGCGACTGTATTTTATATATTTAAAAAAACTTGTAAGCAATAATATAATTCAGTGGAACAACATCGAGTGCAAGATCGAAACCGGATAGGAACGGGCGGAGCCCCGCGACGTACTTTAAAATATTTTAGACACGATTTTGATGACGAACGCTGACCGTATAGAGCCGTATACATCACTGAGCTCAAATTGTCGGTCCCGAATATATTCCTGATAGAGACGGACTGAGCGCCGCGTGGGACTTTGATATTATAAAATGCGCGATCGGAACCAGATAGGGACGGGTGTAGCCCCGCGACGGACTTTAAAATATTTGAGACGCGATTTTGATGACAAACGCTGACCGTACAGAATCGTATACATCACCGAGCTTAGGTTTTTGGGCCCGAACATAATCCGGATAGGTCCTCCAGCGGCCCGAGTACATTTTGTCGATGCGATAGGAAGCGGATAGAGCCGTATGAACTCGTGTCGGACATAAATACTGAATTCTATACGAAATTCTATACGTTCCTATAAAATCCTATACGGCATTTTAACCAGGGAGTTGGGAAACAGCGAACCATTTCTCCACTAGTGGGCAAAAACTGTTTTTGCCCACTAGTGGAGAAATGGTTCGCCGTTTCCCAACGCGCACGTCTTCATTGAGAAATACCGTGTTTTGTTCATTTTCAACAAGTGACAAACTTGCCTATTTCTACGTTTGGGTTGGGAAATAGTACATTTCAATATGAGTATGAAAAGGCTTTTTTGACAAAACGAGAGGTTTACGGCACGAGCCGAAGGCGAGTGCTGTAACTCGTTTCGTCAAAAAGTCTTTACGTACCAGTAACGATTATATTTTTTCATCAGGAAAGCCACAAAATCGCGACGAAGTCGCGATTTTGAGGCTAGAATGATGAAAAAGTATTTTCATTCTAACCATTTGTCGTGATAGCACTAATCTGAATTTGATTGAGATCGTTCCGAGCGGAGAGTCTAAGCTGTTTGTAAAAAATGTATTAAAAAATTATCTTCACCGAAGGTCAAAGCACTAAGTTGTCGTGGAGTGTAGAATAAAGCCTATCGGAGTCCAACGCACAACGTCAACTTACAGTCTCGTTTGGACTAGAGGATACCGAGAATATAGAACTCGTCGGAATCCAACGCATAACGTTGACGCGCAATTTGGGTCTAAGCAGACGAGCCTTCAAAGATGAGCCTAACATAGAGCTTAAAGTGGAATTCATAGCAATGCAACGCTTGAACTCGGCTTTCTTGGTCTGGCTCCATGCCGTCCTTATATCAAATCATGCTATCCTGATATTTTTCAACTTCAACATTTTCTCTTGATTTTCTATTGTCAGACTTCTTCAGGCGGTAACGTGCTAAATAATTGGAATCCCTAAAAAAATAAGAGCGTTTCTCCGATAATTGCATTCATAAATGAAAATAGGTCAAATCTACACGACGCTGTAGTTGGCCGCAGGTTTCAGCCGCCACTTGCGCGAAACCCAGGAACGAATAGGGGCGTGGGACCCCTGTCCGAAAAATGTTAATTCTCGCATTCCGGCACAATTCTGGTGGGTTCAATGTTTGAGTCAACATTATGATTCGTGACGATTTGTGATAGATAATAAAAGAATCATCATAACTGGCGGCTGAAACCTGCGGCCAACTACAGCGTCGTCAAATCTACAATGTATAATGACCGGTTTCACCAACGTCGAATAACTTCTTATTCATAGAATAACGCTATTCATCGAATAAAAGTCGCGAATACAATGTAAAATAGTCGTTTGTTTTCAATGAATAAGAGTTTAATCTATGAATAAAGTTATTCGACGTTGGTGAAACCGGCCATAAGTGAACAAAATTTAAAGGTATAATAGTCAGTTAATAGTAGGGCTGTGCGAATATTCGAATTTTCGAATTATTCGCCTCGAATCGAATAGTGAAATTCGATTCGATTTTCGAATCGAATTATTCGAAGTTTCGAATAGTTCGAATATCCGAATTATTCGAAGTTTCGAATAGTTCGAATATCCGAATTATTCGAATAGTTCGAATATTCGAAACTTCGAATATTCGAAGTTTCGAATAATCTGATTCTTTTGACAAATAATTCAAATCTTTCGCCAAATGAGAATTTTCAGGACAATTGGGTGGTTTTAGAAACAAGAATTTGCTTTTCTCGAATAATCTGGAGTTGCCGAACTACACGGAGAAAAGTGTACAGCGAATTTCCTCAAACTAATATAGTAATGGTGGGATATACCTTCCAATATGTCGATCATTCCTATACTTTATACCAAATGTCACCATGCATATAGGAATATTTCTATCATATATGGTGACATTTGGTATAAAGTATATTGAATAATTAAAAAAAAATCGAATTATTCGAACTATTCGAATTATTCGAAAACTCGAACTATTCGAAGATTCGAACTATTCGAAATCTCGAATATTCGATTCGATTTTCGAATCGAATAGGACTATTCGATTCGATTCGATTCGATCACTATTCGCACAGCCCTAGTTAATAGTTAATAGGTAAACCTAATCGTAAAATTATCCGTTCACGATTGTTATTTTATTTATCACCATGAATTTTACACGTCAGTCGATTCGCATAACCTCAAAAGTTCAAGATCGTAGGATTTAAGATTAACCTATCGAAACATTTTTATCGGTGACCATCACATTAATGTACTTGGCGTAAAGTTTTCGCACTCGAGGGGCTTTTAGTGGGTATTCACTAGTTTTTATTAAGGGGGGGGTTTACCCAATCAGTTACCGATTTGTCTATTTTCTCCTAAACGGGGTAATCAATTGACTTGTCCTTTCGGCAGCCGATGTTTGACGAGTAATGAGTTCGAACTGGTACGTTTGATCGGATGAAATCGGGATTTTTTTTTTTTCGATCGAAAAGTATTGGCGTGCCATTTATTGCGACTTATATCAAAGCCCACGCATCAAAAATGCAAAATCGACTCCCTGAGCCCGATTCTGTGAGAAATTCTGAACATAACCATCCCAAAACATCTTTGTTTTCGACAACGATGAAGGTGGAAGTTGTATTCCACGTTTTTGTGGTAATTTTCGCGATTGTCAGAGACTGGGGGCGGCCATTGCCGCTACAGCTGCTGATATAACGCGGTGGTTCCCAGAACGCCCGTGAGATGTCGCCACGCGCCCATCTGAACTTCATCCTTTTACTATAGTATAGTATACTTTCACGGTGACATCTCACGGGTGTTCTGGGAACCACCGCATTGAATCAGCAGCTGTAGCAGCTGTAGCGGCAATGGCCGCCCCCCAGCCTCTGACAATCGCGAAAATGACCACAAAAACGTGGAATACAACTTCCACCTTCATCGTTGTCGGAAACAAAGATGTTTTGGGATGGTTATGTTCGGAATTTCTCACAAAATCGGGCTCAGGGAGTCGATTTTGCATTTTTGATGCGTGGGCTTTGTTATAAGTCGCAATAAATGGCACGCCAATACTTTTCGATCGAAAAAAATAAAAAAATCCCGATTTCATCCGATCAAACGTACCAGTTCGAACTCATTACTCGTCAAACATCGGCTGCCGAAAGGACAAGTCGATTGATTACCCCGTGTAGGAGAAAATAGACAAATAGGTAACTGATTGGGTAAACCCCCCCCTTAAGCATTGCTCGTACATTCTTTTGTTTCTTTTATTTATCTGGATTTGAAAACATGAAATGACAACACGCGTCTGCTAGTGTTGCAGACGGTTTCTGTCTGCGATACGAGCGCTGACTACCCTACTGAAAAAGTATATGTAACAAATGATGTAATAAATCACAAAATAAATCACATGATAAATCACCTAATAAATTGAATAATAAGTTTGAACAAGTTATGAACGATTCCAGTAGGTACTTTATCATGTGATTTTTTATATGAATTATTCTATCTTGTGATTTAATATGTGATTTGTTACATCATGAATCTAAAAAACAGATTTAAGCAAAAAAAAAAAAAAACAAGGCTACCAAGGGATTCGAACCATGAGTGACGGATTCACAAGCACTGACGCTACCGCCTGAGCTACGCCGCTCATTATAATGATGCTGTAAGTCGATGATCATAAAGTTCCATAATTATATGTATTTATTTCCAAGTCCCTTAAGGCGGTTAAGCTACATAAACGTGAAACTTTGTCCATAATTTAATAAGTGGCGTAGCCCAGGCGGTAGCGTCGGTGATTGCGAATCTGTCATTCGTGGTTCGAATCCCTCGGTGGTCTTTTTTTTTTTTTTTTAAATCTGTCTTTTAGATTCATCATGTCACAAATCACATATTGAATCACAAGATAGAATAACTCATATAAAAAATCACATGATAAAGTACCTGCTAGAATCGTTCATAACTTGTTCAAACTTATTATTCAATTTATTAGGTGATTTATCATGTGATTTTTTTTCTGATTTATTACATCATTTGTTACATATACTTTTCCAGTAGGGTACGTTGTGACTGTCGAACTAACGCCACTCTATACAATTTTTGTGTAGATTTTCCCTTCTATGTGATTTTATGGGAATGGTTTTAGTGTGAACGAATCTGGGTCTGACGACCAAGACGTAGAAAAATTGTACGAGGAAACGGGGTATCAGAATCTGTAGTTAATTATATCCAGCACTCCGGACACCGATTTGATCGATCTAGGGCTCAAATGAAAGCTTTTCATGCCCACATCCTAGATTAAATTAGTTTTGATTCGTGTATGTTGTGAGGTGAAAGAAAACAAAGATAATAATTCGCGATATAGGTTGGGGTAGTTGCCTCTCGGGTATATAGACTCGTTGAGTCTCGCGCTTGAAAATTTTTTTTTTTAATGTACTTGGCGCGAGACTCTACCGAGTCTCTTGATGGCAAAATCGTATGTATGGGCAGGTATCTCAACTGGACTGATAGGGAAATTGGCACATTCGAAGATGTGACTCCCTCATTTTTATTTTATTTTTATACTGTGAAATTTGGTGCATTACTTGGCGATGTTTGAATTCGTATTGAATTGAAAGCATCCAAAGAGCAGAATAACATGCAACATGTTAGAAGTATGTGCTCACAACAGGAAAAAACATATTAAGAGTCAAAGTAGTGTCACTATTTTTTTGAACTTTTAATATTTGTGACTGTTATAACGCACCGTGGTTGGTGCGTACTTGAAATCGTTATCAGACGACATCGATGGTGTTCTAGGGCACAAAAGAAATAAATCTAGACGTGGCAGGATTATGTGCTATCATGAGGGGGTAGTTAAAATACAACTTATTTATAAGACGACAATACGTGCACCGAAGTAAAAACGCATACTTTTTATTGGCACATCGTCTGCTGTTGAAAAATCTAGCTATAAATACATTTGTGCACTACTGTTTAGTTCACTATTGAATCAAAATTCACCCGCCTTAACAATGTCTAGGGTCTGTAAATAACCATGTACCAGAGGTTAGTTTATATATATTAGGGTGGTCCTTATTTGGGGTATGTTCGAAATTTTCGACGATAGTCCTAAATCGGTTTCAAATAAATCAGAAAAAACGCCTGCCAAGTTTAAGCCCTTAATATTAATATTAACCCGGCCCCCACACAGTAAAAAATTTTGCGTCATTTTTAACATAAATTTTGTGTCAAAAAAAATTTAACACAAATTTTTGTGTTATTTTAACATAAACGTTTTGTGTTAAAATAATAACACACTGAAAATTACACAAATTTATGTATGTTGAAATACTCTATAGTAACACATTTTAACCCTTCGTTGTCACACTTCTCAGGAATCCCGCCGTTGTCACACTGGGTCAGATAGACCCAGACGGATTTCAAAAGGCTCTTGCATCGAAACTATCAGTCCGATTTCAATCAACAAAATATTTTCACATACTTTAAACTCTTTAGAATAAGAATCCATCGTTGTTTTTTTTTTTTTTTTTCTTTCTGAGGGTAAAAAAGGGCCTGTTTGTATCCTTTCAGTTACAGATATTCAGCCACGAAGTTAGACCATGGGTCTGGTGGACCCAGTGTGACAACGAAGGGTTAATAGTACGTTTCATTACGAGTAAGGAAAGTACTTTTTCACCACACCTGCACGGAAAGTACGACTTTCGCTCCCTTGCGTGAGCGGGAAGTCGTTCTTTCCGATGCAGGGGGTGGTGAAAAATAGTATACCTCACACGGGAGTGAAACAGGCCATCCCAAACTGCGTTTTTGTCACCCTCGCCTTCGGCTCGGGTGTCAATCTCACACGCAGTTTGGGTTAGCCTACTTTCCCTCCCTAGGTGAGTAAAATACTATTTACTTTACGTACAAGTAAGGAAAGTACTTGTACTTTACGTACAAGTAACGATCATTATTTTTCATCAGGATTGCCGAGAAATCGCGACGAAGTTGCGATTTTGAGGTTAGAATGATGAAAATGTCACTTTTATGCGAAATAACACTTTTTTGTGTTGAATAAAAATGAGAACGAATAACACAATTGTATTGTGTTAAATTGACATTAAAAAGTGTTAAATATTTAACACAAAAATTTTAACACAAAGACTTTATGTTAAAAATGACGCAAAATTTTTTACTGTGCACGACAGTCAAAGTTTTAAATGGGAAATAGCATGTATTTTTCAAAACTAAACATTGAATTGCCATAACTCCGATGTTTATTGATGAAAAAATCTTTTGTAGGATGTACAAAATGGTGCATTCGAATTTTTATTAGATAATTATATTCTTACCTTTTGATGCTTAACTTTGAGGGAAATTTTGTTTTTCCATCACACTGAGAGGTAAGAATAAAATAATCTAAAAAAATTTTGAATGCACCATTTTGTACATCCTACAAGTGCAAATAACTATACTAAATTTTAGATTCTTTCATCAATAATCCCTAGTAGCACGCTTTATCATATCTGATCCAATTCTTGCGTTTTGGGTCTTGCAATAAGATCCATCCGCAGAGCGATAATGGTCTGCTTCCGATTATTTCTGTGGATCTTGCACAAGAAAGGCTTGTCAAACACCTATACGCGGGAATTGCGAATAGCTTGTTCAATGTCGTAAAGTTATTTGTGCAAGACTCACGGCAGATTGCGCAAGCGTCTTGCGATTTCACCATGCTACTAGGGATTATCGGAGTTATGGAAATTCAATGTTTAGTTTTGAAAAATACATGCTATTTCCCATTTAAAACTTTGGCTGTCGTCGGGGCCGGGTTAGTATTAATATTAAGGGCTCCAACTTGGCAGGCGTTGTTTCTGATTTATTTGGAACCGATTTAGGACTATCGTCGAAAAAAATTCGAACATACCCCAAATAAGAACCACCCTAATATATATATATTTATTAGAATAACCAACGTGCGTTCGACACGAACGCCGTCGTACAACTGGCTTGTATCTATTGTCTACAGTGTGATCCCATCCAAACATACATACATACAACATACATAAGTCTCGGGCTCCACACAATTATTCAAGAAGTTACGGACCGAAAAGTAAATGCGGAAAATCCAAGAGTACACAATTACCCTAGTAGCACGCCTCATCATATCTGATTCAATTCTTGCGTTTTGGGTCTTGCAATAAGATCCATCCGCAGAGCGATAATGGTCTGCTTCCGATTATTTCTGTGGATCTTGCACAAGAAAGGTTTGTCAAACACCTATACGCGGGAATTGCGAATAGCTTGTTCAATGTCGTAAAGTTATTTGTGCAAGACTCACGGCAGATTGCGCAAGCGTCTTGCGATTTCACCATGCTACTAGGGTACACGCATTAGGTGAGCGGATCCACGTCAACTCACTAAAAAAAAAAAAACCGTCAAGTCACGGATCTTTGCGCTATTCGAAATATCTTCGGTACTATGGAAAAAAAAAAATACAACTTCAAGGATTTCGAAAAATTAGAAAAAAATGGCGGAGTTAGAGCTATACTAATTTTTGTCAGCCGCTGTTATACCGCTATGTTTGAAAATTCATATCTCCGAAAGTATTCGTCGGAGCAGACTGACCCTGGAATCATCTTGTTCGTAACAGGATGCGGTTCCATCCAAAAAAATTCAGTTGAAAAAAAAAACATGACTAAAACCTTGTATTTTTAAATAATTCGAATGTTACGTCCTACTCCACGTTCCTCTCGCCAACCTGCTATCATATCTCCTTGGATGATACCTTACCTCCTGCCTTCCTACCTCGCTATCTTTCTCACGCTAACCCGCTGCACACGGCACTCACAAGTGCATCGGTCTGCAATCCTCTAATCCCCACCTTTACCTCAAGACTAACGAATTACGATTACAATAAGACACTTCCCAGTCAACCTTCATCTCCTTTACTTCTACTCTCCTTTTATGCATACATTCTTCCTAACTGACTTCCTAACCAACCCTCTTACAAAAGACTCCTAAATTACTCAACCTATTCTACCTGTACGAATTATCGACACTCATTACTTATACACCTATAAT
Source organism: Tenthredo mesomela (assembly GCA_943736025.1). NCBI lineage: Eukaryota > Metazoa > Arthropoda > Insecta > Hymenoptera > Tenthredinidae > Tenthredo > Tenthredo mesomela. The sequence continues at coordinate 3,086,534 of OX031017.1, forward strand.
CCTAGACAGTACTTATCAATAAAGTTATTAGTTCTCTAACCCTGTCACGTTTGTTCCTCCATCAACAATCCCTCAGTTATACTCTAGTATTTAAAACAGGGGATAAGATCCCAACACAGACATAACACGAAAATCACAAAAATATGAAAAAAGAAAACGTTCTAAAACCGTCAATAACGATTATTGCGTTGTTTTAAAACGTTGCACTACGTTAGATTATGTATTCTAACAGCAGAGGGGACGTATACTAGAAATTTCAGGCATGTGCTCAAGAATTAAAAATGAAAAAAAATTCCGTGAAAAAATTCGAGGTTTCTGAGATTTGCCCATGTAAGGCATACTAAGGATGCATTTTTGGCGTGACATTCACTTGGGTCTTACTTTTGTTAGGAATACTGGAGTATAAGCGATAAGCCTGTTGTTGGTGGTGAGTCAACGTGATTAAAGTGGATCTTCCACAGAGGGCCGAATTTTATAGGTGCTTCAGTTGGGCCCGTTGAAAATTAATAAAATTACATCTCTTTAGTTTTAAACAAAGCCATAATGCCCCAATGACATAATGATGTTTCATTCGGACCAAGCTCTCTGATGTAAGCTATCAACTGACGTGTCGCGGTGTTGCCAAGAGTCTCAATTTTGTCAAATCTTCACGTAAAATTGAATTTCTATCACTTCAACTCCGAATATTTTATCGCAGACTCCGATAACATACTATTTCCTTGCCATTTATAAAATCCTAATAATGCATACTATATCCATCTCGTTTTTGGAAAAGATTTCCAATATGAACATTAGGGTGCTTCAAAAAAAAAATCTAATTTTTTTTTTCAACTCTTACCCCCCCAAATGTTCGAGGTGGATGAGAAAAAAATCCTCGCGAAAGTCGGTCGCTGTAACTCAACTCTAAGAGGTCGCAATTTTCATTTTAGTTTCCCATTCATTTAACATGGGAATTTTCGGTTGTTTATTCAAAGTGAAATTACATCTATTCATTTTAATTTTTTTTTAATTAACCATTGTATATTCAGAAAGCTGGTTTTTTCAAGCTTTCCAAATCTATATGATAAGAGTCGATTACCTTCATTGGAAGATTAAATAAAATCATTTAAAATCTAGAGATTTTGAACTAAAATGAAAATTGCGACCTCTTAGAGTTGAGCTACAGCGACCGACTTTCGCGAGGATTTTTTTCTCATCCACCTCGAACATTTGGGGGGGTAAGAGTTGAAAAAAAAAATTAGATTTTTTTTTTAAGCACCCTAAAGAACATGTAAACGAGGGGTGTCTCACTCTGAACTCAAATGAAATCGTACGACATTGTATGACGGTATTGTATGATTTCATACGATGTCAACGCTAAACACTGAACTCCCAACGTTTGAGATCGTCTGCCTAACGCATGAATTCACGTTGAATTCATGCGTTAGGCAGACGATCCTGATGCTGAGTACGCTGAGTTCGACGATTTCAGACGCTCAGTACGCTGAGTTCGACGTTATCAGACGCTCATTGCAATGAATTCTTCCCTGAGTTTTGCGTTAATTGACAGAGTTCGTGCGTTATTTTTAACGTTCTACACGTTGAATTCTTGAGTGAGACGCCCCTCGCATATGAAAAAATATCTCATTAAATCGTACGTAATGGGATTCCGCCATGAGGTTGTGTGCTGAATATTTGGAATCTGATGTCAGTTTCTTGTATTATTTGTTCGATAACCCCCTGTCAAATTTTGTGGAAGTATTATTATTCACTTGAATGATAACACAGTGAAAAAATAGAACCTTCTGCAATGTTTCGGTTAGTGGAAGAACCACCTCGAATGAATCAATAACTAATTGACTTTATTATACAATATACTGGATCAATTATATATATATATATTTATAGATAAGTAGGAATATGTGTCAGCGTGCTTGTCGACTGAATATTGGGTTTGGAATTCGGAAAGGGGTTGTACATGTATAAAGAATAGAGGTGGATGTGAGCCAGATTTTTCTTAAGAAAAGGGGAGAACTTGCGGGTGATGGTACGCTAACGGAATAAAAGCATTCTGGAACATAAGGAAATACAACGGCTTATAATTCTGAAAAAATTGAATGATTCAAATCCCACGTTCTCAAAATACACGTGGAACTCAAAATGCGGTAAGGAGCGCAGCACGTATCCGGTCCTGGTATTGTCCGTACTCGAACGCAGTCAAGTATATTGTGCCATCCGTTTTCGGAAAATGTACTCTATTCACACCCAGCAGATACCAGATGCCATGAGATTCGTAGTAAACCTCTGATGAAAATTTGGCGGACTCTGGAAAAATAAATAACACGAATTCACTTATGAGACAAATCGTGAACAAGATTGTTGTCGAGCAACGGTGTAGTCCCGCATGGAAAAATATGTATGTGAGATATATAGCAGAATATATTCAATATATACAATACAAATATACCATATATATGTGTGGCAAAATAAATATATGTGAAATATATTGTGAATTCTCTATATATTTCGAATATAAATCGGTTATATTTTTCGCATATATTTTACTTATATTTCATCAAATATATCTTGAGAATATAACCAATTTATATTGGAAATATTTCGAATATATTTATTTTGCCGCACATATATGTCGTTATATTTTTCGATATATTTCACATACATATTTTTTCGTGCGGGGTATGTCGTTTCATTGAGAAAGAGTTTACTTATTGTCAACAAATCTTGTGTCGGATATAGTGAAATAAATATTTAGTTGTTATTGAGAAAGTCCAGTCGAACCAAACAAGATTTGATTGCGCACTCTTATCGCCGTGTTTACACATCCCGGTGTGTAAGAGTGCGCGAATACCGTACCATCATTATTTTTATTATTGTGACCAAACGGAAAACAAAGTTTTATTTCACACTCTGATTCATTGTATCTGAATTGTGAAGGAGTATTAATGAAAAAAAAAAAAAATCATTGGAAACCAAATTTATTCACTGAAATACGGATCATCATAGAAAAAGTTCGCAGTCTTAGACCACCTTACCCTACAGTACGTGCACATATATACGTACCGTTCGTACGGGGTATGCAAAACGTATCACCCTTCAAGCTGTGCTTATATTTATCTGGAAGCTGCGAGAGACATTCTTCACGAGGAATATAAGTTGAGTCTATCTCCCGATTTTTCCAGCCACCAGCTGCTGCAGACCATTTGAAGACCACTCCATACACCTTCTGATGAAACATAAATCATTACATCATTGTTATGATTTTATTCAGTGGACTATCATGAATACTCATAACAAACTTGCATGAGACTGATCGTATTCCGTATATTATGAGCTATTTCACAAATTCGAGGTGTGGTTTTGTACTTCAAAATTCTCGACAATTTTTTTTTTATCATCAATGGTTAATATCCGGGAAAATGAGGTAGAGCCACCTCAATATAATTTTGATGACTGAAATTTCATGCCATTTTTTATATTTTGCGCTTCTGAAGTTTTTCTGAGAATACCCGGAAAGTTAATAGTCCTATAGAAAAATTTTTAATACATTTTTGGATTGAAAATTTTCGCTCCTTTAATCGGAAATATTTTGATCCACCGCAACAATCGGAAGTTAGAAATAAATATGGTTGAACTTCCTTCCGCAATTTGAAATTCGTTTTTTTTTTTTTTTTTCGCTTCGTTGATCAACTTGAAATATTTCCTTTGACTTGTGAAAGGACCCCGCACATTTCTTATGGGAACTGGCTTTCCGATGGATTTGGCTGAATTTTTCAGGTTTGGTAGTTCATGCAATGCTGATCAAAAGTTACCATTGCCACAACTTCCAAAAATGAACCATTCGACCTTGGTTAGCGGTTTCACCCTCGCTCGAAATAGCGACCCCTCCCCCCCCCCCCCCCCCCTCTCGACAAGCATGAAGGAAGGCCCATTTCATGTCCGTGTTATGAAAAACTCATTACTCACGGCCTTCCCCCCCATGGGAGGCAAAACTCCCCTGGTCGGTAAAACTGAAGCTCCCTCCCTCTCAACGGGTAAGGAAATCGGCCTTCCTGGCCATGTGGGAAAAAATAGAACGATCATTATTTTTCATCAGGATTGCCGAGAAATCGCGACGAAGTTACAACTCGAAGAACAACTCGACTCCTTTATTTGGTGGCAACGAACCTATCGGGAAATACACGATAATTTTGAAGCTCTTGCGATATTACATGTGAGAACATCGGACTCTGACCCTACGAGTCGTCCTGAAAACATTGAGCGTTACACAATTTCGTGACACTTTAAGCTTACAAACCCCTATTCTTTCCAAACACCCCGAAAATAAAATCATTTTCAATGATAAAATCGATATCTTATTGTTAAGGTTGTTAGCTTGTAAAAGCGGTTATCGACAGATTTGTGTGAAATTTTACTGGTGAATAGCTTGAAACAAGCTCTACAACATGAGACGAAGTTCATTGAGTTTTATCGTATATTAGTGATAAAAAAAAAAAAAATGATTGAAGTTTACATTATTTGCATACGTACGTAGGGAAAATGCCAACTTTTATCACTCTCACGTTTTTTTATGATTCAACTGGTCGACAAATTTCAATGAAAAACTAGTATGTTATGAATTGAAATTTAACGAACATTTTGAGACTAGAAACAAACGTATTTAGCGTGCTATAAGAAAGATATTGTTATTTAAACTCAAGTCTTTTTTAGATATTTTCGTGTAAATCAAATGCTGATATGATAGACGTGACGACAGCGCTCACGTGGCTCCAACGGACGGCTCGAGCGGATTCTTCCGTTATATATTATACACGCCATGTTGCCACGATCTATTATAACTTCGACTCAATGCGCGTGTACCTATGCCTGAAAGAAATGTGAAATGTACCTTGACAAAAGTTTGACAACTTGGCCGTTCTCAAAAATTCTTGAAAAATATTAGAAAGAATTTGTTAAACCATCAAAAGCATTTTGATACGGTTTGCATATCATAGCATGTAATTGATAGTGTGTTATATTTGATTTTGTGATTTAGTTATTACTGTAGTCATTCTAGAACTATCTTCAACTAAAATAAACTTTTGACTGTGACTATGACAAGCGAACAACCTCAATTCTATAAACTATTCAATCGATTGAAACATGATTCTGCCGTGTCGAATCAATTTTACCGACCTGGCTGGTTGATCTTTCTTCCAAACCCTCTTTAATTGAGTAATCATCGCATTCTCCTCAATTTCACATGTTCCAAGACGAAGATTACCGTTTTTCGCTCTGGAATGTGTGGTCGTCCAGGCTGCGAATTTCATACGTCAAGGAGAATATTCCAAGTTAATGATGGAAGCAAGAATAATCAAATTTGGAATTGCCGTAGAAGGTTCAACCATAACATGTATTTTGAACTTTCGATTGTTGCGGTAAACATGAAAATATTTTCAATGAAAAGAGCGGAAAAATTTTTCACGAAAAATGTATTCAAAATTTTTCCGTGAAATTATTAACTTCTCGGGTATTCTCAAAAAAACGTTAAACCCGTGAAATATCAAAAATGGGATGAAAATTTTCTGATCAGAGTTAAATTGTGGTAGTCACTGCCTCATTTCCACGGATATTAACCATTGATGGTGGAAAAAAATAGTCAAAAATTTCGAGCTACGAAACCACACATGAAATTTATGAAATGGCTCATATAATATGATAACCAGACTTTGATTCACGCCCTTTTCATCGACAAACCTTAGCGTCTTTTATGCTCTGACGCTGTTTCAGTTCGAATTCATTTTCCCAATCAATGCAGATTGGTCTGACCAAAGTCGTCATGGTAAACGGCGTCTTTAAATAAATCAGTGCAGTATTGTCTTCGTAAGATTTTTCGAAGGTTTTCCCGTAATTCGTTGCTATATCGATCCTCTTGATCCAAGACTCTTGAACGTAGGGTCCGGTACGGTAATTTGCAGGGAAGGAGCCAGCAACTGCTAGGTAATCACGGGAGTTGACGGCTTTTTGTGAAGTTTTGTCGTAAAACCAGGCAGCTACTGTCGAGCGAAAAAAATGACACGTATAAGATGATACATAAATAGCGTTAGTGTATTTGGTTGTTCTACAAATAAAGGCGATAACGGGCAATTCCACCTCAAATCGGCCAATTTTGGGTGTTTTCTGACCTCGTATTTTTTGAATCGACTTAAACTTTTTTTACGTGAAATCTGCGTCAAAAAAGTAGACCCGTATTTTTTTGTTGGTCAAAAAATTTTTTTTTACGCTAGTTATGAATTATCGCATTTTACTGTGAAAGTAGCGCGCGGGCGGCTTTGACAATTAATATCTCGGGTCCCCTTCACCGTAGAGAGATGTTCAAAAACGCGTTTTGAAGGCGATAAAAGACACTTTCCGATAAAAATTTTCAACTTTTCGAAAAATATAATTTTGTTATTTTTATGAGCAATCAAAATGTTTATCGATTTTTTTCTCAAACTTTATCCGTTTTTAAAATTCTAAAAAAAATATGAAAGTGTCTTTTATCGCCTTTAAAACGCGTTTTTGAACATCTCTCTACGGTGAAGGGGCGCAGATATATTAATTGTCAAAGCCGCCGGCGCGCTACTTTCACAGTAAAATGCGATAATTCATAACTAGCGTAAAAAAAAATTTTTTGACCAACGAAAAAATACGGGTCTACTTTTTTGTCGTAGATTTCACGTAAAAAAAGTTTAAGTCCATTCAAAAAATACGAGGTCATTTTTCGGCCGATTTGAGGTGGAATTGCCCTAATATCATTGAGCTGCACTTACGGGATAGGACGAGATTGGGACTGATCAATGTACCCGACTGGATATGGGACGCAGATCCAGTCGAGACAATCTTGTAAATTCTTATGAACCAGGGAAATCTGCCGTGGAGAACCTTGGATCCATTAACGATTAACTGGGTTTCATCGGTGATTTCGTTTCCACATTCTACAAGACAAAAACCGATGAGTAGTAAAAAAAAAAAAAAAAAAGGTAGTCAGGTTGCCCGAACCCATACGAAACGTTTAGAGGTTTGGCGAACCATCCTCCGACTCTTCCCAAACGTATATATCCCGTCGACTACAAGTAAAACATGTCACCAGAGTATCCGAGACAAACAGGCTTACATGAAAACCGAAAACGCTGAATTATATCCCAAAACTGGGTTACAAACATTCTCACTTCATTCATGTTGCTGCTATTTTTGTAACTCTAGATCTATGGAAGATCAAGAATTTTATTGCGGTCACAGATTATGTAACTATCGACTTTTCTCATCACTAGAAAGTTACCGGATACCTTCGAACAACTCACCTACCACTTTGATGTCCACAATTTCCGTGCTGCTAGTGTGCTCATTGATAGCTTCGCAGCGGTATCTCCCCGTATCATTGTTATCAGCAGCAGGAATGATCAGCTCGTTTGCTATTGGGAATGTTATATTTTGGCATTATTCTGGTGCATACTTACAATACATACCGATTACATCACTACCCACCGGAAATCCTTATCCTGTTGCTTGCTCGAATGCGTGTATCATCCTTGTACCAGAGTACTTTCGGGGTTGAATAACCATCAACGTCGCAAGATATACTGAGTTGACGACCCTTGGGGAATAGGCCCTTACCCGCTGCTATAGTCACTTTGATAGGTGCTGGTAATGATCGTGGTCAAATGAGCGTGATGTTGAAACATAAAAATCGTTGTTAGACGTTGGGGTTCTATCTCGCTTGCATGTGTTGACATACAACTAGCGGGGGAAGGTAATTAAGTTGGACGTAGTGATCCGTAGAGTGAATTCGACTCAGATTGTATAACCAAGATCTTCGATGTGTTGGTTGTATTGGCCGATGAGTGAATTGGAGGTGGTATGTTCAATGAATGAAGAATAAATGATGAAGTGAGCGACTGGAATTCGGGTTCGGAGATATGTTGAACGTAAAGGTGAATATTGTGGAGATAGAGGAAGAAAAGACGAAGTGTAAAAGAATTGTGGAGTGCTATTGGAAAAGAAGGTCATATTTAAAACGTCATACTGTTAAATTTCCGGCTCACGTATGACCCTCCTCAGAATAAAATTTTTCTCGAATTTCTGTTCAAAGATACAGAACCCAGAATAAAACTAACATACAACAAAATTTGAAAAGAAAAAAAAAAAAATTGGGACAAAAAATGAGAAAAAAAAAAAAAAAAAAAAAAAACCCCACAACATTGTTACGTCCTGGCATTGTAGTGAAGTAGCAACCTCGACAGCGAATTTATTACCTAATTATTTCGTAAGTAGAGAAATGCTAAAACGAAAAGAACACGAGGGAGGCTCTGAAGCAATCTTAGAGATCCTGATCTCCTATCTCCCCATTCTATTATAACAATCTAGTCCAAAACTGGAAAAAACAAAACAACTGTCAAGATATCATACCTACGTGTTCCTTGAATCACAGCAGAAGGACGAGAGAGAAGAAATGCAGACATCGGCTACAACTGCGTTAGCATAAACATCAGATGTAGTGTCATCCAGTTAGACAAGAACAATTAGACCCAATGCGACATGTCGTTGGAAATTGGAAATTTGTAAATATCGCTGAGGTGTTCTCAATTCTGGCGTAGATCAACTAAATTTGAGTGGCTCACGATATTGCACATTTCTAGTAATGAGCGCTTATGATGAATAGGTTCCTCGTCCAAGATACTGACACCATTATAGTCAGAAAGATGGCCATTGTCAAGCATGTGTCTAATTAGAGCTGTATAATAGTCCTCACTATCATGGATGTGTCTTTTATGCTCATTCAATTTTGTGTGTAGATTTCTACTAGTCTGTCCGATGTACACTTGATCACAGTGTTGACAAGGAATTTTGTAAATTACGTTGGAAGGTTCATCCAGAGGTGAAGCATCATTTTCCCTATCAAATAGAATTTTCAGATCTTGCAAATTCTCTTCTACGAACTTATAGTAGGGGAGCCCAGAGCAGTGATGCCAGAAAGTGGCCTAGTTTCTCTCTTACTCCGCCGCGATCGCCATACGCTCTATCTCTATTTCTGGTGACTTCTGGCATCACTGGCCCAGAGTGCTAAATGAGGATTGACTCTGTCGTCGTAGAAACCTATTGGATTTGGAAGATTAGATGGTAGAAAGAAAAAAAGGTTATATAATGTTTACCCTTTCAGGGGTGGGGGAAGCGTCCACAGGTTCTCAAAAATGTAAAAAAAAAAACAGTTACATGGAAATACTCTAACGCGTCAGATATTGATAGCGTATACGCCCCACGTGTCTCTGATATTGAAAGTATGTTAATCTGCCGGTTTGCATGGTGGGGGAGGCTGTACGGAAGGGTTGAAAATGGGAAAAAAAAAATTTACTCTAGCGCGTCAGATTTTCAGAGGGGATGTTAAGTGAACACGAAAGAAGCTCCCATTCAAAAGACTGACGATTTGGACATGACGCAGATTCATGGCGGCTTCTTGATAATGCAAAAAAAAAATCGCCATTTTGAAATACTCAAGCGCGTCAGATTTTTATACAGGTGATTCAGCTTGATGTCCCAGTCGTGTTGACCCATAATCTGATGATTATTTGGAGGGATTTTTTTAGTCTGACGAAAATTTTAATTTTTTTTTTTCTTTTTTTTCTTTAATTATTAAATGTGACAAACAAAAATCTTAGAAAATAACATGCAAATAAGAAAATCTATTTCATTCAATTGTGACAATTGTTTTACAGAAAAAAAAAAATGGTGAAATAATAATAAAAAAAAAAAAATAATAAAAAAATAGTGATCGAGAAAAAGTGAAAGGGAAATGAGGCGCGGAGTGGGGAATACAGGCTTCACTGCAGCTGAACGCGCTCAACTTTTCTGACGATTTGTGCTACTTCGGCTAGTGGAAATCGGCAGATTATATTTTTTCCGTTATTCTTGAATTATTTCCTTCAAAATAAAAAAAAATTTGACCGCGCTCGAGAATTTCAAAATAACGTTTTTTTTTTGCAAGTTTGTGACCTTCGCACGACCTTACGTCACTCTCAAATCGTCAGATTATTGAACTGCACACTTTTCAGCATGTAATTAACCCACCTTACCTTAATCTGACGCGCTCGAGTATTTCGAACGATCAATTTTTTTTTACTATTCTGATCGGCTGCCCTAGACGCGCGTTCCTACATTAAGGGCTAATATATGGTGGAGGTACTCAACAGTGTACAAGCTATCCCCCTATATGTTAATCTGCCGCGCTCGAGTAAATCCCGAAATCCCCTATTGGGCTCCCCTACTATTATTGTTATATTTTCCAAAAATCCTATTGAGCTACTCGAAAAGACCTACAACGTGAGATAAAAAGATACATCTCGTAGGTGTTGAATTGATATCTTCTGGATCGTCGGCATTTTTGTCAGTATCCAAATGACTATGGTCTATGGAGATTAACCCGTACCTGAGCCCTTCCACGTCAGACCGGACAAAATAAATCGAAAATATGTTGTCGATTTCGCGATAATTTTTTTTACGGGTTCCATAGAACAAATAAATCAAACTATTTTTTTTTTTTTCGCCCCTATTTTCGAAGTTACACGGGCGTGAAATTCAGGAAAAAGACCCAAAAATCGAAAACATACTCCCCTTCAAACGGTCATATCTTTGATCGTATTTATCCTGAAGGCTTCATTCAAGAACCATTTCAAAGCTATTAAATGACACTATTATTATGTATTTATTCCCCGCACGGGAATATATATATTAGGGCTAATCATTTTGGGGTCATATTTTTTGATTTGCCCTCGCACCCCTCAAAATGTGAGTGTATGAGGTCAGTATCAGTACCTATCAATGTGACCACGGTGCGATTTTTTTTGGCGTGGCGCATTGCAAAAGTATTTTTCCCATTTAAATAACACGGGAAATGTTTTTTTTTTTTTATTTGGAATTTTATTTCGTTCTAACGAATCATCGTGTTGTGAAAATCAACACATATTCTTGTACGAAATTGCACGATCTCCAAAAAAGGTCTGATACGATTTTTCGCTAGGTCGAAAAAAAAGTCGTCATATACCGTTTGAGGTTGAACTTTAACCTTCAATAACTTTCAAACGAGTGGACTTAGCGAAAAATCATATCAGACCTTTTTTGGAGATCATTTAATTTCCTACAAGAATATGTATTGATTTTTACAACGCGATGATTCGTTAGATTGGAATAAAATTTCAAATAAAAAAAAAAAAAAACATTTCCCGTGTTATTTGAATGGGAAAAATACTTTTGCAATGGGCCACGCCAAAAAAAATTGCACCGTGTTCATATTGATAGGTACTGATACTGACCTCATACACTCACATTTTGAGGGGTGCGACGGCAAATCAAAAAATATGACCCCAAAATGATTAGCCCTAATATATATGCAAAAAAAGTATGTCGCTTATATATTGAACATATATACGTGTATATATATATATCGGTTATATATATATATATAACCGATATATATATATATATATATATATATATATATATGTCAACATATATACGACATAATATGACATTTTTGGCCGAACTTTATATACAGGGTGTCCCATTTGAAATTTCGCATTAGAATATCTCTGAACCTAGAGCTGCTGTTGAAAAATGTTTGGGATGAAAATTGTTTGGTTCGAAGGGGGACACAAACTGATGATACCAGATCAGTTCTAACTATCACTGCTTCGGAGATACGAACACAAAGTTGATTTTTTTAAATGGCAAGTACTTTTTTTTTTAAGGATATAAAACGTACCTTACCTTAAGACAAATTCAACCATATGTGGAAAAAGTGTATTCCGTTTACGCTCCGTGACTTACGGCTACGCGAAATCCTCAAATCTTCAAATGTTTGCAATCATCGGAACAGGTATTAGGAGTTTATTGGATAGCATTCAGTAGTTTACTAAATGTTCAAACACATTGCCTCCCATCCGATTACCAACAACACGGGAAAACATGAAACGAAGGATAAGAACTGCTTGTCGTAATATCCAGCGTAGTACCTTTCTCGCCACACTCCAGCAATTCCATCGTCGTCTGCAACTTTGCGTTCAGACAAGAGGCAATGTGTTTGAACATTTAATAAACTCCTAAATACTGTCCAATAAACTCCTAATACCTGTCCCGATAATCGCGGGCATTTGAGGATTTGAGAACTTCGTGTAGCCGTAAGTCATGGAGCGTGAACGACATGAACTTTTTCTACATATGGTTGAATTTGTCTTAACGTGAGGTACGTTTTCTATCCTGAAAAAAAATGTACTTGCCATTTAAAAAAATCAACTTTGTGTTCGTATCTCCGGAGCAGTGATAGTTACAACTGATCTGATATCACCGGTTTGTGTCCCCCTTCGAACCAAACAATTTTTATCCCAAACATTTTTCAACAGCAGCTCTAGGTTCAGAGATATTCTAATGCGAAATTTCAAATGGGACACCCTGTATGTCTCATATAACCAATATGTATCTGACAGTTTATATACGACTTATATTTCAGATATTATATGTAGGATATATGCGAGTGTATATGTCGCATATATACAGGGTGAATTCTTATCGTCCACTCACTCGGAGTAGCGTTCAGGGTCCATATTCGTCAAACTCGGCGTAGATGGCGCTAATGTTCTTTGGAAATTTTGCGAGCGAAAAATCAAATTCTCAATTTGTACCGAAAATGTCAAATGAGTTTCGTGACAGTAAATACAGCAGTTGGACAGTTTTTCGGAAAACGAAAATTGCCATTTCGTTTACAATGACGTACACAACACTTTGTCATTTTTGATACTTTTTTTTACACCTAATATTCATTGGACACGAGCACGGACACGGGGCACATGGCAGGTTGCAATAAAATAAGGTTATGTTGGCCGGCTATATAGTCAAAGATGGTATAGATCATGAGTATATCTAAGGCAATTTTTGTCCACAATTTAGGCATGTGTGAATTGTCTATTACGAAGAGAAATGAGTGATTTGATAAATAATTCATTGAGGTATATATTATTTAATTAGCAAAAGTATATTTGAGAATTAAATCTTTCCGCTTCTGTGGAACCAGTAATAGTGCTGCCCTCAACTATGCAAGGGTAGCACCCTGCTAAAAAAGTCTTATAGAAATTCATAGGAACTTCAATCATTTCTATAATATTTAATACGTCCAATCTGTCACGGCGACTGCTCACATAGAATGTGTATAACATTTTATGTGTTTCTATTGTTTGTTTTTCCTATACGACTTTGCTGATGTAGAATCAATTGGTTTTTATGAAGTATTACACGCCGTTCCTCAAGTATATGATCCTATAAGATATTTCACAATACAAAATACTTCGTTTTTTAGATGTTCAAATTTGATTTGATGGATATCAGGGCAGCGATTCTCGATCTTATCTGAAACTATTGTATTCTATACGGCGAATTCAGTTAAAGCTTTTATTCGACATTTGCATATTCAAAATGTATCCGTACTTATAAAATGATCGTTGTTGCATAGCGCTTCGTTTTCCTACCGAATTTCCAACAGGCATATGTACTAAACTCTATGCGTGAGATAGTGTTATAAGTGTTAATTCGTTATCCACTTATGACAATTCTATTTGTGACTATGAAATTCTATGAGCTGTCAATTCTATCCGCTTTCATCCGTATTTGCGACCGTAGAATCGGAGAACTAGATGACCCTATCAGTTTTTATCCGTATTGAAATATTGAATATCGGTACGTTTGTATTATCTCCGGACTTTAATTTTGTTCAGTCTGACATCGTGTTTAGGATACATTATGTAAAAAGCCTATCAAATCTTACATAATACAGAGACATCCTGATATATTATAACGCTACGTCGGTTTCGTCCTCCAGGTCGATCGCACTGTAGCTTTCGTCCCACAGGTCGACTAAGAGGACGAAAACTACGTAGCCGTGGACCTGGAGGACAAGAACTACGTAGCGGTGCACCTAATGGACGAAAACTACGGAACGGTCTACCTGGAGGACGAAAACTACGTAGAGATAGACCTGGAGGACCAAAACTACGTAGCCGTGGACCTGGAGGACAAAAAACTACGTAGCGGTGAACCTGGAGGACGAAATCTACGGTACGGTCAACCTGAAGGACGAAAACTACGGTGCGGTTGACCTGGAGGACGAAAACTACGGTGCGGTTAACCTGGAGGACGAAAACTACGTAGCGATAGACCTGGAGGACGAAAACTACGTAGCCTTGGACCTGGAGGACAAAAAACTACGTAGCGGTGAACTTGGAGGACGAAATCTACGGTACGGTCAATCTGAAGGACGAAAACTACGGTGCGGTTGACCTGGAGGACGAAAACTACGGTGCGGTTGACCTGGAGGACAAAAACTACGGTGCGGTTAACCTGGAGGACGAAAACTACGTAGCGGTACACCTGGAGGACGAAAACTACGTAGCGGTACACCTGGAGGACGAAAACTACGGTGCGGTTGACCTGGAGGACGAAAACTACGGTGCGGTTGACCTGGAGGACAAAAACTACGGTGCGGTTAACCTGGAGGACGAAAACTACGTAGCGGTACACCTGGAGGACGAAAACTACGGTGCGGTAGGTCTACCTCCAGGTAGACCTGGAGGACGAAAACTACGTAGCGCGATAGACCTGCAGGACGAAAGCTACGGTGCGGTCGACCTCAGTTGAATGCCACTAATGTCAGTGCTTTTTTGAGAGAATTGAATTTTGCGGGTTTCACTTCGCCGATAGGTGGCTACAGACGGAAAAATATTTCTCACTAGCACTAAACTGGATCAACGTTCGTATATAAGGGAGAGGCGATGGCCATACCAATATGTCACTGCGATGCGTCCGGACTTGCGAGCGAATGATTAACATAAGTTATAGGATGTTCACGGTTAGGATAGATTAAGTCAGCCGAGAGAAGATGTATACGAGTTAACCTACGAATCAGCGTCATCATTAAAGTTAAACCCGTATGTAACTGACTTGAATAATTCAATATCGGTCCACTGACTCGTAAGAATGAGTACCTGTTACCTAATTTTTGTTGTTGCGGCCAAGAACCGATAGACATTTTTTTCAATTAGTCTCTGTCAGACACTTCAAGCAGGGATAGAATCGTATAGATATTGTAGAGCAATCGCGTTACGGAACGGATAAAAACCACCAATTGTTCATAGGATCTTATAGAACTGGAGCGTAGTTGCGGTAAAGAACTGATACGGAGGTATGTGGATATAGCTAATAGAATCGTATAGATATTGTACACAGCTAGCTAACGATATACTTGAATGTGGCATAAGCTTATTAAAATACATTACATTGTATTGTGGACTGACCAGGTGTGGTTTATAGGAATTCTATCCGGAGTTTGGTATACGAACGTATAAAACGGCTATGCACAATGACGGTAGCCACTACTGTAAAACCGGAGACAGAATACGGATAAAAAACGGAGCTTTTTAAATGTATAAGTTTCTATATAGTACATTAAGCTGTTAGGGAGAGAGGTGAGCGATTTTGATGAGGGTGAAGTTTGCTGCACGAGCGAAGCGAGGGCAGCTTCACCCGAATCAAAATCGCGCCTCTCTCCCGAACGACTTACGATACTTTTTCTCATACATGCATCAAACTAACCCCATTTCAAGCATGTCTTACGAGAGAGAAGACTCACATATCTCATTCGGCCGTAATATGTGGTCGTCGCATGCGCTTTCACGCGATTTGGTTAGGTATGAAGCCTAAGAAGCAAAAGTGCGCGTAGGCATGATAATATGAACGCATTAGTACATGATGCTGTCAGGGTGACATATGCGATTTTGATTCGGGTGAAGTTTGCTGCCCGAGCGAAGCGAGGGCAGCTACACCCGAATCAAAATCGCGCCTGTCTCCCTGACAGCTTCATGTAATGCGTTCATATCATGCCTATGACGCGCACTTATGCTCCCTAGGGTTGATAAGTAACCAAATCGCGTGACTGCGCATGCGTCGACAACATATGACGGCCGAGGGAGATATGTGCGTCTTCTGTCCCGTAAGACACGCTCGATATGGGGTTATTTTGACGCATGTAGGATAAAAAGACTTTTTTAGCAGGGCAGTGAAGACCCTCATTGACGTCTCTGACGAACTTTTTGGACGGAAAAATTCGAGACTATGGGGATGGTATTTCGAATGGAGAAAAAAAAAATTTTACAAATAAATTTAAAAATATTTATTCAGTGAAATTTTTTTTTTTTTCGTTATTCGAAATACAATCCCCATAGTCTCAAATTTTTCCTTCCAAAAAGTTCGTCAGAGACATTAATTGGTTGTTATAATTAGAAAAGTCCAATGAGCGGAAGCTCCTACTTGATCTACAGAGCTCCCTCTTCGTGAGGATGTTTTTTTTTTCTTTTTATCAAACTGAAGATTTGAGGGGTAGCAGCATGAAAAATCTAATTTTTCTTTTTCGAAACATTGTAATGTACATAGGTAATATGATCACTTACGTCACGTCGAAAACCCGGATCATTTGATAAAAAACAAAAAATCATGTGATCTCCAGTAAGTGAATATTTTTTTGTAAATTAATATATCTGGCATATATAGATATGTCCGATCTCTCCATTACGAAATGGATTTATAGTACGTGCAATATGTGACGATATACATTGCATATAAGTCGCGCATATGAAGCTGAGAATGAAAGATATATTATAATTATGTATTGTACTTCTGTATCCAAACTATGTATCATATATTAAAAATATATATATGGAAGAATTATAAGTGAAATATATTAAACTTACAAAATACATATATGCGCTGAAGTAAGTGATCACATATATGATGAAAAGTTGACCACATATATAGAGTAGACTGACAGTTATTTTGGCTTTCGACGAAATGTTTCGCTCCGAGTACATGAATGGGTTCGAAATAAATTAAAAAAAAGCCTCTCCAAATTTTAGCCCTTAATTTTAATGTTTAGGGGTGCCGACAGCCCCTTACTTTTTCCCATTTGAATAACATGGGCTTTTTTACTGTTTTAATCAATTTTTTTCTCGAAGGCCCAATTATTCGTCACAAAATCTAAGATTCAGCTACAATGTCGGTGCTGATACTCTCTTCCAGTAAAACAAAATTTGTCCACATCCATTCGGAATTCCTTGTTGGTTCCCATCCCTAACTTATTGTGAGACTTTCGAGCGAAGCGAAGGAATTGTTCTTTCCTACAAAGTTGTTGAATATTCTTCGTCAATGTCGTACCTCATCAACTCATCAGAATGTGTAGCTCGCATTCATGTTCATAATTTCGAAAATCACCCCCATCCCCTAAAAATCGTACCAAAAATGGTGGGTAAATAAATAAATAAAAAAAAAAAATGGTTTGGCTATAAAAATGATCTGTTTTCAACAGGAGGGTTACAAAAAAAATATTTTTTATTTTTTTACTACATTCTTCTTCGATACATTCTTTAAGTCACTCCTATCTACAAAAAATTGGAAAAATCGCTATCCAATGTTATCGATTTTGGTTTATGCGTTATTCTATGTAGCGAGCTTGAAATAAAACAAAAATAAAAAAAAAAAATAAAAAAATGAAAAAAAAAATAAAAAATATTATTTTTCCAATTTTCGAAGGTGGGGGTGACTCAAAGAATGAATCGGATATAGAAAAAAAAAAAAAAAAATTCTTTTTGTAACCCTCCTGTTGAAAACGAATCATTTTTATAGCCAAACCATTTTTTTTTTTTAAATTTACCCACCATTTTTAGTATGATTTTTAGGGGATGGGGGTGATTTTCGAAGTTATGAACATGAATGCGAGCTACACATTCTGATGAGTTGATGAGGTACGACATTGACGAAGAATATTCAACAACTTTGTAGAAAAGAACAATTCTTTCGCTTCGCTCGAAAGTCTCACAATAAGTTAGGGGTGGGAACCAACTTGGAATTCGGAATGGATGTGGACAAATTTTGTTTTACTGGAAGAGAGTATCATCACCGACATTGTTGCTGAATCTTGGATTTTTTGACGAATAATTGGGCCTTCGAGAAAAAAAATTGATTAAAACAGTCAAAAAGCCCATGTTATTCAAATGGGAAAAAGTAAGGGGCTGTCGGCACCCCTAAACATTAAAATTAAGGGCTAAAATTTGGAGAGGCTTTTTTTTAATTTATTTCGAACCCATTCATGTACTCGGAGCGAAACATTTCGTCGAAAGCCAAAATAACTGTCAGTCTAATATAGAGCATATATAAAAGTAATAAATTTCATATATACAACATATCGGTACGTGAGTCGAAGAGTATGGCACCTCAGATTAACGCCCAAAACTATGCCACCTCAAGTTAACGCCCGAAACTATGCCACCTCCATGTTAAATTAGATGGAGGTGGCATAGTTTCGGGCGTTAACTTGAGGTGGCATAGTTTTGGGCGTTAATCTGAGGTGCCATACTCTTCGACTCACGTACCGATATACACTCT
This sequence comes from Tenthredo mesomela, assembly GCA_943736025.1. Classification (NCBI taxonomy): domain Eukaryota; kingdom Metazoa; phylum Arthropoda; class Insecta; order Hymenoptera; family Tenthredinidae; genus Tenthredo; species Tenthredo mesomela. The sequence goes on from OX031017.1 coordinate 3,105,020, forward strand.
CAGACATATATGTCAGTTATATGAACGGGCATATATATTTTTCCATACGGGTCAATTCTGCGGTAACAAACAATTTTATTTGTTATAAACAAATATATTATTCAAACGTGATTTTCAAAGCAAGAACCACGCGATAAAATTTTCCAAAAAAAATATATGCGTATTCCTTGATCAATTCACTACAAAATCGTTAAGAGCATGTCCTCTTCCTAGTCATATCGTTATCGGCTAAGAAAAAAACAAAAAAGTCGCAAAAACTCGGAAACGATGATCAAACATGATATATAATAGATTTCTTCGATGATTAGGGACGAATAGGTTCGATCTAGCACGCGAGATTCGTCGAAATCGAGAAAAATGAATTTTTCAGGTTCTTCAAGTGAAGATGTGTCACTTATTTTAGTTCATATCAAAGCCTGTGCGTCAAAAACGCAAAAACCAGTCTCTTACCTCAAGTCTGAAAGCAATGACGAACATTTGTGTCTAAAAATTTTGTTGTTTCACGCAACAATAGGGCCGAGATACCGAAAGTAGAGCGGTATAAATACCGTGTTTCAATTCGTTTCGAATCCCCGGCGCATTTGCCTTTACCCTTACCCTTTATGGCGCATTCGCCTTTCACAATTGAACTGCTTTAATCAAGTATACACTTTCGACTGTTCTGCACTCTGACGTGGTATAAATGTACTATATAGACTTGCTCATTGTGTTGATTGCGATTTGTAGGTTACGAAATTCAAATTTCCAATATGGCTGTCAAAAGCTGCTCAAAGGTACACAAAAGGTGCATGTCCCGTACCTTTAACACTTGCACCTTTGCGCACTTCCCCTTGATCAGATGGATTGCCTTAATGACGTCACTACCGGTTTGTCCATGGGTAAATGCGCATGAAGTGTATACTTTGGGCGAATTGAGACACGGCAAAAGATGTAAATAGTGTAAAATTGTTGATTTCTGACAGCTGAGACATGAGACGGTCCTCGGCTAACGAAACGCCCGACAGATGGCTCTACGCGTAAATCATCGTCACTGTTGTGTTGGCACACTAGGTCAGTGGCGGACTGAGAAGGATTGGCACCCGGGGCGAACAATTCAAATCCCCCCCCCCCCATTTGTATTGTAATATTTTTAATATTTGTTGTAATAATAAGTTAATATTTATGGATTCCCGAGGGAAATAAAGTGAATCAGATGAAATATAATCAATTGGGCAAAAGGTTTATGTATTCAGAAAATACAGGTCTGCTTCAGTACGAGGCTAAAGACAGACTGATTTGTTTTACAATAATGTTTGTTAACGTAGCAACCGTAGTTCTTATATTTTAGAAGATATCTTTTATCATACAGGCTACTTGACCTAGATCTTATAGAATTAATGTATAAGGGTGATTTTACCAAATGTAACAGTATTCTAAGACTATTCTGATACATTGTAAGTTTTTTTTTTTCACCAGTTCGAAAATATGAGTTTATAAAGTTACAAAAATTCGAACAATTGACAAAAAATTATTTCATTAAACTGGTGAATAAAAAAACTTACAATGTGTCAAAATAGTCCTCAAATACAAATGGGGGTGGGGGGGGGGGGGGGGGGGGGGGGGGGGGGGGGGGGGATTGTTCGCCCCGGGTGCCAATCCTTCTCAGTCCGCCACTGACCTACCCTGCTCAAAATCCCAGACAGAAAACCGGATAGGCGGAATTGTATCCGCCTGTATACGTCCGAGTTCTGGTTTTTGTGTACCTGGAAACTTCTGGTCCTGTCCGGAATTTTGACGGTCCAATATTTTCTCGTGTCAGCATTCCTATCGGGTTCTATCCGCCCTAGACATTTTTCCTGTATGGTTCTATCAGGATCCATTTTCAAAAAATTGAAGTTTTTTTCTTTTTTTTTTCGTTTTTTTTTTCGTTTTTTTTTCGTTTTTTTTTTCTTTTTTTTTTTTTTTTTTTTCGTTTTTTTTTTTTTCTTCTCAAGTATATAGATGATATTTTCCGCCTCTTTTTTTTTAAACCAATGGCTTATCATCTACTTAAAGATCTGTAGCCTATTTTCCGCCTCTATATATACTCACCAACTCCGATAAGTGGTACTCGCGAGAATATCGAAAGCGGTGGTCGCCGCCTTACGAGAAAATATTGAAGTAATGTACATTACATGGAAACCGGAAAGGTGCGGACAGAGCCCCGATTGCAACTTTGAAAATCTTTGTCCGTATCTATCCGGTTTCGGTCAGGAAAATCATAACGTGATTATATTTACATCAAATCTTCAAAGTTGGAATCGGGGCTCTGTCCGTATCTATCCGGTTTCGTACCCACAAATCATAAAGTCATTAAATTTACATCAAATCTTCAAAGTTGGAATCGGGGGGCTGTCCGTATCTATCCGGTTTCGGTCCCGCAAATCATAACGTGATTATCAATTGATACGGCACGAAATCGGATAGAGCCCCAATTCCAACTTGGAATATTAGCTGTATTGATAATCACCTTATGATTTGCAGGACCGAAACCGGATAGGTATACGGATAGAGCCCCGATTCCAACTTGGAAAATTTGATGTATAAATAATCACGTTATGATTTGCGGGACCGAAACCGGATAGGTACGGACAGAGCTCCGATTCCAACTTGGAAAATTTGATGTAAATAATCACGTTATGATTTGCGGGAACGAAACCGGATAGGTACGGACAGAGCCCCAATCCTAACTTGAAAAATTTGATGTAAATAATCACGTGATGATTTGCGGGACCCAAACCGGATAGATACAGACAGAGCCCCGATTCAAACTTAGAATATTAGCTGAGGTGATGCGCTTGTTCCGGAAACAGTCCACACAAAACCAGTCTAAAAGCCAGATTAATTTTTTCAACCGACAGGATGCCGATTGGTCCGGATAAGTTACCCCGTCGCGGATTTTCCGAGCCGGATTGAATGCAGACAAGGCTCGCGCAGAATCCAGACAGAAATTTACGACCGGATAGGGTACAGACCACAGACAGACAGATACGCGATCTGGTCTTGTCTGGAAACTTGTCCGAAAAGCTATCCGCTCCTGTCGATTTCAGTCTGGGATTTTAAGCAGGGTAGTGTGCCAACACAACAGTGACGATGATTTACGCGTAGAGCCATCTGTCGGGCGTTTCGTTAGCCGAGGACCGTCTCATGTCTCAGCTGTCAGAAATCAACAATTTTACACTATTTACATCTTTTGCCGTGTCTCAATTCGCCCAAAGTATACACTTGATGCGCATTTACCCTTGGACAAACCGGTAGTGACGTCATTAAGGCAATCCATCTGATCAAGGGGAAGTGCGCAAAGGTGCAAGTGTCAAACGTACGGGAGATGCACCTTTTGTGTACCTTTGAGCAGCTTTTGACAGCCATATTGGAAATTTGAATTTCGTAACCTAGAAATCGCAATCAACACAATGAGCAAGTCTATACAGTACATTTATACCACGTCAGAGTGCAGAACAGTCGAAAGTGTATACTTGATTGAAGCAGTTCAATTGTGTAAGGCGAATGCGCCATGAAGGGTAAGGGTAAAGGCAAATGCGCAGGGGACTCAAAACGAATTAAGACACGGCATTTATACCGCTCTACTTTCGGTATCTCGGCCTTATTGTTGCGTGAAACAACAAAATTTTTAGACACAAATGTTCGTCATTGCTTTCAGACTTGAGGTAAGAGACTGGTTTTTGCGTTTTTGACGCACAGGCTTTGATATGAACTAAAATAAGTGACACGGCCACACTTGAAGAACCTAAAAAATTCATTTTTCTCGATTTCGACGAATCTCGCGTGCTAGATCAAACCTATTCGTCCCTAATCATCGAAGAAATCTATTATATATCGTTTTTGATCATCGTTTCCGAGTTTTTGCGACTTTTTTGTTTTTATCTTAGCCGATAACGATACGACTAGGACATGCTCTTAAGCAAATGGGATGGATAACCGATTGAAAGTATGTTGAAACGATTTATTTATAAGCGACGGCGCGCGCTGTTTTACGGTTTTTCGGTGACAGCGTGCGCCGTGGCTTATAAATGAATCGTTTCAACATGATTTCGATTGGTTTTCCATCCTATTCACTTAACGATTTTGAAGAGCCCTGACGGCTTTTGAATTTGCTATACGCAGATACCCCGTATGTTTAGCGTACAAACGCGGTATTGGTATAAGGATTGTCAGAAGACCGTAACAACACGTTCTTTTCGCTACATAAACACGGTATTTTTGAGCCGAAAATGAAGAAATTTTAAACGGTAGGTATTTGTAGGTACACGGGAAAAAATTTGGCATTGCGGCAATGCAAAACGAGAGAACGCTGTACTACGTTATGTTTGGTATAGCTGCATTCTTCTAGTGGGAGCATGGCGCTCGCACTGCGAGAGGGCCGCAATCTTAGTTCTCTTTCTTCTTCTTCTTGGTTATGCTGCACTCTCATTACTGGGAGCGTGGCGCTCGCAAACTCGGAGTATCTCCGCGCTCTGTTACGGTGGCATTGCCGCGAAGCCAAATTTTTTCCCGTGTAGTACGGTATGAAAACCGTATGTTCAACGGTTACAAAATACTTACATTTGAAAATTATATTCATTTAATAATATTTTCACAAAAGGATCGCAACGAAATTACTGATGGTCAGTTTCACTAACGACAAATAACTTTTTTTCGTCACTTGACTTCATTCACTGATTTGTGAATTGCATTATTTGAATTGAAAACATAGTTTTATCGGGCTAATTATGTTGAAAAAACGTTATTTTTATCAAAAGTGTTGTAAGTACACATACATACGGTACGAAATTTGTTCATTTTCAGCGCGAAACTACCGTATTTAAACCATTGACACGTACTATGACGATAGTAAGAGGGTAACCAGCCGGTATATCTACAGTAGCTGAAGGTATATTGAGCGTATATCAAAAGCCGTCAGGGAGAATTGATCAAGGAATACGCTTAAATTTTTTTTTGAGAATTTTATCGCGTGGTTCTTGCTTTGAAAATCACGTTTGAATAATATATTTGTTTATAACAAATAAAATTGTTTGTTGAGTAGTGACTCTATCGTTCGAAGCCTATTAATTCATGCCATATGTGAATTTATCGGACCAGTCGAACCAAATTTTTAAGTCTTCTAACTGAAGCTCACCTCTATATAGAGCGTGCATGCGGAGGTCCCGGTTCAAACCCGGGCTGAAGGAATTTTTACTTGAAAAAATAATTATGATGCACTTTCGTTTTTTTCGGTCTATCTGAAGATTGCACGCTCTATATAGAGGTGAGCTTCAGTTAGAAGACTTAAAAATTTTGTTCGACTGGTCCGATAAATTCACATATGGTAAAAATTGTTTGTTACCGCAGAATTGAATAAATATATAATAACAGTGAATTAAATCCCGTGAATTAAATCCCGTGTGGAAATCGAACCAGGGTGCTGGCCGGGAGACGGCCGGGAAGCCCGGCTTTTAGTCGGGCGCTGGCCGGGTGGGTCTGACCAGAGCCCGCCCAGAATCGTTACGCTCGGCTATTCGGCACCCGGTCAGAAGTACTGACCGGGCTATGGCCGGGCTATCCGGCCTTAGCCTGACCAGGTTTTACTAGGGGCTATGGGATATTGCGATAATTTTATTCGATTATTCGCAGTTGAAAAATGAAAGCAAATTATGATCAAGTTTTCAATTTTTTAAATTGATTTTTCATTCATTTTAATATTTCTTATTATGATAGATATTCGGAACAATAATTTAACCTGTAGTTTCAAGGTTATATCATCACAAATAGAACCTTTAACCGGTCTTGAAGTAGGTAATATCACGAACCGAGTTTCTTCATATTTTTCAATCATTTCATCGAATATTCATCCTTTAATGTTTTCGAACATTTATATTTTTTTCAAGATGCAGGTTTGGTCCTTAGGGCTTATGATAAAATGATGAAACTATAGCTATATCTATATATATCAACTAGTATGTCTTTACAATACAGTTTCTCAATTCAGATTAAACAATTAGATGAATCCTCAGTTCGTACTGTTCCAATGAAAGACCAAACCAACACGAGGGCGACAACATAACCTACAAAACTTGAAATGCGATTCTATGCAAGTTTGCGCATGAAAAAATGCTGACCCTATACATCAATCATTCGTTGTTACCGCTCTACAAACTCTGCGTGTTGTATTATATCACCACTAGCTGATTAATAGTACGCCTCAGAAATTGATTAGAAATGAACACTTTTCACCGAAGATTCGATCACTAACTACGCGACGCCAAGTGCGGGATGTCACCGTCATGTGATAGTAAGCGCAGGAGCAGTACACGGACATCCCTACTGAAAATGATCATGTGATGAATCACATAATAATATGAAAGAAATCTGCATGTAATTTATCATATGATTTATATTGCCAATATCATATTTTATGTGTCATAGGCCGTAAAACCGCGATTTTAACCTCGCTTCGGTCGGTTTAAACGCGGTTTTTGGCCTGGACACATAAAATTCTGTATGCCATACGGCCCAAAAAGTATTTTTCCACACGGCGTGCGCAAAGTTCGATTTTGCGCACGCTTCGCGTGCATAAAATTCAACTTAACGCGCGCTGTGTTGAAAAATGAAGTTCGATACACGTGCGAAAGATGATTCTCGACTCGTGTGATTGTCACCCTCGCTTCGCTCGGGCGAAAAACTTCACACTCATCCGAGAATCAACACTTTCGCACTAGTATCGAAAAGTACTATTCTGACGAATTTCATCATAATCCTCGCCTTCGGTTCGGATTATAAACTCGAATTCGTCGGAAATACTTAATCGGCCTAGTGACATAATGTACTATTATTTTATTTTATTTGATTTCATATTTTTTCTATTTTTTCATTTTATTTCTTTTCAATTTCATATTTTTCTATAATCAAATAACACTTTTTGCTGGAAAGTTTATTGAAGTAGTTGATTATTATGAAACTATGACATAATTTTATCCGTCTAAGCGCATGTCCAGGCCCTGGCCAGGCTTTTAAATAATGCACTGCTAAACTAGCTCCCGGTCAGCACCCGACCAGTACTTGCCAGCGTCTGCGAAATCACCATGGAAGAGTTTTCGCCAGACTAGCACCCGGCCAGTCCCTGGTCAGGCACTTTAACAAAAATACTGCCCGGCTAGCGCCCGGCCAGAAACCTTGTTGTAATCGGGCCAAACCGGGCAATTTCCATACGAGATAGCTTTGAAATGGTTCTTGAATGAAGTCGTTAGGATGAATACAATCAAAGATATGACCGTTTGAAGGAAAGTATGTTTTCGATTTGTGGCTCTTTTTTCTGAATTTTACCCCCGTGTAACTTGAAAATAGGCGGAAAAAAAAAATTTGTTCGATTCATTCATTTGTTCCATAGAACCCCCCAGGTAGAAATTATGAATTGGCCCAGGCAAGGCACTGTCCAGTTTGCCTAGTTTATTTCTAGGCACTGGGTGGGAAAACTGTACAGGGCCCTGCCCGATTTGAAACGGTCGGAACAGCTAGCGCCCAGATCGGAAATCTGGTTTGCGCTAACGGTTTGAGTGTAGGCCCAGCATCGGCGGTTAATACCGATCCAATACTGGTAATTAGTTGGGATGATAATTTCGGTCCAACGTATGGCTATCGACATTGGGCCAATATAAATTTATGAATATAAATATATATATATAGTCAATGGCCCAACAACAAGAGCCCAATAATTTATCAGCCGATGACCCGATCATTCTATTTTTGTTTATTTTCGATATTATCCGGACAAAAAATATTTTTCACCACACCTGCACGGAAAGTACGACTTTCGCTCCCTTGCGTGAGCGGGAAGTCGTTCTTTCCGATGCAGGGGGTGGTGAAAAATAGTATACCTCACACGGGAGTGAAAAAGGCCATCCCAAACTGCGTTTTTGTCACCCTCGCCTTCGGCTCGGGTGTCAATCTCACACGCAGTTTGGGTTAGCCTACTTTCCCTCCCTAGGTGAGTAATATACTATTTTCACCAATAGTTGATTCTTTTTCGAGCGGTAGAGAACGCAGTTAATATTTCCTGGATGTTAGAAATCATCTCTTCAAAGACTAAATTTTTTTTTTTTCCATTTTTAATTCATGTGGGTCACCCATCCAAATACTGGCCGCAGTTGAAATTGCTTAACTTCGTTGATCGGCTGACGTCCGGTTTTCAGCTAGATCTAATCGTCGCCTGTCACGATACTCAACACTTTTTGAGTCAATAGGTAAACTTTGATCTGTGAGGATTTACATCAGTATGTACTTGAAAAAAATCAAATATGATAGCAAAATTTCACGGTCACTTCGAAGATTTCTGATGATTAAATAGTATATTATACTTTTATTCGATTGCATAGAAACATTCTTTACTTGAACATCTGAGTTCCAAATATCTTCTTAATCCAATTACTTTCCTAGAGTAACGCTTACAGTAAGTATGTCATAATATAGATAAAAATCTAGTCTCTGTTACTATTTTCAGTTGGTTGGCAAATTGACTTTTAAATAATAGTTGATATAAGGACGTATGATAATCAAGTCCATTTAAACAGATGAGTGAAGTTAAATAGTTAGTTAATCTGCAATAGAAAATGAAGTTCCGTCAACTGAAAATGTAGTTACCTTGAAAGAATTGAACATTCCAAAATTTTACTAATGTCGAGATTTTTAATAACCGATTTTTCCCCGAAACTCAGTACTAGGCTTGGATTCGGGATTCTTTTTTTTTTTTCATTTGGCTCAAGGACTGAAAAAATTTCACTGCTGGCCGATCATCGTAATATTCTGTCAATAAAATCCGCGTTTGCGTAATTTCGAATATCAAAAATTCGAATTTGAATTATTTTTTAGATACGATGTAGTATCAGTCTGGAGTACGGGTAAATTACAAATTAGATATTTCGTGCAGATAATTCATGACAATTGTTGAAAGAATAACAATTCTTATTTATCACAGACAAAAATATCTTATTCGTAATTAGTTTATATTTCAAACCGATGCTATCTGAAAAAATATAATTTCGTATTTTCGATCCGAAACAATATCTGTAGTTTTTCACTCCAATCTCAATCACGAGCGTTTCGAGTGTTGGAAGACACTGTCGAATTGTCTTAATACGCGGCCGGAATTGGCCGAAGGAAGGCCCTAGCTTGGTACTGGACAGATTCTCTGACGAGGCTCTGTCCGTGCATGCCAAGTTAAAGTCTAGATTGGCTAGCCTGCGCCAAGCTGGAGCCACGACAGATTCCCCTAACTTGGAACGCCCGGACTTTCCCAGCTAGGCGCTAGTCGAAAACTAGGAAACTCTAGTCATTTTTCTACCTGGGCCGTAACAAAAATTATAGCGAAATCGGTAACAACGAGGTCCGAAAGCTGTCCGGTTTGACGTGGAATTACTCACCTAGAGTTACTATGTTTTGTTTATCAAACTCGGCGGATAATCGTTCCAACGTAATACATCATAGATAGGCGACAAGTTTTTCTCGTGAAAATCTGAGTTAGACAATTTGATACCCTTGTCAACTGAGTTGATGATAGTGCCAATCTTATAAGACATAGGATGGTGAAATTGGGAGTTTGAATATTTTCGCGACTAGGTTTTTCCGTGGTACTAATCGGTTTTGACAGCTGAACCATCATGCATCACCCTAACATCCAAAAAACTGATTTCATTTTCACATTCTTTCTCGATAGTGAATTATAGCCTCGGGTGAAATTGATTAAATATTTTCAAAATATTACATCTACCTCATCATGGGGTACAGCCGTTGAGATATCATAAAAGGTGAATGTTTTGGGTGTTTTCATATTTATACCAAGTGCAACGTCAGCAACAACGATTATTCGTTACAGAGCACTCTTGATAAAAATCCGGACATTATATTTTCGCTTTTGGAAAATCCAAGATCGTCATGCCCTTCGTACACTTTTTCTGCGTCACATGATATCAATTTCACATAGATCGGATGTGTTTTAGCTGGGAAACAGGCTGTCAAAAATTCAAGGTGTATAATTCACCTTTCATTTCTCCTCAAGTATAAAGGTTATATCGAAATCTAATTTATTGATGCGAAATCGCTCCAAATCATCCATCACCAGAGATCCGGAAAGATCTGCGACAGTGGCGACCTGATTGGTAGGCGGGAAGCTTGCGCGTAGGTTGTATTATTATGTTTGAAAATTGTTGCATCAAAACAAATTTTCAAAACACTAAAAAGCTCTGTTCAAGGTATCGGTATTTTGTTACGTGAGTCAGACCATCGGTGTTTCACGGCAGAAATATCAAGATTCTAGGGAACATTGATAGATGAAGAAATCACATCCAGTGAGACCAAAATATAGTTATCGGGAATTACTGTAAACTTGATCGTGTTGACAAACGTAAGACTATCTTTGGCCCTGAATGCAGAAAGTTTTACTTCGGACGTGATTCAAAAATTTGGGGTCTCAGCTAACGAATACGTAGGACTGTTAGTAAAGGAGACAATAATCAGAAGGGAACTTCTTCGTGAAACTCCAGTAATTCATGAGTTCGCGGGGGCACATTTATGTGTGATTTCAGACCTATTGACAGTGCCGGCTTCAGACAATAAGCAAGTGAGGCGGCCGCCTCAGGGCGCCACTCTGAAGGGCGCCAAAACGGAGAGCAATTTTTTTTTTTTATTTCCACGAGAACTCGAATCGATGCTAGGGGCAACTTTATTAATGAATAGTCAATAACCAAAGTAACCTTTTGATCTCCATAGAAAATGACATACTAGATTCGCTCGACGTCGATGATTTCATCCGAGACTTCTAAGCTGCAAAAGCCAGAAGGTGTAATCACATCAATTTTGCGTAATTTATTTATTAAAATATATTCTATAGTTCTATGAGCCATGAATATACAGGGTGTATCACCTCATGTGTTCAGAATGGGAGGGACTTAGTCGATGCGAAGCCGCGCCCCTATAGCCAATCAATAAGCATAAAATTTTCGTAGACCGAAATTCTCACAAGAATAGAAGATACAATTTCTTGGTATACGGAAAAAATGTCAACAACGATTTAATGTGCTTGTTAAGTATTTATTTACTCTGACGCTGACAGATACGCCTCGAATTGTCTGTCCTCTCTATCAATACAAATATCAAGCCGTTGTTGACATTTTTTCCCTAAACCAAGAAATTGTATCTTCTATTCTCGTCAGAATTTCGGTCGACGAAAATCTTATGCTTGTTGATTGGTTATAGGGGCGCGGCCTCGCGTCGACTAAGTCCCTCCCATTCTGAACACATGAGGTGATACACCCTGTATATGGGGGATTCCAGCTCATCTCGACCACCTTCGAGACCTGACCCCCTCGGATTCGAGTGAAACTTTTTTTTTGCTGCACTGGTACAAGCTGCAACCTCAATTTTTTTCAGAATTTTTCGAAGTCCCGTCCCGGAGGCATGAATAGTGGAAATTTGCCGATTTTATAAAATTCAGAATTTTTGAACGATGATCACTTGGGATTGGAGAGTCATATCAATGAAAACAGGGTGGTCAATAGATTCGTCTCGAATTCAACTTTCTGAAAAAATATTTTGGAAGTTCGCGATACCGTCCCGGCCGCTAGAAATTCATTTGAAAGCGAGAAATTGATGTCTCCATGATTCGGGCATTTTTTATTTATTTATTTATTTATTTTTCCAAAATTCTATGAAGAAAGATAAATTTTTCAGGCGCAAAACGAAGATGGAGACTCAAATGGTTTAGAGATATCATCGTTCGAAAATTCTGAGATTTCATAAAATGGCAAATTTCCACTATTCATGCCTCCGGGACGGGGGCTCGCGAAATACTGAAAAAAATTGAGGTTGCAGCTTGGACCTTAAGTGCCGCAGAAAAAAAGTTTCACTCTAATCCGAGGGGGTCAGGTCTGGAAGGGGGTCGAGATGAGCTGGAATCCCCCATATAGTGAAAATAAAAATAACGTCATTCATGTTTGAAATGGTGTAATGATTATCGTCAGAAGTATGGATTTTGATCTATATAGACTATATGACTACCTGCTTCCTGCCTCTTGCTATCCTGTTACCAGTCACGAAGAAACGCTTTTCATGCTGCTGAATTTTGAATAGAGCCCAAAATAATTTCTTTGAAGAAACTTTACGAAAATGATTCACAATTCAAGTTGCAAGTTATATCGAATTGGAGCACCACAGGTTTTTTGGTCTTGCAGGTAAAGTAACTTCGAGTTGTTTTGGATTCGGCTCAGTTATATTGGCATTAGTTATGCTGTTTTGCATAGGTTTACTTGAAGCGGTTCGGGTGCCGTTGTGTGACATACAATTTTAGGTTTGTAACGATTGGTGAAAAATTCGGCGGGGAGGGGGGGGGGGGGGGGGGCGCCGGAAACCCCCGCTGCCTCAGGGCGCGGTAATGTCTGAAGCCGGCACTGCCTATTGATATCCTTTCTAATGTATTTATTTCCAAACTGAGGCGACGACAGTTCATTGACCTTCTGTTGCAATGTACCTACTCGCGAAGTCAAATTTTACAATTTCATTAGTATTATAAATTATTCTCAAAAAGTTGTTCTAACATTTTTTGGACGTATATATAATGGTCTACTATCGGGACGTAAAATCGGGACACGTGGCTTTGACACACTACATCTGAGTGAAAAAAGTCGGACAGCCTTTGGATACGAATCATTTTCAAGCTTGTTTTATTCCCCGTTAGATCAGCCAAAGACCATTGTTGTATGAAAATTAAGAGGGAAGTTATCGTTCAATGTATGCAAAAAAAACGTAGTTTTTACACATTCTCTTTTGTAGCTTCACTTCAACTCACCGCCATTCTTCCAGAATAGCCGGGAAAAATATTTCAAAAATCATGCTCAATCTTTGAAGCTTTCTAAGTGCAATGCTTTTTGAATTTTGGAGAAATTCCCAAAATTATGGTCACGGCAGTGGAAAATAGCCCAAGTGGTGATCTCGGAGACGAGTAATAATAGAAGGTTCATCAATGGCTGAAAATGTAGGGAAAAATTATGGTAAGCAATTGAGCCGTTCTCTGCAACAACATCTTAAGTCGACTTAAGTTTTGGTCGAAAATAGGCGATTAAAGATTTGACGGCTGGTGTTTCAATTTTACCGAGGCATTTCACAAGAAACCAATTTTTTTCTATGTAGGTGGGGTACCCAAAAGTGATATAGGAATATAAAAAATTAAAAAAAAAAAAAAAAAAAAAAAAAAATTTTTATTTTACAAAAATGTCAGAACTAAATTAGTTTATACAAAAGGAGGTGTTTATTTCTCTATTATCGTAAACAAAAAAAAAGTTACATTACCAAATCACTTTTGGAACATTGTATCTTCCAGGCTCAGTCCGAATCTATTTCGTCTGATTCAGCCAAATCATTTCCGTCGCATGTACTTTGCAGTACATTTCTTTACCATTCCCTGTTCACCGGTTTTAAAAAAGGCATTAAAGAAAGCACGTCGTTTTTCTTAGCTATCTTAACTCCAGGAGGAGTAGGGTCTGCCCCCACGAAAAAAATATATATGCTAGGATATATGCATGGAATATATCCTAGCATATATGAAATTATATATGCTAGGATATACTCAGATTTGCCCAAATATATATCCTAGCATATATGTCAAGATCATATATCCTGGGATATATGCTAGCATATATTCCGGCATATATTCTGGTATATATTTTAGCATATATTCTGGTATATATTCTAGCATATATTCTGGTATATATTCTGGCATATATTCTGGTATATATTCTGGCATATATTCTGGTATATATTCTGGCATATATTCTGGTATATATTCTGGCATATATTCTAGCATATATTCTGGCATATATTCTACCATACATTCTAGTATATATATTGCTGTAGGATAAAAAAAGCCAAAAATTCTTGATATGATTACGTGAAAAAATTAGCGGCAATTTTCCTTTTAAAATATTTATTTTATATATAAGACATGACGATACACATTTTTCAAGTAAAAAATATCTATATTGAATATCTGACTTTTCCGGTTTGTTTGAAACCTCCTAACATTTTGAGGTTTTCCGGTAATGTAGCCAACATGTTATAACGTGCGTTGGCAATAATATTAGCGTCATTTACACTCAATTTAATTTTTTCAATTTCTTGATCGTCAGTATTATTAACAGCCGATGATGAAGGCCCGGAGACATAATTCTTTCAGGTGCCTCAATTTTCCTCTCCGACATTTTAATTGAACCTAAAACAATCATGTATAATTAACTACCGAATTCATTATGTAAAAATGTATAATTTGAATGAATTGATAATTTTAATAATACAATAGGCTCTCACCGGATATTTTAATCATCATTGCGTGGAGACATTTCCAGCCACCAAGTGCCATTTTCTTCGTATCGTGTCATTCAACCATACGTATACATTTTTTTCGGATCATGATCTTCGCTCAAAAATTCTTCGAAATCAAAATCCTTAATGTCTTGAATATCGATCCCTGGCGTCGTCTTCTTGTCATCTCTTCCACCTACCCATACTAATACCCACATTTTTTTAATGATCAAATAATTGATTGATTGATTATTTATTAAACCCGTTCACCTCCGCTAGCCCTATATGTTTTGACAATCAACAATTGAAGACGAGCAAATCCTGACTCTGTGATAACGCTAATACCGACGAGGGTTTTTTATTTCTCAATTTAGCGTTGTCACAGAGTCAGGATTTGCTCGTCTTCATTTGTTGATTGTCAAAACATATAGGGCTGGCGGAGGTGAACGTGTTTAATAAATAATCAATCGATTAATTATTTGGTCATTAAAAAAATGTGGGTATTAGTATGGGTAGGTGGAAGATAGATGACAAGAAGACGACGCCAGGGATCGATATTCAAGACATTAAGGATTTTGATTTCGAAGAATTTTTGAGCGAAGATCATGATCCGAAAAAAATGTATACGTATGGTTGAATGACACGATACGAAGAAAATGGCACTTGGTGGCTGGAAATGTCTCCACGCAATGATGATTAAAATATCCGGTCAGAGCCTATTGTATTATTAAAATTATCAATTCATTCAAATTATACATTTTTACATAATGAATTCGGTAGTTAATTATACATGATTGTTTTAGGTTCAATTAAAATGTTGGAGAGGAAAATTGAGGTACCTGAAAGAATTATGTCTCCGGGCCTTCATCATCGGCTGTTAATAATACTGACGATCAAGAAATTGAAAAAATTAAATTGAGTGTAAATGACGCTAATATTATTGCCAACGCACGTTATAACATGTTGGCTACATTACCGGAAAACCTCAAAATGTTAGGAGGTTTCAAACAAACCGGAAAAGTCAGATATTTAATATAGATATTTTTTACTTGAAAAATGTGTATCGTCATGTCTTATATATAAAATAAATATTTTAAAAGGAAAATTGCCGCTAATTTTTTCACGTAATCATATCAAGAATTTTTGGCTTTTTTTATCCTACAGCAATATATATACTAGAATGTATGGTAGAATATATGCCAGAATATATGCTAGAATATATGCCAGAATATATACCAGAATATATGCCAGAATATATACCAGAATATATGCTAGAATATATACCAGAATATATGCTAAAATATATACCAGAATATATGCCGGAATATATGCTAGCATATATCCCAGGATATATGATCTTGACATATATGCTAGGATATATATTTGGGCAAATCTGAGTATATCCTAGCATATATAATTTCATATATGCTAGGATATATTCCATGCATATATCCTAGCATATATATTTTTTTCGTGGGGGTGTTAAAGCAAGTTCATTATTTTCGCTGATGGACGTGTTTGATTTAAATAGGTCGAAGTTTTGCGGGGCACCATTGTAATCTGTGTAAACAGACATGATACCTGTCGGCTTATAAGACAGCTTTACGTACTTTTGAATTGTAAATTTTTTTCCTCTAGCTTTTGGAACTTTTAGAAAATACGGTTCCAAAGCTTTATCCCATTCTTTTAATAAACAAGGACTCATCTCTGCTACGAATGGTTTTGGTTTGCTCCTGACGGTCCTCATCATTTCGAGATATTCTGAGGGATGCTCAATGGTCTGCACTTTTTTTAAAACTGTTCCATAAACACCAAAATTTCGATCACACTGACAGTACGAATGACCTCGCACCGGAAAGATATGATGTATTTCAACACCAGTTTTGAGCGAAATCCAAGCGCAAAATCTTACAAAGGACTTATTTTTATTTTGCCCACCACAAGAGTCTGACAGTAGAACTACTTTCTTTAGTGCTGGGTATTCCGTCATTTTTTCTTCAAGAAAATCGTTTAAAAAACTACATACAGAGTTACCGTTCTTGGCACCATCGCCTTCCAAAAAGCAAAAAAACTTGCTGTCTCCGTCATTAAAACAGTGCGTATTAAAAACATACAGCCACAATAACCGTTTATAAAACTGTGCGTTGACATTTAGCTTTGGAAGCGGAAGATTTTGCGCATAGTCGAACTCAACAGTTAAAGTGTCATTGTTAATTTCCTTCGTGTACTGTTGACGCAAGACCTTGTGTTGCTCAACTTTCAGTTCATGTAAACGGAACGATTCTTTACACAGATCTGATGGATTCGCTGACAGTTTAATCTTACATTCGGTATAAAAATCACAAACATCTGTTCTACGTTGCCTGAACGAATAGTCACTGTTTTCTCGAAAATATTTATGGTACGTTTTGTACTTCAGTGAGGGCTGTTTCCCTGTACTGTCAAAATAATATTCGCGGAATGCGAGAAACAGCATCTTCACGTTCAAGTTTGGGTCCTCGAAATACTTTCTGTCGGTTTTGGAGCCTCCGTAATGTGATTTCTTGTATGGGAAACGCGACCAATGCTCCTTCACCAAATCCCATACCACGTTCGAAATTTTGTCAGGGCACGGATGCTTACCCCGATTCTCTGTAGCGACTAACGCACCTAAAATAATCAGTAGTTTTTTACCTTTATATTTGTTCACTTTATTGATATTAGACTACGATAAACGAGTGAATGAATAGTCAATAGATTTATCGAAACAAAATATTGAAACATGAAAAGATAAGGAAAATAAAATACATATATGCAAGCATTAGATTTACCTGATTTACAGAATCGAAGCACCGTTTTCAATCTCTCTTCGGTAATCTGAAGAACAGATTGGAAAGATCCTTTGCAGACAGTTTTATCTTGGCCGTCTACTTTGAAAGAATATTTCCAAGACCATAATCTATTGTTTCGTTTTGTTACGGATTTGACCCACACTGAGAGACTCTTCGTGTCAATAAATGGTAAAACTGTATCAAAATTTAGTATGGTAGGGTTCGAAAGTAGGGAAGACAGCGCAAAATACACTAGTTATTCGTAACGTTATACTGAAGTTTCATATTGCCATACCAGATTTTAACAAGAAAATACGAGATATTAGTATGGTCAATATGAAATATTAGAACGTTGTATGTCAGAAATCTTCCATACGAAAAATCGATATTCTCCATAGTAAAATTTCCTACAAAGTCGTCTCACTTATAAACACAGTGACTGTCATCATTCGAGAAGCATATTCCAGAAATTAACATGGTCAATATCAACGTTGATATCAAGCAGCCGTGAAACTGCAAAGGATATTAGAAATTGAAATGGAGAGTCTCAATTTTTCGTATGGTCCGTATGAAAATATTTCCTGAATCTCCCGAGCGACTACGATCTTCACCGAGAACGCACGAGGCCCCGCTCTGTTTCGGAAACAGCCGAAGGAAAAATCCTGCCAATTCGCTTGCCATGTGCCGTGTAAATATGGAGATTTGTATATCTCTGTAATCGGCTATATTTTTAGGATTACCTATGTATGACTTTTCCTATTTCTTTTTTCAAACGACGAAAATGTTGAATTCTAAAAATGATGACAATTCTAATTATAAAAAGTTCTATTTCTGATACCTTCGATTCTTTATGATTAGTTCATTTGTAACATTTAAAATTATGTCATAAATACAAAAATTCAAAGATTAGAAAAAAAATTAGATCATCTTTTCAGATTAAAAGTTATTATATTATATCTAGACTCTAATAGTGCTAAAATTTTATATACTCCCAAATTATCTGAATTTATTTAAAAGTAGAAAATATTTCATTCTGAACACTTCCTCAATTGAAAGTATTCATGTTTGAGGAATAGGGATGTATATGGGCAATTCACTCCACATCAGCTAACTTCAAATTGGCGCGGAGTGATTTTTATTCTCAATACTCGGGAAAAATTATTTCATCTTTCGAAAACGAGCTACCTAATCAATGCAAAAATGATTAGGCGAGAATCAGATATTTTTCCCCGTTGACCTAAAGAGTTTCAGATTTTTTCCGTCATTTTTAACACAGATATAATTTTTTTTACCACTTTTGCCCATAAGAACACATGTTAATTTGTCAATTTTTCTAATCCAATTTTCTCCTAAACAAACGTCTTAAAGAGCTTGAAGCGTTTGTTGAATTTTTTCTAGGATAAAATCTGAAGATCCAAATTTTCAAAATTTTCTACCATCATGTTTGCTGTGATGCCCATACATGTTTCAATTGAAAAATAATACATAATTAAAAAATTAATTGGATTTTTTTTTTTTTTTTCAAGTTATAAAATTACCTTTCCAAAATAAAGTCTACTTTGCAAATGCAGTTTTCCAAAAGAATGATTCTTTAACGAGTTATTTAGAAAAGAACCGTCCAAGTCCTTTCTCACAAGCAGTCGATTATTACCAGCTTGGTATATATAGAAGTTTCTGAAATTTTCCCGCACGTAATTGTATTACGTTTGTATATTGTAAATGTATAGGTATAAGTCTCTCGGTCTAATTTATAAGTGTGTTGCGCGATACTCCTATGTAACTTGTGTATATTTGTGTACATGTATAGTATACCCGATATGTATGTCCTTTCAGTGCGTGTGACCTCTACTTCCTGATGATACTGGTGTTGGTGATAGCCTCGGCTCACTCCCTTCTTTTTCCACCGGCAAGTCATGATTTTTCATACGGTCCGTACGAAAAACTGATATTCTTCGTGACGACTGGGGACGATCATTTCAAACTTTCATATTCACCATACTAACCGTGTTTGTCAAGTCGCTATCTAACTTTGATATGGTGCGTTCCGAATATTACTATGTTGTTCATTAAACATTGAAACACCTTTTTCACTTATTGAAAGAAAAATATCAGTTTTACCCATTAGTATGCACCATATGAATTTTTGAAACGTACACCCGGTCTTCCCTACTTTCGAACCCTACCATACTAAACTTTGATATAGTTTTACCATTTATTGACACGAAGAGTCTCTCAGTGCACCTAATGTCTTGTCGTTGTATGCAACTAATCAAAAACGCGTCTTGATGTTGTTTGTCAGCTATGCTCCAAAAAGTCTTGAACATTTCACGCTGACGGTCAGCCTCAAATAAATGACAACAGTTCTTTTTACAGCAGTCGTTTGTTTGCCGAAATTTTTTCCCGGTTCGCGAATCGTAACTTTTTCCGCTATTACGTTTGAGCTTCTTCTTGTTTTGTTTCCATCTGTCTTGACGTATTTTTCTCTTTTCTCCTCTACATTTAGCAGTAGGGCTAGTTGATGCTGTCGTTGTTGTTGTCGATGTTGTTGATTGATTCATTATTTTATAGACACAGAAGACAGAATATTACGAAGATAACAGGTCAACCCGTATAAACACATGCGTCCATGCAGCAGCGTGACACCATGTGTGTACACATGAATAAGCGTACGGAACCACGCCGTAGCGACTAACGACTAGCTTGAGCACGGTGCGCGCGCAGTTTGTTATGGTAATCAGAGCGTCCAAGGTCGACAGAAACATCCGAAATTTACAGGGAATATAGCTAATAGTGTACGGAACACCGAGATAAGCGTCTCTGAAAAAATCACTTTAGTCGACTTAAGTTGTTGTTATAGCGAAAGGCTCAATTGCCGTTGCGATTTAATATGTTCGATGTATTGTTCAACAGTTATTGCTCCTGCAGCCATAGGCGCCGCGCGCGAGATACTGCTCCGAAAGCTCAACGCGGAATACTTTGCAATAACTGTTAAACAACACGTCGAACATATCAAATCGCAATGGCAAGTCCTTACCATAATTTTTCCCTAAATTTTCAGCCATTGATGAACCTTTTATTGTTACTCGTCTCCGAGATCACCAGGTGGGCTATTTTCCACTGCCGTGACCATAATTTTGGGAATTTCTCCAAAATCCAAAAAGCATTGCACTTAGGAAGCTTCAAAGATTAAGCATGATTTTTTGAATAATTTTCCCGGCTATTCTGGAAGAATGGCGGTGAGTTGAAGTGAAGCTACAAAAGAGAATGTGTAAAAACTACGTTTTTTTGCATACATTGAGCGATAACTTCCCTCTTAATTTTCATACAACAATGGTCTTTGGCTGATCTAACGGGGAATAAAACAAGCTTGAAAATGATTTGTATCCAAAGGCTGTCCGATTTTTTTTTTACTTAGATGTAGTGTGTCAAACCCACGTGTCCCGATTTTACGTCCCGATAGTAGGGATCGGTTACAGTGCAGGTGCAACTTTTGTCTGCTCTGAGGCACATAATAGGTATCTGAATGATTCTTACGGAAGCGTTGTATTTTAGAAACTTCCTTTCCTAGAAGCTTGTATCTGAACAGCTTAGTCGGAATGTTCTTGAAACCCATAAGTATGTTGTTAAATTCTGATCTAGCCTGATTCATGAATTCGTGAGGTATAACCGAGATATCAGCCTCGAAGTTGAAAATTGAATTATTAGTGGGAATTCAATTATTGTCAAAGGCGAGGCCAAACTCAGGACCTAGTAGTACGACTTCATAGAGATTATCAGGAATACCAAACCCCGTTAGGTTGACCAACCAATTTTCCATAAGATTAAGAGGTAGTAATTTCATTTCTTCCAGCACAGATTGAGATTTGAAAAATTTGTTCTGTAAATTTTTTTTTAACGCACCTTTGAAGTCGATCGTTATTGTAGATGAATCTTTTTTCAGTTTAACAATGCTAGCGTGGGCGTCACTGATCACCAGATTCAGTAGAAACAATAAAAATTTGGATAAAGATTGCTTGACTTTGGTTCTTAACCCTGACAAATTGAACACAGTTTTGTTAGAGATTAACTTTTGGAATCTCGAACGCGGGGGCATGATTTCTTCTCGTACGCAACGGAGAAGGAAGAACGATGGTCGATGGTTATTCATATTCGAAACTTCCTTTGCCGACGTCGTCCAACGGATTATTGGCCACATCTTTCCCATGTGAAGGTGCGATATTGTGGAGGAACCCATTTTTCCGAGTTTAATCTCGAGATAGACGAGTGAAAAGCCCATTGTTTCCACATTTTTACTTGATGAATTGTGGAGTGTTATTAAAAATGCAGGTCTCATTTCAAACGTCATGGAGTGGACGTGGAAATGTGAAAGATTGAAATAGACTGAAGAGTTAGAAAATGGTACAGGATTCGAAGAAGGTACGCTCGGTATTTGGAGGGGATCTCGGATGGGTCGCAGACCCGGTGTCACCGTGTGCAACTGATACGATTCCGCTGGGAATTATGGATCACGTCAAGTTAATGATGAAATGTCTACCAGGTAGAAAGTAGCGTATCGGGTGACCATCGGCACAAGGTGGAGTTGAAACGTGACAATAGATTCAGTAGTTTTTGATAAACTTAATGTGTGCTCACATTTTCCAAAAAGCGATGCATGGAAATGAAATTGAAAGACTGCGAATCGATGTGATCTTCGAAACAATTTGTCATTATTTGTCGTGAGAAATTATGGAGTCGCATTGAATGGATCGTTCGATCTGTGATTCTTCCAAACATGATTATTTCGGAACCACGGATGATAGTTAAATAGTTATCGAAAATGCGTTACTAGGACCAAACCGCAAAGCTATTAATGACCTGAAGTCCCGTATTGACTACAGAGTATGAGCCGATTTCAATGTCATCGCAAAGTTGTGGAAGTATGTTGACTAACTTACCAGCTACTTTGACGTCCACAGTCTCGGCGCTGCTGGTGTACTTATTGGCGGCTTCGCAGCGATACTTTCCAGCATCATTCTCCTCAGCAGTGGAAATAATCAGCTTGTTTGCTATCGCAATCGTGACATGTTAGCATTAGTTCTAGTTGATATTTTCATTTGTAGTCATTTGATGTTCACTACTCACCAACAATATTTATCCTCTTGTTTTTCTCAATAAGATTGTCATTCTTGTACCACTGTACCGTCGGGGTCGGGTAGCCTACGGTGTTGCAAGCTATGCTGATTTTAGTACCTTTAGGAAACGGGCCGTCGTTCAATGCCATTTTGACTTTCACTGGCACTAGGCATACGAATCAAGAAGTCTATTATTATCAGCAGACTTAAAAATGGTCCTACATTAATTGTGCGTTTGAAGTTTCTCGAATTATGATCGTCTATTTGGCTGAGAAATATCAATAATTTTTTACGGATTATGTGACTATCGACTTTTCTTATCATGAGAAAATTTACTGAAGACTTCTGAGCAACTCACCGGCCACTTTGACGTCCACAGTCTCGCCGCTGCTGGTGTACTTATTGGCGGCTTCGCAGCGATACTTTCCAGCATCATTTTCCTCAGCAGTGGAAATAATCAGCTTGTTTGCTATCGCAATCGTGACAAGTTAGCATTAGTTCTAGTTGGTATTTTCATTTATAGTCATTTGATGTTCACTACTCACCAACAATATTTATTCTCTTGTTTTTCTCAATAAGATTGTCATTCTTGTACCACTGTACCGTCGGGGTCGGGTAGCCTACGGTGTTGCAAGCTATGCTGATTTTAGTACCTTTAGGAAACGGGCCGTCGTTCAATGCCATTTTGACTTTCACTGGTACTAGGCATACGAATCGAGAAGTCTATTATTATCAGCAGACTCAAAAATAGTCCTACATTAATTGTGCGCTTGAAGTACCTATCTTGAATTATGATCGTCTATTTGGCTGAGAAATATCAATAATTTTCTACTGATTATGTGACTATCGACTTTTCTTATGATGATAAAGTTGCGGAACACTTTCGAACAACTCACCTGCCACTTCGATGTCCACGATTCCGGTACTACTAGTGTACCCATTGGCAGCTTCGCAGCGGTATCTTCCCGTATCATTGTTATCAGCAGCAGAAACCATCAGTTCGTTTGCTATTGGGATGTCATACATTGGCATCAGTATGGTGCATCAGCACAATTCGTACCGGTTACATCAGTACTCACCAGAAATCCGTATCCTGTTGGTTGCTCGAATGCGTGTTTCATCCTTGTACCAGAATACATTCGGGGTTGGATAACCATCAACGTGACAAGATATGCTAAATTGACTTCCCTTGAGGAATGGGCCCTTTCGCGCTGCTATAGTCACTGTGATCGGTGCTGGAAATGCGAATGTCGTCGAATGACTGTGATGTCACAACGAAACAAACGTTGCGACACAATCGGGTTTAATTTCGCTTTTATATGTCGGCACACGACTAAGAAAAGGTGACGGAGTTGGACGCAGTAATCCGTAGACTGAATAAGACTCAGTTTGTAGTACCTAGATCGTCATTGGGTTGAATGTATCGGTTGATGAGTGAGTTGGAGGTGATTTGTTTGGTGATTAGAAAATAAATAATGAAGTGAAGAATTGTAATTTGGGTTCAGAGAGGTGTTGAAACCAAAGGTGAATATTGTAGAGATAGAGGAAAAAAAAAAGAAGTACAAAATATTGAGATTGACTGAAGAGTAGGTGAAGTTGATGAATTGTCTGGCATGTAGGGGGGCCGGTTCAGAGTTCCGAATCTTCAAAGCTCCGAACGGTCAAATTTCCGAATTTATTCTAAACGATTTCATAATTTCCAGAAAGACTAGGGTTTAGAAAATTAAAATTCCGAATGGTCTAAATGCAGATAGCTCAAGACTCCGACAGTCCAAACTTCCGAAAGTTCAAAATTCCGAAAATCCAAAATTCCGAACGTTTAAAATTCCGAAAGATCGAACGTGTTCTTAACGTGTCGATGAAACGACGCGCGACTTGATGTTCAAGTTTCGAAGTTTTGGCCTTTCGGATCTTTAGCTTTCGGATCTTTAGCTTTCGGAATTTTGAACCTTCGGTGTGCTGCGATTCGGAATTTTTTAAATTGGTTAAATAGACTTTCGGTGAAGGGGCCGGTTCGAAGTTCCGAATCTTCAAGGCTCCGAACGGTCAAATTTCCGAACTTTAATGCAACGAACTCACAGTTATCAGAAAGGGTATTTCACCGAAAGTCTATTTAACCAATTTAAAAAATTCCGAATCGCAGCACACCGAAGGTTCAAAATTCCGAAAGCTAAAGATCCGAAAGCTAAAGATCCGAAAGGCCAAAACTTCGAAACTTGAACATCAACTCGCGCGTCGTTTCATCGACACGTTAAGAACACGTTCGATCTTTCGGAATTTTAAACGTTCGGAATTTTGGATTTTCTGAATTTTGAACTTTCGGAAGTTTGGACTGTCGGAGTCTTGAGCTATCTGCATTTAGACCATTTGGAATTTTAATTTTCTAAACCCTAGTCTTTCTGGAAATTATGAAATCGTTTAGAATAAATTCGGAAATTTGACCGTTCGGAGCTTTGAAGATTCGGAACTCTGGACCGGCCCCTCGGTGAAATACCTTTTCTGATAACTGTGAGTTCGTTGCATTAAAATTCGGAAATTTGACCGTTCGGAGCCATGAAGATTCGGAACTTCGAACCGGCCCCCATGTAGGTAGTAGCTGATCAGGTGACTATAGTAGCTAGAGTTGAGACGTTACATGAGAATCAGTAGTTTTGAATAACTCACCAGCCACTTTAATGTCCACAGTCTTGGCGCTGCTAGTGTACTCGTTGGCGGCTTCGCAGCTATACTTTCCAGCATCATTCTCCTCAGCAGTGGAAATAATCAGCTTGTTTGCTATCGCAATCGTGACATGTTGGCATTAGTTCTAGTTGGTATTTTCATTTATAGTCATTAGATGTTCATCACTCACCAACAATATTTATCCTCTTGTTTCCCTCAATATGATTGTCATTCTTGTACCACTGTACCGCTGGGGTCGGGTAGCCATCGGTGTTGCAAGCTATGCTGATTTCACTACCTTTGGGAAACGGGCCGTCATCCACCGCAATTCTTACCTTGACCGGCACTGAAAATAATTTTTAATAATACGTGCATGAAATGAGCCTTCTTTCATGCTTCTCAGGTGCGGAGAAAATCACGTGTTTCGAACGTGAATCCGGAATATCCACTCAGCGGGAGGGAGTATATTGTGCACCAAGGGAGCAAATACCATTTTCACCACACCTGCACGGAAAGTACGACTTTCGGCCCATCGCGTGAGCGGGAAGTCATACTTTCCGATGCTAGGGGGTGGTGAAAAATAGTATACCTCACACAGGAGTGAGAAAGGCCATTCCAAACTGCGTTTACACCACCCTCGCCTTCGCCTGGGTGTCAATCCCACACGTAGTTTGGGTTGGCCTACTTCATCTCCCTAGGTGAGTAATATACTATTATACAACGCAAGCATGTTTCACACATTTTTCATGCTCGATATCAGTACACAAAGTAGGCGTTTTAGCGACAGCTAGCTGAGCGGGTTTGCTAATGCGCATGCGCAGAGTTTACTTTTAGCTTCTAGTAGCAAAATGAAAGTACTTTTATATTCTAGGAGTTGAAAGTGGTCTCTGACGTACGCAGTGTTACGCGTACCAACGCGTTGTTATGCGTTGCTATGCGTGTATGTAGTCCGTCGACTTTGTATACCGCATCGAGCATGAACTTTTAAAACATACTTTTGTTGTATAAAATATCGTGTTCACTAAGGAGGCGAAGGTCTTTTACGCCGAGCGTTAAAAGACCTTCTTTGCCTCCTTGGTACACAATATACAATTCTGAAGGTCCATAAGTATATGAGCAGTGCCAAATATTGTTCAACATTTATCGACGTAGCTCACAGTTCTATGATTAGTCTCGGATCATGGACGTGTTCTGAAGACAGTCACGTAGCAAGCGTACTGCTACCTTTTACATCATAAAGAAGTAACTAAATACGTTCGAATGACTTACCAATCACTTTGATGTCTACAGTATGTGCCCCGCTCTTGTGTTTATTGGCTGTTTCGCAGCGATATTTGCCCGCGTCATTTTTGTTCGCCTTCGGAATGATTAGTTCGTTGCCTTCTGAATATGTGGAACATTGATTTTAGTCTGATTCGATATTCTTTTTTTTTTGTCTCGATCAATACTAACCAGATATGTTGATCCTATCATTGGTCTGGATAAGCTCGTAGTCCTTGTACCACAGTATTCTCGAAGCCGGATAGCCGACAACGTAACAAGCTATACTGATCTTACCTCCTTCGATTATCAGTTCTTTGGCCACTGTTACGTTCATTTCGACTGCTTTACCACAGATTTCTAATTCAGTAAAAAAGGTACATGAGATGAGTTGGGGAGATGACCATAGACATAGATACTGGCACTATTCAATAATTTAACTTCAGAGAATTCAACTCCGAATTTTGGTCAACGGCAACAAATATACATACCCTTTTCATATTCGGGTCGCTCACACACAAAAGCGTAGGGTTGGTTGCAGCTAATGCCGTGCAATTGGCCGCTACTGTCAATGGATTCACAATTTTCATCTTCTCTTTTGGCAATGGATGGTTCATTCCAACGCCGCTCACTGTAGACTGCCGATTCTAAGTTTCCATCTTGAAAAGTCGGGTACTGAACGTCAACGATACGATCGTGGAACCCAACGAGGGCATAATCTGAATTGTACGAGCCGGTATGTGGAAGCGATAACGTAAAGAGGGCGAAAATGATTCGTGATTCCTGTTCAGAGTCGATAATGGCCAAGTCGCCTCCTTCCTCTTGGCAAATTGACCGAGCAGTATCCGATGTTTCCGCTTGACTGTATACCTTGTGGTAGCCTATACCAGCCGTGAGTCTGTAACGGATAAAAGGCGTTTCAAAACAGGAATGCAGCGATGTAGTTTTTAGAATGAAATATGGGCGCAGCCGAGGGGACTCATGGGATACAGTGTACATCAAAACGTATGGGAGTTTGACCCTTTACACGTGTAATGTACGAACCCAGTTTCAATGCTCAATATTGAGTTAAAAATGTTCAGATTTTAGTTGCATGCCTGTAGGGGCAGGTGGGGCAAAACCGGCCACCGAAAAACAAAGGTGAAATCGTACTTTTGCTTTCAGGCGAGTAAGAAAGAACTCTGTTGACTGAAAGATCATAGCAATGGTGATGAACTGTTACTATTGGCGGTAGGAGAGGGGTTGGAGGGAGGGGTGGCCACCCGCCCACCCACTTCCCCCCCTTCCTCCAGGGGGTTACTTGGACTGTGTCGACTGCTTGAATGATTCTTCATCTTGACGTTTCGGGCGCTAAATATCTGCTCCCATCCTCACACGGAAAAAAAAAAAATGTTACACTTACAAAAAATAGTGTTAACTTTACAGAACTCCTGTGCTAAATAGGGGACAAGCGAAGTCTGTTGTCACGTTAACAAGGGTAAACTTGTAACCATGATCTGTTGGAATGACAAAATGCTTTGTCAAATGAACAAATATTCTACAGTTGTTAATATTACTCTTGAGTCATGTGGAAGTTGCCAATTTTAAAGCTACAATATCTTCTGTTGAATGTACAAGCTTCCAATGTAAGGCTTACTAAATATTCTTACTCGAATGCCTATGTTACTGTAACAATACTGGCGTGTGGAATTACATGATAACATAGTCGAAATGACTTCCTCTCCAGTCAGTATAACAAAAAGTCGAGTAAATTTTTTTACAAATCTTGTTTTGTAAGTGCAGCAATAGTATTTTTTTCCGTGCAGGATGGTAGTCTGGTGACTTTCCATGAAAGAGTGATCAAATTCCGTGCTCCCACCGATATATGGGGAATTCTCCGTCAAAACGTACGGAAATAATAATTCGAAATTTTGATTTCATCAACATTTTCATGGGTGATTACACCTAATGAGAGGAGCTTTCATGATTTATTTCGATTTTTTTCGTTCACGTGTTCTTGAGATATGAATTTTTGAATTTTTCTTTTTTGAAAATTTATAACTTTTTCAAAGATTGACCAAATGAGATGTTTTTTTTTTTTTTTTAAGTTTGGTTTTTAACTATACTTCAAGAAAAAAATTACAAGAAACCTGAATATTATCAATTGCGGTATGATTTTTCCATTTAAAGATCAAACTTTGCGATTTCGAGAGGTTGGAAACTTTTTTTTTTTTTTCTTTTCAATCCTCATAAAAGCGCTTGTTTTTTTCACAAATTATGCCGTTGGATTTATCGTGGGGTCACATCCCATTCTATTGTTTTTTTCAATTTTAAATTTCGTTCTGGAGAATAAGGCTTCTGTATCGAATCGCACAGGAAGATTTCGTTGAATTTTGACTCCCTCTGGAACTTGTTCACTTAAGTTCACTATTTTGAATACTAGGGACTATTTTTCACAAAATTTCCGCGGGTTAAATCCCGCTATCAATATCAAATAATTTGTCCATGCTGCGATGTTTTTTTTCTAAGTAGAAAATAAATAGAAAATAAATTTCTGAGTAGAAAATAAACATCGCAGCATGGACAGATTATTTGATATTGATAGCGGGATTTAACCTGCGAAAATGTTGTGAAAAATAGTCCCTAGTATTCAAAATAGTGAACTTAAGTGAACAAGTTCCAGAGGGAGTCAAAATTTAACGAAATCTTCCTGTGCGATTCGATACAGAAGCCTTATTCTCCAGAACGAAATTTAAAATTGAAAAAAAAAAAATAGAATGGGATGTGACCCCACGATAAATCCAACGGCATAATTTGTGAAAAAAAACAAGCGCTTTTATGAGGATTGAAAAGAAAAAAAAAAAAAAAGTGTCCAACCTCTCGAAATCGCAAAGTTTGATCTTTAAATGGAAAAATCATACCGCAATTGATAATATTCAGGTTTCTCGTAATTTTTTTCTTGAAGTATAGTTAAAAACCAAACTTTTCAAAAAAAAAAAAAAACATCTCATTTGGTCAATCTTTGAAGAAGTTATGAATTTTCAAAAAAGGAAAATTCAAAAATTCATATCACAAGAACACGTAAACGAAAAAAATCGAAATAAATCATGAAAGCTCCTCTCATTAGGTGTAATCACCCATAAAAATGTTGATGGAATCAAAATTTCGAATTATTATTTCCGTACGTTTTGACGGAGAATTCCCCATATATAGGTTGGTTGTCGGTGGCGCCAGTTATGACTGGTGGCGCCGCCTTGGCTTGCTCATGGCTTCCCTCACCTCATCCCTGTACAAAGGTAACCATAGTTTGTTAAGTTCGATGCTGGGTTGACTTACAGCATTTGGTGTCACTGCTATGCAGGCTGATTCCTTCAGCTTCCGTTTGATAGGATTGGATTCCTTCAACAATATCCGGGCATCATCCCACTGGAAGTGGTGTTCATTCTCCCAGGCGTGATCGGCCAATCTCGATTTCGATTGTTCGCACATTTTAACGTTTTTCCGGTGTTCCTGGATGCGAACGTTCAAGGGCCTTCCTGTTTCGCCGATGTACACGTCCCCACATTGGCATGGGATGCCGTGTACACACTCCTTGCTTTCTTCCGCAGCATGTCGGGGCTTGGTTTCTGTCAACAAGCCACGCAAAGTGGACGTTGATTTGAACCGTACCTCAATGTCATATGCTCTGCATATGCGGCGGATCTTCTCCGCAGTCCCCGCTATATAGGGAATCGTCATGGTGAAACTCGGAATGCCAACGTCCACAGGGTGTTCTGACCTCATTCTTTGTGTGTTGGTAGTTCGGTGTTGCGCTTTTTGCTGCGCTTTTTGAATGACACTCTCAGGATAGTCGTTATTACGTAGTGTTTTTCGCACTATTTCTGGTTCCTTACTTAGGCCTTCTGGCGTCGTACTGATCTGGAACGCGCGATCCATAAGACAGTGCGCCACACCTTTCTTCGTGCTACCTGAGTGGTTCGACTGGTAATGTGGGGACGTGTACATCGGCGAAACAGGAAGGCCCTTGAACGTTCGCATCCAGGAACACCGGAAAAACGTTAAAATGTGCGAACGATCGAAATCGAGATTGGCCGATTACGCCTGGGAGAAAGAGAACCACTTCAAGTGGGATGATGCCCGGATATTGTTGAAGGAATCCAATCCTATCAAACGGAAGCTGAAGGAATCAGCCTGCATAGCAGTGACACCAAATGCTGTAAGTCAACCCAGCATAAAACTTAACAAACTATGGTTACCTTTGTACAGGGATGAGGTGAGGGAAGCCATGAGCAAGCCAAAGCGGCGCCACCAGTCATAGCTGGCGCCACCGACAACCAACCTATATATGAGCAATTCCACGTCAGACCGGACAGCTTTCTGACCTCGATGTTACCGATTTCGCTATCATTTTTTTTACGGGTTCTATGGAACAACTAAATTCGTCAAACAATTTTTTGTTTTTTTTTTTTGGTCACTATTTTCCAAGTTACACGGGGGTGAAATTCACGAAAAAGAGCCAAAAATCGAAAACATACTCCTCTTCAAACAGCCATATCTTTGATTGTATTCATCCTAGAGACTTAATCCAAGAACCATTTCAAAGCTATTGAATGACACTATTATAATATATTTATTTAATTTCGCGGTAACAAAGAATTCTATTCGTTATAAACAAATATATTATTCAAACGTGATTTTCAACGCAAATACCAAGCGATGAAATTATCAAAAAAATATGAGCGTATTCCTTGATCAATTCTCTACGAAATCGTTAAGTCAATTTTATGGAGAACCGATGGGAACCATGTTAAAACGATTTATTTATAAGCGACGGCGCGCGCTGCCACCCAAAAACCCGGCTCAGGTACGTGTGGCTAGCATGAGAAAGCATCGGTGGGCATGTTCGCGGTCATATCTTTGGTTGTTTTCATCCGAAAGACTTCTTCCTAGAACCATTTCAAAGCTATTGAATGCCACTATTTCTATATATTTATTTAATTCTGCAATAACAAAGAATTCTATTTGTTATAAACAAATATATTATTCAAACGTGATTTTCAAAGCAAGGGCCACGCGATAACATTCTCAAAAAAATATGAGCGTATTCCTTGATCAATTCTCTACAAAATCGTTAGGTCAATTTCATGAAGAAACGATGGAAACCATGTGAAAACGATTTATTTATAAGCGACGGCGCGCGCTGCCGCTGAAAGACCCGGCTCGGGTACGGTTTTTCGGTGGCAGCGCGCGCCGTCGCTTATAAATAAATCGTTTTAACATGGTTCCCATCGGTTCTCCATAAAATTGACTCAACGATTTCGTAGAGAACTGATCAAGGAATACGCTCATATTTTTTTGATGATTTTATCGCTTGGTATTTGCGTTGAAAATCACGTTTCAATAATATATTTGTTTATAACAAATAGAATTGTTTGTTACCGCGAAATCAAATAAATATATTATAATAGTGTCATTCAATAGCTTTGAAATGGTTCTTAGATGAAGTCTCTAGGACGAATACAATCAAAGATATGACCGTTTGAAGAGGAGTATGTTTTCGATTTTTGGCTCTTTTTCGTGAATTTCACCCCCGTGTGACTTGGAAAATAGGGGCCAAAAAAAAAAAAAAAAAAATTGTTTGATGAATTTATTTGTTCCATAGAACCCGTAAAAAAAAATGATAACGAAATCGGTAACATCGAGGTCATTTTTTGATTTATTTTGTCCGGTCTGACGTGAAATGGCTCATATACCGGTGGGAGCACGGAATTTGATCACTCTTTCATGGAAATTCACCAGACTACCATCCTGAGGACGGGAGCAGATATTTAGCGCCCGAAACGTCGAGATGAATCATCATTCAAGCAGTGGATACAGTCCAAATAACCCCCTGGAGGAAGAGGGGGAAGTGGGTGGGCGGGTGGCCCCCCCTCCCTCCATCCCCTCTCCTACCGCCAATAGTAAAAGAAAGAACTCTATCTACGGTATCTTTTCTGAGAACGATAAAATACCGGGACAATGGGGCGAAACTAGCCACTCAAAAATAAAATGATACGAATAGAAATAATATAGTACATTATGTCACTAGGCCGATTAAGTATTTTCTGACGAATTTGAGTTTATGATCCGAGCCGAAGGCGAGGATTATGATGAAATTCGTCAGAAAATACTTTTTCGGCCGTATGGCATACAGAATTTTATGTGTCCAGACCGAAAACCGCGTTTAAACCGAGCGAAGCGAGGTTAAAATGGCGGTTTTACGGCCTATGACACATAAAAAATGTTATCTAACAAAGAATAGAAGAATCAATCTAATGAAAGCAACAATAGAAAAA
Organism: Tenthredo mesomela; assembly: GCA_943736025.1. Taxonomy (NCBI): domain Eukaryota; kingdom Metazoa; phylum Arthropoda; class Insecta; order Hymenoptera; family Tenthredinidae; genus Tenthredo; species Tenthredo mesomela. Next base: position 3,137,534 of record OX031017.1, read on the forward strand.
TGTCAGAGACTAAATGTGTTTGGTAAATTCACACGCGGATCCTATACCGAATCTCACGATTGCTGTAAAGAATTAAAACTTGCAAGATCAAAAACGATCACCCAAGATCACATAATGGGGAGTCTATCCCAAAGAAAACAATACCATTAAGGGAAGACCCTACTGAAATTTTGAACAAAATCGTCTAAAAAATTCAATTTTGCGTTTTTGCTGAAAACATACTCTAGGAGCCTGTCTCCACCTTGTGACAAATATTTAAGGCCGTCTGATTTTTTCTAGTTTACGGGCAGCTAATTTTATAAGAAAAATTTATTAAAAAAAATATTTTTTTTTTGCTGTTCCACAATGAACTTCTAGAATTTCATGAAATTATTTAAAATACCATTGAAAGTAAGTTTCATAAGATATAAAGTCAAAGTATAAACTACATACCCATGTATGGGTATGGGTACTGCAGGACTCCAAAATGCAATGAAAAACTGGAGCGCTCAAAATATAAAATTTCTTCATGAACATATTTTCTTGGTCCTAAATCCAACTTCTGTAGAACAACAATTATGTGAAAGATAACTAATGTCCCTGAATTGAAGGAAACCATCAACGCTACGCTAAAAATTGGCAGTCGCTAGATGAAAAATCCTTAATAATTGAGAAACTAATATCTTTGCATGAGAGATCAGCCATAGAAGAGCTCAGAATGTCAGCGCAAGCCTTCTTCCGCAGCGTATCTGGTGTAACTGCTCAAACAAAGCTCTATTCAAAATGAGCAGCAGCAGTGAGCGCTGTTGGGCGATGCGTGAGTTACTGTTCTAAGGCAACAGCCAGAGATAAACAAGTGTTATAGATCAGCGCCAAGTTTTTCTGGGAACCACAATAGCTAATTCAATTCCTATTTTGATTATCTGTTTTGGGACGGTGAATCTACAGATGCAGGGCGAAGAAAATTTGCGGTCCGAGATGCCACCGCAGCAGAAATAAAGAATCTGAGATACGTTGATCATAAAGTTTAATGATATGACCGTTCCAATCATTGTGTGCCATATATTCTGGAGAATTTAATTACCTTATACCAGTTTTCACTAAAATGCCATTTACTCAGAACTATCTTTTCAGCTGCGTTGAATGCTTCTTGCGTCTGAGTTTTGCTCCGATCAACTTCTCCTTCGCAGTGAAGATTCACCTATACCTTATGCACAAAATGAGGGATCGGTTTCATTCTATTGTAAAAGAAACTTTTTTTTTCAGATTTAAATAACATGCAAAATGCTAAAAATTTGAAACAAAAAATAATAAATTCTCTCAAAATCGAACGAGTGATACAATCTCAAATCCAATCCCTCACTTTTTTCGCCTCAGTTTGCTGAAGACTTCAGACGAAGGGTAATATGATGCGATTAAAACTCAGACGCAAGAAGCATTTTGAAGTTCAGTACGTTTTTACCATTGAATGTTGCGTAACTTCTACATTTCTTAAGTAATCTTGAAGCTCTAGGTGTGATTTTCTTAGTTTTGGAGTACACTTTCACATGATCTATAAATAATTTCGATCGTATGAAAAATGTAAAAGTTTTCAGTTTCACTAGGGTCTTCCCTTAACTGAACCTCGATCGGATCAAAAAACGTAGTATAACTCCAAACCCGATCATAGAAATGAATGAAGAAACTTCTGACTCTGACGAGGAAGGAATTCTGTTCGAAGACAGACACCCACAACATGCACGCAGAAGAAGCAGTATCCTTGAGAATGAATATTGTTACAAAGATTGATTTTCCTCTTTCGCTTTACTAAGAAATTACCTTTATATTCTATATTTAAACTTCGCATCATCTAGCAGTCATAGAAGATAAACGAATACAAATAAATGACTCGTCGATATTAAGTAACTGAAGTAATAGTAGATTACGATACAAGTGCGCAAAGTACGTGATTCTCGCACGAGTGTAGCTTGTCACCCGAGCGAAGCGAGGGTGACAAAAACACGAGTGTGAGGATCACGTACGCGCACGTGTGTCGTATACTATTTTTTATAACTCAGTGTGCGAATTTCGATTTCGAAAAATAATTTTTATCAGTAACCAAAAACCGGCTGAGAATGTGAATACTGTATTTTAAACAATATTCTACAGATACACTATTTACAGTGTGCGGAGTAAATCATTCTCTACACTCAGTGCGCGAATGTATAATATACTCTAGATACTTTTGCGCACTGAGTGCGCGAATGTATCTACTCCAGATACATTTGCACACTGAGTGCGCGAATGTATCTACTCGGCACACCGCGAGCCACGGTGTGTGAATCGAGCACTTCGCACACTATCAACATACATGAGAAATCGAGTTTCGCACACTGAGTTATAAAAAATATATTTTCTTTGACTTAAATGTCTTATTTCAACTCAGGACCCACATTTTATTCAACTCAATCTGCTCGAGCCTTTTTTTAAATAATTACAATTAGCCCTCAGAAGCTAATTTAGTAACAATATTAATAAATCAATCATTATCGTTAAACTAACAGGGAAGGTTTAATGTACCGATCTCTTACCTGTCGTACCTTCAGCAGTGACTATTCTATTTCGCATTTTTTAATATTGATTGAGCAACAACTACACTTAAGATACTACTGTTTAGTTTAATATACTTCAAACTTCTTCCGCCTGGACAATGGATAATCCCCACATGTACAGTTTCACACCACACCCATTCCATGACCTAAGTATTTCCCTTTTCTTCCTGAGTATTTCCTAATCTTCGCATCCCTCAAGCAACGAACCATTTCCGCTCTTCTAACTCAAAATCCGTAAAATAAACGACTTGTCCTTCTACCTACGATTCATGAGAAATCGAGTTTCGCACACTGAGTTATAAAAAATATCGTATGAAACTCGTGCGTAAAATTTTTACGCACTTGTTGCATGATATACTATTATGTTCAAACATCGCGTGCATTCCTTCGTAGTCTATTACAGGTGAACGATTTGAGTACTCAATCAAATTACCAATTGAAATTATCCTTATAACTTAGTTATAACTTAGTTATCGTCCAATTTATACTTGGTATATTAATTTTTCAATTGCTATCCACTAACGATGAGTGCGTTTGGCAATAAAATGAGACAGTCACTTACACGTATCCGTCGTCCGTAACCGAGTGAGCGTTTGACCATATGCCATTTTGGAGATGTGCGAAGACTATCAGCGTTGTGATCCAGAACCACATCGTTTCTTCGTAGTCTTCTTCTTGTCTTCGTAGTATGTACGGAGCTCGAGCGAGACTATGCGTGGTACGGTGTACAGTCTTGAATATATTCTCTAAGCTGTATCGATAATCGTATTTTTTCCTCCTTAATTTTGTGGGAGGGATTATTATTTTTCCTGTTCCTTATCACATACGTAACCATATTTCGTTCATATACGCATGTTCATTTGAGCCTAAATTTCCAAGAACCACGCATCTTGCGCGTGATGCTCGATTACGCGCTAGTAATTCTTATCTGGTCAGCAACAGTGCGACCGATATTATGCTACACGCATACGAGTCAATCCACGTCAAGCGGGACACCTTTTTGACCGCATGTTCTTGAAAATCGTCGTAATTTTTTTTACATATTCTCTAGGTAAAATGAAGTACAAAGCGCGGGGCCCGTAGCATTTGCTGACTCTTGCTACGTGACTAATCCGGCACCGCTTCTGACGCGAGTTTTTATCTTTATCGATACCTAATAAATTCATATAGTATGAAGGACTCATTTGATATAGTGATCCTCAGTTCAGTTCTACAGTTATTTCCTGAGTAAGCGTTTAGGGCTTCAGACTATTCAGTGGTGGAGTTAACCTACCCGAGTAAACAAGACTGTACAGAGTGATTCAGAATTCGTGACGAATCTCTTGAGGGGTCAATCCTCGTCAAAAGGAGGATCGAAAGTTCCTCAGCCATTTTCCTGAAAAATGATATTTTTTTCTTGGAATTTTTTTTCCGACAAACGATTTTTTCCTTCAACAATTTTTCTTCCACATCATTCCTTAATTTCAAAGAATCCCAAATGATGCCGATGAGTTTTTTTTTTTTTTTTATATCATAGAGGCTTCTCGGTGAAAGTGTCTTATATGGCGGAAGATGTTAAAAAAATATGTTATGGTTACAAGGAGAAAAAAATCAATTTTTGGAAAGATGGCTAAGGAAATTTCGATCTCAATTTCGACAAGGAACAACCCTTCAAGCACGAGATTTGTCACGAATTCTGAATCACCCTGTACATAGTTGTGTGCATATTAGGGTCCCTGATGGCCCCTTGGGACCTACACAGGACAGAATCCGGACAAATGTCGCGGACGTCCTCAGGACGTCCTAGTGTGTCATTTTAGGACGGCTCGAAGACAGAATAAGGACATTGTGAATTCATGATGAGATGCGCCCCGGACATCCGCAAGACGTCCTAATCATGTCCTCAGGATGCATCCCCACATTTTTCTCCTGTTTTGGAGACCGAGGGCGGACATTTTTGAGACACATGATTAAAATATCAGGACGTCCGCGGGACGTTTTCAATATGTCCTCAGGATGTCTTGTCGCATTCTTCGATGGGTTTGGGGACACGCGGGGGACATGTATAAGACACATGATTAGAATATCAGGTCGTAAAATTGCTGGTTACAAAACATATTGCTGGTTCTTCAAGACATCACTAAAGACAATCGAATTCACGCGAAGCCATCAGGACATCCGTCGTACCTCATCTTTAGCCCTTTTTCGTGAAAGGCGTTTCTCCCATTTTGCAGTTACCCGAGAAGGAAAGCAGAAAATAGCGTCAAATGAATGGAGTGAATGAAAGGGCGCGCAAGAAGCCTGTCGAACACGTAATGACATTTGACTGTACTACCCTGAGGCGAGATCACAGTGACCTGGGGACAGCATCAACCTTGAGTTGTAAATGACCGCAGGACATGAATAAGAATAATCAAATGTCTCGGAGACACGGCCAGGACATCGCTGAGTCTTTGAGACACAACTAAGCGCACGTGAACTTGTGCGAAGCTATTCGGACATCCGTCGGACCCCATCCTTACGTTGTGAATGACCGCAAGACATGAGTAACAACGGTCAATTTCTCGGAGACGTGGCTAGAAACATTGCCGGGTCTTCAAGACATCACTGAAGACACTCACATTTGCGCAAAGTCATCAGGACGTCCGTTGGGCCCCAACCTTGAGTTGCGAATGATCGCGGGACATGAGTAAGGACTTTAAAATGTTTCGAGAACTTGCCGGAGACATCTTTGAGTCTTTAAGACACCACTGAGAACATTTAAATTTGTACGAAAAAATCCGGACGTCCTTCGGACCGCAGCATTATACCGTGAATGACTGTGGTACATGAGTAAGGACAGTGAAATGTTTTGGGGACATAGCCAGAGACACTGCCGGATCCTCAGGACACCACTAAGGACACTCGAATTCGGACAAATAGTTCGGGACGTCCTCCGGACCTCGTTATCCAATCGAGGATGACCGCAGGACCTGGGTGAGGACAGTAGAATGTCTCAAGGACATGGTAATGGACGCTATTTGGTCCTCGGGACACTACTCAAGACGCTCCCAAGTCTTCAAGACACCATTGCATACGCCTGAATGTCTGGCGGACATAGATGGAGACACGTAAATGTCCTCTGGACATGCGCAGGACGGGATTCCGGACAAAATTCATGTCCGCAGGGGCCATCAGGGGTGTGCAAAAAAAAAAAAAAAAAATTCAAACGCTCATCAACGTTCCGGTAAAGCATCTCAAATAGAATATCTCAGCCAAATATGAGCTCTTAATATTGATATTTAGAACGGCCTATTTTAGTTACTAATTTTAGTTAGTAATTTTGATATATTTTAAATTTGAATAAAAATATCACGAGTCTTGTTCCTCGACTTTGTACAGTTCATTTTCACGATTTTCACCTCAGCTATTACAGACATCCCTATATATTGATCTATCCATCAAAGACTGAAACCTGGAGTCTGTATGACAAATGTCCGCGAAAGTGTTTCTCAGAGAAGACACAACGTCACCCTTGGTTCCATAGTCCACCCGATTGAAAAAGATTATATATGATTATAAATATGTACAAATATATATAAAATATTTAGGTATATATAATTATATATAATTATATCCAGACCTAATTATATATATTTTTATATTGATTATATAGCGATTATATACAGGGTGGTCCATTTTAATTAACGCAGGCGAATATCTCGAAAACTAACAGTTATAAAAGAAAAAGTCTTATACAAAACTTGAAGGGTTTCGAGGGGGAAAGATAATGCTGATATGTGTTGACTTGTGGACTTCGCCAATTCCGAGATTTCGCAAGCAACTTCGGATTTTAGATAAGGAACACATGTTTTGGTTGGGACCATCTGATAGCGCGATCAAAGACTCATTCAAACACGCAAGCAAAAAAATTGGAATAAAAAATTTCGCTAAATTTTTTTTTTTTTTTTTTTTTTTGCAAAAGATTGCTTTTTTGTCCCTAGTTTTCGAACACATTCATTGTTTATCACTCTAGCTCAAAATTTCTCTCGCCAATTTTGAAATTGGAAAGTTTGAATGTACCAGATTAATAAAAAAAATTCGTAGATTCGTATAGAAAATCTCTTTTCGAAAAGTTTTGGAGGAAAAACATTTGAATCGACAACAAAAAAAAAAAACGTTGATAAAGAAAAAAAAAAAAGAATTTATTAAAAATTGAAATTAAAAAGATAACAAAACCTTTACATATCCGCAGGTTTGACGTTGGTGTAGAGGCTTAAGTCCAACATAAGCTGGAAGATGTTGTCAGTATAAATATGTCGGACGAACTAATGCGGTTAGTTGTTTGCGTCATTGATCTAAGATTTTTTTTTTTTTTTTACTAATCTGGTACATTTGAACTTTGAAATTTTTAAAATTGGCAAGACAAATTTTGAGCTAGAGTGATAAACAATGAATGTGTTCGAAAGCTAGGGAGAAAAAAGCAATCTTTTGCAAAAAAAAAAAAAAATTTCGCGAAATTTTTTATTCCAATTTTTTTTGCAAAATTTTTTTTTTTTTCCAATTTTTTTTGCTTGCGTGTTTGAATGAGTCTTTGATCGCGCTATCAGATGCCTCAAACGAAAACATGTGTTCCCTATCTAAAATCCGAAGTTGCTCGCGAAATCTCGGAATTGGCGAAGTCCACAAGTCAACACATATCAGAATTATCTTTCCCCCTCGAAACCCTTCAAGTTTTGTATGAAACTTTTTCTTTTATAACTGTTAGTTTTCGAGATATTCGCCTGCATTAATTAAAATGGACCACCCTGTATATAATTTTATATAATCATATATAATTATATACAATTTTTTTTAATCGGGCACTGTATTGTTCTCGGTATTATTTGAATAGAAGCGCAGATGTGAAAATGCGCAGATGGTTTCATCTCAATAAAACCTGCTTTTCTGGTCCACTGCGCAAAAATAATTCGGGAATTGCATAAGTGAAATCGAAAATTGGTGTGTCTTCGAATATAGAATACACTCTGATCTCTTCGTTATTGTATAACGAAAAATTTTGATGCGATTCGATGTATATTTACTGCACGGAGAACAGGAAAGGAGACGTTGATGAAAGCATTACCCTAGTGTGCCAATAATTTGAATGGCCAGTATGTTTATATCGTGGCGTAATAACCATATGGGCGAACGCTGGTAACCGATAGATGCACAATATTATCAACTGCAACGATGCAATTCAGTAATACTGATTCAGAATTAATAACCCTTCTGCAAAATAAAAACTCCAATTTCCAAGACCACTGTTCACGAACCGACTAGTTTTTGCAATGAAAGACGTTTTGTGTCAAAGTTTCGACGCGATAGGTAGGTATGTGTTTGAGTTGACAATAATATTTAACCGATTATTCACTCGTTTCATTGATTTATATCTCAGTTTGAGTCATCAATGAATATTATCAGTCTGCTAAAAGTTCAAACAGTCTTTGATCATGTGCTGAACAGTTTTGTGGGTGTGATAGTCGCCGGGGGTTGGAAAAAATAGATCAAAAGATGAAGAGAGCAATTGATCATTTTCAGAACAATCTATGCCCGCCAAGCTTGTATCGTCTTCCGAGATGACTTCCTTCGGCAATATTTTCCAACAGCATATTATGCTGTTTTGTCAAGAGTAACGAACAATTTTCTATTGGTTTCACATTGACTTCCATTGAATGGCATTGGAAAAACAAAATTGAAAACATAAAAATTGACTAAGGTAGTGCTTGGCTATGTTCCCTCATTTCATGTACGATGTTTTTTTTCCTGTTTTGTATGTAGAAATGATGTTTGTATTCTGTCGCAGATAAAGAAAATGATGTTTTTGAGTTGTTGGCTTGTGAAAGTATTCTGGCGCCATCGCGTCACGAAGCAATCGTGCGGTATGATAGTCTCTTTTTCCTTGTTTTGGAATGATCTTGCGCAAGACCACGATAGAAATTATCGTGTTTACGTGATTGCATTGGCAAATATGACGTCAAATTGCGGATTCTTGGATACATATTTTTTTCCTGCTCAAATGAGCAACATTAAAAATAAATGCGATAGCGATAGAGCCCGCCATCCCGTTATTCTCGATTCACGTATGATGTTTCAGAAAACTCCTGACATAAGTATTTTTCCGATAGAATCCGTAAGGTCGGCAATATCATCTCAAATCGCCCAGCAAGGTCGGGACAAAAAATTCAAATGATTCGAGAAAAAAAATTCTCACTCTTTAGCGAATTTGAGTGACCCGAATTTTTTCATTCTGCTCAAAAAAAAGTTGTGTACTATCCGTGTGCGGATTTCACATTGTTTCGGTGAAAACCCGTTTATACAGATTGCATGAATCTACTCTTTTTCAAAACTATAACTTTCAACCAATCGACGAATTCAGATCATTCTGGTCTCAAAATGTGCGTATTTCATTCGACTTTCAGTAAATTCCAAGTTCACGTGTATTGAGTCCGAACTGCCATACCGTGCAGTTTTCGGACATGTAGGAGTTTCTGAACGAAGCGTCACCAGTCACCAATTTTCTCTTCATTAAGAATAATATCTAGCTTTTGTTACCTATGGTGTACGAACTGTTTCAGTTTTCCATTAATTCTTACGCTGTTGATGTCTTTGGAGGCAAATATCTTAGAAACGGTATGTTATATGAAAAAAGTAATTGAGTGGCGATTTGTAGTATTCTTCACTCTTCTTCACCTCAGTCCATGATCTTGCAGGTGACTATCGGAAAACATGTCGAAAAATCATTTTCCAATCCAAAACTCCATTTTTATCCACTGATATCATTTTTAGGATGTTTCTCGTCTTTTTTTTTTTTCAAAAAGCTCGGAAAATTTCCCATCGAATCACGTTTGTTGTGGCATGGGACATCGAGGTCTTTTTTTGGTCCGCTCCGCTGGGAATCCATCATATGTATTAGGGTGGCCCTCAAAAATTAAATTTATTGATACACCCCCTAAAAAGTTTCCTTTTTGTGTCAAAACATGAGGTGAATTGGTTTTTTGTCAAAAAAATGAAAAGAACCCGTGCCGGCGGACGATCGAAGTTTTGGTTTTGCACTGCAGATTCGTCAAAACATAAACTTTGATCGTCTGCCGGCACGTGTTCTTTTTATTTTTTTGACAAAAAACGAATTTCCCTGATGTTTTTGCACAAAAAGGAATCTTTTAAGGGGGCGTATCAAAAAATTTCATTTTTAAGGGCCACCCTAATATGTATACATTATACACTGAACCTATTTACAAATCAATTAATGAATCAATTTATCTATTTATTCACATATCTATACAGGGCTGTCCATTTGACGTGACCACCCCAAATATCTCTGTTGCTTTTACAGTTCCACGAAAAATTTTGAGAAATCATCTTTTTGATTTCGAAGGCCTGATATAGTGGTGATGAATTCATTTCTTTCAAGGTCACAGTTTTCGAGTTCTCAACGTCATCAATGGTTTTTCACACGGGAACATGTATTTCTGATATGACGATGCTGTAGCTGACAATGAGACGAATCCAACGACCTATGATATTATGACCTTGGAATAATTTTTCACCTCAATATACACGTGAGAATTTTATGGTAAGCGCTCTCATACGGGTAGGACTTTCAATGTATCCCGCACTTTTGAGATCTCGTACTATATATTTACTACTTGTGTTTTACTACTATTTATTAGCTTATTTGTCAACAGTACGCGATCTCTTATCTCTATGTTAGATCATCGAAAAACAGAATCCCACATTTTTTCAGATTTTTTCACCTTTTATTTTCGAAGTTATTGTATGGGATATTCCATATAGTTTTATACTTCTTGTTTCATTAATTTTTTTCTTGCGTTCTTTTGCCATTATAAATTCTCTTTCAACAATAGGTTTTCCGTGTGAAAAATCTCAGCTCTCAAAAATAATATATTTTTTTCGTTTATTCCTGTGGAAAGCTCCTAAAATTGAGGTTGAAATTTAAACAACTGTTTTTTTTTTTTTTTTTTTTTTTTTTTGCCACTGCCCAAATTTTGAAACTTCTTCCAATTTTTTTTCGGAAGGCCTAAAATTTTTCACATAATACACGTAATTCTCAAGGTAGGATCTTGATAAACACACGAGAAATGAATTAATGAACGAAAATTGAAGAAAATTTTCAAGTCATTCCATTCAATAATCATTCTTTTTTCTCTCCTTCTCTCTTTTTCTCTTTTTCTCTTCCGCTCGAGAAATGAATAAAATAACAGAAATTAGAGAAAATTTCTAATTTATTTCACATATTTTATGTTATAATCATGTAAAAAGTATGAGAATCAGATTGAAAAACTTCAGTTATTGAGGATAACTAAAAGAGCTTTCCACAAGCATAAACGGAAACATAGTATTATGCTACTAGGGAGAAAATTACGCACCTAATTGTGCACGAAACGAATACGTTTTTATTGTCGATTTCTATTTCCTGTTTACTGAAGTTTTATATTCTTCTTCGAACCTATCGAACCGTTTATATTTTCAATTTCCCTGCTGGTTACGACCTCGGTAATATATAAGAAGAAACGAAAAAAAGCAGACAAGAATCTAGAGTCTGATGAAAATGATTGAATTTCGGTCATTCACAGAACAAGTTCATGGTACAGCTTCAGAAATTATAAGAAAGTCGATTCCTCGGTTTTTATCCTTAACATTTTTCGGAATTAATGAATGACTTATTCATCAATCAATCAATCAATTTATCCGTTCGTTGAGCATCTGAAAACAGCATGGAATTCGGGTCTACAGTACTGCTTGTAATCACACTATAACACTCGAAAAAAAAAAAAAAAAAAAAAAAATACAGACTTAAAACATTCATCGCGATAATTCTCATAAACTAACGCTGCGATGACGGATGAAAGCAAAGTTATCAATGCTGATTGACCTCTTCAAGCGCTCTAAGTATGATAAAATTTTGAAGCATGTGGATTCAAGGCATTCGCCAATTTCGTGAAAATAATCTTCATTCCGCTTATTGGCGATTTTTAAATTAATTATAACCCAAAATTTAGACATTTTAGGGAAAATTGGTGAAGTTAATTTCAATCCCATTTTTGACCGAGATTGACCCTGCGAAATATTCGTCACGAATTGTCGGATACCATTGCTATAGTTTATTAACATTTATCTCTTTTGATTGTGATTTTCATGCAGAACCCTTCAGAAACTGACTTCATCGCTTTTTGAAGATCCTGTTCCTTAATGAAATAACCAATTTCAGGATTGCGTTGCCTAATCGTTTTATTCTTAAAAAATCATTGAGTATCCAGTACTCACTCGAAATATTTGTATTGCGAATGAATTAGACCAGTTAGAATAGTTTGTGGAATTCAGTCCGTAGCTTGAGTCACGCCTATTGAAAACTGCTAATTCGTGTTGGATTTACAAAAGCTTTTCGACAAACATTTTTCATAATATTCGTTAATCTTTTAGCGTAGTGGTTTGTTCGCGATCGATCATTAATTCGCTCATGATGACAAATTGCGCACAAGAATTCATTCGCTTCGCGCATGAGTAAAAATTCCATCGAATTTGATGCTCGACTCGTTATCTGTATCTTCCGAAATTTTGCCTGGACGACCGGGTCACACATTTGACACTCGTATCTTAGGAATGATTGAATCGAGAATGAACTTATACAGTGAAGAATACAGCCAAGTAAAAATAATTGAATAAAATAATCAAGTTTTAATAATCAAGTTTGATCTGAAATCGGCAACAATTTTGTTGATTATTAAAAGATTAAGTCATCTGGACTTATTCCCTTCAGTAAAAAAGAGATTGTAACGGAACTTCCGTCACCGCGAAATGCGCGCTACGCAATGCGGACTGCGCAGGCAAAGAGCAACACGGGGTTTTTGTTTGAAAAAAAAAATCGTGTCAAAACTGTCAAATCAGCGTGTTGTCGATGCAAAGCAGCTGAATAAAAGCAGCTCAAGCGGAAAAGATTCATTAAATAATATAACATATATACAGATAATATGTATATTACACTATAATACGTGATATAATATCTCTATATTATCTACGCGTCATTGATATCCAGCAGGTCGGAATGAGGTTGGCTACCGGTAAAACTGTTAAACTTTGGCGCCAGCGAGCCAAGTAACCAACATGGCGTCTCCAATATGTCTCCTATATAGCCGGTTGTTTCAAAATTCAAATGAAGCGCTATTAGTGGCGCGCGCACATTTACACACATGGTCACTGACACACACTAATAACAGACATTTATTGGTAATCTGCGCCATTTTTGTTACTTGGCTCGTTGGCGCCACCTGGAAAAGCTTTGCATATTCAACCCCATTGCAACATATCAGGTACATAACCCAAAACTGTTAGATTCGTTAAAAATAAAATATGAATAAAAATTCTCATTCGAAACTTCAGAGTCGATCAGTGGCGTAGCTAGCTGGTCAAGGGCCCCGTTGCAGGAAAAAAAATGCCCCCCCGCGCTCTATGTGGCTAGAGCCCATATGGCCATTTTCTCTGGCGCAGTTTAGACTCATTAAATTTTTTAAGTATATAGTTTTGACATAGGATGAACTGAGCTTAGAATTCGAATATAGTTAGAAAAAAAGGGGGTCAAAGGGATAAGATAAGGATGCAGTGACGTAACCCTAGCTGGATGAGTCAGCTATATGATAAAAATGTGTAGAATTACTATTAGTCCAGCAGCCACCGTATGTTTTTTACAGTGATTAACAGCAGGCTGAATCTTCGTGAGTCGATTCGGTTCGCCGAGACCCCCAAGTCTTTCCTATTATGAACTCTCGATGGAGGTAGCTAATTGAGTGCGCAGGTGTGAAACATGTCGCTCCGGTGGAGTGTAAAAATTGTCGAAACAGCAGTCAGTTTTATATGTAAATGTTAAGATAATTGGGTAATACACTCGAAAAAACAATTGTCCTACAAAATGGATGGTCTGACTGGAGCGTCCCCCGCTACGAACATGTCAAAATAACGAGGTCATTAAAATTATTAACAGCCAGCTGAATTTTTTTGTGCGGCTTAGTCAAGATTTGTATAATACGATAGCCACATAGTCCTACAAATTTAGTGGTACGTTTTCCCAGTCCTACGCTTGGAAGTTGTCGATACCACGGTAACACTATTTTCATTAACAGCAGTAGGACAAAGATACCACATGTTCAGTTAGTGCATCCTTTACCCAAATCAAACATTGTCCTACCAAAATATGGGTATGTATTGCTAGTCCTACAAGAATACTGAAAATAAAATTATTTCGTAGTTGCAGTTTTGGTAATTCGGGACACATTTATTCGTAAGCAGAATCAATACTTTTTTTTATATAATAATAATAATAATATAACTGTAGTTGCATGCACTGTTATACTAGTATAAGACCCGCGAAAATAAAACTGAAAAATACAATTATACAAATAATGAAATGCCATCTCAATCTTCGTCGGATTCCGATCTCGACGCTTCGTTTTTTTTCCGATCTCGACGCTCGTCGCAATCGTCCGAACAAATGTCATCTGATTCTGTGACAAAATAATTACGAAAATTAACAAATTGCAGGATAATCATCAATACACTGAAAAAAAATATGTTTAGCTGGTTTTATATTACCCCTTGTAATGCTGTAAATGGAGTCTTGTGCGAAGCTCGACGACAATCTTTCAACCCGATTGCATGTTTTCTTGACAATACCGCTCAAAGCAGTATTCCAAAATATGTTTAACCATTTTGGAATATCGCATTCTCCCCTATCCAATACTTCACTATCGATGGAATCCGGTAAGGCTTTTTTCTTTATTTTTAGTATGTACTTGCGATACTTCAGAGCGAAATCTTGAGCTTCTTGTTCAAATAATATATTTTCAATTTCTTCGTCCTCAACTTTCTCAATATCAATCTGTGCAGACACAACAAATAGTTTTTGAGAGATCTTGATTATTGAAATTTTTTTTTTCAGTTACTTTTGTATGTAGTCTTGAAGAGCAGTAGCGCTGAATATGTTAGCGTCAAGATCTGCAATTGCGTATAATTCGGTTAAAAAATCCGAAAAACACTCGTTCAAGTGAGCCATTGATAAAACCCGTCGATTTTCAATTATTTCCCGTTCAATGTAGTCAATCAATTTTTCTCTTGCAATTTTGTGGCAATCTCTTTTCGAGGCCCAATCTGTACTTGTTGGGCGCTGTATCTTATTCCGATACTTGCCAAAATATTGGAGACTACACTGGTTATGATAGTGAGTAATATCTTCAGAGTTCAGCTCTTCCTGAATTCTTCGTAAGAAATCTATATCCCCAAGTTCTGTAGCATACGTTTTAAATTTGTTCAGGAACACTTTTTTATTTGTTGTCATGCGACAATATATTTGTCGTCCTTTGCGTTTGATGGTACTTTTTGTGCAAAATAAGCATGTGCTGTCAGATTTTTCTAGATCGAAACTTTCAACGCCTGCACTGCAATCCATTGATTCTTCTTCAATAAATCTGTGAATGATGTTATGATATAATGAAAAGAGGTTGTATAATTTAAGAAAAATCTAATAAATTACTTTAATACGTTTTGAACTTCGAAGTGAAAATTAAAAAACGAAGTCTAATTCCGTTTCGTATTATTCTGTTATTCACGTCAATGTAATGTAGTTTAATTGAAAAAAAAATCGGATGATACTTTGATATTACGTGAATTTACCATTTGAAACCACTTCTTTTTACTTACTCTTGCGTTAAATCGCCATGTGGCTGGGCAGATGAGGTCTCAGCACTTGCATCATCACTGCAATTCGAATATATGTATCAATATATAAATTTTGCAATCGTTCGTTTCGTTTCGCGAGAATTTTGTTCACATAACTAACCGTGAAGTGGATGGTAATGGATCTACTTCTACACTTGTAGAAGGTGTTGATGGATCTATTTCCACACCTGGAGAAGATGTCAATGAACGCTCGATGGTCTCCGTAGATCTGGGTGCTGGTGATGTGACGCATGAATCGGAGCTGTATATGAAAACATTTCCGTTTGAGAAAATAATTTTTAAATTCATTCAAAGCTAAAATACGTGTAACCATTAGGGTGTTTCATTTTGAGGCAATATATTTTTTTTCGATGGCATACCAGAGAATCTTATAATTTATAAAAAATGAAAAATTTTGCCGCCTGGCAAAAGGTTTTAGGTCTAATAGCGGCTTAGCTCATTCAAAAATTCGATTTCCCACCTAAATAACACAGGAAATTTTTTTTTTTTTTGTTTAATTGAATTTTTCGTTGTTAAAAATTTTTTTTTCGAAAAAACCTTCGTATAGCTTTTGAAGGAAATTAAATTCTCTACAAAAATGTCTCTGTGGTCGAAGACTGTACAACCAGTAGTTTCGGAGTTATAGCGAAAATTGTTCATGTTTGACGCGCCTAATGCCTAAAAATGAAACACCCTAGTAACCATACATAATAGTATATTGTGATACAAGTGCGGAAAGTAGGCAATATCCGACGAGTGTCGTTTGAAGCACGAGCCGAAGGCGAGTGCTGTAATGACACGAGACAGATATTGCCTATCCGCACTTGTATCACACGATATTTTTTGTAACTCCCTGCGAAGAAAGTTTGATTTGAGAGACAGATTGATTAATCAATATAACCTCACATCGCGACTGTCCACCGCCATGAAACAGTGCACGAAAAAAGCACTAGTGCGCAAAGTAGAGTATTCGCGATGTGCGCATGCGCGACAAAAGCACTAGTGCGCAAAGTAGAGTATTTGCGGTGTGCGCATGCGCCAACTCTTCTTTTCATCACCCCTCGGAAATAAGGTATTTTGCGCTCGCCACACAGGCCTCGAAAATCAAACTTTCGTAGCAGGTGTTGCAAAAAATAAGTTAGTTGTCATTACTTTCATAATTGAGTTCGAGGCGGGAATCTGGTCAGCTGAGGCTTGTATTATTTTGAAATAGACGCGCACGAAATATATATATATATCGGGGAATTCGGTGTGTATATATATATATATATATATATATATATATATATATATATATACACACCGAATTCCCCGAGCCTAACGGCAGTTGAAAAGTAAACATCTGCTCCAATACCTGTATAATCCCAGGCACGCAGCTTCTCTGCTAAGGACGCTCGGAGCAGGATGGATTATCTTATTATCTATTTTACCGAACGTATGCAGCAAGATTTTTAGGCAATGCAGGCGATTTTTTACATCTATTAGATCAGATACCCCCTCAAAAATATTTGATTGTCTTACCTTTCATGAGATATATATTTAGCCTTGACTCTGAACTCCTTGTAGCAAGAGGAATGATATCCGATGATCTTGTCATCCCAACTGTCGGGCAGTACCACATCTTCATATTTGTGCTTGAAATGTTTTCGAGCCTTTAAAAACTGTTTGCAAGACAGCAGAATTTCTTTCGAAAACTCTTTTATTTCTTCTCTTTTCTGGCGAAACTTGGGATTTTCACAAAGTGAATTACACAAAAAGCACTCCATTATCACTCATCGAGATATAAGGTTTTTAAACGACGCTCCAATTTAAATACCTCTGCTGTTTAGACACTCGTAACCGACTGGCTTGGGAAGAAGACCCAAGGGTAACCGATGCTGTCGGCGACCCGAACTTTGTGCGTTAGTGTAGGAGGCGCATGTATGTATACAATAGCATGCCCCCTACACGTATTAAACGAATCTCGATCGAAAATATGGGTATATCACAAATAAATTTTAATTTGTTAAAACCTTAAAAAATTTATAAAGAATTTAAATAAATTATAGATAAATTGTTGATAAAATGTATGACAAAATTTCATTATTTATCTATGATATACCCGTATTTTTGATTATTAATCAATGAAATGAATCACTCATTGTTGATTAATAAAATTTTTTGATCAACATTTTATTGAAAAATTATAGATATTGGTTTTAAAGTTGCGAGAAATGCGTTAATAGTACATTATGTCACTAGGCCGATTAAGTATTTTCCGACGAATTTGAGTTTATAATCCGAGCCGAAGGCGAGGATTATGATGAAATTCGTCAGAAAATACTTTTTGGGCCGTGTGGCATACAGAATTTTATGTGTCCAGGCCAAAAACCGCGTTTTAACCGAGCGAAGCGAGGTTAAAAACGCAGTTTTACGGCCTATGACACATAAATGATTTTTCAACAGAATACATCCATTCCTAGGAATACATACCACTTTTTGTGTAGGACAGTAGTAACATTGTGTTGTACACTTTATTCCCTAACTATACGAAAAAAAATGAGGTTGCTGTTAATGAAAATAGTGTTACCGTGGTATCGACAACTTCCAAGCGTAGGACTGGGAAAACGTACCACTAAATTTGTAGGACTATGTGGCTATCGTATTATACAAATCTTGACTAAGCCGCACAAAAAAATTCAGCTGGCTGTTAATAATTTTAATGACCTCGTTATTTTAACATGTTCGTAGCGGGGGACGCTCCAGTCAGACCATCCATTTTGTAGGACAATTGTTTTTTCGAGTGTATTACCCAATTATCTTAACATGTACAAATAAAACTGACTGCTGTTTCGACAATTTTTACACTCCACCGGAGCGACATGTTTCACACCTGCGCACTCAATTAGCTACCTCCATCGAGAGTTCATAATAGGAAAGACTTGGGGGTCTCGGCGAACCGAATCGACTCACGAAGATTCAGCCTGCTGTTAATCACTGTAAAAAACATACAGTGGCTGCTGGACTATATGTGATCAACAAATTAAAACAATAATACATGAAGAACAATGTAGATGAGAATATAAAATATTTATTATACAGATGAGCTCAACAGACAGAATAACAAAGATTTGTCATTAAAATTTCCCGTCATTTACTCGAGTTACGACACATTTTCTGAAAACCGATTTTCCGCACAAAAAGTTGAATAACTTGGCGAAAAAAAATCGCAATGAAAAAAAAAAAACGATTTGTAGCTTAATCTGGCCTCTTTCGAAGTCCTATTGGAAAAAAGTTTCTATATCTATTTCCCAAAAAATTACACGTGGATTTATGAAAGTATGAAAATCGCAAAAAAACGGTCATTTTCAACATTATCTAGCGAGTGCGGAAAATTTTTCGGAAAATTGACTAGGGAAGAAAAATGAAGCCGGTTCTTTCCACTTTTGAATGCCACCCGACCCATTATGCTACAATTTTTTTTTACCGAGATATTCAACTTTTTGTCTCCATCGAAAATTCGGAAAGTGATCCCGAACTTATGGACGGTACTGTATGTGTTGACTTGTGGACCTCGGAAATTCCGAGATTTCGCAAGCGCAACTTCGGATTTTAGATAGGGAACACATGTTTTGGTTTGGGGCATCTGATAGCGCGATCAAAGACTCATTCAAACACGCACGCAAAAAAAATTGGAGTAAAAAATTTCGCGAAATTTCTTTTTTTTTCCAATTTTTTTTGCTTGCGTGTTTGAATGAGTCTTTGATGGCGCTATCAGATGCCCCCAACCAAAACATGTGTTCCCTATCTAAAATCCGAAGTTGCTTGCGAAATCTCGGAATTTCCGAGGTCCACAAGTCAACACATATCAGCATTATCTTTCCCCCTCAAAACCCTTCAGGTTTT
The DNA here is from genome assembly GCA_943736025.1 of Tenthredo mesomela. Taxonomy (NCBI): domain Eukaryota; kingdom Metazoa; phylum Arthropoda; class Insecta; order Hymenoptera; family Tenthredinidae; genus Tenthredo; species Tenthredo mesomela. The sequence goes on from OX031017.1 coordinate 3,156,715, forward strand.
GTATAAAACTTACTCTTTTATAACTGTTAGTTTTCGAGATATTCGCCTGCGTAGATTAAAATGGACCACCCTGTATATATTTTTTTTCATTCTCATCAGATATCTGGAAAAGGATCGACAGCACGTGAAAAAGTTGTAGGACTTGAATCGTGGAGCGCAAAAAACGCGACGCTTAATCATATGGTCAGAATTCTCGTATTACGACGGGGAGCCAAGTTATCGCGAAAAAAATCAAAATTTATCCCTTTTTTCAAGATGGCGGAGAAAGCACATAGGAAATCTTGGTCGACAATTTGAGGATAAGCTTTTCTAATCCCTCCCCTACACAACATCCAAAAATCAGCTTTCTCGGTTCATTTTCATGTTCAAATGTATATTTAATGGATGGACTAATAATGCAAATCAATGTCTGCGTCGTCAGAGGCAAATTACTATTAATGAACTGTTAAATTTACCAATTATTCGTCAAGATGTCAATATTATCGGTTGAATGTTGTTGAGTTGAATGCATTCTGAAAATGAGGATTCACGTATCTTCATTATAAAATTTGGTTTTGTGATAAAAAATCTTTTCTACACTTTTATAATCGAAATTGCAGAATCGAAATCTGAAAAGTTGACGGCAAACGCGCGCGAAACGGGTGAGTGAGCTAGTTTCTTATAAAAAAGACAATTTCACTTTGCATTTTGATTTTGTAATTATCATCTGTAGCTTTAGGTCATCGCACAGAGATAAATCTCCAACTTTTGAAAAAGTCACGTTACAATGTTTCCATTTTCGATCTCGGACGTTGAATCATGGTGACGAATGAAACCCAAGATGCGGAGCAGCATCCCTTCAAATCTTTTTCGAAGTAAACGTTTCACGTCGTATTTCCGGTAGAATCTGGAAATGCCTTGCAGTGCTTCAATGCACCAACGAATGTAATAAACTGTGAATTTCCCCAACAAAATGCAGTGGCCCAGGAAATATAGATCCCTGTAGATATTTCAGCTCCCGTATTGTATATGATGTAGGTTGCCAGAGCGGAAAAAATGGAAATGATGAAGGAACTAATCGTGAGATCTAAGGCTAGTGACGCATTGCTTCCAGAATCCTGACATACTCCTAAAGAAACGTTTAAAAAATTTTCTTCGTGAATTATGCAGTTCATTTTCAAGACAGGCGTCTCTCCTCTACTTTGCAGCATCACTAACCCATCTGATAACGAAGTGAAGTATTCTTCTCTCAAGAAATTACCCGCCAGATTCGAACGGCAAGGATTATCGACGAACAGCTGAAAATCCAGGGTATCTTCCTGATGATCTAAGATGTATGAAGTATAATTGTCTATTAGACAGCCATCCGAGTTCTACTGAAATGTATATTTAACTAACTGAGCAAGTATTTCCATATTTCTACCATTTTTATTCGACGTCGTAATTCCGCGAGAACTTATACAGTCAAAAGTACCTACGGATAATTTCAGCAAGTAAAAATATTACGTTCTGAAATTTCCTGCACAAATATGAAAGGCTCCTTCGATTGACCAAGAACTAAACAGCTTGTTTCTCAATTTGTATAAAATATTTCATCAACCATTTCATCAAACACCCACAAATTTTTCAAGACGCGTTTTCACCGTTTCAACTAAAGTTCGTAATAAATGCTTCTTCTAATCTCAGATGCTGATGAATGTTTTCTGAAGCCATTGGCTTGAAAATTTAGAGATTCGATGAAAACGGTGTTCTTCTGGCTTAACGAGGTAATAATAAACGGATCTGGAAGCCAATTCGGGACTTGGTGAGTAACGATTTTTCCAATTCAGAATCCGTATTTTTGTAATGAATTTATGTCGGATCGGGATCGAGAGGATGCATGACGCGGATATCAGACCGACACAAACCTATTTCAGAAAGTCTTTGGAAAAATGTGGTTCTCTTCTGTTCGACTAGCTGAATCATTAAGGAGTCATGAATTTATACAAGGCATATCAAATTGCGTCATTTAACACAACACTAATCCAAATTAATAACTGAGTAACTGAAATTGGATTTTATAATGAGGTATCCTAACATTTCGATCCCCTTGATGAATTGTTTCATATAGCAAGATAATTGTGCGGGATGATGGGGTAGTTGCAAACGCGGGGTAAATCCGAACAGCGCCATTTCTCTATATTCCCTTTCCCCAATTCCCGCAAGCCGGCGCATGTGGAGAAGCTGTCTCGAATTGAAGTATTGACGCCGTGTCAAATGTACATACAGAAACCCGCAAGCTTTTCAAGGTAGTAACCGTTAAAATATTTCAATGAGTTTGATGTAATTATTCTTGGGTGTTCAAATCGATGTAATAACCTGATTTTATGTAATACAATAGTTGGATATTTAGCTTCAAAAAGTAAATTCCATCACGATATCATTACCTAACCTCAAATTCAGAGTGTGAGGCCGTGTTTCCTCACAATGTTTTTGTCTATCAACTTGATCGTTTGGGGTAATCGCGAACGACTGTGATGAGGTAATTGCGATCGTTCGCAATTACCCCGAGCTGATGTTTCTCACTATGTGTTGTTGGAATAGTGATTATCTGCAGGTACTCCGTTGATTTTTGATGTTTTAGATGCCGCGGAAGTATATTAAGAAAACTGAGACGAAATATAATATCAACGACCTCCAACTAGCAATAAATGCTGTCAAAACCAAGAAACTGACACTGGGGCTAGCCTCCATCAAATATTCGGTTCCAAAATCCACCATTCATGATCAATTAAAAAAAAAAGAACACAAGTTTCCAAAGAAAGGTCGGCTTCCTATTTTTAACACCGATCAAGAAAAGGAATTAGCGCGATACATAATAGATTGTTGTGAAACATTTTATGGAATCACTATTGCATCGCTCCGAAAAATTGCCTATAATTTCGCCGTGACATATAAATTAAAACATAACTTCAATCATGAGACGCGTATGGCGGGTATGGATTGGTATTACTCTTTCATATCCAGGCATTCTAATATCACAGTGAGAACGCCTGAACCTACATCTCTCAACAGAATAACAGGATTCAATGAATCAGAAGTAAAAATTTTCTTTCGAAACCTTACAAAGCTTCAGGAGAAGTATAAATTCAAAGCTGATTCCATTTACAACATCGATGACACGGGCGTTACATCTGGTGAACGAGGTGTGACGACCACAGTAGTTTGTGCATGTAGTGCTGGTGGAACTTACATACCACCAATGTTCATTTTTAAACGTAAGAGAATGACAGACTCCCTAATCAAGGGCTGCAACAGCAATATGATAGCGACCGTATCAGACTCTGGCTGGATAAATGAGTCGATATTTATAGAATGGCTCTACCACTTCATATCGCACGCAAAACCATCTAAAGAGAAACCAGTCTTGCTGATTTTTGATAACCACGAGAGTCACATCAGTTTCAAATCTTACACTCTTTATCGTGACTATGGTATCCATGCCTTATCTTTACCACCTCATACCTCGCACAGCATGCAGCCCCTGGATCTGACTTTCTTTGGTCCATTAAAGTCAGCGTATAGTGAAGAATGCGAGCTATATATGACTGATAATCCTGGGCAGAGGATAACTCAATATGAGGTTGGTGAACTTTTCACCAAAGCCTATAATCGAATAGCAAATATCGACAAAGCTGCGAATGGATTCAAGGCAGCTGGAATTTTCCCCATTAATTCTGAAAAGTTCAATGACTTGTTCGTTACTCAACGTGATGTATCTCTTTGAACTAATGTTATAACATGTAATGTATGTCAAAGATAAGATACCAAAATTGAGATTGCAATAAAAAAATTGTTTCATAAATATATGTGATTTCGTTGTTCTTTTTCCAATCGCCCTTAGGTGTTCGCAATAAAATTACTCCATCTTCCGACTTCCGTTATGATAACAAGAGTTTCAGTTATGGGTTGAACCTGAAATTAATTGGTATAGAAGGTCATTGCTGTCCCCCATCTTTCATATTACGAATACGTCAACTACGAGATGCAATCAATGTACATTGTTCGTTTTCGTTGTGATGTCTATGCGCGCCATCTACTGAATGCACCATTTCTTGTTTGCGTTTCTTGATGGCTTAAGTGGTCATCACTGTTGGAAAAATTGGAGAAAAATAATGTCCCAGGAGGTCCACTATCATTTTTATGTCAATTTCAACACTTTTTTTTAGTTAAAACAACATTATTTTAACTTAAACGACAAATTTTTCTGTTGTTTCAACGGAAAATAGTGTTGAAATCAACATAAAAATTATAGTGGACCTCCTGGAACATTTTATTTCTAACGGTGCAGGATGTACAACATAGTATATACATGTGTTGAAAGTGCTGACGCTACTAAGGCACAAACCCGGAAAGTAGTTTCGGACATTTCCCACTACAGAAGCTGAAAAAGTGAAAAGGGTGAGAAGGGTGAAAATTCGTGGTCGATCTTTGGAATGGGCATAGAAATATTTTTTTTTACCCACGAACGTGAAGGCCGATTTTGGTACCTACTTTCGGGGAGCAAAGAGCGGTTTTATCGACCGGGAAGTCTTTGCTTATACCAGCCTTTTCTTCCTGAAAGTCTTCGCTCCCAGTATTTGCTCCTGGTTTGACTGCTCAATCGGTACAGTCACGTTTTCAAAAGCGGGGGAAAAGGCTGGTAAGAACTTTCCGGTCGGTAAAACCGCTCTCCCCGAAAACAGGCAGTAAAGTCGGCTTCCGTTCATGAGTAAAAAAAAAATATCGTGTGAACCATGGAAGCAGCATTTTCGCTCCCTTGGTTCACAATATACTATTGCGAATGGATCCGAGTAGAGTCTTCCGTCTTTCGCCAACGACCATACCACGTTGAAAGCACCGGTTCTCGTCCGATCACCGAAGTTAAGCAACATTGGGCGCGGTCAGTACTTGGATGGGTGACCGCTTGGGAACACCGCGTGCCGTTGGCATCTTTTTTGTTTTTTACTGTTTTCAGTGCGCTCTCTTCTTCTTTTCACCGATGGATTCCAGTAGAGTCTGATGCCTTTCGCCAACGACCATACCACGTTGAAAGCACCGGTTCTCGTCCGATCACCGAAGTTAAGCAACATTGGGCGCGGTCAGTACTTGGATGGGTGACCGCTTGGGAACACCGCGTGCCGTTGGCATCTTTTTTATTTTCTACCTTTTTCAATGTGCTCTCTTCTTCTTTTCGCCGATGTATCCTGGTAGAGACTGATACCTTTCGCCAACGACCATACCACGTTGAAAGCACCGGTTCTCGTCCGATCACCGAAGTTAAGCAACATTGGGCGCGGTCAGTACTTGGATGGGTGACCGCTTGGGAACACCGCGTGTCGTTGGCATCTTTTTTTTTCTCTTATTTTATGCACTTCACTCTCCCTTTTGCCATATAGATATGAGTGGAAAGGGGCTTGAACGAGATTTTGCATTTGCATATTGGTATTTTCGGAACTTACCGCTTATCAATAATCCCAAAATTATCATGCTCATGATAGAATTACCCCAAGCGTGTATTGAGTAAAGGAGACTTTCATGCTTCACGTATTCTTCCGTCGACATTGTTAATATCCCTGATGGGGCGGAACTTCCTGAAACAAAATGAAATTCGTTTGAAGCAAACCAAAATTTAAGGCCCCTTTGGGAAAATAGGAAATAACCAATCTCACATGGTTGCATACTTCCATATTTAACTATCTCACCCCAATGAAGCTTTGAAGCGAGACTGTGCCACTTACGTTCTCCATTTGTCGAAGCTTATCACCGTAGAAATGCTGAAATACACGAATTCAACAGCTGGAATAATCAGCAATGTCAGGAAACTTGCAGGGGTAAGAAGTGTGGGTTGAATCATTCGAATGAAATTGAATTTCTATGATCACACTACCGAAGCAGATGGCAGTGGTGAAGAAATTGCCTTGCTCCGTGTTCAAGTCAGTTGCAGGATCAACCCGAAAGTGAAGTATTTCGAATAGAAATATGCAGGTCATTGGAAACTGATTCTGAGCCAAAAATGTACACAAATGTAGATTCTGCGGTGACCGCAGATTCTACATTTGTGTACATTTTTTCTGTAGCGATAAGCCGAGTGAATTCGCTTTAACGAGATCTGAGTCACCTACTTGTTGATGTGCAATAAATAATCACTTGAACATTAAAAATTTAGCACGACGATTTATCAATGTTTTATTTGGAAATTGGGTGGGATTTCTACTTGTGTCATCTCAGGTGCTGATTTAATTGATGGGCTGAAAATTTGGGGATTTCGGAAACACATTGTGCGATATATACCGAAAATATCGCCAACGATGTCGGAGCCAAAAAGATATGACCCGCTCGTATTGATGAAATAGTAGATTTCGAGTTGTACTCGGATGTGAGTGCATTGATAATAACTGAGGGGATGCACACTGTGGCAAGAATCCTCCAAAACTGGCATAAAATAAAAAAATGAAATTTAATTGAGGACCCGTATTCTAGAAACGTATCCAACTGTATCACAAGCGTATTGGCCGACTTTCCGTTTAACGCTGTTCTCCGATTGGTCCAAGCGGCGTATACCACCCGCGAAACGATTCGATAAGTTTCTAGAATCAGGGTCCAGAAACACCTACGTAGAGCGCTTTAGTAGACCACATATCAACACTCACACAGTATTCAAATACTTCGGAGCTTGTCCTGATATCATTGGAGTATCTTTTCTTAAATTGATTTTCTTATATGGATTTCTTTTTTTTTTTCAGGGACGAGTTTGAATATACTGTTTATTCCGAAGAAAGAACTCTTTGATATCATGAAACGATGTGGAGCAATTGGTTCAGACGAACAATATAAATTCATGGTATAAAAATAATCAGTAACCGCATATAGATTTACATTATATATTTATTGCATGAAGATCGGTTGAAAATTGACAGGTTAAGGCCCATCCCTAGTCACCCACCTCCTTTTGGTCGAAATGTGTCACATTTCGATTATTATCCGAGCCCAGGCGTCAAAAACGCAAAAAAGGCCAACTTAGCGCAAATTCTATTTCAATTCCGAACATCATACGTCCAAAAAAATATTCGTTTCGTGCGAAAATAAAGTCTACAGATGGTTTTTACATTGTGCGCCGAGGAAATCGAATTCGAATAATTTTGTAACAATGTAAAAACCATCTGTAGACTCTATTTTCGCATGAAACGAACATTTTTTTGGACGTACGTGTTCGAAATTGAAATAGAATTTGCGCTAAGTTGGCCTTTTTTGCATTTTTGACGCCTGGGCTCGGATAATAATCGAAATGTGATACATTTCGACCAAAAGGAGGTGGGCGACTAGGGATGGGATTTAAGGGAGGAAACACATGGAAATTTTTTCAACAAAGTTTTTTTTTTTTATTTCACGAATCGATAGTTCAACATCTTAAGAATATTCTCTGAAAATTTCGTTGTGATATCATGAATACTTTCGATGTTATGGCCGGAGAACTGAGCGACCGCGCGCGGAGTAGGTATGACGCCGCTCGCCGGGAGACCCACTCGTTCTTTTTTTTTTTTTTTTTTTTATTTACGAGGAAGGTCCACTTTATGGTCCCGGAATAGCGGAATAGCCTTGAAACACCTATAAGGTACCAGACACCAGACTTTGATTTTCCGTTGCCCAAAACTTTAAACGCGATTTTCTCGAAACTACATTTCGTCGGTACTCTGACGTAACCTCGTATCTCAGAAAACACTGGTTTACAGAAGAGATAAAGAACATTTTATTGGAATAAACCAAATCGAAAACTTCTAATTATTTGTTGCCAATTTAAAAGTTTAATCGTTTTTTCATAGATGTAAATGATAATTATACTATAAAAAACATTTTAAGCTTAGTTTTTTTAGTGAATTTCTGAGACGGGTGTTAACCTTCAAAAATCGAGTTACGAGGTTCCGTCAGAGTACCGACGATTTTCGCAATCTGCGGCAGCGGTAGAAAAAAAACTATTCATCCGATTCACTTCAACCAAATTTTTTTAGACACGTCATTGCAAACCCTTGTCGATAAACCTCCAATATCTCGAAAAAAAAAATTTTTAAATGCATTTTGCATAAAAATGTTCGGTGAAAATCCGATCTTTTTTTTCTGAGTGCCGCCATTTTTACAATATTCAACATTTTTTACTTTTTTTAGGTTTATCGACAGCGTACTTTCATACAGAATTTAATGGTTTTTGAAATTTTTGATTCAGATAAAAAATAAAAGAAACTACAGCTGCCGCAATTTGACGTCGCGGGAAAAATTCGTTTAACCACAATTGGTTGCAGTCAGCTGATGAATAATTATTTTCCATTGAAAAAAATGTTTTTCAAGTCTTCGAATATCAAATAAAATAGCCTCCAAAGTTGAAAACGATTGGTGTAGTACTGACTTCAGAAAAAAATCCCGAAATTCCTCGTCATTTTTGACCGTTTCCATGTGTTTCCCCCCTTAAACGAAGAACGGTATAACTTGAGTTATTCCGTTTTTTCAACGAAAAGATAATTTGAGGCTTTATCATAGAAACATCAAAATGACCTCTTTCGCGAAATCATCCGCGGATGATGACTCAAAACGTGAAACATTTCGGGTATGGAAACGTATTTTTAATAGCGCGCAGAGAGTATCGAAGGGATTTCGGACATTGCCTCAGCAGGCTTATCATCGCTGAAAATAGATGACCTACGATCTTTGACAAAAGGCCTGATAAATGACAATGTTTTGCCGGGTTATATGTATACCTACCTGCTAAATGAGTGATTTGAGTACATATGAGGCATTCCAGCTGAACTCGACCCACATCTGAGCAATTCCACGTCAGACCGGACAGCTTTCTGACCTCGATGTTACCGATTTCGCTATTATTTTTTTTACGGGTTCTATGGAACAAATAAATGAATCAAACAATTTTTTGTTTTTTTTTTGGCCCCTATTTTCCAAGTTACACGGGGGTGAAATTCAGGAAAAAGAGCCAAAAATCGAAAACATACTCCTCTTCAAACGGTCATATCTTTGATTGTATTAATCCTAGAGACTTCATCCAAGAACCATTTCAAAGCTATTGAATGACACTATTATAATATATTTATTTCATTTCGCGGTAACAAACAATTCTATTTGTTATAAACAAATATATTATTCAAACGTGATTTTCATAGAAAATACCAAGCGATAAAATTATCAAAAAAATATGAGCGTATTCCTTGATCAATTCTCTACAAAATCGTTAAGTCAATTTTATGGAGAACCGATGGGAACCATGTTAAAACGATTTATTTATAAGCGACGGCGCGCGCTGCCACCGAAAAACCGTACCCGAGCCGGGTCTTTCAGCGGCACCGCGCACCGTCGCTTATAAATAAATCGTTTTCACATGGTTTCGATCGTTTCTCCATGAAATTGACTTAACGATTTTGTAGAGAATTGATCAAGGAATACGCTCATATTTTTTTGAGAATGTTATCGCGTAGCCCTTGCTTTGAAAATCACGTTTGAATAATATATTTGTTTATAACAAATAGAATTGTTCGCTACCGCAAAATGAAATAAATATATTATAATAGTGTCATTCAATAGCTTCGAAATGGTTCTAGGAAGAAGTCTTTCGGATGAAAACAACCAAAGATATGACCGTGAACATGCCCACCGATGCTTTCTCATGCTAGCCACACGTACCTGAGCCGGGTTTTTGGGTGGCAGCGCGCGCCTTCGCTTATAAATAAATCGTTTTAACATGGTTCCCATCGGTTCTCCATAAAATTGACTTAACGATTTTGTAGAGAATTGATCAAGGAATACGCTCATATTTTTTTGATAATTTTATCGCTTGGTATTTTCTATGAAAATCACGTTTGAATAATATATTTGTTTATAACAAATAGAATTGTTTGTTACCGCGAAATGAAATAAATATATTATAATAGTGTCATTCAATAGCTTTGAAATGGTTCTTGGATGAAGTCTCTAGGATTAATACAATCAAAGATATGACCGTTTGAAGAGGAGTATGTTTTCGATTTTTGGCTCTTTTTCCTGAATTTCACCCCCGTGTAACTTGGAAAATAGGGGCCAAAAAAAAAAACAAAAAATTGTTTGATTCATTTATTTGTTCCATAGAACCCGTGAAAAAAATGATAAAGAAATCGATAACATCGAGGTCATTTTTTGATTTATTTTGTCCGGTCTGACGTGGAATGGCTCATCTACGGATTCTGTTCTCAATTTTTTATACGATTGCACTATAGCTTACAAGTGGACACTCGATTTATGTTTTTGAATTCTAATCCAAACAGTTTTTGAAGAGTTATTTTTTAACGAATCGTCACTATGGTGCACCCAGAAAAATTCGTAACTTTCATTCAAAGAAATTTGCACATTTGAGATTAACACATTTGACGCAAAGAAAATTATGGTTGATTCTAAGAAAAGTAGAGGTAATCGTATATTTCATCTGAATGTACGAATATAATTGAGTCTCAAGAGACATAGTAGCTACTGTGATGAAATATGCGTTTATTTGTCATTAGTATATTGAAAAATGCTAAGGAATCCTTCATTTCATTCAAAGTTATATTTATTTGAATCGAGTAAATGCATGTCCGCAGCTCATCAGCGCCACATGCTAAAATGACCGTTGCGAGTACGCGTCGCCATTCGAAATTCGTCATTTTTCATTCGTAGCGTGTGTGGCGTGTGCGAAATGCGCGGCATTCATGTTTATCCGGCGTCAGAAACAGCTTAGCTACTATATGTCTCTTGAGACTCAATTATATTCGTATATTTAGATGAAATATACGATTACCTCTACTTTTCTTAGAATCAACCATAATTTTCTTTGCGTCAAATATGTTAATCTCAAATGTGCAAATTTCTTTGAATGAAAGTTCCGCATTTTTCTGCAGGGTGTACTGCGATAGGGGAATGATTGGATATTTGGTAATCTAATGGAGCAGGAAGATGAAAGGGATTTTGTAATAACATTGAAATGACTTTATTTACCACGTCGATGAATAGAATTATTATTAAAAAATAGAAGAAGAATGTACTGGTACTCTCTATATATATATATATACATTAAACGGATATTTTGCAAGAAAATATTGGCCTACGCGTTCCGAAATACCCACCAAACGGGCATTCTTAAACAATGACGCGCGTATACGTAAATCGAGTAAATGACGTGTTAGGAAAGCAAACTCAGCCTCGACCCTCATTCTACGATGCGTCATTGTTCCGGATTCCAAATTTGAAAACTGGATACAACGGAGCAAAGCTCGTCACTTCACCGTCGCTATCGGCATCTTCGATGCCCACTTTTTCCAATTTCGTATTCTGCTCTCCACCATCCTTTTCCTTCTTTTTATGTTTGTCTCTTCTCTCTGATGGGTACTCCAAGGTTTCTTCATAAATTGGGGGAGCTGGGAAGAAAGAAATGGCAACAAATTATTTGCCAACTCGATATAATCAATCAACAAATAATGCAGAAAATTAACTCACGAACTTCACCACCGTATATTTCCCAGTAAGGCTGATCCCCGACCTGAGGAAGTGGCTGATCGCCCAAAGGACGAAACTCTGAGTGCAGGGTCGGTGGAGATCTTGATAATGGAAAGGGAGGTATAGGAAGCTGGTATGATAGCAGAGGAACAGAACCCACGACGATGTCGGCTGTAGTCTTCAGGTTTTTGTGATACCAACTTTCAACGCAAGCCTCAACGACTAGTTTGTAAGCTATATCGATGATATTGCAGTATTCCATCCTCGACGGAGGTAGGGCTGGAACCTTTAGATCAACGAAAGCTTCTTCCTCACCGTGTCCCAGATTCAAGTGCAACTCGCTTTCTGTTATCACCTCTTTGATCTCCTGAGATTTTAGCTTCGTGTGAAAATTTGTTATCTGGAATATGATGTGCTGCTCTTAGGACGGATCGTTTTTCTTTCGTTAAACTGAGACCATGTTTCCTGAGCGAAAAAATCGAGAGTCTAATCATTTTTAAACTAGAGCAAGTCAAAGGTTGAGAATAACGGTCGCTTTACCGCAGGACGCCACCGCCAGTTGGCGCAACACTCAGTTATTTCCAAACTTCAACTTGTTCCAATTTAAAAACTATGAGACTCTCAAGATTTTAGTTGATACAAAATCGTCTCAGTTTTTGAATAGGATTTGAAAAACGTTTGAAATTATTTTCAATAATTATTTCGTCTTTCCTTTAACTACCTTTTTCAGGAATACTCGAAGCTTTCTAATTTCCACCCCCGTATCGTTGTTTACTACAGTTTTGACGGGTATAAGTTGGCCGGGGACATATCCCCGTATTGGAAGAGACAATTTGACGGTCAGTGGTTTTAAGTGTCCCCAAAAGGTCTTGACCTTTTCTTCGTTTACAGGATTCTGCGGAAATATAATATCATACATTGACAGTGATAGACTTTCGGCTTTTTTCTCCCATAGCAATGATAGACATCAAACTCACCGCCGCATACTCGTCTTTGTTGAGATCAAGGAGAGAGACCACAGTGAATGGCACCTTCATTTTCGAATGTAGTTTTTTGGGAAGATCTATGACCCCTTTGACGACGTATCGAACTCGTCCATGACGACCCTCAAAACTGTTGGGCAAATGCTTCGGCAAGTCTGATTCAAAGTCGAAGAAATGTTCTCCAACTGCGAGTTCTTCTTTGAGGTCAAAACCTGAGATAAAACAAAAAAGTTGGTCAGCGATGAATGAACGGTTTCCAAATTAATTTGAATAATGAAAATTAATTTCTCTAGGAACTTTTCTCACAGCTGAAAAGTATCTCTTCATGTTTGAAGTAAGTCTCATCGTTCGAATACGAGTAGGTCACCGGACTCCCGTTTATCATGTGAGTTTCAATCCATCTGACTTTTCCATCGCCTTGGTACTTCAATTTTATCCCTGAAGAAAAAATTCATTCCCCGTGACATTTTTCCTTAGTTCGAATCTCGTTCTTAATATTTCTTTTATACTCACCGCGAATTTTCGTCGGTTTATCCAAAGTCAGGCAAAGTTTTCCTTTCACAGTTTGCCCGGCGAAAAACACTTGGCTGTCTAATATGATTTTGAATTTTTTCAGTCCCATTTCTAGTTTCTACTTTCTACAAACGATTACCAGAAACTTAAGTAAATCTCAAAGCTCTGTCACCTTCACCGATTTAACAGAGAATCACTGTCCACTATATTTATTGCATGATTAAATCTGACGTGCAGAAAACTGAACGAAGGTGTGCTAAAAGAGTCTGTGTCAGTTTAAATTCGCAAGAAAAGCTCTCTTGCTACCGCGGGGACCGGCGTGCAGAGTTCGAACTGGGTCGTCGTCGTCCAGAGCGAACTTTCGTTTCCCTTACTCCCACTACACCGTGGAAAAAGACTTGCAAGTTGGCTCCTCTAAATTGGTAAGCTCAAACGATGTGTTACACGTGTATACATTGAGCAATCAATCTCTCAAAAAGTTACACCCGCATATTTGTATAATGTATAGAAAAACCGGATGGTTTATAGCGGATGTTCATCTCAGGTATATAATCTCATTGCTTGATCAGTCAGTGAGTTTATTTATTTTTTTATTACTTTTCAAACAGATTCAGAGGAATGAGTAGGTACCTATAAATTGATTGAGCTTTTTTACCATGCCATTTAGTGTCTTATTTTACAAGCTGAGAAAATTCATTTTTCGCGTATATATGTACACACACGCTAACATTCGTATGTGTTCGTTAATGTAAAAAATGTCGAATAAATTGACATATTGTTTTTATTTATGCGTTTGTTTACATCTATTTCCGGAAATAGATCGGAAATAGATGATCTAATTCAAGCGCTGGATCATCTAATGCCGGTTGAATGACGTATATTATTTGTAGCGTATTGATACATTTACAGTTATGACCGTTCAATAATGTATTGTTAAAAATAGTCAGATTTTCTTATATCGTATAATCTTGGTATGTTTTACGGATGGAAGTAGAGGATGGGTTTATTTATAGATAACTCACGACTCCTCCATATATATATATTATACCCATTACCCATATACCTATCCGCGTTAAAGATCATCGGCGTTAAGAAATTCTCTTGATTATTGTTTCCAAATTCTTTCTGATGCGCCAACGCCGCTTTGATGGTTTCCCACGTTGTTAGAAATTTAAGAATAATAAACGACCCTCTATATGAGTTATAAATGTTTACTTGCGTCCTATATTAGCACGTTTTCCTGAAGGTTCTATCCAACCAGGAACTAAAAGACTTATAATTAGGCACAGGGCATGAGACATTCAGTAATTATCAAATGATTGGTTATTTATTTATCATGAATCGCGTGCAAACTTGAGATACAAATGTGAGAGTGGTATAATTCTCAATCAACTTCTGTACAATTATTCTTCACACGTGAAAAAATCCTTACTCAAAAACTGGACAGTATTTTTGGCAGATTTACAAATAACTGTATGGTGCCAATAATGAATGACTTAATTGTCAATCTGTGATCTTGCCAAACTCGAGTTTGCAGAATGCAGACGGGATGACGAAAGGCTTTCTTCAACTCAAGATCAATCTTTAAGTTGTTCAATCGATTTCTTAATCTAGATCATCCCAGTTACGTACTTCGCTCGTGAGTTGGTGGGGCTGAAATTCGATAGATCATAATTTCTGAAAGCATCTGGCATATTGATTGACCCATTGCTGGGTTTGACCAGAATCTTCCATTGTCCACTGATTCGGATCCCGAGGCTCAAGCAGGAGAAAAGAAATCCGGAATTACATAAATTTTCGTTTATTCGATTTTCATAAATGACGTAACAATTTCTAAAATATTGTTCACATCCTAAGATACAAAAGTCGAATATGCTTGAGATTGAAGCAATGTAATTGATATAGTAAAAGAATCAAACTTTGAGAATCGTGCTCACCCCAGTTATGGATAATTTACGATTTCGTAAGGAATTGATGGTAGAAATCATTTTCCAAAACATGACCATGTGAAAATTGTCGAAAATCGCGGAATACACTCCGAAGAATCCGATGAATTCAAATTCTTCATTGTGTGGATGAAGAAGATAAAAAAGTAAGCAATTAATTAATTGTACAGATTTGTGAACCGGTATGCATAAGCCATCGGATCTTCATGAAGTTCCGTAAACATTGACCGATCAAGTTAATCAGTGATCACACCCCGAGAAGGGCGTAACAATGCCATTGCTAGGTGGTATATCATCTAGGGTTCTGCTATGAGATACATCTTCTTCGTGAACAGATTTTTGGGATATCGGCTCAGGCGGAATGAGTCCGTCGAAGTTCGTCAGTGGTATAGTGCCCACAATTATCTTCGTTTTTATTTTCAAATTGCTGCGATACCAGGCTTCAGCTTGGGCCTCGACGTGCAGTTCGTAGCTCACGTTGATTATTGCGGGACATTTCAAGTAAGAAGCTGGAACTGAAGGAAGCTCGAAATTTATTGGCACTTCTTCAAACCCCAATCCTTTTGAGACGGAGAACTTATCTGTGTAGACACACACGCTGGAAATTTCCGAATATGGCGCCACGTGAAACGTGATATTCTGCGTCAAAAACAAAGATGAGGTTTATCAATCAGTGACAGGATGGGAATGGTCTAACTTTCCGAACTAGCCATTATGAATTTCGTGCAGTGGAAATCGTTTTGCTATCAAAATTGGAGAAACTTTTTTCGCTGTGTACTGACCTTCACCAAGGCGACATTGAGGGACTTGATGCGCACCTTCGACTCGTTGTTAAGGGATACCAAGGCGGAAATTGTTTGACCAGGAACAAAACCACGGACGGGAAGATTGACTGTCATCGAAAGTGGTTTTGAGTGCAGTCCTCCGAAAGTTTTGCTAGTTTGCTCTGTGACTGGCACCTGATTGAGTACAAAAATTTAAAATAGAACCCCATTAGATGAATTGTGAACAATCTTTGCCCTTATCTCTATAATACTCACCGCTGCAAGAGCGATGTGATTTAAATCGCAAACAGACATTATTTTCACGGGTTGGCTAGAACGGCGAAATTCTCCAGATGATAGTAATACCGTAGCTGTTATAGAGTATCGCACACTACCGTGTGACTTTTCAAGACTATCCGGCAAATTCATTGGCAGTTGGCAATTGAAGATGAAAACGTGCTCGCCCCTCGCGAGTTCGCGCTTCTCTCCATTACCTGCGAAACGGACAAATTCATGATTTCTTCCGAATGAGACATTTTGATCCTGCTGCCATTTGCTCGTCGCCGTGTGAATTGATTAGTCTTACTGTATACTAGGGTGATTCAAAAAACAAAAAAAAAACAAAAAAATGTTTTCTTTTTTCTTTGAACCGAGTTTGAAAGTTTTGTTCAGGTAATCAAATAGGCCTGTTAAGATATATGCTCTTAATATTAATGATACGATACTGCGCGTCGCACTTTTCGATTTCCCATAAAAATAACACAGGAAAAATTATTTTTCTTCTTTCTGATTTCTGTAACTAACGAACGATACGTCGCACGGTGAAGTTCTTAATATGTTTTTGCAGAGAATTGAACGCTTTATAAAAAAGGTCTGTAGTCATTTTTTGGTAAATCAACTCGGTCGAACTTTCTTCGAGGTCAAAGTAAAATTGACCGTCAATTCAGCCGATTTTTGGATGATACAGCGGAAATATTAGGTTTTTCAAAGAATATGTCCGAAATTTCCTTCAAAATACAAATTGGACTTTCAAAAAGTGTCAACCAATAGTTTTTTTGCTCTGATAAAGAAAAATAAAATACTTTTAACAATTTTTCAGTGGAAGTCAGCTCTAAATTAGGTTTTTACCATTTGAAAAATCGCATTAATTATTCTATTGTCATAAGTTTTTATTTAATTTGATTTTTTATTCAAATGACAGTTTCGAAATTATAATTGCCAAAAATATTCCTACCAGTAAATTTTTGAGCTCTTCGAGCTCAGAGTGTCAACAGTGGTGCTTTTTCGAGCTTTCGGAGTTCAATAATATAGTTTCCGTGCGTTCGAGCCATTCGAACTTGAAAATCTAGGAATTATTTGAAGAAAACGCTATTTTTAACGGTTAATTTTACTTTGACCTTGAATAACATTCGACCGAGTTGATTTACCAAAAAATGACAGAAGAACTTTTTTGTAGAGCGTTCAATTTTATGCAAAAACATACCAAGAACTTCACCGTGCGACGTGTCGTTCGTTAGTTACAAAAATCAGAAGGAAGAAAAATGATTTTTCCTGTGTTATTCTTATGGGAAATCGAAAAGTGTGACGCGCACTATATTCGTATCATTAATATTAAGGGGAAATGAAAGCTGATTGTTGAGCGACAGGGTGCCATCTATCGGATTGAAATTTTCGTTTTCGTTCCTTTTCGTTTTTTGGAAATCCAAGAGAGTCATGCCCTCCGTACACTTCTTCTGCTTCATTGATATCAATTTCACATCGATCGGATGTGTTTTAGCTGAGAAACGGGCTCCCGAAAATTCCAATCCGATAGATGGCACCCCGTTGCGCGGAATCAGCTTTCATTTCCCCTTAAGAGCTTATATCCTAACAGGCCTATTTTAGTAACTAAACAAAACTTTCAAACTCGGTTCCCAAGAAAAAAAATGTTTGTTTTTTTTTTTTGTTTTTCGAATCACCTTACTGTATACTCACTCTCAAAAATGAGTTGCCGTAATTCTAGATACTGGTTTCTGTCCCAATCTTTCTTGTATCCGTGGTACACGGGGTTATTGAGTATCTCTCTTATTGATTCATCGCTATGATTCAACGAGTCGATATCGTGTGGGAACCATGAAGCAGTCACAAATCCATACACCAGAATATTTCAAATGGATAGCTGGAACGGATAATCAAAGAATTAACATCGTATTCTGCACTGCATCATGACAAACTTCAAAAAAGTTCCGATCTTAAACCTATAATCGGCGTTGGTTGGTCAACCGTGACCAGCAATCTTCCGGATAAGTTTTGTCCCGCATGATAATCTGGATTGTCAAGGGATATGACTAATTCCGTTACACCCATCTCAATTATTTCTGTAGTAGCTTGAAGTTTCACCGATTAAGCTAGTCTGTTGCACTTATATCAGTCCCAGAAACCGGTGATTAATCAATCGCCTAGTTTCTTCGGTTTTAATGACCCACAGGACCACAGTTGCTCGACTAACGTGAGTACAAACGAAAACTGTCACTATATAGCCATCAAGGTTGTCTGAGGGGCTGCCATGGTGGGGATATCAATACAAACACATGTACACACCCGGAAATAAATTTTGCACGCTGAATCCTGCAGGATGAAGTTTTAGTCCAAAAATGCGTGTGAAATGTTCCTCGGTTTGAATTGTTGAGGGTGGAATAGTGGAGGTTAGCCATAGATGAGCCTGAAGCCTTATTGAATCTCATTTTAGAGCTGAAATTAAATTCTTAGTCCTGAAAAGTTCCAGAGAATTCCTTTCCATCAAGATATCGGTTCTTATCTAAATGGGATACGAAGTTATATTCTAATTTTTTCCGTAAGACATCCGTTGCGTTCCACGACCATATTTGGGTGTTAACGCAATCAAGACGGAAACGGACCCAACCACATGAAATCATGCTAAACTACCAAATGACAATATTATATAGTATATAATATCGCGTGTCTAATGGCAGAAGGACGTAAGCGCATTATACGACTTTTTGCTTTTAGTAACGGCAAAAGGTCGTATATTTTTTTTTTTTTTATCGTATTTAGGCGAGAAACACGAAGATTCGTTCAGAAACGTAGAAATTCAATATTGGGTCAATTAAAAGCAGAAGGTCGTATGTACTGGTAGATACGACCTTTCAGTCCTAGCTTTGAGAAAAAAAATGGTCTTCACTAATTGCATAAGGTCGTATCCGCCAAAAAATTTTTTTTACAATTTTTGTGGTAAATAAAGAATTTTCAACAAATGGCAGAAGGTCGTATCTACTGGTGGATACGACCTTTTTCAACTAATGAACAATCAAAAAAAAAAGTACCTCAACTAATTGCATAAGGTCGTATCCGCCAAAACTCATTTTCGCAAATTTCCAAGTGCATACATAATATGAATAAAAGGTATAATATATAGATAACTGAATAACTCCGGAAATGTTTGTACTGCAATACTGGAACAAATTCAATTTTTATTTGATTCGAGCTTCTCGGAACTATTTATAATCAATATTTTGTGAGGCTGTTCCTTACAATTTATCTACGCGTTTCAGGTATTTTTATGACTTTTGTGTCAAGGGTTGGAAAAAAAAAGAAAAAAAAAATGGCGCTTACGAGCTTCTGCTTTTATCTACGAATATTTTCTATCGAATTTTCCGAAATGTTGTTCTTTTTATTTATCTTCGCGTTTCAGGTGTTTTTATGACTTTCGTGTCAAGGGTTGAAAAAAAAATAAATGGCGCTTACGACCTTCTGCTTTTACCTTGGTATTTTTTTTCTATGAATTTTCGAAACGAGGTCGATTTCGATTTTTCTTCGCGTTTCACGAGTTTTTAGAGGTATTTGGAAAAATGACGAAAAAAAAAAATGGCGCTTACGACCTTCTGCTGTTATCTACGAATATTTTTTATCGAATTTTCCGAAACGTTGTTTTTTTTCATTTATCTTTGCGTTTCAGGTGTTTTTATGACTTTTGTGTCAATGGTTAAAAAAAAAAAAAAAAAAAAAATGGTGGTTACGACGTTCTGCCTTTACCTTTTTCTTTTATTTTTCTTAGACATTGTAATGAAAGAACGACGTATTCACCCAACATACGATCTTTTGCTTTTACATTTTGGAACTCGTAATTTTCCATTGATCTATACGTTTGGATCATTTTTAGAGCGAATGGCGTGAAAAAAAAAAACTATAAGACCTTTTGCCACTTAAATTACGTTTTTGGCGCTTACGACCTTATGCCATTAGACACGCGATATGTAATACACATATATATATATATATATATATATATATTAGGGTGGTCCTTATTTGGGGGTCGGACGAATTTTATCCGTGCCGCCCCCTCAAAAGATTCGAAATAATTAAAAAGAAATCCCCCTAAAATTTCAGCTCCCTATCTCGATCCCAAAACGCCCCCCAAGAGCCTTGTTTTTTGCCATAAGAATAACACGGGATTTTCTTGAAAATTTTGAATCTATTTTTTTTTTTTTTCTAGTATATCGCTAAAATTTTTTTAATTATCACTTATTACTGAGTGAACGAACTATCTTTCACAGGAATTTTAGGTTTTTTATACACATCATACAATAGTGCCGTTATTGCTAAACGAAGATCAATTAATTTCAAAATTCACTCTTTAATAGTTTTTCGTGAATGACAGTATTTTTTTACATAGAATGAGCATTCCTAATAGTAGTAAATGGTTTTTTTTTTTTATATACATAGTATAAAAAAAAAGTATAAAAAAATTAAATTTTTTTTTTTATTTTCATTGAAAAATATTTTTTTATATATATATATATATATATAAAAAAAACCATTTTCTACCCTTAGGAGTGCTCATTCTATGTAAAAAAAAAACAAAAAAACTGTCATTCAAGAAAAACTAATAAAGAAATTTTGAAGAAAGTGAATTTTGAAATTAATTGATCTTCATTTAGTAATAACGGCACTATTGTATGATGTGTATAAAAAACCAAAAATTCCTGTGAAAGATAGTTCATTTACTCAGTAATGAGTGATAATTAAAAAATTTTTAGCGATATACTAGAAAGAAAAAAAAATAGATTCAAAATTTTCACGAAAATCCCGTGTTATTCTTATGGCAAGAAACAAGGCTCTTGGGGGGCGTTTTAGGATCGAGATAGGGGGCTGATATTTTAGGGGGATTTTTTTTTAATTATTTCGAATCCTTTGAGGGGGCGGCACGGACAAAATTCGTCCGACCCCTAAATAAGGACCACCCTAATATACAGTACCGTCCATAAGTTCGGGATCACTTTCCGAATTTTCGATCGAGACAAAAAGTTGAATATCTCGGTCAAAAAAAATTGTAGCATAATGGGTCGGGTGGCATTCAAAAGTGGAAAGAACCGGCTTCATTTTTCTTCCCTAGTCAATTTTCCGAAAAATTTTCCGCACTCGCTAGATAATGTCGAAAATGACCGTTTTTTTTGCGATTTTCATACTTTCATAAATCCACGTGTAATTTTTTGGGAAATAGATATAGAAACTTTTTTCCAATAGGACTTCGAAAGAGGCCAGATTAAGCTACAAATCGGTTTTTTTTTTTTTCATTGCGATTTTTTTTCGCCAAGTTATTCAACTTTTTGTGCGGAAAATCGGTTTTCAGAAAATGCGTCGTAACTCGAGCACTATGGGGTTCTAGATAAAATGTCGTGATATGAAAAATGTGTATTTTTAAATTTTTCACTCGTTCAAATTTTTTTTTGAATTTTTCTTTTTTTTTTTTTTTTTTTGATTTTTTATTTTTTATTTTTTTTTTTTTTTTTTGAATTTTTTGTACATGAACAAATCCGAAATAAAATAAACAATGAATTTCTTCATGAATTTTGAAATTTTTTTCATTTTTTACTAAAATTGCTTTTACTTTTTTATATTACATGAATAAATCCAAAATAAAGTTAACAATAATTTTTACCATTCTTTCGTTATTATATGATGAGGAAATTCATTGTTTATTTTATTTCGGATTTGTTCATGTACAAAAAATTCGAAAAAAATGAAAAAAAAAAATCAAAAAAAAAAAAAAAAAAATTCAAAAAAAATTTGAACGAGTGAAAAATTTAAAAATACACATTTTTCATATCACGACATTTTATCTAAAACCCCATAGTGCTCGAGTTACGACGCATTTTCTGAAAACCGATTTTCCGCACAAAAAGTTGAATAACTTGGCGAAAAAAAATCGCAATGAAAAAAAAAAAAACCCATTTGTAGCTTAATCTGGCTTCTTTCGAAGTCCTATTGGAAAAAAGTTTCTATATCTATTTCCCAAAAAATTACACGTGGATTTATGAAAGTATGAAAATCGCAAAAAAACGGTAATTTTCAACATTATCTGGCGAGTGCGGAAAATTTTTCGGAAAATTGACTAGGGAAGAAAAATGAAGCCGGTTCTTTCCACTTTTGAATGCCACCCGACCCATTATGCTACAATTTTTTTTGACCGAGATATTCAACTTTTTGTCTCGATCGAAAATTCGGAAAGTGATCCCGAACTTATGGACGGTACTGTATATATATCGACAAATTTTTTTTCTTGCGTAAAAATATATTATCAACTATTTTAATTCAAACTCATTTTTAGTTTCTATAAACGATTATCAGAAGCTTAAGTCAAGCTCGAACCTCTGGCTCCTTCACTGATTCAAAAGAGGATCACTGTCTACTGTAATAATTGCATAATTGAACTTAACGTGCAGAAAACTGAACGAAGGTGTGCTGTGTGAAAAGTCTTTAGCAGTTTGAATTCGCAACGGAAGCTCCCTTGCTACCACTATTAGGACCGACATGCAGAGTTCAGGCTGAGATGGAACTTTGGTTTCGCTTACTCCCACTATACCCTCGAAGGAGACCTGCGAGTTGGCTCCCTCATATTGGTAAGCTCAAACGACGTGTTCCCGCATATATAGGGTGTCCTAAAACCAAATGCAAGAATAGAAGAGGGTAATAGAGGGGGTCAATCTGAGGAAATCAACCTATGGAACATGTGGTTTTCAAAGCACCGGACGCGAGATTTGGCCAGCTTAAAAATCGTGCTAGGCGCCAGCATGTAGGTAACCGAAAACACAGCAGGTATCCGTCAGCCGTTCATGTTGTTGTGTTTGTCTACAATTCAGTGTCGGAAATGTTTTCATTCGGAAATCTTGACTCCTGAAGCGTTATGAATGAAGCGCTGACCGATGCCAACTGTGTAGTCGGTCACCTAACCCGAGTCGAAATCTGAGTCCTCATTTAAGCCTCGAGATTCTCGCGAGGTCTTTGAGACTCAAATGAGGCTTAAGATTTCTTTCAGGTATAGGGAAAGCCTGCGTAAATTGGGTATCATTAGGACCTCAAGAGTGCGCTTACGGGCCGATTCCGACTGTCGAGGTCTTAATGATAACCAATATTAGGACTCATTAGGTCCTCCAGAACCTCAATTTCAATTCCTAGCTTGGACCTCAGTTAGTCCTCGAGGTTCTCTTCGAGACCTCAGTTAGTCCTCGAGGTTCTCGTCGAGACCTCAGTAAGTCCTCGAGGTTCTCTTCGAAACCTCAGTTAGTCCTCGAGGTTCTCGTCGAGGCCTCAGTAAGTCCTCGAGGTTCTCTTCGAGACCTCAGTTAGTCCTCGAGCCCGCGTGGTAGGACGCCGGGGTCTCTCTATGTGTCTGGGTGTAGTACTTTACTCGCGAGAATAAAATTGCGGCTATTCTGCGGGTGAGTCGAAGCTCGGCGCCGCGTTGTGGCGCCGAGAGTAAGTACTGTGAGTATCTCGAGTTGCAATGTCGAGCTAAAAATTTGGAGAACTTCGAGGCCCTACTGAATTCGAGGTTCTTGAGGTTCAATGACAATCCAAAAAATTAGAGAACTTGGAGGCTCTATCGAGTCCAACTGGTCTGTGAGGACCTAAGAGACGTAAATGAGGTCTAAATTCGTGTAGGTAAATCTGAACATCAAAGAAATGGAGGATCTGGAGACTTAAATGAGGACTCAGATTTCGACTCGGGAAGGTAAGACATTCGATAATTATCGAATGATCGGTTTTATCATGAATCGCATGCAAGCTTAAAACACAAATGTGCGAGTAATATAATTCTCAATCATCTTCTGTATAATTATTCTTCAGAAGTGTGAAAATCCTTACTGAAAAACTGGACAACATTTTTGGCAGACTTACAAATAACTGTATTGTGCCAATAATGAATGGCTTGCTGATTCAATCGTCGATCCATGATCTTTCCAAACTCAGATTTGCGGGTACTATAATGAAGAGCGAATTTTTCCACTCTAACCTCGCTTTGTGACAGTGTGACTTCTTCGATGGATTTCTTGATTTAGATCATCCTAGCCATGTACTTCGCTTGTCAGTTCGTGGGGCTAAAACTCTATGATTACCTTGTATCCTAAAGATCGTAAGGCTACCGGCAACTCACGTAAATTTTCACACGCAGAAAAAGGATTTTTTGAACCAATCCAATATATTTTGTTGGAATAATTAGTTGGCTCAACTATTTCTGATTTGGCTAGAATAAATCTCGTTTAATCCGGAGGTATCACTCGTTTCCCCTAACACTACTTCTTTGCATCAAAGACTTTTTGTTGATTTGAAAAAACAGTCGCTTCCCCACATTTGATAGCCGAATTTCGTTCAGTCAAATGAATATCATTTGTTTCAAAAAATCCTATCCCTCAGTGCAGCTATTATCCCAGAGGGCGTCACAATGTCATCACTAGGTGGTAGGGTGAACCGACCAATAGATGGACGCCTAAGAAAACGGCCCAGTAGATGGACGTTTCTTTTTTAGCAATTGAAATAAGAAATCGATCAACAAAAAACTGTCATTTGGGGATTAAAAATAACAACAGCTATTGAAAATTCAAAGCAACAGTTTACATTTCAGTTTTCGTTCACGAAATTTCCTATCCAAAAGTCGACCGTCCATCTTTAGGGCCGTGTCCATCTACTGGGTCAGTCAACCTAGATCATCCAGGGTTCTACTGTGACATGGATCTTCTTCGTGAACAGGTTCTTGAGATATCGACTTAGGCGAAATCAGTCTTTCAAAGTTCGTCAGTGGTATAGTGCCCAGAATTATCTCCGTATTCATTTTCAAATTGCTGCGATACCAGGCTTTAGCTTCGGCTTCGACGAGCAGTTCGTAGCTGACATTGATTATTGCGGGGCATTCCAAGTAAGAAGCTGGCACCGAAAGAAGCTCGAAATTTATAACCACTATTTCAGACCCTAATCCCTTCGGAACGGGCAACTTATCTTTGAAGACACACTGCACGCTGGAAGTTGTAGACTTTGAAGTCGTGTGAAATGTGACGTTCTGCGTCGAACACAAAGATAAGGTTTACCAATTTGTGACAGGATAAGGAAGTCGTATAACTCTTCGAACTAGCTATATAAATTTTGGGTAGTGGAAATCATTTCGCAATCAAAATCAGAGACATTTTTTGTCTTTGTACTGACCTTCACCAAAGAGACACTGAGGGACTTGACTTGAACCTTTGACTCCTTGTCGAGGGATACCACGGCGGAATTTTTTTCAGATTCGATCGATGATGGTGGAACTTTTTAAAAGCACAAATATCGTTGGGTTTCGATAGAATCTATTATTGTTTACTGATTCGGATGCCGAAGCTCAAGCAGGAAAAAGGAAATTCAAAATTAATTGAATTATCGTTTATTCAATTTTTATAAATGACGTAACAATATCTCAAATACTGTTCATATCCTAAGATACAAAAGTCGAATATGCTTAAGATTGAAGCAATGTAATTGATATAGTAAAAGAATCAAACTTTGAGGATCGTCTTCACTCAAGTTATGGGTAACTTACGATTTTGTAATCGAACGATGGTAGAACAGTCTTCAATTATAGGTTCGATGGTAGTCAGTCAGAAATTAGTTCCCAAAATATGACCATGCGAAAATTGAAAATCGCGGAATAAACTCCGAAGAATTCGATGAATTCGAACTCTTCATTGTGTGGATGAGGCAGTTAGAAAAGCCAGCAACAATTTTACAGATTTTTAAACCGGTGTACATATATCTCCAAGAAGTTCCGTAACCGATGAACGATCAAGTCCATCAGTGATCACACCCCGAGAAGCCTAGCCTTGATTAGTTCCGGATTCATGAACGCGATCTGAGGAAGAGAGATCCGCCACTCCATCCCCCTCACTTTTTTTTTCCAAACTTCCCAGATTATCACTTTGCTGGTATGATTGTGGAGCTGAAAGGAGCACAAGTTCGAAATGAATAGCCACATGATTACCTTGGATCGAAAAGATCGTAAGGCTATTGGGAACTCACGTAAATTTTCAGCCATCATCCCAGAAAGCGTAACAATGCCATAACCAGGTGGTAGATCATCTAGGGTTTTGCTGTGCGATGGATTTTCTTCGTGAACATGCTCTTGGGATATCGGCTCAGGCAAAATCAGTCTCTCGAAGTTCGTCAGTGGTATAGTGCCCACAATTATCTCCGTTTTCATTTTCAAATTGCTGCGATGCCAGCCATTAACCTTGGCCTTGATGTGCAGTTCGTAGCTGACGTTGATGATTTTGCAGAATTCCAAGTAAGAAGCTGGCACTGACGGAAGCTTGAAATTTATAGGCACTTCCTCAAGCCCCAATCCATTCGGGACGGGGAACTTATCTTTGAAGATAAAAACTCTGGAAGTCCTCGACTTCGAAGTCGCGTAAAACGTGACGTTCTGTGTCGAACACAAAGATGAGGTTTATCAATTAGTGACAGAATAAGATAGTCGTATAACTCTTTGAACTAGCTATCACAAATTTTGTGAAGTGGAAATCATTTCGCTATCAAATTAGAGACATTTTTTTCTCTCTGTACTGACCTTCACCAAAGAGACACTGAGGGACTTGACTCGAATCTTTGACTCGTTGTTGAGGGATACCAGGGCGGCAATTGTTTGACCAGGAACAAAACCGCGGACGGGAAGATTGACTGTCATTGAAACCGGTTTTGACTGTCCCCAGAGGGCTCTGGTCTTTTGATTCGACCATGGTGCCTGGTGAGAAATAAGAATTTGAATTTGAACCTCATTGGATTGATTGTGAACAATCTCTTTCTTTCTCCATAATACTCACCGCTGTAAGAGGAATGTGATTCAAATCACAATCAGACAATATTTTCACGGGTTGCCTAGGATAGCTAGATTTCCCAGATGACTGTTCAATCGTAGCGTTTAAAAAGTATCGCACACTACCGTGTGCCCCTTCAAAACTGTTCGGCAAATTCATAGGTAGTTGGTGTTCGAAGTTAAAAACGTGCTCACCTCCCGCGAGTTCGCACTCTTCTGCATCATCTACGAAACAAAAAGAATCATGACTTCTTTCGAATAAGAAATTTTGATCATGCAACTATCTCCTGATCGCCGTGTGAATTGATCAATCTTACTGTTGTTATGAATGCTGCCACCAATTTTATGAATGATACAAAGCTGCTACCAATGTTATGAATATTTGGGTGCTTAAGTAGGGATGATGTTCGCCGAATGTAAGGATGAAACTTCTTGTGATCAGAGGCTGTGAGATTGGATGCATGAAAGGAATCTAGGAAAAAAAAGACCCGGAATAAAAATTGAAAAATACTGGGTAGGGTGTTGTGGTTTCGGATGAGCGACAGATCAATGGAGTCCTAACCTATTCTAACCTTCGAGGATGCAACACTAGTGTCCCAACCTATTCTAACATAATCCATAGCAATTTAGCGATAATTGTCGAAAACAATAAAAATAGTATATTATGCTGCAAGGACCGAACGACAGTGATTTTTGACCAGGGTGAAGTTGGCTGAACGAGACGAAGGCGAGGGCGAAGCCCGAGCCACAGTCGAGTGCAGCCAACTTCGCCCGCGTCAAAAATTACTGTCAATCTGTCCATGCTGCATACCATACTTTTCATAACAAGCGCACAGAAAGTGGGGTTTGTCCTCATTTAGAGCGGAAAATCAGTCTTTGAGTCAGGATTCAGGTAACCCACTAATATATATTCTAACTGGATAGCCGATCGACCAAAATCGACGTCACCGCATGGTGGCAACGTTCGGAACTGGAGGACAAATATTTTCATTTTTGACCAGCATTTTTGTCCTAGGACCTGAAAAACTAACAAATTGGATCCTGACTCAAAAAGACTTATTTTCCGCTCTCAAATGAGGACAAAAAAACCCCACTTTCGGTGCGCGTGTTATGAAAATGAAATTTATCAATAATTTTTATATTTTGAGTCTTTTAGTTCCGGGTCTTTTCTTTCCGTGTCTTGTTTTTCCGGTATTTTTTTTCCAAGTCTTTTTTTCCGCCAACCGCATGAAGGATGTTATGTCTTGGGTATTGAGAGTGTGAGTAGAGGAGAGTATGGTATAGTATGGAATTACGTAACACTGTACTCACCTCCAAAAAGTAGTTGTCGTAATGCCAAGTACTCTTCGCAGTTCCAATAGATCTTGAATCCGGGTAAGGAACCTGAGATTCCGTCACTATTGATCGAGAAATCACCGCTGATTTCTGGCCAATACACAGATCCTTTACCAGAATATTCCAAATGGATTGCTGAAACGGATAATCGAAGAGTTAACACCATTATTCTGCGCTGCATCAGAATAGATTGCAAAAAAGTTTTGATATCAAACCTAGAATCGGCATCGGTTCGTCGATCGTGACCAGCAATCTTCCGGATAAGGTTTGTCCCGGATGATAAACTGGCTTGTCAAGGGAGACGACTAATTTCGTTACACCCATGTCGATTGCTGTACCTAGTAGCTTGAAGTTTCACTGACGAAACTAGTCTGTTGTACTTATATCAGTCTGAGAAATCGGTGAATGATCAACCGCCTAATTTCTTCGCTTTCGACGACTCGCAGGAACCACAGTTACTCGATTGACATGAGTACAAACGATATCTGTCGCTCTGTACAGTCATTGATGCGGTCTGAGGGGGTTTCATGGTGGGGGTAATGGCACATACACATGTACTGTGACGTGGTATTTTATAATTTCCCGCCACAAGGCGATTCTATCGAGAGTACTATGATGCGTGACGTAGACTGGGTCTCCGGGAAAAGGAAAAATTAAGGAAAAATAATTAGGATTAACTAACACTCTTCTATTTTTGTAAATTATGTAATCTCGAGCATGGAAACTACGAGACGTACACGTCTGTCGTCGTGGAAACTATAACGATGGGAAAATGACTGTACCGAACGTAAAGAAGCTTCTACTATCATCAAGGACGATTCTGTCGGCGTGCACATCATGGTTGGTCCAGAAAACCCCAGGGTCAGCACCTCCTCTCAAGTGGAAAATCTACTACCTCAAACTATCGGATTGACGGCGTATAGGGATGTGCGAGAAGCACAAGGAAATCCTCTCGTCATCCGGAGAAGCTACCTCCTACAAGAAAGTGCACTGTTGATGCGAGGGTGGCGTACAGGGTCATATGCAGGTGCATCCTCACAGCCTCCCACCTGATGAACCATCAGTCAGCGCAGCCTATCGTTCAACTATCTCGAGTATTATTATATTATTGTGGAATATTGTAAAGTTTCTATAAAATAGTGTGTGTTATCTGGTTGAGCAACTTAAGGTAAGGTCTTGATTAAAATAAAAAAATTCACCCCCGTGGCATTTTCCCTCGTTCGGATCTCGTTCCTAATATTTCTTCCATACTCACCGCAAATTTCCGTCTGTTCATGCAAAGTCAGGCAAAGCTCCCCTCTAACAGTTCGCCCGGCAAACGAAATAGCGCCGTGAACCGCAATTGTGATATTTAATTCTTATCAAAGTTAATCTGTAAAAATCCGATTCCCATACATAAGGTGACAGCAACTAACTACCACCAACGTCGGGCCTCGATAAAACCCCGACGTCACAACTGATTCAACAGAGAATCACTGTTCACTGTATTTATCAAATTTATCAAATTTAATGTGCAGAAAACTGAACGCAGGTGTGCTAAAAGAGGCTGTTTCAGTTTAAATCTAATAACAAATCGAAATTCCGATGAAATGAAATTTTCATTTCAATAAAATTGAAGTTACGCCCTTCTGACAGCAAGCGAGGCTGGAATTCATGAAAAATTTAGCCAAGCTCTATGCCAGCAGGGACTAATCCACAAAAATGATGAAATCGATCATTTTCCACGTTGTTAGAAATTTAAGAATAATAAACGGCCCTCAATATGAATTATGAATACTCACTTGCGTCCTATAATAATATGTCTTGCCGGAGGTCTCACATAACCAGGAAATGGAGAACTCGAAATTCGGCACAAGCCATAAGAAATTCGATAATGATTGAATGATTGGTTATTTATTCATCATGAATCGCATACAGACTTGAGATACAAATGTCAAAGTGGAATTAATCGAAATAAACTTTTATACAATTTTTTTTCTCACACGAGGAAAAATCGTTACTCAAAAACTGGAAAAAAATGTTGGCAGATTTACAAACTACTGTATGGTGCCAATAATGGATGGTTGGCCAACGGAATCGCCTGTTCGTGATCTTGCCAAACTCGAATTTGCAGACGGGATGAAAAAGAGCGAATTTCTTCACCACGTTGATCGGGCTAGAACTAATTGAAACATAATTTCCGAAAGCGCTGGGCATATGATTTTCGAAAGTCCCAAATTCATGGACAATCAAGAGGCGCGCAGAACGTGTTCTGGCCTTTGTCTTGCGTTCTATCTTTCCAGGTATGGTTATTTTCACTACGAATGTATATGTGCGCTCTTTATGGCACTGAAAATACCCAAGGGTCAGACCTGGCCTGGGACTGCCTCCCCGCATGGTATGGAAAAACCCATAAGTCAGTCTGATAGTTATTAATTAACTATTTTCTAATTATTCTATATTCCCGAACTAAGTATACATGGGACTGAATATAAATGTTTGATAATAATATGCATTTCCCTGTCGCATTTCTGGAAAAACAAAACGAAATGACCCATACATATTTTCATGAAAATGTATAGTAGTTACAAACTCGTCTTTTCATAAAGATTCTACCCATCAAGTTTCAAATTTTTGTTGGTTACGAATTGCCGGGTGAAAACAATTATTTTCGTTGATATTTTATAAACATGTTTATCTTACATGAGAAACTTCGACCCTACTGGTACTGAAGAAGAAAAAAAAAAAAAAAAAAAAAAAAAAAAACAACTTCTGAAGGACGGGTAACTTTTTTAAAAATTATTTGAGTTGGATTGAGAGGGCGTGAAAATAGAAATTCGAAAATAGTCTAAAGAAAAAGCATCGGATTAACAAGGTCATTATATCAAAGTAGTTTTTCCGTCTGACCGGTTGCCTGCTTTGTCAAGTTGGATGACGTACGTCACAACGCTATTCATTTAGAATTACCGTGTCTGCAATTAGAGAATCTAGTAAACCTCTTGCAGTGTTACACAGTGTGTCGTAGTTTGCCAGTGGTACATTGCCCACAATTATCTCCGTTTTTATTTTCAAATTCTTGTGACAGCAGGCTCTCACTTCGGCTTCCACGTGCAGCTCGTAGCTCATGTCGATGATGTTGCACAATTCCAAGTTAGAAGCTTGCACTAGTGGAATTACGACAGGTATAACCGCTTCTGTAAAATTTGATGAATCATCTCGTACGGGGATCCTATTTTTGTAGAGATATACCGTGGTGGTTTTCGATAATCGCGGCGCGTAATATGTGGTGTGCTGTAACGAACACAAAGATATTAGGGTTCATTGAATTGATTAGTGACAGGATAAGACACTTGTATGACTCTTCGAACTCGCTGTATGAATTACGTGAAGTGAAAGTCATTTCACTCTCAAAACCCGAGAAATTTTTTCTCTCTGTACTGACCTGCAGCAAAAAGACATTGAGGGACTTGACTCGAACCGTTGACTCGTTCACGAGGAGTACCGTGACGGGAATTATTTGACCAGGAGCATACCCGTAGACAGGAAGCAAGAGGTACATTGTAAGTGATCTTGATTGTCCCCAGAAGGATTTGACCTTTTTCACTTGGACGGGTACCTGTTTAAGTACAAAAATATGAATTTGAACCTCATTGGAGTATTATTGAGGACGATCTTTTCTCTTCTCTATAATACTCACTGCTGCATCAGCGATGTGATTCAAATCACAAACGGACATTAGTGTCAGGGGATGCCCAGCTCGGTGATCAGATTTCCAAGTTGATCGTGTTATCTTAGCTTTTACAGAGTATCGCACACTACCGTGTACCCCTTCAAAACTGCTCGGCGTATCCATAGGCAGTTGGAAATTGAAGGGAAGAAAGTGCTCGCCTGTCGGAAGTAAACTCTCCTCTTCATCATCTGCGGATCGAAAAAAATTATGATTTCTTTCTTTGTTCTGCGAAACGAAAAAAAATCACGGCTAAATACCTTCCAACAATTTATAACAAAAAAAGAATCTCGGGTTTGCTTATTAGCTATTACTTTCGAATAAGACACATCGATCATGTTACTATTTCCTTATCTCCGTATCAATTATTCCGTATGACTGTACTCACTTCCAAACACAAGATGCTTTAATGCCACGTACTGTTCGCTGTTCTTATACTTGACAGTTTCGAGTTTACAACCACCAATTATTGGACGACAGCGGGTTTTCGTCCAACAGATGGATCCTTCGCCAGAATATTTCACATAGACAGCTAGAACAGATAATTGAAGAGTCAACCCCATATTCTGCACTGCATCAGGACAGACTCCAAAAATCTTTCCATATTAAACCTTTGAATTTCATCGGTTTGTCGACCGCGATCACCAATCTTCCGGATAAGGTTTGTCCCGAATAATACAACGGCTGGTCAAGACAGATGAGAAATCTCACTAGACCCATGTCAATTGCTCTAGTATCTCGATGTTTCACTGTTAAAACTAGTCTGTTAGCGCTTATATCAGCCGTGCGAATCGATACTTGATCAACCTCCTAGTTCCTTCGCTTTTGACGACCCGCAGGAACCACGGTTACTTGACTGACGTGAGTACGAATGATATCTGTCGCTGGATAGCCATGAAGGCTGTACGAGGGGGTCCCATGGCGGGGGTAACGGCACATGCATATTTACACACCTACGAGTGGATTTCGCACGCTGAATTCCCGAAAATGAATAATCATAGCGAGAATCTGATGTGTGCGAAATGTTCCTTGACTGAAATTGTTCAGGGTGAAATAGTGGAGATTGGCCACTGATGAGCCTGCAGCTTTGTTATAACTCGATTGTATTCTGTTCATAAAAGCTGACACACGGATATACACACTGTACACAATAAATATGGCCACCACCGCGCCCGACGCTTGCAATCACGTTTTAGCGATAAAATGATTTTCCGCACTCGCTGGTTACTGACGACAATCTCATCCACAAAAGTATTTTGAGGCCAGAATAGTTCAATTGCGATCTCAAGTTGGAAAGCCATCTGGATTCTGAGGATTCTGGGTGCGGTAGTTCGCAGCCCATAACGAAATCCGTGTCAGGACCCCTAGCTACCATAGAATATCCGAGGGTCCCACACATTGACATTGGTCCAATGGACTCCAAATATATACGAATGAAGAGGGATATCCAGCTCCAGTATTCTGAAATGTGACCTGAATAATTGTTCATTACAAAGCAAGAACTTAGTTAGATTCAATAATCACAAGTACCACATGTTTTTATAAACTCGGCCCTGCAGGTGTATAGTTCGAGATAAATCAACACAGAGCCGCGCTAGTTGACCCTCTCAGACAGCCTCGAGAAGTTTCAAAGAATTCTTTTTCATCAAGATATCGCTTTTTTCACCGCGTCTAGATGGAATAAGAAGTTATATTGAAATTTTTTCCGCAAGACATCCGTTGGTGTTCTCCACGACCAAGTACATATTTGGGTGTTAACGCAATCAAGACGGAAACAGACTCGACCACAGGAAATCACGCTAAAACACTAAATGATTTCACATCAGGAAATGTGGTTTGATAGTTATATAAATGAAATAAAAATCGGACATTGTGTGCGATTGTGATATGCGTCACAACTTGTGACAAAAATCTTGACCGTAGGGGAAGTCCGGGCAAAGCGGATCCGTTAAGGAAAGTTGGTAATAAAACGAGCAAACTATTAGAATCACAACCCAATTTAATCATATACTGACTTTTTATACTATGATCTTTCAGCATAAAATAGTAAAATAATTGAAATTTAAAATTCAAACGTGTACAATTAACAAAAACGAGCACAACAGTTATTAGTACGTTACCGAAACAGCCGGGCAAAGCGGATACTGCATACGGGCGAAGTAAATATCCCTAAAATCTATGTATCAGTCTTCACATTCATCACAGAAGAAGCTTCCACAGCCCAAGTAGGATGTGCAATATAATAAATATGCTTTTACTAGATTAGAATCGGCCTGACTCGAACCAGCTTTCGGCTGCCTAGTTGGGCAGCCAGTCCAGCGGATACGGATCCGCTTTGCCCGTAATCGCTTTGCCCGGTATCTCTTTTTCGAAATCAACTTGTTGAGAACAATTGTTGAAGCCAAATATTAATAAAAATTAACTTATGATAGAAGAGGGTAATCATAGAGTTCACTATCAGGTAATGTAAATTTGAATTGCTAAATAATAAGTAAACATAATTCACATTCAAATTTTGGCGAAAATCGTAACAAGACTATGAAAAATGTAGAATTCCTTATCACAGACGTATTGTTGCCTGCAACAACTGACTAACACTGTCATGGCGTCGGGAAACGATCGATTAATCGATGGAATCAAGTGATATGGCACTATCTACTATAACCTAAAAAAAACTAGCCATTATCCGCTTTGCCCGGACTTCCCCTATATTTCGTCAGACATTATTTGGTTGAATTTTTTCACCGTTGTATAATTTTCCGTTGATATAAATTTCATCATCAACATTATCAGTATTATCATCTTATAATTACTTAATTTTGATCTGATCCTCAATTTTATAGGTCTCCGAGCCATAGGAACTAATATCCGAAAGCCTCGTCCATCCTACCCATATGGTCCTGTACACATATACATTAAATTCCAAATAAATATGAATGAAGAGTCTCTGAAGTGTCACTGCTGTCCGTGACTTGATAAATTAAATGGAATAGTAAAATTGTGCGCGATTGTGACATGCGTCACAACTTGTAAGAAAAATCTCGATTAAACCCTACGAGATTCAGTGGGATCAACTTATATGTTGGTACACCCAGAAAAAAAGTGTCATGATTCATACCGGCAATACTGACTTGATATGAAACGGCATGAATAACGTGACCATCCGTCCCGTTTTGACCGGGACTGTCCCGTTTTCCCGTAAACCATCCCGGTGTCCCCGAGAAAAACTTTGGGACGCAAAATTGTCCCGTTTTCAGGCCCATCCCTAGTCGCCCACCTCTTTTTGGTCGAAATGTGTCACATTTCGATTATTACCCGAGCCCAGGCGTCAAAAACGCAAAAAAGGCCAACGCTGCGCAAATTCAAATTTAATTCCGAACATACTATACGTCCAAAAACATGTTCGTTTTACACGAAAATAGAGTCTACAGATGGTTTGTACATTATTCGAATGTTTTCCGAATGGAAAAACCTAAATATTTCTACGGAAAATCGTTGGGTGGAAGTATTCAACCACTTCCGCACCAATAATCTTGATCATGCGAACTTTAGTATTCTAATTGAATATATTTTATGTCTGCCTGGCACAAATGCACCAGTAGAACGCGTCTTTTCTTTGATGAACAAATTGTGGACATCTGAGAAGACTCAGTTACAGGTCTCGGTTCTTAAGGCAATGTTGATAAATAAGGTGAATATTGAAAAAATTCTAGAATTTTATTCTTATTTGAAATCGTCACCAGCTATATTAAAACAAATTTGTTCCTCAGAAAAATATAAAAAAAAAAACTAAAGCATTTATGTTCATCAGAAAAATATTTAAAAAAAACTGAAGCATTTATGTTCCATTACTTCTTGTGTGCAATCTTATTTTGATGAATAAAACTTATCAAGAAAAATGTGTTTATGTGTCATATGCCGTAAAACCGCGATTTTAACCTCGCTTCGCTCGGTTTAAACGCGGTTTTTGGCCTGGACACATAAAATTCTGTATGCCATACGGCCGAAAAAGTATTTTCTGACGAATTTCATCATAATCCTCGCCTTCGGCTCGGATTATAAACTCAAATTCGTCTGAAAATACTTAATCGGCCTAGTGACATAATGTACTATTTTCTATTGTCACACTATTTACTATTACCAACTATAGAGGTCAATACGACGGTGCACAGTGCGGCCAAAGGCCCCTTCATGCGGCCAAAAGTCGAAAAATGTAGAGAATGATCCACAAATTGGTATATAGGGGTTTTTGGGGTCGCTGATTATGAATTCATCATCAGAATTAGCAAATTCAAGATGGCCGACCTAGTATGGCGTCATATCATACGAAAAAAACTCATAAAAAATTAAATAAATTGGGCGATTGATTAAAAGTCTTTGTTTTGAGATTGTTAGGGTATGTAATTGAGAATGAACAAATTAAAAATGGCGGGGTGCAATATGGCGATGTTATACAGGAAAAAAATTCTGAAAAAATTATTATATTTTAATTTTTTTTATTATTTAATTTTATTTATTTTATTTTTTTTTTATTTTATTTTTTTTTTTATTATATTTTTTTTTTTTTATTTTTTTTTTATTTTTATTTTTTTTACGTTCTGTTACATTACTGGATCCTAAAAAAAAAAAACACTTTTACGCACACATACATCACAGTTACATTAGGCAGCTCCAGGTGTATGCGCTGTCTTACTCGCTCGCTCGCTCGCTCGCGAATTTCTTTTTTTTCTAACTCAATCCCTATACCTGCCTGACCCTGCCCCCTGCGTATAACCCCCCCCCCCCCCCCCCCTCTCTTTCTCATATTCTTTTGATTTACTGTATGGATGTGTTTTCCTTCGAAGGCTCACTTTTATCTTTGTTTTTCACTTTCGTTTTTGAATTCTATGCTTTATTTCATTTTGTTTTTCATGTATTAAGGTGGAAGCACACAGGAGTCCATAAGCCATAAGCAGAAAGCATAATCCATAGCGCATGCGCATCACTTCGCTTTTACTGCAGATCTTATATCTATATCTATGGCTATGCATTCTGCTTATGGCTTATGGACTTCTGTGTGTCTCCACCTTTACTGTGATCGTTAAAACGAATATCTTACTTTTTTTTTGTAATACAGTGCACAAAAACTGAACGGGCAGCAACGGGCAGCTAAAATTGATTTTATTTAGTACATAATACTTTTATCTAAAACCTCAAATGACTCAGAGAGCAAGATGTAGTAAGATAAAAAAGTATTCACTCAATCAAATCCATTCAATTCGCGAAAAATAACCAAAAAATAGTCCTTACATATCTCCTTCTAACAATGTACTATTCAGGAATTTATATTCGGAATTTTTTTTACTTATTCCACTCACCTTCAGCTGTAGAATCCATTTTGTTTTGTTCAAATCGCTTTAAAAACAAAAATTTGACGCCTGTTTATCCGACGCGTCGCCAGTCGCACTTTCCTAACCGTCGTGCGTCGTCGTGCGAAGGCCATATTCAGACTGAGATTATCCCGAGTCGAAATCTGAGTCCTCATTTAAGCCTCGAGATTCTCGCGAGGTCTTTGAGACTCAAATGAGGCTTAGGATTTCTTTTAGGTATAGGGAAAGCCTGCGTAAATTGGGTATCATTAGGACCTCAAGAGTGCGCTTACGGGCCGATTCCGACTGTCGAGGTCTTAATGATAACCAATATTGGGACTCATTAGGTCCTCCAGAACCTCAATTTCAATTCCTAGCTTGGACCTCAGTTAGTCCTCGAAGTTCTCTTCGAGACCTCAGTAAGTCCTCGAGGTTCTCTTCGAGACCTCAGTAAGTCCTCGAGGTTCTCTTCAAGACCTCAGTAAGTCCTCGAGGTTCTCTTCAAGACCTCAGTAAGTCCTCGAGGTTCTCTTCAAGACCTCAGTAAGTCCTCGAGGTTCTCTTCAAGACCTCAGTAAGTCCTCGAGGTTCGCTTCGAGACCTCAGTAAGTCCTCGAGGTTCTCTTCGAGACCTCAGTTAGTCCTCGAGCCCGCGTGGTAGGACGCCGGGGTCTCTCTATGTGTCTGGGTGAAGTACTTTACTCGCGAGAACAAAATTGCGGCTATTCTGCGGGTGAGTCGAAGCTCGACGCCACGTTGTGGCGCCGAGAGTAAGTACTGTGAGTATCTCGAGGTGCAATGTCGAGCTAAAAATTTAGAGAACTTCGTGGCTCTACTGAATTCGAGGTTCTTGAGGTTCAATTACAATCCAAAAAATTAGAGAACTTGGAGGCTCTATCGAGTCCAACTGGTCTGTGAGGACCTAAGAGACGTAAATGAGGTCTAAATTCGTGTCGGAAAATCTGAACAACAACGAAAAGGAGAATCTGGAGGCTTAAATGAGGTTTAAAATTTAGAGAACTTCGAGGCCCTACTGAATTCGAGGCTCTTGAGATTCAATTACAATCCAAAAAATGAGAGAACTTGGAGGCTCTATCGAGTCCAACTGGTCTGTGAGGACCTAAGAGACGTAAATGAGGTCTAAATTCGTGTCGGCAATCTGAACAACAACGAAAAGGAGAATCTGGAGGCTTAAATGAGGTTTAAAATTTGGAGAACTTCGAGGCCCTACTGAATTCGAGGCTCTTGAGGTTCAATTACGATCCAAAAAATTAGAGAACTTGGAGGCTCTATCGAGTCCAACTGGTCTATGAGGACCTAAGAGACGTAAATGAGGTCTAAATTCGTGTCGGCAAATCTGAACATCAAAGAAATGGAGGGTCTGGAGGCTTAAATGAGGACTCAGATTTCGACTCGGGATGGGCGGGATTTGAGGCAAGGGACCTTACTATGAACGTTTTCCGTCTCCTAGGGGACTCCTTTAGCCAACCCAATGACAAAATATCCCCAACCAAAAACTTTTTTTTTTCGTCTTTTGGCCGCATAAAGGGGCCTTTGGCCGCACTGTGCGGTGTACCGTTTTGAGTAAAAAAATAAATGGTCACGTTAGGCATGAATCAAGTCGGGAGTGGACACAATTCAAGCCGCTGGAGACAGCTTGAATCATGCCTGCTTCAAAAATGTCAAGTCGAAATCCCGACTTGATCCAAGTCGGGTACGGCTTTGATTCAAACCTTTGCTCTTTACTTGATCCGAAGATGCTTAGTCATACTGTCTAAGAGTTGGTGACAGATTTCACTAAGCGTCTTCAGCATGGCTATAAAATCGTCAAACGCTAGGTACGGGGTTCGTATTGTCAAAACCGCGAGTCTTACATCGCACCCCCGCTGCGTTTGACCGCCTGGTCCAGGTAAAAAAACGCGTTTTTCAAGTCATTTCAGCAAAGTCAATTCCAACGCAGATCTGATCTACTATTCTGTGACATTGTTAGTTTAAACAGCCAGACCGGTAGTAATGATATGAGAAATGATATACTACTTGAATCAAGTAGTTTCATACTTGAACCAATCCTTAAACTGACTTGATTCAAGACACTTTTTTTCTGGGTGTATCTAATCCATCAAGAGAGCACGTAGTCTTGCGATAATGAAATCGAAGCTAGTTTGGTGTACCCAATGTTTCCCTTTCTAATTTGAAATATGATATATCATACTGAATTCACTTCCAAAAACCAGTTACTGTTTTCCCTATAGCAATGTTCCTCGTTGTGGTAGCTCATGGTGAAACTTCCCTTGCATCTTCTATGTCGTTTCATCCCAGTGTACTTGTACTTTGCCAGAAGACTTCCGACAAATTGCCGAGACTAAGAAGTTACGAATTAGCAAAAATTTGGTTCACTGAAATGTCTGATTGGGCCAGGCAGAAAATAGTCAATCGACGAATACACGGAAAAAAATACTATTGCTGCACTTACAAAACAAGATTTGTAAAAAATTTTACTCGACTTCTTATTCTACTGACTGGAGAGGAAGTCATTTTGACTATGTTATCATGTAATTCCACACGCCAGTATTGTTACAGTAACATAGGCATTCGAATAAGAATATTTAGTAAGCGTTACATTGGAAGCTTGTACATTCAACAGAAGATATTGTTACAAAGATTGATTTTCCTCTTTCGCTTTACTAGGAGATTACCTTTACATTCTATATTTAAACTTCGCATCATCTAGCAGTCATAGAAGATAAATGAATACAAATAGATGAATATCGTTGATATTAAATAACTGAAGTAAAACATTATTATAAAAACAGTGCTGTTTCACACTTCAAACTGTAAACACACATTTTCTCGCATTTCCCAATATATTCAATTTCCCTGACAAATATATTTTCTTCGACTTGAATCTCTTATTTCAACTCAGGACCCACATTTTATTTAACTTAATCTGCTCGAGCTTTTCTTTAAATAATTACAATTAGCCCACAGAAGCTAATTTAGTAACAATATTGTAGCTTTGACATGGCAACTTCCACATGACTCAAGAGTAATATTAACAACTGTAGAACATTTGTTCATTTGACAAAGCATTTTGTCATTCCAACTGATCATGGTTACAAGTTTACCCTTGTTAACGTGACAACAGACTTCGCTTGTCCCCTATTTAGCACAGGAGTTCTGTAAAGTTAACACTATTTTTTGTAAGTGTAACATTTTTTTTTTCCGTGTATCTGAATTTTCGAAAAACCGCCATCATAAATCAAGAACTGTCAAAGATATCAACTTTAAATATTTACTAAAGTAGAAAGAAACCACAACGCATTGATTAAACTTTAAAACGGATGGCAAGATTTTTCAGTTCTAATTTTATGATTACAAATAACTCGAATTCTATCAAGTTTCTCGTTTTTTTTTTAAGTTTGATTTTCTTCCAATGTTGAATTTTTCAGATCCAATCGATAGTGGAGGACCTGAAAAGCACAAACATCACTGGGTATTACCAGAATCTTCATTCGTCTACTGCTTCAGACGCCGAACATCAAGAGGAAAGAAATCTGAGATTAATTAAATTATCGTTTATTTAATTTTCATCAATGACGTATAACAAATTACAAAATACTGTTGATAAGCTAAGATATAAAAGTCGAAAATGCTTACAATTTAAGGAAAGTCATTTACATAGTTAAAGAATCAAACTTCAATAATCGCTCACACCTGAGTTATAGGTAATTTACGATTTGCAAGGCAACGATGGTAGGTATAGGAATTATTTCCCAAGACATTACAATGTAAAATTTGTCGAAAATTTACGAATAAACTCCGAGGAATCCCATGAATTTGGACTCTTCATTGTGTAGATAAAATAGTTATAAAAGTGGCAATTAATTTCATAGATTTGTAAACCGGTGTGCCTAAGCGATCGGATTTTCGCGAAGTTCCGTAACCGATCACCGATCAAGTCCAACAGTGATCACATCCTGAAAAACCTAGCCTTGATGTGTATCGAATTTGTAAACGGGATATGAAGGAGAGAAATCTGCCACTCCATCCCCTTTACTCTCTTTTCCCAAACTTCCCAGAAGCATACTTTGCTGATAAGTTGGTGGGGCTGAAAGAAGCACAAATTCAGAATTGATACAGCGATATGATTACATGGAATCCAACAGAACGTAAGGCTATGAGGTACTTACGTAAATCTTCATACATCGTCCCAGGGGGCACAACAAAGCCATAACTGGGTGGTTGATCATCTGGGGATTTGCTGTGCGATGGATTTTCTTCGTGAACAGGTTCTCGGTGTATCGGCTGACATGGAATTGGTCTTTGGTAGTTCATCAGTGGTATATTGCCCACAATTATCGCCGTATGCATGTTTAAATTCTTGTGATACCAGGCTTTCACTTTGGCCTCGACGTCCAATTGATAGCTGACGTCGATGATCCTGCAGAATCTCAAGTAAGAAGCTGGCAGTGAAGGAAGCTCGAACTTTATGGGCACTGTTTCAGACCCCAATCCCGTCGGAACGGGGACCTTATTTTTGAAGACATACTTGCTGGAAGTTCTCGACTTCGAAGTCGCATGAAACGTGACGATCTGGGTCGAGCACAAGATAAGGTTTATCAATTGGTGACACGGTAAGACACTTGTATAACTCTTTGAAATCGCTGTATAAATTTTGTGTTCGAGAAAATTATTTCTCTATGTACTGACCTGCACTAGAGAGACAGTGAGGGACCCGACTTGAACGTTTGACTCGTTATCGAGGGAAATCACCACGGGAATTTTTTGACCAGGAACAAAACCACGGACCGGAAGATTGATGGCCATTGAAAGTGGTTTCGAGTGTCCCCAGAAGGTCTTGCTCTTTCGCTCTGCGACTGGTGCCTGTTTGATTACAAAAATTTGAAATCCAACCCCATTAGATCAATTGTGAACAATCTCTTCTGTTCTTCATAATACTCACTGCTGCAAGAGCGATGTGATTCAAATCACAAACAGTCATTACTGTAACGGGGAACCTAGCCTCGTGATTAGATTTCCAAGTCGATCGTTTTATCGTAGCTTTTATAGAGTACCGCACACGACCGTGTTCCCCTTCAAAACTACTCGGCAAATTCATAGGCAGTTGGCAATGGAAGACAAAAATATGCTCACCCTTCGCGAGTTCACACTCCTCTGCATCATCTGCAAAACGAGAAAGATCATCATTTCTTTCGAATAAGACACGTCGATTATGCTACTATTTCCTTATCTGCGTGTAAATCGATTAGTCTCACTGTACCCACTTCCAAAAACTAGTTGCTGTAATGCCAGGTACTGTTCGGAGCTCGAATAGGTCTCGGTATAGGTTTCGCTTCGAGAACCCCTGCTACCGTCAGCATTGATCACTGTCACGTTACGAGTGTGGGTCTCCGTCCAATGCACGGATGCTTTCCCGGAATATTTCAAATAGATAGCTAAAACGGATGATCAAAAAGTTAACGCCATATTTCGCACTGCATTAGTACGCAGATTCAAGAAAACTTTCGATATCAAACCTTTCATTGACATCGGCTTGTCAACCGCGACCACCAATCTTCCGGATAAAGTTTGTCCCGAATAATAAACTGGCTGGTCAATGAATACGACTAATCTTGTTAGACCCATGTTGATTACTACAGTAGCTTGTGAAGTTCAGTGGTGAAACTAGTCTGTTCCACTTGTATATCAGTGGTGGAAATCGATAATTGATACACTATCTAGTCTTCTCGCTTTTGACTACCCGTAGGAAACACACTTACTCAACATGACCTCCAAGATTTCTGCATCTGCAAAAATGAACTTTGGCCACCCGTAGCTCTGAAACGGTCAGTGCTAGAGAAAACTTTGTTCCCCGTTTTTTGGTGCGACAGCCAAGGTCTAGATGCGCATTTTTTTTGTTTTTTTTTTATCGATCTATTTAGACCTGTTTTTCGATGAAATGCGGCTTTGGCCATCCGTAGCTCCGGAACCGTCAGTCGGAGAGCAAACTTTGTTTGACATTTTTGTTTCTCTAACGATTATCTGGATGCCCATTTTCCATATTTTTTTTTATCGATGCATCTGGACCTGTTTTTCAATGAAAGTCAGCTTTGGCCATCCGTAGCCGTAAATAAAATTAAACTCTTCTTTTTTCTGATTCCACCGATAACTACCGATTCGATATTTACAGATTTTCTGATTTTCGTACATAAAACCGCAGAAATAACGTCGTTAAAGTTTATGTGGAATTCATCCATTTTCTACACAAATCACAAATATAT
This sequence comes from Tenthredo mesomela, assembly GCA_943736025.1. NCBI lineage: Eukaryota > Metazoa > Arthropoda > Insecta > Hymenoptera > Tenthredinidae > Tenthredo > Tenthredo mesomela. Next base: position 3,200,209 of record OX031017.1, read on the forward strand.
GTGTATGTGCTACTTTCGATTTCTTCTTTCGATTTGTGGAAAAAGGTCAAGACAGCTGAGATGCGTCCACTTACTACTGAAATGGGGGAAAAAAAAAAAAAATTGAAAAATCGATAGTTATCGGTGCAATCAGAAAAAAAGAAGAGTTTAATTTTATTTACGGCTACGGATGGCCAAAGCTGACTTTCATTGAAAAACAGGTCTAGACCCACACAGCACAGAGACATCCTGAGGATGTCATCTGGATATCGCATCATAAACTACCGGATATCCATGGATCATCCCGTGACATCCTTCAGATATTCTATGGATATCCATAGGATATACAAAGGGCCGGTCCCACGATATCGTGAGGATATCTCTATGCGATATCTTACGATCTCCTGAGGAGATCCTAGTGAGGTTATCAGTACGTCTTACCCAACAAACGGAAAAGTATTGAAACGGATTGATATTTTTCAATACGATTGAATCCGGTTTCTTTTTTTCGATAATTCGTTTAAGAACGAATTGAAGATCGGCAATCCGAATACGATCAAATAGGAACGAATAGAGAATAATTTTGGTATTATTTTTCAATACGATTTGAAATATTGTTTTTGTTTATTTTCGATATTATCCGGACAAAATAGTATATTGTGTACCAAGGGCGTAAAGTGGGCTTTTTTAGACCGAGTGTGGAGTTTGCAGTACGAGTCAGAGGCGAGGTGGCACGAGTCGAAGACGAGTGCGTCTGCGAGCCGAAGACGAGTACTGCAACCACACGAGGTCAAAAGCCCACTTAGCCCTTGGTGCACACCATATTTTTTGTGACAGCACGATTTTTGCGTTTTTGAGCGATTTTAAGGAAGCGGGCAAAAAAAATCGGTAGCGGGCAAAAAAAGTCAGTAGCGGGCAAAAAAGAACTTTTTTTGCCCGCTAAAAGTCGGTAGCGGGCAAAAAAGAATTTTTTTTGCCCGCTCAAAGTCGGTAGCGGGCAAAAAAGAACTTTTTTTGCCCGCTACCGACTTTTTTTTGCCCGCCGGTCCATAAACGGCTACTTTTAGCCCTATTATTAGGTCAAAAAAATGCAAAAATCGTGCATGTGTTACAAAAAATATTTTTTTCATCAATAGTTGATTCTTTTTCGAGCGGTAGAGCACAGTTAATATTTCCAGGATAATATTCAGTCAACGCTAGGGTGTTAAAAATCATCTAATAATAGACTAATTAGATTTATTTATATGGGTCACTCATCCAAATTCTGGTCTCAGCTGAAATTGCTTAACTTTGTTGATCATCTGATGTCCGGTGTCGATCTATATCCAATCTTCGCCTGTAGTACAGTAAATCTGTCATTTTTTCGGGAAAAAAATAACCGAATCTATTTTATTTCACGAATCGTTAGTGGAGCATGTGAATAGCTGGAAACCAAGTTTTCGCGACCCCCCTCCTTGGGGGTTTTTGTAAAACTCAAAAAGTTTTTGGATTCGATTTTCCGGGAGAACGGTGGGTTTTAGAGAAAAAATGTTCAAACTAAAATTGTAGAAGACTTTACAATCTACAAATCATCTCTTGGAGTCGCTGCGCTGCGACCAAAAATGCTCGAAATAGAGGGCGCCAAAGTTGCCAGAAATCAGTTTTTTCCCTTTTTCACCCTTTAAAAAAAATATTTTCACCATTGGCCAAATTGCAACATTCTAGAGCAGAAAAAGACCTTCAAAAACTGTCCGAAATTTTTTTTCGTATGACACACCTTTTTCGAGATACGGCGCCTTCAATTTCTGATATCAGATTGTTTTCTCGGAATACCTGCAAAATGATGCGTCAATGCGGTCTATTGTTGATCTCGCGAAATTCGAAAAACTATAGAAGTTCTCTAATTCGCATGAATTACGTATTCTTTTCTTCAAATTGCACACTTTCCCACGTCACGCCGTGAATGGAAATTGATCCGATAAGTGCAGGTTGCAAAGATACGAATTTTTGAAGAATTGACGATCAAAAAGTTTCGAATTTCTATAGTTTTTCGAATTTCGCGACATCTTTTGGTGAGACATTATTTCCCTACCAAACTAGCATAATCACCAAATTTCGGTAGAATTGCTGACTATGAGTGACAGGAGTGGTACAGTTGACGTGGAACCGCCCCTATATAAAAATATTTTTTTTCACACATGAACGGAAAGGCCTATTTCGCTCCCAGTAGCGAGGGAGCAAAAAGAAGCTTTGCGTCCCTTGGTAGCAAGGCCGTGTGGAAAGTCTTTTTTCCCTAGGGAAGACTTTCTTCCCTCGGCGAAGCTTGCTGCCCTCGCCGACTTGCACTCCCTCGGTGTGTCTTGCTGCCCTCGTGGAAGGGGAGAGAGACGAGGCGGCCTTCGGCTCGCCTCGTCTCTTCCCCCTCCCAGCTCGGGCAGCAAGCTCCGCGCTCGTGAGCAAAAACCTACTTTCCTCCCTAGATGCACAATATACTATTCCCCTATATATTTTGAATTATCGAGAACAAGCATTCTGTCGATTCATCGTGATGATCTCACTTCGCTGATGGAAAAAAAACTTCATTACAAGTAAGCGTAACAATAATTAAAAAAAAAACTTCATTACAAGTATAAGTGTGCCAATAATTCAATCTCATTAATTTTCTCGTGTAGGTTTTATCCTGCTCTACGTTTCTTAACCTCTTCCCGGCCAAATTTTTTGGTTCCGTAAAAAAAAAATGTTTCAGGAAATTTTTTTAAACAATAACATAACAACATACGTGCGCTATAGGTTACTTCAACTTTTGTTCCATATATGGAACAGTGGCCGGGAAGAGGTTAAATCATTCCGACGGTAAAAATATTTATTTTTAGGGGTGAAAAAGGAAAAAAATTGATTTCCGATAACTTTGGCGCCCTCTATTTCGCGCAATTGTGGTCGCAGCGCAGCGACTTAGTGAGATGATTTGTAGATAATACTGTCACGTACATTTTGTATTTGAAAAGTTTTTCTTTACGACCTACCGTTCTCACAAAAAATCAAATGCAAAAACTTTTTGAGTTTTACTGAAATGCAAGGGGGGGGGGGGGGATTTTTGGTTTCAGGCTATTCAAGTGCCCCGGTAACGATTTATGAGATGAAATAGCTGCGGATATTTTGTTTTACTGAAAAAAAGACAGATTCGCTGTACTCCTCAAGAATATAATCCGAAATTAGAAATTCAAGGCGCTGTATAACAAGGTGCGTCGTATAAAAAAAACTTTCGGACAGTTTTTGAACGTCTTCTGCTCTAGGATTTTGCAATTTGGCCAACGGTGAAAATATTGTTTTTTTAGGGGTGAAAAAGGGAAAAAAATGACTTCTGGCAACTTTGGCGCCCTCTATTTCGTGCATTTTTGGTCGCAGCGCAGCGATTCCGGGAGATGATTTGTAGATTATAAAGTCCTCTACAATTTTAGTTTGAACATTTTTTCTCTAAAACCCACCGTTCTCCCGGAAAATCGAATCCAAAAACTTTTTGAGTTTCACAAAAACCCCCAAGGAGGGGGGTCCCGAAAACTTGGTTTCCAACTATTCACATGCTCCATTAACGATTCGTGAAATAAAAAGGACTCGGTTATTTTTTTCCTCAAAACCCCTTTTTCCGTGACAGATTTACTGTACTACTGTTACAATCCTTAACACTTTTCGACCCAATAGGCATCAATAGGTAAACTTTGATTCGTGAGCATTTACATCAATATGCACTTTAAAAAAATAAATGTCAATCACAGTGTCGTATTTATTTTGAACTTAGCGTCTGTCTGAATGATATCATATCATTTTAATGCAACTGAGATCCAGTTCCAAATATCTCCTTAAGGGGGGGCGGTACTGAAAATTTGACAAAAAATGTTTTTTATTATTTTAAATCACCAAGAAGGGTCCGATCGAAAATCGCTCACGACAATTTTTAGATATTGGTAACATGTGTATTGGAAAAAAATATTAACCTTCTGCGATGAACGTGTATGCGCAGGAGACCTTTAGCAGTGGCTCGAAGGCAATCTTTCGCAAAAGATCTTCTGCGCATACACTTTCATCGCAGAAGGTTGATATTTTTTTCCAATACAGATGTTACCAATATCTAAAAATTGTCGTCAGCAATTTTTGATCAGACCCTTTTTGGTGATTTAAAATAATAAAAAACGGTTTTTGTCAAATTTTCAGTACCGTCCTCCCTTAAGGGGACTGGAGAGGTTTGAAATTTGTATATGTTACGTGACTTTGATTGCGCATATCAAGGGTACTAATGAATTCAATGGATTTGTACTTTCACTAGTCTTTATTAGCATGTTTGTGTGTGAAAATATGCTATACACATGGTGCCTAGGTCAATAATATAAGCTGCCCGACGTTAGTAGTCGAACAATGGAAATAGTGGTTTGACCACGATTCCGGCTGAACGGATGAGCTGATCTAGAGTTTTTTGGTCTTGATCTCTTCGTTTGACGCCGCTCTATCGATCCCACCTGAAATATTTTCGCCAAAAAATTTTGCAACGATTTTATAATAACAAATTTCCCTATTTTTTTTCAATTTTGCGTTTTTTGGTCGCCATTTTTGTAATTTTTATCGATTTTTCCATTTTTCAGGTGGGATCGATAGAGCGGCGTCAAACGAAAAGATCAAGACCAAAAAACTCTAGATCAGATCATCCGTTCAGCCGGAATCGTGGTCAAACCACTATTTCCATTGTTCGACTACTCACGTTGGACAGCTTATATTATTGACCTAGGCACCATGTGTATAGCATATTTTCACACACAAACATGCTAATAAAGACTAGTGAAAGTACAAATCCATTGAATTCATTAGTACCCTTGATATGCGCAATCAAAGTCACGTAACATATACAAATTTCAAACCTCTCCAGTCCCCTTAATTCAATATTATGAAACGCTTTTCGATAATACGACATCCATAGCAAAGGAAACTGCATTGAGAACGCGTCAGCTGACGCCTGACTTGAAATGATGTATGTAAGACATTCGCAAGAGGTGATATTACGCTTCATGACTTTCTTCTTTCGAAGGTTTTCGAAACTATAGAAATAACACATCAATTATGTTACTGAAATATTTACAATATCGCGGTGCACTATAATGACAATCTTAGGATATCCACAGGATATCATGACATCAAAAAACAAAAAATTATTTCTCATAATATGTTCACTGCAAAACGTTGCAAAAAATGTAAAACAGTTTGTATATCCGATTTGTATTCAATAATTAGTAAGCACAATATTTTTCGATATAGGTCGTATGTGATATCTCACGATATCCATAGGACGTTCTGAATATCCGTGCGGAGATTTGAGATATTGTAGGACGTGTCGAAAAGGTCCGATGCAGTGCGAAGTCTTATGCGATATCCCGTGGATATCCAGCTGATATTGGAGATATCTGTAGGATATGTGGGACATGATTAGGATATCCCGCGGATATCTTGTGCTGTGTGGGGATGCATCGATAAAGAAAAAATATGGAAAATGCGCATCCAGATAATCGATACAGTAACAAAAAAACGTCAAACAAAGTTTCCTCTTGGACTGACGGTTCCGGAGCTACGGATGGCCAAAGCCGCATTTCATCGAAAAACAGGTCTAAATAGATCGATAAAAAAAAAAAAAAATGCGCATCTAGACCTTGGCTGTCGCAACAAAAAACGTGCAACAATGTTTTCTCTAGCACTGACCGTTTCAGAGCTACGGGTGGCCAAAGTTCATTTTTGCAGATGCAGAAATCTTGGAGGTCATTTACTCAACTGACTCGAGTACAAATGATATCTGTCGCTGGATAGCCATTATAAAGTTGTGAACAATTCCCTCCCATATCAAGATATCGGTTTTTGCAACTGGTCTCGATGGGATACAAAGTTATTGTCGCAATTCTTTCCGCAAGACATTTGTTCATTTCTAGTGATGACGATTGAAATTTTTTCGTAAATTGGACTTTCGCAGCTAGAAACGCACGTGGACGGCGCTCACTTCACTTCGCTATTTTTATCATGCCAACCCATTGTATACGGTACTCACAAGTGCAACGGTGAGCAATCCTCAAGCCTCAAGACCTGATAACAACTAACGCATTACAATTACCATACGACACTTCCAAATTACCTTCCAATCTCATCAATAAATATTCGAACTTTGGATATAAATTAACATTCATCTATCATCTTTCACTTACCAAACCTGCATGATAAATATGCATGAATATGCATGATGTCATATATGATCATATATGATCAGATCGGAAGCCGTAGTGAAGGATTCAGCTCATGATGGATATATGAAGCTAAAGTTCTCAAATGCATCATGATGTGAATAGTCAGATCTGATCAGATCCGAAAAAGGCCCTGTCTGATAATGCATGATCATATATGATCATATACGATCAGATATAGCCATACAGGATTATACATGATTATGCATAATCAGATCCGAAAAATGGTCCTGTCTGATCGTGTATGGCCATATCTGATCATGCATGATCATGCAGGACCATTTTTCGGATCTGATCAGATCTGAGTATTCATACATGATCATATATGATCATATCTAAGCATTTTTTCCCGGGTGGTTTGTATACTAACTATAGAGCAATATAGACCATGGTAACCGTTACCGTGCTGCATAGGAATATTGACTTGACATTTCTCTCCGTGCACCTTAGTTACTATAAGTACCTCGGATAAGTAACTCTAATAAGATAAGAATTGCGATGTTTGATCACATGGTTCAGATTATAAGGTGACAGCAAGCAAAATTGGCCCTGCAGGTGCATAGTTCAAGATAAATTATTATATAGCGGCGCTAGTTGTTCGATTTGGGTGTTAACGCAATCAAGACGGATACAGACTCAATCACATGAAATTGCGCTCAACTACCAAATGATGTTTGATGATATTACATAAATAGATTAAAAGTGCGAACACTGCTGTCCGTGACTTAATAAGTTAAATGGAATAGTAAAATTGTGCGCGATTGTGAGATGCGTCACAACTTATGAGAAAAATCTCGATTAAACCCTACGAGATTCAGTGGGATCAACTTATATGTTGGTATCTTATCCATCAGGAGAGCACGTAGTCTTGCGATAATGAAATCGAAGCTAGTTTGGTGTACCTACCCAATGTTTTCCTTTCTAATTTGAAATATGATATTTCATACTAAACTCACTTCCAAAAACCAGTTACTGTTGTCCATATAGCAATGTTCCTCGTTGTGGTAGCTCATGGTGAAACTTCCCTTGCATCTTCCATGTCGTTTTATCCCAGTGTACTTGTACTTCGCCAGAAGACTTCAGACAAATTGCCGAGACTAAGAAGTTACGAAATAGCAAAAATTTGGCACACTGAAATGTCTGAATGGGCTAGGCAGAAAATAGTCCATCGACGAATACCTGAATTTTCGAAAAACCGCCATCATACCGATGTCAAGAACTGTCAAAGATATCAACTTGAAATGTTTACTAAAGTAGAAAGAAACCACAACGCATTGATTGAACCTTAAAACGGATGGAAAGATTTTTCAGTTCTAATTTCATGATTACAAATAACTCGAATTCTATCAAGTTTCTCGTTTTTTTTTTTACGTTTGATTTTCTTTTAATGTTGAATTTTTCAGATCCAATCGATAGTGGAGGACCTAAGAAGCACAAACATCATTGGGTATTACCAGAATCTTCATTCGTCCACAGATTCAGACGCCGAACATCAAGAGGAAAGAAGTCCGAGATTGATTGAATTATCGTTTAATAATTTTCATCAATTTCATATAACAAATGATAAAATACTGTTTATAAACTAAGATATGAAAGTCAAAAATGCTTATGATTTAAAAAAAGTCATGTATATAGTTAAAGAATCAAACTTCAATAATCGCTCGCACCTGAGTTACAGGTAATTTACGATTTGCAAGGCAACGATGATATAGTAATAATTTCCCAAGACATTACAATGCGGAATTTGTCGAAAATTTACGAATAAACTGCGAGGAATCCCATGAATTTGGTCCCTTCATCATGTGGATAAAATAGTTATAAAAGTGGCAATTAATTTCATAGATTTTTAAACCGGTGTGCTTGAGCGATCGGATCTTCGCGAAGTTCCGTAACCGATCACCGATCAAGTCCAACAGTGATCACATTCTGAAAAGCCTAGCCTTGATGTATATCAAATTTGTAAACGGGATATGAAGGAGAGAAATCTGCCACTCCATCCCCTTTACTCTCTTTTCCCAAACTTCCCAGAAGCATACTTTGCTGATAAGTTGGTGGGGCTGAATGAAGCACAAATTCAGAATTGATACATCGATATGATTACATGAAATTCAACAGAACGTAAGGCTATGAGGTACTTACGTAAATCTTCGTACATCGTCCCAGGGGGCACAACAAAGCCATAACTGGGTGGTTGATCATCTGGGGTTTTGCTGTGCGATGGATTTTCTTCGTGAACAGGTTCTCGGTGTATCGGCTGACATGGAATTGGTCTTTGGTAATTCATCAGTGGTATATTGCCCACAATTATCGCCGTATGCATGTTTAAATTCTTGTGATACCAGGCTTTCACTTTGGCCTCGACGTTCAGTTGATAGCTGACGTCGATGATCCTGCAGAATTCCAAGTAAGAAGCTGGCAGTGAAGGAAGCTCGAAATTTATGGGCACTGTTTCAGACCCCAATCCTGTCGGAACGGGGACCTTATTTTTGAAGACATGCTTGCTGGAAGTTCTCGACTTCGAAGTCGCGTGAAACGTGACGATCTGCGTCGAGCACAAAGATAAGGTTTATCAATTAGTGACACGATAAGACACTCGTATAACTCTTTGAAATCGCTGTATAAATTTTTCGTTCGAGAAGATTATTTCTCTATCTGCACTTACTTGCATTAAAGAGACAGTGAGGGACCCTACTTGAACGTTTGACTCGTTATCGAGGGAAATCACCACGGGAATTCGTTGACCAGGAACAAAACCACGGACCGGAAGATTGATGGCCATTGAAAGTGGTTTCGAGTGTCCCCAGAAGGTCTTGCTCTTTCGCTCTGCGACTGGTGCCTGTTTGAGTACAAAAATTTGAAATCCAACCCCATTAGATCAATTGTGAACAATCTCTTCTGTTCTTCATAATACTCACCGCTGCAAGAGCGATGTGATTCAAATCACAAACAGTCATTACTGTCACGGGATACCTAGCCTCATGATTGGGTTTCCAAGTCGATCGCTTTATCGTAGCTTTTATAGAGTACCGCACACGACCGTGTTCCCCTTCAAAACTACTCGGCAAATTCATAGGCAGTTGGCAATGGAAGACAAAAATATGCTGGCCTGTCGCGAGTTCACACTCCTCTGCATCACCTGCAAAACGAAAAAGATCATCATTTCTTTCGAATAAGACACGTCAATTTTGCTACTATTTCCTTATCTGCGTGTCAATCGATTAATCTCACTGTACTCACTTCCAAAAATTAGTTGCTGTAATGCCAGGTACTGTTCGGAGCTCGAATAGGTCTCGGTATAGGTTTCGCTTTGAGAACCCGTGCTACCGTCAGCATTGGTCACTGTCACGTTACGAGTGTGGGTTTCCGTCCAATGCACGGATGCTTTCCCAGAATATTTCAAATAGATAGCTAAAACGGATGATCAAAAAGTTAACGCCATATTTCGCACTGCACTAGTACAGATTCAAGAAAACTTTCGACATCAAACCTTTCATTGACATCGGCTTGTCAACCGCGACCACCAATCTTCCGGATAAGGTTTGTCCCGAATAATAAACTGGCTGGTCAAGGAATACGACTAATCTTGTTAGACCCATGTTGACTGCTGCAGTAGCTTGTGAAGTTCAGTACTAAAACTAGTCTGTTGCACTTATATATCAGTCGTGGAAATCGATAATTGATACACTATCTAGTCTTCTCGCTTTTGACTATATACCCGTAGGAAACACACTTACTCAACTGACTCGAGTACAAATGATATCTGTCGCTGGATAGCCATTATAAAGTTGCGAACAATTTCCTCCCATATCAAGATATCGGTTTTTCCAACTGGTCTCGATGGGATACAAAGTTATTATCGCAATTCTTTCCGCAAGACATTCGTTCATTTCTAGTGATGACGATTGAAATTTTTTCGTGAAGCGGACTTATGCAGCTATAAACGCACGTGGACGGCGCTCACTTCACTATCGCGTGACTATGTGTGTGTTCAAGGCAATCAAGACGGAAACAGACTCCGCTGTTCGAAATGGTGTCCAACAAACGGCGTGATATCAGGAAATGTGGTTTTATTATATATGTCGACGGTCGCTCCGAGCGCTTCTCGAGTAGTTCTTTGAACTTTTCTCCAACGATTTCATAATTGTAAAATAAAATAACTTCAGAACTGTTCAATACATCATAAACTGTCAACAAAGAATTGAAGAGACACTAGGAGAGACGTAAACGATTTCGTGTTTTCGTTTTGAAAAATTCTCACAGAATGCTTCTCTTCCTCGTTCGAATATTCAGACGGCTTGATATACTGCTAAGCATTTTCGTTTGTTATTTTCAATAACATTCACATTATAGATCATCACACGAGTTCCACGAAATAAAAATCGGACCACTTCTGTCTGTGAACTTGAATGACAAGCTAAACGAAATAATTGTAACATCGTTCGCGATTGTCACACGCGACACAACTTTTGAAAGAAAAAAACATCACGACCGTATTATATCGTCCGAAATTATCTGGTTGGATTTTTTCACCGTGAATATAATTTCAAGCCGAAACATCGTATTGATATCAACCAAAGACTTTCATAGTCGGACTCACGGTCGCGGTCGTGTAAACACTCAGACAGGTCACAAGTAAACTGGCCAAGCTAGCATAGGCCTTGCCACCAGTGTTATAGTTCACTCAAGGCCTTGGAGCATGCGCGAGTCAATTCAAGGTCTCATGTATGATTATGTATATCAGCTGTTTATGTAGAAAGCCACATGTGATACTTGGGCGCTTATGGAACAAGCGATGAGTAATGGGTTGAGAAATTCACTTCATTGATTTCTACAAATTTTTCAAATTCTTTTCGGTCCGTCCAAAATGGAAGATTACACGCGAGGCAAGACGTTCGAGTATTATAAAATTTTTGGATCTTTATTTTCCAATAATTACATACAAATATGTGAAAAATATACAACACTCACAAATTTCAGCTACACCTTTACGAATGAATAAAATATATGATTTATATATATTAATTTTTGTTTCACGAACTACAGAAGTCACCAGAATTAGAAACGATTCGTAGATTTAAATTCATAGAAAAGGGGTGATTCGATATTGATTTCGCGAAAAAACCTAAGCCTGATTGTTCTCGAATTTGTAAACTGGATAAAGAGGAGTGTAGTCGGTATTTTCGTCATCACTGTCAGGACCATTGTCTGCATTTCTTATTTCCGAGACCCTAATCCTCATAGTTTTTTCGTAACTTGGTGGGGCTGAAATGATAAAAACTTTCAAAATTGATAGACCTGTGAATTCCGGATCCCAAACCAATATAAAACCGCATGATACTCACCTAGATCTTCATACGTCGTCTCAGGGGAGATAACAAGGCCATAACTAGGTGGAGCTTGACCATAGGAAGGATCTTCTTCTTGATCATTTCGTTGCTGAAGTAGCTGGTGGAACGGAATTGGCCTTTGATAACTCATGACTGGGATATTGCCGATGACTAGATCCGCGTAAAGTGACAGACTTCTGTGATACCAAGATTTTACTCTCGCCGTTACTTTGAGCTTGTAGTAGAGGTCGATAATGTTGCAGAACTCTAAATTGGAAGGTGGCAGAGCTGGAAGCTGGAGATTGAGAGGCACTACTTCACTTCCCAATCCCTCTGCGACGGGGAACACATTCGTGAAGATAGGTTTAACGAACATTCTCGAATGTACAACCGCGTGAACTCTGATGTGCTGAAGTTGATAATATGAGTCTTAATAATCGATTACTTTCCGATAGAGCACGAAATTGAACTCGATGGACTTACCTGTTCCAGAGTGACACTGATGCTCTCAACTCGGACCTTTGACTCGTTTTTGAGAGATACTCTGACCGGCATTATTTGTCCAGGAACATACCCACGGATGGGAAGATCGACGGTCATTAAGAGTGGCTTCTTGTGTCCAAAGAAGTTCTTGCTTGTGATTGAAGTCACCGGATCCTGTTTGAGACGAAAAATTACATCGCGAAAGTCAAAGGTGCATTGATTGAAAACGATTATTTCCGTGTAAAGTTGAGCTCACCGCTGCATATGGGAGTCGATTAAGATCACAAACTGAAATTATTGTCAAGGGTTGCCTCGAGACTTTGTTAAATTTCCAAGACCGTTTTATATCGGCCCTTATAGAGTATCGGATTCGACCATTTTCCCCTTCGAAACTACTCGGCAAGTTTATTGGTAGTTGAAAGCTGAAGACGAATACATGCTCGCCCTTGGCCAGTTCGGACTCCTCTTCATCATCTGCGAAATGAAAAAATCATGCAATGAAATTTCGATTCGGATATTTGTTTCGATCAAGGAAACGTGTAATTTACTTTATGATTCAACCCTACGAGATTCAGTGGGATTAAGTGATATTTTTTTCAATTTATATCGATTACTCTCAATCAGGAGAGCACGTAGTACTGCGATAACGAAATCGAAGCTAGTTTGATGTACTGCAATGTTTCCCTTTCTAATTTAAAAAAAAATGATAAGTCATACTGCACTCACTTCCAAAAACCAGTTGCTGTTGTCCCAAGTAATGTTCCTCGTTTTGGTAGATCGTGGTGATGGTGTCGTTGCCTCTTCTATGTTGTTCGCTCCAGCGTACTAGGGCTTTGCCAGAATACTTTAAATAAATTGCTGAAACCGAGGTGTTAAAGATTAACAATTTGGTACATTGAAATGTCTGAAAGGGCTACACAGAAAATAGTCTATCGAAAAATATTTGAATTTTCTAATTCGAAAAGCTATCCAACCTTTCATCGACATGGGTTCATCAAGTTCCACCAACAATTTCCCGGATACAGTTTGCCCCGCGTAATAAACGAGTCCTTCCACGGCAATCTGGAATCGAATTAAGCCCATGTTGACCTACTGTTGCATGCAGTTGTTCTACTGAAATAAACGTGATTACATTACCGATACTTATATCATTTTGAATGAAGATATAACCGATATCTAATCTCCTTGGAGCCAGATGCCAATCATCAACACGTCGAAGCTTGTTATTCGATGAATACTACAAATACTATGACGTGATGAAGTTTCAACTGAATTTTTGCATTAGCATTGACATTTTGAAAACCGCGTTGCTTATCGTCAGACCATGTCAAAGCAAAATACGAACAATTCGTGATTGAGTGGGATTCGCTCACCGAAAATCAAAACAAAAATGAAAAGTCTAAAGCTTAATCTGCTCTTGACAGAGTAACTGGTTTCAAATCGCCAAGCGAAACATGACGGAGCGTACTTCGTTTATGAAACTGTATAGTAAATCATAAGATGAATAAACAAGTTTCCCTCATCTGGTAGTTTTTGGTTTTTTTTTCTTTCATCTATCGTATTTTTTCACACCGGAAATTTGATATTAGTTATGACTAGACTCAAAGGTCTGTATAACGAGATACTGATCAATGATAGATTATCAGTTAAGGCTTTTGATCACAAAAGGGGCTTCCCCGAAAGTTCAACGTAGACTATTTAAAGGCGTGATGTATATTAGTAAGCGAGTTTCTTTATTGACACAAGATAAGAAAAACATCTAAATTTCGAGTTTTACTGATCCTGAACTGATTATTTCTTCACACTTGATGATATTGGGGAATGACCAAGTCCAAGTAGTGATTGGGTAGCACCGCTGGAAGCTGGAGATCGTGAGGTATTACTTGACACTTAAATTGCTCAGAAGCGATTAGAAAAATCATCGATTTTTCTACTGAAAATAGTATCACATGTTCATATCAGTTGGTAACCAGCCATATGCTGAAAGATTATCTAATTTTTGTCGTATAAAACGACCGGGGAAACCTCGATAGAAATTTTCTTGATTATTATTTCAAAATTATTTTCGATTTGCCACTTGAGCGGGTTAAAGGGATTCGATGGAAATTTAAGAAAGAAGAACGACTCTCTATTGATTCATAAAGTTATAGAATTATCGGATATTTATTCCTCATAAATAACGTACAAATGTGTAAAACACGGTTTATAAATCATGATACGAATGTCAAAGACGCAGACAGCTTAGGAAAATAAATTTCTAACTTATGTCCACTTCTTTTCGTGGATGGTAAGTTTAGTTACAATTCACGAAGGCTGGGAGAATTTTGAAAGCTTAGTAGAACCACAATCTCAAAGAATATGAATCAATTATTTTTTTTTTTCGTATTTTGTTTTTTCTGGAACATCATGAAGAACTGTGCATATAATTTCCTTATAATCTACAAAAAATTGGAGAAATCGAACATTCTTTGGGGTGAATCCGAAAAATTTCCAATAAATTTGGCTGATTTGTGAAAATTTTGATTCCAGGGGTCTTCGAACGTATCCCCACAGATTATTCATGAATAAATTTCGGGGAAATAATAGGTACAAACATCTTGTAACGTTTGCTACCAAATGCTCGGCATTCACGTCAATGATCATTTGTCGAAAAGCCTACGTGTGACTACCCTCAAATTGGTGGACAGGATACAAAGGAGAAAATAGCGCGATATTTGAACTATTGTATAGGATTTTCGATTTATATTTTAACTATTATTAACCTTAACTAAGCTCTTTGACGCTGACGTTGAGTTTTATATATTAATATTTTATTTTCCTGTTACAATGTTGAATGGTATATTTTACACTTTTAGAAATTGTTAACTTATTAAATGGTTTTAGCAAACTCAGAGGACTGGCTCTATGTCTTTAATCAAAGAATTAGAAGAAGGATTTAGTAACTGGACGCGGCCAGACTTGAGCTTTACTTTTGAATTGGAAAATGGTAAATTAATTGATGTCTGAACTCTACAGAGGTTCAGCTCTGACTCTGACTGATTGACGTGTGTGTTAATTCCTTTAGGGAGGCTGGTTACATTCTCATAGTGCGGACCATGGAGGGAGTTTATCTTGTTTGTCTCCTGAGTTTGCTTATGTTTGGCGATTTCGATAACTGACTAACCTTTGAGATTCTAGGTACTGCACGTGGTGTTTTGGATAGGTGAATTTGATATTCGTGGTGCAAAATTATTGCTTTGGTTCTCAAGATTCGAATTACTGCACGTGGTGTTTTAGGTATTCGGTTAGTCATCGAATCTGTTTCTTGACTTATATAATTTTTACAGTAAATATACATTATAGGTGATTATAGTATGAGTGAAAAATAATACAGTTTTATCAATCCAAGGGTATAGTAAGGGTTAAGAATTAGGTGGGTATTTTATGGAGATGTCACAGCTCATGTTAATACTTTCCTTGCATCTTGTATGTCGTTCCATCCAGTGTACTCGTACTTTGCCAGAATACTTCAGACAAATTGCCGGGACTGAGAAGTTAAGGATTAGGAATTTGGCACACTGAAATGGCTGATAGGCCTAGACAGAAAATAGTCTATGGCTGAATATCAAAATTTTCAACAAAACTGCTATGATATGTCAAGAATTGTCAAAGATAAATATTTACTAGAGTGAAGAGAAACCACAACGTATTGATCAAACTTTAAAACGGATCAAAAGATTTTTCAGTTTCAATTTCATGATTACAAAGAACTCGAATTCTATCAAGTTTCTCGGTTTTTTTACGTTGAATTTTCTTTCAATCTGGAATTTTTCAGACCCAATCGATAGTGGAGGACCTAAAAAGCACAAACATTACTGGGTATTGCCAGAATCTTCATTCGTCTACTGATCCAGATGCCGAACATCAAGCAGGATAAAAGAAATCCGAGACTGATTAAATTATCGTTTAATTAATTTTCATCAATTTCATATAACAAATAATAAAATACTGTTTATAAACTAAGATATAAAAGTCGAAAATGCTTTTGATTTAAGAAAAGTCATGTATACAGTTGAAGAATCAAACTTCAATAATCGCTCGCACCTGAGTTACAGGTAATTTACGATTTGCAAGGCAACGATGGTATAGCACTAATTTCCCAAGACATTACAATGTGGAATTTGTCGAAAATTTATGAATAAACTGCGAGAAATCCCATGAATTTGGACCCTTTATCATGTGGATAAAATAGTTATAAAAGTGGCAATTACTTTCATAGATTTGTAAACCGGTGTGCTTAAGCGATCGGATCTTCGCGAAGTTCCGTAACCGATCACCGATCAAGTCCAACAGTGATCACATCCTGAAAAGCCTAGCCTTGATGTGTATCGAATTTGTAAACGGGATATGAAGGAGAGAAATCTGCCACTCTTTCCCCTTTACTCTCTTTTCCCAAACTTCCCAGAAGATTACTCTGCTGATAAGTTGGTGGGGCTGGAAGAAGCACAAATTCAGAATTAATATAGCCGTATGATTACCTTAGATCAAAAAAAAAACGTAATTCTTCATACATCGTCCCAGGGGGCACAACAAAGCCATCACTGAGTGGTGAATCGTCTGGAGTTTTGCTGTGAGATGGATTTTCTTCGTGAACAGGTTCTCGGTGTATCGGCTGACATGGAATCGGTTGTTCGTGGTTCATCAGTGGTATATTGCCCACAATTATCACCGTATTCATGATTTTTAAATTCTTGCGAAAACAAGATTTCACTTCGGCCTCGACGATCAGTTCATATTTGACGTCGATGATCTTGCAGAATTCCAAGTTAGAAGCTGGCAATGAAGGAAGCTCGAAATTTATAGACACTGTTTCAGACCCCAATCCCTTTGGAACGGGGACCTTATTTTTGAAGACAAAATGCCTGGAACTGTGCTGCTCCTGAGTTGCGTGAACTGTGACGATCTGCGGTGAGCACACAGATAAGGTTTATCAATTAGTGACAGGATAAGACACTCGTACAACTCTTTCAAATCGTTGTATAAGTTTTGTGGAGTGAAAATCATTCAACTCTCAAACTTCGAGAAAATTATTTCTCTCTGTACTGACCTGTACTAAAGAGACAGTGAGGTACCAGACTCGAACGTTTGACTTATTGTCGAGGGATACCAGAACGGGAATTGTTTGACCAGGAACAAAACCACGGACGGGAAGATTGACGGTCATTGAAAATGGTTTCGAGTGTCCCCAGAAGGTCTTGCTCTTTCGCTCTGCGACTGGTTCCTGTTTGAGTACAAAAATTCAAAATCGAACCCCATTGAATCAATTATGTGAACAATCTCTTGTTTTCCCGATCATACTCACCGCTGCAAGAGCGATGTGATTCAAATCACAAACAGATATTATTGTCACGGGATACTTAGCATCGTGATTAGATTCACAAGTTGATCGTTTTATCGTAGCTTCTATAGAGTACCGCACATGACCGTGTACCCCTTCAAAACTACTCGGCAAATTCATGGGCAGTTGGATCTTGAAAATAAAAACGTGCTCGCCTATCGCGAGTTCACACTCCTCTGCATCATCTGCGAAACGAAACAGACCATCATTCATTTCGAATAAGACACGCCGATTATGCTCCTATCTCCTCATCTGCGTGTAACTCGATCAGTCTTACTGTGGTCACACTACTCACTTCCAAAAACTAGTTGCTGTAATGCCAAGTACTGTTCGGAGTTCGAGTAGGACAGGATATATAACTTTCGGTTCCATAACTCACGCTACGGTCAGCATTCAATCTGTTCAAGGGACGAAAGTAGGTTTTCTCGAAATCCACGGATCCTTCTCCAAAATATTTCAAATAGATAGCTAAAACAGATGATCAGAGATTTAACGCCATATTCCGCACTGCATTAGTACATACTCAAGAAAACTTGCGATATCAAACCTTTCGTCGACATCGGTTTGTCGACCGCAACCACCAATCTTCCGGATAAGGTTTGTCCCGGATGATAAACTGGCTGGTCAAGGAAGACGACTAATCTCGTTAGACCGGCCATGTTGATTACTGCAGTAGCTTGAAGTTCAGTACTAAAACTAGTCTGTTGCACTTATAAATTAGTCGTGGAAATCGATAATTGATACACTCGCTTTTGACAAACCGTATCACTGAGAGAAAAAATTCGTTGAATTGAACATAGGTACTGATTCTGTTGGTTGAAAAATTGTTGCTTTGACCATTATTTTGTATGAATGAATAAGCCGTAATTACCATAAAAAATCTTGGCCATTTGAATCAAAGAAATGAGTTATTCCGAACATATAGTTAATACGACTATATTTTCAATTCAAACAACTATACAAGGTGTAAATCTTAACTCTGTACATATTTATAGGGTGTGTAGGGGCTGCCAATACAAGCATTTTGAGGTATGACACCCAAGGTCGGAAACTCATCCCATCGGCTTTGGAGGGCTTTGAAGGTTCTGGTACCGCGCGCTTGTACCACGCGCTTTTTGTAGTGTAATGAATAAGATGTGATCATTTTCGACCCAACATTTTATTCAGCGGTAGACAACAGTACAAATGTTCTTGCGTGAAATCAACAAAACGATAAACTTGGCAAAAGAATATTTTTAAATTTTTAAATTTTAAAAAATTTTTTTTATCTTTCATTTTCACCGGAAGAATGTGTCGAAGAAGAATGTAGAAGAAAAAAATTTATTCTTTTTGTAATTCTCCTCTTGAAAACAGATCATTTTTATACCCAGCATTTTTAGTACGATTTTTAGGGGATGGGGTGATTTTCAAAGTTATGAACATGAATGCGAGCTACACATTCTGATGAGTTGATGAGGTACGACATTGTCGAAGAATATTCAATAACTTTATAGGAAAAAACAATTTTTCCATACTGCGTGCGCAAAGTTCGATTTTGCGCACGCTTCGCGTGCATAAAATTCAACTTACCGCGCGCTGTGTTGAAAAATGAAGTTCGAAACACGTGCGAAAGATGATTCTCGACTCGTGTGATTGTCACCCTCGCTTCGCTCGGGCGAAAAACTTCACACTCGTCCGAGAACCAACACTTTCGCACTAGTATCGAAATAGTACTTTTCGATACTAGTGCGAAAGTGTTGATTCTCGGACGAGTGTGAAGTTTTTCGCCCGAGCGAAGTGAGGGTGATAATCACACGAGTCGAGAATCATCTTTCGCACGTGTATCGAACTTCATTTTTCAACACAGCGCGCGTTAAGTTGAATTTTATGCACGCGAAGCGTGCGCAAAATCGAACTTTGCGCACGCCGTGTGGAAAAGTACTATTTCCCAACAGCGTGCGCAAAATTCGACTTTGCGCACGGGTTTGCGTGCGACTCGTAAACTCGACTCGCAAACTTGCGACTTGCGCAAACCCGACTCGTGCGGGATTCACCTATTTTGCGCATTAGTTGCGTAATGTACTATTATGAATTTACAAGTGTAAATGATAATTGGAAATTTTTAAGCTAATGAAACTTATGAATAGAAAATAATAAAAGAATTATTTTTACTATCTTGATTGTTCTTCTGAGTACAAATATTTTTATCTTTCAAAATACGATATGGGGATCAATGAAAACATGAAAACTATTTCTTTAGATCATGAAGTTTCAAAAAAAAAAAAAAAAAAATTAAATCGTCAAGTTTTTCTTTTAAAAAAGTTGTTTTGAACGGGTCAAAAAATAAAACTGAATCAAAATTAAAAAAAAAAAAAAAATTAAACTTTTATTAGGTCTAGAAAAAACGGAGTTTATTTTTTAAATTTGGTGAAAGGTCATCTCTGTAGAGAATTCAATTCCCTACAAAACTATACCAAGGTTTTATTTTTATTTGTTATATTCAAAAAAAAAAAAAACCAACGGAAAAAAAAAATTTTATCGAAAATTCTTATTTTTGCGAGCGCTAACTGAAAAATAAAGATAGAGGGCTAAAATTTTGTCACCATCTTTTTTTGTGACCCACAACATAATTTTCATATGGGACCGAAAAAAAAAAAAAATAGTCGTTTTATTTGGCACAGTCTAAATTATAGACACAGATCAGTGGCCTGAACCGAGAGCAAGTGTATTAAGTATACTTCACTTACCAATTGGAACACAGCCAAGGTTTTGATGTTTCAACGAATTTTTTCTCTCAGTATCGGAAACTTACTCAACTGACTCAACTACTCAACTGACTCAAGTACAAATGATATCTGTCGCTGGATAGCCATTGAAACGTTTCAAAAAAAATCCCCTCCCATATCAAGTTATGAGTTTTTCCGCCTCATCTAGATGCGACACAAAGATTAATATCGCAATTTTTTGTCGTTCATGTGGTCAAGGCAATGAAAACGGAAACAGACTTGACCATATGAGGTGATTCCCAATTGCCAAACGGCGTGATATCTGGAAATGTGGTTTCACTATACAGGGTGAGTCTCTTTAAACGTCCGAAATGGGTGGGACTCACTCACGGCGAAGGCACGCATTCAACCAATCAGGTAAAGAATTATCCGGGTAGGGATAGGGTAGCAATGCTTGATCACGAATTGATCACATTTTGGACATTTGAAGAGACTCACCCTGTATGTATAAGTCCACTGTCCGAGCGGTTCTCGAGTAGTTCTTTGAACTCTTTTCCAACGATTCCATGACTATAAAGCAAAATAACTTCAAAACTACTTAATATATCATAAACTTTTAACAAAGAATTAAAGAGACACTGAGAGAGACGTAAATGATTTCGTGTTTTCCTTCGAACAATTCCCAAAGAATGCTTCTCTTCCTTGTTATATATGGGGACTTCCATATGAAATGTACAATTGGTTGTCCACACCCCTTTCGATTTGTCTCAAACTTAGTCAAGTTGAGTAATGAGTTTAAAAAAAAATTCCTCTGAATAATGAAAATTCTACCTTTTACAGGTCGCGAGTAACACCGAATCACAAATTTTGAATTATTTTTTTCAAATCGCTGTAGCTCCCAAACTACATGTCCGCTCCTAAAAATCAAGTAGGTCAAAAGTTTTGTAATTTGACGTACTTTTCGATGTTGCCGCGAGACAAAGTCGATTTTCAGTTGATGGTGAAAAAAACGCGAAAAAAGCGATATTGATCTCGTTCCCCAAATTTTTTTGGGGTCCAACTTCCATTATAAAATGCGGCTATTTTTCCCGCAAATTTTCGTGTAAAGAAAAGTCACGGGACTCGACTGGTTAAAGAGATATGAGGGAATTTCTAGGAAAAAACGACTGGATTTGGACGTTTTCTGAATTTGAATTTTTCAAACCTGTCGAAACTTTTTTTTACGTGAAATAGACGTGAAAAGAGCCAACACTATTGGCTCTTTGCACATCTATTTCACGTAAAAAAAAGTTTCAATAGTTTTGAAAAATTCAAAGTCAGAAAACGTCCAGATCCGGTCGGTTTTTCCTGGAATTTCCTTCATATCTCTTCAACCAGTTGAGTCCCGTGACTTTTCTTTACACGAAAATTTGCGGGAAAAATAGCCGCATTTTATGATGAAAAATGGACCCCAAAAAAGTCTGGGGAACGAGATCAGTATCGCGTTTTTCTCGTTTTTTATACCATTAACTGAAAATCGACTTTGTCTCGCGGCAACATCGAAAAGTACATCAAATTACAAAACTTTTGACCTACTTGATTTTTGGGCGCGGACATGTAACTAGGGAGCTACAGCGATTTGAAAAAAATAATTCAAAATTTGTGATTCCGTGTTAATCGCGACCTGTAAAAGGTAGAATTTTCATTATTTAGAGGATTTTTTTTTTCAACCCATTACTCAACTTGACTAAGTTTGAGACAAATCGAAAGAGGTGTGGACAACCAATTGTACAATTCATATGGAACTCCCCATATACTATATGTATCAGAATAATCAGCTATTTGTGTAGAAAGCCACGTATGATACTCGAGCGATTATATGGAACGAGCGACGAGCAATTTACTTCGTTCATTTATACAAATTTTTAAAATTCTTTTCGGTCTTGGGAAAACGGAAAATTGAACATGGGGCAAGACATTCAAGTATTATAGAATTTGCGGATCTTTATTTTCCATTAATTACATACAAATATGTGAGAAACATTGCTCAAAAATTTCAGCTACACATTCACGAATTCAAAAAAATTCTATGATTTGTAATAATTTTTATACAACGCAAGCATGTTTTACGTGTTTTTCATGCTCGATCTTGGTACACAAAGTGGAATGAGGCTAGATCTTTGGCTGAGACTGTACCCAAGCAAGGGACGACGCTCAGCGGGTAATGTAGAACGGCAGAGCGTCGTACTAACTGGGGGCCGTTCAAATGATACGTAACGCTCGAAGAGGGCAGGGGGGGGAGGGGTAGCGTTTTTTTAATTTCAAAGTGGAGGTTTTAGCGCCAGCTGAGCGGCTTCGCGAGTGCGCAGGCGCATAGTTTACTTTTAGCTCCTAGGAGCAAAATAGAGCTATTTTTTATGTCCTAGGAGTTAAAAGTGGTCTCTGATGTACGCGTTGTTATGCGTTGCTATGCGTGTATGTGGTCCGTCGGCTTTGTGTACCGGATCGAGCATGAACTTGTAAAACATGCTCTTTTTGTATAAACTATCGTGTGCACCAAGGAGGCGAAGGTCTTTACGCCCAGCGTATTTGCAATACTCGTCTTCGACTCGTCTACGACTCGTATTGCAAATTTACGCCCGGCGTTAAAATACCTTCTTTGCCTTCTTGGTACACAATATACTATTGTTTCACGAAACAGAAGTCGACGGGATTAGAAACGATTCGTAGATTATTATAGAAAAGGGGTGATTCGATATCGATTTCGCGAAAAAACCTAAGTCTGATTGTTCTCGAATTTGTAAACTGCATAGAGAGGAGTATAGTCGGTATTTTCGTCATCACTGTCAGGATCATTGTCTGCATTTCTTATTTCCGAGACCCCAATCCTCATGGCTTTTTCGTAACTTGGTGGGGCTGAAATGATAAAAAAAAAAAACTTCAAAATTGATAGACCTGTGAATACCGGATCCCAAACCAATATAAAAACGCATGATACTCACGTAGATCTTCATATGTCGTCTCAGGGGAGATAGCAAAGCCATAAGCAGGTGGAGCTTGACCATGAGGAGGATCTACTTCCTCGTCGATGCGTTCCTGAATTAGCTGGTGGAACGGAATTGGCCTTTGGTAACTCATGACTGGGATATTGCCGATGATTAGATCCACGTAAAGTGACAGACTTCTGTGATACCAAGAGTTCACTCTCGCCGTTACTTTGAGCTTGTAGTAGAGGTCGATAATGTTGCAGAAGTCTAGATTGGAAGGTGGCAAAGCTGGAAGCTGGAGATTGAGAGGCACCACTTCACTTCCCAATCCCTCTGCGACGGGGAACACATTTTTGAAGATAGGTTTGACGAAGATTCTCGAATGTACGATCGCGTGAAGTCTGATGTGCTGAAGTTCATAACATCAATCTTATTGATCGAACACTTTGAGATAGAGCACGAAATTGAACTTGATGGAGTTACCTGTTCCAGAGTGATACTGATGCTCTCGACTCGGACCTTCGACTCGTTCTTGAGAGATATTCTGACCGGCATAATTTGTCCAGGAACATAACCACGGATGGGAAGATCGACGGTCATTAGAAGTGGCTTTGTGTGTCCGAAGAAGTTCTTGCTTGTGAGTGAAGTCACCGGATCCTGATTAAGAAGAAAAATTAAATTCTGAAGGTGCATTGATTGGAAATGACTATTTCCGTGTATAATTAGGCTCACCGCTGCAAATGGGAGTCGATTAAGATCACAAACTGAAATTATTGTCAAGGGCTGCTTCGTGACGTGGTTAAATTTCCAATACCGTTTTATTTCGGCCCTTATAGAATATCGGATCCGACCATTCTCTCCTTCGAAACTACTCGGCAAATTTATTGGTAATTGAAAGCTGAAGACGAATACGTGCTCGCCCTCGGCTAGTTCAGAGTCCTCGTCACCATCTGCGAAATCGAAAAAATTCTTCCAATGAAATTTCGATTCGGATATTTATTTTGGTTAACGGGACATGTTGTTCACTTTACGATTAAGCCCTACGAAATTCTGTGGGATTAACTGATATCCGGGTATCGTACCTATCTATCAGGAGCGGACCGAGTCTTGCGATAACGAAATTGAAGCTAGTTTGGTGTACTGCAATGTTTCTTTTTCTAATTTAAAAAAATGATAATTCATACTGCACTCACTTCCAAAAACCAGTTGCTGTGCTCCCAAGTAATGTTCCTCGTGGTGGTAGACCTTGGTGATACTTTCGCCGCCTCTTCTATGTCGTTCCGTCCAGTGTACTTGTGCTTTTCCAGAATACTTGAGATAAATTGCTGACGTGAAATCAAGAAGTTAAGGATTAACAATTTGGCACACTGAACTGAATGAGAGGGCTGCAAAGAAAATAGTCTCATAGTCCATCAAAAAGTCTCTAAATTTTGCAAAAGCTATCCAACCTGACGTAGACATGGGTTCGTCAAGCTCCACCAACAATTTCCCGGATACAATTTGCCCCGCGTAATAAACGAGTCCTTCCACGGCAATCTGGAATCGAATTAGACCCATGTTGACCGACTGTTGCGTGCACTTGTACTACTGAAATGAACGTGATCACATTACCGATACTTTATATCAGTTTGGATGAAGATATAACCGATATCTAATCTCCTTGGAGCGGTAGCCGTCGAACTTTGTTATCGGATAAGAACTATGAACGGGATGAAATTTAAACTAAATTTTCGCATGAGCATTCTTATTATCAAAACCATGTCCAGTCAGCATTCTCATTATAAAGACCATGTAAAAGTCAAAGATGAACATTCCGTGATGGACTGGGATTCCGCTCACCGAGAATAAAAACAGAAATGAAAAGTCTAAAGCTTAATCTGCTCTTGACAGAGTAACTGCTTTTAAATCGCCAAGCGAAATATGATGGAGCTCACTTCGTTTATGAAACTGTATAGTCAATCGTGAGATGAATAAACAAGTTTCCCTCATCTGGTAGTTTTTTTTTTTTTTTTCTTTCCTCTATCGTTTTTTTTACACCGGAAATTTCAGATTAGTTATGAGTTATGACACTTATGACTAGACTCAAAGGTTTGTATAACGAGATACTGATCAATGATAAGGTATCATTTAAGGGTTTTGATGACAGAAGGGGCTTTCCCGAAACTTTCAACGTAGACTATTTGAACACGTGATGTATATTAGTGAGCGAGTTGTTTGATGACCCTAGATAAGAAAAACATCTAAATTTCAAGTTTGACTGATCCCGAACTGATTATTTCTGCACACTTGATGATATTGGGGAATGACGAAGTCCAAGTTCAAGTGATTGGGTGGCACCGCTGAAAGCTGAATATCGAGAGGTATTACTTGACACTTAAATTGTTTGGAAACGATTATGAAAATGATTTATTAAATCCGCATGTTTATCACCGGTTCGCGCAGTTTTGCTACTGGAACTAATCTCATGCGTTCATATCAGTTGGGAACAGCAATAGCTAATAGATAAACTAATTTTCTTCGCATAAAACGACCGGGGAAACCTCGCTAAAAATATTCTTGATTATTGTTTAAAAATTATTTCGGATTTGCTACTCGAGCGGGTTGAAGGGTTTTGATAGAAATTCAAGAGAAAAGATCGTCTCTCTATAAATTCAGAGCTTTATAAAATTATCGGATATTTATTTCTTATAAATAACGTACAAATATATAAAATACGGTTTATAAATCATTATAGGAATGCCAAAGACGCAGATATACCGTGCGATTATGTGGAAATTACAGGTTCCAAGCGCACGAACTTCAATTTATTCGAATATCATTGGTCGCAGAATCGCGCTAGCAACTCCACCAACTTTTCAGTAATATTCCTAGTACTGTCGTCTGCTAGATTCACAACATAACCTATTCTTGCCACGATCTACCGCCATTTGTGTTTGACAACAAACGGAAACAAATAGCAGACGGACTCTAGGGATATTCGTGCCGAGTCTGAAATTGGCGTCCCTCGTAATATTCGAATGAATCAAAGCTTGCGCGCTTGGAGCCTGTAATTTCCACATAATCGCACGGTATAACTTAGGAAAATAAATAAATTTCTAATTTATGTCCACTTCTCTTCGTGGACGGTAAGTTTAGTCACACTTCACGAAGGCTGGGAGAATTTCGATAGCTTATTAGAACCACAATTGCAATGCTCATTCTCAAGAATATGAATTAATTTTTTTTTCGTATTATGTTTTTCTGGAACATCATGAAGAACTGTGCATATAATTTTCTTATAGTCTACAAAAAATTGGAGGAATCGATTAGTTACACTACACAAAGGCTGGGAGAATTTTTATATTTCAGTGGAACCACAATCGTAGCTCATTCTGGAGGATGGGAATCAATTTTTTTTATTTTTTATTTTTCTGGAACATCACGAAGAACTGTGGATTAAATTTTTTCATAAACCACGAAAAATTCCGAAAAGTTTCTAAGGAATTTGGCTGATTTGTGAAAATGTTGATTTCAAAGTTCTTCGAATGCATTTGTACAGATTATTATTCATAAATGAATTTCTGGGAAGGAATGGGTACAATGATCTATGTAATGTCTGCTACCAAATGCTCAACAATCACGTCAATGATCATTTCTCGAAAAATCTAGGCGTGACTACCCTCAAATTGGTAGACAGGATACAAAGGAGAAAATGCCATCGCTCCATCGTCACTATCACTGTTAGGATCAGTCTCTGGATTCCGTTTTTCAGATTTTCCCACTTCGATACTTTGCTCGTAAGTTGGTGGAGCTAAAAATTGAAAACAAATTCAAAATTGATACTCACATGATGCACCTGGCCCTGGAATACCACAAGCCCATGGTACTCACGTAAATCTTCACAGATAATCTCAGGGAGTAGATGGAAACCATAGTCCGGTGGTTGATGATCCAGGGCTTGACTGTACGATGGCCTTTTTTCGTCGTTCAATTTATCGAAAATTGGTGAACCGGAATTGGGCTCTGGTAGCTCATCAGTGGGATATTGCCTATTATCAGCTCTGTACAAATGCTCAGATTTCTGTGATACCAGGAGTTTATCCTAGCCGTGACTTTCAGCTGATAGTTGAGGTCGATTATTGTGCAGAACTATAGGTAGAAAGGTGGCAAGGGTGGAAGCTGAAGATTAAAACGAATGTCTTTACACCCGGATCCTCCAGGGGCTGGCAACTCATTTTTGAATATATTTTTCTTCACAAGTCTCGATCTGCCAGTCGCATGAAAATTGACTAGCTGTTGAAGACAAAAAAACTTTCATTAATCAACGACAGGGTGAAATCTATTAGAACAAGATTGAATATGTCAAAATCGAAATGAGGATAATAATTCTAACGAAATATACTGAGAAATCGTTAATTTCGAACTCACCTGTTGCAGAATGACACAAATCGTCTTGATTCGGACCTCTGCTTCGTGGTTCAGGAATACTTTGATGGGCAAAATTTGGCCAGAAACGGAACCCCAGATGGGAAGACTGACGGTCATATGAAGTGGCTCAGAGTGTCCCCAGAAGGTCTTGTTGGTTTGTTCTTCAATTGGGTTCTGACGGAGTAAAAGTAAATGTGAAAAGTTATTCTCACTCGATTCAACCGAGTAGGAGTATTGCGTGGAGATTAAGTTCATTCGAAAATGATTTCATTTGTACAATATATGCTTACCACAGCTAGAGGGATGTGATGCAGATCACAAATTGAGACCACTGTAACTGGTTGTTTTGCCACGTGGTCAAATTTCCAACGCCGAATTACTGTTGCTTTTACATAATATCGTATGTGACCAATCGGATCTTCGTAACTACTTGGCAAATTTATTGGCAGCTGATGATTGAAGACAAACACGTGTTCACCCTCGGCGAGTTCGCAGTCTTCAACGTCATCTGCAAAAGGAAACCGTTTACAATTCAATATCAAATTGCTAAAAGAGGTTTCATTCAAACAAATTTCGCAACGACATATGAGTGAAGATTAATTTTAACGACGAAGTTTGACGGTTTCGCATGATATGGGTAATTCTCATTTTGTAGGTCGAAAATTGGTGATTTCGTGAAAACGTCTTTTCATTATAAATTATGGTACATTTTTCAAGTTTAGGTCTTACTCTATAAGAAAAAAATAGTGGCTGAGCTAAGAAGAAGGAAAAAAAAAAATAAATTTTAAATTGAAAAAAAAAATTTCAAAAAATTTCAAAAATTTTCAAAAATTACAAAAAACTAAGCATTCAATAAAGCCATACTCATATATTGTAACATTGTCACTTTCGTGGGTCAATGGTCATATCCGTGGATAGATTTTTTATCCACGGAGCCATGGAAGTGACTCCACAGAAGTGACATTTAATGTATTAGAATTTAAAAAACATGACCTCTAAATCAGACATGTAGTTAATGACTTGGCATTGTGTTTATCATGCAAAAACGCAATTAAATCACATATTCAAAGTTTGATCAATGAAAATTACATATCTTAAAACAGCTGCCACGGAAGTGACAGTTATGCTCGACGAGTTGTGAGAATAGAAATTTAAGTCAAATATTCTTCTTGTGATTACGACGTCGGTATGAATTGACCATTGGCTTAAGATGGCGGGTCAGTACTGTGTCCATAGCCATTTGGGTTAGGTTCCCCGCGCAATATTTTTTCAAATAAGAGGGGTGTGACATAGGTCCATGGAAGTGACAAAAAAATTGATCACAAACTTTGATATGACGGTTCATATTAAAATCTCTGTAACTTTAGATATTATATTGTTTTATTTAATGAGTTATTCATCGTAGTTGATATTGGCTCACTTTTGAAGTGAATATTATGAAAAAATAAAGACTTTTGATTTTTTTTTCTTCACGAAAGCGGGGAAGTCACACCCATGGAAGTGACATTTTTGATGCTTTGACGCTTAATAAAAAATTAACTGTGAGGCTTATTTACATAAATTTAGCTTGAGAGGATAGTATTTCATCTATATTTTACGAAAATAAATAACCAATCCCATAATTAAGTACTAAAGTGTAAAAAATGGGGTGCACGCAGATTTTTGTCGAAAATGAGAATTACCCATATAACATTCACCGTTTTCATCAGTCATTGGAGTAATATCCAGTTATAATAAGTGGAATGGCGTAATGTTGCGACAATGATTGAGTCGAAACTTAGTTTCGTCTTCCATAAAATCGTCGAACTGTGTGATATCACGTTTGAAAATATTTCACAGCATTGTACTTACTCTCAAGAACTCATTGTTGTAGCGCCATGTATTTCTCATTGTTTGAGTAGATCACGGTTTGACTCTGGTTATTACTTCGATATAGTTTTCAGACCATTGTACATTTGCTCCGCCAGAATATTTCAGATGAATTTCTGAAATGAAGAATATTAAAGGTCACCAGTTGAACGCAAGAATTTTGGAAATTGTCCTGATCAACAAACAGCCGTAGATATTTATGAATAATTAACGAAATATCAAACCTTTGATTGGCGTCGGTTTGTCAACTTCCACCACCAATCACCCGGATATAATTTGTCCCGGGTAATACAACGGGTTGGTCGAGGAAGATAACGAATTCCATTACACCCATGCTGCTCGCAGTAGTATTACTGAAATCGATATAAAAACATTACCGATACTTATATCAGTCGGCGATCAAGATTACCGAAATCTCATCTTCCCATCGACTTTTTTTTTATCAGATAAAAACTATGACAGGGATGACATTTTTGCACTAGAATTCTCATAAAAAAGTTTCCCTCATCTGGTAGTTTTTAGTTTTTTTGTTTCCTCTATTTTTCTTTTTCACACCCATAATCTAACATCAGTTAGGACAATACCCAGAGATCTCTATAACTCTATAACTCTATAATATGATCAATAGTAAGTTATCGGCTGTGGGCATTCGTGACGGAAGGGGTTTTCCCGGAACATTCAACGTAAGCTATTTAAAGATATGATGTATTCGAATGAGCGAGTTTGTGTAATGACACATATGATAAGAAGATCACCTAAATCTCGAATCTGACTGATCCTGGACTGATTATTTCTGCATGTGTGATGATATGCCTTGGAGACTAACGAAGTCTAAGTAGTAGTTGGGTGGCACCACTTAAATTGCTCAGAAACGATGATGAAAATCATCGATTTTAGTAAATCCGCATGTTGATCACCGTTGCGCGCAGTTTTACTACTGGAACTATTCTAACGCGTTCATATCAGTTGGAAACAGCAATAGCTGATAGATTATCTAATTTTGTGCGTATAAAACGACCGGGGAAAGCTCGCTAGAAATTTTCTTTATTATTGTTTCACATAATTATTTTGGATTTGCTACTCGAGCAGGTTGAAGGGTTTCGATAGAAATTCAAGAAAACAGAACGAGTCTCTATAAATTCTGAAAGTTATAAATTTATCGGATATTTATTTCTCACAAATAACGTACAAATGTATAAAATACGGTTTATAAATTAAGATGCGAATGTCAAGGACGCAAGTCAAGATAATAAATTTCTAATTTATGTCCACTTCTTTCCGTGGACGGTAAGTTTAGTTACACTGCACGAAGGTTGGGAGAATTTTTACAGTTCACTAGAACCACAATCGTAGCTCATTCTTAAGAATATGAATCAATTTTTTTTTATTTTTCTGGAACATCGTGAAGAACTGTGGAATAAATTTTTCCTCAACCCACAAAAAATTCCAAAAAGTTTCCAAGGAATTAGGCTGATTTGTGAAAATGTTGGTTTCAAAGTTCTTCGAATGCATTTGTACAGATTATTATTCATAAATAAATTTCTGGGAAGGAATAGGTATGTACAATGATCTATGTAATGCCTGCTACCAATTGCTCAACAATCACGTCAATGATCATTTCTCGAAAAGTTTACGCGTGATTACCCTCAAATTGGTAGACAGGATACAAAGGAGAAAATGCAATCGCTCCATCGTCACTATCACTGTTAGGATCAGTCTCTGTATTCCGTTTTTCAGATTTTCCCATTTCCGTACTTTGCTCGTAAGTTGGTGGCGCTAAGAATTGAAATAACGAAATGTTCAAAATTAATACTCATATGATGAACTTGACTCTGGAACACCACAAGCCAATGGTACTCACGTAAATCTGTATAGATCATCTCAGGGAGTAAATTAAAACCATAATCCGGTGGTTGATGATCCAGGGCTTGACTGTACGATGGACTTTCTTCGTCATTCAATTTATCGGGAAATTGGTGAACCGGAATTGGTCTTTGGTAGCTCATCAGTGGGATATTGCCTATTATCAGCTCTGTACGAATGCTCAGATTTCTGTGATACCAGGAGTTTACCCTGGCCGTGACTTTTAGCTGATAGTTGAGATCGATTATTGTGCAGAACTCTAGGTAGGAAGGTGGCAAGGGTGGAAGCTGAAGATTGAGACGAATCTCTTTACCCCCGGACCCTTCTGGGACTGGGAACTCATTTTTGAATATATTTTTCTTCACAAGTCTCGATTTGCTAGTCGCGTGAAAATTGGCTAGCTGTGATAGACAAAAAAAAAAAAAAGACTTTCAATAATTCACGACAGGATAAAATCCATCAGGAAAAGTTTGAATGTGTCAAAATTGAAACGAGGATGATAATTCGAACGAAATATACTGAGAAATCGTTAGTTACGAACTCACCTGTTCCAGAGTGACACAAATCGCCCTGATCTCGACCTCTGACTCGTTGTTCAAGAATACTTTGATGGGCAATATTTGACCAGAAACGAAACCTCGGATCGGAAGATTGACGGTCATGAAAAGTGGCTCGGAGTGTCCCCAGAAGGTCTTGCTGGTTTGTTCTTCAATTGGGTTCTGACGGAGTAGAAGTAAAGGTGGAAAGTTATTCTCACTCGATTCAACCAAGTAGGTTGATTCCATTTGAAGCTGATTTCATTCGTATAATGCTTACCACTGATGAAGGGATGTGATGCAGATCACAAACTGCGACTACTGTAACTGGCTGTCTTGCAACGTGGTCAAATTTCCAACGTCGATTTACTGTTGCTTCTACAAAATATCGTATGTGACCAATCAGATCTTCGTAACTACTTGGCAAATTTTTTGGCAGCTGATGATTGAAGACAAACACGTGTTCACCCTCGGCGAGTTCGCAGTCTTCAACGTCATCTGCAAAACGAAACCGTTTGTAGTTCAATATCAAATTGCTGAAAGTGGAAATAACCCATTCCATCAAATTTCGCATGATAACATTAACCATTCCCATCAGTCATCGCAGTGATGTCCAGTTATAAGTGGAATGGCGTAATGTTGCGACATGTACTTACTTCCAAAAACTAGTTGTTGTAGCAGAAAGTAATCCTCGTGGCTCGAGTAGCTCCTGGTATGATTATGGTTGTTACTTCGATGGCTTTCACTCCAGTGAACATTTGATTTGCCAGAATATTTCAGATAAATTCCTGAAACCGAGAATTTTGAAGGTAACCACAGTCGAACGCTGGAATTTTCGAAATTGTCCTGATAAACAAACAGCTGTAGATATTTATGAATAATTAACCAAATATCAAACCTTTAATTGGCGTCGGCTTGTCAGCTTCCACCACCAATCTTCCGGACATAATTTGTCCCGGGTAATAAACGGGTTGGTCAAGGAAGACAACTAATTTCGTTACACCCATACTGCTCGCAGTAGTATTACTGAAATCGACGTAAAAACATTGCCAATACTTATATCACTCGGCGATCAAGGTTATTCTAATCTTATCTCCCCATATCCACGCGTCAGGCCTTTTATTATTAGATAAATACTATGACGGGGATGACATTTTCGCACTAGCATTCTCATTATGAAAACCGCGCTGCTCATCATCACAACTATGTCGAAGTCGAAGATGAACATTTCGTGACGGGTAAATCACGAAATAAATAAACGAGTTTCCCCTCATCTGGTAGTTTTTAGTTTCTTTTCTCTCCTCTATCGATTTTTTCCACACCGGAAATCTCGCATTAGTTATTACTAGACCCGAAGGCCTGTATGATTAGATACTGATCAGCGATAAGATAATCAACGATCGGAGTTGGTCGTGAAAGGGGTTTTTGCGAATCATTATCTGCGGGAAAGACAGCAAATTGCGATTTTGACTAATCCTGTACTGTTTATTTCACACCCCTATGTAATTGTTAATTTTGTTCGAATCGCTGACCCCTTTTTAGGCTGGACCCCTCTGTTGGAAAAAAAAAAAAGCGCTTGTGTTTATTCAAAGATCGACTTTTGGTCGCGTTTAACAGTCCCCTGCTGGGTTTGCGATTGAATTTATTTACCTCTGCCTTCATCAAAGCTAATTTTATTGACTGGTGGGTAAACGATGGTGCACTGACTCATAATCAACCTCTCATTGATACACCTCATTCCCGAAACGTGGGTAGAATATACAGCTTTTGGAACAACAAAGCGTTTCATTGGGTAATACTGAACGAAAGTAGGTTATCGTTCAGTATAAAAAAAAATTTCTCATTTATTTACTAGAATTTGACTATTTTTTTGACGATCATGCAATATCTGAAACCTCGAAGAATTTCACCTCTCTAGATAAAGCGAAGAGTCGATGAAAAATTCGCGTCGTAATATCGTAACAAAAATTTAGAACTGCGCTCATATATAGGTAGAATAGCTTTT
Organism: Tenthredo mesomela; assembly: GCA_943736025.1. Taxonomy (NCBI): domain Eukaryota; kingdom Metazoa; phylum Arthropoda; class Insecta; order Hymenoptera; family Tenthredinidae; genus Tenthredo; species Tenthredo mesomela. Next base: position 3,233,974 of record OX031017.1, read on the forward strand.
CTTTGTCGTAAACTACGTATACGGAGCAGTTGCAGCTATAAATGTCAAAGCACGTATATACTGCAGGGATGAAATATGGTCTAGGTTTCGGTTATGGTTTCATCAAAAATTTTAAAGCATTGTCCCACCCACGGTTTTGGTTTCGTGAATATTTTTCAGTCAGTAAAAGTTGAGGCACGGTTTCTTCAAAAAATTTCCCAAATTTTACCAACCCATCGAATGACTGGAATGAAAATTATCCGAACTAAACAAATTTCGTTTCCACTCGTCCAGCCAAAAAATTGACTTTGGGGGTCAGTACACACGTTTCAAAATCATCGTTCAGTCGCTCCCTTTTTTTTCTTCATTTTTGTTCCCACGCTTTCACAATAAATTAGTAACAATCTAACGCGAGGCGATTTTATTCTATGAACCGAAAAAACGTGAGAGGCATGATATCCGTCAAGAGAAATTTGCGTTTCTGAATTTTTCTCAATTTTTCTGCACTGTCGTTGACTTTTTTTTATATCGCATGAGAATGGAGACTTATTCGATAGTGAAATCATTGTTGTTAATTATAATCGAACAATTCCTCGTCGTTGATAACCGATCACATTGTCCAACGCGCGTAATTAGATCGCGTAATAATATTACGAGCAAGAAACTGCAAGCACTACGTTTAGTTACGTCGATCTCGAAGTACGAGACATCATGGCGCACCTACTAGCGCAAGCGCAAAAAGCTCTTTGCCAAGCTTCAGAAATTCGATACTGATATGACTGCGAGCTCATAGTCGACGGTGAAAGTATTCAATGATAAGATTAAATAATCGATGCTGATAAGATTTCGTTTTTTTTTTCTTTAGAATAAAAAAGTTAAAAAAACGAAGACACAAATTGGAAATCTGAGAAATCGGTTGACGACTCGAAACTATAATATGCTTAGTTCCTGTAATTTTTTGCGGTAATGACTAATCCTCAACGGTAAATTAGAAATTTATATGGTCATCGATTTTCTCACAAATTATCATAGTTATGGAAAGATTTTTTGTTATCAACTATCCCAATGCATTTTATAGATTAACACGAAGTGTTTTAAATATGGCTCTTTAGTCGGGAGGCGGTTGGTTGGCGTTGCGTTGGGGCAAGTAGTAATATTTTTCTTGGGGCTTTTAATTAGTCCGGTCATTAATTAAGCAGAACTCTCCTTCGGCTTGCCGTTCCCATAGCCATAGCCATAGCCATAGCCATAGCCATAGCCATAGCCATAGCCATAGTCATAGCCATAGCCAGTACCAGTGGCAGTGCCGTTGCCGTTGCCAACTGCTTTGCTACTCTTGAGGAATTTTAATTTTACCGACGTGTAAACACACGAGATCCAATTTATTCTACCGCAGGTTGGAAACGTTTGCTCTCACTCTTGCAAGTATTACTTTCACATTTTTCCTATTTAGGTATATGCGGTAGCGTTATTATGGTAGGTACCCACTCGTCGTTTGATGATTCAGCTTTTCAAATGTGGGAAATTAACATCGCTATTCTAAAACTCAATTTTATTTCTATTTTCTTTCAATTTTAACAATAAAATTCCCATTCATTCGTGGAAAATAAATTATACACAATAAATGTACGAAAAATATCTGAATTCATATTTATTGAACAAGAATAGGGGTCGGAGATATTAAGGAATAAAACAAAAATGGTTTCAAATCGATCACAAATTCTCTCCAAAGTCTAAGTCTTGCTAGTCCCGAATTTGTTCGGGTTATACAAAGGGGGAAATTCCCTGACTTCATCCCCTGGGTTTCTATCTTCGGCACCATCCAGTCCTGCGCTTTGTTCGTAAGGAGGTGGTGCTGAAATTGAAGAATATTACGAAGACCGTGGATCCGAGATGAGGATCATCTCATCGTTATTATACTCACGCAAGTCTTCGTAGGTCATCGATGGAGGGAATACAAGTGCGTAAGGTGGTGGTTCGTGATTTTGCTGTCGGGTTAGTAAACTCAATGGTAGATTTTCAGGATCGAAGGGAATACTGCTGCAGAGTAATTGCGGATTTAAACCCAGAATTTCGTAACCCACCAATGGAATATTGCCGATTATTATTTCCGTAGGAATTTTCAGACTCCTATGACACCCGCTGAATTTTGCTTTCACATTTAGCTGGTATCTGAGGTCTATTATGTGACACAACTGCAGATATGACGGTGGCAAAACCGGCACTTCAACATTGAGAGTAACCTCATGATTTCCGAAGCCTTTTTCAACCGGGGATTCAGTCCTGAGCAGAAACATCCTCATCGGGCTAGATTTCATCGCTGCGTGAAACACGGTGCTCTAAAATGTGCAATCTTGATATTGAGTCCATTCCTTCATCAGCATATATACATCTAATATCTTCAGAATGTTTCACATGACATTGTCTTGCACTTGAAGATAATCTTAGCAATAATTCAGCGATATTTTTGCAGGGTATTAACATCGATTGTCGTTTAAGCTGTCACAATGATCTGTTATCTTGTATTGATATCGAATCTGCGCTATTCGAGGTACTCCAGTAATGGCATATCGGTTATCGAATGGAAAATTTAAATTCATTCGTCCAGTATAAATTCATCACGGATTTGATTTTGATTTTACAAAGTAATTGTCTAGTCGCAATGACGAAGAGCAATCTCTAGACTCACCTGTTTCAAAGTAGCTTGGACGCTCTTCACTTGGACCTCGGATTCGTTGTTCAGTGTTATCGTGATCGGTATAGTCTGTCCAGGAACAAAGCCACGGACTGGAATATCGACGGTCATGAATATGGGCTTTGATTGTCCCCAAAATGTCTTGCTGATTCGTTCTTCGATCGGTGTCTACGGGCGGGAATAACCAATCAAAGAAAAATTGGGAATGAAAATCTGTGCACATGCTTACCGATGCGATTGGGCATTCGTTTAGATCAAAAATTGACATTATCTTCATGGACTGTTTTGCAACGTAATCATCCTTCCATGGCTGGCCTATCGTTGCTCTGACCGAGTAGCTTATGCGTCCAAACAATCCATCGAAACTAGACGGCAATTCAGTTGGCAATTGGAAGCTGAAGAGAAATATGTGTTTGCCCTCCAAGAGCTCAGACTCTTCTGTATCATCTTGGAGATCAGACGGAAAGCAATTTTCGAATAAATTTAACCGCTATATTATCTCTCGTGACTTTTTACTCACTTTCAAAAACCAGCTGATGTAACATCAGGTAAAGTTCGGTGTTCGAATGCGTTACCGTCGTATTTCCCCACCCTTCACTCCACCGAACAATTCCTTTGCCCAAACATTTCAGATAAATACCTGAAATCGAAAAAAACAGGTGTAAAGATGGAGAGAGATCGTTTGAATATTGTTTTAGGAATAACAAGCTACCTTCTATCTTCTTCGGTTTTTTCAGTTCAACCAATAATTTACCGGTCACAATTTGCCCGGCGTAATAAGCGGCACTGTCCAAAATAATTTGAAACTCTTTCGGTCCCATTGCGGTTAGACCCGGTTGTCTTGAACATTTGATTCTGGAAGCGTGACGGAAGGTTGGTTGAATTTATATCAGACTTTCGATAACTTATCTAATTATTTATGTAGTAAAAAGCAGCCGATCATCAACATTCTCGAATCAGTTGGTGGTTTATATGTTGCAGATAAATGGTGTGATATCTTTCAGAGAAGCGATAAGTATGTACATATCGAATTGGTGGAACAATTGGCTACATTGGTATTAATTGTTCCCAGCACGAAGAGAAGTGAATTCGAAGAACTGAAGTGTCCTGAAAATGTGTAGATATTTTTTTTCCAAATTGTGAAAAAGTTCTAAAATCCATTTCACACCATTCTAGATTTGATGCTGGATATCCGAGGCGCTAGATTCTAGATTCTAGAATCTAGATCTTGGATTGAGGATTCAGGGTTCGGTGGAAGAGAATAAATGCACCCTACCTACGATAATATTATCCTCTCTCCTCTCGGCATTCCTCGACCGACTTCATCCGTTGGAATCCTTTAATGGGAATTCTAGAGTCTCTAGCCACCCCAGAAGGGTGTATATATACATGGATATATACATTAGAGCGTGGGCATATAGGACCTCATTTTCCGAGAACGGTGAGATGAGGTTCCTTTTTCTCACCATCTTTTCCTCGTGCCTCGTATAACGACGAGTGCCAAAGGGAAGATACGGGATCTCAAGAAATCCGTGAGTTTTGTTCTCCGAACTGCAAATTCGCTTTTTCCCCTGGGTTCATCAGAGTCTGAAGGAATCCCAATTAATATACCCGGCGCGTTTCTCTGAGATAAATTTTCGTTCATTCAACAAACGGCTGAATAAATATTCTCTTGACCTTTAAATAAGAGAATCAGTCAACGATTAATTAATGGGGGCGTAAAGGTCAGGAAGGTACGTGTACCTTTCATATAGCGTTAGGTTAGTAAGGTTTGTCGTCGCCTCAGGAATCCAAAAAGTCATGAGAAATAAAAAATAATAATAATAATGATGATAATATAAAATAAGAAAGAGGAAGAGACGAGGAAAAAGAACCATTTCAGGAAGACGAGAAGACTCGGGCTTCATTTCCCCTCTATTGCGCGGAATGAATTCCACGAGCAAATTGTTCGAAGGTGGATAGGCGGGGTTGAAGAAGTGAGGGAGGGAGAAGGAGTTAGGGATGAAGAAATGACGGAAGAAGAAGGACCGAAGGACTTTAGCCAGACATTCAGCCAACTTCTGATTTCATCGCGAGCAAAGATCTGTCGAACTGGAAGACCGGAGATTGTCACACAAATGAATTTGAAGTATTGCCATTCTGCATTTCAATTCGTCTCTGGTGGCCGCTGCTTTTTGTCATCTTCCTCTCTCTGTTCTTAGACCGTTTTTACCCTTTTAGACGTGACTGGGCTTTCAGCCGAGTTCAATTGCCGGTCCAAAATCAGACGCGCAATTCTTGCACTCTTATTCATCATTCATCTCCATTTCGTGCTCGAATATGCTCCAACGTTTTTATCTTTTATACAAGAATTCAAATATTGGCTGTACCACCACTGCCACCAAGTCTACGTAAGATGTGAACTAAAACTGTTGAGGATTGGGCTCATCACCGTTCTATTTATTCAGCAAAAAGAGAAAGATATTGATTTTCATGAAGCAATCAAAAGGTCGATTCATTAAAAACCCAGTAACCAAGTTTGGTGATCATTCAAAAAGTGCCTTTCTACACTGAGAAAAAGGTCTTGTTGAAACGACCGAAATTTGGTTATTATACGGACAATCAAATTTTCTGTTCAGTCAATCGAATTTTTTGTTCAGTCAACCAAAAATTTTGTTGTGATAACCAAAATTTCGTTGGGAAAACCAAATTTTGTTGGGATAACCAAAATTTTGGCTATTCCAACCAAATTTTTGGTTGACTGAACAAAAAATTTGATTGTCCATATAATACCCAAATTTCGGTTGTGTCAACCAGACTTTTTTCTCAGTGTACACTTTTGCGTTTTACCGAACCGAAACGTTTTACAATTCGTTCAATACTTCTGAAGCCACGCAGTCGAAAAATACGACTATCCGATCCAGGAGTGACTTCCGGTTATCTTCATCCTCTAGGGTTTCTCAGATCTAATAAACTAACGACCGATCTTTGGGCAGCCTTATCGAATAAGCCGGAAGCTTAGATCCTACAATTCTATTTTGCTTGTTCCAAAATCTCGCTGTGATGGTTTAATCTGTACCGTGGAATTACCTGCTGGAGAGGATGTAGCTGGAAAATTATCAGCGTGGTTTTAGGGGAGACCAGCCACAAGAGGTTGTGGAGTGTGCAGTGGTGTTCTTCCTACATTGACCACATCAATAGCATACCGCCTTTCTGATCCCAACTATTGTGAGACCCAAACTGAGCCTTTGACAGCCTAACAGTTGAAGCCTAGTGTTCTCGAAATTCCTTGAAACCTGGGCTCAGACAATGTCTTCCGCAGCATGTGGTGTTATCATTAAAAAAGGAATAATGAATTCAATTGTTTGTCACGGTTTGGTATGCTCAGAGAAGACTATTGTCACCCATAAATACGCCATTCACTTAGTTGAAAAAAAATTTCTTCAAGGTCTAAGACTAAAGCTTGAATGAAAATCGTTTTCTTTGTTAATAAACTGGGCGGGTCATATTATGTCTCGTACAGAAATGCCAACGTCGAAAATTAATGTCAAAGGGATGCTTCAATCTCTGATCCAAGTAGTCACTCGATATCCTTAGGACAAAGAGCGCCTTCCAGCTTCAGAAATCCTTTTAAGGAGCAGGAACGTCTCGAAACGTGACAACGCAGTGGGAACAGTTTAAAGATACCTCGACAAGCGGTGCTCGAAAATTCCTTAATTTTATTTTTCACAAACAATGGATATACTTGTATCAGTGGTGAACAGCTTCAACTCTGTTTTCAAAGTCCTCGAATAGTCGGAATGGAAATGCTAAGCTAATAATTGTGTACCAATTAAAAAGTGTGGAGAAACTAGTGGATCAGTGGTTATCACAAAGTGAAACATGAAGAAGTGTACATCTGGTTTTACAGATCTACCCTACCTTGGACTTTCCTCATCAACTAATGGTTAAATTTTATGAAACTGATTACAATCACTTCTAGTTTTTTATCTGGCCTGGATCGAATCGTACTTCTTGAAACATGGCTGCCATCGTATCGTAAGAAGACGCCCAGTTCAATTACTGGCACAAAGGGCAGACAGTCGTTCGTCGGCTGTTGTTCTTTGTCTGTCTATCTGTCTGACGGGTGTCTGGTTGTTTGTTGTTCTTGAGAGCGTCTGCCAGATATCAGCATTGTCTCTACAGATTGGGTCTTTCCTGGATTAAGCGAACTAAAACTTTCCTTTCAAACGTATGATTGGATCTTCGTTCTAATAACTTAATGGCACTTTCGAAATAAGCCTATTTCCGCCCTTACCCCACCGTCGGGAACTTCTGTAGGCCTAAAACTGTTCAATTATTACAATACCATGATTACGCTCGTGTCAGATGTTCCAGGACGATTGTCTATTCAAGGACGAAAATCAAGGGCTGTCGCGTGGGCTCGATTGATCGAAGCTGCCGTCTAATTCAAGTAAACCTACTTCCACCAGTTGGTGTAGCTAGAAATAAATAAAGGTTCTGGAAGCTGAAAATCAATTACATTCGAGTGCCTCAGAACCAGCGCAGCGAGGGGTAGTCTCCTGCCTTTTACCTCCTGCAGTGGTATTCGATGGAAGAACTAGCCCTTAATTAAACCTTTGGTTTCGCGGATCAAACGTCCTCACGTTTGCTTCAAACGTCGTGATGAGTTCGATCGATTTTTCAAATCTTGGCTTATGTCACATCTTTGTAATTCAGACCAGGTGCCCGAGTCAACTCATCATCTTGATTTTATGGACGGCCTAAAAAGTGTTGAGAAAAAGTATTGGGAACCTATTTTCCATCCCACCGCTGTCACCAATTTGCTATTATCGAAAAGACCGAATCATCAGTCCTCTCACGACTGCGCAAATGATGTTTTTGAACTATTTCAAGAAACGAGTGACTGGAGAAGACGGAAAAGGAAAAAGGTTGAGGTAGCTGCCTGCTAGCGAGGGGACCGAAAGCCATGGTCCAGTACATTGGTCGGTGAGGATGTTGGAGGCACTCAGCCCACAAACACCCTCGCAATAAAACTCAAACCACCTGCCCTACCTACTAGCTGGAAGCCCGGGATACTACCACCACCATCACTACCACCACCACGACTACAACCACCTTTTATGCCCTCGGAACTCTTTTACTGCCTTATTTTATGCGGCTGCCGAAAACGGCACTGAGGGGTTTACGCTGTACCGAGTTCTGAAGTGGCCACAACTTTTGCTCTAAGTAGAACCCTGCTGGAACCTGGAAATACGGAGTCGGCCGACTGACGAACGGTTAGGAAAAGAGAGTGGTGAAACCACCCTTTGCCCACCTCGACCCGCACAGCTAATGGTACAGTGAAGACAGATAATTGAAGATGTAGCTAGGAAAGGGGGCCACTTTACCCAAACGGGGAAATTATTTTTTTCCCTTTGCATCAAGAATTTTTTTCAATATCAAGTTTCTTGATCTTTTAATTATACCAACGCAATTATTCCGCACTTAATACTTACGTTTCTCATTTGTATTATAATTATGTGCTGGCTGCGCGATGAGGGACCAACGCCCGACAACGTAATGAATGTATTCCGTCTCCCTGGTCTTCCTCGGCTTTGTCTCTGTCGCTGGAGCTGAACGCAAAGCTAAACTGTAAACTATTATACGTTAGGTAGTTATTGTTCTTAGAGGGACATTACATCCCAGAAGTTAATAAAGCTTCCATTCTATTCCATTCAGGTCTCTGTTCTATTCCGTCCTCTCGTACACGCTGTGTAACCCCTACGACAAAATATCGGGTGTCAAGTAGACTGTCTATGCTCTGCATAGGTTGAATTGTACTTTATTTCAACTCGCGATTAACATTCAGATATAAACCAATATTTTCAAATGGATTTATTCATTTTTTTACAAAGAAAAACCATAGCCAAATAAAAATCTTTTCATTAGGATCCGATTTTTGGGAGTCGTTTATTTTCAGTTTCAGTTCCCCTTTCTTCCGTTCTTCGATTTTTCTTGCTATTTTTTTTTTTTTTTTTTACGCCTATTGGAATTATACGTGGATTGCGACATTCCAAATCTTCTAGAGTTAATTATTTGAAATCCAAAATACGACACAGCGTTGAGATTTTCGAACTTTTTGGCGATTACCAATCTGTCAGCAACAGCCTCCGAAACTTCCGCAGCCTCCACTTCTACCACCGCAACAACCCGGTCCATTGTGCCTTCTTGTGTTACGTGGAAAACAGCATTTCCCACCTCCACTACCAGCGCAACTGTTCCACCTGCCACAATTTTTACCTCCACAGGTACCGCAAGGAGGATTAGGACTGCTGCAGCTCGCACATCTGCATCTGCAGTATTTTCGAAGAGGATCATCACAAAGAAAATCTATCGGGGTTGCAGGGATTAGATTTTAGATGAAAGACATGAAAACAGCAATTCTTTATTTCTCGAGAGTCCATCAATAGATGGACTTTATATTTCAAAAGATCAGAGCTTTCCGACGAAAAGCACTCGACACAATATGTTTTTCCAATTCAGGCAATACCGAGCTGAAAAATCTGACGTACAGTTAAATAAATTCGTTCAAATTGAAGGAAAAATCCATTAAATTGTTTGGCAAAAATCCTGGAGTTTCGAACGTTACGGTTGGCAGACTTCCAGATCTGAAGTGATATACTACGCAGGTGAAGAATAAAACAGATGAAAATTTTCAAAAACACCTCAGCCAAAAGCTTAGTGAATCAGAAAGTAATTCATCATCTTTTTGGTACCTGCAAGGTAAACCACCAGACTGATTTCCACCGCAACATCCAACCGGAGGTCTGCTGTCCCAGCTGCTGTTTGTGGCACAAGCAGCACCTCCACATCCTCCACAAGGACAACAAGCAGAATTTCGTGCTCCTCCACCTCCACTTCCAGCTCCACCTCCGCCACAACCACCTCTCAATCTCATCTCATTTTCGTCGTTGAAATTTTGATGTTGATGGAAAGATGATTGTGATTTTGCAAGCTCAATGTGGCTGGTTGCATTAATTTCCCAGGAATTAGAACTCAGGATTTCCCTCTTATGGATTTGACCCTTTTCAACACCACGACATCCGCAGGGATCATGCTTCTCTTTTTGGTCTTCTATTTCGGCTGGACAATTTTATCGTTTGAGACAATGTGAGAATGAAAAGTAATTTGTACTTATTTCGTGAAATTTTATAACGGAACGAGTTGGAGCTGGGTTACTTCAGGCATAGGATATTGCTTGCGAGACTGCTTTAAATATTGACTTTGCTGACTGATAATTGGCGGGCTGTTGACTTACCAGCTGTTAACGGCTTCTTTATTCTCGTTCTCTCAATGATAATTGGCAATTATCCGTATCGGAAAACGGTTTTGTAAAAAACACTAGAGATACCAGGTAAATAACGGCGCGAAAAACAATCTGATGAAATCTAAATGCTGATTGAAAACCGACTGATAAACTGTGCTGGATGCATTTAAGAATCGTAAATCACTGAGTAAGAATAGACATTCTTAGTTAATCTTGTGAAATCTCGATTCCTTCGTTATTCAATTTTGCCGATAAAAATACAATACCCAACTTACCTACCATTGGCGTTTTTCAATGTGTATTGCTCTCGACCACAGCAGTTTGTACATTGTTGATGATTGGATTCGACTTTTCGTGAAATCGAATCTCCAAGGGCCCCGTGACTCTCATCTAGACAATTCATCATAATGTTCTATTATTCATTTCCTGGTCGAGTTACTTCGAAAATAATAATTCACAAAAAAAAAAAAAAAAAAAAAATGTATCATAGAAATATGTGCGGCATACAGCGATCTATTATCGACGTGTCGATAGCTGCGATTTCGCAGCCCACAATTTGGCATCGTACAGTAATGGATAATTTTACCGTTATGATCCAGCGATTCCTGATTATGGACATCAGATTCTATGACAGGATGTTCATTAGCTTCAGACCTGTGCGTTGAATAGGTATTTCCATTTTTACTACTCATGGGAGGGGGGGGTGTTAATTTATTACGTTTATTCTATTGACAAACTATGATCACCTAGGCTGTTGATTTTCCTGTAAAACATCTGGAATGGCTTTAGTTCCTGAATAAACTTCGGCGGGTTGTTCATCTCGTGTATCTTGATTTGTTTCGCGATGTTCTGCAGTCAGAGTTCCTTTTTGCACATTGTCTCGCTCACGTTGTCGCTTCAGGGTTTCTTGCTGATGCAACCGATGCTGTTGCAACAGCTTTTCTCGTTCCTGTCGTTCTTGGAGTCGCGTTTTCCTGATGGGAAAATGGAATAACACGTATTTTCGTAAGCTGATGAGAACTGTAATCGCCTTTATAGTCGAGATTCGTGCGAAATTTGAACTTCGGAGGAATGGAAAGCGGAATATTTTTAACGCTATCACATTCTACTTCAGTTTCGATCTATCGAGACCATCACGTTTGCAGAGCAAGCTTACTTGGATTTGCTTTTTCCCTTGGGTTCAGAATTTAGTGTCTCCAAATCCAGAGGATCTTGCTTATCAAGACCGTACCTATAAAAAGTAAATAGCATTCGACGAATTGGCCATAAAAATTGTACTTCAGATTTACGAGAAAAGAAAGAGCAACATGAATTCACGAGGCAATGTCGTGTACTCACGCTCGAGTAGTGGCTCTTTGATTTTTGTTACGTAATTTTGATGCCATGGTTGATTTAGTGGATTAAAATGAAATTGGTTTTACTAGAATTTGGATAGAATCTTTTAGACCGTATCAGATCCGCATAATTTTGCTATCAAAAAATGAACCGAAATGACCGAAAGTGACGTTACTTCAAATGACAGATGAAAGCTGACGTTTAAATAACAAAAACGTATCTCGATCATCGGAAGAATAGGTAGTACATAGAAAAATTCTGATAACCTTGACTGAATCTCAGATTCTAATTTCTCTTGCAGCAGCAAGTGCTTTTTTCTGCTGTACCACAACCGTTTCCACAACGGCAAGGCTGTCGAAAATACTCTGTCTTCTTTGTCGAGAATCTATTCACCGGAGAACGGGAGTCGAAAATATGATCGCAGCCCGCATTGGTGACAAGAACGGGCAGATTGATTTTTTCCCCAGTTGCTGAAGACTGATTATCATCCTTCTGCGGAGTCATAGTCAAACGCGATTCGCTCAAGAATCTTAACAATGATTTTTCGAGGCTTCTAATTTCCTCTAAACTGCAGCAAGTCGTAATTTCCGCTAGTGAAGAGCTCGGAGCTTTCGTCTGTGTTTCAGCGTCGCGATAGATCAACATTTTCTTTGGTCTTGTGTGGTCGGAGTCGAGTGAGCTCGTAGAATTAGGACCGTCAATCAATTTGTGCCTGGGAGTTTTTTCGGCGGAATTAAATCCAGACGCTCCGTTACTCTCCGTGGTGGAACGTACCCCGCAGTATTTATGAAGAGATCCTTCCCGGTCTTCTGGGGGATGCAGATGGTCGTCTGTCCTGTTTTTACCCATAATTGAATTCCCGGAGTGCATAAGTCTTCGATTTTTTGAATTACCGCCGATTATTATGTCGTTCGAATTCCTCGTCTCCATGTCTCGAGTTGTGCTTCTTTTCCCCGGTTCTTTCCACTCGTGAAAAAGAGTCCTTTTCACGTTCCATAATTCAGGGCCAACTGTCACTTCTTTAAAGCGTTTTATCCTCGGTCTAGAGTATCGCAATTTCTCGTAGCTGTCTTCAGATTGAATTACAGTCGACCCAGTCGCTCTGTCCAGGCCACGTAAAAAGGACTGATGCTCTTTACTATCAGACTCCCCAGCTTCACTCGCTGCACAACATTCTCCGCGCGAAACTAGCCCTGAAGAGTTAAAATTCTTGCATTGCATGCCTTGATTTTTGACGTTCATATCATTATCCTTCAAATGGCTATTCACTGACGAAGGATTTATACATTGACTCCACTTCATCGATGTATCTCTTCGTTCCTCTTCGTTAATTTTCATCGGATCATACTTTTTCTTTTTTCCCTGGTCTGAATCAGTTTCGACCCATGAATAAGCTGGCAGACTTTTAGCTCCTGCTTTTTCTTCGCGATGAAGAGATTCGAATTTAGTATCATTTTGCACAATATTCTCATTCGTTATACCTTGTTCTTCAAAATTATTACCATCTTGCATAGGGGTAGTTTCCTCGGTTTTCGTGAGAGTTCTCGGCTTGGTTTCATCTTTCTTCTTCTTCTTTTTCCCTTCGGTTTTCGGGATCCTTTGCGACCCAACATCCTGAATAACCTCAGATTCCGGCTCCAAAAAATCGCTCTTACTAGTTCCATTTGCTGTATCTTTTGAGGGTATTTTCGCACCCGAATTTCGCTTCCGTTTAAACATCCCTCAGGCTTTTTTTACCGACTGCGATAGTGCGACGATTTTTTTGAAATCATTCATGATCGGAAATTTGGATGAAATTTGGAAGTGTAGATCATATGTTATGTTATTAACCTATTTGTCGATTTCTGCTTCGACGTTTATTTGCGAAACAAAATTTGGAGCTGTTCAGAGCGGTGCGTTCTGCGAACAGACCCAATCGATTTTTGGTCTTCTTCCATAATTCCGACGGCTATAAGAGACGAGGAAATTGAACTTAATTAAAATTGTCCAGTATAAATGATGGTAAATGGTAATAATGGACCAACACGGAGTGGTAATTCTCACCTAACGTAGAAAAATCGTTTCTTTTTTTTTCTGTTTTGTACGACCGGCTTTGTTTCCGGACTGTCACCGGCCTGCAATGCGTTTAATTAAATTAATTATGCTTTACTTTGTTTGGTATTCTATTCACGAGAGCTGCAGGAATCAACCGCATGCATTGTTCCAGATGACAAACGTACCAAAGCCCTGCAAAGGCCAGAAATTCTCGTTTATTTTATTTGCGAGGCTAGGTGTCTCTAATTAATTTACACCGGAGGTCACTTCGTTGGATAATATCCTATTCCGTCCCGTTTTCGTATCCTCATTTTTAATTAGTTTTCTAAACCCATTCATTCCGAGACAATCCAGTCATATTTTTGTTCACAAATTTATGCTTCCGTGATGCTTTTACCTCACACGGCTATTCCACGCCATATCATACACATGTCCGCTTCCACGACTCGTCGGACTTAGACCTGTTGTAACATCTCTGGTAAATTAGAATGTGTAATTCATGGAGTGTCGCATAGTGCACGCGGATGTATGCAGGAAATTTTTAATTCATAACCACCGGTAACACGTTTCTGCACCAGGACGACACTGAACCCATTGCACTAGGACACAACGTTGTAGGTATATTTCATCCCAACAGATTTTTCTCAAAAGTTTTATTCTCCACTGGCAAGTCCGTTCCGATTACTGCCCCGAAATTCCTTGAATTAAAATCTGCATCGATTGCGAGTAAACTCCTGAAAACAGATACTAAGAAATCGCTCAGGACTTCGTCCTTGTGATCTCTTCCAGGTCCTAAAAGTCTCTCGAATGGCTGTTGTAGCTCGGGTTGTCACGAGGGGTGATGGATGCCAGAGAGGCTTAAATTTTCGTGAAATTCCTTAGCTCCTGGCTCCCACCTCTTCTCATATATTTGTAAATCCACCCTAGCATGCCTCGCAGTACATTCACACCCTCCTCTATTTATCTCTCTCTCTCTCTCTCTCTCACTCACACTCTGTGTATTTCCCTTCAGCAACTTTCCTCCAGAGTGGTGAATGCTGATGGTGTTAGTAGTTGCGATGGCGTATGAGGAAGAATAAGGTAGCTGCGATAGCCGAGAGCAACAATTCCCATCTTTTTCTTCTGCACTTTCTCTTCGGCACACTTCTCGTTCTTTATTCAAGGATCAGAAATTCTGAAGCGCACAGAAACGTGTGAAAAAAGAACGTTAGTCCTGGATCTTCTATCCAGTATCATGGTAGCTTCTGGTTCATCCATCTATCCACGTACGTATGTATCTGAGCTCACGCTCTGCATCCATCCATCCATCTAGCCATTCTTGTACCAAATCTTCTTCTTCTTCTTCCTCCTCTTCTTCTACTTCTCTACCATGTCTACCTTGCTTTCGTTACGCCTGTCTGCCTTACGCTTCCTTTTTACTCGACCTCAGCCTCAGCCTTAGGGAGAAGGGTGAAAAATAAAATTGTACTTCGTGTTCTCAGTTCTCGCACGTGTCGTCTGTAAAGAGCTGAGCGTGGGTGCCGACGAACCAAGGTTGTGAGTTTGGCTTGCGGTTTGTTATAAAATTTCGCCTGTTTTGTAAAGGTAATCTTACGGGCACTTCCACTACCAACCCCTAAATTTCACGTGGAAAGTTATACGGTCTCAAATATTGCCTCTTCAGAATTAACTGGTTGCATTGAACTCTGCTTGACGAAGGAGGAACTAATCAACGTTAGTATTTTCCAATATTTACGTATCTTCGAATCGAATTTCTCCCGTGTGTCCATGCGGATCCATTTAAAACCCAGTTTTACACCCCATTTGATATAAGCGATCGATCACCCTGTACGTAACGTGGCGTAGTTTGTATGGAGAATACGGAACTCGAGACGACCGCGAAGCAGCACGTTTGTCTTACGTTAGGGGTGCATATATGCGTGCTGGGTAGAATATAACATGTTACTAGGAAGGTATTAAGGGTAGGAGAGAGTGAAGGGCGAAGTAGGAAACCCGCCGACTGGATGCATCCGTAGAGTGGGGCTCTTGAGACACCAGACACCCCTCGCTAGCTCTCAGCTTGGTCACACTGTGCAACCCTTTTTAAGTGCCGTGTATTATGTCACCCTTCGTGCTTTAACAGACACCTGCACTCTTCGGATGCTATACAACACGTATCAGAGAAAGAAAGAAGAAACGAAAGGGAAAGAGACTTCGACCTTGACGACCAATAGGGTGCAGAACATCCAGCCAGAAATCATCCCTTGTGAAAGATCCGATCATCAGAGTTGACTTCAGTAGGGTAGAATTTCACATCTAAATCATTATTGGTCTTTGGTGTATTATACTGCGAGGCACTGACAGATCGCATCACATCAATCCTCAGTAATTAAGGGATGAGAAACTTATTTGAACATGAAAAATTTGATGCTTAGGTAGAATTTCGAATATTTTCACTGGTAATAAAAAAACATTAGAATAGTGACGTATGAGAGAGTGGTATGTTATGGTGACGTCAGGAATAGTATATTAGGAGTGAGCGATGTGTCCCGTTTCATGTTGGAGAAAAAAATAAAAATAAATAAAGGTGAAAGCTGAAAGCTGAAGGTGTGCAAAGAGCGGAAATAAGGTACGGAATGAGAAATAACAACGCAGAAAAGAATAAAGAAATGGATGGAATTTGACGGGAAAAATGAGTACAAGGTGCCGGCGCGTAACTTTTGAGCTTTGAATTGAATATCATTCTTTCCAGGATCTGAGATATCCTGCGAGGTGCGTCAAGGCGGAAGTGTCGTAAGGGTGTAGGCCGCCCTCAGGCACTAGGTGGGGGGTGGTGGGTGTCCCGCAGCGAATCCCATCAAACTTTGCCAATGTACCGACGCCCGCGACGCTCGCGACGCGACGCTTCTACTCCTGTCGACGACCGAAAATTTTTCAGAAACAAGAATAAATACCTACCGCTCCAAGGCGAGGTTGGAAAAATGAGAAAACCGGGCATTTCTACTCCCCAGGGAAATAACATGACGCGACTCCGCCCTGTAATACGTTGTAAAGGCCGACTTTACCGAAATGATTCGCAAACAAAGAACAAACCAAGTCTCGTTCTCTCTCTCTCTCCCTCTCTGCGACCCTCTACTCTTTTTTTTTTTTTTTTCTCTTTTTATTATTATTATTATTTTTTTTTTTACTTTACCACCGTGAGACATTCAACAACGTCAAAATAACCAGAGCCCAGCTAGGACCGACACAATAAATCCATTCATATATAATACGCATTTCCGGTTCTCTCTTATGGGTTCGAATAATGATAAAATACGACATTTTGTTCCCAAAGTGGTTTTCAGTCGCGAAATCTGTTCTTCGCATTCCTGATATAATTTTCAATACTACTATAATTCTCTGAGAAATTACATATCGTCGATTTGAAAGAGATTTCTTTTCTAAGGGTTTACAGAGTGACCGTTGATCTTCTCAGCTTTGGCCAATCGGTATTTTTAAATGTGGAAAGTAATTCCATTCTCGATTAAATGTACAAACGAGTGTGTCCCAATCTGTGGATTCTCACCGTTAAAAAAGTTGCTTTTGATTTTCGACGCATCAAGACTTGGAGGGATTTTCCATTGGACACTGTGTGTATGATATAAAGAGTGCCATTGGATCAATTCGAATTTTTAAGGGTCGAAGAAGAATGGTCGTTCTCAAAAATGGTTTAGGATGATCCTACACTGAAAAAAATATTCAGGGACATTAGCAATACGTATGGCTGAAATAGTAACATCAAGAAAATATGGCTACTTTGGCCATACGCATCCCAGCCAGCAATTTCGGAAGTTATGTAACGAGGATGTAACGGCCATATAGAAATGTCCGCCATATTCGGAGATCAGGTACATATCTGGTACTTTGACGTCTCAGTGACGTACCTGCGATGTCAAAGTACCAGATATGTAGCTGATCTTCGAATATGGCGGACATTTCTATATGGCCGTTACATCCTCGTTACATAACTTCCGAAATTACTGGCTGGGATGGCTGTTTCAATAAAGTGCTACTTCAGAACAGTCAAATTTTTGCCTAAGATAGACAAAACATGATCTCAAAACAGCCATATTTTCTAGGAGTCACCAGTATGGCTAATATCCCTATATTTTTTTTTCAGTGTAAAGCTATAAGCTACCTTAGTTTCTGTTTGCACTCCTAGTTCTATCGTCTCGTTCCGTAACTATCAAAAGGTAAATAGGATTAATCGCGGTTTATAACCGCCCTTAGCGTCTCAAAATTGGCCGGTCATTTCCGGAATGGTTAACGGAGGACCGGGATACGCGATCGTGCAGAGGCGATCGGAGACAGGAGGAACGGATAGATAATCAAGGGTTGACTGTAGGTGAGCAAGGCATGTTAACCAATCAATCGTGTAGCTAGGTAGGTAGGATAGGATATAGGATAGGATAGGATAGGATAGGATATATAGGATATAGTATACCTATATACCTTCTACATGTGTACACGTATACCACCTCGGTCTACGTCTACGGGGGTTGTACGGGGTCGTACGGGAGTTCGTACGGGGAGGTTGGCTCTCGGCAATTACCTAGACCCGAGCTGCCCGCAGTCCCTCGAGCGTAATCACCAACACGTGCTGCTATTAGGCCTGCACGTGATCGATGTATCGGACCATGAGACCAGCAGACAGCTACCAACTCGCGCCGGATGCCGCGGGGGTTTTAACGGTGGACCAACCTCGAGTTCACCACCCTCAACCTCTAGTCCTCGTCTCATCTCATCTCATCTAATCTCATCTCATCTCATTTCATTTCTGAACCATCATTTTGGAAATTGGGATTGTCCGAGGTGAAATTTTGGCAAAAAAAAATGGAAGAATCGAACCTTTGGCGAAATTTGTTAGTCCATTTTATGGTACTGTATTCGATTAGAGTCAGTTCCGTTCACTTCAGCATCAGTTGAATGGATTTTATCACCAGAGAGAGATAGAGAGATAAAAGGATAAAAAGAGGGAATAGGTGGATGGACAAATACTGGAACCCCGCAACTTATCAGAGTGTCATTTTTTATATTGTAATACTACCTGCCTCATACCATGCTGTGGTAAAAGTTGACTTACCAACTTTTACCAACCACTCGTAACAGAGCGATTTATCTAATAGCCAACGGCCAAGGACTTTTGCGAAGTGATAACATCAGGGATTTCGTAGCAAAAACAACCTTGATATAATCCATCTCTTGGACATGGACTGGTGACACCCTTCGTCGTCTATAGGCATGAATGGTAAGGTTCTTGGCCATGTTACAGAGTGTCTTTTTTAAAACGCGACGTTTTCCTGATCGAGGATTGAGAAATGAGATCGTTTTTCTCAGATCCTTATACGGATCTGAAGTCCTGGGAATCTGGAAACTCCTTTTCTCAGGATTTTTGGGCACCTGAAGCTCCGGGTAAAAGCAAGATACACCAGCGATGGGAGGTCGCAAAGGGACACCCCATGTATTTGGGACAAATCAGAACCCCATTCTGTTACTCTCTCTCTCTCTCTCGAGAGAGAGACAGATTCTGGTCCAGTAGTTAATCTAAAACGAGAAATAGGAGTTCTTTTATTGCAGATATATAAAGTCACAGCCAAGTTCTTCTTGTGCATTTTTTATTAACTTTTATCCGGCTTGCGGAATTTAGGTAAGTGATATTTATTTGATCAGTTTTATCACCGGATATTTGGTGCATCTGGCCACGAAGCCTTTTGCTTCGTATGTATTAGTGGGCTTGCAGCTTTTACAGATGCTGGTCGACCGCCTCCCCGTATAAGTAACTCGGTGATAAGATCTGGCAGTATTCCAACTTTGACGAGAAATCTAGCTCCGGACTTAGCTCGGTCTTGAACTCTCAAATTCCATGCACAAATATGCACAAAATTTTGAGTAAGGTGATACCGAAATGTTGAAAGTCAATTTCAGGGCTTTTGAAAAGCATGATGATGGGCTGACCAAGGAATGACTTCATCAATTATTAGTATGGACAACTGTTCACCCTTATTTTTCTAAAATCCATTTTTTTCTTCAAAGATCTCTGTCGATATTCTGAGTTCCCAGAATCGTATAGGCATGAGAAAAAAGAGGTCTGAAATCTTCGTTAGAGAGGCAAAGTGACGCCGGCGTAGAAATTCGGGCATTGTTTTATTACAGCCTTGGGGGTAGGCGGTGGTATACCATGGCGTATGGTGGAATTGGCGTAGCAGTTTCCCCAACTAAGCGGAAGATATTGCGTGGGATTATACGGTGGTATTAGAGAAACCGGGTCAACGTGTCGAGAAAATTTATTTATCAAAGCGTACACCTTACATACCTATACTAGTATAGAAGTTAGCGGTGTAAGAAATACTTAGGAGTAAATGAAACCTGCAGCTGAAGACAAGGTAACTTCCACATTATGTCGACACCCGATACGAATAACAGTACATTTCAAATTCCGGGTGAAAAAGAGCACGTTTCAAATTCCGGGTGGTAAAGAGCACATTTCAGATTTCGAGTGAAAAAGAGCATGTTTCAGATTCCGGATGGAAAAGAACACGTTTCAGATTGAGAATGAAAAATAGCACGTTTCAGATTCACTCGAAAACTAGCACAATTCAGGTTGAACCGAATATTACTTATTAGCAAGTGTGAGGGAGGTTTATTATAAGATTGAATCAATCATTCAATGATAAAATTGAATCGAGTTTTTGTGCATAATTGTGCATTTCCAATTTCATAATAAACCTACCCGACACTTACTAATGAGTAATATTCGCTTCGCCTGAATTGTGCTAGTTTTCGAGTGAATCTGAAACGTGCTATTTTTCATTCTTAATCTGAAACGTGTTCTTTTCCATCCGGAATCTGAAACATGCTCTTTTTCACCCGGAATCTGAAATGTGCTCTTTTCCACCCGGAATTTGAAACGTGCTCTTTTTCACCCGGAATCTGAAATGTGCTGTTATTCGTATCGGGCGTCGATGTATACGTACGTATCGTTCTGATATGGCGGTTATAGGTGGTATCGCCTATACACCGAGATAGTATAACAGCTCTTAGGTATATACTGAAAAGTTTAATTAACGCTGTAACGATCGTTGCTCGTGGGACTTGTTTCTTCAGGGCAATAAAATTGGAGGAAAATTAACGAGCTTAGGCCTTGACGCTTAATCGTATTAATTTTTAATCTAACTTTCCTGCTGCAGGATGGAGGAGCCTAACAAATACATTCAACCTCCAGACTCCACCGTCTCACCTTATAACAATGAGTTATATACCTGCCTACTTTCACCTCTCGTAAATTATCAAAGCTATTGTTATAGGTACCTGCCTTGTTAACCTCACCTCGAATAAATGTATACATATATATAATATATATAGGGGAAAGTGGGGCAGAATGGCCGGATGGGGCTAAATGGCCGCCAAAAAAAAAATTGACCCACTGGCATTTTCGCATCAAGGGGAATCATATGAGACGCCATGCAACGCGATTCTGCTGAAAGTGCTCAAAAATTTTCAGGGTGGGGCTAAACGGCCACCCTAATAAAAGTAGCGAAATTGTATTTTCCCGTCGAAGTGAGTGAAAATCGGTCAATTTCATATGATATTTAATCACACCAATTGGAATTTATTTGTTCCGAATAAATTTTTAATTGCGACTATTGAAAAAAACATTTCGTTAATTCAATTATATTTTTTTCTCAGTGTAGGGTGAGCGACGTTGCCCCACCCTTTCAGTTTTGCATCGTTTTCAGTGGAACCACGCTGCATATAGTTTTATCTCACTCACTTCGACGTGAAAATGCAATTTCGCTACTTTTATTAGGGTGGCCGTTCAGCCCCACCCTAAAATTTTTTGAGCACTTTTAGCGGAATCGCGTTGCAAGGGGTCTCATACGATCCCCCTTGATGCGAAAATGCAAGTAAGTCAATTTTTTTTTTGGCGGCCATTTAGCCCCATCCGGCCATTCTGCCCCACCTTCCCCTATGTGGAAAATTCTAGGTCAATTCAGCCACTGGAATATAAAAAGAAAACAGAAATTAGAACAAATCGGATTTTGCGATACGAAGAAATTTACGAGATTTCACATTTTTTCACTAATTTTTTTCAACGAAATATTAAACTTTTTTCATTTTTCATTCAAACAGTGATATCTGGGAGAACGTCTAATCGTATCGACGATTTTATCAAACGAGAATTTGCAGACCAACGAGTTCAGAGAGAAGGAATAATAAAAATGAATAAAAGAAGAAGAAGAAAAAAAAAAAAATTGAATTTGAGTGATTTTTGAAACGTAACTTTTGGTCGTCATTCAGATTTAGGTAGGAGGAAGTAAAAGAAGAACAAGAAGAAGTATGAGAGAAGTGAAACTTTCTGTGGAGGTAGGTAAGCACGCTTTTCTTGCCAGCTTCTCAATCTTTACAGACTCTTGACCTGAAGGGGTTTGTTAAAGTTGTTCGTCGATAAAGCACAAAGGCAAAACCTTGGCGTGATCCTCTCATACGACGCGCTGACACGCAACTTGCCCGGTTAATACGTAAAGAGAGTTTTTTTTTTTCTTTTTATTTTCTTTTATTTTATTTTTTTTATCGTATCACGATAGGAAAAATTGATGTTTTATAATAATGAAAAGAGAAATGTTACGGTCGTATAGATATTATGAAACCTGTCGTTTATTTTAGACTTACGAAGTCCGTAACAGCAATAAGAAAAAAAAAAAAAAAAGGAAGAAATTTACTCTCAAACGTATCGTGATTGAAATGACGCGATTCCCATTGTGACAAAGCGAAAGTCGTAACAGCTCGGTTCAAAAAATTCAGAATTCTTCATCCTGTTTTTCCCGCCGAAATAATTTAGAGAAAAAAAAAAAGAAATAGAGAGAGAGAGAGAGAATGAGAGAGAGTGAGAGAGAAGAAGAGAAAAAAAATGAGAAAAGTTGGCTCGGATGGTCATATTCATCCGGGAAAAGTCTCGCGGCTTTTCCGCTCCGTAAAGCCAAAGTTAAACCGCTACAACCATCTCTGGTTTCTGGGCTTTTCCCATTCAGGGTAAAAATCTACCCGTTGTTTGCCCGGCGAAGAAGCACAAGGTAATTTTTTCCCTTTTTTTTCTGTTTTTTTTTTTTTTCTTTTTCCTTTCCTACTTTCTTTCTACTTCTTATTATTTTTACGCTTTATGTACTTTTTTTGTTTTCTTCAACGGAAAAATAAGAAAATGTAGAAAAAAAAAAGAAAACTACACAAGTATTACAAGATGTGTGATAAAATAAATGAAGAAAACAAGTAAGACGAGAAAATATAAATACACAAAAATAAAGGGTAGGCGTAATGTTGCGCTTTAAAAAATATATATATGTATATATTTGCGTGTATAACATGCGATACCTATATATATATATATAAAAAGCAATGAATCCAGATATGCAAGAAAACTACTTAGAATAGTCTCATTTAACCTGATTGTTAGCTCTTCGTATTTCGCGAAATTGCCAAGCTGAGGAAATGAGACAAGATCAACTTCTCAAACAGCAAGTTGAGTTGATGCTATTTGCATATTAGATTTTTTTTTTCTTTTTTGTTGTTTCTCTTTCTCTCTCTCTCTCTCTGTTGCCCCTGTGATCTAATTCGAATGATTATTTCCAAGAATTCTCATGAGTCGTACTATAAGAAAATAAAATTTTATTTCTGTGTGTTTTCATATAGTACCTACATGCGAAACAACATTTTTTTTTTTTTTTTCTAGTACAAAATTCTGAATTGAAACTGGCCGTACGATCTGAGGAATGGAATTGAACCTCATTCAGCCAATACTATTTCTTTGGTAAGCATTCGAACCGGTCGATCTTTTTCCTATTTTTATTCTTCGTATTCATTTTTTTTTTTTTTTTTTTCTCCCTCTTCTTTGTTGCCGGGTAACTTTAGCTGCAAAGTTCTGTCAACGAAACTGGCGATAAGACGAGAAGGACGAGAACGAGGACGAGGACGAGGACGACGATCACAATTCCATCTGAACGAATAAACGAGAAGGAGTATAGGAACGTCTAATGTCAAAGGTCGATTTCTGTCTCAGCCTTCGAAGGTATCGAGGACCTCGACATGCTTTGAACAGTGAATTGAT
Source organism: Tenthredo mesomela (assembly GCA_943736025.1). Classification (NCBI taxonomy): domain Eukaryota; kingdom Metazoa; phylum Arthropoda; class Insecta; order Hymenoptera; family Tenthredinidae; genus Tenthredo; species Tenthredo mesomela. The sequence continues at coordinate 3,257,422 of OX031017.1, forward strand.
GGGTCAACCCCGCGGGTCGCGATCGAATAGAATAAAAGTCGATCAACGTTTTGACATTTTTGCTAAAGGCGACAGCACTTACCCGATGAAGTTTACCCGCCAGCTCTACCTCGACAGACACGTTTGGGATGGACGGAATTTCGTCGAGGAATCTAGAGCCTGAGGCTTTCATCTTTTTCTTTCTTTCATTCCTATTCTCATTCTTTTATTTGATTATTTTATTTCTCTTCCTTTTCCACTTTCTCCTTTTCTAGGTGTATATATACCTACTATAAGTATAGGTGTACTAAATGTGTGTAGGTATATGTATCTGTCAGCGTGTGTCAGGATTCTGACCTTTTCTAATGTAATCGCATCGGTCGCCTCAAAGATAAAACTGGGGTTGACGTATAAGTCACTTTGTCGATACTTTCTGCAGCTCTCTGCGCGATCCCCTCGAAGTATAACGAGTTTACAAGCAATCTTTCAAAACGTCTTCCGTATACAAACTTCGAATCATCTGACGGAGGAAAAGAGACAGAGAGAGAGAGAAAGAGACGTAAAGAGAGACAAAAGACAAAAAAATAGCCTTACTCGAAGAGATCATCCGGCACAAATCCCATCCACGCTTTACTTACATACCTCTATCTACTTTGCGTAGATGGCGCTAGATTGCGAAGCTCTGTCATGGTGGCGGTTACATAACCAACGCGATGTTAGTGTATGTAATCGCCGCCATGACAGAGCCTTGCAATCTAGCGCCATCTACGCACAGTTTGATCGGTGGGGATCCTAATTGCCGTTTAATAAAAACATCGAGGCTTGACATCTGACGGCTTATGGTCAAGGCGCAAGCGTAAAAAATAAGCGGCAAGATCTTCGCATCTAGGTATATCGCGCTTTCACGAAAATGCACGGTATATCTACTGAGAAACGTACTGCATCCGAACTTCACGTATAACTTGGAGCTAAAGCTTTTCCCATATCTATATATTCACAGGCAGAAGACGCGACGCGGACGTCACGTGCGTCTGAGGATCCCCGCGGGTATTCTGAAAGTTCGATATTATTGGCATAACAACAGGTAAGCCCCTCGTCCACGTATCTTCAAACGCGGGGCGTCCTTCTTTGATCGTTTTTCCCTTCCGGGCGATCCTCGTCGCTCTTCCTTTTCCTCTTCCTTTTCCTCTTTCTTTCCGTTTTCTAGCCTTCGATTCGTTGGACGCTACCTCACCCCTACGATCGAGCAACGAATCCTTGGAGGATCCAACTGACCACGTAACGCTCTAACCCGGAGGAAAAGTCCTCGTCAGCATCCCTTTGACCGCATTTTTCTCTTTACTTTTACTTTACCTTTATTTTTTCTTCTTCTCTTCTCTTCGTTTTTAGTCACTCGTTTATAACCTCGCCGTATATGTATAGTAGGGTGGTTCAAAAAACACCTAATTTGTCAGATGTTGCTGCTCATTCGTGAATATGTTGTTTGTGATTTTGAAAAATTATTCCATTTTTTTGAGCTCTATGTAGGACAATATTTACTACTGCCTCAGTGAAGTTGAAATTTTGAAATTTTGCCATTTTTGGCAATTTCAAACTTCTCAGATCAAAGTCCTCATCTGGCTACCTCTAGGTTCTCATTCAATGACGATGTTGGTTCAAGATGAGACTCGTACGATAATATTTAGTACTGCCTCAGAGACATTGGAGTTTTTTTCACTATTTAGGGGTTTTCTTAGTGATTGGATCGTCAGGTGTTGCTCATGAGACAGTCTTTTCTTACCATTTTAAGGAAAAAGTACCCGAAGTTTGCAGTCTGTGGGACCATTTTTACTACTGCCTCATGTTGCTAATTTTACTTGAAGGAAAGTTGCCCTCAATGAGGCAGTAGTAAAAATGGTCCCGCAGACTGCAAACTGCTTGGACTTCTTCCTTATATTGGTGAGATGAAACTGTCTCATGAACAGCACCTTGCGATCGAATCTCCGAAAAAACGCAAAATATTGAAAAAACTCCAATGTCTCCGAGGCAGTACTAAATATTATCGTGCGAGTCTCATCTTGAACCAACATGCTCATTGAATGGGAATCTCGAGGTAGCCTGATGAGGAATTTGATCTGAGAGCTTTGAAATTGCCAAGAATGGCAAAATTTCGAAATTGCAACTTCACTGAGGCAGTAGTAAATATTGTCCTATAGAGCTAAAAAAAATGGAATAATTTAAAAAAATCACAAACAACATATTCACGGATGAGCAGCAACATCTGAGAAATTAGGTTTTTTTTTAACCACCCTAATGTATAGCAATGTTGTTTCTCTCCAAAATTTATACCAACACGTTATTATTATTATTTTTTTTTTTTGTTTTCTTTTTTTAAGGTTTTTCAAATTTTTGAAAATCTTCTGAAACCATTCGTCGCGCAACAAGGCGAGTAGCGGATTGCGAAAACCTATGACCCTGCGGGTTAACTTAACCCCAGGTTGGGAGATTTATCAGTGAAAAAAAGGATAGGGCGAAGAAAAGAGAACCTGCCCGGGAGATTGAGAACTAAACCCTAAGTGATACTTCACGAAGCGCGGTGTGCTTCTGTAAGTAATTTGTGTGGGAGCCACCAAGTGTCTTTTCCTTCTGCTCGGTATTCCCTGCATCTCTGGATCCCCAATTCGCCACAACTTATACCAGCTACTCTCTCGCTCTCTATCCAAGGAGATAACTTACAGGAGCCATTAAATGCCGGAACCAGGTTTAAACCTTAACACCTAAAAATCTTCCCACTGGCTGAAAGTGAAGCTTTTCATTGCCCACAGCGCAAATAAGTAAAAACTTTGCTATTTCCTCGTATCCTCGACAAAGTCAGTCACCACATATTATGTACCTTGGTTCTTATTTTTAGTCTTCTATTTTCAGCCACGAAAAATCGTGGAAAATTTTAGTCTCCAAATCGATTTAAAATCGTCACCAATCGCTACAGAGAAGAAAACAATTTTTCATACCCTTTCTGTTTTCTCTATGCATATTTTCTACTTTACATGCACATATATATTTCATTCTCGCCTGGGTTAGACACCCTTTTCACTCGGCGAGGGTCAAGGGTCGTATATGGTGCTTGGAAAATGTCCAAAACTTAGATGTGGCATTTTACGGCACGTCGCACAGTGGTTCCAAATCCCGAATTGCTGGCCAAAAACCGAAAAATGAAGTTTCTATTCAAGGAATTTTACCTGTGGGGTCAGGTAGAGGGGTATTTCGGGGAACCCTTCCAAGGGTCGCACAGTGGTTCCAAATCCCGAATTGCTGGCCAAAAACCGAAAAATGAAGTTTCTATTCAAGGAATTTTACCTGTGGGGTCAGGTAGAGGGGTATTTCGGGGAACCCTTCCAAGGGTCGGTAGGTTGCAGGTGTTGCATTTAGCCGTTGGGATTTCATTCGTAACGGAGCGCTCGAGCAGGTATAGTCGGTCGTGCGCTACGCTAGAAAAATATCGTTGTGTTCAAAGTGATATATCTTCAAGTAGAATTGAGTTATTTTAATTCTGCAAAATGGAGTCTCTTCCTGGATGTAAGTACACTTATTATATCATTGCGATTTCTTATATTAATCATACACCGAGCGACAAAAATTGTGAACATCTACCGTAAATTCTCGTGCTCGCTGCGGAAAAAAGTTATGTTCATATTGAGTAAAAGTTAATAATTCTAAATAATTCTAATACTGGTTAAGTGCCACGTTATTGTATACACTCTTGAGTAATACCTCACCAAAAAATTAGGTGCACCAAGTTGCCCCTCTGGTAATAGTGAATTTTTTAATAAATGGACGCGGGAATTCAGGCACGGCGCGTGCTGGCGCGGCATGTATACTATACTGCACGGAGAAAAATTTCTCGTAGAAACTACCATACAATTATTGCAGTTTGAAGACAGAACGGAGGTATAGACAGACCTACCATATTTTTCTGGTAGTTCATTCAATAAAATCTTGTCCGAGTCACAATAATATCACGGCTGTGACAACATTTTATTGGTCGAACTACCAGAAAAATATGGTAGGTTTGTCTATACCTCCGTTCTGTCTTCAAACTGCAATAATTGTATGGTAGTTTCTACGAGAAATTTTTCTCCGTGTGTGCGAAGTGCACCACAGTAGGGTGCGAATTTAAGTGATTTGTTTCTCATAAATATAATTATTATTGTACCGGATTCGACTATCATTTTCATTAACAAATCATTACTGATTCTTAAAAATGTTCTATTATTGTCTAACTTTTTAATTGATTTTCCAGGCTCTCGTGATAGCAGTGAGGCGGTCAATTTCACGCGAAAGGAGTTGTTTGATTTATTCGCTGATCATTTGAATGATAATGCGAATGACGTGTACGAAATCTTGGAGGTCGAATTGTCTAAAAAATTCCATTGCTCATACACATTATCTGCGGATGAAAAACAAACAATTCGCAAGTTATTATATGATATGAAAGACAAATGGAAAATAGCTAGAAGAATGAAGGCGAGGTTTATGGACAAAAATACGGATTGGCTAAGCAGAATCGTCACCTTTGGAAACAATACGGAAATTTCGAAGGAGAACAAAGATTCAGATGCAGTTCGTGGGCCTGGTCGACATTCGCTGAGCTTCGAGGACTCCAGTGAGCGGTCGAAACGGAGAAAAACTGCAGCAATTCGTGAGCAGTCCAGTGCCGAAGAGCTTGCATTTGCCACCCACTTGAGTCTTCGAGCTGCAGGAAAATTGGATGCCGCAAAAGTGGTAAAAGAGGTTGCTCTGGGCAGTCCTACAAAAGCGTCCAAATACAAGGAAGCCTTACGCACTGTTACGGACATGACGACCAATCGTTATTCCGCTGATGCTGCGTTATCTCTTATAATTGAATACCGCATGTCTAAACATGTATATCAGGGAATACGGTCTGGAGCACTGGAACTAAATTCGAAGATATACCCACCGTACAAATCTGTGTTGGAGGCGAAGAAAAAATGTTATCCACCCAAAGATGACATCACGATTACTGAGAGTAAAGCTGCGGTCAAACTTCAAGCACTGTTAGACCATACAGCGAGTCGCATTTTAGCAGTGCAAAGTGAAGTTTTGCATCTCCTCCCATCCAGCGAAATTTATAAATTGAATTTTGTCTGCAAATGGGGATGCGACGGAACATCTGGGCAAAGTACATTCAAACAAAAATTTGATAATGACGACGGAGATAAAACAGACGCAACTATTTTCTTCACTTCCCTCGTGCCACTGCAGCTCGTGTTTGTTGACGGGGGTGATAACGAAGGAATAATCGTGTGGAAAAATCCACGACCCTCCTCCCCTCGATTCTGTAGGCCAATAAAAATCGAGTTTTTGAAAGAGACTGCAGAAGGCACCCGAAATGAAGTTCAAAACATCAAGGAACAAGAAGAGCAGCTTCAACCTTTTCATACGATTGTGAACGGAAAAGAAGTCACTGTATCCTACAAATTGGCCTTAACAATGGTTGATGGAAAAGTCTGCAATTCACTAACATCTACTGCATCAAGTCAACGATGTTATCTTTGCGGTGCTACATCCAAAGAATTCAACGACATCGACAACATTTTGAAGAGGAAAATAAATGAAGATCATTTACAATATGGGATATCATCACTGCACGCGTGGATTCGTTTTTTCGAGTGCCTTATACATATTTCATACAGATTAGAAATTAAAAAATGGCAGGCCGATAAGAAAAGCATCGAAAGTCGGAAAAAGACCATCCAAAAAGGTTTCCGTGAACGATTGGGACTTTTGATTGATCAACCAAAACAAGGATATGGCAGCACGAATGACGGTAATACTGCTCGTCGTTTCTTCCAAAATTCCGATGTTTCCGCATCTCTAACGGGAATAGATGAGGATCTAATCAAGAGATTCCACGTGATCTTGCAAATAATATCGTGCGGGTTTGAAATAAATGTTGATGAATTTGAAAAATACGCTGTAGAAACAGCCCGTAGATACGTGCTACTATATCCTTGGTATTACATGCCGACTACTGTGCACAAACTTTTAATTCACGGCGCAAAAATAATAGGGGTTTCCATGTTGCCGATAGGACAGATGTCCGAGGAAGCCCAGGAATCTTGCAATAAATATATAAAATCATTTAGACTAGACTTTGCTAGAAAATTTAGTAGGAAACAAAATATGGAGGATGTTTTTGCGCGGCTTTTGATTTCATCTGACCCTGTTATCTCAAGTTTGCGTAAACTACCAGCTAAGTCAAGCAAATCATTATCGCGTGAAGCCATGGCTTTGTTGGAATCGCCAACTGCAAACAAACCAAGAGTAGTTGCAATGTCTGACTGCAACGACTCTAGCGACAATAACGATAGCGATTCGGATAGCAATTGGAGCCTTTAAGCTTTACATAATTTTATTATATGAATGTAATATTTAATGTAATTTCTTAATAAATAAGTATTTGTATTCAAATTCGTATTTACATTTACATACTTTCCCAATGTACTATATTCTACACATGTACGTAAAAATAAATTATTTCTATTCAAAACCCCCTGGTAGCAAATTCCTTAAAGATTGAGTCAAGTTTGAATGAAATTATCCGTCATTTTTGGGCCATCATTTTGTTTTTTGAAAATTTGACTTCAGATTCGTGTTCAGCGACCTCAAAAACCCCCCGGTATCAAATTCCATAAGGATTGATTCAAGTTTCAATAAAATTATCCGCCATTTTTGGGCCGCCATTTTGTTTTTTGGAAATTTGACTTCAGATTCGTGTTCAGCGACCTCAAAAACCCCCCGGTATCAAATTCCATAAGGATTGATTCAAGTTTCAATAAAATTATCCGCCATTTTTGGGCCGCCATTTTGTTTTTTGGAAATTTGACTTCGGATTCGTGTTCAGCGACCTCAAAAACCCCCCGGTATCAAATTCCATAAGGATTGATTCAAGTTTCAATAAAATTATCCGCCATTTTTGGGCCGCCATTTTGTTTTTTGGAAATTTGACTTCAGATTCGTGTTCGGCGACCTCAAAAACCCCCCGGTACCGATTTCCATAAGGATTGATTCAAGTTTCAATAAAATTATCCGCCATTTTTGGGCCGCCATTTTGTTTTTTGAAAATTTGACTTCAGATTCGGGTTCAGCGACCTCAAAAACCCCCGAGTAATAAATCTGATAGCGATTCGATAATACCTTCCATTTTTGGCCAGCGATTCGGGATTTGGAACCACTGTGCGTCGTGGTCCTTTGACTCGGCCCAAGTTAGGCCTTCAGTGTTTTCTTCCGATTCTCGCTTATATGGCCAAAAATAAGTTCTTTCTTTCTTTCTCAGAATTTTGCTGACTGATCATTTCTGTCGTTAATTCTTACCCTCAAAAAATGTGCTTTGGTAAAAATCTGTGCAACGAAACCCACTTTTTTATGCTTCAAATTTTCCAAGAAGTTTCTCAAGCCAGTATGAATTAAAATAGGGGTAATATAAAGGGTCCTGTACCTACATACCTATATACCTGCCCACCTTATAACTTCCTGCTTCGCAGGACGCAGATGTTTTCTCGTGATCACGACCATAAAAAGTCTCGGTCGTACTTGCAAGCGATAAAGTGTAACTGGAAATTGAGCCGTGCACCAGGGCAAGGCTATTATTTTAACTGCAGTTCATTTCGGAATAGTGCTACCTATGATATAATAGCGATTCGATATTTTCTCATAATTTTCTCATCTTCTTATTACGACTGTTATTTTATCGAAATAAGTAATAATGCGTATCTAGATATTTCCTCCTATTAGTGAAATTGGAATGACCCATTTATTTCCCCAATAATCGATTCTACAATAGGAAAACTGTAATAGAAAAAAAATAAAATAAAATAAGACGAAGAAGTAGGAGAAAAAGCGTGCTTTTAGTGTAACGCGTTCAATTCCCTCGAGGTCGGAGCTTATAAATATATATTTACATCGATTTACGGTAATACACGTGTTTCTCTACAGAAGTAAACCGAAATTCTTTCACTGTTTGTCATTTTCGTCCTAAGCTAACAACGCGGGCGTCCTATCCTTTATCCCGATACTACAGTCCTTTTCTCATAGAAATTTACCACTTCTCGCGTTATCCTGGATCCCAATTTCCCTAAAACTTCAATTTTCGTATACATAGCTTAAGGGGACCAGTACAGCGACTTTTCGAGAAATTATCTTAGTCCGAAATCAATTTATTTCATAACCAAAGCTTATTTCACATCAAAATATTTTTCTTTTTCAAAATCATGTGTCGTAAGGATTTCAGAGCACCGTTGGACCGATTCAGGTCATCTTGGATTCATTTTCTTCAGAAAACAAATCCTCATCATGTGAATGTAGGACTTTTGAAAATTTTTCGTTTTGGCCAAGTTATTTAAGAAATGAGTGATAATAATTTTTGCAAATTTGGTAAATTGATCATAACTTGTGACATAATTTTTTATTTTAAAATTCCTACATTCACATGATGAGGATTTGTTTTCTGAAGAAAATGAATCCAAGATGACCTGAATCGGTCCAACGGTGCTCTGAAATCCTTACGACACATGATTTTGAAAAAGAAAAATATTTTGATGTGAAATGAACTTTGAAATAAATTAATTTCAGACTATGATAATTTCTCGAAGAGTCGCTGTACTGGTCCCCTTAATGAAATCGTTCATGTTTTCATTTTACCTGCTATTCACAAAATTTTATCATCAAACTTGGACCAATTTTCTAATTACTCATAGATTTTGTGATAAGGTTCTCCAAGGAATTGAAAAAATCATCTTATTTTAGATTTTTCCCGTTTTCGTCGTGCAACTTTTTGCTCTCTATAAACAATTACTGTCGCAAATCTAAGGGCTGATGATGACATTGCCTGTCCTCTATTATCAAGGTATTCAATTCTCGAGACAAAAGTTTACGGGGTGTAGGTGTGGATCGCGGCTCCGCAGACCATGGCGAGTCAAATATAGTCGCGACTATAAGGATCTTGAATATCTTTGTACATGTATGTGTGTAACAAACCGTTGATAGAGGTACTAGACGTCCTTGAGACGTACTCATTCACACCCTCGTCAAGAGCACCGAGTTGCTTCGCCCTTTCTAACCCTTCGAAGTCTCGGGGTGAGCCATGAATTCACATGTCTGTGAAAAAAAAAAAAATATGATGATTTTTTAATTTCTATTTTCAACTTTATGGGAATTTTTATACCAAAAGTTTAATGAACTCGACTCATATTTTTGGAATTTAGAGACAAGAGGACAGTGCGCTCTTCATTCGGGGATTCATAAGTCGCGAGTACTTTAGATATTGGTACCTTTACTAGCTGCGAGAATATTCAGACCACCATTATGGTAATTAAATTTACGTTATCTCTGTGTTATAACTTGGTGAGAAATTTTCGCTGACATACCTTACTGTAATTATTATTCCCTGTTAGTTTATATCGATCTGTATGTATGTCTACGGTGCGATTCCACAATCACCGCATCACTGCAGGTACATTTTATATGCGATTTTATATACAGTGGTATACGATTTTCCTATTCCGATACATCTGATTCGTCTCTCTCGCTGCAATTCTATGCAAAAAAAAAAGGATGCCCTCGTAAATTATTGAGAAAAAAGTGGCTCCCCTGCTTCCGGGATTTTAGTTTTGTTCATTATTAATTGCCACTTTCCAATTCCAATATAGTATGCGGATAAAAATATACTCGATGAAAATCCCACCTTAATTCCCTCTGGGATTCCAGAGATTGGTATTGGTATTCCCCCACCCCCTATCGCACCTCTGGAATATAAAAATATAAAATCTATTCAAATCAGTTAATTACACGCCGTTATTTTTTTTCTTCTTTTCATATAGGTAACCGCAGACGTCATCACGGTTTTAATTAATTTCGTCGTGATAAAAAAATAAAAATAAAAAAATTCAATCCCAGGGCGTATAGACTGAAGTGAATATTTTATTCGAAAATAATGTACTATGCTTTCCGGAAACTTATAACTACCACAACAGTATATTCTTCGTCCTTATAATATTAAATATCATCCTGCAGTCGATAAATTAATTTAATTTTTTCTCATTCGTTCCATCATCGTTTTTTATATTTTATTCAAAGACAAGTAGGTATATATTTTTGAGTCATATCGTATGTAGGTAGTTCAATGTCTTCTTGTGTGAGAGGTTCAGGGTAAAGTTAACTACTTTGGGCTATCCTTCTAATATTAATGAAAGTAGTCCCTGGCGGCTGCAGTGCTGTGGCGTAATCTCCTTAAGATCGGACGTGCCATTAAATATTCAACTTCTAAGGATAATGGCACTCTCGCGGTTTTGTTTCGCTCGAATCCATGGCCACCGTGCGAGCTGAGTTAATGACGTTCTTACATAATAAATTTAGAAATACCTACATATCCACAAACTGAAGCTATACTATACTAGTTGATGATTGAAAAATCCTAAATCTACTACTTCGAAGGACCTACACAACCCTTCGATTAACCCAGATGAAATAGAAATGCTCCAAAAAAATTAAGGCAGAACTACAAAAGCATGGAGATCTTCGAATCCCTGAGAAATTTTTCAGTGGATATTCGAATCTGATTCTAGACGTGGTTCGAAAATTTAATTTAATCCCTGAGTTGTTTCTGGTCCCTTTTGAAAATCGGTTAATTTACAATTTGCGTGAAATCAAGGCGAACGAATTTTGTTATCAAATTATATTTCCGATATTAATTGAATTTATAGACCCTGTTGAATATTATACTCGATTAAACTATAATACTAGTTGAACGGGACTACCTTGAGCTTTCGACCTTTGAGCTTGCGGGTGTATTATATCGCGGCTGATCTACCAAGGGATAACTGTCAGCTAAGACAAGACAAGACAAAACAGGATTTTGCTACCATCTTCCTTCCGGTCCATATCAGTTCTGTTAAAAGCTTAAGAAGCGGGTTTCGCGGTTGAGAATATACCGCGTTCCTGGAATTTCCAAGCTTTTCAAAAGCAGTTTGGTACGCCGCGGTTTCCTGCGGCAAACGGCGCGTGCTAAATTGTAAATTGGATCTACCATTCCGGTGCGAAACACCTACCACGCGTGCCGAGTGTGAAAAATCACCGATCAGTTCGGCATAGCAGGAAAGGAGAAAAAAGAAAAAAAATTCAAGAATTCTTTCGCCAAACCCGTTTCAAATATCTATTATACCCTACACAACAGCTTTTTTTCACCCTTAGAAACTTTTCGAATTATCTCAACATCTTTGGTCAGCATCTTATCACCCAACACCTGCCTAGACGATTTTAGTTTAGTTAAACATGCTTCAGAAAGCTTTTTCACCATTCAAGCTCGGTTTTTTGTCGTTTGGCACACTATAGAGCTTTTTTGAACATTTTATGGCAGTTTTTGCATATTTCCGTCCATCACAGAGCCCTTCGGCCATTTGAGCTTGCGGCTTTTTTTGTATTTTGGTTCACTGAGGAACTTTTTGAAGTTCAACTTTGAAATATTTCAGTCTTCAACAGAAAAAAAAGCCTTTTTGGTCTATCCTAGAACTTTTGGCCATTTGAGCTCTCTTTAAAAATGTTTTCGCTCATCAGAAAGCTTTTTTGTTGTGGTTTAGAATATTTCATGATCATTAATTGACCTCGATTATTGAATACTTTGACTTTGAGTGGAATTTCGTTTTGCCATTATTGAATAATTGGCCTGCGGAACAAGCATCCTTCATTCGAAAAGACTGCAGAGAAAATGGCACAACTGCCATTGACGTACCTCTGAAGGTATGCAAACTCTTCCTTAATTATCAACCTATCAAATATCACCATTTAGGGTCTCATTATACCTCGGCTCCGATTACAACGTTACAAGGTTAATGAAGGGTTTCGGCTGCCTTAGATCCTGGGATTTCCATCTCACCAGCATCAGGAAGGGCGCGAGGAGAATGAGCACTAACCTGGTTCAAGAGCTTGCTCTCAAAGCTCAAACGATAAACCCCTGAATATTTCTTGAAAAGTCAACTAAATGCATTCTAGGTAATCGAATGATGGTTTCCATGGAGCTAAAGAGGGATGGTTGGGGGTTTTCTATTCGTTTGTAGATAGGTAGACACAACTTTGAGCCCCTCAATTTATACTCACGTATAAGTATCAGGCTCGGATCTATTTTTCAGCCCATCTCTAAGATGGGGTCGTACGTTTGAGCCACTGGCGATAAAATTTAAAATATACTGCACCACCTTCGCGGCTGCGAAGTGGCTTTAAATTTCCCTTATAGCTCCCTCCTAGATATTTCAAGTTATAGACTCGCTTTTCCGATATCATGTAGCCGACCGTTTTTAACTTTCCTGACACTTTTAATACCCCAAACCCGTATCTGGACAGGGTGCTGTATCACTACTTGCCATATCGAAAAGTCTGGCCTGGTGTAATGAAGCTTCAAAAAATCTGTGCGGAAATTAAAACAAATACTTACCCACGTGCTTTTCAAAGAAATTTCAACCTCAATTTTTTATTTCCTTCTTTCTTTCTTTCTTTCTTTCCTTCTTTCTTTCTTTCTTTCTTCCTCATGTGACACACTTTTCAAAGTCACTTCAAAATTATTCAGTTCGAAATGGTATAGGAAATATTTTTCGAATATCGTCAGAGTGATGTGAGATTTGAATAAAAAAAAAAAAAAAAAAGAGGGGGGACATCGTCTCGGCCGTCACGTTCTCCAGGTTATAGAATTTTCTTCTTCTTTTTTTTGCGTCAAACTTTCGCTTAAGGTGAGACCCCGAAGGGTCTCTGTAACTTTGGAAAGTCAATCACTTCACTTAGGAATCCCTTCGAGAGCCTGTGGTGATTTTGAAACCACAAAACGTACTTTCCACTTTTTCCACCTCTTCCACCTTTTCTTTTTTTTTTTTTTTTTTTTTTTGCTTCTTCCTTTTTAGTTATTTTATTTCATTTCATTTAGTTTCTTTTTTTTCCCTAAACTCATGGAACTTTCGACCGATCGGGATAACCTTATAAGTTTAATAAACTTTGTGCAATGCCAGCAGCCTTTCACACCAAGTTTCAGTCGCAGAATATCACCCTCTGCAGCTACATGACCCAGGAAATATTATCGCTTTTATACTGTGGTCTGAGACTTTAGCTATCGGTTAAAATGTCTTCAAACCATACACCAGCCAGAAACACTCGCCTCATATAATTCCAAAAACATTTTATACCGCGTTTTATTCAATTCCCAAAAATAAGAAGAAAAAAAATCATCATATCAGAAAATGAACTCCTTTATAAAAAAGAAAAAGCGCTCTTCTTGTCACTCAGATCTCTAGGATCCGTCCAAAAATTGACCTATTCAAGTAGAAGATCAACGCTTGGATAAAAACCACTTTTCAAACTTCGTTTTGCATGTGAAAGGAGGGTAAAAAAAAAAAAAAAAAATTGTCAATCTATACGAAAGCTTTTCGCCTTTTGAAAAAACAGCTGGACTTATGGTAGATTCTTATTCAATTTCAATTCAAACGATCCCTTAATTTTTTATTTATTTATTTCTATGCCATTTTTTTTTTTTTTTTTTCTTCTTTTCTTTTGAAGAGATTCATCATACTGTATATATATGATATATCCACTCTCGTCCATAGCTAATAAACAGTGAGAGCCTTTCAAGATCTAAATCGGAATCGAAATCGTGGGTGCGAGTTTGGCCTGGCGTGAAATCGAAAGCCCACTTTTCAGCACGGATGGCATTCAGTTCGGATGGTCTAGAGTTCGTGGGTGGGGTGTGTTTGGTCCGGGGGTTCTTCTACCTTACCCACCCCCCCCCCCCCCCCTTCACTTTTTCAACCCTGTGACCAGGGGCGTTGGTACCATCTATCAATTCAGCGGACAAAGCTTTGGCCGAAGTTCGAATTGTGCGACGAATAAAGGCACCACTGAGTATAATAGCCGGTGGTTTGTTCGATCTGCGGAATGTTTGGACGCCTTCACCGTTAGCGACCGCGAAGCTCAAACCTGATTTATTTCACCCTTACCACCGGGTACCAAGAGATCGACTCGATCTCTTCGACCTTTGGCTATACCAAACCCAGATCTAAATCCCCCCCCTCATATATACGTCTACGTGGTTCGCCTATCAAATTTATTTATTCTTATAATTTTACAAATCTTTTCCGATCATTGCGTTTAATTTTCATATTTCTGAAAAGTTTTTTCTTTTTTTGGTGTATTTTTGTATTTTAAAATTTTTTTTTTTTTTTCGTCTTTTGCCTCAGTACTTTCGATGGTATATAATATAATAGAATTTTTTTCTATTTCCCTCACCAAGCACACTAGTCTCTTTCGAGAAATCTTTCCGTGTCGAAAAGTCCCCGAGTCTTTGTGGCTGACTTAGGGTTTCTGGAACTGAAAGGATCACGCTGAAAACCAATTTCTCTTTTCTTCATCCTTCGGAGTAGGCTCTCCTAGGCCGGTATAGATAGTCTTGGTGAGGATCGTGATCTCGGCGTCGATGGGTCACTGATTTATGTGGGCAACGTTATGCTTAGCGCCTTTGTGCGTGCAGGGGAAAAGAATCTTGGAAGACGGTTTTCCTGCCAGGGATGACTGGGAAGATTCACTCGTTCGGAACCTGGCTCGTAGGCACTTTTTTCAAACAAACTCAACGAGCACGTCGAACGGTAGGAGATTTTAACACACTGCAGATTTATCACTCAACGAAACTATATATAGCTATACCTAATATATATAACATATATCACACAACTTTTAGATAACTTAAATATCAAATATTTTACCCACCCATGCAAGTATATATATGTGGTATTCCACGTGAATCGGACCAGTTTTTGGCCTGGGGTCATCGAATTTGACGCCAATGCAGATTCAGATTCCTTGTTACTACATGAGATGCCCCCAACAGTTACAGAGCTTGAAAATAATTGGTTCAATTAATATCGCTGTCATAATTATGCCAAAAATTTAATTACCACATTTTCAACTCCACTTATCTCAGCCATGCATGAACAAAATCATAACTTCCCATAGTGCATTCTACGCGCATAAATGGGCTCCTTCGAAATATGTAGCACTTCAATTATTTTTGGAATTCTTGAACATGTAAAACTTTGAAAATATGCGATTTCTTTGTTCTTCTACCGCAGGGTCACACCAATTGCCCTGAAATTTATGCCGAAATTACTTCGAGGTGGCACTAAGAAGTGATCAAAATTTTAGCCTCCCGTTTTTCTTCTTTTTTTTTTTTAAAAAAAACCGGCGAAGCATGTAAAACTTGGAAAATATGTTTTTTTATTTTTTTTTTACTTGAAGGGTCACATGGATTGCCTTGAAATTTTTACCGAAATTACTTCAAAGTGTCACAAAGAAGTGATAAAATTTCCAGCCTCCCGTTTTTTACTTTTTTTTTTGCCAAAAACCGGCCCGGTTCACGTGGAATACCACATATATAGTTAAAGTGTTGGCTTATGATAAGTAAGTATAAGTTTCAGTTCAGTTCCTCAAGCTCACTGCTGCAACTCGAATTAAGTTTGAAACTCGTAATACGCGCTAATGTTGTTTTACCCTCTCAAAAGATAATCTTCGCAGATCTGAGAAGGGTCAGGTTCATCCTGGCAAAGGAACGTCCTTCTGCTTCCCCCTCCCCCACCCCACCCCACCCAAATAAAAAAAAAAAAAAAAAAAAAAAAAAAACAGAACAGAACAGAATTGAAGGAAGATTCTTTTTCTTCAATTAGTTCGTATAATTCAAGATGAGAAAATTCAACATGCAATTAGGGAGAAAAATTTAAAGCCGGAATTCTTCTTCCTTATACAGTTTTTTCTTTTTCTTTTTCTTTTCTTTTTTTTTTTTTTTTTCCTCTCGGATTTGGATTGTCCTCTGCTGCCTTTGGCCAATCTTATATTCTTTGTACTTTTTATCTTTCTTTGCCACTCGAGGCTGATGAGCTAATCGCGACGGTTACGATCCACATTTTACCTGCAGGATATCAAGGCATCAATCTGCTCGAGTGAATCGAGATTATAATCGGACCAAAATTATGTTTATCGTTCGTGGATATAATAATTGAGATTAACAATGCTCTCACGGTATGGACAGTACGCAAATATTTGTTCAGTTCAGCACGTGTTACGTCCGTGTCCAAGTACCTAGGCACGTACAACGTATGGTTACTGCAGCGGTAACTAGCTTATACACATTGGAAACTAGTGTCCATTATTATATATTAAATTTATGTATGGGATCAGATTTTTAAAGTTTCAAACGTTAAAAATTGTCGATTCGTTGAAACAGATTTCAAATTTTTGAAAACGTTGAAGTTTAGGAAATCAAAATTCCGAAAATTTCGGTCTACTTTTCAGGATGTGAAGACAAAGAATATTCCATTCTGATCGAGACCCTCTCTACGGAGTTTACCCATTATTTATCTAGTTAAGTCGATAACTTCATGATGTCGTAAATGATTGATAGAATTTTGAAACTTTTTTCTTTTTTACATAAAGTAAATCTCAAGACGATTAATTTGACCACTTGTTGGTTTCGATACGATCAATACAGCCCGAGTTATTCAACACTGTGTGTAATACATGCGTGAATTTCAAATTTCGGAATTTTGAACCTGCGGTGTTCTATTCTGAAATGAAAAAATTTTCAATACTAATTTGAGGAGAATTTTGATGAAATTTAAATAAAATCTCATAAATCACGGAAACGGATGAATATTTATACGGTCATTATTAATACCGACACTATACAGACCCATATTGTAGGGGATTATTTGTTTTTTTTTGGGAAAAATATATACTTCACCCCATAGCGTATGATCGCACTCTATTTCTCTCTCACTGGTATATATATATATATGCAGAGAGGCGTCGTCAAACCGCGACGTATGCCATTATTTACAGTCTGTCTGTCCATTTCGCAAGTTCTGCACACATGAAACCGTTATTTCAGCAGAACATAAAGTGAAAACGATTTTTTGAAAGCTTGCAAGCTGCGAGGGACTCGCGATATCAGAACCCAGACAGCACCGAATATTGCCCAATATTGTAGCAACATTGTAGCAACATTGCAATATTGCAGCACCATTGCAGCAATATTGCAATATTGCAATGTAGCAACATTGCAACATTGTAGCAACATTGTAGCAATATTGCAGCAACATTGCAGCAACATTGCAATATTGCAATGTTGCTACAATGTTGCTACAATATTGGGCAATATTCGGTGCTGTCTGGAAATGGCGAAAAATTTCTTTCGAATTGCGCATCGAACTATTTTTTCTTACCCAAAAATTAGAAATATTTTCAGTTTTTGACACGCGTCATCGTTTAGGGCGACATATTAGGCAGTTATGCCGATTTTTTTGAAAAGCCTATATTCCCTGGCAAATTTAGATTGGCGCCGGTAACTGCGGTCGGAACATCCACTTCGACTACTGTCACTGAAAGCAACAACTACCCCCGTACCCTACCAATCCTCCCCCATAGCAACGCCCAACCAATTTGGTCATACAAATAGCGCTATTCACGGTGGTGCGACGATGCGACCGGTTGATATTAAACGCACCATTAAGTGAAATAATGAAGCCAACCTTCGCCACGCTTACTAACCCGAGGATATCTTCCGGCAGGAATATTCTTACCGTATGAATTCGACTTTTACATATTTTTTAATTCGACGCCATTTTTCATGGATTTTAATCATTTCAACGAATCTTGATACGCTTCTGTAGCAGGACTTCGGAATCCAAAAACCGCAGATTCACAAGAAGATGGGAGATCCGTCATGTGAAATTTACGGATGAAGAATCTCTAATCTCCAATCGGCATGACTATTTGATAATTTTCTGATCTGAGATAGAAATCGGGCTTTCTTTTTCTGTCGATTCGATGGATTTTTGGTTTCCGAAAAGTAGGTGAAATAAAACTGATGACCTCACGTATTCTGAGGAGTCTGATGATCGAAGAGACGAAATGAGACTTGAAGGGGATTTGGAAATCTAATGAAAACTGGATCGATATGATTTCCACCGATTCGATTGACCTGGTTTGAAGCAGTTGTAGAAGAAGCGGTGTTTTCGAATTGGAGCAATTAGGTTTAGCCAGAGGTTTTATCTGATTCAAGAGTTTCCGATTAAATCAAGCCTCGTCAGGACTTAACGGTTCGTGGACAACTAGCTTCTGATCGAATAGTACCAACGATTGAATTGACCTCCTTCTTCTTCTTCTTCTTCTTCTTCTTCTTCTTCGTCGTCGTATTCTTTTTCTTCTTCATCTTTTTCTTCCTGCCCGAATATTGACCAAAGTAAATCAAGTTTCGACTTTTTCCCTCGTCCTAACTATGAGAGAAAAAAAGTGAGGCCCCTTCAAATCCTCAGCTTTATCTTAATCGTCAAAGAACCATCGCAATATACTTTGACCGGTATAAAATTCACTGCATCAAATTAAACCCTGCAGGTAATATGTGTTTCCAAAACTTTGGCTTGGGTCTGCGTGCAGTTTCCTATGAAAGTTGCAGTAATGGCCGAAGGTATAACCAAGCACAAAGTACCTAGACAGATGTAGAGCTTTCGAAGTTTGAGTAGACGTAGTAATGCTATCATCATTCGACGCACGTTACTTGTTAACATACGTTGTGGAATTTTCAACCGCATATAAAACTTCTTCAATTAGAGAACTAGCCACTGCTTAAGTGTACTGCAGCAGTTATATAGATATAGCATGATATGTGCTCAACCGGGCACTGCACCGTGAAGAGAAGAGGCGAATTTCTGCAAGTCGGAAAATTCGACGCCCTGAAACACAGCCGTAATAGTACTTATACGTATTTAATTAAACCTCTAAATACGAAAAGTTCTAGATTCCGTAAGCGAATTATATTGCGCTCCCTCATTCACTTTTATATCGAGAGCTTTTGCTCAACCCTTTTGTAGAATAAATTCGCCCTTTTGTTACCCTCCGTTTGTATAAAGCAATGAAAATAGTGGAATTAAGCTCGATGTAACGTGGATTAGTACTTTTCTTCTTCGTTATGGCAACTGGAATTCGATGTCTGTTAGTGTTTGAAAATTCTGGTTGTTGAACAAAGAAAAATGAGAAGAAAAATGAAAAAACAAAAAATCAGATCAGGCGGTAAATTATATTTTTATCTCGGGGAATTTGGCAGCAATTCGAGGATAAAATTCCTTAAAAGTATGCAGAGTAGATACCGGGCAATATTATATGCGGAAAAGGGTCGTTCGAGCTCTGAACCTCTGACCTCTGAAACCTGGAGCTCAGGATGGAATGTGGAGGCTGAGCTTGCCACCGGTGCTGGTAGAATAAAATTGAGAGAAATTTGACGAAGCCAGTGGAACGAATATCCAGCAGATACACGGCTTCTCAGATCCAGCTACTACACACAGCAGGGAAGGAAGGAGGAGAAGAACTAGCCTCTATCGGCTGGGCTGACCTGCACACTGGACCCCAGAGTCCAAAGCCCAGAACCCAGAACCCAGAGGCAAACCCTATCCCATAAAATACATCTCGCGTGCCGCTAGAATCTAAACAGCACATTTGTGCAATGGGATGTGCAACCAGGACGAGACACTCGCCCTGCATCACTTCATGGCTCTTGTCTGCACTCAGAAAATGCGTTCCATTTATGGAATTGCATGAATAAATACGGCTGTGATTTCGTTCCAGACACCACACTCGGATAGATAGAATATTCTGTTCCTTCTGTCGTTTTGATATCTGGGAATCGCATGAAAAAGCCTGCAAAATTCATTATACTCGAAGAATATCACCAGGACATAGAATCTCGGAACTTTTGATCCTCGATAGTTGAGAAACCGAACGTCTATCAGATACACAGATGACCACACGATATTTTTGAGTCAATATTTCAAAATTTGTCAACTCTGATCAAATATTTTTCAATTTTAGACGACGAAAATCAACGCATCAAGATGTCCCGCGATAATCTAATGAAGATTGGTTTTCTGGAAAAAGTTTGGGATTAGGGGACAATCAGAGATTTGAAAATTTGTTTTTTCTTGAAAAGTTTGACCAATATGTTCCGGTTTTAGAACGTAAATTTTTTTTTGGATCTCGTTTCCGAAGACGTGAAGGAATGAATTTCACGATTTCATGAATCCAGCATCGTGAGTTTGCTCGTCGACGATCGTCCGCTCCATATACGTGACCCTAATATACGGAAGTCGCAGGAGAGGAAGCCAATTACTGGAGGTCAGGTTAGTCCGGGGTTTTGAGCACTCGGGGGGGTAAGAATTTGCTTACACTTCGTTGGGCAGAATTCCTCTTTTTTTTTTTTTGTCTTTTTGTATTCATTCTTTCTTCATATTTTATTATTTTTATTCAAATCCTTCTGACTATACTATACGTAAAGATTGTCGTATTTTTCCTTTTATTTATTTATTTATTTTTTTCATTTCTTAATTTTTCCCCCATTCTTTACTTCAGTTTTATAACGAGCCCCTCTACTTTCGTCTTTCCATGAAAAATCCAACTCTCAGTTCTTAAAAATAATGTCGTTTTCCAAGAAGATCGATGAGGTAACCGCGAGAGAAAAAGTGAACATTTTTATTCAGGTATTTTGACGGATTGTCTGATCAATAGTCGATTAATTCATCTAGGCGATAGAAAAATATACGATGTACTTTATTGGTGGTATAATTTTTTTTTTCTTCTTCTTCTTCTTCTTTTCACCACCACGACGCGTCACTGGGGGTGGTTATTTATCTGCGGTGAACAATGACGCCTGCGGAGGGGTTGCTACGAGGGATATATATATACCTACTGCCATAGCGGATAGTGAAAAAAGTTTTGACTTCTAAAAAAATTATTTGTTTACGATGAATTCGGATGAGGTAAAGTGAGGAGGCCTGCGGAGGAGCATCCTCATTCTCATCTTATACCTATTTTTCTCGGTCCACTAAATCAAGGACCTTCGACCACGGCTATGAAATTTTCAGGACACAGCTACCACCACCGCGCGCTAACAAATGGCTTTCGTTTTTATCGGTCTTCCACCCAGATCAAGGACGCTGTTTTGCTAGGGGGTTAAAAGAAACATCGAGAATTCGACATCATGACAAGGATCTCCGTATTTTATCAGCTAAGAGTATATATTAATCTCGTTGAATGATAAGAATCAGGTAAAAATCCGCGTCTTCATGAATCCCCTTCCAGAATTTTCGCATCCATTTACCCTTTTTTTTTTTCATCTCAATCCGTTTGGATTGGGATCACGTAGGTAGTTATAGGAATTATTTGTAGCCCCGAAAAAATTTCTCATCCCTTATCGAATCATGCCTTTGAAGATATGAGCGAGCGTCTTAACCCTTACGAATACGTAGCTGTGAGTCTCCGTGTTGAACAGCTATTTTCGAGGTCCGAAATTACGTAGCGATGTTTCCAAGAAGTTTCGAAATTGATATTATTACCGGGAAAGGAAACTCCGCGGTGGTAATTCAAAGTTACTAGCTCAAGGAACACCGGTAAGCGTCAGGTAAGCCACCCAAGTCTCTGACTGTCATCCCCTAACCAGGCTTTGAACGGGGAGATAATACGTGCTCGATTCACCAGAGCAGTATATATAGTCTCTATACCAGGTAACTAACCGAGGGCGGAAATTTAATTGAAATACACCCCATTTCTATATACCATTTGCCAGATTTAAACTCAAATTCTGACAAAGCTATGCGGCGTGACATATTAGTGATTTCAATAAATTTTTAAGGGATGCTATAACGTCGATCTTCCTATCTGATAAAATGATAAAAATAAATAAAAAGAAAAAAAATTCGATCAATGATGTAAAAAATAAGAAGCACTCAATTCCAAACAATTTTTCATTCGAAGAAACTTGATCAAGAAGCAGGGAAGGTAGCTGCTGTTATAGCCCAGGACCTCCAACCTTCTTGGAACACCTTCCCGCTTCGTCTAGTCTGGGTTGGAATAGTAGGCAAAGTTACGAGGCAGTTAGATGGTCTGGTATATTGCCATAGCATAATGTCATTAATAACACCTTATTAGCCTCAGGCACTTCGGGATAGATGAGACACTGGATGCGAGGACACGATACGGTAGACCTGGTAGACAACTTGGTCCAATAAGTAGCAGAGCAGTGGCTGAGGCGGTGTATATAATGATCATCTCGACGCCCGATACGAATAACAGCACATTTCAGATTCCGTGTGAAAAAGAGCACGTTTCAAATTCCGGGTGGAAAAGAGCACATTGCAGATTCCGGGTGGAAAAGAGCACTTTTCAGATTTCCAGTGAAAAAAGAGCATGTTCCAAATTCCGGATGGAAAAGAACACGTTTCAGATTGAGAATGAAAAATAGCACGTTTCAGATTCACTCGAAAACTAGCACAATTCAGGTTCAACCGAATATTACTTATTAGCAAGTGTCAGGGAGGTTTATTATAAGATTGAATCAATCATTCAATGATAAAATTGAATCGAGTTTTTGTGCATAATTGTGCATTTCCAATTTCATAATAAACCTACCTGACACTTACTAATGAGTAATATTCGCTTCGCCTGAATTGTGCTAGTTTTCGAGTGAATCTGCAACGTGCTATTTTTCATTCTCAATCTGAAACGTGTTCTTTTCCATCTGGAATCTGAAACATGCTGTTTTTCACTCGGAATCTGAAACGTGCTCTTTTCCACCCAGAATCTGAAATCTGCTCTTTTCCACCCGGAATTTGAAACGTGCTCTTTTTCACCCGGAATCTGAAATGTGCTGTTATTCGTATCGGGCGTCGATCTAGTCACTCCTTAGTTTTCACGATTTTTTAAATATTTTCAAAATTTCCCAATTTCGATCGTAATTTTGGGAAAGTTGATAGAGTGATAATCTTTTTACGTGAAACCGTGTCATCACTCTGCGTCTTACAATCCTGTACCGTAATTTTTTTTTTTTTTTTTTTATTTTCTAGATTCAATTTTCAAAAAAAAAAAAAAAAATAGAATACAATATCATGTTTTTTTAGTCATATATGTATGGGGAATTCCACCCCAACCCGACCCACGTCTGACCCTCACCCCTTTCGATTTGGATCATAATTTTTTATATTGTTCCACCTTTTCGAAAAAACACTCTGAATTTTTTTCAGATTTTTTTGAAACCGTCCGTTTTACCTATGATTTTTGAAAATGAACACATCGATAGCCCGAATCGAAAAATCTGAAAAAATTCTCAAAAATGTTGCTTGAGTTATCAAAATTTTTGGGCCTATAGCCAAAGTAGGCAAACGTTTGCTTCTCGTATTATTTAACGTTGTTCTCGGAAGAAACTCCAAATATCATAGAAGCGAACGTCAATGTAATATAGGTTTGTGAATTTTCATTATATTATTTTCTTTTGTCAAAGCGGGGATTCATTCGTCTGGGATATTTCTGTCTCTTTAGAAGTGAAAGATTTCTTCTCGAAGAGGCAATAATATAATACAACATATCGGTTTGGGGAAAAAATATTCCCTTGGTGAAATTCACCAAGTTCAGAGAGCTGTTACTGTGACATGAATAAAAAAGTGAGAAAGAACAAAGTAGGAGAGAGAGAGAGAAAAAAAACGAAAAACCGTTAAAAAAAAAAAACAACAACCATCTTTCCCACCTACGCAGAAAAAGAAATATAAAGTAAAACTGAAATGAAACAAGTTATACGCCAAACGGTGAAAAAACCACATTTCTCTTTCCCAAAAGCCAACCGAACCTCCGAAGATACTTTTGCCCCATTCCAACCCCCTGCACCAAAGCATGAATGGAGTAGAAAAAGTCCAGAGACTTTCATTGTTTCTTCGAGTTTACTGATTAATCATGATTCCTGAATGATACATTTTTGATAAATGGTTGAATTCCATCGGGATCCGTCCGGCATCGGAGGGGTTGATTTTTCTCACTTTTTATTTGTGCTTATAGAAGTGGCTACGGTGATAATGAAGAGGTTGAAAAAGTGTAGTAAAAATTCTTTTTAGCTATGGAAGTTAAATTGGTGAATTTTTTATACGCCTAGATACTAAAGAGAGAGAGAGAAAGAGAGAGAGAGAGAGAGAGAGTTGGGAGCTTGCGAGTATCTCGGAGTGTGAAGGCATTCGGTTTATTTCTTTCTTCCTCGCGTTCATCAGAATCTTGGAATTTTATTATTTATACGCCAATAAGGTAGCTAGCCCGACTGCTTAGGCGGAAAGCGACTCGCTGATGAAAATCCTTACTTTATTCCTCACGCCAGGATGGCAGCAGCAGCACCGAGTAGAGCACCCAGAAAACCAGCAAGCTGAAGTCGTGCCAGTCCTCTTTTAAATAATACCTTCGTGATATAAAGAGAATATTATATCGCCGTAATATCCTGGCACAGTTTTTCACTTCCAACAGGACAGATGGACCCAGAGAAAAACGGGGAGAACCTGGAGCCCAAAATATCATAGGGTGAAGAAATTCCAATTCGAAATAAGCTAGCCACACATCAAATTAATAATTCAAGGGGTTGTTTTCCTCGTTTCTCATCAGGACTTGGCAAAGAATGAAATCGAAAAAATTTTCGCATGACTTGGTGAGTCTTTGCATCTCAGCCAAAACTCAGTCTTATTTTTTTTTTCTCGCAATAGGGTTGATCAAATTTCATCACCGATTAGACAGGTCTTCCGAAAATCGCGTGTTAGGTAATCTCTGCAGAAATGGTTGCGTTGCGTGCACCTGAAACCACAACTGCAGATGAACAGAATCAAATAACAGAACGTGGTTTGTTTGCAAGCCACCCTTTGGCACCCCGGACTATTTCGACCACTGCAGTATTGGGACAGAAGGTCCTGCAATACGGTTATGTGTAAAGGCTATAGAGTATCCAGTAATCAGTGTCTATGTGACAACTCGAGTACCACCGCAATAAATATGCATGTGTGTGTGCGAAAGCTGCAACATGGTAGAATTTTTTACTCCTGCAAGCTCCGTGTTTAAAATACACTTTTCCGCACTCCCCATCCCGAATTTTTCCCACTCCCCGAATGAGTTCTAACAACGATGTGTCCCCAATTACTTTCTACATGTAAAAAGTAACGTCGTTGACAATATAAAGCAAAAAAGCAGTTTGTTCCAATCCGTAGATTCTCACCCTTAAAAAGTCGCTTCCGAAGAAACGTATATTCTTTCGTTTAATATTATTTTTTATTTTCATTTTCTACAAAACTTGAGACTAAAAGCTCGAGGAATTCCAAAAGTTCAACGCTGCTGAATTTTCATTGAACTACCCTTAACGAATGGAATCGATCCACCGATATTCAAACTATGCAGATAATTAAATAAAAGGCTTCAACCCTCGATTATAAATATATTTTCTCGACAAGGTGAAAGGTTTTCAATAAATCAAATGAGGTTTGAATAGTCAGTGCACCAGTACGGAGACTGATTGACTTAGCGTTATATTATCAAACCGATATGAAGGGCCGAGCGGTGGTTTTCTCCTGCAAAATGAAGTGGGTAAACCAATTATAAAGTGGTAATTTTAATGAGTTACCTTTTCACTTAATTAAGTCTTACCGGTTAATGAGATTGCGGTTTGTTACCCGCGGCTATACACTTCCAAGGATGACGAAAAGTATATATGCATGCAAGTATGTACCACATGCCGTATATTAATCCACTCGTCTTCCTTGTACCTGCGTTTACCCACTAAATACAACGTTTACGCCAACTTCTACCTATCTCTAATGCACGTTCACACACTGGGTGGCAAACGTCAAGAATCCAAGAAACTTATGAAACTATAACTAGGAGAGTATCGCACCTCCGGGTCATGGATCTTGACCAAATTTATAGGGGTATTTCTTTGATCCAAAATATGAAGTATCTGCTGAATAACTCTCCGGAATGGGCCTTCACTCTATATCAATTTACCCAAATGTACAATAGAAATCAGCGTAACCTGGGTTTTGCATAACGCAGCACAAAAATTAGGTATTTCATAGCAATTTGCAAAACCCAGGTTACGCTGATTTCTATTGTACATTTAGGTAAATTGATAGAGTAAAGGCCCATTCCGGAGAGTCATTCAGCAGGTATTTCATATTTTAGCACAAGGAAACACCCCTATAAGTTTGGTCAAGATCCATGACCCGGAGGTGCGACACTCTGATCATCATTTTCATTGGCTTTGGCCAATTTCGACGAATCCTTTATGGTTTCAGGATTCTCCAGGATCAGATGAGAGAAGATCTGCTCGACAAACTCATCGTATTATCTCAGCAACGGCGGGATAAAAAATCCTAAAATTTTTGTAGAATTGATCAGAATTAAGAATTGTCATGTCTTATTCGATTCCAACATCCTCTTCTACCACGGAAAATTTGAATTTCAATTTTTCACATACTTAATCGTAGTTGCGGTGATTCATTGGGTTTTTGAGGTGGAGTGAAGTACTGGGGAATATGGTGTTCTTATTTCTTGTTTAATTTATGAGTTTGTGACCAAAGAATCGGACACCTGGTATATTCGGACAGACTGACGGTTGTATAACTGCGTGGTACCATTTCGTGCTGTGTACAGCTCTATATACGTAGGCATGTTTCGTATGTTCCAGAGACCGCAGAGTCCCGCTGATTGCGAGCGACTTGATGAAGACTGGCGGAATGTGTTCCAATTTGCATATATGCCCTCATTTCGTTGGGGGGCGCGTACCGCAGCAAACCACCCCACCACGCGACGCCATAGCACACTCGCGACGCCGTCGCGTCGGTGAGTGTGAAAATTATTAAATTTCAGAGGAATGTTAGCTCAGGAGATGCACGTAAAATACGAAATATTATGTTAGCTGTGTTGGTAGGTTGGTGGGCGAACAAATATCAGACAGTCGAGCTCGTTTTACAGAATAACTTGCGGAAACCTTACCCTACGCGAATTTAAACTTCACGATTCTTCGGGACTGGTTTGTGTTTTCGAAATTTGTTGAAACAAAGGTTCAAAATTTCGAAAGGTCAAAATCTGGAAGCCCAAGACTCGAAAATTTGAAATTCACACACATTTGTATTCATTCAGTGTTTGATAACTCAGAGTGTATTGATCGTATCGATTCAAATATGAGTAAATATAATACATAAAAAAAAAAAAAAAAAAAAACTGTTGAAACAGGATAAAAATTAGAACATTTACGATTGAGAGTACAAACAAGCACGTCGCGTGACTAAGGAATCAAAGTCGAAGGTATATCCTGCGGAAAGTGACTAAAGAGAAATGTCTAATCTTTGATTCGTCGAAGATCAAAGAAGAGATTATTCAAGGATGAGTATCTACAGATCACAGAAGTATAATATCCTTGTCCATAATTTTAATTGCCATTCTCATAAATTTTTTTTTTGCATACAAAATGGAAGAAAGAAAAGAAAAGAAAAGAAAAGAAAAAAGAAACGAAATGATAAACTGCAGCAAAACGAATTTCTCCCATCAAATTGATAAAAAAAACATATTTGAATTCTATTGGAAATCATATACTACTCATAGCTATTTTTTTTTTTTTTTTTTTTCAATCACATGAAAATATACGGAAATCTGGAATTGCAATCCAGCAATAAAATTGAACGTCTCTGCTATACACTGTGTGCATAAACACGCACATATATTGAGTTAACAAAGTACTACTAGCAAGCAGTTAACTCGCGTTTCAACTGCAGCAGAAACAGCAATAGCATTTGACGTTTTATGATTTCGTTTTCTCTTCTGATATCGTGAGTTACGGTATTCCGTACATGTATGTAGGTCGTAGCTCTATACATCTATATAAGTACCAAGGGGTTAATAAAAGGTTGAAAAATATCAAGTTCATGTCATTATTTAGCCATCAATATCTGCGTGAAAAATCCGAGATAGTTTTTCGCCTCTTTTATAATATAACGAGTTTTTGTGTAGATATATAACGAATAATTGACTGGAGTTTAGCAAAAAAATTTCCAATACCGAGACGAAAGACTGTGTTTCATTCTCGAAGTTCTGTGGTGAGAGAGGGATGCGGATTCAATAATTTATTGCGTATATGTAGTTCGGCGAATTGATGTGCTTTCATTTTTGGACAAACTTTTCAACGTCAAAAGGTTCGATTCGTAGGTTTTTTTGGTTTTATATTGATGAGCTTACGCGGATCGAGATTCGAGCTTTTGAGAATCACGTAGTTTTAGTACTAGTTTTCCGTTTTCCACATCTAGGGAAAGAGAGAGTGAGTGAAACTCGACAGAAAACCCACTTGAGGATTCACTTTGACGATTTTTAAGGTGCATTAAGTGTAGCTTTCCATGAAATACATGATACGCTCTGCAACCTTCTCGAGTCACCTCAGCGTGGCCTGGCCTTTTTTAATTCCTTTGAACGTTTTGAGGTCCTTGGGTTCACTCGAAGCGAAAATACTTCGGTACTAGCATATGAGTCGCTGCAGCTCGCTTAGTTGTGATTCGTAGTAGAAAAAAAAAAAAAAAAAAAAAAAAAAAAAAAAAAAAAAAAATCAAAGTAAACAGGTAAAAATGGAAGAAAATGAAAATCAAAGAAAGTGGCTCACGTCCCACACTATCGTATAAAGAAACTGGGCCAACGGGAATAGATTGGCTTCCGATAAGCGACCGACGTACACGTTACTATGCCAGAGACCAGAGGTGCATACATGCCTGGTTTGCTCGTCCGAAAAGTGGTCAAAGCTCACCGTGTGGCCTGTGCAGAAATTCTACTGTAATGTAACAGCCCAGCCAGAACTAGAACCAGAACCAGAACCATAGCTTGCAAAATATATGGCAGGTTCGTGCTTATGTCCTCTTGAGCTTGCATGCCGAATAGAAGGTGTACGCGTTATGCGAGCGAAAACGTGAGCGGATTGCCACACGCGGTGGCTACAAGCTATATGTATACATATACCTATTGTACATACATAAATACAGGGTGATTCAGAATCACCACACCGCAGGCCATGGGAGCATTCCTTACAAAAATCATCCACCAAAAATTCGAGGGACCGATATTTTCCGATTTACGAAACGCCTTAAGTTGATAAAGCGCGTAGCGTAGCTGACGATTTAATACTCTGCAGGAGCTTTTGTTCAGCTGTTTTTTAGGCTGGAAATCGAAAAGTTCGAATTAGACGTTGTATTAGATCGTTAAATTGAGGAGAACTCAACTTTGAGTCGTTTATGGCAATTTTTGTAACGTTTCCGAGATTTTTAACCCATTTTTGTAGAACAGAATTCGATATTCAAAGCACACCCTTACGGAAAAAACACTCAAAATAACCCTCAAAATAACACTCAGTAGTGACTCTCAACTGAGGTATATTTTCGTACACCTAACTTGGGTGTTGACTTTCAGTTGAGTGTTGACCCTCTGTTGGGTGTCACTCATTTGGGAGTCAACTCTCAGTTAGGGAGTTCGACATTCAAAATTTGGTAGTCAACTCTCAATTTGGGAGTTCGACACTCGAAATTTGGGAGTTCGACACTCGAAATTTGGGAGTTCGACACTCGAAATTTGGGAGTCAACTCGAAATTTGGGAGTCAACTCGAAATTTGGGAGTCAACTCTCAATTTGGGAGTTGGACACTCAAAATTTGGTAGTCAACTCTCAATTTGGGTTTTCGACACTCGAATTTCGGGAGTTAACTCTCAATTTGGGAGTTCAACACTCGAAATGTGAAAGTCAACTCCCAATTTAAGAGTTTTACACCCAAAATTCAGTGTTTACACTAAAAATTCAGTGTTCACATTCAGGAATTGAGTGTATTTTCCGTAAGGGCAGTGGCGACTATTCAGTGCTGACACGAAATTTTTTGGAACTTGATATTCGAAACTTGAGTCGATTATCAAAATTCGAGAATTATGATTGAAAAGTTTAAAATCAACACAGGAATTTTGAGTTTACATTAAAAACTTGAAAGTTTACACGCAAGACTTGAGTTGACACTCGGAATTCGGGGGTCAAGACTAAAATCTTGAGAGCAGAGAGTCTGAACTTGAAAGTTTATGCGCAAAACTTGTGACTTAAGACTCGAAACTTGCTTTTCTGATTATTTTTGGGTTCTTCTCGCAAGAGTATCAATTCACTATCCATTAATTAGAAATGTCCATCCCAATTTCTCCAAAGCATACCAAGCTGCAACTCTTTCCTTTGAAATTATAGCTTTTTGAAAAGAATTACCCGATATATAAACTCTGCGAAAAATTTTCGACATTAAATTTGTCTTTAAAGAGCTTTTGGGTTGAAGAAGACTCGGCAAACCGTTCTGAGCTTTCATGATTTGAGCAATTAGCGCTTCTTTTGGTGCTTGAATTTGAGATGACATGACGTCTGACGAGTTGGAGCATTAGCGAGCTTTACAAACAGGTACATTTAGGAGGAAGGATACATAGTTAGGTACGCTAACGAATTTATAGAGTTGTTATAGCTGTCGAAACTATGAAATTGAATGCAGCGAATTTGCATGCTGATCCGAACATTCGTAGCCATGTAGCGTGGGATGTGTCTAAGTTCTAATTCAATGAAGACGGCAGTGGCGGCGGCGGCGTTGGCGTAACCGTAACTCACTTAACTCGTACTGCTCTAACAACTTCACCTGAATCTACATGATTAATCTTGTATATATCGGGAGGGAAGGGGGCTGTAAAACTAACTACAGTAAAATTACCCGATATTAAGAAAATATAAAAATTAGTTAGAATCTCTTCATCCCTTACCAATTAGAGACTCGCATACTATATATCTCCGCACCCCGTGCTAGATAGACCTCTCAGCGCTCAATTTCTACGTCTGAGATTGTCTCGCTACAATCAAATTTGCATAACTAATTCAACTGTTGCAGTACTACCCAAAGTAAATTGGCCAAACGATTCCTACGAACAAAATCAACTAGTGATCTAATCAGAACGCGGGTGCACGGCTTCCAAAATTTATGAAAAATATCCAGAACCCAAAATCGAATTGTTAGACAATTTGAAACTCGCTTCCAAAGCTCTTTCTCCGTTTCACTCTCATCTCCGTTTCAGATATTTTGTACATGATTAGATGAAAACCATTTCATCTATAGAATCTAGATTCCACATACTCATTCAATACACATTTTCGCACAGTGTGAACTACGGACATTGCAATCGATTTTGTAACTTCTGTGATACATGCGAGAATGAGATTGGTAAACTTGAAAAGTATGGAAAATGAAGTAAAACATGCAATGAATAATACTTTAAACAAGTGTAATGCAGTCTCCGTAGTTCACACGATACACACATCTGTCCTCAACATTCAACCGAAATTTAGTTCGGATTAGATGACCATGAACCGGGTAATCTCGTACGAATCAATTATTTATCGGTAAATGTTCGATAAAAGCTCCGAAAGCTCATGAGTTGAATTATTCCGATACATCGAAACGGTGTTTGATGGATGATTGATGGATGGGAAATATGATTCGAAGTCAGAATTACCTCATTTCATAATCCATTCGTAAAGGTAGTTCTAAAAATTGAAGAGTCAAACAAGTATAAGTTAGTCATTTGCCCCGTATAGGTGAAAAAGCGAAGAAGTACATACGTACTATTTTGCATTCTAATAAAACCGTGTTTTTGGTTGCTGCACGATCAAACAGCGTACCTAAACCGTTGTCGTGGAAGTACACGCGCCGTAAAAGGGCCATGAAATGTTTGCGAAATAAAACCTGGGATCGCTTCGCTCAGTTATATGGTTTACGAGTTCTATCGAGCGAGGTTGGGACTCCACCGTGCTTACCAATGTCATTTTCGACTACTACAAACCATCCCCATGCGTTTTGGCACATATACCTTAACTATATAGTACCTTTACTTACTATCCGATGAAATAAAATAAGAAAAATAACATCTTTACCGGAAAACTATGTTTTATACACATTTTTTATTACCAGGGACACCATGACTTCGTTTTTTTTTTTTTTGTTATTTTGCAAATGTTGAGAAAAAAGGTTACATCATTCTAAAATATTTTCTTCCAAATTTCGAACAGTTTTTAGTTATTTTTCGATAGGCTCATAATCCGCGTAAACGCTAATTCCATAAAAGCTAAAATAATTTCGAACCATTTCTCCCCCTCGATATAATAGATACTTTACCCCGTTTTTAGACTCTAGACAATTCAGTTTTACGATTTGTTTACGTACGTCGCATGCGCGCGCTTTTCGTTTGCCGGCCGGCCGGCCACCCCCGCAGTTCACTATCAGTCGACGCACAAGCACAGCGTGCGAGTAAGCTCGTGCTTTTTTGACGTCGCGTCGCGGTCTTAGCGATCGTTGAAATATTTCGTTACACGCGTTCGCGTTAGGGTATAATGAAAAGCTCATTAAAAGCTCTTTGATCACAGTATATACATGATATTATATTATGTAATAAAAAAGAAAAAAAAAAAAAATGACTCATACAGTTAAATAATTCGATTATTATGTAAAGTGTAGATCCATAATCCATGTATAAATAAATATTAATAATTATACAATAAAAAAGCTCATCGTTCATGCTGACGATTTAAATCTGTCCGAACGACAGAAGAACTTCCCAAGCTTTTTTCTTCAATCGTGAGAAATACTTGATTAGTGATTATATTGACTATTAATATTGACAATCATCATCGTCGAAATATTTTTTTTCTCCTGAAATATTATGAACAATGAATATTGTTACGTTTTGACGTACCTAATAATAATAATAATATGAGGAAAAAAAATCAATTAATATTTTTAGGGTGATTTTAACGTAACGATTAATGAATCAGTGAAGTTTTTCTGTATAATTATATTGTCAGTGTATATAGTTGTCATCAAGAAATATCATTTTTATGATCTCATCGAAACTACTACTATATACTATTAAAAGAAATTATCATCTTCAAGGATTACATGCTTCCTGTCGTACTGTCAACGGTCGAGGTATTATTTCCGGTATGAATATATAATATAGTATATCCGGTATTATAATAAACGATGGAGAGAAAGAGTGAAAGAGTAGATATTGTCTGATCAAATTTCGTCTAGTAAATTAATCTAAATCATCCTTTCCTTCTCTCTCTCACAGTTAAATTTATTTATTACAGTAGTTATAATACATATATGTATACATACATTATATAATTATATATACACGCTTCGCCTAATGAATTGCAAGAATAAATTCACTTGTAATGAAATTTTCTAACGAATACTAAAAAGTATATATATACGAGATTTTTATCAAATTGTTTTATATACGGCCTACGTACACCGTTGCATACAATTTTTATAACTGCAGTGTATATCGTTTCATCAATTGATTATTATCAGAGCCTGCCATCAATTCATTATATCTTCGTCAAATGTCGTTTCGATGTATTGGAATAATTCAACTAGTGAGCTTTTGCAGCTTGCATAGTTGCATATCTGCAAAAGCCACAATCAATTAATTCGTACAATATTACTCTGGCATCAATCATTAAAAACCTACCAAATTTCATATGAATATTTAAAACAAGCATGTCTGTCGCGTGAACTACGGTAATAGCATCAAATTTATCAGAAGTATTAATTTTTCAAAGATTTACTTCAATTTTTGCAATCACCATTTTCAATAATCTCGTAATCACAGAAATTACTGTAACTTTACAATATCTTTAGTTCACACGGTGCGAAAATTTGTATCAAATAAGTGGTTCAAATTTGAACATTGTTGATGAAATAGTTTGTTCACAATCTTGTACGAAATGCGTAAAAAGTTGATAAGAAATGTTGGGAATAGAACATGCTAACAGAATTATATCTACAACGTCTCGTCGTCGTAGATGTCAAATGAGTGAATGAGAAATTTCTTGCAGATTGAATTAGGTGCTTGCACATAGATGTATATGTACATTACGTACGGAAATAATAAATAAAGTAATTGCTGTTAGCGTTAGAGGTGGAAACATGCGCTTCGTTGACACGAAGTTAAGCAAACTTCCTTCAAGTTCTTTACTTCATTTCTCACTGTGAGCTGAGAGTTTGAGACGACAAGGGTGGGTGACTATTTGTCGAGTTACTGGAGTCGCTGTTTGTCAATAAAACAGAAAAAAAAGAAAAGAAAAAAAAAAAAAAAACTGAGAAAAGAAAAGAAAAGTAAAGTAAAGTAAAGTACAGGAATCTAGAAAGACAAGTTAGTAGCTCTGGTATTGTCGCAAAGTTTTGGAATACCTATACACAGTACTGTTCATGACTGCCTCAGCTTATACTGCACTCACTCACTCTACTAACTGCATAAAAGCAATTCTATTATTATCGCATTGAATTATTGACAATTATTCAAGAGAATAAATGAAATCTTCAACTTGGAGCTTCGAATCGATTGATAAATTAATCGAGTCAAGTTTCGAGGTAATGGAAGAAAATCCAGCACACATCCAGTCATGCGATCTTTTTTTCATACATGATCCTTAATATGTTGACTATACGAAAGCTTCGTGTCAATCATACCTGAAATTAATGCAATTGGGGCATACAGGCTCGAGGTGCAGCCAGCCCTGACGTTGCATCGAACTTCTGAATTATAAAAAATTGAAGTAAAAACTGTAGACTGTGGTGAAATTTTTTTTTCTCTCGTGCTTTTTTATAGTCAATTAAGCTTCGGCATAGTGTATGAAAAAGTTACTTCTGACCCTTTTTTTTTTCTATTATTCATCGAGCTTTAACCCAGTTGCGCGGCTTATACAAACTATAACTGATCGAGACTAGGCGTAACTAACGCGTACCTACTAGTTGCGAAATACATAGTTTTTGCAATATGTACACCTTTTAAGGAAAAGTCTTATCGCAAACGTGTTTTATCTCGGGGCTACAATCATCGCTTTGAAAGCCCACAGTCTAGCTCGAGCTATACGTATATAGCCATGTGTTTGATATTCGCAATTCCTATACGGTTCTGATATCAAACGAGATAGCCTCACCCCTCGAACAGTATCGTTCTACGTTACACGTCCCCTTTAACAATTCTGTAATAATATGATAGGCTGGTAGTTAACTGACTGATGAATAAATCGTAAAAGAGATAAACGAAAGCACTTATTTGACAATTTATTATCAAAGCTAAGCTAAGAATGTAAAAAAAAAAAAAAAGTTTGTGACATTTTTTCGAATATCTAACAAATTCTATACCGAAATTTTTTACCAAATTCAATATCGAAAAAATCGCTGCTTATTAAAAGCCGTAATAATTAAAGTGACGAAAATTTCTCTGAGGTTTAGAATTTCATTTTTGAAAATCAAGAAAAATTGAAACGCGGAGTAATCCACTTAAGCGTAACATAGGACGATAAAGAGACTCAAGAATTACCTAAATTAACTAATATATGGCCAAAAATCTTGTCCATTTAATGCTGAATAACGTCCTACAGTAAAAAAATGCGAAACATATTATTTTGTGAAAAAAAAAAAAAAAAGAAAAACTGAACGATACGATTTTTCGGTATGATGACAGAAAATTTGCAAAAAGGTGGATTCAGCGAGAGTGGTTCGAGGGTAACACAATCCCTTCGCTTATAATTATTATATGACAAAGAAATTACTATTATTATTTTTTTTTCCCCCTTATGTTCTCGAACAGATTATTGAATTTTTTAATTTTTTTACTTCGAGAATTCAATTTTCGATTCAATTTTTGTAATTTTTTTTCTCTTTTTTTTTTTTTTTTTTTCATTGGCAATCTATTATTTGAAATTAATATATGCATTGGACGATAAATCGGTTCGTATATAAAACAACGCGAAAGTTTAAATCACTGACGGGGTGTATAAGCATGTATATGGCAATTCGCGGCAATAAACGACTTCGACATTTACGAACGTATCTGGTACACATATGTATATGCGTATATACAGGTGTAGGTATAATATAGATATGTACTAGTCGACAGGTAGAGAGCTATTTTGCAATATACCCGTCATTCTCCTCCCCTTTTTTCGCGATTATTTAGAAATTTTATCTCATTGAAATCGTCTCTTTTATTGGTTTTATTTTTCTCTCTTTTTTTGTTTTCTCGATTTTTTTTTTTTTTTTTTTTTCAATCCGTATCTTCTATCCTTTTATTTGGCAAAATTGATAAGAAACGAACGAAGCAATATTCCGAAAGGTAGAAAAAATGAAGAATAGATTAAGGGGCCAGTAGGTACAGCGACTTTTCGAGAAATTATCATAGTCCGAAAAATCAATTTATTTCATAACCAAAGTTCATTTCACATCAAAATATTTTTCTTTTTCAAAATCATGTGTCGTAAGGATTTCAGAGCACCGTTAGACCGATTCAGGTCATCTTGGATTCATTTTCTTCAGAAAACAAATCCTCATCATGTGAATGTAGGAATTTTGAGAAATTTTCGTTTTGGCCAAGTTATTTAAGAAATGAGTTATAATAATTTTTGCAAATTTGGTAAATTGATCATAACTTATGACATAATTTTTTATTTTCAAATTCCTACATTCACATGATGAGGATTTGTTTTCTGAAGAAAATGAATCCAAGATGACCTGAATCGGTCCAACGGTGCTCTAAAATCCTTACGACACATGATTTTGAAAAAGAAAAATATTTTGATGTGAAATGAACTTTGGTTATGAAATAATTGATTTTGGACTATGATCATTTCTCGAAAAGTCGCTGTACTGGTCCTCTTCAATCACACAAAAAGAAAAAAAAATAACCAAAACGGTTTTCGAGTTTCTTCTTCTTCTTCTTCTTCTTCTTCTTCTTCTTCTTCTACCTTCAACGAGAATTTATAAAAATTATGTGACTCCTCGAGTCTATTCTCAGCTTTTTATTCACATCATCATTTGAGACATCAGCTCATCACCGTCATCGCCGTATACATAAGGGTACCGTTTACTCGTTCCCTTATACCTTTCCTAAATCTATCCCCACCCGTCGTTTTATTTCATCGTCCTTTTATGTTTTATTGACGAACACACAACACACACACACATACACACACACACACAAAACCGAGTCGCGAATCGAGCCCTTTCATGCTACAATTTTATTTTACCTTCTCGCTGATTTTTTATTACAAAAAAAATAAAAAAAAATAAAAAAGGAGGACGTCTTGTCTCGGATACTCGAATAACGGAAAATGGGTGAAAAAAAAGACGGTGCTGAATTTCGTTGAAATTATGTATACGCCACATTTTTTTTTTTCTCTCCAAAATTTGAAGACGATCGTGAAAAACTGTTAAAAATTTTTTTTTTTTTTTTTAATTCCTTCGTTTTTCTGATTTTTGTGAGATTGTATCTCGGATTGTATCAAGTTGTAATTGGTTGTTCTGAGATTGGCTAGACTCGACTGATTTGATTGCTTCGCTTGTGCAATCCCGGATGATTTCGTCCTCTTGCACTGCAGTCACCTTGCGGATTTACCAATCAGAGAAGTGGAGTGAGCTTTCACGCTCTTAGCTTCGTCTATAGGGCCTGTATAACAACCCCAGACCGAAAATTTCCCGTTTTTCCTTCTTCGGCTGGATTAATGCAATAAATTTTATCCAACGTCGTTCGCGTTCGTCGCACTCTTTACCCCATAACACAGAAACACGCCTTCCTAAGATACTCACAGACATAT
Organism: Tenthredo mesomela; assembly: GCA_943736025.1. NCBI lineage: Eukaryota > Metazoa > Arthropoda > Insecta > Hymenoptera > Tenthredinidae > Tenthredo > Tenthredo mesomela. The sequence continues at coordinate 3,295,021 of OX031017.1, forward strand.
GTGAACATATTCGACAAGTTCTGCTTTTACATGATGAATAATTCTGAATTTAAACGTATTTTCAACATATTGTCGAAAATTTCTCGCGTTTATGCATATGGGAAAAATATATTTTAAACGCGATCTCTTGATTTTGAAAATGGCAAACCATCGTATAGTTACGCTCAGACACGCGATATGGACATTCAGGAAGAGATGGAATGAAGAAATATAGCAAAAAAAGAAAAAGTGAAAAAAAATCGTATCATTCGTTTTTTTTTTTTTGTCAAAATCGATTTTAGATTCATTCTTAGTTTTACTTTCGTCGAATCGTGAAGATTTTTTTTTCCTTCTTTTGGGAAAGAGAAAACTCATGCTTCTCTCTTTTTTTTCTTATCTATGTAGAAATTTTTGGAAAATTCTAGAATCATCCAGTTTTTTATTAGGTACTCTTCTTCTTCATACCATTCTAAATTTATATGGTTAAGTTCTGAAACGCGAAGGGAATTAAATGCGATTCTATAGTCGAGCCAGAGCAGCCGGGAAGAGGTAGATAGAAGAGAGGAGAGAGAAATAGCGTGCTGGATTCTCGTGAGCTACCACCCATTAAGGGATTCTAGCAAAATCTAACAAACGTGAGTCCGTTGGTGTAGGAAAATAGAAGATAATGTCCTATCGCGGTAAACCGAAGCCGCGACGACCGGGTAATCGATAGAAATCGGATCGTTGATCGCGAACCACTACCACCGCGACCACTACCTGGACTGACCATCGTTCGTTGATAAGATAACATCTTAACAGCTTGAAACACAGATATCCACGTTCTGCAGAAATCTTTATGTGTATCTCGTGCCTTTATAGGCGGCTGTGAAAAAATGTATACAATTTTTATCATCGTGGATGAAAAATCAAAAATCGACAATCCGTTTTTCTCTATACTTTGAAAAAGTGAAAAAAAAAAAAAAAATCAGGAAGAATGAAAGACTGAAAGTAATTTGAGTAGTCAAAATTTTATTTCAGAGCTTTCGAATCGGAAAATTTGAAGAATTGAGGATTTCAGATTTTTATAGATTCTCAAAAAGAATGATTTCGAGAATTCTATATATCATCCGGATAAAAGCAATCGGCTATTATTTTTCCCGAAGCGTTGCAGCGATTATATTTACTCTCGTTTTTCACCCCGCGAAGTGATCGAAAGACTCTTTTCTCGATTCTGTGAAATAAAGAAGCCATAAAGCGTATCCATATGCCGGTGAGGTATAGAGAGATGGGAATTCGCGAAAAAAAAGCAGCTATTCGATATATAGGTATAGGTATGGGTGGATATACCTATATGTATACGCAACCGCGTCGTCAAAGTTTCACGAGGTTTGTGGTGATCGAGTTTTACGGGAACAGAGCTTTGCATTTTTATTCTCTACCTTCGCGAGGCCCCAATTCTTCTCCGTATCCTTTTTGTTCCTTTTTTTCACGGTTATAGCTACGAAATACAGAAGCTGGAATCAAAAACGAGTAAATTCTGGGCCTGATTCGTCATAGTCTTGAAAACTTCTTCGAAAAACTACCCCCTTTTGATTTTTTTTCTTCCGTTTTCGTTTACATCGATTAGGGGTTGCAAAAAAAAAAAAAAAAAAAAAAAGACGAATAATCGTCGTGTGACAAATGTAGCGCTTGTGAATTCTTTCTGATAACCGTAGGCCAAATACTTTCTATTTGAATGTGCAAGGGGTAGGTAGGAATTTTCCATTATTTTACCTTTTAGAGGGTTTTCGACCAGCTCCAATTCTGCTCCAACTCCATTTCCCTTCTTTTTTCACGGTTATAGCTACAAAATACAGAAGCTGGAATCAAAAACGAGTAAATTTTGGGCCTGATTTGTCACAGTCTTCAAAATTTCTTCAAGAAACTATCCCCTTTTAATTCTTTTTCTTTCGTTTTTGTTTACATCGATTAGGGGTTGCAAAAAAAAAAAAAAAAAACTAAGAATCGTCGTGTGGCAAATGTAAAGCTTGTGAATTCTTTCTGGTAACTGTAGGCCATAAGTTTCTATTCGAATGTGCAAGGGGTGGATAGGAATTTTCCATTATTTTATCATCTCGAGGGTTTTCGACCAGCTCCAATTCTGCTACTTCTGCTTTTTCTTCCTTCTTTCGCAGTTACAGCTACAAAATACAAAAGCTGGAATCAAAAACGAATGAATTTTGGGCCTGATTTGTCACAGTCTTCAAAATTTCTTCGAGAATCTATCCCTTTTTAATTCTCTTTCTTTCGTTTTCGTTTACATCGATCAGGGGTTGAAAAAAGAAATGGAAAATCATCGTATGCGACAGATGTAGCGCTTGTAAATTCTTTCTGGTAACCGTAGGCCATATATATAGTCTATCCTAATGTGTGAGGGATAGATAGGAATTTTCCATTATTTTAATTAGTAGCCACACGGATGTGGCTACTAATCTCTCTCTCGTGGTTAGCAATGCCGCGTAAAACTCTACATGGCGTAAAAAATGTCTCAAATTCTTGAACGTACGTAGCCTGTTTCCTAATTAGAAATGAAAACCGAATATTATAGCACGTTAAAGAGGTGTGCGGACCGGTGAAAAGGGTTGTTTTTCCAACCGGGCTGGGGCCCGTTCCACTACGAACTTTTACCTACCCTCTACCCTCTTCTATAGCGGCTGAACGGATGGTCTGTGTTTTTGTTGCCACGGATTGTGGTTTTCCACGCGTTTCCCATACCCAGTCGTTTGAAACGATTTTATTTAAAACGCTAGGGGTAGGTAGGTAGGTAGATTGGTAGGTGGGAGGCAGCGCGCATTTCCCACCGCTTTAACCCCGTACCCTTAATCGCTTAAAATCGCCATAATCCAAGCGCTAACCACGTCGCTTTTCTCACCGAAGGTTAAGACCCTCTCCAGAAGGCCCGGGGCGACCTGACCTGACCTCCTGAATGAATATACCTCCCTTAGTTTTATTCCCGTTCACATTTATCCCTGTTTTATATTACCTCCTAGATTTTACACCGCCAAGTTTCCATCAAGATTCGCTTCCTATTCTTTGCCTCTAGTGTATCCGAAGGGCAGATTTTTTTGAATACAAAATTCAGAAGCGCAGGCGGTATAAGAAAAAAAAAAAAAAAAAAATCCAATTCACATGATTTTCCATTCGAGAAAAAAATTTCACTTTTAGTCTTTATGGTATTTCTGATAATTAGATGGGGTTCTACTTTTTCGGGGATGGAAATTAGACCGTTTTGTATTACACAAAGACCTGAGTCTTTTGGGGAAAAATTAATATTGTAGCAAAAGATGCTAATTTACGTTTTTAATTTTACAACCCCACGTCGCGTCGCCCCTCGCTCCCCCACCCGTCCCGGGTTTTAGTGCCAAATTATTTTTCAACTGATTGAAAATTATTGCCCCAAACCCACGCCGCAGAGTATTATGGACAAAGTTCAACCCCTAGCTTTGGGCGAATTATGATATATATGAAATTGTGTAGATGTGAAATATTATAAATCGTTAACAATATATTTCGATATTTGTAGTTTTAGTTTTGCAGCTAAATTTTCATGGTTTTTTTTTTTTTTTTAAACTTACGATTTCAGCTCACTTTTGGGAAGAAATTTAATTTTTACTGCAATTTTCGAGCTACTCTGAAAGATTAATTCTATACGTGTGCGAAAAATAATGTGAGATTATTTAGAGACAATAAATTATGAAAGATGGAAATTTCTGAAATTATTTCAAAGATTATTATTAAGTGGTTTAATTCCTCGCCTATATCAGCCCCTACTTTGTTCAGCGGACCTTTGACATAACACGTAGTATACCGATAAGGGCAATAAAATAAATACATGTGAAATATTGCCGATCAAACTGTTACTCAATAAGTTATTGTTGTCCCATAAAGAATCAATTTGTGAGCCATAAAGAATAAAGCCCGGTCGTATAACGCCTGCAACTTCCGTCGAGTCTCGGCCAAACTAGCTAGGGTCAAAGTCTTCATAAAACACCACTCGATCCCCCATATCCACGACAAAAGAATAATATACAAGTGCCTTAAAGAGCCCCTAGTTTTTCCTCCATTTATTTATTTTCCTCCCTCTTTCATATAAGTATTTAAAGAATCGGGAATTTTTTTTCTGCCCTTCGTTTGAATGTAAAACCCTTGAAATTTTTGATTTTTTTACATCATCGAGCTTCTCGGACTTCCATCTTTCCGAAAATCTATTCAAAGATTCGTTCAAATTAAAAAAAAAAAGTCATCTTTACCGCACGACAAAACGATCCTGTAATAAAAAAATAAAAAAAAAGGGAAAAGCAAAAGGTATCGATTTCCTAGAAACACGAACTCCTGGGCGCGTTCTTCTTCTTTGGTGTTGACGCCCTCGTGGCTCCTCCATGGTGCACGTCACTCTGATGCCTGCACCCTTCGGTTAAATGTATATTTTCCGCTACATTAGGCAGGCAAGTTTCATAGCGGTTTTCTTTTTCTTTTTCCTTTTATTTTTCTTTTTCTTTTCTCCCTTGTTTCACACCACCTTTTATACAGCTAGAAGAATATATAGATATAGCTATACTATATACGTAGACATATGAGAGGGTGGTATATGATATCCCTACTTCCTCTAGCCAACAGTAAGTCCTTTTTCTTCTTCTTTTTATGTTTGAAAAACTTTTTTCAATGAAGAAAAACCGCAGACCGCGAAAGGCGAGGGGTGGTCATCACTCAAAGTGTATTTTATCTCGTTTTCTACCGCCGCAGTACTGTATTTCCTATTTTTCACACTCTCTCACAATCATGTGGCCCGATGATTCCTCACTGTTTCTTTTCCATAGGAGTCAAATTTCTCCATCCCCTATCGAAATCGACGTTCAATTAATGATAGTTCCTAGTTTCTCCTAGTAATTACCAATCCCTTGGAGGGATGAATTCAACCCGAGGCTTTCCCTGTAATTTCTCCATCTCTTAAGCGAACCTGCTGCCACATGGCGAACTAGGCTGAAGGGTGAGAAACGGGTTGAGGGTTGCGAAAGGGATGATTTCCTTCGCTGACTCGCGAATACTGTCTCACTCCATTTTTTTTTTTTTTTTTATCTCGCTGAACGATTTAATCGCGTCTCTTTTTTTCCCTTTCTATCAGAGTTACGTTCCATTCGATTTTTCTCCTTTTCTCGAGTCCCTTGTTTTTTACTCCCTTTTTTTCTCCACTCCAGGACTCGCGAAATATGATTTTAAATACGATTTGTAGTATTTCCCGGTGGGATTTATTTTCGTTATCCTCCCACGCCGCTCCAGTAATCCAGGGATAGTTTTCCTGGCAGGGGGTTGGTGCTGTATCGTTACAGTACCTCTGTATACCCAGAGTTCGCTTCTCGGCTATATGGTAGGAAGGTGGAAATTATTGCTGGGCACTTCGTACCGGGCGCGCTTCTTTTCCAAGATTTTTTGCAATTATACGGGAAATGGAATGGAAAAGTTTTTTTGTCTCCCAGCACTGTGCTGCACTGCACTGTACTCTGCACTGCAGCGAGAGCTATACGACTGAAGCCTGCACTCGCAAATATATAAATCTACGTTTTACTATGAAATTTTTGTTCTTCTTTCCTTTTTTTCACCTTACGGAATATTTAAGGCACCCCAAAGAAATAAAACTAAAAAGTTTATTAATCTTCGCCATTTCCCTTATCCCGAAACGATTTCTGGATTACTTTCAGCTTTCAAAAACACCCAGACTTCTGAACGAATATATCTATTCATTAGTCGATGAATTTTGAGATCGGAAATGTATAAAATTGAAAAAAGTGACAAATTTTGGTTCGAAAATATGAGACGGAAAATAAATCCTGATTTTGCTACCAAAATGTAGAAAATCAATATTAGTTCAAAGAATTTGAAAAGGTCACGAATTTTGACTAGAAAATGTGGAAAATTCGTCACCACATGGTTTATAGTTTTTCTCGGAAAAAATGTGTAAAATTATTTATTACTGTAGTCATAAAATCAGAAGTAGTCGTAAATTTTGATTGGAACAATGTAAAAAGTTCGTAATCAGTTGAAAAGAAGATGAATTTTTCAATCTTGTTATTAGAATGTGAAAAAAGAATTGATGATCACGGTTTAAGAAGTTTGAATTTGGCAAAAATAGTTGTAATTATGAAGCCGAACTGAAACCAGCTAATCTCTTAATGGGATATACATAATCTCTTTCTAGAAAATGTTGAGATACTTTGAATTTGGGGAATCGAGATTAACCTAGACTCCATGTTCCCGTTCTTCTCTTCTCTTCTCTTTTCTTCTATACAAGGTTTCGGTAGCAAAGTTCGTAGAGGTAAATTGGTATTAGGGAATAAGTAACTCTGCGGTTAGCGTTCATAGTGGAAAATAACTTTGGTCGCAGCTCGAAACTCTGAGGAGTAATATCGTTTATACCTAACCGAAGAACCTATCGAGGAAGGGAAAATCGTTTCTAGCTCTATCCCGCGAAGAGGGTACCCTAATAATTCTCCGCTTCCGCATCCACCGACCAATACATATGCCTTTCGATCCTTCCTACCCTTTCCTATATCTTTCTCTCCATCCAAACTCTGCACATTCATCCACGAAGAGATACGGTCGCTAGCACTGCTTGTAGTACACACTTCACAATTTAAGGGTGAATTTAAAATTCGGTACAATTCAAAAGAGAAAATCAGTCCATGAATTGTTGGCCAAATCGAGCCATGTCCTCGGATAAAAGGTGAGCGTTACCAAAGCCTTCCTGAAGGATACTCGATTCTGTGAATGTTTGGTCGTCACTCTTTACCCGAGTAAATTTATCTTGGTCTTCTTCGTGTTGCTAGTTTTTCGGGGCTGCTTGGTACAGTTCAAGGAGCCTCTGCTCCTGATGTAATACGTGCGTCGACTGGGTCTTCATCTATTCTTTGGTTGTTTGCTGCAGTAGCCAGGATGGCTATAAATTTTTACTATTTTTTAGAAAAGGGACCCCTCTTTCCACCCTGTGCTCTCGACTCTGATCACGAGTCACTCCAGCCTCCAACCCCGTGAAATTGCAGCCCCCAAACGGAAATCCGGACCACTACGTGACGCCTCAATCTTCACCGCAAGGTACCATGCCCAGATATTCTTCGGGTGAGTCAAAGACGTCGAGGTATTTTCTAGAAAAATAAAGTAGGAGCAAAGAAGCACTTCTTCATCTCCAATTCGTTCAGTTACCATTTCTGACAGCACCGCGGCCAAAGTCGATAGTGGCCAGTTTGCAGAAATACGTTCGTCAGATTAATCGATGTCACGATGATCGCTGCATGGGAATCTGGAAAGTTCATTCTCGATTATCGTGCAAGGTGTTTTCAAACGCTAACGAAGCGGCTGGGTAACGAGGTGTGACACAAAGGTCGCAGGGGCGGTTAGAGGCCCGAGGCTGAAGGCTGGAGGCTGGAGGCCGGAGGTCGAAGGTCGGAGTTGGTTGAGGGTTGGAGAGACGTCGGAGGGCTGCTTCAGACACCCTAGACAGACGGCGGTGCACGAGTTTACATTCTGCGCGCTCGGGACTAAAGAACTTCCGCCCCCTCAAACCCCGCAGCGCCACACCACGAGCTTACGATACACTAGGAACACGTCACACTCGAAAACTCTTCGTACACGGGTCTACTGTATTCACACAGAAGAGCAGTGACGTAGACGGCTAGGGGCTGCAACTTTGGGGGCTGCATTATCATCGTGATTTTATTTTAGTACATCCTTTTTTTTTTATTTTTTATAACAAAAACAAACAAAAATAAACTAAACAAGCTCCGAAAACTTCGGATAAGCTTCTACTGTAGTTGATGAGTAGCTTTCAAGTTCAGACTAAAGTTTGACTGCGGCATTAACACGAATAGTTTTCGTTTTCAGATAGTTGATGAAACTTATAACGCGAAAAAGAGTTTACTGCAATTTTGATTGCTACTATTTTTTTAAATCTATTCCAACTATTCACTCAGTACTCTTCTCGGGTCAGACACAATAGTTTTCTCTGCCAACCATTATAATTGCCTGAATCAATCTTGAGATTTTATAATGATTACTAATTATTTGAATTGAAATGCTGAATTTGAACTACTAATTATTAGAATTTCTTTTTATAATCTACTATTTTGTTGGGACTCAGAACTATGATCCTATAAGTAAAAATTAGTATTCTCCTAGGTACAGGTTCAACTACTACTCTTACAAACCAATTGCCCTTTTTTTTTCAAATCAGTTAGTATTTTTGATTCGATCACAACTTTTTGAAATCATCTAAGATTTTTTTTTATTTAATAACTATTTCTTTGAATCAACGCCTTTTTCTCATAAATAACCTGATATTTTGGAAAGCTGTTACGTAAATGTGTGCTGAACGTAAATGCTAATTTATCAAAGAACAAACCATGATTCTACAAACAAAGCTATCATCTTCGCAAATCGACTATCATGGTTTTTGTCAATAAACTATAGTCTGAGTCTTTGAATTGACAACTATTCTTCTGAATCATCGAGTATTTCACTGAGTCAATCACTAATATCGACTCAATTACTACAATCCGAATAACTTATGTTTCTTTTTCAACTAAACTAGTACTATTCTTTCGAATCAATGTCTACTTTTTAAAAATAATTGCTATTCTTCAGAATAAAATCATCATTCTTGACCCACCTACTATTTACAATAGTCTTCATAAATCAAATAGGTATTACTTCTTCGATTCAACCACCATGATTTTTGTTGATGAACTAATATCTCTGTGAATTGACAACTATTTTTCTGAATCATCATGTATTTCGCCGAGTCAATGACTAATATCGAGTCAATTACTATGATCCGAAAAACTTATGTTACTTTTTCAATCGAACTACTATTCTCTCAAATCAATGTCTACTTTTTCGAAATAGTTGCTATTTTTCAAAATAAAATCATCATTCTTGACCCACCTACTATTTACAATAGTCTTCATAAATTAAATAGGTATTACTTCTTCGATTCAACCACCATGATTTTTGTTGATGAACTAATATCTCTGTGAATTGACAATTATTTTTCTGAATCATCATGTATTTCGCCGAGTCAATGACTAATATCGAGGCAAATACTATGATCCGAAAAACTTATGTTACTTTTTCAATCGAACTACTATTCTTTCAAATCAATGTCTACTTTTTCGAAATAGTTGCTATTTTTCAAAATAAAATCATCATTCTTGACCCACCTACTATTTATCATCATATTCACAAATCAAATATTACTTCTTCGAATCAACCACCATGATTTTTGTTGATAAACTACTATTTCTGTGAATTGACAACTATTCTTCTGAATCATCAAGTATTTCGCCGAGTCAATGACTAATCTTGACTCAATTTCTGTGATGTGAATAAGTTATGTTACTTTCTCAACTATACTACTATTCTTACAAATAACTGCCATTCTTCAGAATCAAATGACTGTGCTTGACCAACATACTTTTATTTTTTGAATCAAATATCATTCTTTCGGATAAAAAAATATTTTAAAAATCGTCCACAACTTCACCAACTAAACTGCTATTCTTCAGCATTATAAAAATTGCACATCTCATCAGATTTCACCATCGAATTTTCGACCTTTAAATAAATAGCATCTCTCTAATAAATCCCACTTTTCAATGACAGTGGTGCATATCGGTCTAGACAGTTTTTCGACCAATTTGAAGGGAGCTGAATTTTTCAGATACACACCTGCTGAACACGCACCTGATCCTATGGGACGAGGGTAGGTATATGCAGACTGCAGACGGACGGATCGCGTCGCGACACAGGCTTACGTGAAGCCCTTGGGACGCTAGTCGTCCACCGTGCTGCGCGTCGATAGTTCACGATTTAACATGCATGGTAGGAGCTCGGATTGATTTAACTCTTCGTTCATCGTCTGCATATATACATATATTTATATTTGTGTATGTGTATATGTGTGTGTGTGTGTGTCGTAATGCACACGTACCCATGAATTACACCACATCCGTCGACGTTTTATTCAGACCACTTTCAGTATCGGAATAAATCAGTTAAACTAACAGACGAAATTAAGCGACGAAGAATTAACATTTTTTTCAACACTTTTCATCACCTCATAGAATCCCATGTGAATAACGGAAACACCATCAATCATACTTAGATACCTATGTGAAGAATATAGATTACAAGTGCACATTTTTTCGACGTTAAATTCTGTACATTTCGGATTTGTTTTCATCGCTATTCTGAAATAAAAACTTGTTTTTTTTTTTTTTTTTTTTTTGATACTAGATAGTAGATACTAAACTTTGGATGCAGAACTGCACGTCTAAATATCTCAACTTTGTTACACTTGTTTGAGTGTGATGAGGAAGTTGTACGAATGTTTTTTAAGTAATGAAGGAATGAGGGGGTAAGAAATATCCGCGTTGGGAAACGCGGTGCTTGTGCTTTGAGCTTTTTGTACTTCGAGTAAACAATTGTCGGTATGGTTACATGGGTATGGGTTTCGTTGATGTACGTATTAAGTAATAAATTGGTATTGTAGCTGCGGCTTTACTCTCCTTGGTCTTTATCTCTCATAACTCTACTCGTTGTTGATTGTATGTACATATCATGGCCCCGTTGTCAGAGTCAACAGAGGAGGAAGAGTCGGGGTTCACATTGCCGGGTGGTTTATTCAACGAGAGACATCTGACATCTTGACATCTCGAAGTCAAACCAAGAATTACACAAAATCTAATAAAACCGAATAATTTTGGTAAAAAGTTGCTTAAAAAACTTGGGAAATTTCGTTAATATTATTATCAGTCTTTCACGATTCTCTAAAATTCTTCTGGATTGAAGGCGCAAGGCAATGTTGAAGCAAACTTGACATATTGGAGTGCGAGTGTCGGAGGGGTATTGGCAATTGGTCGTTTGTTACTATAGGTTAGTGTCGCATAAACCCAAAGCGTGGGTGGCGGATGGTAGAGTTTCATGGGAATACCAAATGGCCGAGGGATAATTGGGAAGACTTGGAACGAGTCAACGGTCTGCTTTATGGGCTAAGCTTATCGCTCATGCAGACCCTCGTATGTAGGTTGACTAGAAAAATTATCAAAATACATCTAGATGCAGGTACGTCGAATAGAAATGACTTTTAGAACAGGGAAGACCCACAAAGGAGACAATCAATAAAAACTCTCAAATTTTTATCTAATTTTGTACACCCGAGTTCTCATTATTAGCTCTCAAGTTTTCATAGTTGAATTTCAAGTCATGAGTATTAATTGTTAAGTTTTGATAATCAACACTCAATTTCAAATAGTAGATTTGAGTTCTGAGTGTTAGGTCCGAAGCTTTGATAGTTATTTCTCAAATTTTAATAGTTGACTCTCAAGTTCTGAGTGTTAACTCTTAAGTTTCGATAGTCAACTCTTAGGTAATATTAATAAACTCAAATTTTGCGTGTCAACTCTTGAGTTTTAATAGTCAACCCTCAAGTTTTATTAGTAAGCTCAAGTTTCGAGTGTTAACTCTCAAGTTTTGAATGTAAGTTATCAAGTTTTGGCAATTAACTCTCAAGTTTAGATAAGTAACTCAAGTTTCGAGTGTTAATTCTAAAGTTTTGATAGTTAACTCTAAAGTTGCGAGTGTTCATTCTCAAGTTTTGATAGTAAGCTCTTGAGTTTAGAGCGTTAGTTCTCAAGTTTGGATATAGTTAACCCAAGTTACGAGTGTTAATCCTCAAGCTTTGGTAGTTATCTCTAATGTGGAGGTTGAAACTTGAAGATTAAACCGATTTTAAGCCTTGAGTGTTAACTTTTAACTTGATAGGGTTCAACCTTCAGATCACAGTCAACTTTCGATCTTCGAGTTTTCATCATCAACTGGGGGGGCTGTGCACCAAAATTTTGTTCCCAAAATTGAATTCTCAATGTTTTTTCCTTAGCTACAATAATAAATGAAAAAAAAAGAACGTCTTATTTTCATTCCGAGGGCGTCGCGAATCCACATTTCCCGAGTCGTATTCCCTGATTTATTGCTCGCCGAAATATAGGTTGTTCGGTAGGCCGGATGACTGGCCAACCCTGTAGAAAAGGATTTACCCTTGCTGTGTGGCACAGTTTGCAGATCTATACATATACCTATACGTAGGTATATACATATATATTATATACGTATGCGGCTATGTCTGGTGGGTTCTCCGCGGGTGTTTTTACAAGGGGTGAGAAAAGAGAGAGAGAGAGAGAGAGAGAGAGAGAGAGAGGGACTGTCTTGGTTGAAAACGGCTCAGTAAAGGGGCTGCAGACGGACCAACGGGGCTAAGGATTTGTTAGACAAACACCGGTGGAGCGTTGCAATAACAAATCACTGGGGATTTACCACCGTTTTTGTTAAACGTTTCCAAAACCCGCCTCATCTGGACAAACACCTCGAGCTTTTGCACTAAAGAAGTATCTATTATGTGGGGATTTTTTAGCCCGCTTCAAACGGTCATGAAACTCAATTAACCCTTTCGAATAAGTATTTGCTTGAAGACTGTAAATTGAATAGTAAATAAAAAACCGTTGGGTTGAGAGTAAAATTTTCAAGACGATAAAAGTTGCAGTTATTTGAAATTTATTTGAAACAAAATTTGCTAAAAAATGTTAGCATCGTTTTAAGTGGTTGAAAATATTGAATTTCTATTTTTCCATAAAATTTTCGAAACGTGGTCAAATTTTAATTAGTTTTTGTTTTAACGACTGATATATAATCTAGTTTCGGTGCTTAGGGGTTATTCAAGGCTGACGACTATGCCCAGAATATGCTGCATTTGCGTCGGAGCGAGAGCGTCAAGGGTGGATAGAAATGAGGGGTGGGTGCAATCATAAAGTAGAAACTTAGGCAATCACAAGTCGCTGAAAGTACCGAGAAGAACTCATAAAACTACTGTAATTGTAAAACACGAATACCTACCACGCGCCGCTCGCCTTCTCCTATTCGCTGTGCAATGCGCGATGGGGTGAGCGCCCCCGAAGCCTGCAGGGTAGATAAAGAGAGAGAGAGAGAGAGAGAGAGAGAGTTACCGAGCGTATGTTTTTCAACTCGAATCATGATTCATTTCACTTGTTGAAACGCCGCTTTGCGTCATCCCTATACCACCGTAAGAGGATACCGTTTCACTCGCTTTTGGAAAACCACCCCACAGATTTAGCGCCAAAGCTTCAGTAAACTCGAAAGATAAAAAAAAAGAAAAAAAAAATGTGCGTAAAAAGTTTGCTATCAAAACGAACGGTGCTTGAAATTTTTTTGTATCACGGTCTGCTGAAAATCGTGTGAAAGTATCGAGAAACCAAAAAAAAAAATTGAAAAAAAAAAAAAAAATGAAAAAGGAAAATAAAATCAGAAAATTTGATCAAATTTCCAACTCCTTTGATTAACTTTCTTCGCATATTGTTTGCGAGTAGTAGGTGAATAACTATTCTAGTCCATGCGTCTGCACCCCGTCTAGTAAAATCGAAACCATTAACCCCTGTCTGCAGGGGTTGCCTCTGCGGAGTGCGGCTCACCCACGTCTAAATTATTCCAAGGAGAAGGGGTGAGCCAGGGATGGCAGACCCTCGAGATGAGCGAAGAGAGTGGAGTACGACGTGCCCAACGAATGGCACAGAAATACATACCCCCGACTGAAATATCGCGTCAACTCTCTGGCCGAAAGTAATTACTAATTAGTGATTTCAGGGTATCAAAGTTTCGATGAGGAACATCAGACGCTGTTGTCATGTTTTCGAGTACCATCGAACATCTCGGCGATTTCTCCTATTCAAATTATATATTCCTTTGAGATTCGAACCGATGATCGCCAGTGTGCAGAAATACGTAAGTGGGTTGTTGAAAAGTGATAGGTTTCCTGGTCCCCAGTTCGAAAATGGATAGAAAAGCTCTTAACTCTAAACTAAAGGATCTTAGAAAAGCAAAATGATCAAAGCTGATTCAAAAGGTTACTTATCTTCGATTAAAATATCAGTTCAACTCTTCGGCCTGAAGTGATTACTAACTAGTGATTGCAGGATAGCAAATTTTCGATGAGAAACAGTGAACAATATTGTAAAATTTTGAGGTACCATCGAACGACTCTTCGATTTCTATTGTGCAAATCATATTCCTTTGCGATTAGAACCGATGGTAGCCAGTATGCAGAAGTACCTACGTATAATTGTTCATGCTGCTTGAAAATGTCTTGAACAATCATCGAAAAATGATGAAAGGTGTTTCAAAGGAACTTTCAAAATCAAGAAAAGCACTTTGGGTCTGATCCATCCGAAACAGAAGCTTCTGCAGTAACGTAATGAAATCTGTAGTACATAAATTGTGTAAAATTTATTCGTGAAAAATAAAGTGAAGTTCTCTAGGTGAGCGATAACGCGTTTCACACTCAATTACTCAGTGACTGAAGATGAAAGCGACCATCGCAGTGCCGTTAAGAGTTCCGTCTCAGTTTACTGGCACGCGTAGTGAAGGCATGGTGTGAGACTCTGTCTTTGAAGGTGAATTGTTTCTCTTCGACTCTGAAGAATTAGAAGTAGACTTCCTCGCAGACTGAAGACGGAGTTATTGCTAGGGAGAATTTTATTCCATTCCTTTGTCCTCAAGGCATCCTTTGGCGAGAAGGCACAAGATCTAATTCTTTTACCCTCTCACCTGCAGCTTCTTTCTCCTCTTCTTCTCCTTCATCTTCTTATTCTTTTTTTTTTTATTCTTCCCCTACCTCTTCTTCTTCGCGTCCTGCTCCTCTCCACATCCACTCATGTTTGAGTAATGTGAGCGGATTACGTAGCCTAAGCTGGAAAGTCTTCGGAGCCGGGTTTTCGCTCCTTGCCTTCCGAGATAAAGTTCTGACTGAGGATTAATTCCGCGCCTCTTCGAACCCCGACTTGTATACCTTGCCTCGAGCTTGAAGTAGGTACACGTGCACATCACTTCTTGGAGCTTTTATTACCGTCTAGGTGACACGCTTACACAACTTTAACGTGCAATTCCCATGGCGTAAACACTTTAGCCATATCACACCCTGTGAGACCGATTGCGGTTTCGTACCAAGAAAAGTCCTGCCCAGTCTTTTCTCCTTTACTCTCTACCTCTCTCTCTCTCTCTCTCTCTCTCTCTATTTTTCTCGCGTCGTCTTAAGATGCCAGGAGAAAATCGCCACGGTAAACAATTGAACCGGGTCACCACGGGATTAGCCGGGATTCGATATCCCAGGAAACAGCCAACTTTTGCAATCGCAGTGACCCCCGGCCATTGTGTGATCCTTGTGAGCTGCAAGAACGTGACCATAGCTAAGATTGTATGGGATTCTAGAGTGTGAAAATAGATGAAATTTATAACACCTCTTCATCTCGATCGGAAATTGGTGGAAAAACAACGAATAGGACTTGTGGTATTCCATTCAGAAGGACGTTATGGTTTTCGTGAAAAGAAATGACGAAAATTGTTCCTTTCCCCAAATTCTTTTTTTTTTTTTTTTTCGAATTCGGAGTGGCTTTGGTACGCAGAAATCGAAGCCATTAACCCCAGTCTGGGTATAGCACCCCTCCGGAATACGGGTCACTAAATAATTCGCGAACTGAGGCCCCTCGAGGCTTCGAGTGCGGTTGGTCTCGCGGTGGGTCGTTGGCTCTCCTGGAGGATCTTCGTTTCCCGTTTCCCAGGACGGTGGAAGTAAACCGGACCCGCGGTCCCCCCCCATTCCGAGAATTCCTTATAGTCAAGGGAAAAGAAAACGGAAGTCGTTGTCGCCCTCATTCAGACCCTAAATTTTCGCCAGAATTTTTTTCACATTCATTTTGTTTTATATCCACCGAGTGTTTCCAGAAAATGTTATAAGTGCGTTTTCTTACGAGTATAAAATTGATCGACACAGATCATAAGACAAGAGTTTTCTCGAATGTACTACTGACCATTCAGATTAATTGGATAAATGGAAAATCTCGAGCGGAGTTAGACGACGCTACGCGACGGTGATTTCGTCCTCTTTCTCGATCCACCGTCGGTCGTAGGTAGGTAGCATTATGCTGGTAGGGGCTAAATTGAATTTTCGCACCACCGCGCTCCCTGGAAATAATATTATGTTTTATATCCTCGACACCCGCGAATCCCTATTGGAATCCTTTAATAGGAATTTTTCACATTTTCCACCATCTCTGAAAATAAGACGCGTCGAATCATTTCCAGTTATACTGCCAGCGACGATGTGCCGGTCGTTATGACTCTCGCATACACATCGTATATTATATTATACATGTACATTTCACAGAATCATCCATATTAGATCCCAATTTTACCTGATAATGTTTCGCTTTGATTAGTATATTCAAATGAACCTCCCATGACGAGACTAACTTTTTCGACAAAATGTTCAGAACTCATTTCTAAATCCATTTTTCATATTCCTTTCGAAAAACTGAGCCGAAGTTTGATTATCAAAAAAGTTGAGGGCCTGATAGTTTTTAAATGAGACTAGTTTTAAGTTGACCAATCCTGGCTCACTACTGCTAAAGAATAACGGTCACGCTGCGAGTTCTGATTGGTCCGCATCTTCAAATCGCTCTAATTTGAAAACTATAAGTTTCTAAAGATTTTCGCTCATAGAATTTCGTTCTAGTTTTTCGTGGGGCATATTTTAGGAGTATAAAACTAGAGATTCGAATTGGTTTTTTTTTTTTTTTTTCAATTTGATTATCGGTTCTTTTCGTTAGAAAAAGACCGTGATTTATTATATTTCACTCGATTCGTAGACGGTCTTTATTTTGTCGACGAGACGTTTATTTAATCCCGGCACACACTTCCTTCGAGATAGCATCTTCCGTTCTCGAATCAAGTTTCCTGCATTGAAACGCGGGGAGTCGAAGATAGCTGCCAATCAGCATCGTTCTTCGAGCTAAAATTCTCGCCCTCAAAAGAAGAGCGAGAATATATCGGTTGAAATCGACTATCGTAAGTTCAGTCACGACCCCAGTCTACGTTCCGACGAATGTAGCCGGTGCCGTGGGTATCCATAGATAGAAATACACCGATGTGTATGTATGAGGTAAAGAAAAGCGCATACATGTAGGTATGAAATATGTAAATGCAGATAAGTCCGAAAGACATAGAAATTTTCTTATTTTGGAAAAAAAAAAAAAAAAAAAAAAAAAATTCTTCAACAATTTCTTGAAGCTCGTTGGAGCGTTTTTATTTCCGATGAAAAGATGCTCCTTAGGTTGTAGCGTCGATAGCAATGAGAATAATAAATTCTTGAAGTATGGAAAAGCTTGTATAAAATCCGACACCGGAATACATATTGCTGATAAGTGCTGCATTAGCATATACACTCTTGAAGGGAATACATTCCATTTCATTCTACCATACTACTTTGTATTACATTCAAATGTATTCCGGAAAGACGTTTATTTGGCTTGGAACTGGCGCGGGCAGGAGGATCCCCAGCTGCACTTCCAACTCCTGTACAGTGTGTCTGTGTGCCTGTGCGCTTCCACCTGCGCCAAAACCTGCTGCACCATTGCCTCAGAGCCAGCAAAAATTCAGTAGAAGTAAGACGAAACGAAATCCCCGAGATACCAGCTCAAGCTCCAAGAATGTGCAACGCTCTTCGGTTCTGCATAATCCGCGCTCCGCACCGTTGGGATAAGTTGAATAAAATATTGTGTTTGGTCTGCACACTGAAAAATAAAAATCAATTCAAATCAAGAAATATAATAGCTCTATCCCACCGCTGTCACCACTTGTATCACATCTTTATACATCCCTAAAAATGCTGACTAGTGGATCCATCTATTAAAAATATTGCGAAATACGGATATTCGACAGGGTTTTGAATCTTCTTTTATGAAAAGTATCAAAATAAAGTTTAAAAAACAATCCGTTTCTTATCAAAACGTTTAGAAATATCGTTTTTTTCTCTGAACAAACGATGTATCTTTGTAATTCGAAAGAAATCAGAATTAATTTTGACGAAAACAAATTGGTATTGTTCGATTTTGATTCCGGTTTGGTACACCTCGTATAGTATACCCAGCCGTCATATGGACTATTTAATCAATTAGGAAAGCAAAGCGGATTATCTTGGCGAGTAAAGTTATACGTATACAGACGTAAATATATATATAGGTATCTATAAAACATGGGCTTCAGGTTGCGTGTGGAAGCTTCGTAAAGAGCTTTTGATATCGCGAGCTTATCGAACTATTGACTTTCGTTTAATGCTTTGGCTGGCCCAAATACGACGACCGAAGATATCTTATTTGTCGATAGTAAATTTTGTTCGGGCTAAAAACTACTTTCATATGTTTGAAAAAAAAAAAAAAAAAAAAAAAAAAACTGACCAGTAAAAATAGCTGATTCGAAAGAATAATTGAAGTGAAAATAATTATCGAGGGTACAGATTGAATAATTTTTTTCATACCGCAAGCGTCAAATACAAGTCAACGCTCGATCAGCTCTTTCATGCTTTCCTATAATTTTACATATTTTCAACCAATTTCCATTTTTGAATATGTTTTTTTTTTTTCTCTCTGATTTTATACACGGAGGCATAAAACGCTGGTTGAAATTGTCAAAGGAATTCCAAACAGAACGAGAACGTGACTTTAATATCTTCTTTATTGAAAAGTCAGTACAAACCGTTACTCTTTCCGGACTTCAAAGCTCTCGAATGTGTATAAAAAAATTTTCTTTTTTTTTTTCTTCTTCTTTTTTTTTTTTTTTTTTTTTACCTTCATGGGAACGAGGAACGAGGAATTTCGAAGCGGGACCAATGCGTCAATCAAAGAAGAGTGACAAGGAAATTGCTTTCCGGATTTGCTACGAGGTAATTACACCCTGATACTCGCAAGCTTACAACTTATGTACTTCAGAAATAAAAAAAATATATTTTAAGCTCTTATATTTACGGGTAGGACTGCAGATCGAACGGTAAAGAATATTTGAAAGGTTGAAAAAAAAAGCTCGCTTTTAACTTACTTCCCCTTCCTGTTTCCCTATTATTCTTACTTTTCGTTTGATATTTCGAAAAGCTTTTTTCATTCGTCAAAATTGCGAAAATATTCGAAATAATAAACGCACAAGGTGTTATTTTTCAAATTGGCAAATTCACATCGTGCTAATATTTGCCACATGAATTATAATAATAAATTAATACAATACACAATCAGTTTATAGGCCTGGGGCTGTTCTGCACGCGGCGGATATATCCTATACTGTTTATTTGCACAGGATGCAATTTCCTGCAAAGCTTTACAGGCGCGGGACGATCATACCTTAAGCTTATTCTGTTTCAAGACCTAATTTCAAAACACACACACACACATATATATATAACGCTTCCGTTTGTAACATAAAGGAATCTATAGGACATATCCTATATCGTTTAGCTCTAGCTAAAACGTCTTGAAGCAGGTGCTGCGGAACTATAAGCGATCCTAAGACGGGGTAATGGAACATCCAAGTTTCCTATTGTAGGTACATATATACTTAAGTACGTTCATATACACCCGGTGATTCGTTAATGCACATAACGATTAAAGATATGATTTTCTAAAAAAAAATACTTCGTTGAGTTTATTGGATATCAAAGTTTGAAAATAGTGCTTTTCTACCCGCTAGTGCGAAAGTGTTGATTCTCGTACGACTGTGAAGTTTTTTTTTTTTTTTTTTTTTCGCACGAGTAGAGAATCATCTTTTGCACGTCTATCGGACTTTGTTTTTTTAACACAACGTACGTCAAGTTGCGAAGCGTGCGAAAAATCGAACTTTACGAACAGCGTGTTGAAAATTCATTTTTATCAATCTATATTCATCGATATATACCTAAGACTGAAAATTGATGGTCCGAACATTTTTTTTTCGGCTCGAATGTATTTATATTCATTGATTCGACAATTTTGTGATTCCTTATGGCTTCGAGCTCGCATTAGTCGGTCATCTTGTATAAGCAACAAAAATTGGATCAGCGGCTTTCGGGATCGCGTTGCATGAAAGTGCAGACGTGTGGAGGAATTCTGTTTAAATCTATACCGTCGATTAATTTATGGTGCATAAAAAGCTCGCCATTTGCAACCCCAGAAAAAAAAATAAGAAATAATAATAACAACCATTTCAAGTCATTGCAATACACGAAAAAATTTCACTGTGCAAAAATGATCTGCAAAAAGCTCGGTAGATTTTTTTTTTTTTTTTTTTTTTTTTTTTTTCACATCGGAACAAAATCCATTCTCACATTTTAAAACAACAGTTTTCGGTTTCCTGTACTGGACTACTGCAGGATCACTTGATTCATTTTTATTGCCTCTAACAGAATGGGGACTGCGCCTTTAAATCATCCCCTCGTAGAAACTATCCTCCGATAACACCCCACCTATAGCTGTAAAGTTTCGACGTATTTGGGTTACGTGGTTGGACGGTTTCGCCCCTTTTTCTTCATCCCAAAATCCTATAAGACATAGGACATAGTCATTATACTATTATGTACGTTACAAATGTGTATAGATGTGAAATTGAAATTCTACGGGTATATATATATGCGATGATTACAATTTGCTATTAATTTACCACCCCAAAATCTTAGTAATTATTTTATTCAATAGCTGATCTAAGTCTGATGAAGGACGAAACGGGGCTAACAAGCCGATTGTTCATCGTCAAGAATTTCACATATATTTTTCAACAACTAAATGGGGGTTGAGAAAATTTCAGATTAATTAAAGACGGGGCCGTTTCGAAGGTTTAGGTAATTGGGGATATAATTTTAATGAACAAATGGTATATCAGGGGTGATTAATACTGTCTAGATTTTTATTTTCTTTTTTCCATAATCTATAAGGTATTATGGGTATTATTGTTTATCGGAAGACTAAATCTCTTTCATTGTTCATTTGGCACGTGATATGATTCAACGTTTTTTTTTTTTATTTTTTATTTTTTTTTATTTTTTTATTTTTTAGGGGATGAGAAAATAAGCAGAGGTAAAAATATTCTGTTTTATGGATGTTTTTTCATACCGCAGTCTTAATCACACCCCTGCATTCTACCAGCGATGTTAATACACACGAATTAAGGTCTTTGACCCCATTCGCGTTTGCCCTCTTTGCCTTAATTTGACGTTGCGTGTTATTAAAGCGCCATTAAAACTCTGTGCATCTACTAATTACGAGCACGCAGTACTACCTCGACGACGGAGAACGGAGAACGGAGAACGGAGAACGGACAACTTACAAATCGATATGTACTACTGCCTCATACTATCGCAAGCTTCTCTATGCTATAATAGAACGTTGCTTGTTCTTGTTCTCGTACCACGTGTACCACTACTACTCAAGTTCGACTTTAATAACTTTGAATAAATAATAATAGATTGTGACAACAATTATCTTAGTAATAATTAATGTGACATGAAATACTTGAAAAACGTCATCAAACTTAAATATACAAATAATTTTGTGGGAAGAAGCTTTTCTCACTTTTCCGGCCACCAGTATCTACTATAAATTGAAAAAATCTAAAATTTTTCATTTGTTTGATTTTAAGAAAATGTTCGATCTAAATTTTGACTGAAAACCAACGTGTTTTTTTTTTTTATATATATATATATATACTACTTTCACATATTTCTGTTTATCAGATACGAATTTTGTATGAAATTTTTAGTTTATATTCAATTTTTATTTAACGATTACGAGTATTTGATGGGATTTTGTATATTTTTAACGTTTTATTTTATTTTTTTTTTTTTTTTTTTTTAATTTGTCTAGCAGTGCTGGAAGTAGGTACACACCATACAGAAAGGAATGGGAATTCGAAAAAGTTCGCCTTTTGTTAGATATACTATCTTGCGAGTACGTGACGCTGGGGACACGATAGAATTTCCATCTATTGAACGCGGTATTGCAATCGGCTCTTCTTCTTCTTCATCTTCTTAGAACGTACATGTATCTATATACGTATCTGATACCTATTTACATATAAGTACTATACTTTCGTATCGCAGATGAAACTACCTACCTGCGTAGCTGATACGACACCCATTGCACTATACTGTGTTCAAGGCAAAACAAACAAAAAAAAAAAAATAAAAAATTGAAGGCAAAATTCGAAAAAAATTCATTTGCTCAAAATTTTTCGTTGAAATAAATAAATAGTGCAATTTATTGATCGATTCCTCGATTCATACCACAGTGAAATAAAAAAAGGTAATATAATACCAGAGTTGTGATAAAAGTTTCAAAAAACAAATTAATAAACATAAAATAAAAAATTTTTGGAATCGTTATCCTGAATTTTTTTTTTTTTTTTTTTTTTTTTTTCATCCAATTTTTTCAACTCCATGAAATAAGCACCCGTTATATTAACATCGGTTTCAGTATCTATGAGGATTAGCTGTCATCTGTGCTTTATATATAGTAAGGGTATGAAAAAGTAGTGGGAAAGCTTCGGTATGGTAGTACCAAAGAAAATAAGCAGCTCTCTCAGCAGTACGGCGTGCTTCTGCTTCTGAAGCTCGTCTCTTCTTTCAACCCATAGAATATAGGTAACGGCAGATGCATTGTCTCGACGAATTTCCCACATCGTGCTTTCAAATATATATATATATTAGACTGTGTCAAAAAAAAACGACATCTTCTTTTTGTTCGGGCCCTTTCGAAAATAGTTAGTGCTTAATATAAAGAAATTTGTCCCCAAAGCTCAGCTATGTAGCTTGAACACAGAATTAGCGCATTTGAAAATAAGATTTCCCATGTATTTCAAATGGCAAAATTTGTTTATCCTAGTTTTATTTTTATAACTCTCTTTATTCAACTGATAAGAATAAAGTAGATATACGGTTTTGTAGAGAATTTTATGATCTACAAAAATAGTCCTTTGGCCCAAGTTGCTCGATTGAACCGTTAACGAGTTACAGTGGTTTAAAAGTCATATGTATATTTGATTACTACTTACTTTTCGACAATTTAATTAAAAAATTTTTTTTCATGCATTTTCTCAGAATTTTTTTTCCCTTCAAAACCGTATATTCACCTTATTCTTATCAGTTGAATAAAGAGAATTATAAAAATAAAACTAAGATAAACAAATTTTGCCATTTGAAATACATGGGAAATCTTATTTTCAAATGCGCTAATTCTGTGTTCGAGCTACATAGCTAAGCTTTGGGGACAATTTTCTTTATATTAAGCACTAACTATTTTCGAAAGGGCCCGAACAAAAAGAAGATGTCGGTTTTTTTTGACACAGTCTAATATATATATATATATAAACACATAGATGGAGGAGAAAATAGAACGAGAGAAAAATTTATCCTTTCGCATTGACTTTCTCTTTGCTCGTATATTTATTTATATATATATATATATATATATATATATGGTATATATAGTATGTGTAGTATGTGGTCATAGAAACTCGATGTATTGTATATAGTATATCGATTTCCGACCTATATGGTTCTTGGAGACTTTACCCCTCCCTTGTTATGGATATAGCTGCAGTCTTGAATATTTAATCACCGGGGTTGTGTGAGATATACATCAGTTCTTGTATTTCATACTATATATTCTCATGATTTCAGGAGAGTCAAAAGAAGTCAGGAGGAATATTGGAATTCCGAAAAAATTTCTGGGCAAATGCAGATAATAAGAAAGAACTAAAAGCGCATTCGATCTCGTGAATAAATCGCAATCATATACGATTCAAAAACTATAAGGGTTGAAACTTTTTCAGCTCAGAGGGCTTATGGCAAAAAATAAAAAATATGCACCACAGATATCGAGTTTTTCAATCTGAACTTTACGAGATAATTTGTAGACGCGATTTGAAGAGATTCGCGATATATTCTTCAATTTTTAAATCTTTATTCATAGGGTAGAAATTATTTAGCGGTTTTTTTTTTTTCAATTTCAGGGAGAAGGAATCTTTTTTTGTTATATGAGAAAAAAAATGGTGAAAATTACTCGTAACAAAATTTGATTCCTCGCGTTTTATTTCATTTAATATTATAATAATAAATCGTACGACGTCATGCGGCATAATACTGCAGTGAAAACTTATTACGACTTTATTTTTCCAAAGCTGTGCAATACGGTTTTCCAGCTATCTATACTATAAACAATATATATACTATCCTGTATAGTTTTATCACTACGAAATTGACTTCGCCGACATTAATGTGACTCCCTAAGCTGAGGGGTTGCAATATAGTCTGATCAGACGGTCGTATAGCTGTATATAGATCAGGATAAAAAAGGATTCTGAATATCCTTGAGTGATTGGAAAAAAAAATAAAAATTCACATCTCGCCAAAGCTGGAGAAACTATCCGAACAAATCTCGAGTAGCAAAAACGTGATTACTGTTTTTTCAAAAATTGGTGACTTTTGAAGCAAATATTATTATTTTTTTTTTTTTTGTTTCAGAAAATTAGTTAAAAGTTCATTTCTAGTACCCCGAAAAATTCAACCCTTCATATTTTTTCTACATTCAATGGAATTACAACGTATGTAAGGGAGGAACAGAGTTATGTGGTAAAACGACGTGTTTCTTTCTTTTTTTTTTTTTTTTTTTTTTTATTGTGACGTCAAATCGACGTCAAAGTCTTAAGTATCTTTGAGTTGCAGTGTATAGATTGCAGGTCAGACTATGGGCCTGCTGTGTGAGGGATAAGACGACAGAGGTAATATTGTTTTAGCATTACCTGAGTTTATCTTTCATTAACTGGAAGCGTTTACATTTTCAATTCACGAAGGGGTCGTCTTTCTGCTCGTTTAGCCGAGTTGGTTTTAACGAGAGTCAGCTGATCGCGGCATACATCCCACGCAGTTAATTAATTATTTAAATTATACTGTTTTCCAGGGTTCTGCTTTTTTTTTTTTTTTCTTCTCCTTTTTCTTTTTTATATCAGATTTGTTTTTCTTTTCCGCTAGAAACGATCATTCGAATCAAACGATTTGGAATTAAAAAAAAAAACTTGAAGATTTATTAAAACGAGCGAAAGTCATTTTTCCATCTAAGTCAAATCAGCGAATTTTGAAAAAAAAAATCACGAAAATCCTAGTAGATTAGGGCAAAAAAAAAAAAAAAAAAAAAAAGGTACAAAATTTCCTGCCAACTTCGACAAAGCTTCGATATATCAATTAATTATCTATAAATATATAAAAGTTAGGGTATATTCACACTTGAACGTAAATATTTGGTTGAAAATTTGTGTTCGAAATTGTGCAGACGCTGTAACTGTCGGAGGGTGGATTGTGAATGGATTTGTATAAATAGAGAGAGAGAGAGAGAGAGAGAGAGAGCGAGAGAGAGATATAGAGTGAGGCAGGTGAATGTGTTTGCCATCCCTAATTTGGAGCAAACACAACCTTGGAGTAAACACATCTTTCGTTTCAAAGGAAAGCTCGCCCATTTCCTTAGCAAAGCCCGGAACTGTGTCGAAATCGAGATTACCGTTTGTCCAGGTATACATAGGGCGCATAGTAGGCATACACTATGGGTGACCGAAAAAGGGATGAAAAATAAAAAAATAAAAAAAAGACGAACTGAACACATATTACGTTATCCAAAATCTATCACTCGCCAAACTTGTCGGAAGTTTGAACAACGAGAACTTTTTCGTTGCTATAAATACGAATTTTCTTTAGCTTTTTAACCACATTATCAAAAGCTCTGGATTAATACGAGCGCGTATTATACGAGGAACAATCTGTGTTCATCTTACTCAGATCAGAAACTTTCCTCATTTGATAAAGTAACAAGTTATATGAACAAATTCGTCGTGAAGTCGGTTCGCCACATATCACACATCGTGGTGAAGTTGGATATTAGTTTATGTCAAGCAGGGAGTTACTTTCACTGTGAGAAAACGCGTCAGGGTTTCTCGCAGGGCGAGGAGCCAATCGCCACCTACGCGCGACTTTGCAAACTATTCGCGGCTATAAATAAGAGAGAAAAGGACTTCACTCAGAAAAAGGTCTTGTTGACACAACCAAAATTTGGGTTATTATATATGCACAATCACATTTTTTGTTCAGTAAACCAAAAATTTGGTTGGAATAGCCAAAATTTTGTTTGTCCCACCAAAATTTGGTTTTCCCAACAAAATTTTGGCTATCCGAACGAAATTTTTGGTTGACTGAACAAAAAATTTGAATGACTGAACAAAAAATGTGATTGTGCATATAATAACCAAATTTTGGTTGTGTCAACAAGACCTTTTTCTGAGTCTTGTTCGAAAATAGGGTAAAGCAGAAATTTTTAGTAATGGAACGTGTGTGCGTGTGTGTTTTTTTTTTCTGTTTCACTACCGTGAAACATTTTCCTGGAAAATGGGTTGTGGAAAAAAAAAAAAAAAAAAAAAGTATGAAAAATTTGTTAAAAAATTACGTAATAGAGAGAGCGAAGGATTGAGAGCTGAGGGTAGGCAGTTAACTTTTGTACTCGTTATATCACTCCTCCTCTCTGGAGGACAATAGAACGCATGAATGCATCCTCACTGCACCATCCACCCACAATAGAAATGAAATGACGTTAATAGCTCATAGTAGAGTGAGTTTTTACGCAGGATAGAAATTTCTTTTTTTTTTTTTCATCCCTTTTTATTTTACACATTTCGATATAGATATAGCTATAATCTATATGTAGAGCTACTGCTTTACAGTCTTTTACAGATACTGCGGGGACATGTGAAAGCCGCAGCATGAGATCGTTTGAAGAGTAACAGTTATTGAAATTTTTATTTCTTTTTTTTTTTTTACCGATTTATCGAATCAAATTTTTAGTCCGATACAAAAAAAAATAAAAAATAAAAAATAAAAAATAAAAAGAAAAATCAATAATTTTTGTTTTACTCTACTTTAATAAATACAATATAGATCTACGGGATTTAATCAATCATTATACAATTAATCAAAGGTCAAAACCGCGACTGCAGCCCTAGATAATCACGTTCAATTTTTTACCCGGCAAGCATTAGGCAGTGTTACGTGTTGGGGAGCCGGGGTTAACCAGGGTTGATGTATCGAATATACCCGGCTCACTATCTGGACAGTTCATCAAATCCATCACTCTACCTACCCTCGTATTTGTACAGAGTACGCCCATATCGCCTGAGGTAACACGAGACCTTCCTAAACGTAAACAATCTCTTCAAACGACTGAACCTCCCCTGTTTTTCGGTACCTCACTGGTTTTTTTTTTTTTTTTTTGTTTTTTCGGTTTTTGTTTTTTTTTTTCTACAATTTTCATGGTGAACCTATTTGGGTTTGGTTGAAAAATGACTCGGTCATTTCTACGGATCTTCATGTTTTCGGGACTCCGGCACCTTATATATAACTGCACCGAATTATCTCAGGAACGGCGAGATGAAAAAATCTAAAATTTACAGGATTTTGCATCCAAATGATCGGAATGAAAAATTGCCATGTCTCGTTCAATTCGAACGGAAATAAAATTTCAATTTCAATTTTTGACCGATGACCCATATTCTTCATCCCTTTGAAATAAAATAAAAATAAATAAACATCTCTCTCCGATTTTATCTCCAAAACGTATCAGATATAGAAACGAAGAGTGAAATTTAGTGATAGTAAGGGTAAAAAATTGCCACATATCGTTAATTTCGCTCAACGACAGGAAAAAAAAATTGGGCTTTCAATTTTTGATTTTCATTATTTTCTTACCGCGAAAGAATTCTTCACCACTTTTACCCCATTTTCATTTTATCTGAATAAATTTCAAGGTACAGTATAGGTATAGGTATAGGTATAGCAGTCAGTTTTTTTTTTTTTTTTTGTCGGTGACGAACGGAAACGGTGTAATAATTTACTTAGCAAAGAATATAGCTAGGATCCTGACGCAACTTTGAGCGTGGGGGGGGTTGCTTTCTGAGAAAAGTTGTATGCGGTTATAGTATATAGAATAGCCTACGGAAGGAAGCAAGGGCAGCTATACGAGCAGCGGTTTCGTTGGGACCAGCCTCCTCCCCCTTGCGTTGGGATATATTTATTCATTTATTTCGACAAATGCGATACATCGCCTCACGCGCGTCTATAAATATTAAGAAGGACATCTCATTATTTTATATTTTGAGCTCATAAGCCATATTTACGAGCCTAGCCCTCTTCTTCTTCTTCTTTTTCTTCTTTTTCTTATTTTTCTTCTTCTACGCTCGCGCTGTTTCACGCAGGACGTTCTGAATATGAAACTTCTCCCCCCTCCCCCCCCCCCCCCCCCCCCCATACCCCGCACCGCACACCCCCGCCCCCAACAGAAACGGTTTCCCTTTTCTCTCCTCTTCTTTTCATTTTACTGCCAATTTTCAGAAAGATGGGACGGCGGGGAAGAGGGGGGGGGGGGGGGGGATGGGATTTTCTAAAATATAAAATATTTTTTTTATTTTCACCGGATTACTGCCTTACTTATTCACGTTTTCCAGAATAGTTTATCAGCGACACGCGCTGCCCTCGAGCATCTTCTTATTCCTCGCCTTTATTTATTACTCGTGGAGAAAGACGGTGTAAAAAAAAAAAAAGAAAAGAAAATGAAGAAAATGAAAAAATATCAAAAAAAAAAAAAAAAAAAAAACAGATGAGGAAAAAATGAAAACAAAAATGAAAATATGAAACGAGAAACAATATAAAATCTACTGAATTATTCCGCACTCAATGTACAGCTGCACACCTGCCTCACCGACGTCAATTTTCTTATCTTATATCACGATGTAATCTTCACATTGAGAAATAAATCCACCCTGAGTGGGTGTAGGTATTATACTTTTATACCATCGCATCTCGCGGCGAGGAACCTTGAATTTAAATTTTCATGGAGTTAACCATCGATCAGGCTTATTTAAATATGAGTAACAACCCCTACAGGCAAAAGTCCAGAACCAGGGAAGCTGGTGAAAAGTTTGAGCAAAAGTTAATTTTCTAAACTTTAAGACGAACTAGAGGAACGTAAAACGTCTTCTCGTTACTCATGACTCATGAGTCAAGTTCTGAAAGCTGTATACAATTAGTTGTAATTTTTATGCTTAGTTTCGCTTCTCATCTTTTAAAGAGATAAAAAAGCTCTATACTGATTAATTTCTGGTTTCTAGATAAGGTTGACTATTTTTTTTTTTTTTTTTTTTCGTTTTGTATGCGATTAAGTAATTTGATGTATCAAATGTCTCTCGCACAGTGAAGTGAACGTCTTCAAGACGTCTTAATGAACTTTAACAAGTACGTCGTTAGGACATCTTGAGTTCGTCATTAAATTCAAATCTCCATTCATCGCAGGGTGAATACAGCGTGGATCAAGAATTTCAATAAAAATGTTCATCACATTTTAGAGCTTTCGAAGAGGTACTTCCTCAAAATAAAATGAAGACTTTATTCCTGTTGAAAATTCATTGAATGGACGTTCAAGATTTTTCTTTCAAAGAGTTTTCAATGGTTTTACACAAATTCATGATTCCGGAATCAGTTTGAATCAAGTTACGTTGATTTCTAGTCATTAGGTAGACTTTCAGTGATTCCAAATTAAGTTTTAACGATTCTGAGTCAATGGCAAAAGACTTTGAAATAATTTCAATCGATTTGAGTCACTTTTGAATTAATTTATAAGTGATTCCCAACGATTTCTAGAAATTAATTTGAATCAAGTATTTAGAGCTTGCAAAAAGGTAGTACTGACTCAAAATAAAATCAAGACCTAATCTCTGCTGCGAACTTGTTGAACAGATGTTCAAGATTATTTTTCCAAAGAGTTTTCAGTATTTTTAGAGAAATTCATGATTCCGGGATCAGTTTGAATCAAGTTTCGTTGATTACTAGTCAATAAGTAGATTTTCAGTGATTCTAAATTGAATTTCACCGATTCTAAAGCGATGAAAAATGTCTTAGAATAAACTCAGTTAATTTTAGTCACTTCCGTACTTATCCACCACGATTTTCAACGATTCCTCAACATTTCAAGTGACTAAAAACAAGGGTGCACATCCCCTAGTTTAAACGACTATAAAAAGAAGCCATCGACACGTTATTTTACTGGCTATAAGCTATCTTGTTACAGTTTAGCCCTACTCATGCGATAATTCATTGCATTTTTAATTTCACTTGATGAAATACGAAACTAAAATCGGATCCTGAGAACAGAGGATCACCTACTTGTTCATCAAGTAGAATGTGCAGAAGGATCTTTCATCTTCTCTCTCTCTCTCTCTCTCCACATTTATGGACTACGATGGTATCGCTTAAGGGATTTTCCGACAAGTATTATAGAGCGATGGATATCTGGGTGAAGTCTCGTGCCCCTGGGAACTGGGGCGTGAATATATGTACTCCATGTTTGAACCAAAACCTGAAGAGGCCTGCACTAGGTTCTACATATCGAGCAGAGAATATATCGAGCTTGAGCTTGAGCTTGAGTTTGAGTTTGAGTTTAAGTGGTAAGATCTTTGGAAGAAGTAAACGTAAAAAATGACGGAGAGAAAAAAGGGAAAAAAATTAAGGTGAACATCCTCTCTTTAGCCAAACGTGTGCAGCTCTCATCCATCATGGGCTGACAGCTCTTCTTCGCGCTGGCAGCCCTTACTATAGTTTTCTGTATCGTAACCACAACCCTGCAACTCTCAGGACTTCTGTTCAGTCAATATGTAGGCACATCACTGTTTCCTGCACTTATTTCATACGTAAAGATTCTCACCCCTAAAAAGACACTTTCGTACATCGACGAACGGACTTTACTTTGGTCACTGTTTCTAAAATTCTAGGAGCATCGGGGGGACGATTCCATTGGTTAAGGGCTGCTTTATCCTCCCTAAGACAATACCCGATAAAATGAAAACTAAAAACGAATAAGAATGGAAAGTAAAATTTGAGGATAAAAAAAAAAAAAAATGACAATGAAAGAAAGAGGTATTCTGAATGTTTGAAAAAAGCACAATATCCATACCTTGAAATTGAACCACAGCATAAAACAGGGTAGGTAGTTATAATTTAGATTACATCCGTACGGTGGACAGTTATGGGGTTAATGTTTCAGTTATACATATGAGGCGGGGGTAGGGTTGTTTGTATTTTGACTAAGGGGATGGGGAATGGAAGGAGGGATTAAAAAACGCAACGGGACAAACTCGTAAATGTCCGGCCAGGGTGCCGCCTGGGTTTTGGAAGCTGCGTGGGTGCGTGGGGTGGAGTCGACATGTTTGTGGCAGCCCCGGACGCATCGCAATAAATTCTTTTTCAAAGCGCTTTTGTTTGCTGAACCCCCCCAGGGACCACGGACCTTCCTGTAAATTATTCGGGCTATATTTTTCCGTATACCTATCCACCTCCCTACCTAGCTACCTACGTACCTGCACGTTCCAGTGGGAATTTGAAAATGCATCTGGTAAATAATGGCTCAACCCCATTTTTCCTCATTGTCAGTTTACATAAATATATTCAACCGCACAATGACCGGATATATTGTATACTATTTATTTAAATTTAGAGCTTTTTCAACGTATCAACCTCAACATCATCAAAAAAAAAGAAAAAAGAAAAGGAAATAGCGAAGATATGAATAAATATTGAAATAGCATATAATTGAATGTGTATGTAGTATAAAATTGATGAATACGCGACAGTAGGATATAGTATATACAGTGAATATATTGAACACGTAATCTGCAGTGGAAACTCTGGTCAGTAAAAATTTTCCCGATTTAATCCACTCTGCGAAGCATTATCTGCAGAGCTTTATGCAAATATTCTGGGATATATATTCATGCGCTTGCTGCTTTGTGAGCAACTCCATGCAGGACGGTGCGCGGTCCATGTATCGGCATCAAATCGGGCATTGAATACAAGATAGGTGGAAAATGGAATGAATTATTCGCGAATGTCATTGTCATTATAGTTTCCAAGAATCTCATAGGCTCGTGATTGAAATTCTGAATTTCCAAACTTCCAAAGTGTAGAAATTCCGCATTTGCATATTACCATATCGCAGTTTGTAGAAAGGGAAGTCTACCTTGCAGATTTGAAAAAAAATTGTGGCGAAGAACATCGAAGATTCAAAATTCCGAAAGTCAATGTTTCTGGAAAATTCGAAATTGTCTCAAACGAATTCGGAATTTTTACCGTTTGCAGCTTTTATAAATTTGCAACTTGAACCCAGCCCCTGTTTTACATAAATTGCCTCGATTGGCTTCTGATAAATAAATCAACTTTTTGTGCATGAAAATTGGACCCAATTTCTTGATTTTTGAAATCTGGCTGGATATAGGGACGATAAGCGATACGTACGAGATATCGAGGTATGAGATAGCGAGAAAAAGCGAATTATTTCAGCGGGGGTTTGGGTGAAATTTTTTCAATTAACTTTTTCTTCAAAACTCGATTTCCGAAGATTGCGATTATACCTTAGGAGATAATATTTAAAACGTGACCTGCAGGGGCTGTCGGTATGATGTAACGTCGTTTTAAAGTGAAGATGTACTCTAGCTTCTTTAGCACCCACCATTCGCGAAGAAAAAAATTCCATCAAACTTGTTCACCGTCAAGCGAATGTAAAGCGTTAGCTGGCTGTCAGCTCGGTAAAAGTTAACGCCGGAGAAGCTTTTTATTTTTATTTTTATTTCTATAACTTTTATTTTTATTATTATTTTTATTTCGTTTTTAAGGTAAGGAATATGTAAGGAATCCATAAAAATACCTCTTGAAAGAAAGATATATAGGAATAGGTAAACAAAATACTGAAGCTTTCAAGAAGGTACAGAAATTTTTGATCCTTCTCACATGTTTCCCAATTCTTACTTTGCGCCGATAAATAACTTATTCAAAAAATTGAGCTTTCGTCATGATCAGGTCGACTTTAAGCTATTTCTGTCTTCTTTTTCTGGTTTTCTGTTCTTTTCGAAGGCCAAAAGCGTCGGGGATGAACAAAAATCGATCCAAACTTACCATCAGTTCCATCCCTGAGCAAATCCTTCGATCACCGCAAAGCAATCAAGCATAATTAAGGAGGAATGTACTATACATACATCAGTGTATAATTGATCGAATTACCAAACGCCGAAGTGGTAGGTCCTTGACTTGGCAATATTAATTACGTGAAATCGTAGCAATTATCAAAATACGCGTAAAAGATATATAGAGGGACATGATAATTTGATTCGAAAATTGGAAGAGCATTATCACAGTTTGAAATTCGAACGTTTTAAACAATGCGGCGCTTCCGACATCCGGGAATAACTTCTGTCTTCTCACAAGCTATTCCTGGTCCCTAGGGAACGCGCATCTAATCAGGATGAATGACCGGGAGAGTTTCCTACTGGCCATGGCATCTCGCTGCCCCCAAGAGCCCCAGGAACTCATGGAACCCCTCGACAGTCCCTGCACCAACAACCCAATACCAAGGAACCAGCCAACCAACAACTTACCAAACTTCCCCTAGCTCTTCACGCCCCGGTACCACCAGCTCCCAGCTGTCATCGGTCTTCATTATAAAAGTGAACACCCGCGGCTAAACCTTGTTTACCGCTAGAAAATTAGTTGCCTCTATCACGCAGGGGCGGGTTCAACCCCGATCCGAAAACCAGGGTTAAGAGTGTTCATCCTTTACCTTAGCCAGGGTGTAACAGATCCTTGTAGAAATATGTTACTCATCAACCTGAGCAGGGATAACACGACATCGCCTTTCAATCAAGAGGCTCAAGCGTACACATATTGGAAGTTGCCACATGAAGAGATTTTGCGCCGTGATGTCCCAACCAAATTAATCCTGTGTACAAAATTTGATGGAGAAGTTTGTTGATGCTGATGTATTTCCCATGATGAAATCGAAGTTTCGTTAAATCGAAGAAAATCGAGCACTTTGAGAGACAGAAGAGTACTGGAGCATAACAAGAACACAAGCAAGCTGAAGGCTACTTGTTTGAAGAAACTTTACATCAAGGTGCTTTGTCGCCAGTGTATAGTATAGAGTGGAGTGAACAGTCCTTGAACTCAAGTATACCTATCCCTAGAGCAATTTCTTACCAGATGGACACTCTCGCAGGAGACGCTTTACGTCAATGACCAGTTTGGAATTTGTTTGTCTATTTTTTTTTTTTTTTTTTTTACAGCAAGAGAAAGGGAGAGTCGTGTGAGAAAACGGTTTTCCAATATCCAGAGAGTGACCGCGGAACTTTTCTACAAAGAAAGAAGCTTCCTTAAACTCAGTTCTTCACCAGGAGAAAGTCCAGCTTTCACATTCTATACACAAAGTTCTGCTTACAGAGTTCCTCTGCTTTTCGGACAAAAAGCTTATTCGAAAATAGCCCAATTTGAGAATGTTCCGAACGTCTGCAACATCTTGAAATGTAGCCAAGAATCATGAGAATCGTCAGCACCATTCACCATCATGATTATTGCGAAGTTTCGATTGATCCTGAAGAGGAGAAAGTCCAGCTTTTACTTGTCATACACAAATTTGTGCTTGCAGAGTTCCTCTGCTTCTCAGACTCAGACCTTTTCGGGACATAGCTCGATTCGAAAATTTCCTTGACGATGATACCCATTCACCATAATTCTTGGAAGTTTTTTGATCCTTATGACTGCTAGATACTAATGACCGAATTGCACACACCGCAGTGAATTTCGTATCAGTTTATGGAAACTTTGTTGCAGTGGTCAAGGATGGTGTGAGCAGCGGACATATTGCAATGACATGAGGTTCCTCACCCCTTACTTATTATGAACTTATTAAAGTGGGCTTTTGGTATGGGGTAGGTAGGCTGCAGAGGTTAGCCGATGTGCTCGCGTGTTTTAGAACCGACGTTGGCACGTGCTGCCATAGTACTGTAACAAATTGCCGCTTCATTTTGGTTGATGGATGAGACCCGGGTTTCGCAGGAGTGCTTTAAGCCCGGCATGCCCTACTATAGCGTTTCCACAAGATTGAAGGAGCGAGAGAGATCGAGAAAGGGAGAAATGAGAGACAGGCATATCTTTGGTATATATGTATAGAGGCATACAGAAAGTATGTATATAATGAGGACTGAGGCCATACCACCAATAGTAATTCGATTGCAGCTTTATTATTCCACCGAGGGAAGCGAGAATCAGCTACGATGGGGTAGTGAAAAATAAAACAACCATTTGCCATTTGAATAAAGTATATAGAATCTGTCGAGCCATGCCACGCCGCGCCGGTTGCCACAGCGACGCAAAATTCTAGAGAGAATTTCACCTCATCTCTGCAAATATCGATATGAAAAAAAAAAAGAGAAATATAAGTGAAGGAAATTTTCTTCTAGAATTGTAGGTACAATTTTTTTAAATTTTACCAATTCGAGAAGCTTATCAGTACCTTCAAACACGATCATGTAGAACTTGGCAATCTGTGAGCTAAGCTATCGCTTCTCAACTTGAGACTTACTTACATTACATTAGTCCACAGAAAAGCACTTGTCGCAGGACCATAATTGCATGGATTTTTGATTTTTTGGTCTCAAACGATCCAGAAAACAAGCCTTGATCGAATATGTCCAGGATTTTTGAATACTGCGAAAATATCTTAAAATTTAAAAATTTTTGTTGACAACTTTTGAAAATGAACCCATGAAAAAGCTGTGTATTCATCTGATGAAGTTGCGCGCTTCGGACCATCAGAGACCAAAAAGTGTAAAATCCATTCAATGGTCGTCCTGAATCCTCATACGACGAGTGCTTTTGAAAAATTGAAATTGGTAAATCGTCGAGACAAATTCATGATAGAAACTGTTTGGCCTCAAGCTTACTGGAATTTCCTAGCTGTGGGAAACCGAGTAGGGAAATCTGCAGGGAGCTGACTAGGGGACGGGTTCTAATTCGTGCTGTCAGCTGAGCTTATTGACTGTGTTTCCAGCTAAGGTTAAGCATGCCGTTTCTTGGTATAATGCCGGTGGTTCACCAGGATTACTTCGATTACACAAGAACTAAGACGAACCTAAGCTCTTAGCATTTGTATGATTGGTTTATGTACATATTTACAAACAAATGTACCTACCATCACATGCAGTAAGTCTCTCGGTTTCGTATTACTCATTTTCTCCGTCTGTTCTTTTTATTCTTGAGGAATAATCGGCTCAAATATCGTCACCCATGTACCAGCTGTCCCCGCAGTTACAGAGCTCAGTGTTCGCTGATGCATAGAGAAGGAGGTATAGCAGTAATTCGGTAGGAAAGGGTCCATTAACTTTCCAAGACGGTACAATGGTACATTCCTTGCTAATTCCATCGAGCCTTGCTCTCATTCGTTTGTGCGTCAACTGAAAGAGAATTTCCGAGTAATTTCGAGGCGCCATGCCAGTGTTAGTGCTGGGGTAGTAAAGGGCCGAGTGAAACTGAATTTTCTTGAAACTACTTTAATTAAGCACTGCGGGACAGACAGACTAGCTGTAATTAGGATAAATCCTCCTCCTTCTTCCTTTCCCTCTCCTTCTTACCCTTCTTCCCCCCTTTACTTCGTCAGCTACAAAATAGTAGGTCAAATGGTTTGTCTGCAGGAGCAGAAAGCTCTCCCTTCTCTATCCACTTCGGTTCACCCTTCGCTTTTGCGTCCCTTATAACCATGGAAGTGGCGGTAGTTGGATATACTGATTTGTTGAGGTAGTAGAGAAGTTGGCTTGGCCTGGTCTGCCCTGGCCGCAGGTAGGTACAAGGTAAGTGTGTAACTTCTGTTGGGTAGATTCCTGACAGACAGGAGACTAGACTTTAGAGAAGGGCTTCTCCTCGGTAGTATTATGCTAATCTTGTTAAAGTGAGAGCAGGTCAGACGGTATTAGAACCCGGTGCTATCATATTAAGATAATGATGAAAGGGTTTCAAACTTTAGACACCAGGTTAGTTACCTCGGCTTATTAAGACCTGCTTTGGACACTCTGAGCTAGCTACTGCCTAGCTCTAATACCCCGAACGCGCGAACTTGTCGAATGGATTTTTAATCCATTTGAACCCCAAAACGTTTGACGAAATTTTCCACATACAAGATTTTCTAGTTTTGCCAGAAATTTCATCAACGTTTTTCAATTCTTATTCATAATTTCAAAGAATATTCACGAGTTCGCGAGATTTTAGTGTCAGGAAAACATGATTTTTGGAGAACTTTGGTGAAAACAGAAAAAATATGACGTTTTGAACGGAATAAAATAAACGAAAATTGACACTCGAAATTTTATCCCGACGCGAACGTTGTATATTCTGTCGTGTATGGCAGGCAGACGTCAAGTTAGCCACAAACGAAATTATTGTTGACGCGTTTCAGCGATACGTGGGTGCAGAGCTAAACGATTCCTGGGTCGGGAGGCCGGCCACAAGCAACCTTAAAAAGGTCACTGACCACTTTTGGAGTTTCCTGTCACCGCGAATTAGGTTTTAGCTTCTAGCTGACGGGTAGCTCGGAGTTTAAGAACGCCATGCTCGGTCGGTGGATTCCTCAAATCAGAAATGTCAAACAAATGAGCAAACATGGCAGAAATACTGATTCAGGGAAGAAGAAAATCGAAAAAAAGTGAAGAGAATAGGCAGAAAAAATGGGAAAAATCGAGTTTCGGAGAACCGGAAAGGCAGGGAAATCGGGATATAATTAGGAAAATATGGAAGAAAACGGGAAAATTAATTTTTTGAGAACGGAAAAAGCAGAAAAATCGGATGAGGATGATGATGATCGGATTGAACTCAAAGGATCAGGAATAGTGAGTGAATCGGAAGAGTGAGGAAAATATTGAGAAAACAATTAATTTTTGACGAACAGAAAAGGCCATAAAATTGAAAAGGCCAAGAAATTAGAGATTGAACAAAGGATAATTGATTTCCAAAGATTCGGAAAGCCCCTAAAATTGGGACAGCCATTAATCGAATGGAAAAATATGACGAAAATAAATTTTCAAAAACCTGGACAGGCAGAAAAAAATAGAAAAGTTCAAAAAAATTAAGACAAAAAATGAGGAAGATCGATTTCTGAATATAAGAAGAACCCAGAAGATCGAGATTGTCAGGAAAATATTAGAAAAGTTCAATTTTCAAAGATCAGGTAAAGCAGAAAAATTGGAGAAGTCGAAAAAACAGAAGAAGGAAGAAAAATCAGGGAAATGCGAGAACATTGTATGAAAAAATTCAGATTCAGATAGCTTTAAGTAGGGAAACGCGGGGCAAAACGGTTACCAAATCCAAAAAAAATTATGTGGTCGGAAATGATTTTTTATGAAATATGGTGACGTATTTTGGATCAATAATGACACAAAAATAAAAAAATTAAAAAAATAAAAAAAAGTGAAAAAAAAAAATTCAATTTTTTTTTTGTGTCATTATTGATCCAAAATTCGACGCCACATTTCATAAAAAATCATTTCCGATCACATTATTTTTTTTGGATTTGGTGCCCGTTTTGCCCCGCGTTCTCCTATATTGAAAAATCTAGATATCCGAGTGAATCAAAACGGAGTAGAAAAAGCTGAGAAATGAACGTGAAAAATTGTTGAAAATTGTAAAAACTGTAAAGCACATCATTTCCTCTAAAAAAAATTCTCTAAAAATCGTTTAGGCAGGTTTGGCGTAGAACTGTATACCAGGGAGAACGGATGCTGCTGGAACGGACAGAATTTCACAATTCATGCGTGTAAAATCCCATGAAATATATTAAATGCAGAGAGGCATAAAATACCCGGGTTTTCAGAGGCGGCGGGGGCGCGAGCTCGGATTCGGCAGTAGCTACCTACGTTACGTTTCGCGTTTCAAATCCTGTGCGCAAAATGATGCATTTAATATTTCACCGTGAAAATACGTAGTTCAGTTTCCCTCTGACAGGATACACCTACATTTTCCCCAAGTTGTGGTCACCCGTACGAATTTGGTCAGCTGACATGACCTAGACGTCGAAAATTCAACATGTAGTATTCACTATATTCATCTTTTGTGTGAATTGAAGATAAAAATTTGGAAAATAAACAAAGGGAACAACGATTTGTTTAAAACAAAAAGAAAAATTGAAATTTTCCAAATTTTCGATCTACCGCAGAAATAAAAAGATTCCTCCTCAATTAAGCAACGTCTCAATTTTTCAATTTTACTGCAAAACTCTTCTTCTTCTTTTTCTTTTTCTTCTTCTTTTTCTTATTCGCTTTTTCTTCTTCAGGAATGCCAATTGAGCACACAGTTCGCGGCCCTCAGCATCCCGCCTAATAACTTAGTTGTTAAGTCTTCGGTTCCGCCCGTTCCGTCGCTCTACTCCGTCGCGACGCCCGCGCCCGTGCCCACGAGATTATGATAATGTAGTCCGCTTTAAACTCTGGAAAATTCTCGCGAAGTACCCGCCTTACATAAATATGGAAGAGACTGATTGAAGGGAATAGATGAAGAGGAGAACTCTGTGGATATTTCGGCAGAGTATAAAAAACGCCCCACCGGAGAAACCGACGTGAGCTTGCGACGCAAAAGAACAAGTAGTACGAGACCAAGCATCAAGGTACTCAAAACCACGATGCAAGCTCGAGAAACAAGATGTTCGAAGATTCTTTCGAAGATCGAAGAAAAATTTCAGTTCCATTCACAGATTTCCTTTCTTTTTATTATTTTGCAATATTTTTGTCAAATCGTCAAACATTCGGCATTTAGAATTGAAGATGAAGGTAGATAGGATAAAAGACCGAAGCACAGCTTCCGAAAACGTCGACCACTTAGTAGTCTGGCTATAAGCCAGCCTGCAATCTCTGCACGACCAGGCTAAGCTGCATTCTAAGCGCATCTGGACGGTATGAGGCATTAATTGATCGTCTAGTAACCGTGTGACCAGTTCCAGGTGAAATTTCCGAAAAAATAAAAAAAAAAAAAAAAAAACAGCCGCGACATTTATCGTTTTCAAATTAAGCATGCCCAAGTGCTAACGTAAAAACAATCAAAAAATTCCCAAATATGTTCCGATAGAAAAAAGAAAAAGAAAACTACAACAATTTAAGACGCAGGCAAAAGAAGAGCAAAGGTTTAGGTAAACCAATGCATGGATTACAGACTTCAAGGTCTTCAATCGTTCGTGAAGCAAACCTTGACTGGATGAACGTAGAAATTTTTGATTTTTCAAAAAGGTTTTTTTTCTGAACTTTCTCAGATCAAAAAGAGCCTTTTTTGCTTGTTTTTTGAAACTGTGTCTTTGAACTCGTTATTTAAATTTATTAATTAATGTTTTTCCACACTGCGTGCGAAAATTTCGATTTCGCGTGCATAAATTCAACTCAACGCGCGTTGTGTTAGAAAATAAAATTCGATAAACGTGAGAAAGATGATTCTCGACTCGTGTGATTGTCACCCTCGCTTTTCGCTTGGTCGAAAAACTTCACACTCGTCCGAATATCAACACTTTCGCACTAGTATCGAAAAGTACTATTCCGTTCGTGTCGCGTGTTCGATATTTTCCGCACGGAATTTCCCCGATGTTCTAGATTCTAGAATCTAGATTCGTAGTATAATTCTCTATTTGTCGTGATAGATCCTATGCCGTTGCACATCTGCAGTGCGAGGAATGGGATGTTCAACGCTGACTCGCTCTGAATAGTTAAGTTTCCGGATTGGTCAGTGATGCGAACACAGATATCCCCTAGTTTCACGTCAGCCCTATACAGGATAGGATAAGTTTTGGTCATTGCTACCTTGACACAATCTATATACGTTGCATCGTAATTCGGGGGATGAAAATCTGTTCATTGTATACCAAACCTCGCGCGGCTACTGTGACGAGAAAGATATCACGGTTCGTAAAATATCTGTACCTACCCCGCAAAAAAAAAAGTGTCGATTTTGCGATTTTTTTTTCTTTCTTTTTTTTTATCTAAAAAAAAAAAAAAAAAGAAAAGAAAAAAAAACCACCCCATCAGCATCGTTCACACCCTTCTGCGACCTGATAAATACAGGTTCATTTTTTTCGTCGGTCTTTCGTCTGGTGAAAAAAAAAAAAAAAAATCGCTCAGGCATGTATCAATCTTACTACTACGATTTTCCGGAATAAGAAAGGGAAATGCTTTTTTTTTAGAAAATATAGAAAATGAAAAAAAACAACCAAAACATCAATTTGTTTGGGTTAACGAGGGATCGGTATACACGTCTGTTGATTATATCGTAGCCCTTTTGCTGTTAGTCGGTTCGTATTATGTATCCCGATTTTCATACGATATCGGAAAATTACTCGGTTAATGAAAATTGACGCTTTATGCTTTGCGCCGAGGTTGACGTGTCTGGGCCGCCTAGCTTCGAAGAGGCTCGAGGTTTAACTAGTTTAATTAATCCGTACAACAACGCGTCCTCAGAGAAAATAATTTAATTAGTTATGCTTCGATCACGTACATAC
The DNA here is from genome assembly GCA_943736025.1 of Tenthredo mesomela. Classification (NCBI taxonomy): domain Eukaryota; kingdom Metazoa; phylum Arthropoda; class Insecta; order Hymenoptera; family Tenthredinidae; genus Tenthredo; species Tenthredo mesomela. The sequence goes on from OX031017.1 coordinate 3,336,348, forward strand.
GGAAATTTATAGGCTTTATATATAGATAGGATCCTCAGAAATAGTGATATTGCGTTTATTATTACACTGAAGGTTGCGGAATCACAGCTTTCGATTTCGTTTGCAGAAAGTGAAATTTTTATTTTCAAATCGGAAATTGTGCGATAGAAAAATATAAATGTTATATATAAATAAAAAAATTAACGCGGTGAGGAATTTTTATTAAAATACTCACCAATATAGGTAATGAAATTCTAACAAAACCCTGCGTTATTCGTTAGTTTAAAATTTCATCGGAAGTAATAAAAACCAGATTGCGATGTATAACCAAAATATAATGTACATATTTATTTGATTGAAACGTTGAGTAAATTTCGCTCCAATTAATAATAATGAAAAACACAGTGAAGTTAGTTAAATAAAATTATTTCTGTTTCAATGAATATTTCGTATTTCGCGGAAAATTTGGTTTCTTTTTTTTTTTTTTTTTTTCTTTTCTATAAAAACAAATTTCATGCGATTAGTTTCTTTCTTTTATTTGATTATTTTTTCATTATCTTCATGAAAATTTCCATCAATTTTTCAACAAGCTTCTAATTATAGGATCACGATTCTGCGAATTGCGTAAAAAAAAAAAAAAAAAAAAAAAAAAAAAAAAATAAGTGAAAATAAAAGAAAAATGGACTAAGAAATCGTGGAAAAATGTCTCTCAAGTCTAATTGGCATCGTAACGAGAATAAAAAGAACTCTTTTTACGACCTACGCAAGGGTCAGACATGCGATAAGTAATTGAACCTAGTTGGGTTATATACCGAAAAGACAAAAACGATAAAGAAATAATAATATCTAATTAAATGCCGGTTCGGATTTTTCTTTTCTGTTCATCGAAACCTTATCAACGATTGTAATTGCTGTCTGTTTTATATTACATTGACTCGTATCTTGTTCTCTGATTAATTACATAGCTGTTAAGCCTCCAGGAATCATTAAACCATAAATAATCGCTAGCTAATCGCATGTCAAATCAATAATTAGTATCGTTAATCGTCGGTACCTATGTATAGATAATAAAGAAATTCTCATTTTCTCCTCATTTTTTCAAAATCAAAAACAACCCGAAAGTACTGAAATTCGTGTGTTATTCAAACGGGAAGGTTCGAGGGCTTTGGGACAGTACTTAGAATTGAAATGGGAACCTGGGTTTTGACTGAATTTTTTTTTTTTTTTTTTTTTATATATTTAGAGACCGTCTGGCCCATGAGAGTATCGAAATTCAAGTATAGCCGAATTAAAGACCACCCTAAGGTATATATATGTAAGTGTGTCTGATCCACACAGAAAGAAAGGGTAACTTGATTCAAGAAAATTTTGCGGTCCAAAAATGGAGACCGAAATTTTCTCGGATCAAATCAAAAATTTTCTCGAACCAAGAAAATTGGCACAATTTTCTTGGCTCGAGAAAATTTTTGATTTGATCCGAGAAAATTTCGGTCTCCATTTTTGGACCGCAAAATTTTCTTGAATCAAGTTACCCTTTCTTTCTGTGCACGCCCATATAATTTAACAAACTGGGCTACAGTCAAGAACACGTGAAAGAGTTTTTATGCCCTAAGAGTACAAGAAACCCTCTGGCCTAATGATCCATCGATCCGAAGAGCGAGTCCCTCTACTTTACCTCGTTCATACCAAACGATTATTAGCTACTAGCTTTACTACGTCGTTTAGAGGACTCGAGACTCTTGATATAGTTTATTCATCACCTCATTTATCCATGCAATTATCTATTTACTGTCAAATTTCCTCTTTTTTAATAAAACATTTCGTTTACCTCGACTCCGAATTTACATTCGAGAATATTGAAGATTTGGTGTCGAAATTTAATGTTCGTAGTATTTTGTTACATGATTAAGAATCACGGTATTCCATCGTCATTCATCCTAACTTCGTTATTTTTTGTAAAAATAAAAGGTTTTTTTTTTTTTGCCATTAAACCGAAAGAAATTTGCAAAAAAAAAAAAAAAAAAGGATACAATCTGCAGAATTATATATCGCGATGATTGGTCTTTCGTTGGCTTTATTAAAATACAGTAAAAAGAAATGTGACAGTGTTTTACATGGACAGAGAACAAACAGAGACAAGAATTGATCGTGGATATTGGACGAAGTGCAATTGGCCCGAACGTTGTTCGCGCAGGACATCGAAACAGAATAATACTGCATCTACTACGTTAAAAACCAGCGAGGAAATTGCAGGAATATGTATAAAAAAAATTTTACAGACATGCCATTCCATGAATATTGCAGTCCGGTACTTGGGAAGAGTCTATTTGCTGTCTACGTAAAAAGTGGGGAACTTCGTAGTTATTGAAACGGGTTTTAGAAAAATTCCGTAAAAATTGTTTCTATATATCCAAAAAAAAAGAAAAAATTAAAAAAATTGGGAAAAAAAAAAAAAAAAACGTGGATCAAATCAGAAACTGTCAGGGTCAGACGTTGTCCGATTTCGCGTTGAATACCTAATATTTTCTACCCACTCTTTATTCGTTGACCATAAATTTTCTACGCGGCTTATCTTTTCTCCATATAGTTGAATGATGGGATGATGGGATCTATAGGGTAAAATTTAGGGGTGATAAGAGGTGTGTTCGTACGTCGACGTCGACGTCGATGTACCTATACCTACCGCGTGCGGGACTTAGGCAACGCGTCTTCATCATTCCGCTCAATGATGCGTCAAATGCAATCAGAGTGGAGATTGGCTTGGCGAGCCGCGGGCTGGCACTTCCTATAACCATATCCCATCGATAATCCGACCAATTATTATAGATCAGAGGGTAGGGTGTCGAAGGAAACCGCGTCAGGAGTTAGTTTCAGCTCGTTGACTCGGCACTGCGGCTGATCGTCAGATATGTGCAAACAGCCTGAGACAAATATTTTGCTTTTTTTTTTTTTTTTAATCCAAAATTATTATTATAAAATATATATATATATATATATATATATATATATATATATATATATATATATGTACTATTCGAAAAGTAATAATTGACCCTAAAACTTGTCAGCTAGTTGAGTGAATTGCATTGGTACATTTCTGATGCTGCGTTAGCTGCCCCCTTGAGGGTGGGAAAAGCTAAAGCCAACCTGTGCAGTTCAGTGCAGTTTGCATTAGGCAATATAAGTTCCCAGACAGAGCTTAATATGCTGGTGCACTGGGAGTAGATGTATATACGTTATATATAGGTATATACGGGGTAGTTAATTAAATAATTTTTATTAACCAGTACGGTGTTCCGAGTGTAATAAAAAAATTTGCAAGTACAGGTATAGGTACTTTTATTTCCAGGTGTTCATCCGCTCCTCAAAATCAGGAATAAAGCTCAAGCCATTTTTATTTGCGGAAAAATAGCCCATCGCGCAAATCAACGTCTTGCGAAAAACGTATAGTTATTATTTACTAGAACCCTCTGAAGATGTTTTTGCGAATGAAGCAAAATGCAATTGCTTTTCAAATAAGAAAAGTGAATTTTTGAACCGTTCACAGACGTAAGAGAAAAATGAAAATATTTTCGTTTGAGAGAGCAGGAAATTTGCCACGAAAATGTATCTTTGCACATCGTTTTCAATTTGAGTTTTCGATTTTATACAAGAATTACGAATTTAAGTTTGCATCAATGAGAGATGAAAAAATAGTCCTGCAAGCTCCCGTCATATGACAGGATTAAGACATAATTGAAGTTGAAATAAAATCTTTAATGATGAGACCCTGAGAAAAAAGAAAAAAAAAATTCGCAAATGCCCTGACATGAATATTGAATAAATTTGAAAACTCAAAATTTTGGGCCAGTCTGAATTGAAGATGAAGAATCGATAGAGAATCGAGACGAGGTTAAAAAGAGATCCGTGAAGTGGTTATGGGTACAAATGTATGGAAATAACGTGGTGAAAGGTAATTGAATCGCGTTTGTTGTTTCCTTTGTTTCCCTGATTCTGATTGGATTTCAGACCGTCAATTAGAACGTCGAGTCCGAGTCATTTTCCGAAAATCCCAATGGAATATCCAGACCACAGTTGAAACATGAATGTACTAATATTGGGATTGAAATTATAGTTGGGAATTTAGTATAATGAAAATGGTTAGCTGAGTGGTCAACGCTCCAGAGCTTTACCTCTCGTTATGAAACTTCGTCAAAGCTTTAATTAGTTGGTGAAAATTCTAGTTGGTGATGAGTTACATCTCATATAAACAGAAATATATATACACCAATACTTATACTACATCCACGTTACATAATATTTAGAAATTTCACGCTTGAGGTGTACCTACCAAGCGGTTGCGATCAGCTTTGAGCTTTTACACAGCTGCAATCATTGCAGTAAGCTATTGCAGGCTCCTCGCTATAAATGGTGAAAAAAAAAATCTATTATGAGGATATGACACAACAATTCATTTCACAACTGGGTAACATTTTTTCAAACTCCTGTAAAGCTCGCTGTGCAGATGTGTGTAATATAAGTGTGTCGTACCTAAGAGCTGGGACTTTAGTCAGACAATTTTATCTTATCCTTGAAACGACGGCCTACAAATTAGATTTGTCCATGCGGCTCTCCCAGCTTTTTGTTGGTACGTTTTCAATCTCGTAAAAGCGACGTAACCGAGTTAGCTAAACTGATTCCTCTTACCCCAGCCTAATTGGCCGAGCCTCCGGTTGACTCAGTTGTGCTATACTACTACAGTTAGCAAAAGCTCGAGTCCGGGAGGTTCGGCAGGCAGGGTAGTAGGTGGAGGGTGGAGGCAGACAGACGTCGCTAATTAAATGACGACAGGGAATTGTTGATCCTCGAAAATCTCCTCTTCTCTTTCCCCATTTTTCGAGGATTGGAGAATTAAGATCAGCGAAAATAATTCCTTATCGTGGAATTTCGACTTTTCTGTAATCCGAGTTCTAGGGGTGATAGTATACAACGAAAATTTCGCGAATCGAGGAAAATGCGTCAACTGTCACTACATTGACCAGATCGTATAATGAATTACAGGCTTTCACCTGTCATCGAGCTTTCACCCTACCGCATGAGTAGATACTCGGCATTTACATCTATCATTCAATCACGAAGTTAGGTATTAATCCGTCAACGAATTAGGAAGTTTTTCGGCTAGGTTGGTATTAGTCTTACCCCCATCTCGCACCACCATGGTTTTAGCATTAAACCAAAAAGCGAAAGAGGCTCAGCTGCTGAATAAGGAAACATTGCTAATTGGAGCAGCTACCCCTCGGATGAATTAAACGTACTATAAGTTTTCGAATTCTTTTTTTTTTTTGTTTCCACAATTTTTTCCCGAATAAACATTCTCCCTTTCCCATCGCCACTACCTTCGGGAAAGAAATTTTTATTGACGAATCCTGCCGCGGAACTACGTAGGGGTTAATTAACTTACCCTTAATGGAAAAGTTTCAACAATACCTGGTGGGTGTAGGATCGGTTAATCAATACTTATAAAATATATTTTCAATTAGTTTCGATTTAGTCAAAAATAGACGAGGACTAGCTGCGCTTATACGATGGGAATTTTTCACTATCAAACAACCGGTGGAAATGTAATCATCGTAATTAGCCGAAAGCGCAACCGGCGTGAATATAATGTCGAGTTTGTGTTCCCAGACTCTCTAAAGCAGCCCAGGAAAGTTCTATTTAACTGTAAAGCATATACTTACGTGTGCGCTTTCCTTTCGGATATAATCCATCGCCTTGGCAACGCTTCCATTTTATCAGTTTACACTTGGAAAAGTTTTCCCTCGACGATCAGAGGAGCCCTGAGGATCCCGGATTCTGGTGCAGGTAACCGTACACGGTAAACTTAAAACGAGGTGCCAGAGAGCGTCGAGTTCTTGGCTACGCTTCAAACCATTCAATGAAACGACTAACACTTTCTTAAGGGTTTAAAATGCTTCGCAAATATATTTTATACCCTATAAACAACTTCCCATCCATCTATTCATCAATCGAAAAGTCCCGAGTCGAAATTTAACGCCTCATTAGAACCTCAAAATTTTACCGTTGGGAGGTTTTTGAGGGTCTAGAGAGGTTTATTTTGTATGGGAATTGAAACCCTCTTTAGCGCCTAAAACTCGTAGTTACCAGACAAATGCAGCATTTTAGGGTCAAATGAGGATCTCACGAGAACCTCGCAAAACCCTTACTGCGCCCTGCCGCGTAGCGATGCACGGCTGCATGATGATCGGACTTTATGAGTATCAAAATAGGCGCTAAATTATTATTACGGATTGAAAAGACGTTCATTTGTGCGCTATGAGTACTCAAGCGGGCGCTGAATTTCGACTACAGAGTTGTAGGTTGATAATAGGAGTTTGAGGTCTAAACAGGATCTGTAGAGACGTTATGAGTTGGATGCTATGAGTATCAAAGCAGGCGCTAAATTTCGACTATGGAGGACTTGTAGGTTCAAAATAGGAGTTTGAGGTCTAAATAAGATCTAGAGACGTTGAGTTGGATGCTATGAGTATCAAAGTAGGCGCTAAATTTCGACTCTTGAGGACTTGTGGGTTCAAAATAAGAGTTTGAGGTCTAAATAGGATCTAGAGAGGTTGAGTTGGATGCTAAGAGTATTAAAGTAGGCGCTAAATTTCGACTCGGGGTGGGACACAGTAACGCACGGGTCCGATATGGATCCCCATCAAGGACCGTTCCAAAATTATATAATATTATATAATCGGTGAAGGTTATCACCAGAGTTTGCTCGTCTGCTTTTTTGGAAGTCCTCCATGAATCGGGATGACAATTCCCTGGACTGCTTTTTCAGGGAGAGACAGGGATGAGCTCATCTCTGTTATTCGATGCAACAATGTGGGCTAATCCATCACGCGAATTCTATGGCAGGTAAATGATGAAAATGTGCTTTTTTAAATAGCTGCATCGTATAATAACGCGAAGAGTTGTATGTGATCGATTAATCATCACCTTCAATTAAGGTGTCCCAACCTCCACCCGGCACCCCCAGCCTCAAGAGTGGCTTTAAAAAAAAAAAAAAACTTTTGTGATTTTGATCCGACTGAAACAAAACAAAAAAAAAATAAAATAAAAAAAAAAAATAGAGACATCAGAATTAGGACGTACTTTTTTCAGTATCTCTGGTGTTCTTTCAGTGAAAATCATAAAGCGAAATCTAATTTCTTTATATACGATTTTTGAACGCCGCATGACGCAGAGCGTCTTCATTCCGCGATGCTGACTGGTACGGGTTTTTATCGTCGCTCCTGGGGGAGCCGCTGGAGACAGTAAGACCGACGGAGAAGACGAGTGTATATATATTGTCCTGGGGCAGGGAACAGAGGAGCCTTGTGGAACGGTTCGCTGTCGTTCTGTACATTCGACGTGTCCCAGAGGACACATCGGTAACCTGACAGCCCATCCACTGACTCCACCTTCCATCCTTTCCATTCTCATTCTTATTCTTATTCTTCTATTTATTCTTATTTTACAAGACGTATAACGGACCTTGGCCACTTCCGGCCTCTAGAACTACCGGAAGACGGAAACTGAACTCCCCCGTTTTGCACTTGAAACTTTTCCGAAAATATACTATCAAAACTTTTCGACAAGGGATTTATCCATGTATATCTTACACAATTTTTGCGAAAAATAGCCACGTTCAATTCGGAATGAAAATCCCACTGCGCACTATTCCTCAAACGTAACAACGCTGTTCAAGATTGTGCTACTACAAGTTCAACAAGTGAAACATAAATTTCATAGGATATCAATTGTCGTGTGCTTTTAACGCTTTGGAATTGAAATAAAGATGAGTATATAAATAAAATTCGTTTGTCGGTTGTACATAAATATATACTATATAAAAATTCGGTTCTGTATAAGGGAGGTAAAAATTTTTCTGCAAAGCTCTGAATAGATATTCGTTGACATCTCTCTTCCAGCTTCGTCGAAGCGAGGAGAGGCAGCCCTCCGTGTGTCAAGGAAGTGAAATTGGAATCTCTTCTGTCCTGCAAAAACGGGCCAATAAAAACTCGTGCAGAAAAGAGACACAGATGTAGATATAAGTATTACAAAAAAAAAAAAAAAAAAAAAAAGACAAAAAGAAAAAATGGAAAAGAAAGAAAGAAAGAAAAAGAGGCAAAATTCTGCCTAAAGAAAACGAGGAAATAAAAAGCGATGGGAGAAAATCGCGAGCCCAAAATTGGTCGTTGTTAGTTCTCCATGGTATACTTGGGCTACCTACCTAGCTTATACTTCGCAAACGAGACTCTTGAGCAAGTTTACAATACGGGATCTGGACCGTTTCACGGTCTGGAGAACTCGGCCATAGAAAACAATAAAACTATCAGTTTGTTTCGCCCGATTGAAAAGGAACAAAATATATAAAATATTGTTCAGAAAATTAATTTAATAATGATCGGATCAAGGTCGGCCTGGTTTCATTTTACACTTTGTTACGTGAGCTTTCAAAGTGTATTTAAAAAAAAAAAATTTATTGTAAACAAATTATAATTATTAACAATTTGATTATTTAAATAGTCTAAACATGCCCTTCCCCCACCTTGAATCCATTTTGAAAAATATGATTTTGTTCATTATTCTCTCATCTACAAGATCCATCTTTTCAAAAAGTGGGGTCACCGTTAGATCGGAAGATATTAAATAAAAAGTGAAAATAGGTGCAAGAGTGTGAGATTTTGATTGCACGCAGAGCGCGCTGCGTGATTTGCGCTCGGAAATATTTAATATCTTCCGATCTAACGGGGACCCCACTTTTTGCAAAGATGGATCTTGTAGATGAGAGAATAATGAACAAAATCATATTTTTCAAAATGGATTCAAGGTGGGGGAAGGGCATGTTTGGACTATTTAAATAATCAAATTGTTAATAATTATAATTTGTTTACAATAAAAATTTTTTTTTAAATACACTTTGAAAGCTCACGTAACAGAGTGTAAAATGAAACCAGGCCGACCTTGATCCAATCAGTACAACTGGAGATAATGAATTTCAAGTAGGAGAAGATGGGAGAAAATCCAGCAAATTATCAAAAATTCATATGCGGATATTTTCAAAAAAAAAAAAAAAAAAAATATTTCCAGCAAAATCCTGAAATACGTGTGAAGTAATTTGATGTATGTAAGTTGTAAAAAAAAGTTCAGACGATTTTAAAATGTCAAGTTTTAAAAGCCTTCGGTTTGTAAAAGAATGACCCATAAGCAAAAGTGTAATCCATTCCTAATAAATTATGCAATTTATTTTTTTCATGTTTTTTTTTTTATATTAATTTTTTTTGTATTACTTCAGTTATATTTTGTCGGTTATTCCAGTTATTTCCATGGTTATTTTAAAGTTTTAATTATTTCAGTGATTTCTATACGGTTATTTCTCATTATTTTATGTGTACCGTATTCATTCATTATTTAATTCATTTCTCGTTATTTCAGTTATTTTGTCGGTTATTTCTAATTATTTCACGAGCCGTTGACACGTTACTTCAACGAGTTATTTTCCGTTCGATTGAAATAGTTTATTATTGTTGAGTTTTTTAATAATAAATATATGAGTTGAATTTGAAGATTAACAGTCTATTATTCATTACACCGTGAATTAATCCCGATTTTCATTCGGGCCATTCGACCAATTATCAACCAAGGTTTTTTCAGTGATACACTCCAATTTTCAGACCAGAACGGCCATTCTGTAAATTTGGGTTTATCGCTGAAGAATCTCAGCTTTCACAATAAAAAATCAAACGATTGATAAAACATTGAGCAGACGAAGAAATCGCAATTTTTTGTTAAAAAAGTGTTTCGGAGAGGGTTTTCAGTAGAGTTAATGAAAAATAAAAAATGAATTCCAAAAGCTGAGAGTTTTTCACATGGAAAACGTATTTTTTCGAATTTGCATTGTGACGCTGAAGATACGATAAAAATGCTTATAAAAATGTTGTCCTAAAAATTGGATGTCGTATTTCTTGTGGAGAGTACTACGTCCTATTGGGCTGAAACTTCAGGCAAATCGATTTTTCGAGGGCCCAAACATTGGTTAATAATTGGTGAAATTGCCCAATTTTTTTTAGAATTTTTTGAAATTTTTTTGAGTTGTTACAGTATTGCACCAAGAAATTTTGATTTTTTCTAGTTGTTACAGTATTGCTTCCAGCGGTTTCAATTTTGTCTCGCATCGCAATACTATAATATCCGGTTTTCAACAGTTATATTGGCCTGAAAAAATTCCACTCTTTTTTGCCCAATTGCTTCATCATTCGACGAGTGATATTCCATAATAAAACGAAAATTCGTAAATTTCGGCTTGTTACAACATTGTTCTAGGGGTGCGATATATGTGCAAAAAGAAAAAGTGCCACAACTGGTAATGGCACATATATGTGCAACGTGGATATCTCTGTCAGTTTTGAACGGATTTGCATCAAACTTGATGTTCCTAAGTTTTTTGGGCTTCATGTTCAATACAAAATTATTTCCTTTCACCAGTTTTGGAACAAAACGTTAATTTCTGGTCCACCAGTGAACCGGTTGAACGGATTCTTTGCCTTCTCGAGGTTCTGATAGGCGTTGAAAAAGCACGTTGAATTATAAAAAAAAAAGTAAAATTCGAATGATGGGGTTCGAAGCTGTCGACGCAAAACACCGTTTTTACTTCTCACTTTGTAAATTTCGAAAATCTTATGCTAAACAGAAATTTCCTCGCTTTCCTTGTTTCAAATTTGCGAAAGTGTATTTCTTTGACGTAGTTGATTTGCACAACAAGTAACTCGCGACGAGCGTTTCGCGTTTCGCGTTTCGCGACTCGCCTTTCATAACTGATATTGAATATACCTGCTACTAACACTGTTAGCTAACTGTTAACAGTTATGAATAAATTTAACTGCGTGGGTCTGCTCGAGGAGAGGAGCGTTATCAAGAAAACGTAATGGGTACACGTACAGTTACCCATTTTAATAAAAGATATATCGTTGTTAAAACTTTGAAATTATTTTCTAACTTTTGAATATTTATGGTTTTTTTTTTTTTCTGAAATTGGAGGAGCTTTGGATATTGAAATTTTCTAAATGTTTATAAATTCGGAGTAATTAGGCCTTCAAGTTTCATTGGGGGAGAAAAAAAAAAAAAAAAAAAAAAAAAGGTGACAAATAAAAATCACTTTTTCTCAGTTGAGGGATGTAAATATAAAGCATGGTCCAATACGTGCAACAGCTTAAACCACTACGTATGTAGCTGGGGGTGATACACGCGATGTTTAATAGATTGGACTTCTTGCCAAAGTAATAATTAATTCGGGTTGCGAAATTGCCAACCTTTATTATCGGTGGGGTGGTTTTTTTATTTTTATTTTATACTTTCATTTTTTCATTTTTTTTTTTTTTTTTTTTTTTCATTTAAAAAAAGGTGTGACAGTAATATATGCGACGAACGCTACGAAATTCTTGACGCCTTCACGCCGACTAAATACCGTAATGGACCAATTCATTAGAATATTTCCTCGTTTTCTGTATAATGAATACCGCAATTAGAGATATGCAAAACATCCCTGATATCAAACGGAGGAAATTTAAGATCTCACCCTCGGGCAGGTGGGTAATTCAAAATATTTCTACATCATCACTTTGCGACGGAAAATATAATTATCCCTTGCCATACGATTTTATATTATTTATTAACTTTTATTATACTTTTGAATTCCTCTCTTTCTCTCTCTCTCTCTCTTTCTCTCTCTCTTTATCTCTAATCTGTAAGCCTAGTTTTTACACACTTACTAATACTGTTATTACTATTGTATACTTTACTGTATCACATTTGCCCAATATTGTTATGAGCATTTAAATAAAATCTAAATTCCAAATTCTCTCTCCCAATATCGGTTGATGATTAGTCGTTCGGAATGACGATCAGAATAATTCTAAGCTGCGAAATCCTCGGGCAAGACTTGATCCTAGTTTCTATTCACGTCCGAAATACTAGCATAGGATTTAATTGTGACGGTTTAGAATATCGGGTGCAAGACGTATCTCCAGACTGATTGTAAAGTGGTTTGGATTGATTTTAAGTAAAGCGGAAATTTCGACGATATAATACAAGCCGCCACGTCACGTCACGTCACGTCGCGTCGCGGCGGTGGATCAGTTGCAAAAGATTCTTTTAAAGTAGGAACTCGTGTTACGTAATCACGTTCGAGTGCCTCGTTACCGTCGTAATTCTCCAACCTACCCTCTACAGAATCGGAAACTGGAGGTAAAAAGGAAATAAATAAAGAAATAAAGAAAGAAGGAATGGAATGGAATGGAATGGAATGGAAAGGAAGGGAAAGGTAAGGTTCGATACAGCGTGGCGAGCCTCGTTACAATGAATACATTTTTTCACAAGAGTCGTAATCTTATATATACCTATATATATATTATATAACATTATATCAAACCCCACCTCTTCAGCTCTTCGTTCCTCGATCAGCAATATCCGTCGCAGATTATTACCATAAAAATTTTTATCGAATCATTTCCTTTGACTTTTCGAATCCTCTCTACCACTACGTATCGAATATTCAAGGTTTTCTTTACGATCGAGAATTGAGTTATGGAAAGAACGTTTGATCAACATTTTTTTTTTTGCTTTTTCTCACAAACGCTGCTCTTCCCTCTTTCAATACATCCAAATTCAGTCTTTCCACCCAGATCAAGTGACTCGATGTAAAAACGACCGAGAACCAGTCAATGTAGTTCCCAACGCTGCTGATAGGTGGCTACAAGCGCCTGAAGCTTTTTCATAGTCAAACTAACACGGCAGCATTGATTTAACCGTTTTAGTACTCACGCTCGTTGTGATGAATTGTAATCAAGGAAAAAAGCATTTTTCGTAGCAGGATGACTTCTGTGACTCGAATCTGATGTAAAAATGTGACAGAAAAAGAGATGAAAATAACTTTCCTGGGAGCTAAATATTCCGGCATGGATCGATTGTACGGCTAACATTGTGGGAGTCTCTACTCGAAACTGGTGGGACAACCGCATTTTGAGAGGATGGAAACGCCAGCCGGGTTGGTGCTCGCAGACCGAGCGGCTCGTGTAATTGAATGGCTTTTAATTAAAAGTTCAGTTTCTTCGTTTTATCGGTCCCGCCATTCCTGCAGCATTGAACCCCCGGTCGCTTCGGCCGCGTTGTGCGGGGATATCGCGTGTCCACACCATGCGATAACGAATCTGGAGACAAAAGGCAGAAGACGAGAAACGAAACGAAACGAATCGAAACGAAACGAAACGGGGAAGGGTGCAGAGGTATGGGGAACAAGAAAGAACCAATTGGCATCTCCGTTCGCTCTTATCGTTAAATTAATCAGTAGCTTCTCTGTGAGCGAAATTCAAGTTCTGTATTCGAACCTTATATTCAAGTATCGAGGATGTACTCGAGAATATTGACGAAATTCATCACACGAAATGAAACGTCATACCGAAGTCAGAAAGACATGACGAAAATGAGTAAAATCCAAGATTTTCTTCGAGAGTCAAAAAGCTCCATCGTTTGGTGATTACGACTTTGGGCTTTCTTTGCGGAAATTGTCACGATTACATTAATTCACTCTCCGCGCGGTGAATTGCAACCGTTTAATTTAACCGACGATAAAATGTACTCCGACAAGTATATTAATGTGCATAAACCGTGTCCGTTGATGGATAATAGCTTCACGCCTCTTGGAAACAAATGACGACCAGATAATTCCAGTCGTGCGTCATACTTCCATAGTCTAGCTCATCTTCAAAGGGGGTGTTTCTGCAACCGATTGAAACTCGCAACGCGTGCTGAGAGCTTCTATTTCATCGGCTGTAGTATCTGCCGGCGATAGGTCAGCCCTTAAAGTCTGTCTCTTTTTATGGTGGAATGTAAATTTGCAAAACGATAATTTCCGGCTCCAAATTTTCAAAAATTTGATCAAACTCGTCTTCGACTGTTAATTTATTACCAGTTTGAATAAAAAAAAAAAAAAAAAGCTTTCAACCCAATCAGACGGTGAAAAGCGAACGTTTCAAGGGCTGTTTCTGCGCGTTGATAATACCTCGAGTCTGGTGGTAAGGTATGTAGGTACTAAGTACCGAAGGTGTCCCGCTACGTCGACGTCGTCGACGGGATCGGCGTCGCCGCCGTGAGACAAAGTTTCGGCTCGTTCACGATCAGGCGGTCTGCGCTGGCGCGTTACGTGGGTGGATGGGGATGTTCGTGGGGTTGAAATCCGGCCCCTTTCCCCGAAGCTTCAGTCACCGGCTCGACCTGCAAGCAGCGGGTCTACCGCGCCTAGTAAATTTACGCGTATAGTGTGTATACGATATATTCGACCCTGTTTAGAGTCCAAGCAATGTAAACAGCCCCCGTTAAATTACACGAACAGAAAAATGAACAGTCGAATATATCCGACCCGAATAAGGTCCGATGTTAAATGACACTGAAATCGTCATCGAAAGGGATCAACGTGTCAATTGTTGCTCAAGGGTTGGACTTTTGTATGGTGCGACTAGTCAGCGTTGGTGAATAAGGTTCGTTCTGTGACAAAAGTTGACATAGAAAAGGATGCGAGACTGATAAGTGATGTACCAATATCATTCGTGGATGGAATGACGATCATTTACGACTGTTGAATTCAGCTCGGATTTCAGCTTGTTGAGTGTTTCTTTTTTCTGTTGTTTTTCAGTGATTGTGTTTCATTACATTGCAGCGATGTTACTATCAACTTAAATTTAAATTCCTACTGCAGCCACTTGATCAGGAATAATATTGTGTCTGGTAAATCTCTTCTGGGTTGAGATCGTGGCGTTAATTAGCTTGTGGAGCCAATTAATCACGCTGTTCTGTTCTGTTCTGTTCTGTTTCGTTTCGTTTCGTTTCGTTTCGTTCTCTATACCTTCGTGCACTGGTGATCGATAAAGTATAATTAAAATATAATCATTATTTTGTTTTATTTTTTTTACCGAGGGGCCATAATTCATTGTGTCAAATATCCAGAAGGTGATCCACGTACATGTAAATTATAACCGGACAATGGATATACGTGGGGAAGTCAATTCTTGAGGTCAGTATACGTAAAAACGAATTCCCTCATTTCCTCGCTCCAACCCCCATAGCTCCGATCACGCTAGGAAATTATCTATAGCTGATCAGAAAGTGACCCACGATGATCATGGACGATCGGTTTAAAGCTGATAAATAAAATAGTGAATCGAGCTTTGTTTGTCCCATATTTCATACTGCATTTGTAGTAATTGATTTCGCACTATATCTGTGGATAAATCATGGAGATTAACAGGCATTAATGAGATGAATGCCATTCGGTAATGTATTGCTGAACGTGATCGTGCGTTTAGCATATTACACGGGCGTTAAGCGGACGTGTGCAAATCTGCATCACGGTGGAATGGTGGAGAGATGTGGATAAGTTTGGATTAGTCTGGCTGAGAGAGACAGCGAAAGAGAGAGATAGAGAGCGAGAGAGTGAGAGGGAGATGGAAAGTTAGAGAGAGAGATAGAAGGCCGTTAGCATATTGCACGACGTTCTGTGGTATTCCGTCATTCTGGTAATTCTGGTATTTTTAGAGCACACCGCAGCGAGAGGAGACCAACTGTCGTTTTTAATTACGGCTTGTTTTTGGTTTTTATTTTTTTTATTTTTTTTTTACGTTTTTCCTTTTTCCATGGAGATAAAGAGAAATAAACGGGGGGTGGGGGGTGGGGGGTGGGAGGGGGTAAAAGGACCGGCGACGAGTAGGTGCACCGCGAGAGCTTTTAAAATAATTTTTCTACTATCTGTCAGCGGCTAGTAGTATACCTACTCGACCCACTAAAACTCACACCGCTAACCAAGACCACTCGCTGTTGCACAAAATGAGAGTTGAACAAGCCTATAGGTAATCCACATAAAACTCATCACCAGATGTTACTTCGGTCTTGTCCCCTGCACTATTCAGATTATTTCTATACTGGGTTGAAAGAGAGAAACAATTTTCACCTCGTTCACTCGAATATAGAATAGAGAAATAATATGTAATGGATTCATGATGTAGAGGTGAAATTAGATTCATTCAATGGATGATGAAGTGAGGACTACGATTCCCCGGAGATTTTTTATTCTTCGATTGTCATTGTCGTTGTAATGATCGTAAGAGATGGAAGATTGATTTCTGATCCTTCCACCAATTAGGTGAGGATTGAAGGGCGATCGTTTGCCTGTTGCTTCAAATGAGACGTACGGTATTAAAGATTCCGCCTTTGTACCTTATTCGACAAAGGCAACGAGGGTATCATTTTTCCGATTTTTTTTTTTTTTTTTTTTTTCCTAAACTCTCGAGTGCTTGGTTGCGCTACTGTTGATCATGAACATGAAATCGATTGTTGGATTGTTCGCGATATGCTCGTCGATTCCTCTCATCACTGGGCACGGTAAAATAAGGTGGAGGATGAGGAGGAGGATACGCCAGGGAGTACTTGTGCGGAGGAACAAAGCGCCAGAGGTATTACAGAGAGCGAGGAGATTGTGAAGAATGGAGAAACGAAAATAGGGAGAAAAAAAAAAAGGTAGAAAGAAAGAAAGAAGAAGAAGAGAAAAAAAAAAAGCAACACCATATGAAACAAACGGGTGTACATCGACTCTTCCCAGAATCGATTCCATTCCCGGTCACGCAGACGTCTCTCTACTTTCCCACGATAATTCCTTATTCCCATGTGAATTGAGCCAGGACCTACCGTCGACTCGTTAGACGCTCTCGCGTAATCAGGTATTCGCTTCGATTTCCGTTTCAATCGGCTCGATTCACTCCGGGTAAAGAATTACGGGAACAAAACGGACCTGAGAAAGAATAAAGGGGAAAAAACGAAACGAGGAAGGCAAGAAATACACTTACTTACCTACTCCTGCTCGCGTTTTGCTCCTCAACCTCACCTCAAATGGCCTGGAAACAAGTACATTTGTCAATCGGAAAACGACCGAGCGGCGAAGGTCGCTGCGTGAACGAAATACCCGACCCAAGAAATCGGTGCACACTCACTTATAGAACTAATAGGATCTTCTGATTACACTTCTGCGTTTTATTTTATTTATTACTTAAGACTCTGAGCTTAACAGCACCATTACTCCAATCTCGCGATTGGTTCATTCAAAATGGATAAACGAGTACTAATTGGCTCCGTCTCGATCACCTCTAGAATCGTAGTGCATAAAAAACCTGTCCAATCAAAATTGGCTTTTGTACCCTCGGAGATAACGATTTTGAACTTTAATCTGAAATATCTATTTGTTTCACGGCAGGAATGACTTCATGGCTTCCCAATAAAAAATGTATGAAATCGATAGGTGTTATAAATAAAAGCGTGAATAGTTATCAGCATTCGTGACGGTCTTCGATGCGGAATATTTTACGCAAACAACAAGCTGCTAAGCTCTGGCTAGATAGCTGTTCGATCCTCGTGTATTATGACGGCTTAAGATCCTTTCACGCGATGTTTGCGTTTCTGTGGTTCAAGTAATATGTGGGCCGATGAACGAACCACCGACCGCAATAAAATCGGAATAAGGGGTTCATCGAAATAGGCGTCTAATTGCATGCCATCAATTATTTATTACAGCTGTTATGACTACTAAGTGTGACGAAGAATCAAGTCGGCTAGTCGATTGAGCAAATCCATCCCCACCCTGATTTAGAACTGATATTAGCCATTCGACGACAATCTTGGCACAAACAATCCCTCCCGAAAACAAACTCGAGTGTTTTGATTGAAAATAGAGGGAGAGATGGCTTTGCCAACGTGCTCAACCACCCAAAACATCAAAGTGTACGCCGCAAACATTTGCCGAGAAGTACAAATAATACGTCCACACACACTGCCAATTACGTTTCGTTTATTTATATTTATACGTGAACAGAACACAAATCCATACGTATACATATAGGTATCTATAGTATATGCAATATCAGTCACTCACTCGTATTATCGGCTCTTCATGATTCTAAGCACAAAGTATTGACATCACGATGCGGGATCACATTTGAACAAGCTTTTTTGAACTTTTGGTGTTGCAGTTATTTGGCTCTTGTTGATCTCCGGAATGAATCGCGATGATTAGGTGAAAAAGGCTGCACTGATGACGTTTTGGACAAAGTTTCGTACATTGACAATAAATTGCAGCTTCGTTAGGCTTTTCTCTCGGTTTGTTCGTGACTGCAATTTGCGTTCATCAACTCCGCGCCTAGCCCATAGTGCAGTTAGTTCGCTGAGGTGGAGAGAGAAGGAGAAAGAAGAAGAAGAGAATAAAAAAAAAAGAGAGATGGAGAGAAAAAAAGGTGGATTCAGGGAGGAAATGCTTTGTGAAAAAAATCAATGGAAAGCCAAAGTGACGTAGCAGCGTGGATGTCTGTTACGAGATAACTTTACCGGTGTATTGAAAAATAATGAAGAGCCACCCCCGATATCCCTCCGTGTTTTGCCCGCAGCCTATCCTCTCTTTTCACCCTGCCCCCATTTTTACCACCCTTTTCACCTCCCTATCTGTATCTACGGAATATAGCCGTTATAGGATGCTGGTGGTCGCGTGGCGTGTTGATGACAACCGGGTAATTACTTTTCAAGTAGCTCGCAGACGGAGACGTGCAAATGAACACGATTCGCTCCTGATTCTATGCCAATATTATTATTTTTTTTCTTCTTCTCCTCTTCTATACAAAGCTTCGAACCACCCGCAGCAGCTCGGTGGTAACCATTCCTATATAGAAAAAAAAAAAAGCTCGAAAACATTTCAACCGATAATTAAACCTGCGCTTTCATTCATTTCACAGTACGAACGTACGAACGAACGAACGAGGATAGAATTATTATTTACCACTTCACTGATCTCACATCAAATTAATACTAACTTCACTCTATAGAAAATTTCTATACTCGATCATCAAGCAATTATAAACTGCTCGAGAACCTCTCATAGTTATTCCAATGAAAATTTATCATCAGCTTTGACACGACCTTTTTCATCGATGAAATTTCATTTAAAATTAACGGCACGCTACCATTTCACCAATTATCTGTTTCATTTGTACATTTTTGCACCAAAAAGATAAGGCTTGAAAGGGTTTTCATTTCTAGCTGTTCAACAACAATTAACAACGTGGGGTTCGAAAACATCAAACGCGTTTGTAGCGAATTGACAAAATGATAAACCGAAATGCATGGGTGTTCAGTGAAAATTGTATTGCCACTATTTCCCCTCAATTTTTCTACTGTCGGATAGATTAAGTGTGCACATATATGCACATTCATATACATATGTGAGTAGCTTAAACATGACTTTAGTCAAAAGTTATTGCTCTTCACGTATCATGCCGTTGGACTTGCGGCGTCTATATCAATAAATCAAGTATTATTGAACGTGTAGTTCAGTTTGACACACGGGAAGGCAGTCTAGCTCTGATACGTCATAAGTCACAGCTGGTAGCACGTTGAAGCGACATTCCCCCCATGGCCATGGCTTAACTCGGCTCGGGTAATAGTGCCATTAACTGGTTCTGTATCTTAGCAACGCAACCTACGTCCCCTTTATTGCTAGCTATGATTGATATTATAAAATATACGCCTGCACGTTTTCAACCTTCTGAGCTTTTGGTGTCTAGGCTCTTTCTTGGTCGAACGATGCAGCCTCTTGGCCAAAGCCAACCCCCCCATCTGGACTTCCGAAGCAGGGGTATGATCATGCCTGAAGTTTAAGCTCGGAGAACGCTCGACCCTTGCGCTTACTTGTCTTCTTTACTATACTGCCTAACTCAATGAAGAATGCAATATAAAAGTTCAGGAGCTTTTCTCCCGGCAATCTAAAGAGCTTTTTTTTTATTTATATCGAGTGCGGAAACGCTCGTCTGTATTCGGAGACGATGAATGTAACTCTGCGGTAAAAAATTCAATGCACCGATTCACGAGGGTATTTTCAGCCGATGTATGCTCATGGGCGAATCGCAGGAGAACATTCAACGATTTCCTAATTTGGGTAAACGACTGTTTACTCAATCGATAAACGAGACGTGTGCCTTAATCGTTGAGAATTAGGCAATGCTGATTCACACCTGCAAATAGACCGTTTCACCGATCAATCAAGCTCTGTACTCAATAGTATACTCGTTGCGAATGTCGAGCATAATATGGTCTTGTCGTGGCTGACAATAACGATAACTGCTAGCCACAAAGCTTTTAGATTTGTGAATCATTTGCTTTATGTTATGAAAGAGCGAAAATATTCCTCGAATTGTTGCTACAATTTTCTATATAGATATCGATTATGAAGTCGGAAAAATTATTGGCTACATCTTTTTTCCCAGCTTTTCATCTCGCTCCTAATTTATTTGCTCATCGAATAAGCACGGAGAAGAACAAAAAAAAAAAAAAAACAAAAAAAAAACTTTTCAACACATGCAAGGGTGTAGAAAATAGAAATAGAAATAAAAAAAAAAATATATATATAAGACTCGTAAAATTCGAATTGTTCCAGACGAATCGTCAGGGTAGGTGGTAACGGTGTGTATAGGGGTTGCAGCAGTATTGTATTGACCGTGTTGTGATTTATAGGTGAACGATGATCGATACGAAAATAACTCTAGAGTTAAAGTTCCTCGGCACGAATAAGGGCGACACGCATCTTTACAACGTTACTTTGTTTCACAATATACATATGTTTTTTTTTCTCTTTGTTTCTTTTTTTCGTTTTTTATCCTCCATGCTCCCCCATATTCGTGTTATCTATCAAATCGATGTTTTTTCTTGAATTCATCCAACCTTACCGTTTCTTATATATACCTTTCTTTTTTTTTTTTTTTGTTATTTGTATCACCGAAGTTTACGACATATATACGATACTGGAAAGGGAACATGAGTTACGTTAAAATATGTCAGGTTAAGTCGAGTATTGCTGAAAATATTCCGTCCCGGTATTCGAATATTTCTACAAAAAAATAAAAAATAAAAGTTTGAGGTGAAACAAATAAACGAATCTGTGATCTGGCTGCAGTGGAAGAAATAATTTTCACCCATATAATGATAAAGAAAATAATTTTCTCAACCCTTTTATTCACGAACTAATTCCCTCCCTCTCCCCCCCCCCCCCCCCCCCCTGCCACGACCCTCACCGGCGTCATCACGTTTTCTTTTATATACACCAATGCTGGTTCGTGTTTCTGAAATTGGGAAAGACTCAGAGAGTCGTCTGAGTAAAAGAAACCGAGAGAGAGGGTTGATGAAGCTTGGAATGGGGAGAAAACCCATAAGCTATCCCTTGCCCTGCAAAAGCCCTCGCTTGGCCTGTTAGAGAGCTGAAACAGAAGTGGGGCGGAAGCTGGGGCTGTAGAAGCAGCCCTTTGCCCACCTTGAAGATTCTTTGCGTTGGTAAGGTTTTCCTCGGTTTCGTTCTCGTCTATCCCACCGCTGCCACCACTGCCACCAACTCTACCGCGTCGCGTCACACTTTATATCTCCCTTTTATCTCCGAGGACCCGCACCACCGCCTGGGGATATGGACCTTACAGCTTATAAGGCATCATTTGATTACCGCTTTTCCCCGTCTATCCTCGCCTCAAAGCGATATTGCTCGGTGATTCACGTCCTGCAGGCAAGAAGAGATGTTATTTGACGAGTGTTCATCCCGGTCTTTCGCTCTTTCGGTATATTCTGCCATGCCGTGGCCAACCCACCGCCTATTTTACAACCTTTGTATTTTACACCTACGCAAACCTTTTGTTACTACACCGGTTTCACAAGCTATTATTTATTACTTCCGTATCCGCTTTAGATTCCGGAATTTCTCTGCAAGGGAAACGGAGAATATAAATTTATCCACTTGGCACCCACCTAGCTGTGTTAAAGGATTCGGAATTCAACCGACTCTCCACGTCCCTATGGGCCAGATTCTTTCAAACCATGAACAACAAATTCGATATTAATGTACTCGGTTTAAAGAGACTATATACAGATGACCTGACATTCCCCAACATCCTTCAGGAAATTGTTGACAAAATTCCTTCTCTCGATTGTACGGTGTTTGAAATTTCGAGCCAATATAATCTAGCGTAATCTATCTAAATAATTGTTATCGAAGTTGAATTGATTAATTCCTGCACCGTTCTGGTCTGTGGCGATGGTTCTACCTGTGGAACAGTGAGTTGAGTTAACTGCAAGTAAACATCGATAGACAGGGTGGTAGGGAGAGTGAGAGAGAGATAGAGAAAGAGAAAGAGAGATGGAGAAGCGATGCGATGGATCGTGGATGCGTCGAGGGGGTTGTAATAAATCTATAATGGCTCGTTGCCGCTGCAGCAGCAGCAGCAGCAGGAACCGACGAGAGCACTCAGCTACTGGCCCTCCACTTTGTCTAGTAATGCGATTTAGATATTGACTTATAATCCTCAGTTTTCCATGATTTCGAAGGGATAGAGAAACTCGCACCTAAAGTGGGCGAAGGGACATGAGAGAGGGCAGCCCTCCATACTACACCAGTATAAACGGAATAATAATTAATCCCAAATCGACCGCGGCAATGTTTAAAAGCTCGTTTGAAATATTGCCCGGACCGGCCATTAAGGACGTTAACGACTTTTTGAAATCCGGATGCTGCCGCACTCATTAAAGGTCCTTCGACCTCACCAGTCGCCGAGGGATATCTACCTACACCAATTATGCAATTGCCAGTCTGAAAAATTCACCCCATTTATATTTACCACGAATACCCTAATTTAAGCTCATTTCATTATGGTCACAATATGTTCTTTAAACTTCTTTTCGGATATCTGAGGTGCTTTTATTCCAAAATTAAGCTTCCAGTTCATTTCTTCAGTAAAACTGTATAATTATGCTTTTCATTGCACGAAAAGCTCCTCTCGTCTCAGTGCTTTAGCTCTTCTTGGCTCAGGGTCTCAAACCGCGGATCCGAAAATTGGACGAAAATTTTAAATGATGAGATTTTTGAGGGGGCTTGATG
Source organism: Tenthredo mesomela (assembly GCA_943736025.1). Lineage (NCBI taxonomy): Eukaryota > Metazoa > Arthropoda > Insecta > Hymenoptera > Tenthredinidae > Tenthredo > Tenthredo mesomela. The sequence continues at coordinate 3,359,347 of OX031017.1, forward strand.
TCAACGGCTGAGTGCGTAAGAGGTTTAGTTTATATGCTGGCAACGACGATGAGGTTGTCTAAGGATCGAGGTTGTACGGGGTTGTAAATTTATAATTCGGTGGCAGCACTTAACTTGGCTGCCAAAATGCAACGCTTAAGATTCACTAGCGACTAAACACTCATGGAAGAGTAACTCAAGGCTCCGCACAAGCCAAGAAAGTTGGCTATTTACTCTCGAGTTCTCTCTACCTCGTTTGCGAATGCAGCAGTATTTCATTTACTTCCCGCGCAAACACATTAGGCTCTATATAGCTGCGCCACAGTAGCTTCCCTTGCAAGATGGCTTTAGCCGGGGAGAGGCTTGCAGACACGTTTATTAAGCTACTTAAATTATTTCAACCTACAAATTATTACCAACTTTACTAAATCACGGGAAAATATTTCACCCAAACTCCTTATCGCTCAGCTCTTTCTCTCTTTACCTCTCTCACGTACACTTCCGGTCCTTTTTATTCTTCCGCAAAGAAAAAGAAGAAAAAAAAAAAAGGAAAAAATAAAGGATGTGATTAACAGTCACACGCCCATGTAAAATATAATAAAAAATAAACTATCAAGTAATCAAAAGTTAGTTTTGAATTTCTTTGTTAGTTTAGTCGATAAAACGCGTTGCCATTTGATTAGGTCGCAAAAAAAGGAATAAAAAGAAAGAAGGAAAGAAGAAAAAAAAAGAAAGAAAAACATCGAGTTTCTTTAGCGACTTTGTGATTAGCGGTTGCGTATACCCAACTTCCTGTTTTTAGTAGGGTTTGCCGATACGGTTTTGGGGCTAATTAGTTGGGCGGTTATTCGCGGTCGTAAGTTAAGACGAAAGTCCGAAGACGCATTTGGGTCGCGCGTTTAATAATTGTCTGACATGCCGGTCACGAGTCGCCAAAACTTGAAGCTGTTAAGCCAGAACTAATTGAAGTGTTGTTAAGGGCGGTAGGCTCATGGTGATGTAACTTGGCATTGGGTATTATAGAGATTCTCTGACAGCATTCCCCAAAATCCTCTGTGATAGATCTCGCATTATAATGAATATACCGAACCCCTGACGAAATCCACGATTCGAATCACTAATATACAACGTAGTAGAGAAAACTTTCAAATACGACACACGATACAGCAATAAGTTTATATGCTGACCCTGAACTTTATACCCTTGGTTATTCCGCGCCAAAGACGCCTCGGGGCATCTGTTTTTCGTAATGAAATTTTAATTAACTTCCATAGAAACAGATTTTGGGTAAAATTAATTAACTTTATTCGAATAACAATAATAATAAGATACGAGTATAAAATACGTGATGTTTCATGCATTCTTCGTGGAATTTTGAGACGATTTTGTTTCAAAAATTTTTACGAGAGTCTAATAGTTTTCAAACGAGAGCGAGGTGAAGCTGGACCAATCACTGCTACGCTAGCCGAGCCAGTAACGGTCACTTTCTACGCTCTGATTGGTTCAACTTCGTTTACTTCCCATTTGAAAACTATTAGGCCCTCGACGTTTTGCCACGTACAAAATCGTCTCAGTTTTTCTCAACGAATACACTCACCAAGTGAGAATACGTGGATTTCGAATATGTCGTGTATCACAGCCATATGGATAGCAGAACAGAATTGACTAGCTGAGTGTTTCGTAGGAAACAATTAGTAGTGAAGTTTAGCTGTTTCGAGCTTTCCGGGACGATGGCGAGTACAGCGAAGCGTAAAACACTGCGTAGGTATATTTAAAAACATCCAGTCCGTCTGGCGTTTATACTTTAAAACAATGCGACGAGACACCGAGAGGCGAGAGGCGAGAGACGTAAAACTCACACAATCAGCTTTTGCAACCCCTGCCCACGCGCTATGGGTATTCATGTACTTTTATTATACGCAAACTATAAGAGAACACGTGACTGTCTGCATTTACTAAAGTAAAGTATTCGCACCTACCTACTGCGCGCAGTGGCGCGACGCTGGCGTCAGGGTGGAGTGGAAACCGCTGCGAGCTTTTTTCTTTCTTATTTCTGTTTTTCCTCTTCTTCAATCCTTTATTTATTTTTTTTTTCAAACTTATTTTTTATGTACTTTTATTTTTACACTCCGTACGTCGTGGTTCATTGTTTCGCTTTGACGAGAAGTCCGTCACCGTTGACTAAATCCAGGTGTGTGGAAACCGAGATTTTTTCGAACTTATAACAACGCAGCAGCGCTTTGAATCATTATTTTATTATATTATATACCAAGGGCTGAGATTATTATATAGTCTCTCAGACTAACAAGACAATACAATTAACCGAGACGCAGAGAGGATTATGAATAAGGGAAGAAATTTAATTTCATATACTTACTATATATATTCTCGGGGGAGAAATTACGTTGATGAAATATGAGACATTAATTGAATCTAACGAAATGTTTTTTTTTTTTTCTTTTTTTTTCTATATTTTATTTACAGATATGACAGATGCGATTCATTCTCATCCCGCTGCTATGGAGCTGAGGCAAAGCAACTGCAGCAACCGGCTTAAGTGTTGATATAGTGACGTTTAGTGACTTTTTTTAGTGAAGTGAACCCCGCCTGCTGTCACTTATTGAAGTGGCTGCAACCGCGCTGAAACAGATTTTGTTAATTTCAAGCTGTCAGATGCCTCGACATCCTCGAATGAGAAGACGAACTCCAAAAATGGTGAGTAGTCGAATTTATTGAAATAAATTAAGGAACAGATTTGTTACAGTGCAGCGGTTTAGTAAACGATCTTGGATATTGCTTCCGCAATAAATTTTTAACGTTATCGATAAATAAAAGGAAAACCATGCGATAGGGAGTAAAGTGCAGGAGCGAAATGTCAAATGCACTCCGCGTGGTCCATCAACATGCAAATATCCTTTTATCCTTCGGATAATGTATGCGTCCTAGGAAGGAGAATCAGTATTCAGACGCGGGCACACGTGATACGCCCCCCCGATACCGTTGAGGATGGGGCTAAAGCAACCCTCCATGAACTGAACTACCCCGTAACACGCCCACACTCTTAACCAAAGCCAAACCTTTATTTTACGACCACACCACCGACGCGACGCAACGCTCGATACTTTTCAATGGGTAACCTTTGAATTTATTTAATAACCTAACAAATCCACTAGGTATATACATACCTATCTACCTTTACGTACCCCGTACCATACCTAACTCACATACATACATATACATATCTTACCCTCGCAAGCTCGACTCTTTTCTAGAATCTCTATAATCGCAAGAATTTAGTTTCAAAGGTATAAAGCCTGATTACAGCATCGGAATTTCTACCAAGAGCTTTTGACTTGAAATTATGAATGCTTTTGACTACGAAATTATGAAAGCTGGCGTCAATTCGACAGCGAATTATATCTTTCGTTCATTATTTCTCTATCAAATGGAATCATTCAACTACTGAGCTTTTGGAGCTTCCATAGGCGAACCAATAATTAGAGGATTATAGGAATAGTTATAGCATTCATAAGTTGCATGGCAATTCTTCTAATATTCCATATCCAAAGACGCCTGATTACAACACGGGAATTTCGACTCAGAGCTTTTTATTCAAAATTATGTATGCTTTTGACTGTGAAATTATGAAAGCTGGCATCAATTTGGCATCGAATTATATCTTTCGTTCATTATTTCTCTATCAAATGGAATCATTCAACTACTGAGCTTTTGGAGCTTCCATAGGCGAACCAATAATTAGAGGATTATAGGAATAGTTATAGCATTCATAAGTTGCATGGCAATTCTTCTAATATTCCATATCCAGAGACGCCTGATTACAACATGGGAATTTCGACTCAGAGCTTTTGATTCAAAATAATGAATGCTTTTGACTATGAAATTATGAATGCTGGGATCAATTTCGCAACGAATTATGTTTTTCGTTCAGCATTTCTCTAATAAATGGAATCATTCAACTACTGAGCTTTTGGAGCTTTCGTAGGCGAACCAATAATTAGCGGATTATAGGAATAGTTATAGCATTCATAAGTTTCGTGGCAATTCTTCTAATATTCCATTTCCAAAGGCGCCTCATTCCAACATGGGAATTTCGACTCAGAGCTTTTGATTCAAAATAATGAATGCTTTTGACTATGAAATTATGAATGCTGGGATCAATTTCGCAACGAATTATGTTTTTCGTTCAGCATTTCTCTAATAAATGGAATCATTCAACTACTGAGCTTTTGGAGCTTTCGTAGGCGAACCAATAATTAGCGGATTATAGGAATAGTTATAGCATTCATAAGTTTCGTGGCAATTCTTCTAATATTCCATTCCCAAAGGCGCCTCATTCCAACATGGGAATTTTGACTCAGAGCTTTTGATTCAAAATTATGTATGCTTTTGACTGTGAAATTATGAAAGCTGGGATCAATTTGGCATCGAATTATGTCTTTCGTTCATTATTTCTCTATCAAATGGAATCATTCAACTAATGAGCTTTTGCAGCTTTCGTAGGCAAACTAATAAATAGAGGATTATAGGAATTGTTATAGCATTCATTCAGTTGCGTAGCAATTCTTCTAATATTCCATATCCAAAGGCGCCTGATTCCAACATGGGAATTTCGACTCAGAGCTTTTGATTCAAAACTATTAATGCTTTTGACTATGAAATTATGAAATCTGGGATCAATTTGACAGCGAATTATATATTTCGTTCATTATTTCTCTATCAAATGGAATCATTCAACTACTGAGCTTTTGGAGCTTGCATAGGCGAACCAATAATTAGAGGATTATGGGAATAGTTATGGCATTCACAAGTTGCGTCGCAATTCTTCTGATATTCCATATCCACACTCTATAGGCGCTTGATTCCAGCATAGGAATTTTGACTCAGAGCTTTTGACTTGAAATTAGGAATGCTTTTGAGTACGAAATTATGAAAGCTGGGATCAATTTGGCATCGAATTATGTTTTTCGTTCATCATTTCTCTATGAAATGGAATAATTCAACTAGTGAGATTTTACAGCTTTCATATACAAACTAATAATATGATTCATGAATTTCGTGAAATTTCTTGTGTCGAATTCAGATCGCCTCCGCGTCAGTATAAGTAACGTGGGAGATTTGTTCAAGTTGAGAAATTTCGATTTTTGATTTCTTTTTTTCGTTTTCTTTTTTTCTCTAGTTCGAACTGAGGCTTTTCTATAGCACGCAAAGGATTGCGCTCAGTTTGCACGATGTGCTACGGAAACCAGCAGTCAGCAGCCAAGAGCGAACAGCCAGCAACCTCCCTTCCTATTTATCTGAATCAGATGCCTAAAAAAAAACGGGAGATTTTATCGCGCGGTAAATTGAATCCGCTGATTCGATAATAGAAAGAAGAAAGAAAGGAAAAAGCGCTTTACCCACGTGGGCAAATGCGCAGCCCCTAAAATTCCACCCTTAACATGATCACGCACATGACTAATTTCAAACATCTTATAGGCCCACACGTTCCGCATATTTACATATTCACAGTTTCCGATTCGACGCGGAGAAAAATTAACTCGATAACATATTTGCTGGATAAATATCGGCGGATAAAAAAGAAAAAGGAAGAAAGAAATCGAAAGGTGAATTCATGTACTTGTTTCCTTCCGCTTTTTTAATCGATTGAATACGAATCAGACCGATTTGAGGAAACAGAGAAAAGGAAAACAAGAGAGACATCGGTTCAATTAATTTTAATGATAATGGCTGAGATTATTGTAGTATCGAAACTCGATAATTTCTTCGAGTCTATTGCTAACTAGACCTAATATTGAAACTAGAAATCTATGAACAATGAATTCAAGATCTTCTAATTGTGGTTTACAAAACCGTTTTGGAATCGTGGTTTTTTTTTTTGTTCAATTCACTGCACCTCGCATCATATTCTATACAGAAATTTAGTCAATGGAAAGTGTCCGGATTACGGGAACTAGTTTCTGATTCTGTCGAATTAGAATCCGAATTCAAATCCTGAAATTCTGTGGTGTTGGTGAAACTGGGAGTTCACTTGGGGGACCAACTATCGTCACGGTGCATGTTGATCATAAACAACGAACTATCCTTTCGGAAGTAAGCTCAAGGTCTATTGTTACCAGGCTCCAATCTACGCTGGCCACCCCCTTGTACTATAGAAACAAAATTATGCAATATCTATGGAGAAAGGAGCAACGTGTTGAGTAAAAATAAAAAATCGTTTGAAAGTTTGTCTGAAAGTTTGTAAAAAAAAAAAAAAAAAAAAAAGGCCGGAAACAGACTAAAAGCGAATTGAACTTGTTGCTGAAAAAGTAGAGACGCGTTGTTCAAAGTTGATTGGAAAATAAAAAGAAAAACGAGATAAAGGTTCACTCAGCTTTCGGATGATGAAAATTCTTTAATTTTGTCCCTCTTTTGAAGTAACCCCTCACCCCACGGGTTTATGTTGGCTATGTAAATATCGTTGCGAAACAAACCGCCCTTATGATATTATATATAGGATATAAATTTTCGACGATCTTTTGAACGATCTCCATAGCAAACAAATTAAACGACATTGCATCGTTATCGCGCTAGTGTCTCTCGGTGTAGATATCCTCTCGACTTCTGAGGATCAGAGAAAGGGAGCTTGCAGGGTTCGGGGTGGTACAAGATGAATATATAGGTAGATGACTAGATGGTGGGTCTAGTTCACGGGACAGACACACAACACAACACACAACCCACTATGCCTAAGTTCTCTAAGGTTGTATGTTGAAGGCGGTAACTCTGTGGAAGGGATGGTGTCGTGTTGTTTTGTGTTCCCGACCCCGTTTCGCGGGTTTTGTTTACCGCTCGAGCGGGAGTAGTTGAAGCAAACAGCTTTGGCACCAAAGGGTTATGGGCTAGGTGTCTAGTGTCGAGGAGAAACAGAGAGAGAGAGAGAGAGAGTGAGAGTGAGCAAAGTGGGCGACTTACCCCCAAGTCTCACAATCAACCCATATAAGGCTTGATACAGCGAGGAAATGATTATCGGAAGAGTTTTACTACCCTTAAGCATTTACCCCTGTCGATTTTAGGCGTCGATCCAATAACCGCTATTTTTTTTTTTGCTCCATACGAAATTTCATACCCCGTATGTTTGGATCGGTTTGATATTGTGCGGATTTTCCCTTCTCTCTCTCTCTCTCTCAAAGCTTGTATACATGCTTTGCAGAGTGTGCTTCAGTCTCGTCCTCGCGCGTTGTATTCGTGAAAATTATTCCGTCATAACCACCCTCGTACAACAGACACTTGTTTCACGCGCTCACGCTCTTCCAGTGAATTTCATCTAGACAAAGGAGCCCCCAAGGTTCCTTCGAGAAATTGACAGACCAGGAAGTGACGCCTCGTCTCCTTCGTCGTTGAACATATCAGCAGACAAGTGGTACGGTAGGGGGGAGGGGGGGGGGGGGGGGAGGGGAGCAGGAGGCTAACTAAGCGTTTTACCTGGTGCTGATTGCGCGAAATTAAAGTCTCTTCAATTTCACAACTGAATCTGAAGCAACGGTTTCTCATCAGTAAAATATCCCAGGCGACTCGAAAGAACCACGTTTCCCGGAAATACTGGCGGCGCTTAATTCACCGGGTAGCTGGGACTTGATTACGAGTTTGCGGATGTAGAAAACGAGGTAGACCCCAGTTCTGAATGAGAAAATGATTAAGTAACGAAGTGTAGTCCATGCCCACCATATATACTATACATATACTATACATATATATATATATAATACATATACCCACAAGTACAGGTGGGTCGATGAGAAAGAGGCCCTTGGACGTGCGTGCTTCTATCTATACTCAAATCTCTCTTACGTATCTCACCATATACACCCACGCCATCACCTTCATCCACATGCGAACCCAGATGTATACTATTCATGTCTAGACAGCACTTAGGCATAAATATGGATAGAACCAAGCACACCTGGTGCCTGGTTGGCTAAACGTTATCCTGACCGTTCCAAGCCCTGATAATAATCGACATTAGATATGGTTTTGAAAATTTTTCACCTCACAATAAGGGTGTGATTCGTGTTTCTTGAGTTCAACGCTGTGCCATGCCGCGGGGGTGAAGTTTCAGACCTTCACGGGGCTGTTATGAGACATCGACAAATCGGCTTATCGATGGAAGCCACTGTGTTATAAGGCTCCTAATTCTATTGGTTATAGGTTTTCGTCGTGTCGAGACAGTCGCATATAGATACAGGTAAACTACTACTGCAAGAGTGTGTCGTTGCTATCGTTTTCCCACAATGAAATATGCGGAAGTGTTGTGTATGTATAATCGATATTGAAACGAATCATAATAATGTATGTAACGTTCCATGGGAGGCGTGAGGGACAAAGATAAATGTCAACTTTGGTAGATATATACATATATGTACAGATAAGTTGTAAGACAATGTTCGGCTTTCGCGGAGTTGAAACAATGCGAAATCATCAAGTTTCTCTCGTAGCTTCAGGTTTCTCCTGTTCTCTGTTCTCGCGTTCTTAATAGCGAGTTTAAAGCGGAAGTGACGCGCGGAAAGCGAGTTGCAAGGCGATGTCAAGAAGCCAGGGTAAAGAAGGGTCGCTCGCCCCTTCGCTACGATGAATTTAGGAAAAGCTCTTTCAAAGGGGGCAATTCGCCGGGGGTACAATAAAATGCTAATTAATGAATATGTAATATTTGCATATTCAGCCCCGTGCAGCCCATGCCCATGCCCATACCCTGCCATCACGACAATAAGAATACGCGGAAAATCCCACCCTCATAATTCATTAATTAGCAAAGATTCACGGGCTGGGTGAAAAAAAAAAAAAAAAAAAAAAAAAAAAAAAACGCGATGTAATATCACGCAGATTTTTATATATTATATACTATGAGACACCGAAATCCTACTCCGTATATTTCAATTACATTTCATTTTAGATTCCTCAGTCTCCAAACGTAAGAAGTTATGAACAAGCGTGTCTCAATCTGTGAATTGTCACCCTTAAAAAGTCGCTTTTCATCTTCTACGAATCACACTTCAAGGATTTCTCTTTGGTTACTTTTCGCACCATATAGAAAGCCTCGTTTGATCAATTCAGATGTTTAAGGGTCGCTTATTCTCTCCGCACGATATCCCGTTGGATAACTCTTGGAATTTATATTATTTACGACATTTTAGAAGATGCGAAATTTTCGTTATCGTTGTTCGTTCGTTTTTTTTTTTTTTTTTTTTTTCTTCAACACGTAACTTGACTCCAGTTTTCATTTCATCGAGAATTCCGATAATTATTTTTGCGGGAAATCGTATCAGAACAAAAAACAACCCTTCGAAATTCTGTGCAAAAAGACCGAAGAGAAATTCATCTCCCATAGTTTTCTGGAGGTAAAAATCAACTTTTGGGGGTAAAGATCTATAGCGTGATACATGCTTTTCCATAGGTTCACATAACTTGAATTACTTGTACGAATGTTGTATCCTTTTTGTGAAAAACAAAGAAAGAAAAGAAAAAAAAAACAAAAAACAATTAGGAGCTTGCGAGCAGTTACGATTCTGGTAAAAGATAGTGGTAAAAAGTTAGTAACAAGTGAAACTGCAGTATATAATAAGCCCTGGATCCCGGTGCACCAGATAAGGCCATGGTGGGACGAAGGCGTCCAACCCCGAGATCGTTGTAGTCCTGGTCGCCCGAGTGAATATCACTAGGCGGTCTTCCGGCTGGCGAGAAGCCCTCATCCCCTAATAGTCGAAGTTGGTAGCATTTCTATGCAAATTGTACGCTTATAGACGTAGTCGACCGACCCATCGCTACGTCTCCGGAGGTACTCCGTGTTTGGTTATTTATCTGGTCTTGTTCGACTTCGCTCAACGAACTCTTGAGTATTTAGCAGCCACCACCCTCCCTTGGTTTAGATATATCTCTGTACCCTTTATGCAGACTCGGCTATTGGTGTGGTGTGCGGAATTCCGATAAGCCTCAACGGTGACACGACCCTATTTATGCGTCTAGCATGTGACTGTATACGTAGATACACGTGTTCATTTCCCGCTCTATATAGCCACGATCATTCCGAAAGGAAACGCTCCATGTAACCCTATCCTGAAAACTAAGCTGTCCGGGGATGGACTACGGGCTGATAGTCCTGACGCGGACTGAATTAAACGTATCTTACTCGCTTACACAACTGTTTACCTTATTGCTACTTGTCTTTGTCACTCCAAAGCTCTAAGTCTAATACTACATCGCTTTCACTAGTCCGCTCACTAGTCTATCAGCTTCGGAATCGAATTATTACTCGAAGGAAAAAGGCTGACGTCGCAGGATCCCGAAAGCTCATCCATGCGCGAAAGATTTTTCATATGTTCGGGATTTTTTGTAGAAAAGCTTTGGTGTTCAAAGGTCTTTAATCGGTTGAATCAAAAATTTTTAGATCCACTTCCTACCCTTCAGGAATCAAGGTGCGGAAGTTTTATCCAAAAAGCTCCATGATGATCAGAAATATTCAACCGAAGTGGAAATTTTTGATAGATTCTTCGACTTCTAAATCCGAAAGCTTCGACTGATTATAAAATTATTCAAAGAAGTTTCAGAATAAGATAATCGAAGGAAGGAGGAATCAAAGTGCAGAAGTTTGATCCAAAAAGCTCCATGATGATCAGAAATATTCAACCACAGTGGAAATTTTTGATTGATTTTTCGATTTCTCAATCCCATAAGCTTCGATTAATTATAAAATTGTTCAAAGAAGTTTCAGAATAAGATAATCGAAGGAAGGAGGAATCAAAGTGCAGAAGTTTGATCCAAAAAGCTCCATGATGATCAGAAATATTCAACCAAAGTATAAATTTTTGATTGATCTTTCGATTCCTCAATCCCATAAGCTTCGATTAATTATAAAATTGTTTAAAGCAGTTTCAGAATAAGATAATCGAAAGAAGGAGGAATCAATGTGCAGAATTTTTGATCCCAAAAGCTCCATGATGATCAGAAATATTCAACTACAGTGGAAATTTTTGATTGTTTTTCGATTTCTCAATCCCAAAGCTTCGATTGATTATAAAATTGTTCAAAGAAGTTTCAGAATAAGAAAATCGAAGGAAGGGGGACCCAAACTGCAGAAGTTTGATCCAAAAAGATCCTATAGATGACCAGAAATATTTAAGCAAAGTGAAAATTTTTAATAGATTTTTCGACTTTTCAATCCGAAAGCTTCGACTGATCATAAAATTGGTAAGAAAAAGTTTTAGAATAAGATGATATGGAATTGTAAATTTAGGAGAAGGGAATTAGAATCGTAAATTAAGTTTTGTAAAGAATTTAGTTTAAGCTTCAAGTTTGAAGAATATTTCAGACGTTTCCTTTTTCTGAGAAATGTTGAGTTTTTAATAATATTATTCTTCGTCTTCGTGGTTGGTGGTCATAACCGTCAAAGCAGCGAAAGAAATCTGTGAATATAATTGAATGAATGAAAGGAAGCATAAGAAAAGAAGAAATAAAGAAAAAGAAAAGCGTGCAGCATTAGTATCCGGAATATTGAATTGTTTAATAAAATTATAAAAGTTTCTAAATTCTGAGAAGTAAGATAAGAAGCTGAGAAAGAAGAAGAAGAAGATAGGAGGAAGAAGACGAAAAGGAAGTTTGGTAGAGCCAAAATCCGATTGAACGACGAATTCTTAACTCGTTTCAGAAATACGAGATCAGAGCTATACCTAACAGCTATCCTACTTCGGGTAAAAATACGTTTGGATAAAGACATAAAAAGAATTCAATTTGTGGAAAGATCGTAAAATTTGAAAGTAACGATAAAGTTATCGGAATCCTGCTGCTACTGCTGCACCCAGCCCGATTGTATAAAACAATGATTGCATAACTTTGACCGGAAGAGATCCTGCGATATTGAAGACGTGCGTTTTCCATTTCCAGAGCCTTTTTTTTTCCCCCGTTCTTGAATCACGAAATTTTTTCAAAGAATCCTTGGATTGAAAAAAATGAAATAAAAATAAATAAATAAAAATAAAAAAACAACCTTTGATAAAGCAATAAAAAGCTTACAGGTCGTTGGACACGGGGTAGTTGCTGGATATATGAAGCGGTACAGCCAAACCCGCGAAAGCCCCGATAAATCAATATCTGATTTGAGAATAGAGACAAAGATAGGCGGAAGACAAGCCGCGGAAATGAACCGTGAAAAGTAGAAAAGAAGAAATGAAAGAAGAAGTAAAAAAAAAAAAAAAAATTAAAAAAACTTAAAAGAAAAAAGAAAAAAACGAATGAAAAATAAGGGGAAATAAAGTGTTTGGAATTATTATTTCCCACGCAACCCTTCGTGCAGACTGATTGGAAAATCCATATTTAACTTTCAACTTTAACAACTGACTGTGAACCGAACGAATACTCTTTTAGGAAGGACATATACGCAGCATATGATCCTTGACCAGCGTGAAATTCGACGTTTAAGTTCTTTCGACGAAAATTTCGAAAAATTACTTTGAAAGCTCTGAGTAAATCCCAACTTTTATGTGCTACAAAATTTCTTTTGCTTTCACCAATATTTGAGACACAACGATTTTTGAAATTTTATTGTAAATCTGGTTAGAGAGATGACAAATCGATTTTTTTTCTTTTTACTTCTCGTATCTCGATCGGATAGAAAAACCACCGCTGGGATTAATTTCAGAGCCATTTCATATACATTCGTAAGTCGAAAAAGATACTCTGAAGCTTTTGCGACTGATACTCGAACCAGCTACGTTTATATGCCTTCATTGCAGCTTTCTGGCAAAGCCTAAGACAGCTCTTTTCACGAGGGCTACACACAGCTTCCATCACGACTTATCTGGGCGAGCATCTGTGCCCTCATTTGCAGCCATATACACACGCTTTGAACATCCCCCTTTCGTTTAGCCTCGCTTGCTGCTCATTGCTCGGTAATCTCTCAGCTGGCACATCGAAAAACTTTTTAACCTAGCTATTTCGTTTTTCTAAAGAAAAAAGGAATAAAAAAAAAAAAAAAAAAAAAAAAGGAAAACAAAATCTGGCTGTTTCCAAATTAATTAATCCTTTTTACCGAAATTCGTTAACGACACGCACATTCGACGAGTAACTCCGTGCCCAAGCGATAATCACCCCAACGGTCAATAATTAGTGAGTATTTCATGGAATTCTCGAAACATACAGGTATAGACGCCTTCATCCATGACGGTTGTAAAAATAACGAGTAAACTACTGCGAGGCGGGAATAATATGAATAGCTTTTCTAAGCCAATGGAGCGAGGCGTTTATCTCATGGCGATGAAACTTTTAAAAGTGATAACAGTCGACGAGAAAGATTTCAAGTTGCCATATTGACTGCAGACGGCTTTTCAATAGCAAAAACTATCCCATTTTGCATCTAATGGAATTCATCAATCGTATAATAATATGAACTGATTTGAAAAAGGCTACACGTCAATCTCTTCGAGTCATATACACAAATAAGCCAGGAAATTCTAAACCAGAGAACTGATAGTTCGTTATGCTCGGAGCTTTTTGAAAGCACAATATTTGAAATTAAAAAAAAAAAAAAAAAATCCTCCTTGCATCAGAGACATTGAGCTTTTCGATTGAAACTCATTTATGGATTTGATTTAAAGAGATTTGCGTAGCGCAATTTTTATAAATTCAAAATCTATATTCCTGCAGCAGGAATTATTTTGCAATTTTTAGTCAAATTTTATGTTTTCTATTCAATAAGACGAATGAGTCTTCCTCAGAGAATTTTGGTGTATCTGTGGATTGGAATGCGATTAGATTTTATCCACGTCGAAGTATAGTATCTGGCTCGCAGCAAGTTCTCCTTAACCGAATTGAAGCCTGTTACCAGTAAATTTACGATCCCAAGAAGCTGCGTCTCTCCGTCTTCTCATAGCCATGGTTGTAGCAGTAGGACGCGTATCCGATGCCTTTAGGGCGATAACCGTAAAATATTTTAGAACGGTTGTCATGCCGGTAGAACAGTCGTTCCGATTCATTACGATCGCCCTGGGAACTGACGGCCGCTTGCCCCGTCGAATAAGGGAGAACCAGAAAGGAGAGAAAAGAAAAAGAAAAAACGAGAAGAGAAAAAAAGTAGAAGAGAAAGACCTAACGAAAAAATACCTATATTCTTATACTCTTGCTGAAAAACTTTACAGACACCGAAAACTTTCACGGCTATATGTGCCGAGGCTCGTTTTGGTCGCGTAAAAACCGGTGAAAAACTAGAATCGGTGCAGTTTTAGATTTTGAAAATTTTCTTACCTCGTGTGCGTAAAATTCGAGCTTTACGCACACGGGGTCAGAAAATATTGTATGCGACTCGGGCGTAAACAATAAACTACTTTACGCCCTTGTTGCATGAAACACTATTAGATTCTATATTTTGATAGTGCAAAAAAAAAAAAAAAAACTAAAATAAAATAAAATAAAAAACAAAGTTGTGAAAATCAGGAAACAAAGAACCGCGAGGATCCTTTAAATATTCATTCTGTGTAGCCGGTTCGCTCTCCGAGCGCCTTAATGTTCTCCTTTATACCAGACAGTGTTCCACTTTTAGCATATACCTACGCCAAGGAAAGGTGAAGATTTAATATTTATTTATACGGAATTGGTATTCTTGAAGAGATAAAAATCGTCTGGCAGGAACAAACGTACGACGCAGGTGACGACGCGGACTAGTTTCTGCGACAGGAACGATCAATTTTTCACCCTTACCCTCGAGGGTTCATATCTCTCAATTTCTTATATTTAACTCGCATGAAATTCATTTGCGAATTAAACGCCTGATAAAATTCATAGCTGATCCATATCGCGCCTAGAGGGATGAAAAATCCTTCTCAAAGTCCCATGCTGACATTGGCACAGCTTTATCTGATCCCAATTCCGATTTGATCATGGAATGATCGTCGGCACAATTCAATATCGTCAGAATTCAATCAAATATCAGTTCGTCCAACTGATCATCATGATTTTGTGGTATTTCAATCGAAAATTATAGTCACCTACGTGCTTCGCAAGCTCGGCATTCAACCTTCTCAAAAATTGTTATACTTATCGCAAACTGAAAAAAAAAAAAAAAGAAAAACAACCCTTGTATATATTTGGGGAAAAGAATGTTTCCCCCAGCGTATAATAAATAATACACCATATGCTTCCGCGTTTTTTAGTAACTCTATAAGATTCCTCAAGAGGACACAACGATTGGGCGTTGAGCTTGCAGTATTTGCGTTGCTTATTTTATAGTTTCTTTAATTTTTTTGTGACAGAAAAGCTCGATCAAGGATCACTAATCCCGCAGAATCTTGATTCTAAATTTTCCGAAGGTAAAAAAAAGTCGTGTAGTGCTTGCAAGTTCGGTTGAAGAAAGAGCTTGCGGCAGCTTGAACGAACGTTTGAGATCCTGGTTGAAGGTAAGAATTTGGCGGTACGAAATAACCGTGTGAAATCTTCCGATCGAAAATAGTCTTTCACAGAAGACACAAGACAAAGATCTTGGAAGTCTGTCGATGACAGGGTTGCCCGGGGGTTCGATAGCTTTCTGTCAACCCTCTTTGGGAAATTGAGCGATTGACGCGTGTCTTGAGTTCCAGCTATCGAGCCAATCTGCGGCCAGAAGGGATTGAAAAGAAATTTCTATGGAAAGACACCCAGCTGCCAGCTGTCTTTAAGAAAAAGTCACAAAATTGGGTAACAATATTCATACCGATGATAATATAAAAAAAAAAAAATCGGTTTATTAAAAAAGTTTTCAAATTCCCTTTACTCTATCTAAGCTTTTTTTTCTCCCCATCTGCCGACTGAGCTTCATCCCTATATACACAAACGATCAATTAGTCGTAAAGCGACAGCAGCTGGAACGATTGCAATTGTCTGGAAAATTGTACCATCACCTGTTCTCCCCAGGGCATAAGTACCCAGCTACACTAGCAACTGACTCCTGATCTCTTGAAGCTCGAGCTTACGTGGCAGTGAGAAATGAACCAGGTGTACAAATTTTTTTCTTCTGAACAATCAATCGATACAAAAATTCATTTTTTTTTTTTATTTTTTATTTTTTTTTCTTGTCAATTGAACTGTTTGACCATTTTTTGGGCTTTCAAAATCCAGGGGCGGAAGTTCCGGAGATTATGAGTTGGTTGTAATCGGTATTATCAAAATCTGTCCGCCACATTATTTCTGCAAGAAGAATTAATCGGTATTTTTCAATTAGTAAATTGCTAACACACGAGTTTGTAAGTGTTACTTCAATTCCTGCAGTCGATTCCGCGCTTTTCAGTAATTGGCACGTTTCTTTCCGCACGGGGTTCCGCTGATCGTAACGTGTAATCTTGTCAGGTGGAAGAACATATAGATAGATAGACACTATGTAGTATATAAAAAGAGCGAAAGAGAGATAGAGAGAGAGAGAGAGAGAGTGAGCTTCGATTTCGCCTCGCCCTAATTCCATCACCTTCCCTCATTCCCTTTTAAAATTTCTCCTGATTCTTCTGCGTCCTCCTCTTTCGCATATACATCCATGTTACCCAGTTCGCATTAGCGAACGAGAAGCTAGGTGGGCAGCCTCGAACGAAGTGTCCTTATACACCTACCCTCGGCGTTGCCTTCAAGGCGTCCTTGGCATCGCTGGTGTGAAAGAGGGGGATGATGCGAAACGGGGCGTGAAAATCTGCTTAAAATCAAAAAGCTTCGCTTGATTTATCCGGAAAAAATAATAAAAAAAAAAAAAGAAAAATAAATCACAAAGAAAAGAAGAAAAAAAAAGACAGAAAAAAAAAAACGAGGCTTATGTAGGAAGAAAATGAAGGAGGGAAAGAGGACATGCTTTCGTCAAGGACGAACATCTTTAGGCTTTTCGCTCTTCGCTCTTCGCTTTTCGCTTTTCGCTTGTCGCTTTGGGCTTCGGGCTTCGGGCTTCGGGCTTCGCCGCGCTGTACTCTATAGTGACTAGAAGTGCCTACTGTTTCAGTAACCCCCGCGCAGCTGGGCCCCGATCAATACTACCCCAAACCCCAGCCAGCGTATTTACAAATCCAATACCCTGTAATCGCCAAACGTATAAACCTCCCTCTTTTTTTTTTTTTATTTTTATTTCAAACTTTTTAGTCAGGAGTTGAGGGTGCTCAGATTTCACATTGTGCACATGCACAGTGCAGGCCGTCACTTGTTTAATGCACTTTGAAAAATTAGATAAATCGTTGAACCCGATGAAACAATTTTCAGAGTTCATCAATCATCCCTCAAATCCGGAGATTGAACCTCAGCTTTGGATGTTTGTGGAATTCATGTCAATTGGATGGTGCAATTATGTCAGATCGATGAAAGCTGCTCGTCAAGGACATGTATATATGCATCTTTAGGATTGAATATTTCAAGATATATGACACTGGCATCGTAGCAAAAAGCTCGTTTTATTTTTAGTCGATAGATGAAGTTCTAACGAAGAAATAAACACTACAAGGGATGATGATGAAACAATGAAATCTTTCAGATAATATATTCTTTAGACTAAGCAGGAATTAAGCTCTTCATTTTAAACCACCCCATAATTCTTGGCGGTTTTTTGATTAATTTTATACCATACTGCTTTGTGATTTGGTGAGAATGTTAATCCCCCTGATTATCATTATTTAATTCGGAATTTTGTTGGACTGATTTTATCTCTTTTCGTTCGTTTTTTTTTTTTATCTTTTTTTTTTTTATCTTCTCTTTACCAGGAGGCTCCAACAAACGAGAAAAATACAGGCTGGATAATCGTTTTCGGTTTCATCATGGGCCAACAACCCCGAGGCTATTCCATCCCGTAAATTCAATTCCTGGTCTCGTTACGTTACCCGTGTACATATCTTCGGTTAGCTTTTGAAATTTGACTATGCCAGTAAAGCTTGCCTCATATTTAACAGTATGGTATTACATACTCCTGCTATGTTAGTATGACGTCAGAACTTGAACTTACCTAGTCCTTTGATCGATCGGCGAAAAGGTGTCTCTCAGAGAATCACCTCACGCGCGAGAAACAGGCAAGCTTTTTCTCTCTTCTTATATTGTATATATATATATATTTTTTTTTCTTTCTTTCTTCTTCCGTCGTTTTTTCTTTTCACATTTTTTTTCCGGGTCGCTTCTTGTCTCCTTCAGCTTCTCTGCAGAGTTTGGAATCGACGCAGAAGAAGAACAGCGCGTTTCTCTCCTGCGCTGCTGGATCCTCTAATCTGTTATCGTAAAAATCCTGCTCACTCACTGGTGAGCCGCGAGCTTTAAAGCCAAAAAGGAGAGGGAAGAAGAGGAAGAAGAAAAAGAAGAAGAAGAAGAAGAAGAAGAAGTATAGAAGAAGGGTGGAATGAGAAAGGAATAAGGGTGCCTGGGATGAGACACTCCTCCGTCTTTTGCCTCGAGATGGAGAAGTATCAATATCACGCCTCACTGCGGCCCCTATTCAGCCCCCTTAAACCCCCGGCGCTTATTATCATCCCTGAAAAATAATCTCGAAATAGGAACCCGCCCCGTCACCTCGCGGAAACTGCTAGAACCTGAAAACACCTTCGGTTCAAGGAACACACTTCATTTATTGTGAATCCAGACTTCAGTCAGAAAAAAAGGAGTGCTAACATTAAAATTGACAAAAATCACAAACAAAGATTGCTAATAGAACTTTCAAATGGAACAAAATATGGCTACTTTTCAACCTCATCGTCATTTAAATTTGAAGATTTTTTCATCCCTGCAGTAAAGACTCGTTTTTTCGACATTAGAAATCCGAAGACTGATGATGGTCATTTTTTTTTTTTTTTTTGCCTCATTTATATTTATGTATATACACGGGGTGGAGGGTATGGGAAAAGGTGTTGTAGGCTAGTGAGTGTGTAGCATGTAGGAGTGGGTATTTCATTTCTTCGAAACGACACGTGAATCGTGTAGTAAAAAGACAATATCCACTAAATCGTCGTGCGGAACAAACCTTTAGGCCGGTGTCTCCGCATGGTCTGTCCATGGGGCAAATCTTCTTTTTTATTTTTTTTTTTTTCGTTTTTATCACTCTGCAGGGAAAGCCGCATGAGTATAACAAGCTTTTTTTATCACCCTGGTACGTGGACATAATTAATTGACACGCAGCTCTCTACAAAGAATTTTACTTGTCACAAATAGGAGCTCGACTCACAATTGAATGAGACAATGACGGTGATGAAAATCTGTTTTTAACAAAATGTACTAAATTTTTGTCCGAGGGATGAAATCGAGGGAATAGGATACGACATTTTCGATCTTTAACCTCCGATGTGAAACTTGAGAATCAAGTAACATCATCACGTTACCAAAAGCCGCCAAAAGCTTGAAGAAAATTTGATAATCTGAGTTAAACTGTTTTTTGTTTTTTGTGTTTCAGATATTATGGTCTGATATTTGTTGCGAATAAAGTTTGTCGCATAATTTTTGAATATTTTATTCACTGAATTTCTAAATCTCATAGGATGAGATACGGTTTTATAGAATTAGACGAAAATGTCGCATGGAACTAACAGGATTTCGAAAGGATTTAACAGTTTTAATGGACTTTCAAGGATTCGATGAATTTTGCAGAGAGATTTTATCAGATTTCAAGAATTTTGCAAGAATTTGCCAAATTTCATTAATAATTTCTGGGATCCTTTCTTGAGATTTTATTTATTTATCATTCATTTAGTTAGAAATTTATAAAGTCTTCGTAAACCCATGGAAAACTCATGAAAGCCTTGCTAACTCTATCACATCACATCACATCACATCAACTGAAATGATGAAAATATCGAAGATAAAACCAGAAAAATCTTATATTTTTTCTATCGCCGCAACAAAAATTGATGATAATTCATGATACAAATACTATATACAAAAATTGATGATGTTTTTGTCGTCCTTCCAAATTTTGGGCACATTTCAACATGAGCATTTTCGGGTTGAAAATTAAAGTAGAAAACGAAATTTATTTCACCGGGCCATTATCAATAGTGACACTCAGGAGTAAAAATCATTTATGGTCTATTAGACGGGTTCGTATTCCCTTGTGGGAATTTAGGAATTGACCCGTAAGTTTCCGTTGTTATGAGAAAGGACCCGGAGAAAATGGTGTCTCGTATTTCATCCAATAGCGATATCGTCTTAAATCTCTGTTCTTCGGAAGCTCATCTGGAGTCTCCCAACAGGATCCGAGGATCCTTGCTTCAGCAGGGTTGAATAAAACCGACATCCATATCGGAGGACGTTACGACCGAGCACCACTGCCGAGGAAATTGAAGACTCATTAAAACCAGAAATGATTAAACTTTTTATAAGACGGGAGAGAGGAAAGCCCCAAGTTTTGTAACCCTGGAGTCTTGCAGGAGTCCATGGCGGACGAGGGACGGCATAAATGTACGGAGTATTTGAACTGGGGATGTTTTTATGAAAGCTTTGCCCTTATTAGTCTACACCGAGGCGGCGAGGCCAAGGACCGCTAAGACGTTCCAAGCATCGTCGAACCTGGGTTTTCACTCACCAGGAGCTGTGCGCTAAAAACGGAGAAAAATGGGGTGAGAGAACCCAGGAGGAAAGAAACCCTCGATTATCCCCCCAGCCCACTAAGAATTGTTATTTACTCTTAAATTTCGAGAACGGTTCTCATCAGACGTTTAAATCCCTTGAATACCTTTTTTCCAAATGCTGTAATTCATCACTGAATGATTTTACCATGAATTTTCCGAAGGAAAACAGGCCTTGGAATAAAGCTCGAGCATTTTCATCATCCCACAATGAAATAGATTAGATTTTGACTAATTCCGGCAGCTTTTATTCCGCCGGAGTGACTTTTACTGTGAGATAGCGCCGGAGGGATCGTGGCGCACGCTTCCACCTATCTTCGACGACGGGAACTACGCTGAAAGCTTTTAAGCCAAGTTTCGAGATTGCGGAATGGCGAAATTGTTCTAAATAAAAGTTGTGGTCATTTATGCGTGAGATAATCGTTAATTTTGTTTGAAAAGTTACTCGTTGGGGGTTCCTTTCTGAGTTTCGGTCTTTGTCTGTCTGTCTGTCTATCCGTCTGTCTGTCTCTTTCTATCATCTCGCGAACACCCCTTCGATAAACCTACGTGACTGAATTAATTCGTACGCAAAGTTCGCGAAGCGGAAACACCGAGATTGTCATACAAATTAATTCAAATATTTGGAGTTGTGAATTTCAATCCTCCTCCGCACGTCGAGCGAGTAGCTAAAGGGAGCGAGACGTGCCGCTACGTCCACACCAAACCCTCCCCTAGCCCAGCTGATAGGACAAGACTAGAAAACTGACTGAAAAAAGTAGGAGCCACCCTGTCAATGAAAAAAAAAAAAAAAAAAAAGTGAATTTCGTGGTTTTCAAAAAGCTCCGTGATGATATTTAGGGGTGAAATTCTTTCCCGACGAAACTTGAGGCGGAAAAGTTCACTTATTTTCGTTTTCCGGTACAGATACGTGTCGGGCTTCCAAAGAGCGTCAGAACGAACGAACATCGCACCTTTCGAGAAATGAATTTTTCTCCGCGTCCTCGTACCTCGCTGATTCAGTCCTGATCGAACCCACCTAGATGCAGGGGTAGAACCTGATAGACCTCGGTGTGATTGCCGCCTAAGGCAACCCAGCACGGCAAGAGTTGCTTGGAAACGTGCCGAGCCTGACGATTGGGAGAGTAATACATAATATAATACACCTCGGCAATCTACATAATACCAACCACTTCCATTGTCAGCTGAGTCCACCCCTAGACGCCTATCTCCAACCCTGCCGGCTATTAACTGCTACCTCTAGCTCTTTCGCTACCTTCAGAATTTATTCACCCATCGATTTGTTCCCGCATTTTCTTGAAAACGAGAAAAATAAATAGATAGAAAAATAAAAATAATAATGATAAATGGAAAAAATAAAAAAACAGAGTCAGTTTTCAGGAGCTTTTTCGAAATCCACTAAATTCTACTAAAAGCTCGAGGTATTCGGTCAAAGGGCCGTTTTCATGTCAGAACTTTTTTTACTCCAAGGAGACCTCAAAGAGCGACCCTGGCCTTTAGATTCGTTTTTTTTTTTCACTTTCTGAACAGCCTTCGTATCTGTAAGCAAAATACGCTAAGAATTTGGGGGAAGAAGACTGCAAGCTTCGTGCGCGGAGATTTTCACTCTTCATTAGCCAGCGACAATTTAAGCAAATCTTCAGATCTTCGAGTTTGTAGGATCCGAAAAATGGGTTTTCGGCAAAATTTTGGCAATTTTTTTTGCAAGAATGATTTTTATCACAAAGGGAAGAATGAATGTTGGCTTTCCTTTAGCCAGGGCTGTCGCACTTTGTCCCTTTTTGAAATTGGTCCCAGATTTCTGAAGATAAATAAACCAGAGTGGGTTTTAGTGGGGAATTAGGGATAACGGAATTGTTTTAATGAAGACCAACTTGACTAAGCCACTAATATGCATATAATTAAAGGCAAGTTTAGCAGCGGTCCTCAGGTGTATGGTAACTACTGCACAGTAAGTAAACCCGAAAAGTAACTCGGGGTGGATTTCATTAATTGCCAATATCGGTATACACCTATATACACACGATTTTATACCAACGCTTCATTGTTGGTGAGAAGGAAGTGAACGTAATTCATAAAATATGAAATGAAAGCAAAAAAGAAAAAAAAGAGTAAAAAAAAAAAAAAATAACAATAGTAATAATTCCGCCATTTCTTCCCCTTCCGTTCTTCTTCGCTTCCGGTTTTATGTACCCCTTCGGTTTCTGCCCGCTGGACGGTTGGTATCACAAAAGTCATTGTCTGAAACCATTGTTTCAAAGCTAATGTAAAAATCGTTCGTAGAAATGGTGCCTTTTACGATTTTGCTGTAGCCCCTTTCCTCCCTTCAGCATTACACATATCTCTCTTTTTTTTTTCCCCCGTTTTTTCTTTTTCATATTTTTTTCTTCTTGCTTTCTCGTTGAAAAAAGAAAAAAAAAAAAAGGCTGCCTGAATTAAACGAGCCACACCACATTCCTGCAATATGGCAGGGACGAACAACCCTTCTACATTCTCGTATATACCTACTTGGCTAAAGAGTGTCTGAAGTACATACAGAGAGAATCGGGTAATTGTGTATATCTACCACACCGAGTGTCACACTGGGAGCTTAGGCTCGCCACGTGATCTCTGCTAATCCAGACTCACCCTCTCCGCGTCTGCCTAACTACCCTTTTCGTACGTTATGCATGCCGGTGGCATCGCAACGGGAACTGATTTTTACACAACTTTTATACGGGACGGTTTAATATAAGATACGAGCTTAGAACGGAATTGTATTCTGATTAAGTAAGATGGAAGGGTGAGAAAAATAGAAACATGCTTCCGTACTCTTTTTTTCACCGAGGAATTCAAATGCCAATTTTTTTTTCAACATCGTGATGAACAATTTCTATTAAAATTTATAAGTTATTCTAGCTATTGTACTGATCGATAAAATATAAAAGGTTCTATACTCCTTGGTAAAATTATAGCAGAAAATTTCCAGCTCCGAGATCTGGATCCCATAGAGGGATGATATAATCATTTATTCCAATCTCTGTTTGAACCTTGCTGGTAACTGAAGATAATATCTGTTATTGCATGGTGAGTCGCTATCACAGCGATAGAAAAATGAAATAAAAAGAAAGAAAAAAAAAAAGAAGAGAAGAGAAAACCTTGTCGTCTACAGCGTAATAATTACGTCAACGTTAATTAAGAGAACGTGCGACAAGAAAAACGAGCGTCACTCGAATGTATTATTCGTATTTATACACATACATGTATAGTTGTACGTTCATTCACAGAGTTAGCCAGCATTGAAGTCCAGGCCATGTAATCTTCTTATTACCTTAAATTCTTAAAGCGTCTTAATGCTCAAGGCGGCGAGGCTGTTCAGAGAGTTGAAAGAAAGAGAGAAAGAAAAAAGAAAAAAAAAAGAAAAAATAATCTAAGGACTGCGAGTAACTTACCCTTTGACATTTTTCACCCTGTCTCTATATCATCTCTTATACTGGTGAAAAGATACACCCTAGCTAAACAACCCGTTGAATAAATGCAGCCTAGAGTTATATATATATGCACGCTACTCTACACGCAGTTTCGTGGTTTCTCAAGAGTGTCTTAACTTAATTAACGGCTTTAATTTCACACTCTGCAAACAGCAGTCACACCAGTCTGCGTGCTGCACTAACACCATATTCACGCATTTCGTTAAGGAAAGGTAAACCCAACGATCCCCTTAGACGGTGCGGAACCTGTACCAACAGAAGATCATGTCTCATTTCACCCAAGATTTAATTATCAGTTTAATTAAGGCTCGTTATGCTGCAGCTCTGATACAACCATCTCCCCATCTCAATTCATCCTTGAATTTTATTCACTCAGAACTTCAGATACTGCTCAATAAATCTTCCATTTTCACCTTACAGTCGAGAGGTATGAGAAGATACTCTCTTCATAAATCCATTAAACGTCAGAAGGGTGCTCCATCCTAAGGTCAGAAAAGACAAACTAGGTACGTCGATCGGACAATGGATAGAGAATATGGAGGAAAATACATCACGGCACGTGTTGCTCTAGGTCCTGCGTAGTCCTTTGAGTCTGCTAGGCGTACATGGATAATGCATGTACCTTTGGAAACTATTTTCTATACACGATTAAACCCCGTATAAGTTCACGAGGAGGTCGATCACATTAACATAAAGGTCCTTTATCAAACCGAATATCTTCCTCGGCGATAAATAGAAGAGAAATGAAGATTCGTCCTTCCCTGTTCTAAAATTGATTCCAAATCCACCTACTCGTCGGTTGTGAGTGAATTCAAATTTAGAAGGTTTTATAGTGAGTTTGGTGAGGCCAGAAGTAGCCCCGGGTCATATCCTGAACAAGGAGTAAATGTACGCGTGATGTTGCACTACGTGACGTCGAAGACTTTCTGTATGTGTATTAGTGAAGGGAAGAGTAAGAGGTTTGAAAGGTTCTGCCGTCGAGGATCAGCTACGATCTGGCACGGAATCCGGGCCAAAAGCAATTTGATCCTTTTGAGCCTCTACAGCTGAGTCCTTCCGAATCGTGTTTGACCCTTGATTTCCTACTTCAAACGAAGGGCTCGTGCCTTCGTTCATCGTGTATCATTTATTTCCTAATGGGACTAGTACAAGCCGATCTGACGAGGCCAGAGCTTCCCTTTACTTTAGTTCACGTCCTAAGCGACAAGCGACTGCTTGCTCAGACTTAGAAGGACTTTTCGATAAGGATGCAGAGAGCTTTCGTAGCTTTCGAAACCGTTTATCTCTATCATTTCGTTTCATAGAGAAAAATTACACTGTTTGAACTTAGTGTGTGTTAAGTAAATAGAAGAGAAAATTTCCGATCCTGCGAACAACCAATAATAAAAAAAAAAATATATAACTCCAGGGAAAATATAGTCCTGCACCAGCCTCTAGCGCCGCCTTCGTACCAAGGATGATGCCAAGAAAGGGAGCTGCTGGCGAACTCGACTCAACTCCCTCGTGGCCTCCTTCTGGTTAGCACCGCCACCGCCGTTGCCCGATCAATGATCTCTCGCGGGTAGGTATACCAGTCGTCCTCGTCGGTTCCTGCATCTGTGTACCAAAACTTTATATGACAAACATGTTGAATGGAAATGGATTTTATGGTCAAAGATCAATTCTCCTTGCGGACATTGCGCTTCTAATGTCTAAACATGGATCAAATTTAGAGAGTACTGCAATTAACCGTTTCGCAACGATAATGGGAAAGTGAGGAAATTCACTGTGCATGTATTGTGCACTGGCACAACACAGCTAGCTTTGTAACAACAATCAATAGCCAGGTGTTTCCTAAGCCTGATTAACGCTCTGTACAATTACTAGCTATGGGAAAACAGATTGGCAAATTTACAGACGGATTGTACTACTGGTAGTGACATTGTTACCTGATTCTGCAGGAAGAACAGATGAAATTTGATGGAAATTGGATCCTTAATCCAATAAACACTGGATTCGAAAGCACGGAATCATCGACTCTGACTACTACTGGATTAATTTGGTGAAGTCAAGTCGATGATATCAATTGATGATATCATTTGATAACGCAGATCGTGTAAAGTGACTTTGGAATGATCTTGAAAGGCACTAATAAATTAGAGACGGACTTCTGCATATGATTTGATTCGAAAACTTGTTGAAAACGATGAGGATGATAGTCGACTTGCTAGTTTCTCGATTAATCAAAATATATTATATTGTAACGTGAAGCTGTGGCTAAATCGATTGCTAGTTTGTAGTAATTCGTACCTACATCCGGTGTAGGAGATCGAGAGACTACGAATTTCGTTTGCGAAACCGAACAGTGAATCAGATTAAAGTTCCTGGCGTTATCGCGAAAGATTTACACGCGAATCCACTTTCCTAGGGTAGTTGGTGATCGTGGGAAAAAGGAGAAAAGAACAAAAAAAAAAACTAAAAAAAAGAATCTCCCTGGAGGTAGTGACAGATGAAAGAGGCTAGAAAAAAAAAAAAAAAAAAAAGAAAAAAAAAGAAAAAAACGGCGAACAGAACGGTGGGCAAAAACTCTAAGCCAACTGTATCTCGGGATTGGAACAGATTGAATATCTCTCTTTCAATCCCTACATTCACTTTAGATTTCAATTTCTCTTTCTATTCGCAATACGCCGTATACGTATCTAGTACGTATCGAGATACTGTATGTCTATCGCTTGAATTCCGATTTGGATGTATATTTTTTATCGCGAATTTGTCATTCGTCGACGAATGAAATTGAGAGAAAATCAGCTCTTCGTTTTTTGACTTTCGTAAATTGATGAAATTCCGTATCACCTAGTTTAAATAAATGGAAAAAGGTCGAGGAGAAACCCAAATAATAATTATCGAAGAGTTAAGAACTATACCCTTCATTTTATTTGAGTGGCGATTTTTAATTTTTTAAATATTTTTCTGCGAACTAAAAAGCCAAAATTTTTCATCAACTTTAAATTTCTACTGAAAATTATTGCATGTGCGAAAGCTTTGCCAGCTTTTAGCTACCTACTAGACTTTGATCGTCGATAAAACAGCTCCGCGTCGGTTCAAAGCTCGGTTTACTGTCGGCGTCGGAACGCCACCGTCGGTACGAGCAATGCTATCTGGCAGGGGTTCTAAACGTATAACTTTAGGGGCTGGTGGTTCGGAAGGTCTCTCTCAAAGCTCCAGATGTCGCCACATACCTCCGGGCTACCCCTTACTCAAAAGCAAAAAAATAATTTTTCCGACACCAAAGAGTATCGATAATTCGTATCCTGTATTAAAAAAATAACGAATCCGGATCGTACTACCTTGATGAAGAAAAAATACATCTAGTGAGAAAGTAATATCCTGCAAAGTGTCGGAATTGATTTAGCCAATTTCCTAATCATTTTTAATCAGATGTTGACTCTGTTTCTGGATTAGCAGCTTTTGTAGCGTTTTAAAAAATTATTTCCTCGTTTTTCTCACTTTCACCGCTCGGGGTTGACACTAAAAGCTTTCGTTATAAATAATAAACGAGGCTTACCTAATTACGCAGGATGGACGTACGAAGGATTGTCGTAAGGGCTACTGAGTTAGCGCGACAGAAGTGAGCCGGGATTAATTAATAACTATCCGGGAGTGATATTAGAGCTAATCTTCTCTCGCCTGAGGTAATACTAGTTGAGTGAAAATTAAATCAGAGTTTATTTGTCATATAACCACGCGGCCTTTTATCCTCCGACTTTAGCCAGGATTAGCCTGCCTGATTCCGACTCCCGACAGCCTCTACGTTGAAAGCTCGCAGGATAGAAAGAGTGAATTCATAATTCTCTCCATCATGGAGGTAGAATTTGGCAGGATATTCTCACCTCGCCTCGCCTCGCAGCTTCACAGAAATTTCCAGAAAATTCTATTGAAAAAAAAATATATATTCCAAGTTGAAGCCAAAAGCCACACGTAGGATCTTACCGTTTCTTTCCTTCTTACCGAATCTAACTTCTCGTATTTTTTTTTTTTTTTTTCTTTCTATTCACTTTTTGGGCTGGAAAATTCGATCGAAATTGGCTAACCGTAGTAGAGACATTGGTATGCAAGGGCGATGACGGGCCTCCATGGCAGCACATGTTATTTCGTGAAACGGATCTATTTTGAGGGGTCCTGACCCTTAAGTGATATGTGCCTGGCATACTGAAGGGACTGGACCAACGGAATAAGAAGTTTCTCTCTCTCTTCCTCTTTCTTTCTCGAGAGGAAACGAATACCGGCAAAAAAAAGGAGAGATGTTTGCTGACAGGGACATCACGTGGACACGAAGGATTCGTAGGACATATCAGAGTAGCTACGCGTGTTTTCCATTCATCGATTTATGTCCTCTTCGACTTTCTTTCACATCTTTTTACTATCTACAGTATTTTATGCCACCGCTAGAATTTTTTTCGTATTCAATATTCTCTACACAGTTCCTAGCTTCCATATGTGAACCACTTGAGTCATTTTTCAAAAATGAATTGCTAACTCCTTCTGAGAACGTCGACGTGTCTTGATTTCTGTTTTTTTTTTTTTTTTATTCAGGGGATGATTTCAGATACACGAATTCCTCGTAATGATGAAAGCAGACCATTCGAGAGCTGTCGAGTCTTTCGAAGCCTGTCTTTACAAAAGGACCTTTATACAGATTTTCAATGTTCAAAGGAAACATTTCTTGTGTTCGTATATATTCAGGAGTGTGGTTTAAATAGAAGTTGGATTAAACGTGGCGGAGTTTCGCGAATAGAATGGCCAGCTCTAAATCTGTGGTAGTGAAAATTCAACGAGGGTAGAAATAACAATTACGTTTGGTCATTGAGGAACTTAACTTGGAGAAATAGCCAGACGTTGGTTTAGCGGTTGTGGGGTTTTTGACCGGGTAACAAGAGCAGGCACTGTACGGTACGGCGCAGGTAGTGGGTACTGCAGGGGCAGTTTCAGTTCCTGCAGTGAAATGGGAATCGTAAAATCTGTAGCCTTTATACAATGTACTTTACTGCCATGCGAGATTGAAGAATCAGGCTGTAAAGAGCAGGGTAAACCGTGTGCAGGATCAGAACGAAAATGGGGAGAGAAAAGAGGAGAGGAAGAGGAGCCAACCGAGAACCAAGGCTCCATAGAATTGAGCCCGAGAGGGTGTTGAAATATAAAATAAATACCTTAAACCCTATGATCCCTGGTTTAATTAAAACTTGATCCTGCGTCTGATACGCTGAAAAGATTTCATGATCCAATTTGCCCGCGGATAATTTAGCCCGCGGACGACTAAGGGAGGATAACCCCGTCTCACTCTCTTCTCGGCCTTTACTCTCTGGATGCTCTCTTATCTCTCGGGATAGAATTTACACCGAAGAGTCAATATCTAATTTTTTTTTTTTTTTTTACTAATTCTTAAGGATGGAAGAGTATGGAAACCATTCTAGGATATAATTAAGGTCTTCGATTATCAGCAAATTTTAAACCGACGGTAAATTGACATGTAGAAATCCACACGTGCCTGAAATCGTTGCAATTCCCACGAAACAGTGCATTTTATAGAGGGGTTGCACGAGGTACTTGAATGGGGTGCTTTCGGTCTCGTTCTTGT
Organism: Tenthredo mesomela; assembly: GCA_943736025.1. NCBI lineage: Eukaryota > Metazoa > Arthropoda > Insecta > Hymenoptera > Tenthredinidae > Tenthredo > Tenthredo mesomela. The sequence goes on from OX031017.1 coordinate 3,388,986, forward strand.
ATCATGGCAGAATCGCACCATCGCAGTGTCTACTGGGTTCGCCTCCCTCTTTCAGTCTCGTGAATATACCCCACGCACAGGCTGAGGGTACAGTGAGAGAAAGAGATATGGAAAAAAAAAAAAAAAATGGGAAAAAGAAATAATGGCGAAACTTGAGAGAGACCGTGACTTTCGCGCTTTGAAATTGTAGTTTTCAATCCACAGACGTAAGGAAACTTTCCTAATTTACAAGATCCTAAACGGAATAGATTATGAGCGATTCACGCCAGGCCAGAACCGCAGCTTCTTGATGAGTCTCTGTGTACCTACTCACCTTTCGCAGTCATGCAGAAGAGAGCTGGAAAAGAAGTGAGTTGATTGGGGCGAGTAGAGACTCGAACTTCATAGACTTTTCTGACTATTTCCGTGGCTCTCGCTCTTCTACTGAACTTTAAAAATTCAAGCTCAGTTCAGAAAGGCATTGACTAGTCTCGTTCAGGTTTGTTCAGGATCGTTTCCTCGATCTGTTTGATCAAGAGTGTGTTTTTCTTGGAAAATTAATGCCCGAGGGAAAGAGTTAACGTGAAATGACAATGCTGAGAGTTGGGGAGTCAGAAGAGGCGGCGACACCTGATTCTGACTGAAAAAAGAAAAGATAAAAAAATAACTGTTATAGCCACTGCAGATCACCCCAAGAGGCGGGCAGTTGGTTCCTTCCTCGAGGTCGAGGCTAGGTTGGTGCCGAGGGCGAAGGTCTGTCCGTGGCAGCAAGCAGAAACGGCAGTGGTAGCGGCAGCAGGAAACTGTGGCGTGGTTGAGACCACCCTCTGATGGATTGGCCTCCCTATGCCCCCCAGGTTTCTGCCAGCCCTTCTACTAGGTGCCTCACCTCTCGTCTGCCACTCACCAAACCCTGACACACCCCAAGGACCCACAGTTGCACGTCTTTTTCCTCTGCAGTTTAGAGGAGCAGCCCCTTACCCAATGTCCAAAACTGTGAGCGATTTCAAATTAACGCAACTTGTTTTTCTGTTCTTTGCAAACCGACAGACAAGCATGCAAATTCGCGTTGGAATCGATCCGAAATTATCCAGAAATTTTATGGCTCATGGAATCAGAATCGACGCGGAGAGGGTCGTGTTTCGGGAAAAGAGGTGTAACATTGGGAACAACCACGGGAACGAAGAATGGAAACGACGTAGGATACTGTTATGCTATGTGTAAACCGTAAATAAAATTAATCACAGACAGATATCGCCAGTTCAGTTTCACCGGAACCCCTGCCATGCGACAGGATATATACCAGCTGGATATCGTGGTTTCACCAGCCTAATTCAGATCCCTAATGTTATTAACTCCTGACCAATTTTACGGTGCGTTAATGGTATTAAAATGAGGACGAAAAAGGAGGGATATCGTTTTTTTTTTTTTTTTTTTGTTTTTTTTGTTTCTGGTTTTATATTCGGCTCAACAATCTGCACAATCTGCGCAACGCTTTGTATTACAAAATAGAGAAACGCTCAGAATAGAATTGAACCTGAAAACTTAGTCGCAATTAAAGTGACTTTTCAAACGAGTCTTTCAGGCGAAAATCTTTACCCTTAGGTGGTACTGGCTCGTAATTAATATTCCCGAGACTAGTTATACACAGGAGTGTATAACTACGATATAGAGGAGAGCTTCCTTGGATCCACTGCAAGCTACCAACGCCGGATCCGAGACGGCTTGCTCTTCGCGAAGATGAGGAGAATTATTAATCACCACTGCGAGGATCTAGTAAAGCCTGGCCTAAGCTCACGATGGAGCATCGTTTATTACTCGGTCCTCTTTACCTCGCTCATACCTACCTTGTACTCGCACTATATTTCCATGGTAGAATGCTCTACCTAGATTAGAAATCTCGGTATGTATAGTTTTGCGGCTTGAAACAACGCTGAGAAACCAGAACCCTGCAGCATTGGTTCATTTTATCCCACCGCTGTCACCAGATTGAACATGGAATTTATTCCTCATTCAGACGATTTCGGAATTGAGCTCTCTGCACTTGAATGTCTGTTTTCAATTCTTATAGCCAAGAGCATTCATGCAACTAGACTCAGTTTTGCGAACGAACGGATAGGACCGTTCGAGGGAGTGTTTCCTAGTAACCAGAGCTGGAGGTAGATTGCAAACGGCAATTACCAACCTAGTCGGTAATCCCCAACGGAGGGTGCCCGTCAGACCAGTTCGTGTACCGCTTAGCGGGGTTCCCCCACGTATGTCACGTACACGCGCCGTAGCACGCGACACGCGTGTCGGAGCGTGCGGATTTCGCTTGGTAAAAAGGAGCCCAAAGGGAAGCATGGTCTATCTTCCTTTGTCGCCATCAGCTTTGCGAGACTCTATCGAAGCAAATTCCATCTCTTGGTTAATAAAGAAGAAGAAAAAGTTAATAAGAGGACATGTTTCGCTCTAATTACACGCTGCGGGTATGTCTTATGAAAATTCAGGTTTTAGTAGCGTGAAAGTTGAACGCCCTTCGTGATATGACCAGGGCTAAATCATAGCCTTGGTAGTCGGTGAAGGGAAGTACATTTGCCACGCAACTGGTAAAACCCGTACCCATAATACCACGGAGGGTGAGAAGCAGGGCATGCGTGGCGTAGAATCTCCTCCTGGATCTTGGATCCGCCTATACGAAGCTGGAGGGATAGAAGGAAGGAGAGGGATGAGAGGCAGGAGGGAAGCGACCTGGTACAGAGTGATATTAACGTTGGTAAGCCTTCAGATTAGGGCTGCCGATTCCCATTCGTCCCTCCTAAGAACACATACGCGCCTCTGTATCTGGGGAAATGTTACCAAGATTACGGATCCAATTCCAATAAAGTTTTGCACGTGAGCTGACTACCGTCACTCAAATTATTGCTAACTCCTTTCGACGGACGCCCGCACTTTGGCGATCGTGTTCTTATTCGAAATTTTTTTTTTTTTTTTTCATAAGGGTGGAAGCAGATATCAGAGAAATTAATTTCCACCCGTTTATGATCAGCAAATTATAATTTGCGGTTTTTCGCTTAGCAAATTTCTAATTAATTTTACCTCTTGGAAACTTTGGCACGAGACAAAGGGATCGGTGGTTGTGCACAAGATCAACGTATGATGTATGGCAAGTGATGGAGTTGTCCGTGCTGCAAAGGTTGCACCCTTACAGAAACCCCATTCAGGGGTAATTATCAGTGAGCTTCCTTCTTCCCCAGACCTGGTGATGCAGGGAGTGCAGGGAACACCAATTCTACAACAAAGACTTCTTAGGCCACGTGTTATGGCTCGGAGCTACTCGCTTGTGGGAGCTAGCCAAACAATATGAACGATTCATATACGATCCCATACTACCGGGGCTAGACTTTCATAGACCTCTTCTTACTCCCTTGGCTAATTCTCCCTGGGCAACCCTTTTGCACCGAATTTCCATATTTGTAAGAAAGTAGAACATAGAAATCGTTGCATCTTATTCTCAAGATTTTCAAATGCAAGCACTCGTCCTGACTTGCAACTCTGAATCCTCTGCAGGCATAAAATAATTCTGTTGGAAAAACTGAAGAACAAAGGAATTGAGGCTTCAGAGGATGAAACCTTGAACAAGATAAAAACGTTCTTTGGAAGGCTGAAAGAAAATTTGTATTACAAAAGTTTGATAGTATGTTGGAATTTATTCATGGGAAAGTTAAGATTCGATGTGAGACGCAGTCAAAAGAAAATCACTCATCGCAAGGATACACGTGGACCTTTGCATCGCTTTTAGAATATCTTGCCTCTAATGGTCCAGAACACAAACCTTCATCAGATGAACATCAAACTTTTTGACAAATTGTAAAAAATCTTCGATGGAACCTCGAAAACGTTTATGCTCGTTGAATTGATGTGCAGTGGTCAGCACCTCGTGGTATTAGATGGTCTTTATTTGTCTGAGTTTAATGAGATACGGATATGATAATTTGGGTAGGGTAGTAACGGTAGCTGTACGAGTGAAATTACACCAATTTCCCGGCCGGCCCTGACTCACGACTTAAACAAAATAATTACAGGGTTTGTTATCGTGTATTTTCGTTGATAGCGTGACACGCTCGTATAAATATAAATAAAATAATAATAGTGATCTAGTAGCAGCAGTCGAGTCCTCAAACTGAGACCTGGGCTAGCCCCCATCCCCTGAATGTATTGTATTATAGTTTTGCGTAGGGGCGTAGCAGAAGGTATAAGTTTCTTCTGAGTTCTACACGGGTATGTATATGTTCATTGGTTCATGTTGTAGAAAAAGAGCTTTTCAGGGTAGAAAGAAACGTTATAGGACATACGGCACGCGACACATAGACGCATATTGATTGCCCGTTGACTTGGTCCTTTCTTGCTCACCTAGCAAATGACGGCACATTATCCCCCACTTAGTCTTCCCCCCATTTTCCCCATTTCAACCCCTATAAAGAACACGTATATATTACGACGGTGGATGGTGGTATAGGACGTGGAATCGGTCGCGTGTGGCATGAATCATCATTCATTTCGTATTATTAGCCGCAACTGTTGAAGTAGCTTGGTATAGTAGTAGATGTACCCTGTCGTAGTAGTACGACGCCAGAATCTATCTGCGAAATCGGTTTACATGACTGAAATCTGATAGCGTGCGATTGCCACAGACACCGGTCATTTCTACTTTTTTCTTTTATCGCTCTATCCTATATTTGTATATATTTCTACACGACGTTTGTTTCACGTTATGTATACCTATATTCGCTTGTATCGTAAAAAAAGGTGCTCCATTTTTTTTTTTCCTTTTATTTAGGTCAAATTTGTTTGGCAATAAATTTTAATAATTGAGGCAATTTCAGGAAGACAAGCCCAGAAGCCAAATTTTTTATCTTCCTGAAATCATACTGTCTCAAAAAGCTCACCGAACTGTAAAGCAGAATAATCGCTTGGACTCGAAATTCTTATCAGCATCTTTACATCGTACTGACTTTTCAAATTCTACTTATCACCTGAAAAGTCTGCGAAAAATCCAACTCAATGATCAATTTTATTTTCGATACGGAATTCATTCGTCAATCGGTTCTCAAAACGTTTCATCAAAGACTAAGGAGCTTCAAGTCGAAATCAGAATCATGGGGCTTTTCTGAATCCTAGGAGCCACAGGTCTGAAATAGAATTTCAAAGGTCTAGTTTGCGCTTGAACTTTCTCAAAAGAATTTAATTCCATGCCGAATCATACCCTGAAATTCTTATTTACACCCCAAGTCTTGGATGAAAATTTGATAAAAAATAACGAATTAAGATGTAGATGAAATGAAATTCCTTATTAAAGGAAAACCTCATATATGGTTATAATTACACACGTGTTGTTTTCCTTCAATTACAGAAGACTTAGCGGTGAAGAAATTCACGCCGTGTAATCCGTGCCGTGGTTTAAAAAGTCAGAGTTTGTGTCGTTAGGCACGTCTTATAAGATCCAGTACGTGGAGTTCTAGACTGTCTTTGACCGCGTTTAGAGCTTTGCTTCCATAGCCGCTGAAGACATTTGTTAAACATCCCAGCATACCACCCGTAAAAAGTGTGGATTACTTCAAACCATACTCTCTAACGCTTCAATGTTAAAGGGTTCAACACTCTGGGAAGCTCGCACAATCACAGAGCTGGGGCACAGACTGAAAAAATAAAGCACAAAAAGAGAAAAGAGAAAAAGGAAAAGAAAAACCAGAAACAAGAAAGAAAAGTCTGCCAGCAGAGCCGAGGACACAATCACAAAGAAGGATGACTCTTTCTGTCATGATGAATAATTTTCTATTTTTTACTCTCTTTTTTATTTTACTGCCTGCACCCATGAGTCCTGGGTTGCACTAGAATTTTAGGTGACGGCTCGGTGGTTTGGGTGTCGAACGGAGACAGGTCGCTGTTGATATGATTATAAACGAGCCAGAACCGGAACTTCACTCAATTTGCTTGATACCTCATCCAAAACGCGAAGCACGTCGGTGAATTTTGTCATCGTAATACATATCTATGTAAGTAAAAAAGTATTCTGATAGTCGGGAAAAGAAATGAAAGCAAGTAGGTTCAGAGAATATTTGCAAAAAAAAAAACAAAAAAAAAAAAGGCGAAAAAATATGTGAGAAATCGATGGAAATATCCGATTCCAATCAAGTGTCATACGACTCTGACAGCTAAGTATTTCTAGACTGATTCTCAGACCAGTGACACTTCGTTATATTGACAGTCATGGTAAACGCTGCAGATTCGGAGACGTCTTCTTCCAATCGCTTAAAAATCATGACCTGCAATTTTGTGATCTTAAATTCCCGAAACTTACTGTCAACACTCAGTTTACTTTATCGCATCCAAACAGAATCTCATATTAATTCGAACTAATCCGATCATGGGATTGAAATTTCAGAACCGAGACTGCAATGGTCAGGCCTGATGCTTTCTGGATTTTATTCCGTGGCGAAAATTTGAGGAAATGTACTCGGCGATGGTTACTAAAAATTCTTTTCATCTTCAGCCAGCATAACTTGGACTGCAAGTTTCTACCCTCCCCGTTTCGACCAAAGAATTTTGGTTACTATCCGGAGATGGTTTTTCCGTTGCCGGTGGTGGTGGTGGTGGTGGTCGGTTCCACTTGGAGGATTTCGTTTTGCGGTGGCGACACTAGCCGCAACCGGGATGATTAATGGGTTCGAGTTTGATATATAGCCATCATTTTTCACGCATAGATGGGACCCGTTGATATCCCCTTTTGCCGTAGCCTACCCCATACACATACACATACGCACATGCATGACACACAAGGCTCAGAGTCCAGCCCTGGCTATACCACCCCCGACAACTTCATTATATTATATTATACCATGGAGCGGTTGATCCTCTGCAAAAAGTGATCATCCACATCACCAATGGAAATCTTATCGACAGTATGCGCCATTTGGAACCATGACCATTGGTTTAAATTGCAAAAAGAAACAACCTGCACCCGATACCTGCGAGTATAGGATTCAGCGACTGATGAGTTAGGAGTGCATAACAGAAATCCCCGCCATCATATACCTCTGGCTCCGGTTCACGATGTATAGAAATCTCTTAGGGGTGTGCAGAGCTCTGCCCCCGTGTGTTGCGGTTACGATGCCATTAATTATTACGCACAGAGGCGCAGATTAACCGGTTAATCTTTCGGGATTACGTTCCAACGCACCTAAAGCACGGGCGTCAAATGGGATCAGAAAATATATTATATGATTAATTATACTGTAAGGAAGACGACAACGAGGAAGAGAATAACTACGAGCTGACGAGGACGAGGATTCTGAAGCTAAGAATCTGCAGGGTGCTCTCTCTGTTATGACTCTGATTTTTATTACATCCCAGAGCTAATTACTCGGCGTATTACATTAGCTTGAGGATTTTTCAATCCAACGAATGCAATATGGTTTCATTCCAGCTAAATAATTCAAAATCTCTGTTGTTCTCGGAGCTCAGGACGGTCGATTCAACTGAGAAACTCGACCGGAGGGTGGCTATGTGTACCAGGACGTCTAATTTATGCAGACTTCAGACTACTGCAGGTCCATCGCAATTCCCCCACTCGGAATAAATTCATCTTATCAACCGCAAAAGGCCCCCAGTTTCACTGACATCGAATCAGATGAACTTGTAGGGATGTACATGCCATGGAATTGGAGATAGTCGATGGTAAAAGTCTCCGCATGAATTTTTTCACCAGCTTCATCACATTTTGGAATAAATCTTGATCGACACTGTTCCTTCCTTCCTCTCTTTGGGGTTGAATGAACAACTTAATTCTCGAAATGGTTAGCTTTCGAAAGAGTTAGGAGATCGAATCTGGGATTGAAGTGACAGAGAGAAGGATTAGGATGAGACCCTTGTTTGCTATGAAAATTAAAATGAAATCGAAGTACATTTGTGGATCAGCACAGCTAGGGAATATATGCAGCTATACTACCTATCTATATACTGCCGAGGGAAATGTCGTTCCGGTGTGGCAGCGTCCGCGGAACCACCCTACCAACGATTGTGATTCTAATCAGACGCTGAGCGAGTGCTGCGCTAATAGATTCTATGATTGATTATGTGCGGTGCTACCACTCCACGACCCGGACCCGATCAACGCGAACCTCCACCTAGGTATAACTACGTTCGAGTAAATAACGCCGTGCCAAGCAGAGCAGAGCTGAGCTCATTGTGTACATCCTGAATTGAGGTTCACCTAATCTGGGATATAAATTGCTGCCTGAATCCATACATACCTACGTCAAGTTTCTGCCTACAAATTTGTCTAGATTTCTGTGCGGTTTTTTTTATTATTCATCTACACATATTCTTTGGATATGGTTATGCGAGAGAAAAAAGGAACACGATATCGTCGTAGGCAGGGGTTTAGTTCTACAGGGACAGATTTCTCCTAGAATTAGGTACTATTCTTCAAGATTTCAAGATATCGAGTAAAAAACTAATTTTTCTATTTTCAAATTATGCGGAAATTAATTTTTCCTTCTTCTTCCGAAATTCCTCATCTTGTTTCTGACGTATTGGCTCAAGAGCTGTCACCGCAGAGGACGAGAAAAAATGTTTCGCTACATTCTGTGAAGCAGATTTCGCCAGGATTTTTCCACCCCCATTTATTAAGAGTGATGTTTTGAAAGGCTGAAAAAGTCCACTTTCCTTCTTCTGATGGAAGGGCAGCTGTATTCTAGTGTAAAGTAAGTCTGGGTGTATATATAGAAAATATACGTGCATATATGTATATGAGGGAGGTAAGACTATGTAGGAACCTCCCTGCCTGTAGGGGGTGTAAGGATGTGTGTGTGTCTACCCAAAGGAGGTGAGGATAGGCGAGAGAGGCTGCAAAGTGATTTCAACACGTTTCAAAAATATTTGAGCACCATCACCTCCTGGGGGTTGGTGGGTGGTAATGGCGTCGTTTTATCACGGTTATAGGGGGGTGATTCTGCATGCGACAAGGCGTCGTTACGCCCATCCTACCTACCTATCTACCTACCCTTCCGCCAGCTACAACCTGCGTCCTCTTTCACCTCCTCTTACTCTCGGTTCCGGTCTCTCTTCTCTTCATCCCTCAAACCTACCCTGTGGAAGCCCTCGCCTCGGTTCCGCAGTCTCTTGCCACTTGACGCTAGACGCTCTTCTCTCTAGTGGCGCAGCACAGATCCCGAGCTACTGCATATTATCTGCATTGCTCAAAGTCTCGAAATCTCGTGATAGAAAAAAAATTCTAGTCTCTGTCATATATCAGGCGAGATATATTTCCTTCACACGAATGAACATTTGCACTGCTTTGAAAATGATACGAAGAGATGCTTCCGGCGAAATCGACGATTATATCTTCGAAGGGAAAAATCTATTCATCGATCGAACAGAAATTTGAATTCGGTGGGTATTCTGGAACCGTTGAGATCCCAAGTTTTAATTTGTTGAATTAATTATTTATGAAATCCGTCAGTTGGTAGAATAGATTCGGTGTTAAACAGCTACGCTGCAAACTTTGCGAAGCAACTGTTTCGGAAGGCAGTTTGACTCGGGTTCAAATTAGCGAACGCGAATTCGACCAGGAGCGCGGTTGAAGACAATAAAGTTTTCATTCTCGCGTCAAGCGGCGTTCCCTCGACAAATGGGAAATAGAAAGAGGAACGGGATGGGGAGAAGAGGAAGGAGGTTACCGAGCAAGGCGATGAAATCGAGTAGAAACGGTCGTCAGGTTGGGCAAAGTGGTCGCAAGCGCGAACAACGCGCACAATATTGCCGGTATACGACCAGCCTTTAAATACTAGGCGGTGGTAGATACTAGCGGTAGTGAAAAGCCAACACGACCAACGTTGAACCTTCGGACTTGAACCTCTCAGAACCTGCAGACATTAAAACATCAAATATCCACCTGAATAAGACCCAATTTCGCTCTACGACTAGAAAATAGGATTTCCACTGTAGAAGGCATAGAGAGAGAGAGAGAGAGAGAGAGAGAGAGAGAGAGAGAGAGAGAGAGAGAGTCTAGAAAGAATGAGAGGGATGAAATCTGGTCTAGGAATGTCGGAATGTTTAAAACTTTGAAAAAAGTGATGAAAAAAACTAAAAAATTTGGAACGATTTCAATGACTCGTAATGGCTGATCAACGTAGACATGCTATGCGAATTTTGCATACGAAAATTTATCGCATGATCTCAAGAATCGAGCCCCAGCTCAGCAGAGTGTGCGCAAAAAAGTTGAAGAATGCTGAGAGGGGATCAGAGAATGGAAGAGATTATGTTGCCCGTTATCGCCATGAGCTTCTACACACAAGTAGTTGTCTAGCTGTTGTCGAATTGTCACCCCGCAGACCAAACCAGACCATACCAGACCAGAGCAGAGCAGAGAGAGTTCCTTTATATTAGGCCCATAAAAGCAACGCGATCCAGTGGGTTTATGTGGTGGCGATTACAGAGAGGATGAATCGCTGGGTACAACTGATTCGAGGCGACGTGCCTGGGCAAAAGATGACCGAGGGTGAAAATACGAGGTAGAATAGTCTGCCAAAAGTATTTCTTTGCTTGTGCCAGCCAGCCAGCCAGCAGCAAGACAAATATATATGAGCTGCTATATCAAACAATTTCTTATGTGTGAGACAGAGTCCATACTGCGTTTCGGGTCGGGTTGAAGTTCCGAATGGTGAAAATTCTGAATTTGGATATTACCGATTCGTAGTTTTCAGATTTTTGAAGCTTTGAACCTAAAAAATTCGAAACTGTCTCATCAAACGAATTCGAAATTTTGACCGTTCGGAACGTTAAAAATTCGGAACTTCAATTTGGCCCCATGATTGGAGAGACTTTTTTGTCTGTGTCTGAGAAAATGTCTATCCAAATTTTGAGTCAGACCGAACTGGTGCAGAACTTGATTATTTATACAAAGTGAATTCGATCGAGGGAACACACGAAATTCATAATATCGAGTATAGAGATGAAATACAAACGTGAGCTTATCTCGGACCAGTGGTCGAGTGGTCTGCCTTTTCTGGTACCAGTGCTCTTTCAATTTCCGTTCGTTCGAGTAGATATAACGGTTCGTTTGTCAATAAAATGGATTTAAATCTGGCGTTCAGATACAGAGGTACTGCAGAATATGTATAGTATAACACGTATACGTCTATTCCTCGGAGCTTTTGAGCCAGCCACTTTTTGATGCTCGCCAAGAGAAGGGTGGGTTCTATAGACTCGATGAAGAATCACTATGTGAAGGTATTTATATATGTTGCAATTCTAAGGGTAGGACTAGGGCCAAGGGGTCAAAAGTGCCGTGATTACGTGCAGATGGCTGTTAAATAAACTGCACCAGCTTTTATGGGAAACAGAGTCGAATTGAGATCCGGGTTGGCCGCCTACATCGAGTTGGCAGCCTAGAGCGTAAAAACGTAAAGTGTAAAGCGTAAAGCGTAAAGCGTTCCGGAGTTAGTTGACAAAAGAGCTCCTCTGGTACCCTGACGGAGTTAGGGGTGCCAGGCCAGGCCAGGCCAGGCTACGACCCTCCCAGCTCCCAACTCCCTCAGAAAAGTTGCTTCCTCTTTGTACTACAAGAAACTCGCGGTAGCTACCAGTCCTCTTTGTATCAGTGTGCGACTACCAGACTAAGTGAGCGAGACACCAGACCAGACATGCCCCAGTCTTTATGGCATTACGAGACCGTAACGATATGACGCCCACTGCAGCTCCATTGTGCTATTGCAGTAAACTGGCCATTCTGCTCACCACACTGACTTGTATACTTAGTTTTGTACTTTTTTCCATGGAAAAAGGCCTGACGATAATCCTGAGAAATCAAATACTCCAAATTGTTAGCACAAGTGTCTATTCGCGAACCGGAGGCTCCTTCATCCTCTCATCCTCGCGGGATTTAAAGCATGGAATCGTGGAGTGGCGGAAAAATAAATGGAGAAATTTCAATTCAACAAAAGTTCTGATTTAGTCCGACGTCCTATTACAAAAAGTGTGTGAAAAAATCGATGAAATTGAATTAGTTTTTGCGTTCTGTCTGAACGCTCTTAATTGTCAGTAGTTAAATTTCTGGTTTCAAAAACCGCAGAAATCAGGAGCAGACGGAGATTGGTTTTTGCGATATTCCGGGAACCACACTGACGGCGACAAATGACAAAACAAGGGGAATGATTGTGATGGGGAGTGTCGGGTCGAGTTCGTCCCTGATTTTGATAGTTATGATTGTGCTCCTCTCTCCTCTCTCCCTTTTCTCATTTTCCTCCCGTTTCTCATTCGTAGTCACTGTCTGCATCGGAAATTCAGTCCTATGTGTTATTCATTGTGATTTTGGCGGCGTGTATCTTCACCCATACGACGCTTAATAATAATATAATGATAAAAAATAATATGATGATGTAAATGTGGCAAAAACTTCCGGGTATGGTTCGGAATACTTTCTCGAAATCAGACTAGAGAAAATTACTTTTCTCTCATATGTTCACTTGCAGGATACTAGGTACCTAATAGGTATACTAGGAAATGGAATAGTGAAAGAGTGGAGCCAGGAGGGAGGATGTTTTTAATGCGAATTATTACTGGCTCCACGAGTGCCTGATTTACATTTATTGCAACGGTTAGGTAACGACGACGCTTTATCTTCCCTTATTCTAACTAATTATACTACCATTCCGATAAAATATGATCTGAACTAGCCGCGGGAAAAGCCGAGCAAGAAATTGCACCGCTCTCGAGAGTTCATGCAGCTAAAACTACCACCGTTTGACTACAACTATTTTACCATACTGCACTCACATTCATCCCTTATTGCTACACCGACGAGGAATAATAATCGCGAAATTTATCACCACAGAAATTACGATGGGAGTTCTAGGATACCCTTTTTGCAATTTCTTTCTTGTGTCCTGGACTTCTGCCGATTCCTGAATTTCGTGAATTTTCAGTCCCAAGTTCGATTTGGTAAAATCGTTGTGATTTAAGAGGCCATAACTAGTTGAGAAGTGAGATTTTGGTTTAGAGTTTGTTCATTTGGGTGGTATTTTCTTATCCGTAAAGTCGATAGCGATATGTTTGTCCAGGTTCCGTGTAGCTGGGTGTGCGCAGGGTGTCTGAATCGTTGGCGATCAATTCGATCCGACACGAACGAACGAGCGAGCCTATTACAAAGGGACGAAACAACAAAGCGACGAAACGCGTCAAATTTCCCCTTTCAATTTCGCAAACACTATTCAATTTCCTAAACCCCTGCCTTCCGGCAGGACCACGACGCGATACGTTAGAGAAAAATAACGCACCCATAGATTCTTTTTTTTCCCCCCCGGATAGCCGTGTCGCCTCTCGTCATAGTACCCCGAGTACCGAAGATTACCGCCATCCGCATCACGCCGGAAACAGAGGAGAACCAAAAGAGAAATGGAAAGAGAGAAATGGAAAGAGAAAATCGCACTCGCACTCTTTCTTCCTTTATTTCCTTATTTATTTCAGGGTCCGCAGATTCTTCTACCCGAAGAAATTTATGGCACTCCCACCCAAGTAACGCAGTTAGACGAACGCAGGACCGATGAGCCGTTTTGTCTCCTCTTTGTCCTGATGCTTACTTCTCTTTCGTTTTTCTTTTCTTGATTTTCACCACCCTGCTTCCCCCGTAACGTACCTTCCGGTCAATTTTTCTTTCTCCTTGACTTTTACTTCTCACATTTTTTATTTTTTTTTCTTCTTCTTCTTCTTCTTCTTCTTCTTCCTTTTGGTTTCGGATATATTCTTCTAATTTTCACAGCACGACACCCACGCGCGATTATGAAGCCGTGAAAATTCCTCAATTTTACGTTAAGCTCAAAGAGGAAGCCGAGAAGAAAGGACCGCTTAATTAGGGTCGCTCGATCGACTTGACTTGAGTTGACTTGCTCTCTCGGTCTCGCTCTGGCCTTTGTCACTTGCCTTTAATCAACGCTAATGCAAACGGAGCCAGCTCCGAGTAGAGTCCCTTCTCCTTCCGTTTTGGCTCGTAGGAATAGGGGGTATACAGATTTTATTTTTTTTAACTACCCTGTAGATATGAATCACAGCTTTAATCAGCTTCATTGCTTTCCACGAGTTTGTTTTGGGACGGGAACTCAAAGTGCGTATATCTCATATTATATTATGCATATATAGATAAGTATATACTATATACCTACACGTATAACAGGCGCCGGGTTTCCAATTTGATTCAAACAGCTAGAGGCGGACAAATTTTAATCATTCGTTCAAAGTTTATGCATAATTCATTCAGCCTGTGGCGATCGAAGTGAAGCTGCACTTGCGACGATACACAAAAAAAAAAAGTTAAGATCGAATGACGAAGACCCAAAAAAATGGAATGAGGAGAAAATTGAATTGCAGTCATCTAGCATCATCAAACGATTTCAAACGTATTGAGTAATTGCTGATTCAATTCTGAGTATGAAAACATGATGTCGATAATTAATTTTCCCAGCTGATACTCAGTTGCATCATTATGATACTCAGTTCTTCCAATTAATATTTTGTTCAATCATAATATGATATTTGGATTTTCCAATTCGAGTTTTGTTGTCTTTTATGATCAGATTTCAGTTTTCCAACTGATATATAGGTACAGTTGTATCGTGATGGTACATTATTTTTCTCCTACTGATACTAAGTTCTGTCATTACGATATTCCGTTTTTTTCAAATGCAATTACATTTTCCAGCTGATATTGAGTTTCATCACCATGATATTTCGTTCTTCCAACTGAATTTTACTCGTATCGTAATCACATCCCATTCTTCCAACCGATATCTAGTCATCTCATTCTTGATTTTTCCAGTTGATCTTGAGTTTCATCATGTCCACACTTGGCTCGATCATGTTTCAGTTTATCGATTGACATTCTATTGCATCGTGATGATATTCTGATTCCCCAACTGATAAGTTTTCTCGCATATTCATTATATTTTATTTTTCCGACTGATATTTAGTCATCCAATGGCATTAGTTTTTCATCAACTGATACTTGTTCCGTTCTATCAACTGGTTCTGGTACATGGTTGGATCATTATGATATTTGGTACACTAGCAAGATAAAAATATTTCATTTATCAATATTTCGAAATCGAAGTCCACTCGAATGGACTATTCTTTTTTCGCAATGAGATGTTTCTGCTTACAAAAACCGCATGCAGCTATTATACAATCCGTATAAAAATAACGTTTAACATAATAACGGTACACCCTGTACATATATTTATGTACACGTCTAAAATCCGGGAGTTATTCGGTCTCACTTTCCCTCTAGCTGTCTCTCGCTTCCTTAACAGGAGGGTTGTGCAGAGATGGGGTGTTCCAGGAAGCTGGAGTGAGAGGGAGAGAGAAATAGAGAGAGACATCGAGATAGGTAGACAGGCTAGAGGGAATGGGGTGGCTGCAGTCCCACGGGGGTGAAACTAAAGTAAATAATGATTAGGGTGATTTGTATTTTTACGTCGTGCTGATTTCTGTTGGGTAAATATTGAGAGTTTTCTTAAGGCGTGCTAGCTTCTCCATGGAACTAACTCCTTGCGCCAACTCCAACGACGGTCCACGACCAAACTGCGAGGGATAGATGTTGTTGCAGCAGATTGGAGCTTTCGAGTAACTCAACCTTGCTGAAAGACCAAGTTACCTTCGTTTTTTTTTTTTTTTTTACACACACAATTTTCTCCTCCGCTTATTACACGCTCCACCTTTCATCTAACTCCTCCACTCCTTCCTGCTCCGAGGAATATATATATGTAAGTTGAAAATTTCTGTTCAGATGAGAAATTTGTATATATAGTGAAAATAAACGGTACTTGATAAAGTGCATTCATCTGAGTTGGTTCGAATTTCTGACCGTATTTCGACGCTAACTGAAAGTCATTTTCGAATTTAATCAACCGATCCGCAGACGGGATCATCGTCAATCCGGACAAACATATCTGCTAACTTTGTTGCGGATTGGAATTCGCAATTAAGGGTTGGTCGAGGGCCCGTCTGTGAATGGTTGAACCGAAACGATGATGAGCTTTGGCACGCGGAATTTCCGTGGAACTCTCTACGTATGTATATATATATACATATATATATGTATGTACATGACTCGCGTACCTGACAAGTAACGAAGCGGTGATCAGCAACCTCCTAAAATCAAATGTCCATCGAAATCAGAACCTCTGATGTACCTGGAAAGCGCACTTCGTGTCAAACTCGGACAAAGGGATCGATTTCACGTTAGTTAAACTCAGACCAACCTACGCCAAACTCGACCAAACCACCTTTGACCTTATTCAGTATACTCGGAATCTGCTGCGAAATCATTTAGATTTAAAGAACAAAAAAAGATTCATTAAGAATCCAGTACATCTGGTAAAACTGCACCCCTCACGAGGATACGGTTCATTTTCGAAAAGATTTTGTGACTTCGTGGGGTTTCGAGGCTGACTTATGTATGAGCCCTTTTCAGTTTCAGCAAGCGAAGACATAAAACGATCATTTCCTGTCTTCGGGATGCCTTCCAGACATTTCTGAAGCGATTTTGTGACTCCATGGGGTTTTCAGGAGGACTGATACGGGTCCCTTTTTATTTGTAGCAAAAGAGGTGATAAAACGAACGTTTCCTTGGTTGACGGTGACTTCCACATACATAGTACTTTTTTTTTAATACCTCTAGCAAAATAAATTATATGTGTCTTGTGCGACGATTTGGTAAACTTGATTCCGTCCCGTCCTTCGGGTACATTGCCCAGCCTAAACAAACGGTCTTCATGATCTCTTTTTTCATCATTCTGTCTTTATTCCAGCTCCTGCGTATTCCATGACTTCATAAAAAAATCACAGAGTCTCTGTATGCAGACTGTCTAATATTAACTCAACCCTTTCTTGACTCGTGTGTATTGACTCTTTCAATTATTCACACATCCAAATTCTCCTTTTACACTTGTTTATTCATTCATATATACGTTCAACACTGGATTCAATTTCCCGTTTTTGAATTATCACCAAGTCCTTAGCAATCATGCAAGGCTCAAGAAAGAGGCTATATTTTCTTCTCATTCAATTTCGTAAATTCATACCAAAAGCTCTTCTCTCTCGTTTTCTGGTCCATATGAGAAGTGCTTATTGATATACACACATACATATCGAAGTGAATAAGACCATGGTTCGTTATTTCGGCCCTACGTTAAGGGCACGGCAAGGAGGTACCATGTAGGGGTACGAAATGGGGTTCGTTCACAAAGGCATTGATGAATAATTATTGAGTGCACTTGAAACTAAAACAACCAACTAATCATGCTCAACTTGAACAGAGCGAGAGAGAAAGAGAGAGAGAGAGAGAGAGAGAGAGGGGCGGTGCGTTTAACAAACAGTCGAGTATATGCGTGGGGTTAGAGATCCTAATAATACTGGGCATGAACGAGGGCGAGTCGGAAGTCAAAGTCGAGGAGGGATTCGATCGATCGCGAAATCGCCCCCTGAAGTAAAACCAACACTGTACCTACCCTGAGACTTGAGATTTGGAATTTGGCATGAGCTGATCATTACTCGGTAAATTAAAGCGAAATTGTTTGATGAAAAGAGATCGCAACCCCTAAACTCGATTTTCGGGGTGAAGAGGGAGAAGTTCTTCTTTCAGGGAATAATAAAAGAGGAAAAAAAAAAAAGAAATAAAAAATGAGGATGGAATCCAATGCGTTATTAAAATAAATGCGGGGGGAAGTCGTTGCGGAAAAAGCATAAGGGTGTTTCTATTTTATTTTCTACCTTTCTTCTGCATGCCGTCGCGTCGTCGTCGTCTTGGCGAAAAGGAAAATTAGAGTACCTCAAGGCGTAGCGATCGCACGTTAGGTTCCTGTGGTTTTAAACCACTTTCTACATATATATATATATATATATATACCTACTTTCGACTCAAGAGAGTTTCGGCAAGTATAGGTCGCGAGGCGAAATTCCCCTTTGACATCATCTGGATAAAATACGAAGGTACTTTACCCTCCCTGTTGTCCCCTTAGTCCTCTGACTCCATTCCGAAGCCCGAGCTTCTTTCCATAGTGAAATATCGCTCTGTAAAAGCTTTCGAAGACGAGCCAAAGGTGCTTTTGTGTATCAGATATAGAAGAAAAAAAAAAAAAGAGGAAAACACGTGCAAAAGAAAAAAAAAAAAAAAAAAAAAAAAAAAAAAATACAAATAAGTGAATAAATAAATTCAATTGATAAATGAACGAGAAATAAAAAACTGAAACTGTATAAATTTTCGAGACAATGACAATCAGGGTGAAGAGGGTGAGTCTGACAAATAACCGTCCTTTACGTCGCACAGTTTGGATTAATAATTTACTACGATTTCGGAGCCAAATGCCAAAATTGCAGCCATTTATTTTAATCATATTCGCACCGTCGACCTTTTCTTCACGCTTACCCCAACCCTCAGACAAGACCCGAACAACTATATCTCATTCGGGTAGATTTTCCATCTCAATTCCCAAACTACGAGACGTGCCAGATTCTTCATTCTCCCTTATCTGGTTAGATTTGCAAGCTCTCAGATCGCTGGCTGAAAATTGATAGAAAAAAAATTTGCAAAATGAATATAATCTTCTGCCCCTCACTCCGGTACTAATGATTCTTGTCATTTGTATTTTATTGTATCTACTTTACCGCGCTTTTACAAATTTCTGCATGAACGGACCCTGCAGTGAGCTATAAAGGCATCGGTTTCAGCCCAGATGGATTTCTCGTTTGCGTAAAAGGTGGGTTACGGAAATGGCGATTTTTTTAAACGGAACGAGGGGTTAACTGTGAAAACAAAAGACTCTCGATTTTCCATCGCGTGTCCCGATATAAAATCCAAAAATACTAAAATTTCAACCGAGAAATGCAAAAACGTATTTTCGGATGGGGTGAAAAGCTTTCTATACAAAAAATTTGAAATAAAATCCAACTGTATCAATCATATACGTATTTCAGACTATGGAACGAAATAGCTAGCTAGATACGAAAACCTACTGGGAGTGACTATCGCAGGAGAACTGAGAAGCAGCCCGTGTTTGTGGGCCGCCCTAAAAGCTGAAAGGGTTCCTCTGTAGATTAGAGAGGCTGTGGTCTGTACAAGTATCTCAGCCGGCTCCTTCTAGTCGAGGAAAAGATTGGTTCTCTGTCTCTATTAGAGAGGGTGAAAGAGACACATACCGTTTCACCCTTTTCTCAAATCTGTCCGTTCGTTTTTATTTCGAAATAGTATATTTTTGGATACTTTACCTATAAGCCCAGAGGCGTGATTCGGAATGAAACTGATACCGAGCTTCCTTCCCTTATCACCTCGGCAATGAAAAGTAATAGAGCTTTGTGCTTTTGTAGGGCGGTTTGCCCCGCAGGTTTTAAGCTCTTTCACCCCGTGGCGAGAACAGAAAAGCATGGTGCTATTTAACCCCTGTAAAGGTAGCCGCGTGACAAAGAGATCGTCGAGTAGGGTTGCTGCCGCGGCGCGCGCGGCGGTGCAGTTCTGTATCGTTGACTTTACTGTGGAAGGAAGTCTAGTCCTTGAAAGGCAAATTTATCTTGGTTGCCCTCTGGAGTCTGAATTCTGAAGGGTCGACACATTAGCAACGCAAATGCAGTTCCATTTCAAAGCACCCTGCGACGTATTATAACTAACTGCACTTTATTAACTCGGAATTATAATTCCTTTACACCATATCTCTTTCAACCTTTATTCCAACTGGGTAGCACTAGCGCTGAGTAGGTGCAGCACGTTTGTTAATCCGTTTATTGCTTTATTCAGTGTCCTGACAAACTAGATTTTCGTTCAAATTCAAATCTGATTTTGCGCATTATTTTTTTAATTTTATTCATTCATATTTCACTGAATACAAACGTCAGTTTTTTTTTTTTTACCCAAGTATTACGTTCCATTGCCTGAATTATTGCCGGAGCTTTTCCCCCCGTCGGGTATGTTCAGCATTCGATCTTTCAATAATATCGAATAGAAAAACGGGTCAAAACACTCTGGATCGAACCATGAAAGCCCTTTGAATACCGCGCGACGAGTTTAATGGCACGAAAAAAAAAAAAAATGTGGTCAAAGTATATGAAAAATACGCTGAAACAAAACGCTTCGATAAATCCGAGTGATTTTTCACTCAGTTTAATTTGAATTTAATTATAAATTTGAATAAACTAAATACCCGCCTATTGGAGTTGGCATATAATATTATATCGCGGAACAATATCCTTCAGAGTATTCGAGTTTTCAAATATCGTGAAACAAAGTAATATTGCATATTACTTTGGAATGGTTGAGCCATTCGGAGAATAAGATAATGTCCCCGGTAGGGGTAGGTAGGTGTTAATTCGAAGATTAAACCTTCGGCTCTCGGAACGAGCTAAAATTGGTAATTTTTATATGCTATACGTTTTTCAGTCAGCCAATACACCCGCACACCCTATATAATTAAAGTTTAATTCTAACTCCTCGGAATTTCCCGAGGATCCCCTGTGCACGTCGGTACTAGGAAAGACCGCCGCCGCGGCGGGCCATGAAATGAAGAACAATTAGATACGCCGAAATTTTGGAGAAAATTAGAAATATCTGTCCGACGGGGGTGGGTCGCAAATTAGGATTTTCCCTGGAAGGGGGAGAACCTCTAACCAGGGGGCAGGGGGCAGGGGGACTCGAAGGACTCTGAGGACGAAGACCCGCGGTATAATTAACGAGACCGACGCCTCTGCCCGACCGACGCATTACTCCGTACTGCAGGTGAGGACTACGGAGTACTTCGAGGTGGTACTGGGATAGGCAGAGATATACTGCGGCAGAGGGTTCGGCCGTACCAATCTGAAATTTCCCTCGAATAAAACAGCCAGCCATCTCTCTTTGGCTAACCTTATTAAACTCGTACCGGCTTTCCGTTAATAGCTCGTAATTCAATTTGCGGATTGGAGCAGCGAAGCTGCTCTCTTCTACCCTCTACCACCTTTACATTATCCTCTTCTCTTCGCTTCTCTCGTCGCTGTGATTCCCAGACGGCCCAGGATCGAAGATTCGTACAAATCCACCGAGGAATACATATATAGATGTATATTTGTATTACGAATTTGAATTCGAGTGGAAATGTCAAGATAATCAGACTTCTTGTTTTACATCTGATCTGCGATACTGTCAAACTTCAATAATGACATTTCATTTTCTGCATCAAACTTTCGATTTCAGTCCTGAACAGTTACTAAAAGGTGCTGAAAACGTGCTCAAGTATTATCAAATACATTTCAATCATCTGTCTCATGGCTGAAAAGCTCTAAAACATGGAATAAAATTAGGTACAAAAAGCTCCCAACTAATCCGAAGTGGGATTGAAGTCAGGAATAGTAATTTCGACAAGGTGATAAAAGCAGGATCCTGTAGTAGTTACTGTTTACCATTGACTTACGCCACTGAAAAGTTACCAAAGCACACTGAACCATGCTGTAGTGATCTGAAGTAACTCAGAGTGTACAGAATAGTCAAATACCAGTTGAAGTTTGTTTCACCAGACCGAATCATGGTCAAATAAACTAGACGCATCAGTCTCAGCCTGAGAAACACTGAAACACGTTATAAAATGAGGCGGAAAAAGCTCTGAAACAATCCGAAGTAAGATTGAAGTCAGGAATAACAATCTGACGACATCATAAAAGCCGAAGTGACTGTTCACTGTTGATTCCCTCTACTGAACAGCAACTATTAGCTACACAATATCGTCCGAGCATTCGACTGCTCTAAGTTCTAGCTTTGTTGTAGGACTTGATCATGTCGTGAAGCACACTGGCTGAGTTTTCTCACTCATCATGTTCCATTCTTTGGTTCTGAGTTTCTTACTTTGAATAAGGATTGAAAGATCAAGGGATAACTATTTGTACTCAGAAATGAAGATGTAGGTACAGCTTTTCAGTCGAAATTCATACGTTTATACTTGGCATTTACGGATCGCAGCTGATGTCTGCATACGAGAAATTTTCTCATACGTCAAAATTAATCAGACGTATATTAATTAAGGCTGCACTATACTGAGGTAGAAAATTGGCTCGATCGTAGTTTCCGTATAGCTGTGAGTGTCTTTTGCTGAAGAAGGAGAAGGCGAAGCATCCCAGGCTCGCGCCGACGTCGTGTATTAAACCGGTGAGCGACGGTTGCCTCCTGAATAGTAAACACGACTCAAGATTACACGTCAGATTGCTGAGACAGGTATATTAGGTGGTCGGGGCAGCAGCAGCAGCAGCCCTGGCATAACCCAGCCGAATGCGAACCAAGCACACCAGGGGTAGTACTCAACTTTGTAGAACTACGAGCTATTGCGAGCTTGAAACCTTTTGAATAAACGCGGAGGGCACTCAGTCATCTGTCTCATACTAAATGAAAAGCACCGCGGTAATCAAACCTCCGCAAACGATTCTGAAACTGAACGTATACATCTGACTACCCCGAGAGATCCAAGACCTCCACGGTCTCCTTTGATCAAAATCTAAACGGACAACCAAAGCCCATGAAATTAAAGCCTTGGCTGTATTCAGGGTCTCGGAGAGTTAAGATGTTTGCCGCAAAAATTGTGCATCAAGCTAAGGCGATAAATGGAAATACATTTCACGGAATCAAATACGAAAATTTTCGACCCTGAAGACTGTTCAAGAAATTTATGATCAAATGGTAGGTATGGGAATTCAAGTATTCATATTCATCATTAGGGAAGTAGGAACTACGTAGCTGACGTAGATACGGAAATCAGAGAGGCAAGTTCACCGGCGCTGACGTAAGCCCTAATCGTCTTGTTTCCACTACTAGAACTTCGTTAACCTTTGTTTGACTATTGTGTATATGAGTGCCACTGGGTGAAACAAAATGAAGACAAACACAATCAGCCGAGTTGAAACTAGACAATTTTCACTCGGCTTGAATCTGACGAAGTTGGCATTTCTATTAAACCGGAAGTTAATCAGCTTTCAGATTTATACACGCAAAAAACAGTGCTGTCGAATTTACTCTGTGAGCAGTAAATATATTATGGAAAGCACTTTTTTGCAGTAGAAATTATCACAATTGTGGTAACATTCACTCGTATAGACATTGAATGCCACTTGCTCCAATGTACCCATAATACTAGAATTGTGATAATTTCTACTGCAAAAAAGTGCTGTCCATAATATATTCACTGCTCATAGAGTAAATTCAACAGCACTGTTTTTTGCATGATAGCTGTAGCAAAATGGGGCTTTCTTACTTAAATTGATGAATTTTTCGACATTATACCGATCCTCGAGTTCCAATATTACAATTTTCAAAACACGTTCTGATATCAATCGAGGTCGTCAGTGCCAGTTGCAAACCACTCGAGCTGCTGCAGAGGTCCTTGAAGAGTTTGAGTACTGGGGTGTATTCGACCCGTTCGCGTTCGGTTAGTTCAAGGGTGGGGCAACGAGGAACGGGTTGACATCTGCATCGAACCAGCATTGTCAGAGTCCTGGATTTCGGAAGAGGACCGAGCGTTGCAAGAGTCATAAACGTCACTGCCATGCCATTCTGAATGACCGCAGTCGATTGACGTGGGATAATTCCGACGTTAAGCATTCATTAAAAATGATCATTTCTCGTTTCTGGTTCCGTCGATCACGGATTCCCTCATATATGCACATATTCGTTAAACCTGCTTCCATCAACGTCAATTTAAATCAACAATTCAAACTCTATTTTCGGATTCTATCTAGGTATAATTGATAGACCGAATATGATGACCGAATTTAAAATCATCTTGTCTACTTCAGTTCTTTTTTTGTTTTAAAGTTTTCCAAGGGTCGATTGTGTCCTGGTTTATTGTACAGACGAGTAGTGACCGTGAAATTCTCGTTTCTCGTAGGCAATGTACGAATAAGAATACGAAAAAGAGGGCAGGCTGGTTCGCCGAAATAATTAGGCATTGAATTTACGTATTATAAATAAGCGTTATACAGAATCCTTACGTCTATACGTGAAGCCGTTCAAGTATCGGACTTTAATTATTATTCAAGGTACGATAATTGCTAAAATAATACTTCACAAGCTGGCCCGAGCCCGGTAAACGGCGTGTTCCAATTTTCAAATTTATGGATATCAAGGGCGGTTAATTGCCTCCCGAAAAAACAATGGAGATATTCTAAGGAAAATTGTCTAGTGGCGAAAATAATTAGAAAAATAAAATAAAAATGTTGAAATTTCAAACAGGCAACTACCTTGCGTTTTGGTACAAAAAATTTTCAGCATTTTGAGATGATCTCAAACCCGCCCATCTTATAAAGCCTCGTCAGCTAATTTCGACTCTTGGAGAATTATAATCTGACTAAAGGAAGCAATGAGATACACGTGTGTATTTAAATTTGAATGCTAAGGTAGAGCGTCGCGGCGCCTGGCATCGTAACGAACCAACAGTTACACGGGGATGTTAGGTGGTATTAGGTAGCTTGAAAATTCGTATGCGCAACGAAGCCGGCAAGAGATCACGTACCGTGAAGCCCGAAAACGTTGGTGAAACGGTCACGTGCCCAGATTTGGTTTACTCGCGTTTAAAACGTTTAAAAGCCTCGCAGCGAAGCTCTGAGCCAACTGAACCCTCACCCCTGCTCTTAGTCCTCCCTTTCCCAAGGAATTTCATTTTCATTTTCACCCCCCCGGTGTAGTACAACAGCTGACGATCGACAATTACTTAGAAGAAAATTTCTTTCACAATTTTTACGCTCCTGGGCGTAAAGTTAGGGAAAAATTTTCAATTCCTTATGACATTTTTGGACTTAAAATGTTCAGAGAAATGAAAGAATTTATAAAAATATGCAGGATAATATAGCAGGCAATTAAAGTAGCCAAGATAGTGCATCCAAAAATCGAAATCACGTTGTGCAGATTGAGGAAGGATCTTTTATCCGTGCTAACTGCAACGAGTAGATTAGCTGATTATCCGCATTGCACCTTATGGCCTGTAGCTAATATCCCGTGGGAGATTTCCACGGGAATTACATACAAGCACGAGATTATTAAGGAAAGCAATTATAAGGGTGTTACGCGCTGCACAAACTACTGCAGACTTTTTTTTTCATGAATTTGCTGTTCGAAAGGCTGGTCAATGAATATACAACGATTTCGAAAATTTTCTTTCAAACTTGAATAGTTTGTAGTTCTTTATTGATCCAAAATCATTTTGGATATCATATGTCTAAGTGGCGTTCGTTTGGGATGACGAAAACCTGATGATTACTATATATAAGATTGAAAATTGAATCTGAACCAAATTTCTAGAATCAGTAAGAGTAAGAACATCAAGTTTAGTGCATCTCGCAGGATTTCATAAACGCAGTTAATATCTCAACGTAGCGTGAGATTATAGGAAATAATTTCCCAACTCAGGGTTCAAGCTCGTAGAAATTCCTGCTCTTAAATAAAACAAATGTGGATTGGGCCATGGCGTAGTTTCTTGACTGCACGAGGTTAACGCAGCGTGTCGAGGCCTCGAGGTTGGGTTGAGGTTGTCATGCGTCTTCATTAGGCCGCCAGTTTCCTCTCGCACTTCTCAAGCTGCTTTCTCTCTCTCTCTCTCTCTGTCGCTCTCTCTCTCTTTTCCTTGGTCCATCTTCCGTAGCTTGGATCTCCTCTCTACTCGTCTAGTTCTACTATGCCACCAGCAGCCACTCGCTCACAATCAGTCTCACAAGCTCACTTACATCTAATACACACACCGAGTCTCTAGACTGAACGTCGGGGCTCATCGTCAGCCACTTTGCCCAGGATTACCATAGGCACCGTGGGAACATCCTATGGGTAGGAAACAAGCGATTCTACCTATTCCACGGCTCGTTGATTCAGGAAACCTCTCGATTACTGCCTCGAAAAGGGGATAAAATTCTACCGAACTTTTCTGTTATTTCGGTGAAAATACATTCCGAAAAGTTTACCTTTATACAGGGTTGAAAAAAAAAGAGGGAGGGGTGACTTTAGTTAAAAATGAAAATTATCATCACGGTCATAATAACGGTGGTGAAAATGATAAATATATAAATCCTGAGGGACCCTCGAACGGTGTGATGCATGAGGCTCCAACCACCTGAGCTGCGAATTTTGCCCGGTTAGATATGCGAACTATGGGGACTCCCCGCACAATGGCTTCACGTTTTATATGTAGAAATCCCCAAGTCCCAACAAGCGGGTAACAAGGGCTGGTCATTAACGACCTTGCGCGTTTTCAGAGTCCGAACATATCTCCGCGCGCCAACGTGTTAGGCATATGTAAAACGAACATCCTTTTCAGGGTTTTTCATACGGTCAAAAGTTCATACCTATATATGTAACAAGATAGAGAAAAATTATAAACAATAATCGTGTTGCTGAAACGACGATTGCATTCTTAACGAAAAACTGAATCGAAATTCTATAAGCCAGAAATTTGTGAGTGCATTAGTTTTTAAATGGGAGCAGTTCAAAGAGTCGGACCAATTAAGGGGCTCCGTTTCAGTGGAGCGTAACGGTCGTTCTGCCGCCTGACGCCACCGCTAGTTGGCGCGCGATGATTAATTTGATTCTTGAACTGCCTTTTATTTGAAAACTGTTAGACCCACAAAGTTTTGGTTCGGACAAAATCGTCTCAGTTTTTTGAGGAGAACACATTCATTGCCTTGAGAATCGTCGTGTTCGATCAGTGATTCATATTTCCGTTAAAAACTAGCAATTCTTCATTCAGTTTTTGATTCTACCATCGGCTAATCAAGACGCTGTCACACTCTAAGCGTGACAAACGATGCATACGAGTAACTCGACTAGTTCGGATCACTTCACGTGGCGATTAATCTTACCGGAAGAATTCTCGAAGTCCTGCAGTGTTCGAGTTTGTCGGTTGTTAAAATTCAAAGCTTGAATAGAAAGCGTTGGTTCATATATATATGCATACAAACACACAGAATCAAAAAGGGAGTCAGAGAACACGTGTCGCGCGTCTGTCGCTCTCAAAATAGATAAATTAGACGCGAGTTGGATTGCTCATTCTGTGCCTAACGCACACACCCTCTACTATACGTACATCCGTAGACGCAAGTACCCGCAGCAGTTCGCGAAGGAAACCAAACGAGCCGGCTAAACCCGGTTTGTAATAATCCAGGAAAATTAGTACCGGTGTCGTTTAATCCGCGCCCCTTTCACGTGTGTTTTCTCACCCTCCTACCTTGCCTTACCTTACCTACCCTTAATTTTAATACAAAGTTAGCCTCGTGTTACGCACGTGTATACCCAAGGTGCAGCAGCCGCCCAGCATGTTACTCGTCGGACATTGGATGCTGGGAAAATTATTTTCCCGTGAATTAGAATTTTTTCTTTTTTTTTTGCATACTCCACGCCCCTTCGAAGTCTTGTTTTAATTTTTTCAATGCACGTACAC
Organism: Tenthredo mesomela; assembly: GCA_943736025.1. Classification (NCBI taxonomy): domain Eukaryota; kingdom Metazoa; phylum Arthropoda; class Insecta; order Hymenoptera; family Tenthredinidae; genus Tenthredo; species Tenthredo mesomela. The sequence goes on from OX031017.1 coordinate 3,416,420, forward strand.
ATATATTTGCTGTATAAAATTATCGAAAATTTACTCCTTAGGTGCTTGTTCGACAATGAAACTGATCGCTCAGTAATGCTTTTTAGTTTTTTTCGGTTTTTTCGTTTTTTTTTTTTTTTTTTTACTTATTCTCTTTTTCTTCTGTCGTTTGCTTCTTTATGAATAAGGAAACGACAAGAGCCGAGCGTCGCCTGAATCTAACGTTGCGAGAAAATCGGAATTCCCCAGGTGACGACGGAATAGTGAAGCAGCAAAGCTGTTAAAAAGCGGCGAACCGTGAACGCAATTCCCTGTGCAAAGAAAGTATTATGTAGTAGATATACACAGGCATGTATCGCATGTCCAGAATTTTTTTTTTTTTTTTTTGCTTTTTTTTCCTCTCTCTTTATTTTTCTCTAAAAACTGGATATGGCGGTTCCTATATATGAAAGGTAACGCAGCTTTTTTTTTCTGTTAAAGTTAATAAAAAATGATGTTGCTTTTTTATTATTTTTTTTTTTTTTTTTTTTTTTTATACCTGTAGTTCTCTGCAGTATATATTTTTTTCTATATTTTTCATACGACGGGTGTGAAATTTGAACAGCCAACAATTCGGCGCCCACTTTATTTCTCTCTCTCTCTCTCTTCTTCTTCGGAACTGCGAACCGTATCCCTGATGGAATTAACGGCAAGAGAGGTTTCACAAATCCCGACAAAGAGGACCACGGCGTACAATAAGCCCCGCGGTAAGTGCTTACAAACACCGCGAGGGATGAAAACTACACCCCTCGCCATCTCTCTCTCTCTCTCTCTCTCTCTTATAATGCTTGGCGCCCCTTAACCTCCGATGTCCCGCTTTCCCCGTTTACCCAAAATCTCTCATGAGGGAGGAAAGGGGGGCGGAGGGGGGCGGGGGGGGGGGGGGGGGCGCTCACAGTGTCCTATATCGCATTTCACACACGTCACTGAACACACACGTCAATAACAAAAGCGCCCTTCCCGTACTTGCTGCTGCTGCTGCTGCTACTGCTGCAGTATAACCGCGTATGACCATAAAATGTAAGGAAAAAAGCAAAAAAAAAAAAAAAAATGAAAGAAGTTTTTTTTTTACGAAAGGGAAAAGTAACAAAACGAAATAAAAAAAAAATAAAAAAACACTTTCTTGGGGCAAAAATTTTGAGTACAAGCTTCGCGATTTTTTTTTTTTTTTTTTTCAATTTTCCTATTGACCTCAGTTTTTCCACTTTTTATATGATTTATCCGTTGGCTTTGAATTAATTGTGGAATAAATTTCAGGAAAAGCTATTTTCCTTTCGATTTTATTTATTTGTTTCGTTTTGTTGTGATATATATCAGCGTCTGGATATCGGAGCCATAATACTAGGGTGCTTTTTGTTGTAAAAAATACGATATTCTCCTCGAATTTTCGTTTGATCTTTTCTTTTCTTTTTTTTTTTTTTTTTTGTTTTTCTTCTTTTTCTCTTCTACTACCCCGGACAACCCGTACTCTACCTACCTACCTTTGCGACCTACTATTCACGAATTTTTACTGAACGAGCTTTAACTCGACGCCACTGAAGTGCGGGCACTCTTGATTGAAGTTTGAAATTAATGAGAGGATAAAAGGAGCGAAAGAAAATCCTACGGCATTTATAATTCAATATAATATTGGAATAGGATTGAAGGATTTAATAATCTGTGTGTTTTGAGGATATAGAAGCGGTCCGAAGTCTCTATCTTCGAGATAAAGAAAAAAAGAAGAAATTAACAGAAGAAAAAAAATATACACGCTGGGCTTTTACTGATTTCGTTCAGAACGTCGCGACGCTCTCATAGCAACGAGTTGTCAGAGGACGTCTTGGTTCTCAGAGCCGCCAGTCACCCTTGACGGTCGATTTCCTCCGACGAAGAATTGCTCTTACATACCCGGTTTTCCCTGTTTCCGTCGCTCCCCGAGTCGTACTACACATTGAGTGTTCTCGTATCATCGGACAAAACTTTGCGAATCAAGAAAATGATAAAAGTACAGAAAAGCTCGACTGACTTCCAAACGATTTATATCCCTGGTTGACGTCACATCGATTGTACAAGAATTTGGCTGTTTATAAAAATAATAAATTCATACAGTATTCGGCGAAACTTGCATTTATACATACAAATAGAGGCAGACGTATAAATATGCGAGATTATATCCAGTCCAGAAGCTTGACTCGGCAGCTTGCAATATTCATTGAAATGGTATTAGCAACGGTCATATCCAGCAGGAATAGCAGAGAATATGGTCAGTTCTGTGGTTGACGCTGGTTTATACTTGGCACAAGTTATACTCACCATATACTAATCTGCAGCTTACGAAACACACAAACCCCGCACATATACACACAAATACGTATATGTAACAATATTATGTAGATATCCTGGAGGCTTTTCATCAGCTGTTGAGTAACTCGTAATCAAACGTTTCACTCCGCTTTGCTAATTCAAATGATTTACCCACACCGAACTGAACTTTGAGGAAATATATGGTTCTCCTAACAATCTGCACGGATACCTCGATCCTCGACCCTGTTTTATGGGTTCTGAACAGAAATCAATCGAAACATGTTACATGGGGAGCCGAAGATGATGTAAACCCTTACTGACTATTGAACAATCGCTCATCAGGTTCAGCAATTACCAAAAGAGCGAGTGTCAGTATTTTGCAACAGTAGCTGGAGTTTTGAACTTCAAAGTAATCCCACAATGAAAGAGGACCAGAATTGGTTCCACCTTGGCATATATTGATCAGAACACGTATCGACGTTGACTCGTCAAAGGGTCAGAGGGAATTGGAGGTTCTCACAAACGAGTGACAATCTCATCAGCTGGGAGAGAGAGGAGAAATCTCGAGTTTATGTTGACCGGAAAGCTTGATAGTCACGGCGAGTCATTGAGAGGTTGAAAAGTCGTCCTTGATGTATGAACCAGTGGTTTGGCGAGATGTGGTTTCCCGTGTGCCCCGTTTCTCGTATGTGGACTCTGGTCGCGCAGTACATTCTGCCGCGGTCAAGCCAGTCGTCCACTCATTTGCGACCCCTTGTTCTCTCGTCTCCACTCTTTACCCCTCACCCTCCATTATCTCCACCTCTTCACCCTCGCCTGTACATATCACCCACACACACATCATCCTGCACGATGCCAACACCAGCTCCCTCTTTTTCATCCACGGTACCAGCCATCCAGTGCGGTTGCTGTCAGCCCGCGTTGAAGTGGTATAATGAAGTGCTGCAGTAAAATAGGAATTATATTCGCCAGCCAAACCACGGTGATGGCTGCCCCCTTCCTCTATTTTTCCCTCTTTTATTTCCATGATACCATCAGGATAAAGAAAAATTCACTAAAATTCTTGATTTACTTCATAACGGGAAATCCATGATCATTTAAAAAAAAAAAAACCCTTCAACGAACCTTCGATCTTTCTAATCCCTCATCCAATATCATCAATTCCAAGTTATACTTCATGCCGGCATGTATGTAACCAATGGTTCTGTATATAAGTATCCACAAAGATTTAGTGGCTCTAAAATCGCAATGGATTAAGTAACGAGAAGGACGAAGTAATGCTCGTTTGGCATCGGTATATCCCTCTTTGGTTTAATTAAGAGCGTCTCATCGCCGTCAATCCTTCGGACAGGTTATGAGTCTGGGTGATAGCAAACGGCGCTTGGACCAATCGGGACGTTTGGATGTTAAAGGTAATAAGAGTAAACGAGGGATAATATTGCACTTTGGTCATATACCTTATATACCCACGCAGTGCGCGGAGAGAAAACCGTTGAATCGCTCCTTGCGTGCGGCTGGTTTATCTCAGCAAATTGAACCGCGGTCAGGATTACCTTTAACGACATGACTTCCAGGACTTCTTAAACCCAAAAGGTTGACGTTCAGACTGATATCTCTTTTAGTACGGATAAGTGTGCTAGTCATTTTCATCCTTTCATAAACCGACGATGTCACACTCTGCACATTCTCCAAGTCCCCCAATTATCACCGTCATAATATACGTGATGCAGTTGTATCAAGAAGCAGAAATATATTTTCGAGAGGTAAAAATTAGACACATTTTCTTTGAAGATACGATTTTTATAGTTAATTTTGACAAACTTATTCGTCTGTAACGAATTAATGATTGAAATGAAGCATTAATCATTGGCGAATGTTGCTACCGCGCGCATACGAAGAACATAAGTTTCAGCATCTGCTGGTTTACGGTGTAATTATTCAGCTCGGTTTATGTGTGCATGTACACGTATGCGGGTGTGTGATAGTGTGTATTCACCCATCCCGCAGACTCTATTTACATCCTCATCTCTAAGAGCTAACAGAGCTTTCAGCAAAGCCACTCGAGGTCTTCCATCTCCCTGGGACCCGACTGACTGAATGTAGACACACATACATCGACGAGGACGATGCTGTCTGGTTTTGTTCTCGATCCTGTTCTAGTGGTTCGATCGATTTTTCTGGTTTCATTTATATCAAGTGAAAAATTTCAGGGCCAAGTTAGAAACTAGCGTAGGGATGAAACCGCCGAGTCACGTCCTGTTAATTATCACAAAATTACATTTTCGAATATCTGCACCCGTTCAAGAATCGACTCTGTGATGAATAAATCGACAGAATGTGACTTTGCAAACTCATTCTTGATACTTTTCGGTTTTTTTTTTCTTCTTATAAACTATTTCCGGCTTTTTCAAATTTGAAGAAAAAGAAAAAAAAAAACAACAACCTGCTTTAATTTTCCAAAAACTCCGGCTAGGTTACTATGTTCAACGGGCTTATTCAACCGGATTAGAACTTGAAGACGCTGGTAGCTCCCGGCTACGGTGTCAGAATAAACAACTTTAGAGCTTCGAATATTGTGACATGGCTTCGCCGTGCGAAGGGCTAATTAGGGTCGCGCTAATGACAGGCGACACTGATTGGTCGACGCGGTAAACTTTGATACGGACAATCGCCTCGTATTATTAGCGCCTGTTATCTAACTAACGAACTAAATTAACCTCTAGCTAGCCCAGTGCAGGGTACCTCGCACTACCCGGCATCGAACGGACCGGAACAGTTCTGCAAAATTTTGCAGTCCAGTGACAGAGTTACCGTGATCCGATTAATTGAGGATCGAAAATAGACCTGGTATGGTTCGAAATTCTCTCACCACAGTCCCAAAAGTTTCCCGAGCTTTTGCGAACATTTCGTGAAAGGGAACAGAAAAAAAAGAAATATTTTTCGTTTTTTTTTTTTTTTTTTTTGTTCCCCCCACCGTGCCGATAAATTTATTCTACATGGCGTTTATATTCCCTCGTCCGACCTGGCACAGGCGCGAGATGAAATCAGCTTTGAAATTCGTTTAGGCAGGCGTTCAAAATCATCGAACATAATTAAGGCTCGGTGTGACGGCTCGGCCTCGGCCTCGACCTCACCTCACCCACCCTTAACGCCCGGGCTGGCCAAGCTTTTCCCGAGAACACTCTTGTCAGTGGGGTTGAAAGGTTAATGCAGTTATGCCCTCGCTGATGCCATGCCGCCTAGCCTCACGATGCCCCTCCGGGCTGCGAGGGCGCTTTAGTAAAATGGTCGGAAAATCTAATTATCAGCTATAGGTGTGGCCTAATGAATTGCTGCGTTATCTACGGGTTTTAGTCTATATTTTAACGGTGTACACAGCATGTTCCAATTTTTTTTTTTTTTTTTTTCACTCTTCAACTCTTCATCACCTTAATGGCAATAAACCTACAAAAGATAGACTGAAAATATATGATTTCTTTATTTTTTCGACAAAAGAGTATTTAAACATCGACGATCACCCCTCTCTGCAGGTCTTTGAAGCGTAATTTCACGGTGTCGAAGTTTACTTTGTTTAATTACAATCCGTTTAATCTCGCTCTGAAATTATTGAATCATCGTTATTACCGATGTAGGTACCTAATGCTACTACTTTTTGTCGGTAAATTTACTTTGTAATTTTCATCACCCTCATTCGTCTCACTCCCAACCCTTTTGTTCGTTGATAAATTGGGTAGGAGGGTAGACTGTCAAAGCATGCGTCGTCGCCCGCCTTTATAGTGAGTGGATTAATCAACGGATTGTTAAATTATTAAGCTTGAGTATCGCGGAGAGATTTGAGCTTTTCAGACTCGAAATATATATATCGCAGATCCCATTCCTTTCACTTCCGAATTATCGCATTATGGGATGAGGGAGCGTCATCGACATGTCTATGGCCATTTAGGCGAACGTATGCTGACACCATAGAGCTTTCCTGAAAGCTCGTCACTTCGAGTAATAATAACCTACGTTTCAACTTCGAGGTAGGATATATGGAAAAACAGTTTAGCCTGAAGTTTTACCGTGGTATACCAGTTTCACTGCGTTAGACTAGCCATCGTACACGGGCTTGAAGCTTCCTGAGTTTCTAGCCCGAGCGTGACTTGCAAAGAGAAGTAGATAAAAATAGGCAAAAAAAAAAGTTTGGTCAAAAAAGGACCATGGTAACACGTCTCAGAGCTGAAAATAAACCATAAAGTAATTTTTTTTCTTTTCTTTTTTTTTTTTTTTTTTGCTTCGTTAGAGTGAAAACTCTTCACTAATTTTACAAACTGTAGAAGAACTACACGTATACTCGTCTAGGATCCCTTTGACCCAGCACCTTCCAGTATCACCTAAGTAACGTCACTTTTGTCGCTTTTCTGGACGTTTAGCTTCCTTTGTCAGGATAAATTTACCTACTATTTTTTATATTCAATTTGCAAAAAGTTTCATGAGTTTCTTTTTGATGACCAGCTAAAACTCTTGTGATGTAATGGATATATGGAGAGACGTAAGTAATTGATGTGGAAAATTACGGACTATGGAGAATATTGGCTAATTTTAAACAATAAGGGATTCGAAAATTCGTCATGCGTAACTTTTTCGAACAATATACCTTATACGCTCGTGGTTAGGAAAGTTCTGAAATTCTGTTTGCGACACTATTCCCTGACCACAGGAGAGACAAACTCCCGGACACATACACTTACATTTCCATTTCCATTTCCATTTTCATCCACACACTTGGTAAATCCACAGACAAAGATGTTGTGCGGACTTTGAAGGGTGTGAAAGGCTCTCATCTGATAGTTTTCCTGTATATGTACAGATCGTTGAGAATGTTGATGAAATCGCGTGTTATCTACGAATTAGCGCAGAGCCAAAAACCGTACCAAACAGTTTGAGTTTAATCCGTGAATCAGAGGACTTATTCTACGTAACGTTCAAACCTGAGCTTTAGCGATTTGTCCAATGTCCGACATGATCCTACCGGTGTATACGGTAAAACTGCCCACTCGCCCCGACTGCGGAGTGGTTTCATATTTATTTTATATCCGATGTTCGTTTTGTTACAAGGATTTCTTTTTTCTTTTCTATTTTTTGTTGTTGTTTTACTAAAACCGCAACAACCCCACTGTATATATCCAAACGAATTTCGATGTGGTGCACGTTGGATGATTAATAACGACATAGGTGATCGTCGTTTGTTTTAATCGATTGCGGAAACGCTTTGACCACTGGACTGGGTTCATTCATTCGTATACCTATGCCATATTGAAATTCGCTACCTTGAAAATATGTATTCGATATCGCATATAGGGGTAGTGAAAATATTTTTCACATACGAGAAAAAAATGAATGAAAATTATTGAATGCAACTTTTCTTATAACCATACGAATAGGCAGATATAAATAAACCGATAGGTTGATTGATAATGCTATATGGTCAACAAACTGATTTAAGGAGTCTGTCGTAATCTGGATTAACTCGTTGCCAAAACCCTGTGAAACATTCTGCATTATTGTTTTGGCAGATGTATAAACTGTTGGACTTGTTCCAAACTATAATCCCTTCTCTAAATATATCCACTTTGTCCAGTGTACCAGAAGCAGCAGCAGCAGCAGCAGCAGTAGCAGTAGTAGTAGTAGTAGTAGTGGTCTCGGTAGTTCTATACGACCAGCGGCAGTTTGATAGTATAATAAATTCAACTCTATCGAGATATACCTCTTTCCTTTTACGAATAAACATTAGCCGAATTTCTCTGGCTCTAGGTATATACGAGAAAATAAACGCTCCGATGAACCCCCCGGTCTTTCTCGACCTTTCGCCAGAGATTATAGAGCGACGAAGGAATCCGGGAGAATCGAGCTTATGAGCTTTTGTTCAACCTTTACTTCATGTTTCAGTTAATTCTAGTAAAAATATAAGCCCTTCGTTAATTTGTACAGTTTTATTAATTCGCGGTTTAACCATGGACCATGGGATCCTTTCGTACGAAGAGATGAAATCCGATCTGGTTCACCGTGCGAATAAGTGCAGCATATCCCTAAACCACTCGGTTCTCGATTTTGGGGGCTGTGAATTTAATTACAATTAATAATCTCCGGGCTCACTGTCCCATAAATGATCCGTTGAGGTGAGGCCTTGGGAACTGACACACCGCCATGGATTATTCCACGGTTCTATATAACAGGCTGAATTCATCCTGCAACAGGAGTCTGGGACCCCAGGACCCCAGACGCTATAGCTCTTCAATTTCACCCCCGAAATCATTCCTCTGCACTTCTCTATTCGGTGTAAATGATTGTTCAGTATAATACACCTGTCAGTTTGCATTACTCATTTCCACTCTTGTTCCAAGCCACTGAATTTTCTCTTTTACAATTAGAGATATTCAATTAACGAATATTATGGTCAGAATCATAAGCTCGATTTTTATTTTTCCTACAAATTTTACTTCAATTTTAACCGAAGCTCGATACTTCGGAAGCTTTCAGACCCTCAAAAATTAAAAACAAGTCAAAATTCTCATTCTTATTCTTATTATTTGACAAGACTTCTGTTTTAGCCACTAAACCACAGCTTAAATCACAGCTGCACGTACCCATACTATATTTCTCTCTCAGACTTAGGTATAGCTCTCCTAAATGGAACTCTGTTTGATGCGTTGGACCGGAAGTAACGTGGAATTCTAAGTGGTTCGTATTCTCGTCTGGGAATTAGCACAGGTTTGATTTAGTCATATTATGTGCATGTGTATACCTACGGAGGCTCTATATAAGTTTCGTCGAGCAATAACCATATCAAGTATCAATAATTGATTTGTAGGGGTGAAATACGATTTTAAAAGCACAAACTTTATTTTTCTTCATAAAATTATAGAAACGGATTCTTCATCGTTAATTATTCCCAAAATTTATTAGTGAACACAAACCCTCACCGTGCAGGATTACGAATTAACGTGATTGAATTTTGTACACGTGAGGTAGACAATTATAGACGAGTGGTTTAATTAGCTAAAACACCCAAAGCTCCCCGACGCCTAGCACGTTTTACTATTTTCCTATTTAATGCTCGGTCTTTCCCCTAGGCCATGGGGCACCCTTTCAGGGAAAAAAAAAATAAAGAAAAACCCATGTGTCGACGGTGAGACAAATTACAACAGCGCTACCGGCACTTTGAGATTAAACTGCATAGGTCAGACGATATAATGATGAAATGATAGCCCCGAACGGATGAATCATCATTATGATATGCATGGGAGTATTTCAAAGCCGGAAATTTCATTCCGTGAAATTTTAACGATTTATTTTATTTCCACCCCGAGCTTTCGGGTAGAAATATTTCTAGTCGTAGATTATTATCAAGGGTTGACATATTAGAAACGAAGTCAAATACTGTCAGGTCTCCAGTAAACGGATATAAAACCTGCATATTACACGGCTGGAGAGAGTTTACTGCATCATTAACAAATTGTTATAGGGTGAATAATAAAAGCTTTATAAACGATAGGCGATGATCGTTATGGGTGCAATGTGAAAAGATTTATAGCCATATGTATACTTCGTACATATAAATTTTACCCACACACACACATATATATACTTACCTTTAGGACGCGTTCGAGAAAAGGCCTTATCCCGTTTTGACGTAACCGATAAGTTTATGATCATGTTTACTATAACGTGTCATACAACACTTGATAGAAACCTAACGCCGGTCGTTATCGTCTCTTAATAAAACTGACTCAGGAATCTCTCATCTCTCGAGTCAGGATATGAAATATAGTACGAAGCATAGAACAGAGGGAGTTTAAAATACGTGTTATTATATATATTAGGGTGGTTCAAAAAAGACCTGAGTTCTCAGATGTTGCTGCTCATCCGTGAATATGTTGTTTGTGATTTTTAAAAAATATTCCATTTTTTTTTAGCTCCATAGAACAATATACAGGGTGTAAATCTTAACTCTGTACATACTTATAGGGTGTGTAGGGGGTGCCAATACAAGCATTTTGAGGTATGACACCCTAGGTCGGAAACTCATCCTAACGGCTGTGGAGGGTTTCGAAGGTTCTAGTACCGCGCGCTTTTCGTAGTGTAATGAATAAGATGTAATTATTTTTGACCCAACATTTTATTCAGCCGTAGACAACAGTACAAATGATCTTGTGTGGAATCAACAAAACGATAAACTTGGCAATAAAAAAATAACAAAACAATTTCCGGTGCTTACAAACAGATTTTGAAAAAGTTATGGAAAACTATTGGGGTTTGGCACACTTGGGCTTTTCGTTTTCCATAACTTTTTCAAATTCTGTTTAAAAGCACCGGAAATTGTTTCGTTATTTTTTCATTTCTAAGTTTATCGTTTTGTTCATTTCACGCAAGAACATTTGTACTGTTGTCTACGGCTGAATAAAATCTTGGGTCGAAAGTGAACACATCTGATTCATTAAACTACGATCAAGCGTGCACGGTACCATATCCTTCAAAGCCCTCCACAGTGGTTAGGATGAGTTTCCGACCATGGGTGCCATACCTCAAAATGCTTGTATTGGCACCCCCTACACACCCTATAAGTATGTACAGAGTTAAGATTTACACCCTGTATACTACTGCCTCATTGAAGTTGAAATTTCGAAATTTTGCCATTTTTGGCAATTTCAAATTACTCAGATCAAAGCGCTCATCTGGCTACTTCGAGATTTTCATTCAATGAGCATGTTGGTTCAAGATGAGACTCGTACGATAATATTTAGTACTGCCTCGGAGACATTGGAGTTTTTTTCAATATTTTGCGTTTTTTTGGAGATTCGATTGCCAGGTGCTGCTCATGAGACAGTTTCATCTTACCAATATAAGAAAGAAATCCAAGCAGTTTGCAGTCTACGGGACCATTTGTACTACTGCCTCATTGAGGGCGACTTTTCTTCAAGTAAAATTAGCAACATGAGGCAGTAGTAAAAATGGTCCCACAGACTGCAAACTTCGTGTACTTCTTCGTGAAAATGGTAAGAAAAGACTGTCTCATGAGCAACACCTGGCGATTCAATCTCTAAGAAAACCCCGAAATAGTGAAAAAAAACTTCAATGTCTCTGAAGCAGTACTAAATATTATCGTACGAGTCTCATCTTGAACCAACATCCGCATTGAATGAGAACCTAGAGGTAGCCTGATGAGGACTTTGATCTGAGAGCTTTGAAATTGCCAAAAATGGCAAAATTTCGAAATTTCAACTTCACTGAGGCAGTAGTAAATATTGTCCTATAGTGCTAAAAAAAAAAATGGAATAATTTTTCAAAATCACACACAACATAGTCACGAATGAGCAGCAACATCTGAGAAATTAGGTCTTTTTTGAACCACCCTAATATATATATTTATCGAGAAATGTCGTAGAGAAATTGAATTTGCAGTGCAACTACTACGATCGTAACTTTGAAGTAAAATCTTCTCTTCATCTCACTTTGCATTGAATATATTTGTGATGTAATGAAATTTGATAAGACAGAAAGAACGCCATTTGATTTGCCATTTTTTTCTTTTTATTCACTGTTGACACAATCTCTGAACTGTTTCTAGATTTTCGAATAATTTCGAAAATTGTGTTCTAAATTCGCGAGGATTGCAAAAATTTCGAAGCTTTTCCGTGAAATTCAAATGACTCGACGGGGATTGAAGTATCTACGGTTTAGTAATATAACTAAAATACATGAATCGAAAATATTTCACTTGAGTTTTAACAAAATTTGAAATTTCGGCGGGATACGAGCTTTCCAGTTTTATTTTATAAATTTAGTAATATTCCCGATCAGGTGAAATCTGGAGTACCAATTTTTCTCATCCTTGAATGGGTTAGATTTTTATTTCCTTAGATGTGGAATAAAGCTGAGCTTTTTCCGCGATACTTGGCGTTTGAGAAATGAAAAAAGACACAGTAAAAAGGTAAAGGAAGAGCCGCTTCTTTTTCGCCGTTTGTTGGGCTGAGTATATTTCGGTCTACCCACTTCTTTCGGAATCTTGACGAAGGGATGTAGTAGCTAGCTAGCTAGCTACTAGGCACTGGGGCTAACGAAGTACTGAAGAAAGATGGTAGGCGTGAATGGCGAGGCAATGGCTGAGGAGCACAAAGCTCGGAGAAGAGTAGTTGAAAGAGGCTCTGAATCGAACCGGAGAAAAAGTGAAAGCGAAAGAGAAAGGGTCTGGACTGAAGAGAAAAGTTACATCGAGCTTGCAGGGATGTACGTCTACACCAAGAAATTGGACTGATACCTACATCTTATGGTCTTGATTCTCATTATCGTTTGAAATATGGGTGCATTTTTGCATAGAGAATATCTTACTTTTCAAATTTTTCTTATTTCCCAGACTGGCGAAGGAGGAAAAACAAACGAAAAAAGAAACGATGAGATTTTTTTTGTTCCCTCATTTTTCTGAACTCCTTAACGAGACTGTGGAAATAGCCAATAACATTTTTCATCAAGTCGAATCCTGGAATAGCATCACTTTCATCGGACTGAGCGTCGAGGCAATCAAATTATATTCCCAATGCAATCCACTTTATGAAAAAACGCGAGTGCCTCAAAGTAGGTAGTATAGGTAGGTAGGTAGGTAGGTATATCCAGGGATAAATCCGGAGCTCCTGTAGGATGTGAGATTCATAATCCACCTCCGCAAGTGGAATGTTAATAATTTTAGATTACGTTTGCAGTTCTTGTTGCTTCAGCTGCCGCTGTCTCTGTATACCTACTACATTGAACTTAATTACTTCGACGATGGAAATCCCTCTTTCTCTCCTTTTTCCAATTTTTTTTTTTTTTTTTTTCTTTTCATTCATTTTTTTTTCCGTGTATCTATACCTCCGTTTTAATCGAGTCGTTCAAAGTTACTACGGCCAGCCGAGCCCAGCCGAGTCGGGTAGGTACGAGCTCAACTCCAGTTTATGTTGGTTTAATTTTACACCATCCAAAGTCTGGGATTACGATCCCACGTATTTCCATCTTTCGAGATTTTATTCCCTCCCATAGCCACAATTAAAATTCCCAAATTGCGCGAGACCCTAGCTTTGCTTTCTTCCACTTCTATAAATAAACCGCGTCAAGTTAAATCTTTCGTTGCTATAAAAAGTTTCGAATCACATTAGAAATATTTTATCAACGATTTCGAAAAAAAAACGGATCAAGTATATATATTGATGATGAAAAAACAAATTTCGTGCCGACAATACTCGATCATTTGATCAACGAGCTTTATTCTACTTTTATCAACATGGTATTCCTTTCAAGTTTAATGAGAAAGTTTTCACGCCTCTTCGATATATCTATACGACCAGCCCCAACCATGGGGCAAACTTTTTTTTATATACAATAATTATGCAATAGTTAACAACTTCGCCAAGTTTTACCCTCACTTACTCGCTCTCTCTCTCTCTCTCTCTCTCTATCCACACATCCGTACAACGGTGAACGTCGAGTACTGGACTAATGGAAAGGTCCTTCTCCATGAGCTCGCCTCTCGGGGTCCAACAAATAGCGCAATAAAGACTCCCTGATTATGATTAACAAGAATCTACATTAGTGGAGGTCTAATTAAATTACCGGGCTTTCCGCGTTCAGCCACTAGACGTCGGAGCAATGCAGCGCAGCATTCGAGCTTTAATCATCCATCATATTCGAGGATGTAAAAAGCTTTGAGAATTTGTATCACGGATTAGAAGATAAATGCTGGTAACAGATTCGTGCTATTATATTTCATTATATTTTTTATGGATCTGTCGAACAACGCGAGGAAACAAAAAAATTGACATCTGTAACTTGAAACGTCATGCGTACTGACACATGGGTTTTCAGTTTTAAGTGCCGACCTGATAATCAAAACCACTGGGCTTTTAGCGATAATGGACAAGTAGACGAGGAGACGACTAGACACGTCCGACGAGCCAAAACCCCTAGGCTTGCTTCTACCTATCTACTATATACCTACCTTCGCTGTACGGACAACTGTGCTCTAACTAAATTACTATCGGTACTGCATTTCCCGGTTGCTGGTATCGCGTCAGACTGCCTAAAGAGCCTCAACCCATCACCGTCAACCTCGTCTTCGCCGTCTGCGTGTAGTCCAAAATTACGAAAAACTCAGAATTTATCTTTCATCTTGGACTTTAATTCGTTTGCCTATAGTTTATCGCAGTTTTCTTAGGATTCAAGTTCTTGTTCATTCTCTTCTATCGTCAGAACTTTTTCACAGCTTCTATTTTTTCCCGGTTTTTTCAACATTTATCAGAGCTTTTTCCATAATTGTATCCATTCTGCATTCACTGTTATTCACATATTCATAGTCTTGTCGTTTTTTTATTCTGGGTAGTTTTTGTATCACATATATCATAGTGCTTTGTAGTTTTAGGAGTTTTTCCATATCACAGCTTTTTTGCTGTATCCAATCTGTTTTTACAAACACTTATGTGTACATTACGCGGATTCAAACTTTCTATTCATTCTCTTCTCATATCAGAGCTTTTTCACGGCTTCTATTTTTTCCCGGTTTTTTCAACATTTATCAGAGCTTTTTCCATAATTGTATCCATTCTGCTTTCACTGTTATTCGCATATTCATAGTCTTGTCGTTTTTTTATTCTGGGTAGTTTTTGTATCACATATATCATAGTGCTTTGTAGTTTTAGGAGTTTTTCCATATCACAGCTTTTTTGCTGTATCCAATCTGTTTTTACAAACACTTATGTGTACATTACGCGGATTCAAACTTTCTATTCATTCTCTTCTCATATCAGAGCTTTTTCACGGCTTCTATTTTTTCCCGGTTTTTTCAACATTTATCAGAGCTTTTTCCACAATTGTATCCATTCTGCTTTCACTGTTATTCACATATTCATAGTCTTGTCGTTTTTTTATTCTGGGTAGTTTTTGTATCACATATATCATAGTGCTTTGTAGTTTTAGGAGTTTTTCCATATCACAGCTTTTTTGCTGAATCCAATCTGTTTTTACAAAAACTTATGTGTACATTACGCGGATTCAAACTTTCTATTCATTCTCTTCTCATATCAGAGCTTTTTCACGGCTTCTATTTTTTCCCGGGTTTTCAACATTTATCAGAGCTTTTTCCATAATTGTTTCCATTCTGCTTTTACTGTTTATTCACATATCGCACATTCTTGTCGATTTTTTTACTCTGGGTATTTTTTTTTTTTTTTTTTTTCATCAGATATTATCATAGAGCTTCGTAGTTTTCTTGGTTTTTCTATATCACAGCTTTTTTGCTGATTCCAATCTATTTCCAAATACATCTATGTGCATATTCTAGGTCTCACTTCCTCTTCATTCTCTTTTTACAACAGAGCTTTTTCACGGTTTCTATTTTTTTATTTCCTGTTTTTCAACACAATCAGAGCTTTTTCTGTAATTATATTCATTCTGCGTTTAGTATTTTTCGCCTATCACACATTCTTGTCGTTATCTTTTTATTCTGCGTAGTTCTTATATATCACATATCATAATTGCTTGCTTCTTTTTCCATCTCACAGCTTTTCTTCGATTTCAATCTGTTCCCAAATTCGTTCTCATGCATTCCAGGCTTCTTCTTCGTCTTCATCATCTTTTATACACATCGGAACTTTTACTTTTGATTCCGTTTTGCTTCACATAAATTTCATCTTTTTTCTATCATTTTTATTTGTATTCTAGCTTTTCATTTTCTCTTTGTTTCCACTCATCGCAATTTCTTCGTCGTTTGATCGACTCCTATTTTTTTTCCGATCAGACTTTCTTTGTCCTTCTCATTTTCTTCCTACTTTTGATTATGGATATGAGCTTCTTTCAGTTTCATTTTGTTCCCGATTACACACATACAAGCTTATTTTTTATCCGCTTTATTTATTCTTATTTCATTCGATGTTCGTTTTTATTTTCGTCAATACGTCCGAAAATCTTTTTGTTTTATCGTTCCCAATACCTTCTCCCTAAATGTCCGAGTCTTTTGTCCTCTCCTTATTTTTTATCTCATCAAATACATATCGGAGCTCTCAAATTTTATATCTGTCAACATATACCGCAGCGTTTCTGCATCGCTTACATTTTTTTGTTTTATCCAGGAGCTTTTTCGATCTACTGATATTTTTCCTGTCAAACTGCAATCTGCGAAGCTCGTTCTTGTTTTTTCTCTCTTTTGCCAAACTACTTGTACTCTATTCTCCGACAAACTAAAAATACCACGGAATCCTGCCCACCGAAAGCCAATCAGAGGTTGAACCGTTCTTTGAAATTTCGTCGCTGAAAGAGGATGTGGTAAATTTAAGTAATACGCTCCGTTTTTCGTTGACGTACTTCTATTTCTCCCTTATTCTACACGGTACACGTGTGTGTTGATACCATATACACCTCGACTGACTCCAACCTGCAGCCAGCTTTTAGGAACTTCAAAGAGTCTCTGAGAGGGTGAGAACCGGAGGCTGTGCCTGTGAGAGAAATCTCTCCTCCCCTTTCGTCTCCCTCTACAGTCTTAAACGAGAGAAAAAGGCTACACATAGATATATAGATATATATATATATACTGGTGAAAACCACGAGCCTCGACGGTCGAATCTTGGAACCTTGAAACCTTCGGACGTCCTTTGCACGAGAGCATATTGCTCTGGGAAACTACCCTGACAAAGGGTAGCATGAACTTGCGGCGACGTACGAAGGCAGAGTAGACGAGGAGGGGTTTAAAGCTGCATCAATTGCATTGTTGCTGTAGCCACATCGAGGATGTGAAAGCTGAGAAATAAGGAAGTGGAAAGTGAAAAGTAGATGGGAAAACGCCGCCATTCGCCCTATACCAAGTTGGCTTTCGATCTAAATGGAGTTACTTTACTCGAGCTGGTTATTTTCCCAGTCCTGGTGATCAAAGGACGCTGAGCTTTCAACGCCTGATGGTTAAATTCCTTCGTTCTGAACGAATTTCGACTCTGGAATTAAAATCAATTCGAAAAACCCCTCAGCGTCCCGACCTCCTCAGATTTCTCAACTGCATATCAACCCTCGGAAAGTCCAGAGTATAAATATTGATCCAGTACTACCTCAGACTCAAGCGTCCTCGAGGTGGGCCTCTTCTCTCACATTTCTATACCCAAAGTCAAGGAGGGCAGAGTGACCAGGTCCGAATATAAGAGGGTTGTGATATTCCCGGGTTTCCCTATAGCCGCAAGCTGACCCCCATATTATTCTTCTCATTTCCTGAATCCAAGACCAAAAACTCGTGCAGATTTTTGTCCAAAACTGCAGGAAACGATCGTCCAAGGTTTAGAATTAAACCAGGTCTTCTATTCCGGATGAAAAAACGGTGCTCCTCCCTTAACGTGTTCGAATTCAAGGTTGCAATCCGCAGCTATCGAGGAGGACAAGCAATATACGAATTTGCGGATCGTTTCTAAGCGCGGAACGGTTCGCCGGCTAGACTGGAGTCTATATACCAGAGCATATGCCTCGTCGGTTCAATTAACGAACCGAGAAACGTAGCCGGTTAGCCTTAGCTAAGGACCCGGGAATAAGGACCAGGACCAAGAAAGCCGCTGGTACCTAGCTCGGCTTAGGACGGATCAACCCGAGATTATCACCGGACTTGAAAGCTCGGCTTTCTGCCCATCCGTTAGACTCGTCTGACTCTCTTTCGGGCTCCGAGCTTTTTCTCTTCTCAACTTTATCTTCATTGGTAAGATGGATTATGCCCAGTTTAACTCCAGTTAACTATTAAAAGGAACGCGAATATAAGTGCCGAACAATTACACGACCCGGGTATCCGCCTACACGCGTAACCAACTGACTCACTTATCAATTACTCTCGTCGTTTGTTAAGCAGCTGGTATTTAGCCCCGTTTAGGCACTCCCTCAATTTTACGGACCTTATTAATCACCACTTCAAATTCCGAGACCATTTTAACTGCAGAAGGCGAGGCTTGATTCCACGATCTACTCGTTATTGAGATCAATTCCTAGTCAGGATGCGGATATCTGCAGTATAGATGACCTAACCGAATTCCCGGATCAGTGATTCGATCGTAGTTAAATCGAAGTGCCTACAGTCCTGGTCCAAGTCTTTGAGCTACTTCAGGAGTACCCAGAACCAAATTACAGTCCGTAGATGAACCCACTACAGATTCCATCGGCGCCAACCGATCCCCACCACGCTTTACTGATTGAGTACCACATCCCGATGGAATGGTATAGGTAGCTACTACGAATTCTGAACACAGTCTAATTCGGGATGGACAGTAAGCCATGATTAAATCTGCTTATTCTTCATCCGCGGAAGGATGGGAATTAGTGTTCGGATTATTTTTCCCATACAGTTTATTCATCTTGAGTACTTTTCCATTCAATTTGCGTCTGTCTTTAGTCCGTATTGTAGTCGTACTACTTTAGAACGGTTCTTGAAATGATATAAAAGGGATGAAGGATGAGGGATTAATAAAGAATAATCTTATAACCTGGGAATTGGGGGAGGGGACGCGGGTAGTGGCTGCTGGAGGGTAGAAGCTAGATCGAAAGAGGCAGGAAGTGATTGCTCGGTCTGGAGACTAATAGCTCCTTCTTTTTACTTCTGTATGTCTGTGCAGTGGATCTGAAGCTACAGTTATAAAGAGATAGTACACTCACACAGTGCCTATGACAACCATCTGCTAACCATTTTGATATCCGATAATTAATCTTCTCTACCGTTACTCACGCGGCTCCTCTTTGTTCTTTGTTCTCACCGTAAAACGTTTTCAGGAAGTACATATACTACATATACTACCTACACCTAGAATAGGGGTACTTTTTCGAGGACTGGCATGTGTCCAAATTTTATTTCATACTCAGAAGTTTATCATAGTCTTTTTCAACACACAATCCAGCAAAAGTTGGAAGCTGTCAGTCATAGGATTTCAAAGCACCTAATTCGAGGATTTTGATCAACCGTTGCTTCGACTTTGCGGGTATTTGGGTCTCCGATTGTTCAGAAATTGATTCATGATTTATGAACAACTATAGAGACCCAAATATCGAAAATCGATGCACCGGTTGATGAACTCTGAGACCCAATGACAGAAAGCTAGAATTTTTTTTTTGGTTGATTGAAGGACAATTTATTTTGACACATAAAATTTGGAGTTCTGACCCCGTGTGATTCAGAAAAGGTGAAGAAAAGTAGAATAGAACTTCTCTTTTGTGGATGATGATGATTAACTTCTGTCTAATGGGGATTCTGGTGTGTGATTATTGTATCGAATGGAAAGCTCTATAGAAGATGCGCTGGTAGCGGGTAACTTTCGTTTCGGGAGTGTTTTTCGTAAAGATCTCTTTGAAAAGTTCGTCTCCTGGGACCGGATATGACTGGCCCACGAAGGCGAGCCACTAACTTCTGCTCGAGAGAATCGCGGGAGTGATCATTTATCTCGTTCAAAACTTTACTCGGGACAGACTTCGATGGTGTGCGGGATCCCCCGCGCTAAAGATTAAAGGTTTCTTTGTTTTAAACTCGCTCTGGTGAAGTACTCACCAGCCTCTAAAGTAAGTCTCGCCCTTTTTTATTACCAAACACGATCCTCGTCTTACCTTGAAAAACTCGGTTCTTCACTTTGCGTGGATACCGCGACACCCTCGACAAAGCTTTGTCGGAAACGTGACGGTCACTAAATTACTTAACAGGTACAAAAAGCCCTGAAATACATAAAAAAAAAAAAAAAAAAAAAGGAGAGGAAAAAAAAAGAGGACCTACCCGCAATAAAATAGAAAGAAAATATATTGACGAAAAAAGATTGGCCTTCGCCTTTATGATATGGAAGAAAAATCCAGTTATTACACGGGAAGTTCCAGGTCTCTCAATAATATTTATCCGGCACTTTATTTCGGCGAAGTTTTGGCACGATCTGTGATCGCCCTATTAGGATCATTCATTATTTTGTTTCGGCAAGGAAAGGAAAGGGAAGGGAAAGGACGGGACGAGAAGGGAAGGGAAGGGAAAGGAAGGGCAGGGAGGAGAAGGGAAGGGAAGGTAAGGGAAGGTAAGGGAAGGGAAGGGAAAAGTTGGATCATCGACTAGCCGGTTTTTGCAGTTCGACGAACGAGCGAAGGGCATAGGATTTCCGGGCATCCCCCAACCCCACGTCGTCGTTATTGATACTCCGAGAAACTTTTCTTCCTCTTCCTCTTGGTATATAGTATAGGCGAGATATGTTGTCAACTATCTGGATAAAAACATATTTCCCTTAGTCACCATATATACTATTGCAAACACCATATAACACACGAAGAACAAACAAACTTATGGCCCTCTCATTTGTCACATACTTCTATCTTCTTATTCTCTCAGTTCTCTCATACGTCTCATATTATCACACAATCTCTATTTACCCAGTAGCTAATCCGATCTCTGATTCAAAGAGATGAAAATTGATTCGCATGAATTTCAAACTTCCCGGTCACCGATGGTCCAGAAAACGAAATTTCACCGGATGAACATTAAGCTTTCCGATCCTGTCAAAATAACTTGAGTAATCACCGTTTTTTGAGTCAACAATTTCGGATTTAGAAACTTTTATTGACTATTTGTCAATTTTTGTCGAGCACTCCTTACGGAAAATACACTCAATTTTTGTGAGTGTAAACACTGAATTTTGGATTTAAACACTTAATTTTGGGTGTAAAACTCTTAAATTAGGGAGTTGACTTTCAAATTTCGAGTGTTGAACTCCCAAATTGAGAGTTGACTCCCAAATTTTGAGTGTCCAACTCCCAAATTGAGAGTTGACTCCCAAATTTCGAGTGTCGAACTCCCAAATTGAGATTTGACTCCCAAATTTCGAGTATCGAACTTCCAGGTTTAGAGTTGACTCCCAAATTTTAAGTGTCGAACTCCCAAATTTTAAGTGTTGACTCCCAAATGAGTGACACCCAACAGAGGGTCAACACTCAACTGCGAGCCAACACCCAAGTTAGGTGTACGAAAGTACACCTTACTTGAGAGTCACTACTGAGTCTTATTTTAAGGGTTATTTTGAATGTTCTTTTGAGCGTTTTTTCCGTAGGGGACGGATATTAATGTATCATAAAGTTGTGTGTTATGACGAGGTCTTGTTTTCCGGAGCTTTAATCGAGATGGAGAATTGAGAATATAAATAATTGAAAAAGATCGGTTTTAAGAAACTATAGCCGATCAAAAACTAGCTATTCGAAGAAAACTTCGCCCTCTTCAATTTCCACGAAGATAAAATATAAATAGTGTTTATCGTAGTGTAAACTTGGTGGAAATCGAACGACGCTCTTATCTATCTGCATTTTTCTAATCTCTTTCCGATATTCTATCGTTCTGTGTAAATATTTATTGAAGAAAAGTCAACGGCAGATTGGACACGCGTTATTTCGACATTTAATTTTGTCTTTCTGTCGAATCAAGTCCTATACGCGTATATAACTGCAGAGATATATAAATTTCGTTTATTTTTACAGTTCGCAAGTGTCAACGAAATGGATACATCAAGAAACGAGACGTCTAGGAAAACCCTGTGCCTATTGTGGCTCGTTTTTCTACTCGCCAGCGCGTCTGCTGAAGGCACATTGGAGAAACTGCACGAAGGTGAGTTTAGATTGTCAAAATTTAACTAATCTAAATCCTCCGGCCAAAAAAATTGCAAAAAAAAAAAAAAAAACTGAGCAGACGGGCGTTTCGCTTGAAATCAAGATAAAGTTTCTTCCAGTTATTTTTTTGAGAAAATTTGTTTTAAGCAGAAAAAAATCTGAATAAAATTTGTTGAAAGAGATCGTGTTCTCTGATCATGGGAGTAATTCAGGAATTTTACAACCTTTGATCTTGATTGTAATCGAAACTGGTGTAAAAACCATGCAGTTATTAAATTCGTTTGAATAAAGTGAGCAATAATTGGCGACAGTTCTCGATTTAATTTCGTGTTTGATTAATGACTGCAGGGAAAGGTGTAGGTAATATGTAATTGAAACTCGTCCTCATTAACGTACAGTGGTACGGAAGGGGTTTGAACTCAGAGATGATCAGTTGAACAATTGTCAATTACCCTCGGTATCATGCCTTCTGCGATAATTTACGTTCGAAATTCACGTTAATTCGCACTGCAGTTACCAGTTAGTCGCAGTCTATTAACATATTCAATTGTCACTAGAGTGATTACGCTCCAAACCTGCACTACCCGGTGAAATTATATACCAGCATTACAATTTACATCAAACGGTGTTCAGTGCAGATTAAAAAATCATCGTCATTTTTGCTGCAATTTTTTTCTTCTTTTTTATTTTCTCCGTATAAAAATCGTATCGCAGTATATTTTGATACAATTTTTAGAATTATTTCACGTAAATTTTTGCCTTGATATTCGCCAGTCTCAAGTTTATCTATATGCTAGCTGCCACACGTGCTATGAAAGTGTTAATGATTAGATAAATTTGAATGAACGTAGGATAGAGTTGAATTTTTGGTATTAAGAATCTTTGAGGATTAACCAAATAGTTAAGGGGACCAGTACAGCGACTTTTCGAGAAATTATCATAGTCCGAAATCAATTTATTTCACAACCAAAGTTTATTTCACATCAAAATATTTTTCTTTTTCAAAATCATGTGTCGTAAGGATTTCAGAGCACCGTTGGACCGATTCAGGTCATCTTGGATTCATTTTCTTCAGAAAACAAATCCTCATCATGTAAATGTAGGAATTTTGAAAATTTTTCGTTTTGTCCAAGTTATTTAAGAAATGAGTGATAATAATTTTTGCAAATTTGGTAAATTGATCATAACTTATGACATCATTTTTTATTTTTAAATTCCTACATTCACATGATGAGGATTTGTTTTCTGAAGAAAATGAATCCAAGATTACCTGAATCGGTCCAACGATGCTCTGAAATCCTTACGACACATGATTTTTAAAGAGAAAAATATTTTTGATGTGAAGTGAACTTTGGTTATGAAATAAATTGATTTCGGACTATGATAATTTTTCGAAAAGTCGCTGTACTGGTCCCCTTAATGGGGTAGATAATGCCTCGTGCCAGGTATTTCTTAAGATTTGTGAAACAGAGATAAACGGGTAGGTATAACGCAGCTCGACATTGCCACGGTGCTCGTAGCCGAGGGCAAAGGCATAAATTTTAAAGCGTCCGTCATACCCACTTAAAGTTGACTTATAATATAACGCCGAGCCTGATCCCATTATACTAATTCAAGATCGCCGGGAGCGAAACACGAAAGGCAATATATGCGAGTCAACCTCCCAACTCTCTGCTTAGTCGACGAAGCGACGAGAAGCTATACGAAACTCGTTCGTTCATATATCTATATATATTTCGTATATATACTGATCCGGGATATAACCAAAAGCCTTATATTTCGATCCGGCCATAAATTTCATCTGCATAATAGAACAGCCTATGAATAAAGTTATTCAGAATTCGGAGCTTCGGGTAGGTCTAGAACGACCAGGAACCATACCATGCCGAGACTAACGAACCCGAATCCCACCCGTTCCGAGATACTCAAATAAAATAATAACTTTAGTCAAATTGCAGTCGGGAAGAAAAAAAAAGAGGAATCCTTCACTCTTCCGGAATCTAATAAGAACGAGATTTAACATCTTGGGAACAAAGATTGAAACTCCCAATTCCTTTCGGACGAAAGAAGACTTTCGAAGTGCAATTTTTTTTGTCCCTGAAATATTTCGAAAAATCGATTTTTCGGACACTAGAAATTCGATGCAATTATCAGAATTCATTTTGCGCCTGAAAATAATGCTTCAAATGGTTTCTTTTTATGGTTTTTATCCCAAGAAAATGTGGATTAGATAAAATTTGATCAAATTTGATCCGCAGGTTGGATCTAAATTTTGGAAAAAATTCTGTTTAGAGATCTAAAATTAGAGATCTAAAATAGATACCGGGAGATCTACTGAGATCTATTCTTTTTGTCCCAGAATTTAGATCTCACTCGATAAAATTTGATCCAATCCATTTTTTTTTCCCGGGTAATCAGAATTTTCGGATTTTCATTTCGTAATAAATTCTGTCGGGTTTCAAACAATGGGCGAATAATTAGGCCAGAGTTTTCCTTCCAATCACGACGATTCGTTGTTATTCTATTTTATTTATTTTTTTTCTAATTCCGGAAGTTTTAGCTATAGCTGACCGTCATTTACGGAAGTAAAGCTTACTTTTAGCTGCTGACTTCCTTTCGGCACAGTTTTATCTTACACAGCCTTATGATATACTAGAATGAAAGAGAGATAAGGCGGCGTGTGTATATCTACACCGGCCTTCCGCCCGATAGTCATTGATGTACTTTATTTTTTTTTTTTTTTAAATTAAGTCCGCTTGTTCGCTGACCACAACATCAGTCAAGACATTACTGTAACTTCCGATTTAGTTGTCATTCTCGTCTTTAGGTCAATCACACAGTTCTTTTTTTTTTTTCATCAAATTGTTTACAAGAAACTGCATGCTTAAGTTAAAAAGAAAAAGAGAAAAAACACTTTATCTAATAATTTAGAGTCACTAGAATATTTTTGAAAAAAATTATCACATTTCCTGATGGGATTTTTTTAGATAGCAGTTTGTTTTTTTCTTTTTCTCTGTCCGGATGATCCATCATGGTGAAACGAAATCTCAGTATGTATATATTTGTTGGTATCTTAATCCTCGTTCCTTCTCCGGAAGGCATCTTTCTTCATTCTTTATCTTCACCTTTTTCTCTTGTTTGCCTGCAGGGTAGACGCGAAGCGAATAGCCGCGAGCAAGGTTCGTGAAGAACTCTCATTCTCACGCGTCGACACTCAATTTTATTTGATTTGTTATACCAGCTAGCTCTAAGTATAAGTTAGCTCGGGGTATATAAGGTACGATGTATAATCTACCTGAACCCTGTACGTTGAAATTTGCCTTGTTCGTTTCTACCCAGCGAGCCAAAGCTTCAGAGAAACGTATGTAATGGCTCGATCCTTGACCCCAATTAGTGGAAAAATTTCAAAAAGCTAAACGAGCGAAAAATGAACAAGATAAAAATAATGAAAATGAATCCATGAAGGGAGGATGAAAAAAATAAATATTAGACCCAAAATTCCGGATCCTCGAATATAGTTTATAACATGTATATTGTATATACGTAACGGAAAACATCATACGAGCATATAAGCTCTTCAATATTAAATTTATGCACTTGCAACGTTCGCCCAGCAATTGATGGCTTTGAATGGTGGTCTTCAGTTCCACTGTGCTGCAGTAATTGAAGAGCCAGTATATCGATCTCTGTCATGGTACTATAAGGGTAAAAATAATATTAAATGAAAAATGAATGAGAAAAACGAGTCGCCGTTTCATGACCTACGATCATAAATAATAGTAACGTTCTCACGACCGCAGAAAATTACATAAATTTCAGTTATATTCACGTTAACTTCTTTTGAGACAATGTGTTATAAGTATAAAAAAAAAAAAAAAAAACAAAAGAAAAGAATAGAAAAAAGAAGGAGGAAAAACTGAAAAAGTTCCCGTTTCCGGTATTTAATTGAATTGATTAAATTACTCAAGGCTTCACTTCCGTCCGAATATATGCATGTATTCCAGGTCTGGAATTGACTGGTGGATAATTGGTCGAGTCAGTAAGAAATTAGTCCGGAAATAATTCGTTCATCCGAATTCCTCGGCCTGTGGCAATTTTCTACGATCGTATCCTGATAATAAAAGTTGGTTAGAAAATCGGTTGGCAATTTATCAAAAATCAGATCAGGTCATCGGAGCAAACGGCAGAGCGTAGCGTAGCGCAGGGCAGGTAGCTGTAGGTAGGTAGGTAGGTGGGTAGGTAGGCGACACCGGCTAGCTGCTATATTGACATAATGAAGAAACTTGGTGGAAAGAAACGCGACTAAAAAATGTTTTTCGCCAAAGTTTGCAAGCGGTGGTGAGCTAGCTGCAGGGCTACCAGGCGAGAAAAAGATAGAAAGAGAAAAAGCGGAAGAAGAAGAAGAAGAATGAGAAGAAAAAAGAAGGAAAGAAAAATTCCCCGTGCGGAGGTGGAGGCGGACGCGGAGGAGTATGAAAGTTTGAAAATTCGTTGAGGCGACGCCAAGACTCCCGACGCGACGCTATGCGGCGGCGTCACTCTACCAACCCGCAAGTTGCAGCACAAAGGAGCACACAAAATGGCAGCTCAAGAAGTCACGTTTGTCTTATGTTCTCGTGGGTGGGTTTGTCCCCTGTACTCTTCTACCCTACCATATAGTTGACGAAATGCTTTGCGACGTCCCCCTGGTTACTGTTTGTTCTTTTCATTCTTTCCAGTCACTTCGTTCACTCCTGACTGCCGAGTTCCTCAGGGTCTGTTTCCTGCGCCCCAGTTCTTTCTCTTCGTCGCTGATGCCAGCCGCTTCAACCGCCCGCGCCCCAACCCTGGGCCAAGATTCTTTCCAAAACTTTACTTATTTAATTTCCTCGCCTTTGAATCCGTGGCGTAACTTCCTACTTCTCACACTGCGTCAGGTATCCTTTCCCATACCTACCAAGGCACTCAAAGCGAAACGCTCAAAGTCTTGAGGCGTGAAACGGTGTGGCCAGTTTCAACGCGGACGTTTTACTTGATCCAAAACTAACCGTCGAAAAGTTTTAGTTTATTATGTAATTGACTGAATAGATTTTACACAATTCAGGACATATGCATCTATGTTTCACTCTGCTTCGAACGACTGATAATTAATTTGTTATATAAGCAATGAAGCCGAGCATATTGGTCAATATTTGAGGGTTCGTAATTCTGTGAAAAGGGGGTCGTAGATCATAATATTACATATTATAGAAGTCGATGGAACAGGTATGTTTAGATAGTAGAGGAGCTGTGGAAGGACGTCCGTAGTTAAATTACCGTATAATATACTTGGCCGCAAAAAAAAAGCACCTGTTTTTATACGCCATATAACGCGCATTTTACCCGCGCTTTCTTGTACATACATATCGAGCTCTATATAGTAATGCAGCATCTTTCCAGTTGAAAACTTATTAACTTTTACAGTTTATTATGCACCAGACGACCGGGTAATTATTATTACTACTACTGGGTCCACGTAAACTGGTCCAAGTATTATTTTGTACTTGCAAAAAGAAAATTAATAACAAACAACTGAACTATGTACCTACTTCGCACGATTGCCAAGCATGCATTTTATTAATAACGTAGTTCAGTGTATACTTTGATAATGACAAGAAGAAATTCGAACCAGTAATTGCACCCTGCGCATAATGTAATCTTGGATATTGGATTGAACTTTTACCTTAGTATCATAAAAGCTCCGTACGCTACGCCTTGGATTTTTTAGTTACCATTTACAAAGTAATTTTTCATTCATCTATTTTTCTTAGTTAGGACAAAATTTTTATTCAACAATCTCGTTCTTAACATTTTCCAATTCTTATCACAGTTCCTTGAGGATATCAAACCACACTTGACTATCTGTGGTTTAGATAATATGTTGATATTCCCGAGTAACGTTTCTTCATGACTACAGCAAGTATCTTTTTATTTCTCATTCTTTACCGAATACACAATAAAAATTATAATATTTGTACCATTTTTATCATAACGTACCTACATATATATTCAACCATGAGATTCGACCGGACCGTTCTACAATACTGCGAAAGTTGTAGCTGGTAACTAGCTGATTCCAACGATACCAAACAAAGTATCATTTCGATGTTTCTGTACCAAGATATCGGCTATTGCGTCTCAAGGTATAACAGCAATTAGCATATCGTGCGCAGGAGTGTTACCAGCCTGCGCGCAACTCGCAAGCTAACCGCAGCGACAAGACTTCAGAGCTTAATATCTCGTTGACAAGTACATAGAATACTACTTTATGGGGTATCGTTGGACTCGGCTCATCTTCGGCTACAACTTGGGCTACATACGAAGGTGAATTTTCATCAAGAAGTAGAAACAGATTTGTTTAAAACGAGTCAAAAACGTCGACGTGTTTCTAAAATCTGTTCAAAATAAAAGTGAGTGGTAAATTGCGATCGAATCGTATTTTTCTTTCCGGATGGGCCTCTTTGCGTATATGTGTTCAGGCAGGTATCCATACATGTATATATCTGAAACAGACACAATGGCTTATATAATTCAGTTTTCCTCGAAAACGACTCATTGATATGCGTTCGTTTGATTGGATCGCCCGACGCGATGTCCTCTGCCCGGGCTCGGAGGGTGTAAAAGGGGTCGGTGGGGGGAAGGGGTGCAGAGAGGGCGCATAGGGCGTCCCGTCGGACACCCTCGTCAACCCGAACCTGGTTAGCTGTTTCAATTTCCTCTTAGCGTACAAAACAGAAAGGTATAGGCAACGGGCCA
Source organism: Tenthredo mesomela (assembly GCA_943736025.1). Taxonomy (NCBI): domain Eukaryota; kingdom Metazoa; phylum Arthropoda; class Insecta; order Hymenoptera; family Tenthredinidae; genus Tenthredo; species Tenthredo mesomela. The sequence continues at coordinate 3,445,130 of OX031017.1, forward strand.
CCGCACCCGCACCCGAACCCGCACCCGCACCGCGTCGTCCCGTCGCTATCCTGTCTCTCCCGTCTCTCTGTCGACCGATAACACCCGTTCAATGGGCGTCCTACCGTGTCACAGATATCATTATTACCAGGGTGAGCCTCGTTCTACAAACCGGTATTCGACATCTGCGTAATATCCTTTTCACAAGCCCGCAGATTGTCAAACAACAACTTTGAGCCCCTAGGGCAGGAATTTTTTTAAATTATAAAAATGATATGTACACAGATTCAGATTATGATTATCGTAAAAGGCAGCTAGGTAGTCCCTTGGTATAAGTGCAGGGAAATGTATATTAATCATAAGTAAATAAGATATATCGTACCCGTTATATACGTTACCCATTAATTAAGACTAATTGGATGTCGCGGCGCAAAAAGTCCTCATCGTCGTCGTTCCCGATCGCCAGACCGTAAGTAGTCGAGACTCTGCGCAAGAAAGGGGCAAGGGGTAGAAAAAAAAAAGTAAATAAAAATCGAAAAATAAGAAAAAAAAAAAAACCCTAACCAATTACTTATGTGACTATAGATACCCTGCGCAGTATCAGTTGTACGCCTTCCTGATTTTTGAAAAATCAATAGCATTTTATTCTCGATACGATTTTGGTTTTAATGTTTTATTTTTTTCATACCCCCGCATACTTCGGTTTCATTTCGCTTCTTGGTTTGCTTAAGTATCAAAAAATTTGAATAACTGAAAATACTGCGACCGAAGATGTAAGGCAGGTCCATTAAATTTCAGACCTCTTTCTTGTCTGGAGAAACATGCTCGTGGTAGGTTTATGCGGACGTTGTGCAGTGAGGAAACTGGAAACGCAGTATAAAAATGAAAAGGTAGAAAATAGCAACGGGAGTTTGAATTATTATTATTATTATTATTATTATTATTATTATTATTATTTATTCAGATCCATGCGCAGTAGACGCGCATCTTCCGTTATCGGAAAACGTTAGCAAGAAGAACGTTACCACTATCTTGACGGGAGTGTCCTACCTAACGTAAAGCGTTCGCCGAAGAAGAAGAAGAAGAAGAAGAAGAAGAAGAAGAAGAAGGAGTAGAAGGCGAGCAGAGGAATGGAAAAAGGTTTAAATAAAAAAGAAAAAAAAAAAAAAAGATGTAGGGAAGGTACGATGCCAAAGAATAAAATAGACGCGATGCAAAAGTTTATCTACTCTCGGCTTGATATAATGTGCTAGTCCTCTGTCGAACGGTTTTTCGTCGATATTCAAAACGCCAGACATACACTATCGGATATCTATAACGTAACGCGATATTTTTAAATCTGGTAATATGGTAGTACCTACAAATCTACACCAGCTGAATTTATTTTTCAAAAACCGACATCACAGAGACTGAACAAAAATTTTGGTGAAGTTACTTCATTCGGCAAATGGTAATAAAAACACCGAATGGTGGGCCAGTTTAAACGAAAACAATTCATTCGGTTAGGTTTACTGAGATTTTTTGTTCAATTTGGAGAAACACGCATCGCAGGGTAGCTGGGTAGGGTCGAAAATAAAATTTTCGGTACACGTGTCCGTAAAGTGGGCACTTAACGGACGCGTACCAAAAAATACTGTTCCCTTCACGGAATTCGACTTTACGGCTTAGGACCGAAAACTACTATTTTCAAACTCTTCCTGCGAAGTCTATGACCCAGAGGTTTGATGAAAATCGACAGGTTCGTCGTATGAAGGATATGCAAGGGAACGGGTAGACGTTTGATGGTCTGGGTTTGTGCAGGCGTTGTGGGGTCCCTCGTTAGGCAAAAACGTTGGAGATGATGGATGGACGCTAAATTGCATTAATTAAATTCACCGTGACGCCCTTCACTGGCCCCGGTATATAGGTGGGTAGTATAGGTATAACCTCTATCACTCGAGGATGCTGCTGCCCGTCGATTGACAGCCTCGTTCTACACCAGCGTTATGATGGGTCACTTTGAAGATTCCCTTTTCGAACCTTATATCATCTACAATCTCTCACCCCTTCACCCAATCTTCTCTTCTCTTCTCTTTCGCTATCCACCAACCTCTTTGATACTGTGCACTAAAAAGCTTCGTAATTCCCGTGTGTCTTCACTGATTAATTCCGAGCGAAGACCCAGAGGCTTTCCTCTTTTCACCCCTGCAATTTTGAAAAAGGATAATGTCAGATGGTCTACAAGTAAATTCGTCATGAATATAACTGAACTTGCTTTCAAATATTGCGATAATTTCAATCCACGCATTACACAATGATCGATATATTCTCTGTGCAGAGAGGGAAAAGGATTCCCCCCCAAGGAATATGAGTTTGGGAAAACTTTTTCGTCTGCGTTTCGAAGCCCTTGGGCTCAGCTCTCTTGAAGTTATTCAAAATTTCTTTGACGTCTTAACGTGACGACGAGGACAACGAAGACTATGCTAAGGATCGTGGAGGTCTAAGCGGATTTCGTTGAACAAAGGAGCATCGCTTAGGTGCTCACTCTGTCTCTCTCTCTCTCTCTCTCTCTCTCTCTCTCTCTCTCTCTCTCTCTTCCTTTCTCTCTGTCTCTGCTTTTTTTTTCTGTTTCTTTTTATCCCAACGGGCTATGACCTTCGGTGAACACATACACCATCACCTGAAGAGTGAGACATTAAAAGGACGAGGTGAGGGGGCCTAGCCTAAAACTCCTTCTGCATCCTGCTTGCTCACCTTCATGGAAGTATGGCTAGCAGTTGGAGAGAGTTAAAGTAATGGCGGCCGTACCGGTGTCTAACATGTGTTGCGGTTGTGAAGAAGAAGTTAAGTAAGGGTTACCGCTGCGTGGCTAGATATTAAGTATAATTTACTGGACCCATGGCGATGGAGAAGGAGAGGAAAGAGGAAGGAGGAAAGAGGGCCGAGCGAGTTCTTCCCACCTTTTCCTCGCCATCTATAGGCCATTTGTTCATCGTTTTGTCTCACTCGAACTTCACGACGTCATTTTGGATCCATTGACCGCGAATTCTTCATTTGGTAAGCCATTTTGCATCGAAGTAACATTTTGTGCAGTTTGATGCCATTTGAACTCGTTTTTATATCCACATAGCAATTATATGCATTCTGCACGAAGGAAAGCCCACGGCGCGTGTTTGCTAATTAACTTCATGTGTGTATGTGTTCTCGGTGCTTTTCTGTTTGCCAATAAAATGGCCGGCCGGTAAGCAGAGGACAAGATCAAACGTATTTCAATGGGATGAGAGTCCGGGATGGTGCGCAGCATCGCAATATTTCCCTCGAAAATAAATGAACGGATGAACAAATAAACAAACAAACCAACCAGTCCTCGAGAACTCAACCCTCCGAATCCTTACCAAAGAGGGAAAAAGCACGGGGTACCTAGATCGACATTTCTTTCTTGTTTTTTTTATTCTCCGCTTTTATTAACAAGTATACCATTTTTTGAAAGTTGAACTAATGACTTGCCCCTCGCTGCATTCTACTTAATTGCAGTTCAAAGCGCAACAAACAGCTACTCATGGATAGAATCGGTCTTATTTGATGCCGTTTAACATTCCCCGAACTCAACTTTAATAACGGTATAAAAAAAAAGAAAAAAAAAAAGAAACAACAAGAACTCAAAGAAAAGAAAAGAACTTTTCTCGCTCTAGCTGGGTATCTTATATACATAACCGGGAAACTTGGGACTAAAATATTTTGTTAAAAGTTTTTTTTTTTTTTCTTCTTCTTCTTCTTTTCTTTAAAAACTTTTCTGCTATACCCTAGCCACCAAGATACTTCTCGTCATCACGAGAACAAAGTTACGAATTCTTGGCCAACGGAAGTGCCAAGTATTTTGCCAAGTTTTGGTTTGCATGGACGCGCTAAGTACTCACAACCGTAAAGACAATTCAGAACACTTTTTTCTACTTTAACAATTTTTTATTTTCATTTTATTTTTACGCCTGCTTACTTGCTGTTAAGGATTTAACAAAGTTACAAATTCGAATAGGAAACTTGGAAACAAATTTCTAAATACTTGTTTCTTTCACTACGATATTTTCCACACTCAGAAAAAGGTCTTGTTGACACAACCAAAATTTGGTTATTATATGCACAATCACATTTTTTGTTCAGTCAATCAAATTTTTTGTTGAGTCAACCAAAAATTTCGGTCGGATAACCAAAATTTTGTTGGGAAAACCAAATTTTGTTGGGACAACCAAAATTTTGGCTATTCCAACAGAATTTTTGGTTGACTGAACAAAAAATGTGATTGTGCATATAATAACCCAAATTTTGGTTGTGTCAACAAGACCGTTTTCTGAGTGTAACCCTCTATTACATCTGTTTCTGTTTCTGATGGTTCTGGAAAATTCAAACGTTTCGCATGATTCATTCATTGAGGGACGAAATAGGAAAATAAAAATTTGAAAAATATCCACCAACTACGCAATTGAAATTTCAAGGGAAACTAAAAATTTTGTATTTTTTCTTGATTCAAAAGTAGTTTTGTACGATATGTACATATTATAATCGTGATTTTCGTAACTTTTCGCAAGTAATCGCCACTAAATTGTAAATCAATCAAAAATTCAAGAACTGAACTGAAAAAAAAAACTGAAGAATCCATGATCACATGGGGCAAAAAATTTCAAAACGCTCCTTCCGGATCAATAATGTTTGTAGTACGTCCATGTTTCGGGGTGTTCTTCAGACAGTTAAAGCAAAAAAATCAAAGTTCGATGTTTCGAATAAAAATATTGAAAAAAAAAAAATAATTAAAAATCGATTTCGCATCCTTTTCAAGAAACAAAGGATCTAATTTTCAATCTGTGACTTCTATATCTTCGCGTCAGTCTTCGGAATTGAACATCCATGTCCTGCAAGCTTTATAAAACGATTTAATCTCATAATGAAAGATCTTGGTATTTAAACAACAATTGAACCGTCCATGTGATCTAAAACCGATTTTTTCGGGCTTTCGAGTATCCTTAAGGTATTTCCTTAGGTCATGGATCGGAGAAGATCACGATGCCTTTAAGGATCAGAGATGATCGTTAACCGCAGCCAGATACAATGTGAAAGCGCTCGGAGTCAGGACGCGCGACTGACTCACCGTGACCGTTTAACCGTCAGCGTCCAGCCCGCGTCGCGTCGGTTTGCGTCGTGCGCCTCGCGGTTTCTCCGATTATTTCCGAAGATCCCCGATCGGGAGCCGACGAATTGAGGTACAGTTAGTACCGTGGCGCGCTAAATCAGGCTAGCTAGTCGTGCCGCGGCGGTTCAAAAGGGAGGTTTGTGTCGCTCGGCACACAAATTTGTATATCAATAGTAACGCGTGTTTGAAAAAAATAAAAAAATATATACATAATAATTTTTTAAACAAATATAACCGAACATATAACTGTGCATATTTTCAAATGTGTAAATCGTCTGCGCACAAACGTTTACACATATCCAAACTACTTTAAACGCTATCGACTAATGTGTCTTATAGAAATGAAAAACCTGCAGATACTCACAATAAAGTGTAATGATAATAACTGGAGCCATAATTCAAATTCCGGATAAAATAATATCAACTGGGAAATAAAGAAATATTGCATGCAACATCACATGCAAATATACTTACATATATTATCAAATGTGAATTAACGTTTGATGAGTTTTTCTGTTTTTTCATTAAATTATAGTTTAACGTAAATAAATTTGTTTGTTTATTTATTCTTCTTCTTCTGTTTTTCTTCTTCGTTTTTTTCGAAAAGATAATACACGATTATTATTCGTTAAATTATCGACGAAACAAATTTTACATATAATATAATATAATTATAATATCTATACGGTAGTTATATTTCAACTAATCAAATAATGTAACCTACTATTTGTTTTATCAGTTCTGTGTTTATTTCCGCATCGCATTCGACGATACTGAGTCTCCTGCACCCACGTGGTTTTTTTTTTTTTTTTTGTTTTTTGTTTCTTTTTTTGTTTCTTTCTTTCTGTCAACGGGAAGTAAACATCGAGTTCCATCTTTCTGAATTATCATTCGAAAGATGAATATAGATTGCGGTTTTCTGTCGCACGTCACTAAAACCAACTGATAAACTGAGTTTGTTCAAAAGAAGATAAGAAGAGAGAACTAGAGTTGTTTGAAACCGCGTTTATGTTTACCGAGCCACAAATAACTGCGGTTTGAATTCATAGCTGGTCATCAGATACAAGAAAAAAAATTAATAATAAATAAATAAAAATGAAATATACCTGCAAACGTGCGTAATGTACAATAATTATTACTACTACTACTACTACTATGTCGTACAATAATCGAGAATAAAGTTCCTTGTGAAAGAAAAGTAAAAAAAAAAAAAAAAAAAAATATGAAAATTTGAAAAAAAAAATCAAATTATAACACAAAACAAAAAGAACGAGAGAGAAGAGAGAGAGAGAGAGAGAAAAAAAAAGACAAGAAAAAACTAGAAATAATATAAAAAGCTTGAATTAGTTGTTCTTGAAGTTGTTTTAAAACCGACGCGACGCCGGCTACCGGTGAACGTCCGCCAGTACTTGAAACGCGGAAAGGGCAACAGCCGCGTCTGGACGCTCAAGGGCAGCAACAGCAGCAGCAACAGCCAACAGCCAACATAGGAGTTGGAGTAAGAGTAAGCGCGATCAAGCGAGGCGCCGAGATTGCAGCACCACCAGGAGGAGGAGAATAATAATTAAGAAGAAAAAAAACAAGAAAAAGAAAAAAAAAAGAAGAAATTCGAGCATTGCGTTGTGATTTTTGAATAAATAAAGTTCGTCGTTTCGATTACCGATTAGATATCATTCACCCAATTGTTTTGTACCTATTTTTACTGTCTGTTATTTCGTTGGTATAATTTTTGTCGAAATAACAAAACTAAGAATGAGAATAGAATAGAAGAAAAGAAAGAGAGAACAAAATTGTGCTACGTACTGCAGTGCGGTGATTCATTAATTTTTTTGTTTTTGTGTCTTTATTCACCTTTTCTAATACCACGGTATTTACATTTGCCCTGAAATCCTCATACGGGATAAAAATGAGACGACGTTTACCGGATGTGATGATCCTGATTAGGGCAGCTGTTCTGGCAGCTGTTCTAAGTCAGTTAGGGGCGCTCGCTAGTCGACCCACTGGCGCCCACCCTGGACATGCTTATTTTGAACAACCATGCTGTGGGCATTCTCATCTCAGACATCACAAAGGTAGATAAAAGAATCTATTTTATATTTCACCTCGTCGTATTTTGTTGACTTTTGCTATCAAATATCACTAAAATTGTCTAAACAACGAAAATATGTCATCAATTTTATTCTAATCGTCGAGAATTTACTAAAGTTGGTCGAAAATTAACTAAAATACTTTAAAATCGTATTGGGAATAGACCGAAACTTATACCGAAACAATTTCAAGTCAGTTAAAACATGTTGAAATTAGCTTCAAAAACTCAACGAAATAAATAAACAAAATCTTGAGCTTAATTTTTTTATAACTCGAATGAGGGAGTCTGCGATTTAGTTGGATTTGGTGTTCAGATTTCGTCTTCGACTATTAGAAAGTAGCAGAAACTATATCACTCCGAAAAAGTGACCAAAAAGATTTCGAAATAGTATTGGAAATTGACTCAAACAAACCGAAACAAGTCGGAACAAATCAACAAAAGCTTGAGCTCGATTTTGTGTAACTCGAATGAGGGAGTTTGTGATTTAGTTGTATTTGTTGTTTAGATTTCGTGTTCGACTATTAGAAACTAGCAGAAACTATCATCCCAAAAAAGTGACCGAAAAGGTTCCGAAATAGTATTAAAAATTAACTGGAACAAACCGAAACAGTTTTCACCTGGTTGAAACATGTTGAAATTAGCTCGAAAGTTAACGAAACAAGTCGGAACAAATTAACAAAAGCTTGATCTTAATTTTGTACAACTTGAATGTGGGAGCCTGCGATTCAGTTGAACTTGTTGTTTAGATTTCGTGTTTAACTATTAGAAACTAGCAGAATTTATCATCCCAAAAAAGTGATCAAATAGGTTTAAAAATTGTATTAGAAATTGACTGGAAAAAACTGAAACAGTTTTCACCCAGGTGAAACATGTTGAAATTAGCTCAAAAGTTAACGAAACAAGTCGAAACAAATTAACAAAAACTTGAGCCTAATTTTGTTTGACTTTGATGAGGGAGCATGCGATTTAGTTGAATTTGTTGTTTAAATTTCCTGTTTGACTATTACAAACTAGCAGAAACTATCATCCCAAAAAAGTGACCAAATAGGTTTAAAAATTGTATTAGAAATTGACTGGAACAAACCGAAACAGTTTTCACCCAGGTGAAACATGTTGAAATTAGCTCAAAAGTTAACGAAACAAGTCGGAACAAATTAACAAAAGCTTGATCTTAATTTTGTACAACTTGAATGTGGGAGCCTGCGATTCAGTTGAACTTGTTGTTTAGATTTCGTGTTTAACTATTAGAAACTAGCAGAAACTATCATCCCAAAAAAGTGACCAAATAGGTTTAAAAATTGTATTAGAAATTGACTGGAACAAACTGAAACAATTTTCACCCGGTTGAAACATGTTGAAATTAGCTCGAGAGTTAACGAAACGAGTCGAAACAAATTAACAAAAACTTGAGCCTAATTTTGCTTGACTTTGATGAGGGAGCATGCGATTTAGTTGAATTTGTTGTTTAAATTTCCTGTTTGACTATTACAAACTAGCAGAAACTATCATCCCAAAAAAGTGACCAAATAGGTTTAAAAATTGTATTAGAAATTGACTGGAACAAACCGAAACAGTTTTCACCCAGGTGAAACATGTTGAAATTAGCTCAAAAGTTAACGAAACAAGTCGAAACAAATTAACAAAAACTTGAGCCTAATTTTGTATGACTTTGATGAGGGAGCATGCGATTTAGTTGAATTTGTTGTTTGGATTTCTTATACTATGACAAAGAAATAGTAACTGAAACTATTATAAAGAAAAAATGGTGGAATAAAGAGATAAAAGTTGTGAGAAGGGAAAGTACCAAGGAACGAAAGGAATGCGGAATGCAATAACCCCGTCTTCGGTTCACACTGCAGTAATCGAGACATGAGTGAGACAATATAATTGCAGTGTTCATTACCGCACTAGGTGTCTGATAATACTGACTATGTCGGTATAAAAACAAAGGCGAGTATTCTCATCTCCTCATTTAGTCGTCTGAAATGATAATTTCAGATTATATTCAGCAGTGTATAATTTTTATGTTTCCTTTATGCCCAGTGAATACCAAAAGGCAAATTTAAGGATTAAAATTTCGGTTGGTAGATATACTATTCGAAATCATTGAGTGTGAAATCTATATCCGAGGGAACGGGTTATTAAATTAAACTGGTTATATGATCAAGTTGGTGAAGGGTTTTAGTCATTCAAACTCGATTTTAAGTCCCTATAGTATATTATAATGAGTTCGTCACCATACGTCGACTGGTGGATTTATTACGCTTAAACTTATTTTCAAATCAAGCTTTGGTTTCATTCATTTTTATAGCAATGTTTTTTTTTACCTGGGAAAAATACGTGTTGAAATATTACCGCACAGGTTCGGATACGACATACGATACCTTGGAATTTTTCACACCGCTTATCCCGTAACTTAAACCAAACGGATATTTAGTCTGACGCAATACTTGAGCCCGTACATTGATCCCATTAATATTAAGCTTGAGATCACTCGGAATCCAGACCAAAAAATAATTCAACAATCATCAGCCAGTTTTATTCTGCGGAAAAAAAAACTATTTTTATTGATAAATGCTCTGTCTGATCAGCAGCAAAATTGTTCTCATCATCCTGCAAGCTCCATACCTGAAAAACACCGTTTGGTGTCAATCTCTAAAATGCGGTGACTAGCTTTCTCGCAAGTGAAGTAATCCCCCGCTTAGCATACCTTCGGACTCAAGATCACACGAGTTATAGAAACAGAATAGATCATCCATTGAGTTAAAGTTTACCAAATTATCAATTTTCAACACTCTGGATGGCAACAAAAATTTTGTTTGACTCAACTGAGCCTTTTTTGAATTGAAATGATCGAAATGATGAATTTTGTTAGACTCAACTGAACTATTATCTCATTGGGAATGTGATTTCTGACTATTTTGTCATCCTCACCCGTTCCGTAGTAAGATAATGAATGAGGTTGAAGTTCGTAACGTTAATGCAACAAAATATTCGACAAAAAATTCTCGAATTCAAGGCTCGAGCGTTTCAAATGGATCAAGAACGGTGCTTAATTCCTCAAATTGTGTGAAACATGTTTACCTCGCATATTTTACAATTCTAACAACATTTGAATCACGAAATATTGCATTTCTTCAACGAATATGCTGTTACGTTAACGTTACGAACTTCAATCTCATGATAATGATGAATATTCGTGTTCAGATATTGAGTTAAAAAATTCTTATTTATTAAATATTGCGTTCTCATGACCGCCATGTGTTTTGTCGGCCATTTTCTTCGTCTCAAGTCTCTTAACGAAAAGTTTTAGAGTGTTGAGTCTTGATTCCATATAGTCAAGAGGGTTAAATACAAAGCGAATCTTGTTCAGGTCGAGTTTCGTTCCGTTGCAATCAGTCGGTGCTATCAAAAGTATGAAGTGAATTTCTTTGATCGAACGAATCCTTTTAGATTCTGTGGTAGCTGTAGCTAAGCGAGAAGAGGAATAGGAAGCGAGATAAAATAAAATAAAATAAAATAAAATAAAATAAAATAAAATATAGAACAAAATAATATAAAATGAAATAAATTGAGCATTATTGCTCGTTATACTATCTGAACACATTCACAATTCTCATATGATAGAAAATAAGAAATTTTACCATTTTTCGTATTCGATTATAGCTGTAGGATATACCTACTATAGGATTGACTTATATAAGACTCCCAATTTCTATGCACGTGTGTGTGTGTGTGTGTGTGTGTGTGGGTATATAATCATTTCTATATACACTACACTGGGAAACATTTCCGTAATTTTATTTCCAACCGGGAAACTCGGATCTCGATTATTCCCCAGATGTAATAAAACCGTATTACTATAGGCATACCCTATTCCGTGAAAGAGACGTATGTATTTATACACATATATCGTTTGTGTGGGTGGGATAAACATACATATACCTACTGTACTATATATAACTCTGTCCATAACTTGATCGAGTATATATTTTTATATACATATATTATATATATATAATATAAATAAGCAAACAAAAATATGTATACAGTGCTCTTTTCCGGCTGCTAGCCCAATCCTAGAGCCAACGTTATTTCAGCTACAAATGTAGGTATATGATTCCGCTATACCCAAATGTGCGAGAAAGACTATGAAATGAAGGAGAAAACATATTCGTGTCGTAAAACATTTTCAAATTACATATTCAAACCCTTTTCATTTTTCAATTCATCCTGCCTGCCCAACATACAAATGCAACTACTTTTTCATGGGATTTTTATTCATTCATTAAATTTTTCATCAGTTTCTAGACTGGGAAAAAGATGATAGTATAAAAATTCAGGAGAATTTCAATATCAAAATGCTATGTGCTCGTACATAGTAAAGAATTATTAAATCAACAAATTTTTAATTATTGAACTTCAATTTTGATTGAGAAAAAAATCTTCAAAGAAGCCAAGCTTTTTTAGCCAGACAATTTATTTCTTCTTTTTCCTTTACCTCATATATACATAGCGTTATATATATATATATATATATATATATATAACTTTCCCGCCACAAATGTTGCAAGTTTTCTATAAAAGAGGAAATTGAATCGCTCGCTATCTGAATCGACGATGGTACGGAGAAACGGGATGCTTGAAAAAAGTAAAAAAGTAAGAAAGAAAAAAAAAAAAAAAAAAAAATGGAAACTGAATTTTCAAGTCTTCGTTCATATATAAATACATACGTATTACATATATAATATATAATATATATTGTGTATATACCATGTACCTATGCCTTCTACAGATCGATTTGGTACACTGATAATATCTACAACCGTGCAACAATTCAACGAATTTCACTCTACCAAAATTTTTTCCGAATCCATACACCCAAATTCTATTTTCTTTTCAATATTCTTATTTCTTGAATTCTAGACAAACTACTTGACCGATTTAGACGAAATTTGTACCAAATATTGTGTGTATCCGTTAATGATCTACCGAAATATTTGTCAGACTCTTGATAACTTTCGGTTTTGAAATAACAAGCGAGTAAGCTTCTTACAAAAAAAAAAAAAAAAGTGGTATAAATTCTTGATAAATCTTGTCGATTTTTACTTCTCAAAATTTTTGTCACTTCGTTTTATTTCGTCTTCAACGAAATTTCGGTATTTCTGTTTTCTTTTTCTGCTGCAGCTGCTTTCAGGAATGAAATTTTTACGCTGCGTCATTCCCTACACCGAAATAAACGGACGGGTATATTTCAGCCCCTTTTCGGACCTATGCATACGACCCGTTGCACCGGGATTCTAAAGAGCCGAGACCAGGTATACCTGAGGAGTCCCCGAATGCCAGAGCGAAGAAAAATAACTAGAGAATAGAAAAATTCTATAATTCAGAAGACTTTGACCATAAATTGCAAATTGGAAACAAAAACGATTCTAAAACTAACAACTTTGATTCAGATGATAAGAAAAAATCGAGTTTTCCAGTTATTCTTAAACTATGCGGTCATCGTTAGTGAACTGTTTCATAAGATCACTGTAGGTTGAACTATTCGAGATTTTAACTGCCTAAGCTAACGGTTTTTAGGTATAAAAAATATGAAGCATGAAACTTTTTCAAACAGCTGCAGATTTAGTGCTACGCATATGTATGTATCTACATACCTGGAATTCGGGTATTTTCAAAACTTTGTCCCTTTTTCTTTGAGACGTACCTGAATACCCGAATTTGTGAACCACATGGACTAAGGCGGAGGTATACCGTTTCCTGGAACGTGAATCCTCTTTCTGTCATAGTTTGAAAATTTTTGAACAGCTGAATCGGTGGAGGAATTTCGTTCGGTCATTTTCCGATTTGATATTTAAAAATGAAGTGAAATTAAAGAAACGAATTCCGGGTGACAATATATTCTCATAGGTTTCTTTCGCAGGAAAAAAAGGGATAATGGAAAAGGGTGAAAGGGGCGAAATGACACGACTTGAAGCTAAGAGAAAAGTAGAGAAAGAGAGGGATAGAGTAACGGTGCCAAGTGCCAAGTTCTCTTGTTAGCGAACAATTAAGAAATGCAGTGTTGCAACTTCTTGAAAACTTGGAACAGCGTTAAATTCGGAGAGCATATAGTTTCTGGCCTCTTATATAGCTTGAGCTGCAATTTTCTCTGCACTCTGATGAATAGCCGGCTTGTATACCAATCTGAAAAACAATTTTAGCGTAGATGATTGTCTATAATGGATTCTCATCGCTCTGCCAAACTGGCAAATTAGTCAAAACTTGTACGAAAAATTTTGATTTAAAACAATTTTTCTTCGAAAATTGTACTTCGTGATTACGACGATGAAGAATCTCACTTTATATCTTATTTCAACAAGTTTTGGTGAAGTCTGCGATCACTTTTCTTAGGTTGCCATGATCGGCTCTGAATTCGTGCGTGAAAAGGGGACAACCGTGCATTTTGGGTAGGCAGCCATTTTTTTTTTCGTGTTTCTTGGGGGGGTCGGCTGTGAGTCTAAAACTCAGTTTCCGGGACTGGAGTTGTTGCCGTTCGGCTGCCATCTTGAAATTAAGGGTGTAACTAGTTTTTTCGATTTATCTCCATAACCGTGAGTCTGACCAAAATTTTGTCCGAAATTTTTTTGTAGGTTATACACTTATCTATAACTTTGATTTATAATTTTTTCGGATAAGATCAACAATAAAAAATTTTTGAGCAGAACAAAAGGAATTTTCAATCTTCGAAGTATTCGATCACCTTAATGGTCGTCTTTTTCTGCTCATAACTTTTTCATTATTGATCTCAGCCGGAAAAGTCTTAAATTAAAGTTATAGATAATTGCATAACCTACAAGAATGCTTACCACCAAATTTTTGTCAGCCTCACGGTTACAGCGATAAACGAAAAAAACTAATTGCACCCGAAATGCACAGTCATATTATGGCGAGGGGGTAACCACTTCAAACTTGTGTGTTCCAACTATTTCACATTTCAAAATCATTTCATATGATTTCACAACTATTTCATATCATCTCGCGATCATTTCACAAGCATTTCTTACCATTTTACAACCATTTCGTTTTATTTCACACCATTTTACAAGCATTTTATACCATTTCAGAAGCATTTCATACCATTTCAAACCATTTCACAATAATTTCATAGCTAACTGTCCCAACTATTTCACGAGTAGTTACTCCCTCGTATCACGGATTGACTGGACTAATTTCTTTGTATAATTTTTGCACTACCCTGTGGTGAATCTTGAATATTTTTTTTATGAAAATCTTATCCTGATGTGAACGAATGATGACGAATTGCAGAAATGTTAGTTGAGAGAGGGAAAGATAGAGTTTCGGTAACCGGTAGCTTGTAGCCATTGGTTTATCCGTCTTCCTTCCTCGTCTTTATTTCAATTTAGTTGGTTTCATTTCAATCGTGGTAAATACCAGTTTTAATTAAATTACACATAATTTCCTCCGACGTAAAATTCTCGAGGGTGGCAGGGGGTTCGGCGACGTCGACCGTCGACGGCGGCACGACGCTTGGCGACGCGACGCCGAGCGTAAATATAATTTAATTGGTTTCTTAAACTGCGCGCGAAGTGGCTCGAGCTCTGCTCCACCGTGTGCAGGTGCTGATGGTGTTTCCAGTTTCAGGAGGCGGAAGGCGGGAGGCGAGAGATCCTCAGAGTTTCCTTTTTCGTTTTTCTTCAATTTTTTTGTTGTTTTTTTTTTTTCAATTTTCTTTTTTTTTTATACCAGGCAAAATCTTTTACTTCAACTAAATTTAAAAGGGTTTCTTTCTCATTTTTTATTCTCATTCTTCTTCGTACCTTATACTTATACCTCCACAGACCACGGATACCTTTTCCAAGCGATACCAGGCCGCAAGGAAACGCGAAGAAAAACTTTATTAAAACTTTCTTCGTGGCCAACGAACTCACTTCGTAAAATTCTCTTTACCAACTAAATTAAGATATCGCTTCATATTTTATAGAAAAAAAAAAAAAAAAAAAAAACAGAACAAATATATTATATGTATATCAACCTTATCTATCATTATATGCGCTTCAAATGTATATCAAAGCGATTTTATACACATCGGCAATAATTTTCATTCATATTTTTTCCATTCGTTTAATTTTTTCAGAACATATGACTCGGATTTTTGTAGACATAATTAAAAACCATTTGAGATTTAGTCCGATCAGATTGCGTCCATGGAAGAAAAAGTGGTTTCAAATCGCGATTCGAATCTTAATTAAAGACCGTTTTCAAATTTACACGATACATTCTATACAACGATGTAATTTCGTGAGAAACTTTGATCTTCGATCGTTCTGAGCACGTAGCACACTTTTCATCTCAAAGTTGACAGAGAAAAAAAAAAAAAAACAAATGGTTTAGAATCAAAATTTTTCGAGACTATAAGAACGAAATTTGAAAAAGTTTTTATAAACTACCGCACTCCTACTTTTGAATTCGAAAACACAATACATCTACATTTCTTTTTTATTACGGCTGCAATTGATCAGTTTTATTTTTTGTCTCTTGGTTTTTTCATGGGTTATATAAAAACTAAGTTTTTCCGTCATTCTTCCTATACCCCGGTAGCTATTTTGAGCAGGAATTACCCGTCTGCCTGTTCGTTCGTTCGTTCGTTCGTTCGTTCATTCGTTCGTTTTATGTTTGCACGTTTTTAACCGAACTCGACCATAAACCTCGGTGGCGTCGCATCGACGCTCTTCGTAAACAACGTGGAATTGCATGGGCCATAGCGTCACGTTAAGTGCCATAGCTGCTGCTCGTTTTTATATACACGTATTTTTATAATGCCGTTTTTTTTTTTTTCATTTTTTTTCTT
Organism: Tenthredo mesomela; assembly: GCA_943736025.1. Classification (NCBI taxonomy): domain Eukaryota; kingdom Metazoa; phylum Arthropoda; class Insecta; order Hymenoptera; family Tenthredinidae; genus Tenthredo; species Tenthredo mesomela. The sequence continues at coordinate 3,461,213 of OX031017.1, forward strand.
TTCTCCAAAACCTCATCCTCATTCTCACTATGTATGTTACCCACATGCGTATACCAAACGCGCACACAGCTACACCAGCGGATATTTAACACGATTTATTTCAACCTGTTTCCAACTGCAAATACATACGTCAGTTCCTGCCTGACGCGATAAAAGAAAAAATTTCCAAAAAAATTCCCTGCCCAACATTTTTTTGCTCTTCTAATCGCGACTGCAATCGATTCTAGATTATTTCTAAAACGAAGTTGCGATTTTGGGATAAGAAATAACGAATAACAATATCTTCTGCAGGCAAGGAACTAAAAAGTTTCATTTTTGATCCTAATAGCATCTAAAAAACTCTTCGAATTTTATTTAAAAATAAGTTTTTGTGTAAATTAAACGCAACCCATGAAAGCATTGAAATTCGAATATGACCGAATTAGGGATCACCCTGTCGAAGATATTGTGACGAGAAACTAAGTGGATGAAAGAAAAATTCGCTTATTGTATGAATGAGGCAGGATGTGATCCTCCGCCATTATACCCTCGGATTTATAACTATAGCCTTGGTGCATCCCGCTGTGAGAAGGTGTGAAAGTAGCGTAATTACTGTCTCTTGGAGTTTGTAAATCTGACAGATTGTTGGATCGGTTATATGACAGATAGTCTTTGTCAAGTACACGAAACTGGTTACATAACACAGCGGGTGTCATTCGCTTCATTCATTGTCATAGAGACTATAAGCAGCGAAGCGACTAGTCTGTTTTCCTTTTTTCTCCTCCTCCTCTTCTACTTCTTCTTCTTCTTCTTCTTCTTCTTCTTCTTCTTCTTCAGCTGCAGCTTCTACAGGCCAATGAACAAATACTTTATGGCCACTTCTATCTACAACCCACATAGTTATATACTAACTGTTTGTTGGCTAGCTTAAACGACTGCAGTCGTTGGCACTTGATATGGCAATAAAAAGCCGGAAAAAAATGTCTTTGTGCAGATGACTACGTACATCATGCATAAGTTTAAACTGTGATGGAATTTCACATGCATATAATGCACTACTCACTCAAATTTCATTTCCCACGTTAATCAGGAACTAAAAAGTTTAATTAAAGCCTTTTGATTCATCATCGAGGTAGCATTTTTTCTTCTCTTTCAAAGTTCACGGAATAACTCGTACACAGAAATGAAATTCATCGAATATCAGTTGGATATTAATTATTTAAAGAATAGATATGCGTTTTCGGGCGGCTGGATATAAACCATTACGCAGGTTGCAGTCTGGCATGCGGAACTGCATACTGCATGAGGGATGCCTGAAACCGACATGACGTAGGGTTTGAAATAACTGGCTACATATCGTGAGTAGATACGATGTAACGTTGGTTTAGGGTACTGCAGTGTATCACAGAAAAACCGACGTTAAATTATTCTGATGATGTAAAGACGGAATTAGCCCCTTCCTCAACGCGTGGTGTTACAACCCTATCGATCAAACTAAATATATATAGTAAACGCACTCGGTAGCAAAGAGTAAAATATTAATCGTTTCTAATCTACCAAAACTCGGATTTCTTACAAGATTTATCTTATTTTTAAGAATAAAAATAATACGAATAAAGTGACTAATCTTAACGATTAATCTTCCCACTTGAGTAGGTATCTATTTACTCCCACGGAAGTGCATATGGCTTGAAAGAAGAAATATGTAGAAGAAAAAGAAAAAAATAAAAATGAAAGAACAAATTTCTCTACAAATTTGGAACTGACTGCGATTAGCTGAGAGTTTATAGCCAACTTTGCTTACTAATTACTTCCGGATTTCCAAAATTTATGATCATCGTTATTTGAAGTATGAACAAGTGTGTCTCAATCCAAAATATTTCACGCACACGGAAAAAAATGAGCAGATGGATATAGGACAACACTTTTTTGTAGTAGAAATAACAACAATTGGGGTAACATTTACTCATTAGGACATTGAAATTTACTTGCTCCTATGTGCCAAATACTAGAATTGTGGTAATTTCTACTACAAATAAGTGTTGTCCTATACCGTGAATATTCGGTGAGAGTAGACAGTCTCCTTCCTACGGTAAAACCAACACAGGCGCGCACTGCGTGCGTGAGGCTCGGTCGGGACAAAATGAGGTGCCAGTAGCATTGCATCCCCTCCCACACGAGCCTCACGCACGCGGTGCGCGCCCGTGTTGGTTTTGCCGTAGGAAGGGCATTGTCTACTCTCACCGAATATTCTCGGTATGTAGCTGCTCAACATAGTAAATTCAGCACCAAATTTTTTTCCGTGCACCGTTATAAAAAGCCTCTGTAATATCCGACGAACTGTCGCACTATGTTAAAAATTTTATTGTGAACTTCCAAAATTTTATTGGAAGTTATTTTCACAAACATGAGTAGTAAATTTCACAAGATATTTTCTTAAAATTCATTTACAAATATTTCAAATTTACTAAACAATTTAGCGAATTCAAAAAGAATTTTGTATTTTTCCTACGAAAGTTCAGTAAAATCAAGAATTTATTTGTACATTTATGGAACAAGCTTAGCAGTTTACTTTTTTACACCACATTTGTAATTTTGCAAAACTTTTGTGTAGTAAATGTGTTGCATTTTTTTCCCAAAACATAATACCCCATAAATTGAACGCTGGAATTCTTCCTGAAATAATTTCGACGTCTTGTGTCAAGTTTCGTGACTTTTGGTCAGTTTGAAGAATTGTGAATTTTCAGAAATTTTAGGATACTAGCTACGCTACTGGTTCGGTTAACATAGAATCTATATCTCGGTGTATACGTGTATATAGCGTATATCACGAGCGGATGGTCGAGAGAGCTCCGGTAAGGGAGGAACTGATTGTGGTAGCGAACCGGAACTGGGTCACTAATGGAAACTTGTCAGAGTTCATGATAGATTTCGGTTCCTCTACTGCGGAGTGAGTTACCTGCGATAAAAGTGCGAGTATTAGCAGGTGACGCGAATGGATTGCAGTTGAGATCGCGATTAACTCAAACCTGAACCTTGTACTTTATCTTTCGCCCCCGTACGTCCGGGTCCCCCGTTATATCTTTCTCTTATTCTGCGCGTTGTACATCTCTCTGAAAGTTTGAATGAAAAACTCTTCATTTCCTTTCGAAGATATCAAAAATCTTAATGAATTCTTGCATTTTGCATTAATCAGGAAAATATTCTGGTCATACTACAAGCGACCGGTTTTCCATTTATTCATATCTCGCAGGTTTAAGCTGACGATTCGATACTTCGAAGGTGGCTCTTAGACATATGACCTACCGCCTCTAGTCTAGGTATTATCTATGTATAAACTCGCGTGTCGGATAGGTCTTAGAATTTGTTATACTGTCAGACGGCGTGTTAATCCAGGTGCGTGATTCTTCGCCTGGATATATTCTGCCGAACGAACATCCGTTAACACTATAATTCGTAATCGTGTACAAACCAGCTGTAGGATCTGACCAATTGGCGTTTAAGTGTTTCTCTGCGAACTGACCAGTCTGATAAATCCAGTTGTTTAGATCTTACCCGAGTCAAATCCCAAAAACACTCGTATCTACGTATATTATATACCTATAGGTATACGTTGTTGGTCTACTTCAGATATAAAATATATATATATATATATATATATATATATATATATATATATATATATATATATATATATATATATATGCACGTGTAGTTGGTAAAAGTAGCGTGTAACCTCGGCGTTTTCCAACTTCATATAATATGCATACAGGAAGCGAGTCTTGGGAGGGTAACAAAACTTTTCTTCACCACTTTTACACCCCTCTAGACTAGACGGATTAAATTCTTATGTTCACGTAATACATAGAAGTATGTATTTAGTATGGTAGTACCTGCGGCATCATACGGACTATATAGCTTTACAACTCTTCATCCACGCAGCATCGTTATCATACAATTGAGCAACGACATATAAAATAAATGCAGTAGGTAGGTACATAGAGGAGAGTCAGAGTTTCAACATTTTTATTTAACTCCAGTTTGCACACATCCATTAAAGTATTGTGCAGAATGAAACTAAAATCTTTATTCAATATCGGAGTATCACGCTCCATCATTTTATTCGATCATTGAAAGTCCACGAATAAGACAGAACTGCATCTTATTACCTACTCGATGTACGGGTGCGTCTTGGATCAGACATGCGTCTGAAAAGTCGAAGAAATATGAAGAAGAAGAAGAATAATGTTACATGAAACTTTGAAGCCGATCCCACCGCAGGGAAAATGTTTTTCATTTATTTGATGTATGTTCGTGTTGGCAGTGGGAATTACCAGTCACATTATCGTCACGTCAACTCAGGTTTCTGGTATATATTTCTGGGTGTTTCACCTCCCATGAATGTCGTGCCTGTACTATACTGAGCCATATATATACTATACGTAGAAATAGACCGTGCATTCCAGGATCATCCATATTCATGAAGGAATGATAGAGGAGGAACAGGCACCGGATCGGCCTAATGAAGTTGTTGTCTTCCTGGCCAAAGCGAGGCGAGGATGAGGTGGAAGAGGAAGAGGAGTCAGAAGACGGAGTAGGAGGCAGGCTTAGCTTCAGCCGTCTAAAGCCAGCCTCCGCTTCCACCTCTCTCTCTTTCTATCTTTCACACACACACACACACGCACACACACATGTATGTACCTATTCTCGACAAGACTATTCTGGGAATTGCTTGATGTCTTATTTATCCCACAAGAAAGCAAAACGCTTCCTCGAAATCCAACCAGCTCTGCGTAGATATATCTGCTTAGTTTGCGGTTTTATACTCATCCTTACCCAGCAGTTGCATATGTGATACGAATCACTCACGAAATTTGGTCATCAAATTCATCTGGGAATATAGAACAGACAGAAATTTGATGAGGACCAATATGACCTAGCCGCCATTTGGAACCAAGTGCACAAAAAAAAATTGAAATAATTCAGAGAAGTGGGAACAGATCAGCAGATTATAGGCACCAAATTTTGTCGAGATTAATCGAAAGCTTTTCGAGTTATTGAATTTTTAGTCAGAGACTAGAAGCGGTTAGAGTCTGGAAAACCGTTTTTGGACTTGTGGTTGGATCTGGATACGAAGAAGCTGACCAATCCCAATATTCGAGCGACAAGCATGGATTGAGAAATCACTTTGTCGGTTGAGGATAACGTGGTAATAAGAGTCTCCTAAATTCTGATTAGTAACGATCATCTGAAGCGTCGAATTCTCGACTTGTTGCTGTTGATAACTCGACGGCTTATTCAACGCGGTTAAACGCGTCTTCGTTGATATATAGGTATACTGCATATACCTCATTCCTTGCTCAGATTAGATATCCGTAATTCCGAGTCGGCAGGATGGAGGAAGAGAAGACAGGAGATGGTAAGGCGTCATAAATCAGTGGTGGAGTAGTTTCAACACTTGACTCGACTAGATCAGGTGATCTCACTACTAGCTGCATCTTTTCTATCAGTCGATTAACGCCGATAAGTTCAAACTACGGAATAATATATCGAATAGTAATGTAGAGGTAAAAAAGGTAGCCGCATGAGTCGACTGGCCTAAGCCTAAACCTAAACCTAGACCCTGATTAGTCGAAGTTAGTCAGTTACAAGTTAAGCCAGAACTCCAAGCTTCTATAATCAGGAGCTACTCACACTCTCTTCTTTATGGAGTTACCATCTAGATTAGTTAATGTCTTCTTTAATCCTACAGCAGCTAGTAATCACCTGGGATTGGTATGTCGTGTGTCACATCGGCAGACGATGGTCCCTCATTGAAAAAGACTATAGAGCATCGACCGAAATGTAATAACAATGATCACCTTTCATGTCGATCATGATACTTTGCCCCGTGTTTTTAGGATCCCTTCAACAATTTCCAATATTTTGTTCAAAAACTGTTATTTATAGGTTCCACTTGATGTTTCAGCTAATTCCAGAAATTTCAATGCAAAATTTAGCACAGTTTGAAAATGGATATTGAATAAGGGCTTAAGGATTGATATGAAAGCCTGACGCCATATAACAAGTTCTTTTTTTATTCCACCCTGGCATGTGTCGCGTTATCAAAGTATCGCATATCGATGTTCAACAATAAGTTCTTTCGATCGGTTAAGCGTATTGGTACTGGTATCACCGCTTGTGCAGACCTGCTGATGCCATTCGCCACCGTTGAACGTGAACTTTGCATCTGCGTTTCGTTTAACTCGATATTTATGGAGATTTGGTATATTGTGGACGGCTGGGACACGCCGATAATATGCGTGCCGGGTCATATAGCGATGTGCAGAGTACCATTTACTTGACTCCCCTTCCTCATTCACACGTGCCTATATTAATATATTAATACGTATTTACACCGCGTAAAATAAAAAGAAATGGCAACAACAATTTTGACTGACTTTTTGAAAACCAAAGTCACGTATGAAGATTGCCTCAAATGCTAGTGGTGCAATTCAACAAAGTAACCTTTTTTGCACAAGGAATTCCACAATCGAAACTTGGATATGCAAACTAGAATTTTAGGGTTCGAGTTTGCATGTGATGAGATTCTGATTTGCACCTCAAAGTCAGAGGTATGTCAAAGTTTAGACGCAAACTAGACTTTCAAAATCCCATGGAAGAAGACGACAAATCGAATCGAAAGATGATGATGATGATGAAGATGAAGAATGAAGAGCTTTCCAAACGTATGAGGATGAGAAAAAATGAGTTTTTCGTATAATCTTTGTGCTTATTGTCATAATTTCTGCAGTTGTTACGTAAGGCAGCTTCGCGAGTATAAAATGAGTAGAAATATGGTGGCCATGGGTATAACAAGGTGTAGACTCAGTTTCATTCTGTAGCACGGGTGGGTAGTTGTTTGCCTAAGGGTGACGTGTCGAGACTTTGGAAGCGAGGCGTTAAATATAGAGCACGGGGCTAAACAAACGATTAACTCGAGGCTTAACCAGAGCTTATACAGCAGCGCTAACTAGGGTTTATGTTTATACACGCGGTAGCTGCTAACTAGTTCCGAACAGGAACGAGAACGGCGTTCTATGCTATGCTATGCTATGCCATGCCATGCTATGCTGCTACGCGCCTAGACGTGAATTCGCGAATCGTGAATTCCGAATAGTGAATTTCGAGTTCCAAACTATACGAATTGCGCGCCCTGATTCCACCGGCTAATTAATCCGTCGAAACAACTCATGGGGTCTTCTATTCGAATATATGTTCGCCCCAACTTCTTGAGAGAAGATATTTTAGGCATTCAAGAAGAAAAAGAAATCGAGTATGTACTTATACTTGAATTTCCGGCGAAGATTAGGTTTTCTTCAATATTTCTGTATCACTGTAAAAACGCTGTAAAAAGTCCGATGAATTACAAGATTTAACAAAAAAAAAAAAAAAAATTTCGATACATTTTAAAAGATTTTCAAAAGCTGATTATTATGCATATTGAATAATTATGACATTGCATTCTGATATAAAGATTAAAAGAGAAGAAATATTGAGGAGGGAATTTTTCGAACCCTTATGAAACAATTCTTCTTTCGTTTCGTTAATTTGCATTTTCTTTCTTTTTTTCTTTTCCCCGTAGCTTGAGGGATCAATAATAAGTATACATTTATTAATCGTCTGTGCTTGAGATCCTGCGATGGATTGTGATTTAATATATCTTCGAGCCAATGGAGCGGGACAGAAAGCTCGAGTTTTCCCCTCTGTATAGAAGAGACGATTCGCGATTCCAAGTCACTCACTCCTCCAACTCCTTGAATTTTTTTCTTCTTTTTTTGTTTTTTTTTTCCATTTTACCAGGGAGAATCAATCTGATATTCCATTTGCATTTATTACCGCAAATGGTTAGGCATTCGTAATTCGATGCGTGCAGCAGTGGCCAAATCAAAATTTACCTCTATTCATTTTATTTCTTGTTACAATTTTTTTTTTTCCTTCTTTTTTTTTTTTTCATATCAAAATTAAAGGGACGGAGGAATATAAGGGCGGAGAAACCGTTATTCACTTCGTTTTCGTGTAAATAAATTATAGCGAATATAAAGCGGGGATAAAAATGTGTTTATTATTATCTTGGAGCTTGTGTGGTGCTGTCTAAAAAAAATTCTGCGCAATTTTTTTTTTTTTTTTTTTTTTTTTTACAAAAAATAATTTCACGCGTACATCCTTTCTACGGGGGAAAAAATAATTCTGTACAATTTTACAGCCGTGATTTGGTTAGCTGGTACACCAGCGTTTTACTTTCGACTTTTGTGTCGCCCTTATATATCTGAGACAACAGAAACGACTTCAAAACGATTCCCGATCGTCTGTAAGATATTCCGAACGATTTGACGAGAAAATCACTCCCGAATATCTTTAGTCAAGATAAAGAAGAATGAATGAAAATAAAAAAAAAAAAAAAGAAATAGAAAGAAGAAAAAAAGAAAATTCTCGATAATACATCGAGTCAAGTCGTTTGAATTCAGGGGGCGCAAGCTTTGAACAGTAAATTGTCATTTGATCTAAAGTCAAACGACTTTATCCACTTTTTTTTTTTTTTTTCTTTTTTGTTAAATCCCGTTCGTTTTTGAGAAGTAGAAGAAGTAGAAGAAAAAAAAAAGTCATATCAGTCTATGAACTGAATCTGCAAACTACGTGTGATGTAGAAAAATTTGAAATCTATTACAATTTAGGAAATGACGAAAAAAAAAGTGTAAATTTTTTGGAATTTGGGAAATCGAAACAGCCGTTACTCGATACGCGATTCGTTATTCTTGAATGATTGTTCGTTCTATGCTATGTAAGTGATATTCGTCGTTGCGTGACGTCATTTACGCGATATTCTCGTTGAGGGTTAAATCTGGGTGGAAAAGGCCGTAAAACTTTTATGGTGTGAAATATCTGATTGATCAAAGCCGGTGGGCTTAAGGCCGTTATAAACTCGGGTAGCGTGGAGTTTACGGCATAATCTTGTTTCGCTCGGTTAATGACGCTTAATTACGATATCACGTCGCCGAGTTTCGCCTCAACACTTGCGCGCCCGCAATAATTACCTATAGAAAATTTTCCGTTTCTTCCGTTTATTGCCGGTCGTAAAACAACCGCGAAATCTCAAATTTCTAATCAAACTACCTCAACCTGCAATAGAATAACGTATCCTGTTGATGTATACAGCCATTTATTACTAATTGCAAATTTCAACCGACACAATATTCCTAAATTATACATTTAATTAAGCTTTCTCTGAAACAACTTTATTCATTCTCCTTTACCAACAAAACATGAGGATGGTGAAAACTCGACGAAATTTTGCACACCACAATTTCAATGACAAAAGCTCCGAACGAGAATTCAAACTTTTTCAATTTTCGTCCATTATATTTGCAGTAGGTTAATTTAGGGATTGATGAATATCTAGGGGTGGGTTTTAGGGCTTACAATTTGGTGGGTAGATAGTTAACTGTGACAACAGAACCTCGAATCATGCAGGCCACGATTCTATTAATTAGAAGCTACCCTTTCCTCAGTCTGTATTCCCTACATTACGGATCTTACTACTGTAGTCGAGGTCCTTGTGTGCAGGCACTGTCTCTCACCATCTCTATTTCTATATATATATCTGTGCTTCTCATCTTGTCAGTTGCTTGTTTGCCCAAAATTTACTTCCTTCCATGTAGTAGGTAGGTACCTACAGTAGGAAGCTATATGTTCATATCACTACTCACTCGACGCTAGCTCTCAGTACAAATACCTTTCACCTCAGGCTCTGCCTATTACCTAGGCACTCATCAAACCAACAACCTGACTATACGACATCGAGCTATTTCGTCTACAAAGCTCAATACGTCACGAATTAAGTACAATTTACGATTTCATCACATTTTCAGATCAATCGTGTCAAAAAATTATTCTAAGTTCTTATCATTTTGTGTTTTTGGATTTAAATTCAATTCCTTCTACGTCATAAAAAATTATCTATCTACCCGTTGAAAAATTTCAGAGCTTATCATGGCTGGGAATAATTTTTTTGTTGAAATTTTCCGAATTTCTTATCATAGTCCGAAATCAATTTATTTCATAACCAAAGTTCATTTTACAGCAAAATATTTTTCTTTTTCAAAATCATGTGTCGTAAGGATTTTAGAGCACCGTTGGACCGATTCAGGTCATCTTGGATTCATTTTCTTCAGAAAACAAATCCTCATCATGTGAATGTGAGGAATTTAAAAATAAAAAATTATGTCATAAGTTATGATCAATTTACCAAATTTGCAAAAATTATTATCACTCATTTCTTAAATAACTTGGCCAAAACGAAAATTTTTCAAAATTCCTACATTCACATGATGAGGATTTGTTTTCTGAAGAAAATGAATCCAAGATTACCTGAATCGGTCCAACGGTGCTCTGAAATTCTTACGACACATGATTTTGAAAAAGACATATATTTCTCGAAAAATTGCTGTACTGGTCCCCTTAAATTCTGATTTCTGTGTGGATAATTATGAATCCGAATATTGCTTTTATTTGGAGTTTCTTTTACTTTCGACGACAGTCTAGAAGATATAGGGACAGATATATATCTTTAGAGATAAGCATAGTGGTGGGAGTGCGGGTATACGCAAGCCATTAGTGTTTTTTTTGCTAAACTTCATCAATAGCTGGAAATGACAAAAAACATCGACTGTCTGGCCGGCGCCAAAAGCTGGGCGAAAAAAGAGGGAAAAACAAAAAGAAACGGAACGATAGAAGATGAAAAAAAAAAAAAAAAAAAAAAAAAAAAAAAATACTGCCCTACTATTGAAACCCGTTTCCTATTTTTTTGCATTCTATATACATCCGGTCGCGTTTCAACACGCGGTTGTAAAATATACATGGGAATGTGGATAAATATAAATGTTTAATGAAATTCGTTTTTTTTTTTTTTTTTATTTCAAATTTTTATTCTATTTTGCGAAAGCGAGTTTCGAATTCCTCTCACAGAAAAAAAAAAAAAAAAAAAAAAAAAAAGTATCGAATACATATCAAATTTCGAAAAATAAATCCGTCAATATTTTTTCTTCATTGTGATCGTTTTTTGTTTGAAATGCGAGAGAGACAAAAGATACGCAAAGAGAAAGAGAAATCCGAACAGTGATCCGGGTCGACGACACGAAAACGATTGACAAGGTTGCACAGCTCGTTTGGCCGGATCACTGTTGAACAAAAACGTAACCCATTCGATTGTTCCTTTTGTTTTTTTACTGCAGGTACCATGATCGAACACTAGTCGCACAGTATTCCGATTCATGGTTTAGCTGCAACAGTTTAACACGACTAAAATACCTGGAGGTAAAAAAAAAAAAAAAAGGCTCTGATGCGGGTAGACTGAACTGTGGATTACTTGAGAGGATCAAAAAGTAATGAGATGATACCCGATTTTTTACCATATTTTGGATTCCAAATTTTGTCTCTTTTTATTTTCGTTTCGATATAAAACAGAGAGAGAATAATAATATAAACACGTAGCTTAATTATTCTCCTTGGTAAGCCCCACGTGCTGAGAAATACATGTATGAGAGGCACGCGAGACGTGGGGCAAGAAGTCGAACTTAAGATCGCAGGCGTTCCGCTAACGGGTTGATTAATGGTTTCTGGCATAGCACTCGTCGGCAGACAAAGAAAGTCCTTATTTTTCGTAGCAATTAACTTCCCAGCAAGCATATGTGTGTCTCGTATACCTCAGTCATAGTATATAAGGTATATATCAGCTCACCTCGTTCCAGAATCCAGATGGAAGGTAAAAACTCTGGGGTTGAAAGAAAAATGGTCAATTTTGTACAACCCAACGCGTTTATTAATATATTTTTTTCACTACGTGCCTATGATGACATTTCAAAATGTTATATGCTACACGGAGTTCTGAAGGCTCCGCGGGATGATAGCGCGAGTCGAAATTGTCTATCCTTGATGAAAGGAATAAGAAGAGGAGCGAGCATCCTGAGGGTGAAGAAATTGGAAAAAGGAAAAGAGGAAAAGAGAAAAAGCGGGAAAGAGGGAAAGAGACGGTTTCCTCCTCGTCGAATTATTGTCTAATTGTATATTGCCGGAGAACAAAGCATCCGATGTAATAACGAAGGAGCTTTAATAAAAAGCCCATCTCCCATCTCTCATTCGACCAGCAACTTACCAACGGTCTAGGAGATAGTTCTTTCGCTGAGTGGCAACCAAGAGGCGATGTGAGTAGGAATTGAAATAGCAATTTCAAGGAAAGGGGGAAAAAAATTTACCTCAAATATAAAACTACAGGATATTTCAAACCGTTACACGTGCAGCTCGTTTGCTATTTGCACTTTACAATTAACGATCACGTATATTATATATTCCCAGTTCAACGGCGCGGCAGGTACTATTACTCCGAATTTCTTTGATCTTGTATTTTAATAGGAGGCTGGGATTCGGTCACGATCATAAAATCTCATCTATTAAACCGTTCACAGCACGCTTTCAAGCTATTCGCATGACGAAATGATCATCGGTGATCAGTAAAGCCACTCAATTATTAATGGCTGAGAAAAAGAGAGACTCTGACTATTCGTATGGCTGAACGAATGAATAATTTTTTCACCCTGATGATCAATCTGTTCACAAAGCTAGTCTATCACATCATGTTTATCAGAAAATCGCATCTTTCATGGGTTTTTCAACGCTGCACACGCATCCGTATGACATTTTCAAAGAAACTGGATTCAAATATCGGCAAAAAATGGCTTCTCGTCACTTTTTCGCGGAATTTGGGTTACGATTTCAAAGGATTGATTATGCTATTTTAATAGGAGGCTGGGATTCGGTCACGATCATAAAATCTCATTCATTAAACCGTTCACAGCATGCTTTCAAGCTATTCGCATGACAAAATGATCATCGGTCATCAGTAAAGCCATTCCATTATTAATGGCTGAAAAAGAGAGACTCTGACTATTCGTATGGCTGAACGAACGAAGGATTTTTTCACCCTGATGATCAATCCGTTCACAAAGCTAGTCTATCACATCATGTTTATCAGAAAATCGCATCTTTCATGGGTTTTTCAACGCTGCACACGCATCCGTATGACATTTTCAAAGAAACTGGATTCAAAGATCGGCAAACAATGGCTTCTCGTCACTTTTTCGCGAAATTTGGGTTACGATTTCAAAGGATTGATTATGCTATTTTAATAGGAGGCTGGGATTCGGTCACGATCATAAAATCTCATTCATTAAACCGTTCACAGCACGCTTTCAAGCTATTCGCATGACAAAATGATCATCGGTCATCAGTAAAGCCATTCCATTATTAATGGCTGAAAAAGAGAGACTCTGACTATTCGTATGGCTGAACGAACGAAGGATTTTTTCACCCTGATGATCAATCCGTTCACAAAGCTAGTCTATAACATCATGTTTATCAGAAAATCGCATCTTTCATGGGTTTTTCAGCGCTGAACACGAATCCGTATGACATTTTTGAAGAAACTGGATTCAAAGATCGGCAAAAAATGGTCCCTCATCACTTTTTCGCGGGATTTGGGTAACGATTTGAAAGGATTGATTATGCTAATGTTGAAAAGAAATTGGGGAAAATTCTTGGCCACCAGCCGATATAGCTGCGATAATTATTATCGTTGTAAATTCAGATCCTGTATAATATGGGAATATGGAAGAGGGTAGAGGTATAGGGTGTGTCGAGCGTGACTTGAAATAATTCACCTCAAGTAGAATTACGTGAGTGTAGAGAATATTTAGGAATCGAAGTGATGCGGAGATGAAGATTTCAAGCGATTAAGATTTAATCCGAAATCTGAGAAAATCGAGACAGCGGTTATTCGAGGCCAAGACAGACTACGGTCTACTGTGCTGCATCAGGATACAGAGAAAATACAAAATACACCTCATCTTAGACGTGGTAGTTTATTTAATTCACTACTACTTGGCAGCTGGCTGCAGAGACAGCAGTTCAGTGATCGTAAATAAAATGATCATTCCGTAGTTGAGGCGTCTGTACGCGTCTTAATTACGCGTACGGTTTCCAGCACTAATTTATATCCCTTCGTAGGACAACTCTGGTAATTTACAACCCGAGCCCATGCACAAGACTTTTTTCCTTCCTCTTTTTCTCTCATCATCATCATCACCATCATTTATGCTCGGCTAAAAACCGTTTAAACACATTTCAATTGATACTCAATCTTCCGTAGAGCTTTTTTCAAACTATTTTCTTAACGAATAATCATAAACTTAGTTACATTTTAAGTCAAATTAATCAGCCAATGGATATTTTCAATTTCTTTCGTACCCAATTTGTAACCGCAGTAATGTGTCTGTCATCAAGGTATAGGGTTTCTGAATTTTTGACGTTTATTTTAAGACTGACGAAAATATTATGTTTCAAAAATGGAGGAGGAGAAAAAAAAAAAAAAGAAATATTTCCGCACACATTAATTAATTCCGAGCCTGATAACTTATTGTATGAAAAATAATGAAGAGCTGTTGGGCGTCAAAGCCCCCGTGATTTGTGCGAATATCAAAAGCTTCAAAGTTGTGGCAAAAAAATTGTGCAGAAAATCCTCATATTTCAGGATTGAATTTCAACTTGATGGCCGATATGGTAAAACCCGTTTATAATAAACTCGAATCATAAACTTTCGGTGTACGTATCCAAAGGGAGGATTCGAGCTTGCAGTATAGGTATCCGAAGAACGTATGATGCGTGGCGGCTGCGAATTGCATCGGTTAATTTATACCCCGTTATATTCTCGGTTCCATTAAAATTCCGGCTAAATTTCTCGTCTACATATTTTTGGCTCATTTTTTTTTTTTTTTTATTTCTTTGTTTCTTTGTTTTTTCTTTTTCGACTTTACGTTGATTTGGATCGAGGCCAAAATAACCGGCCTAACGCATACCTACCTGTTTCTCTTATTTTATTTTGTTCGTTGCTGCACTGCGCCCCTTGCACATGCCATGCCATGCATCTGCTGCATGCAGTTCCCCTATTTTGGATTGGATATGAAAAAAAATTTTCTTCTTTTTTCTTTCTTTATTTAAATTCATAACATTCGCTCGATAAAACCGTACGAGTATAATACCAGAATGAATAAATACCCGCGTAGTGTATAATATCATATAGATAAATATTTACGGATACGTACTACGTAGGTAGGTATCCGTTATACCTCGTTGTTACGTTTAGGGAGAAAGGCATAACCCGAGAGTAGCATAAGTAGCGAATTATTTGTATTTATTTTTTTCCTCTTTTTTCCCGTTTTGTTTTTTTTTTTTTTTTTTTTTTTATCCTGATATAATAGGCTTGCCTTTGTCTCCCCGAACTCGCGGGCTTGTCGTTAATTGGATACATTAATCCGAACAAGCGACGAGTCTCTGCACGGACGAACAACCCCTGCGATCGATTTTATTAGCTATAGGGTCTGCGCGAGCCTTGAAGAAAAAGAAAAAAAGAAAAAAAAAAAAGCAGAGAAAGAAGAGTGAATAGAAAAACAGAATGAGAAAAAAAACAAGAATGAATAAATGAATGAATGTAAAAAAAAAAAAAAAATTGTTTTTGAAAAAAAGAAAAAAAAAAAGAAACTTTTCTCAGAAACTGCTGCAGAATGGTGCGAAATTCGCTGGAGGGTATCGCGAAAAAGAAGTTAGGTGAAACTCTGCATTGGGGAGTAAAGAAGTAAAGCATCAATCAATATCACGTCAGAGACATTTCTAGACGTCTCTGTTCACGGCCCTCGGTTCTATTCACTGCTTCGTCGAGGTGAAGACTCCAGCTTTTGGTCTTTCTCTTCTTTCTATCTTGCGCCTCTTATACAGATCCAGAATCTCAACCCTCCCATACATCTATCTTGCACATATATACATACATACACGGAATTCATAAATCTCTGATCTCGACTTTCGACACTTTTTCATATTAACCATGTATAGGTATATGTGCAGTTTTCCACCGATCTACGAATCCACGTAAAGATCAGTTTTTCGAGGACTCCGGAGCACACCCTGATATCAAATTTTTACAGACCCTTGTTTACGAAGAGTTCATAAAATGATCAATTCAATGGCTTCGAGTAATGTTCCTCGACGTATTAAAATAACTAAACTAATGAAATTTTGCAGCTTTTATATTAAAACCCCATAATTCATGAGCGGAATATTGTTTATGAAAGTTTTACCCTAATTTCGAATGAACCTGAACTCATAAGAAGCAATAAGTTCCGTCTAATCTAGTCTAAAGCGCAATAAAATTTTATTGAAAATGAATCTAAGGTGTATTGAAACCGCTAAGAGAAGATCATTTCCGCTTTTGAAATACTGGCAAATATTTTCGTCAGTTTTTATACAATTTTTCTATTCCGTCTCCAAAACATGCAAACTGGACGTATGGGTCGGCAACGACATGACGTTGTCGAGTGCATGATAGCTATAAGGATATAAAACAGCACAGTATGGGTGTCAGCCCATCTCGAGAGGCTCTTTCCGCAATCGAATAGGTTAAAAGACGAGGGGATACGAGGATACGAAGAGATCCTAGTAGAGTCCGTGTGGGAGGACGTCGCCAGGGAAATCACCCCGTGTTACACGCCGACAGAACAGTCCGCGTACCCAAGGAAACCCTTCTTCTTCCGATTTTCTTTTTCTACACCTACGGTATACCCGGGAAACTATTTCGTAAAACGTGTCAGGATCCCATATACATATATATATATATACATATATATCTCTGTTACGAATCTATGTGCACATGTTCTCTCCAGTATCTCATGGACTAAACAATCGTGCTTTAGTTTTCCTGCTGTAAGGACAAAAGATAGGAGAAAAAGCTCTGAGTATATTCTACTGTGCTAGATAATAGTTGAGGGATTCTAAACGCTATTTAATTTCATTTAACGCATAAATTTATATAGAACAAAGCAATGTGCAACGTGCACACCACGTACATAAGAGACCTAATAGTTTTTGTCAAGTCGGTGCAGCGATGGCAACACTCCAACAAGAATTTATTACCCTTGCTCTGGAGTCGACGTAAATAATTGCAGGGGTTCGCTAAACGCACATATACCTACCTCTCGTATATAGCTACGCCGCAAGCTATCCTGATGCACTTCTGCAGATCTTGAAATGGGGAAAAAGGAGAAAAAAAACAAGCTTATTTCTGGCCTTTATTGGCCAAAAAGACTTTCGCGAATCTCCAGATGTCTCAGAAGCAAGATCATATCCTCAGAAATACATGAAACTGTTCTGATCAGGAGGAAAATGGCCAAAAATTGGAAATCGAGGCCCAAGAAGTTCGGAATTCAGCTTTTGGACGAAAAATGAGAATTTCGGGGGTTGAAGAGAGGTCGAGGAGGCTGTGAGAGTGCTTAAAAAGGATTTATCGTATATAGCTTATTTCTGGCCTTAATTGGCCAAAAAGACTTTGACGAATCTCCAGATGTCTCAGAGGCCAGATCATCAAAATCATGAAACTGTTCTGATCGGAAGGAGAATGGCAAAAAAATTAGAAATCGAGGCCCGAGAAGTTTGGAATTCAGTTTTTGCACGAAGATCGAGAATTACGGGGGCTGCGGAGACGTCGGGGAAGCTGTGAGAGTGCAAAGGAAGGACTTCTCGTATATAACTACGTCGCCAGCTCTCCCAGTGCACTTCTGCAGATCTCGAAATGTGGAAAAAGGAAGAAGAAGAATGAGAATCTTGAGCTTATTTCTGGCCTTTATTGGCCAAAAAGACTTTCGCAAATCTCCAGATGTCTCAGAGGCCAGATTATATCATCAAAAATACACGAAACTGTTCTGATCGGAAGAAAAATGGCAAAAAATTGGAAATCGACGCCCGAGAAGTTTGGAATTCAGGTTTTGGGCGGAAAATGAAAATTTCGGGTGCTGAGGAGACATCGGGGAGACTGTAAGGGTGGAAAAGAAGGAAAAATCACTGTGTCAAGGGGGTGAAAATTCTGGACAAGAACAGTTCAGTGGCTCTCTCTGGTTGCTTGTTCCGTGTTCGTTGCTGACTAGCTGACTACCTCGCTGGCTTCCAGCAGCAGGTTTCTCTCGAACGGGATAAAGGCGGACGTGCTCGGTCCGCCACGGTTCACCAAACATCGTTTGTTCTTTCCGACCCGCTGACCCGTGCAATCTTTTCACAAATCCTGACTACACCATCACGTCCACGTCCACGCGCGACCAACTACCTAACCCCGGGTCCGAATCGACGATGCAAATCAACTTTATTCTCCTACTCAAGAACTGGGATATACCTACGTATCTGCTCACTCTATTTATCGAACAGAATATGGATGTACATAGTATCAAGCTTCTCAAATCTACGACAATTTTGAAAAATCGATTTTTCAAAAATCATACCAGATTCATCCCATCAAAATCGACGTTCTCAATTTGTTTTTGTTTATTTTGTCCAAATGGGGTGTTAAAATCTGGCAAATTTGGCCACACAATATGTGAGTGCAATTATTCTTGATTAAAATGATTTCTTCCCCAGACAGCACGGAATATTGCCCAATATTGTAGCAACATTGTAGCAACATTGCAACATTGTAGCAACAGTGCAACATTGTAGCAACAGTGCAACATTGTAGCAACATTGCAGCAATATTGCAATGTTGCCACAATGTTGCTACAATGTTGCTACAATGTTGCTACAATGTTGCTACAATGTTGGGCAATATTCCGTGCTGTGGGTCGTTTCTCCCGATCGATTTTCGACTTTAATAATTATTTGTTCGTTCATACAACGCTGCCTCAGCTGTATCGTATAAAATTGTTGCATCGCAGTTATCGTCCGGCTTTAAAACTAGTAGTTTGAAGTCCTGTGGCAGGCAGAGCTTATCATTATTCAATGCGTCTACGTATCGATAAATTTTATATAGAACGACGGTGTGTATCAATACGTGCATTGCAGTTGTCCGCATTTCAGTTGGACGCTAGTCGCGTAATATCGAATGAATATATTGTTGATTTCACGAATTGTCCTGCCACGAGTCCTACCTGTACATTCATAGCAATAGGTGATTTAACGAAGCCGCAAGCCTCGTTTCAATCATGGATTATTCAACCCTCTATATCAACTGCAGGAACTGCAGCCGAAGCGTCACATCAAAATGCATTCACATTAATAATTACCACACCGTGCATGACGAATTAATAGCTGATAAATATCTGCATCTCTTCTCCTCTACCACATGTTCGCTTTATATTAGAATATCATAAATATGTACGAATTTCGGTAAAAAAAAAAAAAAGAAAAAAGAAAAACCATCATTTTCCTTTTCCTGTCAATGCAGGGGGAAAATCGTTTTCACTCAGTGATTAAATATCTGCGGTATGGATATCCACGCTTTCCAACCTAGTACACTGTGCAATATATTGAATAAAAATTGCGAATGAAAAGACAGGTTAGTAAAAAGAAAAAGAAAATGAAACAAAAAAGAATAAATAAATGGAAACGAAATAGAAGGAAAAACTGATAAAATTCTATATATATATATACGGATATGTTTCAAATGTTTCAAATGCAGAAACGCGAATTAAATGCGAATTATTCTTTACCGAGGTTGAAAAACGAGTGACCTGAATTATGACCGTTATTCGTGCGAATTAAGGATCAAACGAATAGAATTTCGATTGCAGATTTTGTTCATCCAAGCATTGCCTAGCCTCTGGTGATTTGGCCGGACAGATATACCATGTGGGTTTATTATTTATCTATTCATTTATTTGTCTGTTTGATATCGTTTTTCATCCTCCTCTTCCTCCTCCTTCTCTTGATGACGTGGGCTGATTGTTATTTAAAGATATATAGGTACTCATACAGCGAGATGATAATTATGAATTATAATGATCACCGAGCTATTACGGTAAACTGGACACAATCAAACAAATTAGCGTCAAATGCATATTCGGAATCCGATTATCCGCTTCTCTCCAATACTATATAGCTGCTGCAATGTACCAGAATCATTGATGCGTTTACGTCGAAATGAATCCTATTGGATTCTATTTACCATACCAACATTCAATTCCCTGTCTACATATGTATCAGAAATAGATAGATAGATAGATAAAGAGTTATTAAATATTTGCCTATACGTTATCGTGGATTGTAACTTTCATTCAAATGCGATTATGCTCTGTCTGATTTATCATCGCCTAATCTATCAGAATAATTCTTTGTCGCATAAATGTCTGTCCGGTTTGTTAAAAGGGACAATTTTTTCGTTTCCTCATTCACCATATTATATATAAATCCCTTCGATGATCATCGATTACACAATGAAAATAAACCGGTGCTTGGTAACATCCACTAGCTTCGGTATTACAACTAAACTATATACTTGCTTGGTTTGATTTAATTAACAATTAATTCCCCCATTCCGAATAGTCAAAATCCTCATTAAACAGTCAGTATAATACCGTTATGCAATACGGTATACATGCGCGTTGATATGTGCCTATGTGCAAGGCTGGATAAACGTGTCGATGACGATGATGACTCGTAACATGATGCCAGAGTCATGGATACCCAATATTCACCCAGAACCCAGAACCAAAAAAAAAAATCGCGCTGGACGCCGGTATGTAGGCAACCAGGTTTATTTTCTGCAATCAGTTCTTCGATACCCTGTATACATTCTTTAAAGCAGAACGTATTCTCATATGTTCATAGTATCACACTACGGCCTAATCACGCCATTGCATTGGTAACCTGATTAGTCATGACAATCAGCCCAAGCTGTGACACAATGCTACATAGCAGCTCCAATCCATTAACAAGAATCCAATTTTGGATAATGAGCCATTATGAATATTATTGAATGTTGCTTTCCCGATTCCATGTGATAATTATTTTCTCTTTATTCTTCCAGGTAAGTCGATGCGAATATATAAGTAACAACATCGAGCATAGGTATGCTCGGAAATTCGACAAGGGGATGGTGATGGAATCACGAAAGTAAAGGTTTTGGATTTGATACCTTTACCTCGCATTGAATGAGTGAGTATAAGGACGAAATCTATATTTAACGGAGTGTAAAAGCTGCCTTTGCCTTAGTTCACCGCCTTGCGATTCAACTTCCACCCTCGTCATTTTGTCTCTTCGCAATGAATGGAAATAAGCAAAATTCCGATTGGCAGGTGGAAATATAGCGGAGGGCGTTTAATACCCTTGCGGAAAAATCGCGTTACTTCATGGAAATGAGATTGATTCTTTCCTCTGTCAATAGAATTTGTATATGTATGTCTTCAACGAGCATGATTTGAATATATGTACTTAAATTTATAATGCAAAATCGCTGTGGCATTGAAATTTTGAAAATTGCAAAACGGCCTTTAACAATCGGTAAATAGAAAATTTAGGACATAAATTTTCCTCGATCTCGAAATATGAGGCAAAATTTTCATCCGGTTTTGACCCTCCTCGTTCCTCTTCTCTTCCCCCCTTTCGCCGCTTGTTCTTGATACTCGGTTCTCTTAGGGGTCGCGTATTAGTTAGTAGTTAAGGGTTTTGGCAGCGACGACGCAGCTGCGGTGAGCAGCCCCGAACCAATTACAAAGAACCGCTGCGTTCCCGGCGCAATAACGCCTAATAATCCCCGATACGGGCGATCGCCGTGTTGCAGGGAAACTTTGAAACCGTTTCGTTAATGAGGAAGCCTTAATTAATACCCTTAGGTAGGTATAACGCGGGTACCACGCGGTCACCCCTTACAGAATGGATAATAATCGGAGCCCATATTCCTTTTCAATTCTTCTCTCGTTACGTTTTCTTTCTTTTTTGTTTTTCAAAATCATTTTGCTCGTTGTGTAAAATGACGAAAATATAGGAATAAACCATCGAGCATAAAGGGAATGAAAATTTTTTAGTCAAGGGATGAAGAAAGGATAAAATCCTATAGCTGTATAAGGTATAAATATCACTAGCTGTCTCTCGGTGTAAGAGATCCCTCGAGGGTTTAGTCAGAGAGGGCGACAGTAGGGCGAATAAGTATAAGGAAAATGGTCCGACATCTGGAGCCCTCGAAGGGTAGCTTTAGGGGTGTACAAAGTACTATACACAGGATTTTGTTGCTAGTCGATTCGAATCGATTTAAGTCCTGATCCTGTCCTGATGCTCCGACGTATCGTCCTCGATTGGCGACATCAATCACTACCAAAATCGCAACGCGTTTATATCAATCACCGGTATCGAAGATCGGGTTCCGCTCGCAGACGTAAAGGAGCATCGTCCTTGACGCACCGTTTTTTATCTTTCATATACGCCCAGAGGACTCGAACTCCTGGGTAGATATACCTATATATCAATTGATACCCTGCGGTGTAAGAACTACAGACAAACCTTAGGGCCAGAGCAGCATCTGATAGCTTCGGTTCAGTGGAGATCCTTGCCCACAATGTCCGCAAGCCTTTAACACCCAGTTCGTGGTTCACCAGGGTCCCGTCAAGATCTTTGTTGCGGTGAGCCCCTCGACCACGAGCAACAGTCTTCGCTTAGGCGAATTGTCGCGAAAGTTAGAGCTCCGTGCAAATCCCTTTTTCTAGTATTGCCGCAGAAATTTTCTTCGCTATAGAGAAGCAAATCATTCATCGTCATTTTACAGAGCTTCAAATTATTTTGGAAAATACAAGTATGATGGGAATTTAATCGTAATTCTGGTATGAGGCGATTCCTCAAACCCCTCAACTTCAGGCTACATCTACCATCTTTGTATCTTCACGGATCTCGGACTTTGAAACTATGATGCGACGTACGTTGAACTGATAAAACTAACTAAACACTTCTGAAGTACTAAAATCCATTAAAACACTTGGAATATTCTTTTGGAGTATTCGTTTTTTTTTTTTTTTTTTTTTTTTTTTTTTTATGAATTTTGGTGGAATTTTTGGTTGGGAATGAGGGTGTAGACTGTAGAGAGACAATTAAACGAGAACATTCTGTGATATTGGTTCGTCGCGGAGGTTTTCAGATAGATTTTCTTTATCTTGAAACTGGGAGGACACAGTTGCGGCAAAAGTTGCAATCAGACGGTTAGAATCTCTCGCAACTTTCTCGGGGGTAAATGGTCCCGTGAGGCTGCGGGCCAGAGTTCAACTTGGTTGTTATCGTCCCAGCTTTTCACGGAGAGGAAATAGCCTGATTAAGGCCTCGCTAGATTCCAATTAACGCCTTAATTAAATCCTCCTGTACTCTTAAACGCTGCGCTAACCAGATCCTCCTCATCCTTGAACTAGAAGGGGTTCTTGAATTCTCTCACGTCATCCTAGGAGGAGAAAACCTGGGCTTGGAAATGTACGAAGAGCAACCATGTCTTGAAAATTCCGGAGACCATTTGCACCTCGCGTTTTATCACTTATACCTTCTGCCTTCGAGCCATGAAGCCTTTCTTAATTCAAAGCGCAATCCTAGATCGATCTTCGTCTCCTTAAATCTATTCTTCACTCACTTTTCGGCGGTGTATTCAATCCCGAGGTGTTAATTTAACGAGTTCAGTTCAGAGACACTCATACAGCCAGGAATAAAGGAAAGAAGATTAAAAGAGGAGTGCGTTAGGCTTTAGAGTCTGCAGGAGTCTCGAGGCTTCTTCTTCTTTGGACCATTAAATGAACTGATCCCCCAACCCTCGACAGCCCCAGGTTCACTATGGTTTGACTCCCCACCGATTCCTCGTCGAGATAACCGGAACGACTCTACGGATCTTTGCTGTGCCCACGTATAACAGGGAGACTCTCGCCATTTTTCACACATGTAGATTAGGACCTTATACCCACCCCCTGACTCAGCCGGGGACCTAAGCCTGCTGCGACTATACTATAAGGTGTATATATATACGAAATCTACTTTGTACAACTACAAACGCGGCTTGGGGTGCCAAAGTGTGAATGGGACTCGAGATCACTTAACCCCCTTTACTCCCCTAGTTTACACCAGAGATTCGATAAGGCCCGTACCATGTGACGTTTTCGCTTTCCTCCACATCCTTCCATGCATTGAAATACCAAGAGAAAGGAGCACGTAGACGTGCACAGTTTAATTCCATACAGGGTGGGTGTACCAACCCCTAAGGGTAGCGAGATGTTACAGGTGTCGAGACACTCTAAACTATTTTTGACCAAACCTTTGAGCACAATCATGTGATAACCTGCATGGCATTTCGACTTGTTGGTCTTTGATGTTCCAAAAAAGATCCGATATCGATTTTTCGAAATCTCATACTCTGATGTTGTGGTCGAAGTTGTTCACGGCTTGTTCATGCAGTGTATGATAAACTATGTATGTATAAAATGTTACGATGCAAAGTATAGAAGCTGAGTATGGATGAAAGACACAAGGCCGTAGATAGCTCCGATTGAAAATGGAGATTAAAGATATAGCTGTGGCAGTGGAAGAGGATAGACTTTAATCGCGTCTTGCCTGAGGCTTGGATGCGCCCCTTGAATTTAGGAATAAAAATCTATCTATCTCCCGATACGACGGCGATAAAATCAGTGGAAGCCCAACCCGGCGTCGTCGAGGAACGCGAGGAACGCTGGTTAAGTCCCACGACTTAGAGTTCGATCGTCGACTACAGTCGTTTGAATATTCGAAATGTTAATGCGCGGTGGTTAGGTACCTACCAAGATGTATTATACATACAACCACGCTTCTATACCACACTGACATGTATCATGGATGGTATAAACGTTGCTGTGCAGTATAAAGCGGTAGATCGCAGAGGAATAAGTAACCAGTGTCTATATCGAGTGTTCCAATTGATTATTCTATATAATTCATGGTGCCGACCTACAGAGGAAAATTACACTGGCTAATATTATACCTCCCATTATGAACCCTGAGGTAAACTGGCAAAGTAACTAGGTACACGTCGCGGTATAATACCGGAAGTCACTTGATACAAATACCAACTTCTCAGCTGTAACCAATAATGCATGGTCGCCCACATTTACCTACTTCCATGCTACTTCTCTATTCCTATGTCATGCAGTCTTCCTATTGTGAATAAGCTCACGGTTCATTGAAACAACCAGAATGAATTACACCAAAGAGCCTTTTGCTACTCCCTGCACATCATCGAAGTTTGGTATCAGCAAATTTCTTCATTCATTAAATGAGCAATGGAATGTGCAACTTGGGAAATCATCACTTCGACGTTAACTTCTTACATGTTGAGTTTTTCCATCAACCTGATGAAAATCAATATGGTAACGATTTGTCCATGTCAGTTCTAGGCTAGAAAAAAATCGGGTGAAACTGTGGCACTTTAATTCGTGGATGTGTTGTTTGTTTAAGACCTCAGAATTCGGCGGCAGCAGCAGCAGTATTCAGGTACGAAGAGAAGCGCTCGGGCGAAGAACCGGTGAGAGGGTATACCGGTTCTACCGGCTCTTTCGCCGCCACGGGAGGTCCAGGTCTGGCAGACAGACCGGAGGACTTGCTACTCCTTTTTCCTCTCTTTCTCTCTCGTTTCTTCATCTCTTTCTTCTCTCTCTGTTCCCTCTGCCCTCCGAGGCCCCCGCCGAGACAAAGGAATCGAATATAGCGTCAGGCGCTCTCCTGCACTGCCATAAAGCTCGGTTCACACTTTCGACTCTGACAATAAGTCGTTAGGATTCATCCACTTCGTTAAATCCTCTTGTATGTCTTTGATAACTGATGAAATCGACCCTTGAACCATTATTCTTAGTTTAAGTCTGAGAAAGATGGCCCCAGTTATCTCACTATGCGAAACAAACTGATGTGAACTCTGTGCAAAAATGACGGGATTAATGGATAGAATAGGAAGAAGTACATCAGATGTGATCCCCATGGGCCATGAGACATGAATTCATCATGTGAATGTCACTCCACTTCCAAAGCAGATCCATATACGTGTATATATGTGCAATGTGGTTGAATTTCGAGCGTTCCTAGATCATTCGAGTGTTTTAGAGATGATTAATTTCACTGGAAGAGTTCGGGATTAGCTGACGATGGGTTCCACACATCAACGGATCAGGATATGTACGTGCACACAGCCCGTTTGTGATAAAGGATATTTGTGCCGGTGGGGCGGTGCACAGAGATGTGATGAGACGATAGAGTGGAAAGCAGAGATGGTGATGTGATGGAGCGACTGTATGAACGAGCAGGGAGAGAGTGGAGATTTGAGAAAGGAGAGAGATGAGAGAGGTGAGTGCCTGAGAGATAAGCCAACAGCGTTCGTGAATACAGATGGACAGACGATAGAAGGGACAGCCTCTATGAACTAGATACTGCAGCGTTCCTCAACGTCGACTCAAGGGATCTCTCGCGTTTCGCTTCGTCTTCGACTTGACTTTTCTCTGTCCCATACTCAAATTCCTATATTACAGAATCTCGGAAGGTGTTTTTTTTTTTTTTTTTTTTGTTATTACCATCCAGCTGTTAGATCTGGAAAAATAAAGGTGCGCTTTCAATCATTTCTCATGAAAAAAAATAAAAAATTGGAATGAGCTGATTTTTTAGAGCGACGCCCTTCATTTATGGAAAGTTTGCGTGAAACGCGAGGTATTTGACCGAGTAAGAATTCAGTTTCACTTTTATGGATAGTTGTCGTTTATTCCAGAGTCTAGACTAGCTCTAGGTATAATATAACGCGAAACGTCTGTCCCAGGAGGTCGACGTCACTGTCGTCGTGGCGTCAGTCAATTTATTTAGACACGCATCCCTTGGAAGGCGGTTGCTATATACTCTAAGGGGTAAGAAACGTCACTGCTAAAGCGCTTAAATGTCGATACTACATCGCAGTCGAGTTTCGAGTCGACGCGATAACCCCATAAAATATTCTTCAAGGAATAAATCGAAGAAACTTCCCATAGAGTAGAAAAAAAAAAAAAATTCTTCAGTTTTATTCAAACTTGACTCAAGCAAAGTGCAGCCAGAGACTCTTGACTCTCGATTGACGAACAAAGGCCAATTCTATACAGAAATCAATTCAGTCTGGATGAATACCAGATTTTTTAATTTCGCTGCTTAGTATAAAAAAAAAAATATCGGCAAGATGAAGGAGAACGTCCATTTTGGTATAGAAGCACGCCTTTGGGCTGTGAGCTTATCCACCTGTAGGTAATTCGCGGTAAACCAGTATGCGTCAGTTCCGTGGGCCACGAAAACCACAAACGTGTCAAATACAGGCGGTTCGCTTCGCCTCGCCTCGCCTCGCCTCACCGCGACGTGAAATTTCACGGTGTAGGAATAGCGATGAGGATAGAGGAGGAAAGAGCGAGCTAGTAGAGTGTGAGAGTCTGATAGTGTGTTCGCAGAACGGCTGCAGCCTCTAATAACAACTTATGGTCCATTATCACGAGTGACTCGATGATTCGTCCTGGCTCATGGCATAATTCAAGGGATTTAGGGTGACGGAGGTACGCAGGAAGAAGGGAAAAGGGAGAAGGGCGAATGGAGATGGGAGAAGAAGGGAGGAGAACTTCCATGGCAAGAATAAATCATTACCGTTCATTTAATCACAATGGGGTAACCGCGCGTTCATTGACCGAAGAAGAATAAAGTCGCAGTGATTTTGTCCGTCTGCTATTTCCACGCATCAAACAATGCTTGCAATTAGAACGATGGCTCTGTCTGCGTCCCCGAAAAACCTCATCGTTTCTCCAAAATCCACGATGATTTATACTACCTTCACTGTATACAGTATAAATTAATAACGGTCGACAGTTGGATGTCGAGATTTTATCATACCCCGTATGTATATGTGTATGTGTAGGGGTAGGGGTAGGTACGTGTAAATATTTTTGTTTCCTTGAAATGTGAATTTTTCAAATTTCCATTTTTCGAACAAAAGTATTTTTTATTATTTTATTCGCCCACCGCTATAACCGCGGCTTTAGCCGTAAATGTTTAAACAGAAATAACGGCAATGATAACCGGGATAATTAAAAGAAGACATTTTTGTCCGATCAGATATTATACTCGTTCATTCGTATTATTATAAATAAATTATTTTTTCACAGGTCTAAATCGCACTGATATATCGATTGATTTTAATCAACATTTCGAGCTTTGCTTGGTCGCCTAAATCGACGTGAATTGAAACGAATCGATTCCCATTAGAGCTGGACTATAATTATTATGACTGTTTAAGAGTTTCGAGACTCGCGAAATAAATAAATGAAAAAAGGAAGGAAAAAATTAAAAAAAAAAAAAAAAAAAAAAAAAAAACAGAAATGGGAAAACAGCTTAGCCTTGTTTCACAGACTGGTTATCGGCGAAATACAGGATATTATTAATCCTACGTCTAACTACACCCTCGGCTATAATTACAAGGTATTGAGCCCCGACCTCGAGCACCTGTGTTTCAACCGAAGTACCCATTGTCAACTGTTCGCTCTGTTAGCTGCAGCAATCGCCCAGGCTGAACAGACAGCTACCCCACACATACGTATACGATATATCTATATCTACAATACCATACGTATACTACTAATTGTCATCGCTAGCCTCTAAGCTATGTAACATTCACTGATGAATATGAGAGAAAAATTAAAAAAAAAAAGTTCACGAAAATACACAACGATGAGGCTGCCTGTTATTAAACTGTATTTTTTTTCTTGTTCCTATTTACATTTTCTTCGCATACGTGTAACATTAAATTATATATTATAATATGAATATATAGTTAGATGTTGAGGTAGCAATGCTCGAGTCTAATTTACTCGTCATTTCTCATTAACCGTGTGCACGTCATCGCGCGGAATCGCCGGTTTTGCCTTATCACAGTATTAGAGAGTAGTGAGTGACTGGTTTGTATATATTCGCATATGTATGTATACATATATATGAGCGTTTCAATCCCGGGGTGTACTCAGTGTATAGTATATTCCCCTCGAAAACGTGTAATAATTAATTTAGATACTCAAGTATGAGAGCCCGTCGCATCGTGGCGTGGTGCACGTCTACTTAGCCAAACTACGATGGTGGTGGTGTCTCTTTTAACGCAATATGGAAACCCATTAATATCACTTATATTAGCACGCCAGCTACTTACCTTCGTACTTTGTACTTCCAACTATACGTAGGTTTAATGGCTTTGCTTCTGTCCCACCGTTTCCTCGCTATCCTCTTCAATTTATTTTTACCCCAACACCCTGGCCCACCCCAACACCCCTGCGGGAATTGACGATGAATTTTAGACTCGACATTTCGCAACACCGTTTTTGTAAACTTTAACTAATTTTTTTTTTTACACGACAGCTAGACTGATGATAATGATCATTATCATTATGATGAGTACTTCAATCCAATAATACTCCGGCGTATTAACTAATATTTCGGCTCTTGATCATGATATCAATTCGTATAATCACCAAATTCATTCATATCGACTGATATTCAGTTGTATAATGATCACAATCAATTATATCATCGCCATATCTGGTCGTATCATGATGAAGAATACTTTTATCAACTGATATTCAGTAGTATCTACTGATGCTTAGTTTTTTAACTACGATATTTAGTCATATTATCATGACATTCATTTTAATTGAGTAATATTCAGTTTTGCAATGATCGCAATCAGTTTCATTACCACAGTATTCATTACCACATTATCATTATGATGGGTCAATTCAATAATACTCCGGCGAATTAACTAATATTTCGGTTCTTGATCATGATATCAATTCGTATAATCACCAAATTCATTCATATCGACTGATATTCAGTTGTATAATGATCACAATCAATTATATCATCGCCATTATCTGGTCGTATCATCATGACATTCATTTCAATTGAGTGATATTCAGTTTTGCAATGATCGCAATCAGTTTCATTACCACAGTATTCATTACCACATTATCATTATGATGGGTCAATTCAATAATACTCCGGCGTATTAACTAATATTTCGGTTCTTGATCATGATATCAATTCGTATAATCACCAAATTCATTCATATCGACTGATATTCAGTTGTATAATGATGAGAATCAATTATATCATCGCCATATCTGGTCGTATCATGATGAAGAATACTTTTATCAACTGATATTCAGTAGTATCTACTGATGCTTAGTTTTTTAACTACGATATTTAGTCATATCATCATGACATTCATTTTAATTGAGTAATATTCAGTTTTGCAATGATCGCAATCAGTTTCATTACCACAGTATTCATTACCACATTATCATTATGATGGGTCAATTCAATAATACTCCGGCGTATTAACTAATATTTCGGTTCTTGATCATGATATCAATTCGTATAATCATCAAATTCATTCATATCGATTGATATTCAGTTGCATAATGATCACAGTCAATTATATCATCGCCATATCTGGTCGTATCATGATGAAGAATACTTTTATAAACTGATATTCAGTAGTATCTACTGATGCTTAGTTTTTTAACTACGATGTTTAGTCGTATCATCATGCCATTCATTTTAATTGACTGATATTCAGTTTTGCAATGATCGCAATCAGTTTCATTACCACAATATTCAGTTGTATCATGATTAAGAATGCTTCTATCGAGTGATATTGAGTAGTCTCAACTGATATTCAGTTCTACAATGATCACAATCAGTTTCATCACCACAATATTCAGTTGTATCATGATTGAGAATACTTCTATTAAGTGATATTGAGTAGTCTTAACTGATATTCAGTTCCACAATGATCACAATCAGTTTTATCATCACGATATTGAGTCGTATCATGACAGGGAATACTTTATCATGTGACATTCAATCGTATCGCATTATCTTGGTCAGTTTAATCGACTGTTATTCAGTTTTGATAACGATCGCAATCGGTCACATAATGATCGAAGATACTTCCATCGATAAAATTCAATGACATTATGATTATATTCAGTTGTGACATAACGCGATGTTCAGTCGTATGGTCATTATTGGGTAGAATATATATAGATAAAGGAAATTGCTCGATTTTAATGCGTCACGATTCGTCGCCGGGTGGTCCGCGTCACAATAATAACAATAACCACCTGACAGATTAGGGTGGGTTTCGTTCGCGCCTCCACCACAGGGGTGGACCCATTAATTTCACTTCGCGTTACCTCACGAGGTAATAGTTGGTTCGTGGGTCTGGCTACGACCTCGGCTACGACTACGCCGGAAAATACTGTAGGGCGGGGGTTCGTGGTGCAGCCAGGAGTCTCTCGAGAATTCCATCCCCCTGCCACGCGAATACGGACTATCGGAGCATTTTACAATATCCATTATGTCTGGCTTGCGAGCTTGAAATGCGCAACTCACACCCGCACTCATACAACCACAATCTACATCCATACTTCGTATACATGTGTGCCACCCCTCTGGACGTACCTCTAATCCCGTGGCTCAATATTTGGATTATTAGCGGCAGGCTGGGAGAGCCGTCTAAAATTGAATTTCGGACAATCGTCAATAATTTTCAGCGTGAAATTCTGATCCGTATATCTGCACACCGACGTTGTGCTACCATTGGCAAATTAAATGGGATATAAAATTCTACTTTTGTTGCTGATTTCGCGACTTTGAGAACCATTCAAGTGGCTTGATTTCACCTCGGAGATGACCGATACTTTCCTCCCTTATTTTTCTCTCCGTCTCTCCGTTTAGAGATAGTAAATAAAAAATAAGGGACACTGTGGTGGAGTATATCTGTGTGGTCGATGAGCAGCTTCCTAAACGTTCGATCCATAAAAGTCACCGGGCTCGCGTTGGGTCGTTTGGTAAATTCGGGGTTCGGGGTCGGGGGTCAGCTGGGGTGGGTCGCCAGGGTCTCGCAAACGCCAAATAAATGGCCCTCCGGGGACCACAGCGACACCAACTAATACATACTTCGCGCCATCGTACACCAATGTATATATATATATATATATATACACGTACGTATGTCTATATATACAACACACGTCCTGTGATATCAATATAGAAAACTGGACTGCGGGGCTAGCTGGTGCGAAAACGTCCGCTCTCGGTAATATCGGAGGAAAGTGACTTATAGACGAGGAGCAGGCTAGCTAGGAAAGCCAAGGGTTGGGGGTTGATATGCCTTTGCGTCGCGATGCCATACCCGGATCGTACAGGCGTCGGTCGCACACATGAGACGGCGTACGCCATGCTGTAGGCAGCTATGACCAGCGTGTGATGCGAATGTGAATGCCGTAACACAATGGAAACGTAATTTCCCACATTTTCACCGTACCGTGTTGTATTCCCTGAGCAGCAGGCATGTCTCCTTCCTTTTCATCCTCAGAGGATACCAAGCTCTCTCTTTTTCTACCTGCATGACATGGGGGATATTCCCTATCCCCGGCAATGGCTATATTGAATTCTTACGTCCGCCACGACCAGACTTAGACTATGACTAGAAGCAAGAGACGATGCTGATCCGTTTGCAAACAGCATCCCAAGAATGCGCCGTCTAACTTGGGATTCGGCTATGCACCAACTCGACGCACATACCTCTTTCTGACATACGAAACCTGGACGTGGTTCGCTTAGTGAAACTACAAGCTGGAAAGACGTCCTTATAGTTTTTACCTTGAAAATTTATTTTCAATGGCATCTCATTTTCCAATTATCAGCTCCGTTTCAGACCAGATCCATATCATGTATATGAGATATCCGATCGATCTCTGATGTCAATCGCAAATAGGCGCAATCGAGAGATGTAAGAGGGAGGATATATTTTCAGTCATTGTTTGCTCTCTGGGGATGAAGAGCATCGATGCAGAAATTGAGAGGCCGGAGAAGGAGTCACGTGGACAATATGCACTACGTCTGTGCAGCCCTATACCCTCCCACGTCTAGGCTCTGCCAAATCTTAGTTTTCAAGCCGACTCTGACTTGCTTACTTACTTATACTGACCCCATAATGGCAAGGGAAGAGAGCCCTTACACCGTGACCTCGTCTCGAGTTCTTTCTGCACCCCCTTTTCATCCCTTGCACGCGCCCCCGGCCACTATAATGGCTGCTGATTGAAATCTTAGTGATTTCTGGGTTTCCTCTTCGAAATGGCGTCTACGCAATCCTGTCGTGCAAGCGAGGGGCCGATCTTATCGAAAGGACGGCTTTGTGAACTGCATACGAGGAAACGTTACGGTATGAGGATTACTAACTCACCTCATACTTACCTTCATGTTCGTAGGGTTCCGCGTGGGCTCGGGACTCGAAGATAATTACAGGTATACTTTAAGGGGTGTAAATATATATATATATACATATGATGTATATCTACGTACATACGTACACCTTCGGGTAAATAAATCTGAGAATTGCGCTAGCCAATCTCTGAGAGCAATCAGAGATGCATATTTATTGGTTGCCGTATCATTAGATCTCAAATAATGCGCGCGGGATGTTCGATGTAAGCGATATCGGAAATGGAACGCGGATATATTCATGGAAAATCGGTTTTAGCCTCGTGTTTTACGACCGCCCGCAGTCTAGTCCTTGATCAGATTCTGTACCCATCTATGTACACAATAGATGCAGTTATGGAAAACCTGCATCCAAAGCCTGAAGGAAGTCTTTGAGTCTTGTTTCATCCCGTTTCGCCAGACTGACTTGAAAAATAGTATCCATCCGATGTTGCCTTAAGTTTTAATCAGCGTTGAAGTCTTTGATATTCAACAATTCACGGCTAATGAATAATTTATTCATGCCTAATGCAACAATAAGTCCTAATTTACCACCTCGTCTTCGGCGATCGGTGACGGTGCACATTACCCACCGTATGGTATTGTTGCGGGTCGACGTGGCCACATGGGCATGGCTCAGTCGAACAATGGGCTAGCGATTGTTCAGTCGAAATTTACCCCAAGGTTCGGGCCCACCTGAGCATACGTCATACGACGGGATGTGCCATTATGTCTGCATTCTCGGCGTGCCTACTGTCTGTATTGAATCAGTCGCCAGATTAGCCAATGACGCATAAAGCCCATTAGAGAATCCACGTGGACAGTGCATAGTTGTATTACAGCACCAAAGGTCAGCTAGCTAGCAGCCACGATATTGTCTATGGCGATCGCAGTAGATCGCAATTATCAATTAATACTGGTACCAATTCCTGGAATTTATCATTGCAATCAGTTAGCTTATATATGTAGAATGCTGTGCGA
Source organism: Tenthredo mesomela (assembly GCA_943736025.1). NCBI lineage: Eukaryota > Metazoa > Arthropoda > Insecta > Hymenoptera > Tenthredinidae > Tenthredo > Tenthredo mesomela. Next base: position 3,495,362 of record OX031017.1, read on the forward strand.
ATTCTATATGAGCCCTTCCCCGATCAGTGAATGCCTCGATCAGACAAAGCAGCTACATAGCTCGGAGACTAGTGTCGCGTATGTTCAGATTCCGCGATGTTCTGCTTTTCAACATTCACAAACCACCCTCAACTTTGATTCCATTTTTTTGTTTTTCTTTTTCTGTCTTTCTTTCTCAATTACTGTGAGGCGAGATTTATTGTCAAGGTTTGCGAAGTATGTGCGAGATACAATGCGGGTATTGGGTATGGCGAACCCAAGTTCCTTGCAACCTGGCAACTTCACGCCTCGAGCCGCATTGTTTTGCTCAGGCAAACTCTCCAGCTATTTAACGCCCCGACCTAACCGCTCAGTAACGTCGAGTTCCTACTCTGCAAGAACCTGAACGAGGAGCCCAAGCTAGGGTTAACTTTGCTCGAACTTTGCTGCCTCTTGCATATTGTTCGTAACCGAAAAGACCCCGCCTACATTACTTTGCTACCACCCGAGCCCTCAAACTCTCTTCTGCGTCCTCCATAGTCCAGGAAGTCAAAATGGACCCTGGGAACTTCGAAAGTCAAGAAGTACATTTTTCCTTTATGATCTGATGATTCTTGAAACAATTCCTAAGTGGGATTGACTCCAGTCTCCAAACTTGATTGTGTCATTTTATATTGAGAGTCTCTTTAAGAAACGTTTGAGGCGGTTCAGAAAATGAGAAAGAAGCGATTGCAGAAGGAATAAGGGTGAACAATTCGGGCGTGGTCAGTGGGTGCATAAATCACACTAGGCAAGTACAAGGCAAGAGAGGTTGCGAGTCTGGAAGCGAAGTGGTCGGTTCAGCGCTGTGTGTAAGTTGCGAAATTAATCCCCCGTACTCTGCGGCCCACCACTGAAAAGTTAGGCATTCTAGAGACGGGGGGTTTTCCTCCCCCATAAACCCTTTCCCGAAAACTACCCCGAACCAAGCTAAAAGCGACGGGCACGGGCAGCACGAACAATGCGACGAGTCGAGGACTAACGCGTTCGCCTAACAATTAAGGGCGCGAAACGCTCCAGGGTTGTTCTAGTCAAAGTACACCTTCACCCTGTCCTATACACATAGAATTTCTGGTGAAATTTTGGCTACTGTAATCGGAAGATCAGTCCTTCGCCGTGGATTTCTCACTTGATAGAAATCTCGATACGGAATTGCCAAATTTTCCATCTCATCGTTTTTCATTGTAATGTTTTGCCGTCTGATGTTAAAAATCTGGGTTCTTCGACTACGTGCAAGAGGCTTCTTTTCCGAACCAATATTGAACACTAACAAGCCCATAATCCACGCAACTGCAATTCACCTGCATTCTTATGCCATGCACTTTTCGTTGGGCTTAAAGTACTTTCTCATGATTGTGCTTGTGATTTGATAGACAAGAGCCTGATGGAAAATATACTTCTGAATTTCATCATACCGAATTTTGAGTTGTGGCATGCCAGTCTGCAGTCCTTTAACCATTGTACATGTTTCACCCACCCGGCATCCGGGGCATGAGTACAAAACTATTGTAATATAGATACATAGGAGGTTTTGGGGTAGCACACTGCGTCATTCTCGAAATAATTAATCAAATTCCTAAGTATAGGGTGGACACTCTGAGCCGCATAGGTACAGCCGCTACGTATTATAGCCTGTCATTTGACTTCATAATTACTAGTTATTATTGTTGGTAACGATTCCTTAATGGGTAGAATTAGACGCGTTTACTCCGCGTACACTATACCGATAGCATAACGATAACGTGGCGATAACAACCCTCGCTTCTATGCTATACATATAATACAACTGGGTTATCGTGGTCCCACAAACGCCAATCTCTCACCCCTTATACCTACGGCAAAACGCGTGCCTAGATTCAGATTAAGATCCTTTCGACACTCACTGAGAAATGCTCTCCTACCACCCCTGGGCAATAAAACTCTCCTGCGAAACATCGTCCTCAAAAATCACTGCGGACTTTCACCATTTTCGGATGGCTGTTGCTCTGATTCGAGCTTCTTTCCTGAACCATCAAGATGAAACTTTAGTTTCCGAACGGGGATCGATACAGGTTTCATCAAAGTTTCTAAATCGTCGTCAATTTCAGTTTGGATTAAAGAAGTCCTTAATTCGGTCATATTCGAATATCAAGGCCCCCATGGGCCAGAACGTTTCCAAATATATACAAAAAAAATATATTCAAAATCCTAGGTTCGTATCTCAATTTTAAGTACTGCCCCAAAGCCTTTGAAATTTCCCATTTAAATAACACACGATTTTTATCACTTCGGTGTTATTTTTTACTTCCTATCGCATTATCGCTTCTTTGAATCTTAAACTCCACACACTTCTTACCTATAGTAGTAGGTATCCGTGATATAAATTTAGAGATTTTTAACGACAAAATTTTATTCATCACAATTTGGAGATAAGAAATTTTTTTTTTTTTTTTTCGGTGCGCTGTAACTTCCAAAATTTTGTCGTTGAAAATCTGTCGAATTTTCATGAAATACCTACTACTACAGGTAAGGAGTGTACCAAGTTTAAGATTTTTCGGAGCTATACTGTAATAGGGAGAGGAAAAAAAATTAAGCATGAAATGTCACAAATCATTCACGATTCAAATGGGCTTTCGGGTGCTACTTAGAATTGAGATACGAACCTGGGGCTTCGGCTACATTTGTTTTTGTACATATTTGGAGACGCCCTGACCCATGGGAGCATTGAAATTCGAAAATGATCAAATTAAGTACCATCCTCAGATATATATATATATATATATGTGAGTAAACTGCATATGGCGTGGGAGTAAGTACACACCACGAATTGTAGGACGGTCGAAGCTATAGGAACGGTCTGACTGTGGGGAGTACCTACTGCGGTGTGCATTACAGATGTAATTAAGATAACTGAGGTACAGCCATCTCTATCTAGACCCACACACTCACACTCACACATATATGTATGCACGTATGTACTTCATGCAACTATTTGCAGTAGGTACCATATAGTATACAGCAAGGTTCGGTTTCCTTTTACAACAGCTCCACTATTACGATATCTCTCCACAGTCCCCAGGTTGATACTGTGAGGTAAACCTACGTTTTTATTTCATTTTATACCACATGCAGTCTTTAATATTTACGAAAGGTTTTGATAGCTGTAACCAGCTTCGTGACATTACTGTGATGAAACATTTCATCGTTCCATAAGAATTAATCATCTTGAGCTTGAGGTACCTACGGACGACATTTTTCACCAAATTGTACCAAGAACATACACACGTTCTAATGGGAGTCTAGATCCTGCAAAGGATAAACCGAGCACACAAAATAACAAACCTCAACCTGCTGAAGCTGTTGGTTTATAATTAGTTGCCTATAGTACGACTGTCTTTGTTTTTAAACCAGGTCGTAGCGAATTCCATATTTCCATAATAACAGAATGTCAGGAATTACGAACGAAGTATTATACTAGATTAGAAAGTCTCCATGTATACGTTTCTTCGATCAAGACATGATCAGTCATTTTTCTTTGAATTCAAATCGAATTAATGAATAATTGGAAGTATAAATACCTGAGATGAGAAGTCTGGTTTGAGATTTACTCTTCGAAGAAGGTGTACCGTGTCACTGACTCCTTGTCCTCTTTCCATTCCCTCTTCACTCAGTTTTCGGTTTAGGATGTCTGCGGCCCTTGATAATACAGAATAAACAGTCAAGGATGTGAGCCTCCTCGCAGAAGACACAATGTCGGCTCCACTTTGGTTTTAGAACACTTTATCGTCTCCGGGGATGAGATGGGATGGAATGGAATGGGATGGGTTGCGTTTAGCCTGGTGGGATGTTCGGCTCGGTTTCGCTCACCACAGGAGCTCTTCCCTCCCTCGCATTTTAGACGTTACTTTTATCACCAGGGTATATTTCTTGCACCTGTACTCACTTCGGACACCTGCTGACACCCAGGACACCCAGAACTCCCTAGGCCACGTGTCGCCTCCGACATTTATAGGTAGAACTCACCTTTTCTCATGCCTCACGAGATCTTTTACATCTGATTTATTAATCACTATACAGCTATTCCATTTTACAACAGCCCCAATTTTAACGCTTATATCGTAAACCATTTCATCTTTCAACTAACCATTATGTTTGGATTATTTATTTCCTGAAAGATGAACCCCTCCCATTTGAATGTTTAATTCTTTTTCTTTTTCCCCACACCCTGAGACCGTTGATATCCTCACTGTACCAATTTACTCGGATAACGACGTCCGGATGATCGGGCAGCAGGCACCCGTACCGTTTCTCTGAAGTCTAACGAACTATTAATGTCTGAGGGATGTCGGTGAGGATTGGAAACTGGGCTTTGGAAAGCGGTACAGGAGGGTGAGAGAAACCCAGAGTGAGACAAGCTTCGATACGTGCACATATTCGGCCAAAAGCACATCAGCAACGGCTCCCGTTCTCCAGGCTGCTTGGAAACAGGTCCAATATCATTCGAACTTCACGTACCCATATGAACCAGTGCTTTTGTAAATATGGCTGATAACAACCCCGTGTTCAACACACTTCGTATACGTATGTACGTAGATTCAGTTGAAATTTGAATGATAAATTTGAGGACACTCCTAGTTTCTCCAGGGTTTTGGTAGATGGGTGGGGTGGTTAGGTATGTATGTATGTACGTACATTCGTTCAATAAATGTCTCTCAATTCCCAACGGTACTAATTCAGCTTTGACTGGATACATGTTCTCCACATATAGACGTATTTCACATAGGTATATGGTTACTGTACGGAGTGCAAGTGTGTACACATGATCAATACCACCAGAGGCTTTTAGTTCCGCTCTAAATCCCTTTCGCATATAAATAGGAAAAAAAAATGATGCACAGATGAGTCCGTGGTTTTCATCAAAAGAATAAAACGAAACAAATTGATACTTGTCCTAGTTTAAAATGTCAATGAGAGTGTTGGTAAATAGCTCCACTTCATAAATCCCTATCGCATCACCATCGGCGAATTGAAATATGTGCAAACTCGACTTTATGCTCTTCACGGCTGCCTGATTTACAGGAAAACGCTACTATACTGAAAGTTGAAAACCCGGAAACTGAAACAAAGCATGAAACTACATCAGGTGTTGTGCCCAGGTCATAGCAGATCTGCATTATTGTGTATCATGTATTTATCACTCCCTATATCACATGTAATTACATGTCTAGGTACTCGGCGTAGACATCCTGGCAAAGTTAAACGCTGAAACGTTCATAAAGCTTCATGATGATCAAATGAATTCGTAAAAAGGTGGAAAATAGTGCATCCCAGTACGCTTTGGACGTCCATTCGTGCACGGGCTGTAAAGATACTGTCTCGGCAATTATAGAAATGATAAAATAAAATGAGAGATAAAGAGAGAGAGAGAGAGAAAGAGCTTGGGTGAATGATAGGGAGAAGAGAATCGAGGGGTGCCATTACCAGCACGAAGAACTGTACTACGATACTGTTTGCCATCAAGTGTTTTTTTTTTTTTTTTTTTCTGACAAGGGTGATGCTAATTTTGTTTGCACTAACTCCAGCACAGAGTACGTGCATGTGTATCAATAACGCTGGCTTATACCTACTACATGGTTCAATTTTACCTTTTCTCGTTCCTATTGCAGGGCGTGTCGCCGCCCTCGGTAGCATTATTTTCTCATTTAAGGGTATTACATAGGATCGGATAGCGCCAACGTGCCTTGCCGATTCCTGGTGCACTGCTCGACGGCCAACCATGAATCGGTAATAGAGACAATTATTTACGCATTAACTGCTAGTTTTCTCTCTCAACTCTCTCATGGCCCTAGCTTCCATTAGCTTACCCCTTCATGCTTCCGCCGTCAAACAATAAAAAGAAAATAATGAAGAAAAGAAAAATAGAACAGACCCTCAATTTGATCGGCTGCGGTTTCGCGGGTGATTTTCATCATTTCAATCCTCTGTGCATGTATGTGCATCATGTTTCGATTTCGAAACGAGATTATCCACTTGCCAATGGTGCAGATCCACTATTCCACATCGTGAAATACACCTGATAACGGCTACCGGATGTTTCACACTTGTTGATTTCACTTTTTCCAATCCTGATATCCTTTTTGAATCCTGCTTTATACTATCACCTTTACAGCTGATGATCTCTGTGCTGCTGAAACAAACCGAATTGATGCGTGGTATTAACACGTCGACAACTCCCTGGCGGGTGTTACATTGTTGAGAGTATCCTTCCACCAGGTGATCAAATAGTGTATTTAAGTACATACATATATATATATATGTATCGATACAGAGCTTTTCGTCGATATTTGTGGCTACTGGGTTCAGGTATCGAAGCTGCTGCACTCGTGGTAGCGAATAGCTACCATAAAAATCCGCATCGTTTCAACCTCAGGATAAATTGGTTAATGCATCAAACTAAATTAACGCTAGTCGAGCTTGTGCGGACAATTAACGATTTTCTCTACTTTATAGACGCTGGGGAGGGAGCTTTCGTTTAGTGCCCATAAATTCGACGTTATATTTTACTTTTGTCTAACACGATATAGGTCGGTATCCTATACCCACCTACATTGCTTCAACCGTAAAATACCCTATCTTCAGATAGTCTAGTCCGCATCGGGGAAATCCTCTTAGTTTTTTTTTTTGTTTTTTTTTTTTATAACTGACCCAGTAGTGTCATTCGAAGAAGAAACAGTCTAGCACTACGGTCTCGTTTTTGAATTTGGTAGCTGAAATACGAATTTTCACCAATTTTCCGACCTTCCGGATGTCAACGATGTATCTATACCAATCTGGAAATATCTGTTTGTCGAGTATTGTGATCCGCCAGTTATTGTTCTTCGCAAATACACATTTTCACTATTTGACATATCGCAGTTAGTGGCGAGAACAAATTGGCGACGATCTGCCCCGCACCTCACTATGAATACAAAACTCTATCAACATGTGATTGCCATTCAAATTTCAAATAATTTTCTAGTTTTTTTTTTTTTTTTTTTTTCTTTTTTCTTTTTTGTCAACAAACTGTGACCAGCCGGTATACCATCCGATGAACAATTTCAAACAATGATTCCAAGCCCACAAAATCCTAGCAAATATTCATTCATGGAAAATTGTTCGGGAATTCGGAAGCTTTATTTCGTTTTTTCCATCCCCAATTATTATTTTTCTTGATTTTCTGAATTTTCCTGTATATCATACAGTCGTCAAAGATCGTAGTGGTCATCCGACTAACTAACAATCCTCGGTATTTATAATTTACAGGATCGATTATGTACTTATTTCCAACGTCATTACATAACTGCGGCGTTGAGAAATAATAATTAATTTAAAAGTCTTTACCTCGGCGGCAGGATTGCCTTGAGGGGGTTGCACGGTATATAGATTTCCCAAGGTTGTTTTATAGCGATTGGTAAAGAAAAAAAAAAAAATTACAATTTCAAGCAAAGAAACAAAAACGAAAGAGAGATGAAAACGAAAAAAAAAAAATTAAACACTTCGGGAGAAAAAAGCTCGACTTTTGCAGCACGAAGAGAAGAAGAAGAAGAAGAAGAAGAAGAAGAAGAAGAAAAAAAAGTAACTTTATAAATTTCGAATAACTTATAAATCTCTTTCGTCTACGACTTATTAACGCTTCAACGCTTCGCTAATGAAAACATGTTTTTGGTATAGAGCTTAAAAATGAGCTTTTCCTTTTTGGAAGGACGTCCTCTCGCGCCCTATCGGTAAGTACCATAATCCGGAGCCAGCTGAGGCGAAAAGTGTTTCCCAACTGTCAACCAATTAATCTTATTAATTTGTTCTCGGCCCTCTCTTTTCACTTCTCTCTTTCTCTCTCTCTCTCTCTCTCGCTCTCATCTATCCGACACCGCTTTAACGCCAGTTTGTGATTTATTAAAGGTTTAATTAAATGTACAATAAAGACACTTTTGCCTTCGGTCTCTATAGGCCAGCTCGGGTACTGGGAATATCTTATGGCGTAGGTAGGTAGGTGGGTAGGCAGGTAGCTAGATGGATAAGTATATGATTAAATAAGTAAATAACCTTTGGTGTGTAGACCTGTACCTGTGCCCTATACCTTTTATGATTTATGCTAATGGTTGCAAATAAATTTCGCAAATGTTTATATAATTTCTTTCCCCTAGCCGCCCCCCCTCCCCCTTACGAGCGCCCTGCCTCTTTGTCTATACCTATTTGACTGATACATATCGTTTTATCAATTTTATTGAATATTAACCACCAGCTGGCCTCTACACGATTTTGCATTAAGCGCTAAACTCTATTATTCGAGAGAAAGTAAGAAAAAAAATGTTAGAAAATTTTGTCTCTCTACAGGTACTTAGTAGCGTAATCGCTTCTTAGCTATTATACTAGATCGATAAATCTTTGAAAAGTTTCATTAATTCAAGGTAGTTTAGTCGAATCGCAAATCCATTCCACGACCTAGCTAATTGACCTTCGTAACTTACCAGTCCGACGTATAATAATCGATACAAAGACCATATCAAAGCTCGTTCGCCTCCAAATGACCCGGAAAATGTCTGCCTTTTATCACGTAGTCCGAAACGTCTTGATATCTTTAATACCCCTATATAGTCCTTGTTACTAATTATTTTATTTTTTTTATTTTTTTTTTACTACACACAGATGTTGTATTTTTTTTTTCTTTTTCCAATCCTCCATGGATCCTTCTTTTTTTTATAAGTTTACTGCTTTATACGAAAAAATGTTCCCTCCGAAAATCACAGGGTAGCAAAAATTGATAGAGACACTTATCACCCGAAGATAAGACAGACGGAATACGATTTAGCGAAGTGCAACCCTTGTCGTGAGTTCTGAACCGTGTGTAACCTCTTCTTGTGGGACATACGAAATCCAATAATCGAGAATCGTTAAAATTAGAGCATAACGGCTACGGTGGTGTTGCACACATGTGTATTTATTTTTGGCCTCTCATTTTTTTTTTTTTTTTTTTTAATTCAATTTTTCTATTTCACGTTACGAGTCAGCAATAAAAGTCCCATAGGAAGATGAATTTGCCAAAAACTCAGCTCTTTCTTTCGCTTCGTTATGGTTTACCGTCTGGATTTCTATCCCACCGCTGTCACCACTTTCTCTTCAATTCTTGCTGGCATTGTTTCACTTGAATCTTTTTCGATTCTGCACCGAAAAGTAGGAGAAAAAATCTAGTTTTGGGAAGAAAGTAATCCGAATTTTTGTATCGATTTCTTTTCCCTCTTACTCACCACCGATTTGAGCTCTTCGAGCGACCCAAGGGTCGCTTAAATCAGCGCAAAAAGAAACCGAAGAGTTTGATCTGGTTCAATTAGTGCCTCCTAGGTATCCGAGGGTCCGGATTTCGGACCCTAACGTCCGGGCTATCTTAATTCAAGCTTTTCTAGACCCAGCAGCTTCGCTCTTGCTTCTTTTCTCTTCGGCGTCGGGGCGCGTGACGCGTGCTTAGTGCTTTCCTGGTTGTTTGTTGCGTACTAGGGGTGCGTGTCGGGGTGCGTGCCACCGAGCTGCCTCTAGCTGTTTGCTCAGAGAAATGTGCGTGCCGATGCCCCGGGCTCACGATTTAAACGTTCAATATTTCCTGGAAATATTATACACGGGGTAGGTATATATACATATACGCACCCCGTCGCTATTCGGTCTCTCTCGCTCTCTCATCCCTCTGCCAGACAATCTTTACCTCCCCGACCCTATAATCCACGTTGAGGTCGTTGTCGAGTAATTGTACCAGAGGAGAGTTTCGCCGAGGATTTCCGACGTTTTAGCGACGCGACGTTGTCTCAGTTCGCGAGAATAGTGTGTACATATATACATTATACATGTACATGCATGTATTTAGGTAAGACTCCGTATAAGGGATGAAAACTGAATACAAGGGAATATCGCGTGTAAGTTCAACGTACCTTAATAAATACCTGCCCCGGAATTCTGCAATGTGCGATCAAACTCGAAATTTGCATGAACAAAATTCCGGGGTACCTTGACTATCCGTACATTGCGTTGATTTTATTTCGTTCCATTTTAAACCATATACGATATTTTTTTTTTTTTTTTCTAAACAACGGCAAATAGCAGGTTTTTTTTTTTTTTTTAATTTTCTTTCAACGTTATGGTGTACGAAAAAGTTAGGGAGATCAGTAGAGCAAGGTCGCGTGGCGTGCGGAACGCACAACTGATAAAGTCTGAACCCATAACCACGTCGTAAACCAGTCCTGGCCTTATTTCGACCAGTACTGGTCTGGATTATAGGGTTGCTTGTTTTTAATTAATATCAACGTCACGTTATTCATTAGTCATTCCTTAAACTATGCTATTTAATTTATGTTTTCATTAATATCCGTTCTCGATTTGATACACATTCGGAAATATGCTATTCCGCATATTCGAGTTATCCACTTTCAGTAGTAGATTGATTATTCAGTTACCACAAAAATAACGTGCGCGAAAAGTTTTGATATTTTTATTTCCATCCAGCCAATTCATATTGAGAGTTGATGAAAATTGACGCTAGTCGTTCAAATAACTTCATTCCTTCAATCAACAATTGCCCTGCGATACACGGATACTTATTTTATTCTCTGCACTCAATCAAATACATTATTGAACAGAAATAAGTAGGTCAATCGACTTAACTTTACCCACAGTTCTACAAAATTCAAATACATGACTGTAACGATTTTCGTGTTTTATGATGATAATCAGACATCATAATCACTCAATCATAATGATATTCAGTTGTTTCGTGATGATCATCAGTAGCAGTTCATTGATATTTAGCTGTACCAACTGATACTCACTTCAATCATAATGATATTCAGTTATTTTGTGATGATAATCAGTAATAGTTCATTGATATTTAGCTGTACCAACTGATATTCGTTCCCATTATGATGATATTTAGTTTTCACAATAATATCCAGTCAGTTTCTGATGATATTCTATTGTTTCACGATGATAATCAGTTGTATTATAGTAATGTTCAGCTGTGCCAACTGATGTTACCTCCAATCATAATGATATTCAGTTATCTCAAGATGATATTCAGTTGTTTGATTACTATAATCAGTTGTATTATAGTGATATTCAGCTGTACCAACTGATATTCATTCCCATTATGATGATATTCTGTTGTTTCATGATATTGATTAGCTGTATTATAGTGATATTCAGCCTTACCAACTGATATTCACTTCAATGATAATGATATTGATTTTCTTCATGATTATAATCAGCAGTACTACATCGATAATTCATTTCTATCAACTGATATTCACTCCGATCATGATCGCACCGAAATTCACTTTCGTAATGAATCCATTCGAGTTGTATAATGATGGTAATCAGTCGTATCATGATTTGACTCAGTTGTTTCGTGATGACATCTGATTGGATGAAGAAAATATATCGTTTGGGGATATTCGACGTAAAATTGAATCGAATTAACAACTCGTTACTTTTATTTCTTACGAGTTTATGTGTCCGCGTGAAGTTTTTGCGAAACTTTTACCAGCCAAGTAACTTTTGGCTTATTCTTATTTATATCCTGGCCTAAGCGTACAGGTATATACATATAATGACTTATAAACACATTTGTATTGAGTTGAGCTGCGGTAGTAGCAGTTTGACGAACCGGATGTATACGTATATACATATATATCGGTCCTCGTTTCTACGGTTACAAACGACCGAATAAAAAGCCAAATGAAAAACACTCCCACTATACATTACAGGCTACACACAGCGGTCTACTAAGCGCTTCATTCTCTTCGGGGTCGTCGTTTGGATCGATTTCCAATCAGAAAATTAGGTTTTTTTTGTCGCTCTACGGCTCAAACGATGCCAAAGTCCACACGCAGCCTATCCTCCACTTCCACACCGAACCACACAGCTATAACACACGTTTACATATCGTGTTACACGCTCGATGGTTAAAGCACCGTATAAACATATAGTATAATATATACTAAATGAAGTGATTTGAAATGAGTATATCAGCTCATATGAAAAAAAAAAAAAAAAAAAAACAAGAATGTAGTCGAATAATATTCATTAAATTTGAGCTATTGGTCAATGGACCAAAGATGCTGCATCAGTTTCTATAGTACAAAATAAATTCTCACGATAATTTTTTTTTTTTCCACTACTCTACAGTATAGGTATATATGCGTGTCAAGTATCATTTACATGTGCCACAAGGCTTGTGTAAACATCGCTGTTTGTGATAATATTCCCCAACGCTAACAATAATTATTATTATCTTTTATCATAGCCAGAATCTTACCACACAATACCCATTTCTCTGTTACAATTCAACCAACCCTCTAACGTTCTATTATTTCCTCTGTTTCAGGTGAGTTTCATATTATACATATGACATGTATACGCGTATGCTGCTAGTACAGGGTGAAATTTTCGTCCACAATCATCCCTAAGGTATTGTGTTAAGCTATGAGACTTCTCTTCCCCATCTATCCGCAGGAATTGGTAGATAAATCAAGTGAAGATTCTTAAATTGGCAAATTTTTCGCATCAGAGTAATGGGAGAAGGGCCAGAAGGTCATCGTACATGTCGAGTATGTACTGTATGTAAAATAGAATGAAAAAATGTTGAGGCATCAGACCGACGCACCCCACATTGCTAAATATAGCAGGTGCATTTGTCTAGTTCGTATGTATGAGTCCCCAAGAGAAATCATAAGGTCTTACCCTCGCCCTCGTCGCCGTGAAAGTAGGTAGTAGCAGTGCTACCCGCTAGCTATGCGGGTAAGTGCCCCTAATAAATCCTAATACTAAATCACCCCCCCACATTACTCATATCTTTTGCTGGGTAGTTCTCCGCGGTTCCTCTCTTTGTATGGGTAGTAAAACGGACGGTGGTACGATGGTAGCGTATGAGGTGAGGTATAGGGAAAAGCGATGTTTTTCGATTTGGCCAAGCCAAATTATATGTTTTATTAAATATCGAAACCCTCTAGATAGTACCATATACTTTATACTAACGGATATATATTATGATTCATACTACGCACCTCGAGATATACAACAGGGTGCTATATAATATCTTAACAGGGATTTATACTAAAGCTTTCAACCCTGAAGTAAGGATAAGGCATATTTCAGGAATCATTATGAGAAAAAATGATAAACTATTCTAAAACACATCATATTTCCTAGTGACATTGTTTCATGATCATTTTTAATCACATTTATCATTATATTTCATTTCTATGGACTAGTTCTCAGTCGGATCATCATCATACTCACTTGTTTAGGATGATATTGTGCCATACTATCTGATGTCTGGATGTGTCATTATGATATTCACTCGAATGAATTGATATTATTTAGTCGCATCATGACTATATTCATCTGTTTTTAACTCGATCATGATGATATTTCATTGTATCATCATCACACTCGTTTGTATTGGATGATATTGTGCCATATCAACGGATATCTGGTCCAGTCATGATGATATTCATCTGTATAAACGAGCTCTCAGTTGGATCATCATGATATTTCAGTGTTTTATTCTTATGCTTACTTCTATCAGTTGATATTGTGTCATACCAACTGATTTCTAGTACAGTCATAATGATATTAATTTCTGCCAATTGATATCCAGCTATATAACGACGACATTTATGTATATAAGTTAGTTCTTAGTTGGGTTATCATGATATTTTGTTGTTTTATCATCGTTCTCACTTCTATCAGTTGATGTTGTGCCATACTAACTTGTATCTCAATCTGTCATGATGATATTCATTTGTATAAAATAGTTTTCAGTTGAGTTATCATGTTATTGCGTTGTTCTACCATTGTTCTCACTTCTATCAGTTTATATTTTGCCATACCGATTGACAACTGGTTTTGTTATCATAATATTCACTGTGCCAATTGATATTCCAACTGTGTCATGATGATATTTTAAGCTGTATCGAGACGATTAGTAGTCTTTCTGCACTCTGAATGATAATACGATGTCGAGTAATGAATTTTTGTCTGATAATTTGAAGATTCATTGAAACAAATAATGTGAGTTTGATGTACATTTCCTATTTATTTCGTAAATAGACTTGTTCAAAATTGTCACGCGATCGAAATTTTGTCGGAGTAGCCTCAATTCAGTGAGTGACTAAAGCGTCCTGTCAGCTTTGGTAACTGGCACAATTTAACATTGAAGTTAATTCGGGAATGATGTTACAGGATTATTCCATGGATTGAATGCGGAGTTGAAAGGGCGATTCGGTTGCGTTTTATCGTTGAGTTTTGACCGACCCTTCCTATTTGAAATTGTGTATGTGGTAGGTACACACCTTGGCCATATGTCGCTTCGGTCTATATTACGAAAACGTTTAAACAGCGTTAGCAAATATTGGGAAATCGTTCGGACGTCACCTGCTCTGAGCACGGTACCCAAAAAGGTTAAATTACGAATCGAGAGCCCACTCATACGCTTCGGGAGCCACAAGCGGAGAGAAAGACTGATTCAATTTTCAACTCACAAGTTAGAGTACACCACGTGCATCAGACTGTAAGGGTGGACGTTTTTAGCTTCGTATATATATTTAACCAACCATCGGCAGAAAGGAAAAAAAAAAAAGAAAAAAATAGAAAAAGGATAAACAAGTACGACGAATTCCTGGTAAATGATATTTACATGTATGTATGCCTATACGTTGGAGAATATTAGTCGAAATAGTCCGCGGGAGTGCCGTCTGAGCGTATCTCTACTACCCTTACGCCTAGCGGGCGTCGCGACGCCGACACGGCATGCCATGTCACATGGCGTGCGAGGGAGCTTGTTTTCACCACAAACTATGGCCCGACGTTTGTCCACCAGCCTGTCGGACTGGATAATTACGTGTAACGTAAACCATGCTGAAAAAAATCGGCATAATATATTTATCAAAAATATGACATTCGTGTTTGGCCTGAAAGCCCATAATGATCAGGATCTTTTGACTCATAGAAATCCATTAAATCCACAAGCTTTCGATCATTTCTTCCATTCTTTATCCATCGCAAACATTTCGCATCATAATGAAGTGGAAAATTTGCAGAATTGACGAAATGTCAACCTAAAATGTCAAATTTTCTTGTTACATGCTAAAGCACGGAGAAAGCAATCATCATCTACTATTTAGTCTTTTTAGTCTTCGTGGAACAGGCGATCGAATATCCTGGACCATAAAAAATCTTCAATACCGTGAAGGAGCGCCGGAATTTTTTCCTTTTTTTTTTTTCGTTCTTCTGAAATTCGTTCGAAATTTGAAAGCTTGTGTTATATCTGTACTGGATCTAATGATTAGTGAGTTTAACCCGAATATAATAGGAACGACCCACGTTGGCAAGGTATGGGTATAAGTTTATATTTAAAAGGAAATGGCCGGCTGGTTGGTTGGCTGGTTGGTTGGTTGGCTCGCAGTAAATCATTATCTCAAACGAAACTTTGGCTACCGGTGATCGTAGCGTGTTAGTTAACCATTTCGGGAGGTCGACCCGCCAAGCGCTTTCCCGAAAGCAATTATTTCCTTTGCCGAAATGAAGTTTAAATTGCGAAGGGCTGCTTCCATCATGCCGCAACTGGTATACAGTCACGTTTGATTGTAGTTTATCGTTTATCGGGTCTTAAATTACATGCCAGTACGGAATAAGAATAGATCTCGTCTTGCAGGAGTGGCTCGTAAAACAGTAACCCAACGATCGATAAGATATTATTTATTTACAGTCAGACAATGCCTGACTGGGCGTTATTCTCCACCCTATTCGCTGCTTATGTCCAGCCTAAATTACACAACGTACAAAGTTAGAAATTTCTTTTAATCCTATTGTCTCGAGACTTCTTTTTTATCATCCAAATGTGATGGACAAAAATCTTTCACAATTATCATTTCTGTCTGTATCTGACCTGCAGATATCGGTATACCTAGTCTGATGTGAGATGTCGGTTTATGCATTTGCATACGAGGGCGGAAACGAGTTTTAGTGCCCATGCGTCATGCATATTCACGATTTTCCTGTCCTTTCCTCAACCTCCTGTCTCTGCTCCTTCCATCTCATCCAGTTGCTGCGGGTAGAGGCTAACCCCAACACGCTCCCGCGCCTCGCTCTTATTGAAAATCAAAATTCCCTTAAATTAGTTGGGTTTGCCTCGAAGCCGGTGAAACTCGGTAATTGAAACGCGGATCAAGTTCTCTGGGTAAATAAATAAATGACAGTAAATTCAGAACGAATTGACGAAAAGTAAGAGAGGATAATGGAAATACTCGAAAATTAGGATAAACGAAGAATATTCAACCAAAAACGAAAACAAAAACGTAAACGTAAATGAAAAAAGGATAAACGGAAAAAATTACTCCTCGTGTTTCATGCCGAAATATAGGTTTACACCGAAGGGTGGTTTTGAGGCGAAGCAGCAACGCGGAATGCAAATCAGATTGGTGCGATGAATGGAATCAGCCGCCTCTGAAAACTGATTCGGTGTAAAATGGAAACGAAGCGGTAATAAAAATTTCCAATTTTACCCCGACGCGGAGATCCTGGGGTGTCGGGGGTCTCGGGCTGCGGGACAGAGTTGAATAGAGGGGCGGCACTGCGTTGGGGATGGAAGCTGGAACTGGAGTTAGAGCCGGAGCTGGAGCTGGAGCTGGAGCTGGGACTACAGAGGCAGACAGTTTAGCCAACTTTCAGATTTACACCCAGCAGTTCCTTCACGGACCGCCTCCTCTGAGGGACCGAGCTCACTTGTTCGTTTAGGTCTCTGGGGTTGCCCCCTGCGTCAGGGTAGTGTAAGGGATGAGACGAATCTTCTTACGCAACATGTCAGATTGTATAAAACGCTTCTGTGTATACTAGAGGTGTACCTAGTGTAAAATTCGTTTTAGATATATATATATGCGAGAATTGAAGAATCGTATGTGTGGAGGAAAAGCTGACGAGTGAGAGAGTAGCATAGAAAGACAGAGAGCCGTTAGCCGTGTGATAGGTAAGCTCGCGAATCCGGGATTTGCACGAGCTTATTGCAGGGCGCTTTGTGGAAACTGACGCTGTTTCCCGCCCCCAGAGTTTCTACCTACCCGATTGGAATTAGAGCTTTTGGATAGCCCGTCACCTAATGCTCTCCGGAGTGGTCTTAGGCTCGCTTCGTAACCCCCAGACTCGAAGATACTCGAGTGTAGACTGTCTCTGTTCTCTTATTCTCCTTTGAGACTGATCGGTAGATCTTCATCCCTCGGAAAAAGCAATTATAATTTTTTTTCTCTCTCAAAGTTATAATGGTCATTGTTCTCAGGGATGAGATTCACCGGCTAAGATCTTCATTCAAATTGTATATTGAATTCCCGAAGACCTTGACCTTAGAAAATACCATCGAAATGATATATTCACTTCCATCATCATCATACTTCATCGTTACTCTTCCAGTACTTATTGTATTCATGAATAAAGTCGATATTTCGTTTCTGGAAGCATGCAATAAAAGTTTACGTCAAAGATCCCCGACGTTATAAGTGACTGCATCAAATATACTTATCACTTCCCCTCTAATTGACTGAGGAGGAGTAAAAGTCCGGGTGTCAAATACGTGCCATGGTAAGATGGCTTATTTATTTCGCAGTCAGTTGATAAATACCGACAATTAAGCAAGCGGGAAAATATCTCTCTCTGTATCCTCGTCTCTCGCCTTGTGAGAAAGGCCCATGATTTCAGTAAAGCTGCAGGCGACGGTGCGGAGGTCCGCCTACGTATCCTTATCTGCAACTTCCAATACTCACAGCCCCAGTATTCCGCGCGTCGCCGCACCGACCCTCGTGATAGCGACCTACGTCTTAATGCAATAAATGATCTCATTTCGGTGATACCAAAGTAATATATCGTTAGACGTTGGCTATACTTCCTCAGGGAGGAAATGCGGGGCAAAAGGGAAAACCAGAACAGAGGGTGGCCTCCGAAAGTTACTCACCCCTTGTGATCTCTCTCCCGTGTGCACCCCAAATCTTAAGGAACCACATGTATATGCGGAAATCATATCTATCCTGATCTCTTCCAATGAAACCATCTCTTCAGCTATGGTAATATCCGCTCATGTATGTACATTCCCGAACAAGTCACAGGACTAGGCCTTTCTCCTTATTCTCCATAAGATGTTCAAATAGCATCACAACATCCTCACATCATGTGGAGTGCACGCAAAAAAAAAGTGCTGCCAAATTTACTATGTGGGCAGTAAATATAGGGACAGCACTTTTTTGCAGTAGAAATTATCACAATTGTGGTGACATTCACTCATGTAGACATTGAAGGCCACTTGGTCCAATGTACCCAATACTGCAATTGTGATAATTTCTACTGCAAAAAAGTGCTGTCTCTATATTTACTGCTCACATAGTAAATTTGACAGTACTTTTTTTTGCGTGTGTGATTTGAAATGTGATTCATCATTGTGGAGAGCAAATTTCTTGCATTCGCATGAACAGTCATGTGTGATTGATTAATACTGGGAGTGAAATATGCTCTGAGATGATGTGGATGAGATATTAGTCCATGGTCTCCTATAGCAAGAGATGAACCCTGCACAAGTTGAGGACTCCATCGGCAGCCCATGTAAGAAAGCGATGGCTATCGTTTGTTTCCATAAAAAGTATCTTTACTTGAGATCTTGAGCTGTTTTTCTCGCGTGTCCTGGGTCCGACGGCACGTGTCCTCGCACTGTATATACCATATCTTGAAATCGACACTGGGGTCCGGTTAACGTAGGTACTACCTTATACCAAACAGGCAACGTAACCTACGTAACACTGTGTGAAATGGAAATAACGTGTTTCACGGGTATCGATTAGCCGGCCGTTACCAGAGTTACCAGACAGGTATAAAGGAGGAAAACGTAGCCTTTCCACAGAGCTGAGCCTCGGCAAAGGGCGCGGTGTTCCAGGGGGAAGAGAGGCAAGGGTAGGGGTGTGTAGGGCATAGAACCAGAAGCAGAGAACCAGGGTGGTGGTCCGCCGGTTGAAGTTGGCATTGGAATCAGCGGGGCAGAATAGGTGGCCGTATATCAGGGTGCGAATGGTACGCTCGGCCTCGGCGATGGGGCCGTCCGGGTGGAGTTTAACTGCTCCCTCTAGGGCCGCCAGTTACCACGGTTCGATGCCTACCCTCCGGTCGACCTGTCCGTCCTGGAATAAAGATGGCCAGGGGTGTATACTCCTGGGGTTGCGGAAGGGTACGATGTACCCCCTTTATTCTCTTCTGTCCTATCCCTACCTTTTCGCTCTGAAACTCCGTAGGAACCACTTCTTATTCTTTCTATTCTGATACACCAAGTCTGATACATCAGTCTCTGCTACGAATATGTTCGTCGTTTCATATTTCTCTTGATTACACGACATCGAGGTTCCATCAGGATGTGAATTCCTCGAGCCTTTTTCTAGCCATATACTTCTCGCCGATCTGCATTCCGTGAGATAATAACCGGCTCGTCATTCTCGAAGAATTTCACGACCTGGGTGTGCGTGTTCACCTACCTGGCCATCAAACCAGATAAGATAAACTCCTTTCCTCTTTATTCTCAGCGCTATAGATCTGGTATTCTTAGTATCCCAAGGGCGTGGAAGGCGGTGTTTTTTGAATCAAAGATCCGAGTAACACCCTTGCTAGAAAATTTCCCTGTGTTACGGTAATTGAATGGGGCAATAAGAGCCGATAGAGTTAAAGAAGAAAATTAAATCTGTTTGAATGAATAGAAGAGATTCTAATCACATATATATACCGATGGTTAATCATGATACATCGGTTTGAGTTGCAGTATTAAAAGCCAAAAGGGCATACATATTCACGTGCCAGTTTGTGTTTATCAGATTGTTGCCCGCTGCCTGTCGGAGAGAGAATCTTTGCCCGCGTTGTAAACCTGTCTAGGGGTTGATGGATTGTGTTGCGGAAAAGAGGTTACGTGGCAGCAGTCAGTTCAAACGTTATACTACGACCGTCAGGGTGGATCGGGGGTTAATTTGAATTTAATAAGGGGTTTAATTACAATTTATTTCATGCCCGCCCTGTATCCACTTTAGCTAATACAAACAGGAGCCCCAAACATCCTTCACACTCCAGTTACTTTATTGGCTTTTCCCCGAAATCTAAACGCTTTGACGACTTGTTCCTCTTCAAGAATATCACATGTATACCTTTTTTTCTGGAAGAATCGGGATTTTTCACTCATCATCAAATTCAGGTGAAAGGAAAAAATCTAGAGGTGAACCTCCGCGTGGATTCTCAAACTTTTGGTCTCTAATCATCCAGAGAATAAAATTTCATCAGATCTTTTCATGATAGAATGAAAAGGAATGTATCAAAATGTTCCATGCAGTCGTCCACCCGAATCCTTACAGTAATGATCATGATAATAATAACAATAACAGCCACGATCATTTTCATGTTACATTCAACAATAGGGGAATCGGTATGAACGTTCGAGAAATGAACGATGAGTCGCGTCCATTAAAGTTATGAAGCCCTTCCGAAATTTAATCCTCTCTAGGAGTAGGTAGTACAGATATCGTCCAAAATTTCCCCTCTTCAAATATCCACGACTGCAGAGAGTATTTCTGTTAGGTAAGGTTGCTTTGTGCTTTGTAGTACCTACGTATACATACGTACGACTATATCAGGTCTCTATGTACCAATTCTGCAGAGAATGTCTCTGTTATATGTATATATATATTTTCATATTCTGTACTTTCCTGAAGGGGAAAGAGATGTGAACAGAGAGAGAGAGAGAGAGAGAGAGAGAGAAAGGAAGGTAGAAAAACGCAACAAATCGCGACAAAAAATTTTATTAATACGAAAGTAAGGTAAAAATGTAACAAACACAAGCATTTATATAGACATGGAGAAATTGTTGGGTAAAATAGTGAAGAGTGAAGAGGAAAGGGGTTAAATTTTAGGTGTTTTTTTCACCTCCTCCAACCCCCTCAAGCACACGCGGCATAAAGAGAGTCCCTAGGGATGGATCGACCTCGTTCCATCATGTCACGTGGGTAGTCGCATCGCGAAGGCTCTTTTCAACGCAATTTGCCTTGATAGAGGTCGCGAATTCCCGTCACATGAAATCCAGTCCCTAAAGAAGATAAAAAAAGCTTCTGTGGCTATCCAACCTAGTATCTTTCACCCGTTCATCCTGTCTCCCATACATGCTGTTCAATTTTCTATTTCATAGGCGAAAAAGAGCTTAGAAAAAAAAGGAGAAAAACAAAAATAAAAATATAAAGAAATGAAATGAAAAGAAACTCTCTATCCCTTATGTGTATATGGGTGGTTCTACTCAAGAAGGACGAAAATCGGATCATTTTTGGCACGACATTTTTTTTGCATATGAGGTTACACAAGTAGCCTAAGTTCTAGCTTAGGTTTTTCTTGTACTTATCTAAAACGGGGCAGTCAAAAAAATAAGATACAAGAATTTTATAGTCGTTAATAGTTTTGTAAATTTTATAACTTGGAAAACATTGATGTTACAAAAAAAAGTTACAAATAAAAAAGATGGGAAATTTGATAATCCATAAAAAGGATTTCAATACATTTTGTCGTAAAGTCGATGGTTTGCGAAATATAGATTGAAAAGTGTTATCCAAGATGGTGTCGACCCTGATAACGATAAGAAGTCGCCATTTTGGATTTAGTATCAGGAGACACCCCCCGACCAGCCCTGAAAATATTCCATGTTCCTTATTTTTTTACCAATCACCAGTTTCGAATTACCTATTTACTGGGCCAGGAGACTGAGGCCAGGATACTGAGGTTTTTCTTACTTTTTAGCTAATAAATCGTCAATACAACGTTTAACGATGAAACTATGCAATTCGACATTTGAATCCTAAGTATTTATAAATTATAAATGTAATAATAAATACCTACAAAATATATTATTTACGAAAACGCGTACCAGGATACTGAGAATCTGACTGGCCGCGACACAATCTCACTCACATAATTCATCGTGTCGACTGAACCATCGACAAACCGAAACGAATACCAGCGATCGTAAGCCAACTTGACTTCGGTTATTCACCTAAATAGAGCAACAGCGCGCTAGATATGCTAATTCATCCTAATTTTAAGGTGTTTCAATGTGGCAGGAGACTGAGGTAAATGTCAAGAGACAAAGTTCAATTAAGTATTTTCAATAAAATTTAATAATAATAGTGAAATTAGACGAATGCATTGAAACGCTTATGATTACATTTCTGTTTCTGAGTGCAGATTTCACGTATTATACAGTCCGATCCCTCAATAAGGCCTCCCTCAATAAGCAGCGTTCCCCCACTCCGCCTATTAAGACATAGCGTAGCGAGGAAAGAGAGAGACGGAAAACCATTGGTGCGACTAGCGAAGAAGGCAGAGTGGGGATACCTCATTTCGTGGAAAAACACTTCCCCTTGGCGGCTTGGGAGGGCTTATTGAGGGATCCCACTGTACTTGAAATTGAGTTTTAATTCAACATTGAAACTTTCATTTCGGAGAAGAGACATGCCAGAAGACTGAGAATTTGGCACTTTAAAGTACAATTTTTGTAAATAATATCTTTGGGATCGAGCTAATTTTCAGTGTCAAACTAGAAATGATTTAGATGTTCAGTTTTGATCCTAAATCAATGCAATATAAGTGCAAAAAATATACAAAAGCAGGTGAGCCACAGAATATTCCCTCATGAGTAGAACCACCCATATGACGAAAGAATCAATCCATATGTCGACATCTTACCTTATAGTATATTTTCTATGATTTGATTGAGAAAACCATTTTTGTCGTGAAATTTTCTCTCCTTGTGTGTATATATGGTGTTCTACGTCGTTCCCAAGCCCGCTGAAAACGACTTTGAATATAAATCAGAGTACAAGCTAACGTGGGTTCGGGACTTTCGTAGGTATATATACCTATATACGCATGTGCTGCACGCGTGAAGAAATCGTTTATAAAAATCGTCTGGTTTATAGAAAAATGTGTACATCCCAAGGTGGTAACAGCCGCGGAATTGACGCGTCTGTGCACACAGAGTACTGTATATATATATTATATGCACACTCTGTTGCACAGCTGACAAACGTCACCCGTTGAATTCCCATTTCTAGTTGACGCGAGAGAATTTCAACCCTTTGGGAGTCTGGGAATGGGGATGGGGATGGGGATTGGGAGTGGTGCAGCCCTGCAGCCGCCTCCCTTATACTACGACTGAGAAAGAGGTGTAACGGGCAACAAATAAAAGAATAATCTTCACTTTTATATCAAGCTTCTTTCCCCTCCCCCGCCTTTACATATGCATCATTCTCGGGGCGAGCTAGCTAGTTCGGGGATTTATGTGTTTTGATATTCTCGCGCTTGCTTTCGGGTTATATCTTGAATATATTAAAGGAGTGAACACCACGGCAGCCGGTGAGCGAGCGGCTGCTACCCTAATAAATTTTAGCTTCTGATCCCATAAAAATGCATTGGATTCGTAGAGAAAGAAAGAGAGAGAGAGAGAGAGAGAGAGAGAAAGAGAGAGATAAAGTGAGAATGAGAATAAAAGCCGGCCGAAAATAAGAGCCAATGCATACAGAATTTACCGAGGTTGTCTTATCCGCAGACTACTCGCCGGCTATAACGGGGAAACGAAGAAACGGAACTAGGCTTTGGGTAAGACGCCTCGCGTCCTTTTTCCTCCGTAGCTATAGATCGGGGCCTTCAGCAAAGATTCTAAGGCCCCTGAATCATCGTCGAACACCCCTAAGACCTCAGGAGTCTTGGGATATTCGCCAATAGTGGAAAGCAACCGGTGGATTTTTATTTCAATCCCAAGAGCGATATATTATTTGTGTAAAACCCCCGCAACAGCCTCTGAAAATATACAACCGAGAGTATACAGCTGCAAGGGTAGGTAGGTAGGTAGGTAGGTATAAATGCCTATCCACAAATGTAACGATCATGCGGCTAACCGTATTGTCGGTGCCACGATTAACGATCACACTACCCTGCATTTCAATATATTTATTTACGACGCGATCCTAATCCCATCGACAAATCTCTTCCACCATATCTCTACCCAACAATTCTATTCCCTTATTTACGGGGCCGCAACAAAATTTTACAATCAGCTCTATATATTTCATCCGGAAATAAAACCTCAACGATAATTTTTACTCAATTGAATTCGATGTCTGAGGCCCCATACGTCTAGTGCAGTATAACCATTGGTCATACCAATTCTCATGATCCTTATTCTCAACGAGATTTACATGTAACAATACCAATCGAGATATCCAAGCACCGTTAGTGAGCCTATTCATCGTTATGATGTTGCTCTCCAGAATTGGCTCCTGATCAGTGATACAAAAGTAGCCCGGATCGAGTCCAGGTCAGCGTGGAAAAAATTTGTGCAGATCGATGTATGGATCTACGGATATTTGATGGATACAAACATACAAACATACAGCAAACTTCTACTTCACATAGGTTATACCTATAATGCCATATTCGAAGGTGGTTCTCCTCAGAGACAATCTCCACTGTGGCACCATAACCTGAGGACATTGTGTGTATATACCTTGTACCAATATTGCATCTCGTGTCAAACTAGAGCGGGCTATCTCTCCTGGCCTCTATTCACCCCATTCTGGTCATGTCTCTCTCTATCTCTCTCTATCTGGTCTTCTCCTTTCCTCACGTGACGTCGATAACTCGATGCCGTCGTCGGAGGATGAGGATTCGATGTGCCTGTGTGTCTGTATCAGAGAAGTAAAGGGGAGGTCGACCGAGCCTAGCCGCAAGGTTTATGGACAGAATCGGTAGCGGGGGTGGCGACCGGACCCCGAGATTGAATTATCTGGTGGCTCCGGGTGACCTCCGATCACCAGCTCTAACAGAGCTGGCAGGAGGTCGAGGAGGTCGCGGATCCGACGAGCCGGGCAGGACCTGGGACCACTAATCATACCCCAGAACATCCGACGATGCTGCTGCTGGCCAATATTGCCACGAGGAGCAAAACAACGTCGTTTCCCGGAATGGTACCGTTGTCTTAAATCATTTCTACGGCCCCTTCTTTCCTCCACCTCATCCTCATCCTCATCCTCATCCTCCTTCCTCTTCCTATTCCCTTCTGGAAAGAAGCTTTTCTATAACAGTATACGTGCGCCGATGTCTATACCGATGTAGGTATACGGGCGGACAGTGTGCGGTTAAGCTGGAAATTGTACGCTGGAGGGATCGGCGGGGATAACATAGAGAAAACCCACATTCTTTCTGTTTTTCTGATCAGGATATATACCGCTCTTCCAGATTAGAACTTCCGTGGTCAACCTCACATCGTATACCTACTCCCTTCTCTTTACTCTCAGTCTATCACTGTCTAACTACAAACACGTAAACGTCATGCTACCTACGTGCCGTGCAGGATGATCGTTTCCAACTTCCACCCCATATGCCATGGGTGTATTCGATACTGTAATCAGAGACACAGACTAATTTCAATTGACACCTACACTGTACTTTTTCCAACCCATGAAGTTTGGGGTCGTCGGAAATGGGTTTAATCACTTCAGTTCCAATTTTTTTGCACATATTTTCTATTTTCAATCACATATTCGAATTGTTGAATTTCCTGATTTCGTCCGTAGGCAGATCCGTCGAGGTGTTGGGTGTTCGTTCATAGGGCTCGACACGTTGGCAGAATTTCGTGTACCCAAAATCGGCCATTTGTATTCGCCACAAACAACCCGCAGAACAGACGGGTGACTGGCTGCCCCCAGACCATGCGGCGACGTTGGCGTCAGCGTAAGCGTCGGTGGCTTGAACAGGGGCACCAGTTGGGGCTGTACCGCAGATATGTGGGAACGACATCCACTGTCCTCTGACCACGTGCTCTCTAAACCACGAACGGTTTAGCTATTCGCGGTTTTGACAAGGTCGAGAACGTTCCACCTGACCTGGAATCCGATTTCTCACCTCCTAGTCGACGGATAACTGACGCTGACACCCTTCCGACCGCGGATCACTCTACGCCACACTCGAGGGTTGCTCTCTTGAGTTTACCTCAAAACCACGATTTCAAATTGACCAAAACAAGTAATTTTTTTCGGCTTATTCTTTGTGCCATTTTCCCATACAATTTCTGTCACGTATTTATTGGTCGATGAAATTGGCAAGGAAAATTCTATCCCCGATTCCGTATAAATAATCGAATCATGAGAGCGGAGGAATGATTTTCTGCGTTGATTTCCACTTGGCGCATCAATTTGGCCGCGAATAATAATCGCTTCCCACAATCAACCCGTCAGGCTCGGCCCTCCGGCTTCATCTATATGGGCGCAATAATGGAAACTACGTCGACGATTCTATTTTCTCTCCCTCGGGAGCAGACCGGACCGGACGCCTGGCCTGCCCGGGCTCCCCTTTCCCGAACCGGCATCCAGACCCTCCAGATTTTCGTGCACTGGCACCATAGCCGGGCATACGTGGTCGGTCCGTCGGTACAATAATGGTTATATATTAGCGCTAAATCAAATGTGTTAGCGCGCCCTGGTTTCTACCAATATATATGATAATGGTGATAATAATTCCGGAAGCTACTGCTTCACGGACTCAACGAGCGTTATAACGCGAAAGAGAGAGAATCCATTAAAACCTCCCTGAATCCCGAGTCGAAAGTCCGGGCATCGTTTAATCGTTAGAATGAAAGCCTATTTTCTGAAAACTGATGTTTTAAAGCACAAACAGATTTAAATTGGGATCCAGGAGCCATCGCCTCGGAAAAAATTTTCTGGAGCACATCAGCCGTTCAAAAACAGCCCATTAAAAGGTGTGCATCCCCTTGAAACGGCCGACTCTACCTGCGCAGAGATTTGCATGATTTTTTTAAACCAACCTCGGGTCTTTTCATGTTGTGCAATTACTGCACTGTGCATAATGTGGACGGAACGAAGTTCTGTAGATCAAAGACGGTGCTTGATGATCCGTAGTGGGCCCTTTTATCTGTTAAATGTGTTGTGCTTGTCGTTAAACAAATATGGTGTATGTCGAGCAACGCTAATTGCTCTATACCCCAAAAGAGTAAACATATAGGCAAGCCAGAGGAGCTTGCAATTATTGCTGTTGTGCAGCGCGTGTGCATACTGATGTTTCATTAGCGGACTACAAATGCGTTAGTGTGCGCTGCCCTGCTTCCCTGTCAATCAACCCTACCTACCCCGTAGCCCAGGGCGATCCTGAGCACCACTCGCGCACATCCGGAGACCACGACTGATGCACACACAGACACACATGTATATGAATGTAGATTCCAAGCACTCGTTGTGGCCCGGCGTACGTACGTTCGCATGGGATCATAAAGGGATTACAATTATCCAATGTTTGATTACCCTTCTATGCTTGCAATCTGCTTACACACATATACACCCCACGAAACGAACGACCTGTTCTAGAAACGCGGTATCCATATACCCCAGAGACTCGCGGTATGGAAATCGGACTCTCTTTGTTGTCTTCCTCTCCTCATCCCTTACAATTCGCATCAAAGTATACGTATTAGATTTTCGGACGGTGCTCGTCTGACTTTGAACTATAAAGACGACAGTTGATTGATATTACTGTGCAGATCTATATCGTGTCGACCAATTATCTTTTGAATAACGCAGATGTCTTACTCGTTATCAGTGCAGTTCGTTCAGACATGATCACATCCACCCATGCAGAGTGTATTTCCATCCTCGCTTCGCCATATTTTAACAAATCGTTCAGATAGGTGAGCTTTTTCAACCCTTATTCTTCAAGGATCAGTAAATGCAATGTCCAGTTTGAAATGATGCGAATTCGGGCATTGGCCGCACCCTGCGAGATTCTAGGGTGAGAGAAAGAAGAGCGGTGATGATGGGGCGCTCGTTTGTGCAACGTGTGTGATTATGTAGGCAATTACTCCCTCCAAGGCCCACCTTGTTCCGCGCCCGTCGCCCAACGTCGGAAGGGTTGTAACTCGTTATTAGCGAAGAGGGGTGCCGGTACTGGGCTGATTACACCCCTTCAGTAGATTCCTCGAGGATGATAAACGCGCCTGGTCTGATCCGATCGCGGCCCTCAACCGGCTGATTCCTTTTCTTCCGATTATACATACACCCAGAATATCTAGTCCTATACACACACCCAACCCCTCTGCCATCTTGATTAGATGATATTCACCTCCATAGATGAGAATAAGAAAGTTGAGAGAAGAATAAGAGGGTATGCGATAAAGGCACGTCCGCAGTCGGGAAATTGCGGCAGTCAGTGTCTTTGGGGATGGGCCACGTAGCCGGGGTGCTCGATCTACCGTATCTCCGTGAGCTAGGACGTGGTGACGCGTTCCTTCCGACGCTTCCGGTGCCAACCCCGCATCCACACACATGGATATCCACGGAGACATGGCATCGGATGGCATGGCATGGCATGGCATGGCTCTTCTACCGTACCAGCGGAAACCTATACGGGTGGAACGAAAAGATAACACCGTTTATTTCGGGCATTATTCATACCCGTCAACCGCGACGACGTTCCGCGGTACCGCGAACAGAGCTTTACTAATTTTTTTGTTTCCGGACCGCCGCGGATACCTCGTTACTTTAAACGAACAGGGTTGAAAAATGTCGACTACATATTCTGCTCAAATCGTACCCTCCATTTCTAGACGTATTCAATAAATGACTAACTGAACAGGATGTGAAGATTTTCTTGTCTTACAAAGGCCAATTTTTCGAATTAGAACTCCTCTTCCCCAAGGGATGACAAAGTAGTATCAAAAATCGTGTCACTTTGCACTTACAGAATTCTACTCTGTCGCATCATAGGTCTTAGGATCATGCAATAAATAAAGACCGTCATCATCCTTGCCCTTATCCTTATGAATGCTCCAGGTTTGCTGACCTTTGAGCAAAGTGCTTATAAAAGGTTACCGTCTTTTATTGCTCGGGAAAAATGACTAAAAACACCCGGATCTCGGGGTGAGTTCAATTGAAAACTGCAACAATACCTGGTACCGTTCAGTGAAATCCATGAGAGTGCCACTGTTCCGTTCATGGAACGATCAGTGGCCATATGCATGCATTTCATCATCGAATACATTAGCCAATGGATACATAAATATGGGGTATATTTCTCATCAGAGTTAAAAAGAATACCGATCAGAGCCGGAGGAACAAGATGGCGTTTGTGGGCTTCGTGTGAGTAAATCGAAGTTGATGTAAAGGTGTTACTTATTACCCTAACGTATCGCGAAGCGTAGCCTATTATCCTGATTAAAATATCCAATAATCGAATTCCTGCTAGCGAGAGAGTTGATTAATGAGAGGGGAGTGACGTGGCGGTACACCGCTCGGAAACCACCCCACTTTATCTCTCCCTTTTATCCCTCTCTGTTTACACGTCCCTCTCTGACACTTCGTTTCATGTTCACCCTGGTGTGGTGCCAAATTATTCTCCCAGAAAAAAAAAAAAAAAATTGACATTGAGATCCTTTCGGTTCGGAGATCATTTGTCCAGTTTCTCAGACGGAGAGACAGCCTGTTCTTCGGATACCAGAGAATACGAACACTCCACAATATCCTTGGGCAAACGCTGAGGCTCGGACAAAAAATTCACTATAATTTTTCGTGCGGATATAGTCGTGGGAAGGATCGGGACGTGAACGAAAACCCGATCCTGAACCTGAACCTGAACCTGAACCTGAACCTGAACCTAATACCTTTTTATCTAACCCTGGCGTACACGTGCGGACGCTCGGGCATGGCTGTGTATATAGACATCAGAAAAAGAGAAAGAGGGATTTTGCGGGTTGAGGGTGGATCGAGGGAGGGTCGAATAAAAGACGTATAGACATCCACCAACCGGCTGTAACACGCCGGACACGTTGTACCTTTATATCGGCTACTGATCCACCAAAACGACACGACAATACACTGACTCTTTCTCTCTCCATGACTCGGGTATAGAAATATGTAGGTATGTACGTGTAGGCGAGCTTTTATCACACGTCGTTTCAATATGACAAAGCGAGCCAGAAAGATTATCAGTTTTATTTAACGTTCCACTGACTCTCTGCGTCCAATATCAACCTCACATTCACTTTTGCACATTGGACTTAGTGACTGAGAAAAAGAAAAGTGGGTTTTCTGATCAGTCCAAAATTGATGGAAAAATTTCGACAAATTTTTCCCAAACGTCGGTACCTTGGAGAATTTTCAAATCACTAAAAATTGGGGGATAGGCGGGAGGAGCTTTTCGAGACGGTGAATGAGGCAGGATATTTTGTAAATTATACTTCAAGGAATAAATAAAACGAGACGAAAATAAGGGAACTCTTTATTGATATTGCACGACGCTGAAGGGTCTGGGAATAGTAGTAGGAAGAATTAGAGAGAGAGAGAGAGAAGAAAAAAATGAATGAAATAGTGAAAAGAAAAAGGAAAAGAGCAAGTAGAAAATTCTTGTTCACTGATATCGCATGACGTTTACGCGTCTCTTGGATAAATCAGTGAAATTTTTAATCACTAAAATAAGTCGTGAGGGAATTTTTAAATTTACATTCTTCCGACCCCCCCTATGGCCTAAGGAACTCTAATACAGCAAACAAAAGCCTCGATTGCTATTCCTAGTGTGGTATAAGCTTAGATTCGATTTATCCAACGACCCGGACCTCCTGATCGACGCATCTGTTCAGTGAAAAGCACACGCGTTTCTCTCATGCAATCTTCAATTTTGCATACAAATTTCTTCTCCCTATTTTTTTTTCTTTTTTTTTTTTTCTTTTGTATTTCTGTTTGGTTCTGTCCCTTTTGCGGAAGAGAGATGAGAGAAGGAACGAGAATGAAAGAAGAAACGTCATTCCACTCATTTTTGATCGTTCCACGTTCATCCGAATTTACAATTTGAGAAAAGAAAAAAAAAAGAAATACGTTTAATGAAAAATCAACCGTATATTACGATATTTTGGGAACGAATGAATGGATTGAACCTTTGTTTAGATAAATCGAGGCGGTTTTATGTATTCTACGACCTATCAGATTTGGGATTTCATCAATCCAGTGGTTTTCGATTTATTCAGAAAAAAAACCGCAAAATTCGTGCTTTTTTTTCAATCTATATTATCTCTAGAACAGATCAACGGATTTTGACAATTTTTTTTTTCTCAATCGTTAGGATTCGACCCAATCAGAATCTGATGATATATGAAAGAATGAATCGATTCTGCAGTCTTCTAGTCAAAAGAAGTATTAATTTATTTTTTTTTCTCTCGTTTCGTTGAATGAAAACAAAATCGTTGAGTGTTCTGAGACGTCGTATAAGAAATTGCGGGTATAGCACATAGTAGGTACTACCTACTATATTAGGTTGATCGCATGGCGGTGCGATAAAACATATCGAGCGATGACGCAGAGGGCTTAAAAGATTAAAATAATAATATGGTACGGAATTGGACACGGTCGTAGAGCGGCGTGGCCGGGTCCGAATCCTTGTAATCTTTGTCGACCATATGCCGCTTATTCAGAGTTATAAAGAGAAAAAATGAGACAGAGAGGGGGAGAAGGAGGTGCGGAACCGAAGGGGTAAAAAGGAAAAAGCAACTTAAAAAAATATATATACATGTATATACACATCGCTGAAAACCCCCGCTGACCTAATCTCCCGCTCGCTGCAAGGGTGAAGCGGAACATTACCAAGGGATGAAAAGCGGGGAGGCTAACGGAGTTATTCAATTGGGACTGCGATTTAAATTGGCAACGCCACACGTGCCTCTAAACTCCCTGGTGCAGTTCTCGCGGTTCTTATTTTAAAATAAACTCAAGGGCCCATATACGTAGCGTTTTTTTTTTTTTTTTTTTCTTTTACATTTCATTTTTCATTTTTCTTCAAGCACCCTCAAGTTCTAGCTACTGTTGGTCGGCCAACTAGAACGCGGAAAAAAAAATATTCAATCCAACCATTCGATTCCCCGCATATCGGCCAGACTAGAAAAAGAAGAATTAAATGATCGTATCAGAGTCTGGGGGTGAAAGTAAAATAAAACTATTGACTATCTATACATTATAGACGCCACTAGGGCAGGGTGCATAGCTGAAGATAAGAGGCTGTTAAAAAAGCGCCGAATTCGTCCTTTCTTTTATTTAGTTCTTAGTTTTTAGTTTTTTTAGTTTTTTTTTTTGCAAATTTTACTTATTTCTCTTGTCTCTCCCCCCCCCCAAGATGTGAAATCCCACGGAGACACGTTATTATAATTGACAGATCCGATCTCGTAATATCTTATAGCTGTGTTTGTCCGGTCGCGAACTTTTGCACTTTGTTCGAACAGATTGAAGGGAAACTTTTTTCTTTTTTTTTTAAGGGACAAACGTTTTCCCCATTTATTCTATCTACGCGAACATCCCGCGGCTTCCTTTGGTCTGGCGTACCTACGGCTATCAAATTATTTTATTTATATTAAAAAAAAAAAAAAAAAAAAATTCCGTTTCATTATTATCGCACGTAATACGCGATTTCTTTCTATTTTCAAAATTTTATCATTCTCTGTCTTACATTGATGGACAGCCATAATAATTAAATAGAGATTAGTCAGGATTAGGGAAATTTCTGATGCGCCGATTGTGAGCCTCTTCCATTTTTTTGCTTTTTTTTTTTTTTTTGCTTTCTTTCTCTGCAACGAATAATAAAAGTGAATGGAAATCGGGGAAAACAATGGGCCAGATTATGTTCCTCAAACAATAGGATATTAAATTGGATTCGAGAAATGAAGGGAATTTTTTGTTCATTGGTTCCATTTTTTTCATTTTTTTTTTTTTTTTTTTTTTTTTTTTTTTACGCTTTTTACATATAAATTTTATTTTTTCATCGAATGGCTTTCCGAAACACGTCTCCTACCGTTTCTTCCTGATTTAATGCGCAACCCGAACTATCTGACTCTCGTTTCATACTTGGATTACTACGATTGGGTGCTAAAATGACGAAAAATTGTGAGAACTTTTTGGTTCCACAAATTGCGAATAATAACGGTGAAAATGGGTTCTATCAGTTCTTTTAAGTTTCTTAAAAAATATGCAACTCTTTACTCGGCCATCTCACATTTTTGAATTATCTGTCACACTGTGTGTCTCTCACAATATCAAGATTCATCATTAATTTTAATTTCCAAAAATTCGTATAATCGATATATGTTTTTGGAACTGAAATGAATCGGTGAGGGGTTGAAGTTTAGAGAAAATTTGAAAGTCAAACCGCACCGTGACCCTACGAAAATTTTTGTTTGTTGCGCATAAAGTCTCAATTGATACAAAAAGCACACAAATCCTATATTTTATTGACTGTCTGGTCTTCTCTCCAGCCGAATTACGCACCTAGAAAGTATCTGCGTTTATCTTTCTTCCCTGTGCAGCCACAAAGTTTGGCATCTAAGTTCCGTGCAACGGGTTCCGTACCGGAAATGAAGTAAAATTTGTTGGCCCTCTTCGCGATAAAACCGAGAAAGATAACAATGCCCGGGCAACAGAAGATCCTGGGAATAAGAGAAGAAGGAGAAGAGGAGAAATAAACTTCGAAATGATACCACGGTCGCGGATTCTGATGACTCGACAAACAAGAATCAACCCTGCTGCGGACCCGGACGTGCTACGACGTCGCCATCGGCGTCTCCGATCTATTATCGGTATCGAAATCCATTATTTACGACAGATTATTTCATTTTTATTAAAAATAAATCTCATCTCAGCGTTTCACTTATATAATTCGGCCATTCCTTCCGAATTATAATCGCGTTTTTTACCAAAACTGTTTATATTAAAATTTTCAAAAAATTACGTCCTTCATAAAAATGGATGTATTCACAGTAAATATAGTAACAATCGGTGATGGGATGCTGAATTGTAATAAACGAGATAAAAAGTATCGCGAAGAGTTCCTATCATTGCTAAAAAAAAAAAAATTAAAAAAAAAAATATTTCATTGCTGCGTAAAAAAAAAAGTGGGAAATTGAAGAGCCGCGGTCTCCCCAATTCCGTATTTCGCATATGAAATACATCCACCGTCATTTACATTAACCCTGAAACTGCAGACTCGATAATCCGATCACTCGGTGGACTCCCCAAAATTCAATCGTGTCCGCTTCATCCCCTAATTCCTTTTTTTTTTTTCTTTTTACTCTCTCTTGTGTAAACGAACTCTGTGCGAATCGATTTTTGCTAAAATCCAGGCTATGCCGTTGGTACAGAAGACCAATCGTACTAAAAATCTTCGTATTTACAGTCGCGTGAAGAAGAGAATGAAGAAATAGATTTTCGCCCATGGAACAAGATTGAGAGAAAATTTCGGGGAAAAAGAAAGAAGGAAAAAAAAAAAAGGAAATTCCAGAAAGTTTTGATCCTTCTGATTACTCGACTAGATAAAGAGCCGTGATTAATATCCGAGGAGATATGGAGAGAGAGAAGGAAGGTGGTGCGAGTTGATAAAGCGACTGGTTGAGGAATAAGAGCGTTTAGATGAAGCGCGAATTCCTTCGCAGAAGAAGGCGAGTATAAGCGCGCGGAGACACGTAGATTTGCTTAAATCTGGCTAACAGCTTCATTTATCTCTGGCGAACTTTTTTGCGTAACGGACGCAAGGGCCCGGTCTGATCTATCCGTGCGATATGACTCCTCCTCGGTGCGGTTACAGGGAGAGAAAAGGGGGTTGAAATATAGCCAGGGAAATATAAATCGAGTTAGAAACTACCACCGCGTAGAGTTTTATACTGGCATGAAAACCGCGTCATCCGTTGTTTTTTTTTTTTTGTTTTTTTTTCTTGTTTTTTTTTGACCACTCAAAAAGTGAGCTGTAGCCTCTGAAGCTCAATTTCTTCGTCAAAAGCTACACCACGACGTCATGATGCTTGCTCGCTACTATTCTAGCTAGCTTTTCACCCTCGACACTGATCTGCTTAACATATGAAAGCATCAACCCCTCATGGATATTATAAAGACTCGTTCCACTCGAAAATAACAGACCGAATGAACAATGATATATTTTACACTGCATTGGTGTGTATTATATATATATATATATGCATATCTATATTATATATGTACATAGGGGATGGCAGGGCGAATAAACCGACTCGTTTTGTAACCACTGGAAATTAAATTTACTATGCTTTGTGCACACCAGGAATAATTTACGTTTAGAAAAAACAAAAAAAATTAAAAAATAAAAAAATAAAAAAACAGGAAAATTAGTGATCCTCTTTCTCATTTTCGTTTTATACGATAGTCCAGGATTTTTAGACATTCGCTCCTCAAAAAATCCTGATAATTGATTTTTCGATTGGATTATGTCAGAGAGTGTCCCCTAAGTATAAAACCAAGTTTGTGTCGTCCGAGACCGTGAGCGTTAGCCGCTATCTTGAAAAACGCCTTTTTGCAAATATCTCGGAAGCGGTGAGTTTTACGTTAAAAATTGTGAGTACCTTTTTTGTAGAGGATGAAATTCCCTATAATTTTTATTCGAAACTTTTTTCTCTATTGTTGATAGTTGCCGAGATATAGTCGATCGAAAAAAAAAAATTCTTACATTTTTTTTCGTATTTCCACAAATTATCGAGATACTTTCCAAAAACAAAAATTTGGTTTTTTTAATCGACTATATCTCGGTTAATATTAACAATAGAGAAAAAAGTTTCAAATAAAAAAGATGGGAAATTTTATCTTCTACAAAAAAGGTTCTCACAACTTTTAACGTAAAACTCACAATTTCCGAGATATTTGCAAAAAGGCGTTTTTTAAGACGGCGGCTAACGCTCGCGGTTTTGGACTATCCAAACTAGGTTTTACACTTAGGGACACCCTCTGACATAATCCAATCGAAAAATCAATTATCAGGATTTTTTGCGGAGCGAACCCATTTTCGGTGCTAAAATTCCTGGACTACGATAACGAGAAAATATTGATGAAAACGTAAAGAAAACAACGAAAACAGAGACAAAAAAAAAAAAAAAAATCACGTTCGTTATGATTTCGAAATTTCATAATTATTGATACCTAATCATAATCGGCAATATTGAGTAATAAAATCGTTTTTCTTTTCATCTTATTTCAGAACATGTAAGGGAATTTAGCTGCGGGCCGTTATACTACAGGACTCTTTACCTGGACAGTAAAAGAGATGCTCTTTACGTCGGTGCCATGTAAGTATATTGAAACATACAAGATAATTTTTATTTATTTATTTATTTTTTTTTTCCTTTATTCTAGACGAAAATTTGACGAATCCTATAAGTACGAAAAACGTGGTTTCACGAATTCGGAACGGTTTGAAATATTCAGAGACCATTTTTCCCATAAAACATATCATCCTTGATTGGAAATAACTGAGCTTTAGCAAAATCTGAGAATAAAAGCATTTTGACTAAACACGATTTTGTTTTATACGCAAAGTATCATAGCTTTATTTATCTTGAGTAAAAATCGCCTCGATGATCTTCTCTGGACTTTGAAAAAATTGGTAAATTCTTCATTGTATCAAAAAATAATGTCTTACTATGTTGAAAAACGGAATTATTCAATCTACGGTTTTCCGGCTGTAATGAAAGTAACTAATGCCACATGATAAATACCGGAAGTACAAATGTGTAACCAATTATCAAAAGTAATGAGAAAAAAGTTTATCGCGATAAATCATAAATTATTCCTCCTAGATAATATGGCAGTAAAAAAGCGATGTAGGCTCGTATTTCGTAGCTGGGAAATTACTTCGATATATAGATTATAGGAAGTATGATATTCGATATCGGAATATAATTAATTAAAACGACGTATCATTACTTATTTTTGAAATCTATAGTGTATCGTATTATCGTCATTTAGTAGTATAGTGGCCAATGTTTTCTGTCGCCTCATCGTTATGGTGTCGAATAAAAAGCTCATATCTTGACTGAGGGTAAAAGGTGGTGCATGATCGTTGCCTGGCACAAATTGTTACCTACACTGACTCTATCCTTTTTGTAGTTTCTATTTTATCCTCTTTCCTCGACTCATCCCTATATGCCTTCGACATCATTACTAGCGAAGAGCGTATTATGCCTTGATCCTTTCCTTTCCTTTCCTTTCCTTTCCTTTCCATTCCATTCCCTTCCTTTCCTTTTCTCTTCTCTTCTCTTCTCCGCCCTTCACCGCGCCCCTCATAACCCCTAGTTTGTTTCTTTGTGTAGCCACCCCCGGTCGCCCCCTATGTTCCTTAATTTGGTAAATGCCAACAAAATGCTAGCGTTGATAATGGGGGCGGGCTGCTGCCCCATTGAATGGCACCGGTCGACGGTAGACGTCCACCAGGACCGCGAGGACACGCCAGACAGAGGCGATGAATGATATACCCCCAACCCTCAACCCCAACCCCAACCCCTAGCCTGAGCCAAGGCTCAGTTTCCCCATCCTGGCGAGAGGATCACCGCTAGATTACGCGACCCTCAAAGCCGAGGAGAAGATCAAAATTGTTGCAACTCTCCCTCTTCTTATACTTTATACTATCTTATAGTTCATTTTTTTCATCTCTTTGTTCAATAAATAGTACTTTTTCGATACTAGTGCGTAAATGTTGATAATCACACTAGTCGAGAATCATCTTTCGCACTTCTGTAGGATTTTGTTTTCTAACATAACGCGCGTCAAGTTGAATTTCATGCTTGCGTTCGAAGCGTGCGCAAAATCGAACTTTACGCACAGCGTATTGAAATAGTACTTTTCGATACTAGTGCGAAAGTGTTGATTTTCAGACGAGTGTGAAATTTTTCGCCCGAGCGAAGCGAGGGTGACAATCACACGAGTCGAGAATCAACTTTCGCACGTGTATCGAACTTCATTTTTCAACACAGCACGCGTTAAGTTGAATTTTATGCATGCAAAGCGTGCGCAAAATCGAACTTTGCGCACGCCATGTGGAAATATAGTATTCTACAGATTTCACGATTTCAGTAGACGGACGAAGACCTGAAATATGTTCTTTCAAAAAAAAAAGTATTTTTTCTGCTTCTGTTGGCGGAAAAATTTCATTTCAGTCTAAATGACAGACGATAAATGGAACATTAGATTTATAAAACATATTTATATGGCCTACTTTTTTCTGTCTTTATCCATAAACTAACTTTGTCGCAACTCCAGACATCATCTTCCATTTCCACAAGTCATTATATATAGATTAGTTATTTCGCGACATTAAATTGATATACGAAAGGAAGCTAGTTGTTATTTGGTACGATTCAATCAGTGACTTCCGTCTACTACGTCACGCATCAATTCCGTTTATAAAATCAAAGCAATTATAGGAATAACGACCGGTAGCTAACTACCGGTACATATGTAGTGTATATATATATATGACAGTTTATTATGCAGGATCAATAATTGAGTTCGTTAAGAATTAAACGATCACCATCACCATATTGTACCTGGCTGAAAATTTTGTTTACTGCAACGATACGTGTGGAAAACAATTATTATATTATACGATAATGAAAATTCGATTTTTCTCACGGATTCAGTTTTTTATGATAAATATTATCGATTGATTTATTTATTTGTCATTCTCGCCTGATAGCCAGAAAAAAAACGAAACGTGGGCTAAATAAAAAAGACAAAAATTGAGTGAAATTAAAATAAAGGGAAGAGAAAAATGCCGAAAAATTGACAAATAATTCATACGAATCAAAAGTATGTTGAATTTTTGACTATATATTTTATCTAAATTGACGTGCCCTTTCATCTCAGTTGTTAATTATGAAACGAAACGTTGCGGTTCTTTTGTTTTTGATGTATTTTTCGGGCGAGGAAATGAAAATTGAATAATGGAAAGAGTTGATAGTATTTTTGGAGCATTGGAAATGATTTTTTTTTTTTTTTTTTTTTTTTTTGATTCTCGTTTTTTTTTTTACTTTATGATTTGACACGGTTTTAGAGTGATAAAAAAGAATTTCAAACAACGAGAGTAACGAGCCTGAAATATTTCTGTTTACGTTTACGAAATGGCAACGCAAATAACTCCTCGACCGATCAACTTGTTAGGCAGTAATCGTACGAAAAGCTTCGAGAGGATTGAACGCGAGAGCTTCCATGAACGTAAATGGGTGTTTACGCCAAATGGTAATACGACCGCTTCCATTAATCATAAATTGGCTTTGTTATTCCGTGTAAGACATGGGGAAAATCAATGCCCAAGGATCATTAATCAACTTCTGGTATTTTACTAGCAGGAAGCCCGCTTTTGTAGACCAGAGTCAAATTTAAACCGTAATAAATTCATCCTACATCGAAATTTCCGAACAGCGAATAAAACTGTCTTGTCTTGACTTGTGATAAGGGTTGGAAAAACAGAAACTATATTTATAAAAAAATAAGTAAAATCAGTCTTTTTCTTTCAGAAATTCAAACAATTTTTTTCAACGAATCTTCAACACATCAAATAATTCAAAATTCTGACTACTTATATATTTCGAAAGCGTATAGCAAATAACGAGAGCTTTACTCTATTCAGTACGTGCTGATTTTTATTTTTTTAAAATTTTTTTCATTTCTATTGAAATATATTGTATGTACTGCAGCTGCAGGAAATAAAGTTACACCAGCTTGAGCCTTCGGCAGTGCACCAAAAAGAGAAAAACATTCGGAAACTGGGTGAATTTGATTTGCAACTGCCTTTAGCTCTACGTTTGGGATAAACAAACTTTTAATTACACCTAGACTCGGTTATAAAACTCCAAGTCTTTAAAAATAACGAAAAAAATTAAATAGAACAAGGTCCAAATCATTCTGAAAACCGTACTACAAAACTCATTCAATTATTTATTCATCGGACCGGATTAAAGTTCGGTATTTCAAAAGCTCTGTACGGTAAAAATTCCGAATTTCGTTCGAGGCAATTTCGAATTTTTATAAATCGTCAAATTTGGAAAATCGAAACTATTACTCAGGTTGTGAAGACAAAGAATAGTTCATTCTGATCGAGACTGATTGAAACTTCTTTTTCCAAAAAGTAAATCTCGAACACTGAATGAATACATGTGTGAATTTCAAGTTTCGGAATTTTGAACCTTCGGTGTTCTTCGTGTCAAAGTTTTTCGAATCTGCTATGTGAACTTCCGGGGAAATGGCCTTTCTGAAAACTGCGAGTCAGTGTTATTCAAATTTGGAATTTCAACCAGGCGAACCCTTATTCATCACTAATTAATGGCATTCTTAACATTCTACTAATTTCTGTTTCAGGGACAAAGTCTTCAGACTGAACCTGAGCAATATCAACCAATCGAACTGCGAGGTGAGTGATTTTGATCGAATTTAATCCCAATCGTTTAATCAATTAATGACTTTGAAAAACACCGTTGCTAATAATAAACCAGCAGATACTGTCCCGCGTGGGAAAAGTAGTTCGCGCTACCACAGACAGATGGCTACGAACCCTCGAGCGCTCTCTCACGGTACAAGTCACTTGGCCAACAATATCGCTCGTTGGGTGAACACGATTAACAGGTTTAACCACCCTGAAGAATTTGTGTATTGTAAACTTTTCACAATGAAAATATCATACGTTTGTTTTATCAGAGATTAATTTATATGAATAGAGAAAGTTTCGGCGTAAAATGGCTGGAGATTAGGTAGTTAATTTGTTTTAGCTCACTCAGAGACCTGGAATCGAAATTGTGAGGAACTGATGCCTAGATTTTGTGATAAAATTGAAATATGTTTAAATTAAGACACATTCTGGAACTGTGTGTGACGTAAAGATATGAAAGGTTACGGTTTTAGGGGTTCGATTTTTGTTGCCACTGCTCGGCACTTCCCAGAGGGTTCGACAAAAGTTTCTATCGAGTAAAAATCTGGAGTGGTCCATCCCTATAAAACTGTCAATCATACAACTACCCCTTCGTCGTAGTACCTACTGCTGCTGGGACAGCTGACACTTTCTGACGGCGTTAAGCGATCCATTGTCGATTCTGGGATCTGGGGGTCGTGACCTAGGTGGAAATGCCACTATGTAACACGTGGCGAATCCCTGAGTTGAACTCGTTAAAATTTCCGCATGCATATAATAAACCTTGAGTACTTTTACGGTACGGGACGGTTTTTGCACGATTAGTGCCGTCAGAAGCATACGTGGGCAGCACTTCAATCACTGGAATAAAAATTGAATTGAAATAACGGACATCGTCCGCGTTTTGTCAAAATTTTAATATTGATCTAAGTGAGAGGAAAAAAGTCATTAAAAATATGTAAACACATTATCATGGGAACAAGATTGAACATTCTGCACTCTATACCGAAAGATCGATCCGAAATTTCGGTTTTAAAAAATTGACACAAATTTATTAAATGAAACAAATAGAATTCCGGGTATTATTTTTTGAAAGAAAAAAATGCTTTCCAAATTTCTAAAAGAATATCAAATTCTGTGACAACTGAAATCAGAATCGCAGATCGTTTCGTTGGTCACTGGGGGATGGTTTTTTTTTTTTTTTTCTTTTCTTTTTTTGAGCGCACATATATATATATATATATATATATATCTCCCTCTCTCTTCCTGTTTTTCTCTTTTATTTCTCGTTCAATCGCACCCCTAGAACAGCAGCAGGCACATGAACAGAAACGGGTGGGTTTAGAGCTTTGAATTCTGTAGGGGCATAGAAAAAGGCGTGTTTTCGCAAACAAGTAGAGAAATTTCAGTTCTCGTTGAGCGGTAGTAACGTGCTGCAGTAAAAGTAATTGCATTTTCGTATCGTTACTTTCGTGGCTTATATGCGCGTTGATCCGACGCTCTTTGTGTAATTTGATTTTTGACGTTGTATACCTACTGCAGGATTCGCGATTTCCATCGACGAGGAAGAATTTCTTTTTTTCTTTTCACTTTATTTCTTTTCTCGAATGTATGATAAAATTGTATGTACCTACATGTACCCTGGGACAAACAAATTCATTGTCTTCATTTAAATGCTTCGTTTTCTTTTCTTCTGTTTCTTTTTCCGCTGTGACATGGAAGCACTTCCGCAACATGTGTCTCCTCTCGATTCAACAGCTTTGATATATAGAATATATATCAAAGATAAAATGAAGAGAATCAGACGGGGAAGGAAGCTGAAATTATTGGCTCTTTTTTTAATGAAAAAAAAATAAAAAATTAAAAAACAAAAAGAACGATTTTGTTCAGCTCTTCAAGTTCAGGGAAAATTATTCTGTTGTTTTATCGAAGTATTCTGGTGATATGCGTACGATCTTGAAAATTAAATTCTACTTGAAACCGTGCCTCTCAACCGCAGGCACCACTTTTCACAAGGGATTTTAACACCGTTGGGAATAGAGTTTCGATTTTAGTCAGAGGGCGAGTCACGAAACGAACATTACAATTCACCCTGCAGTTCCCCTCGCTCAACGTTACTCAGAAAAACCTTTTCTTTTCTATTTTTTTCCAC
The DNA here is from genome assembly GCA_943736025.1 of Tenthredo mesomela. Lineage (NCBI taxonomy): Eukaryota > Metazoa > Arthropoda > Insecta > Hymenoptera > Tenthredinidae > Tenthredo > Tenthredo mesomela. The sequence continues at coordinate 3,537,870 of OX031017.1, forward strand.
AAATTTATACATATATACACACTATATGTGTGGTCGTAAATAGAATGAAAATGAGAAGAGAGTGAAGAAAAAAATTCAAAATTTCTAAAGGGGCTTGAAAAAACAATATAAAAAAAGATGGTATAACGCCTCACTGTAACAGCTGATCCAATTTCTCGTTTTGCATACATGCATACAACGTAACGACTCTATGGTATTATTAGCGACACAGTGTAAAAATGAATCGGTTGAAATATCGGGTGTGAGGGTGGCTTATATCGTATTCATACTTATCATGGTGTTTCGTAACTTTGTTAGATAGCTGTACCTCATTCTCTTCAGCTCTTCCATGCATGCATGCATGACTCATAGCTGCTTCTAGTACATATATAGGTATTGTATATACGTATGTATGTTTTTGCGAGGGACGAATCACGTTCTATATGCTAACGAGGTACGGAATTGTTTGTCGAGATATCGCATGTTGTATATTCTAAAAATTCTTTCCTCATTCTGAGCTTTAATTTGCACATAATTGATCCTTTGTCAATTTTATGCAAGCCCTCACCTCTGGATGCATCTTCATTCTTCTCTATATAAGAAAAAATCGGATGAAATGTGCCAGAATTAGTGGCAATAAAATGGCGCTTAATCCTCCGGCTGAAAGTGGTGTACGGATTACTGAACCGAGCTTTTAGATACATGACATCTGCAGATGGCATTACAGCTGACCTACAATTGCCTGTTATATTTTATGCGGACTGTAAATACGATCCTGATACGTAGAGCGATCCTGATACGGGTTAAAGTATCAAAGAAATCTGCACCCCGCGGGATTGATAAGCTTGTGAAACTGTGCGGATATACTGCTAGGTAGAAAAGCTCGCAAGCTCGAAGTATCTCTGTGATTTCCTAGATCATATCGTATCCAATCATGCTGAAAATTTATAAAATTCTTAATCCTAATGTTTATACGAATCAAGGAAAATCTTTTGTAATCCTTGAATTTTCATTCGATATGGAAAGAGGCACGAATAAGATAAATTTTTGTCGAAAATGACTGACGTATATATAAATGAGCTTGCAGAATTTCGCGGGTTAACTTTGTGGCCGGTAAGCTTGTTGTAAACAACACCCCCGTACACCTGAAATATGAACATGGTGAGGAGATGGGGCGGTGGCCCTGTTGCTTTCTAAAATGATGATATTAAATATACATCTCTCACTCGCGCGCAGCATCCCATCGCTCTAAGACGGTAGTGGTATGGGTTGGCTTAGCCGTACCTAGGTTGGTGAATAAGATACACGTACCTCTCAGAGTTTTCCCTTATATCGTTGGGTTGCGTTGCTTTTCGTTGGTTGGTTGGTATAGGGGATGCAGAGGAGGAAGAAGACGAAGGGAAGGAAATAGAAGAGAGCTTTAACCCCCAACCCCCAACTCCCAACCCCCTAAACCCACACTAACCGGGTATGCCGCAACTTGTAACGCTGGGTTTACGGTGGCGATGAATTTCGGATGACTCTACGAAAAAATTTCAGTTTGACGAGCTACGCTTCCTACTACGCGGAAGGTCCTATGGAAATGGGCTTACCATATACTTAGCTGTTTTTAATAATTCAACGCCTACTCCGCTTCTTCGTCTTCTCTTTTGTTGCTTTTTCGCCTCTTTAGTTCCCATTCAGTACATTATGTCTCCAAACTAGCCAACCTGCTGCTGCTTCATGTCCAGTCCTCATAGACTAAGACCCAAAAATGTCCAAAGTTATGTATTACAAAGAAAATACCTTGTCGCAAGGATTCTGGTGGACTGCTGCATGGATTTCAGACCACTTCATCTCTAATGGTCCAGAAACAAATCTCCATCAGATGAGCAGATGGTTACTCAGACAAAAATGAACAATTTACATGACATTGAAATCTGCATCGTTGGAACACAACGAAATCCGAAAAAAATAATAATTTAAATATATTAATTTACCAAAAATGATCCTGCTATGTTTGAAAAGTGAAACAACTAGAAATAACTTGAAAGTGTTAATAAACCTCGTAGGATCATTGTTATGCTATGTATATTGTTTTTAAATTTACGTTGAATTTCGTTGCGTTCCAACGATGCAAACTTCAATGTCATCAATTTACAAAGTTCTGCGTTCATCTTACGAATAGGTTTGTTTCTTGATCATTGGAGACCAAGAAGTATAAAATCCATGCAAGTCTTTTTCTTTTGACTGCAGGGTCTTTCCAGTTTCTACATGATTGTGCTTGAAGATACTAGTCAGCTGAGAAATTAGATAATTTTATTTGGACACATCAGTATTTGAAAAAGTAATATATTTGATATTGATTCGTTAGACTTCTGTCCTTTTATCTTTGTCTCAATGTTCGTTGAGTAAATTGAGAAAACTTGAACTTCTGGTTTGGGATGGTGGATGTAGCTGTTAACTTTTGAGCAAAGATCAATCCGGCAACTTTCCAGACAATAGGCGTCGTATCTAACAGCGTTGTAATTGGAGACAACGAGGAAGGAGACCAGTTATCAGAACAAGTAACAGTCAACACTTATAATCGTCTGAAATCTCCCTCTCTCTCTCTCTCTCTCTCTCTCTCTCTCTCTCTCTCTCTCATTCTGTTTCAGTCTTTTAAGCCCCTTCTTCAGTTTCGCAAACTTGCAAGCACTGTCTTTCGTTTGTCTTTGCACCTTAGTCGCTGCTTTACGGCTTAACTTTTTAATTACCGCTACGACTCGTGTTTATTGTCACATTACGCCTAGCCCACCCAGCCAGGACCCCATCTGCCAACCCACCTTCGCGCTCTTGCTCTATCTCTTTATCTTTCTCTTTCTGCTAACGAGGACCAAAGACTGCCTAAAGGTCTGAGCGTGCTTAGCGTGAACAAGATGGGAGTAGGAGGAGGATTCCCAGTTTAATTTATGGGGAAAGTGTTTAAACAGCGATAGATATTTCCGCCTTTTTTATTTCTTACATTTCGTTCAGAGTCGAGCCCAGCTACAAAACGCTTCTTTTTATACCCATAACGTTTTGTGAATGCCGAAGAGACGGATGAGAGTATAAAAAGAAGGTGAAAATACGGTAACAACTTTTTTCAAACGAGGAAAGCCTCTGCTTCCGCTATCAAGTGGCCTAGGAGTGAGAAAAAAAAAAGAAAAAAACGATGGATGAAGAGAATTTCTCGGAAATAAACGGGAGAGCTTCTTTCTGGCCTCGGAAACTGCGAGGCATCAGGGTTTTTAAACAAAAATGGAATTTCAATTATTCTTCCCTCTCTAGTGAAACGGGGGTAAAATAAAAAATATAAAATAAAACCCTTGATCCGAGCGTCAAATTTCGAGATAAAATTGACGAGCCAACCGGAGTAAATCACTAGAACTGAAATCCTCCTATCCGATTGAAATCAATATTGACTGCAGATTGAATTCCGCGGAAATCTGCACGGAGGTGTGACACTCCATTATCAAAAAATGACTTACACCTCTCTATCTGCGATACAGTTGCGTTTTTTTTTTTTCCGTCTGCTGCAGGCCCGGCTTCCTGGTACACACATACATGCAGCATCAATTTTCCATGAATCTTTTAGCTATTTTTCTTCTCTTACCAAACTGTCGCACTTTAGGGATGAACAGGATGAACCTGGCGGGAGAGAGAAAAAGATGAGAGCGTGGTCCATCGAGGGTGATGCAGTCAGGGAACCCCAGCGATTCGATCTGGTCTATCTGAGTGCCGCCCGATGTCCTGCGTTACTATTTAATGAGATAAAAAGGGCCGCGGTGGCTCAATCCGATAAATTTTTAACGAATACCCACAGACATGCCTCGAATTTTCTAGGGACCTGGGACTACGGGCTCAGGACTTGGGACGCGAGTTCCAGGTTAGAGGGTGTCAGTGCCCATGGGAACCGCGCAGTTTTCCTTCCTTAATATTTCATACCGGTAAATTGTGTGATCTCGTACACCCCCTCGAAAAAACCTACACCTATTTTACAACTGCTGACACATTGGGCCCTCAGACATTAGGCCTAAAGAATGGCTCCACCCTCCCGGAAACAACGACAAGAGGAAGAAAAAAAAGAAAGGAAAATTTATGCACTTGGAGAGGTTTTTGGTATCAAGTCAAGAATTCAGGAACCCAAAAATTGAAGGAAGATTCTTTTTCATTGTCAGAAATGTGACGATTTTAGGGATCCATGTTGAAAATATTTTCGAAACCCCGCGTTTTTCTGTTTTCGCAAGAGCTTTCTGAAGAAATTGAATTCAGCCATTTTTGCCATCCAACTGAGGCCGCGATATCGACCAGCCGAAATGATGGGCTTCTCTAATTCTGGAGATATCCTTCAGTACTGAATTATCAGAAATTGGTTGAATAACGGTGAAGATTTCGATGAAAGAAAATAAAAATTTCTGATCGTGGAGTCGCAAGAGCGATATGGAATTCCGGATGAACGATTTCTCGTTAAATCAGCAACTAAAAAGTAACGTCCTCTGCAAGCTCGTGAAAGACGGTCTTTTTATCGGAGAATTTTTTTCCATGAAATGAATACCGGAGTGGAAAATGCGAAAAAATAAATAAATAAATATGTTACTTTCGGGGTGATAATATCCTACGCAAAACGTGGGGTATCATTCCATCAAGATCCCGTGACGCTGGTTCGTGTCGTTGACTTTACCCAAAGCATGCGAATTTATTTTTTCCTCATTCCATTATACCTGCCGAACATATACAGCAAATTACTTCGTCAGGGTCACTCGTCATTTAAAGAAAATATTCCAAAGTTTTTCAGGCAACGCATTTGAAGGGTGCACTCAGAAAAAGGTCTTGTTGACACAATCAAAATTTGGTTATTATCAAAATTTTTGTTGATACTACTAAATTTCTTGTTAGCACAACAAAATTTTGGTTGACTGAACAAAAAAATTTCTTTGACCGTATAATAAACAGATTTTGGTTGTTTCAACAAGACATTTTTCTCAGTGTGTGAGAAAATGACGTTATAAAATTTTAATGGAAATGTGTTTTTTTGTATTTTTGATGAATATAATATGATGAAAGCGTTCGTTACTTTCGAATATAGTTTTGATTCGTAAAACTTTTAATATCTTGGCGTGAATAAATTGATACTCTTATTCAGCAAGTTTAGGATGAAGTTTTTTTACTGCCCGCGTACGGCATCTCTTGAACTAAGTCAAATATTCACTGGTTTACTTTAGCGAAGGGTATTTATGGGGTTTACGACTCCACTGGCTCCGTACCGTACACCATCCTCTCTTCTTACGAATAGCAGCCAACTTTTTACGGGCTAAATATATATCTATATATTTATATACATCGACGATTTCTTGAGAAGGAGGAAATGAAAATAACTCTTACTTCTCACACGGTATAACAATAACGAATGATCAATATGATTTTCTCAAACGAGGGTTTTGATTAGCAAAATTTCCAACCAAAGATTTTTGGGATTTGAAAACAGCGCAGCATCCCTACCTACGCGAGACTTATGAGGTGATAAAAAAGCGCACTGATTACGAGGGACCAGGCCTTCATGTGTAATCACACCCCCGTCCATTCCTCCCTTTGGCCTCAAAGTTCCGGTCTTTACACCTTCCCACCTTTCCACCTTTCGCCCTTTCCCTCACTCGGATCTGAGACATCTCACATCTCTATTCAGCTCTGAAGACTTGAAGCGTAGAGATGCCAGGTTGATTAAGCCCCCAGAGGTGATGATGACGCGAAGAAATATCAGGGGTTGTCATTCGCGAAGTAAAGAAAAAACGAGACCGTGGATGGAAAGGATTGGGAAATATCCTTCGTCGACATTTTTCAGGCCTCTATAAATTTGGAGGTTTGCTTCTAATTGAAGATTAATCAAATGGCTTTCTGAGACGATGAAAAAAAGCGTGAAAAATCCTCTTTTGCGTTTCTTCCGGAAGTGCAATAAACCTTCGAGTATCATAGTTCCAGATGTCTGTTCAGAAGAATCTGAAGTACCTTTGCAGCTCTCTTCTCTCATCGAATTCCTCTGTCTTTCACAGCAAAATTTCTGGCCTACGCTTTTTCCACCATGATGTATAACACATCTCGCGTAATTTCCGATAATTTGAACCGGGTACGTATTCATCGCCAATTTGCGAAACCATCCTATCGAATTTCCTGAAAATTATCACAAGTACTCCGGATTTAATTAATGAGGGTAACTAATATCGACACTATCATATCTTCTTCGTTAGTTTTTGATAAACCTATGCAGGTCTGTAAAATTGGTATATGCATATGAATATATATGTGTGCAGAATATGAAGTAGGTGCCAGGGGCTGAAGTACTGTGAGGTGACGACAGGGTTAGATGAGGTGGAGAGGCTAGCTAGGTTCTAGCGTTGGGTTTGGTTGGGTTTGGTTTAGTTGGGGTGGGTTAGCTCTACTGAATTGCAAGAAGGGGTTGCTGCGCTACTTTCTAGTATGTTCTCGACCTCCATGATAAGCACCGTCCTCCATATTACGCCACGCCACGTCGAACCTAATTATTAGAAAATAAGATAAAACGAACATGCGAGCCACCGAGTCTCGATAAGATGAAATTTCTGCGGTCATTTCACCCCTAACACATAAACCGAGCGATGAGAGAATCCTAAAAACCGATCTATGCCCTTCGAAAAAGCTCGGTATGATAGAGAACCAATTTTTTCAACCTTCTGATTATCCTTGAAGCTTTTTTTTTTCAATTTTTTTATAGTCTCGTTATGTACGCGTTTATGAGCAAATTCAACTCCGTCATCATCTCGTTCTTCCAAGACATCGTTGACCTTATTCACGAAGCTGCGTTTGAAGTAAGCAAAAGCGTTCCTGCCGACTGGCACCTCTACCTACCCACCTACAGCCTTGACAAGACCCGTGAATCGCACCTCGGTACTCTTGTCAGTAAAGCCAAGAAGGCAAGCACTCTTCAACTGTGAAAAATACGGAGTGTGTACTTCCCACTTTACCGAACTTGCCTAGGGTAGAATATAGTACTACTAGGCGAAGCTAGATACCCACGTTACAGTAGTCAAAGCTTTGGTCTTTACCAGCTACCACACATATTTTCGTCAGAAAAATAATTTAAAGTAGTTCTTGGTTTTTATGCGGAAAAAAAGAAAATTTGATTACCATTTAAAATCTCATCAACGTTGATCGAGAGTGAGCCAATTTTTTTTTTTTTTTTTTTTCACTTCTGCTTCTACATACAAGGACGTATTTTGGAACAGAATATATACCTACATGTACATTAGACCGGTTCAAAAAAATCGACTATTCTTTTTTTTTTTTCAATTTTCGTATTGAAATACTTTCGGGGGGGGGGGGGGGGGGGTGAAAAAAGATGCCTGTTAAAAGCGGAGCTCTTAATATTAAGATTTAGAGGTCGCTCATCGCGGATTTCTATTTTCCATTTAAATAGCATAGGAATTTTATTTTTCTTTATTCAGAATTTCGTAGCTCACAAACCAATGAACAAATCCAAATGACTCTTACATATTTTGATAGGGGATTGAACACTCTAAAAAATGTATCTATCATTGTGGAAAAAAAAATCACAAAAAAAAAAAAAATAGTTGACTCAACTATAAATTGAACTTTGAGCTTGAATAACTTTGGAAGGAGTCAATTTATCGAAAAATAATAAGAGAAACTTTTTGTAGAGTGTTCAATTTCCTATAAAAATATGTGTGAGTCATTTGAATTTGTTCATTGGTTTGTGAGCTACAAAGTTATAAAAAAAATAAAAAAATGTCCTATGCTATTCAAATGGAAAATAGAAATCCGTGATGAGCGACATCTAAATCCTAATATTAAGAGCTCTGCTTTCAACAGGCATCTTTTTTCATCCCCCCGAAAGTATTTCAATGCGAAAATTGAAAAAAAAAGAAGAATAGTCGATTTTTTTGAACGGGTCTAATGTACATAATAAACATAAGCTATACAAAATCATTACCTAACAAATGATGTACAATGATAATATGGATTCTGTTTGCATCTAATTACATTAATGAATCTGCTCGTTAACAATCCTTTGATTTTCTGTTACAGAGAGATGCTGTTAACCTGGAGCCAAGTAACGTGGCTAATTGTGTATCCAAAGGGAAATCCGAGGTAACATATACGTAATAATATAAAATCGTCAACGATATTATTATTATTAATACCCATTCGATAACTTTTTTTTTTTACCGATAAATTATTCGATTCAGTGATCTGTAGGTACCTATATGTCGACCGATTTAAAAGATTAAACTTTTAGCTGGTGAAGTTTTTTTTTTTTTCTTTTTTTTTTTTTCATTTACTTTTTTTTTTTTTTTTCTTGATATATATGAAGAACTGACATATGTGATATCATTTATCACCCCTACGTTCGTATAAATATTAATATTAATTCCCCTTTGATTTGATCAGTGAACAGTTTTCCTGGCTATTGGACCTGGTGAAATTCGAAATACTATAACGATATAGCTGCAGCAATGATATTCGATTGAAATATTATATTTGAAAATATTTTTCCATTGTAACTGGCGCGGCGGTGTCTAGTTTGGAAAAATTCAATTAATTTGCATTTTGTTTTACAAAAAAAAAAAAAAAAAAAAAAAACGAAAATAAAAAAAAAAAAACACACCTCGGCCTTTTTCACAGGTGCAAAAGCAGATTTTTTTTGTATACGTTGGTATAAAACGCGCCGTTAACAGTAATATCAATTTATATTAAATCGACGAATGTTATATAAATTCTTTTTTATTTTTTATTTTGGAGTATAAAATTTTCGAGTATAAACCGCATGCGGCTCGATGGATACAATACACGCGTTATTTTGTTCCATTTCAATTTCATTTCATTTCATTTCATTTTATTTTATTTTATTTTATTTATTTATTATTATTATATATATGTACACCTCTGAAATACTACAGTAAACACGAACATGTTTCAGCACTTCGACTGCCGCAATCACATACGAGTGATACAGCCCATGGGAGAAGGCAATCGACTTTATATGTGCGGTACGAATGCTCATTCGCCAAAGGACTGGGTGATATACGTAAGTATAAAATTCTAAAAATCATCTAAAACCATAGCTTCAACCATTTTTTTTTTTTTCGATCTAAACCCTGAGGGATAAAATATTCATGTTCCTTCATCAAAAGTAGGTTTTTCGTGGATTTCACATACATAGGTACTACATGCATGAATGTTATACTCTGAAAGATTGACTCGCAATATCAAGGATTATTAGCCTCAAGAGTGCAGTAGATTTTTCCTCAGGATAAGGACTAAGGAGAACGAAAAACCGGGCACTACCTTCCTACAGTTACGTCTTGCGTAATCTTCTTAGGCAAATTTCACGTCATTACGTTGTATAATAGCCCGGGTCAAAAGATCCTGGCTCAATTTACGACCCACGTTGTACCATGGCTATATATATTATATATACCATATATTGTACCTCCGCCACTGTATATGTACCTACTACTATCAGAGAGCCAGTCGTGAAAGCTTTTGTTGTACACGAATCGAGCCTGATACCCGCTCTGCCTATTGGCATAGTTATCCGGTGTAATCGGACTATGTATTAGTCAGCTACTCCAATTTCAAGGGTTCTATGCTAGGACCAACCTAAATGGTGTATATTCTGCAAGGCTTTGCCGATACCTAGAGAAAGAGATAGAGAGAGATTAATGTTCAGCCCTTTGAGATCGTGTGCGGGTGATTTTAGACACCGATTCGATGTCATCGATTGATTTCACTGTGCAACTATCAACAGGACTGAAAGAAAAACCGAAACATGTCGTCATCATCTCATTCGAGGAAAAAAAAACAAAAAAAAAAACGAAAATTTAATTTTCTGATTTCAGAGCAACCTGACGCACCTTCCGCGCCACGAATTTGTTCCAGGTGTTGGAATGGGCATAGCTAAATGCCCGTATGATCCCGCTGACAATTCTACGGCAGTTTGGGTTGAGAAAGGAAACCCTGGTGAACTACCGGCTCTTTATTCTGGGACGAATGCTGAGTTTACTAAAGCCGACACGGTCATATTTCGCACTGACTTGTACAATCTGACAACAGGTCGAAGGGAATTTAGTTTCAAACGAACCCTAAAATACGACTCGAAATGGCTGGACAGTAAGTATATGTAGTAGCCGTTAGTTACTTAAATAATCGTACCGGGGGTTTCTAATTAAATCGTGACTAATTGTTAGAGCTGGGTACCGAGGAATTCCTACGGGGGTAACAGCGATAGTTTTGACTTCTTTGAGTATCAGGGCACTAATTCAAAGCCTGAGAAATCGAGGAGGGAGCATTTTCCAAGAATTTAGCTACCCCTGGTTCAGGGGTGTTATTTTATTACATCGGTATATACTACGGGGTTGAATCGCGCTTTTTCGCACCCCCGATACTTCCGCACTTTCTCTAAAAGCGTGTCTCCTCGTCCTGTGCTGAAGAAGAAGCGGAAACGATGTACTCCAGTGTCACTACCCGCCTACCCTGACATTCGTTTAGACTTTAGGGCGTGAACCAAGACTCTGTAATTTGTCGGCTACATGGCATTGGGTACCCTTTTATTTTCTTCTTAAACCAGTGTGCTCTGATCTTCCTTCTTTATTTCTGTTCCCTTTAACTTTTTGAAAGTGATTACCTACCGTGTGGGTTGGTCCTGAATTTTTTTTTTCAACGTGTTTAATTAATTGGCAAAGTCATTTGGGTTGATGGTTGAGTTCATTGACGTCCGTATATCTTTCCTAGCGATTCGTATCTCTTGAGCAGGGTGCCTTTATTCTCTTGAATTTGCAAACGGGGTATATGGATCCCGAAGGACCTGCAACGGAACCCTTGGCGAAACACGCGCGGGATCCATGATTAGCTATTTGTTTCGGCGTTTAATTTAAAGCCAGACTCACCGACTCCTTACTCCCAAACTCCGACACCCTCGCTCCTTCTCGCCTTCTCGTGCTATGGTGTTAACATCAAGGGCCATTCTATATTGAGTTTGTCTATTAGTAAAAGCGTTGATTAAATACGAGAGAGAGTAGAGAGACGGATGGGTTCACGTGCCCATCCCCATTCTAGGCTAAAGTACATACAATGAAGACTGATGCGATCCCCCAACCCGGAATAAGAGAAAGTGACGGATATAGAAAGATCTTGATGCGTAAGACCGAGCTAACAAGCCTTGAATAATTTTGTGACCAAATTTAGATACTGGAACCTTCAATCAAGGAGTCGAGTTTCTTACAGCTATTTTCTCTGCACTTTCACTGATCTTTGAATATCCGCATATATACAGGATCAATAAGTATAGTAAAGGCGCGTGTCATGAATCACATTTTCTATAGGAGATAAATATGAGAAGAAGAGAAAGGGATGGAGGATTGAAAAAGTATACAATAAAGAAAGGAGGGGGAAAAAAAAATCGAGGAAGAAACGAGCACAATTCAATTCGTGGTCTCGAATTTCGGTAGGCGATATTTCAAAGAGGCTTGGGATCGAAATAAAAGCGATATCCTGAGCGTCGTCGTCGTCGTCGTCGTCGTCGTTCTATCTGAGGGCGGAATAAGTGCGCGACATCTGATTAATTTTGAAAGGAATCCTTGAAGCGGTAGTCAAGACGGAGGGTGAACTTTGCATTCTAATTAAATTATCTCTTTCAAAACGCGAGGAGGTACCGCCGCGACTTGTGAATCGCGACGTTCCTATCCTACGAAAGCCGCAAGCCCCTCGCATCTCTTCCTCTCCGTCTTCTTCTTCTTCTTCTTCTTCTTCATCGTTCAATAGGAACCTCTGAATGCGGTGCAAGCATGGATGGCAGTAAATCGAGACAGGAGTCGCTGGTATAACTCCCCTGCCTCTTACAACCGAAGTAAGACAATCGGTTTAACCGTTCGGCTGTGAGCCGGGAAGATTAGAATCCGTTTTCAAGTGGCACTACAATCTCTCCTAAAACCAACCAGCGTCTTAACCAGGCCAAGTTCTCGGGTGCAGATTATGGAAGCTGCTGAGAAATTCGCGGTTCTCCTACCTACGATTGAACAATTTTACTTCAGAGAATAAAGAGCCGATCGTTATTCTCGACTACCACCACCGTCGCGGCATCCGGTATAAACTCTAAGCTCTAAGACCTAGGAGGTGATTTTGTCCAAATGTAGTCCGAACGATATTGAATTTCAGTGTACCACTGTTTGTAGGTCGAACGTTAGGTAGGTATATAGGGTCGGAGATCGGAAATAATAAAAAGTAAATAATCTAGAAACGGTAGGTATATAAGAGAGCCTGAAGGGTAACTCGGTGAAAGTTCCTCGTAACTTTCCCATGTGGCTCGGGGAAAACCGAGTATCCGTAAAGAGTTTATTCTTATTTGTTATACGACTTAATAATATAGCACTCCGTGCAGCTTTTGCTCAGTGAAAATGTCATCCTGATAACCAATACCAAGTTCGAGCAGCATTTTCGATAGAATTTTACTCAGTCCATAGTGTCTTATGGCTTAGAGTTCTATTGGTGCTGTAGAATTTCTCATCTAACATAATTTCTGCCCCCGATTTATGCCGGTGAAATTTAACCCTGGTGCAACGAGTCGCAAGGACATTATGCGACAAATACATTCCGAGCACGAGCATGAGACTTGCGGTAGGTACCTAGGTATGTACCTACTTGTGAAGTAATCCTATCCTGCTTACATGCCACTGAATTCACGTGTGCCATACCGCCCATGGCTTAATTGTACAGCAGGGTTAATTGCTCGTGGCCGAGTTTACTTTTAGTTTCGTACTACTCCGTGCCACTTTCAACTTTCGATTTAAACTTCGAACCCCGTACAAAGTTATTTTTGTTAGGCGTGCGGGGGACACAACTGCAGAAGGTATAGTGCCGATATCACCCGGGGGGAAATTATTCTGTAATTATTAAGACGGTATGAAAGAGGCTTTTATTGTTGTGCCGGAGTAAAGCCGATAAGCAAATCCTCCAGCGATTTGACTCGGGAAATTCAAAGAGCAGTTAGTCCTGAAAGAGACCAGTCCTAATCGCGTTATCCTCGTTTCTTCAGAGCCAAACTTCGTCGGTTCGTTCGACATCGGAAGCCACGTATTCTTCTTCTTCCGTGAGACAGCAGTCGAGTATATAAACTGCGGAAAGAGTGTCTATTCGAGAGTGGCACGTGTCTGCAAACGGGACACTGGAGGGAAGAATATCCTGGCTCAAAACTGGGCGACATATCTTAAGGCAAGACTTAACTGTTCGATCCCTGGCGAATTCCCTTTCTACTTCAACGAGATACGTGAGTAAAAATCGACTTGAACACTACTCACCAGCTTTCCAATCACTGTAACGAGTCTTTTCTGGTGCAGAAAGCATCTACAAGGTCCCCGGCGACGACACACACTTTTATGGAACGTTCACGACGTCGACAAACGGGCTTATGGGATCCGCCATCTGCTCTTTTCATGTCGACGCAATACAGGAAGCATTCCGAGGAAAGTTCAAGGAACAGGCGACCAGCAGCAGTGCATGGCTTCCAGTCCTGTCCAATAAAGTCCCCGAACCCAGGCCAGGACAGTGCGTAAATGACACAGAGACACTCCCTGACACAGTCCTGAACTTCATCAGGTCACATCCGTTGATGGACTCCGCGATTTCTCACGAAAACGAAAAGCCAGTATTCTACAAACGTGATGTGATGCTGACCAGATTAGTCGTCGATAAACTGAGGATCGATCGGCTCGAAATGGACCTTGACTATACCGTATACTATGCAGGATCCAGTGAGTTCTCCTCCTTTTTTCACCTCAAGTGTTGTTTCGCTTCCAACTTGACGGACGGTAATCATTCTTCTTTCGTTTTCAAGGTGATGGAAGAGTGCACAAAGTGGTGCAGTGGCTTGATGGAAACGGGGAATCCCAGTCCATACTTTTAGACGTGTTCGACGTTACTCCTGGTGAGCCAATCCAAGCGATGGAGATATCCAAGGAGCACAAAGCACTGTATGTCGCCTCTGACCATCGCATCAAGCAGATTGACTTAGTGATGTGTTCCAGACGGTATGACAACTGTCTCCGATGTGTCCATGACCCCTACTGCGGATGGGATAAGGATACGAATACCTGCAAGCCATACACACCTGGGTTAGTGGTTAAAACCGACATTTGACTTTCGATTTGAAACCTTTTCTTCTATAATTTGGGGTTCTTTATTTCTTTCTTCCAGTCTTCTTCAGGATGTTTCGAACAGCACAGCTGATGTCTGCGACAGCAGCGTGGGCAAACGAAAGCTGGTCGTCACCTGGGGTCAGTCCGTTCATCTAGGCTGCTTTGTGAAGATGCCAGAGGTCCTGGCGAACCAGGAAGTCAGGTGGTATCACTACAGTAAAGAAAAGGGAAGATATCAAATCGTCTATAAATACGGTGCCGGAGGTGATAAGTTCATCGAAACGTCAGAGAAGGGACTAGTCATCGTTGGTGTCAACGAACAAGACGCTGGAAGATACGACTGCTGGCTTGGAGGAGCGCTTCTATGTTCCTACAACATCACTGTCGACGCACACCGATGCTCTGCACCAGCGAAATCTAACGATTATCAAAAAATCTATTCCGACTGGTGTCACGAATTCGAGAAGTACAAATCCGCCATGAAGAGCTGGGAGAGAAAACAAGCGGTGAGTTTCAAAAGAGTTCTTCTTTAGCATGTTCGTTATCAAACAGTCTTTGCATTTCTTTCATCACAAGTCTCGATACTCCAAACTCGCTTTTAAGTTACTTAAAATACGCCTTTGGTTCCGGTTATGATTTCGAAAAATTTCAAACACCAGTTTCTGTATCCATTTCGTTGAAATTTTTCGAATTGAGGGGGTTTTCTTTGCTACCAGAAATTGCCCAGTATTCCAAAGAAAAATCAGATGAAAATTGGGACTCATGTGCCATTACCTTCCGATGCGAGACGCAGTCACAGGAAAAGTGCTTTTTTTTGGGTGAACCGTTGCATGGATCTTCGACTTTTTGGACTCTAACCATCCAGAAACCCAACCTTCATCACTCGACCATAGAACGTTCCGATAGATTTATTTTTGTTCTAGTAAACTGAAAAATAGTAGCTAAAAATTCGTAAACCTCGAACTATGGACTCAAAAAAGGTGATTGCTCGAGTTATTTTTACATTTTATGTTCATCCAACGAAATGGCCTTTTCTAAATCATTAGAGACCAAAAAGTCTGAGATCCATGCCTGGATTTGTATGACAAGTACTTTTCTTTTCACTGTGTCTTACATTGAGAAGCGATGGGGGTCTGATGTCCGAACTTTGACATTATGATGGTTGAATAAGCAAGAAAACTTCTGTAAAAAATGAAAAATAAAAAAAAATCATGAATGGAGTTCTTTTTTTTTTGTTCTGTTTTAGCAATGCGCATCGAGACAGAACGACAGTAACCAGAACGTTCACACGAACGAGGTCTACGGTTCGTCTCTAGTGTGATGAATCGACGATTCGATTACCTCGAAAAATTTAACGATAATAATAAAAGACATAAAATTAACGGAGAATATTTACAACCACTCTACCTTTAGCGTTCTATTAAATAACGATGGTCCAAGTACGACGGAGCGTGGTAAGACCCCTAAAACCTTGCTGACAATATCGGCAATATCAGTGGCGTATTTAGGTACGCATGTAAATTGAAATAAAAAAATTGATTGAAAAAAAAAAAAAAAAACGAAAAAAAAAAAAAAAGAAAAAACACTACAAAACGATCGATAAATCATTTCTTTCACAATCGCTTGCTGTACATATATAAGCGTCTCGATAAATACATATAAAGTATTAAATATAAAAATGGCTTTGCGGTCTTGTGTAAATAGCGTTTGATGCCAAATAAATTTTGAGTATCGTTATTTGGTGTTCACCTACTTATACTATATCGTTTAATCAATGAACTTGAATGAAATTGTGAAATTAATACGCGTTCCGACTTCCGGTGTTGGATAATCATTATTGAAAAAAGAAAAAACAAATGAAATCAAAAAAGGCGTATAAAAATGATCTCTCTTCACGCGTTTCGTTATTTTTTATTTGTTTTTTTTTTTTTTTTTTTTTTTTCTCACATCAGCACAGTATTAAATTTTTGTTAACAAACACAATTAATCTTCAGCTACCGTATTATATATCGTGCTGGTGGCTCGAGTAGAACGTTAGGGCGGACGTTTCGTAAACCGGAAGTGAGTCGTTATCGGGTTGAACGAGCGATTCCAACCACTGTGCAGGTGGATGAGCGAACTCCTCATATATGAGGGTCGTGAACCTATGTAAATTATTTTCTGTTTTCTTATAGACCTGTGATATATATAGGTATTGAAATCTGCTCTAAAATTTCCATAAGAAAATCGGCATGCGGAATTCGAGTCGTTAAACGTCTCTTACATATGGCTGAAAACAATCATCAATGTCTAGTATCTATCGCGCTACCTGTGTACAAAGGTCCAGGTTGATACGGAAATAGGTTTAAGATAACTGCGAAATATTTGCAGTTTCCAGAAAAAGGAGAAAAAAAAAAGAAAAAGAAAGAAAAAAAAAAAAAAACAGCATGTACGTAAGTAGTAGTATATATATATGTATGATGAAAGAATTTTGTGAACAAAAAAATTAAACAAAAATGATCTATTGGACTGCACGAACGCAGTCCATCAGAGAAAAAGTCACATCGGTTACACATGAGATTATCGCGATCATATTAAAGCGTCGAAATCGTCGCAGTCACGTACGAATTTGTTATTTGATTTAATTTTTTGAATTAAAAAATTAACTCATCAATCCTTTGTTTTCTCTTCTCACTTAAATAACATTAATTATATGATACAATTGATGATAACTGATGATTATACTTGGTGGTTCCCACCGTATCCCACCGCTGTCACCAGATTTTGACATACTTTAAGTATCGGATATCTGCGAACTCGCTATCCCGGAGAATCGTAGGTCATTGAAAATCTCGTTCTGTTTTATTCTTTATTTTTTTTTTTTGTTTTTTTTTTTTTTAAACACAGATTCGTATGTGGAACTGCTTGATAGTAGGAGAAACAATAATCCATATTAATAGTAGTATTATAATAAATAATGATAACGGTAACTAGGAGCGCAGTTTTCAACATATAACTAACACTAGATCCCGAGGTGCTACATACAGGTAAACCAGGCTGCTCTTTGACGAGAGTTTGAAAGAAAAAAGAAATGAATATGAAATAACAATAATAATAATAATAATAATAGTAATAATAATAATAATAATAATAAAAAATGAGTGAATAAAGAAGTAAATAATAACTATACAAATGATCTTGATAAATGGATAAAATATTTCGAGGTGAAAATGAGTTCAATAAATCAGGCGTCATATAGGTATATATACTATATACGCAAAGTTACTTACACACACACATATATATAAATATATTATAGAATTGTAAATAGAATGGAGAATTCGACACGTCGCAGGTTTAGATATAATATCATCATTTAAACTTTTAGATATATAATTATATGAACAAAGAGAGAATGAATTTTTTTGCTTACTAATTTTTGCGATGGGTCCACTGCAAGCAACGAATGCGATTAACCATACCTACCTAACTACTCCTACACACTCATCTGCGTTCGAAATTACTGAGTAAATGATTTTTTTTTTTTTTTTAGTCGAAAAGTTATTTTGAACACGACGCATGTCCAACTTTTTGAAATCTTGTATTTGATGATTCACAAACAAAACAGCAAAACGACGAAAAGACGGTTTTCTGATCGAATAGTTTGTGATTTGTCAGTTTTTGGTACTTTTTCGCTACAAACAATGGCAAAATTCTACATTTGGAAAAAAAAAAAAAAAAAAACGACAACATGTACTGACTGAAGTAACGGAGAATAATTATTCTAGAGAAGACTATAGTTGAAGACTAAAGAAGCATTGCGATCTAATTAACAAAACTATACAACGACGGAAAATAATTATATAATTAATAATAAAAAAAAAAAAAAAAAAAAGAAAGCAAGAAAATCCAAATTGATACGAAGATTATTTTCTGTTTCATATTATAAAATCATGTGAACGTATTTCAGACTATTTTTTTTTTTTTTTAGAGAAAAAAAAGAGAAGAAGAAATTTCTTTCGAATATCAGATTTTAAAATAAAAATTTATTAATTTTATGATGATAATGATGATGATGATGATCGCGTAGATGGGTGTATTGGATTGTTTTGGTGGTAATTGATACAGTATTGAATAATGAATAACAACGCGGAGTTCGAAGCAGAAAAGGGATTGGTGAGGTCATGACGCCTTTACCTTAAACGAAGTTGAGTTTCCTGAAGCAGTATATAAATTAAATTAACAATTTCAGTTTAGATTATTAGAATATATATATACGTAAATAAATAAATAAATAAATAAATAAATAATTAATTAATTAAATAAATAAATATATATAGAAAATTAAGTTCTTCTTCAATATTAGTTTGTAAATAATTTAATTTAAAAATTTATTTCGGAACATATTGCGAAAATATTATATCGAACGTGTAACGGTTAAAAGAAAATTTCAGAGGAGAAAGCCTCGCTTTGCGAAATCCGCATTTATTATTGCGGACGAGTCGCGATCGATGATATATATATACCTATACATATAGATTTATAATAATAATAATAATAATAATTTCCTGTACAAAGTCGTTCTTTTTTAATGACAGTAATAATAATAATAATATTAATAAAAATAATAATAATAGTGATGATAATTAGAAATTTAAATGAAAATGATAAGAAAAACGTAACGGGTGTCTCTATATAGGTGAGAGATAATTATTACATATTATATATATTGAAAAAAAAAAAAAAAAAAAAATATTGAAAAAAGAAGAAAAAAAAAAAAATCTGGATCTAAGATATTGGAACCGATTAATTTTGTATCCCATATTCATGGTAGCCAACATTGGTAAATAAAATAAAATAAAATAAAATAAAATAAAATAAAATAAAATGAAATAAAATAAATTTAAAATAAAATAAAATAAATGAATAAATAACAAAAAAAAAAAAAAAAAAATGAATTATGTGTTATCTTTGGATTGATAAGCATAATATATGAATATACCTATATTATGATAATACCTACAATAAATATTGCGCGGTAAAATAATATTTGATTATATATAATTATTTATATATATATGAATATTTAAATATATATATATATATATGAGCTTCGAGAAGTATTGATTAGTATTATGATGTAAGTGTAAGTGTATAAGTAACATATGAATAATAATGAATAAATAAGACGATAAGGAACAAAAAATGAGGATATACTATATTTAAGCACGAGCCAGCCGCAGTGTAACGTAACGTAATACGTATAAGCTGCTAATTGTAATTATATAAATTAACCATTGTGCTTCGAGTCCCGTGCTGGTGCCGACAAATACATATAATTATTATATAATTATGAAATTAGGGTGAATATGAATTTTCAAAAAAAAAAAATAATAAAATAATAATAATAATAATAATAATAATAATAATAATAAATAAACGAACAAAGAAACAGAGTGAACAATTATTAATATATATATATGAGACTGGAAGCACGTGAATAATACATACAATGATTAGTAATATTCGAATAATAATAATAATTATTGAAACAAATTTAACAAAAAAAAAAAAAAAAAACACGAAGAAACGAACTTACCTATATACAATATGATATACTTACCCTGAATAAATCGATGTTGATGAAATCTTTTGAAGAAAAATAATGAAATAATAGAAGACAAAAAAAAAAAAAAAAAAAAAAAAAAAAATAAGGAAACTGTCGAATACGTAATAAAGTTATATATATATATATATTATATATATAGTATATAATCTCATTTTACCCATCATCGTATGAAAAAGATAAACCGATCAAATAATAATAATAATGAATGATAAAAAGGATAAGAAGAGAAAAAAAAAAAAAAAAAACGAAAAAAGTGTATGAAAAAGACGATATATATATTATATTAAATAAAATGAAACTATAATATTACGATAACATATTATACAGTAAGATACATAAAAAATGATCTTTGGGTAAGAGTTTGACGCGATCTTGATTTTTCGAGATGGAAATGGAGAAAAAAAAAAAAAAAATAATAATAAAATAATATGAGAATTAAAAATAAATAAAAAAAAAAGTAAAAAGACAAAAAAATAAAAATAACAAAAAAAAAAAAAAAGGTATTTCCAACGCGTTGAACTCTTCAGGAAGTCGGAAGTCGTGATTACGGAAAGCAATCTTTGAAGAAATAAAGTTGTTAGACTATAAATTGTAAGATATACATGATATGATATAATAATAATAATAATAATAATAATAATAATAATAATAATAATAATAATAATAATAATAATAATAATAATAACAATATTAATAATAATAATATGGTATACTGTATATGTTATATTGAAACATGGTTGGCGCTACGGAAAATTGAATTATATATATTATTTAATTAATTATTTGATTAATTAATTACCGTTCACGGATTGATAAGAATCATCGCTAATTGTGCCGCTTTGATATAAATTCCGGTTCATTATTACATTAATGTTTCCCACATACAATATGCGTATGAAAAATATCAAACAATAAAAAAAAAAATAATAAATAATAATAATATAATGATAACAGGTGAATTACATCATGGTGGTAATTATTATTATTATTAATTAGGTGATCTACGAGTAGGTGTAATAATAATAATAAAAACAACAACAACAATAATAATAATAATAATAATAATAATAATAATAACTATTCGTAGAAAGAGAGAAACGAGAAAGAAAGAAAAGAGAGAGAGAGAGAGAGAGTAAGAAAAAAAAAAAAAAAATGAAAATAATTTTGCCTGTGAATATTTTCAGTCGCGCCAACTCTGTATATGTACATCTATATACATAATATAACATACAAGTATATAATATGATAATACAGCTAGTATATAAACTAGCCCGATTAGTGTAAATTGTATAATGATATAAATGATTAATGAATTGGTATATATATATGGTGGTTAATCCGAGTAAAAATCCCTATAAGATAATATGGATTATTTATTAATAACGGTAAAAAATAGCTAATAACGACTTATTAATATCATTATAGTAATAGCCAATGACTGTATTAGTTTTTTATTAACGATCTTATATATATGTATGGTCTAGGTATAATATTATGTACTATCTATATAATTATACCTAGAATTTATTAATTTTTTTATTATTATTAATATTAATATTATTATTATTATTAACATTAACATTATTATTATTATCATTATTATTATAATATATATATATATATATATCACCTATCATATTATTTACAATTAAATATACACATATATATATAATATTATGATCGAATTTTATTAATCAATAGTTTTAATACAAAATCTGCAGCAGTTGACACAATATACCATAAAAATTTAATTATTCATTATTATTATTCATTATTATTAATATTAATATTATTATTATTATTATTATTATTATTATTATTATTATTATTATTCTATTATTCATCCTATAGATTTAACATTATACTTACCCCTCATCATTTTTACGACTCGTTATCCATTCTATCAACCAACCCCCTAATTACACTCCTTTGAAAATCGTGAGTTGGTCAAGCCCTGAGAAAAATTTTGCTACCATCGGTTGGTCGAATTTTCAATGAACACTGACATTAAAGCTTGAAGTCGTCTAAAACGTGTTCTAAACTCAACATGTCGTTTTGAGAGAGATTTCTTTTTTGACATGCTTCTGAAGGTAATTTCACGATCGAGTTTCACGTTTCTAAAAGACGCGTCGAAGACAATATGCTTTTTTATCAGTACATCTTCGATTGAAGTCTTTTCATACATCTCAAAATCGACATGTTTCGAAAATCGGTTACAAAATCGAAATGTTTTTATGTGCGTCTTTGATTCGGCGTGTTTTCATACGTCTTGAGAAATTACATGATTTCAAAATCAGTTCCAAAATCGACGTGTATTTTAGACATGTCCCTGATATCACGTGGTTTCATACATCTCAAAATCCATTTGCTTCGAAAATTAGTTCCAAAATCAAAATGTTTTTAATTTCGTCATCAATTTTACGTGTTTTCAAAATCGATGTGTCTAGTAAATCGGTTCCAAAATCTCCATATTTTTAAATTCGTCTTCAATTTCACGTGATTTCATAAGTTTCAAAATCGACATGTTCAGAAAATCGGTTCCGAAATTGACATGTCTTTAAATGCGTCTTCAATTTGACGTGTCTTCGTAAGTTTCAAAATCGACGTGTTCAGAAAATCGGTTCCGAAATCGACATGTTTTTAAATGCTTCTTCGATTTGACGTGTTTTCAAACGTCTCAGAATTTCAACATGTTTTTTGAGACGTTTTCAATTTGACTTGTCATACGTCTGAAAATCGACGTGTTTTTAAAATCGATTCCGAAATCGACATGTTTTTAAATGCTTCTTCGATTTGACGTGTTTTCAAACGTCTCAGAGTCGACATGTTCCTAAAATCAATCGCAAAGTCAATATGTTTTTTGAGACGTTCTCAATTTGACTTGTCATACGTTTGAAAATCGACATGTTTTTAAAATCGGTTGCGATATTGACATGTTTCAAAGTCAGCATGTTCCCCATACGAGGTCGAGATGTTCAAAATCACCATGTTTCTCAAATCGCGTCAAGTAAAGATGTTTCTCAACTATACATCTGACATTTTTCATGCTTCCTAAAAAATTTTCACAGTAGACATGTTTTCCTAAAGACGTATGAGGATGACTGTTCTTGAAGTTTTTCCGAACGACTCTGAACTTCATTGCACCTACATCGTGAAGGAAAAAAACAAAAAATGTTGAAAACAAACTTTTCCAAAGATGGTTGCAAAATTTTATTGGGCTTTGACTTTTCCGTTTCATAGTTTGACCTATGATACGAAACACTTAACACCGCCACAACTACTACCACCAAAAAACAACACAACCACCTAGGAATTGTAATTGTACCATTAACAATAACAATTTAACCATACTCGAACCTAGGTACGTACCTTAAGTTTAGAGAAAAAAATTTCGTACGGTAAGATACCTTTTAGATATTCACCTACTACCTAAACCTAAACATTCAATCGCTATTTTTATCAAAAAAAAAAACAAAAAAAAAAAAACAAAGAAAATGAAAAAAAAAATGAAAAAAAAAAACATGTTAAAAATCTTTAATAGTTATCCATTGTTCACTATTGCTATAATAAAGTTTTGCTTTAATAAATGACCGTTACTGTGTGTCAATCGTGTTCTCCCTATCACTTAATATGAAGTCATTAAAAAATTATCATTAAATTATTTCGAAGAATGATTTTCTTCTTTACATCAAAATAAAGAAGAGCGCATAAAAGGTAGGTGATATAAATAATAAATAAATAAATAAATAAATATCCACAGGAAGCTTTTTGCAAATGTAGACACATTATGTCCGGGCGTACATACGCGAATAGTGGATGCGAAATAATTGTAACACATGCACGATTTTTGCGTTTTTTTGACCTAATAATGGGGCTAAAAGTAGCCGTTTATTGACTGAATGAACTTTTTTTTGCCCGTTACTGACTTTTTTTGCCCACTACAGATTTTTTTTGCCCGCTTCCTTAAAATCGCTCAAAAACGCGAAAATCGTGCTGTCACAAAAAATATGGTGTGCACCAAGGGCTAAGTGGGCTTTTTGACCTCGTGTGGTTGCAGTACTCGTCTTCGGCTCGCAGACGCACTCGTCTTCGACTCGTGCTACCTCGCCTCTGACTCGTACTGCAAACTCCACACTCGGTGTAGAAAAGCCCACTTTACGCCCTTGGTACACAATATACTATTTCCGACTCATTTTATTGGGGAAGTTTCGGGGTGCAGAATTTCAACGATATAGAAGATCGAGCTACCGCCTTTCGGGTAATTAAAATTTATTTATAACGGTCGATAAAACTGCAGCAAAAGTCTGACAATAATTAAACAATGCTGGTGCGGATTACGTGAGACATTCAATTCACCAGCGGATATGGTGCTCCTGCCATTGCCATTGCTATTGCTATCGCTATTGCTACTGCTACTGCTACTTCTGCTCCTACTCAAGTTTGAAATACGAAAAGTACGTACAATTGATTATTCGAAGCACGCCCCTAGTACATGGGGAGGGGGGCACAAAGTTCGGCACTAAACAGACTAAAAAGAACTTTCAAAGTTCTGGGGGCCCGTAATTACATACCCTGTACCGCTTTCATTCAGTATAAATTACAATAATTATGTTTAACTTTTAGCGACAACGATTTTCCCATACCAGGATATACTAAGGGTAGTTAAAAATGGTTGAAGATGAAAAGAAAAAAAAAAAAATCGAAACAGAAAAATCTCAGAAATGAAGTTGATACCATTTTCGTTTTTTTTTTTTTTTTTTCAGTTCCTCTCGTTTTGCATAAGTCGCAGTGAACCTCGTCTATTCTCAAATTTGGAATGTGAACTTGTATAATAAAATCCATAGGTTCACACCCCTAAAAAGTCACAGCGAACGGATTTTCTTAATGCATACAAAAATTAGAAAAAAATATCCGACGTTATGTTTCAAATTCTTCAAAAACGAAAGAAAAAAGACATTCGATATCTTTGAAAATTTTGTCGAATTGTCGAAAACGAGCTACTTTTCGAGACACCGTATACTAGTCGTACTTTTTATTGTCAAAGTATTAGGTAATAAATTTCTTTTCATACAGAATTAATTAGTAAGTTAAGTTGAGAAAAACGAATCGTGTTTCTTTACAATGTTGAGAATACCGGAACGAGAAAATTTGTGAGCTTTTTTTTTTTGACAAAAAAAAAAAAAAAAATTTTTTAAGGTGATTTGAGTCGTATTGAGGGGCGATTTTTAAGCCTTTTAAATGTATTTTTAATCCTTGTTTTACTGGCTTCTTTATCGGCCATTTCTTATTCTTAATTATCATGGATATTTCTCATTCTCAGGTATTCAAAAGCCGTTATAAAATGGCTATTAAAATAAAATAATCGAAATGATCAAAGTTTTAATAGATTTAGTTAGAACAGTTTGATTAACAATTACACCTACCCACTGCAGCTTTGAATATGAAATAATTGTATTCACGTTTAGAAAATTTTTAGCATCAAATCGCAG
Source organism: Tenthredo mesomela (assembly GCA_943736025.1). Lineage (NCBI taxonomy): Eukaryota > Metazoa > Arthropoda > Insecta > Hymenoptera > Tenthredinidae > Tenthredo > Tenthredo mesomela. The sequence continues at coordinate 3,563,126 of OX031017.1, forward strand.
CTGAGTATAAACTTAAATCCGGAACAGACTAGCGCGATTATAATTAGCGAATTTAATTATCGTATATAATATTTGAATCGTCGTATAATTATATAATTTCAGCTTCGTTGTTATAGAAAAAATAACATTTTATAACAATCCCCGCGAATAATATATTATAGAGACGAGAATAATTTAAATTTGTGCATGCGGAACCGCGACGATAAACCAAAACATATACCATATGCGAATTTAGGTAGTAGTAGGTACATATTATACCTACATGTAGCGGGAATAAAATTTGAATTTCAATTATTTCCCCCGATTCTTTAGTGCGATAAATTCCGTACATGGATGACATTTACAATTCTATATATATATAGTAATTGCAGCTTTGCGGACTTTGGCTATATTCCACGGCGACGCTTTGCCTCTCGTCGCGTCGCGTAACGTATAACGTAACGTCGCGTCGTCACTGCCCCGGAATAATTGCGGGCAATAAAATCTTGCAGAATTTTTTTTTTTATCTCATTGCACTGGTACCCGATAATTCACACCTCATTTAATAATAAAATCCCTTCGCCTATTTTGACCGTCTGAATAAATCGTAAAATCGTCGTTAGTCCCCCGCATATAAACGTTTCTACTAATTCCCATTCGATCGCTTATCTTTCATTAAATTCCATTACCATTTAACGCCATTATTCTCATTGTCTAAAACGCACAATGGCTATCGACGCTACGACTATACCCACTGCACTTCGCGAAATCCTATTTTCTTTTCATTTTTTTTTTCTTTTTTTTCATTCACCGATTTTCAGCTGAATAATTTCTATACTATTGGAATAACCCTTACGGAAAAAAACCCCTCAAAATATCACCCTCAACTGAGCCCTCAACTTTCAGGGTGATTTCGTACCCCCAACTTGGGGGTTAACCCTGAATTGAGGGGCACCTTCAACTTGAGGAACAACCGTCAAATGGGGGTCCCTTCAACTTCAGGGTTTTTGAAGTGACTTTTTGAAGTGACTTTTGAACTGACCCGCCACTCATCAGGGTTGACCCCTAACTATCCAGGGTCATCCCTCAATTTTCAGAGTTGTCCCAGAACGTTTCAGGGTTATCCCTCAATTGTTGGAGGTTGTCGCTCAATGTTTGAGGGATATTCTTCAATTCTTGAGGGTTTTCCCTCAATTTTCAGTATTGACCCCCAACTATTCAGGGTTATCCTTCAATTGTTGGAGGTTGTCCCTCAATGTTTGAGGGATATTCCACAATTCTTGGGGGTTTTCCCTCAATTTTCAGGGTTGATCCACCAGCTTTTCACGGTTGACCCTTGGATTGATGGTTCATCCATAGGAATTGAAGGTATTACCCTGAATATTGGAGGTTGAACCCTGAAATTTCAGGGTTTCACCCCCAGAATTGAGGGTGAAACCTTGAAAATTGAAGGTTCACCCTCAAACTTGAAGGATTTTTTCCGTAAGGGAAAGCTTCGAAATATATGAAAAAGCTCTTCAAATTACGTCCACGAAATTAGTATAAGAAAACTTTGGAGCAATAACTACTCAATATCTGTAAAGCAGCAGGAAGCGTTTTGATTATGTTTCAAGTATTGAGCTTTGAAAAAGCTCCTATTATTCGTAACAATTTTTTTTTTCTTTTTTTTCTGGTTCAATTTCTTTCACCATTTACTTTGAAAGAGTTAGTTTGTAATAAACGCGTTCGTGTTTGACTATAACAATAAGTTGAAGAAGTTTTTTCCTTATATAAATGGCGAGGTACCTATAAGAGGTATTATCAAGCCGTTGAGTGCAGCGTTAGTCGTTACACTTAATAGCCATGAGTAGATTATAAATTCTGGCCTAACAACCGCTTCACGTGTTAAAGCAAAAAAAAATAAAAAATAAAACAGAATCAAAAAAAAAAAAAAAAAACGGAAGGGAAAAACCACCCGCAAATACTCGAGGCCGATGAAAGCCCGATTTACGCCCCCGCGTCCAATACGCTACATTAACCAGATTAAATTATTAATGTCATTTATACAAACTGGGTAGAGAAAAAAAAAAAAAAAATTAGCTTTACAAAAATTTGGTGGGGAAATATTTCCAGGGGAAAATCCCATTGATGTTGAATAAGACTGGGGTTGAAAAAAAATAAACAGCGAAGAAGAAGAAAAAGAAAAAAAAAAAAAAAAAAAAAAGGAAGGTGCGTGCAGTTGAATATGGCTGGATTGCAGAAATATATAAAAGGCGCGGCAATACGTGGGGAACGTGATTCAGAAATATCAATTTCGCGGCTGAGCTTCTACCCTGGTATATAAGGAGTTGGGGGGTTGGTGGGTACGTAGCCTCGAAGAGAAATGTGGATCGGAAGATAAAGCCGGCGTGTCCCATTGTTCAAATGGACCAATATCTTCCGTCGTATTAAGATGCCACCTTTCCCTAATTTACGACTTATACTAGTAAATTTTCTCCCATATATCCATATAGTACTCTAGTATATAAGGAATATTTTTCTATACCGAGTAACAGAAAGGGAACCTCTCGAAACACACAACATCGAGCTTATAGCATACCTCAAAGACAATAAAATAATTCAATCAATATACCGGATGGAGACTCCCGAACATATCTTGTCGATAAAATCTCATAAACAGTAGCGAGCAAATCCACCCTTCAGAAACTAAAACAACAAGACATTACTTACTATATATATACGACAAAAAGCCATCCCAAAAAGCGCAGCATCTTCCTTATTGTGGCAGTGAGCAATTCGTATGGATTTACATTTTTTTTTTTTTTTTTTTTTTTATCCTATTTTTCCCTGCAGCTATAGCATAAGGGATGATATTTCTATTCCATAAGGGGTGAACGGATCTGAAAATAAGTCATAATGTTTTCTGGATTAGTTTAGATTCTATCATCTTATTCTTATTTTTTGGTATACGAGACGGCGCTCTCCGTTCCTCTGCCTAATTTATACAAGGATATAAATTTTCAAGGGTTAAAAATGTTCGAGGGTGAAAAGCGAGTGCATATATCTAGCTTTCGGTCGGAATTGGAATAGGGAAATTTCAGTTCTGAGCTAGCTGCAGTTTCTGCACCCCCGTAACTCCGACAATTCGAAACCGTGTAGCACTGCAACTCTCTGATACAGTATTTCAAAGTCGAGCAAGAAAAAGTCACAAATTCAAAACTATTTCACTTTCACACAGTCGATGTGTGCTGATAGAATCCAAAAATCTTTTCTTTTCATTCCCAGAAGATTTCAGACTAAGAATTTCGGCTCCAGATTCACTCCGGCGAAAATTTCCAACAACTTTTTTATCCCGGTTGATTTTCATCAGGTTTATTTCATCCCCCTGGATTCTATTCATTCGCAATTTGGAAATTTCAGTCCCAGCTCACAGGGAAAAAAAACTTTTTCAATTGCTCAGACTGAACCGAGTGAAATTTCTCTGTACTTCGAGGTGGTGCGTTACACCTCTTTGGTTCTTTTCAACCCTTAAAATTGCTGGAATACTATGTAACCTTAGCGACAGTATAAGATACGAGTTTCATACTCGGTTTCAAGCCACTTTAAACCTTGGCTATAAGAAAACGTTTCCCCCTTTCATTCGGTCGATTCAAAATTCACCCCACGAACCACTGGGTGCAGTTAAGTGTTACGCAAAGAAATATATACGCGGTAAGGGAGGGAATTGATCTCGCAAGGTTTAATCCCTCGTCTAGTCTTTCGATGTTAAAATTAAATGTCCAATTCTTATTCACTTTCTCGAATAGTTTTTTTTTTTTATCGTTTTTTGTTCTTTTTCCTCCTCTTTGAGGCCTTATTTATTTTTTGTATTTCTGTTTCCCTTTCTCACTATCTCGATCCCTTTCTCCGTTTTTCTTTCCCCTTTTTTCTTATTTCTTTTGCCATTTATCTCGTCGTGGCTGATAAACATACGAGCAACTCGCTGCCTCCTGCAACTCTTCGTAAAAGAGCAAACGTGTACGTGACTGGCTTACAGAACATTTAGAAATGCCAGTACGACTTTACAATATTGTGCTTCACCTACCCTGTACCCTCGCTCTCTGCCCTTGACACTTCGTTACGAACGAACGAACTAACCAACGAATGAACGAATGAGGGAAACTCACCGATAATGTATTACCTAAATTGCAAATTGCGAGGTGCAAGCCTCGGGGCTTCTCAGTTTACTAAACCCCCAACTCACACGGTGAAAAATGCAGGCTAATTCCAAAAATTCTTCCAGCTCGAGGGAGGATTTTTAAAAGGGGTCTAAAAGTACGTGGGTTGGTCTCTATATATACGCTTGTGTTTATGTCAGGATTTGGAGCATGAACGAAAGTGAGAAGCAAGAACCAGAAAAACATCATTTGCAGCTACATGAGTGTACACACATGTCCTCGGCATTAACAATTTATGACTCAATTTAGTGTAATCAGATATTCTATTTCACTTTACAGTTTAATATGTCATCTGTACAGAAAATAAGCTTAAGAGTGGTGAAAACAGAATTGTTTATGGTACTTTTTTCGTCACCTCATAAATTCATGTAATTAGGTATACTGGACATAGCATCAAAATTCAAGCATGATAAAGATACCGGTTTTTAGTCAGGAATTAAATTTCTGACTTTCTATCGTGGATGCAAGCATTTTGATTCAACAAGATTTAGCAATCTTTCATTTTCGTGAATCTGGATGTAAGATCGTATGAATTTCAGACTTCTTCCATCTAGCAGTTTCTGAGATCATTCGATGATCGGTTCGTCGAATATGGACCGATATTTTTCCAAAAATCTGTTCTTCGTATACCAGAGGCTCGAAAGCGTGCGAAGATTCGTTGGAATCGGCAAAAGTCAGAAAAAGAAATACACAAGGGTTGGAATTCGGAGGGTAAGAAATAAAATTGTACGCTTGAACTTATCGCGAAAGCTTTTGCTCGCGAGCTTGATGCAAGCGAGTATTGAAGAAGCTGTTTTTTAGAAAGAAGAAGAAAAGAAAAACTGACATCGCAGGAGAAGCATCTTATGAAGATGTCGCGCCATCATTGTCAAATCCGAAGAGTTTGTGTAAGTATCTACGTAGATAGCAAGAAGATGAAGAGGAAGAAGAAAAAGAAGAAGAAGAGTTTGGACAGAGATAAGTTTCACAAAGAATCTCGTCGGGCAATATCCTGACTGCTTCTTTGCTGGCCAAGAAAACGTCTGGATACTTTATCCAATCGCATTAGCCGTCAGAGGTTATTCAATAAAGTTCTATTTGGTGGGGATTTACTCGCCTACCAGTCATCATTCGATTATCTGTTTTCGTTCGTTCCAATCTGCAACAGATGAGGAACTATACTTGTCCTGTAAGAACAACACCCTTTTGATCAAAATGAATTATAAATGATGACCTAGTGCGAGATTCAAAATTGATAATCAGCTGAGTAGATCAAGGGAGGATTTTCGATGCTACCCCCTTTTCTTTTTTTGGATTCAACGTCTTCTTTCCAAGTCAAGTTAAAACCGCAGTGAACTTGGCATGTACATTAGGGTTAGGTAAAATTCAAACGCACATCAACATTCCGGTAGAGCATGTCAAATAGAATATCTCAGCCAAATATGAGCTCTTAATATTGATATTTAGAACTGCCTAATTTAGTTACTAATTTTAGTTACTAAAATAGGCAGTTCTAAATATCAATATTAAGAGCTCATATTTGGCTGCGATGTTCTATTTGAGATGCTCTACAGAAATTATTTGATGCGCGGTTGAAAAATAAATTGTTTTTCTCAGAGTCATATGACTCTATGACGCTATGACTCAATGTTTATAGGCGAATATCTCTTAATCGGTTAGAGTTAGGAAAATTCTATCTCAGTACTTTTTTGTAGAGCGTGAAATTTCCTATAAGAATCTGTATTCAGATAGTTTCTAAATCAAGCCGGTTACGAGAAAAAACAATTCGAAAATTTTCCGATTTTTTTTCACGTGTTATTCAAATTAAAAATGGAAAAACTGATTTGGGCAGTTCCAAATATCAATATTAAGAGCTCATATTTGGCTGAGATATTCTATTTGAGATGCTCTACCGGAATGTTGATATGCGTTTGAATTTTTTTTTGTGGCACACCCTAAAGTACATATACTTACTTTGTTGAAAAGTTAACGATCTTCCAATAAATTCGCGATCACGATGGCCTGAAACAACCCCTAAAACCACATAGTAACTATATTCAATCTCAATATCAATTACCGTTATTTATTCAACGTGTAGTTTTAGTGTTCGGAGAATAAGTTTGATACTATAATTATAAGTTCTTCACTCAGTTTGTCCGTCCGTCCATCCCTTGGATTTAACTTCCGAACGATGCAATCGATTTTAACGAATTTTATGGCGATACCAATCGAAGGGTTCGAGAAGAAGAGGACGAGAAAATGCGTCTGTAGAAAGACCTCGTTTTTCGATTTATAACACATTTTTTTTTTTTTTTTTTACTGGTATTCTCAAGGAACCGAGACTTTCGCCGAATGTTGTACAATTTTTCAATCAACTACCGGAAAAGTAGAAATTCGATAACTGTTGGACGGATTTATCAAGATGTGAAGAACGTCGTTCGATCGATTCGGATATTTAAAGGCTGGTCATCTATTTCTTAATCAATTTCCTGTGAATTTTAATTTATTCCCAGAATTTTAGAAGCAATGAAGTTTTTGACGATTAAAAATGCGTACTTTTGTTCTTTTTTTAGAAAACTTTAATACAAAGATACTTTCGTATCTTTCACAGTTCTGATTTTAGAAAAAATTTAAAAAATCGTCTTATGGGTGATTGTCTGAATAACAAAAACAGCCCTAAACCAATCGAATCGGTCTATCGATAATCCCGCAATCCTACTCAATGTGACGAAAATAGAAACTGGAAAATCATCTTCAAGGGTGAGAAATCTACGGTTCGAGACACGCTTGCTTATATTTTTTACTCATATATAAGCAATCAGTGAGAAAAATTGAGGTAAAAAATAGTGACTAAGTGTAATAATGATAATATAGTTGTTTTCAATATTTGTTCTCATGCGCCATGGCTCAGTGCAGAAAGTACATAGATAGGTAGGTATACGGATAGTGTTTCCGTTCGCGTATCTCATCGTATAAGAATATACGTTCTCCGAACTTGCGATATACTTTCATCCATGCTTTGAGCCCCGTAATACAAAGATTACTCGCAAGGACGTGCCTTAACATAACTCAATGAAGCTCAGACCGAGTTAATTAAATCCAAGGGTGGTCGAGAGTGCGCGGCGCTATTATCAAGGCGTCAGCGGTATAAGTGGTGCGGTGGTGTTCACAAACGGCTACATGCAACCCTGTGTATGTTTATATATATATATATATATATATAAATTTGTATATATATATATATATATATATATAATGCATACGTACATACGTATATATATACATATAATGTACATTGGAGCGTATGAAGCGAGGAAAAGCGAGAGAGTTAGAAAGAGGGTGAAAAAGGGAGAAAGAGAGAGAGAGAGAGAGAGAGAGGGCTGTTGGCGCCGCGTCGGTATATATCAAAGAGGTTAAAAGCCCCATCCATTCGACAAAATAATATTCTATGTAATCTTCAGCGCTCAAACGAAACCTGAGTGGATGCAAAATGTGCGTAAATGAAACGCCCTGGGCCGGGGTGAAATTTCTCCACCCCATGTTCTCCAACTCTCTAAATTTCTCTTCACGTTTCAGTTTTGCTAAAGCAGGATTCCCACAGTCCTACGCGTTAATCCGTCGCTCGCATCGTTAACAACGAATTTATCATTTACCTTAAGCAACTGAGCTTTTCACCCCTACATAATTATATCCAATTTTCATTGCTTCTCTTATTTTTATTATCAACATTTTAGAATTTGATTATACAATTGTTCAAACAAATCTCCAATATTTTTCGTACGATTTATTCGCTCCAGGATATTAAAAACGTTGAAGAATTTTGACTTAAGTAGCTGAGCTTTTTAACCTACAAATTATACACAATTTTAATTCTTTCTGCTTTTTATTCAATTTTTTTTTTTTTTTTTCTCGTTTATCGTATGGATATTTAAAATACTATCCACTAGTCTTTGAATAAATCTAATTCGACCAAAGAAGTTCGACAGCGTCAAAGAATTTCAAACATATGAGCTTTTTAGCCCAATTGTAATTCCTTTCGATTTTTATCAAAATTTCAAGCTTTCGTCATAGACATTCAATCAAATCTCTACTATTCCCCGTCTAATTGATTAGATCTAAGACATTCAAGAACGTCGTAGAATTTTAGGCAGCTGAGCTTTTCACGCCGAAAATTATCTCCGATTGTAATTCCTTTCGATTCTTATCAAAATTTCCAACTTTTGTCATAGAAATTCAATCAAATCTCTATTATTCTACTTTCAATTGATTGGATCTAAGAAATTCAAAGACGTCAAAGAATTTTAAGCAACTGAGCTTTTCACTCCAAAAATTATCTCCAATTGTAATTCCTTTCGATTTTTATCAAAATTTCAAGCTTTGATCATAGATATTCAAGCTCATCTCATCTACTATTTTACGTCTAATTGATTAGATCTAAGAAATTCAAGAAGGTCAAAGAATTTTAGGCAGCTGAGCTTTTCGCTCCAAAAATTATCTCCAATTGTAATTCCTTTCGATTTTTATCAAAATTTCAAGCTTTGATCATAGATATTCAAGCTCATCTCATCTACTATTTTACGTCTAATTGATTAGATCTAAGAAATTCAAGAAGGTCAAAGAATTTTAGGCAGCTGAGCTTTTCACGCCGAAAATTATCTCCGATTGTAATTCCTGTCGATTTTTATCAAAATTTCAAGCTTTTACCATAGATATTCAAGCAAATCTCTACTATTCTACTTTCAATTGATTGGATTTAAGAAATTCAAGGACGTCAAATAATTTTAAGCAACTGAGCTTTTCACTCCAAAAATTATCTCCAATTGTATTTCCTTTCGATTTTCATCAAAATGTCAAGCTTTTATCATAAATATTCAATCTATTCTACGTCCCATTGATTGGATCCGGAAAATTCAGGGTAGTCGAAGAATTTTTTAAACGAATGAAGAATGGTGGGAATGTTTTGGCATATTTGAAAACCGCGATCATGATAACCGCGGTGAGCTTATAATAACAATAACTGCAGGTTAGGGGTGTGCAGCTGTAGGGGATGATAGCGAGCGTTTGTGGCTTGTACAATAGCTAGTTACACACCCGCACTAGATGGGTCAGAAGTTGAAGCAATTACCCCAGTTTGTCGGCTGTGGAGAAAACAATGGCGGAAAGTTGCTAACGACGTCACACCGCACCAGACCCGGGTTTTCCTGTTTTAATCGCTACTGCACAGCTGAATCTACTATTCGCTACACTGTATGTATATACCTATGGTGCACTAGCGCCAGTACCAGCGTCGGTACTGGTACCAGACGCCGCGCTGTTCGCGCGACGCTAATTATAAACAAATAACGGGCTAAATGGCACTCGGCAAATTAAATATAACAATTAATTAATCAGAATTATTATTCGTTGCGGGTTTGATGGAATTGTGGTAATTGGGAGAGCGGGAAAAGACGCCATATTTACTCTCACAAAAACAAAGACTTCCACGGTCCTCTTTTACATTTGTTTTTTTTTTTTTTTTTTTTTTTTTTTTTTCAATTTTTGGAAGAAATTGAAATCAAAATAGGTACATAATATGAGATCCTTGTGAAATTCCAAATTTGTAGAATCTTTGAAATCCTGTTGAGAACTGCATGCAAAGCGAGTGAATATGCATAGAAATTAATCAAATTTTGATCTGATTTTACAAATATCAATGAAATTTCACAGCGAATTTCCAGTAATTTGGATAAATTTCACACATATATCTGTGAAATCCTATACATGCGTAGATTAAATTATGAAACAACGATCAAATTTCAGATAACTCTGTAATATGAGCGAAAGGAATTAGTAAAATTCCAATAGAATTTAGCGGAATTTGAAGGGGTTTATTAATTTTGTTCGAATCAGTAATGAACGCTGTGGAGAAATATTTTATTAACTCTATTTTTTTCTTTTTCTTTTTTATACCTGCGAGTAGGTACTTTTCATTTTTTGAAATTCCATGGACTTCGTCTTTCATTGGTTCCTGATTTTCATTCAAATAGGTTCTTTCATGTCTTCGAAAAACTACTCTGAAAATAAATTCCTTTGAATTTCAAACCATGTCGTCTTGTATAATGAGAATAATTAGTTTCGGTAGATATAGTTATTCGCCTCCGAGAGCAAAGCGAACGTTTCCGTTGAACGAACGTGCGAGCTATTTACACCCGATAGTATAAGTGCAGTAGTATACAGGGTGTCCAGAAACTGAATGCAGAAAATAAAGAGGATAATAAAATGGGTAAAGCTGAGAAAATCAACCTATACAGGGTGATTCAGAATTCGTGACGAATCTCTTGAGGGGTTAATCCTTGTCAAAATTGGGATCGAAAGTTCCTCAGCCATTTTTCTGAAAAGTGATTTTTTCCCGTGGAACTTTCGATCCCAATTTTGACGAGGATCAACCCGTCAAGAGATTCGTCACTAATTCTGAAACACCCTGTAGAAGATGTGGTCTCCGAAGTGCTGGTCGCGAAAGACGGCCGCTTGAAAAAATCACGCTAGGCGCCGGCATGTAGGCAACCGACTACACACCAGATATCTGTCAGCCGTCCAATTGATAAGCGCGCTCGACTTTTGATGCGAGTTATAATACTTTTAATATCAAATTTCATTATGAAAATAAGTAATGTTGTTGTGTTTGGCTGAAATTCAATGCCCAAAGTATTTTGATTCGAAATTCTCGACTTCTTAAGCCTTATGATTCGTTATGAATGAAGCGCTAATCGATGCCAGCATTGTAGTCGGTTGCCTAAATGCCGGCGCCTAGCGCGATTTTTCAACCGGTACTTCGGAGACCACATGTTCTATAGGTCAATTTACTCACCTTCCCGACTAGAAATTGTGGTAGGGATTCGATCAGGACCGAATCAGGTTGACCATACGTCCTCATCAGGTCCAGATCAGGCAGCCCGATCAGGACCCGATTACACATGTAACCGAGCTCGGTAATGAGGACCGTATGAGGTTTACCCTATCAGGTTTGCATCGGGTTTCAGTATCAGTGCCTCATCGAAATTCTAGTTAGGCACCCGGTAATATTAATAATTGCAAAATTATATCCACCATATCCACGTATTTTTTTAGGTTTTAACAATATACATCTCACTTTCGGCTAACCTAATCACTATCTTAACTTCCAGCAATCTGTAATTTATATTAATTATTCGCTCGCAAGTCTGGACGCATCGCAGTTACATGTTAGTGCGGTGAATGCCTCTACATTATATACAAACGTTGATCCAGTCAGTGCTAGTGAGAAATGTTTTTCTGTTTGTCGCCACCTATCGGCGAAGTGGAACCCTATCGGCAAGTCAGTCCCAGTCGGGATTTGATCGGGCAAACCGTACTTTGGCGTGCCTTGCAACTGCCTGATCAGGTCCTCATCAGGCATACCGTACTTTGGCATGCCTTACAACAGCATGATCGGGTCCTTATATAATTCGGGCATGCCGAAAGAGAGTTTCTAGTCGGGTTGACTCTCTGTATTACCCTGTTAATTCTCTGCATTTAGTTCTGAGACACCCTGTATATGCAGCAGGTATACGTATCTACAAGTAAATATTCTCACGTGTTATACCTGCAAGTGAAGGTGTGTAGGTGGTGCATTTCTTGTGTGCGTGGTACCAAGGTAGGATCAAGCAAGCGTTCAACCCTTTAGGCCGTCGCTCACTTGTCGGGGTGTTTAACTCTTTGAGAGCGACTTACGACGTCCGATACAACGGGTGGTTGGCGCTTTTACCGTGCTAGGAAATCGCTTTATAACCCGTTCCGGCAATAATTAAATCCCTACAAGCTTGCTCTACAGCCGTTTTACTCCGGTTATTTACTCTGCCCTCGTTGCAGTGTTGGAGCTAATTATTTAACAAATGAAGATTTACACGATACAATCCTTGCTTTCAAAATTGTGAAAAAAAAAAAAAAATAAAAAAAAAAACTAAAACAACCTTGGGAAATGATTAACCTGCGGGGCTAATTAATTTCCAGCGATTAAAACTCAGTCATCAAACGCGCGTTGATCGAAGTGATTTACCAATCAGGACGTTTTTTCGAACGGAGAAGCTTTTTGGCTTTCGAAGAACAGCGCCTTACTGAGAAACGGTGATTTGAGCTTTCACGCCGACGAATTGTGCATGAATTAAAACATTCATGTAAAAGCCTCTTTTTAACCGGACAGTATGATCAACCGAAAGAATCTGAGCTTTTGCAATATCTGAATCGAAAAAAGCTCCCATGAGCTGAACAGCTGCTTTCTGAAAACTCTGATTTTCAGATTTTATCTTCGACAAACTGTGAATGCATTGAAACATTCATATGAAAGCCTCTTCTCCACGAAACAGTATGATCAACCGGAAGAAGCTGAGCTTTTGCAATATCTGAATCGAAAAAAGCTTCCCTGACCTGAACTAGCTGCTTTCTAAAAACTGTAAACGAATTGAAACATTCATATAAAAGTCTCTTTTTCACGAAACAGTATGGTTGACAGGAAGAAACTGTGCTTTTGCAATATCTGAACAAAAAAAAGCTCCCCTGACCTGAACAGCTGCTTTCTAAAAACTGTGATTTCGTTCTGTTATCTTCGACAAATTGCGAATGGGTTAAAAAATTCATATAAAGGTCCACGTTCCGAAAAATATTACGATTGACTTGAAAAAACTTGAGCTTTTTCAACATCTGAATCAAAAAAAGTTTCCCTGAGTTTAATTCTCAACATTTCTGCATACAAATTTTCGGGCCAAAGATGTTACGAATCCGTTTTTGAATGGGATAATGAATAACCAATTCCGTTTCCAATTTTTGTAATAATATATCAAAGCTTTGAAAACTGTGGGAAATAATAATTTTCAATTTATAAATGAAATTCCTCCCTTAGTTTGGCTAATTGAATAGCTAATTAATTGACAGATTTTCTAGAGCCTCGACGATGATGATCGCCTCTCCGGATTCCCTCGGCTCAGTAAAACAGGCGATTAAATGAACTGCGAATTAAGAGTCGCGCGGCGATGAAACGATTGGCGAAAGCTCAGCACCGCGATAAACTTGAGTCAAAGTAAGCTCTGGTAAAGTGGGGGTTGTTTTAGCCTGGCTAATCCGGTAGGCTTGGACTACAAATCGGATGTTTGGTTGCGACGATCATCCCCTGCTAGCGCCGCGCTTTTGGCGTCGCGACGCGGGACGTTGTATTGCAGCAGCTGTTGTAACGACGGGAGCTTGCCCACACCCACCAGCTCGCGTCTATTTACATTTTTATAGAGCTTATTTCATATAAAAAGCCTAGCCATTATGCTAATCGGCAAAGACACGTGTTCGTAATCGCTTACTTTTACGTCCGAGTTCAAGTATATACGCTACTGTAAAAACACCGTCGCACGTAACACCGTTGCTAGTAACAATAAATAAATATATATGCGCGATTCGCGGAGTTTATAATATACTTACCCTTTATTCCACAACCATCAACGAATATCCCTAATTTTTTGTATAAATTTCAATAATTTATTACGCTATTATTTTTCTTTATTATAGGCCATTTACTTGCGAACTTTTTTCAGGTACACCACTATATCAAATTCGGACGTAACGAATTTCTCACTCATTTTTCATTTCATTTTTTTCTTCTTTCATTTATTCTCAATTTATGAATTATTGCAGTCAATTCGAATCAAGTCAAATCAATTCAAGTCAAAGAAAAAATGAGGAAAACTGAATTGACACAAAAACTGGAGTTCTAGGAATTCAAAAAAAAAAAAGCAAATAGAAAACGAACCGCAGAATATATTGAGCTTTTGTGGTCAATTAATGAATTGAAGTCAATTCAAGTCGATTCAATGGAGAAAGAGAAGACAGATAAGGAGAGAACAGCGATTAATTACGAGATCATTTTTATATTCGAAACATGGAATACCGAGCTTTTCGCTCGATTCATGGATCGCCGCTGATTCAAGTGAGAATAATTGAGAAAGCAAGTCAACTCAATAAGAAAGAAAAGAAAACAGGAGAAGATAGGATTGATGATTGATTACCGTTCTTGATAATAGAAACAAACAGAGATATGAAGAACAAAACATAACGTTACATATCGAGCTTTTGTGAATAATTCACGAATTGCAGTCAATTCAGGTAAGAAAAATAAAAAAATTGAGTCAAGTCGGTAAATAAGGAAAAATAAAGACAAAGAACAGGATTAATGAAAAAAATGACTGTTACTAATATCAGAAACAGGCGAATAAAGAACGAAGTATGGAATATTGAGCTTTTGTGATTAATTTATGAATCGCAGTCAATTCAAGTGAGAAGAATAAATTATTGAAGTCAAATCAATATTAGAAAGGTAGAAGGAAGAAAAGAACCAAATAGACGATATATTAGAAAAAAAAACTCTGTTCTCCATATTAGACGAGGGAAAATAAACAACAAACTATAAAATATTGAGCTTTTATGGTCAATCAATGAATTTCAGTCAATTAAAGTAAACAGGATGAAAGAGTCTGCTTTAAAAACCAAAATGGATAAAAAAAAAAGCTAAGAAATTAAAAATCAAGCTTCCTTCGCCTTTGAATTATGACCCGTCCTAGATGGACAGATGGCCCAGTAACTACTGCATACATATATGTATATATATATATGTATAATATCTGTGGCCATGCTCGCGTGCAGAATTCATGCATAAGCTACCATCTCCATAAAGGAGTTAGTGGCGTCATCCCGTAGCGAGGTACTACCTACTTGGGGTTCGCGAGGCTTAGCCATCCGCTAAGCCAGCGGCGACCCACATACTAGGCGAGCCAGAACAACGCCTCGGTTAAATAACTGAGCTGCCACCATTTCCCGCCTCCCTTAACACCCCAGGCGTCGCGACGCCACCCCTAGCTGCCCCACTTACAGGACATCCTGAATATCGTCTACTTACCGATCGCTCTATGCCTATACATACGTATAAATCAACTAAATATACAGGATGACTCTTCTAGGTCTCATAAGTTCAACTTTAATCAACCCTCTGTGCTTTCAAATCACAAAGAATATAGAAATTTAATTTTTTTTTCAATCTTTTTTTCTGATTTCATCGCATCTGTCGTCTTTCGTCGTGCTATATGGCAAGTGAAATCAGTTTTACTTAATTGCGATCATCCCTTAGGTTCAGATTATAAATATCTAAGATATATATATATATATATGTTATAGCTGATAGTTGACGAGTGTATACCGTGCCCGCGGCTTGGCTTCATCAGCCCACGTACCTAAGTAAATTCCAGCGTAAGTTCAGAGTGCTTTTAGCGTGGTTCAAACCATTTTCAAGATTCTTGATAAGGTTTGGAATTACAACCGCGTCACGGTCCTCGAGCTTTTTTCTTTTCCTCTTCTTTACTTTTTGCTTTTTCATGCTTCTGCTTTTTTTTTTCTTTCTTTTTTACTGAAAACTTTCCAACTAGTCGCTAAAATTCATTCTACACATTATACCTGGCGAGTAATTGATTAGTAGAAAGTAAGTATACTAATCATGAAAGAATTTCATAGTAATTACGTAATTTTTCAAAAAACAATTATTCTTCAAAAGAGTTGGCTTTCGAGTTCAAAAATAACCTCCGTGTTATCAGACTAAAATTTGATGAGCTACTGAAGCGCAAACTTCGACATGAATTCGTCTGGGAATTCGAACTGCACTGTTGGAAAAATTTGAAAAAAATAATGTCCCAAGAGGTCCACTATCATTTTTATGTCAATTTCAACACTTTTTTTTAGTTGAAACAACTTTATTTTCACTTAAACGACGAATTTTTCTGTTGTTCAACTGAAAAAAGTGTTGAAATCAACATAAAAATTATAGTGGACCTCCTGGAACATTTTATTTCTAACGGTGTATATGAATGTGCTTTTTTTCTGTCATTTTTATTCTTTGCTTGCGGCATAATTTTGACTTTATTGAACGATGAATCTTGACTCATTATTTCTTTATTAATATTTAATTGATAATAATTTCTTCTTTCAATTCTCGCGATTCGTTCACTTCTCGGAGTATAATAAATTTCTAATTTTCATTCGCTGTACAAATTTTGATGAAAAAAAAAAAAAAAATACCATGAATCATATTGTAGAAACTATATCCACCGACGCAGAGAAAAGAGGATGACCTGGTCCCAACTTTAGGACAAGTTACATGCGCTAGTTGCCTTGCCAAATGCAGAAAGCTCCCGCCGAGCTCGGTGCGAAAGAATATATGCTGAGCTGGTAATTCTCTGTAGTCTATGGCTCAGCGGAAACTATTGTTTCCTGTTTCGTTGAGCTTTTTTGGCAAAAACCTTCGCTTCGCCTTCCATTCCCTGACACAAATGCATCGTAAATGAGAGGCGAGACGGTTCACGCCAATTCAAAGCTTAAAAGCTCTGCGTTGGCATGGACCACCAAATGATTGGAAAATACTTGAAAAATTGTCATACCAAGAGCTTTTTCGAAAGCTCGACATTTTTTTTCGTGTAATCAAAAGGCTCCTTGAATTACAGATGTTGAGCTTTTCATTTCAAACTTTTCTGGCGCATTTTTTGATGTGATTTGAAAATATGTGAACAGCTTTTTTCAAATTCGAAAGCTTGAATTTTTACACTAGAAATTATTTTGCGACTTTTGTCGAATTATCTGTATTATAGGCACAAACTGCAAATCGATTTACAACTGGGAAATAACGAGCCCATAAAAAGTTTTCGAAAGCTCAATATTTTTCCAAATCTAACCAAAATTTTCCTTGCAGTACAGATATTGAGCTTTTCAATTCAAACTCTTCTGGCGCATTGGTGAAAGTAATATGAGGAGATTTGGGCAGATTTTTTTTAAATTCTGAAGCTTTCTTTCCACAGTAGTAATTATTTTGCGATTTCGATCAAATCATCTGTGTCGTAGGCACAAGATGCTAATGATTTACAGCTGGGAAATAACAAGCCCGTAAAAAGTTTTCGAAAGCTCAATATTTTTTCAAATGCAATCGAAATGCTCCTTGAATTACAGATATTGGGCTTTTTAATTCAAACTTTTCTGGCGCATTTGTGTAAGTAATTTGAGGAAATTTGGGCAGCTTTTTTACAATGTGGAAACTTTCGTTTCACGGTAGAAATTATTTTGCGATTTTGGTCAAATCATCTGTATCATAGGCCCCCCCCGTTAAGCTCAAGTTGCAAATGATTCAGAACTGGAAAATATAAAGCCGGTAAAAAGTTTTCGCCAAATCTGGACGGGAAAAAAACAAGGAGGGAAGAAATTTTTTCAAATTACAACCTCGCCACGTAGAACTGTGGCAATATTATCTGATGCTGAAAGCTCCGAGTCCAATTCTCGGAGGTTCGCGTATTACACGTTAGTTATATAATATGCGGTGAGGTCCCGTCGTGCAAAATAGAGCCATAAAAAGGTATTTCCAAAAAATGAACGTTCGTTATAACCTGGTGTACCATTATCTAACCGCGTGGAGTCTGCGCGTTTTTATTTTTTTTTTTCCTCCCTTTTTTCCTGCTTTTTCTTTTTCTTGTAAATTTTTTTTTCCTTCTCCTTTATTTTTTTATCTTGCAAAGTAAGTGGATCAGGCTGTGTAAAGAGGAGAAAGAGAGAGAAAGAAGAGTGATCCCGGGTCGCTCACATACATTTTAATATAAAAATGATTTCGGCAAATGAGAGCGCCCGCTCGGCCTCGGATTTCCTCCTTTATTAACGCCAGTATTTTCAACGGTCTACCTTCGCCTCTGCTTCTGCCTCCGCCAGTCCGCCAAGGGCCGACGGTGGATTTACTCAAGCAGATTGCCGGATTTGTAATATCAAGTTATTCCGACTGGTAACGCCCGCGCCGCGCCGCGTCGCGTCGCGTCGGGACCCTGAAGGGAAAGGGATGGACGAGCGTCACGACGCGGGCGTTCGCGTCGAGGGAAACCCTCTTCGCCTGAGCTTTGTACCCAGTTCCCTTCTGCTCGTGAAACTCCTGGATCCATGAGATAAAAAATAATTCCAGTCAACCTATACCCGAATGAATTCCTCATTCTGATAAGAATTTTTCTAACCATTGTCTCAAAACCTCCCACTTTCACATTCTTGCCAAAAAAATATTTCAAAAAAGGTTTAAAAATTTTTTATTTATTTCGTAACAATGAAGTTTCGGATCTTGATTTCCCCGATACTTGTTTGTCGTTAACTCTCCATAGATCAATGCCTCGAAACTCATAAGGTCCTATGAAGACCGAGACAAAGGTTTCTCAGGGGAAAACCCAATTGGTAAAGGAAAGCTGATTGATTCGTAGCTTTGAGGCCAAGCAATGCCTTCAAGCCTTGAAGCCTTGCTCTCTCCATATATAGTTGAGAGTGATGTATATATACACGCGCCTTTGAAATAATTTTTTTTTCTTTCAAATCACGCCAATGCCTAATTAAAAATGATTAAAGATTTTAACAGACATGGCTTTAATTATAGATAGATTAAGTTTATCGACGAAAGAGGAAAAAATCGTCGAAATATTTTTCAAAATTTCGATGAAATATTCTAATCTGCAGGGTAGAATGAAAAAAAAAAAAAAAAAACATAAAACTTTCGCAAAGTCCATAAAGCAGTTATTTTTTTTTTTTTTAATACTTCAATGTACTTTGGTAGAACGTATTTTTATTCTATAAAAAATAAGAAGAACGAAAATGCGCACCTAGCTCCCTGTGTAATTATATACGTATCTCAGTTATATAAAAAAAAAAAAAAAAAAAAGAGAAAAAAAAAGAAATTTCTAATTTCCTTTGGGTGGTTTATAAAGAGTTGATTATAAGGATATACAGGGTAGTTCCGGGCGGTATATTAATACCGTTTTTAATGCGAGGGTAGTAAATGTGCTGCAGTTTGCGGGCGCAGAACTTCGTTTATTAATACGAACTGGTTCTCGTAAAATGAAAGCGCACACTCAGGAATTTATAGGCAAGAAATTAGGCGGTGGCAAATATAAGAAGGTTATCGCTTTACTCTACTTTTCCCATAACCCACGTCCTGCAGCCCAAGACTCGAGTTTATACACTCTCATATAATCTCGTGCGATAATCCCGACTCAATTACACCATATATCGCTCTATAATCGGGGAGAACGATTCAAAAACTCGAAAGAAAATTGTGAGGCAAAACATAGTGGGAAGGATATGTACGATTCGAACGAAACTCTGTAGAGATTTTGAAAATAATTTTTTTTTTTTTCATCATTTTTTTCCTCGAATTTACGTCAAAGGAAAAACAACGGTGGACGCGAGGAAAACCCGGCGGACGTGCTTTAGTCGATAAAAGCAAGGTCGTGGTTGAAATTTCGAAAAGCGCGTACTTAAACTCGAGTCTACCGAAGTGACGCGTTGAATACAAAATTGATCTTAACGCGGCATTACCATCCGCGTCTTCGGGAGGTCCTTCAGCCCGAGTCGGAAGACGTTTCGAGACGCGGAGAAGAGCTACCAGCTATTAATGTATAATATGATGTACGAAGGGTAAGGTGTATGGTTATTTTATTCAGGATAATGGGAGGTCGAAGACCATCAAACCGGTGATCCAAAGGACAATTATTTCGCCCTATATATATTGGGGTGGTCCTTAATTTGATCATTATCGAATTTAAATGCTCCCATGGGCCAGGAGGTTTCCAAATATATGCAAAAAAAAATGTGGCCAAAACTCCAGGCTTCTATCCCAATTCTAAGTACCACCCCAAAGTCTTCGAATTTTTTCATTTGAATAAAATACGATTTGTGTCATTCAGCGGTTGATTTTTTTTCTCCCCATTGCAATATATGGCTACGAAAAATCTGGTACTTCATGAAAAAAAATTCGACAGATTTTAAACGATATAATTTTCTAAGCTACGCAGCGCACGAAACAAAAAAGAAATTTCTTATCTCGAAATTGTGAGATGAATAAAATTTTGACGTTACGAATCTGTTAATTTTTTACGGATATCTACTAAACTGTAGGTAAGAAGTGTGGGGAGTTTCAGATTCAGAGAAGCGATGATGCGATAGGATGTAAAAAAACAACCCTGAAGTGATAAAAATCGTGTGTTATTTAAATGGGAAAGTTGAAAGGCTTTGGGGTAGTACTTAAAATTGAGATAAGAACCCGGGGTTTTGACTAAAATTTTTTTTTCATATATTTGGAAACGTTCTGGCCCATGGGGAGCATTGAAATTCGAATATGACCGAATTAAGAACCACCCTAATATATATAAGGAAAAGATGTTAAATAAGAATCGGTTCAGGAAAGCAGGACGAGGCTTCGCTGCGGCGCTTCCTTTAATCTTTTATTATTTGCATAAGGGTGCCCCGAGCTGTATTAATTCACGAAGCAATTAATACACGCGGGGTGGTTTCTTCATTAATTCTAGGGTGCAGAAATCGTTAAAACAGCATTTTATCAATCCTGAACGAGGCCGGTACCCGCTGCCTATACCTAAGCCATTCGAAGATATTTAATATCATCCCTTTAATTACTTTTTTTTCCGTACGCCGTTTGTCATTAGGCAAATTATTCGACGCACGACCGCGACGACGCCACGTCGCGATAACCCCAAACAGCTATTATATCCGCGTGAAAATCGCTGCGGTTATTTTTTTTTAAGATTAATTAACCCTCCATCGATCAAAAATTGTTATTCAATTAAATCAAAGGCACAGATTTACATTTTCGAAACTAAAATCGTCAACTTTGATCCTAATTTATTAATAGAGAACCAATTGACAAATGAACTCTGCATCGAAAATAAAACTGTTAATAATTGAGTGGATTTCCGCAGACTTTTAAGGTCATAAGTAAAATTTTAAAAATTTAATACGACGTTGAGACGCTAATGAAAATTTCAAGTGCAAGCGCTAATTCTAATTCACATCTCTGGATCCTCACATTGGACATAATTCAACTTTTATTGGTGAAACTGAATAACAAATTCGTTGAGGTTTCATATATGATTAAATTAGAACTGATATTTCGACTCGGAAAGTTCAGTGGGAGTTTATGAGGACCTGAATTATGCCTTTGGTTCAAACTTTACAGAAATACAACAGAATGTATTCGACGTCAATGAATTAGTTATAAATTAGCTACTGATTTGGACTATTCAGTGTTCAATGTCCGAATAGACAATAAGTCGATAGTTAAGCGTTCCGAATTCACATAATACGTTAAAATTTAATATTGAAACTGGAAAAACTGCTATCTGATCAGTCAGAGATTAATGCTGCATGTTAAATTGCAGGTACTCAGACATGCATTGAATATCTTTCTCTATACAGTTGATTGTGAATTAAACAGTGACCGTCGATTTAATTCCGAATCGACAACAATTCGATAGTCAATCACAAAACGAATCAGTCAATTATAGGAAACACGAAGTGATTAATAAATCTGATATATTTTGTCCTATAATTGTGAAAATTGGGTATAAAAGCGTGATTCAAGTGAATTGAATGAATTGTCACCGAAATGTCCGAGTAGGAATAGAATGAGTTATTCTTTAGTTTATTCGACAGAAATATCATTCTGTTTGGTAGAATTATCTGCTACATGTGAAGATCTAGTGTAGATCAGAATTATTGCTCACCCTTCAAATTCTGAGCAATAGAATTTCAAATTCTACTCACGACCAGAAAAGTCTGGAAAAAATCAACTCAATGATCAATTTCGGAACCAGAATCACGAAGCTTCTCTAAATTTTAGGACTTAGAGGTCCGAACTAGAATTTCAAAAGTCTAGTTTAGTTCTAGTTGAGATGAAAATCGGGATTTGATTCCGTGCATAAATCCTATCCTGAAATTCTATTTCGCACTTCAAAGTCTTCGCGTTGAGAGTTTACAGAATAGAAGTATAGAATGACCATTCCGGCTCTGTATGGGAATTAGTCGAGGGGTGAACCACTCATCGATTGACCGTACACCTGACTTTAAGACTCCAAGACTTCAAGGCTTCATGAAGTCAACTGACTTCAACTGACTTCTGCTGACTTCAACTGACTTCAGCTGGCTTCAACTGACTTCAACTGAATTTTCAGCTGACTTCAAGTGACTCCAGCTGACTTCAATTGACTCACTGACTAACTGACTCCAGCTGACTTCAATTGACTCACTGACTAACTGACTCCAGCTGACTTCAATTGACTCACTGACTAACTGACTTCAGCTGACTTCGATTGACTCACTGACTAACTGACTTCAACTGACTTCAGTTGACTTCAAGTGACTTTAGCTGACTTTAACTGACTAACTGACTGACTGACTTCAACTGACTTTGAGTGACTTTAACTGACTAACTGACTTCACCTGCCTTCAACTGACTACAACTGATTCTCAGCCATGTGTACACCTGACTTCAAGAGTGGTTAACCCCTCGGAATTAGTAATGAATTCATATATCAATAACCGATCGTTTTCATTCTGCAAATAAATGCTCGAGTGGGTTCATCCCCATCCTCGACTCCCTCATTCCTCTCTGCGGAATAATCCTGCATCAGTATTTACGATTCTATACGTAAGGACGATCTTCCTCGTAGCTCTGAAGTCTAGGGGAATGGTGAAGTTCTTCGAGTAAAATCGTGGTACGTGCAGGTTGACTGGGTTGGAAAAGAACCGGAAACGAATGTTTTGTGGAAGTGATTTACGACCGGGTACTGGTTCGTGGTTCGGGGTAGGTGTACCGGTAGGGGGTAGGAGTTTGCGGGCGAGTGTAGATCGAATGGGAAAACGTTGAACGCGGGGGCGACACTTAAATCTGGTTGTAAACTGGTGGAGGGGGGGGGGGGGGGGGGGGGGGGTAGGGAGGCAAATCAATGCTCCAGCTAATACCGGGTACGCGAGAGGCTGAGAAATCGCCATTCTATTTACATCTGATTTTTAAAGGTTTACATAAACCAGCCGTTTACACGCCAGTCACGCCCAAGGCACTGCGAGTCTCTCTTTCTCTCTTTCACTCTTTCTCTTTCCCTCTGGTGTCTACAGAGCCCCTTTAAGCCCCTCGCGATATAATCTGTTATAATTGAAAATTATGCCGCACGAGTGGCTTGCAGAGAGCAGAAACTGTCTCTCTACGCAGTTTCACTCTCTCTCTCTCTCTCTCTCTCTCTCTCTCTCTCTCTCTCTCTCTCTCTCTCTCTCACTTTCTCTCTTTATGTAGGAATAAAAAATTTCAAGCTATTATCAAAACTCGGCAAAGTCGAGCTTTTGCGCCCTGTTGCAGTTCCCAGGATCGTTAATTCCCGAAGTTTTACACTCTTTGGTATTATACCTACCCCATATAACCCCGGCTACCCTTTATTTTCCCAAATTACCATCCGAAGAAACCAATTTTCTACTTTTATTTTTTCTAACTACCCCTGTAGCGAGCTTTTGCAACGTGTTAAAGCTGTAAACACCAACCGGTTAAACAATTACAGTATAAAGATAGAGCGGACCAATCTAACCGATTGCTATACGGTTTTAACTTAGAGAATGAAGAGAATGAAGCGGGGAGAAAGAGGAGAATGAAAAGGAAAAGGAAAAGGTAAAGGAAGAAGAAGAGGAGGAGGCAGGTTTCTCTCTTATTCGGAATGAAATTAGAATAAAAAACAAATAAGAAGGAGTATAACGGTGAAACCTTATCGAGAGAGAGAGAGCTGCTTGATTCTTATTCCCTAGTGCTTTAATTAGTTGCGACGATTGTATAAAAATTCTGGCTGTCTTGCCGGGGAATATAATTCAGGGATTAAGGTAAAAGTGATCGATACTTAAATCTGGTATAAGTACCTACTGTGAGTTTTTTTTTTTTTTTTTAACCATCTCTCGCATTTTCGACGCGATCTCATTCTTAGTACATAAATGGAAGAACAACGTGTAATTGAGGATAAGACGATATTTATTCTGCACCCAATTTCTCAGCTCTGATTTACCTTAAAAATTTTTAAAAATCTTACTCGTGAAATTCAAAAATATTCCAATATTGGGATTGGTGGTGTAATATTCTTCGCAAATAGTATAGCAATTCTATATTATTTTCTAACTTCTCGGACGCGAAATGTTGTATTTCTGTGAAATTTTTTGCGATAAGGGAATGTAGCTCATATTTCAAGAATCCATTTCGCTCAATCAGTGATATTCGATTTTTCAGTCAATATAAGGTCTAGTTTGTATCGTGACGGAGCATGCCTGAAAGAAATATCTCTTCGAAATGTCGATAACTGAACGAATGATGTGATTTTCTTAGCTGTTTCAAAACGTGATAATTCACTGTACACCCTTATCGCATCCAATTCCTCAATTATGAAATTATCAGATCATCGGGCTGACTAGCCAACCGAAATGTCTGGGAGCCTCTTAGAAACGATTTCAAACAAAAAGTAAAAAACATCAGAAAATCGCGAAAATCAGTTTCTAAAGTTTGTCAAGGGCAGACCCTGCCGCAGGTGGAAGGTTTGTATTATTTCTCGAATCAAAAGTAGTTTGAGATCCGAGTTCCGAGCTGGGAAAATTTCGCAGTAGGTAGGATTGAGAATGGAGTAAGAAATCTGGAAATAATTATTCATCGCATCGCATGGTAAAACGCAGATAATTTCAAAACGTTTCTGACGCATCAATAATTCTTCCATGATATCCGTGTTTAAGGGGGTATCTAAATCTCGAGCCCCATAAAACGTTAAAATTTTTCACAACGATATAGCATTGACGGACATGTACGGACACGAATATAAATGATACCGTTTCAAAGTGTACAATTTCAGCTTCTATTTGAAAAAAAAAAACGGTCACTGTAGCATCAAAATTGTGGCCGTTGCAGCCACTGAAGTACTTGTCGGCGAAAAGCTGTGCTGAAATCTGCGACCACAATCCTGGCTGAACGGAGTATCCGAAAATAAAAAACTTGGGATTATTTTGTTGGTCAAGGTACCCTACAGGCTTCTATGCGACAGATTTTTGATAGATTGAAATTTGGCAGAATTACGAATTTTCTTACAGAGAAAAGTCCGTTTTCTTGATTTCGAGTAACGTTTTTACCTGTATTTTGGAAATTGAATGACGGATCAAAAATCTGTCGCATAGGAGCCTGAAGGGTACCTTGACCAAGAAAAAAATCCCAAGTTTTTTATTTTCGGATACTCCGTTCAGCCAGGATCGTGGTCGTAGATTTCAGCACAGCTTCTCGACGACCAGTACGACAACTACTTCAGTGGCTGCAACGGCCACAATTTTGATGCTACAGTGACCATTTTTTTTTTCAAATTGAAGCTGAAATTGTACACTTTGAAACGGTATCATTCATATTTGTGTCCGTGCATGCGTCTCCTAATGCTATAAAGTTATGAAAAGTGTTAACGTTTTATGGAGCTCGAGACTTAGATACCCCCAGGGATGTTTTCGAGACACTGGGATCAAGATATCCGAGGGTCAGATTTAAGACTGGATTCTTATCGTTCCTTCAAAACGTCGTCCGCCAAAAATGGATAAAGAAAAACGAAATCATCAAAGGAACAATCGATCTTTCAACTTCGTTTAGGCATTCCCAGCTTATATACAGAGGAGAGTCAAGTAGGTACACTAAGTAGATGGGGACGGGGATGGGATCGGGATTCGAATGGATGTGAAGTAATGTGCCGTTGAATCTAGAGGGGGTGAAGGGTAGGTATATGTAATCGGAGTTAGAGCGTACAGCTTTAAGTTAGTGCTTGAACCTGGTAGGGTCCATGAGGCGTGAAGCCCGAAAGTTCGCTATAACCTTATACCTTCTTACCAATCTCGGTCGACCTGAAGCCCGTCTATGGGAGAGAAATAGCTGCGCACAGTCAGCCACGCGGAACTTGAACCCAGCTGCAGAGAAGCCCAAGAGGAATGAAGAAAAGGAATGAAAAGGAGCTCGAGGAAAGGCAATGATACGAAGCGGAGGAGAGGACGAAGAAAGACGGGGTCTAGTTAGTTTTGGCTCTTCTCCTCGGGTAGTTTAATTGCCAAATTGGCCCTGGCCGCAATTCCGGGGGAGAGACGCATGCGCTGAAAATTTAAGGGTGATTTTTTCAATGAAGAAAAAGCTCCGTAATTTCATTCTGATAATTATTGGATAAAAATGGGATAAACTCGGTTTACGAAACAAGATTTTTATCGATGATGGGCTAATGATGGTTGTCGGTTTTCCCACCCCTCGTATACCTTATCAAATTTTGTACCTACTCAACCCCTAAGTAAATATTCTTACCACGGCTGAGACGACGCAAGGAAAAGACAAGCTGCAAGGGAGGATGGGGGAAAAAACGCATCGTTCTTCGGGCTGTAATGCAGCGGGACTGTTTCTCGGCTAAAAGCTTTTCTCCAACGTTACTGAAGCTCCACTGTCAACTCAGTTTTACAACCCCCCGCAATACCGCGACGTGACGGTTATGCCTAATATTTATGCCCACCCCTGCGATTACAAAAACGTTTGAAAAATATAATGAGTTGCGAGAAGTTACGACACTAATTATTTCAAATATGGATTAGCCCCTATTTCAATTCTCCTATTCTCTGCACCCTTAACGAGTTATTCTTGCTTGTAAAATGAAAATTATCGTCGCTAACGATTCGTGTGGTATATAAAAGAAACGGAGATATTTATTTAA
This sequence comes from Tenthredo mesomela, assembly GCA_943736025.1. Lineage (NCBI taxonomy): Eukaryota > Metazoa > Arthropoda > Insecta > Hymenoptera > Tenthredinidae > Tenthredo > Tenthredo mesomela. The sequence goes on from OX031017.1 coordinate 3,589,896, forward strand.
CCAGAAGAACGAGGGACGGGTTACATACTTGTCACTGACACGATAATCCACGGAGCGAAACTATTTCATACATACTATAATACCTACGTGAAATTTGAACAAACGCTATTTGAAGTGGAAATTTTTGTACCATCGAACAGGGTGGACGCCGTTAAACTCTTCATCGATTTTTTTACTCTACTAGCTGGATTACACGAATTTCAATGTAATCTAAAAATATTTCCAAGCTTATTTTAATCTTCGTGTCTATTCGTACCCCATATTTTTATGCGGACTGCAGGTATTATGCACGTTGAATATTGAAATACGTGTATTTCATTGTAAAAGCATGCCGACATTATTTTAACTCGGTTCTCTCTACACGATAAAAGTAGAACGACGTGAAACTTATTAAACTGGTAATAAAATCCAGAGCGATTAAGCGATAGATTAAAACGATTCGTCGAAATAAAATGAAGTCAAAAAATAAAGCTCTACTAAAGCTTTCACGACTTTTAATCACTTTTGGTGATTTCAATATCGACAATTTCAATACGAATCTTTACATTCCAAATTTACAAAGTACTTGAGATTTACTTTTTTGGAAGAAAAGGAGAACACACTCGATCGTAAGTATTTCTTTATTTGAATATTCTAAAACCGGAGAAGGCGAAAAATATTGCAAGATGTAGCAGCACTCAGCGAATCTATGGTATAGAGCCAGTGGAAAGGCAAAGGCAAAGGCGTCTAGTCTCTTCGGGTATCTGGAAATATTGACATAGCTGTCAAATAGAAATCCCAGACATCTGGCGCAACGTTTCTATCAATTCTGTTACAAGCCCGATATTATAAGCCTTTCATGGTATTTCGTTTAATAACTTGCAGATGGTGCATCACATCCTGACACGTCAGATCATACGAAATCTTGGATAATAGTAAAAATTTCACCAGCATAGCGATGAACCGGATTAGAACAGATTGACATTTTTTCAGCTCACGATATGTTTGAAAATAATGTCGAAAGATGGGACTTGAAGAAAAGACATCCCAATACCAGAAACTGATGGGAAATCGTTTTTCATACTAAAATGCTCATCGACAAGCACCTATGGTATTTCTAAATGGTATAATAGGGGTGAGTTTTAACCGAGTATTGAATTTTATTTGTTTTTCAATTAAATGGCCAATTTTATGCATACATACGTATATATATATATATTAGGTATTATAGCCTAGGTGCATCTATCACGAGTAGAGCGTGGCGTGCGCCTCTGGGATTAGCATGGATATGACTGAATTATACAGGCCATGCGCCAGACTGCGTAAGCCTCGGAGAATTCTGCCACGCGTCGTTCAGACCCGATTAGCCCCTCTGCAAAATGTTTTTTTTTTTTTTTTTTTTTTTTTCTTTTGTGTTTTCTTCTATATCTATTTCCATATCCGTTTTTATTTTTCACTTTACCTTTTTCTCTATCTTATTATCGTTAGAAATATTCGTGTTACCCCGAAAACGGATTTTTATTTTATTTCATTCTTTTTTCGAATTTCATCCCTCGAAGTCTTTGACTTTGACTTTGATTGCCATTGCCAGACTAATTTACCCCGGCTATTGATTTCCCGCGATCTGTTTCTGCGATAATTGTCACGTTCTAAATACCCAAGTGACTCGCATCCGAGATTTGAATTTCGAACTCTGAACTGTGCGTCTAACTTTGACTGTGGTTTGAGCCGTACATAGAGTGTTGGGTTAACAATTAAGTGTTGTCAGTATACTGAGTTGAGTGTATAAATGAATTGTCTGCGAGATTCGAAGTAACGAGAACAGTCGTTCTCCGGATATCAAGACAGGTGCTAATGCCGGCAAAGCCCACCTCCAGCTCCAACGTTCTATCAATTGATCAGGACACATCCGCGATCAGCTGGATTTTCACGTCGCGCAATCTCTTTTCAATTCCCTCGATTTCATCAGCAATTAATTGACTATGGCTTCGGCTGTTCGAATCCCGTCTTCTTATTAAAGGAATAAAAAAGAGCTTGAAGACTAAACGGGACTCTAAACTTTTCAAATAGAGAGAAGTGAGTCAAACTCTAAAGATGTTCAAACCTTAAGAGATCCCTTCGATCTTGGGTCAGTGGATATACGTGTGGGCGGACATGGGGTTAGCCAAAAGTCTATATCAAGTTTGGCTAGGTCAAGGGGCCTTGGCGAAGAACGGGGCATGGTTCGTCCCTTATCGTAAGCCAAGTTGGTTCTAGACGGGCCAAAGGCAAGGCAAGGCAAGGCAAGTCAAGTCAAGGCAAGGTAAGGTAAGGCAAGGCAAACGGGAAGGCGTGAGCTCTGTATTTCCCCAGAGCTCAGACGAGCGTTCGTACAGGAAATCAAGTTAAATTTGTTGAGCCGATAAGGGCGCGGGGTGCAAGTGGAAGTAGAGATGGAGGTGGAGATGGTGATGGAACCAGAGGAAGAGGAAAAGGCCGGAGGGATGGGAACCTCCGATAACAGCCGAAGAGCGTGTGTTTCGGGGACCAAGAAAATGCCTCACCAGGACACCGGGAATTTCGTCTAACGTGAATTCAAAGTCATTTTAAATCGCTGGGGACCTCATAAGAAACAATCCACTGAATTCTCAGCCTAATCTCTTTCAAACTTTCATACGGTTTTTACAATTCTTTAAACAAGTATTTATTCTCAAAAATTGAAAGGCTTGACAAATTAATTGGGATGCGATAGTTCGTCTCAATTTCAACGATCCTTGGAATAATTCATACCATTCCAAAGGTTCACAATTCTGTTGAAGCACGCGGGTCGAGAGTGAATTGTTTGAATGATGTAGTAGGTATATATTAATGAGTAGAGTTTGCGGATACATTGGTGTTGCAGAATTTGATCCCGCGCCGTGGTTATACGTGCAAACATTATCAGAACTTCTGGGTTTGACAGTATATTGTGTAACTCGCATAATTTACATCGGTGCATCCCGCTGACATGTATACATACATTTACTAGATAATAATATAAGCTCAAACTTCAACAATATGGCAATGACAAATTTTCCCGTTGAGGAAATCAGCTATGAGTATATAAGGTAAATATACAAACTAGGTAACTTAGCCAAAGTATTTCAAACCCCTCTGTCTCAAATGCATAATATAACTAATTGTGATAATATCTCGTCATCGTCCATGAGTCGATGTACCTATGTGCAGGAAAAAAAGAAAATAAAATAAGGTGAAAAGGGTAAAGAAAAACTGCCCTCGATATACGTTTGACCCCGTTTTCAATTTTCCGATAGAATCAGAGGTATTATAGATACGGGTGCATGTGAAACGCCTGCATAGCAACGTGGCTTAACAAGATCTTATTTAAATTTCTCAACAGCCCTCAGCTACCTCCTACTCCGGGTTTGAAAATTGCATATCGTTAGCGGTTGAGACGATGAGAGTCGTTGATTGCAGTGGTGGGTGGCCGAAGTCATCGGCCATCAAAGGAACCGGCGAAGTAATTTGCATTCCGTATCATCCCCGGCTCGTTTTCCATCGTATTCAACGAAAGGCTCTACCGAATAGCGGAAAGTGAAGAAAGTGCCCTAGTTTTCCCTTTCGGATATTGGGAGCCCTCTGTATCTCTCTCTCTCTCTCTCTTACTCTCTTCATCCCTCTTCATCGAAGAGATCCTCCTGCTCCAGGGATCGGCCAGGGTGGGTAGCTGGATATTCTACCCTGTAGGGAAGACCAGTTACGTTTCATTCCAACCCTCCTTTCTCCTTGCCGTTTTCATCTCGATTTACTCGAAAGAGATCTTACCACCCTCTACCCGATAGCCCACCGATCGGAGTACGATAGTACGATAGTACTACGGTATACTACCATCGTGGAAGCAATACAACGACACTATTCGAGCCTGAACCCTAATGCCAACCCTTTTTCTTCACGACTTTAAGCACGAATTTATACCGTGTTTATACCGTATGTACCAGCAGCTGTATATAGATCCGGAGTTTTAGTGACCAGTTGAATTTTTGAATTATCGAAAAGATGCAAGATACCCTCCGCGAAAAAAGTCCCATATATAATTCAACTCAACGAGTTCAGCAAAACGAGTTTGAAATTTTATTTCATTTATAAAAAAAGGGACGAATAGTTTATCAATCTTCGACTTTCCTTAATTCAATTTTCAATATTCTTGGATAAAAATCAGGGGCCAGTCTGAGGAGTTAATTACTCTTGAAGTCGGTGTACACTGGTGTGTAAAGTCTATGAATTATTTGAAATCCTATTAAATCTTGTGAAGTTTTTTGAAATTTTGTGAAACCTTTGGAATCTTGTGAAGTCTGAATGAAGTCCGTGAAATCCGATAAAATAGCAAAAAATCTCGTGTATCTTATGAAGTCTTTGAAGTTGTATGAAATCTTATGAAGTCCTAGTGAGATACCTGATTAAATATTTTGAAATTTCATAAAATTCTTGAAGTAGCGTGAAATCCTATAAAATCCTCAGAAATTTTACCAAGTCTTCGAAGTTATATGTGATTTTTTAAATTTCCTGAAATCCTTGCGATTTTATTAAATTCTAGGACATCTTTGGGGTCTAATGAAATCCCAGACAGATCTTACAAAACACCATAAGATCCCATGAAATCTCGTGAAATTTTTAGTCACGTGAACTCCGTATGAAGTTCGTGAAATCCCAAGGAATCCGATGAACTCTTGTGAAGTCCTCGTGAGATAACTTATATCAAATATTTTGAAATTTCACCAAATTCTCGAAGTAGCTTGAAATCCTATAAAATCTTCTGAGATCTTACGAAGTCTTCATAAAGCTTATGTGTAATTTTTCATACTCGCTGAAATACTTGCAATTTCATGAAATCCCACGAAGTCGCTTTGAAGTCTAATGAAGTCCCAGACAGATCTCACGAAACCCCATAAAATCTTATGAAATCTGTGAAATCCCACGAAGGTCCTTATAAAGTCGAATGTAAATAATTTTTAAACATTTATGAACCCCTAGGGCGAATCAATTCTTGATTTTCATTTGAATAGAACGAGGAGGATCGCGATAGGCATGATTAGAAAATATAATGAAGACAGGTGATGATCGGTTAAGGACGAGAATTGAGAGAAAGAATTATTGCGAAGTAACATAACGGCATTGAATGCAGGCTATTGCCGGGGAGGATACCTACCCTGGTTTGTACGACAGGGTGCGTACAGATTGGATACGCCTTTTCTAATAGCCCCTAGGGTCGAGAATGACGCATTACCTCCGCAGTTATGGGCTTATAAACGTATTGCACACGATCGTGCAGGGTCAAAGTAAAAATTGATTTTTGTTAGAAGCTGTGACCGGATGAATCAATCGCTTTCCAATTCTGTGTCAAAAAAATGATAAAAGTGCTGTAAAATTCGAAAAAAAAACAAAAAACAAAAACAAAAATGGAAGGAGAATTGAAAAAAATATAGAGCAAGAAATTTTTTCTTCCCTATACAGCATGGCTGCAATTTGTACGAATTCGCTATTCAGGTAATTGCATCGATTCTCTTGTCAATCTGTCGATAAAAACCAACGTTACGAGGGAAAAATCAATCCACCAGTGTCTACAAACTGACGTAAAACGTGGCTTACGTGATAGGGCAGTTTGCGGTCTGGTAAATTGATGATTGGCAGGTTTTGGGTCTCCTTGAATTAGAGCCGGGAAAAAGATTGGCTCCGTCCGAAAAACCGATGGGAAAATAATTTTCCCCGAACCGTAAATCGATGAAAAATTCAGTTCTGCAGTCCCCGTGATAAAGACGTAAAATTGAAAAACCACCGAGCTCAAAGATATACCGAAGAGAGAAATGCGTCGGTTGTTTGAACGATGAAAAGAAACGGCGATAGTGCGATATGAAATTCAAATGAATTATTTCTGGATAACAGAGCTATCAGCGAACAAGTAGCTAGCTAGCAGCTACGAATGCCTCACAGGGGTTTATAGAAGGCTAAAAAGAGAAAGCATTAAGTGGTCGGGGGAGTAGAAGGGGATGGAGCGCCGACAGGGGCCACAGGGTGGTTTTGCCCATAAATCGTCGAGCATTACGAGCTACTGTGGCTTTCATGTGCTTCTGCCTACTATAAAAAGTTTGCGGCACGCAAAACCATCGCGTGTCATCCGATACACAAACTTGACACACGCGAAAATCGGTTAGAAAATTGTTCAATTTTTTACACGTTTAAAATCGATAAGATTTGTGATCTAAAATTTGTCTATTGATCGCAGCGTTCATTTTCATTATATCGGTTAAAAAATCGTTTCGAGAAAATTGTAGAATCTGAAAAACGAGGTCCTGGCGTGTCCTGGCAGAATTCCATTTGTCACGACAGGTGTTTTTCTTCGGCTGTGATAAAATTTTAAGGGCTGTGATTCGGCGATAAAATCAACAGTTCCTTTTCCTGTTGTCGTGAGAATTAAATACGAGGAAATTACCTACCCGAACTAAGATTACCGCTAATAAAGTAGGTGCGGATTTATTTATTCATTTAGTTTTCTAGAACGGAAGAGCTGCATCTTGACTGTTCAGAGATACATGGTAAAACTCTTTTTCGAAAACTTAACGAGCTAATCTTACGAGATATAAAACAGCCGGCTATTCGACGCCGAGGGAAAAGGCGCTAGGGACTTTACAGCTAAATCACTAGCCGGTAAAACCACTCGACTGAAGTTAAATCTCAATTGAGTATATTATATATATAGCCGTCTAGAAATCTTCTTCCGATGGCAAAAGAAAGTAGAAAAAAAAAAAATGGTTATTTTTGAAAATTGATAAGTCAATTAAATTCAACAGAAATTAATAATTATTCATTTATTTTTTCACCGATACTCATTTCCGATCAATTTCAGAGGACTAGAGGTTACATTCGGAGTCTTAGGGCTGTCCGACTTGACCACGCTGCACGAGAGTCGTAATGGTGAATTTATGGTCCATTTGAAGAAACGAAGAGCTTCGATGTCGCGTAAACATCGTTGTTTACCACGATAATACCCGTGCTTACCGCGATATGGGAATCATTAAATTTCAACGTAAATGCAGCGTGTAAAACCGTCACGTAATAGACTAGCTGTAAATGTATTCATGGAACAGGTGAGGATAGATTAGTGGTCATAAAGTTCATAGGTGTCCAGTTGTCCAGGAAGAGGAATGAAGATCCATACGAAGTGCAGAAATACGGAAAGAGTCTATTCATTTCTTGTGTAAAAACAGGGGTAAAATAATATTTCGAGTTCATATTCTGCATTCGAAAAAATTAATAGTACTTTTCGATACTAGTGCGAAAGTGTTGATTCTCAGACGAGTGTGAAGTTTTTCCGAGCAAAGCGAGGGTGATAATCACACTAGTCGAGAATCATCTTTCGCACGTGTATCGAACTTCATTTTTCAACACAGCGCGCGTTAAGTTGAATTTTATGCACGCAAAGCGTGCGCAAAATCTAACTTTGCGCACGCTGTGTGGAAAATATCATTTTACGCACACGTGTTCGACCATATGATATGACGCACTTTACGGTTACCACACGGAGAAAAATTTATAGTAAATTTTCTCATACTCATATAGTAGTTGTGTCATATACTTCCAATATGACGATCGTTCCGATACATTATACTCAATGTTCCATGAATGTGAGAAAGACATTCCTATATTCATGGTGACATTAGGTATAAAGTATAGGAACAATCGTCATATTGAAAGTATATGACACAACTACTATATGAGTATGAGAAAATTTACTATAAATTTTTCTCCGTGTATATCAAAATTAGTACTTTTCGATACTAGTGCGAAAGTGTTGTTTCTCGGACGAGTGTGAAGTCTTTGGCCCGAACGAAGCAAGGGTGACAATCACACTTATCCGAGAATCAACTTTCGCATATGTATCGGACTTTTGTTTTTTTAACACAACGTGCGTAAAGTTGAATTTCATGCACGTGAATCGTGCGCAAAACCGAACTTCACGCACAGCGTGTTGAAAAATAATGTTCGCAACACGGTCGTGCAACTTTTCGGCCTTGGTACACGAAAACTAATATTATATCACGATTAGCCTAGATCAAACGATAGAATGTAGTTTATAAGCGCGAAAAGCGAGGTCCAATATATTGACTTGGAAATTTGACGAGAAAAAAAAAATCTGTTATATGTATGAAAGAAGAAAACGAGGAAATAGAAACGTAAAAGAAGAAGAAAAAAAAAAAGAAAAATAAGGAAAGAAAGAAGAAAGCAAAAGAAAAAAAAATACTGAAAAAGGAGAAAACGTGCGAACAGATTTCTTTTTATTGATAAATAAAACGAAACGAGCAACGCTTCCCGCATTTACAAATATATATATACATACATATTACGTCTATATATATGTGTATTTACATGTTCTATATATTCGGGTACAAGAGTCAAGAAATATATGAGAATCCCTGCCGTTTTCCGTTCGAATAAGAAGGAAAAGAAAAGAAGAAAAAAAAAAAACTGAAATAGAGAAAAAGGAAAAAAAGAATTGTACGTCAGTTGCTTTCCGTATATAAGCTAAAAATTTGCGAAATCGTCTCTCAAGGCAAAAATGTATATTATGGAAACTCAGACTGCGTTATTGGGTTGTTTGCAAGTGCAACACAAGGTGGTTGGCTCTTTGGCGTTGGGTCCTCGCCATCTGTTCCTCGCGACGAGAAACTCGAAGAATAACACATAACGCATATGTATACTTCACCCCCACCCAATTTTGCAATAATATTTTCACGATCGGTTTCCATTTACCTATACTATACGCTTCTCTTCACCCCGATGCTATGTTTCAGTTATAAAACACGCAATTTTATTCCGTGTCTATATGACGAGGGTGCAAAAAGGAGAATCCGTTTTCCAAAAGGTAAACTTTTTCCTATAAACCCGACGTATGTACAGTCGTGTTTTCCACAAAATTCAAAACGTCATGTCACTGAAGTAATTCCTGAATTAGTGTGCTTAAAAATTTCTGAAACCCCTGGCAATTGTATCCGAAAAGAAATTTTGTGATGATCCTGATTCACTTTTAACGAAGTATCTTGTAATATACCTTTCCTTCCCTCTCCACAAGTCGTATGTGTATCGAGTGTCTTCTCATCGTTTGTCTAATTGGCTTCGTTATAATAAGTTGAAGTCGTTATTTCAGCACGACATACTATAATATCATAACGATGCCCACCCAGCCGTCTAAGAAATACGTAAAAATCATGGAGATTTTTATACGAATTCAAATTCGTACGAGCTTACATTTGCGTTGGAGTAAGAACCCTTGTCTGCCTTGTGATGTTTAAGGCACCATACTTTGCCTGCGAGAAAACCTGACATCTAGCGGTCGATTTCAAACCATTAAGTATCACTTACTGGCCTGCAATGATGAGTACGAAACGAGGAGAGTAAGGGGTCAACGAAAAACGAGGAATATAAGAGTTTTATGCAGAACCATGAGTGAATGTGTGTGGATTTATTCTTTCATTGAAGGAAGAGCATTCGTCTGCCGTGTAGTGTTTGAGACGTCCTACATTTTCTGTTGGAAGAACCTGACATCTAGCGGTGGATTTTTAAACCATTAAGTATTACTGACTGGACAATGATAGGAATGAAAAGAGTAGAGTAAAAGGGTGTACGAAAAACAGGAAAGAAGAGGGTTTTATGTAGAACCATAAGTGAAATGTGCATTTATAAGTAAATTCCTTTTACATATGTATCACGAAGGGGAAGCCAGCGCGGCGTGGCGGTCTCCCTCGGGACGTTGGATTTACACATCAGTAAAACCTGCCTTCGAATACATATACTGGCCTCGGTCTAGCTGGCTGTCGCCGCATACTTCGCCTGTATTATGATAGAATACATTAGAGGTTGAGGAAAAACGTCAGTAACCACACGGATTCTCTTCTAACCCCATTCGGTATTATACGAGATATTATTGTTTAATTCCGCTCAGATGATCTTTAAACCATGCATCCCCTTCGCCTATGGGTGTACATGATGATTAGCCTCGAAGCTCGTCTTCCATTCCTTCATACACGGAGAAAAATTTATAGTTTATTTTCTCATACTCATATAGTAGTTGTGTCATATACTTTCAATATGATGATTGTTCCTATACTTTATACCTAATGTCACCATGAATATAGGAATGTCTTTCTCACATTCATGGAGCATTGAGTATAATGTATCGGAACGATCGTCATATTGGAAGTATATGACACAACTACTATATGAGTATGAGAAAATTTACTATAAATTTTTCTCCGTGTACATGGTGAAATTATGATGAAAATAAACATTTACAAATTCAGGTCTGATTTGAAAGGTTCTTCAGGAAGAATTGCAGTACTTGTTCTTCTGAAACTGAAGAGGGATATTATCTGCATCTAATATGGGCACCTGGCCGACGCGACGCGACGCCGCGCTGTACGAGGGACTCAAGAAGTTTGGACGATTACCAAGACCTGCATTAGACCTGGCAGATTGATGGAGTCTCCTTCTATGTTTGTGCAAACTTTTGAAAGTGACAATATTCGCGTACCTAAATAATCCAGGTGCTGAGTCCTAGCTGGATTCAGAAACTTTGTTTCCCTCACAAGTCACAGGCGGTTCTTTGCCGCAGTCTAACTTCCCCGTTTCAATTTTTCATTTTTCATTTTTCATTTTTCATTTTTCATCCAAACATTTCACATTCCTACACCGTGAACTAGATAGAAGATATAACTGGCTGCACCGAGACATTTTCTTTCTCGGAGCAAACTATCAAAAAGTAGGAAAAGACAATATCGAATAAGGGACGAAGATGAGTAACTATTTCTTCAATGGACGCTATGGATCTTTTTCCTTCTTTCAAATATAGTATATAATGGCGTTCGTACCTACATCAGCTGAAAGTCTCTCTATATTTCGCCTCTTTCTCTGTGTCGAAGCACGTCAAGCTTTAGGCGACAGGTAGACACAGCAGGAAAGCTCGATCTTTAAAAGTTCGAGTGTTGCTGACGTCGCAGTAAGCCTTATTCAAGAACAGATGCGAAGATACGTGTGTTCCGTCCCACACACTATGAGCAAAAAGCAATGACAAAAAATCACCGATACTTCAATAGTCGAGGAGATAAGAAGAAAAAAGAAAACAAAATTGAGCTCATTCTTCGGGCTAGAAAGTGAAGAGATAAACCAAAAAAAATTGGACAAACTTGGAACAAACTTATATTTTCGAAAGAAAAAAATGTTCCCAAGACCTATGTATTTATGCAGATATCTAACATTCAGAGAGATTCAGAAATATCTCGTGACAAAAAGGGAGTAAGCCACTCCTCGACGGTACATGGTATAAAATATGCATGCTTGATTTCACGTCGCGTGGTAAATGGAGATTTTATGGTCGGTTCCGAGCAAAGTTGCACGAGTCTAGGTGCCGGTGGTGCAGCAGTGGCGGTTTTCTTTTCTTTTCTTTTATTTTCTTTTTTTTCTTTCGCAGGGTTGTTACAGACCCCGTCAAGACTCCACGATATTTCAATATTAACTCACTTGACATTCGTATTATACTCCTTCGCCTCACGCGCCAAACTTCTTCAGATATACAACGAAGATCAGAATCTCCGGGCACCCAATCGTATATATGGAAACTAATGGGATCGCCATTGCACAGGTTCGAAATTCGACGGTGAACTGCATCTCGACTGACTCTACATTTTGAGTGCAGGAAAAAAATTGGTCAACTTATTGAAAAATTTCGAAAATAGAAAGAAAGGGGATAAATTTCATCCCCTCAGTTCCTAAGCTCAAGTCTAGGCTTGGATAATGCATCATTTAGGAAGAAGTGACCCATCGCGGATCATCACGGAGAACGGTGTCGATCCCACCACGCACTTCGCACGGTTCTGATAAAATATTCAAACGTTGAATGCCTGGCCGATTTTCATGCGATAAAAAAAGTAATAGAGAGACATATATACACGGAGAGAAATACATACATACTATAAATATATACATACTAGTTTGTATACAAACTATAGAGCAATATAGAGCATGGTAACCGTTACCATGCTGCATAGGAATATTTACTTGACATTTCTCTCCGTGTAGCATCGGATCTATTCGTTGTCTACACGAGCTTGCGACATGGCGTTTTTGAGTTTTTTGAAGTCCAGGAAATATTGTCAAGAAATTCAAACATCGTGTATACGTATTGGCGCCGTATGATGTCCACGTATCTTCATTCTTGCAGAATGTCGAATAGAAAAACTGGGGCCCGAGGCTTGACGACGATTCTTTGATATATTCCAGACCTTTGAACGCATATATAGTATATGTGTGCGTATATGTATGCATTCAATAAATTTTAACGGGAGGGAGTACATTGCGGTTATAGAATATTTATACGAAAAGAGACCAGTGGCCTTTCCTAGTCACCGCAAGCTTTACGTTATAGTTCTGAAGCTGGTATCGATTTCGTATATTATATACACGGATATATCCGAGCAAGAAGACCATAACGCAGTATAAAGTACTGGTTACGAACTTCTAGCCGGGTTCCTATCATCCTCGACTAAGTAGTATAGCAGTTGATACTTAACTGATCGATAAAATATTAACGATTACCAAATGAATGAACGAGAAAGAGGTTTAAAAATTCATTGCCATTGCGCATAGGTAGATGATGAAAAAGCAAACAGAAAATTGCTAACAGTTAGTAAGAGAAAACGGAATCGAGGATCTCTTTCGAGTCACGGTAATTGTTTTACATTTTTAGATCGACGGAAATGAAGGCGATGACTGTGCCTTGTAATTTTGCGAATTCGCGAATTGAAGCTTTCCCAATTCCTTGGGCCTCTAATTATCGACGAAGGACGAACTCCTCGAGGCCTTCGAGCTCGGGGTATATGGGGTATGACTGTTTCACCCTTTTTTTTTCTTCCTTATGTTTAGAGCGAAGGAAAGAAGCTCGTAGGTAAAGAGACGGATTTGAGAATTGTTCGCGTGGATCGTAAAAGACAAATGTTGCTACGTCTTTACAGCTTCATTTTCGGGGTATGTCTACGCGCACCCTCGTATACAGCCGGGATTACGGGGTGCGGGAAACCCAACCCAACCTGAATCATACCATCCAGGAGTCACGAAAAAAGGAAGAAACTGAAAGAGGATAGAATTGTCCTATATGGACGAGGACCTCCCTGCACAGGGACATCCAAGGCCTTATCACCGATCTGAGGATTTCGTAGTAAACGTCTTCATCTGACGGCCCATTCTATAGCCCACACACCCTGCGACATTCGGTTTAGTTTTTTTTCTTTTTCTTTTTTCAATCTTTTTGAGACCATTAGGAAAAATGCCACAGAATTTAACAAGCGTTATGCTTTTCACGCTCCCGTTACTCTGAATGTCAATGAGGACAGTTTCCTTTCATATATATTGTCGGGTGATCATATCTTCCGAACGTCACAATGACATGAACAAATTTCAGCACACAATGCTGCATTATTAATGTTGTCAAAAAATGTTCTGTCCGTTGAATCTTGTGGTTTGCATCTTCACGTTCTGCTTTATAAAGTTTAGAGGTGGTACCCCAGTCAGAATAGAAATTCTGGTTTTATTCTCCAAATTCTCATCGAAGACTTGAAGGTGCAATCTAGAATTTGAAGGTAGGAGTTGTGCATGTAATGAAATTCTGACTTGCACTTAAAAGTCAGAGTTATGTCAGTTTTGAGAAAGTTTTGGTGAAAACTAGACTCCTGAAATTCTAGTTCGGACCTCTAGATCCTAGAATTCAGAGAGCCTTCGTAATTCCGGTTCCACATTTAGCTCCTCGATCTTCAATGAACCGTTTTGTGAACCGATTGACGAATGAATTCCATGTCGAAAATAAATTTGATCATTGAGTTGATATTTTCCAAACTTTTCGGACTGTAACTCTTAACTAGAATTTGAAAATTCATTGGGACGTATATACAGACGCTGATCAGAATTTCAAGTGCAAGCGCTAATTCTGATTTACACCACTGGGATCCTCATCGCGCAGGACATAATCCTACTGAAACAGAATTATATTTCTGTCGTATAAAATACTGATGAACAAGGGAATCGAGATTCTAGAGGATTAAACTAGAATTTTTATTCAACGAAGAAAAATACATACTGATTTTCTTCAAAATCTTACGATTTCAATATCTTCAGGAGAAAAATCTCACTGTGGGAACAACTATATCACTTCATCCGGTGGACTTTTTCAAGTCAAGTATGCATGCACTAGTACGTTGCAAGGTCTCTGCAGGTCGAAATAACTGTGCAAGCATTTCTCTCTCTGTTTTTCTCCCTATTTCTCGGTGTTTCTTTCTCAATTTGATAAAAATAAAAATAAAAATAATAATAAAAATAAAAAAACCCGAATAAAAAGAAGTGTGTTAGACCTGCCTACCCAGGTATAACGACAACTGTGGCAATAACAGCCCGAGCATGCCCTGAGACAGTGCAGCAAGCATGAAAGGAAAAAGAAGCAGGAAGGAAATGGCAAAGGTTGTTACGAGCTCGCAGGCATTCTTCCATGGCATTAAAAACGAGGGAGGTTAAAACGAGGAACAAGAACAAGTACAAGCAGAAGAAGACGAAGAAGAAGTAGAAGAAGAAAAAGAGGAAGAGAAAAAAAAAAAAAAAAAGACGAGAAATGGAAGGCGTTAGGGGTGAGGTGCGTACGGGGTACGGATTTGAACGAGGTGCAGAGGCGTCAGCGTTTCTCTGGTAAGCCAGAGGCCAGAAGCCAGAAGTTTGTAGAATCCGGTCTGCATCCAGACTCGGCGTTTTGCTCTCGTCTGTATCTGATATTGCGATATATTTCAATAAAATATTGAGACAGATAGAGCTGGCCGTAGGGGTAGAGTGGTACCTACTGGAAAGACTTGCGCAGGACGCGGGGAGCAATAATATATTGAATATTCCTCGCCGTGAACACGTTCCGGCTATAGGGATGTATAAAAAAAACGTGGACAAAATAACCGTTAAACCTGCTCGGAATATTAATATTTCCCGTATATTGCCGCCGCTTGTCTCTCGCCCTTCTCATTCTCTCTTTCTCTCACCCCGTGCCCGGGTTCCACTCCATAAACCAAACTTATGGGGGCCACTGGTTTATGCTAAGAATATTTATGAACTTGTGCGTAGAGCGATCCGCGCACCGCCACCTCTTTTACAATCAATTTTTCTCTTTTTCAAAACGATGGGAAAAAGAAAGAAAAAATAAATAAAGAAACCGAAAAAAAGAGGTAAATTAATAAAAAAAAAACGAGAAGTTTAGGTATTTAGAACCACAAAATTTAAAAAATTGGATTTTGTCCTAGTGGAAAGAGGGTCGCAAGCTGCTCCTACAGCCACCGATCGAAATAGGCGCTAACGCAATTACTATCCGCGTTAATTCGGACCGACTAATTTACAAAACGGCCATTTGACACCAGCCACTAAATCTAGTGGACGTAATCTAATAACCAGTAGGTACCAGTTAATTGCAGTTTCGATGATGCCTTATCCTCCATTGTTCACCGATATCCAATTCCAATTCGGTCTTATCATAAGTAGAAAATCAGGCGCCATTTTACTGCGTTATGATGTATAATAATAATCTCAAACCAAAAGCAAAACTTATGAGCGTTGCGTGAATTGATTACTTCGGAGTCATTTGAAATTTTTTTTTTTTTTTTTCAAATCAATGGTTCGATGTGGAGAAACGCTTTGTTCGTGAAGGAATTTTGAAAATCGATAGAGATTACCTGTCGTCAGCATAATCCAAAGCAGGACATGGTCGATTAACATCTTCTGTCTTCGGTACGACTTGAAGACATTCTTGAAGATGTTTTACGACCGACATTTCTGACTTCTAAATTATGTCCATGATGAAAGTGACCACTGCAATTCACGATCTACTATTTCAAGGTAATCCGAAGCAGAACATCGTCAATGAATATCTTCTGTCTTCAAGATGACTTGAAGACATTTTAAAAAACGGTTCACAGACATTTCTGACTTCTAAGTTATGTTCATGATGAGAGTGACCATTGCAATTCACGATCTACTAATTCAAAGTAATCCAAAGCAGAACATTGTCAATGAATATCTTCTGTCTTCAAGATGACTTGAAGACATTTTCAAAAACGGTTCACAACAGACATTTCTTACTTCCAAGTTATGTCCATAATGAGAGTGACCATTGCAATTCACGATCTACTAATTCAAGGTAATCCAAAGCAGAACATCGTCAATGAATATCTTCTGTCTTCAAAATGACTTGAGCCATTTTTAAAAACGTTTCACGACAGACATTTCTGACTTCCAAGTTATGTCCATGATGAGAGTGACCATTGCAATTCACGATCTACTAATTCAAGGTAATCCAAAGCAGAACATCGTCAATGAATATCTTCTGTCTTCAAAATGACTTGAGACATTTTTAAAAACGTTTCACGACAGACATTTCTGACTTCCAAGTTATGTCCATGATGAGAGTGACCATTGCAATTCACGATCTACTAATTCAAGTCAATCCAAAGTAGAACATCGTCAATGAACATCTTGTGTCTTCAAGATGACTTGAAGACATTTTCAAAACGTTTCACGACAGACATTTCTGACTTCTAAGTTATGCCCATGATGCAAATGACCACTGCAATTCACGATCTACTAATTCAAGGTAATCCAGAGCAGAACATCGTCAATGAATATCTTCTGTCTTCAAGATGACTTGAGACATTTTTAAAAACGTTTCACGACAGACATTTCTGACTTCTAAGTTATGTCCATAATGAAAGTGGCCACTGCAATTCATCATCTCCTAGTTCATTGCACCTTCTGTCTTCAGGAGGACTTCGAGAAATTTATAGAGAAGATGATCAGAAAGAATGTCCGTTATCTGAATTTTGTTGTCTAGTCAGAGTGGATGTAATATATCTCACATGGTGTAAATATGTACATGTGAAGTTGTTATGGAGTATGAACAGGTAATAAATTCCAGATGAGTTGAAAAATGAGAATAATCTATAACACGAGGTAACAATGAAGAAAATAGTGCGTTTAGTAAAGGCAAATGGGGCGCGAGGGTGTGGGGTTCAAACAAAGAAACGTGCTTCCGTAGTTTATTGTGTTTTTATCTCAAGTATGCGATCTTTATTACGTTATCGTGACCGCGTGTTGGGGGTCAGTTTATACGCGTTGTTTGAACCTTGATATCCATTATAAAGGCAATAATTAGCTACTTTTTTCAATTTTAATACAGCATTAATTAATATAAAAGGGAACAAGGCACGCATGTGGGTATTATAAATACAAGGTGGACATTTTAAGGGCCACTTTTCTCGAAGAAAGAAAACATACTTCGCTATAACAAGTAGCGATGAGATAAGCTGCCCTAAATCCCAGCAAATATCACATTTCTATATTGAAAGATATTCGCGAATTTGAAATTACTGCACGCGTATATATCTACGTTCGTAGTTTATGTACGAGATATGTAAGGTCGATAAAAAAATAAGGGATCAAAAATTGAATGAAAAATAAAAATGAAATGAAACAATGCGGATAATTATTGCAGTAGCTGCAGGTAATAAAGTAATGCATCTCGTAGAATCTACCCACCTACCTGCCAATGCAATGGCCAGACTGCAGGCGTGACAGACTGGCGCCGCACGAAACAGTCGTCGACATATATCAATGCAGTACGCGCAGAGGTGAAACGAATGCTGAAGTAACCCCCTGCGAGCTGGACTACAAGGGAGTTTTTATATTGCAACTAAAAGAGAAGAAAAGAGAGAGAAGGGAAAAAATTGAATCCCTGTTATTTAAATTTTCTATAAAATTTCAACATTCGTCGTTAAAGTATTTGAACTCGTTGGTATATCTTATTCCGTTCATTATACGGCGAATAATGAATATTCATAATGAAACAATCACTCAGATATTTTTTTTTTTGTCGTAAATTTTTTGATTGATGGAACTTGAAATATGAAACGAACTAGAGTATAATGTAGTCTTTGTCTTAAATCCCGAGGACAGATACAGACGGTAATTTATCACTTGCAGTTTATACCATCTCAAGGGGTTTGAAGTACATCCCTTTAGTCGTCTTTGTTACAAAAAAAAAAAAAAAATAATCTCGACACTTTTGTGCATATTTTATGTTCTGTATTTTATACTTTTTTTTTTTTTTTTTTTTAATCCGAAAAAATTATATTCCTCGTCGAGTTCGAAACACATTTATAAATTGTGTAGGAGAAAACTGAAGCAATGTAACTAATTCATCGAGATGTGCAAAATTTGTCTGAAAAATCTGAATTTTTCCTAAAATTCTGTGAATATCAGATTTTCTTTTCCAGTCGAGTTTACGAATTTCAAAAAACGATGAAGAATATTTTACGTCGCTTTTTTATGGCTTCAATCCAAAGTCAGGATTCAGGGATGTAAATCAGAATCAGCGATTGCACTTGAAATTCTGATCAGCGTCTTTATACGTCCCAATAAATTTTCAAATTCTAGTTACAAGTTACAATCCGAAAAGTTTGCGAAATATCAACGCAATGATCAAATTTATTTTCGACATGGAATTCACTCGTCAATCGGTTCGCAAAACGTTTCATTGAAGATCGAGGAGCTAAATGTGGAACCGGAATTACGAAGGCTCTCTGAATTCTAGGATCTAGAGGTCCGAACTAGAATTTCAGGAGTCTAGTTTTAACCAAAACTTTCTCAAAACTGACATAACTCTGACTTTTAAGTGCAAATCAGAATTTCATTACATGCACAACTCCTACCTTCAAATTCTGGATTGTACCTTCAAATCTTCGATGAGAACTTGGAGAATGAAACCAGAATTTCTGTTCCACCTGGGGTACCACATCTGAACTTTATAAAGCAGAACATGAAGATGTAAATTACAAGGTTCAACGGACAGAACATTTTTTGACAACATTAACAATGTGGCATTGGGTGATAAAATTTGTTCATGTCGTTATGACGTTTCGGAAGATATGATCACCCCACAATATATGAAAGGAAAATGTCCTCATTGACATTCGGGATAACGGGAGCGTGAAGAGCATAACGCTTGTTAAATTCCGTGGCATTTTACCTAACGGTCTCGAAAAAAGTAAAGAAGAAGAAAAAAAAAAGAGACACATTTGAAAGCCTTTTACAACAGACACTTCTGACTTCTAAATTCTGTCACTGATAAAAGTGGCACTTCATTCCTACCCTCAAATTCTATTTTCCACGTCTCCAAGTCATCGGCGATAATTTGTAGAATGAGAACTGGAATTCCTCTCCCATAACTTTTTGTCGGATACCAGAGATTATCGAAGATAGTTCTTCTGACGAAGCCAGTCTTCTTCTCACATCGCCACATGAGGTGATGAAGAGTAGAACTGAAAACTTGAGCTAAAAATGAGTAGGTGAGGTCGGGCATAGAGGGCGAATTAGCCAGTATATGCGGGGAATGAATAAAGTAGGAATGAGAAATAAGAAATAAATTGCGGGTTCGACGAAGGAGCGATTTCCAGACAACGGGATACGAAACGCAAGCAATATCAGTTGGTTGATCCACACGCAGACGGGGATCGTGAAATAAGGAAGAAAAGCGGTAAACTAGCCGTTGGGTAGCGGCCGCGGCCGCGGCGCCGCTGCTGTTTGGCACGCGAGAAAATGACGAAGGAACTGCGCGTTGATCAAAACTTGAGTGTTCCTAAGTACAGCAATCTCGAGGGTAATTTTGTGCAAATAGTAATATCGTGCCGGAGTCAGTCTGTGCGCCTGGGTAGCCTCTCGGCTTCCTGAGCTTACAGATCGCGTGCCAAACTATCATTTTCATTACTGCCGACCCCCGGTATAGAACCAGATAAAACCAATTATGACCTATTCCCGATGCGGCGGGCCAGACCCTGGCTGTCTATACCCGTGATATGATGCCAGTTGAACCAGCGGTGCGGGGAATAATCATGCGAAAAAAAAAATGTCAAAAACCAACAAGAATGAGACAAAAACCATGAAAGTTTGAAGAAATTCATGGATTTTTCAAAGCGTCCAGATGCATTCTTGAGAATCAGAGCGGAATTCGAGACGAAATGATAAAAATTCTGAAATCAACGGTGAACGTATTCTCGAAATGGGAAACAGATATGAGAAAAGGAATCGAAATGTTTTTCGGAATTAGGCTGATATTCTGGGCTTCTGAATTATGTCTAGAAGACACGAGTTCACTGGGTGTAATCTTCTTTTCGTCAATATCAAATATCAGAAAATTGGAGATAAGATACAAACTTTTATACTTAGCTGTAAATATGATTGTATAACTTTTTCCGTCTTCGATTCTAGCTACTGTCGTATGAAAGACAAAATTACATATTAGCTGACAGACGTATAGGATGATATATTGAACGTCTATATCATCAAATTTTGGCTCAATAAGTACAGCACTTCTTTAAATGACGCAATTTCTAGGCAAGGCGATGATATTCGATAAACTTAGTTTCTGGATATGAGGATTTCCGGTCTTATGTATTGCCCGGAAGTGACGGAATTTTGGTGATATTCCTTCCAAATTTCAAAATATTTAGATGAACGGTGCCACTGAATGTGGCAAAATTCATGAAATTTCAAATAATTTTGAATCATGTGTCAAAATACCTTCAAAGTAGTTCGAGTCATCATGAGTGATTTTAGAAACGAGGAAAGTCTTACCAGCTGAAATTGAGAATTTAATCTAAAGTTTATGAATTATCAACCCTAACATCGTGAAGAGTAGAAAATTTCAAAATGCTTAAGGGTAGTCTTCGGAACACTATTCTGAAGACATCTAAGTATCAGATAATGGATCGGATCCCTTATCCTTGGGAAATAACCAAAATTCGATATTCGTATCAAAAATTTCGACCAAATTTGATTAATCATAAGTCAAAGAAAAAATAAGAATCTAATCTTGAATCTGATCCTTGAATATGTTCAGCCTGGGATTCTGAACACCACTTTATGGAACATGGATGTTCTGTAAGCGTTATTCATGTCCAAGGATCATTTTCAACATCTCTACTATTCACGATGTAGTATACCTATATGTATGGGTGTATAATTCCTTCATTTCTGATTAAATTTTCGATCTTAGGACAAGATCGTCTCAGTTTGAAACATCATTTGCACACTATCCAAAACTAGAGGTAGATTGAATTGAAGTAGAAATACAATCTCTCCAGTTTCAGTATTGTTTTCCCTTAACAATCACCAACGCATCTGTACATGATATATATATGTATATGTATTATATGGAATTATTAAGGGATGCTTCCCCGTCGGACATTTATGTAAATTGAGTTTGCCAGGAAGACCTATACGTAGGTACGCGTGTTTTCCAACCCCTTTTATTCATGCATGCATGCATGCATGCATGCAGTTGGTGAAGAGGTGTGAAGAAATGGCTTGCGTGGTTAGGAAAGAGAGAAATAGAGTTTGGCTATCCTTCGATATACATACGTACATACTCCAGAATATCCATATATATACATATATGTATGTACGTATATAGTATCTGCAATGTGCATGGAAACGCGTTTCAGCTTACAGAACAAGTCGGACACATTTCCCAGATGGACCACTATCTTCAAACGACCCTTGTAGTTTTAGTATACATTCGCACACGTACTACTGCTGCCCCAAGAGTGGAGAGCCACAAGAGTGGTATCTCTCGTCACCCCGAAAATTCTCCTTCCTAAAAATCTCTTTTTTTTGTTCTTCAAGGTTGTTGAATCACTCGAAAGCTCGGTTTATTTTTTTGAAGAAATGATCAGCCCCACCAAAACCGCATTATAAAAAATTTAAAACATGGGAAACATTAACTCATTTTACAAAAGCTCCGCAAATGAAAATGTAGAGTGTAAGCTAAAAAATTTAGAATTTGTAACATAAGCAGCTTTTTGAAAGCTCAATATTCAAAACGTAATCAAAATGATCCTTGCCTCGTAAGTATTAAGCTGTTCAATTCAAACTTTTCTGTCTCATTTGTAAATGCAATTCGAAGAGATTCAGGTAGCTTTTTTGAATTTGGAAGCTTTGTTTCTGATATGACAAATTATTTTGCACTCGATCTTGTTCAATTGAAATGCACAGGCCCACCCTGAAGGAGTTGAGTAGTTTTGTAATATGCAAGAAATATTATTTAGAGAAAATTTAGGTTGAAATCAATTTTTTTTTTTTTTCACCTACAGCTGCGGGAAAAAATCACCCGCAAGCTCAATTCTTTTTTCCTAAGAAATGATCGATCTTCAATATATTCTGTCATTTTGGATTCTCGAGACTTTTACTGTGAATGATTTGTGCCATGGAAAAGCATGATCTCGTTTCAAGAAAGCTCCATAAATGAGATGGAAAAGTGTAGACTATAGAACTTAGAATTTGTAACGCGATGAGCTTTTTGAAAGCTCAATATTTGAAACGTAATGAAAATGATCCTTGCGTCGCAAGTATTGAGCTTTTCCATATATATTTTTCTGACTAATTTTTCGATGGAATTTAGAGAGATTCACGCACCTTTTTCGAATTTCGAAGCTTCATTTCTCAAAGCAGAAATTAGTTATACAATTTTGGTTGAATCGTGAATTTTGTGATATGAACGAGATATTATTTAGCAAAAATTTGAGTTAGAATATTTATTTTTGATTTTTTTTTTTTTTTTTTTTTTTCTCTCACCCAATCCTGCAGGAAGGTTGAAAAAGCCACTGTCAGTGAAATTTTGATCACCCCATCTGTATACGAAGAAGCATATACGTAATATAGTAGCTGGTCGGCGCGTTCACCCTGGAAATCGAATATCCGAGAGCCTCGTAATTCGGGCACGAATACGTTTCGTTTCGGTAAATTGAATACGGTGGGGTGAACCGGAGACTCGAATTTCGTATGGATTTAGGCTTTTAGTTTAGGCTCGCTTTTTGACACGACGAAAGAAACTGCCAGTCGAACAAGATCAGTGAAGAAGTTCTTCATGAAGTCAATTTTCGGCTTCTTTTTATCGTCTTTCCGTCCATTTTTTTGACATTTTTTTCAATTTTTTTCAATTTTTTTCAATTTTTTATTTATTTCCATTCGCCTTGCGCTGCATGTTATTGAAACAAAAATTATCAACACTATACCGTGCGAATTACAAACTGATCATTCAATGGAAGAATCAGCTCGGTGCAGCATGGCTGAATGGATGTAAATTCGCGAATTTTCAAACCCCCAATGTAAAAATGCAGACCTGTATTGAGGCAGGGTGGTTTTTGTAATGCTCAATAAATGGTGTTGGAATAAAGCGCGCGTTCTCGTTCAGACAGCATTCGAAAATCCATGCGAATATCCATACAAAATTTCCGTACAAAACAGCACCTGCTTTGTCAGACAGCCTTAATCAAGGGCAGCTTAATTCATTTTCAAACAAGTAAGAGACGCTCACTAACCATTTTGTGAAGGTAATTATTACCTTCATGCAAATAATTCAAGGGGACATTTTTCACCACTGCATAAACACAAAGTCGAATGAAATTACCTGCAAAAGTGCGAAGTTCGATTATTCGGAATGAAATAATGTAAAAAAATGATGCTTTACATACGTTTCGGGGAGAATTGAAAATGGCGCTCAATTATTTATAGCAGTCACTACGATACGTCATTTTTACACTGAAAACCTCGAAATTTTTATGGTTTTTAAATTTCTAAATCCTATGAGCATTTTTGAAAATTTAGCATTTTCAAGATTTAACATAATATTTTAGACATACTACTTATCAGAGTCTAGAAGTTATTGGGTTTTGCCAAATGTCATGCAAATATATACGAACCGCCGTATACAAGCGATAGAAATTTATATTTCAAAACGATTCGATGCGTTTTGTAAAAAAAAAAAAATGTGAAATATTTTGTTACGTTTTGTACGATAACTCAAGAGCGACTAGAAATATCGGGATGAAATTTTGACAGTGGTTTAAGTTTGTCAGTGATCATAGAAGCGGACAACGATTTTCAAAATCTGCACTTTCGTTTGGTTTAGGAAGCTTTTTCCTTGGCATTTGACCCCGAAATCTGTATAGCCAATTTCTCACGTTCTTATATATTGATCGGAGGATCCGACCCTCAATCTAATCCTCGGATATCTCAATCCTAGTGTCTTCGAGACATCCCTGAAACATGGATGTCATGTAAAAATTCTTTATGCGTGAAAAACGTTTTGAAATTTTCTATACGTTTCACCATGAGAGAATAATATGGATAATGATTTCTGGATTTCTGATTTCATTTTCGATCTCACCTGCTGCGAGATTTTCCCAGTTCGAAACTCAGATCTGAACCTACTTTTAATTCAAGAAATAATACAAACTTTTCACCTGCGGCAGGGTCTTTCCTTGAAAATCATAGAACTGCTATATACTATTTGCGAAGAATATTGCATCACTAATCCCAAGACTGGAATATTTTTGAAATCTACGAGTGAGATTTTTGAAGGTCGTTGAGGTAAAATAGATCTGAGAAATTGAGTGCAGAATAAATAATGTGTTGTCCTTAAATTTGTCATTAAATATGTTTTATCAAAGCAATTCATCGGGACGCTTATTATAACTATATATTTTTATTGGGTATTAGTCCGTCGCGGTCGTGATTATAATTATATTTTAAATTAATTCAATAAGAATGACACACATAGGTTCAACGTGACCCTATTACATCCAACACCTGAATTATTATTCGTTAATAAAAATAAATGAATTATTAAAATTCGCCACTTACTTTAGCGGTGTAATCCCGCGTTCCTTTACGTTTTTCGAACTGGAATGTAAATGCGAAAGGTTCATTTACCTAAATTGTATAAATAAATTCCTGGTGAAATAAGAATACCGTGTTTTCCGCCATTCCGTATACATATATACATATATACCAGTAGCTATATACCTACAAATATATGTATTATATACAGAAAGACAGAACAAGCAACCGCCTAATTTGTAGCGTAGAATAAATATTCACTAGACATTAGGGAGAGTAATTAAAAAGTTTGTTGAAGGGGTTGTAAACTGTGGGGACAGAAAGAGTGTCTGCCAGATAATTAGACGGTTACGACACCCTCAGCTGAACATCATCTTAGCACGGGGTGTTCTGCAAATAACCGCCTTACTCAGGAATCCCATCCCCGTCTGCTATTCCCATTTCGCAATATTATACATCTCTGCGTTTCTCGTTATATATTTATCTCACTTTATCCGTAGGTTTACAAAAACGAAAATTCACCTCCCTAAGGGATGCTCGAACAGTTTCACATGACATTTCAAAAAGGGCCCGAAATTCTTCGAGAACAAAAAACGCGTTCAAAAATCTATTTTCGCCTTTCGAAATATTTTTTTTTTTTTTTTGTTTCTTGTTTCTTTCGATCAAATTTCGGTCCAGTGCAAATCGAATAAATCGGAGAGGACGTGTATGGATGTCCGGAAATAGCTATAGGTCAATATTGGATATGTGGAAATGCGTTGTTCAGTAATGTCGTAGTTTCTGACCACGTAGCTACATGTGAATAGGTATATTTCAATCGAAAATCGGTAGTATATATTCGGTAAGACTCATGTACCAAATGTGTCATGGGAGATATTGCACGAGGTATTCCCTCGTTCGACATAAAATCCTTGAGTTATGTCGCACTTCCGATCGGGGTCAATCGCTGCAAGTATATGGACCTCTATATAGGTATATATATTATATACGTTATAGTTTAATTTATCGTCTTTTTGAAACCGGTAGTTATAGTTAGAAGCCGGCGTTCCAGACTTTCCAAAAACTCGAATTTTCAGTAAAAAAAAAAAAAACAACAACAAAAAAATTGATTTTGTATGAAACCGGAAAGCGTAATAAAACGGTGTATATACGTACAAGCATGGATATATATATGTGCCTAGGTTTTGGGTCACTCGAAGGATTTGAAATATGTGCAAAACTTTGGCAATTAATACATATTCTGTAACAAGCATAAATACCCCTAACCCAAGGGGCGGAAGGGGCGGGAGGCACCAGATCATTTTTATTTTATCAGAAAACCCATCTGTTGAAACTCATTTTTCATCAGACTTAACGGTCAGACATTTCGCGCTGAATTTATATATACGATATCATTTTATTGAAATTATTTGCTAACCGGTCAGAAGACGGAACAGTCTATTGTCACAGATATTCGTGGATAGAGAACGAAGCACCTAAAATTCTAATTGGCGCTTCTAGACTGATGGAAAAATTTGACAAAAATAATGTCCCAGGAGGTCCACTACCATTTTTATGTCAATTTCAACACTTTTTTTTAGTTAAAACAACATTATTTTCACTTAAACGACGAATTTTTCTGTTGTTTCAACTGAAAAAAGTGTTGAAATCAACATAAAAATTATAGTGGACCTCCTGGAACATTTTATTTCTAACGGTGTACGTCCTAATAAATTTTCAAATTCTACTTACGACCTAAAAAGTTCGCCAAAAATCAATTCAATGATCAATTTTATTTTTGACTTTGAATTTGTCTTAAACTTTGTCAAAATTGACCCAACTCCAACGTCTAGGTGATAATCAGAATTTAATCACATGCACAAACCGTACCCTAAAATTCTAATCACTACTCCCAAATATTCGGCGAGAACTAGTACCTATAGACTGAATTGGTATAATTTCTATCTCCAAATCCTCTGTGTCCCTGCAGAGCGTGAATATCGGTAATAATTAATCGCCGGTTAATTGAGTAAAAAAGTTTTTCTCGCCTCATCATAAATATTTCATAGTGTTTAACGCCGGGTTTTACGAGGGAGTATTTTAGCGGCACTCAGCTGTGTATTTGGGTGAAAAGTTGGGTTTGAAAATACTATATATATTTGAAGCGGTTGGGTAATGGGTAGGTAGGTACCTATATTCACCTGCCAGGATGAATTTTAAATTTAATAATAAGAACGAAAAAGGAAGGAAGAAAAAAAAATGAAACTTCATGCCCATCTGTTCGAGATCGGTAAAGCTCCTGTCCCTTCGCCACCTTTCACATTCGAAATACCATTACGCTGGGTTAAGCCCGAAGAGGGTTGTGTTACAACCCGTAGTGGTAACCCTACGCCGAGTTGCACTTAGACCCGTTTCCACCACCCCCAGAGTTTCACCAGACTTTGTCTTCCATGGAGAGGCAGAGGTCCTCCACCAGTTATCGCCCCGTCCTCTTCTTCGGGGTTTATCTTCCTCTTTTCAACCCCCCCATCGTCCCATGAACGTGGAAGAAAGTATTCCTGATGGTATTACTCCTTGGCCCTTGCCTTATACCGATCTTGAGTAACTGAATTCAACAGAGTTATATAGGTGACCCTCGAAACACTGAGGTATAAGCTACTCATTATTCAATTATGGGGTTGCTGCGACTCTTAGCTCTTCTATCATCCCTTAACCCCGCCTGCTTACGTCCTAGCTAATTTACGCCGCATATAATCATCATCAAAAACGAGAACTAACGCGATGACGTGGCTACTCGACTTAGTACTTCGCCTCATCAGCTTCATCTTCATTCTGCAACGACTGCAACTTCCATTCAGTTATCTTAACACTCACCCTCAAAATCCACCCTTGAGATCAGAAGAAGTGGAAATAGGAGAACGTTTTTTTATTTCAAACAGTCTCAGAGTAATCCTGTACAGATCAATCGATCATTGGATTGCATGTGAAAGCTGCAAAAGCTCAGTAGCCGAATTATTTCAATACTTCGAAGTGTGGCATTCGATGGGCAAACGTATTTAAAAACCGAATTCGTCCTAGCTTTCAGCATTTTATGATCCATCGCCAGACCAAAGTTAGTAAGTCCAAAGATTTCACGTCAAGAATACAAACCTTCAAGCTTTACTAAAAGGACTCGAATTTTATTGAAAAAGATTTCCGAAAGCCTTTGAACAATCGCTTCAAAATTTAATGTCGGAAAGCTTTCTGGATATTTTATACTTGTGCCCGAATATTCTCTGGTGATTTTTTTTTTTTTTTTTTTTTTCTTTTTTTTTCGCAATTCTTAGACTTTCATTGCTAGTCCTTTCTTCCAATGTCTGCCAAGCAATATGATCGTTGTAAATAGAAAGGGTTATTCATTCGCAATTTGATGAGAAAATTAAAAACTCTCAAGTCTATAGAGTAGAATTTGAGAACTTTAGCGATACACGTTAATCGAAACATTTATTGGTATTCGCAAGAGTCTCTCTATCTCTCTCTCTCTCTTTCTCTCTTAGAGAGTTGAAAGTCTGTGAATTTATTTTATCGGGAATGAACTTTAGACGGGAAAATATTAAACAGCTTTTATAACCGAGACAGGAGACCCGGGCTTTTCGCCCCCTCGTCTCGTCTTGCGCCGAGATATATTTTCTTTATTTCTTATCAAACAAGAACAGACATTAGACTCTAAACGATCAACGATTACACACCAGTGTATATATATAAATATATATATAAATATTATATATTTATTCCTTGAACAGCTGAAAAATTTGAAAAATAAATTACGATATAAAAAAATCGTCAATTTATTTCGTACTCTGAATTTCAAAGTTTTGCTTTGGTTTGTTTCTCTGAAACCCGAATGCGTTTGATCTTTATTTTTTATTTTTTTAGTCAAATTATGTCAAGGGTGTAAATCAGAAATAGGGGTTGCACTTGAAATTCTGATCAGCGTCTGCTCTACGTTCTAATAAATTTTTGAATTCTACATACGCCCTGAAAAATTCTGCGAAAAATCAGCTCTGACATTTAGGTGCAAACCAGAATTTCATTTCATCCACAATTTCACTCTCAAATTCTAGTTTCCACCTTCAAGTCTTCGGTGATAACTTGGAGAATGAAACAACTAGGATTTCTATTCCGTCGACTAGGGGCGTAAATAATGAGAAAAAATGAAAATAAAATAAAAATAAAACAATAAGAAGAAAAGAATCGGAGAGACGGGGATAAGGAAATAAAAAGAGAATAGGGGTAATAACGATGTTAAAAACACGAAGAAAGAAATTATCGTCGTAGCTTCAGGTCTAGCGGAGCGAATACGCACGCGGGGGTCCTTCCTCGTATATACCACCGAGGAGTTTGAGACGGGATAGTAAATTGAATTACAGTCTCATCCCCGGTTTGTAAAATTAATATCCGAAGATGAAAGAAGGTAACGCGGCTTGGTCGGTCCGCTTTATTCCGCATTTACATAATATGGAATAAATCGTTGAAAGTCGTTAAGATCGTGCGGCTCGGCGTGGTGTGGTGTGGTGTGGCGGGGCCAAGACCCCTCACCCTCTCGTACCGATTTTACTCCTTGAAAACTACCCCTCGGTCCACCGTCCTCGTCCTCGTCCTCGTCCTCGCCAACCCTCACCGTCGACGTGGAACGGGCAATAAGTAATTTCGACGGCAAAGAAAAATGCGACTTTGCAACTCCTAATTTATTTCCTTAAACTTTCCACTGTTCTGTTATCGTTAAATTGCAAATTGTGTAATTTGGTCGCCGCGAGTACCACGAACACATTATTTATTACATTTATTGATTGGAGGCGGAGGCGGAATCCGATCGGCTCTTTCGTCACAATATCGTGCCAAAAATATTTTTATTTCAAATTTCTATTTTTATTTCAATTTTCTTGTTCTTTTTTTTTTTTTCCTTTTTTTTTTTTGATCGATGAGGGTTCCTTATTCGCGCGTTTGATAATCATTAATTTATGGGAAACAGCGGGCGGACAATCAAAAGTAATTACGATCAGCCAAGCCTCGCGTAATCCAGGGGCATAAGAAACCTGAGTCAAAGACGGTGGGCGTCGCGACGTTCTCTGC
Source organism: Tenthredo mesomela (assembly GCA_943736025.1). NCBI lineage: Eukaryota > Metazoa > Arthropoda > Insecta > Hymenoptera > Tenthredinidae > Tenthredo > Tenthredo mesomela. The sequence continues at coordinate 3,619,737 of OX031017.1, forward strand.
CTCAGAAACCGGGCTTTCAGAACGTCGCGCTATAGCTAGATAGTAGCGGGCTAACGAGAATCCAATAATCCCCAATTCTTCGGGTCAGTGATCACCAAACAGAACTTTATTTGAGAAGGACGAATGGATGTGTATGGGTAACAAGTTTTCTAAACAAATATCACCTCTTTATTTATATATATATATATATATATATATATATATATATATATATATATATATATATGTGCCTTTGTAGGTGTCTGAGTCTGACTGAATTTTCGCTTCTGATAGGAAAAAAGAATTGTCTCCGAAAAACTATATCCTAAGAAAAAAAAAAGAAAAACAGGATTAAAAAGGTACAAATTTGTACCAGTGTGAAAATTATGTTAGGGCTGAGATGAGGCCCCGAATAATTTACCCCATTTTTGTTAGGGCCCCGATCGGGAAATTTATCAGGGCCTGACTAGGATTGTAATATTTTGTACATTAGGCCCCAATCAGGTCAATAGTTCAGGCCCTGATCAAGTTGCCCTCACTATTACGGTTCTCAAGGGAAAAATTTGGAATACCACGAGCTATAGAATTATTTTCGCGGGAGATCCAATTAAGACCTTATCAGGCCCTGAACTACTAGCCCTAATAAAACCTGAACATCAATTCTTGACGGAATACTACTAATTCCTGATTAGGCCCCGATCGGGATGGGATAGGGACATGTTATTATGGAAACCATATTTAATCCCGATCAGGGCCTTGACAGTCTTTAGGCCTTGCACAATAAATTTCTACACTGAAAATTTCGTTGACATTGGTCTCAATAACGAAATCATTCGATCACCTTGGAGATAAGAAAAATTGTGCTTTGCTAATCCCATGGGATTAATCTTCACGCTCTCAGGCATCTATAGAATCCAAAAACCAGATTTTTACAATTAGGGAGACAAAAACTCGAGGAATCATTTCAGAAACGACGAGATGAGAAGAAAATCTCAAATTTATAGTTCGAATGCAATTGGGTCAGAAGAATCGCCATATTTCATCGAATTTGAAAAGAAATTGGACTTTCGATTCTTGACTGGGAATCTATGTTCTTCGCATAGTTGACAGCATTTCTTGTGATCACATGGTGAAAAGCGCACCGTGATAAATTTGAACACTCTCTAAATTCGAATCAGTGGAAAGTTACTGATGGCAGTGATAAGTATACCAAAATCACTGACAATCAGTAACATTTTCACTGATTGTCAGTAATTTTGGTATACTTATCACTGCCATCAGTGACTTTCCACTGATTCGAGTAACATTTTCACTGATTGTCAGTAATTTTGGTATACTTATCACTGCCATCAGTGACTTTCCACTGATTCGAATTTAGAGAGCAGATCTTCGAGTTTGGATATGGCGACTTTCTGAGCTGTGTTAGCTATGCATGGAGATGTATTGCATGTATATATACACATCCAGAACATGTATATATACGTATGCATATGTCGTCTAGTCTAGTAGATAGTGATAATTACATTAATTATTGCTATTTAGAATCTGGCATGCACGACTGCAGCTTCTCTGCAGACGAATAAGCAAATTTCAAAACTAGACTTAAGTTATTCCGCGTAGTTATAGCCGCGCAGATAAACCTGTCGTTCTACCTATAAGCTGCTAAGTGCACTTTAACTACACGAGCTGAAACTGGATATATATATACGTATATATACCTACGTATATACTTTACCTCATATACCTACATATATACTATCTCTCTTTCCTCTACTTGTAAACTTACACTAAAGAAAAAAAAAAAAAAAAAAAACAGCAGAGTAGTGGATGCGTACCTTATATATATGCAATTCTACAAAATTTCATTCACAACATTACCAATTTTCAAATATTCAGCTTTTTCAATTCAAACAATTTTCTAATTTTCTTTTATTCGTCGTCTACTGAAATTTAACTGTTTATTACTACTCGTTTTCGTCGTGTAAACGCGGTTTTCTTTATATAAATGTAAAACGAGCTGCAATACAGGGGTGCGCGGAAACCGACGGAATAAATTTAATTACATATAATATATTTCTAACCCCTTATACAGGACTTGTATTATGAATATCGCGTTGTTTTTTTTTTTTTTACTGAAAATAAAAATTTTCGCAATGGTATAATATAATATCTCGAAGATATCTTGATCGCGGTATCATTCGTTGGGATGATGGTTTGTTTTTTTTTTTTTTCCTTTTCACCCTCTTCTCTCGACAGCCCAATTTTCAACATATATATTATAGTATGTATAAATTTCATACTCATACGCGTTTTTCTGATCGTGATACCACTATACCTTATATTATACATGTCAGCTCAAGAATTTCATGAAAATTACTTTGGAATAAGCAATTTAACGCCTCAGCTTTGTTCACTGCTTATACAGGGCATTCCATATATCGAATCCCACTTTTGGTCTAGGCTCAAAAATTTTGATATTGAAGACACGAGATTTTTCAGAATTTCCTCAGATCTTCGAAGTATTCCCAACGATGTCTTCATTTTCAAAAATCAGACAATTTTCGAAAAATTTGAAGACAATAAAATCCGAGTAATTTTTATAGTTGGAGCAAATCCGAGAGGTCGAGGGTCAGGCCCAAGTCGATTCAGTATGTCGAATGCCCCATGTATGTATATTATATATATAATCGATTCAACCGATCCTTCGTGCCGAACTAGGAACTCATGCATTCGGGTTACAAACGTTCCAATAATCCAGCCATGCACTGGTAACTTTGACATTATCAATTCAACTGAATATAATATACCTTATACATACCGCAAGCTAGCACTGCAGTCTACGCAACTTAGTCATTCGATAGTTACAGCGACTAACTATTCTGATCAGCCAATATTATAATACCTGGTGACAGTTGCTCGTGAAATTTTATAAACGCACCCCCAAATTTTCATCAATTTATCATCAAAATCGAATTCTTCATAAACTTTTTGTCCTGTGATCTGTGAATTACTAGTCTTGTGAAAAAGAGACCAAAATCATGCATTTTTGATCCCATTACGTAAAATTTTGAAAATTAAAGAAATCGTTTATATTTCGAGACGTTTTGGTTCATGGAAGCTGAAATTGGAATGTGAGTGCATTAAGGACCACCTCAATACCGACGCCCGATACGAATAACAGCACATTTCAGATTCCGGGTGGAAAAGAGCACGTTTCAGATTCCGAGTGAAAAAGAGCATGTTTCAGATTCCGGATGGAAAAGAACACGTTTCAGATTGAGAATGATAAAAATAGCACGTTTCAGATTCACTCGAAAACTAGCACAATTCAGGTTGAACCGAATATTATTTATTAGCAAATGTCAGGTAGGTTTATTATAAGATTGAATTAATCATTCAATGATAAAATTGAATCAAGTTTTTGTGCATAATTGTGCATTTCCAATTTCATAATAAACCTACCTGACACTTACTAATGAGTAATATTCGCTTCGCCTGAATTGTGCTAGTTTTCCAGTGAATCTGAAACGTGTTCGTTTCCATCCGGAATCTGAAACATGCTCTTTTTCACTCGGAATCTGAAACGTGCTCTTTTCCACCCGGAATCTGAAATGTGCTCTTTTCAACCCGGAATTTGAAACGTGCTCTTTTTCACCCGGAATCTGAAATGTGCTGTTATTCGTATCGGGCGTCGATACATACATACGATCTTCTTACATCCAAAGACACAACGTAAACTATATACCTATACATGCATGTGTGTGTATATAGATATTCCAAGCTAATGCAGCCCATATAACAGAGTAGATGGTTACGAAGCCCCAACCCCTTTGGAAAGCTCTCTGCATTTAGTTGCGTGTCACTCATATAGAGACACGTATATACATAGAAAATACAGGAGTACACGTACATCTACTCCGGGGTAACTATATCGGTCATAATTCAGCTAACTCCATAACCAAGTTCCTCCGCTCCACAAGTTATAGTCTCAGTGGCAGCTCATAGTTATATAGGTGGGGTTGGTAGGTAGTTCGGTACGTGTGTGGAAACTGACTGAAGAAACTTTCGGCCAAACTCATCCGGTCGATTGCATTTTCGGCTTTACTCCGATCATTCTCTATACCAACTATGAACTAGGTGCTAATGTGCGCTCATTCGAACAGCCTGATAACCTTTGAACTTTATGAGCTCAAAGTTACATTACATTAGACCATGATAAAATCGCGCGCAAATCATCTTCGGAGAGCTTTTATCTCACGTGGTTATTGTATCGTTGCCAAAATTCAGAAAACGTCTCTTCCCAAAATTCGTGACACTTTCTCAATGCTGAAAGTTGAAACAGATTCATTTCAATCAATTTATTGGATCAAACTAACGTAGGTAGTACGTATCGATGTATATTTGGGGATAAATGGCCTCAGTCCATGCCTTTCATCCTACTCAAGTGGAGATGTTTTCTGCCTCGTCTCGTCTCATTGTTGATCGAAGGGATATCCGTTCTCCAATCAATCACGCCTATAGCTTCCCATTTTGGCATGCTGCAATGATTCTCTCTCGACTCGGGTTCCCGATATTCGATTTCTCTTGAATGCACTTTACTTGTCAAATAAAACAATAAAGAAAAATAGTACACGAGGCTCGGGGAGCTCCCTAATTCCCTAATCCCCCGTCACCTCTATTTGGCCAAAAGAAAAAAAAAAAAAAAAGTTCAGGCTTTTTCGAACCGAAGCGAAATTTCTGCCCCGATATATCGTCTGGTGGATTAAAGATTGAAAATTAATTAGGGAATCGAATCCTGCACGGTTTAGAATGCCAGAATTTTACGGTAAGTGAATCGCTACGCAGACTGAGCTTGCAAATCATGGGCAATGCCGAAGACCCGGGTTCGGAAGTTGCTGTAGCATTGAATATCTCCTCGTGAAACGCGTGCCAAAATAAACTCAGAATTGAAAATCTCAGTGGCCCAGTTCAAGAGCCATTCCGCGAGAAAAGCCACGACATATATATATGTGTGTATGTGCGCTGCAGATATAGTATACAGACACGAGTAGAATAGGAGAGGCAAGTTTGTGGCAGAAGCTCTCGCTTTGGCAATATCTATAGCTATATATTCCCGATCGCGCGCATAGTTTCGTTAAAGAACTCTATTGGAAAAGTTTTTACGATTGGTTCGTTTGCGAACGAGTCATACCTACCCCTCTTTCTCTTCAGCACATCCCTTTACTTGCCACTAGCCGTTTGCCATCGCCCCAAAGCCCCCGGGGGCGGCGGTACCTACTCGCTCCTCATTGCTATATTGATTGAACGAACGAAGTGGACGAGTTATTGAAACTGTTCAAGAATTTTTCGTCAGTATAAAAATAAAACGGCGAAAAATAAAACCTCTACGACGTTTTATACCAGTTTTTTTTTTTTTTTTTTTTTTTTTTTTTTAGACTCCCTGTTTATGGAGCTGGCTTTCAAATAATTCTACTGAAAATTGGAAACGACAAAAACTGTACATGCCCAGGCAACGACGACTGCAGGGGAATAAAAAAAAGCAATCACCTATCTCGGGAAGAAGAAACAGAAAAACTACACTTTTTTTTACACCAACTCTGCAAATAACAGGTGTTTAAGGCTGGAGTCTGATCGTTTGAATGAATTTTTCTCTGTACGATAATTTCGCCGGGAAATGAAATTCGCAGCTTCAATGTATCAGTAGAAAAAAATAAAAATAAAAGGAATTTTCAGTCCTTTTTATGCCAGAAAAAAAATCCGATTAAAATCCGCTTTGTCGCGTTATACGTTCTCGAGAAAATTATAGCACAAGAAATTGCCAAATTAATTAGCCTTTTTTTTCATAACAGTGAATATCTCGGGTATGCGACTTGCCGATCCGATTCACAACACGCCAAAAGAAGACTTATTCTTTATATACTTTGATGCTCGAAATCAATAATCCTTACTTCACCGTTCAGATCATCACCGTTTAAAATGGCCAAATTAGTCGTTGATTTTTTGCCACTTGATTTTATCGGGAACGTGAAGCGACGGGTCGATTTTTTGAACGAATTTTGTATTCAGGGTGAAAATGATTGTGGAAGTAACTTATTCTTAGTCTTTTCATATAGAGTGAAGTATCTCGAAACTGGCCATTTATTACTACGAGTGTGTCCAGATCTGCTGGATTTTAGTTAAGGCAGCTTAAGAAGTGTACGCTCAGAAAAAGGTCTTGTTGGCACAACCAAAATTTGGTTATTATACGGTCAAAGAAATTTTTTTGTTCAGTCAACCAAAATTTTGTTGGGCTAAGCAAAATTTTTGCTGATACTACTAAATTTCTTGTTAGCACAACAAAATTTTGGTTGAGTGAACAAAAAAATTTCTTTGACCGTATAATAACCAAATTTTGGTTGTTTCAACAAGACCTGTTTCTCAGTGTAACAAAAAAAAAAAAAAAAAGGTATTCTGAGTACGATGATGTTTATGCATCAAATTTTTGTTTGTTTTTTTTTTTTTTTTTTTTTTTTTGCTTTTTGAGGAGCGTGAAAATAACGCCGGTACTAACTTAGTCCGGATCCCAATAATATACGAGCCTGCAGGTGCCTCGGACACAGCGCCTTTGCCTTATGGTATTCCTTTTGATTTCACGATATAAATTACCAGCACGCGATTTAGTATCGGTGAAATAATACACCGCACCGGTTGTACTCGTACTGAAAAAGAAAAAAAAAAAAAAAAGAAAAAAAAAACAGTATGAAATAAAAAAAAAAAACGTAAAAGGTAACTGCAATCGCACACACAGATTCCAACCCATCATAACGATACTAATAAAACTTTTCCATTTCCTACTGCGGAAAAAGCAATCATGTCGTTAAATCGTTGTGGCCGTACAGGCTCGTTTCACATTGATTGAAAATCATTCTGCCAAACCGCGACGTGGACAAAAATCCAGCCGTTTAAGGTTTTTTTTTTTCTGAAAAAAAATCAAATAATATACCAAACACCAGTTTTTGAAATACAATTTTAAATTTTCCTTTATTTTTCTATTCTCTCTCTCTCTCTCTCTCTTTCTTTTATTCTCGAAACAAAATTCTATATACGATTTTAGGCCACAATTGAGACCTTTTTTCGGGGCAACAGCTGGGGGCCGGTTCAGAATTTCGAAATTTCCAAGCTCCGAACGGTCAAATTTCCGAATTTATTCTAAACGATCTCGAATTTTCAGAAAGACTAAAGTTTAGAAAATTAAAATTCCGAATGGTCGAAATGTAGATAGCTCAAGGCTCCGACAGTCCGATGTTCCGAAAATCCAAAATTCCGAAAGTCTAAAATTCTGAAAGATCAAACGTGTTCTTAACGTGTCGACTAAACGACGTGCGACGGCTTGATGTTCAAGTTTCGGATTTTTGGCCTTTCGGCTCATTGAGCTTTCGGAGTCTTGACCTTTCGGGGCTTTAGCTTTCGGAATTTTTCAAATCGGTTACATAAACTTTCGGTGAAATACCCTTTCTGAACCCTGTGAGTTCGTTGCACTAAAATTCGGAAATTTGGCCGTTCGGAGCTTTGAAAATTCGGAACTTCGAACCAGCCCCAACAGCTGGCAGTTGGCAAGAATTGTATGTGGTATTTTAAATTTTTTTTTTTTTTTGGTAGTCATGTGCAGGATTAGAATTGCAACGCAGAGAGCAAGTATATATCCATATGTGGCCGTTTGTAAAGCAAGAAAGAATTCATGAGCAGAATACGTACCTATATGTGTACATAGGTAGTACAGTATATGAAAATTGGAGCAAAACCAACGATGCAGATATATGCATGTACACATACATAGGTACATATGCCTATATATATATATATATATATATATATACCCACGTAGATGATGCGGCTACCGTTAACAAACCTCAACGAACCACCAGTCCGAAAGGCAACTCGCTGCGTCAGAATGCGCGGGCTTAAACATGGGTTAATTACATACGTTTCGAATAAACGAAACGAATCTAACTATCTCTCTCTCTCTCTCTTTCTCTTTGCTCATATATATATATACTAGGGTGGTCCTTATTTGGGGTATGTTCGAATTTTTTTCGACGATAGTCCTAAATCGGTTCGAAATAAATCAGAAAAAACGCCTGCCAAGTTTAAGCCCTTAATATTAATATTAACCCGGCCCCCACGACAGTCAAAGTTTTAAATGGGAAATAGCATGTATTTTTCAAAACTAAACATTGAATTTCTATAACTCCGATAATTATTGATGAAAAAATCTAAAATTTGGTATAGTTATTTGCACTTGTAGGATGTACAAAATGGTGCATTCGAATTTTTTTTTAGATAATTATATTCTTACCTTTTGATGCTTAACTTTGAGGGAAATTTTGTTTTTCCATCACACTGAAAGGTAAGAATAAAATGATCTAAAAAAATTTCGAATGCACTATTTTGTACATCTTACAAGTGCAAATAACTATACCAAATTTTAGATTTTTTCATCAATAATTATCGGAGTTATGGAAATTCAATGTTTAGTTTTGAAAAATACATGCTATTTCCCATTTAAAACTTTGACTGTCGTGGGGGCCGGGTTAATATTAATATTAAGAGCTTAAACTTGGCAGGCATTTTTTCTGATTTATTTCGAACCGATTTAGGACTATCGTCGAAAAAAATTCGAACATACCCCAAATAAGGACCACCTTAATATATACCCACTGACGAAGTAATTATCAAATGCCACACACACACACTTTGGAACTGCCCAACTCGCTAGTCAAATCTCAATCAGCACTGTATGCGTTTGTTTCAATTCCTACATTCGGTTTCGGAGGGGGTCGAATTTCGTCTGAATAGTTTAAGGCCTGTGATATGCATCGTACGCACGGAAAATGAAAACCAAATTCTGAACTTCCGAAGTACTAGCAAAGCACTGAAGTCTTAAAAAAAAAAAAATAATAATTCTTTTACTTCGCTCATCAATTTCATTCGAATTTCCATCCGTTTTACTTGTTCTTGTATTTGTCGGAGACGGAGGATTGAAATTCGAAAATTATCAAATTAAAGACCAACCGATTGTCTGATTTCGGAGCTTACACGAGCTTTCTTTCAACAAGATCGAAACATTTCTCGGATAGTTATTAAGGCGTTTTTATTAACTCTCGAGACTTTTCCTTTTCCTTTATACTTTTCTCTTACTCCCTTCTCCATCTTGTCTCATCTTCATGTCTCCTACTCTGACAGAGGCACGAAACTTTGGTTCTTTAATAAAATAATATAAATTTGTGAGATTGGTTCGTGCTGCAGTGGATTATAAATGAAAAGTGGATATCCGGGGGTTGACGAGGATCTGGCAAACGGTTATATACCATACCGTACTGGCCCATACTATTTTCTGTACCATAAGACCGACAACCGGTCGAACTTTAAACTCCGAAATTACTTTGGCATTAAAAGTTTTTTGACGGCATTTGTCTGTCGTCCCCCGTCTGTCTCTTACCGATCGTCGTAATGTGTTTCGTAAACTTTTAAGCCATTCAAAGCTTCTTCAATGTATAAGAGCCCCGCGCGTTATTGACTCGTCATAATATCGCCCTTTCGAGCTTGCAAAAGGATTTTTCTGCCAACGTATTACTTTTCTGCCCCATCAATTATAATATTCGCTCGGTTGGACGGGGGGGCCCCCCTCCCCGCAAATCACCATCAGCAAATAAATTTCCTTTTTATTTTTTTCACTTTGTTTCACGTGTTAGGTCAACCAGTTGACCGCTTAGCAAATGTTAATTAGGGAAGCTCTGACCCGTTTAAAAGCACAGAATTAAACGACACGTGCTTATACTTACCTGCCTCAGGATACCCACTTGCTAACGCAGCGAAACAAAAAAAAAAAAAAAAAAAAAAGCAAAAAGGAAAATTAGGAATCGTAATTTTTTTTTTTTTTTTACTAATTAACAAAATTATTTCTCCTTTCCACATTTTTCCATCGCATAATGCAGGATACTCAAATTCTCGATATCATATTTTATGGGATATACATCTCGTGGTACAACGGAGTAAAATTCGAAAACTTTTTTTCAAGACGCGATGTACGCGCGACGGTGTCTTGAATTTATGATCATTTTTTGTAAATTTTTTTTTTTTTTTTTTTTTATACATATTTTCCCCCATCAACCTCGCCGAAGGGTAACATTTTACCAAAAGGGTTATTAAAACCACCCGGGTGTAATTTATTCGTAATCCTTATAGGTCGAAGCTGCGACACCTTGCCGAAGATGTCTCTTCTCTTTTTTTCCATTTATTAATATATTCTTTTTTTCGTTTTTTTTTTTTTTTTTTTTCTTTTCCTCATTATCTCATCTCCTACAATCTCGACACTGTCGCGAATCGATGCAGAATTGAATCAGTAACGATGAGTATTTGTAAATTTTATTTTTTAGTCATACTTTCGACGGGATTTGACAAGTGAACAGATATTATATATTTATTAAATTTCCTCAAAATGAGATTGGTGATCCTATATATATATATATATATATATATAAAAGCCGTGATATAGGCGGATATAAAACGTTGAGTAAAAGTCCTACAGGTTGATAAGGTAGACGCTGACGTGGACTTAAATAACCTTAAGTCTGAGCCTCTCCTTTCATTCAAAGTAAATAAGATTTCTTTAACCTTATTCTGTCAGTCAACTCCCTGTCACTTAGTTGAATATTGTTTCTCGCGATATCGCGCATGCCATTTATATTTAATGCCTTCTCTAGTCCCTGCACCAGCTCAGAATCAAAAATTAATATTTCGGTATATCATACATTACAAGAATTCGAAACTAGATGATAAAATTTATAATTAATTTCGTCAATCAGTGCTCGAGGTATTAATGCAAAAAAACCGAAAATTATTATTCAGTAATTCGGACAGAGAAAAGAAGAAAATTGAAGAAAATGGGAACTGAAGAAGAAGAAAAACTGAGAGGAGAAGACATGATACAATCTTGGTTTCTGTTTGAGGCCCATCCCTAGTCGCCCACCTCCTTTTGGTCGAAATGTGTCACATTTCGATTATTATCCGAGCCCAGGCGTCAAAAACGCAAAAAGGCCAACTTAGCGCAAATTCTATTTCAATTCCGAACACACATGTCCAAAAAAAATGTTCGTTTCGTGCGAAAACAGAGTCTACAGATGGTTTTTACATTGTTACAAAATTATTCGAATTCGATTTCCTCGGCGAACAATGTAAAAACCATCTGTAGACTCTATTTTCGCACGAAACGAACATTTTTTTGGACGTATGTGTTCGGAGTTGAAATAGAATTTGCGCTCAGTTGGCCTTTTTTGCGTTTTTGACCCCTGGGCTCAGATAATAATCGAAATGTGACACATTTCGATCAAAAGGAGGTGAGCGACTAGGGATGGGCCTTAAGGGGACCAGTACAGCGACTTTTCGAGAAATTATCATAGTCCGAAATCAATTTATTTCATAACCAAAGTTCATTTCACATCAAAATATTTTTCTTTTTCAAAAATCATGTGTCGTAAGGATTTTAGAGCACCGTTGGACCGATTCAGGTCATCTTGGATTCATTTTCTTCAGAAAACAAATCCTCATCACGTGAATGTAGGAATTTTGAAATAAAAAATTAAGTCATAAGTTATGATCAATTTACCAAATTTGCAAAAATTATTATCACACGGAGAAAAATTTATAGTAAATTTTCTCATACTCATATAGTAGTTGTGTCATATACTTCCGATATGACGATCGTTCCGATACATTATACTCAATGTTCCATGAATGTGAGAAAGACATTCCTATATTCATGGTGACATTAGGTATAAAGTATAGGAACAATCGTCATATTGAAAATATGTGACACAACTACTATATGAGTATGAGAAAATTTACTATAAATTTTTCTCCGTGCACTCATTTCTTAAATAACTTGGCCAAAACGAAAATTTTTCAAAATTCCTACATTCCCATGATGAGGATTTGTTTTCTGAAGAAAATGAATCCAAGATGACCTGAATCGGTCCAACGGTGCTCTGAAATCCTTACGACACATCATTTTGAAAAAGAAAAATATTTTGATGTGAAATGAACTTTGGTTATGAAATAAATTTATTTCGGACTATGATAATTTCTCGAAAAGTCGCTGTACTGGTCCCCTTAAACGTATGAAACATTTTGTCTTCGGTGGTGACAGTTAATAGCATAGGTGAAAAAGATTCTTTAGTTTAGTATAGAATATCTTCTTCTTGTGCTTTTCTGGAATTTCATCTCCTGCCTTAAGGCAAGCAACAAAGAAAGAATAAGAAAGTAAGGTGGATAGGTATAAGGTAGCTGGCTAGCTAATTAATGATTTAATTATAAGGGAAAGTTTCGCGGTCAGCATACGGCTGCGGTCGGGGAAAACCCTTGGGAAAACTGTGGGTAAACCGGGTGGTCACTATCCCAACGGATAATTGAGAATGCTCCGGATAAGTCTTATGGGCAGAAGGCAGAAGGCAGAAGGCACAAGAGGCACCAGGCTCCGCAGGGGTCAGCTAACCATGATGTATCACCGAGAGTATATGAGTGACCTTTGTCGGCCCTCGTTCCCATGGGATCAGGATCGAGTCAGAGCTATATCCCGTATTGTGTAAATAATGAGGAAAAATACTTTGTACCTTCAATAGAAGATCAAATCAATGCCCACAGCGTGCCATTGTCTCCTCGCAGACCCATTTGCCAAAACTTGTACACATATACATATATGTAACACGTATGTATATAAATATATATACAATAACACGTACACATACGGCACAATATATACTTGAACAAACCCTCTAACCCTTAATCCAGGTCTAAGATCGATGCCATTTTCCTTTGTTTTCACAGTCAGAGTAAAGCTGGTGTAAGGGGCGATTCTATTCGTAAGTCGTATCGGGTTACAGTCCGGTTATAAAAGCTCTGGTATCATAGATACATACTGTATATATAATATTTGGGAAGGTCCCTAATTTGATCATTTTCGAATTTCAATGCGCTCTTCCTTGAGTCCGGATGTGTACAAATGTATAGAAAAAAAAAGTAGCCAAAATCTTAGGTTGACATCTCAATTTCAATTTTCAAGTACCAGCTCAAATGCCTTCGAATTTTACCATTTCAAGAAAATGCGAATTGTGACATTTCGAATTTGACAATTTCGAGTGACGCGAATATGACGAAATAATTAGGAACTATATATATGCATTGGGAAAATCGTTTGTGATCGAGAGTTCGAGGGGATGAATTTATTTTCTGAAAAGGCGAAGGGAAAAAATTGTCAGAACTTTATTCCAGTTTGTCATGTTCAACTAATTATTTTAATTACCATAAGGGAATAGATATTCTGTAAAGCCTCTTTTTTTTTTTTTTTTTTGTTAAATTTTGATATTTTTTATTTCGAAGTATGATGATAAATTGAGACTTTGGAAACAAAATAAGAAGAAGAAGAAGAAGAAGCGAGATATTAATATCAAAAGGGAAACCCTGCAGACTGAAGTATCTCTTCCAAACTAAAATCTTATATTAATTAATTTAACGGAATAATGAATTGCTTCCCCAATTAAAAGTTCTGTAATTTGTATAAGACGTGCCCTTTGACTTTTCTGGCTTACCCAGCTGATAAAATATTATATCAAAACTCCCGATAAACTTGTAATCATTATTTGAAATAGAAAGAAAATGAAACTCTTTATTATCGAAATGTCGTACAGCTTGATCGGAATTATTCACGTAAATAAATAATTATTTGTATCCTATAATAATCAACAAATGTAATATATAGGTATACTTAGGCGAGTCTAAGGGTTGCTGGGTCGAACTTCCGAACGATCAAAATTCCGAGTTGGTTTGAGACGTTTCTGAATTTTCATAAACACCTTGAAGTTCAGAGTTCAACAATTTTCATTTCCCTAGAATATATTATTTTTTGTTTTGATTACTAAGACAGCGAGGCGTGAATTATCGCTTAAATGAAACCGAATACGTTCAATTATACCGTTATAAAATTGAGTTTTTATTTATTTATTTTTTTATTTTTTTAATTTATTCTAATTAGCGGAAAATTGTGAAAAATCGCAAGAAACCTACTTGTATATCTGATACGACTGTGAAATGAGTTATTTAATAATCAGTGACACCTCGATTAACTCTTGGAGCCCTCGGCTACATTTGAATCTGAACTTTTTCATCCCTTATACCCTATACCCTCATACCTATATCTACTTCGCAACAGCGTTTATAATTTATTGTCTTCTTCACAGACGGTTGCTCCGGATATCGAATTCAGGAAATCAGCCCCACGCTTAATAATACAAGCATTAAGCACTGATTTAAATAATCTTCAATATAGGATTTTCGAATCGCTGTTTAGCTTCGAAAACGGTTGTTTCATGCTTCGACTATACTCGAGAAAACAAAAAAAAACGAGATAAAAAACGAAAATATATCAAGAATACGATTTACCGCTAATTCAATTTTCGTAAGAAACTCGATTACCCTCGAAAAGCTTCTTCGCCAATAATACGATGATATTGTTAAATCAAACGTTTATTTTATATTATTTTTCTTCTTTGTTTTATCGTTAAATTAGATCTGATATTCCAGGCGAACGATAAGCCCAATTTTTAAAGATTATCGACAACATTTTATTTCATGTAAATGCTTACGATAAGCCCAATTTTTAAAGATTATCGACAACATTTTATTTCATGTAATGCGATTGCTTACTATATAAATGCAATTATCAATTTCCAATTTCTATGCTCTGATGCTTGTAATCAATCCGATTCGATTGTAATTATACCTCAACTTGATAATCATTTCGAACAGCAATTAACGGCGCTCTACATACTTTACGCGTAGTACATACCGTATATACCCGCTATATACCTAGGTAACGCATGAGATATGTGACCGTTGGTATTTACATACTGAGTAAATTGTGGAATATTAATTAATGTAAATGAAACGTTTTAAAGCTCGTTCAAGTTTTCGACTTTTCAATCCTGTGAGTTTCTCGGTTTTTCAAAATTTCAAATCATATAGGAATAAGTTGCGGTAAGCAAAAATACAACGAATATTATATAAAATTTGGAGAAAATTTAATGAAAAATCTTATAGGAATGAAAGAAAATAATGGAATCGTCGTCTAACGATGATCCTTGCAATTTTTGAAAATGTTTATTTCAATATATCTACAGATCACATCCCGCTTAAATTAATGAAAGATGAACGAAACGGTGATCAAATGTAGTTGGAATTGAAAATCGTGGAAAGTTATAGAGATTATTCGTAGGTTATTTCAGGCGGAAAATCTCTGAACGACGAATAGAAGCGGTGGTCGTATTTTTCACAGCGCAGCGCGGCGGCGGCGTTCAAGGCGTCTTGGTAACGGCTCTCGGGAAAACATTTTCCTTGGTAAGGTTTATTTTCACTTGGTTTCTCTCAATGCTTTCTTAATTCCCAATTCCATCAACTTTTCAGTTATATACAGGGAAGTTTGATGTAAAACAGCTCGCCCGGTCGCGTCTGCATTCGAGTGGAAATGCTTCAGTGTCTATATACCTATATAACTACTGCGCAAGTAACTATAAACAATTAGTTCTAATTTTCCGCATCTACTTCTCTTTCCACTAATTCATTTAGTGGAGTCTAGAAACGATTTTCTCTCGACAGACGTAACTTCGAGACACATTTTTGTTGTTGATATATTTGGAACTAGCTTCTTTCAAATTTGAGAACAACTCCTAATTAAATCTTTAAGGGGAGACTTCGGTGAAATTTTGAAAATCGCTATTAGAGGTTGTATAAAAAAATCCTTCCAGCAGTTTTTGAATAATGTCAGTATAGACTGTGAAAAAAAATTTCAGCCTCCTGCAATGAAAATGTAAGCGCAAGGAACCTTGCGAAGAAGATTTTTCCCACCGCTGTCAAAAATTTCTTGCGCATACACTTTCATCGCAGGAGGCTGAAACTTTTTTTCACTATCTGTACTGACATTATTCAAAAACTGCTGCAAGGATTTTTTTATACACGTCTTTTCAAAATTTTAAGAATTAAAAAACCTGTTTTTGCCAAAAATTTCACCGAAGTCTCCCCTTACACAAGTTCATTTCGAAGTTTGAAAATGATTATCTATCGATATGAGAACATGATGCCTTCCAACTTCGAAGCATGTTGAAGACGAGTCTTATTGCCAATTTATCACCTGTGTAAAACCGTCTTCGTAAAGTTCAAAACATGTTCTGCTAGAACTTCGTAAAGTTTAAAACATGTTCTTTTAAAACTTCGTAAAGTTTGAAACATGTTCTTTTAGAACTTCGTGAACTTTGAAACATTCTCTTTCCGAACTTTACGACATATTCATAATTTTTCTTTTACGAGTCTCTTTCATCATATTTTTTTTTCGATATTGAAACATGCTACGTTTCAACTTCACGATCGTTTCTTTTCCAATTTCGAAGCATGCTAGTTCCTAGCAAACCTGAAACAAGTTTTCTCGCTCACTTGTTACGTTTGTAAAACAATCTTCGTGAACCTTAGAACATGGTATTTCGAAACTTATTACGATACGTTCGTTGGGTTCATTTCAGAACATATTCCAACGGTGGTTCATCATTAGAAGAAAAATATCTTAGAACACGTTGCTATTCATCTTCAAAACATGTTCATTTTATCTGTGGAAAGTATTTTTTTTTTTTTCAACTTCGTGACATGTTCTTTTTATTTTGTACAAAAATTTTGAACTTCGTTTCAACGATGACTACATATTTCATATACCCCATCGTTTTTCTCAATTTGAAGAAAATTCCGAAATTGACCGAACCACGCTACGACATACCTGCATCTGCAACATCTCGGTGAATGATTTTCCCCCGGGCAACCGCAAGGCAGTTATCTCGATCCTGGATCAATTTCACGTTAATTTCCGGATACTATGCCGCGCTGGTTCACGTGCTGGTATATAATGTGTAAATGTATACAAATATATACGAGCTCGGATATGTTGGTATTGTATTCTGATTCGTGGACTGCACGATATTTCGTGCTGCGGAACACCAGTCCCGGCAATGGTTGGGTTGGCTAAGGTACATGGTGTATGTATACATAAACATCAGAGCTATACATGTATAACTGTATGTATATATGTACCTATGTACGGAATTGTTCGTGGATCTCGGATTTATACGGGTCCCGTCGCGTTTAAACTTTCGAAAATTGTTGTTTCACGGCGTAACACAAAGCGCTGATTGCCTCCACGAGAGGAGAGACACCCCTCCTATTCTCCCTTACGATTCTCCTTATATTTCACCCTGTAGACCCACGCCATGCCACTCGTGAAACCAAATCAACAACACCAAGTATAAACTCATCGTCACTACCTCCCGCTCAAACTTTACACCAAAGTCCAAACTGTTAGGGAGATTAATCTCCTTCGAGGAAATCACTTTGCGTTCTGTAGACGCATCAGAGTACGAATTCAAGATCGAATCCAAGTTATACGCCATTTTGAAAATTTGCTAGTGGAATAGGCTATGGATCAATTTCAAACAACGAAACCATTAATAAAGCCGAAGAAACTTCACACAACGAGGTAAATCTAGAGTCTTAAAGAAGTTATTTATTTCCTAATTGACTCGATAATTAGAGAAAGTATTTCCAACCCCTAAAACATGTATGCAACATATGTTTTGGCTCGCAAGCTTTAGACTCGCTTCTTCATTTTTAGAACATGTTGGATTTGGCCATGTTCAATTGAAACTTTATGACATGTTCATTTCGAAATTCAATACATGTTCCATTGCAGTTATGGAACATGGTTTAGCATTCGTTTGTGGTTTCTAAAGCACTATTCTCCAGCTTAGAAAAATGTTTCTCTTAACATCTCTTTTTCAGTTTCGAAACATGTCCGTTCAAATTTTAGAACAAGTTCGATCTTCAATTTCGAAGCATGCTTTACATCAGCTTGTTATTTCTGAAACACCTTTTTCTAGCTTTGAGAAATGTTCTTTTCAAACCTTCCAACATTTTTTCGTTCAGTTTCGATTGTTGTCCTTTCAAATCTTACAACGATTTTTTCTCTCATTTTAGAAACATGTCTCATCGTTTACTTATTCTTTCTGACAAGTGCTATACTGCGGCTTCGAAAAATGATTTTTTTCAAACTCCGGAAAAAGTTTTCATCAACATGTAATTTCCAATTACACATCATTTTCTGGTTTATTCTCAGATCATGTTCGATGAGCAGTTTCGTATCGAAAAAAGACTTTGAAACATGTTCTTTGTCAACTTCAAAGCATGTTTTCCTTCATTTTCAGTTGATCGATACGTCACAGCTCACATAATTGTTCAGGAGAAACTGTTTCCTAACTTTGAAACATGCTTTATCTAAGGGTTGAAATAGTACATTTTTCTTCAGACTTCAGACCAAGTTCGTAGTTGAATCTGCAACGCTGTTTTTCCTTCCCAACTTCCGGGCATGTTCTTTTGAAATTTCCAGCATGTTTCAATCACTTATTTATCGTCGAAAAATTACGATATCTATCAATCTAGTTATCTGACAATATGATCGTAACATTTACAGTGACCCTACAATATTTCTTGCCACCCAGATGTTGCAGTGTTCACTGATTCGCGGATGAACGGACAGTTATAACCCGGCATTAAAACTGTCGTGTAGTCTCGTGCAGTTATAGAGACATTACACGGGCAATATTGAGAAGCTGCAGGAAAAAGGAGCAAAAAAGAAGTGGAAAAAGTCTGGGAAGAGGGATTAGATTGACCTCTTGGGAGTGTCGGTTGCTCTTAGAGTCCTCTTCTTCTTCTTCTTCTTCTTCTTCTTCTTAGAGTCTTACTGCACTCTTTCCTCCTGACAATTCTTGGCTATTTCTCTGCTACCCGTTCCACCCCATCCCCATCAGGACGTCATGCATTGTATTCCTGGCGTTGCAGACCGCCCTTAAAGTGGCTTCATGGAAGTCACTCGCACCGGTATGGCAGGGAGCTTCGCCATCGATTTACCTCGTCCTCTGAGTATGAGCAACAGTTGGTTTTTACCCAGAGTCTAGAGTCTAGGGTCTAGACTAATCCTCGGTGCATCAGGAAGGCATGGTATACCTATATACTTCTGATCGCCGAGAAAGAAAGAGAACAAAGAAGAAATAGCTCAGAACCAGTCGAAGAGAGCAGATGGAAAGTGGTTTTTTTCCTTTAAGGATGCGAGCGGGAAGGGTGAGGCCATGAAAAATGCAAAATGCAAAATGGTTTATCGAGTGGCCAGAAAGATGGTTTTGCCGAAGTCGTGAGGAGTGGAATATATTAAAACTAATTGCAAGCTCCTAACTATTCAAATGTAAATTGTTCCTGCAACCTTTGCTTTTTCGTATAATTTTTCTCACAGTTTTTTAATTTTCAGATAGTACCAATTGGAATTAAAACCACCTTCGAAATACATGAGAAAAAAAAATATTATATAGGTGGCAAATAATATTGGCAAGAGAAAGAAAATTTCGGCAAAAATATATATAGGGGCGAAGAAAATCTTAAGCTCGACAGGACTAAACCTTGGTAGAAGGGTACTATGACAAAGATCTTATGGTTGAATGGAGATGTGTTATCTCCGTGGGTCCGTTGGCAACCCTTTAAGAATAAGAGCGAAATAGTAGCGGACGGCGAAGAGGAGATGAAGAAGAATAAGAGGACGCGAGCGGAGCTGAGGGAAGAATGTTCAGTTTCTGTCGCGAGTGGGTCGTAGTAAGCTACCATAAATTTCAAATTTTCTAGATACTTCGGGGCCATTTTCACCCGTCTGAACGGTCTTATACCCATCTGTACCTACCTAAATTCGCGGGTACTGCACGTGCGGATAAAATTAAATTCCTTGAGAAAGAAATCCGGGTAGGTAGGTAATTCTGTTATTTTATTTTTCCGTTTATATCATTTTGTTTTTTGTTCGTTTTTTTTTCTGTTTTTTTTTTTTTTTTTGTTTTTTTTTTGTTTTTTTTTTTTCACTCTCGTCTCTCTTTTCCCCTGGCGCCGGATATCCTTTTCTAAGAGACACACATATACAGAGAGAACATCGTGAGATTTTCACGTGCCGGGAAAGCTATTAAACTTCCTTCGGATGGGAATAAATTCAGCGCCGTTTCGCTCCGTTGAATTATTTAAACAAGTCGTACTTTCCCGCCTCCCGGACTACCTACTACAAATCTCTCGGCAATTTCGAAACGGTATGGGCACCAAGCCACCTTACTCACCTTACTCACATGCACGTGATGTATGGAAAACAAAATTTTTCCGCTAATGTGATTGCTCTTGGTATATACAAAAAAAAAAAAAATGCCCCTATTTCTCATCCTCCACGTTCCGATCTTTCTTTCATCTTTAATTCATTCAACGAGATGTAAAATTAGACGAAAATTTGACCACGATGAAGTGAACCTAAACTTTTGACAATATAGACAACAGATTTTTGAAAAATAATCAACCCTTTAGATTCAGGGATATTATGTCGAGAGTGCTACAATTATTTTTCAAGAATTTTCGAATGTTTTAGACTTGGGGTTCGAATTTTCATTCATAATTCACACATCGACCTTTCGTCAGCCAGAAAAAAAATCAGCACCAGTATCTGCCAGGGTTGAAAATTCGAACAGTTGAACCCACTTCTGTTTGACTCCGTTGCATGTGACACTCGGAACTCATTTACTCTCAGTGCAACCAATTTCGATAACTACCTTATACATGATCGTTTTAGATTTCCACTCTTCAAATGTATCCATAGTAAAAAGTTTAAGGTCCGCATACCTACATGTATATATGATTCTCTGGAAAGTAACGTGCCTAACAGGTAAGCAACCGCGAAGACGGCTGCATCGAGCAACTCAATCATAGACGATTGGGTTCTACTACTTCCAACGTAGCCAAAGGGTACGTGATATGCGAGATAAAACACAATCGCTTGATGTTTGGGTTGTCTATATGCTGGCGAAGCGCGTTACTTTCCAGATAATCGCTCTGTACGTATATTATGTGCACGAATTCGCCCACCTTTAAACCAGGCGAAAATATTTCATACGCATACTCGTATGAGGTGGACTACGAAGTCCAATATCGAGGTACATTTCCTCTTTGAAACGACCCTTTGATTGGTTGATTGGAAAATGGGGAACCTTCGTTAATAACAAACTGCTAATTCCCTACGGCTGGACTCGAGTTAATCGCATTTCATTTCTGATGGCATTTCTTCACTATAGTTTAAGGGGACCAGTACAGCGACTTTTCGAGAAATGATCATAGTCCAAAATCAATTTATTTCATAACCAAAGTTCATTTCACATCAAAATATTTTTCTTTTCCAAAATCATGTGTCGTAAGAATTTCAGAGCACTGTTGGACCGATTCAGGTCATCTTGGATTCATTTTCTTCAGAAAACAAATCCTCATCATGTGAATGTAGTAATTTTGAAAATTTTTCGTTTTGGCCAAGTTATTTAAGAAATGAGTGATAATAATTATTGCAAATTTGGTAAATTGATCATAACTTATGACATAATTTTTTATTTTTAAATTCCTACATTCACATGATGAGGATTTGTTTTCTGAAGAAAATGAATCCAAGATGACCTGAATCGGTCCAACGGTGCTCTAAAATCCTTACGACACATGATTTTGAAAAAGAAAAATATTTTGATGTGAAATGAATTTTGGTTATGAAATAAATTGATTTCGGACTATGATAATTTCTCGAAAAGTCGCTGTACTGGTCCTCTTAATGACTCCGTTCGCTGTCGCAGTATCTCGGCTATCAATCCTCATGTTAGAAATTCTTTAATATCAACTTGGTGAACAAAAATTTAGCACAATTTTTCATATTGCATTAGAAATTCAAGCCACGGATTACCTGCCTCTTCCTTTCAACAAACTTAGACATATTTCTGCAGCTATTCCGTCAATAATCTGCCAGACTTTTCGATCCGAACTTTTCCAGCTCGGGTAAAACTATCTATTCGCATTCCCCACGAAGTCAAAGCACATCTTTGATGTTTCGTTCGCGAGTTGAATGATGCAAAACTCTCATTTCCTTTCAAATGCAGCCTTTGAAATTAGCAGATAAAGTTAAGGGATAGAATATGGCGACTATTTTACCCCTTGATAGCAGCGTGCCAAATTATTCGAGCAATCCCGCCCCTCTGATCGCCCCAGTTTTCTCGGAATATCTTACTTCGGGGTGCAGAGATATTTGTCGACGAAATGCGATTATTAAAAACAATGAAATTTCATGTGGGTAATAAACCGGGGAACAATTACGTACCTCTACCATGCCCTCGGTCCCGCTCGTCGTTCAAGAAGAATACGAGAATAGGGAGAGGACGAAGATCCAGTGAGACCCTTATACGCGCGGGGTGCGGGAGACCCTCTATTGCGGATATGAAGTAGGCGGGAAAAGCTTTACCCTGTAAGAATTGTCTTCAGGATATTAGCACGTTATTGGCAGGAGTTATCGGTATTATTGGATTTCGCATTGACCAAATTTCGTTGTGCACCTATATACACGGTCGCCCTATACTTTCCTCGAATATATTCCAAACTAGATAAGGCTTATCTCGTCGCTTTTGATCACGGAAGTGGTCTGAGCATTTCTGCAGGATCCAGAACAATTTTGCATCGATGCAAAATGACCGGAAGATCGTTTTTGCCAGGTTACCTATAACACGCATATATATGAGATGCGAATCTCAAAACGTTGGCATTTTCTTCATCAATACAAAAAGCTAGTTTACTCGATCGGAAATCTAGCCAATTAATAATTTTTCATTAACCTTGATTGAAAAATTTGAAAAATAGAAGAAACGAAAGGAAATTAAGAGAAAAAGTCAACCCGCTAGGGTTGACGCGTGCAGATCTTTGTATAATATGAGAATTTTGTGAAGCACCTTCTCACCGCGAAGGAGGTTCATTAAATTTCTGTATGTATATATATATACATATAGGTATATTCCCGCGTCGTGGGGTACGACTAGGTTGAATATTTTATCACGACTACGTAGTTTAATGATCATAATTTTAATTTTCGTAATTATATAATCATTGCCTGAACTGCATATGCAAGCACTCTGCTCCCTGGTACTTGAGACTGCATCATATGGGACTCGTGCAGCAGGGCAAAGGGTAGGTAGGTACTACATGTGTGACATCGAGTAGTAGTATTTACGTAGCTAAAAGTACTAGTACTAGTACTTTTATATTATAATATATATATATGCGTGTATATTATACCGACAACAGAAAAGTTGTAACTTTTAACTTTTAAGAGTTTCAAAGAAGCCTCGACATGGGAGCCCGACATGAACCGAGGTGCGGTATACCCACGTCTAACTACAGAAACCACCCGCCGGTAATTACCTCTGATTAATGGGCAAAAAGTATTTCGCCTCTGGCGTGGCATATACGCGGAGTGGTTTAAATTTAAATGCGAAAAAAGCATAGTAATGTGTAATTTCAAACTGTTAAATTCATTATTATGCAATTTTTAGTATCCATAAGTATTCGTACTTATAATTGGACTGGAAATGTGTATGTTTTTTCTAACTTTAGGTATATATTAAATGAGGTATTCCACGCGGTTTCGAATGGTCAAAAAAATCACCGCTTCCCAAAAAAATCGTAATTTGATCCCCGAACACACCAAATCGAAAGAATTTTTGTGAATTTTTGCAGAATTTTCGGATTGCATTTGTGCAATTTTTCCAAATTCCAACTTTTTCTGCAAACTCCTGTATCTCAAAAGTATAAGATCCTTGAGTACGAGAAAATTCATGAGACATAAAAGTTGCAGTTTCGAATCAACTTTCTGAAAAATTTTTTTTGGGAATTTCTCGAATCCCAAAAATATAAATTTTTATCAAAAATACACAAAAATTGTTTTTTCAATCAATACGTGGCTTTCGATTTGCCTCAATAATTCACAGAAAATACTCTCAAGTGTTACTCTCAATTATTTTTTTTTTTTTTTCGAGAAAAAGAATTAATAAAGCATACCTTCGAAAAAAAAAAAAGAACGAATAAAGCATACGTTCCAAACGATTGAGCCAACCATCTTAAAAAATATATACGGTTGTTGTCAAAAGTGACGTATTGATTGAAAAACCAACTTTTGTGTATTTTTGATAAAAATTGGAATTTTTGGGATTCGAGAAATCCCCAAAAAAATTTTTTCAGAAAGTTGATTCGAAACTGCAACTTTTATGTCTCATGAATTTTCTTGTAGGATCTTACACTTTTGAGATACGGGAGTTTGTAGAAAAAGCTAGAATTTGGAAAAATTGCACAAATGCAATCCGAAAATTCTGAAAAAATTCACAAAACTTCTTTCGATATAGTTGTGTTCGAGGACCAAATTACGATTTTTTCGGAAGCGGTGATTTTTTTGACCGTTCGAAACGGCGCGTGGAATACCTCATATATATAAATAATTTATTTTAAATTAAGTTGAGTCGTGATATCGATGAATTATTTTACATTCATATTATGAAATGAAATTCATCGGACTTACGATTTTACTGAACAATTAGTTAATGGATTAACCCTACCCACAACTCCGGGGCGAAATATTTCGCTATACCACAACGCCGAACGCAATCGACATATTGTTATCGTAACAAACTACATTGTACCTGGGATCAGGTACGCACGTACGCATACAACATCCACTAGTCCCCTCGGAGTTTCTATTATTATTGATTAAACAATATCGATTAATGTCCTAATTTTGACCCATTCAAACACCGATGTGCGGTTTGGTTCCCAAACTCATCAGGGAATTCGCTAAACATTGACGTATGCAGTCTGCTTTAGGTTTGAAACACTGTTCATATACTTTTCAAGATCGCAGGTAGCTCGAAAATTCATATTTATCGTGATTCGAATTTTTTTCTTTTTTTTCTCCAGTCCTGTGTATTTCGATTTCGAATTCATTAATTTCAAGAACCTATCCTACGATCTAAAAAAACGTGATATTCCATTCGAAAGAAAGGATCTATGGGTTCGCCGGTAAAAAATTGTAATTCGAATTCATTTCCGTTGGAAACAGATGTTCAATTCGTCGCGATTTTTCATGTCTATTATTTGAACGCGAAATTTTCTAAATTTGAGTTTTTGTTTTTTCTTTTTCCAAAAACAGCTCCTTTTTTTTCGATACTTGACAGAGGCTTGAAGAAATGAACAAAAAGCCATTCTTCGGGCGAAACCCAATACTTTATTTTCACTACCGAAAGTAAGAGAAGTGAAAAAAAAAAAGCGATATCATGCAGAAAAGTTGATGAATTTATGATCGATTTTGTATATATGAAAGAACCCATATATATATACTAGTGTAATAACTGTTTATAGATAAAATGTATATGTGTATGTATATGAAAACATATATGCTGAGAAATGAGGAGGCTCGGAGGGAAACCCTTGGACGAGTATTTATGCGTTTTTGATATTCTATCTCGTGGTGTTTCGCGTATACATCGGCCATGAATATATTTAGATGTAGGTCCGCACCCTTATTTATTCCCGCTCTAAGGCTATAGGTATGCATTGAATTCGTGAGATTCTTTACGAAATTGCTCGGCCAGTAAACGCAGCACTAACACGCGCTGGGATAAACGCGTGCTACGGGGGTCAGAGAAAGGGAGAGTGTCTGATAACCCTTAGTGCGAATAGGAATTGCCGGACCACAGCCAGCACCAGGCCAGACGTCTGGACGGGTCAGAAATACGAGACCATTTAAAAGAAAAAGAAAAAAAAACAGATAAATTTGATAACACATCTGTATGCCTCTTTCTACTTCCACCTTTTCCTCCCACGAATGTACAGCTGCTTCGTACCTCAGACAAAAAGTAACAATTCCGAAACCCACGCCAAGTAATTTTGGATTCCTATTTGGTCTGGAATTTGGTGAAGAAAGAGAAAAAAATCAAAATTGCATATTTTTTTTTTTTTTGTTCTATTTCTTGCCGATTTTTTCTAAACCCTTTGAATTAGGGAGGTATAGGTGTCCCTTTTCCCAGTTTTGTGGAGAAAATGAACGAGTTTTCAGATTAAACCTCGAGCCCCGGGTTTTGTGCAAACTAACTGCTGATTCAGGGAGGGATGCGGTAAGGGAGCGGAGATTCAGCAGTGGACAACGGGTAGACGACGGGTGGACGACGCGAAACATTGTTTTGTGCCTATAAATAATCGTTATTGCCGCGTTAATCATGGGCAGTCGAGGGGCTCCATTATTCGTAGTGCTCAGGGGCTGCTAGGTATGTTATTGCCCCCTACCCCTTAGGCGGAATACCGCCAACCCTTACGGTTTCGGTACGTTTGGTATTGCTGGCGATGCATGCCGCAAATTGTTCGAAGCGAACCGATCGCGGGGAGATTTGCTGGCTCCTAGTAAAATTTGCGTTATTGGTCGACGCCGAACCCCCGAATGGTGGGTATAGAACGCCACCACCGACTACTTGCTCTGCAGAATACCCCTGTGCCTCATACCTAAAACGCGATTTATATTTTGAGTAAATCTGCAGCAGCATACGTCTAACAAATTCCTCCACGGTTCGCTAGCCATTATGAATATTTTTAGCTGCTCTATACTCCCAGGGGTAGGTACGGAACTAAAAACAAGAAAGGGTGAAAATGGACGATATCATGAGCGAAAGTATTGGTTCGCTTGGTATTTCCAATACCTAAACCCGACCGATCAGAACTATTGGCATTTTGCTTCCGCTCTAAAAGGTTTGCTCTACTTTTTAGCTACACCTCTGAGACCATAGCGAGGCTGTCGATGATCGTTAGTAGAACAAAGTCACGGTTCGCGGTTCGTAGAGCAAATATGGAAATTCATATAACGTATGTCTATACCTACTCTTCAATGCCATCGAGATCACTTCAGTTGACAATTATTATTGGACGATATTTCACTCGGATATTATCTAACTTTCGATCGATCATCGTCTTTTCAAATATCAGGATTGAAATTGTTCAATCGGTTATAAATCGGGTAGAATAATTGACAACGGGTGTCGAAGCAACACAGTAAAGTTTCTGTTGCGTCCTAGGAGGCTGAAAGTCACTCTTAATTTCCCCATTAGCAAAAAATAAATAAAAATGTAGGGACTCTTCAATTTGGGGTCTCGACTTTTGATCCAAGCTCTTGCACCGGGTTTATTTCTTAGATTTCTTATTGCAAGGTTGATCCTGGTGATCTTGCTGTGCGGACATCGTCACTGCCGCATCGACGATGTACTAATAAATCAAAGGCAACGTCAGACCCACGCCGAGCAGTCGACAGGCGAGATTAACTTATCAAGCCGAAACTAAACCCCTGGCGTGGGTGACTTTCGGTTAGCCGAGCAATTGCTTTGCGGAACTATAGTGGTCGGGGAAGCTGTTCTGCTGCGAATCGGGAACGGGGATGGTGGTGCCGGACGTTCGTTAGCCACGGGACACTGTGTTATACCACCAACGGTACCAAGCGATAGACTAATCATGCTGACCCTATGGTTTTACTTCCCTAAAACACTGTGATGCCGCCACGTAGTCTACGCACGCAGTTTAGTTGTTTTAGGATACATTCGGTCCTGGTCTTCGCCAAGCAGGGATGAACACCCCAGACTTTCAACCGCAGGGAACCTCACGCTGCGAGGAACAATTTTTTGCCACAGATTTTTGAGGAAGCCATCAACAGATTCGTCAAATATTTACTCCCACCGTAAATTTTTGATTCCCTTTCATTTTCCACTAAATTTTTCCCTGTTTTCTCTTTTCTTTTCTTTACTTTTCTCTTCATCTCTTTTCTTTTTTACTTTCACCTGCAAAGAGAGATGGTGAACGGAGAAACACCGAGCAGTGTGAAATACTGGGCGATAACGGGACGGTACGGGGGTGTGCATTGGTGATGGCTTTGGGTTCGATTCGAGGTGGCGTCTAGCAGCTTACTCTGATCGATTCCTCGCTCAAATATGTGCATATCGGAAACTCCCGACAAACATGTATATAGCCTAGATACGAAGGCCAACGATCTACTCTGTTCGAACCAGACCATCTGTGACTGATATCAGCTATACTAGCCGCATTACACACGGTTCCAAAGCAAATTGTACACTTGAAACGATGAACTAGCGCGGAAAATTTCATCTCTAATCACGACACGCTCGTTGTTCAACGGATTTATAGACCCGTCACGAGGCTTTCGTGCGCGCGCAGACTCGCCTCTACGCATGCGCACCGACAGATGGCGTTCGTTTCATTTTTAACCAATAAGAAGCCTCGCGAATTCTATATCGAAGCTCTGTTCAGAAGGTTTAAAAAGTTTTTCATCGATTATTGAGTGTATAATTAAATTTCAATTGATTAGATGGAACTTTTGACTTTGCAAATGTTTTTATGCGTAGCTGAAGCTCGATTTTGAGACTACCTCTAGGCGTCGCTACCCTCTAGTATACGTCTGCTTTTGCAACTGCGCGTGTCTGCAGCGAAGGGTGCTGGTAACGCGGTTGCGTTAGTATAGATTACGCGAATTATTACGCATTATTACCGCATCAGGTTGCCGCACCGTATCTTGATACTGCTATGTTACGTGTCACTAAAATCCGGTGATTATTTGACTAATATGATCGTTTTCGATTTGAATCCTTACGGTTGATTGGATTTTCGATTATGAAACCAAGTTGTGTAAAATCTTATAAAAATTGACTACTATAAAAAGTTTACATAGATTTGTGTGAAATATATATATATTATTATTATTATTATTATTATATTATACATATAATACATTGTATTATATAAATTCGTGAAATTGTATTCCTTTGAGCAATAAGGTATTATGAAAAGGAATTTCGTTGAGAAAGTTCGCATAGCAGAGGTTCTGCAGAATTCTGTGTCACTAATTTATTGCAGGGTTTCCTATATACCCCTCAGCCCCTTTCCCAAAAACTTCCTGAACCACGGCGAGGCCCGCTTCACGTTATTGTGCATTTACAATCCAATTAATAATGCTTCATTGGCGCACAAACGACGAGGCAAGACCAGGGCATAGGCAGGGTACGATGCCTCGGAACAACAAAGAGTGCCAAACCAACCGGTGCGTGGTGTAGATATAAAAATACGTAGCACACCTCGATTGCTTCAAGTATTCTACAAAGTATCTTTAAATAGAAATTCTACATAATTTATATCGACAACGTTAGGGCAGAAAAACAAATTTCTCGAATATTCTGTTCTAAATATGTTCTTCCTTCATCCCCATGAAAAAAAAAAAAAATTGGAATGCGTTTCCATTTTCACACACACACCTTTTGAGCGAAAGATAAAGTAAGAGTTTTTATAATCCCGAATACAATTGTGTGAAGAACAGAAAATACACACCAGCTGAATAGCTGTGGGTCGAATTGCGAAAGAACTTGTTATTTTATCTCGAAAAAACTGAAATAACAATCGTGTAGAAACGGTAATTACCATTTTTTTCATTCTGAAATTAAACATCCCAGAGCTCGCCCATCCACAGATGCGATGATTGGCGGCTCAGCGTTTTAACACACCAACAAATGTTACTTCGGTAATACAAATCAGGGAAATTGCTCGGAAAATTTTGCTCCCTGGAACGCGAGAAATGCGCGTTAATAAACCTCCCTCGTGGGTGGTCTCGAGGGTGAAGACAGGGCGGCCACAGGAGGATGCAAAGCCCACCCTACCACGGGCGTGTATATTTTACTGGAATATTTCTCAATTTTTAATCTCGTTGAATTTCACACCACGATACAGGAGCCCCGAAGGTAGTACACCGCTGTGTAAACTCCTGAGGTCCTCGCCGTCCCACCTACGATTCGAAAATTCCTCTCCCTCCATCCGTAAAGAATCTTTAGTATATTTATATTAAGGGGACCAGTACAGCGACTTTTCGAGAAATTATCATATAGTCCGAAATCAATTTATTTCATAACCAAAGTTCATTTCACATCAAAATATTTTTCTTTTTCAAAATCATGTGTCGTAAGGATTTCAGAGCACCGTTGGACCGATTCAGGTCATCTTGGATTCATTTTCTTCAGAAAACAAATCCTCATCATGTGAATGTAGGAATTTTGAAAATTTTTCGTTCTGGCCAAGTTATTTAAGAAATGAGTGATAATAATTTTTGCAAATTTGGTAAATTGATCATAACTTATGACTTAATTTTTTATTTTAAAATTGCTACATTCGCATGATGAGGATTTGTCTTCTGAAGAAACTGAATCCAAGATGACCTGAATCGGTCCAACGGTGCTCTAAAATCCTTACGACACATGATTTTGAAAAAGAAAAATATTTTCATGTGAAATGAACTTTGGTTATGAAATAAATTGATTTCGGACTATGATAATTTCTCGAAATGTCGTTGTACTGGTCCCCTTAATGGATCTTTCAGATTTTTTTCCACAGCCGATCATTACATGATAAAAATTCCAAACTTATTACTTAATAATTAATAATTAACAATAAAAGGGGGTGAAATTTGAACCGATTCGATTGTTTTTTTTTTTTTTCGTCGTTTTTTTCTTTCGGTTCGTAAGAGTAAATTTACACATCGATCAAAGGCAGATCCTTAGAATGAAAACGTGACTATATACGTTAAACTGTAACCATTAGTTTAGTACCTTTCTACCGCAAGGGTGAATCTCTGGTTGTTAATTATAAATCAACAACTAGATACACGTACGCCGTGCTTCGGGACGAATAGAATTTGTTGAATAACGTAGCGTAGCGAAAGTACATGTCTGTATAATTATACGCAATTAATGTACCTACTAGGTACGAAGAATCGATTGGTGGGGTAGAAAACGATAAAAAAATAAAAATAAAAATAAATACAGAACCCCCCCAGCTTTCAATAGTAATCAACCGCGAAGCTGGCAATTAAATTAAAACCCAGAATACTACGGCGCACTTATACCTGCATGTACATGTACACATGTACCATTTATAGTGTATGTTGTTCAATTAAAATTCCACCCAAAATACGTCTGCGGGCGAATCACTCACACTTGATTTATATCAATCGACTTTTGTACACAGCTCGTATAAAATACCACGTCGGTTCAATTAGAATCATTTTGTTTTTTTTTTTTCTTTCTCTTCTTCTTCTTCTTCTTCTTCTTCTTCTGCACCGAGCTGCAATAGAATTTATGTTTTTGATTTGCACATTTAGTGGAAATATAAAGCGAAATGACGAAAGTGATTAGTATATACGGATATTCGAACTCTTTTTCGACGCCGGTTTTTTTTGTTGCCGGAAAGAGGAGGTTCTGCGTTCGTAACATGGCATGGGGAAACGACAAGAATTTTACAACTTTTGTAGCACGTCTTGACACGGAATTTATGAAAGCCAAACTGTAACGTCCCTGCATTAAGGTTCATTTCAGTTTACGGCATCGTAAAGCCGGCATATACTGCGCCAGGTGCATTATAATGCCAAGACGCCCGCGCCGGGGCTACGCTGTTGTGTTGTCTTAAATAAAACCGGTAAACCGTGAACAGCATCCCATCGTTGGATATCTCACGCGACAGTATGTACCCTCATAGAAAACTCTCAGAAATAAAGTACCTACGCAGCTATCGTATTATAACTATCACTGAAAAACTATTGCGAAATATGAGACATTTTTCAAATTTAATATCAAAAGTTCGAAATTAATTTCTCCTAAATTTAACCTGTGGATAAATATTCAAGGACATTCATTCTGTACATGGAACAAGACCGGTGCTGCTCCACTCATTAGGAAGATTCCGTTTGCTCCTAGCTGTATAAACTAACGCTTTGCCTTTATTTGTTCACATATAGTGAAAGGCAGATTCTGCTCGTTGAAATTTGTGGAATTATCCAACTACTAGCAATGAAAATTTGTCTCGTCTTTGCAATCAACGATTCTCACTAAACCAGCTTCGCGTGTATACCTTAGCAGCACCATTTCGTTTGACGTTGGGACCGGTCTTTAGCGACATAAAATGTATTCCATTATTTTAAAAACTATTTATGATCGCGAGGAATAGCAGCAAAATTGAACGCGATAAATTCGTGTATTTCGATAAAGGTCCATTCACACCCCCTTGTCTGTATATAGATATCAGAAAGTGCGCAGGGTCGCAGGTTCCTCGGTAACCTCAGTGTTGAATGATTTAATAATGTGTGCAGCATTAGCTAGGCTAGGCAACGTAAGCGGGGATAATCCTTTCAACCAGTTGTCTGGTAGAACCCCTTCAGCCCTAGAACGCGAACGCCGGCGACAACTAATTCCGCCAGATATTGCTTACAGGGGTGAGTAATTCCTACAGTCAGCCACCCATCGCCGCGCGGCCGCGTAGTTGGTGTACGGGGTTAGATGGGTATAGGGTATAGGGTAGGGTAAGGTAGGGTAGGTAGGTAGGTAGGTACACGTCGAGGGTGGATTATTACAAGATTTTAGAGTTTATTACCGAAAGGGTTGTTGCCCGACGTAAGAGCCAGATGCAATTTCGGACTCTTTGCTTTGCCAAGGGACATATTTACCCCTTAATGGTAATTGGGGTGGATTTATAACGAGCCTCAAGAGGGTTGATCGACATTGATTTAAATAATTAAATTTCCCATATGATAAACTAATATGCTGCAATTTTTACTCCTAAATATCCAATCGACAGAATCTTTGATCAAACGAGTCAACCCTAGACGCACATTTGTATGGTGATCGTGTTCCTCGTCAAATCCTGAAAAGAAGTTAAATAAGCGAAAAATTTGTAGCTTTAATAGTTTTCAAACTAGAACGAGTACAAGAGATTAACCAATCACACGGCTCGGTTCCAACGGAGCGTAACGGTCACGCAGCTACCAAGCGCCACCGCTACCTGCGCGCGTTTCGCTTTCTCCCAGAAGCGGATCGGGCTTGGTCAACTTTAACTCGTTCCCATTCAAAAAGTATTGGACTCTGGATTTTTCCGCTCAGAGAAAATCGTCTCAGTTTTTCACAAGGTACACATGGGTTGACTATCGTTAAACCTGACGTGTCTCTTTGTATATTTGAATTTGTTTTAAAAGACAGGGATGTAGTGTCTTCTGAATACTATTCCAACGTTACAGACCAGAGCTCTTGTGAAATTTAAATTTAATACGATAATACTGAACGTTGCACTTATTTCCGTTGATACAGTGGCTTTCTCGTAGTGATGCAGGGGACGGTTCTTCTCCCGTGACGTCGAGTTTATGGACGTTTACTTTCACGTCGGGGTTAGCACCGGAGCGTGACACGACCCTGCAGGGTGACCTCGACGTCACAGCTTGCCCGTTTTATAATACCATCGTATTTAGATGACTGGGTAGATGCACCAGACGCTAAAATTAACAGAAATTCCAGAAACTCAAACGACAGTTTTGAAAGTGTTATTTATTTCAGGTTCACCGTGTCTTTCGAAGGGGGTGAATCAGGGAAATGGAAGCTGGCGCTTATTTGAAAAAAAAATTGCTCAGAATTTAATCATTCGAAAAAGTATTCAGCATTTTGAGGGTGGAAATGAATGATTGAGTCAATAGAACTTTATGTGTGCCAAGACGTGGGGGTTGTTGTTTCCAGTTTTTTTTTTTTTTTTATAAAGCTTGTTCTTTTCAACCACAACACGAACTTTTGTCACGTCATGTGGCATTATTAGTCACGCAATAAATAGTGTCTATCTATAGTACACGACGTCGAAAGGTAACGTTGGAATATACGGATTCGGTTGTTG
Organism: Tenthredo mesomela; assembly: GCA_943736025.1. Taxonomy (NCBI): domain Eukaryota; kingdom Metazoa; phylum Arthropoda; class Insecta; order Hymenoptera; family Tenthredinidae; genus Tenthredo; species Tenthredo mesomela. Next base: position 3,653,493 of record OX031017.1, read on the forward strand.
CTCTTCAGAAATCGATCGCCATAATACTATAAGATATTTGCTAAATATCGCAGGCAATATCGTGCTCTTAAACCCTCGAGGATCACCGTATCGTATCAAAGAGAAAATAAAATTTGACGAAAGCGAAAGGGAAGGACCTACGAATACTTCCGACGCTTTTAAACACCGCTTCGAAGGCAATAGCGTTTGAACACGATACGAATATGTTCGCATATTATACTTAGGTACACGAGATTCCCTTCGCTGAAAAAACGCGATATCGTATTTGAGCCTGATACATGATCTAGCTTTTGAACCTTTTGTACAAAAAATTCTAATATCCCATCAGTCGTTTTTATTGACATTTTTTTCTTCCAATTCCAAACTTTTAAGAGTTCTAATTCTGTCCGTTAATGAGGTGCAAAAAAATTCGCCAGTCATATTTATCTACGCATCCCACCGCTGTCACCGCATGTTGAGAGTTTTTCTCTAACTCGTACAGCGAGTCTTGGTGGAAATGTTTTTCTGTTTTCTTTCTAGATCTAGCTTTCGGATGTAGTCTCGGGTATGAATGTATTTGCTTGACAATCTCACACACTCACTCGTGGAAGGACATGATAGTGTTCGAGCCGGGGCGTGTTAATCTAAGTTTAGTCATTTTTACAGCGTTGTAAAGAAGGCGTATAACGACTCGAGTAAGACGAGAGCGAGGATCTCGCCAGAGATTCTTGACTTTTTACGTTTACGAGAGTAATTCGTATTAATAACCGCCAACCAGACTAGGGTCTTGGATCGTAACTGCGTTTACTACCTCATACTGCATAAACTTAGTTATTAATTAAACTGCATTATGCAATTTAGTCTCTAATCGTGAGCTCTTGTAGAAAGTTGAAACTTTCCCATCACCTGCATACTCGAGATTATAAAAATGTTTTTCCATTTTACACTAAAAATAAATCAACTCCCTTTTAAAATTTTGCTAACCACGCTCTTTGGCTGCGTATAAAATACGCCGTACGTGTATGGCACGTGTGGGAATGAAACGCAGATGAGGGCAACGGTATCGTGTTGTATGCGTGAACCAGTCTACGTCATGGTTAATTATTGCACATGTGTATAGTATAGTATAGTACCAGTCCAATTAAACCTTTATGAACGACCCAGGAAAATATAAAACCACGACTGTAATAATTCAACACTGTTTTCATGTCAACTCAACTCTATTCCCAGGCATCAACAATTTTTATTTTTTTTTTTTTTTATTTTTCTCTACCTCTTCGCTTTCAATTTTTCATTACAAATGGCGCAGAAACACATTTCCCTGTACGACAATATAACTGAATTCAACGTCCACCTCAATTACCTATCAGAAATTCTATCGCAAACTATACTGGACTCTGTTATACTCGGCTTATATTATTCATACTTCATCAGTTTTTACTCACCAAAAACAAAAGCTAAATACTATGACCAAACTATTAGGATTGAATTACAAGCTTTATGCAGTTCAAATTCATTCATGTTTTCCGAAAAAAAATACCTTCTTTCGAACGATACTCAATCGGTTTTTGAAATTATGAATTCGCTGACGGTCATGTGTTGGTCGAGCTGGCATCGAACGTCACTGTGTGTATATATACATGAAACTGCAGAGGACAGACAGACATCATGAATATCTGTTACACAGGTACATATATATGGAATCACCAATTAGCAATTAGGAATCCGACATTCGGAAATGGACGTGTTTGATTCTGTAACATTTGCGTAAGGTGTAAGCAATGATTGGTATGAATATTCGAACTGTACCATTCTATCGATGTTTTCGCGAAGTGGGTCATGTAAACCGATGATAGTGGATTTCTCAAATGGAATAATAGTCAAGCTACAGTTAATGAAAATACATGACACTGATCGGAATTGAAAGAGTCACAATTCGCTGCATGTCATTCGGAGGATCTAGGAGATTAGATTTAGGATAGCAGAGACTTGTGAGGAATAAGAAGGGAGGCGAGGGCACGTGCTCGAAGATTGAGCTAACGAACCCTCAGATTTTTATTAGTTGTTTCGATGCAAATTTATAATACAAGGAGGTAAAATATTGCCCTCAGATATTCGAAGCAAATTAGATTACGAGCCCACTCGTCGATTCCCCCCTCATACCATGGCAGCGTCTTTATTCAGGGGAAATTAATAAAAACGAGATGAAAGGAAAAATGCGACTTTTAATTCGAAATTTGCATTATATAATAATCCGTACTTTACCAGCTACTCACTTAGTTTACTGATTCCGTTATCTAAATAACGGCGGATATCCACCTGCAGTCTTTCATGCTTTTCTCGGATGGGAATGAGCATTCCATTGTCTCCCTGTGCACTGGATTAAGAAATTCTCTAAACCCCTTCGTGGCAGCTGGCTCATATTCCATCATTTCCAGAATTCAATCTACTTATTCAAATTTCGAATCCAATTCGCGTCTGCCGCAACCTATCGTTAGCTCGAACCTTCGAACAACTATGTCCTATCTTCCCATCATGCTCACTGATCTCAGCCAACGATGTGATGGGGATTTCCCTTCTTCGGCAAAGACGTAAACAAGAGTAAAATTGGCTGTACCTACGGTATTCTAAAGCCAAAATTGAATCTTAGAACGGACAATAACTCGCCTAGGAACCGATACTGCAACGTTCACTGTAAATACCGATCGCGCCTTAAAGCCGGCTTAACTCACCCCCTCTGGCAATATGCGAGCAGACAAATGCAACAGGACGGCCAATATTGATGCGTCTGTCGTTGGGGAGTAACGGGATGTCGCAACTAAAACAGGGAATGGGGGGAATGGGGGCAGAAACGGGAAAGGTCACGTCATTTCGTGTTATTAAATTTATATAGATCCCACTGCAGACTTTGCTACATAGATTTGTCAAAAGGGAGGGTTTGGTCGCCAGAGGGTTGTTGGCGTTGGGTCGCGCCCTGTTCTTGTGGGAATTCAATATCGTACCGGCTGCATAAGGATTTAATGGGAAATGTTTACAAAACTATTCTTGAATTCGTCGCCTACACAATGTCGTTCGGTTCGCCGATGCACAGAAAGATAGACGTCCGTTTTATGGCCCGATTATTACCGCAGTTAGTTTCCCATCCCCGCATTTGCGGAGGCTCGCCGATTAACGCCGTGTTACGAAATATACGAAATGTATTTTGTTATTCGCTCGGAGCGATAATTTCGTCGAATATTTGCCTCAAAAACCGGAGTCAATATATTCGCTAAAAATTATCGACGCCCCAGAGAAGTCCGCTAAACGTTTACTGTGCCGAGGGATTTGCCAATTCTGTTCAATGCTTGAGGGCTGGATTTCGGAGTATCAATTTTCCTTAGGATTCGGATGGTAGCTGGTCAATTAAACGCGAATCCCTATGCCCGTAAGGATTTTTTCGTTTTTTTTTTTTTTTTTTTTTCAGGCTTCCTGACCACGATTCGAATCCGTTGTTGAGCGTGTCCAAGGGAGAACCGGCGGAGATGATCCTCTCAAGACCCTTGGACGATATGAAGACGTAGGAAAGGCTACAAAGGGACAGGAGTAGTCAGATATCTACGAAACCTCACGATTCCATCTCTCGCATTGCGGTAAACACAACCCCCACACGTGCCACTGCCTTTTATTGGGCAATCTATTTTCTATACCACGGAACAACCCCAACCCTCCCATCCATCCGGTAAATTGATCTAGGAATATTTGATGCTTGAGCCTACCGTGTGATTGTTTGCTCCGATCTCTTCAGGAGTCGAATCTCTTACAATAAAATCGGATCTAGAAATCAACTTATGGTATAAATAACAGTATCTTCATCCGTATCAGTATCTGTTATCTCGTTCTTCTGAGTTCATTGATCTTATGTCAATTATGCATCATGTATATTAATATATACAGACTTATACTGCCGAATGGCACATTCAATAATTTCTTCTATTTTTAAAAACTATCGCTTGAGAGAGGATTCACAAATCTCTGGTACCTTGAAGAAATGTTTTAATGACCCAGACTTTTGGCATCTGATTACTAGTATTTGCAGACATGATTAGAAATCATTTGAAATTTTATGTGGCCGCATCGTCTATCGAGCTTTTTTAAATTTAATGAATCTACGCAAGACGAGGTCCAAAAAATCTGAAATAATTTTTGATCATGTCTCGAGATGTTAAAATTGAGTCAACAGAATGAATATATCTTGGATTGGATACTAGATCGAAGGAATCGTCTTTCCACAATAGGATTTATGATCGAACTATGTGCCCGTTTGTCGAAATAAGTATCAATTTTTGTAAAGTAGGCTACAATGTCGACTCCTGCATGAATTGAAACGATTCAAGTCATCCTAGTCAATTATATGTGCAGAATCTTGTTCACATCTCAAGTGCAAAGAGCAGGTATTTCAAAAGTGACTGTATGCCTACACCGACGCCCTTCTTTGGTCCCGTACCGTTAAGCCGCGATTTAAATGGAGATTATTCAGCGCATGTACTGAAGTCGTATGTTTACCGCCTAGCAATGGAGGCAGGTGCGTGAGGGGTTTCTTAATTTTTCACGTCGGCCACCGGGGGTCGGTATCTCGACTATAGATGTGGATGCGGATGTGGATGTGGATGTGGACGTGGATGTGGATGTGATGTCTTGCGCCTCAGAACCACCAACTCAGTCAGGGTGGTCGCGCGGTGGTTCTGGCACTTTGCGAATTTCGAGGACGACCGTAATGCATGGCAAAGGGGAGCGGTAAGTGACGCGCAGGACGCATGCCAAGCAGCGCTCGCGCGCTTCACTGCGGCTTCCTGTTTTTTTTTTCGTTTTATATTTTTTTTTTTTTTTTATTTTTTTTTATTTTTTTTTATTTTTTTACCTCAACTTCTTAGATTTTTAATGATTGTATGTGTACCCGGCTCACAGGAAACACCAATCTGCATAATGTGCTATACTGTATCCATACACCCTCCAGTGAATGAGGGAAATGCTTTGATCCTCTTCTGTGAAGACAATAACTCGATAAAACTGACGTGAGTAATTTTATATCCAATTTTCACCCCGCAGGTGAATAAAAATTCTTTATTTTATCCTGTTGGTTCATATTTGAACTGGATTTTCAGTAGCTGCAAGGAATGAACCGTTCTGATTAAGCAAACTTCTCCCAAAAGCCAATAAATAATTCACTGCATATATGGATTGTCTTTAAACATCGGGAATTCTAAGGGTAGGTAGTCGCGGTTCGATAGTAGGTATGTGACAACGGGAATAATGAGGGGGGAATAAAAGATGTGGATTGAATATTGAGCGTTTTAGAACGACTTTAACTTTACTTTCAAACACTTTCGAGCAGCGAGTTGCCCGCAATATGTGACGTAAATTTTGATAGTAAAGTTATGCGACAGTCTATCTCGTAAAGTATTATCGTAGTTTCTGTGTGAGGTCAGAAAAGTTGGGTACATGGATAAATCCCAACACAGCTAGGTAGGTACTCAATTTTAATCATTCATATTTCGATGATCGTAAGACACTATATAAGATATTCGTTGATGTCAGTTTGAAGAATTTTCAACCCTGGATCCTTTCCCTTTCCTACACAAGCTACTTCATATCTAACAGATCTTCTCTGCTGTAGGACTTGAGATTGCGAGAGACGGACGAAGTAACTTTTCGAGGATAAATAATTAATTGCTTCCCTGCGATGGGAAGGAATGCATAATTCAATGCTAGCCACCCTTACACCCAGACGCTAGCTACTTCAAGATCAGTTTTCTTCTGCATCCCCTATACCCCCGGTAAACTCTCGCGGAGATCGAGTTCCGCGGGGCGCGACACCCCTGTAGAGAAATGCAATATTTACGCAACAATTAGGAATCAGTGGTACTTCCCTCGTCTGAGGAACCGCCACAGCCGATTATCCAGCGCACCCTGAAAATAAGAAAATAATCATCACGTTGGCTCAGTCAGTTTTGGAGATTTATTGCAACAGACTAGACTGCCTATGTATATATATAAGGTACATATATACACGTAGGCAGCAGGAATTATGTCACTTATATGAATTATCGATTTATTTCTATGTGAGGCTGCAGGCGGACAGGGCGTTCGATATCTCGATTATTCAACTGCAGACTAGCGCAGCTCCGAGAGAAACGTCATTTCAGTAGCGTAGGTTGACAGATTGGAAACACACCGAGATACTTTTATGACGGTAGTTTCAACCGCGTCCATAAATCTTTTATCTTCCTTTGTTTATCGGTAACAGAATATTTCTCATTTACAGTTAAATTACGGACACAAACATTCCACGTTGCGTCTACAAATTTAAATATAGATTCGTGAAGCCTGACAAAAGACAAGAATAAAAAAAAGTTAATACGAGTTTAACTCACTTTCACTCGATCAATTATATTCTTCGTTAAAAACCCACGCGAAGTTGTATCAGACAAAAATTCGAGGGTCTAATAGTCTCCGAGTAAAACGCAATTGAAGTTTGAAAAATAACGGTCACACAGCTACGGGACGTCACCGCTAGCTGGCGCGCTCTTCCCTCCAGCTATACGATTGGTCAACTTCAAACGGCTCTAATTCGGCAGCCATTAGGCGCTCGACTTTTTTGTTTGAATAACTTCGGTAGGATTTTTCACTAAGAATACAGCCATGATAAATGCGATGGTGTTCGCAAAAGTTCTTTCATTCATTTGTCGAAAATTGTATGCCGGTACGTAGTGACTGATTTATTTGACTCATTATTGAATTATTTACCAATTATTTGGCAATTCTATTGGGTACAGTTTCAAATACTGTTTGACTATAGTGTATAGGGTAATCGTATTTGCGAATTATCCAAATAGGCACATGGTGTTTACTCTAGTAAGGCTTCAGCCGTGCAATATACCGCGCATATAGGTTGGCAAGCAACCTGCAGTCAAATGCTGTAATTGTTTTATCCGAGGTAATTACGAAATTGCTTATACCATTTGCAATCAGCCATAGCATCGATCAATTCCCCGAGCACTAAATGCATTGTATGCATTTAGTTTACCCCCCACAAATTTTCTACCTGACACAATACGAAATACTGCGTAAATATTGGAAGTATTGCGATCCAATTTTTGTTTACTATCAAACAATTCCATTTTTCTAACTTTTTACTTTTTTCGATTTTCGAATCCCTACGTGCTTTTCGATCCGAGGATAAATAAATTGGTAAAAAAACTGAACCGAAAATTTCTCGGTACGTATCCGTATAGTTTCAGGGAGAAATACATGTAATACATACATCGTATGAATGTACGTAATTACCGCAGCTGTTCACGTTACCAGAGCCTCTCGCTTCATTAGGGAAAACATGGTTGGTGTGGCGAGTTGTTTTTTGTTGCTATTATCATTATCATCGGCTTTGAACGAGTTCGAAAACGGGGCTATTTCCGGAGTCTACTGCATGGAGGCTGGAACGACGAGCTTATGGTATCAAATTTGCCCCAGTTTTACCCCCAACGAGTTCGTTCGGTTCGGGTGTTCGCGCATTATTCATTCGAACGGATCACCCATTATGGCACTTTGTCGATTAAAGCTCACAGGCGTGCCCCAAAGCCTTCCGTTCGAGTTGACGGCTTGACGCGATATGAACGCGGTTGATTTTTGCAAACAAATTTCGTGGACAAATATAACCATGAATAATTGTCCGTCAAAAAGCTATTATTTATGAACAAAATAAAAAATAAAATGATGATAACAAAAAAAAAAAAGAAATGCAACATCATGACTTTATGGTACTTTTAGCTAATGGAATTAAACCGAATTTCCACAGTTTTAGTAATATCTACAAACATGTCACTCGACGCTTTATATACCTATATATCGAAAACACCAAAAACCAAACAATATTTTTGACCCTCTCTACCACGAATCACGCCAAATTATTTATCACGCGTAATGGTAGGGAGGCGGAGAGGGTTGTGCCAAGCACCCGCTCTCCAGGGTTGCAAAACACCACCACAGCATCAGCCAATATTAATTCGTATCAATTAACAGTACAAGATAGAGTCGATAGCGTCATTACACAAAAGCAGCCATACTAATGGAGGATAATAACTATTAGGAAAACCACAATAGTATGGCTCAAATTAATCCTCCATGGTCAACGTTTCGCAGATCATAATTTGATCCAAATGAGAAATCTCCGAGGTGTCATTCGGCAAAAGTAAGAATATTTCAATTGCCAATGTCACATCTTGATCCAATAACCAAAGTTGAAACGCCACCCCTTCAACAGTTTGTATCCTCGTCGATGACCAGTTCTGCAATTCGGTCAGTTCCACTGATGTACAAAGCTTATTTAAGGGTCGTGTCTACTAGGCAATTTGGAAAACTGATTGAAAGGTGACTGGAGGTAGAATTTGTGCTTACGTAGTGGCTTTAGGGTCTTAGGCAATACTGTAAAGGATGGTGGTGCGTGTCGGTATAAAAGCTGCAGATTCTTTGGTTCCTGGATTCCTGGGTAGTACGCTGTAGGGTTCGGCATAGTAGTCAGTAGACAAAATGATATCGGTGCCGATCGGCATTCCCTGCAAACGAAGAGCAATAAAAACTTTTCCAATTGACTTCCCTTAGCTTAATTCAGCGGAACTGAACGTAAGTGGCAGAGGGAGCTAGAGAACGCCAAAGTGTGAGTCTGATCTCGGGCTACGAGAATGCGTCTGCTTGCTCCACTCCGCCCCAGAGATCCAGGATTTCAATTTAGTCTCGGATTGACCTGGTTTGGTTCTTTCAATGGTTCCGTTTCATTCGAAACCCGAAGTAGGTAGCACCAGTTTCGTTACTCCCTGCAGCGCAGAATTCGATGTACTTTGAACATTTTCCACAACTATATCCATTCACCTATTCGGAACTTGGTCACGTTATTTCAAATCAAAACTCATGTTACAGTCGACTGTGGGCTGCACCGAATAATCCAAGGCTCGATTGTGCAGGTACTGATCGAAAAATACTTCATGTGTATTGCATAGTCTTTGAACCTTATGTGTTATTCACGCATCAGCAACATTACGTTATTCAATCGCCATCCGGGTGCATCTACGAGCGATTCATTAAGAAGAAGCGTATGAAAACTACGCAGACTATCCCACAGGGCCAAGTTCAAAGGCCCTTAGCTCTGAAGATGATCGGAAAATGGTATGAGAGGAAGTTGCAGCAAGAGGACTGCAGGGAGGCGGATATCAGCAGAGTTTCGTAAAGTTTCGATAAGTCGGTCTCGGAGCGTTTACTTCCTGGTGAGCAAGGGGCTGGTTTGGGATATGAGAGAGACTAGAGGAAGTCTAGAAGATCAAAAGGCACGCCGCTTGGAAATAACGCGGTCTAGATGTCTGGGCATTGCTGGTTGCAGGATATGCGATCGTCTCTGAGCACATTGGAATGTGGGCTCATCCTTGTGCACTTTGATATCCAACCCGAAATCATTCCATCGTTTCGCTACGGATAGGAGGATCCCAACCCACTTGTCAAATCTACTGGCAAACATTGCGATGCTTTGCATTTTTCCGATCCGATCCCATCCGATTCCCCGCAGTATGCCTTTATGAGAAAAATCAATTCGCCGTTTCTGCGGCTTATGCGGTAGTATTTTTATTTTTATTTTTTATTTTTTGTGTTTAATATTTTTTTCATTTTCGTGCATCAAAATTTTTCGAAAAAAAGAAATAAGGACAAAAAATACAACACACACACACCTATCAGTGATCAATCATTCAGATGATTCGATTGGCGTTATTTTAGCGCAAAAAATTTTTCGCATACAATTTATTGTGACCTCATATATGATCCTGGGCTGATATATCGCCGGCATTTTGATATTGAAAAACATGAAAAAAGCTACAGTTTTTTTTCTTCTTTTTTTTTTTTTTTTTTTGGTTTGAGATCAATCGAGTTTGTCGATCAAAAAAGACAGGAGCACCCCGCGTCAACTGGACGGAAAATTTTTCACCAATAAACAACACTCTATCATTTCCAGTTGATTACGGTATATATGAATACATAAAACAAACAGCCAATATACGATATACAGGAGAACTTTGATTGGGAATAGACGTACACAAAGAATCAAATTACACGTACGAATGCCCGGGAGTTCACGAACCTTTTCACAGTTTCGTACATAGCTTCTTTTTTTTTTTTCTTTTTTCTTCGATCGTTATTAATTCTACGAATTGAGTAAAAACTATATTCCACATGCGTGTGTGAATATTACACGTAGTACATATTTCACAGGATATGTAGCGAATATCACATATCTTACGATACTTGTAACTAATTTTTCAACGCGAAAAAAATCAAATGAAAATAATTCAAGTGTGTGCGAAAAACTCGAAACACTTTTCTGCAACAGGATATAGATTAGGGTCTGTGAAAAATGAATTCTTTTCTATCCTCTCACTATGCTGGTACTCCGTATGATAATATCTGTGTCTTAATTTCAAATTCCCGCTAAACACAAGAATGGAACAAAGCTTTAACTAAAAAAGTTATAAATCAGCTAAAAATCGAAGTATAAAATTAATTTTGGTCTCATTTTGAAGGTAAAGAATTGCGGCATTAAAAAAAATACGTATATCGTCTTCAGGACGAAGCTTGATGAGTTGAGGGACGACCTGGAAGAAGAGATCGGTTTGGGGTGCAAAAATATTTGAAGCTTTAGCTTGTAGGCTACTATTTTTAATTTTTTAATTTTTTTTTTTTGGCATAGGCATTGAAAAGTCACTTTTTGACGCCTGTTTTCGATCCACAAAGTGTCACTTTATACGGTTGATTTCAGAACTGCCCTATAAAGTCTTTATACGGCAGTCTGGATGCGCAGTTCAAAGTGCGCATTCCAAAGCGGCCGTATAAAGTCTTTATACGGCAGTTTCGATGCGCGGTTCGAAGTGCGCGACAGATCGCACCATAACCTCACTCTTCGTCTAGTGAATCTCAACAGGCGTCAAAGTGGCTTTTCATGCCTATTTCGAAAAAAATACAGTACTCGAATAATGATTCGGCTCGCCTTTAGCTCGTCCTGAAATCATTATTCTCGCCGAAAAACACTTGGTTTACGGGCATGCCACATAATATACTATTTTTTTCAATCTCTTGATCCTTCCTCTTCAAAATGAATTGTCTTTTTTCTTACCTGTGTTAATGATATGGGAAATATGAATCCCGTTTGTAGATAGAAATCTAGAATTCAAAATATGGGCAGAAGAAATTTGAAAGAACGTTCAATTTTTGAAACAGGTATAAAAAAATTGAATTGAAACCGTGTAACCCACTGACGTGAACAATAGCGTCGTTGAATTTAGCACGAGCACGGATGGGTAATTAGAAATTCTAAATGCGGAGTACAAGATGGCGCGTGTCGGCCCCAAGCTCCCGTGTATCTTTCATTCGTATCTTATCTTGCCCTAGCTCGAGGTTTAAATTACATAAGCACTTACTTACACCGGCCTTAATGTGACCAGAAAGTAAAATTTCGTAGAGTTAAATTTCGCCCTTGCGGTAATACCGAAAATAATTGAGGTATAAATTTTGTGCCTATTTAGATTTTTTGAGTGAAATTTTCTCAGCCCATGATTGCATCACGACGACGAACCTATACTTTCAGAGTGTTTCTTATATATATCCCTATACGCTATATATTCTTCGAAATCATAAATTGCACCCTTTGCAATGACATTCTATTTCACATTTCGCGTTGTATACGCAAACCGTCTGAGACTCCGAGCTGAGGATAGTCCTATTTACTTTATTTTCATATATGTGGAATGCCGTTTGGCACCGACCTCAAAGGCACACCAGAGACTCAGAGCTAAGGCTAGAGCCACCAAGACCAAGACCATGATCGCTTGGTTTTCTCACACACGATTATACGCGGTCTACGTGCATCGAACTAATATACGAATTTTTGCAATTCCTTTTACAGGATATCGAAAGCCAACGATGGAACGCAATCTCCTTACGTCACCAGGTGCACGTGACATTCTACACGGACCGTGTACCCCCGTCGTCAGTTTTCTCTTTGGATAACATCTGAGGAAAGAAATCCTTATGCAGTTTGTCAGGAAATATGCCAATCCAAATACTCCGAAGCTTTGATAATGCTCGTCACTCTAAGTCTTACAATCAAACACTCTCCAAGTCTTCGATGGTGTCATTGGCTGCTGCGCTGTGCTGTACCCAAGAAGTTTAAATTGGTGATGTGATGAGAATTGCTAATCTAGAAGGCATTGCGGTATGTCAGTGCAACGGCACGTGAACTACTCTACGATCCTTTGGCAATAACGTCAGAGTCACGTCACTGAGATAATTAAACACGATATGCACTTGCGCTTGTATATATATATAGTCAAGTGATATATATATATACGTCTTTAGATTCATTCCAATTGATTCTACGAGCACATAACGTATATAGGTATATATAGGGTTTCGTTACTTGACTCGGCATGTAAACTGTAAACTAGAAGTAGACGAAGAGCTTCTGCGCTGAAATCGGTCAAAGGGGTTTATTGGCTGTACGAGGTTGCGCGAGCTGGTGGAAAACGCGCTGTAAAACTTTATCTTTACGCGTTCTTGAGAATACTCCTATATACGATCAGAGTATAGCTTTGCTTCGTTGAAATAACAACAACAAAATCGACGAGGAGTTCTTTACCGCTTTTTCTATTTTATTTTAACTTTTTTTTCTCTTTCTTTTTCTTTTTATTCTTCTCTTTTCCACCTTCTCACCGCGAACGCTGGCTTAACAACCTTTACAGAAAAGAGCCGTTTGCTGTTCAAACCAAAGTTATAGACAACCGGCCAATCTACTCGGCAAGGATTAATGCCACGGAGAAGACTTCGAGGACCTCAATATTTATCTATACTTACACTCAGAAAAAGGTCTTGTTGCCACAACAAAAATTTGGATTATTATATGGAAAATCACATTTTTTGTTCAGTCAACTAGAAATTTTGTTGGAATAGCCAAAATTTTGGTTGTCCCAACAAAATTTGGTTTTCCTAACAAAATTTTTGGTTGACTGAACAAAAAATTTGATTGACTGAACAAAAAATGTGATTGTCCATGTAATAACCAAATTTTGGTTGTGTCAACAAGACATTTTCTGAGTGTACCTTTCAGAGGATTGAAGTTCTTTCAGCGATAAGCTCGGTTCAGTATTTTTAAAATCATGGGGTGACCTACCCCCCCTGGCGATTAAGTGCCTTGTTTCATCGGTGCACTTTGCGGCTGCGAAACATACCTTGGATTTGGTTGTGTGTGCAGTTGATGTGTCTATAAGGTTAAATCTGCAGAATGGTAAGAGGACGCTGCGTTGGTCTGACAGAATACGACTTCTGCTCGAGCAACTACACAGCCAGCTCTTCAAGGGCCGGAAACTTCTGGCGCCCGGAGCCATTCGCAAGGATTTAAATATATAAAGGGCAAAGACGCCGCAGCGCCCACCATGCGTTTAGTAAGCTCTGCTTTGACTTTTCCCTATTTTCTTCCCTATTCCCATTCCCTACCCTCTTTCCACTTTTCAGTCTTCGTGCACCACCATATCCGGCACCCTACCACCTACATCCGACCGTATTTCCCCTACCGTCAATCTCGTGTCAGACGGTGCGGATTATCCTTGACTCAGGACTCGGTACACTTCTCAACCTCGACACACGCCACACGTTACAAACTCCATGTTCTTCGTCCTTGGATGCTACTTTGGAATCTAAATCATCATCCGAATTTTTAAGGACCTCCTAATCACGCGTCCATCAATCGTAGTTACCGAGTGACCATCAGATCTGATGTTGCCACTTCGTTTGAACGTGCTCATAAATATTGGCTTCTTTTTTCAGGACATACTCTTCACATACAGATGTATGATCGTAGATGAGTTGAAAACAGTTTGAAACATTTCGTAAGAACATTAATGATATTTTACCGATGTTTCCAGTATTCATGTTCGAGTATTAATCGTCCAGTTGAGTAGGTTTGATGAATCTTAGTCGAGCTTGATTTTAATTCATATCGATTGGGGGTAGAAGTATAGTTGGGAAACGCGATTGCGTGTCCAAGACCAGGAACACAAGCTCGATTCTCTTCCTGAATTGATTAATCAGGAAACAAGCTAAGGCAGGCGATAGCCGATGCGGATAAAAGAAATTGGGAAATATAGTAAGGGAATAAAATATGAGACTTGATATATAGGACATAAAGAATAACTTCAGTTGGTTACCTTTGTACATTTATCTATGTAAAGCTCGAATGACAACTTCGGAAGATCGGAGCTAAACGGCCTGTTATCGATAATTTAATGTTCAAATAGCCGCATAAACATGAAAGGAAACTGTATATAGAAGCAATGAATATTGAATTGCTTTTCTAGTCCCTAATTTTCTATTTGTAGTTTAATTTCGTATTTTTTTTTTTTTTTTTTTCTCTCTCTCTCTCCGTATACCACCTCGAACGAAATTTCACTTTCGCGCTTACCATGCATACCTACATGTACCTTATACCTTCACCCGTATAGTTCATTAATATTCAACGAAACCTTATCTCAGTTGGCATGTATTTTGCCCAACCTCGTACCTCCGAGTACCTACCTACCTAACGTTATTAAAAATGGTATAATAATGACGTGCTCGTTGTTAAAAGTAACGAACCGAAAAGAGTTAGCACAACAAAAACGAAACAAAGTTCAACGCACAAATTGCACACCGCATTAACCAGCTGCACTCATGATTACATGTGACAGGTCAAATTTTCATTCTCACATAATCATTGCATTTTTTTGTTGTTTTTTTTTTTCGTCCTTCCATTTAGCAAACAATTAAAAAGCTAGTTATACGTTATCATGCAGGTATAGAAAGGGATGGGGGATTCGGGAATACCAGACTGTTGGATATATCTCGACAGCCAAGAAGCGGAGGTAATTCCGTGCTTATATTTAATTAGGGAGGATATGGGCTTGAGTGAGAGGGGTAAGTCTGTGTTACTTGTCTAATTACCCTGATGTGAGACAAGCGAACCTGTCTAATAGGTGCGAGTGGGTAAGCGATGCCAACAAAATTTTAGCGGATATTGATAATACTCTAAGTACTTTGGAGTATACAAAATAACACTGTTTTATCTTGATTCCGTATTTATTTTTTATTATTTTTTATTTTTTTTTGGCTAATTGGCAGTTTACTATATTTTCAACGCTGTAATAATTCTTGAAAATTTTCTTTAGATTATCTGCAAACGTACCATAAAAGAGATTTTCCGGATTTCATCTCGCGTATATATATACGGATTCGCCGGAAATGGAACTCATTCTTATTGTTAACCCTGAGGGATGAGAATATTTATTTCACACCTGAGCGAGATCCCTTCTGTACATCCTTCGTTGACTCTGAATCTCCTGTCTTGTTAGCTCCCTTTTTTTCTCATTTTTATTCCAAATCTTATTCTCATTTTTTTTTTTTTTTTTTTTTTTTTGCTACCTATATCGTCCTGCCTTTCATGGACTTTCTTTATGGCACGAGAACACCATTTCCTATTATACTATAATACTTATGTCAGTTCAGAAGATGAGATTTTTTTTCTTTCAAATCAATGCTATACGAACTCATTTATTTATTTGTTTATACATTAAAATTTCATACTCGAGTTATTCCTTTTTCACACGATTAATTTTCCAATGGTGAAATAACACTTTATTTCTTCTTATACATATAACCGTAAACGCGGCAATGTTCACCAAAATCATCCGCGATGATTAAAGGAACGGAAATACGGAATTCGACCATTTCTTCACAGCTTCCAATCCACGCAACATTTCACTCACTAAGGACTCGTCTCCTTCAAAGCAGTTGTTCGAATTAATGGAGCCATGCCGTTCAAGCTCATCCAATTAAACAGAATAAGGTAAATTTCTAGAAAAACTACCTAAAAAAATTAGAGAACGAGAATATGTCAATCCCTTCACAAACTCTAATTACACATGTCTTCGACTCTTATCTCTCCTGTCCGAGTACTCGGTACGTCCATTAGTACCATCTAACATCGAGCGCACATTATCGCGATGAGGACTAGTATTGGAGACCGAATTGATTCCTTGGAGAGTATCGGAATGGTTGACAACAGACTTGGCCACTTCCTTCAAAATCAAAGTTTCCGAATAGTTTCCTAGCTTCATCACCACATCGGACAAACTCTGCTCAGAATTTTGCTCATCAAAGTTGCGGAGGTAATTGTTTGACTCTTGGGTCACCTGAGCCATGAGTCCATGATCACTTTCTGTCGAATCTTCATCCTCTTCAATCGGTAAATCCGTCGTGATGGATATCGAAGACGTTTCTTCACTGTGAGCGATGATTCCCGCGCGATTATCGTTACCTTTACTTTTATCTGCAGTTCCTGTAGTGCTGATTTCGCCATTGTTCGAGGTAAAATTTCCTCCGTTGTCGAATGTTCTAGCAGTACTGATCGAAGATGGTCTCGCTCCGAGCCACGCTTCCGGTTTGGATGGGAAGAGAAACTTTTCTATAGCGTTTTTGTGAGTGTTCAATGAGTCCATTACTCGTCGAAATATCTTCCGGTACAGAGGACGGTCTTCGTATTCGATTTGCAACGGATGTGGCTGAACTGGTTTCTGATAAAGACTGGAAAAATGATTTTAATGCAGCCTTCTGGCTCTGTAGTATCTTCCGCAGATATGTTTAACCGCTTCTGTTACATAATATAATAAGTGCACTCAGAAAAAGGTCTTGTTGACACAACCAAAATTTGGTTATTATATGCACAATCACATTTTTTTGTTCAGCCAATCAAATTTTTTGTTCAGTCAACCAAAAATTTCGTTCGGATAACCAAAATTTTGTTGTGAAAACCAAATTTCGTTGGGAAAACCAAAATTTTGGCTATTCCAACAAAATTTTTGGTTGACTGAACAAAAAATGTGATTGTGCATATAATAACCCAAATTTTGGTTGTGTCAACAAGATCTTTCTCTGAGTGTGTTTTTTCTTCGTGATAAATAAAATATTTAAAAAATTTTGAACAAGTCCTTCATCTACAAACCTGGCTGTATTGATTCGCACTTCAAGATCACCAACCGGTACAACGTGGACTAGGTGTTTTTCGCCAAACTGGTCCCTGCCAAGAATGAGTCTAGCGTCTTTCCCCGTTTCACAATCAGCCTCAATTTCCGGTACAGTTGGATAGAACAGGGTCAACGGTGTAGAGCTTTCCATATGATTGAAGTGCTTGAGACCCACTTCTTCGTCGGCTTCTGGTCCGTCAATTTTCCGCCGATTTTCTTCACGCTGAAGAACTTCACGGCCTCGTTTCTTGTCCGGAAAACTGTGCATTTCAGGAATCAAAGTCGAGGTCATCTTCAGCTGCGTTTCGGTGAAAAACACTTCGTTGTCACTCCCTGGGTCCTGAGTCACTACTTTCTCCATATCCTGATCCTTACCATCGAAAGAAATGTCGCCAGGATTTTTCCGCTCCGTTGAAATCGTCGCGCCGAAAGGATACGTCATCGAATACTCTTTGTTCTTGCGGATCAAAGTGTCAGTAAAATCGGCAAGAGCCCCACTGTTTGAGGTCACGTAAACGTAGGAACCAGGCGATAGGTTCTTCATGTGAAAGCTCCCGTCAGCTTGAGGCAATACAGTGAGTTGGAGATCGTGTATCTTAGAAATAGGAAAAGGAACGTGCCGTTCAATTCTTCTCAGTATCCATTTGACCGTTGGAACGACTTGCGCTCTTTGCATAGTGCATATTTCGCAGTCCACACATCCCTCTTGGCAAATAATCCAACCCCCTTGAACGAGATGGTAAACGTCTCCGCGAGACAACACCTCAGCTGTTTTACCATCGTCGAAGCTTCCTGGAGCTGGAAATGGTCCGCGGTAGAACGGTGCTTCGAGTAGTTCCTTGTAGAGTATGTTGTTCCCTGGTGGAGGCGGGGAAATAGTCTTGAACAGATACTCTCGCAGTATGTATTCCCAGTAAGGAGATTCTCCCGGTGAACGAAGAGCCTCGGGATCTGAACTGTCAGCCAAACGTCGCTCCATGTTCATCTTCACGCTGTCTGCACGCTTCATCGAAACCAGGAGCAGCTGGAACCGTCAATTCACAACTAGTATAAATGGCCTTCAACGATCCGTCCACGTCTAAATTTGCCAAGAAATTTATCGGTTCATAACCGCACGATTCCACAAATTCTAGAATAATTCATTAACCAAGAGGTGTTTCGCTTGCTTTAACTGCATTGAAAAAAAAAAATTATTGCTGAATTTACTATGTGACCAGCTACATATAGGACAACACTTTTTTGCAGTAGAAATGACAACAATTATTGTGGTAACATTTACTCATTAGGACATTGAAATTTACTTGCTCCTATGTATCAAATACTAGAATTGTGGTAATTTCTACTACAAAAAAGTGTTGTCCTATATGTAGCTGCTCACATAGTAATTTCAGCGACAATTTTTTTTTCGTGTGCAGGTTATCTTGATATTTGCCAAAATTTGGATCACCTACCATGATGATAATTAGTGTCAGATGGCCTCTGGCCATTGATGGGTACATGGTCAAGTGTTGTGTTCCTGCTGGTGTAGCGATCAGGATTGTTCAACGATAGGATGGAAATAGTCAGCTAAAAGGGAATGACTAAATCATATAAATGTCAGCTGGTGAAGCAGGGACGTAGGGGCATGCATATAACTTGCATTGCACGTGCGAATATAGAGCCGCGTTATCAGAGGCACCCATTCACCAAGAATGCTAACATTACTCACTGTTAAATATTATCCAACCGCGTTCTAGATTTCAAACGGAGTTATTCAAACACGCGGGTGAACCTAACTGCAAATAATTGCAATTTGAAACTTGCTGTTGATCCTACATCCATCCATGACCGCGCGCGGTTATATCCAAGCGTGAAATTAAATACTGATTAAATTTTGATTCGAATGAATCGAATATCCCAGAACACTTAATAATTTTATTCTATTCACGATATTCACAGAAACGTCCTCGCGTTAGATTATTTTTATTCAGAAATTTTTTTCGATTCTATATTTCACATCTATAATAAAAAAAAAAAAAAAAAATGAAAGATAGGAAATATTCGATGATGAACCGCATCTGTTCAATACAAATTTGCAGCTGGTGAGATCGTTAGTCATGTAACAGTTAGCATTTCTGCTATTAATTTTCTAATTAAATAATAAAACTGCGGTGTATTTTGTATAAAAATATGTGAGAACGTGGTGTTTTATTATGATGTTATATGTTTTTTGTTCTTTTTTTAAACGAAATAGTTATCATTTCGAATCGAAAATATAAAGTTTTAATAATCAGAGGTATCATCTGTCCGGTGAATAATTATTGTTTAAATTACACAGTATAATATATATAATAGTCTTCGAGGATTGAATCGAAGCGGTAAATTCACTATTTCTAAGATTTTTAACTAAATATAGGAATTCAAATAGTTGATTTCCCGCCTTAATTTATTCCTATAAATTCACACACGAAATTCCATATCTGTGGGAAGTGAACCGACCATTTCGTTTTCATTTACCAACATTAGTATTTTATTGCGAAGTTTATGTATTGTAATCTCTGGTCAAATGTATAATAAGGTGATAAAAATTCGTGCGAAACTTTATCGTCAACATATTTTCACCGAAGCTTTTAAGACTTCTCGTTTTACTCTGCGGGTAAATACTCATGAATCTTTCGAAAAATCGTTGATGTATCCCCGTTGATAATACAAGAGATACCCATAGGTAAGAAAGATTTCTGCTTAAGATAAGTAACGCAGAATTTTAATGATGCGAAATTAGCTAATGATTTATATACTCGGCAAAAAAATTGCGTTTTTTTAATCACTCTACTAATTTCAATAGTCGCTGTTATCCAGTTTTTGAGAAAAATTAGAAATCTCGAATGGGAATTTTCGATGTGGTATTTCATTCAGTCCCAAGTTTAGTCACATATCTTTTTATTTGAAAAATCGAAAAACCGTTTGTAATGTTGAGGAATATCAATTTATAACGATTTTTCCACTGGTGGATAAAATACGAGGGATCTGTTTTATCTATAATACCGACAGAGAGAAGAAATGTTAGTTCCTAAGTTACGGTGTGCGGTAGGCGTGACGTAGCAGATGATATCTAAAACAGTAAACATGGCGTATCGCGGCGTGAAAGGTTCGGATCCGTTTGTATCAAAAACATCGCGCAATGAAAGGTTTGCCCAAATGTCTAAACAGGAGCAAATTATCCAGCAAAAGAAGCTCGAGATCGAAGCTAAGATGCAAGAACAAAAGGCGAAACAAGCTGTCGATAACGTGATAAAGAAATCGTCATCGGTCACCACCTCCGCAGCTATCGCCAAACCAATTCCTCCTAAGTATATTAAAATACCATTTTTTTTTTTTTCACTAAATTTATTTACAATCTAAAAAGTTTTCAAAATAACTCGAGTCTGACTTTAAAACGAATTTTTCAAAAACTAACTAAAATTTCGACGTTCAAATCCAATTGAAAACCCAACTGCATAACAACGTTGGTATCGTTTTTTCACAAACTCTATGATCTGGAACAACTGAATAGCAATAAGAACCTCGTCAATTAGACTTTTGGAGCTTATGCGGTTTGAAAAATCTCTCCGTTAATTCGTTTCACGGTCTTTTACGTTCTCCCGACAATTGTGAGCCAAAAAAAAACTCGGAAATATTCAAAAATTTTGATTTTCACCCTGTTGTCATTCAAAAGATTTAGGAATCACTATAAATGTATTTTTGAAAATTCAGCTGTTGTCACAAAAAATCTACTTTTCAAGAGTTTAAACTCTCCAACGATGCTATATCTGAGATTATTATAACTGATTACTTGATCAATGATAACAAAACACCAATCAGATGATTCAAAATAATGAAAAATCACTTTGAATTGTTGAAAAACCAAATCTACTTTTCAAGGGTTGAAGTCTTCCAAGAAGACGAAATTTGGGATCATTTTAAGTCATAAACTTACTAAAGTAATGATAAGCAAATCCAAATGACAGAAGAATCCTGAATGATTTTGACATATTTTTGACCTATATATATCGGGCTTGGAGCTCACAGTTCCAGAAATAATTACATATTGGCATCTGAAACTAGTCTTGGATAGTAGTCAAGAGTTTGTGGACTGTTTAAACTAATTATATGAATTTAGATGCACTATATTTCTGAAAAGCATAAACATAATATGAGTCCTTGAGATTTATCACTTTTGTCATTCATTAGCGAATGCACTCATAGTTGATGCTTTTTAGAGCTGAAAACAATGGTCTAAATCTAGCCACACTGGCATAAACTCGAATAGGTCTTGGATGTTAGTCAAGAGTAAGTTCCGTTTATTAATAGGAAAGAAGAGGAGAAGCCAAGCGCATCTTCGATGGTTAATCTATTTGCGAATGACGGAAGTTTCCTAGATCAGTTCAAGAAAATAGCAAACACAACGCCGCCAACGCCAACAACAAGCACTAGTACCAGCACCAGCGCAAGCACCAGTACCAGTACCAAGAGTTCTTCAAAGAGTATAGAGCCTGTAACAAGTCCGGTAAAACCTGAAGAGAAGAGAGAAGAGAAAAGCTATGAAAACAGCAGAAATAACGATCGGGAAAGGAAATGGAATAGCGAGAAAAACCGGGACTGGGATAACCGTAGGGATAGAAGAAGGAACGATTCTAGATGGGGAAGATCCTCGGATAGAAGACACAGCTCCTCTTCAAGCCCCTCACCAACCAGACGCAGACCCTCACCGAGTCCTGATACAAGACACAGCTATCATCAACCTCCACCTAATGTCAATCATGTACCCCGTCCACATTTCAATCAGCAGCAATATCCACCGCCTAATATGAGCCAGCCTTCCTCCATCCCTCCTCTAATGTCTCAACCCATAATGCAAATGACTAATTTACCACCTCCTAATATAAGGTCCGGGATTCCATCCAATATACAAATACCAAACATCCATCGTATGCCACCACCAAAAAATTTGAACAATAATTTTTCGATCGGCGATAACCACGTCGGTAATACGCGGCTACCACCCTCATCACATCACATACTCAGAGCCCCACCCCCACCTTCGATGCAAAATTTACCACCTAATAGAAACGTTCCACCGCCTGGGATGCAACAAATTCCTCAAAACGTTCCCCAGCATAATATGCAGGGCTTATCTACCGCCGGTCAACCACCGCAACATATTTTGACACAACAATCTTGCAATATACCGCCACCAACTGGCATGGGGCAACCCCCCAATATCCCACCGCCTAATATGATACCACCCATGTCACAGATTCCACCCAATATTATGCCTATGACTAGCCAAGCTATCGTTGTAACTGTTGCTAATGTTCCACCACCAAATGTTGTGCCGCAAATGATAATGTCTGGACCACCGCCTGTACACAACGCCCATTCTTCAACTATAAACACTATTCCACCACCTA
Source organism: Tenthredo mesomela (assembly GCA_943736025.1). Classification (NCBI taxonomy): domain Eukaryota; kingdom Metazoa; phylum Arthropoda; class Insecta; order Hymenoptera; family Tenthredinidae; genus Tenthredo; species Tenthredo mesomela. Next base: position 3,676,021 of record OX031017.1, read on the forward strand.
ATCTAAATATTCCACCACCCAACGTTCCGCCGCCAAATATTATCCAGAATTCACCACCACCACATCTCATTACATCGTCCTATCCGGTGCAACATACTCCTCAGGTTCCCATCACTATGGGCACTATTAACATGCAACTACCACCTCCTGTGAGGCCACCACCTAGTCTACAACCTCATAGTCAATTAGGTATGGTATTAGTATAGAGTGGAAGGAAACTGATATAATAATACCTGGAAATCTTTAATCTTACATTTAGCAAAATGATTTGTCTTTTCAACACTGGTACGAGTTGAAGAAATATTCTATTCAATCAACTAATTAGTTGCATTTTTAAACTGGAATGATTTCGAACGAATGGAATATTTCTTCACAGCTTAGCAGTGATTGTATCTTGAATCGTTATTTGTGCCTTAAAATTAAGGCATGCTAAAAATTATAGAATTATTTTACTCTTATATTTATACACTATGTTGGGTTTGGGTGATATTACACTATCTGACAAAGGGTTCTAAGTGTGTCCCGTAGAGGCTGAGCAACTGGCACGGATTGTGGCTGATTGCGGTGACGAAATTGAGCAGGAAGTCCGCGAGAAGAACTCTCAAGATCCCAAGCTATGGTAACTACTGTCCTCACTGGCCCCCAATTCATATATTTTCCCTTTCCCACATAAAATCAAATTCATTATTCTCTCCAGATTCTATCGGAACCTATACTGACCATACCATTCTTTTGATTTCTATATATTTGGATAATATCTAGATTCTATCTCGTTGTGAAAATGATTAACGAGCCTTCTCCTCTCTATCAATAATCTGAAACTACTTCAGTCTAGCTTTCTCTTCTTTCCATCTTTCCATCTTTCTTGATACAAAAAAAAAAAAAACAGAAAAAAAAACATATAATAACACCTGCATCTATTACTTACATGTTCTGATCACATGTGCTCATAATAAGTCGTGATAGGATTATCTATGGTTTTGTTATGGAAAAGTAAAAGAAAACTGTAGTTGTGTTGTAACATATTGTGATGACCTCCCATGTATAACAGGTACCTTGAAGGAGTATAAATGGAGATGAATTGGCAATACGAATAAACTATTCTGATATAATGAATGATTTAGCTAAATTCTCTAAAGATATTTGAACATGTTTGTTGGTTTTTTTTTTTTTTTTTTTCTTATCATCGTGGGGTATTATTTAGGACCATATCTTTTACTTGGCAGAGTTTTTAAGTATTGTTTTAATCAAGGTTTCTGCACCAAAAGCAAAGTGCAGCGTATCTGCAGTACAGGGGATTGGTCGCTAAATTCCGGGTTCAAAAGGTTGTTTCCAAAGAGACAAAGACCAACGGCGGAGATCTCTATTGTCCCGAAGATGCTCTCAGCGACAACGAAGATCCTGACAAACCACAAAAGCACGGATCACAGTATAGTACGTTGAATTCTAATCTCTGATTAATATCCCAAAACGAATTTGAACAGAACGAAAATTCTCTTTCAACAGATTATTACAATGAAGATTCTAGAGAAGAACGTAAAAGAAAGAGACGCAGTCGTTGGGGTGACCCCGACAACAGAGTCCCAATTTCTAATATGGTGGGACAAGCGCAACTGGGGATTACAATTCCTGGAAAACTATCACAGCCAGGAATTGCAATACCTGGTCAGATAGGTCAGCCTGCTATAATGATACCTTCTCAAAAAATGTCCACGAGTGGTAAGGTCAACCCAATGCTGACTAAAATATCAAGGAATGATCCTGCTCTGGCGCAATATGCTAGACAGACATTTGGGACCTCGGATCTCAGCGAAGAGCAATGGAAAAAGGCTGAGGATCACTACAAGGTGAGTTAAAGTCGAAGTTAAATGCCATTCGGTCCTCTCGATAAAACATCCTGCTTATTTTCATCACAGATAAATCTCCTCTACCAAAATCTGTTGAAAAAACGTGAGGAAGTTAAGCGGCTCGAATCCCAAGGCAAACACAAATACGAGTACGACAGTGATGAAGAAATCGAAGGCGGTACTTGGGAGCATAAAATAAGGTCTGCTGAGATGGTGGCTACTCAGATGTGGGCGGAAGAGCTGACCGCTCAGGCTGAGGGAAAACACCACATTGGTGATTTCTTGCCTCCCGATGAACTGAAGAGGTTTATGGAACAGTACAACGCTGTTAAACAGGGGAAAGAGCCGGACCTGAGCGACTACAAGGAGTTTAAATTGAAAGAGGACAATATCGGTACAAAATTATTCATCATCGAATCATATTCATAGATTTTTTGCCTTTTGATGAACAAAAAAGAGGTCAAAGAATCCGACGCGTCTTTTCATGGAGCTACGTGTTCTTTCCAGGGTTTCAAATGCTCCAGAAATTGGGTTGGAGTGAGGGACAAGGTCTGGGTAGTGAGGGAAGTGGGCGTGTTGACCCTGTTAACAAGTAGGTTCAGCCACTTGCATATATGATCATTGATATTTGTGCTTGCCAATTGGCTGGCTAGCTCCTACGTTCGTTACGATTCATTTATCGCCTCGTTTTTTTTTTTTTTTTTTCAGAGCTACAAATAGACTGGACAGTGCAGGCCTCGGATCTGAAAGACCAGATGGAATATCCCGTGATGACGACGAGTTTGATGCTTATAGAAAACGTATGATGTTGGCTTATAGATTCAGGCCTAATCCCTTGGTGAGTATAGAGGCACATCGATTCCACCAAAGATAAAGTGGTTTTTGTAGAATACAGGTCGCATCGTTCATCAAAATTTCTTCATATTTTGAGCTGATATTCTCGGTTGATGTAATTTTCAAGCAAGCCAATGATATTAGATGAATTTTATGCTTGGATACGAGAATTTGACATTTTTCGGCCCAATTTCTTGTAGGCGTCGATGAAAAAAGGGCGCTACTCGCTCACGACGATAGAAGACCGAACTTATTTCTATAATATCATTGATTTCTCTCGAAATAACATTATCATAGACTATTACCTCCAAATTTGAAAAAGTATGCGACCCCTACCCGCCGCAACAACCACTTTTTTGTTGCTATACTTGATCTGTTCGAAAGAAAAATTGTTGAAGGAGATTAGAAATCGAATGTACTGATGAATTTTTGTGTTATCTTTTTTTCTATTTTCAGAATAATCCCAGAAGGCCTTATTACTGAAATTCTATAGGAATTTTACCAATGATATTGGGCGACATTAGAATAAGATATTACAAGTAACATTCTATGTACGAAATTCCTCGTTGTTTTGTATATCAAAATATATATTGAATCATAGTCTCATACAATCCTCAGAATTTCAAGTATAAGGTGATACGGTTATCGTTGAATAAAAAAAAAAAAATAATAATAAAAAAAAAACTTGTTAATAAAAAAAAAAATCGTTTCTTTTTTTTTTTACGATGTATAAATTTTATTAATAGAAATTTGATTTCGAATGACATAATTTGTTGTCAGAAATAGCAAGTGATACATATTTTTTATTTCTTTCATATAATATCGAAATGCGAGTTTCGATTGAAAAAAAAAAAAAAAAAAAAACAGAAACAGAATTAAGGTAAGTCTATTTATTTTTTGTTTTACTCGATAGAAAGCAATGATAATCAACGTTAGTTATTCATTATTGATACTTCTTTTAAAGTATTATAAAGAACGAAACAGATAATAATCTCGTTATTGCAAAAATTGACTGCGCATAGACATTTCTGCGTTCTGCGCATTTCAATTTTAAAAAAAAACTAAATTATGTGAATCCAGTTGCCTGCCCATAGGCGCATGGATCGACTCGCCGTTAAGAAAGGTCACGTGTATATCATTTGATAGGAATAAAATGTATACAACTCACACTTAATTTGAATTGATAAAATTGATGAATTTTCATTCAATAGATTCCTTCTCTCTATGAGGGTATTTGTTTTTTTTTACTATTTGGAGGCGCACGATTCTTATCAGCAGTAAAATTAATTAACGAATATTAAATGTAATTCCTATCAATAAGATCCTTGAAGGTGTCTCTCGCGGTATTTCTCCAGAAGTGGTCTCTGTGAATACGTTCTTGTAGTACAGGTACAATATCATAGTCCAATACAACCCCTAGATTGTCTTGGCCTTGACTGGTGAAAACGGGAAGTCCCAGAATTGCCATTCCAGCACCATTGATGCTGAACTTTTCTATCTGGTCCAACAAAGCGTCGAAGGGAAAGAGCTCCTTCGGATCAGAGCCAAGCTCCGATAAATAAGACGATAAGGATTCGTGGTAAATTTTAATCAGCTCGTCATAGTGCTTCTGCCTCAATTCCAGACTGCAGTTACAGAAGAGAACGTAGGAAATGTCGACTGCGGGGGAAGCATAACGCGTTAATTGAAAGTCCAGAAGATACATATCCTTCGGTTCCATCGACCCCTGAAAAATTGTCACATTTAGTCATTCGAATACTACTTTCACAGGATATCTCAAGCAATTATGATTCTCACCCCAAAAACGATCACTTTTCTCCCATACAAGACATTCTCTTGATACTCAATCATTTGCGAAGGAAGGAATTGAATCGGGAAATAATTCTGACGAGGATTCTGAGGCATATGATGATCGGTAACGAGGAAAGCACCAGTAAAAACCGAAACGGTGTCAAGGGTAAAGTGCTCAATAAAATTGTTCGATTTTCTATCAAGAGAATTGGATGATCACTTTCAGACTTATAGGCTGAGTATTGTGTGGATTATTTGTTGCTGCCTCAGCCTCACCTCATCGTACTTGAACAACATGTTGTTCATCCAAAAATCTCCATGGCCTAGCACGGCGTATGGTTCAGCGGCACTGCCGGTGCAGGCCCGTTGCATGTTGCTTAAGGCGTCCTTCATGAACTCAGTAAATCTTTCCGTGTACCTTGGATCCTCCTCACCAAGAGCCTGAGATATGGACGAATTTCTAGATTATACTAATCTGTCTGTCTGATCAGAATTATTCGATGTTGACATACCGTTTTGACCAGATCTCCGAACTTTTGAAAGCGGTCGATAAAATGCGTGTCAGAAATCACTTCTTGTCTGAACAGAGTCTCCTTCAACTTGGTGATCTTGCTTGCAAATATTTCCGGCCTTTGATCGCGCAGGGCAAAACTTAGGGCGTGCAGACGACCCAAGGCACGCAAAGCTAGGGAAATATGTGGAAAATCCAGCTGCTGTATGCGATCTCGCATGACAAATCCCTTCGCTTGCAGATCTTCCAAACAAATCAACTGCGAAAGAATAAGATATGATATCCATGATACTTGAATTCTGTTCAATGGGATAAAAGCGAGGAAATTTCCAATACAAACATTCACTTTTTTGGCGCAAAAGAATACAAATCTAGACAAAATCAATCATCATTATGCGAATTGAGATAATATAATCTTGAATAAAAAATACCATATTGATATTATATCTACTATACATAAATAAAGAGATTATATTGATTGAGTAATCTATCGACTGGCTAAATTAAGAGTCAAGTTTTTGTACACGTAGCATAGTATATTACTATCTTGACATTTTTATCTCGGCCACTTTGTAATTCTAATTTTTATTACCAGCTTTGTATATCTTGACTAATCATAATCTTATCAGTTGTTCCGTATTACGTGACATTCATTTTATTATCGGAGTCTTATCATCCCGACTGGCACATTCTTGATTGCGCGATCTCGATAAGCTTATGATCGGTTATTGCTCTAGCCACACTACCGTATAATCCAGAAGTGTATACCTAATCTACTTTTATCATTTAGAATCGCGATCATTCGCATCATTATTTTTCGATCCTGTCAAAATAAACGTAAAAAGTTCGACGATTTTCAATCTTTCCACTAGCAGTTGCTTACCTCTTCCCTTTCAACGTCACTAGATAGATAGCATTCCGGAATATTTTCCAAGCTCTTGCCTTTCGCCTTTAGAAACTCCTTGAATACTGGTACAATTTCCGAATAGAATAAATGTTCACGCGGAAAGAATTGTGGGATTTGCAATAGCAGCCTGATTCTTTCATCTTGACTCGGGATTTTGAATATCGTTTGGATTTTGACTGGCTCCCCGTTCTTTTCTCCCTCAATGAAGACGCGTTGAATAATGCCAACGTAGTTGTCGCCCGTCTTCGAACCCAACTTTATGCAGTACTTGGGACTCGATATCCCCAAGGTTTTCGTTATATTCTCTAAGTACTCCTGGAGATGCTTCTCCTCAAAAGAATCCCGCCAAGAATCCTGCCGATCCTCCTCATTCTCTGACATCATTTATGGATCAGTTACACCAGATTTCAACAACCGATCTAACGCTAATGTGGAATATGCTCTGCAGCAATTCAGATTTCGGACTGTTCTAAACGTTCAGAGTTCTACACTGCTGATTCTTGACACTGCTCATACTGATATGATTCGTGTATTTAATTAATACTGATATCTCGACACCAAAGTTCAAGATTTATCGAGTGATAAGAAACCTATTTAGTCTTCGGTCACACATGGCTTGTGAGGAAACCTTTTGTTTGAGGTTGGATATCATGGATTCCATGTGGATAATAGATATGAAAAGACTCGTGAGGTTTGAAAATCCAAATTTGGTATACCGTATTTACACGTAAATAAGCCGCACCTTTTTTGTTCTTTAATGTCAGAAATATATTGTAAAATCGGGTTTTGGGAGGATTTCGGAACGAAAAAAGGTGCGGCTTATCTACGTGTAAATACGGTAAATAATATCGTTTTTATTTCAAATTGCAGACAACATCAAATAATTAATTATCAAGTTCATTAAATTCGGCAGTAAAAAGATAAGGGCGCTTACGCTGCATAGATCATATTTTTATATTCTTGCTCACAGAACAGTATCTTACAAAACGTTACATAAACTTACAAATATATGACGATATGTCTAGTATATCATTACGTTTATTTCATCACTTTCCCGTGTGGAAATTTCCTTTTTAAGCCATTTTTATAAAAAGGTCCTAGTAAGGTCCTGATCAGGCTTCTGTGATAGTGGGATGTCACAGCGTTCCCTATTTGGCCCAAACATGGTACGAGTCAGGCTGCCCTTTTTTATTAATATGGCGTACTAACGCGGCCCATACTAAAGGCTCTGATCCGGTACCTACCAGATAGAGTACTTCTACCGGAAATAGAAAAGTGCGCCATCGGTGTTAATCATGATCTAGTTATGCAGGACCCGGTGCCATGTTCCTATGAATTTTGTGCAATACACAAGTGAATAATAGGTAAACACGCAAATATGGACTCACAGAAACGTAAGCGAAAATACCATGTCCCTTAATATTTATTGTGCGCATTATTTCATAATTTGTTACACGCACGTACCGGTAGGCAACCTATGCCTACACGGCTGCCCCACCACACCGCGCGCGCCCGCCTCGACGAGCGACCCGCGCTCCGAGGCAGGCTGCCGGCCAGACTTACGCGCGACGCCACAACGCGGCGCTAAGTCAACCTCGGTTCTCGCGATAACATTGATACCAGCGCTGAATATATAACCCGGCATCCTACCACTTAATATCGACCGATCGGCATCGATCACTACCGGCCTACGCTAGCAAGTATCTTGCAACAACGTTCCAGAGTTGTGTAACCAACCGGTCATGACTGAGTAAAGACATTTAATGAATAAATAAAGCTGTCGATCTTTTTGGCTAATGCCACCTATCCCCGAAACTCCCGACTCCCCAGCAGAGCTACTAGCAGCATCTCCATCTAAAGGCCCCTGTCCAGATCAAATTTTACTCTTATTCATAAGTGCGGGTTTTGGCAGGGACCTGGAAAGGTCCTGAAAAGAACCTGCATTATTATTAGGGTAGAAAAAAAGTAGCCTGATCAGGGCCAAGCCAGATTCTTTCTTAGGGGCCTCATCGTTTCGAGCGTTACAGAACTAGTGAGGTCCTTACAAGTTTGCCTAGTGGGGACCTGATTTATACTACGGTATACTAGCTAGGGCCTTACAATTGCCTTATTCAAATTTCCACACGGGTTGTTTTATTCTATGTCTGATAATATTCAAATAAATGTAATTTGTAATGTTGGGTGAAATTATAAAAAAATGTATGCTGACTGCGATCTTTTAAAAATATGACAGGTACACTAGGGTGGTCGTTATGTGGGGGTCAGTGGAATTTTGTCCGTGCTGCCCATTCCCCAAATATAATACTATCAAGTGACGGAGTAACAGATTTTTCAAATTAACGATGGGCTCGTAAAAAAAAAAAAAATGTATTTAATTGTTTTAAAAAGTTATTAAAAAATGTGCTAAGCGTGATATCTACGCTAATTTTGATTCCATATGATACTCCATGTCGTTGATCAAGTTAAAGCATGAGATGAATGCAGTGTGATATTTAAAACTTTCAAGTATAGGTACCTGTTATTCATTATTTTTGTTACATGAACTTCCTTGAGTCCATCGTATAGGATGAAAACGTTACACGACCAGTCACAAGATATGGGGGGTTCCATGGCATTTCACCTAATCGGTGAAGGTCACTGACGTCGATCTTAATGTCAATTTTTTTCTCAATTCGTCTCTCGAAAAAAAAAGAACCCCTTTTCGGCCATTTTTCGGTTAGGCCGCCTGTAAGTATTGATTTGATGCATTTTCCGATTTTTCAACTTTTTCGAAAACAGACTTTTTTCAACTGGCTCTAACTTCAAGAGCTTTGATTCTTTTCGAAAAATGATGATAGCATAAAATGTGTCAATAAGTCCGAGATTTCTGAAAAAAAATTTTGCAAATTTTTTCAACGACACAATTCTAAGACTTGTGCGATTGAAGAAAAAAAAATCAATATCTCTTGAATTGCGACACCTTCGATTTACCTGAAACTTTTCACCTGAATTTGGGCGGATGCAATAAAGTTTTCCTTTTGTTCGAAATTTTGAACTGAACGATTTCAATACTTGATGTCTCATATATAAGTATATTAGGCTGTGCAAAAAAAAAAAAAAAAATTCAAACGCACATCAACATTCCGGTAGAGCATCTCAAATAGAATATCTCAGTCAAATATGAGCTCTTAAAATTGATATTTAGAACTGCCTAATTTAGTTACTAATTTAGTTACTAATTTTAGTTACTAATTTTAGTTACTAAAATAGGCAGTTCTAAATATCAATATTAAGAGCTCATATTTGGCTGAGATGTTCTATTTGAGATGCTCTACCGAAATTTTGATGCGCGGTTGAGAAATAAATTGTTTTTCCCAGAGTCATATGACTCTATGATGCTATGACTCAATGTTTATAGGCGAATATCTCTTAATCGGTGAGAGTTAGCAAAATTCTATCTCAATTTTTTTTTTGTAGAGCGTGAAATTTCCTATAAGAATCTGTATTCAGATAGTTTCTAAATCAAGCCGGTTACAAGAAAAAACAATTCGAAAATTTTCCGATTTTTTTCCACGTGTTATTCAAATCAAAAATGGGAAAACTGAGTTAGGCAGTTCTAAATATCAATATTAAGAGCTCATATTTGGCTGAGATATTCTATTCGAGATGCTCTACCGGAATGTTGATGTGCGATTGAATTTTTTTTTTTTTTTTGGCACACCCTAAAGTATATACTAGGGTGGTCCTTATTTGGGGTTGTTCGAATTTTTTTCAACGATAGTCCTAAATCGGTTCCAAATAAATCAGAAAAAACGCCTGCCAAGTTTAAGCTCTTAATATTAATATTAACTCGGCCCCCACGACAGTCAAAGTTTTAAATGGGAAATTGCATGTATTTTTTAAAACTAAAACATGAGTTTCCATAGCTCCGATGATTTTCGATGAAAAAATCTAAAATTTAGTATAGTTATTTGCACTTGTAGGATATACAAAATGGTGCATTCGAAATTTTTTTAGATCATTTTATTCTTACCTTTCAATGTGATGAAAAAAAAAAATTCCCTTAAATTTAAGCATCAAAAGGTATATAATTAGTTAAAGAATTAGAGAAATAGTTAGAGAATATAATTAGTTAAAAAAATTTCGAATGCACCATTTTGTACATCCTACAAGTGCAGATAACTATACTAAATTTTAGATTTTTTCATTGATAATCATCGGAGTTATGGAAATTCGTGTTTTAGTTTTAAAAAATACATGCAATTTTTCATTTAAAACTTTGACTGTCGTGGGGGCCGGGTTGATATTGTTAAAGAATAGTCCAATGTATAATATGGCGTAAGCCTGCATGGTGGCGCCACTGTAAGCCTAAAAACTAAGTCAACCATCTGTGTTAACGCGCTGCTACCTGTTAGTAATAAAAGAACCTTCCATAGAACAAGACGAGCGTCCTTTTTATTTTCCACCCCAAAGTTGCTCAGATATTAATATTAAGAGCTTAAACTTGGCAGGCGTTTTTTCTGATTTATTTGGAACCGATTTAGGACTATCGTCGAAAAAAATTCGAACATACCCCAAATAAAGACCACCCTAGTATATACGTATACTCATATAAATATAAGGTACAAAGAACGCAGAAATCAATACATGCGATACAAAAAATATGATGTGCACCGAGGGCTATAAGTGGGCTTTTTGACCTCGTGTGGTTGCAGTGCTCGTCTTCGACTCGCCCGAGTCGAAATTTAACGCCTCATTAGAACCTCAAAATTTTACCGTTGGGAGGTTTTTGAGGGTCTGGAGAGGTTTATTTTGTAGGGGAATTGAAACCCTCTTTAGCGCCTAAAACTCGTAGTTACCAGACAAATGCAGCATTTTAGGGTCAAATGAGGATCTCACGAGAACCTCGCAAAACCCCCACTACACCCTGCCGCGTAGCGGTGCACGGCAGCATTGAGGGTTAAATAAGGATCTCACGAGAAGCTACTATCCCCGCCCCCTCCACATCTTCAGATTACGCAACGACAGCGATAAACTGCTGAAAATACATATATTCCTAAAATTATCCAATAAAGTCTTCTTAAAAGCACATGATAATTTCGTACAAAACAAGCTAAGATGGGCTGCAAACGGAGCTGTTATTCGAATTCGAAATCGGAGGGATCTATGGGTTTTTTTCGAAAACATCGAGTTTGATATTTATCAAAATGATGCATAATGTCGCAAAATGATGTAATGAATAATGCAGCGGCGTCCCAATTTTAATTACTAAAATAATGCACAATAGGGAAAATTGTATCATTAATTGAGATCGGACTTTATGAGTATCAAAATAGGCGCTAAATTATTATTACGGATTGAAAAGAGGTTCATGTGTGCGCTATGAGTACTCAAGCGGGCGCTGAATTTCGACTACAGAGTTGTAGGTTGATAATAGGAGTTTGAGATCTAAACAGGATCTGTAGAGACGTTATGAGTTGGATGCTATGAGTATCAAAGCAGGCGCTAAATTTCGACTATGGAGGACTTGTAGGTTCAAAATAGGAGTTTGAGGTCTAAATAAGATCTAGAGATGTTGAGTTGGATGCTATGAGTATCAAAGTAGGTGCTAAATTTTGACTCTTGAGGGCTTGTAGGTTCAAAATAGGAGTTTGAGGTCTAAATAAGATCTATAGAGAGGTTGAGTTGGATGCTATGAGTATCAAAGTAGGCGCTAAATTTCGACTCGGGCGCAGATACAATTGTCTTCGACTCGTGCTAGCTCGCCTCCGACTTGTACTGCAAACTCCACACTCGGTCTAAAAAAGCTCACTTTACTCCCTTGCTACACAATACACTATTCCGTCGGGCTTGCGATGAGATTCCATATCAAATCTTTTTATTACGTGCCAAATTACCCCAAACTAGTCTGTTATTTCCTGATCGAAAAAATACGACATTTTCAAGGAATTATGATGTAACATGATGTACAAACAATTTTATTATGCTGCATTGACAATTTTTGAAAATGGATAATACGTTCTACTCATGCAGGTAAGAAAGATCTGTAAATTATAACTAGTTTTTTTACACTTTTTTCAGATTCACTATTATTATTTCTCTGAACACTTGTTGCCATTTTACGTGATATACAATTTTCTTCGTGTACTACGAGCAACATCTCCACTGATCATTCACGCAACGCAACGTTTACCGCGCTATAGCTTTCAAAGTATGAGTCTTACGGGAAAAAGTTTCGAACAAAGTTTTGTTGAAAATTGTATATTCTACAAATTTGATCGCCACCATTTTGGCTGTTTGATCGACCGTTGACCATATATTCGGCAATAACCATGGTTGGAAAAGTTTGGCAGACTATAAATCAAAAACCATGCACTATACAGGAAAAAGTTTCGGATAAAAGTTGTAGAAAATTGTATAGTCTACAAAAAAGGTTTGTATTGTTTTCATCGTGCGATGCACGGTTCACGAGATATTCAATAAAACGTGTTTTCTAAGATGGCGGCTGAAGCTCAACCTCCCCCGTCCCGCCAACTTGGGTTTACACTCAGGGGGCACCCCCGAACATCTTCCAACAAAAAAATCGCTGTAGTAAAAAATTGCATTATGAACCACCTTTTTTTGCTCTGGCTCTTGGACTAAGTGGACTGGTACACTTACTTCAGGCGTAGCGTGAAACCATTAGAAGCAGGGCTGGGGGCTTGGAGGGGTCGGAGGAACGCCGAAACTTGGGTCAAAATCTACGCGGGAATTTCGATTAGGTGCACAGTTCAAGACCCGGGTCCAACTGAATATATGTACTTTATTTAGCATTCCGTCATTTCTGGCATAGTTCGACCGAAAAATAACTTTGAAAAAGTAGTTTTCAAAAGAAAATGTGTATTTCATGCTGTTTCACGTATAAATTTAAACTGCCCGCGTAGACTTTGACCGAAAAAGCTGCAAATGGCGCTGATCAATTGGTTTCTCTCAGCAGCCCCAGTCCACTATCCAGTCAGTATATAGAGATCAGTGCTTATAACAGTCTGCAGCAGGATATGGAAGAAAGGATAATATCGGTGATGACTGTAATTATAGGTATTATTCTTTGTAGGCAGGAATGATTGTTTGGTGATCGGATAAGAAACAATTCATTAAGTATATAATACAGTCGTAACGAATCATCTGACATCGAAATATGATTTTTTTTTAAATCTACACAACAGTCGCTATCGTTAAGCGTGGCCAATTTTTGAAATTTTGAAAATTAGTATTTTTTAACAAAAAAAAAAAAGAAGAGTAAAAAAATGGAAAAATAATTCAAATCAGCGCTATGTTGTGAAAAAAAATAAAAAACAAAAGTAATCATTCCTACCTATAAAAAAAAAAAAAATTCCCGAAAATCGTCCATTTTTTGCCCCGTCACAGTTGTGTTCCCCCTCAATACTTTTTAGGAAGCTTGAGGTGACACATGCCTGTGAAAAAGATTGCAGAAATATATTCTTTCGGCTTGAAAATAATTTTCAATAATTTTCATTTAATGTGCCGCGCGAAGTCGCGAATGTTTCGTACTTTTGAATCCATCCCGCTTCAAAGCTATTTCCCATTGTTTGCGCCTAACGTCATCCTTGGGAAAGAGATATTCTCCTTGAGTAGTGCATTCATACGCACAACACTGAACCATTTTGAAAAACAGCTATAGACCCGTAAATAAATGAAGAAGACGTAAATGAATGACGAAGTTTGGCCGTTGTATTTGGAAACGAACGTTCTGACACCGCTCGCCCGGGACGTGCTATGGTGGCGCCGCAAGTGGCAAGAACTGGCAGTTGCCTTAACGTTGCGCCTAACGTCATCCTTGGGAAAGAGATGTTCTCCTTGAGTAGTGCATTCATACGCACAACACTGAACCATTTTGAAAAACAGCTATAGACCCGTAAATAAATGAAGAAGACGTAAATGAATGACGAAGATTGGCCGTTGTATTTGGAAACGAACGTTCTGACACCGCTCGCCCGGGACGTGCTATGGTGGCGCCGCAAGTGGCAAGTACTGGCAGTTGCCTTTCCCATACCTAACGGTGGGTCGATCCGTGCGCCTATGGGCAAGCAACTGGTATTACATAATTTTCAAGTGACTACCGTATCTCGCCACGGCCACCCCCGACTTGAATGATTATTTGGAAAAATGACTTAATATTCAGGGTATTTTTACAATGGCGAGTTATGGTGGTCGCTTGAAAATGATGTAATTCCCACACGGAGAAAAGTAAACACTGGTGGCCAATGTGCAAGACATTGGTAGGCAATGTCTAGCCGGAACGAGCGGCGCTCGACACGGGCCACTCGTTTTTCGACATGGCCTGCTCGTGTCTCGCGCATTGGTCGCCAGTGCCTTAGACACGGACAGAAAAACATCGGGAATCCGTGTTTTGTCACTGAGAGCCAATGTCTAAAACACGGCCCAGCAGTGCGCTACGCATTGTATGCCTTGATTATATTGAGTATTGAATTTTTTGAAAAAGACTGTAATTTTTATGTTTACGTTAATTTGCAACTTTTGAGATTCTTTGAAAATCTCAAGATTTCAGAATTTTTCGAATATCTTGAAAACCATAAATTTTTTCAAAATACTCGATTTTTCACATTTTGCGAATCTTAAAATTCAAAACTTTCGTCTGGAAAACTCGATATTCTTTTTACTCATACTTTTTACTCATACTTTTTACGATTACTTTTTACTCATACAACTACGATTATTCTAAATGCAATTGAAATCTGAAGAATATAAAGGCTGTTTTCGGAACACATTTTTTATTTTACACCATTTTACATCTAAATACCCGAGTCGAAATTTAGCGCCTACTTTTAACCTACGTAGGAGCTCCTACGTAGGGGTTAAAGATAGTAAAGTAGGTTCTATTTCAATGCAATAGTAGACCCTACTTTGACGTTAAAAGTGTCCGAAATTTCCCGATTTGCCAAGTTTAGGCTCAAAGTAGGGTCTGTTTAAAACCTCCTTTAACTTCCCTCAGTAGAAATATTTTAACTAGGCGCTTCGAGCGCCAGGTTAGCTAAACTAAAAGTAAAAAAAAAGTTTCATGTTTATTTCGACACTTTTTTCAGATATGACAACATAAATTTACTCAAAGTGGCGAATTCTTCTATAGTATGAACTAAGAACAGTGTTGAAATGACCGTGAAAATTTTAGTGGATCCCATGGAACATTTTTTTTCTCTAACAGTGTATACCTATATATTTTACAAATCCGGTAAACCGATTGAGATCTATTATTGTGGAATCCACAACTGGTCCTGATATGGGCCTTTGTGTTGTCAAGGCCTTACCGAACAAATTTCTACACGGGTTTCCTCATCGCATTTCGAATAGCTCGAGATTTTTTCATTCGCAACCGCCCAAATTCGGTCTTCGCTTACTTACGCCGACGATCCATGTCACTTTTGAAAACATACGCGTGCCAGACAATCCGAATTTGATCAACAGGTCTGAAAATTCACGTTTCCGTTGAAAATAGTTAGTGCAGTTATAAATTCATAGGTTAGGAATCGTACGATTTATTGTGAACACTTGAATGGCGCCGTAATAATATCTATGGGGGAGGAGTTATACATAGGTTGTATAGCGTGAAAATAAGTTCAATCTAAATTTGTAGGTGTTAGAGATTCAATGTAGGGTTGAAATTAACATTTGTAGGAGTTCGAGGTTCAATGTAGGATTTTTAGGAGTTCGAGAGTCAATGTAGGATCTCTAGGTTCAGTTTCCTCCAAAGTAGGTTTAAATAAACCTTGGTAGGGTCAGATGTAGGCGCTAAATTTCGACTCGGGTACACTTGAATGTTACAAAAGTCATACCCATCGTTTGGGAATAAACAAAGTTTCGCGCTGAGTATGTGTAGCGCACTGCTGGGCCGTGTTTTAGACATTGGCTCTCAGTGACAAAACACGGATTCCCGATGTTTTTCTGTCCGTGTCTAAGGCACTGGCGACCAATGCGCGAGACACGAGCAGGCCATGTCGAAAAACGAGTGGCCCGTGTCGAGCGCCGCTCGTTCCGGCTAGACATTGCATACCAATGTCTTGCACATTGGCCACCAGTGTTTACTTTTCTCCGTGCAGTTGCCTGACCATATATCGACGGCAGTATGGAACAACGTGCTATCTCAAATTATGCCCGAAAAACGTGCTATCTCAAATTGTGCTAGAAGAACGTGCTATCTCGAATTATGCTGGAAGAACGTGCTATCTCAAACTATGCTTAAAGAACGTGCTATCTCAAATTATGCTAGAAGAACGTGCTATCTCAGATTGCGCTAGAAAAACGTGCTATCTCAAATTGTGTATGAAGAACGTGCAATCTCGATGGGGGGACAAAATTCCATTAATACGGCACTGGTATTTGGGGTGTCTGGAGTATAAAAAGCATTGGTCTTCAATAGATCAATCAATTGTTTCAATTATTTGCTCATGTATTTAGCTATTATAATACAGGAATAGAAAATTCGAGATAAGTTCGAATAAACATTTCTATGTTCATTTCTGATGTGTGTTCTTCACATTTGATTTTCAGAACGGTCAAATTAATGTTTTAATGAAGGTTTCAACAACCTTACGAGAAACTGAACGTCAGAAGTGTCAACTGTATGCGTAGAACTACACGGGATGTGTATCATACATGTCCCATTTTCTTCCTGTTTTTTGTAGTTTGGCAAAAAATTCTCCATAAAAATCATGCTTTATCAGAAATTAAGTGTTCAAGTAACGTTAATAGGGAAGAGGTGGGCAGCCCCGGACGAGGGTACCTCCGGTCACCTCAAGTTGTGGATACTGACGCGAATAAATTTACAAAAAGAAAACGTGAAAATGCGACCAAGATCGTTGCCCTAATTTTCACGTTTTACAGATACCGATATCATGTGTGCATACATCGGAAATGAAAATAAAAATGTTTATTTGAACTTATCTCGAATTTTCTATTCCTGTATTGTAGGACCTTAATACATGAGCAAATAACTGAAACAATTGATCGATCTATTGAAGACCAATGCTTTTTATACTCCAGGCACCCCAAATACCAGTGCCGTACCCTGGTAGAAATTCATCTAGATCTGCTAGCCTGCAATATAGGCCTGTCTAGATTTTTCAAGATTTGCTAGATTCGCTAGGTTTTCGTGATTTGCAATACAGACCTGCCCAGATTTTTCTAAATTTGCTAGATTCGCTAGGTTCTTTAGATTTGTAATATAGCCCTGTCTAGATCTTTCTAGATTTGCTAGATTCGTTAAAATAGAGTGAAAGATTATAGGACAGAAGCCAAATGATGAAATATTATCGTACAATATGAATATGTTTCATTAAAATAAACATAGTCAAGTTAGTTCTGACCACGTTCACACATTACAAAACAAATTGACATTTGTTACATTACTCATCAGAAGACGCGATCAATTGAATCAGTTTTAAATAATCAATATTAATTAATTAATAATCATTAATAAATAATAGCTGTGAAAATATAAGCAAAATTTACATAAAATCGCATTCAAAACTCATTGCTTTTATGAAAAAACAAGCTGTTGGTTTCGAAAGTAAGAAATAAGAAATCCAAAGTCCTAACATCAGATGACGTTGAAAAATCTCCGAACGAAGCTCCCGATCAAATTCGTTTAGCATAACAAAAGTAACTGAAAATTAATCTATTCGTTAAGTAAAATCTTATTACTTGAAATTTTACTAGAGATTATTTATACGATTACAGAATGCTTTAATTTTTGGAATCACGGGCGGGTGTCGAAGAGAAGAGTAGAGTAAAATGACAGCGAATGATATTCAAGATTACAAAGAAATTTTATACTACTGTCAAGAATTATCAAGTACTACGTCCACCTAATTGTAAATGTGATCGACCTTCTTTCAATTACGTAAATGGAAAATGTACACAGCAGCCAGTCGGTATCTATAAATAAACGTGCACCTCAAAAGAAATTTGTTTCTCATTATCATCGTTTTTAGAAAATAACCTAAGATTTCTAACAAAACCTGCCTAAGAACACGTTAGTACTGCTCAGAACTGTACAGATATAATCTAGTGCTACTAGATACTGCTAGATAGCATTGCTAGATAGCGTCTAGAAGGGACAAGTGTTACATTTCTGTCCGGGCATCTGTACAGTTTTACTAGATAGGCCTAGATGGCAGTCTCGCGAATCTAGCTAGACCTAGACAGATTATGGGAAAAATTTCTACCAGGGTATTGATGAAATTTTATCCCTCATTGAGATTGCACGTTCTTCATACACAATTTGAGATAGCACGTTTTTCAAGCACAATCTGAGATAGCACGTTCTTCTAGCATAATTTGAGATAGCACGTTCTTTAAGCATAGTTTGAGATAGCACGTTATTCCAGCATAATTCGAGATAGCACGTTCTTCTGGCATAATTTGACATAGCACGTTTTTCGGGCATAATTTGAGATAGCACGTTCTTCCATACTGCCGTCGAATATATGCACGAAATAAATATGATTGAAACGCAACATCTTTTCTTTGTATATCGCGTGACTAAAAGCAAAAGGGCGGATGCGTCAAAAAGTCGAGTACCATAACAAAAGGGCGTATACCAACAGAATCACATATAAAGTTGCGGAAAAGTAAAAGGGCTTATATGAGTCAGTCCACGTCAAGCGGGACGGATTTGGCCAAAAATTTACCTCGATGTTTCTGATTCTTTTGTAATTTTTTTTACATATTGTGTGGGTAAAATGAATGCATAAAACATTTTTTTTTTTTTTTTACTCGAAGGGCTTAGAAGCTACAAGGGGTTGAATTTTCGAAAAAATCACCAAAAATCAGAATCGCACTCTCCTTTAAACGTTAATATCTCCGGTTCCCTTTGTCGTACAGACCAAAGAGGATAGGATAGAGAAAACGCTGTCATAAGGCCGTAATGTATTTTTGCTTACACGGTGTACAGCGCTGTCTGCCATGTGGGAGCTGAACTAGCTGCCCCCCACCCGCCGGCTGATTGCCCGTACCACCAATCTCAAGCACACATTTACAGCGCTGGATGGCAGGGTGTTAGATGAAGAATGAATATATGGGAAAATGAAAAAACAATATTTTTCGGATACAATGCAATTGATTTATATTCCCGCGTAAAAATAAATTGCGTGGGCATTATATTGCAAGTACATGGGATTGTCTAATTGGTCATGCATTGGAAACTTCTTACCCGTAGGTTTCCCATATATGGTTGAACGGTTGCTAAGAGACAATATACACTCTGTATCCCATACGAATCCAATATACTGGGGCAAATATATGAGCAATATTTATCAAACATTTCTACCAAATAATGGCGATACGGTGTGGATGATATGTGAGCAATATATGGCAAATATCTTTGGAATATATCACAATACCTTAAATTTGCCATAGTATCGAATACAATTTACAAGAGAATAATATGACTACAACGGCAATTGCAAAATTTTCAATCATCTGCATTCTGGTGAAAATCTAGTGCAAATCTTAATTGTTCAATAAAAATGGTTGTATTTCTACCGGGGAATATAGGATAATTTTTAAGTTAATACAGGCATGCATAAAATAAGTACTCATTCAATTGGACCTAAATATTTTAGTTCGTTTATTTTCGAATGAACATCGTGAAACAATGAATATTTATTGAATAACCATTAATTCAAACAAAAATACGTAATCATGGACTAGGTTATTTGGCATGGAATCGTATCGGTCGCTGTTATTTTAAGAAATTATGTCAAAACGTCCGCTGTTGTTCAAAGACTACTGCTGGAATAAACAAATTCGATTGAAACGGTTACTCTCGGATTTGAAATCACACGCTGAGGATGAAACAACTGCAACAGATTCATTACCTTCTTTAAGTATTTTCATTTTATCAGGGTTTTGCAATTGGTCGACGATACGCCCAACCCAGACAAGGCTGCACAGAGTATTGAAGAACGTGATGGTATTTATTATTATTTTCAAGTGTCATTACAATTTCAATTTGGTCTTCAATCGGTTTCCTGAAAAAGTTTTCACTCCTGACTCAACTGTAATCGCTACCGATTTATTGACCCGAAATGCGAGTCAAAAGTAGCATATTTTACCCTCTTATATACTTCATTCACCACAAATTCTCATTAGCGGGAAATAATGAGCCATCATTTTTTTATTCGTCATCATGTAATTGTTATTATAATTTTCTTAATTGTTCAGATTAAAAAAAAAAAATCAAATTTCTCATCCCCCACAAATGCGGTTTTCAGTTTATTCTGGTTTTCTCTCTTTAGTTCACAATGAAGTGGCCATCATCGAGTCGGGAATTCGGTCAAAGAGCTGCGTTACGTCAAATGGCTGAGGCTCGAGTGTAGTAACATAAGAAACTATTTTGAGTACTGTTTTTGTTATTCTGGATTTCGAGACATAGCAGAGGGTAGGCGGGGTGTCCCCACTCCCCCGTTTTGAGGGATTACCTTGTCAGAGTCGATGTATGATTGAGATCACTACTGACTTGGACTCCGAACTGAAGTGGCCCGAGTCCGTTCCAATTTTCAAAGGGCCATTATTTTGTCAATAATAGATGAAAAAAAAAAAAAAATTTATCTGAGATTATCGTATACATAGATGCTAGAAAAATTAAAAATAAAAATGATGATGCAACCCAATTCACTCAGTACGTTTGTTTATTTATCGATTTTATTGAAATGTATGAAAAATATACAAGGTATATTACATATAGATGGACTAATACCATGCGGGTGTAAGCGCCAAAAAAAATTTTTTGTGTCAAAATCTTACGGGCATATCTACGAAAAAAAGATTTTTCTGCGCTAATGCCCGTATGGTATTAGTCCACCTATATGTAATATACCTTGTATATTTTTCATACATTTCAATAAAATCGATAAATAAACAAACGTCTGGGGTGAATTGGGTTGCATCATCATTTTTATTTTTAATTTTTCTAGCATCTACGTATACGATAATCTCAGATAAATTTTATTATTTTTTTTTTTTTTTTTTATCGCGTAAATCGCGTAAATAACGCAACAGTGACGATGATTTACGCGTAGAGCCATCTGTCGGGCGTTTCGTTAGCCTCGGACCGTGTCATGTCTCAGCTGTCAGAAATCAACAATTTTACACTATTTACATCTTTATACCGCTCTACTTTCGGTATCTCGGCCCTATTGTTGGGTGAAACAACAAAATTTTTAGACACAAATGTTCGCCATTGCGTGTAGATTTGAGGTAAGAGGCTGGTTTTTGCGTTTTTGACGCACAGGCTTTGATACGAACCAAAATAAGTGAAACGGCCATACTCGAAGAACCTAAAAAATTCATTTTTCTCGATTTCGACGAATCTCGCGTGCTAGATCGAACCCATTCGTCCCTAATCATCGAATAAATATATTATACATCACTTTTGATCATCGTTTCCGAGTTTTTGTGACTTTATTGTTTTTTTCTCAACAGGTAACTATATGACTAGGACATGCTCTTAACTGTATTAAAAGAAAAAAGATTCAAATACATTTTCCAAATTTCAGTAATTGTTTGTTCTCTCGATACGCCTTTTTGGTTTTCAAACTTTTATTGAGGATACATGATATTTTAGGAACCATAAGGGCGTATCTACATCACATACGCCCTTTTGGTTTCGACTGAACGACACGTACGCCCTTATGCTTGTACCGTTTATTTGTCCTTATACACGGAGTGGTATACAGTGGGATACGCCCTTTTGTTAGCGATTTGCCAAAAGGGCGTAAAATGGCTCATTCGCCCTTTTGCCTTTAGTCACGCGATATTGTAACGTTGAATGAAAGAAAGAGAATTCAAGGTGCGGGGAGATAGAGTTGGTAAACGAAAATAAACACGATCGGCATCGTTACCAATTTTTTAAAGCGGACACATGATGACTTCATCCATCTTGTATACAATAATTTGTATTGGGCAGGTCCACCAATCATATTTAAACGATCCGGGGTCAAAATTTCGATTTGTCTGCAATTTTGATATCTCATAGTGTATATTGAGATGTAAAAATCCACCAAGTCTTAGACCTCTGAGCCTTACCGTCCAGGAGAGACGCGTTGATTAGTCTTTCAACCTTGAGCACATTGACTTTTACATTCGAATTTTTATCCCATCTCTGTCGCAAAAAAGAGAATTTGATCAAACGTGTTCTTTATGTAAAAATGTCTGATCTTTCCGAATATCAAATTCATTTCAAGCTAGATTCCGAAAAACGTTCCCTAAGCTTTTTTTTCAAATTTGATATTTTTATCTAAAAGCTTGCCGTTTTTCGCTACAGAAACTGATCTTTATATTTTGGGTGCTCAAGATGGGATCAGGCGAAAGTTACATTTATGTTCATTAAATTAGGTGTGAAAATTTTTTTTTCTTTTGTTTAGCGATGTATCTTTATTTTATTTACATGTGTGAAATTGCTATATTTTTTACATACTATAAAATAAGGATTCTTCGCTGAATAAAGGAAAAATAGCATATTGTGTACCAAGGGCGTAAAGTGGGCTTTTTTAGACCGAGTGTGGAGTTTGCAGTACGAGTCAGAGGCGAGGTAGCACGAGTCGAAGACGAGTACTGCAACCACACGAGGTCAAAAAGCCCACTTAGCCCTTGGTGCACACCATATTTTTTGTGACAGCACGATTTTCGCGTTTTTGAGCGATTTTGAGGAAGCGAGCAAAAAAAAAATCGGTAGCGGGCAAAAGAGAACTTTTTTTGCCCGCTACCGACTTTTTTTTGCCCGCCGGTCAATAAACGGCTACTTTCAGCCCTATTGTTAGGTCAGAAAAACGCAAAAATCGTGCATGTGTTACAAAATAGTACATTTTATTACGAGTAGGGAAAGGCTTTTTTACCCGACTGCGACAAAATGACCGTATTTCACCCCTGAAATGCGGGTCGAAAGTGATCAATTTCGGACCAGCGCGAAAAAAAGTAGATTGCCGGGCAAAAAAGTAGATTGCCGGGCAAAAAAGTGAATTGCCGGGCAAAAAAGTAAATTGCCGGGCAAAAAAGTAAATTTATCGGGCAAAAAAGTGAATAAATTATTGAAATTTTTTTTTTTCTAAATTCGAAACTTCAGCAATTGTCTGAAAATTTCGGAACTGATCGGAAATGTTCGGCTACACTGAGTGTAGCCTGGTGTAGCGAACCGAAAACGTCATTAGTTAATGAATTCGATGAAACTTATATACCACGTTTACGTGCACGAAATTTACTACTCATTTGGTATTATACTGAGCGTTTACGTGCTACTTGATTTCCATCAATCAAAACTCGTCACCGTTTACGTTTGACGCTTGACACAAAAAACAAGTGGGAGATCAACTCAAATATTTCTGTTAACTAATACTTGAATTAGACCCGTTTACGCTTTATCAAATAGCGTAACTTAAGAAAAGTAGTAGCTAATAACACGTAATTTCGTGCACGTAAACGTGGTAATAGATATTCTTGTTAAAAAAAACATAATAAAGATTTGTTGAAAATATATTCATGTTTTAAAAATGCTTTAAAGACATTTAAAATTCGTTTTTCTTTTTTAGTGGGGGGGCTCTGCCCCCCCCCCCCCCCCCCCCAACCTCCCGGCGGGGCTTTGCCCCTGCACCCCACCAGGGCTCCGCCCTGGACCCGTTTCGTAATAGATTATTGGCGACAACATCATATTTGTGCTGTTAGATTCAATACCTTTCATAACTTATATTTCATAACCTATACCTAGATATTGTAGCGTTGTGTCATTTTATCGTAGTCGGGTAAAAAGTAGTATATGCCACACGGGAGGAGCGGATTTTCCCCTCGTGTTCGTGATGCCCTCGCTTCGCTCGGGCAGCAAACCTCGCACTCGGCAAAAATCACGCACTTTCCTCCCTAGTAGCATAATATACTATTTTGACGAAACGAGAGGTTTACGGCACGAGCCGAAGGCGAGTGCTGTAACGAGGTTCGTCAAAAAGCCTTTACGTACGAGTAACGATCATTATTTTTCATCAGGATTGCCGAGAAATCGCGATGAAGTTGCGATTTTGAGGTTAGAATGATGAAAAAAATATTTTATACTCAATTTGATAAACATAAATGCAACTCCCTCCTGATCCCATTTCGAGCACCCAAAATAAAAATATCAAATAGGGTAAGTGTGGGTATTACTGCGGATCGCGAATCGACACCGCTTTTAAACGTAAGATGATAATTTTAAGGACCACAAAATGTCCCGCACGTATCTGAAAACACTTAATTGGTACTTTTTGAATAAAAACCGAGTGTTGAAACTCTCTAAAAATGCAAATTTAACTGAAAAAACACATAAATCAGAACAGATTCATATGCTGGAATTACTGCGGTTCTGCATGAATTACTGCGCACCAAATACTGCGAAAAATCTAGTTACTGCGCGTGTAATACTGCGGTTTTATTTGAAGCAGTGAACTGCAGTGAACGTGCGACAGTTGACAGAGCCAAGATTTGAGGTTTCGTTGTAGCGTCGGTGACAGCCACAGTAATTCATACAGGTAGCGAAATAATGTACCTAACAGCGCTGGCGACTTTTGTGTGGATGGTGTGGAGCACTCCACACCCTGGATGCCCACCGTGTGGATATTCCACACCCTAAAGGCCTTGTTTCAAAATTGAAATTTTTTAATGTATTTTGAAAATCTCTTGATAAAAAACAAGTATAAAAAATTTTCCAAAAATAACCACATTATATTTCCCTATAGGGAAATCAACACTTGCGAGCCCTCTAGCAGATTCAAATCTCGACCATATTGATGAATACGTTTATCCTGAAAAACAATATTCGGACTATCGCACTTCGGAAAAACTACTTAATTGAACTTTGAGCAAAAATGTTGTGGGAGCCAGCCCCCCCCCCCCCCCCCCCCCCCCCCCCGACGCCGGAGTTACTCCACACTCTGAAATTTCGTAAGTCGCCGACCTTGGTACCTAATACTGCGCTAGTAAAAATTATTATAAAATAAATATTAATGTTATTTTGCATAGATCGTTTGGAAAGATATACGATTACTTCATACGAAAATGATATTGCGCTGAATATTTCCATACCAGGAACAAAAATATAATCAATTCAGAAGTACGTATTTATGGCTCGTCAACAAACAGAAGCAGCAGAACTCAGAATTTTGTTACCATACAAGATTCAAATTACAATAACGTAACTAAAAATATGGTTGTTGTTATTTATTATTTATTAACTATTAGTGTAAGGAACGAAATAATTTTTGAACTAATTTTCAAGGGGTCATATACTCAGAAAAATGATAGTTCAATACTTTCATCTGAAACCGCAGTAATTGGCACATCCGCAGTAATACCCACACTTACCCTACCCCAAATAATATAAAATATCAAATTTAAAAAAAGTTTTGTTGAAAAAACACGTTTTTTTTTTAAAAAAAAACGTGTTTTTTTTTCACCATTTTTGAGAATCTAGCTTGAAATAAATTTGATATTCGGAAAGATCAGACATTTTTACATGAAAAACACGCTTGATCAAATTCTCTTCTTTGCGATAGAGATGGGATAAAAATTCGAATGTAAAAGTCAATGTGCTCAAAGTTAAATGACTAATCAGCGCGTCTCTCCTGAACGGTAAGGCTTAGAGGTTTAAAACTTGGTGGATTTTTACATCTCAATACACACTATGAGATATCGAAATGGCAGACAAATCGAAATTTTGACGCCGGATCGTTTACCTATGATTAGTGGACCTGCCCATATAATTGAAAATTTAATATTTCACACAAGTTACCAATATTATCGAATTTTGCGCAGCTAGATAGGAAATGTACTGTATCGTAATAATTTTGAAAATTAAATTTCGGCACAAAGTCCACAAATATAGTGGGAATTATATTTTGAATAAAAGATGTAAAAGAATTGAATTTAAAAAAAAAATTTATAACACGTTGACTACCTACTCTTGTTGTTTCAAATGGAAGTTATTTTTTTTGTAGTCGGGGGGCGAAGCCCCCCGAACCCCCTACTGAGACTTCGCCCCTGGACCCCACCGGGGCTTTGCCCCGGACCCGACCAGGAGCTACGCCCCTGGACCCCCCGCGGAAGTTAGTCTCCTCGATGGTTTTTCAATATTCAATTCAACCAATTCAACCAATGATGTCGAATTTCACACAGCTCGTTAGGAAAAATAGTTTTTGTAACACATGCACGATTTTCGCGTTTTTTTTACCCATTAAGCGAGCGTAAAGTGGCAGTTTTCTGACGAGCGGGCAATAATAATCCGAAAACGCCCGCTAAGTCGATCAGCGGGCGTTTTTGAGTTTTTATCGCCCGCTACTCGAGCATAAGCGGGCAATAATAAACTGAAAACGCTCGCTAAAATATTTTTCCATATTTTCAAGAAAATTATCAACAATGAAGAAAAAACGCGAAAATCGTGCTGTTACAAAAAATATGGTGTGCACCAAGGGCTAAGTGGGCTTCTTGACCTTGTGTAGTTGCAGTACTCGTCTTCGGCTCGCAGATGCACTCGTCTTCGACTCGTGCTAGCTCACCTCCGACTCGTACTGCAAACTCCACACTCGGTCTAAAAAAGCCCACTTTACGCCCTTGGTACACAATATACTAATACGCAACACGTGCGCATAGGTGTCTCCCGCACTCGTCTCATATGTCGCCCTCGCTACGCTCGGGCGACAAATCCGACTCGTGCGGGATTCACCTATTTTGCGCACTAGTTACGTAATGTACTAATTTTTAATATTTGGAGGCGCACGATTTTTATCATCAGTGACATTAATTAACGAATATTAAATGTAATTCCTATGTATAAGATCCTTGAAGGTGTCTCTCGCGGTATTTCTCCAGAAATGGTCTCTGTGAATACGTTCTTGTAGTACAGGTACAATATCATAGTCTAATGCGACCCCTAGATTGTCTTGGCCCTGACTGGTGAAAACGGGAAGTACCAGAATTGCCATTCCAGCACCATTGATGCTAAACTTTTCTATCTGGTGCAACAAAGCGTCGAAGGGAAAGAGCTTCTTCGGATCAGAGCCAAGCTCCGATAAATAAGACGATAAGGATTCGTGGTAAATTTTAATCAGCTCGTCATAGTGCTTCTGCCTCAATTCCAGACTGCAGTTACAGAAGAGAATGTAGGAAATGTCGACTGCGGGGGAAGCATAACGCGTTAATTGAAAGTCCAGAAGATACATATCCTTCGGTTCCGTCGACCCCTGAAAAATTGTCACATTCTAGTCATTCAAATACTACTTTCACAGAATATCTCAAGCAATTATGATTCTCGCCCCAAAAACGATCACTTTTCTCCCATACAAGACATTCTGTCGATACTCAATCATTTGGGAGCAAAGGAATTGAATCGGGATATAATTCTGACGTGGATTCTGAGGCATAATGATGATCGGGAGCAAGGAAAGCACCAGTAAAAACCGAAATGGTATCAGGGGAAAAGTGCTCAATAAAATTGTTCGATTTTCTATATTAAGAGAATTGGATGATCATTTTCAGACTTATAGGCTGAGTATTGTGTGGATTATTTGTTGCTGCTTCAGCTTACCTCATCGTACTTGAACAACATGTTGTTCATCCAAAAATCTCCATGGCCTAGCACGGCGTATGGTTCAGCGGCACTGCCGGTGCAGGACCGTTGCATGTTGCCTAAGGCGTTCTCCATGAACTCAGAAAATCTTTCCGTGTACCTTGGATCCTCCTCAGCAAGAGCCTGAGATATGCACAAATTTCTAGATTATACTAATCTGTCTGTCTGATCAGAATTATTCGATGTTGACATACCGTTTTCACCAGATCTCCGTACTTTTGATAGCGGTCGATAAAACGCGTGTCAGAAATCACTTCTTGTCTGAACAGAGTCTCTTTCAACTTGGTGATCTTGCTTGCAAATATCTCCGGCCTTTGATCGCGCAGGGCAAAACTTAGGGCGTGCAGACGACCTAAGGTACGCAAAGCTAGGGAAATATGTGGAAAATCCAGCTGCTGTATGCGATCTCGCATGACAAATCCCTTCGCTTGTAGATCTTCCAAACAAATCAACTGCGAAAGAATGAGATATGGTATTCATGATACTTGAATTCTCTACAATGGGATAAAAGCGAGGAAATTTCCAATATAAACATTTACTTTTTTGGCGCAAAAGAATACAAATCTAGACAAAATCAATCATTATTATGCGAATTGAGATAATATAGTCTTGAATAAAAAATACCATATTGATATTATACCTACTATACATAAATAAAGAGATTATATTGATTGAGTAATCTATCAACTGGCTAAATTAAGAGTCAAGTCTTTGTACACGTAGCATAGTATATTACTATCTTGACATTTTTATCTCGGCCACTTTGTAATTCTAATTTTTATTACCAGCTTTGTATATCTTGACTAATCATAATCTTATCAGTTGCTCCGTATTACGTGACATTCATTTTATTATCGGAGTCTTATCATCCCGACTGGCACATTCTTGATTGCGCGATCTCGATAAGCTTGTGATCGGTTATTGCTCTAGTCACAATACCGTGTATCCAGAAGTGTATACCTAATCTACTTTTATCATTTAGAATTGCGATCATTCGCATCATTATTTTTCGATCCTGTCAAAATAAACGTAAAAGGTTCGACGATTTTCAATCTTTCCACTGCCAGTTGCTTACCTCTTCCCTTTCAACGTCACTGGATAGATAGCATTCCGGAATATTTTCCAAGCTCTTGCCTTTCGCCTTTAGAAACTCCTTGAATACTGGTACAATTTCCGAGTAGAATAAATGTTCACGCGGAAAGAATTGTGGGATTTGCAATAGCAGCCTGATTCTTTCATCTTGACTCGGGATTTTGAATATCGTTTGGATTTTGACTGGCTCCCCGTTCTTTTCTCCCTCAATGAAGACGCGTTGAATAATGCCAACGTAGTTGTCGCCCGTCTTCGAACCCGACTTTATGCAGTACTTGGGACTCGATATCCCCAAGGTTTTCGTTACATTCTCTAAGTACTCCTGGAGATGCTTCTCCTCGAAAGAATCCCGCCAAGAATCCTGCCGATCCTCCTCATTCTCTGACATAATTTACGGATCAGTTACACCAGATTTTAACAACCGATTTAACACCAATGTGGAATATGCTCTGCAGCAATTCAGATTTCGGGCTGCTCTAAGCGTTCAGAGTTCTGCACTGCTGATTTTTGACTGCTCATACTGATATGATTCGTGTATTTAATTACTACTGATATCTCGACGCCAAAGTTCAAGATTTATCACATGATAAAAGAACCTATTTTAATCTTCGGTCATACATGGGTTGTGAGGAAACATTTTGTTCGAGATTGAATATCATGGATTCCATGTGGATAATAGATCTGAAAAGACTTGTGAGGTTTGAAAATCCAAATTCAGTATAAATAATATTGTTTTTATTTTAAATTGACAGCATAAAATAATTATCAAGTTCATTAAATTCGGAAGTGAAAAGATAAGAGCGTTTACGCTGCATAGATCATATTTTTATATTTTTGCTGACAGAACAGTATCTTACAAAACGTTACAGAAACTTACAGTTATGTTACGATATGTTTGAGTATCATTACGTTTATTTCATCATTTTATTTCATTCTATGTCTAATAATATTTAAATAAATGTAATTTAGAATGTTTGGTAGAATTATAAAAAAATGTATGCTGACTGCGATCCAGGTGGGATCGAGGGAAAAAGATATTGCCCTCAAACGACACTTTTTTTTTGCAGATGGTACGAAGGGTAATGTTCTGGGTGAATTTTTTGCAACCGAGATGCAATACGGGCTGCTACTTCTTCGGGCTCACGCATTCGTAACTATACTCTTTTTTTGTTCTACGTTGTCGAATATGTGCAAGTTGAACATTGACCATGTCAATGCAAAACTTACTATATAAGTCGCGAATAGAAATATTTTTGCAGAGAACCTTAGATGTTGTCAGAAATATGAAGATTTTTCTAGAAAGAACGAAGATTTGCAGAAAATGACAAAAAATTTGTTGAGTGATGTAGAAGCTTTTCCGGGTTATGTGAAAAAAAATAAAAAATAAAAATTGCTGGGTTTCGGAAACAAATATTTTTATTATGGTTAAATGATTATTATTTCACAGTAAAATTTATTATTAGTATTTCTGTTATATAGAATAAACAAAAAACAACGCACATTATACATTTGCCATTTTCGTACGAATATCCATTTCAATTTTCGCCATGCTCGTCATCGTTATACTTCCTCATTTGGTGTGTCTCTCGGAATCCCCACAGCTCATTCGACCCCTTAGGGAAGATCACTGTCCAACTGTGAGGTAAAATTCTTTCCGATTAATCGTAGACCGAGACTTCTAGGGGATCCTGATGTGCTTTCCAAATACCCGCGGATACCAGAAAGAGCAATTCGCGGTGTCATCGATACTGGCCGGACATCCACGCCAGTAAATGTTCCACTGATTCTGTTAAAATGCAAGGATATGTCCATTCATTTGACTGAATGATCAGATTATTATTCGTTAATTATTCTCACCCAGGGCCACTTCTGGGAAGAATAGGTAGCCAGAAGCTCTTCGATTGTTTCAAGTTACCAGTGCCAGGATTATATTTCGTAGCATGAACTTCAAGTACGATTTCTCCTCTCTGGTAATGTATAGGAAGATGTCCGAGTTTGACCCCTGGTGAATTATAATCAACAAATAAACAGCTGGTTGTATGTGTTTGATAAAGCTAACTTTTCTTATCGATAACTATTGGAATGCATAATATATTAAATGTCGAACCTGTAATGACAAAGTTATCGGGTACTATGATATCGTCTAAATTGAAGTAAGGTCTTTTGAGAGTCACGCTTCCTAGAGACCCGCTGCCACTTGAAAAATGTGAAATATAAAAACAAATCATTTCACGGCAATTTTCAAGAGCCATGTTACGCCGATTTGTATAGTGTAGTTTATTAAATTGGTAGAATGAAGACTCATTTCGGAGGGTTGTATAGCATGAGCAAGTGCTTCATATTTTGGTAAAAGTATAAACACCCCTGCGAGTTTGCGCGAGATCCATGACCTGGAGTTATACCTGCATGGGTAGGACCTGCACATCATGTTACATCATGAAAATTAATAATAATGATAAAAATTGAAATTGTTGAGATACGTGAATTCATGGTTACTGTGTGCGTGTTTGAGTGGGTGCGCGACTCAACCACCGAAAATCACGTGTGAGAGAAGAAGGTGAAAGTGAGAGAGTATGGCACGAAACTGATCTCATCCATAACTATAGAATCGAACATGTAAAGGTGCATCGGTAATGTAAAGACATGAAAAATAAAGTATTCTATTAATAATTGTATTCTGGTGAAGTGGCAAGTTATTTTATTTCCTATCACAAACCTCTAAATATCCAAACAGAAATAATATAATATACAAGCAATGATAATAATTTTGATGATGTAACATACGATGTACAGGTTGTAAGAAAATTATGTGTCGCCGTTTTGCCAGATGATTCTCCAGGTCGAGATCGGTGGAAATCCTGAAAAATATGACCCCGCAAAATTGATCTTGACCTCGATTTTGAAGGTCCAACGAGGTTAAAAAATTTCATGATTCTGAAAAATGCTACTCGTCAAACGGAACAAAAGTCTTGAATTTACATTCAGGAAGCAACCGCCGACGTCTTCCAACGAGAAAATCACTGGTGTGGAAGATCGCAGAAATAAGTACCCGGCTACTGTCCTACGATAGTTCAGCCGTGAAAAACGTGCGACGACGAAAGTTCAAGCCTCATTGACTATTTTGTCTAATAATTCCAAGTTCATTTCAATTTTCATTACGTGGAAGTTTGCTCGATTGGTTTCCAGGGTTGATTAACTGTATCAATTTCCCCAAGTGGCATGAGCTTGCCCTGTTCTATCTGAAGATTCAGCATGTCGTTCTCCATAACCATTCTGACACCGATCACAACCCTATAAAATTGAAGCGTCATTGTTAATTAATATTCAATCATCAATTCTACAAGCAGGTGAATATAATATATACTCACATATTTTTGTCAACATCGGACTTCTGAATATTAGTATTGATGCGTAGTCTAACTAGGTGACTAATATTATAAACACCTGAAAAAAAAAAAAAAAAAAAAAAAAAAAACGATCAGAAACTAAGAAATAAATCACGTGAAAGCATCATAGCGTCCACCGACCAGGTTCATCAGATTACTACAAGATATTTTCTAAAGATATAATGTGATTCTATGGTTTTTTCAATAATTTTTAATCTCATCTGTTTTATTGTGACCAAGATTTCAATTTCTCCATCTCGAAAAGTACACAGTTCTGTGGGGAAAATTCCGTAGAATCCGAAAAAAGTAATTTCGAAATTCTGAAAAATGTCATAATTGCCGAAAAATCGATTTCGAGACTTCAAAGTGCGTTTGTACCCTGAAATAGAGAGAATCCAATGATGACATCTTTTTTTTCGCGAAGCTCGTGAAATAAACTATAAAAAAGTGAAGTTAAATTTTGATGTTCGATTAGTCGGTTTCGAGATAATGTGACTTAAACAAAAAGGGTCAAAGAATTTCT
Source organism: Tenthredo mesomela (assembly GCA_943736025.1). Classification (NCBI taxonomy): domain Eukaryota; kingdom Metazoa; phylum Arthropoda; class Insecta; order Hymenoptera; family Tenthredinidae; genus Tenthredo; species Tenthredo mesomela. The sequence goes on from OX031017.1 coordinate 3,708,552, forward strand.
ACAGTCTGTAAGTCCAGAACACTTCATCCGATCGTCCGATAAACATACTTCAACATTTTCTTTTGGAGAATACTCGAACATATTCCAAGTACAAAAAGTTTGGAATTATCGCGGTAAAAAAGTGGCCCGGTTGACGTGGAATACCTCATATACAGGATACGAACAGTCTCATGCAAGTTTGTTATGAATATCAATGATAGGCCACTGAATAAAATCATAACAATGATGAAATGATTTTTGTTTTATCAGATTGTGTATGGACCGTACTTCACGAAAGAAAACGGCGAGGAGGTATATCGGGAGATAGACTGGACTTATATTCCTCATGATGTATGTCTGTCGCTGGTGATTCCAGATAAATTCGAGGCCGTCATCGCGGGTGATACGTTTTGCGTATCCTGTCCGAAAGGTGCGTATATGTATAATATACATTGTATATATATATATGTATATATATATTGTATACTATATGCAGGTACTGTACACGCAATATAGTGGAACGGACTAAGGCTGGTGTTATTATGTTAGTGGTATTAGAGCTTAGGCTGGTCACAACGTATTTACTGTGTGTTCGAAGGGTTCTTTCAGCACGCAACGTAACAATCTGCGCTACAGTCTTTTGATGAGTTCATATCGAACCCTTAGTCGAATAACATGCTAGCCTAGAATAAGTTTCAAGAACATACTATCTGACATCTGAAATTCTTCTGAGAAAAATTTCGTTGGTAACACTGCTGTACCCAGATTCTGTAACTCGTTATCGAGAATTATTGTTGTCGTTAGCTAACACAACAACATCAGCGACCAATAAGGTTTCAGGAAAGACAAATCTACCCAATAGAAAACGAAACAAAACAAGCCGATACGATCGTTTCGTTAACGAAAAGTTACAGAATCCGGGTATTGCGCGCATAAAGACGCTCGAAACACGTATAATAAGGTATAATTATATTATATTCACTTTTAATTCTGATGTTTGACAGATATTGGGTTCCGAAAACAATCGCAAAGCTAGAGTGCAATTATCAAAAGCTAGGATGCAATTATCAGTAGTAATATCACAAGATCTTCCAAATTATCGGTTATTTCCCGATTGTTTTGCTGCGCAGCATCGAGAGGGCTGGCTAACTTTTGCAGATCAAAAATCACGAGCGCGCAGCGCAAGGGATTTTTTGTGCAAAACTTGGCCCGTTCGTTGATACGCAGGGTCAAAACATGAGCGAAATAACCGATTCATTTTGAAGGTCGAGTGGTATTCGACGGATTATTTGTCGCATTCAGATCTGGCCAAGCAGAGAGCGGCAGGTTAGAAAGAATCAAAAATTATTCCTGATGTTCTTTGACGTATTTGACAGTTATAAAGTCAATTGCAAAGCTAGAAGTAGATTATCAATAGCTGTAGGGAGATTATCAGTATAATCACGAGTCGGGATGTACTTCACATCATCAAATATTGCACTCTGATTGGCCGGAATCTGAGTGCTAAAAGTAACCAGTATAATTCCGAATTGGGATGTCCTTCACATCATCAAATACCGCGCTCTGATTGGCCAGAATCCGACTGCTAAAAATAATCTATAGAATTTCATTATTTTCGAGATGACAAGAAATTCGATAGACCCAATTATACATATCTACCAGGGTGGTCGTTAAATGGTTTTTCTTTGAATTTCTATGTTGGATGGCCTTCAATCGGCTCTAAATGTGAAAATGTGAAACAATAGTATATTGTGCATCTAGGGAGGAAAGTAGGTTTTTGCTCACGAGCGCGGAGCTTGCTGCCCGAGCCGATTTGTGGTCCCGAGGTGTGTCAAATTGCTGCCCGAGCGGATGCAGCAAAGGAAGGGGCTACAGTGAGAAAAACCGCGATATAACGAGGCGTGATATATCGAGGCTTGACTGTTAGTCGTTTTACAATCGAGTTGTATGACTTGACGTAAACTCCTACAATATCAACTAAAGGGTTGTAGGTATTTAAATGAAGTGTTGACACGCTGGTAAATTCGACAATAATAAACTGATTATATTTAGAGAATGTTCATTGGTATAATTGATTGGTATGGTTGATTAAAGTATAAGATGTGATGTTAGAAGTATTTACGAGAGTAGCTATGGTTTAGAAAGACGGGCTCCCGGAGCATGCACGTCCGAATCGATAGAACTATGGTGCAAAACTGAGGAAAAGATGAGGAAAAGAACGTGATATGAGGCAAAATTAGAAGGAAAGACAGCTAAATTAGAAAAGAACGAAGGATCAAGGTCTCATGCAAAGGATCGTAAATTGAGTGAAGTTAGAAAACTGTGAGAATGTAAATAGAGCAGTCCAAAGTTGGAGAGAGCCGAATCTGGACAATGTCTTTGGAGATCCTTGAAAATGAGCAGAAGTTTGTGTGGGAAAGTAAAAGAAATAGGGAGGAGAGCCAAAAGAATTCGTGTTATTTCGTTTTTCAGATTCCAATTGCGAACCAACTACATCAGCTATTTACCACAAATCTGATGGCATCTGGTATCTGCTGGGTGTACACAGAGCACATTTTTGGGTGGAAAGTATCGATCGTTGGTTAGCTGTGTACGAGTACGGATCATACCTGGACCGGACACGCGCTGCGCTCCTTAGCGCATTTTGAGTTCCACGGTTGAGGGTAGTTCTTGTTCAAGGTTCGGACTAATTTTTTAGCGAGCGCCCCCCAAATCGGCTCTCAATCATTCAGAAAGAATTCATATATTTTTCAGATTTTTATCTCCCCTCTAACCTCTTCCACCCAGAGGGTGAAATTCCCTATTCAAAATACACGTGCTCCAGCCATATTCTCAGTATATATTTTATTGAAAGAATCATCATTTCCAAAACAATCTGTAACTAGGGGAGAGCAGGGCAATGTGGTCATGCGGGGTAAAGTGATCATCTCAAATATTTTCCACCTGAGCAATATTTAGAAGGCTGTATTTGCACCGAGCGTTTGTGCCGAAGTACTTCACAAAATGAAATACTTTAACCGCATGAAAGATTCGATATTTCGAAGAAAATACAACAATTGTGTTTGATGCCGGGTGAATTGATAATTTCGGTCAACTAAGATTCCGGATTACTGTGCTTTAAATGGCACATTTGGACTAGGTTTTTTTTTTCTTGATTCCTGGTAACTTCTACTTCACAAAACAATTAAATTTTTTTTTGTTTTACACGATTTTCATGAATTTACTACTTAAATTGTACTCGCGTTACGTTCGGGGTAATGTGGTTGGGGTAAAGTGGCCATTCCAACGCATGCGCTGTTAGTCGCCGAGCGCCGACCTAACCTCATTTTCGGCGACCGGTGGTTCGCAGCGGCGATGTGTTTTACAGCTGTTAGATATCTCCGTTCCAACTAAATATTATACGTTTTCACAGTAATATACATTTCTAAAAACCAGATTAAAGAGTTTTATGTATTTGCAACAGTTTTGTCACTATTCTCATATCATGGTATACGGATAATAATATGTAATGTATGTATAACTACTGATTATAACCTATAACGAAACGTTTCTGTCAGATATCTCATGTATATTCGTATTAGAAATATGAAAGCACAAGTTGTGAATTAGTAATATTAGGTCGATATTATATTGCAAATGACCAGAGTACTGTTTAGGTTGAGGAAGAAATATATTAGGCTACGAAGTATAGTATGTTTTTACTTTCAGAGTTCTACGAACACTGCTTTCATCAGCGAGAAGTTATAAAATATATTAAGAATGTGAAAAGTGTTAATTAAATATCACAGATATATGAAATAACTTTTCCTGATCACATTAGGGCTTAACTTTATTCATTTCAGATGTGTGGTTCAATTTTTCCAGCAGTTGATCACTTTACCCCATAGGCTTGATCACTTTACCCCGTAGACGGGGTAAAGTGATCATTTTGCAGGTTAGCTTTATATTGATTATGACACTTTCATTTCGCAAAACTACCAGACTTTACTATCGTAGACAGTTTCCCAAAGGTTTAAACTACAAAATATATACGAAAGGATTAAGCCTAGGTCGATATTCAATTTTTTATGACTCAATTAGTTTTAGGGTATCCACTTTGCCCTGCTGTCCCCTAGTAGATTTTAGTGGGTATTAGTGCTACTAAGAGGAAAAAATGATGTTAAGCATTGATCATTATTAAGGTGCGTGTGTTACATCCCCAGGATATAACCATACCGACCAATAAATTTCTTTCTTTTTCTTCATACTTTATACCTATATTGATACCATAAACTAGAATAATAGAAGGGAAACTCCCATCTTTAGATATATTTAGAAAACTAAGTCTTTGCAGAGCTGGAAAGGAAGCAACCTAACATACATGAAAGTAAATGAATACTATAATATTAATCCCACGTTGCAGGCAACAAGCTTCACAAGAACTTCTTACGGTAAAGCAAAAGACATCGTAATTATGATTACACTATTTTAAGATTCTAGAAATATTATAATACGCGAATACTTAAAATGTAAGCATAGAATAATCAATATTATAATCAGGTAGTTCTTACCAATAATTAATAAGCAAATAACATGATAATCTAACTATAGACTTTCTTATATTAACTTTATCGAAGAATCATATTCAATATAATAAGATATGAAAAGGATGGAGTGGGGACATGTTAATAGACACCTTTTAGAATATGAAGTCTGCAAAAAGGTAAGAGGAAGCTATGTACATCCTTATCTTTGGTAAGGAAGCCTTATGTAAAACCATTTCCCCACTACCACCCAATAGAAATAATAATTCAAAAGACAAATAAGGGGGAACGATTTCAAGTAAATACCCAAACTATAAATATGACTGCAATATTCATTCACGTCTGATAGTTGATGGAGAGTTCATTGTTTATTGACGATAGTGATAAACACGGTATTTTTTTCAGATTAGGCATCAAACACCATTGAAGAAGAAGAAAAAAAAAAAAAAAACGACATCACCTCGCAAACCCTTCAAAAAAGCACCGTCCACCTTATAATTGTCACCCTGAATAATCAGGTATCACAAAAACAAAAAATAAGAAAAGTCAAATAAAAAATATCAAATAAAAAAAGTAAATGAATAAACAAAAGCAAATTTACAGTCGGACCTTTCGTGAGTTGAAAATAATTCTCAGAATCAGAGGGGTGCGAAGAGAGATGAACGTCACCCAACGTGGTCGAGCATGTAACGAACATAGCCGAACCCACTGAAGTATAGTATACGAGGAAACGGGGTAATTCTTTGAAATTCAAATGGTTTCAGCTACAGAATTTGTGTAATTTGTTCCATGATTTCTGGAACTATCGAATATCCCTCCTGGAAAATATCATGAATTGAGAAATTTTTATGGCGGTCATAATAGAATGGTGAAAATCTGAAAAAAAATTGAAAATGTTATTTGGGCCGGGCAGAACACGTCCTGTCTCTATATGTATCAGACCCGAGTTGGAGGGAGTAAAGATCAGACCCTACGCTAGTCGGATTGACCTAGACTACCCTGTACACAAATCAAAAATCCGCTGGTTGAATCTCTTCCATTCCTTAAGATAAGTTCTCGATTTCGTAAACCTTCCAATAATAATCTCTGGAATAAGTCTTGAATTATTTGTCTGAGTCTAATATTAAAAAGATCATGATTACTCCTTCAAGAAAGCTTGGCCGCTGATGAAACTTGCACGGAAAGTTGTAATTTTTCAAAGACTATTCGAATAAGGACGGCAAAAAACATATGCAATTGCCGAAAAGTGCGCTTGTATTTCTTCGCTTTATTCAACATTAGTAAACTACTCAACAAAATTAAAGGCCCCCTCCTAGCATAACCTGCTATTTCCAGACGCCTTGACCAATTCACTTGAGATTTGGACCAAGGCTAGTCCAAAGTGTTTCCAACTTGGGCCCGAAGCCGATTTTCTGTATCTTCAAGGGTTGCGTCGTGGCACTCCGAAAACCAACCCTCTGCGTAAAATCAAAGTCACAGGTCTGTGGCACCGGGTTCCAACACCGATTTTGTGCCCAAAAAATGTTTGAACAACTTTTGGTCGAGCCAGACGATTCGGTCCACTGCTGAATCATACACCCTTGCCTATTCAACCCCTCTGCTTCCATCCCTCTATCATCCGGGGTTGGACAAAACATTTTGACACATTTTCGAGCATCCCAGACACAAAAGTGTTTCCGAATCGTTTTCGCGATTCAGCCGAGCACTTGCAGCCCATCTGTCCCTGAGTAACTGCAACCAACCCCTGAACAACCTTCAGCCTAGCAGTAACTTTTCACTCCCAGCTACGGAATCCTAGGCTAGGCGCAAAATCGATGTTGGAACCCGGTGCCACAGACCTGTGACTTTGATTTTACGCAGAGGGTTGGTTTTTGGAGTGCCACATCGCAACCCTTAAAGATACAGAAAATCGGCTTCGGGCCCAAGTTGGAAACACTTTGGACTAGCCTTGGTCCAAATCTCAAGTGAATCGCTCAAGGCGTCTGAAAATGGCGGGTTATGCTAGGAGGGGGCCTTTAATTTTGTTGAGTAGTTTATATTGGATAACTTGGCAATTCTGACTCGATCCACGTGAACTTAGAATTTCCTAAAATTCAAATGAAATACGCACATTTTAAGATGAAATCGATCCGAATCTGTCAATTGGTTCGAAAGTTAGGGCACTCTTGAAAAAGAGTAGATTTATGAAATCTGTAAAAACAGGTCTTCAACGAAAAATAGTAAAATCGGTACGGGGATACGAAACTATTCTCGAGCAGAATGCAAAAATACGGGTCACTCTAATCCGCCGAAGAATGAGAATTTTTTTTTTTTCGAATCATTTGAGTCTTTCGATCCGACCTTGTTGGGCGATTTGAGATCGAACCGACCTTATACGAGTTCTATCAGAAAAATACTCAGACGTTTTCTGAAACATCATACGTCAATTGAGAATAACGGAATGGGCTCTATGCAAACTCATCTCGCTGTTCGCTATCGCATATCGCTCATTCGAGCAGGAAAAAATATGTATCCAAGTATCCGCAAATTGACGGTTATATTTACTAAGGCAAGCACGTGAACGCGATAACTTCTAGCGTGATCTTGCGCCACATCATTTCAAAATTAGGCGAAAGAGACGATATCACCACGATTGCTGAGTGACGATGGAGCCTAATATGAGAATATATTCACAAGTCAACAACTCAAAAACATAATCTTCTTCATCAGCGACGCAGATTACAAACATCATTTCTACATACAAAACAAAAACCTCGTACCCAAAATTAAGCTACAAAGCTAAGCACTCCCTTAGTCAATTCTCATATTTTAAATTCTGTTATTTTAATGCTATTCGATGGAAATCAATGGGAAACCAACAGAAAATCATTGGTTTCCTCTGACAAATACAGCATATTGGCGACGAAAAATATTCCCGAAGGAATTCTGCAGTGGACTAGAAAAGTAGGTTTCATTCAGATAAAATGACCTTTGCGTTTTCAAATTCGCGCCTCTATTCAAATAATACCGAGAACAATGCAGTGGACTCTGAAACCAAGGGTGACGTTGTGTCTTGACCGAGAAACACTTTCGCGGACATTTGTCCTACAGATTCCGGGTTTCAGTCTCTGATGGATAGATAAACAGGAATTACGTGTCTGCAATAGCTGAGACGAAAATGAACTGTACCGAGTCAAGGAACAAGACTTGTGATAGTTTTATTTGAATTCGAAATTCCCAATAGGTTTAGTATTTGTTCGATTGACGGCTGAACAGGAAAACAACGTATTTCAGGGGTTGGCTAAGAAACTTGGTATCTCTGTATATAAGACACAGGGAATATGATAATGTCTCTGCGGTAAGACTCGGGGGCTTCATCGTTATACCCAAGACTTCTGGCTTCTTGCGATATGCAATAATATGATCAACAAGGAAAATATGCGTGGAATAACCCCAAAAAATAATCGGCATGAGGTCAGGGGTCCATGAGGTCAGTAAGCAGAGCAAAACACATCGGCGTTCGGTGTCATGCCACCAATCACATTGATCGACATAACAGATATTTATATCACACAAGTTCGGTGTCGAGAATAAGCTTGGGTTTTTACTATGAGAGGTTACTCAATAATTTAAGACTTTTCACAGAAACAGAAGATTATTCATTGTAACAATGTCAATCGGACTCTCACTATCGTGAATTATACCTAGGTAGGCAATAGTCGTTGCTAGACTATATTTAATACCCCGGAGACCATATAATACCCGATTAGAAATGATCATGCATGATCCCATATAATGGTATACAAAATTTTGATGTATCATTATGAGGGTGTGTCACAAAAAAAATATTTTTTTTTCACAGAGATTCAGCTCTCTAAATCTTATCCAAATCGAATAGGTTGATTAGTGTTCTGTATGGTTTTTTGAATGATAGAACGACCATGGGGTTGATTCGGTAGCGGAAAGACAGGGAGAATGATAATCCCTCCCAAAGAATTGAGGAGGAAAAGATACGATTATCGATACAGCTGAGAGTATCTATTCGAAGCCCGCATACTGTGCCACACATAGTCCCGCTCGAGCTCCGTACATACTACGAAGAAACGATGTGGTTCTGGATCACAACGCTGATAGTCTTTGGACATCTCCAAGATGGCATATGGTCAAACGCTCTACCAGTTACGGACGAGGGACACTTGTAAGTCACTGTCTCATTTTATTGCCAAACTTATCGTTAGAGGATAGTAATTGAAAAACTAATACAAAATATAAATTGAACAATAACCAAATTGGAAGGATAATAGGTAATCAGTAATTTGATTGTGTACTCGAATCGTTCGCCTGTAATGGACAACGAAGAAATGCACAAGACGTTTGAATGAAATATAATTCTGCATCAATTAAAACTGAGCATAAGTTGCAACAGCTATATAATATGTCTTGTTCGATCTTTTATAATAGTAGTTCTTGGTTCGCAAGCTGAATTGTACCTAAGTGTTCGGAAATATCGGCGAAGGAAAGAATGTCGGTTTTGGAAAGGGTGGCAGGAGTAAGAAGTGGGTGGTGTCTTTGGGTCTTTGGGTTGGAGCCTGTAGGGGCATTAATGAATTCAGGGATGTAAAATGAGGAATGGAAATAGATGAAATCGTAGGTAAAAGGACAGTGTGTTTATTTCACGGATTTTGAGTGAGAGAGCGGAAATGGTTCATTGCATGAGGGATGCGGAGATTAGGAAATACCCAGGTATAGGAAGCGAAAATACTTAGGTCATGAAATAGACGTGGTGTGGAACTGCATGTGCGGATTATCCATTGTCCAGGCGAAACGAGTTTGAAGTATATTAAACTGAACAGTATCATCTTGGGTGTAGTTGTTGCTTAATTGTTATTAGAAAATGCGAAATAGAATGATCACCACTGAAGGTCCAATAGGTATAAGGTTGGTATACAATCAACGTTCCCTGTTAGTTTAAAGATAATGATTCAAGAATACTGCTTCTTCTACGTGCAGGTTGAGGGTGTCTATCCTCAACCAAACATAATTTCTTCTTCGTCAGAGTCAGAGGTTTCTTCATTCATTTCTGTGATCGGGTTTGGAGTTATACTACGTCTTTTGATCCGAGGTTCAGTTGACTGTATTGTTTTCTTTGGGATTGACTCACCATTACATGATCTTGTGTGACCGTTTTCGATCTTATGAAAGTTGTACGATACACTAATTTTGTACAGCAACCGTGAGATTCGTTATGAGGATGTGCGTGTGAATTTACTGATATTTTTTCACTAACAGCATCTTACTATTGAGAAAATTACGTAGAATGAAATAGAGGTACAGACTGCATGTTATATACAATAAACGTAGAGATGGAAATTCTCTTGTGAGATTCTTTAGATTTCCAAATTTCGTCCGTCCATCCAAGATATGGTGGACTTATGTCCAAATGAACATTTGATGCAGTGATTGGTTTCAGTTTATGGGTAATATAATAATCTTATGTTGAATACAACAATCATCTTCGGAAATGTTGAATTTCGGGATTATGGATGATTATTTACTTTCAAATGAATTTTCTGCATTCAGGATTAATTGGGATGTCTTTTCTCGTAGAGTCTATGCCAGACGGGCGTATCAGCCAAAAATGTACATTCTACCATACAACAACTTTTAACATTGAAAATGTTTATATAGGGACGGTTTGGCGAGCGTTACGTGATTTCCGGAAGTATTCGGGTGTGTTCGGGTGTCTGCTGAAAAATATTGAAAATGGTTAAATACGGGCGATGTGTCAAGAGTAACGTGATATCCGGAAGTATTCGGATATATTCGGTTATATTACGTAATACACTGGCAGTACTGCGAATTTTTCCTGTACCTTTCTCGCGCCTATCAGTTTGTGTATACAGCGATCTTTCTCTGACACTAACTTGCGGCACTGGCAGAAATATTTGCGAATGTGCCCATTATTATGAAATTCCTACCTAACAGGATTCATAAAAAGATAGATAGATCGAATTGGTTTATTATGCCCTGGCAAGTGGACCTTGCAAGATCAGATACAAGAGACAGAGAGCAATAATAATATTAACGAATAGAAGTAGCGAATGAATGAGAGAAAATAAAAAGATCTAACAGATAGTAAAGGAAATAAAAATGAAAACGAAAATTAAAATTAAAATTAAAATTGAAAAATAAATGAAGATAAAAATAAAAATCGAGGCAACAGATAATAAGAACAGGTAGGAAGTAAAATAAAAATACAGGAAACAAAGAAATAATAATAATACTGAACATTTAAGAACAAAAACTAACTGCACGGAAAGAAATGTATGGCGTTTACCACAATACTGGTATGGTATTGAGGCAGATACTGAAACCTTATCCGAGATATTCCTATACACTATCGTAACGAATCCCATAAGTATGGCGTTATTCACCATACTTATGGGACTCGTTGCGGTAGTGTATTTGAACATCTCGGATACTTTTTCAGTATCTTTCTCAATACCATACCAGTATTGTGGTAAACGCCATACATTTCTTTCCGTGTGACTACTCGATAGATCGTGAGTCAGAAAGATGGGCCCATACATCCCACAGCAAATACCAACCTACGTTTCATGCAGGGAACTAAAACTTTGATGATCAGGCGATCCCATAGGTTATAAGCTGAGGGGATCTCAAGGTCCAGATCTGGGAGCAATGGCCAACTCCTTTTTCTCCGATGAAAGCAGATGATCCCGCAGCCTAACTTTAAATGAATCAATGGAAGACGATGACTCAATGACTGACGGAAGACTGTCCCAAAAGTAAATGACGGACAATGTAAATGAATTGCGATAAGTGGTCGTTCTATGACGTAAGATGCAGAATGATGCAGAGGCATGATCAGAGTCCAACAGACGTCTGTGAACGACGCATCGAAGGAGCGGGCTTGACAAACAAATCACGCAGGTAGGAGGGGGACGAGGACGCAAGAGTTTGATAAAAGACAGAGCCCAAAAAGTAAAGACGACGGTCAGCAACAGATAGCCACCGCGACCCTTACAAAAGCCAGAGAGCCAGAAAGCCAACAAGAGAGAGAATTAAAAAGGAAAAATGTAGAAGTGCGAGCGAGAGGGAAAAAATATAAGAGAATGAAAAAGGGCAAAAAATGAGGAAAAGATAAGCAGTGACTAGTAGTGGTAGGAGAAATGAATTGGCGAGAGTGAGAATGAATAGATAGCAGACCGTCAGTATATATGAGTGTAGGATTTCGAACGTATATTCAGTAGTACAACTAGAAATGCCATGGCGACGTACCACAGCAAGAAGATTCGACAAATGCTGGAAACCACAAACGTTTACATTCGAAATTAATCGACTAAGGAAAAGCGTCCATCATTTTCGATGTACCTGACTCTTGCAAGATGCGAAGACTGTACATTTTTTGGCTGGATATGCCTTTTTACACCTAAGAGTGTTCATTTATTAATAAGATAGAAATTAAGTTCCTTGGGTTAATATATCTTGTCACGCCTGGAAATGTTCATTTCTTGACAAAAGAAAAATTTTGGCGAATACGCCCTTCTGGCATATAGTCGTGTGATTTCTTCGGACAGGTAATCCCGGAATGACATTGAAGTTTGCATCGTTGGAACGCAACGAAATTCAATGTAAATTTTTAAAAAATGTACATACCCAGGTAGAGTTTGCCATAGTTGACAATACGGCCCAATACTGGCACTGCATCGGGAACCAAATAATGCGAATCAACGCTGGCCCAGTACTGGTGGCGTATCACTCACAATACTGGGCCAGCGTTGGTTTGATATACTGGTCAAGTATAGAAATGCAGGCCCGGTCCAATACATGGTAGAGGTGAAATTATTAAAAAAAAATCACGAAAAATAAGAACCGAAACGCAATTAGTTTTTTTTGTTTCTTTGTATGCAATCCGAATTAATGCTTTGAAAATGGTATATTCTCATCATGAATTGAGCTGAATCATAGAATGTACAAATCAATTTTATTCGGGACACACTCAATATATTAAACTTACTAACACTTTCACCGAATTCACCGGAAAAATAATGTTTCTATGCAATCGAATAAAAGTATAGTATTTAATCATCAAAAATCTCAGGGCTGCCAGCCATACTCTGGGTAAAAAAAAGTGGAAAATGTGACTATTTGAAAAAAAAGTGACCAAAAAGTGACCAAAAAGTGACCGAAATCCCTTGGGATTTATGCTTTTATTGTAATCACAAAACATAGATGAGCTTAATGAGTTAAAAATCATTGCATAAAAAGTGGTTTATAATAATCGAAAAGCATGGTACATACGACGACATAAATTTACACTGAAAAAAAAAAATATAGGGATATTGGCCACACCTGGTGACGACTAGAAAACATGGCTGTTTTGAGATCACGTTTTGTCTATCTTAGGCAAACATTTGACTGTTCTAAAGTAGCACTTTATTGAAACAGCCATGCGTATGGCCAAAGTAGCCATATTTTCTTGATGTCACTATTTCAGCCATACATATTGCTAATATCCCTAAAAATTTTTTTTCAGTGTATTGGTATATAAATGGGGCATTCCACGTCAAAACGAAAACGGTTCAACCAATGGTCTCCGATTTTGTTCCAAATTCTTTTTCTTGTCCTATTTAGGAATCAAAACCTACATAGTAAAGCATTTTTCAATTTTTTTTTTGGTTTTGGTCCTTAAAATTTTTTAATTTCCGGAAGTTTTTTTGAAAAAAAATAAATTAAAAATCAAAGGTGTCCCTTTTTCGAAAATCTAAATTTCGTATTTATTTTTTCAATCACTCCAAATCCGTTGACGCAAAAAATTCGATACAAATTTTTATGAAAAGTACAGTTCGAATCGAACATTTCCTGTTTCATTTATTTTCTTCTTAGAATAAGCTAACACTGAATGAAAAAATATTGAAATTTTCAGATTAAAAAAAACCAAATTTTCGAAAATCCGTCAATAAAAAACCAAAGTTCAAATTGAAAAAAGCTTTAGTACGTAGGTTTTGGTCCTGAAATAAAACAAAAAAAATAAAAAAATTTGGAAGAGAATCGGAGACCCATCGGTTGAACCGTTTTCGTTTTGACGTGGAATGCCCCAAATACATACATGCATATTCAATACACATGCAAAACCAGTCATATCATTTTTTGTAATGGAATAATATATATATTTTTTGGTCGCAATTATTCCGTACGTTAGAAATATCACATCGTTATTTAAAATTATTAATATCTTTAAAAAGAAATCAAGTCCTGAAAAAAAAGTATACTTTATTGAGGATTTGAATTTTAAGAAACAGAAAATCGCCAACAGGATGAAAAAAGTGACAAAAAGTGACTAAATTTAAAAAAAGTGACAAAAAGTGGAAAAAGTAACTCGCTGGCAGCCCTGAAATCTTCGAAGTGACCGTGAAATTTTTCTACCATTTATTTTTTTGAAGTACCTATTGATGTAAATCCTCACCAATCAAAGTTTACCTATCGAGTCGAAAAGTGTGAAGGAATATAAAAGGCGACGATTAGATCCAGATCGACACCGGACATCAGATGATCAGCGAAGTTAAGCAATTTCAACTGCGACCAGAACTCGGATGGGTGACCCACATGAATAAATCTAATTAGTCTGTGAAAACATGATTTCTAACATCCTGGAATATTAACTGTGCTCTACTGCTCGAAAAAGAATCAACTGTTGGTGAAAAAAATATTTTTTGTCCGGATAATATCGAAAATAAACATAAACAATAAATGTTGATTCTATGTTGGTAATTTATACTGGCCCAGTGTCGATAGCCATACGTTGGACCGAACTTATCATCCCAACTAATTACCAGTATTGGATCGGTATTGGCCGCCGTCGCTGGGCCTGCACTCAAACCGTTGGATGCGGTGTTGGCCCAGTATTTGGCCGATTGTGAAACTCTACTTGGGTAGCATTAAAATTATCCTACTAGGTTTATTAACATTTTCAAGCTATTTCTAGTCGTTTTCACTTTTCAAACATAGCAGGATAATTTTTGGTGAATTAATATATTTAAATTATTTTTTTTTTTTCGGATTTCGTTGCGTTCCAACGATGCAGACTTCAATGTCATATCCCGGAAGAGCGTATTTACGGCGCTTACGCCCTTCCACCTTCAAATTTCCGACTGAAAAAAATAACGGCTTTTTTTGTTTCAACCGTACGGTCAAAGGTACCTATAAGTAGTTCGTTGACAGGCAATATACATCCCATGTTTCCTAATTTGTATGTATTCAATGATTTTCTTCCAAATTCTCAGGGGTTGCATCTTGCCGCAACAGCCAACTGGAGGGAGCTATCAGCTGAGCTCGTGCTCCGGAAATCGGTGCAACGTCGTGCCAGGCATGACAGTACCCAACGGCAGCTTTCTTACCTACAGATGCAACGATGGATACACCCTCAGAGGACACTCGACTTCCTTTTGTTACATCAACGCGTGGTTCCTGCCCCCAAGCTGTATCAGTAAGTGTACATTTCGATACAAGTATACCATCTGTGTCATTTTATCGAATAGCTGTATGCAGAGATGACAATAAATAATGTGGAATTACGTTTTGATCAATAAAGTAATATTTACAATCTGTTCAATTGGATTTGCTATTGTGGCATTGTTCAGAAACCTGTCCAGCTTTGAAGTCAGACAGTGTCGACTTCAACTGCAGGCACCATGGCGCAGAAGTGTCCTGTAGGAATGAGATTTTGCCGGGGACCAAGGCTATTATGGCATGTAAACACTTGTACAAGATTGCGCTTGGCAATGAACCCGGTTACACGGAATTGAACTGTCTAAACGAAGGCATGTGGGATCGTACAAGTTTCAACTGTATTCCTGGTAGGTAATTTGACTTTTTCTTCACCCCACAGATGAATAAATAACCAGAACAATGGAATTAGCTTTTTGATTCACGTTAGTGCAGTGTTGTGGGTGTTGGCAGAAAATCGGCTAATTAATTTCAGCAGCCTGATCGCGATAACATTGAAAAAAATTATTGTGAAGGCGTCAGTGAAATTGAAGTTCGTTTACCGTTCAACGGTTCAAGGTGATCTCTCGGTAATCCATATTGTGGTTTTATAGAATGCGGAAAAGCAGTGCCTAGCAGAATTCCCACGATCATTAATGGATACACGCCCGTGATGTCTGGCGAGTTTCCCTGGCACGTTGCCATCTATAGCAAATGGAACACTGTCAATTTTGAACAAATATGCGCGGGAACTTTGGTCAGTCCCGATCTCGTAATATCCGGTATGTTTAATACTAAGTCGATCTGAATTTATTATATAATTCGAAAACGTCTGCAAAGGAAGTTGGGCATTATGTGTCACATGGACAAAAAAATCGAGGATGAAATATGCTGCTTATGGTGAAAATAAAACAATGCCACAGCTCCTGCATGTGATTTACAGATTTTATTATAAACCCTGCAAATATCCTCAAAATCGCATGAACGGTCGTCAAGCTATCGATACTTCTTCGAAAACACATTTTTCCCTCTCCGTTCCAAACGTATCAAGCAATTTTCTTGAAATCCCATACCAGGGTTGCGATTCTGTAACTTTCCGCTAACTCGCTAACTCGCTAACTCGCTAACTTTTCGCTCTAAGACCGTTGGTTGGCTGAGGAGCGTCCAATCGGAGATCGTTGCGGCCCGTAAACGATCTCCGATTGGACGAAGTTAGCGAGTTAGCGAGTTAGCGAGTTAGCGGAAAGTTACAGAATCGCAACCCAGATCATTAACTTTCATAGAAATCGATGGACGCATGTTATTTGTTTTTCTTTCTGATTGTTCTTATTTCGTTACAGTCGCTCACTGCTTCTACGACGATACGATGAGAAAGCTTCATGATGCTAGCCGATTTGCGGTAGGTGCGGGTAAGTATCACCGTGACTACAACTCACCATATGACTTTTACGCTCAGAAATCTACCGTCAAGAGAATCGACATACCAGAAGGGTATGTCGGGGCAATAGTAGCCTACGCCAAAGATATCGCATTGGTTCGACTATACACGCGCTTGAACATGACACCGTTCGTCATGCCAGTCTGCATCGATTGGCACAACGAATACGTCGAAGAACATCTGAGGAATGGGCAAGTCGGAAAGGTTTGTCGTCAAGGAGAGATTGATTTGAATTATCATTGATATCAGAGGAAGGACACGATTAGTGAAATCCGAATTTCTGATAGATATGAGTCCTCAATAGAGGTCATAATCATCGCTTTGTCAACAGGTCATGGGATGGGGTCGCACCGCGGCAGGAAAACCTAGCCCCGAACTTCAAGCGATAACTTTGCCTTTCGTTGATTACGAAAGTTGTATCAATGCGGTTCCACCAGACTTCAAGGCTTACATAACACCTGATAAATTTTGTGCCGGTTACATGAACGGTGCGTATCGTCAATTCGCCTTACTAGTAAGATCACCTTACGGTGTTTGTTCAATATCTGGTTGATATACATGCGGAGTAGTTTCAGAATTTAAGAGCGTCGACTATGGGCTAGCTGACAACGCACTGAACAGCGTTTTGACTCTCTCTTTTCTCTTTGTCGCGTGGAAATTCGAGACGACCGTACTTTCCCACTTATGAACAACGTTATAGACTCTTCATTTTTAGAGACAGTTTCTTGTTTTTAATTTAATAGTTTTCATCTCTGCATTCAGGCTCAAGCCTCCTCGAAGGCTATTCCGGCGGCGGGCTCTGTTTCAAGCATCAAGGTACCTGGGTACTTCGTGGTCTCGCAAGCGTTTGTCCAACGAAGCTGGATGAATATGGTTACTCATGTGACCCGAATCATTACGCCGCGTTCACGAACGTGAAATCTCACATGGAAATGATTCGTCCCGCTTTCGAAACGAGGTGAGCCGATGAGGATACTTTTTCATATTTTCTCGTTGAAAATGTTACATTTTCATAATTATTCGTTGAAATTCGCATAGTAACCTGGAAAAAAATCTACAAAAAAAAAACATGATTTTTTCATCGTATTTTCACGATTCTCATTGTTCCGTAGCTTCTCCTGAAAATTATTTACACCAGGGTCCTTACTCGCTACGAGTGCAACAGCGGCAGCGCCATAGGTGACGTTTCCAAGAACTTCATGCCTAATCAACCCTATATCATTTAACATTTATAAGCATATATTTACATGTATTTTACTGAATAAAAAAGTGTTTTAAATAACGCAGGCATGTTTTTTCTCGCTCCTTTATGCGGCTGTACAGGACCTAGAATAGTACTTTCAAGTCCTAGTACTTAAAACCACTCATTGAGGTCCAAGGAGTTGAAAACTTGAAACTGCGGTACTAGGACTTGAAATTTTCATTCTTTGTTCTGTTTTCACGTCGTGTTACAAACAATTATCAAAATAAAATCAAACATCCATCCTTTCAATACTCATATCAACAATTATTTATTTTATTCACTCCTCAACTGTAATCGCCACTTTTTTGACCCGAAACGCGGGCATAATGTAGCATATCATTCCCTCTCATACTTTTTTTCCCGCAAATTTTTTTTTTTTTTTCCATTTGCGGGAAATAATGGACATTATTCCCGCGAATTCAGATTTTCGGGAAATAATGTATATTATTTCCCGCAAAATTTGTATGGATTGATTATTTTTATATTTTTTTTTTTTTTTTATGGTTTTTTCGATAAAAAAAAATTTCAAATTTTTTTTCCAAAATTTTTTTTTTTAATTTTGTTTTCCAAATTTTCCAAATTTTTTGTTTTTTCTCCATATTTCGTTTTTTGAACTCTTTCTTTCTATATTATACATACATTAAATTCTAAAGTCAATTAAGTTTTAACGGCGGGTGGGGGCGGGGCGCCGGGGGGTTCAGCCTGAATTAGTCAAAATTGTTTATCTAGTTTTTTTTCCTGAAAAAATTTCAAGTTTTTTTTCTCCCCCCGGCGGGGGCTTCGCCCCCTGCAACCTCACCAGGGGCTGTGCCCCTGTACCCCCCAGCCGGTTTACATCTTTGGGAATTTTTGGACTGCTCCATTAAGGTGCTTGTCCACATGAGAGTAAAATCGCGAAAACTGCTTTCGAGAGCAGGACTCGCCAGTAGAGACGCTCCTGAGAGCCGTGTCCACTGGCGAGTACTGCTCTTGAGGGCGACTCTCGAGAATTTTACTCTCATGTAATAATTAATTAAGAATCAATAAAGTGGCCACAGTTAAAGAGTCGTAAATAAAACATCGTATGGAACACTGGAATAAAGTTCATCATTCCCTCGGGCTTTTACTGCCCTCGCGGAAATTCCCTCGGGTGATTACTGCCCTCGCTGCGCTCAGGCAGTAAACCCACCCTCGGGAATTTCGTTCGGGCAGTAAACTCACCCTCGGGAATAATCTTCGACTTTATTCCCTAGTTGCATAATGTACTATTCTATGAATTGGAAAAATTCCAAACAATACAGTCTGAATCCATCTCAAATCATGCAGGCTGACGAAGGTCATATTCCATAATTGCTTGTAACTGAAATATGTTCTTTCTCGCGCAGAATAAGCGGACACGTATATTTTATCATTGCCCAGATAAATTTTTTTACGCCCGATAAAGATTTTTTAAGAAAATAAGGTAAATGTGGGGTCTTTCTGATATTTAACGTATAATTTCCGAAAAATCACCGCCAATTTCGCAATTTCCGATCTTTCCTGAAAATTCTTTTTCATAAATACGTAGAATCTCGCACTCCTTCGAATCAGATATTGAAATACAAAATTTTAGCAAAATGGTAGAAGATTGTTACGTCTGGGTGTCACCACCCGTACGTTCGCCCCTTCCCTCGCATTACCTCTCTCTTCTTACTCTTCACACGCTTTCCCTCTTTTCTCTCTGCATCCCGACATCTCTACTCCTCTTATGCACCTCCTCCTAACGTTGCACTACTGACTCATTGCACATATGGCGCGGCGTCCATCTATCCTTCTATCTTACCATCCTAGCACCTACCTAATTTTTCGACTCACGGACTTCTCAACCGTACTTATTACAGTAGAAACCTAGAATAACTCAGCCTACTAAATATAACTAAATACTATACGAAGACCAATCTCTGACGGCTTTTGATATACGCTCAATATGCCTTCAGCTACCATGGATATACCGGCTGGTTACCCTCTTAATATCGTTATAGTACGTGTCAATGGTTTAAATACGGTAGTTTCGCGCCGAAAATGAACAAAGTTCGTACCGTATGTACCCGTGTAGAAATTTTCCCCGGGCGCTAATAAGGGCCAAGTTAATTTTCCACAATAATGTATAGGCCCAAGTTTGGTCACCAATATTGGGCCTATATCGATTTGTCCCGCTTTTTTGTTGTGGCCCTATATACGGTATCCACTTTGGGCCCTACTGGCTGTCCAAATTGGCCCCAGTTTGACCACGCATATGGGGCCGAATCAAATACGTGGGACAATCCAACATTGGCCCAATACAGGCGACCTTACTTGGGCTTGAATAATATCGAGCCAAATTAACTTAGCCCCTGTTTGCGCCCAACAAAAATTTCTACACGGGATATATATAATATATATGGGCTGTCCAAATTCGGAGCAACATTGGGTATAAAAGGTGGACCATTATGGGATACCGAATTTGGGCCAATATTGGTTTTAAAATTATCCTGCGAGCCTGGATAAACCCTGACTCGGGCCAACTTTGGCAGAGGTTAGGCAAGCCCAGACAAAATGAGTCCAAATGCCCAGTTAACCAATTTTGGCAAAAATTAGACAAGCCTGGACAAAATGAGTCTGAATGCCTGGCTACACCCCGACCCTGCTATATCCAGAGAGATAATTTTTTCTCAGATTAAATGCTATTCTATTTCCCCACTAGTTAATTTCCGTAGTTACTTTGTTAGCGAGAAAGATTTTTAGACAAAATGGCGTTTACTGTAAGTTGACCGCGCCGTGGTAGATGGCGTCTGATATGGTTGACCGAATGCCTAATTAACCCCCGACTTGGCCCGAGTTTGGCACAGATTGGGCAAGCCTGGACATGATGAGTCTGAATGTTTGGCTAAACCCCGACTTGACCCAAGTTTGGGACAGGTTAGGCAAGCCTGGACAAAATGAGTCCAAATGCCTGGCTAAACCCTGACTTGGCCCAACGTTGGCACAGATTGGGCAAACCTGGAGAAAATGAGTCTGATTTCCTGGCTACACCTCGACTTGGCCCAAGTTTGGGACAAGTTAGGCAAGCGTTGACAAAATGAGTCCGAATGCCTAATTAACCCCCGACTTGGCCCAAGTTTGGGACAGGTTAGGCAAGCCTGGACAAAATGAGTCTGAATGCCTAATTAACCCCCGACTTGGCCCAAGTTTGGCACAAGTTGGGCAAGCCTTGACAAAATAAGTCTGAATGCCTGGCTGAACCCCGACTTGGCCCAAGTTCGGCAAAGGTTAGGCAAACTTGGAGAAAATGAGTCTGATTTCCTGGCTACACCTCGACTTGGCCCAAGTTTGGGACAAGTTAGGCAAGCGTTGACAAAATGAGTCCGAATGCCTAATTAACCCCCGACTTGGCCCAAGTTTGGCACAAGTTGGGCAAGCCTGGACAAAATGAGTCTGAATGCCTAGCTATACCCCGACTTGGGCCAACGTTGGCACAGATTGGGCGAGCCTAAACAAAATTAACTTGGATGCCAAAATAAACCCTACTTATGCCCCAGTGAGGCAACAGTGAGGATGCCTTTATAGTGGACGCCCTGTTGACGCCCAGAAAGGGCCTCTTTTCTAATTGGGACGCCCTAACAATTTTCTACACGGGTACGCGTACTTACAACACTTTTGATAAAAATAACGTTTTTTAACATAATTAGCCCGATAAAACTATGTTTTCCATTTAAAAAATGCAATTCATAAATCAGTGAATAAAGTCAATTGACGAAAAAAAGTTATTTGTCGTTGGTGAAGCCGACCATTAGTAATTTCGTTGCGATCCTTTTGTGAAAATATTATTGAATGAATATTTTTTTTAAATGTCAGTATTTTGTAACCGTTGAACATACGGTTTTCATACCGTACTACCTACGAATACATACCGTTTAAAATTTGTTCATTTTCGGCTCAAAAATACCGTGTTCTTGTAGCGAAAAGAACGTGTTGTTACGGTCTTCTGTCAATCCTTATTCCTTATACAGGGTGTCCCAGAACTAAGTGCAATAAATGATAGGGGTAATAGAGGGGGTCGAGCTGAGTGAATTGACTCAAAGAACATGTGGTCTCCGAGTCCGCATTCGCGAGATACGACCGGTTAAAAAAACGCGTTGGGCGCTGGCATGGAGGCAACCGCGAACACAGCAGGCAGCGATTAGCAGTCTTTTTGATAAGCGCGATCTTTCTGATGCGAGTCATAACGCTTTTGAATTCGAAAATTTCAAACAAAAATACTTTTGATGTCAAATTTTATTATGGAAAAAAGTAATGTTGTTGTGTTTGGCGAAAACTCAATGTCGAAAGTGTTTTTGTTTGAAATTTTCGAATTCAAAAGTGTTATGACTCGCATCAGAAAGATCGCGCTTATCAAAAAGACTGGTAACTGCTGCTTGTTGTGTCCGCGGTCGCCTACATGCCGGCGCCGAACGCGATTTTTTAACCGGTCGTATCTCGCGAACGCGGACTCAGAGACCACATGTTCTTTAGGTCAATTTACTCAGCTTGACCACCTCTATTACCCCTATCATTTATTGCACTTAGTTCTGGGACACCCTGTATACCAATACCGCGTTTGTACGCAAAACATACGGGGTATCTGCGTATATCAAAAGCCGTCAGGGATTCTACATACCTGAATAAAACATGTAGCTATTCGGTTTTAATAAAACCATTAGTTCACACTTCACCAACATAACTGTTCAATTACCTACCATCGACATCGCTCAGTTATACGTTAGTATTCAGAACAGGGGCTAGACCTGAATAATATAAGACATGACAAAATAAAGCGATTTGAAAAAAAAAAATCCTAAAAGTGGTTTTTCTGAAAAAACCTAGTTTCGATTTTTCTGAAGATTTAGTATGTCTTGATAGGGAGTTTATCTCACTTAGTTTCTTATCAGTCACAAATTTTTGTTAATTGTAATCGATTGAATGGGTAATTTTCTCAAAGCCAGTTTTAATACTTTTATCCATAATGACATGTTCTTGAAGGTTAACCGTTGTAATATATGCAAAAAATTTCTTTCGGCATAGGCATTGAAAAGTTACTTTTCGATATAGTATGCGTAAAATTTCATTTTACGCACACTGTGTCGAAAAATATCGTATGAAACTCGTGCGTAAAATTTTTACGCACTTGTTGCATAATATACTATTTTGACGCCTGTTTTCAATCCGTAAAGTAGCACTTTATCCGGCTCATTTCAGAACTACCATACAAAGTCTTTTTACGGCAGTTTTGATGCGCAGTCCGAAGTGCGCAATCCAAAGCTGCCGTATGAAGTCTTTATATGGCAGTTTCGATGCGCAGTCGAAGTGCGCGACAGATCGCGCCATAACCTCATTCTTCGTCGTATCAAGTGCCCGAGTAGAAATTCGATAAGGCTAGCCTGACGTTCCATCAGGCCCTGGTGAGGTTGAACTCAGGCGTGCCTAATAGAGCACACCGGACGCGGCCCTGACCAGGTCATCATCAGGCATCCGTCAGGCTGTCAGTAAGCCTGTGCAGGGCCTGATCTTCGCCTGACGTCAATTTCTACTCGGGTGCGAATCTCAACAGGCGTCAAAGTGACTTTTCATGCCTATGTCGAAAAAAATATCGTATGGGGCGCGCCCGTAAACCATTTTTGACTCGAATAATGATTACAGAACTCGCTTCCGGCTCGCCTTAACTCGTACTGAAATCATGCCACATAAAATATTATTTTAATCGCAAAGTTACATTCTTCAAGCGATTATTTTCTTCCTTCATTTACAATTTTATTTATGATAAAACCTGTAATTTTTTCAGATTTAAAACATTTGATAATCAATTACCCGTGTGGAAATCGAACCAGGGTGCTGGCCGGGAGCCGGTCGGGAAGCCCGGCTTTTAGTCGGGCGCTGGCCGGGTGGGTCTGACCATAGCCCGCCCAGAATCGTCACGCTCGGCTATTCGGCACCCGGTCAGGAGTCCTGACCGGGCTATGGCCGGGCTATCCGGCCATAGCCTGACCAGGTTTTACTAGGGGTTATGGGATATTGCGATAAGTTTATTCGATTATTTGCAGTTGAAAAATGAAAGCAAATTATAATCAAGTTTTCAATTTTATAAATTGATTTTTCATTCATTTCAATATTTCTTATTGTGATAGATATTCGGAACAATAATTTAACCTGTAGTTTCAAGCGTTAATTCATCACAAATAGAACCTTTAACCGGTCTTGAATTAATATCACGAACCGAGTTTCTTCGATTTTTAAATCATTTCTTCGAATATTCATCTTTTCATGTTTTCGAACATTTATATTTTTTTCACCCTAGATGCGGGCTTAGTCCTTAGGGCTTATGATAAAATGATGAAACTATAGCTATATCTATATATCAACTAGTATGTCTTTACAATACAGCTTCTTAATTCAGATTAAACAATTAGATGAATCCTCAGTTCGTACTGTTCCAATGAAAGACCAAACCAACACGAGGGCGACAACATAACCTACAAAACTTGAAATGCGATTCTATGCAAGTTTGTGGATGAAAAAATGCTGACCCTACATCAATTATTCGTTGTTACC
Source organism: Tenthredo mesomela (assembly GCA_943736025.1). Taxonomy (NCBI): domain Eukaryota; kingdom Metazoa; phylum Arthropoda; class Insecta; order Hymenoptera; family Tenthredinidae; genus Tenthredo; species Tenthredo mesomela. The sequence goes on from OX031017.1 coordinate 3,732,802, forward strand.
GCTCTACAAACTCTGCGTGTTGTATTATATCACCACTAGCTGATTAATAGTACGCCTTAGAAGTTAATTAGAAATGATAACTTTTCACCGAAGACTCGATCACTAACTACGTGACGCCAAGTTCGGGATGTCACCGACATGTGATAGTAAGCGCAGGAGCGGACTCTGCTGTGCACAATCGCAAACGCAGTACACGGACATCCCTACTGAAAATCATCATGTGATGAATCACATAATAATATGAAAGAAATCTGCATGTAATTTACCATATGATTTATATTGCCAATATCATATTTTATTTTATTTTATTTCATATTTTTTTCTATTTTTTCTTTTATTTCTTTTCAATTTCATATTTTTCTATATTCAAATAACAGTTTTTGCTGGAAAGTTTATTGAAGTAGTTGATTCCTATGAAACTATGACATAATTTTATCCGTCTTAGCGCCTGTCCAGGCCCTGGCCAGGCTTTTAAATAATAAACTGCTAAACTAGCTCCCGGTCAGCACCCGACCAGTACTACCCAGCGTCTGCGAAAGCACCATCAAAGAGTTTTCGCCAGACTAGCACCCGGTCAGTCCCCGGTCAGGCACTTTGACAAAAATACTGCCTGGCTAGCGCCCGGCCAGAAACCTTGTTGTAACCGGGCCAAACCGGGCAATTTCCACACGGGTAGATTAATCAATTTATACAAATACCTGCTGTTTTTATATACTGCTATTAGGCCTAAAGTTTTTTTTTTTTTTTTTTGCCACGGATGGCGCTGAGCACGGTTGTGCACGTAGCGAGTACCCATCACAGATTATATTCTCCAAAACTGTCGGAGCATGCAAGCAGGATTATATCCATATCTATACTCACAAAGGAAGGAAACAGGCAGTCTTCTATTTCACAGCCAGATTGTTGACCCTGTTGTAATTGAGATCCTGGGATCTTTCATACCTCTAAAATTTGTTTAAGGGGAGGTTACCGTTCATGACGATGGCAAATTCAATGGTTTTTTTTTTTACATAATCTGCATCCTTAAAGTGTTCATAACATGTGGGTGAAAGGATATTTTCATATCTCAACTATTTTAGAATTTACAGCCTGTTGAGCGAATCCGTCCGCCGGCTGGAAAACAGGTAGCTGATGCGCTCGGAGCGCGCTTGCTGTAGAAAAAAAAAAAAAAAAAATTTGAAAAAAATTAACCTTCAGATTAAGCTGAATCAGTTCTTGGAGGAAGAAGAAGAGCCGCTGTATGGTACTGGAGTAGCTGATCAATTAAATGTAAGTTGTCAAAGATTTTTTATAACGTACGTTAAACTTCAAATGCGTTTTTCTGGGAACAGCATTTTTCAGCGCGCGGGGCGCTCTACAGCTTCAACAGATCAACCGATTCACATAAATCTATGCGCAATTGAAAGGAAATTCAATTTGCGGGGCCGTGACGGAACGATTTTTGTCAAAAATGGATTTAGAATAGTATATTGTGTACCAAGGGCGTAAAGTGGGCTTTTTTAGACCGAGTGTGGAGTTTGCAGTACTAGTCGGAGGCGAGGGAGCACGAGTCGAAGACGAGTGCATCCGCGAGCCGAAGACGAGTACTGCAACCACACGAGGTCAAAAAGCCCACTTAGCCCTTGGTACACACCATATTTTTTGTAACGCATGTATTGATTTCTGTGTTTTTTGTGCTTATAAGCGGCATATATATATATATATTAGACCGGTTCAAAAAAATCGACTATTCTTTTTCTTTCAATTTTCGCATTGAAATACTTTCGGGGGGCTGAGAAAAGATGCCTGTTAAAAGCGGAGCTCTTAATATTAAGATTTAGAGGTCGCTCATCGCGGATTTCTATTTTCCATTTAAATAGCATAGGAATTTTATTTTTTTTTCTTGAGAATTTCGTAGCTCACAAACCAATGAACGAATCCAAATGACTCTTACATATTTTGATAGGGGATTGAACACTCTAAAAAATGTATCTATCATTGTGGAAAAAAAATCACAAAAAAAAATAATTATCTCAACTATAAATCGAAATTTGACCTTGAATAACTTTGGAAGGAGTCAATTTATCAAAAAATGATAAGAGAAGCTTTTTGTAGAGTGTTCGATTTCCTATGAAAATATGTTTGAGTCATTTGGATTTGTTCATTGGTTTGTGAGCTACAAAATTATTAAAAAAAAAAAAAAAATTTCCTATGCTATTCAAATGGAAAATAGAAATCCGCGATGAGCGACCTCTAAATCTTAATATTAAGAGCTCCGCTTTTAACAGGCATCTTTTTTCAGCCCCCCGAAAGTATTTCAATGCGAAAATTGTAAGAAAAAGAATAGTCGATTTTTTTGAACCGGTCTAATATATATATATATATATATCTACACATATATATATATATATATATATATATATATATATATATATATATTACTGAAGAAGCGGGCAATAAAGAATTCTTTATTGCCCGCTTACTGAAGAAGCGGGCAATAAAGAATTCTTTATTGCCCGCTTATTGAAGAAGCGGGCAATAAAGAATTCTTTATTGCCCGCTTATTGAAGAAGCGGGCAATAATGGATTCTTTATTGCCCGCTCTTTTCAAGTGGTCAATAAACGGCTACTTTAGGCCCTATTTTTAGGTCAAAAAAACGCAGAAATCATGCATGTGTTACAAAAATATGTTTTTCGTCCGTTGAAGCAAAAAAAAAAAACAGGACAAAAAAATTTTTTTTGTTCAAACAGCTGCCATTTTGTTATCCAGGGGTTTTTCAAAAAACGAGAATCGATAAGGCCCCCCAAATTTAGTCTACTTTAATAATTTTCAACCCGTTTTTGATTCAGATGAACTGGCAAGGCTGTGGAGCGCCCCGTGCAGACAAAAACACGCCGTACAAGGCTTTACTTGACGGGAGCTGGAGCCGCCATTTTCGATTTTTTTACTAAAAATAAAATTGGAAGTTACTCTACATAAAATACGAAGAATAAAATAACCAAACCCATTTCCAAAAGTATTTATTTTATATAAAAAAAAAAATTCTCGAAGTTCATGCATTTTTTATGCCTCTTTACGGTAACCTCCCCTTAAGGATCCGTTGTCGAATTAAGAGTTGGAACTCAGTCGTACAAAAGTGATTCAAGTTTATTAATATATGAAGAGTTTACAAAAGGTGATTTACTACGTCTAACAGAGATCTGGCATAACCTGCCCTAATATCGGTCTTGATGTTCTGACTCTGAGTATTATAATCATCGCTTATTTATTACGTTAAGGAGGTCTCGCTGCGTCTGGAGTTGTTGTTAGTTGCGTTAAGGCTTCGTACTTGCACATTCCAGAGTATTGCCAAAGTGTGGCTCAAAACATCTGGATTGCAACATGGACCTATAAAATATAGGGACGGAGCACAAACCGCCCTTGTCTATCGCACGTAAGTAAGGGGGGTGACATGAACTACGCATGCGCTCCCCACTCCTTCGGGGGGTGCTTGGTGATTTGTCGATGAGTTTCGGCGGTAGTATGCCCGTAAAGCCTGGCGCACAAACCTATCCGTAGTACGTACGTAGTAACACGTACAAAGCGAAGCGCGTCGCACACATAGCGCCAGCCAATCACACGCGCGACGATGCAACGACTTCGTACTACGGACAGGTTTGTGCGCCAGGCTTAATGCGCTCCGCCAATCCGTAGACTCCCCCCGATGGAGTGGGGTTACTTCGCCTCTCCCGATATACCAAGACCACCCCCTCGCCTAAGATAGGACCTTATGCTCCGTCCCTATATTTTATAGGTCCATGGATTGCAACACCTTGATACTCGGGTTGCAACAGCCCCAGGACCTCGCATTTCTTATTATATCTCTCATATATCCTACATCGGTATTTTTCGATAATTATCAGTGAAACTGCAGTGCCGGCTGCAGACATTACCGCGCCCCGGGGCAATTGGGGTTTTCGGCACCCCTACGGGATGCCGAAAAGATACTGGAGGCAAGGCGCCCTAGGAATCTAATCGAGTCACATTCTTTTTCTTTTGGATATTCACTATAGCGGTAACATACTATATAATCTAACTTCATCGAATCAAAAATCCATCAAATCCTCAAATCACTCAACGAACCATAAGCAAAAGTCACATAATTTAACATTGCTGTGCAAATAATAAACCTGTAATGTATCGCTCGAGGGCAGCATGAATTGTAGAATCAAGATAAGCATGAGAATTATCCATTCGACGTTTGACTATTGTATTGCCAGCACGTGTACTTATAGTTTGACGATTCTCAATAAACGAGTAAATATAAAATTGTAAATATAAAATCGTAACTATAATTAATTATTCCCGGATATTACAAAACCTCAATCTAGCAAACTGTTTCAAGGTTTGCGTGTAAATGAATATAACCTCAAACTCAAACCAGATACTAGAATGAAAGTAATATTAGGGAGAAATTGTAATCATAGGAAGTAAGTACGGCTGCAACCAATTGAATACATAATTCGATTATTAAAGTAAACCTTTAAGATATAAAACTAGATGCAATCATTTTGACGTAGACTTCCTTGCTCTCTATTTTCCTAGTCATTCCAACTTCATCTGTGAACTCAAGGGGACCAGTATGTCGCGATCGAAAAAATTAAACGTAGTCCAAAATCAATTTATTTCTTCACCAAAGTTCATTTCACATCATTATAATCGTCTCATCTCAAAACACCTGCTGCACGATTCCAGGCAGAGCATTGATCCGATTCACGACTCGTATGGATTCAAGATTGTTGGAAAGCTGCGTCGCCATAAAATCAATGAGGGAAATTAATTGAAACAAATTTATCATACCGGGAGGATTCGTGAAAATTACAGGTTCCAAGCGCGAAGGCGTTGATTTATTCCATTATCATTGGCCAGCAGAATCGTGCTAGCAACTCCACCAACTTTTCAGTAATATCCCTAGTTCTGTCGTCTGCTAGATTCACAACAAACATAACCTAATCCTGCCACGGTCTGCCGCCATTTGTGTTTGACAATAATCGGAAACAAATAGCAGACGGACTCTAGGGATATTCGTGCCGAGTCGGATATTGGCGTCCCTCGTAATATTCGAATGATTCATAAATTCCACGAATCCTTCCAGTAGAAGAGATAGTCGATTTTCCAAAAATTTAATTTTTTCTTTTCACTTATTGGTAAATCATGCGGCCAAGAATAGAATTTTCAAATTTGCTTCAGACTTTTTTTGACTCCCGTATTTCGAGCAATTCTGAACCTATAGTAAAGAAGTCGAATCGGACCGAGCAACGGTGTGACTAAATTCGTGCAGCAGGAGTTTTGAGATGAGACGATTATAATGATGTGAAATGGACTTGTCTGGTGAAAAAATAAATTGATTCTGGGCTATGTTTAATTTTTTTAATTGCGACATACCGGCCCCCTATAATACAATCAACGAGTTAACTGCTATAACTGGAAATTAATTAGAATCAAAAAGTTCGTCGAAAACAACCAATTCGAACGAAACTATTAATTGTATCCGGGCGTTGAGGCTTCAATAAATATCCATAGCTAATTCACGTAGGTTTTATTCACTTTATTTATCTCATTGAGTAGTGACTCTATCGTTCGAAGCCTATTAATTCATACCATATGTGAATTTATCGGACCAGTCGAACCAAATTTTTAAGTCTTCTAACTGAAGCTGACCTCTATATAGAGCGTGCAATCTTCAGATAGACCGAAAAAAACGGAAGTGCATCATAATTATTTTTTCAAGTAAAAATTCCTTAAGGACGTTCACCAGTAAAACGATTTTCTATAGAATTTCTTGAGATTTGGACCACACTCTATTTATAGTATCCCCGATACACTCGCCAAATTTTAAGAACCGTGCCGGTACCAAAGTGGAGATATTCACTGTTAAAGTTGCGAGTTTTAACATGTAAGGTATAGGCAAGTCCTGAGCTACAGGAGCATTTTTATTTGTAGCAGTGACAATTTTTTATAGATTTTGATCAAAAACTAACATATGATACATGATAATGTTAAGAACAAAATGTTAAAAAATGGGGCTTCCTAGCGGTGTCGTTTAGGCGTAATGTTAATTCGAAGCTCTTCATCCGACGGTAGTTTCGAGCGTCTTGCACCAAAGTCGTGGCAACTGCGGGGCGGCGGGACGGTACGAGGGGAGCGAAGAGGCCCAGAATGCTTGTATTGGTGTATATGTATAAGGCACGCCGCAACCTATTTGTGTTAGAGCGTAGAGTCTACGCCAAAAGTTTGGGACTAGGGAGAGCGGTGCGGTATACTGCGCAACGGTCGAACTGAGCCGAGCGTGCGTCAAACTTTTGTCTCCGATTGTCACTGGTGAACGTCCTTAATTAAAATTATGATGCACTTCCGTTTTTTTCGGTCTATCTGAAGATTGCACGCTCTATATAGAGGTCAGCTTCAGTTAGAAGACTTAAAAATTTGGTTCGACTGGTCCGATAAATTCACATATGGTATGAATTAATAGGCTTCGAACGATAGAGTCACTACTCAATGAAATAAACACAGACCTGGGACTAAGAAGGTCAATGACAATAACATGAATTTCAAGTAAAGATTCCTCCAGTCCTTCAGTGGTCTAATTGGACAAGGCGTCGCAGTACAAATGCGGAGGTCCCGGTTCAAACCCGGGCTGAAGGAATTTTTACTTGCAAAAATAATTATGATGCACTTCCGTTTTTTTCGGTCTATCTGAAGATTGCACGCTCTATATAGAGGTCAGCTTCAGTTAGAAGACTTAAAAATTTGGTTCGACTGGTCCGATAAATTCACATATGGTACACTTTATTTATCATTTGCTTCAAATAAACGAACATAACCACACATGTCTACCTTCCGCGATGTATTGACAGCCAGCGGGTTTCCAACAACAATGGCTGCCGAGTTCCATCGACCGCACGCCAAAATCACCCTAGGGATTTTTCAGCGCAACGAGTGGCTATCCCCCTAAAAATAGAAATATTCGGCGTCTGGGCGGATGGACCATTCGGTTTCACCTGATTATCACGGTATAGATATAATATATCAGATTCGGAGTTTTGTCAGAGAAATTATAGTATAGGTACTAGGGTGGTCCTTAGATGAGGTCGAAAAAAAAATTCATGTTGGATCCCCCCAAATCAGCTCCAAATAAGTAAAAAAAAATTCCCTAATTTTTCCAGATTTTTATTTTATTCCCCTAGTCTCCCTATTTTCATTCAAAGTTTGAAATACAAGCCGCGATACTTATACACTGAGAGGTGATTTGTGTAGGTACTAGAACTCGCCAGGCTAGCAGTGACCAGTGTTCCCAACCGTACGATAATTATCGTACATGTACGATAATTTCGTACTACCGTACGATGTACGATAGCGATTCACTATCGTACGTAAATGTACGATAATATTCAAATATTGTACGATATTTACGATAATTCCAAATATCGAGAGAAAATGGTGTTTTTTTGACTGAACAAAATAATTTTTTACAAATTATATCTTCAAAAATTCGCGCTCCTATTCGCGCGCATACAAAAGTTTGATAGATGTCTCGAGTTGCGTTCAGCCAAGCCAATCGGAGACTTTCGTCCCTTCCATTGGTCGATTGGTCCTCTCAGGGCTCAGGCTCTGATGTGCGCATTTTCGCACCATGTATACTACGTGTTGCACCATGTGTAAATACATGGGTAAATACTAAATGATGAAATTGAATAAAATTTACTGTTGGGTGCAATATAGGTTACGATAATATTGAGTTAATTATTATTTTTCTAAGAAATATCGTTTTTTTCAAATATTTGGAAATGTACGATAATTTTAGCCTGGTTACGATAATTTTACGCCCCTGGTACGATCAGCTCCAACTTTTAGGTTGCCAACACTGGCAGTGACACCTCGTGTATGTATAGAGAGTGAGCGAAAAATGAGTAGTCTCAGCGCATTTCGCGAGACACACGCTGCACATTCATTATGAGTAGTGGCTATACACTTTTCGGCGCAGCTATCGCAATGTATATATACATTAGGGTGTGTCAAAAAAAAAAAACGAAATTCGAATTTATTTTTTTGACCGCTGAATGTGTGTATCCTAATCTCGAAATACACCTCGTAATGGGAATCCGCCGAGAAAAATTCTCACGATGTGCTAATCGATATTTATCGATAAAACTAGACATCGATTGAGCGACCTCTTAGGATGGTTTTTCCGCGCATTCCTTTTGCGTGGTGCATTGTGAGGGGTAAATCTGAAGTTTAAGCCTTGGGGAGGCAAAAAAACATGAAATTTGAGAAAAAAAAAAAAAAAAAATTGCAAAAAAAATTACAAAAAAATTAAAAAAAATTTTCTCAAATTTCATGTTTTTCCGCCTCCCCAAGGCGTAAACCTTAGATTTACCCCTCACAAGGCACCACGCAAAAGGAATGCGCGGAAAAACCATCCTAAGAGGTCGCTCAATCGATGTCTAGTTTTATTGATAAATATAGATTAGCACATCGTGAGAATTTTTCTCTGCGGATTCCGTTTGCGAGGTGTATTTCGAGATTAGGATACACACATTCAGCGGTCAAAAAAATAAATTCGAATTTCGTTTTTTTTTTTTGACACACCCTAATATGAGCAATTCCACGTCAGACCGGACAGCTTTCTGACCTCGATGTTACCGATTTCGCAATGATTTTTTTTACGGGTTCTATGGAACAAATAAATGGATCAAACAATTTTTTGTTTTTTTTTTTTTGGCCCCTATTTTCCAAGATACACGGGGGTGAAATTCGGGAAAAAGAGCCAAAAATCGAAAACATACTCCTCTTCAAACGGTCATATCTTTGATTGTATTCATCCTAGAGACTTCATCCAAGAACCATTTTAAAGCTATTGAATGACACTATTATAATATATTTATTTAATTTTGCGGTAACAAACAATTCTATTTGTTATAAACAAATATATTATTCAAACGTGATTTTCAAACAAAGCCCACGCGATATCATTCTCAAAAAAATATGAACGTATTCCTTGATCAATTCTCTACAAAATCGTTAAGTCAATTTTATGGAGAAACGATGGACACTATATGAAAACGATTTATTTATAAGCGACGGCGCGCGCTGCCACCCAAAAACCCGGCTCAGGTACGTGTGGCTAGCATGAGAAAGCATCGGTGGGCATGTTTACGGTCATATCTTTGGTTGTTTTCATCCGAGAGACTTCTTCCTAGAACCATTTCAAAGCTATTGAATGACACTATTTATATATATTTATTTAATTCTGTGGTAACAAACAATTCTATTTGTTATAAACAAATATATTATTCAAACGTGATTTTCAAAGCAAGGGCCACGCGATAACATTCTCAAAAAAATATAATCGTATTCCTTGATCAATTCTCTACAGAATCGTTAAGTCAATTTTATGGAGAAACGATGGAAACTATGTGAAAACGATTTATTTATAAGCGACGGCGCGCGCTGCCGCTGAAAGACTCGGCTCGGGTACGGTTTTTGGGTGGCAGCGCGCGCCGTCGCTTATAAATAAATCGTTTTCACATAGTGTCCATCGTTTCTCCATAAAATTGACTTAACGATTTTGTAGAGAATTGATCAAGGAATAAGCTCATATTTTTTTGAGAATGATATCGCGTGGCCTTTGTTTGAAAATCACGTTTGAATAATATATTTGTTTATAACAAATAGAATTGTTTGTTACCGCAAAATTAAATAAATATATTATAATAGTGTCATTCAATAGCTTTAAAATGGTTCTTGGATGAAGTCTCTAGGATGAATACAATCAAAGATATGACCGTTTGAAGAGGAGTATGTTTTCGATTTTTGGCTCTTTTTCCCGAATTTCACCCCCGTGTATCTTGGAAAATAGGGGCCAAAAAAAAAAAACAAAAAATTGTTTGATTCATTTATTTGTTCCATAGAACCCGTAAAAAAAATCATTGCGAAATCGGTAACATCGAGGTCATTTTTTGATTTATTTTGTCCGGTCTGACGTGGAATGGCTCATATACATATACAGCTTTGCACGCAATATATTCCTGTAATATATATTGGCGGTAATATATCATGGAAGAGATATATTATATATCCAGAAAATAGAAGTCACTCATAAAATAATCAAATTTGATTAAATATATACTAAAATGTATTTTAATATTTTTAAATGAATCAAATAAATACATATTTCTTTCTATATATTTTATTTCAATAAAAAATGAATGAAAATGCATTGACAATCAGTTTATCACATATCAGTTTGTTAGAAAATTACAAAATATATTTAGGTATTATATAATACATATTTTCGTTATCTTGGTGCATTTTTATTGACGTCACTGAGGGCAAATTGGGAATATCTTCAATACATAAAGATCTATCCAATTCTTTCGTTTTTTCTGCAACGTAGGCATGAACACCCGTGTAGAAATTCTGTTCGGGCTGTGATCAGGGCCTGACTATTTTGCCCGATTTCAATTGAGGCCCCGATCGGGCCAAATCTTCGGGATTTGATTAGATTTGTAACGCTTCGTATTACTGGCCCTGATTGGGTCAACATATCAGCCCCTGATCAGGAACTGATCAAAACCCGACCAGAAATATAACATTCCCTTGTGAATATCCGATCAGGTCCTGATGGTGATGGTATGCAAATGACCCGACGTGGCAACCTTACCAGGCCCATATCTGCCAACCGTCTTTATGCATTAAGAATAATGCAGATTCTTATCAGGGCCAGATTGGGTCCCTATATCGGAGCTCTTAATTTATTTTCGTGCGATTAAAATGTAATAATACTGTGGGAAAAAATAAAAAATACTAGTGGTCGACCGATTTTATCGTCAGTGGACCAAACCTACGCATTTCATCGACGAAATCGAATTATCAAACCACTGAAAAAACCGCCGCCAATATTCGTCCCCGCCGGGGCTTGAACCCACGTCCGCTCGATTACCAGTCGCACGCCCTAACCACTACGCTAACCTATCATATGGTATGAGTATAAACACTCTGCTTCTTATTGAGGGCATATCATGGTGTCAAGTTATTACTCGAAATATCTCGAAGTCATCCAAATTTTGCATTTTCAGGACTAGATTGAAGTCCTCGCATATATTATTACGATTAATTACTTAACATTATATCATGCATTTTTTGTTTACGTGGTCATGTGTTTATCCGAATGAAATATGACACTTCGTTAGAAAAAAAATGTTCCAAGACGTCCACTAAAATTTTTACGTTCATTTCGACACTTTTTTTTTAGTCAAAACAACATAAATTTACTTGAAGTGGCAAATTCTTCTCTCGTATCAACTGAAAACAGTTTCGAGATTAACGTAAAAATTGTAGTGGATCTCCTGAAATATTTTTTTTTTTTCTTTAACAGTGTATACCTATGTATTTGATATTTTACAAATCCGGTAAACTGTTTTTTTATGAGAAGACCCGATTGTTTCCCGAGCAGGCTCTTATGTCTGTTGGCCTCATGAGAACTCTAACGTTAATTTATGAGAAGACCTGATTATTTCCCGAGCAGGCCTTGATTCGTTGGCCTTATGAAAACCCTAACGTTCATTTTCAAGAAGACCTGGTCATTTTCTGAGCAGGCCCCGTCTTACTGATCCTCCCCCTGAAATCTCGCGATTCATTACTGAGGATGTCCGATCGATTCCTGACCAGGTCCTGGATCACTGGTTCCCTCCTGAAACCTCACCATTCATTACTCGAGACAGAGCCAAATTTCTTGGCGGAATGACCGCATCCTGAGCAGACCCGATCTTCTGGGTCCCATCGGGATTTCAAGATTTATTTTTGAGGACACTGGATCATTGCCTGGGTAGGACCTGGACTACCGGCCGTTATCGAAACCTCGAGACCAAATTGTCAGGATGGATGATCGATTCCTGACTTGGTCCCGACTTCTGGATCGCATCGAAATCTTTAAATTCATTTTTGAGGACACTGGATCCATGCCCGAGCAGGACCTGTTCTACCGGCCGTTATCGAGACCTTGAGACCAAATTTTCAGGACGGATGATCAATTCCTGACCTGGACCTGACTTCCGGATCGAATCGAAATCTTTAAATTAATTTTTGAGAACACTGGATCAATGCCCGAGCAGGACCTGATCTAGTAGCCCTCATCGAGACCTGGAGACTAAATCTTCAGGACGGATGATCGATTCCTGACCTGGACCTGACTTCCGGATTGCATCGAAATCTTTAAATTCATTTTTGAGGACACTGGATCAATGCCCGAGCAGGACCTGATCTAGTAGCCCTCATCGAGACCTGGAGACCAAATCTTCAGGACGGATGATCGATTCCTGACCTGGACCTGACTTCCGGATCGCATCGAAATCTTTGAATTGATTTTTGAGGACACTGGATCAATGCCCGAGCAGGACCTGATCTAGTAGCCCTCATCGAGACCTGGAGACCAAATCTTCAGGACGGATAATCGATTCCTGACCTGGACCTGACGTCTGGACCGCATCAAAATCTTCAAATTTATTTTTGAGGACACTGGATCAATGCCTGAGCAGGACCTGGTCTACCGGTCGTTATCGAGACCTCGACACCAAATTTTCAGGACGGATGATCGATTCCTGACCTGGACCTGATCTGTTGGCTCTATCTGAACCTCAATATTGCATTTTTAGGGACGACTGATCAATACCTGATCAGGTCCTAGTCGGGTGATGGTAGGGATATCTTATTGTGAAAGCCACAATTTACCCCGAATAGGGCCCTAATGTTACTTGGGGCGTCCCGAAGAAATTTCTACACGGGCATGTGAATTAAAATATAATTCGGTGAAACTCTCGAAGCTAATTATAATTTTTTCTTGCAATTTTCTTTTTCTTGTTGTATCTTCAGGTTTATCCGCAGCTTCAATGATTTTTTTAATCCTACTAATACGGCCGAATTATTAATAATAATTATACTATAATAATTTATAAATATATTATAATATAGATTGTATAATTTATTTGAATGAGAAAGATATTATTTGGTATTGAATATGATACTTTATTATTTTATTATAATTATTATTATTTTTCACTATAGTGAAAATTTTCGCAGAAGTGTCTCTTTTTGCAAAAAAAAAAAAAAAAAAGTTAGAAAAAAAAAAAAATAATAATGATAATAATAATAATAAAGCACACGATTCCCCTGGGATACCTGGTTTATGATTCTTTTATTTTTCACTGAAAAGAATATGAATCGCACTGAATAATCGAGAATGTGAATTTTTCGCCCACGATTGACCATGAAATAAAATTTAATATGAAAAATAGTGGATAAGCATGTTTTTGAATCATTTGAAAATTCTCGCTCAAATAGGGAGACTAGGGGAATAAAATAAAAATCTGGAAAAATTAGGGAAATTTTTTTTAATTATTTGGAGCTGATTTGGGGGGATCCAACATGAATTTTTTTTTTTTACCCTATCTAAGGACAACCCTAATAGGTACATATTCTGAAATATCATATTTTTTTCATTCGCGCAGACAGCAGACAGCACGCAATGTTCACGTAGCCAACACTCAGAATATCGCAATGAGAATTGAAGACCCTAAATGGTGAGAGTGAGAGTTAGACCCTGGTCGAATCGACCTGAAATTCTCTATACACAGGTAAACAATCCGTCGGTCAAATCCCTTTCATTCCTCGCTAATAGTCTTCGACTTCGTGATTTTTTCAATAATCATCTCTGAAATAAGTCTTGAATGAAGAATACAAAAAAAAAAAAAAAAAAATTACTGCAAACTCAGAGTAAAAATAAGATTATACGTGTTCCATCAGCGAAATTTCCGAACGTTTTCTGACATATCATATGTAAATCGAGGAAGAAGGGGTGGGCTCTATGCGATCTAATTTCGTTTCTCGCTATCACATATATTCTTCCTGATTGTTTGTCTCAGAAGTTAAAAATTATTCGCAATTTGACGATTGTGATTAGCAAGGCATACGCGTGTACGCGATAACCTTTGGCGTAATCTTGCGCCAGGTCATCTTCAAATTAGGAGGAAAAGACTATGTCACCACGATTGCTTGGTGAAGATGGCTGAATTCGTATAATACAGCAGCTATACCGCTACTCTAGTTCGATTCTCAGAGCGTGGCTGTTCCGATCACTCGTTCGAATATAATAAATAATTGGATAGCAATAAGTGTTACCCACTAGTTTGCCAAGCTGAAAGACGCAATCGAAATTCTCTTCGTTATGTGGTGTCCCGCGTCTACATTATACGTTTTTATTTTGTTCATTGCAACGGACGCCCGGAGATCTGCAGTCGGTGAGTACCGCAGCTAATATAGCCCGCACGGAAATGAATATATGAAGCATTCTTTGTGAACCGGGCCACTTTTGTTTTTCAACCCCTCCGATTTTTTTCAAAATCTGACAGTTTGAAATATTAGTCAAAAGGAACGTCTGTGATTTTTTTCAGATTTTTTCAGGCATCCGTTCAGGATTTTCAATTTTTCATCACAAACACTCCCAGTGAACACACTCGTTTCATTGACAGCATAGGTATGCTGCAATGTAAGGTGAATACTACATTGCAATTGTGACGTTAGTGTGACGTTCAATTGGTACATGGATATTCCTGAAATATCTGGGCCACATAACAACGAAATGTTTCAGAGACGTTGGTATGGTATGTAATATCCATATTAAATAGCGTCTAGAACCGTGTGCTTCTTGAATGTTACATTGATGGTACGTGGCAGTCAATACGTAGCAACTAGAGATTGGCGTTGCATCAATTGTACATAGCAAGTCAACACAACAGTGATACATCGGCATTTTGTAATATAATTACATCTCAGGCACATGTAACCGACGTTACAGTTAGATGTTACACAGCGTTGGTGTGGAATGTCTAACCTATATCACCATTATACGTAGTGGTGAGTTCTATCAAAGTTACATGAATAGTTCGCGACATGTGTGCATGTATCGAACAGATACCGCCGTTACATAAATTATACATATCGAGCTAATGTCACTGTGTGTTATCGATGTTTCGTATTGTTTATATGTCAGATGCATAATATACTTGGAATATCGGTATATGACATCATTATTATACATCAGGCCGGGACCTTGGTGTAGTACGTCAAGCCCATATCAGACATTAAGAAAGAAAATCGCGTAAGGCGTTCCATTCTTTCCCATATACCTTATAGTCCGCAAATACCTACACGTACTAAATTATACTCTACAATTTTCTGGAATTAATTCATCAAAGAAAAATAAGAAAGATAAGATATCATATCCAATATTCAAGGCCGTGTCCAGGCATGGGCAAATGGGGCAAGTGCGCCAGGCGCCATTCGAAAAAGGCGGCATTCTGAGACAACATTCTAAATCTCAAGAAAATGAAAAACCCAAAAGAATAAATAAAATTTAGAAAAAATGAAAAAAGGCGGCTTCAAGTTTCTACTGCCCCAGGTGCCCAATATGCTGGGAACGGCCCTGCCAATATTAGTTCAGGTTAACCTTCCTGGTTTATGTCAACCCGTGTAAAAAAAAAATCATCCATCTAGATCTACGATAGATCTACGAAGGACGTCTATGACAAGTATGCCTACTGGGACGATCGTAGACGTGAATATAGACATGTCGATTATGACAAACGTCTACAGCCCGTTTAAATAGATCCACGTAGATCTACGTAGATCTACATCCCGTTTATGTAGATCTACGTAGATCCACGCACTACATCCCGTTTATGTAGATCTACGTAGATCCACGCAGATCTACGTAAACGGGCTGTAGACGTTTGTCACAATCCACATGTCTATATTCACGTCTACGATCGTCCCAGTAGGCATACTTGTCATAGACGTCCTTCGTAGATCTATCGTAGATCTAGATGGATGATTTTTTTTTTACACGGGTTGACATAAACCAGGAAGGTTAACCTGAACTAATATTGGCAGGGCCGTTCCCAGCATATTGGGCACCTGGGGCAGTAGAAACTTGAAGCCGCCTTTTTTCATTTTTTCTAAATTTTATTTATTCTTTTGGGTTTTTCATTTTCTTGAGATTTCGAATGTTGTCTCAGAATGCCGCCTTTTCCGAATGGCGCCTGGCGCACTTGCCCCATTTGCCCATGCCTGGACACGGCCTTGAATATTGGATATGATATCTTATCTTTCTTATTTTTCTTTGATGAATTAATTCCAGAAAATTGTAGAGTATAATTTAGTACGTGTAGGTATTTGCGGACTATAAGGTATATGGGAAAGAATGGAACGCCTTACGCGATTTTCTTTCTTAATGTCTGATATGGGCTTGACGTACTACACCAAGGTCCCGGCCTGATGTATAATAATGATGTCATATACCGATATTCCAAGTATATTATGCATCTGACATATAAACAATACGAAACATCGATAACACACAGTGACATTAGCTCGATATGTATAATTTATGTAACGGCGGTATCTGTTCGATACATGCACACATGTCGCGAACTGTTCATGTAACTTTGATAGAACTCACCACTACGTATAATGGTGATATAGGTTAGACATTCCACACCAACGTCTGTGTAACATCTAACTGTAACGTCGGTTACATGTGCCTGAGATGTAATTATATTACAAAATGCCGATGTATCACTGTTGTGTTGACTTGCTATGTACAATTGATGCAACGCCAATCTCTAGTTGCTACGTATTGACTGCCACGTACCATCAATGTAACATTCAAGAAGCACACGGTTCTAGACGCTATTTAATATGGATATTACATACCATACCAACGTCTCTGAAACATTTCGTTGTTATGTGGCCCAGATATTTCAGGAATATCCATGTACCAATTGAACGTCACACTAACGTCACAATTGCAATGTAGTATTCACCTTACATTGCAGCATACCTATGCTGTCAATGAAACGAGTGTGTTCACTGGGAGTGTTTGTGATGAAAAATTGAAAATCCTGAACGGATGCCTGAAAAAATCTGAAAAAAATCACAGACGTTCCTTTTGACTAATATTTCAAACTGTCAGATTTTGAAAAAAATCGGAGGGGTTGAAAAACAAAAGTGGCCCGGTTCACAAAGAATGCTTCATATGCGAAAAATGTATGCAACATCTATGTCGCATATATAACATATAAGTACGCAAAATACAAATATGTTCGATGAGTTTTACATAGTGTCGACATCTATGTCGACATACATGCCGCAACATTTATGTTGACATATCGCGTGACTAATGGAAAAAGGGCCTAAGCGACGAAAAGTGCGATTTCAATGCCAAAAGGGCGTATATTTTTTTTTTTTTTTTGCCAATCGATAGAAAATCGGTTGAAATGAAAAAAGCTGCAGTTTTTTTTCCAGCCTAAAATATAAAGGCAGAAGGGCGTAACCGCCGTTAATAGGCCCTTCTGCCAGTAACCATTTTTCGGGCTAATGCCAAAAGGGCGTATTCGCCGGAATTGACTTTTGACAAAAAGCGGACTATTTCTGGCGGATACGCCCTTCTGGCATTAGCTTTCTGAGAAAAATCGTGCCGACTAATGCCAGTAGGGCGTATCCGCCAAAAACCAATTTTGGCGAATGCGCCCTTTTGGCATTATCTTTCTGAAAAAAATCATGCCGACTAATGCCAGAAGGGCGTATCCGCCAAAAAATAATTTTGGCCGATACGCCCTTCTGGCATTAGCTTTCTGAAAAAAATCGTGCCGACTAATGCCAGAAGGGCGCATCCGCCAAAAATCGATGATGATGTTGATGATACTACTCATAACTTATCATTACTACCATTTAAGCGTTTATGGCGATACATTGAAATAAATACAAGTAGGTACTTCATCATAGATCTAGCCACGAAGGTTACCAAATAGCACACTCGGTAATTGCACTATTTTCGAGACGATGCCGTGTCTTTCAAAATGATACGTCCTCACCTTGTTAAGCCAGAATCCGTCATAATCTCGATTTTGAACATTTTCATGTACAAGTTTTTTTTTTTTTTTTTTCATTTTCAATTTTTGTTGCTTTACAAAATAATTTTTTATCACTGTTACCACACGTTTTTCTTGCAAGCCGCATATTTTGATTTTTACTTTTCACAAAGAAAAGTATCGGCTTAGTTCGAAAAGTGACTTATGCTAATTTAAAAAAATTCAAAAAACAGGTTTTTAGAAAGCTGTCTGTTGGCCTGTCTGTCGTTCTGGCGGACAAACTCGCCTAATGATCTAGGAAACGGCTTGATAAAAAGATTTGAAATTTACAGGGGTTCACATACGAATGACGGGCACGACAAATCGCCATTTACCGTTCAATTTGACCGTTCGGTTCTACCGGAAAAGAATCGACTTTCAATTTCTGATTTTCGAACTAATTATTATAATTTGATTTAATTATTGACCAGCAATTACCTTGATATTCTGATTATACTGTATATCATTTCCGGTGATTACATGGATTTGTATGGTGATGAAAAGTACCGCAAAACAAATAGACCGGGGGATAGTGACAGATTTTGGGATACGATTTTACTCAGTATGCCTTTCAGATGACAATATTATCCGTATATCCTCATGATAATAATGTATGAATTAAAGAGTCGTCCTGGGTTCTTCATATTAAAAAATGATTCGTCATTTATGCGAAAATTATGTGTTTTGGTACGATTTTAATCAGGCTGCCATGTGTTTTGTAATGAAATTCAAAATAAAAATCCTTCCGAAAACCATTGGCATACCGTTAGGGTGGGCCCGAAGGGCTGGTATGGTCACGTGAACTTGTATTTGAATAAGAAAATTTTCTGCGTTTTTAAACAGGCTGCCACTGATAAGTATACAAGTTCTTGTTATAAAACTGCTTGAGGAAAGATGGCATACCGATTGCGTATGTTCAACTACTGTTTACATTGCAAAAATTTTCTACAGTTACGGAATAACAATTCGTGCTCCTAGTCAGTACAAAATTTTGTCAATTTAAACAGTGCTAGGGCATACGCAACCGGTATGCCATCTTTCCTCAAGCAGTTTTATGACAAGAACTTGTATACTTATCAGTGGCAGCCTGTTTAAAAACGCAGAAAATTTCCTGATTCAAATACAAGTTCACGTGACCATACCAGCCCTTCGGGCCCACCCTAACGGTATGCCAATGGTTTTCCGAGCAATTTTTATTTCGAATTTCATTACAAAACACATGGCAGCCTGATTAAAATCGTATCAAAACACATAATTTTCGGAAAAATGACGGATCGTTTTTTAATATGAAGAACCCAGGACGACTTTTTGATCCATGCATTATTATCACGAGGATATACAAATAATGTTGTCCTCTGAAAGGCATACTGAGTAAAATCGTATCCCAAAATCTGTCACCATCCCCCGGTCTAAAAGTATTTTTCCACCTTGTTTTAGATATATAAAGCTAATGCCAGAAGAGCGAATCTGCCAAAATTTGTTTTGAACGAAAATCTGAACATTTTTGGGCGATACGCCCTTTTGGCATTAGTCGGCACGATTTTTCTCATGAAGCTAGTGCCAGAAGGACCTATCCGCCAAAATTTGTTTTGGACGAAAATCTGAACATTTTTGGGCGATACGCCCTTTTGGCATTAGTCGGCACGATTTATCTCATGAAGTTAGTGCCAGAAGGGCTTATCCGCCAAAATTTGTTTTGGACGAAAATCTAAACATTTTTGGGGGATACGCCCTTTTGGCATTAGTCGGCACGATTTTTCTCATGAAGTTAATGCCAGAAGGGCCTATCCATCAAAATTTGTTTTGGACGAAAATCTGAACATTTTTGGCGGATACGCCCTTTTGGCATTAATTTGACTGATTTTTCTAAAGAGCTAGGGGCGTATCTGCGGCGTTTACGCCCTTTTGCCTTTATTCATTTTCACTTTTCAATTTTAACGTATTTTTCCGTTTCGACAATTTTCCAGTCGAATGACGAAAAAAAAAAAAATATACGCCCTTTTGCTTTTAAGAATTACAGAAGGGCGTAAACATGTCGCTTACGCCCTTTTTCCATTAGTCACGCGATATATATCCGACATTTATATCAAACTTATAAAAATAGATGTTAGCGCAAAAAACAAATAGTATGTCACATATATATTACGGTGTTTCATTTTTAGGCAATGGGTGATATGAATAAAGCGAAGCATATGCTCATGCTCATACTTCTATGTGATTTGACTGTACACAAGTGTACAGTAAATACACACAAAAGTATGAGCATGAGCATAGCTTCGCTTTATTCATATCACCCAATATTTTTTTTTATACTTTATAAAAAATAAAAAATTTTGCCGCCTGGTAAAAGATTTTAGGTCTAATAGCGGCCTAGCTCATTCAAAAATTCGATTTCCCACCTAAATAACACAGGAAATTTTTTTTTTTTTTTGTTTAATTGAATTTTTCGTTGTTGAAAATTTTTTTGTTCCAGAAAACCTTCGTATAGCTTTAGAAGGAAATTAAATTCTCTACAAAAATGTTTCTGTGGTCGAAGACCGTACAACCAGTAGTTTCGGAGTATTAGCGAAAATTGTTCATGTTTGACGCGCTATAACTCCGAAACTACTGGTTGTACGGTCTTCGACCACACAGACATTTTTGTAGAGAATTTAATTTCCTTCAAAGGATATACAAAGGTTTTTTCGAAAAAAAAAATTTTAACAACGAAAAATGCAATTAAACAAAAAAAAAATTTTTTCCTGTGTTATTTAGGTGGGAAATCGAATTTTTGAATGAGCTAAGCCGCTATTAGACCTAAAACCTTTTACCAGGCGGCAAAATTTTTTATTTCATTGAGTTCCTCCAGTCCTTCAGTGGTCTAATTGGACAAGGCGTCGCAGTACAAATGCGGAGGTCCCGGTTCAAACCCGGGCTGAAGGAATTTTTACTTGAAAAAATAATTATGATGCACTTCCGTTTTTTTCGGTCTATCTGAAGACTGCACGCTCATATAGAGGTGAGCTTCAGTTAGAAGACTTAAAAATTTGGTTCGACTGGTCCGATAAATTCACATATGGTATGAAAATTTTTTATTATTTATAAAGTATAAGATTTTCTGGTATGCCATCGAAAAAAAAAATATTGCCTAAAAATGAAACACCCTAATATATATGTTTCGCATATATTTTTCGCAAATATATGAGGCTTTCCACGTGAACTTGGCCACTTTTTCAGTTGCATTTTTTTAATCGTACGCTAATTTTTTGGTGTCTTCAGGGGTCCCAAAAAACATGTTTGGAGCACTTGTCAAAGACCAAAGTAAAAATGTCATAAAGCTACGTATTATCTTAGAAAAGATTGATTTTCACCGATTTGTGTTTTCGAATAATTCTGTCGCACTAGAACGGTAAAAATTAAATTATTTGACACATGTTTTCGAAAGGATTTTTCCCGCTCTTTCACGTAAAAATATCCATTTCGTTCGGAGCAGAGCCAATGACCGCGAAAATACGTTTTCAAAATTTCAATGCCATTTTTCTCAAATTTCGGCCGGGTTTAAAAATTTTGAAAAATTCTTAAAAATTAGCTTGATCTTTCATCTTTAACCCCCATACAAGCAAGTTATGGGATGGCGATGGGTTCTATGTTGAAATCTTCTTTTTATCTCGACGAATGTTAGAAAAATGTCCTCTGATTTTTATTCTATCATCTGGGATCTAGAAAATAGTATATTGTGTATCAAGGAGGCAAAATAGGTCTTTTAATGCCGAGCGTATATTTGCAATACGAGTCGTAGACGAGTATTGCAAAGACGCTCGGCGTAAAAGACCTTTTGCCTCCATGGTCCACACGATGCTTTATACAACAAAAGCATGTTTTACAAGTTCATGCTCGATCCGGTACACAAAGCCGACGGACTCCATACACGCATGGCAACGTATAATAACGCGTTGTTACGCATAACAACGCATACGGCAGAGACCACTTTCGACAACTTCTGACTCCTAGGACTTAAAAAAAAGCTAAAAGTGAACTGTTCGCATGCGCATTCACAGACCCGCTCAACTGTCTCACAAACGCCAACTTTGTGTACCGAAATCGAGCATGAAAAACGCGTAAAACATGCTTGCGTTGCATAAATAAATTTCTTCATCAAATGTCATTCATCTCGGTCAATATTGCTTTGCGAAATTTTTTTTATATGATTCGGTGTTTAAAATATTGTAATGGAAAAAAAAAAAAAAAAAAAAAAAAAAAATGAACTAAAAATATTGTAATCGGAAAAAAAATTCAGGCAGAAAAATTATAACAATATGATAAAAAATTATGACTTTATAATGAAACCCCCGTACGGGATTACAATATTTTAGCCAACTACAATATTTTAAACACCGAATCATAAAAAAAAAAATTTCGCAAAGCAATATTGACCGAGATGAATGACATTTGATGAAGAAATTTATTTTTCTAGATCCCAGATGATAGAATAAAAATCATGGGACATTTTTCTAACATTCGTCGAGATAAAAAGAAGATTTCAACATAGAACCCATCGCCATCCCATAATTTGCTTGTATGGGGATTGAAGATGAAAGATCAAGCTAATTTTTAAGAATTTTTAAACCCGGCCGAAATTTGAGAAAAATGGCATTGAAATTTTGAAAACGTATTTTCGCGGTCATTGGCTCTGCTCCGAACGAAATGGATATTTTTACGTGAAAGAGCGGGAAAAATCCTTTCGAAAACATGTGTCAAATAATTTAATTTTTACCGTTCTAGTGCGACAGAATTATTCGAAAACACAAATCGGTGAAAATCAATCATTTCTAAGATAATACGTAGCTTTATGACATTTTTACTTTGGTCTTTGACAAGTGCTCCAAACATGTTTTTTGGGACCCCTGAAGACACCAAAAAATTAGCGTACGATTAAAAAAATGCAACTGAAAAAGTGGCCAGGTTCACGTGGAAAGCCTCATATATTTCCGTGCGGGAGTATTTGTGTTATTAGGAGCTTTGATACACTCTCTGATCACCTCGAAAACGAGATTTGTAGTTTCCCTCTGTAACGATATTTTTGCTTCAATATGGATTATTCTCATTACAAATACTTAACTTGATTCATGATGGGTAAAATGAGAATGAAGACGAAATAAATAGATTTATGACACCTTTGCCGATAGGACTTTATTCAAAATAACCGAATTTAACAAGATTAAGTATAGAATAGCAGAATTGGAAAATATTATTAAAAAAAAAAAAAAAAAAAACATTCACACCCGCATTCATACTTATAGTTAAAACTACGCGACTTAATTTGAAACTGTTGACTGACTCTATAACGGTGATTTGACATTTTCGACCCTAAGTTATCTGAAGGGATATTATAGCAAAGAAGTTGTACATTACATAGATGAAATTACGCGCAACTCAATTATTCGTAAACGAATAGTGGCACAATACACCTAAGATTCGCTACTTACTTAGCTGGGTCTTGTTTACTCGTGGATGTGTGGCTCTTTGGCTCCGAAGTTCCTTTTTGTAGACTATGTAGCAAGGCCTCAGGTGATAAATGGTCGTCACCAAATTACCAATGTTTCTGGGTGGTTGATGTTACCGTCGTTCGATCCTCTGGATCGTAGCTGATGATTTTGATTTTAATGGATGCGCTTAGCTTTCGTTATATGAGTTTGCGTCGATTAGATTTAAGACTTAATTTTGTACAATCAGGTTGGAACGATACAAGGAAATTTAGGTGATCTGATCGCCTCGGCGTCTTCCCGTTGTAAGGATACTATAAGGATATACCTATTCAAAATAACCCGCGCATAATTATAACCGACGTAGTCAATAATAACACCATAAATCTGACATTTGACTAATATAGTAAGGGATAGGTGAGAAGACGACTAATCTCTCTTGACATCGTGGATCGTGGAAGAAAGAGGACGTGTAATTCGTCGCTCCGTAACTTGACTTTGATAAAATAGCATGTTGGCTAAATTGGTATCATTATAATTTAGTTTCATTTGTTTCGACATTATTGCATATGACGCACTTCAAAATCCAAGGAATCCAGAAATACGACGAGGAAACATGAACTAACACCAACAGCTTAAGTATCCCCAGACAGCACGGAATATTGCCCAATATTGTAGCAACATTGCAGCAATATTGCAATGTTGCTACAATGTTGCTACAATATTGGGCAATATTCCGTGCTGTCTGGGTCACAACGTGCATCTAAATTATTCGAAAATCCCGACCATGCGGTTAAGCTTGTGCAGTACAATTTGTTATTAGTGTATAAATTCGACGTAAATTTCATGTTATCACATGTGTTGTTCCACTCGTCATTCGTGGTAACATTATTTCTTATTTTCATAAATGCTGTTGCATTTATTATAGAGTGGTGTGAAGTCCTGTTTGTGTCCATTAGGTTATAAAATTATTTCAAAACTCAGAACTATATTTGACGGCATTTTTATAAACTCCAAGACGTGTTTCTACAATATATAACATGCTGTTCATGTCGCTCAAAATAAACGTATAATATGATGAAAAATCTTTAATCTTACCTCTATTGAAGCTATTTGAATTTGGCATTTCCTTGAAAATATTGACAAAGTATAATAAACTATAACGTACTTGATTGCCTATCATGATGTGTTTATTTTAATTATACTACCTATTCTCCCTGTCCTATATGTAAAAATACCGATTGCTTCCTTAATAAGAATCGAACCGTTACACCGTAGATAGACTATACCGATTCTTCTTCGTTCCAATACTCATTTTATCCTGTGCTCAATACCTACTTATCCATTACACCCATACCGCTTAGCCGATTTTTAGGGGATTTACTGCTTTATTTCAGCAGAAAGTACCTGAGTGCATCGCTTCTCCAAAATTTCGATTGGATTTTGAAAGATTCAGTTACACTGAGAGACTCTTCGTGTCAATAAATGGTAAAACTATATCAAAGTTTAGTATGGTAGGGTTCGAAAGTAGGGAAGACAGCGCAAAATACACTAGTTATTCGTAACGTTATACTGAAGTTTCATATTGCCATAGCAGATTTTAACAAGAAAATACGAGATATTAGTATGGTCAATATGAAATATTAGAACGTTGTATGTCAGAAATCTTCCATACGAAAAATCGATATTCTCCATAGTAAAATTTCCTACAAAGTCGTCTCACTTATAAACACAGTGACTGTCATCATTCGAGAAGCATATTCCAGAAATTAACATGGTCAATATCAACATTGATATCAAGCAGCCGTGAAACTGCAAAGGATATTAGAAATTGAAACGGAGAGTCTCCATTTTTCGTATGGTGCGTATGAAAATATTTCCTGAATCTCCCGAGCGACTACGATCTTCACCGAGAACGCACGAGGCCCCGCTCTGTTTCGGAAACAGCCGAAGGAAAAATCCTGCCAATTCGCTTGCCATGTGCCGTGTGAATGTGGAGATTTGTATATCTCTGTAATTGGCTATATTTTTAGGATTACCTATGTATGACTTTTCCTATTTCTTTTTTCAAACGACGAAAATGTTGAATTCTAAAAATGAAGACAATTCTAATTATAAAAAGTTCTATTTCTGATACCTTCGATTCTTTATGATTAGTTTATTTGTAACATTTAAAATTATGTCATAAATACAAAAATTCAAAGATTAGAAAAAAAATTAGATCATCTTTTCAGAATAAAAGTTATTATAGTATATCTAGACTCTAATAGTGCTAAAATTTTATATACTCCCAAATTATCTGAATTTATTTAAAAGTAGAAAATATTTCATTCTGAACACTTCCTCAATTGAAAGTATTCATGTTTGAGGAATAGGGATGTATATGGGCAATTCACTCCATATCAGCTAACTTCAAATTGGCGCGGAGTGATTTTTATTCTCAATACTCGGGAAAAATTATTTCATTTTTCGAAAACGAGCTACCTAATCAATGCAAAAATGATTAGGCGAGAATCAGATATTTTTCCCCGTTGACCTAAAGAGTTTCAGATTTTTTCCGTCATTTTTAACACAGATATAATTTTTTTTCCACTTTTGCCCATAAGAACACATGTTAATTTGTCAATTTTTCTAATCCAATTTTCTCCTAAACAAACGTCTTAAAGAGCTTGAAGCGTTTGTTGAATTTTTTCTAGGATAAAATCTGAAGATCCAAATTTTCAAAATTTTCTACCATCATGTTTGCTGTGATGCCCATACATGTTTCAATTGAAAAATAATACATAATTAAAAAATTAATTGGATTTTTTTTTTTTTTTCAAGTTATAAAATTACCTTTCCAAAATAAAGTCTACTTTGCAAATGCAGTTTTCCAAAAGAATGATTCTTTAACGAGTTATTTAGAAAAGAACCCTCCAAGTCCTTTCTCACAAGCAGTGGATTATTACCAGCTTGGTATATATAGAAGTTTCTGAAATTTTCCCGCACGTAATTGTATTACGTTTGTATATTGTAAATGTATAGGTATAAGTCTCTCGGTCTAATTTATAAGTGTGTTGCGCGATACTCCTATGTAACTTGTGTATATTTGTGTACATGTATAGTATACCCGATATGTATGTCCTTTCAGTGCGTGTGACCTCTACTTCCTGACGATACTGGTGTTGGTGATAGCCTCGGCTCACTCCCTTCTTTTTTCACCGGCAAGTCATGATTTTTCATATGGTCCGTACGAAAAACTGATATTCTTCGTGACGACTGGAGACGATTATTTCAAACTTTCATATTCACCATACTAACCGTGTTTGTCAAGTCGCTATCTAACTTTGATATGGTGCGTTCCGAATATTACTATGTTGTTCATTAAACATTGAAACACCTTTTTCACTTATTGAAAGGAAAATATCAGTTTTACCCATTAGTATGCACCATATGAATTTTTGAAACGTACGCCCGGTCTTCCCTACTTTCGAACCCTACCATACTAAACTTTGATATAGTTTTACCATTTATTGACACAAAGAGTCTCTCAGTGTATCATTATAGAGATATCGTCAATTTATTGACAGATGCACTCGATTTATTGCGCTAACCACACATTTTAGGCATTATCTAACCTCAATTGAGTTAGAAATGACCGAGAAACTACCCAGATAGCAAAATGTCCTCACAGTGATGGCGTATACGCACGCACGTGTGCGGATTTACCCGCACCGCGTTGCCATCACCACATCAGACATATGTGTCATCAATTGAGACGCATATTGCTCGCACGTCATGAGTTCAGATCGCGAGCGACGCATATCGCTAGCATATCGTGAGAATCGGTGGAAATTCGTCAAGGCTTAAAAATATTTCAGAAATAAATGAAAACCAATCAATTTTTGAAAAATTCAATCCACGAAGCATTGAATAATAATATCAAAATAAACTGCTTTCATTTAGCATTGAGAAAAAACGTGATTTTAGAAATAAATGGCAAAAGGGATATCATTCCAAATTCTCACAAGGATTGATCTTGTAAAATATTCGTCACGAATTTGGATTGTATAGTAATTCATCTAAACTTAGTTACAGTGAATGAAATTACAATTACACAATATAATTATAGCTCCAAGATCAAGAATTTGTCGATCATAATAATTATTTCGATAATTCAGGTACTTTCATCGTGGTCACTGCGAATTGTACTGCAGATCTTGTCTTTTCAAATATAAATATTCATGACGTTGGAAGTTATGAAATAAAAATTGATTTATCGAAAAAATGTTTAATCAATGATATTTTTAACGAATATATTTTGCAAGGTATTTCAGGAATAATCTCACGATGTCTGCACAATATGCGTCGCATCATACCGACATTACGTGACTGCACATGGGATGGCGAAATGCGACTCATAACGCATGCTGCGATCTACCAATCATTTTGTGCTAGCGAAAACGGCGCGTTCTCGCCCGCACCGCGTGATAATCATGAAATGCGGCTGAAGTGCGAGGCACAATTGTTATCTGGGTACGATTTCACGACTTATAACGAAAAAATAAAAAAACGATGTCTTACGGAGGCGACCTTGTTGTAGCCACGTAATCACGCAGTAAAAGTTGCCCGCTTCGGAGCTCCCACGCGATTGCCGAAACCCCTCAATATTATACGTCACTCGATTATGGAGAAAACTGAAGTACTAATATGGCCCGTTTGAGGCTCGTACTTACCGATAGTACTGCGAAAGTGTTGATTCTCGGACCATCCAGTGTAAAGTTTTTTTATCTGAGAGAAGCACGAGTGACAATCACAAGACGCGAAAATCATCTTTCGCACGTGTATCAGACCTTGTTTCTTAACACATCGCGCGTTAATGTTGAATTTTATGCACGCGAAGCGTGTGCAAAATCGAACTTTACGCACATTCAATTAGGCGGGTCGGTATTACAGAACTTTCCCTAGGAAATGCAAGGCGTCAGAACCGAATTCAACGAGTTCACACGAAGATGGCCAAAGGCAACTTCACACGAGGCACGCTATGCAACTACACAGTAACAAGCTAACAAAGGGATGCTGGAAAGTATTACAAATAATAATTGTGGATAATTATAATTATACCAGCTCAAGGTTTTACTAAGGCTTTCAAGCTACTTTTAACAGAAACCCGTGTAGAAAATTGTTAGGGCGTCCCAATTATAAAAGAGGCCCTTTCTGGGCGTCAACAGGGCATCCACTATAAAGGCATCCTCACTGTTGCCTCACTGGGGCATAAGTAGGGTTTACTTTGGCATCCAAGTTAATTTTGTTTAGGCTCGCCCAATCTGTGCCAACGTTGGCCCAAGTCGGGGTATAGCTAGGCACTCAGACTCATTTTGTCCAGGCTTGCCCAACTTGTGCCAAACTTGGGCCAAGTCGGGGGTTAATTAGGCATTGGGATTCATTTTGTCCAGGCTTGCCTAACCTGTTCCAAACTTGGGCCAAGTCGGGGTTCAGCCAGGCATTCAGACTCATTTTGTCAAGGCTTGCCCAACTTGTGCCAAACTTGGGCCAAGTCGGGGGTTAATTAGGCATTCGGACTCATTTTGTCAACGCTTGCCTAACTCGTCCCAAACTTGGGCCAAGTCGAGGTGTAGCCAGGAAATCAGACTCATTTTCTCCAGGTTTGCCTAACCTTTGCCGAACTTGGGCCAAGTCGGGGTTCAGCCAGGCATTCAGACTTATTTTGTCAAGGCTTGCCCAACTTGTGCCAAACTTGGGCCAAGTCGGGGGTTAATTAGGCATTCAGACTCATTTCGTCCAGGCTTGCCTAACCTGTCCCAAACTTGGGCCAAGTCGGGGGTTAATTAGGCATTCGGACTCATTTTGTCAACGCTTTCCTAACTTGTCCCAAACTTGGGCCAAGTCGAGGTGTAGCCAGGAAATCAGACTCATTTTCTCCAGGTTTGCCCAATCTGTGCCAACGTTGGGCCAAGTCAGGGTTTAGCCTGGCATTCGGACTCATTTTGTCCAGGCTTGCCCAATCTGTGCCAACGTTGGGCCAAGTCGGACTTTAGCCAGGTATTCGGACTCATATTGTCCAGGCTTGCCTAACCTGTCCCAAACTTGGGTCAAGTCGGGGTTTAGCCAAACATTCAGACTCATCATGTCCAGGCTTGCCCAACCTGTCCCAAACTTTGGCCAAGTCAGGGTTTAACCTGGCATTCGGACTCATTTTGTCCAGGCTTGCCCAATCTGTGCCAACGTTGGGCCAAGTCGGACTTTAGCCAGGCATTCGGACTCATATTGTCCAGGCTTGCCTAACCTGTCCCAAACTTAGGTCAAGTCGGGGTTTAGCCAAACATTCAGACTCATCATGTCCAGGCTTGCCCAATCTGTGCCAAACTCGGGCCAAGTCGGGGGTTAATTAGGCATTCGGTCAACCATATCAGACGCCATCTACCACGGCGCGGTCAACTTACAGTAAACGCCATTTTGTCTAAAAATCTTTCTCGCTAACAAAGTAACTACGGAAATTAACTAGTCGGGCAATAGAATAGCATTTAATCTGAGAAAAAATTATCTCTCTGGATATAGCAGGGTCGGGGTGTAGCTAGGCATTCAGACTCATTTTGTCCAGGCTTATCTAATTTTTGCCAAAATTGGTTAACTGGGCATTTGGACTCATTTTGTCTGGGCTTGCCTAACCTCTGCCAAAGTTGGCCCGAGTCAGGGTTTATCCAGGCTCGCAGGATAATTTTAAAACCAATATTGGCCCAAATTCGGTATCCCATAATGGCCCACCTTTTATACCCAATGTTGCTCCGAGTTTGGACAGCCCATATATATTATATATCAGCCCATGCACAATATATCCCGTGTAGAAATTTTTGTTGGGCGCAAACAGGGGCCAAGTTAATTTGGCTCGATATTATTCAGGCCCAAGTAAGGTCGCCTGTATTGGGCCAATGTTGGATTGTCCCACGTATTTGATTCGGCCCCCTAT
This sequence comes from Tenthredo mesomela, assembly GCA_943736025.1. NCBI lineage: Eukaryota > Metazoa > Arthropoda > Insecta > Hymenoptera > Tenthredinidae > Tenthredo > Tenthredo mesomela. The sequence continues at coordinate 3,763,213 of OX031017.1, forward strand.
GCGTGGTCAAACTGGGGCCAATTTGGACAGCCAGTAGGGCCCAAAGTGGACACCGTATATGGGGCCACAACAAAAAAGCGGGACAAATCGATATAGGCCCAATATTGGTGACCAAACTTGGGCCTATACATTATTGTGGAAAATTAACTTGGCCCTCATTAGCGCCCGGGGAAAATTTCTACACGGGAAGGACCAATTTCATCGAAATGTTATGACAATATCTTATCTACCGCGTAAAGACCGATTCTTCCAGAAACACCCCAGATAGCAAAATGTCCTCACAGTGATGGCGTATACGCACGCACGTGTGCGGATTTACCCGCACCGCGTTGCCATCACCACACCAGACATATGTGTCATCAATTGAGACGCATATCGCTCGCACGTCATGAGTTTAAATCGCGAGCGACGCATATCGCTAGCATATCGTGAGAATCGGTGGAAATTCGTCAAGGCTTGAAAATATTTCAGAAATAAATGAAAACCAATCAATTTTCGAAAAATTCAATTTTTTTTTTTCAATTTTTTTTTTTTCAATTGAGAAAAAACGTGATTTTAGAAATACAGTCAAGCCTCGTTATATCGCGCCTCGTTATATCGCGGTTTTGCTCACTGTAGCCCCTTCCCTTGCTCTATCCGTTCCCCCACGCGCTTCAAGCGACTCTCCCACCACGTGCTAGGTGCTGCCCCTTTCTTCTACCGTCTCACTCACTGTCACTGTGCTTCTAGAGATTCAAGTGACTGGTGGGGGAACTAAGTTATATCGTGGTTCTCCGCTTTTCGCTTCCCCTATAGCCCCATTTCCGCGATATAACGAGGTCTGACTGTAAATGGCAAAAGGGATATCATTCCAAATTCTGATAAGGGTTGATCCTGTAAAATATTCGTCACGAATTTGGATTGTATAGTAATTCATCTAAACTAATCACAGTGAATGAAATTATAATTACACAATATAATTATAACTCCAAGATCAAGAATTTGTCGATCATAATAATTATTTCGATTATTTTTCCCATCCAAATTTCAGCCAATAGAATTGCACCATTCGCCGTTATTGTGCATAGCCTCCACGATATTTAACTGATAATTTTGACAATTCCACTGGTAATTTCACGTGTGCTTTCACCGCGGTAATTTTTCATGTTAGCTATATATAAAAAACAAAAGATTTTCCAATACAGTTAACGCTCCATCGAATCTGACAGATTAAATTATAATTATGATTCTGTGACCTTTAAATTTTGATTTTTAACTGTGGATTTTGTCTCATGATGCAATTCTATGGGCCGAAATTCGGATGGAAAAATAATCCCCCGAATACCACTCGAGCTTCAAAATTAATCGGGTATTTCCCTCAAGGTTCCCTGCAATCAAACGAACTCGTCAAGTTTTTCAGAAAAATCACTCGCGCTTCGCGCTCGTGATTTTGTAATCTGAAAAACTTGACTCCTTCATTTGTTTGCAACAAACCTATCGGGAAATACCCGATAATTTTGAAGCTCTTGTGGTATTATATGTGATAATTCATGTACTTTCATCGCGGTCACTGCGAATTGTACTTCAGATCTTGTCTTTTCAAATATAAATATTCATGACGTTGGAAGTTATGAAAAAAAATTTGATTTATCGAAAAAATGCATAGGCATAGGCATTGAAAAGTCACTTTTTGACGCCTGTTTTCGATCCACAAAGTGTCACTTTATACGGTTGATTTCAGAACTGCCCTATAAAGTCTTTATACGGCAGTCTGGATGCGCAGTTCGAAGTGCGCATTCCATAGCTGCCGTATAAAGTCTTTATACGGCAGTTTCGATGCGCGGTTCGAAGTGCGCGACAGATCGCACCGTAACCTCACTCTTCGTCTAGTGAATCTCAACAGGCGTCAAAGTGACTTTTCATGTCTATTTCGAAAAAAATACAGTATGGGGCGCACCCGTAAACCGTTTTTGACTCGAATAATGATTTCAGAACTCGCCTTTAGCTCGTCCTGAAATCATTATTCTCGCCGAAAAACACTTGGTTTACGGGCATGCCACATAATATACTATTAACGAATATATTTTGCAAGGTATTTCAGAAATAATCTCACGATGTCTGCACAACATGCATCGCATCATACCGACATTACGTGACTGCACATGGGATGGCGAAATGCGACTCATAACGCATGCTGCGATCTACCAATCACTTCGTGCTAGCGAAAACGGCGCGTTCTCGCCCGCACCGCGTGATAATCATGAAATGCGGCTAAAGTGCGAGGCACAATTGTTATCTGGGACGTGGCTCAACAAACCGTCGAGATCAATAATTATCGTATTTGAATACGAAACTAATTTTTCCACGTGGGGAATTCTTATTTCTGGGACTTGAATAAATGGCAATTATAGAGGGGTTTGGATCAACAATTATTAACATTTACAAGGGAATCGGTACGGGAATATTTAACAAACCATTAGGGAGAAAGATACGACAATACGATAAGAAATTATGGTACTTTCTCGAAAAATCGATCAATAGGACATAATTATTAGAGGAAGGTCTCAGTCAATCAAGTCGAGTCAGTTTTTCTCTTTGATCAATTTGCCTGACGTTTCGGTGCAGTCGTGTTCTGCCCTCATCAGAGGCTTAATTAGATGGTGTTAGGTGAAAAAACTTGGCATCCTTAGTTTAGCCATTATCACACAACAGGATGAGCAGTCTGTCATCCTGTGATCGTTAAACGTTTCACGTGTGTATACTTTGCGCTCGCGCTGCGCACTCGCGATTTTAATTTACAAAACTGATCCCTCTCGTTGCTATGCAACAAAACGATCGGGAAATATCCGATAATTTTGAAGGTCTTGGGGTATTAAAGCTAAAAATTTTCACTTCTGTTATTATAGAGTGAACAATTTCAGTCCAAGAAAGTGAAATCTTACTCTCAAATGAGTGAATAGCTGGTCACTCTACGTGGTACAATTGAGTCATATTTTGTGAGATTCCATTATAGTTGCTTGAATAGGGCTGCCGCGATACAATGATGAAAGCCGAAAAAAAGATAATATTCTGATGACGAATTGTGGGAAATTATACGATGATAATTGATTGAAGATACGAAAAATATAGTATAATTTCAATTTCAGGACCAAGGAGCCGTCACGAGGCTACGGAGGATGAAATCTGTAGGTGAGGATTCGAATGAGGAAATAACTACCGGCTACGAGTTTAAGTATTGAAGATTATCAGAAATTTCTCTTTACTGCCACCAATATTTTTTCACCGATAGTCCTGCTAGAAAACGTTTTCTTTTTCTTCAAATATTCAATGTGCGCTGATTTTATTTTATTTTAGCTATAGCAAAGAATTCGCAACGATGCAGGTGCAGGAATAATTTTTTTTGAGCTGGTGCCGAGCATTTTTCTTTTTTCCATTGATTTGACATTGGAATTTCCGTAATTTCTCCTCAACAGCGAATTTGATGATTGAAAATCATCTTTATTCTTTGGCGACAATTCGAGAGAGAAGTTGAATACCAGCTATAGTACTGACGATCGTTCGATAGAAACAAACAAAATTGTAGCCATTATCCCCCATGAAGTACTTACTCAACATTGGAGAATTTAGTAGATTACACGCCTAGGCCAGTAAAGTAAGAAATGTCTCAGATCACATGTAATTATCGGCCGAGGCGAAGCTGAAGTCGACAAACATGTGATCTGAGGCTTTTTTATTCACTGGCCAAGGTGTGTGTATGCAACTTCGTTTAGCGCAGCGGCCCGAAAGTTGACGCTTTCCGGCCGGAGGACAGAATTTAATAGATTACATGCCTAGGCCAGTAAAGTACAGACAATTAAAGTAAAGTACAGACAATTACATGTGATCTGAGGCTTTCTTATTTACTGGCCAAGGTGTGTATACTAATTGTCTGTTCGACGCAGCCGGAAAGCGGCAACTTCGTTTAGCGCAGCGGTCCGACAGTTGACGCTTTCCGGCCGGAGGACAGAAATAGTATATTGTGCACCGAGGGAGCAAACAACGTTTTCGCTCCCGAGTGTTTAGCTTGCCGCCTGAGCGAGAGCGAGGACTCGGCGATCGAACACGAGGGCAGCAAGTTACACCTAGGGAGCGAAGACGTTGCTGCCGTGGTTCACACGATATTTTTTTTTTTACACATGAACGGAAGCCGATTTTGCTGCCTGTTTTCGGCGAGTTTTCCCGATTAATTTTTAATTATTCAATTGAAGTTAATTATTCAAAAAAATATTATTATTAATTAATTCATAATGGAGAAGATCACACAAACAACTGAAAAATGATTGTGATTGATCAAACAGTAGACTCATAGTTCGCAGTTATTCAAATATCTTAAGCGATGTGGCGTTGCTGACCGAGTAGCACTGGGAGGAACTACTTTCAGGTAAGAAAGACTTCCCGGTCGGTAAAAGCGCACCTTACTCCCCGAAAACAGGTAGCAAAATCGGCCTTTGCGTTCATGTGTGAAAAAAATATATATATTAGACCGGTTTTTTTTTTCAACTTTTTTTTTTACCTCGTACACTCTTGGAAAAGTGAGTTTTTAGTGTAAAACGAAGCCTCGTGGAACCGGAGCCTGGTGGCTCAATTTGAAAGGGTTCCGCAGTCGGTCTGAACTTTTCCCTTTTGATTAACATAGGATTCTTGCTACACAAACACTCTAATTAAAATATCTCGAAAACTATACAAGCTAGGAAGCTGTTCTTTTCTCACTTTTCCAAGGGTGTACGAGGTAAAAAAAAAAAAAGTTGAAAAAAAACCGGTCTAATATATATATATATTAATATATATATATATATATATATATATATATATTAGACCGGTTTTTTTTCAACTTTTTTTTTTTTACCTCGTACACCCTTGGAAAAGTGAGAAAAGAACAGCTTCCTAGCTTGTATAGTTTTCGAGATATTTTAATTAGAGTGTTTGTGTAGCAAGAATCCTATGTTAATCAAAAGGGAAAAGTTCAGACCGACTGCGGAACCCTTTCAAATTGAGCCACCAGGCTCCGGTTATAAATATATATATATATATATATTTATATATATGTATACACCAGGCTCCGGTTATTAATATATATATATATATATATATATATATATATATATATATATATATATTAGACCGGTTTTTTTTCAACTTTTTTTTTTTTTACCTCGTACACCCTTGGAAAAGTGAGAAAAGAACAGCTTCCTAGCTTGTATAGTTTTCGAGATATTTTAATTAGAGTGTTTGTGTAGCAAGAATCCTATGTTAATCAAAAGGGAAAAGTTCAGACCGACTGCGGAACCCTTTCAAATTGAGCCACCAGGCTCCGGTTCCACGAGGCTTCGTTTTACACTAAAAACTCACTTTTCCAAGAGTGTACGAGGTAAAAAAAAAAGTTGAAAAAAAAAACCGGTCTAATATATATATTTTTTTCACACATGAACGCAAAGGCCGATTTTGCTACCTGTTTTCGGGGAGTAAGGTGCGAGTCATTGTGGAAAGGATTCATGGGGTACTTTGCATGGAGCATTGAAAAATATCATGGGGTACCGTAGGATATCAGTGGATATTCCAGTATACTAAGCGGGGTTCATGGAGATTTCTGTAGTAACTACTACGGACAATCCATAGGATTCAATATAATATTACACATAGGATTCGATATATCATTACACATGGGATCACATGTTTCTGCACATGACTACAACCACATGGAATTCCATGGATTTCCAGTTCCAAATCCCGGCAGAAAATCCACGGATTCACATGGATTCTCTATATAGATTTCCGGGTGGAAGTCCAGGTGGAATCGTCCATGGATTTCCACCTGGAAATTTTCAGTAGGGTTGAGCATAACTGCTGGCAAGTCATCTTTAATTAGGGTGATTTACCTGGCATAAAATGGTACCGGGTACGTCACCTATATGAGCAATTCCACGTCAGACCGGACAGCTTTCTGACCTCGATGTTACCGATTTCGCAATGATTTTTTTTACGGGTTCTATGGAACAAATAAATGCATCAAAAAATTTTTTTTTTTTTTTTTTAGCCCCTATTTTCCAAGTTACACGGGGGTGAAATTCGGGAAAAAGAGCCAAAAATCGAAAACATACTCCTCTTCAAACGGTCATATCTTTGATTGTATTCATCCTAGAGACTTCACCCAAGAACCATTTTAAAGCTATTGAATGACACTATTATAATATATTTATTCAATTTTGCGGTAACAAACAATTCTATTTGTTATAAACAAATATATTATTCAAACGTGATTTTCAAACAAAGGCCACGCGATATCATTCTCAAAAAAATATGAGCGTATTCCTTGATTAATTCTCTACAAAATCGTTAAGTCAATTTTATGGAGAAACGATGGAAATCATGTGAAAACGATTTATTTATAAGCGACGGCGCGCGCTGCCACCGAAAAACCGTGCCCGAGCCGGGTCTTTCAGCGGCAGCGCGCGCCGTCGCTTATAAATAAATCGTTTTCACGTGGTTTCCATCGTTTCTCCATAAAATTGACTTAACGATTTTGTAGAGAATTGATCAAGGATTACGCTCATATTTTTTTGAGAATGATATCGTGTGGCCTTTGTTTGAAAATCACGTTTGAATAATATATTTGTTTATAACAAATAGAATTGTTTGTTACCGCAAAATTAAATAAATATATTATAATAGTGTCATTCAATAGCTTTAAAATGGTTCTTGGATGAAGTCTCTAGGATGAATAAAATCAAAGATATGATCGTTTGAAGAGGAGTATGTTTTCGATTTTTGGCTCTTTTTCCCGAATTTCACCCCCGTGTAACTTGGAAAATAGGGGCCAAAAAAAAAAAAAAAAAAATTGTTCGATGCATTTATTTGTTCCATAGAACCCGTAAAAAAAATCATTGCGAAATCGGTAACATCAAGGTCATTTTTTGATTTATTTTGTCCGGTCTGACGTGGAATGGCTCATATGTTACAGAACATCCGGCTGAAATTTATACAGAATATAAAGAAATACTAGTTATTTGAAATTATCTTGGTCTGCCTCGCTTCACCCTGGCAGAAGTGCTAGGCAGACCACCCTAAAGGGGTGCATTTTCAGTAACTCACCTACGTCATCAAACATCTGGTTCTTTTTTTTTTTTTTTTAATCCTAAAGTTCTAACCGTTTACTACACAAATATTTTGGTCTGCCTGGGTGAAAACTTATGGGACTATTTGCCTTATCAAGAGTTTGAATTCAAATACTACTGTCCATCATGCAATATCAATGTGTAATATAATTATCATGCAACCCAAGTAATGAAAGAATATCGTGTCTCATGTGAAATTTAGAATAGAATAGCGTGAAATAATATTAGATACGAGATTATATACAACCAATATATTTCGGTATTAAAATGAAAATAACATAACATCCCTACTGAAAATTTCCAGGTGAAAATCCATGGGAAAACATACGAATCCAGGTGGATTTTCATGGAGTTTCACGGAAATCTATTTAACATCCAGTAGCATGAGAAATCTGTATGGATCATTTATGTGTTTTTCATAGAAAGTCTAGCGGAATTGATATAGATATTCTATAGCTCTCCTATGGATAACGATCATTGAAATCCATGTGTCTGAATCCATGGAAAATTACATGGTTGAGTGAAAGATTCTCATAGAAAATCTATAAGAATCCCTAGATTTCTATTGAAAAACCATGTAACATTGCCATGTTTTCTCCATGGAAAATATCGTGAAAAATCCAGTTATGATATATGTAATTTCCAGAGATTACATATACGAAAAACCATGGATAATTTACTGGATGAGTGCAAGATTAATTTGTGAAATCTATAGGAATCCACGGATTTCCACGTATAAACCGCATAAAATTAGTAAATCACAACTACGAAGAACGTTGTAGGAAATCCAGCAATGGCACATGTAATTCCCAGAGAAAAATTATATGATTCCGGGAAAAATTTTATGGACAGCTACAGGGTTTATTATGGAGGATCCACATTAATCTGTGGATTCCCATAGGTACACCATGTTAAATTTCCAACTATGATTCATGGACATAGTCATAGGCAACCCAGCGATCTTACATGAATTTCCAAAAAAAAAAAATTCATAGACAACTACAGGGTTTACTGTGGAGGGTCTACAATAATCTATAGATTCCCATAGGGACATCACGTGAAATTCCCAATTGATATCCATAGTATCCTAGGAAACCCAGCAATCATGCATACATATATGAAATCTGGAGAGAATTACAACCATATATACTGAAGAGAATCCGTTTAAAGTTACTAAACGGTAATTACAAATGTGGATCCAATTACTAATCGTAAATGCATTTCAAAAAAATTAGGTGAAGTTAAAAAGTGAACCAATAATATCAAAAGTTATAATACAGCATAACACCCCATTTACATATGGGCCATTCCACGTGAACCGGATCAGTCACCTCTTAGATATTTTTTTAATTTTGCATGTCGATTGTCCTCGGGGAGTTAGATTTTTGTGCCAAAGGATTTTTCAATTGTTGCAAAATTCGTTGAGTTATTTGCATAAACAAATTCGAGCAAGGTTTTTTTCAAAAATTCATAACTCCGCCAAACATGACACTAGACTCAATTATTTTTTTTCAGTTTACGCGGAAAGAGTCATAGAATGTACAAAAAAATATGTGATTTGAAGAAAGTTTGTTCATCCGTTGTTTATTTAACAATTAAGTTTTAAAAGATTTTTAAAACAGGGTGTGACACGATCAAAAAATTTTTTTAAAATACTGACATATACTTTGCACTATACTACAGCCTGTGAATTAAATTTAGGAACGTGTTATTTTTTGGGGGCCGGTTCGAAGTTCCGAATCTTCAAGGCTCCGAACGGTCAAATTTCCGAATTTTAATGTAACGAACTCACAGTTATCAGAAAGGGTATTTCACCGAAAGTCTATCTAACCAATTTAAAAAATTCCGAATCGCAGCACACCGAAGGTTCAAAATTCCGAAAGCTAAAGATCCGAAAGCTAAAGATCCGAAAGGCCAAAACTTGGAAACTTGAACATGAAGTCGCGCGTCGTTTCATCGACACGTTAAGAACACGTTCGATCTTTCGGAATTTTAAACTTTCGGAATTTTGGATTTTCGGAATTTTGAACTTTCGGAAGTTTGGACTGTCGGAGTCTTGAGCTATCTGAATTTAGACCATTCGAAATTTTAATTTTCTAAACCCTAGTCTTTCTGGAAATTATGAAATCGTTTAGAATAAATTCGGAAATTTGACCGTTCGGAGCTTTGAAGATTCGGAATTCTGAACCGGCCCCATTTTTTGTTTTCGAGTAAAAAATCGTTAAAGTTGCCGGCGCGCGCCAATTCCGAGTTGACGCCGCGTGGAACGTAATGGCGTGCGTTATGCCGGCGACACAGACTTTTCTTGTCGGCTCACCTACGGGGTTCGTGGCCAGTGTACAGTCACTCACACGCAGCGCGGACCAATCACAGCTATGTGTGAGCGATCGTGGCGCCTGTAGGTGAGGCGAACACGGGACACGAAAAGTCTGTGTCGCCGGCATTAGACTGCTGTTCGCCGCTACTCGACGGACGCGTAGCTGCGGTATTCGAGAGTCATTTTCACAATGTGTGACACGATTTAAAAATCTGAAAAAAATACTGTAGGTTCCCAATGGCAACTATAGGCGATACGTTGAGTTTCGAGAACGTGTTCTTTTTCGGTTTTGAAATATTGCAGCTTAAAATTATTACGTTCCACGCGGCGTCGACTCGGAATTGGCGCGCGCCGGCAACTTTAGCGATTTTTTACTCGAAAACAAAAAATAACACGTTCCTAAATTTAATTCACAGGCTGTAGTATAGTGCAAAGTATATGTCAGTATTTTAAAAAAATTTTTTGATCGTGTCACACCCTGTTTTAAAAATCTTTTAAAACTTAATTGTTAAATAAACAACGGATGACCAAACTTTTTTTAAATTACATATTTTTTGGTACATTCTATGACTCTTTCCGCGTAAACTGAAAAAAAATAATTGAGTCTAGTGTCATTTTTGGCGGAGTTATGAATTTTTGAAAAAAACCTTGCTCGAATTTGTTTATGCAAATAACTCAACGAATTTTGCAACAATTGAAAAATCCTTTGGCACAAAAATCTAACTCCCCAAGGACAATCGACATGCAAAATTAAAAAAATATCTGAGAGTTGACTGATCCGGTTCACGTGGAATGGCCCATATAACATAGTGTTACGCTGGGTGAAACGCCCTATAACTCATAAATCACCAATATATAATTTTCTTAACACATGCACCCAAAGTCCTCCTTTGCGCACCGTCTATGCGCACCCAAAGCAGACTTTTGCGCACCGGTGTGCAAAATATTTTGCGCACCGCTACGCGGTGCGCAAAGTAATTTTGCACACTGGTACGCTAAAATCGGCTTGGGTGCCCGCAGACGGCACACAAACGAGGCCCTTGCGTTGCATGTGTCGAGAAAAATGGTGTTCGATACGCGAGCCCAAGGCAGCAATATCGCTTACTCGTGTGAAGGCACCTCACTCGCTCCTCCGGCTCGCCTTCGGGCTCGTTCGGGCCTTCACACTCGTGCGCGAATTGCTGCTTTTGCGCTCTTGTATCGAAATATACTATTGTCAGATCATCTTATGAGATAAATGAGGTATACCTCTAAAACATACGAGCTAGGTTTCTAGATCAACAACTATTATTGTGAAGACAAATTAGTCTTGCTCTAGACATAAACTTGAGCACTAGACCGGTTTTTTTTTTTTTTTTACTTTTTTTTTCCTCACACATCCTTGAAAAAATGAGTTTTTGGTGTAAAAAGAAGCCTCGTGGAACCGGAGCCGGGTAGCGCAATTTCAAGAGGTTACGCAGTCGGTCTGAACTTTTCCCATTTGATTAACATAGGATTCTTGCTAGACAAACACTCTCATCAAAATATCTCGACAACCATGCAAGTTAGGAAGCTGTCCTTGGTCTCATTTTGTAGATCATTGAATTTCCTGCAAAAAAAGTCTGATCTATTTCCGAGGTAGAAATTGATCTTGTACTCGTTACAGACGTTTAAACTTGAGCTTTATTTGATGAATACATTTTTCATAATTTTTTCTCAATTTTTAGGTCAGACCTTTTTTGTAATGAATTCAATTACCTACCAAATGAGACCAAAAACAGCTTCTTAACTTGCATAGTTTCCGAGATATTTTGATCAGAGTGTTTGTGTAGCAAGAATCCTATGTTAATCAAATGGGAAAAGTTCAGACCGACTGCGGAACCTTTCAAAATTGAGTCACCGGGCTCTGGTTCCACAAGGCTTCGTTTTACACTAAAAACTCACTTTTATGCACCAAGGGAAGAAAGTGCGTACTTTATTCCCGGCTGCGCGCATAAAAAACGCGCTTTCTGCCCTTGGATGCATAAAATATCGTATGCACCATGGTGTAAAGTGTTCTTCTAGACGAGTGTGAAGGTCACCCTCGCTTCGGTCGGGCGACAAACCTCACACTCGTCAAAAAGAACACTTTACTCCCTAGATGCATAATATACTATTTCAATGGTGTACGCGGTAAAAAAAAAAAAAAGTAAAAAAAAAAAAAAAACCGGTCTATTGAGCACTCGTATTTTCAAATATAACCAATTTATTGAAACCAATTTATTAGTGTCTTGAAAGTCTCCTTATTTCGCTCGAGAATTCACGGCTACCTTTTTCTCGTTACTCATCCAGTAACGATATTGTATAATAAACAAGTATTACACGTGGTTCTATTGCAGTGGAAACTCGCACTTCACGTGCCAAGATGGAGAGTGCGTCCCCATGACTAACGCAGAATGCGACGGTGTGATTCATTGTCAGGATGGCTCCGACGAAAAAAGCTGCAGCCGCTCGAGGTAAGCTTTAATCAAAATTCCTCAAGTTATCATTGGTGGTGTTGTCTATAGGGGCAGGATATAAATGAATTCTTATCGATTAAAAACAATATATGTATATTTATGCAGCTTAACGTACTACTGCACTTTTCTCACTTATAAGCCATCTCGGCTCTGACTGTCGCCCACCTCAGTCATCGCTTGAGGCGGTGCTATTCGACCCGTGGCTACAACAGGTAGTTTGTTGACAGGCAATATACATTTCATGTTGCGTCATTTGTATGTATTCAATGATTCTCTTACGTATACTAACCACTGCGAGCTCTTCCAACGTTCCAGTGGTTGCATCTTGCCGCCGCAGCCAACTGGGGGCAGTTATCAGCTCACATCGTGCTCCGGAAATGGGTGCAACGTCGTGCCAGGCATGCTAGTACCCGACGACAGCTTTCTCACCTACAAATGCGACGCTGGATACATCCACAGAGGAAACTTGATTTCCTTTTGTTTGAATAACGCGTGGTACCTGCCACCAAGTTGCATCAGTAAGTCGACGCTGCTTACGAAGACTAGCACGTTTCAAATTTCTTACGAAAACTAGCATGTTTGGATATTAAGCACGAAGACTAGCATCTTTTGATATTTACCACGAAGACTAGCACGTTTCGGGTTTCACCGCGAAAAACGCACTCCTGCATCTGCAAATTGACTCTCAATTCAATTACCGGACACCGCATGATAATCTTCAGAAAATCCTTTTTGCATTGATCTAAACATGATAATTTTTGCAAGGATAACCGAAGCATGCTAGTTTCCGTAGCAATAACTAGAACGTGCTAGTCTTCGTGGTTAATATCCAAACGTGCTAGTCTTCGTGAGGAACCAAAACGTGCTGGTTTTCGTAAGAAATCTGAAAAGTGCTAGTCTTCGTAGGCAGCGCTGAAGTGTACGATTCGATATAAGTATACGAGCTGTAACATTTTATCGAATAGCTGAATACGGAGATGACAGTAAATAATGTGGAATCACGTTTTGCTCGCTGAAGTAATGTTTACAATTTGTTCAATTGAACGTGCCATTCTGGCATTGTTCAGAAACCTGTCCAGCCTTAAGCTCGGACAGTGTCGACTTCGAATGCAGGTATGATGGCGCAAAAGTTTCCTGTGAGGATGAGATTCTTCCGGGGACCAAGGCTACCATGGCATGTAAATACTTGTACAAGATTCCGCTTGGCAATGAACCCTGGTACCTGGCATTGAACTGTCTAGATGGAGGCGTGTGGGATCGTACAAGTTTCAACTGTATTCCTGGTAGGTAATCTGACTTTCTCTTCGATACCACAGATGAATAAATGACTAGAACAACTGAATTAGCTTTCGGATTCACGTTAGCGCAGTGTTATGGGTGTTGGCCGGAAATTGGCTGATGAATCTCAGCAGCTCGATTGCGATATCATTAAGAAAATTATTGTGAAGGCATCAGTGAAATTGAAATTCGTTTATCCTCCAACGGTTCAAGGTGATCTCTCGGTAATCCGTATTGCGATTTTATAGAATGCGGAAAAGCAGTGTCTAGCGGATCTCCCGCGATCGTTAATGGAATCCCGCCCGGGATGCCCGGCAGGTTTCCCTGGCACGTTGCCATCTATAGCAAATCAGACACTGGCAATTTCGAACTCAAATGCTCGGGAACTTTGGTCAGTCCCGATCTCGTCATATCCGGTATGTTTAATATAAGTTACTCTGAATTTATCAGATAATTCGAAAACGTCCACAAAGAAAGTTGGGCATTATGTTTCACATGGAGAAAAATCGAGGATGTAATATGCTGCTCGTGGTGAAAATAAGATGATGCTTCAACTCCTGCATGTGATTTACAGATTTTATCATAAACCCTAAAACCAAATCCCATTAACGCTCGCAAAGCTATTAATACTTCTTTAGAAACACAAATGAATCAAGCAATTCGGTCGAAATCCCATACCAGATTATTACCTTTATTGTGCTTGGTAATTTTGCATGAACTTCCATAGAAATCGACCGACGCAGTTATTTGTTTTTGTTTTTATTGTTTTCATTTCGTTACAGTCGCTCACTGCTTCTACGACGATACGGTGAGAAAGCTTCAGGATGCTAGCCGATTTGCGGTAGTTGCGGGTAAGTATTACCGTGACTACAACGCGACAAATGACTCTTACGCTCAGAAATCTACCATCAAGAGGATCGACTTACCAGAAAGGTACGTTGGGGCAATCCAAAACTTCGCCCAAGATATCGCATTGGTTCGACTACATACGCGTTTGAACATGACACAGTTCGTCATGCCAGTCTGCATCGATTGGCACAACGAATACGTCGAAGAACATCTGAGGAATGGGCAACTCGGAAAGGTTTGTCGACAAGAAGTGATTGATTCAAGTTATGATTGATATCAGAGAAAGAAAACGATCGGTAAAATCCGAATTCCTAATAGATATCAGTACTCAAGAAGTAATAATCATCACTTCGTTAACAGGTCATGGGATGGGGTCGCACCGCGGCAGAAGATTATAGCCCTATACTTCAAGCGATTAATTTGCCATACGTTGAATTCCAAAATTGTATCGATGCAGCTCCACAAGGCTTCGATGCTTACATAACAGCTGATAAATTTTGTGCCGGTTACATGAACGGTGCGTATCGTCAATTCGGCTTACCAGTAAGCTCACCTTACGGTGTATGTTTAAAATCTTGTTCATATAGGTACTGTACGCGGAGCAATTTCAGAACTTAAGAGCGTCGACTATGGCTTGCTGATATGAGCCCGCGCGTGAAGAGTTTCCTCAACGTTATTGTCAATTCACTCAATTTCTCACTCTTCCGGATGGTTAAGTTTTTGAGAAGTCATTTTACACACTATGAATAGATCTCTGGCACTTTTTTTCTGTTGGCAGAACGCCGGATTTCACGATTACTTCACGATCAACAGTTACGAAAATAGGCTAATTTTTTTCTCATATTTTGCAAAAGTCATTCTGCGGCTACATCCTTCATTTTCAATTTAAGACCAAGACCAATGAAATCGCATAAATGACTACTGAACAAAATCGATCAACACAATGCACATAGCAGCGTATTATTGGCGTTTGGCTCTTTCTCTTTTATTCGTCGCATGAGTAAGCGAGAATCCCGCGCCTTTCAACTAGTAAACGCATTTCAACTACTTACCTTTAGAGACAGTTTCTTGTTTTTCATTTAATAGTTTTCATTTCTGCACTCAGGGTCGAGCGTTTGCGATGGCGATAGTGGTGGCGGGCTCTGTTTCGAGAATCAATCAGGTACTTGGGTACTTCGTGGTATTGTAAGCGTTAGTCCAGTGAAGAATGGCTCATGTGACACGAATTATTACGCCGCGTTCACGAACGTGAAATCTCACATGGAATTGATTCGTCATGCTTTCGAAACGAGGTGAGCCGATGGTGATACTTGTTCTTATTTTCTCGTTGAAAATGTTACAGTATCATAATTATTCGTCGGAATTCGTAGTTACCTGGCAAAAATCTACAAAAAACCATGATATTTTTATCGTATTTTCACGATTCCCATTATTCCATCATTTCTGGTAGAAATTGAACCTCAGCCAAATATGAGCTCTTAATATTGATATTTAGAACTGCCTATTTTAGTAACTAAAAAACCCCAAAAGCACCTCTGGTGCAAAAACCCTTCGCCAAGTACAATAATGTGATCACTACCCCCAAAATAATCTACCAACGAAAATTCCTCCTTAACAAAAGTGTTACTATAAAAATGTCAACTTACAAAATGAATGAAATCAGATACAATTGCCAAGTACGTGTCTTCTGTATAACAAAGTCTATAACAGAAGAATAGAAAATCGACTAGTCTTGTACTCGTTCACACGCTCGATCGATTGGCTTCTGATAATTACAGAAAAAAAATCAGAAAAAAAAAATTAGGAAGTGGTACTTGGCGGGCCAAGTATGAGTAAGTAATTATAAAAGAGTATTCTCTTCTCGTTCTTGTTCCACTAAATTTTGGATATCACTTCCTTCCAGAGGCTAAGTACCAATATGATAGTATTCTCTTATAGGTCTATATATCATTTGTTCGATGCATATTGCTATAATGGCACTATACATTTCATACAATCTAAATCCCTTGATAAGCAGTATAATGTTAATTGTGGCAGTATAATATAAATAAATACTTTTTCTAACATTTTGCTTGACTACCTAATAATTGTGCTCGCTCGCTACGCTCGCTCGATTAGGTTTCCCTATACCCTAGCTCGCTAGGCTCGCTTGATTGTCAGCATTCTGCAAATTGTTTCTATGAGTATCTCAATGCACGTACGGTGATGCATTTCATACCATCTGACTCCCTTGATAAACAGTAATGTTAAATGTGGTAATATTAATATAAATACTTTATGTCAAATTTTGCTTGGCTACCTAATAATTGTGCTCGCTCGATTGGGTCTTCCTATATCCTAGCTCGCTAGGCTCGCTTGGTTGTCAGCATTCTGCCAATTGTTTCTATGGGTATCTCATTGCATATATACACTAATGCATTTTATATCAACTAAATCCCTTGATAAGCAGTAATGTTAAATGTGGTAGTATAGAATAAATATGTTGAAAGCACAAAGGCCTGGAATATGACACACGCTATCATTCGTTGCTTTCCAAGCCCTGTAAAGATAAGTTCTTATATGCATGTACTAAATATGATATATTTGATCCATTGAATAAATACGAAAATATTTGGAAATTAATAATTATATATTGAAGACCTGCCACGTTGATTGAAAGCTTTGTCACTTATTAATTCATGCTGTAGACTAAACTTTATGCGATTCAATAACCGTACCTATAACCTAACCTCAAAATTGCGCGCTTCGTCATTTCATGAGAGATTGTTATAATTTCGCCCTCTACTTTAAATGTGAATTTTATCATAACAAGTAAGTATAGGTAGCATAAAAGAGAATGACATTTACAAAATGTTTAGATGTACGAATATGAACAGAACTGACAGCTCTCAGCTGTGTCTCGGGAGTCTAGCCGTATCTCAATTGGTCAAAGGTGGTAAGGGTACTCTAGTACACTTGCCCAATACATCAGAGATATGTCTATATATATATAGATTAGTGGTGAGGGCAAGTGTACAAGGGTACACACCTTTACACCAAGGGTACCACCCTCGACCAATTGAGATACGGCTTGTCTGTCTGTACTCCGTGGTCCAAGGTCTGCAATCGATTCGCGATCATGACGTCAACAGCGTCGACAAGAGCGCCACCTGGCAGCTAATGTCGAGTACTTAGTATATCTCTGCCATTTAGTGATGGCCGCTCTTTCCTAATTCTCAGACACATAGGTTTAAGGATTATTTGGTCAGAAGAAGAAGAAGAAGGATGGACCACATGCTCAAACGAGCGTTAGGTCAATAAAGGAAGAAGAAGAAGAAGAAGAAGAAGAAGGAGACGAAAAAATTTTCAGACGAAATGGGTACTCGGAAACTTAAATTAATCATATCTCAGCTTTCCGTGTACTGATTCAATTGAAGTTGGACTCGAATCAAGGGCTCTTTGTTTCTACATTCTGTGATAATTATTTCAATCCCCGGGATATCGCGAAACGGAAGAAATTAGGAAAATACGGTCTCCCCACTCCTACGAATAGCTCCCGTACGGGTATATAGACTCGTCGAGTCTCGCGCGGCGTATACAGATATACTTACCTTATGATAATTTAATTTTTTTATTGTACTTGGCGCGAGACTCTACCGAGTCTCTTGATTAGTAACGAAATTAGGCAGTTCTAAATATCAACAATTAGAGCTCATATTTGGCTGAGATATTCTATTTGAGATGCTCTACCGGAATGTTGATGTGCGTTTGAATTTTTTTTTTTTTTTTTTTTTAGCACACCCTAATGCCTACTCATATATTTAGGGTATTACTTTTATTGTGACAGAGTTATTATTGCTCTCCAATTGTTTTTCGCCCCTGCGTGAGGCGCGACATTGCGGATTTGGTCGCGGATGGCGGTGGTGCGTGGCTTTTCATTTTATTGGGGTAGTGGCGTGTATGCGCCTTGGAAATATTTACATGGTGTGCGTGTAACAACTTATACCCATTACAGATAACATTCTGCAAAACTGTCGAAGCATCCAAGCAGGATGATATCCATATCTACTCACGTAGGAAGGAAACAGGCAGTCTTCTATTTTACAGCCAGATTGTTGGCCCCAAATACCTCGCATTTCTCCGATCGCTCATATCCAGTATCAGTATTATTCGACAATTATTACTCAAAGTCCATAGTCCAGGATAGTTAGCTCGAAAAGTAGCCAACATCTACAAAATGGATGGACAAGCCAAATTTTTTAGGATCAGTGAAGGGTCATTCGAGATGCCTAAATCCGCCGGAATCCAACAAAATTTCCTTGTGCTTCATAAAAAAGAGAAGAAGAAGAAAAAAAAAACATTCCTAAGCATGAATTAATGGCACTTGTTTGTCGTAACTTTTTTTTTTACCCACATGGCCGGGGAGGCCGATTTCCTTACCCGCTGAGAGGTAGGGAACTTCAGTTTTACCGACCAGGGGAGTTTCGCCTCCCATGGGAGGGAAGGCCGTGAGTAATGAATTTTCCTCCCATTTTGCTTCGTATGTTTTCGGTAACAGCGCTATCGGACGGCACAAAATGATAGGCGAGTATAGGCGTTCGGGTTTACCCCAAGTGCTATACGCAATTACCCCAGGGGGTCGGGGTAATTGCGAATTGCAAGCGTTTTGTTTTTATTGAAAATTTTAAACTAATTGTTGAAATACACTGAGAGAAGTTTTTATTTACCAGTAATAAAAAAAAGTATTTGGATTTCTTTCGATCCAGTACTTCATATTAATAAATATTGATTATAAACAAGTATGATTCTATTACATATTAATAATTTAGATTTCCGGAAAATAAACGAAGCTTAGTCATAAATAAAATTTTATTAGTATTTAATAAAATGTTATTAATATTTTATTAATATGTGTTTTATTAAATACTAATAAATTTTATTACTATCTAATAAAAGCTTCTCTCAGTGTAATGTTCTAACATGTGATGTATGGCAAAGCTAAGATACCAAAATTGAAACTGCGATGGAAAAAATTTTTACAAATATGTGATTTCCTTGTTTTTTTTTTCAAATCTCCCTTAGGTGTTCGCAATTACCCCATCTTTCCCTACTTACCCTAAAAAATTCGGCTCGTCCATCCAGTTTGTAATTTTAAAGTCTACCCATCCCGGACTACTATCTAAGATGAGCTTTGACGGTGTTGTTAATTTGATATGCTTTTTCTTTCAGCATATTTTTTCACATCTAATTGAATCCAAAATAATGCTTTATTTGGCTAATGTATTTCGTCATTACTGTAAGCTTGACAGATTTTTTTTCAATCACATAGACTCGAACGTGACCCAAAGATCGTTCATCGTAAAACTTGTGATCTGCTCCACACCTGCAGAAACAAAGAATGCGTGCAACCGGCAGACGCGAGATGCGACGGGATTGTTCAATGTCAGGATGGATCCGATGAACTCAACTGCGCCACAGGGTAAGCTCTTTACTGCTTCATCTATTATCGACAGCAGCTCCTAGGGCTCATTCTGTAACTCTCAACTACGAAGAAAACCGCAAAGTAGCACTGAAATCATTACTAAAAATCGACGGCTGCCAATGAGCTGCTCCTATTTTATATATTGACATTGTTTTGTGCCGTGATTCTGCAGTTATGATAACGCTAGAGTTACAGAATCAGCCCTGTCGGAGTTTGATGTTCGTTCATTGACTGTCACTGGAATCTGTCTATACTGACCACCGCTAGCTCTTCCAGTGGTTGCATCCTGCCGGAACCGCCGACGGGTGGAAGCTTCGAGCTGAGATCGTGCGAGGGACAACGCAACGCTGTGTCAGGCACTAGAGTCCCGACCGGCAGCTTCCTTATCTACAGGTGGGACGACGGTTATATCTGCAAGGGAAACAACGTTTCAGTCTGTAATGACAACGCGTGGTTCCCACCCCCGACTTGCATCAGTAAGTCTACGATATCTAACTATAGAACGTATGGACGACTGGATCTAGCTGTATGTTAATCAATTTGTTACGTTTTCACTGATATCCGGAAAATTCGATGACCATCGCGGATGTGGGTATAACTGAATCACCCCTAAAAAGCACTTTAGCGATTCCTCGATCTTTTGACGTGAGTTAACGCCGGTCGTTAACTTTAAGTTAGCGCCTCTTGTTAACGCCTGGCTCTATCGATATTCAACGTTAACTTCACATCAAATATGAGCGTTAGCGCCTGGTCGCTATCGCTAGGTAACGACCGATAACAATAAGTTTGAACTCCAAAGTTGGTAACACATACAGTGCTGTCATTGGCCAAATAGACTGGGCTCGTCAAACGCCGATTGATCGTTATAAACAAGAAAGCGACAGCGTCACGTCAACATAACGTCCAAGTGAACGTCCGATCAAGTCTACGACCCGCGGGGTCGAGAGGTCAAGTTAACGACCGGCATTAACCAACGCCAGAGGATCGAGAATCGCTACCCTGGTATATAACTGCAGTTCTAGTCTCACTGAATGACACTCTAACTGTTTTTCATAATAACGCTCCTGTTGCCACGTGTGTGCAATTTTTCTCTCTCGTCCTCCTGCTGTGATCCAAGGGGCCCGTATGAAATCTTGACAATCATTCCGTTTATTTTAGTTAAAAACTTGACTGTTATTATAAAATGGGTAAATAGGAGATCAGGTTCCCTAAGGTTGCTCCAGAGCTTTCGTTGTGTCTCTTTTGGCTTACCATTTCTCTATTTACGTGATAAAGGTAATGATTCCTCTATCGAGGTTAAGGTTTTTCTTCCTCTTGATTGTTTGTCGCATTTTCTTTTTTCTTGTATTGTTTATCTGTTATTTTTGTTTGGGTTCTGCATGATTGATCAGAAATTGAAAACAATATTTGTCCGGAGAAGAGCCCCTACACGGGGAGAAGTTTTGCACAGCAGCTGTTCTCCACAGAACGTCAGCAGCTCAAAATGACGAGCTCTGTCGATTCCACGTTGCGGAGCGCCAGGCGCTCGACGCTGAGGTAAAGCTGCGCGCTAAAATGGGACTATAGAAGTGCCACCTCGTGACGAATGTCTGTTATACCATAGTTTTTACATTGTTGTTAGAGAGGAGCGCCTGCCGCTCCGCTCAAATTGAGCAGCTGTGAGTCAAAACCTGTACCACTACCGTTCAGCAGCATGGGGAAGAGCTGCCGTCGCTTCACATGACGGCTGCTGTGCAAAACTTTTCCCCGTGTATCGGGCCGAAACGTTAACCGTATGACGTTTCAAATACGACTTTCCTATCCAATAGCTGCACTCCACAATTCTTTGACACTTTGTCTCGTCTTCCTCTATCTCTACAATATTCACCTTTACGTTAAACGCCTCTCCGGACTCGTATGCTAATCCCTCACCTCATCATTCATTTTTCAATCATCACGAGTAAAAATTGACGTCAGGCGCAGATCAGGCCCTGCACGGGCTTACCTGACAGCCTGATCAGGCTGCCGTCAGGCTCGCTGATAAGGCCCTGATTAAGAATGTAACGCTGCGTTCTAGAATCACCTGATCAATCTGTATTTGTCAGGCCCTGATCAGATTCGGTGATCAGGGCTTGATCAGATTCAATGGTCAGGCCCTGGCCAGGGTTCTCCCCCAGGCCCTGATAAAGGAATAAAAACCAACCGTAAAAAACAAAACCAAAAAACTTGGGTAGGTGTGAATATTCGAATTTACATTTCATACCTTCCACACGTACATCGAGAAGCATGACCAATTCGCTAAGAAAAACGACATCCTTTTTTTTCTACCTAACCGGGATTTGAACCCAAGTCCGCTCGCATTTGTTGTATTACTAGTCGCACGCTCTACCTACTACGCCAAACTACCCTATGGATATTAGTCTGATATTTTCCTATTTGTCGAAACTTATGATTTAGATGTCGAATTGAGAGCTTATAGTCATTTCAATCTGACCCACCAATCTCATGATTTTCAAGGTGAGATCACGCCTGCAGAATGTTGTAAAAAAATATGAACTGGAACATGAAAGCAGGGGCGCATCAGGCTTGCCTTAATAGGAAAAGCTTATGCCAACCTGGTCAGGGGCGTAACAGACAAACCTTGGGGAGGGTCACCTGATGCCAGCCTAAACAGGGCCATATCAGGTTCGCTTCAACACGGACTGACTGATGTCAACCTGGCCGAAGTTATATCAGGTTTGCCTCAATGAGGACTAGCTGATGTCAGCCTGATCAGGGCCACATCGGGGTTGCCTCAAACACTGAGTGCCTGAGGAAAACCTGGCCAGCGCCACATCAGGCTTACCTCGATAAGGAATTGCTGATGCCAACCTGACCAGGGGCTCAACAGGCGCACTTTAGTAAGGGTGATACAGGCAATCCTGACCAGGAACCCATCAGGTGTTACTTAGTAATGCATGCCTGATGTTAACCTGACCAGGGCCCCAACAGGTACGCCTTGTTGACGGATGCCTGATGATGACCTGGTCAGGGCCGCATTCGGTGTGCTCCATTAGGCACGCCTGAGTTCAACATCGTCAGGGCCTGATGGAACGTCAGGCTGGCCTTATCAAATTTCTAATAAACGAACCAACTCGAATCCACCCACCGGCCAATACAATCAACACAATATGAAGGTCTTGACACTACAAACTGAGTCTAATTCACTCTGCGGAATACTACGTTCGACTCTATGACCTTCCCTTAGTTGTGTGCCGACATAAAAAAGCGAGATAGAAACCGAACCTCTAACAACGATTGTTACGTAGTGACATCACAGTCGGTTGACAATATTCTTATTTCCAGCACCTATCAAAGTGACTGTAGCAGCGGGTAAGGGCCCATTCCTCAAGGGTAGTCAATTCAGCATATCTTGCCACGTCGTTGGTTATCCAACACCGAAAGTAATCTGGTACAAGGATGATTCACGCATTCGAGCAAGCAACAGAATAAGGATTTCTGGTGAGTAGTGATGTAATCAGTATGGATTGTAATGATGCACCATACGAATTCCAACATATGATATGACATTCCCTATAGGAAACGTGCTGATCATTTCTGCTGCTGAGAAGAATGATACTGGAAAGTATCGCTGCGAAGCCGCCAATGAGTACACTAGCAGTGCGGAGACTGTGGATATCAGAGTGGTTGGTGAGGCATTGAATTTTTTCCTCGACTATTCTCATTCATACTATAATTTGTCGCTAATAATCGAACTCAAATTTATACGGATGACGTTTCTGGGCCCAAGATGCCTTGGTCGTCTTCTTTTGTGGACGTAGAATGCCAGTTTCATTTTACGCCCACTACATCAAACAGGTACTTATAAGCTTGCCACGTGACTATTTTTGAAGCGTATATAATTGAAAATACATCATAGAACTGTAAGCTACATATGAAGCAATGTGAACAATATATCTACCAATGCTGGTACTCGAATAACAACTTAAAACAAGACGTAAGTACTTAATTGAGAAGGGTCTCTATCAATCAAGTCGAGTCAGTGTCAGTGTTGATTGATAGAGACCCTTCTCAATTAATTACCTGGTTCGAGTGACACATTCATGATGAATTATGATGTAAGTACATTCGGCTGGATATTTCAAGAGCAGCAGATTCGCGGTATTGTTAGTGGACATTCGAATAATAAAGATGCTGTCGGATTACTATTAACTAAAAATTTCAATATTGTTCAACGATTCCAGATGTTCGGTTGAATTCATTTAGTTATGTTTCATCATATTTTCCCGTGTTTATAGAAAAAGTTTCTGGCAAGTACTGCCCAGCATTGAGATCGGAAAGTGTGGATTTTGACTGCAAGTATCACAATAAAACCGTTTCTTGCCAATCTGCGATTGCGCCGTGGACCAGAGTGACTCTCGCATGCAAAAACTTCTACAAACTTCCAGTAGCCAATAATGCCGGATACGGGGAAATAACCTGCCTTGAAAATGGAGCATGGAGTCGTCCCGTGTTTGACTGTACATTTGGTAATTCCGCAAGGCCGACTTTCAACTTCATTATAGGATTAAGTTGATTACCTATTGTCGATTCTGTAACGTGCCACGAGTAGAACGGCAGTCAGTACGCTTTTTTCATCAGCAGTAGGTTGGACGGATGTTGAGTGCTGCAATACAAGTTGAGATTTCAGGCTATTTATCTGAGCAGGCCGTTCATATATAGGAACAGGCTTTTTCATCGTTGAAGTAGACGTGCGATTGAAATGCTTCGTGCCTTTCGTATCTCAAAAAATTCGTAGATCTAGAGTCACAAAAATAGCAGCAATTGAATGAAGTTAGAATGTTAATTAGGGTGGTTTTTATTAAGATTTGATGGAATTTGAATCGTTGCGCCCTCCTAATCGATCACAAATAATTAAAAAAAAATAACCGTAAAATCTGAGCTCTTGATTTTAACATTGATGCCTCCAAAGGTTTTTGTATTTTTTTGTCTCCAATTTTGTCTAAGCAAAAATATAATTTAGGGTTTTGTGGACTTCAAGATTTGTTCATCTTTTGTCTGCGGCACTCGAATTCATGAGCTAATAATTACTTATTTCAAGTAATAAAATATTTCAATTTCATATACATATATGGATTTTCTATTTTATTCGACCATTATCCATTTAAGTGTTGCGTTTTTTCGTTCTCATGTAGATTTGTGTGTATTTTTTAATACTCGACAAGTGACATTCATGTAGAAAACAGCGGTACAGAAGTAACGCACGTGAACACCTGACACACTTGTGCCCACGAAGTCATGCCAACTAATTGAATATATCAATTTGGCATGATAAAAAAATTATATCAACATTGTTTTTTTGAAAAACCTAATCGGAAACTTGTCGATTTAAAATGAATCAAACAATAAGAAATCAATCATAAAAAAATAAATGTGTTCGTTAACGTTAAAATTCAGGGCTCAAATGAAGTGATTTTTTTTTTTAATTATATATGATCGATTAGGAGCGCGCACGGATTTAAATTCCACCAAGCCCTAAGTAGGAGCCACTCTAATGTTTATAGTCCAGTTCTTGGACATAACGCAGCGTTTCCGGTTTTCATGAAAGCCTGTCTGTCTCGGATACTCTGGTGACATGTTTTACGTTTGGGAAGAGTCGATTCGCCAAACCTCGAAACGTTTTATATGGTTCGGGCAACCCAGCTACCTTTTTTTTTTTTTTTTTTTTAATATTGATCGGTTTTTGTCTTGCAGAATGTGGAACAGAAATCGCCAATAAAACCCAGTTAATCGGTAATGGATCCAACGTTCCCGACGGCAGATTTCCCTGGTTCGTAAGAATTTACAGGATTGACTCGACGGAATCTGTGTCAACAATCTACAAGGGTACTTTGATCAGTCCCAATCTTGTCCTATCCCGTACGTGCAGCTCGATAATATAATCGCCTTTTCGTAGACCAACCAAATGGACTCACGCTATTTATGTATCATCTGATAAATGTCATTCTTTTGGCTCTACAGTAGGTTTTTGGTTCTACGACAAAACTTTACAAAAAGCCGTCAACGCCCGTGATTACATAGTATTTGCTGGAACCTACTCCACCCTGAGGCCCTACGCTCAAAAGTCTCTGGTCAAGAAGATCAATATAGCAACGAATTACCAGGGCAAACAGGGAAATTATGCAGACAATGCTGCACTAATTCATGTGGAGACGCCGTTCACCATGACGACTTTGGTCAGACCAATCTGCATTGATTGGGAAAATGAATTTGAACTGAAGCAGCTTCAGAGCATGAAAGACGCTAGGGTTTGTGGATGAGAGTGGCTTGAATCAATGTCTGGTTATCTTATATGAGCTATTTGACTAAGTACATGTGTGGTTTTGTAGCTCAAAAGTTTCGACCATTTTTTTCCACCATCAATGGTTAATTTCCGTGAAAATGAGGCAATAGCTCAATTTAACTTTTACCGGTGAAATTTCATGCTATTTGGGATATTTCACGTTATTGACGGTTTTTTTTTTTTTTTTTTTTAGAATACCCGATAAGTTAATAAGTTCACGGAAAAATTTTCAATACATTTTTTGATTAAAATTTTCCGCTCTTTTGCATGTAGTACCGCAGACAAGTGAAAGTTCAAAATAAATATCCCAGAGTAGAAATTTTATCAGGCTAGCCCGATATCCGTCCAGGTCCTGATCAGGTTTTGCTCAGGCATTCCTGGTTGTGGTGAACCTGATCTGGACCTGATCAGGGTTTCATCGGGCATCACTCACCACGGCATACCTAATATGGACCTGATCAGGCTGCCATCAGGCAATCCTTACCGAGGTGTGCCTGTTAGGTTTCTGATCAGGCTGCCAACAGGCAATCCTCACCGAGGTGTGCCCGTTCGGCCTCTGACCAGGCTGCCAACAGGTCATCATTACCGAGGTGTGCGTGTTAGGTTTCTGATCAGGCTGCCATCAGGCAATCCTTACCGAGGTGTGCCTGTTAGGTTTCTGATCAGGCTGCCAACAGGCAATCCTTACCGAGGTGTGCCTGTTAGGTTTCTGATCAGGCTGCCAACAGGCAATCCTCACCGAGGTGTGCCCGTTCGGCCCCTGACCAGGCTGCCAACAGGTCAAGGTTCAACGATCGTTGAACCTCCTTCTGCAATTCCATAGATTCGATTTTCGATTGTTTCATTCATTACCTTGGAGTATTTTCTTTGATTTATGAAATTCACAGATCGGGCAACCACATATTCCACAGAAAAAAAAACAACATTTTTCATTTTGGAACATCTGAAATTGAGGAGAATGCGATGATTACTGAATAAAGAGGGTTTGAGGAAAAAATCAACCATTCAAGTCGTTAGAATTGATTCGACACAGTAGAATCACATTTCAATCTGTTTACTTCAAACAGTTTAGAGAATTAACAATAAGATGTCGATTTTATCATTGAAAATGATTTTATTTTCGGGGTGTTTGGAAAGGATAGGGGTTTGTATGCTAAAAGTGTCACGAGATTGTGTAACGCCAATAAATATATTGTATGCAAGTGTCCGTCGATCGAGGATCGGACAGGTCTGCACCGATCGAAGAGGCACATGCGCAGATATATGAGCGGATCCACGTCACTTCACTCAAAAAAAAAAAAAAAACCGTCAAGTCACGGATCTGTGCGCCATTCTACATATCTTTAGTACAATGGAAAAAAAATTGCAACTTTAAGAATTTTGAAAATTTTCCAAAAATGGCGGAGTTAGAGCTATGTGAATTTTTGTGAACTGCTGTTGTACCGCTATGTTTAAAAATCCATATCTCCGAAAGTATTCATCGCAGCGTACTGATCCTGGAATCATTTTGATCGTAAAGGAATGCGCTTTGATACAAAAAATTAACTTTTTGAAAAAAAAAAATTCATGGAGAAATCACCCGGGGCGGAGAAAAAGAATAAAACGTCTAGCACGCCGATCCACATCCGCGCGCGGCGCTCGCGATTCAAAAATGCCTCAAAGCAAAATTGAAAACACAATGGTCGATCGGAAATTTTCTGAATTTAAAAAAAATGACGATCATTTCTTTCTCACGTGTCATTTTTGACGCGTAATTCGAGAAATAAAACTTGAAATGTCGATTTCACCCCGTTTCCCATCGTTTTTTGAATTTTTTTTTTTTTTTCGAAAGTTCAGGAAATTTCCGATGAAAGTCATGTCTAAAAATTTTTCGCTTGAAAAATTATCTCCATGAATTTCTCTGAGTCCCGCGAAAATGGCAGCGAATCTAAAAAAAAAAAAAAAAATGACGAAAAAAAATTGAAAGAATTTTTTTCTGAAAAGTTCATTTTTTGTATAAAAGCGCGTTCCTTTACGATTAAAATGATTCCAGGATCAGTACGCTGCGATGAATACTTTCGGAGATATGGATTTTTAAACATAGCGGTGCAACAGCGGTTCACAACCCTGCTGGAAAAATCCGATAGAATCTAGTTCATTCGAATAGAAATATTGACTAACTTCAATCAGTTTCTATGCGGTCTATCCAGAACCGCAAAGTTGCGAATACAACACTAATCAGATCGTATACGATTCAATCAGGTAACGGTCGCTATCGGGAAATACCGATAGAATTTCTTTCCGTTTTTATCAGATTCTATACGATGTGAATTCCACATGTAATTCATTCCGATTATTACCATAAAAAATGTATTCGATTGTATTCGGACCATCAAGAGTCTCATTCTATTTGATTTAATAGGGTCTGACCTCAATCAATTTCAATCGATTTCATTCCGGACTTGCAGCTTATCGTTCTGAAATTGAAAAAACCGATTCACGTTCTATTCGGTTTCCGTGTGATCTTTTACATTCTTGTGGCTTTTCGATTCAATCCGGATTTCCACATACCTTGCCGATCCGTCTGCTTCCGATCCATTTACCTATCCGAGTTCTTCCTAAAGTCGAGCTTCTCGTTTCATCCGAATCCCACCTGATCTTGTATGTTCCTGGCGCTATACGATTTAATCCAGATTTCCAGATACCTTTCCTATCAGTTTTCTTCCGATCCATCCACCTATCCTACTTTATCCGGAAGCCGAGATCCTCGCTTTATCCGGATTCCATGTGATCTTGTACGTTTCTGGCGCTATTCGCTTCAATCGGAGTGTCTAGATACCTTCTCTGGTGGAGGTTTCGGGTAGGACTTCAATCCGGTCTCATCCGAACTATTCCGATCCATTGCGAAATCTGTCACCTTAACAATACGGATTCATCCGAGTCATTCCGAAGCCGAGGTTTTTAATCCATCTCAATCCGTGCATCGACTTCGAGTTCAATCCAAATGAATCTGACACCAATCCGTAATTCACGTTCAGTCCTATTCAATCCGTACGTCGCGTTCTTTCTAATTCGTCCGTTCAATCCGAGCGAATCCGACCCCAATCCGAAACTCACTTTCAATCCTATTCCATCCGTACAACCAATCCAAGCGAATCCGACATCAATCCGGAACTCACTTTCAATCCTATTCAGTTCGTACAGCCAATTCGAATGAATCCGATACTAATCCGGAACTCACTTATATTCTATTCAATCCATACATCCAATCCGAGCGAATCCGACACGAATCCGGAAACCACTTCCAATCCTACTTAATCTGTACGTTCAATCCGAATGGATCTGTGGCTATATGTACCAAATTTCACTACCTCTCAGTTTCTTAAGCAATGCTAACTGCGATACGAATAATTCCTAAATAACGCTGAAACAATCTTTTTTCGGCGAAGGCATTAAAAAGTCACTTTTTGACGCCTCTTTTCGATCTGTAAGTACCACTAATTTCAGAACGCCCTATAAGGTCTTTATACCGCAGTCTGGACGCGCAGTACGAAGTGCGCATTCCAAAGCTGCCGTCTAAAGTCTTCATACTGCAGTTTTGATGCGCAGTTCGAAGTGCGCGACAGATCGCGCCATAACCTCACTCTTCGTCGTAACAAGTGTGAATCTCAACAGGCGTCAAAGTGACTTTTCATCCCTATTCCGAAAAATATGGTATGGGGCGTACCCGTGTACCGTTTTTGACTTGAAGAATAATTTCAGAACTTGCTTACGGCTCGCCTTTAGCTCGTCCTGAAATCACTATCCTCGCCGAAAAACACTTGGTCTACGGGCATGCCACATAATATACTATATCAGTCTGGTTGTCTGGTTTTTCAGATTGACTCGAATTGGGTCGGATTCAAGCGGATTGGAATCTCCACTTTTTTCAGATTGACTCGGATTCGGTCGGATTCGAACGGATTGGAATCTCCGCGATTTCGGATCCGAACGGATTCAAGCGGATACAATCCGGATTTTTAACTGATTCACTCGGAATAAAACCAATTCGGTCGTGGACAGATTTCGGAATGAAATGGATTCAAACGGATAGAAAAGTTGCCCTATCCGAATCTATCTGAAACCTCCACCAGGGTTTCCTATCAGTTTCCTTCCGATCCATCCACCTGTCCTACTTTATGAGTATATCCGGATAGACGACGATGAGTAGATCCGCTGTAGCAACATGCGGATAGAAACCTATACAGACCATGCCCGTTGTAGGATAGATACGAATCGATACCTACCCTGGTTGAAAAAAGCGATAGAAAACAATAAAATCCAATAGCAACCAATTAGAATTGAATCGGATTCGATTGGGGCAATCGGTGGAGCTTTCGGTGGCCAATAGAAAATGAATTTGAATTAACGGCTCTCGGCTAACGGCTAAAGTTTACCTATTGAGTCGAAAAGTGTTAGAGATTGCAACAGGCGACGATTAGATCCAGATCAACACCGGACGTCAGTTGATCAACGAAGTTAAGCAATTTCATCTGCGACCAGAATTTGGATGGGTGACCCACATGAAAATAAATTGAAAAAGAAAAAACAAAATGGGAAAGTTAATTGGGTAACACGGATACAAACGAATTCACAATAGAAACGAACTGGTTCTCTATCATGATAATCTGATTACATATCCGAAGATCCGGAACCAGAAATCTAATTGAAACGGATACAATCTTTTTGTATCCGTTTCTATCGTGCACGGCTGCCAGGTCAAACCAGAATGTGTGCGGATATAAACCTATACGGGCCATGCCTGTCATAGGATACATCCGGATTGATTCTAATTAGGAACGACGGAGCGGTAAGGCAGTAACAGACGGATAGAGTCGTATTGGATTCGAATGGATAGCATCTGATAAGCAGCATACGTTAAATTGCGGAAGAAACGTATAGAAACGGATACATAACGATAAGTATTGTTTCACGCTAGCACACGTGGCAATGCGTGCGGATAGAAACCTATACGGACCATGCCCGTTGTAGGATAGATACGAATCGATACCTATTGCAGTTATGACGATTCGATTTTATTCACAGTCTATACGAATCTCACAATAAAAACGAATTAATATTCTATCCTGATAATCTGATTACATATCCGAAAATCCGGAACCAGAAACCTAGTTGAAACGGATACATTTTTTTTGTATCCGTTTCTATTCGGAACTTCCAGCAGGGAATGCACACCTGGAATTTGTGAAATAGCTCATATACGGGATACGATTAGTCTCATGCAAGTTTGTTATGAATATCAATGATAGTCCACTGAATAAAATCATAACAATGATGAAATGATTCTTGTTTATCAGAAGGTGTATGGAGTGGTCTTCAAACTTCAACTTCAAACAGGTGGCTGGGGAAATCAAGAGATGAACTTAACTTATTTTTCTCGTGAAGAATGTCTCTCACGGCTTTCAGATAGATATGAGATCTACTTCAAGGGTGATACGTTTTGCGTACCCTGTTCGAAAGGTGTGTATTAGTATATTATGTGGCATGCCCGTAAACCAAGTGTTTTTCGGCGAGATTCAGCTCGCCTTTAGCTCGTCCTGAAATCATTATTCGAGTCAAAAACGGTTTACGGGTGCGCCCCATACTGTATTTTTTTCGAAATAGGCATGAAAAGTCACTTTGACGCCTGTTGAGATTCACTAGACGAAGAGTGAGGTTATGGTGCGATCTGTCGCACACTTCGAACCACGCATCGAAACTGCCGTATAAAGACTTTATACGGCAGCTTTGGAATGCGCACTTCGAACTGCGCATCCAGACTGCCATATAAAGACTTTATAGGGCAGTTCTGAAATCAACCGTTTAAAGTGACACTTTGTGGATCGAAAACAGGCGTCAAAAAGTGACTTTTCAATGCCTATGCCGAAAAAAAGTATATTATATATTGTATATGCAGGTACTGTACACGCAATATAGTGGAACGGAGTAAGGCTGGTATTATTAATTATTATGTCAGTAGTATTAGAGCTCAGGCTAGTCACAACGTTTTTACTGTGTGCTCCCCTAACAGCACGGAACGTTGCAGCAATGTCTCAGCAACATTGCTAAATTTCATTTCCATTGCATTGCACTACAATGTTGCTGCAAGATCTCTGCAATATAACATTTGCAACATTGCATTGCAATGTTGCCGCAAGGTTGCTGCAATGTTGCCGCAAGGTTGCTGCAATGTAACTATGTTATAGTTATATATTCACGCATCTGAAAATACAAGAATTCAATTTTCCATGTATCAATCAAACGGACAAAATAATTACGGACAAAAACGGACACTTATAATTAACTGTAACTTAAATGCCATATGGTGACAGAATTTATCACTAGATTTCATCATTTATTTTTATTTCACTGAAAATCAACCCGCCACGGGTCAACAGTTACAGTTACATACATATTGATGTCAATCCTCACGAATCAAAGTATACCTATTGAGTCTAAAAGTGTTAAAGATTGTAACAGGCGACGTTGGATCTAGATCGACACCGGACGTCAGTTGATCAACGAAGTTAAGCAATCTCATCGGCGACCAGAATTTGGATGGGTGACCCACATGAATAAAAACGATTAGTCTGCGAATAGAAAATTTCTACCACTCCGAAATAATCACTGTGCTTGACCGCTCAAAAAAGAATTAGTTGTGGGTGAAAAAATCTCAATACGTTTTTTTTTTGGTTTTTTTTTTTTGTGCTAGAAGAAACGAATGGAACCGATAGAATCCTATATACAAGATGAGAAACTTAATTGGGTAAGACCGATACGAACGAATTGGAAATATAATTTGGAAAAGGGCCTTTCATTAGGAAATAACTTAAGGTGCTTTCCTAGGCAATTCCACCAGTCCTGAAAACATCGTGAAAAAATGTGATATTAAACGGAATATCTCTGCCTGGGCACCGAAATCAATGAAACAAAATACGTCGCGCAATTCTATGTGCGACTCCGAACATGTACAGCCCAAAAAATGTTCGTTTTGCGCGAAAATAGAGAAGATATCCATGAAAAACGTTTCTAAAACCGTTTTTCATGGATATCTTCTCTATTTTCGCGCAAAACAAACATTTTTTGGGCTGTACATGTTCGGAGTCGCACATAGAATTGCGCGACGTATTTTGTTTCATTGATTTCGGTGCCCAGGCAGAGATATTCCGTTTAATATCACATTTTTTCACGATGTTTTCAGGACTGGTGGAATTGCCTAGGAAAGCACCTTAAACAGAAATCCGATTACGACCCATACAAAACCTTCTATTGGTTTGAATAATTTTTTTTAAGCAGAGAATGTTGCAGGAATATTGCAATGTTATGCAATGAAAAGCGGACATAGAGACATTGCAGCAACATTGCAGGGGCATTGCAGCAACATTGCGCAATATAACTGCAATATTGCCAATATTGCAAAGTTATGTTGCTGCAACGTTGCTGCAACGTCTCGGTGCTATTAGGGTCGCAGGGTTCTCTCAGCTAAATTAATCTGGGTACCTAGGTACAGGTACACCCTTACAGAAAAAAAAACACTCGAGAGAATACTCAAAATAACCCTTAAAATAACACTTAGTAGTGACTCTCAACTAAGGTGTACTTTCGTACACCTAACTTGGGTGTTTACAGTTGACTCTCAGTTGAGTGTTGACCCTCTGTTGGATGTCACTCATTTGGGAGTCAACTCTCAATTTGGGAGTTCGACGCTCAAAATTTGGGAGTCAACTCTAAACCTAGGAGTTCGATACTCGAGATTTGGGAGTCAAATCTCAATTTGGGAGTTCGACACTCGAAAACTGTCAGTCAACTCTCAATTTGGGAGTTCGACACTCCAAATTTGGGAGTCAACTATCAATTTGGGAGTTGGACACTCAAAATTTGGTAGTCAACTCTCAATTTGGGAATTCGACACTCGAAATTTGAAAGTTAACTCCCAATTCAAGAGTTTTACACCCAAAATTCAGTGTATTTTCCGTGAGGGCAGGTACTCAGAATGTACCTATATATAGGTACTTAGATACATTATTTACGTTGAGCATAAGAGTGATACGAAGAAGGGTTCAAGAAGTATACGAAAACCAAGTTAGTGAGTTACATCCTTGAACAGTCATACGCATACGTTCATTTACCACATTTCACACGCCGAGATTCCCTGCTGGAAGTGAAAGGATAGGATGTCTATCCATTTGAATCATCTTGAATCTTTCGGATACGAAGGGATAAGTAAAATAAATCCAAATCTATCCTTTGCCTATCTGGTTGAATCCTTTTCAATCTCGATCTCGATATAAAATCAGGCCTATCCTTTTCTAACCCCGATTTTGTATCCAAATCTATCTCTCGCCTATCTGGTTGAATCCTTTTCTATCTCGATCTCGATATAAAATCAGGCCTATCCTTTTCTAACCCCAATTTCCTATCCAAATCTATCCCTCGCCTATCTGATTGAATCCTTTTCTATCTCGATCTCGATATAAAATCAGGCCTATCCTTTTCTAACCCCGATTTTGTATCCAAATCTATCCCTCGCCTATCTGGTTGAATCCTTTTCAATCTCGATCTCGATATAAAATCAGGCCTGTCCTTTTCTAACCCCGATTTTGTATCCGAATCTATCCCTCGCCTATCTGGTTGAATCCTTTTCAATCTCGATCTCGATATAAAATCAGGCCTATCCTTTTCTAACTCCGATTTTGTATACAAATCTATCCCTCGCCTATCTGGTTGAATCCTTTTCTATCTCGATCTCGATATAAAATCAGGCCTATCCTTTTCTAACCCCAATTTCCTATTCAAATCTATCCCTCGCCTATCTGATTGAATCCTTTTCTATCTCGATCTCGATATAAAATCAGGCCTATTTTTTTCTAACCCCGATTTTGTATCCAAATCTATCCCTCGCCTATCTAGTTGAATCCTTTTCTATCTCGATCTCGATATAAAATCAGGCCTATCCTTTTCTAACCTCAATTTCCCATCCAAATCTATCCCTCACCTATCTGGTTGAATCCTTTTCTATCTCGATCTCGATATAAAATCAGGCCTATCCTTTTCTAACCCCGATTTTGTATCCAAATCTATCCCTCGCCTATCTAGTTGAATCCTTTTCTATCTCGATCTCAATATAAAATCAGGCCTATCCTTTTTTAACCCCGATTTTGTATCCAAATCTATCCCTCGCCTATCTGGTTGAATCCTTTTCTATCTCGATCTCGATATGAAATCAGGTCTATCGTTTTCTAACCCCGATTATTATTATATTCAAATATATAATTCAGCGCCTGTATATATACCTATAAATCTTTTTCTAGTGATAATCAATTATATAATCAACAGATGCACATTACATAAGAATGGAAAATTTTGGGATAGAGGGATAGATTTGGATAGGAAATTGGGGTTAGAAAAGGATAGACCTGGTATTCGATTGAAATTGGGATAGAAAAGGATTCAACCAGATAGGCGAGGGATAGATTTGGATAGGAAATTGGGGTTAGAAAAGGATATGCCTGATTTTATATAGAGATCGAGATAGAAAAGGATTCAATCAGATAGACGAGGGATAGATTTGGATAGGAAATTGGGGTTAGAAAAGGATAGGCCTGATTTTATATCGAGATCGAGATAGAAAAGGATTCAACCAGATAGGCGAGGGATAGATTTGGATACAAAATCGGGGTTAGAAAAGGATAGGCCTGATTTTATATCGAGATCGAGATTGAAAAGGATTCAACCAGCTAGGCGAGGGATAGATTCGGATACAAAATCGGGGTTAGAAAAGAATAGGCCTGATTTTATATCGAGATCGAGATAGAAAAGGATTCAACCAGATAGGCGAGGGATAGATTTGGATAGAAAATCGGGGTTAGAAAAGGATAGGCCTGATTTTATATCGAGATCGAGATAGAAAAGGATTCAATTAGATAGGCGAGGGATAGATTTGGATAGGAAAGTAGAGATTGGAAAGGATAGACCCTAGTTTGGATTCAAAAGAAGATAGCAAGAGATTTGCAAAGATATAGATACAAGTGGATAGACAGGACTCTGAATTCTAATTGATATCGAAAGGAATTAACATAGATAGACCGTGAGTAAGAATGGATAGAAAATCAAGGCTTCAAACATACTTTTCAACATTTCGCAGACATTCGACGACTAAGTCCCCATTCTATCACAGTCATTATGTAGAATTAGTGAACTGTAAAAATAAGAGGAGAGCGTGGCACAGCGCGTATGGTGTGCGACTGGTAATCTGACCGTCGAGGGTTCGAATCCCCGACTGAGCGTTGGAAATTTGATAAAGATTTCATATACTTCACCCCACTCACTCCGCCGTCTGAATCTATCAACTATAAATGTGGTTCGTAATTCAATTTTTTTACGAAAAAAAAAAAAAAATGGCTGCCGACAATAAAAGATTCGAGAGGGTATTCAGATGGATAGACCTTCGGAGATACTTTGCGGATAGCAATGGATAAATAAATGTAGATAGAAAGGGATAAGAATTTGTTAACTGCAATGATCCACCTCAGGATAGAAGAAGATAAACTCGGCAAAACGTAAGGGATAGACTTATTGATACAAAGAGATACATACAAGTAAAGATTGAACTAATAGATAGGAAGAGATAGCTTTTCAGAGTTTGTCTAGGATAGAGTCGTGGATAGAAAAGGATAGCGTTTGAGGGATGCAAATCATATAGTTGCGAGGGATAAAAAATCTTTATCTCTTTCTATCCTAACATTCCTATCCCTTTCTATCCTTTCACTTCCAGCAGGGTTCTTATGTAAATGAAGTACTTTACATTTTACCTATAAATAGGTACAGGTATTCCTAAAATGTACCTAGGTACAAAAAAAGCTACTTGTACCTAGTTTCTTTACAACACTGGAAATAACCCATACCGGAGATAGTGACACCTTTCGGACTTGATACATGAACAGTGTTACGAATTAAATTTTCCTCAGAAGAATTTCAGACGTGAGATAGAATGTTCTTGAAACTTATTCTCGGGTAGCGTGTTTTTCGACTGATGGGTCAATATCAGCTACAGAGGAGACTGAAATTCTTTCATTTTTGCTACTACACGGCAATTGTGTTATGCACTGAAAAAAGATTTTATATAATGTCAACCCATCTTTTGTTGGATGTAGCGAAATAAATATTCAGTTGTTATTACCAAATTTCAAATGAACCAAATAAGATTTGTTAGTTATCACCAAATATTATATCGATGTATTTGACGCAATGAAATCTTGTTTGGTTGGACTGGAATTTGGTAATAACAACTAAATATTTATTTCGCCATATCCGATACTAGATTTGTTAACAATAAAGGCCAATTCACACTATGCGGAACCGCACCGAACCACACGGCACCGAAATTTTCATATCACACGTTGTCTTATGCGAGTGTTCACACTATTCGGCAGCGAACGGCAGCGAGCGCGCGGAAGTACTTTGACTGTATGCACACTACGGCTAACGACGACGAAGTTCGGCGATATGCGTCGAAATTTCCGAGTGAAGTGAATACTTTTACGTAAAATTACGGAGAGAATCCTTTAGAATATAATCTAATTACCATCGACAGAATTATTCGAAAATACAAATTGGTTAAAATCAATCATTTCGAAAATAAAGCGTGGGTGTATGAAATTTTTACTTTCGACTTTGACAAGTCCTCCAAACATGTTTCTTGAACCCTAGATACCATAAAATCAGCGTATGATTAGATAAATCTCACTGAAAAAGTGGCCCGCATCACGTATTTGTCGCATATGCATTTTTTTTTAAATAGAATGAAACAGAATTTATGTGATGCATATTTTACATCCGGTTTCAATAACTCAAAGGTTGCATTCAAATGTATCCTTCGCCGGCCTTCTGCGGACTCATGTGTTCACACTATTCGGCAGCGTGTATTCGGTGCCGTGTGGTTCGGTGCCGTGCGGTTCGGCGCGGTTCCGCATAGTAGGAATTGGCCTTGAATGAACTCTTTTCTCAGTGTAGAATGACATACTACACTGTTACTCGACAACAATCTTGTTCACGATTTGTCTCATAAGTGAGTTCGTGTTATTTATTTTTCCAGGGTCCGCCACTTGCACAGACAAAACATTTCCATCGGCTCTTTACTACGAATCTCATGGCATCTGGTATCTGCTGGGTGTAGCTAGAATGAATCTTCTGAATCATGATGGCCAGCGTTTCTTAGCTGTGTACGAGCACGGACAATACCTGGACCGGATACGCGCTGCGCTCCTTACCGCATTTTGAGTTCCACGTATATTTTGAGAATGTGGGCTTTAAATAAAATATAACACAATATAAATTACCCCTTAAAAATATTGAACTATAGTATAACATTCTAATTAATAAAATTCGAGCATATTCTGCTATAAGAATTAAAGCAAATCTTCCGCTTCTATGTTCAACATCAAAACCAGAAGCTCATTCAAATTCTACCATATCCTTTATATTTATATTTATTAATACTTACGAGTGAAAGGTTCTGCCGTTGCCGATCGTGGATTTCTTGCTGCAAAACACGCACGTATGCACCATTTTCAGTAGATTGAATTTATTGCGATATCGCAAACACATT
This sequence comes from Tenthredo mesomela, assembly GCA_943736025.1. NCBI lineage: Eukaryota > Metazoa > Arthropoda > Insecta > Hymenoptera > Tenthredinidae > Tenthredo > Tenthredo mesomela. The sequence goes on from OX031017.1 coordinate 3,801,672, forward strand.
CCCGATTCATCAACGATTTACCGAGCTTCGTTTTGAAAAACGGAGCGGTATCGCGCGTCTGAGGTCACGTGGGGTGGCACAGAGACACAAAGCAAATGGCCACCACAGCCGTTCAATTGGTTACAGGAATTTCGCGCTACCCCCCATCCAGTAATTAGTAGAGATCAGTGTTCTGGGGTCGTTGACATCAAATCTTCCCAAGACCACTCAAATATCAAGGGCAACGAAATTACTGTTGACCAGTGTAATAGATGAGCGACAAATTTTTCTCGTGAAAATATGAGCTCGACAATTTGATACCCCTGTTAAGTGAATAGGCCTTTTAATAGTTAAAAATTTTTGTGCGCATGTCTGAACTTCCGCCATATTTTTTGGGCACTTTATACGTGTATAAGCTGTTAATATCATGTTTTTAATTTAATTATAATAGAAAAACGTATGAAATCATTAATCCATTATCAGTAGCACAGTTTTTATTATTATATCGAGGGCTTAGGACCAAAAGGTCGTAACCCACTGTTTTTCAGCTTTTGATAACCTTACTGCCATAAGGACGTATCCCCAACTTTAACACAGAAGTTCCATAAGAGAAAAATTAGGCAGCTTACGGCCAGAAGGACGTAAGCCCACTACAATACTGCCAGAACCCAGGCGCGATATAACAATAGGCTCAAGCTTGGTTCAAGGTCGGCTCGCCCTCGGCTAGTCGCGGCCCAAGATTGGCGTTCAGGTCTGGTCCAAGAGTGGCTGAGCACAGAAATGATAACGCCGAGCCAACCTTGGCCGCCAGGACTGGGACCTTCCCTGACAGCCAAGAATGGCCCAAGCCTACACTGTTAGAAAAGTAGCGGTGTAAAACGGCCCGGTGTTCGTAGTCAAAAGATTCGGTGTTGATTATAACACCACTTCAGGGGTAAAAAGAACCCTGACCATGTGGTCGATCAAAAAACTGGTGTTACTTCTGACCTTGTGACTCAATTTATGAAACTTAACACCATTTGGAATCAAAGTCACACCGGAGGCAATATTTTTCAAGATGTACACCGTTGTGGGGCTCAGATTCAAAATTGTCATCGAGTGCGGTGTTACCTTGGCCCCACATGATTCAAATATGTACACCGTTTCAGGTGCAATCGAAATTGTCATTGACTTTGGTGTGAACTTGGAGTTGAACGGTGTTAGCACAAACCCTTAGCAGGGTGAAACAACGCTCAGTTAGCAGTTTTCATTCGGCCAACATGGCAGAAGTCCCGCTCGTGCAGGATCCACAGTCGTGGATTTGCAATTGCAACAAACTGAACAAGCGCAACCTATTTGCCATCAGTGTTTGAATTACGACGAGTAAAATTCATCGGTGAAACGAAATGGATAAAAGTGTTTAAAAGTGGCAACGCAATTCAGTAAAAAGTATTAAGGGGGTATATACACCTTTGAATCTTCAAAAAATCGATTTTGTTTTTATATTTTTTTTGGAATGCTAGTGACCTACTTTACCTGCAAATAAATTAGCGTCCGAAAATCTAGAGGATTTGAAAAGTTACAGCCATGACAGTCCCGAATTGCGAAAAAGCGCCGCCGCGCGGCGCGCGGACGCTCATATTGGTCCCGTAAATATTGTACAGTACCGCCAACACCACTGTCTTGCTTTTTTTGACGTTTTTATATATTTTGCTTTTGAATTTTATTTTGTGATTTTTCAATTCTTTGTAGTTATGATTTTTATACATATTTAATTTTCAATATTCTTTGGAATTGTGATAATTGACAGAACACATGGCTGCGATCTACATTTTTTCGAGGTTAGGTGTCTACTTGTTTGTAAATAGTCGTGCTGTCATTGCGAATTCAAACCAATAGTAATTTTCAATATTGAACGAACACAGTGTATATATCTGAGATGAGATGAGACGTCGGAATCGAAAGAAGATGACCCATCAAAAAAGTGCATTTGAAATCGATGCCAGGAGACTACACATCCAGATTTCTAAAAAGATGAGTATTTCTATAATATATTAATTGCGAAAGTTTGATAAATATTATAAGAAAAAAGGTATGATTGATGAAAGATGGGAGAATTTTTGGAGTACTGACAAAAATTGTGCTAGTATTTTCTGAATCTCGAAAATATTGAAGATTAAGGGGAGACTTCGGTGAAATTTTGAAAATCGCTATTAGAGGTTGTATAAAAAAATCCTTCCAGCAGTTTTTGAATAATGTCAGTATAGACGGTGAAAAAAAATTTCAGCCTCCTGCGATGAAAATGTAAGCGCAAGGAACCTTGCGAAGAAGATTTTTCTCACCGCTGTCAAAAATTCCTTGCGTCTACACTTTCATCGCAGGAGGCTGAAACTTTTTTTTCACTATCTATACTGACATAATTCAAAAACTGCTGCAGAGATTTTTTTATACACGTCTTTTTAAAGTTGTAAGAATGAAAAAACCTGTTTTTGCCAAAAATTTCACCGAAGTTTCCCCTTAAGAATTTTGAAGGATTTTTATGTTTTGAAAAATTTTGATCAGATTTTTCCTTTTCGACTACATGCCCATCCCAGGGCGATAAGTCGCTAAAGGAAGAAGAAGAAGAAGAATCAGATTTTTCCTGACGCAATTCATTCTTTTTCTAGCAGTCTTACTGGACACCTACCGGACACTGTTGTTGGACAGAACAGGTCAAAACTCACTATAAACCTCCGCCTGGCACATGTGTCTAGACTCGACTCATAACACATCGATGCGAGAGCAGCTGCGGATCCAGCATATTAATCATTAGCAAAATCTTAGAACTTGATTTTCTGTAGCTACATTTTCTTCTCTAGGAGAAGTAGGAAATAAAAAAAAAATGAAAAAATAAAAAGTTTAAAAGTTGATTCCTGAACAATCATTATTTTGACCGGTTGCCGTAAAGAATAAAATCAACCGTTGGATCGATCTTTGATTTTTAGGTCCTGAATTATTCAGGAGAGATGCCTCTATCAGATGAACAGAGAACTTTTTGATAAACCCATTTTTAGTTGAAATATTAGAAAAATAAGCAAAATTTTTTTTCAAATTCAGAAAAAAAATCGAAAAAATTCAATAACTCAAGTAATTCTTGCAATATCAAAAAGTTCTCTGTTCATCTGATAGAGGCATGTCTTATGAACAATTTAGGACCAAAAATTCCAAGATCGGTCCAACGCTGGGTCTGATTCTTTACGGCAACCGAGTGATTTTGTATTTTCCTGTCTTCAGCGCAGCCACTATTAGACTGGAAGTAATACATGATGTAATATATGGATAATGAAGGTCAAACCCTCCCCAAACATGATGATTTTTTTGAATTTTATCAGAGTCTTCAAGTTGAAAAAAAAAGGAAAATTGTTTTTCAGAATTTCAACCAATTTAAAGGTGTATATACCCCCTTAAAGTGTTCGTATTTATATCTATGTATTTATTCGCCGAAATCGACAAAGATGTGCACTATATCGAGTCTATCTTATTCATGTTAATTATTATTATTATCATATGTATGTGCAATGTAATGAGCAATGAGCAATGCGCGATGAATAAAATTTATATTGCGTAAATATCTCGACTTATTCATACATACATACAAACAAACCTAGTAACGAACAGTACTACTAACGGTGTATTATTCTAACACTTTTTGGTGTAGAGTATAAGGAATGATGCATTCTTATGCCACCGTTCGGTGCATAGCACGATCTTTGTTTTAACACCGCTTGGTGTAGGTACATTACCCTCGCAGTTTTGACTCCGCCGTTTTTGCATTATTGAATGTTATTGGTGTCGGTTATAATCAACACTATTCCGTGTTAAAACACACGAACCATCTCGGTGTTGAGCCACAGTGTCATCTATTAACACTGGGACTTTGACAACACGTGTTTACACCAAAATCGGTGTGGACTTCTATAGAATACGGAGCGGTGTTAAATCGGTGTCAATTTTGACACCACTTTTTTAACAGTGTAATATACAGAATCGGTCTAAATCTGGAAACTAAGATTGGCCCAAAGGCGGCAACCAATCGTGGTCCAAGCGATTGTAGCACGTTTGCCCGAGATTGAGCCAACCTTGGACCTGGGATTGCCTGTCATTGAAACAGCATTATTCTCGCAAATTTTTTTATTTTTTTAATAAATCTCTTTATTGCAGGTAGTCCCTGTTTCATAACAATAATACATAAGATGATATAACTAACTAATAAAAAATAACATAAGAGGTCTTTTTTTCTCATTAAAATTCTTATCGTTATTTTAAAGAATGTTAATAATAATAATGTTAATATTAATGTTAATGTTAATTATTACACAGAATGTTAATCTTAATCATTAAATGAAACAAAACAATTTCAATTGACATTTCAAGCAGAAATAGGTAATCATTAGAGCTTGGTTAAATCAAGTCAAGGAAATTGAATTTCAAACTTTCAACTCTCATGCAAATGGAAACTCCTTTCTTTTCTCATCATATTTTTTTTTTTTTTTCTCTTCGTCAAAGTTGGTTTGCTGAATTTTTCAAATTATCTGTACTTTTTAAGTTTCTCTAGCTCTATCGCCAATAAAAAATAACTTCCATCAACCTATTGATAACAAAATAGAAAACATAATAGAATAATATGTTTGAGGGATTCAAAACATCATCATTAAACTACTTATATGAAATTGGAAGGAAATGAACATCTTAGTAAAAGAAAATAATTTTCTTTCAAAATATAAAACTCAAATACCTCGTGGTTTTAACCACTCGGAAACCTGCCCGCACATTAAACATATTTTTTGGTCATCAAAATCACTTTGTATCCTATCTAAATCAGATTTACCAGATTTAACCAGTAATCGAGGGGCTAGCCACTCTGGAGTATACTCGCTTTATTACAAATACTCGTCGAGACTCGCAATACTCGTCTAGACTGTCGATACTCGTCAGTACTCGCAGGTACTCACTAAGGAGTACCTCCTAGTACTGACGAGTATCGACGAGTATTTGTAATAAAGCGAGTATACTCCAGAGTGGCTAGCCTCTCGCCAGTAATCCTACATTTATAGAAAATATGAAGTATATTATAATCGACTCAGTACGTTTTCTTAAAATTAATTCGTTCTGGAATTTTAGAGGACTTAATAATAGGATTAGATCACGTTTTTTTTTTTTTTTTTTTCAAAGATATACTCCGTTGAACATTGAGATCATCAAAGAACCAATGACTAAAAATTTTAAATGATTCAAATTATTTCGCAAGTATGTTTTATCAAAAAGCCCTGAGAACTAATTAGACTTGTGTCTTAATTAAATATAATTGTGGAATCGAGAAAGTTATTTTATTTTTGAGAAATTCTAATTAATTAGAGAGAATCTTCTAGGTTCCTTTATCAGCCATGGCACGAAGTAAAGCATTTTTTTCCTCTCATTTGCTCCCCCCTCACGATCAGTGGCACCTGTCAAGAAGTGTCCAACAAGAGAAGAAAATTTCACATTCTTCTTCGGATTTTTAGGATCAGCACATTGCATGTTGTATTTCACCTTCAAGAAATCTGGAAAAAAATTGTTCATTAATGTTTTAAATTAATCAAATTTATTTTGTTCACCTGTGGTTTATTCATTATTCTCAAGGTGAGGGTTTATTTTCATTCTTCCATGTATGGATTGTATATCTTTGCGTGTACTAATTCAATTAACTATATTCAAGTTCATCAAGGTGGCCCTTTACTGAAATTTGGAACAAAATAGTTTTTTATTTTTCAAAGGTGTAGAAAAGGTCCAAATGAAAAAAGCCTACGTTACGTTGTATATGATGCTTAGTATCTATGTATAGAAAAAAATTCCATTTTCTTCCATGAAAGTGTAGACGCAAGGAACTTTTTGCAGAATCTTGCAGCGCAGCGAAAGAAAGTTTCAACAATGACAGCAATGACAGCAACTATTTTGAATGAATAAAATTTACCTCCGATGGTCAACCCTTCAGTAACTAATTTTTTCGATTCTTCAACAGTATAGATAATCCTGGGTTCTTAGTGGCTTAGAATTTCCATAGTACAGGGCTGCAATGAATGGATTACATTCGTACTCTTTGTGATATAATTTTACCGAAATCGGCCACAGTTGTCCACTAGAATTGTTGTACATAGAAGCTCCATCAATGTGAATGAGAACTTGTATGATATCCTCACTGTATACCTCTGGGTTGATACGTTTAGCTAATCCATTCTCGATCCCCAAATAAACGTATTCTCCCACTTTCTTCTTCAAGCTGATCATTGGTCTCGAGTTGACTCGATGTTTGAAACCTAATAGAGAACTCGCCGTTTTAGGTAAATTTCTGTATCCTTCTGAACGTCCAATCTCGAGTATGTCATCTATAACACATAAGTGGATGTGACCAATGTGCTTAATTGCCCATTGCCGAATTTTGTCCTCCATATTCTTAGGTAACTTCTCTTCGACGAGGTTAATCCCATTGTCAACGGACTCATCGTCAGGGATATCTCCAGTATCTAATGATGCATCAACTATATCACTAATATTGGCTATGATGATCTCATTGAAAAGGTTTTCTCCAGTACTCGTATCATGACAAAGAAATAATTCTTCATCATTTTCTAAATTTTCTAGAGCTCCAATGTCACTGACCCTTGCCTCACCTCCAATCCAACCTGGGGAATCCTGAAATTCATTCTCACCCTTGTTATCCGATGCACTGGCACTGAGATCACTTTCATTTGACTCCAGTAAATCCTGATGTTCACTTTCATCTTCGTTATTCGAAGCACTGACACTTGGCTCATCTCTATGTGAACCCAGTAAAACCACATCTTCACTCAAATCAACTTCGTCGTCCAATTTTGCCAATTTTTGCACATATCTGAACCTTCGAAGTCTTTTATATCCGCTTGAATATTTGAATCCCTTTGGTTTCATGATTTTCAACTATTGCCCATAGAATTTCAACAATAATACTAAGATAGGTGAGAGCTATCAGTGTCTGGCAAATACATAGAACTTATGTTACTGGAAGGGGAGTCAGCTGTTGGGCCGACGCCAACATAAGTGCCGCGCATGCGCGCACCTCCCTAGTCGTAGCCATTCCTAACCTATAACGGTAACCACGAGTAACCATTGTCAGATTGTTTGCTTATATGATAATTTTTAATAGCATATTAATTTATAACCGTTAACGTCAGTAAAGGTGTAACGAAAATATTTCTGTAATACATGATGGATTACAAGTTTACGCCAACCCTAACCTATCAATCTACGGTACTATTTTGGCGAGGGGTATGCGCGGATAGGGGAACTGGACGCGGCGAAACGAGAATAGTATTTTTTCAAATCTTGTCTGATCAATGGTATGGAAAATCCAATATGATGGTCAAGTAATGTTCATTAATGCTTTCCCAGTGACTAACTTTTTTTTCTCGTTTTTTCGGAAACGAAAATCCATTCTAGTTGTATTTCATGTGCTCATGGCCAAAACTATAATAATAATAATTAACCCCTTATAAAAATAATATGATATTATTTTATTTCATTGTATCCGAAAAATTCAGAAAAAAACAGTCGGCCACTGGGAAAGCATTAATCAACATTACCGTACCACAGCATTGAGCTAGGTCAGCTAAAAAAAATAATGTAATTGAAAAGTTTTTTCAAATACTTGGATTCAAATCGCTATTAAAAATCAGTGTTGGAACAACATTGGAGCATAGTTGACAATAAAGCTAAAAAAAAAATTCACAAATAGTGGTTACTCGGACTCAATGCTGAACGAGGTTCGGTGAAACCTAGCCTTGGAATACAGTCTTCAACCAATGTTGGACCGAGCTTGATAACTAAAGCTCGACGTTTGAACGTTTGCCACTTCTGGTTGAAGATAGGCATCCAGTATCGGGCCAAATCGGGTTGGCCCGCGGTATACCAATCGTTGGTGGACAGTGTTGGTCCAACACTGGTCCGAGCTCGGTTTCCAAAACTCGGAATCCATGCGACTCCGAGCATTGGCTCTAGACTTGTTTCGATGCTGGCTGAGCCTTGGTCCAGGTTTGTCTACCCAGCCTAGGCAAGTCAAGGCTGAGCCAACTTCAAGCCAATTGTCGAAGCTTGGCAATTCCTGCCTGGGAAGGACGTAATCCACGAAAAATAAAAAAAAGTGGGTTACGCTCTTCTGGCAGATCAGTGATGATTTTTTTCCGGATTCAAATCGCCTTCCTACAGCCAGAAGGTCGTAACCCTCTTTTTTTTTATTTTTCATGGCTTACGCCTTTCTGGCAGATAAGCGGTCGAATTTTTTCGAACTTAGATCGCCTCCTTACTGCCAGAAGGACGTAATCCACGAAAAATAAAAAAAAGTGGGTTACGCTCTTCTGGCAGATCAGTGATGATTTTTTTCCGGATTCAAATCGCCTTCCTACAGCCAGAAGGTCGTAACCCTCTTTTTTTCATTTTTCGTGGCTTACGTCTTTCTGGTAGATAACCGGTCAAATTTTTTTGAATTTCTGTCGGATCCTTACTACCAGAAAGACGTAAGCCACGAAAAATGAAAAAAAGAGGGTTACGACCTTCTGGCTGTAGGAAGGCGATTTAATTCCGGAAAAAAATGATCAGTGATCTGCCAGAAGAGCGTAACCCACTTTTTTTTATTTTTCGTGGATTACGTCCTTCTGGCAGTATTGTAGTGGGCTTACGTCCTTCTGGCCGTAGGCTGCCTAATTTTTCTCTTATGGAACTTCTGTGTTAAAGTTGGGGATACGCCCTTATGGCAGTATACCCCGTTTTTTGTGGGTTACACCCTTTTGGTCCTAAGCCCTCGATATGATTATATAGAAGACATGTACTTGGCAATTGTATCTGATGCCAATCCTTTTCTAACAAGCCATATTTGTAGTACCACTTTTGTGGAGGAGGAATTTTCGTTGGTAGATTTTCTTGGGGGTATAAGTGACCACATTATTGTACTTTGCGGAGATTTTCGCACCAGAGATGCTTTTCAGGGGTGATTCAGTTACACCTACATCTGCGACAGTCAACCAATCTTTCGAATTTCAGTGAAAACTGAACAAATTGATTATACTTCCGTGTACAGCTAGCTCCAATCGTTCATATGTTCTATGGTTAGATATTGTACTATATATAAATAGATATGTCATTTCATTGCTTAGGCTTACTGATGCAAGTCGGGGGAAATAACCACGCGTTGTCATAACAGACCGAAACGTTGTTTCCCTTGCAGACATAGCCGTCGTCACACGTGTAGATAAGGAAGCTGCCGGTCGGAACTCTAGTACCTGACGCAACGTTGCACTGTCCCTTGCACGATCCCAGCTTAAAGCTTCCGCCCATCGGCTGTTCCGGCAGAATGCAATCACTGGAAGAGCTGGCAATGGTTAGTATGGACAGATTCCAATGACAGTCATGGCGTTTTCGATTTGCTGCTCTGGAGCGCTCTGTGATTGCTCCGAGCGCAAAACGTATGTTCGGTTTACCATAGATTGATGCTCACTTCCCCAGTAGCACCAATCAACGAGTGACCACTGATACTTGATGCGCTCTTGTCTGCTCCGTGTAGAGCAATATGACGTCACACAAAAATTTAGAGCATTCTCGGTGCAACTCTAGAGCAGCAAATCGAAAACACTATCAGTAAACAGACATTATACTCCGACCAGGAGCTGCTGTCCATGATAGATAATGTACCCGATTCAGAATTTAACCCTTATTTTAAAACAGTCGACCCTCCCAATAAGGCCGGCCAATTTTACATTTGAAAGTATATGTAAAAGCCAGTGCGTCAAGCGGCCTTATCCAGAATATTTGCGGATGAAATTCGAGCGTGCCTTATCTGCTTGAGAGTGGGGGAACTGATCGACGTGCTAACCCGGGAAAGCGGCCTTATTGGGAGGGTCGACTGTACTCGTAGCATCCAACCTAACCGCTTTTGACCGTACTTTAAAGTTACGATTCAGCGCCTAGTTTAATACTAATACTCATACAGCATATCCAGATGAACCTCTCCGAACCCTATTCGTCCTCAATCTCCTATTTCAAACCTCCAGGTCCCCCAAAGTAGAAATTTAGCGCCTACTTCAATACTCATATAGCTACCAGGTGAACCTCTCCAAACCCTGTTCGTCCTCAAGCTACTATGAACCTGCAAGTCCTCTGGAATAAAATTTCAGCTCCTGCTTCAATACTCGTAGCGCCCAGACCAGTGTTGTAGAAAGGTATATACTTTATATTCGGTACCTATATATATAGGTACACCCGTGTAAAAATTTGTCCGGTAATTAGGCATTGACAACACAAAGGCCTCTATCAGGATCAGTCGTTGATTCCACAATAATAGATCTCAACATCACTGCTGATCGGTATAAAGGCGCATGAGACAAAGACGAGTGCAACGTATCACCCGAGCTTAAAATTACCCTCCCCCCCCATTGTTGCACACCGTAATTTTTCCAACAAGTGCATGTATTGTAACAATCGCGACTTATCCCCAGTGGATTTTCCCCTATATTTGAATAAACCGGACGTTATCTAAAAATTAGAATCTTTATCTAATCAACGAATTAATAATTCGGGACTCTTTCTCGTCTATGAGTGTTTAGCCTATTTATTTATGACAGTTCTTATTTCTACGAATTCCCATATGATCGCTACCTCAGAAACTTTCGTACCGTTGGCGTTGATTATATGAGAGCTTTGGAAGTATAATCGCAACCTCAGAGTATTTAAACCCGTCAGTGTTGATTTTCTTACTTTGATTATTTCTATTGTCAGGATAAATAGAATAATCGCAGCTTCAGAGTTTTTACACCCGTTAGCGTCGACCGTCTTATTTGGATTGATTAGGATAATTCACGTCCTCGGAGTATTTAAACTCGTAAGCAATGAATTGATAGGAAGGAATGATTTTATAGTAAGGATGTCGTAACCGCAAAGTCTTTCAACTTGTTGGCTGCGTATTTGTGATTCAATAATAAATGTATTTGATTAATTATTATTTGATTAATAAGCTCGACAAAATTTGTTATGTCAATTACCTATTTAATTGTTTGAATTTACTGATCTATAATGAGATCCCGAGCCGCTTAACTCGTTCTCTTATATAGTAGCTGTTCCCACTACTTTTTGACATTGCGTCAGCAATTGCTTACTGCTGAGCGTTTTCTATCTCTTTTTGATTTTGCGTTTCAACGAAACTACTAGGCTTTCTTTGTTAAACTCTATTTTGAGTAACTTTTAGCCAGATAGCTTCATACTCTATTTCTGCTAATTTTGTCGATCTTTATTTTCGTTTATTGAAATTTCTCTTTTCTTTTACTCATGTCAATATTCACATTTACATCATTATATGAATATCGTTACAGTATAGGCCCTTCTTGACGCATGTACCACGGAAATTCTGGGAATTTCCAATAATTTGGGAAATTTCCGGAAATTTTTGGGAATTTTTGAAAATTTTTGTAAATTTTTGAAAATTTTTGTAAATTTTTGAAAATGTTTGGAAATTTTTGAAAATTTTTGCAAATTTTTGCAAATTTTTGGTAATTTTGGAAAGTTTGGAAATATTGGAAAACCTTCGAAACCGTTTTTTGGAAGGTAGGAATAGATCCATCAACTCCGTTCATTTACTATGTGGTAGTTTAGCGTAGTGTTTAGGGCATGCGACTGGTAATCGAGCGGACGTGGGTCCAAGTCCCGGTGGGGACGATTAATGCGGCGGTTTTTTCAGAGGATGTAAAATGCAATTTCATCGATATAATGCGTAGGTTTTAGGGTCAACTGACGATAAGAATTGTCAAATTTGGAATTTTTTTTTTTTTTTCTATCATTACTTTTTAATTTCACGAAAATAAATTAGGCGCTCCGATATGAGAGCTAGCCCGATCTTCTATCGAAATTTTTACTAGGGAGCCGGGTTCCACGAGGTTCTCGCGGGGTTCTCGCGAGATCCTCATTTGGCCCTAAATTGCTGCGTTTTGTGCAATAACGAGGATCTGAATTCCCATCCAAAGTAAACCACCGAAAACCCGCAAAAACCTCAAAGTGGTAGAAGTTCAAAGCAGGGGCTAAATGCTGACTCGGGTAGTAAAGGACTCACCCTGCGGCGGAGTTGCGTTTGTCGGATCCATTCCGATACTGAAGAATCCCGTCGTATCTCGCGTCCTCCAGTAGCACGCATTCTTTATGGAAATGGTCACAAGTTTCACCGCGAACGATCTTTGGGCCACGTTCGAGTCTATGCGATTCAGAAAAATCTGTCAAGCTTACAGAAATGACGAAATACATGAGCCGACTGAAGCATTATTTATGATTTGATAACATGTAAAAAAATATGAAGAAGCATATTAAATAAACAACACCGTCGAAGCTCATCTTAGATAGACTTTGAGTGATAATTGTCGAATAGTAATACTGATATGAGGGATCTAAGAAATGCGAGGTATTTGGGGTAAACAATATGGCTGTATAGAATAAAAGACTGCCTGTTTCATTCCTACGTGAGTAGATATGGATATCATCTTGCTAAGATGCTCCGACTTAATCTAACCTTATATCTATGGTATAACCCAACAAACGAAAAATTATTGAAACGGATTGAGATTTTTCATTGCGATTTAATCCGGTTTCTTTCTTCGATAATTCGTATAAAAACGAATTGAAAAATGGCAATCGGAATACGATCAAATAGGAACGAATAGAGAATAATTTTGGCATTATTTTTAAATACGATTCAATTCCATTCCTTCATCCGTTGATTTGTATTGAAACGAATTGAAAAGCGACCCAATTTTTCATCAGTACATAGTTGATTCTTTTTCGAGCGGTAGAGCACAGTTAATATTTCCAGGATGGTAGAAATCATCTATTCACAGACTAATTAGATTCATTCATGTGGGTCACCCATACGAATTCTGTTTGCAGTTGCAATTGCTTAACTTTGTTGATCATCTGATGCCCGGTGTCGATCTGGATGTAATCATCGCCTGTTACGATCCTTAACACTTTTCGAATCGATAGGTAAACTTTGATTCGTGAGGATTTACATCAATATGTAGTTCAAAAAAATAAATGATAGCAAAATTTCACGGTCACTTGAAGATTTTTGATGATTAAAAAGTATACTAGTAGTAAGCAAATTTAATATATTGAGTGTGTCCCGAATTATGACGAACTCATCAATATAGTATATTGTGTACCAAGGGCGTAAAGTGGGCTTTTTTAGACCGAGTGTGGAGTTTGCAGTACGAGTCAGAGGCGAGGTTGCACGAGTCGAAGACGAGTGCGTCTGCGAGCCGAAGACGAGTACTGCAACCACACAAGGTCAAAAAGCCCACTTAGCCCTGGTGCACACCATATTTTTTGTAACAGCACGATTTTCGCGTTTTTTCATCATTGTTGATAATTTTCATGAAAATATTGAAAAATAATTTAGCGGGCGTTTTTAGTTTTTATTTGCCCGCTTATGCTCGAGTAGCGGGCGTTTTCACTTTTTATTTGCCCGCTACTCGAGCATAAGCGGGCAAATAAAAACCAAAAACGCCCGCTGCTCGATTTAGCGGGCAAATAAAAACTGAAAACGCCCGCTGCTCGACTTAGCGGGCAAATAAAAACTTAAAACGCCCGCTCGTCTGAAAACCGTCACTTTAGGCCCGCCTAATGGGTAAAAAAAACGCAAAAATCGTGCATGTGTTACAAAAAGTTAATTCATACCATATGTGAATTTATCGGACCAGTCGAACCAAATTTTTAAGTCTTCTAACTGAAGCTCACCTCTATATAGAGAGTGCAATCTCCAGATAGACCGAAAAAAACGGAAGTGCATCATAATTTTTTTTTTTTTTTTTTTTTTTTTTTTTTTTTTTTCCAAGTAAAAATTCCTTCAGCCCGGGTTTGAACCGGGACCTCCGCATTTGTACTGCGACGCCTTGTCCAATTAGACCACTGAAGGACTGGAGGAATCTTTACTTGAATTTCATGTTATTGTCATTGACCTCTTAGTCCACAGGTCTGTGTTTATTTCGAACGATAGAGTCACTACACAATGAAATAAGTTAATTCGTTAAAAAATTGATTTGTTACATTCTATGATTCAGTTAAATTCAAGATGAGAATATACCATTTTCAAAGCATTCACGCAAAGAAATTTGCTGTTGAATTTACCATCGCAGCGGTGAATATATGGACAGCGCTTTTTTTGCAGTATGAGTTACCTTTTTGCAGTATAAATTACTAAAATTCTAGTATTTGGCACAGTGGAGCAAGTGGCCTCCGATGTGCCAAATACAAGAATTTTAGTAATTTGTACTCCAAAAAGGTAATTCATACTGCAAAAAAAGCGCTGTCCATATATTCACCGCTGCGATGGTAAATTCAACAGTACCATTTTTTTACGTGTTGATTTGGATTGCATATAATGAGAAAAAAAGAACCAATTGCGTTTCGTTTCTTATTTTCGATCGGAAAAATTATGCTGATTGATTCGGATTGATTCGGATGATTCGTATTCTTTTGAAAGAATTATTTCGGATAGAAAAACTGTGCTGATTGAATCGGATTGATTCGGATGATCCGTATTTTTTTTTGAAAGAATACATTCGGATAGAAAAAACTATGCTGACTGATTCGAATCGATTCGGATAGCTCGTATTCTTTCAAGAGAATTCATTCGGATACAAAAAACTATGCTGATCGATTCGAAATGATTCGGGTGATTCGTATTCTTTCGAAAGAATTCTTTCGAATTGAAAAATTATGCTTATTGATTCGGATTGATTCGGATGATTTGTATTCTATCGAAAGAATTCATTCGGAAAGATAGAACTGAATCGGATTCGGAATCGCAATAAATTATTCTGAATAAAAAATTGATCGCATTGGCGACGAAAGTCAGGATTGCCGCTAATACACTGATAGAAAAGATCATTTGGTTCCAATGACTTGACTTAACTACTAACGAACGTGGATTTGGAATAGATCAAATGAACGTTCGTTGATAATTAACGACAAGAGTTGATAATTAACGACAAGAGCCCTTACGGAAAAGACCCTTCAAGTTTGAGGGTGAACCTTCAATTTTCAAGGTTTCACCCTCAATACTGGGGGTGAAACCCTGAAATTTCAGGGTTCAACCTCCAATATTCAGGGTCATACCTGCAATTCCTATGGATGAACCATCAATTGAAGGGTCAACCGTGAAAAGTTGGTGGATCAACCCTGAAAATTGAGGGAAAACCCCCAAGAATTGTGGAATATCCCTCAAACATTGAGGGACAACCTCCAACAATTGAAGCTAACCCTGAATAGTTGGGGGTCAATACTGAAAATTGAGGGAAAATCCCCAAGAATTGAGGAATATCCCTCAAACATTGAGCGACAACCTCCAACAATTGAGGGATAACCCTGAAACGTTCTGGGACAACTCTGAAAATTGAGGGATGGTCCTGAATAGTTAGGGGCCAACCCTGATGAGTGGCGGGTCACTTCAAAAGTCACTTCAAAAAGTCACCTCAAAAACCCTGAAGTTGAAGGGACCCCCATTTGCGGTTGTTCCTCAAGTTGGAGGTACCCCTCAATTCAGGGTTAATCCCCAAGTTGGGGGTACGAAATCACCCTGAAAGTTGAGGGCTCAGTTGAGGGTGATATTTTGAGGGGTTTTTTCCGTAAGGGAGATTTGTACGGAACGACTGTATTAACAGTTAATGACAAAAATCTCACAGTTGGTGAATGTTCTTTCGGATCAAATGTTCGCTAAATTCTGATCTAGTTGTGCACGTTTCATTGACTATAAACGATCTTTTCTATCAGTGTAGGACGGGATGAAAAAAGAATGGACAGAACCGAATAGAATCGAATAGACGAAATAAAATGAATAGATTGTGATTAGAAAAACCTATACTAAATTCGGAAATTCAAAGAAACGGAATTGAAAATTCTGAAATCGATTCCGTTCAATACTTTTTCGTTTGTTGGGAAGTACGTTGAGAATAATTTCTATGAGAAACAACGGAATAATGGGAATCGTGGAAGTACGATGCAAATATTATGGTTTTTTGTAGATTTTTTCCCAGGTAACCCTGAATTTCAACGAATAATTATAAAACTGTAACATTTTCAACGAGAAAATATGAACATAGTATCACCATCGGCTCACCCCGTTTCAAAAGTGGCATCACGAATCAATTTCATGTGAGGTATCACGTTCGTGAACGCGGCGTAATAATCCGTGTCACATAAGCCATCCTTCACTGGACTAACGCTTACGACACCACGAAGTACCCAGGTACCTTGATGCTCGAAACAGAGTCCGCCGCCACTATCACCATTGCAAACGCTTGACCCTGAATGCAAAAGGCGAAAACTATTGAATGGAAAATGAGAGAGTTTCTCGAAAAATGAATATAGTCTGAGGGCGTTAAATAGTTAGAAAGCGCGGGCTTCTCGGTTTTTCACGCGACAAAAGAACAGAGAGAGCCAAACGCCACCAATACTACGCTATTCAGTGCGTTATGGCCTGATTGATTTTATTTCCGTAGTCATTTATGCGATTGTATTGGTCTTGGTCTTGGATTGAAAATAGAGGATGTAGCTGGAGAATGGCTGTTTCAAAATATTACACAAAAGATCTCTGATTCGCACTGTGCCGCGTCGCGAAAATAGCCTACTTTCGAAACTGTTCATCGTGAAATGATCGTTAAGCCCGGAATTCGGCCGAAAAAAAGGTAGCAGAGATCCATTCATTGGTTGTTAAATGACTTCTCAAAAATCTAACTACATCCTGAAAAATAAGAAATCGACTGAATTTACAAGAACATTAACGAAACTCTGCACGCACGCGCTCATGCCAGCTAGCCATAGTCGACGCTCTTAAATTCTAAAACTATTCCGCATATGAATGACCAAGATACTGAACAAACACCGTAAGCCGTAAGGTGAACCTACTGGTGAGTCAAATTGACGATACGCACCGTTCGTGTAACCGGCACAAAATTTATCAGCTGTTACATAAGCCTTGAAGTCTCTTGGAGCCGCATCGATACAACGTTCGAAATCAACGAATGGCAAATCAATGGCTTGAAGGTTGGGGCTGGGAACTTCGGCCGCGGTGTAACCCCATCCCATGACCTGTTAACGAAGCGATGATTGTCACTACTATATTGAGTACTTATATCTATCAGGAATTCGAATTCACCAATCGTTTCTCTAATATCTTTCTCTAATATCAACCATAACTCGAATCAATTTCTCCTTGTCTACAAACCGTCCCAAGTTGCCCATTCCTTAGATGTTCTTCCACGTATTCGTTCTGCCAATCGATGCAGACTGGCATGACGAACGATGTCATGGTAAAGCGTGTATCTAGTCGAAGCAATGCGATATCTTGGGCGTAATTTTGGATTGCTCCGACATACCTTTCTGGTAAGCTGATCCTTTTAATTGTAGATTTCTGAGCGTAATCATCTGTCGCGTTGTAGTCACGGTGATACTTACCTGCAGCTACCGCAAATCGGCTAGCATCCTCGACCTTTCTTACCGGATCGTTGTAGAAGCAGTGAGCAACTGTAATGAAATGAAAACAATTGAAAACAAAAACGAATAACGTGCGTCAATCGATGAATATGAAAGTCGGTACAAAATTTATTAATCTGGTTTGAAATTTCAACAAAATCACTCTATTCATTTGGCCAGCAGAGGAATTAATGTGTTTCGAAAGAAGTACTGCGATAGCTTAGCAACGGTTCATGCGATTTGGATGATATTTTTAGGGTTCATGCTAGAATTTGTAAATTACAGACAGGAATTGTATAGCATCATATTATTTTCACCATAAGCAACATATTTCATCCTCGATTTTTGATTCGTGTGAAACATAATGCCCAACTTTCTTTGTGGACGTTTTCGAATTATCTAATAAATTCAGAGTGACTTAGTACACATACCGGATATTACAAGATCGGGACTGACCAAAGTTCCCGCGCATATTTGTTCGAAATTGTCAGTGTCTGATTTTTGATAGATGGCAACGTGCCAGGGAAACCCGCCAGACATCCTACGCGTGTATTCATGAGCGATCGTGGCGCTTTCACCATACATCTTAGGATCGTATCCATTAACGATATGGATCACGTCAGGTTGGCGATGCATCTCAGGCGTGTATTCAGGGATCGTGGGCGTGGCAGTTGCGCTAGACACTGCTATTCCGCATTCTATAAAACCGCAATATGGATTACAGAGAGATCAGCTTGAGCCCGTGAAGGGTAAACGTATTTCAATTCCACTGACGCTTTCGCAATAATTGTCTTAGCGATATCGCAAACAGGCTGCTGAGATTCATCAGCCAATATTTGCCCATACCCATAACATTGCACTGAGTCCAAAGCTGATTTAATTGTTTTATAATCATTCATTCACCTGTGAGGTTGCAGAGAAAGTCAGATTACCTACCAGGAATACAGTTGAAACTTGTACGATCCCACACGCCTCCGTCGAGACAGTTCAATTTCGTGTACCCGGGTTTATTGCTAAGCGGAATTTTGTACCAGTCTTTACAGGTCATATTAGCCATAGTCCCCGGTAAAATCTCATATTCACAGGAAACATTCGTGCCATGATACCCGCAGTCGAAGTCGACACTGTCCGACCTCAATGCTGGGCAGGTTTCTGAACAATGCCACAATAGCAAATTCAATATTTGAGCCTACATTTTTTCGTAATTTCATGTCTATTGACGATGGACAAATATGGAAACTGAGAGTTCTCATGAAAGTTGAAAAAAATAGTATATTTCGTAGCAAGGGCGTAAAATTTTATATTACACCCGCGTGTGATCGCCGTGCACGAGGGTCGGCGAAGCCGGCCCGAGTGGTCACGACATGGCATCACACGAGGGTGTAAAGTATTACGCCCGTGTTGCGAACAATATTTTTTGTAACACATGCATGATTTCTGATTTTTTTTTACCTAAAAATAGGGCCATAGTAGCCGTTTATTGACCGCTTGAAAAGAGCGGGCAATAAGCGGGCAATAATATATATATATATATATATTTAGATATATACAGGGTGTCCCATCTTAACCAGTGCATTAGAATATCTCGGAAATGAGGACTGCTATCGGAAGATGGTTCAGATGAGAATATCATACTTTCGAGGGGGACACATGATGATGATATCAGTTTGGTTGTGGGTAGTACTGCATGTGAGAAATGAGCCCGAACGTAGTTTTCTTAAATGGCAACCGATTTTTTACCCGGTACAAATGTTGTATCGTATCGGTAAGACGAATTCAGCCGTACGTGACAAAAGTGCCCATCGTTCACGGATCGCGAGTTATGACTGTTAGAAACTCGGAAATTTGTCATTACAGTAATTTCCAAGAAAAGAGTAGCAACAATAACGACAGAGGGAAATGTGTTTGAACATTTAATAAACTCCTGAAACAATCGTGCTTTCACTCCAAATGACTGCGATTGAAAAAGTACACCTATCACGACGGCAGACGGCAGCAGGTAATGACAAATCTTCGAGTTTCTAACACTCATAACTCGCGATCCATGAACGATAAGCACTTTTGTCACGTACGGCTGAATTCGTCTTACCGAGAGGTACAACATTTGTACCGGGTAAAAAATCGGTTGCCATTTAAGAAAACTACCTTCGGGCTCATTTCTCACATGCAGTAGTACCCACAACCAAACTGATATCATCATCATGTGTCCCCCTCGAAACTATGATATTCTCATCTGAACCATTTTCCGATAGCAGTCCTCATTTCCGAGATATTCTAATGCACTGGTTAAGATGGGACACCCTGTATATATGGGGCTTTCCACGTCACATTTACCTCTTTTGTACCTCACCCCCTTCGATTTGGATAATTTTTTAGTATGATGTTGCAACCGCGGACCCAAAAGAGTGTCTGAATTAATTTCAGATTTTTCCAACCAACGGCTAAATTTAAGGGTAGGAGATACTGAAAACTGCCCATCTGAACCAATTGCTATTTTCAAATGAGGTTTAACACACATGTTTGCCATCTCAAAACATAGACATTGTGCAAATTTCAAGTCATTTGAAACAATAAGTACAGAGTTACTCCTCATAATGCTTCTGAAATAGCCTTTATTTGAAAACCTTCCATGCTTCTCAATTATTTTTGAATCTTGCTGGGCTTGCACACACATATTTCAGGCTACCCAAGCCACAAACCCATGTTGGTTTTTAGAGATAGCTACGATACTTTGATTTTGACACTTTTTTTTATGAAAAAAAAAAAATATAATTTCAATTTTTTTTTCTAAAATCCGTAATTTTGTCTCGATTTTCAAAATCCGACGTGGGTTTGTAGCTAGTATGTGTAGGAATGCACCCTGAAAATTGCAGAAGTCTTCGACAAAAACTAAGACGCATGGGACTTTTTCAAAAGGCAAAACCATAGTTCTGAGATAAATCGCTTTGAAGTTTTTTTTCAAATTATCCACAAAATTCAAGATTTTCATCACTGCATGAACCAAACTAGTTTCAGACGAGATTGCTAATAGTTTTGAAGCATGTGACGTTGAAAAAAAAAAAAAAAAATAGCTCGACTCCCACAATATTTGACTGGAATTCACATTTTCATCATGCATTTCAAAAATTACGATTTCAAGGAAGTTGGAAAGCATTATAAAGCATATAAATTATCACAACTTGAAAAAATTTCAACATTTATATTTTAGCAGTTCGGTTGATATAAACTTGGTCTTGTCAAGTCTAAGCAATTTGATCTGCGGGCAGCGAATCGTGCGGTTGATGACTTGTAAATCTGGTTCTGTAAAATGAATACAAACATTTGGGAGAATATTGATTTGCTATATGAATTTCAATGCTTATCTCTGGTGAAGTGTGTGACCAAAAACTTCAATAAGATTTCCAACCGTAGAAAAACATATATTGGAGTTGTTGTCTTACGGAAGTATACACACCTTGAAAATGATTTTTTTCCAAATCACTGCTATGCTCTGAGAAAACATTCTAGTGACTCAGTTCTTCCACAGTTGATTAGTGCTATTTTGATACATGGTTCATGATTTTCCCAGATTTTATGTCCTCCGCTGAACCAAAATGTAGTCCACCGAAGAAAAAGTAGTTGTCGTAAGGTACAGTATGCTGCGTTGCATGAAATTTCTCCAAATTGAGGGAAATATTCTGTATGAATGTAATTTAGGGGCAAACCAATAATATTTCATGAATTCAAGTTCTAGACATAGAAATTTTTGATTATAAGACTTTTTTTTCCATACTTTTGGAAAAAATATTTTACAATCAAAAATTTCTATGTCTAAAACTTGAATATACATGAAATATTATTGGTTTGGCTCTAAATTACATTCATACAGAATATCTCCTCCAATTTTGAGAAATTTCATGCAACGCAGCAACCTGTACCTTACGACAACTACTTTTTCTTCGATGGACTACATTTTGGTTCAGCGGAGCACATGAAATCTGGAAAAATCATGAACTTTGTATCAAAATAGCACTAATCAACTGTAAAAAGACTGAGTACACTAGAATGTTTTCTCAGAGCGTAGCAGTGATTTGAAAAAAATTATTTATTATTTTATTATTTTTTTTTTTTATTATTTTGTTATCTCACGTGAAAAATGCATCTCAAGTTACTTATTTTCACAAATTGAAATGGCAATAACCGAAATATAGGAAAACTAGGAACTTCTACTGTAACATTATACGTTTTATTGAGTAAACGGGGCTTAATAATTTTTTTTTCGGTTCAAGGATTTGTGTACGTATAGATAAGGGTTCAAATAACACTTTTCCGTAAAAAACCGAAAATCAATTTTTTTCAAATTTTCGGACTCAAATTTCAGTATCTCCTACCCTTAAAAAAAATCGAAAAGTCGATTCCGGAAACGCCATTTTTAAAAATCTGAAAAAATTCACACAAATTTCATAATTTAAAATATGATTTGTAAGCATCACTCGATAATGGGATCTCCATATTTACTATTTTTTTTCGCAGGTTTTAGGTTTTTCATGTCAGAATTGGAGTTTTCATCTTTTTAATCCGTCATAACTTTCTACCTTTCTACCTCTACTTCTACTTTCTACTTTCTACCTCGCGTGAGTTTTTAGCACTCGTCTTCGTCTCGGGCGCCTTCGGCGTACTCTACTTGTGCTAAAATCTCACCCTCGCTTGAAATGGCCATCCCCCCCCCCCCCCCCCCCCCCCCCCCCCAGATGCACAATATACTATTAACACTGCGGTACTCACTGAATGCGAATCTCTGGGCATCTACTGCACCAAGCAAAAGATAAACAAATAATGTGGACGTGGAACACCACATGATGAAGAAAATATCGATTGCGTCTTTCAGCGTTGCAAACTATTGGGTAACACTTATTGCTATCCAATTATTCATTATATGCGAACGAGTGATGGGAACAGCTATAGAGTCACAGCTACTAAAAATCGAAGTGGAGTAGCCGGCGCTACTCTATTATGCGAATTTAGCCATCTTCACCAAGCAATCGTCGTTATATCATAGTCTCAGTCTCTTAATCTGAAGATGACCTGGCGCAAGATTACGGCAAAGGTTACCACATACACTGAGAGAAATATTTAGTTCCCCCAACCCAAATCGGCGAGTTAAATAAGGCCTTGACATTTTTTTTTGTGTTCAACGAACGTTTCAAAATTCAGTACCAGTTACTGGAAATTTCGGTGAACGTAACTATATTAGCGAACTATTCAAACAGAGTACTTCTAACTAAACCACCTTTACTAAGTAATATTGGTTCGAGTGATATTGCATTAGAGTTGAAGTAACCCTTCGTTTTTCGAGAAATCCTATATTATAAACGAGATTATAAAGTAGCGCTGACTGATAAATTACTGTGAACTCAACTCGATTTTATCGTGATGGAATTTCGATGCGCGAAAAAAATTAATTTAGATTGTTACAATGAATTTATTACAATCCCCCACGAAAAAAATATATATGCTAGGATATATGCATGGAATATATCCTAGCATATATGAAATTATATATGCTAGGATATACTCAAATTTGCCCAAAGATATATCCTAGCATATACAGGGTGGTCCATTTTAATTGATGCAGGCGAATATCTCGAAAACTAACAATTATAAAAGAAAAAGTTTTATACAAAACTTGAAGGGTTTCGAGGGGGAAAGATAATGCTGATATGTATTGACTTGTGGACTTCGCCAATTCCGAGATTTCGCAAGCAACTTCGGATTTTAGATAGGGAACACATGTTTTGGTTTGGGGCATCTGATAGTGCGATGAAAGACTCATTCAAACACGCAAGCAAAAAAAAATTGGAAAAAAAAAATTTTGCAAAAAAAAAAATTGGAAGAAAAAAATTCGCGAATTTTTTTTTTTTTTTTTCTTTGCAAAAGATTGCTTTTTTGTCCCTAGCTTTCGAACACATTCATTTTTCATCACTCTAGCTCAAAATTTTTCTCGCCAATTTTGAAATTGGAAAGATTGAATGTACCAGATTAGTGAAAAAAA
Source organism: Tenthredo mesomela (assembly GCA_943736025.1). NCBI lineage: Eukaryota > Metazoa > Arthropoda > Insecta > Hymenoptera > Tenthredinidae > Tenthredo > Tenthredo mesomela. The sequence continues at coordinate 3,825,211 of OX031017.1, forward strand.
AATCGTAGATCAATAACGCAAAGTGATGAACAATGAATGTGTTCGAAAGCTAGGGACAAAAAAGCACAATCTTTTGCAAGAGAAAAAAAAAAATTCGCGAAATTTTTTTTTGCAATATTTTTTTTTCCAATTTTTTTTGCAAAATTTTTTTTTTTTCCAATTTTTTTCGCTTGCGTGGTTGAATGAGTCTTTGATCGCGCTATCAGATGCCCTCAACCAAAACATGTATTCCCTGTCTAAAATCCGAAGTTGCTTGCGAAATCTCGGAATTGGCGAAATCCACAAGTCAACACATATCAGCATTATCTTTCCCCCTCGAAACCCTTCAAGTTTTGTATAAAACTTTTTCTTTTATAATTGTTAGTTTTCGAGATATTCGCCTGCATCAATTAAAATGGACCACCCTGTATGCCAAGATCATATATTCTGGCATATATTCTAGCACATATTCCGGCATATATACTCCAGCATATATTTTTATCATATATTCTAGCATATATTCTAGCATATATTCTGGCATATATTCCGGCATATATTCTGGCATATATTCCGGCATATATTCTGGCATATATTACAGCATATATTCTGGCATATATTCTACCATATATTCTAGTATATATATTGCTAGGATAAAAAAGCCAAAAATTCTTGATATGATTACGTGAAAAAATTAGCGGTAAATTTCTTTTTAAAATATTTATTTTATATATAAGACATAACGATACAAATTTTTCAAGTAAAAAATATCTATATTAAATATCTGTCTTTTCCGGTTTGTTGGAAACCTCCTAACATTTTGAGGTTTTCCGGTAATGTAGCCAACATGTTATATATACCGTGCGTTGGCAATAATATTACCATCATTTACACTCAATTCAATTTCTTCAATTTCTTGATCGTCAGTATTATTAACAGCCGATGATGAAGGCCCGGAGATATAATTCTTCCAGGTGCCTCAATTTTTCTCTCCAACATTTTAATTGAACCTAAAACAATTATGTATAATTAACTACCGAATTCATTATGCAAAAATCTATAATTTGAATGAATTGATCATTTTAATAATACAATAGGCTCTCACCGGACACTTTAATCACTATTGCGTGGAAACATTTCCAGCCACCTAGTGCCATTTTCTTCGTATCGTGCCATTCAACCATACGTGTATACATTTTTTTCGGATCATGATCTTCGCTCAAAAATTCTTCGAAATCAAAATCCTTAATGTCTTGAATATCGATCCCTGACGTCGTTTTCTTGTCATAAGAATACCGACATTTTTTAATGACCAAATAATTAATTAATTAATTATTTATTAAACCCGTTCACCTCCGTCAGCCCTATATGTTTTGACAATCAATAATTGAAGACGAGCAAATCCTGACTCTGTGATAACGCTAACTACCGATCAGGCGCTACTAGTCCGGACGTTAGTAACCAAAATTACCATCAACCTTGCACTTTGTGATAGAAGTATGAAATTTGGTATGGTGGTACATGAGACCCCCCTGTACAAAACCAGAGGTGAAGCCACGCCTGCCGCCCCCCGGTTCCACCCTTGCGGGGCGGAATACCTCTGCGGAAGTGAACTATCGCATTTATCTCATCAAGGGTGCGTCAGATGACAAAAATGTAAGTTAGCAAAAAGATGCGGCGGTCCGAGGATTGGAAATTCTGGCAGCCTGTGTGGACCAGTATCCCCTTAATCCAAGAAACGCTGGTTGCGTTGACTAAATGCGGTTGCAAGAAGGAGTGCTCATCTCGTTGCAAATGTATTAAAGCTAATTTAGAATGCACAGAGTTGTGCGAATGTGGAGGACGTTCGTCAAGAAAATAAATCGAAATCCAATTCATTTTCTGTCTACTCGGTATTTAACTTTACCAAAATGCTTTATGAATAGTATATAGTGTACCAAGGGCAGAAAATCCCTCACCCGTGGTGCACACCATATTTTTTGTGACACATGTACGATTTTGGTGTTTTTTTTTTTTTTTTTTTTTTCAAGTACATTTATTCACAGTATATTTTTAATTTTATGCGATTTTAAACCAGCGGGCAGAAAAAGTCAGTAGTAATAAAAGTTCTTTATTGCCCGCTACCGACTTTTTTTTTGCCCGCCAATACAAAGACGTCGATTTTACGCCCGATTTTCAAGTAAAAAAAAAAAAAAACGCGAAAATCGTGCATGTGTTACAAAAAATAAATTTCAGATCAGGTCCATGATGAAAACTCTGACGTTACCCTGAAGTCAATTGAATCCTGTTATCGATTCACCCTCGACCACTACAAAAATTTCAAGTGCGTGATGCAGTCAAGTAGTAGTTGAGGAAAAATTGTGAGGTATTTTGTAAAATTGCCTGACCTCTCCCGTGTGGAAATTCAATTCGGGGGCTGGCTAGGTGTTGCCTAGTTTCGCTGTTCACTAAGCGGGCGCTGAACGGGCGGGCTGGCCAGTGCCCGGCAACGCATGTAACGCTCAGCTGTACAGCGCGAAGTGGCCAGCGCCCGTCTAACATTCCCGACAAATGCTAGAGGATTTGTCGGGTCGGCTGTACAGCGCCCGGCCAGACCCCGGTTAGTTTATTGATATCAGAAAGGGTTAAAGCAAAAGAGGTATGATTGAGAGAATGAAACATTTCAGGAAAATATCTTTTTTACATTCAAACTGTTGAAATGCAAAAAAAAAAAACACTTTTCCTGAAATGTTCAATCTTGTCATGTTTCTTTTTGCTCTAACCTCTTTATTTTTAATATCTTCGTATATTTCTCATTTATCTTCGTATAATCATTCATCAAAAATTGATTGAAAATAAGAAATATAAAATATTTATAATACAAAAAGTATTATCAAAACCATTTTAATCAGAAAAACTTTAATGTCCATTTTCTCAAAACTCAATATGTGTCGTTTGACACACGAATGCGTAATAGGGTCCATACACGGAGAAACTTTTCCTAGCAAAGATTACTATACTTGTGAGTAACGTTGGGATATAATATCAGCGTTTTCGTCAATATTACCAGCGAGTATGGTAAACTTTGTCGTTGGATCTGGTACACTTTGGGAGCGTTCAAATATTACGTAACATTATTTAGGGGGGGGAGGATCACGGTCGGTGTTACGGTAATGTTATGTAGGGGGAGGAGGGGCAATAGTCGTCTGTTACGTTACTTTTTTGAATACCAGAAACTGAGATTTCAAATTTCGCGCGCCGCGTGTTGTGTTTATTAATACAGTATTATAGATCAATGTGGCTACGATAATGTTACGTAATCAGGTGAGGAGGGGGGGAGGGGTTGGCTGGACTGTTACGGTCTGTTATGAGGGGGAGGGGGGGGTCAAAAATGACCAAAAAAAACGTTACGTAATATTTGAACGCTCCCTTTGTTGCCGAAAATGGTCGAAATATCCAGATCCGACTACAAAGTTTACCATACTCGCTGGTAATATTGACGAAAATGCTGATATATCCCAACGTTGCTCACAAGTATAGTAATCAGCTACAATTTCGGGCTCTCCCAACTAGGGCCTAGGCAAGTTTTGAAGTGAAAACGCATGCAGGGAAAATATCTGGCCTTGCTAACCGGGGGCTGCACAGCTAAGCTAGAAAAAATTATTTACAGTTATGCTATCTATTGCCCGTATAGCACCCGACTAGTTGGGCCATCTTCGGGATTGCCCATCCGGGGGCTGGGCAAACACCGGGCGTTCCCGGACAAATTTCCACACGGGCTACTGCGCCCGCAAAGCTAGATACCCGTTTACACCGAAATGGTGGCCCCCATAGAAAAAATTGTGGAAACATTTTTTGTCTACAATTGGGTGACGCATCTTTTTACTGACCTACATTTTTGTCATCTGACGCACCCTGGTTGAGATAAATGCGATAATTCACTTCCGCAGAGGTATTCCGCTCCGCAAGGGTGGAACCGGGGGGCGGCAGGCGTGGCTCCACCTCTGGTTTTGTACAGGAGGGTCTCATGTACCACTATACCAAATTTCATACTTCTATCACAAAATGCAAGGTGATATCCGTTAACGTCCGGACTATATCCCCCATCCAGTAATTAATAGAGATCAGTGCCCCAGAAGTACAGGCGTATTTTTCAAAATTGGCTGTAGTTATTCATTTTATCGACATTTTCATACATGACATATATTATGACTGATAAATTATACCTAATTTATTCAGACAAAAATGAAAAAAATGTAGAAAATATATTCTTTAATTGGGAGGGGGGGGGGGGGGGGGGGGGGGGGCAAGGCAAACCAAGATCACGTGGACAGCTGCTGGATATTTAGATGCGCTGAGGTAATGCGCATTCAATGCGTTTTAACGTGTGAGCCGAATTCGAGCATTGGATATTACTAACTAAGATAACATAAAAACTAGAGCTAATCTAAAATAATCATGGCTTTATTCGTAAATTCTACGCTCTCAATCACCAAAATTCACGGAAAAAATTAGGGCAACAAGAATTTAGTACATTATGTCACTAGGCCGATGAAGTATTTTCCGACGAATTTGAGTTTATAATTCGAGCCGAAGGCGAGGATTATAATGAAATTCGTCAGAAAAGTATTTATAGGCCGTATGGCATATACAATTTTATGTGTCTAGGCCAAAAACCGCGTTCAAACCGAGCGAAGCGAGGTTAAAAACGCAGTTTTCCCAACCCAAACGTAGAAATAGGCGAGTTTGTCGCCTGCTGAAAATGAACAAAACACGGTATTTCTCAATGAAGACGTGCGCGTTGGGAAATAGCGAACCATTTCTCCACTAGTGGGCAAAAACAGTTTTTGCCCACTAGTGGTGAAATGGTTCGCCGTTTCCGAACTTGCACGTCATTCATTGAGAAATAACGTGTGTTGTTTATTTTTAGCAGACGGCAAAATCGCCTAATTTCACATTTTTGTTGGGAAAAATAGTATGTGGAACTCGTGGGCAATGGCGATTTGAGGTGAGTGTGATATCCGCACTCGCCTTCGGCTCGTGCAGATAACTTCACACTCACTCAGAATCGTCATTTTTGCCCACTCGTTGCACAATATAAGGGAGGATGGGGCAAAATGGACTAGCGGGGCAAAATGAACCGCGGGGCAAAATGGACCCCTTGGGGAAAAAAAGTTCATATTCATACTTCAATTTTCTCATCGTCAATCGGTTTTTTTTTTTCATTTCAGTGGTCCATTTTGCCCCACGGTTCATTTTGCCCCGCCGGTCCATTTTGCCCCACCCTCCCTTACTATTTTCGGGCCTAGACACATAATAGAAGTTATACAGATAAAACTGAAATAAACAGATTTTGCCATTTGAAATAGTACATGGGAAATCTTATTTTCAAATGCGCCGCTTCTGTGTTCAAGCTACATAGCTGGGCTTTGGGGACAATTTTTTTTATATTAAGCATTAACTATTTTCGAAAGGGCCCGAACAAACAGAAGATGTCGTTTTTTTTTTTTTTGACACAGTCTAGTGGACATTCAAATAACAATAGTACATTGTGTATCAAGGGCGAAAAGAAGGCGATTCCGACGAGTGTGAAGTTAGCTGCCCGAGCGAAGCGAGGGCTGCTATCACACGAGTCAAAATCGCCTTCTGCCCGTGATGCACACGATTTTTTTCGTCCTACTTCCTTCTTTGAAAAAGCGGCCTTTTGAAGCACGTGAAGTAGGTGTAGGGTGGCCGGCGCAGGTCGGTAGCGTTGCGCGTGGGCACTGCGAGCGGGCCCACTCGTGAAGTGCGCATGCGCAATCGGCACTGGCCTGCAACGGGCCACTTTGCGCCTCCTTTACGTGCACGAGAAGACGCGTTTTTAAGGGGGGTCGGACGAAAAGATGTTTTCAAATTTCTGACTAAAAATTTCAAGATTGGTCAGTCTAGATGTTCGATCGAATCCATTCAATTATGTTCCATCAACTTTTCTCTTGGTTTCAGCGAAAGTTTCTGGCAGGAACTGCCCAGCGTTGAGATCGAAAAATGTGGATTTTGTCTGCAAATATAACGATGAAACCGTTTCTTGCCAATCTGCGATCGCGCCGTGGACCAGAGCGACTCTCGCTTGCAAAAACTTCTACAAACTTCCATCAGTCGATCCTCCCAGGTACGGGGAAGTAACCTGCCTTGAACATGGAGCATGGAATCGTTCCGTGTTCGACTGTATACCCGGTAATTCCACAACTCCGACTTCTCACTTCATTCTAGGAATATGTTGGTTACCCATTTTTGATTCCCTAACGTGCCACGAGTAGAACGGCAGTCGGCACGCAGCCTTCTTCATCAGCTGTAAGTTGGACTGATGTCGAGTGCTGCGATACAATTTGAGATTTCAGGCTATTCATCGGAGCGTACGATTCATAGAAACAGACTTCCTCATCGTTGAAGTATCCGTAGGATTGAAATGCTCCGTCCCTTTCATATCTCAAAAAATTCGGAGGTCCAATGTTATACAAAAATAGTAACAACAGAATGAAGTTAGGATGTTTTCAGTCCAGTTTTTGGATATAACTCAGCGTTTCCGGCCTTTAATTGGTGATGCTGCGATACGAGATGAGGCGATATCTTCGTAAATATCGTATCGTCTCGAAAAGTCAGTTCGAATTATCGTTTCGTCTCGTATCGACTTCCGCGAAAAAAGTGGAACTCTCGTTTTGAATTATATTGTCGACTTGAATCTCCGTTATCGCCTTGTATCGTACTTTTATTGAGTTTTGTTTATTCCAATTTTTCTGATGCATATCAAGTGGATTCCAATATACTCGAATGGAACGGAACAACTTACGTGAACGCCGCCATGGAGTGAACATGAATGACCAACTGGGGAAGAGTTGTGTGTGTAATGTCAGGAAATTATGAGAAAAATTCGGCGATATTCTCGATTCTCGTCTCGTTATCGTGACCTGATCTTTGTATTGTCTCGTCAACGACGATACGAGAGAATATCATTTATCGTCGCGTTTATTGACAGCTTCGTCTCGTCTCGTATCGTCTCGTCTCGTTTTTATCGATTATCGCGGCATCAATATAATTTTCATTAAAGCTTGTTTGCCTCGGATACTCTGCTGACATGTTTTACCTGTGGTCGACGGGATGGACGTTTAGAAAGATTCGGAGAATTTTTCGCCAAACCTCGAAACGTTTCGTATGGTTGGGGAAAACCCGACTATCTTTTATCAATACTCATCGGTTCTTGTTTTTTTTTTTTTAGAATGTGGAATAGAAATCGCTGATGTACCCGAGATAAACATTTATGGATCCAAGGTTTTCCACGGCAGATTTCCCTGGGTCGTAAGAATTTACAAGACTGACTTGATTGACTCGATTGACTCGACTATACTTAATCTAAGGGCCGACACGGGTACATTGATCAGTCCCAATCTCGTCCTAGCCCGTACGTACAGCGCAATGTTATTATTGCTTTCATTTGTTGACCGAACACATAAACCAACGCTATTTATGTATCATTCAATATTTGTAATTCGATTTGCTCTACAGGAGCGAATGACCGGTTCTACGAATCCCTTTCACGAAAGTTCATAGACGCGCGTCATTACGTAGTAGTGGCTGGCAAATTCGACGGACGTCAGCACATCCAGGAACCCTACGCTCAAAAGTCTCTGATCAAGAGGATCGATGTCGCAACAAATATCCAGGAAGCTTTTACGGACACTGCTGCACTGATTCATCTAGAGACGCCGTTCACCATGTCGACTATGGTCAGACCAATCTGCATTGATTGGAAAAATAGATTCGAAGAGAAGCTGCTTTATAGCATGGGAGAGGCTAAGGTTTGTTGACGAGAGGGGCTTGAATCAAGGTCTGGTTATCATATTCACAGGATACGATCAGTCTCATGCAAGTTCGTTATAAATATCAATAATTTCATTCATTCTGAACTTAGAAAAAAATTAACAATTATATCAAATGATTTTTTCACGAAATAAAAAGCATTCAAAAAATCAATGCAGATGCTGGTATTATTGCGGGATCTAGAACAACGAGAAAGTATAGGTATTACTGCGCACCAAATACTGCGGGTTTGTCCAATTACTGAGTCCCTGATACTACGCGTTGCGTTTATAATTTATACCTATATTTTTTTCAACGATAACCTGTATTAATTACCTACTCAACAATTGATGAATTCATTAATCACTTTGAAAATATAATTATCAATACTATCATAAAACCATTCTTAAATTGATAAATGAATTTTAAAAATCACTTGCCATGAATCATCAATAAAAACAAATCTGCACTACAAACCTTTACGAAAAAAAAAAAAAACCCTCAAATTTAAGGGGTAATTTCGCGTCCCCAAAGTTTTGAAGGATTCTCAAATTCAACTCTCAAATTTTACCCCCAAATACAGGGTAAATCCTAAGTTTTCATGGTAAACCCCCAAAACTTTGGAGGTGCGAATTTACCCCTTAAATTTGAGGGTTTTTTTCCGTAAGGGAAATAAAGGTTTCTTATAAAAAAAACTAAAGTTACCTTATAAAAACCCCATAAAACCCCATCAAAATTTGGAACCCATATTATTATCACATGTCTCCCTGAAAACCCAACAAATCTTATCCGTGACATTTTTCTCTACAACCATGAGTTTTCAAGATATTCAACTAGATTGTTTAAAATGGGACAGCCTGTATATTCAGAATATTAAACTGTGATATTAGAGAACTGCGTAAGACACGAGACTGATTAAAACAACTTCGCCCTAATCTTGTTATAGGTTAGAAATTGGAAATTTTTCAACCGCGTAATGCATGCATCCTTAACCCCTTTGACTGGCATGGCAAATCTCACTTTGCGTGCCATTTCTGGCAGAGGCAAAATATTAATCAATATCGAGAGACGTCCTCGCCAGTCAAGGGGTTAAAACCATGGAGTATAGAAGGAGACATATCCCTATACACGCTGTATTGAAAAAGTGGGACGAATTTTGCACGTAATAGATGGCACTGTTAGCAACGAGCGCACACAGACTTCCTGTGAGCGGGAAATTTTAAACATTGAAAAACTTGAATTTTGATAATGCCATGATAAATCACGAATGCATAACGGTACTGTGACGAAATCAGAACATGTTATTGGGAAGTATTCCACTTGGACACTCTCTCTGGTGGATAAATTATGAACCAGAGCAACCGGGTCCGAGTTTCCTGTCCCAACCCTCGCCACACACCCTTGGACCTACAAGTTTTGTGTTCACTCTCTGGCGGACTATTGAGAAACTAGTGCAATCGGGTAATAGTATATTACTCACCTAGGGAGGGAAAGTAGGCTAACCCAAACTGCGTGTGAGATTGACACCCGAGCCGAAGGCGAGGGTGACAAAAACGCAGTTTGAAAAAATTTTTTCACCACACCTGCACGGAAAGTATGACTTTTGCTCCCTTGCGTGAGCGGGAAGTCGTTCTTTCCGATGCAGGGGGTGGTGAAAAATAGCATACCTCACACGGGAGTGAAAAAGGCCATCCCAAACTGCGTTTTTGTCACCCTCGCCTTCGGCTCGGGTGTCAATCGCACACGCAGTTTGGGTTAGCCTACTTTCCCTCCCTAGATGAGTAATATACTATAAGCTCCGCCCCTGCAATACTTCCCAATACGCTGACGCAGGCAGAAATACGACAGTGTACACCGACAACGGCGCCACTATAGCGTAAGCCACATTTTAGTTTGAAGATGGGTCTCCTTCTACCCCATGGTTAAAACATTCGTGCCAAATACTGCGGCGACAAATTGAAAATGAATACAAATCAAATTTTGATTTTGACAAATTTTTTAATTAAAAATAATAGTACATTGTACAACAAGAGGGGGAAATGGGTCATTTATAGCGATTGTCAGATGATGTTGCACGAGTCGGAGTCGAGGGCGCCGAAGGCGTCTGAGACAAAGACGAGTGCAACGTCATCACCCGAGCTTAAAATTACCTTCCCCCCCCTTGTTGCACACCGTAATTTTTTCAACGAGTGCATGTATAGGCCCTTTTTCTCGCATGTACGACGGAAATTTTGGAAATTTCCAATAATTTTGGAAACTTTTGAAAGTTGGGAAATTTTCGGAAATTTTTGGAAATTTATGGAAATTTTCGGAAAGGACCCCGCACATTTCTTATGGGAAATGGCTTTCAGTCGATTTATCCAAAATTGAAATATGTTCCAGTTGACGACCTACTGATCAAATGTTCTCATGGGCGCAGCTCAAAATAATGAACCAATTTTGAGATATATAGGCCCCTGAAGTTAAGGATTTTCGGGGGTGGATAAGCCATAATGAATGATGTTCGCTATGAGGAGTACAATAGCTTACTGACAACATTATGAAGAAATACGAACATATAACGAATTAGGACAGAACTTTTGAGTAACCTCAGGCCTGTCAAGAAAAGCGATGTTTACAAACAGAATCTTATCATTGAAGTAGAGCAGACTCAAAGATTTTGAAAACATCTTTTTTCTTTCACTTTCATATGAAATACTCGATGCTGGTATGAGGCCATTACCATAAAAATGAATGATTTTCCTGAAATCTTCAACCAATGAATGATAATCATTTTTCAATAAAGTATCCCAATGCGGTAATTATCCCAAAACTTTCTTGTCGTTGATCCTGAGTGATTCAAAAATTGAGAAAAATAATCATGCATACATACGAGACAGACACACACGCGGGCGTGTGTGTTATAAATTACCTCCCCAGGGAAATAATGGATATTACCTCCCTAGGGAGGTAATGAAGACCACGCTAGAAATGGGCGATTTTCTATTCGTTTTACATGCAAGAAATAGGGCCTATTACATGCACATGTTGAAAAAATATTATTTTAAGTCAACAAAAATTAGGGATATTGGAACAATAACAAAGAAGATAAAGACCGTATACTGATATACAGTTTTGACCATTACTTACAAAAATTGATGAAACTTTCACTTACAAACATCTCTCAATTTTCAAAAATTGACAATGAAATAAATAATCACGATGCACGTCATTTTGTTGATTCATTATGTTTTCCAAACATTGATTAACAGTCTGATTTTTTTCAAGCTATAATAATCAGACAAGATTAAATTCTGATAAAATAGAAAACAATCGCACTAATACCCACATCCGCAGTAGTACCCACACTTACCCTAGTTCACTGAATAAAATTATAATAATGATGAAATAATTTTTCTTTCGTCGAAAGGTGTATGGAGAGATTTTACGATTACTTCATTATAAAGAATGGTACTTGCAGCCTTTGGAAATAAACTTAACTTATATTTCTCGTGAAGAATGTTTACCATTGCTCAGAGATAAACATGATGATCAGTTGACGGGTGATACGTTTTGCGCAACCTGTATGAAAGGTGTGTATATAAAATATACAGGTACGGTACACGCAATATAGTGGAATTTGAACGATGCGCATCTTTTACGCGCAACCTCCTTCAAAACCATTGTCTCACGGACAGTCATTTTACCCCGACCAATTTGCCCCAAAGCTATATTTTCAAAATAATATTTATTTCAACCGATATAACTAATACTTTCAATATTGTTATAATTGTTGATGAATAGTTTAATGATTGCAGAAGTCGATAAAATAAATTTTAATCTAAAAACTTCATGAGAAGTACATGTAAACTAAGAATTAAAATCACGAAAATTATGGTTAGAGAGCACCAAAATATTCATTTAGCTCTTTTTTCTCAGGAATACGAAAATTTTAAAACCCATCGATTTCTTTATTATCGCGATGATATTAGACTTCTTCATTTTTATTTTCACGTGTTTACATTTACCCATATCAGAATAATTACAGAAATTCAATTTACCCCAGAGTTCATTTTACCCCGGTCTCCCCTACTACACCGTTACTTGACACTATCTTGTTCACGATGTGTCTCATAAGTGAAGTCGTGTTTTTTCTTTATTTTTTAGGTACCGGCAGTTGCAAGGGCCTGACCTTTTATCTATCAGCTGTTTACTACGAATCTCATGGCATCTGGTATTTGCTTGGTGCACAAAAAACAACTTTAGAAACTGAAGGTGGGGGTCATGTAGCTGTGTTCGAGTACGGACAATACTGGCACCGGATGCGCGCCGCTCTCCTTACCGCATTTTAAGTTTCACGTATATTTTGAGAACGTGGGCCTGAAACCAGTCGATTCTTTCAGAAACACAAGCCGTTATATCTCCTTCTATCCCGAGTCGAAATCTGAGTCCTCATTTAAGCCTCCAGATTCTCATTTTCTTTGTTGTTCAGATTTGCCGACACGAATTTAGACCTCATTTACTTCTCTTAGGTCCTCACAGACCAGTTGGACTCGATAGAGCCTCCAAGTTCTCTCATTTTTTCGATTGAAATTAAACCTCGAGAGCCTCGACTTCAGTAGGGCCTCGATGTTCTCCAAATTTTTAACTCGACATTGCACCCCCAGATACTCACAGTACTTAAGGCTGAAACACACTAGTGCACAGCACGGCACGGCGCCGCACCGAAAACAGTGGTGCATCGTATTTTATAATGAAAATCATGCACACTTTTATAAGAAACTACAGAAAAAAGACGATGCACCACTGTTCTCGGTGCGGCGGCGTGTGGTGCTGTGCACTAGTGTGTTTCAGCCTTTACTCTTGGCGCCACAACGCAGCGCCGAGTTTCGACTCATCCGCAGAGTAGCCGCAATTTTATTCTCGCGAGTAAAGTACTGAGAACCTCGAGGCCTAACTAAGGTGTGGAAGAGAACCTCGAGGACTAACTGAGGTCTCGAAGACAACTTCGAGGCCTAACTGAGGTTTCGAGGAGAACCTCGAGGACTAACTGAGGTCTAAGCTAGGAATTGAGATTGAGGTTCTGGAGAACCAAATGAGTCCTAATATTGGTTATCATTAAGACCTCGACAGTCGGAATCGGCCCGTAAGCGCACTCTTCAAGTCCTAATGATACCCAATTTACGCAGGCTTTCCCTATACCTGAAAGAAATCTTAAAGCCTCATATGAGTCTCAAAGACCTCGCGAGAATCTCGAGGCTTAAATGAAGACTCAGATTTCGACTCGACTGTTCCAAAATGCTTTCATCCCGTTCGTGTACCGTCGCCCGCACGTACTCTCTTTTCCTTCACATCTACACGGAGAGAATTTTATAACAATTTTTGCCGAAAAATTATGGTAACAATTCTTATACAGTATTGTACTTTTGGAACATACCCGAAATATAGAAATATTCACAATACTGTATGAGAAATATCATTCACTATACTTTCACTATACTTTCACTTTACAGTATGTTTGGAACGTAATTGTGACATTGAGATTTTTACTATGCAGCTTGGCGAAAACTGTAATATATTATAGCAATTCGAACCCTAATATTGTAAATATTAAAATATTACCATACTGTACAGCTAAGGCCATGATTACTATATATATACGATTATTTCATGAGCAGTATCACGCGAGTAATGCAGTGCCTAGTATACAACTATCCTGCTCACTAGATAAGTTACACTCAACAGCAAATGATTATCTGATATTGAGGAAACTGATTTACAACGTCAACATTCGAGGGCTAAGGATCGGAAGGGTGTAACCCACATTTTTTTGACTTTGTTGAATTTGCTGCCATAAGGGCTTAGTGTACTGAAAATTTAACACGTGAGCCTTTCTGGCAGCATGCGTAGTTTTTTGTGGGTCCTTCTGATTCTTATATGATATGATATGATATGAGAACATTTGGTTTATTCAAATAAAATTATAATCACATGTTTTAATAACTTTGTGAATTTATTATTGGTATCAACATAATCATACATCGACCAAATCCTGGTACGAATGAATTCATTTGTATTACATCCACTTTTTAGATGTATGTAAAAAAAACCGTCACTACATTTGTTCACTCAAGTGATAATTGCATTCTACAGGTCCTCATATAATAAACTGTATTTCATGCACGATGAAAAATTTGCGAAGTAACACGTAGATAAATCACAGCAAATAACAATAACGAATACACTGGATACTCACACTTTCTTTTTTCACTTATAGAACACAAATTATCACAATGTCTAGTACTTTTTCGAACAATTTCGGTCGGATAGCTGAGATCATACTGAGGGTTGACGCGGTCTGACGAGCTTCCTCGAGTCTTCTGACGCATTTTTTTTAAATTCACGTTACTCAAAATTGTGGCTACTATACTGTATAGTGATCCATGCCATACAGATTGCTTGAATTGCCACGAGAATAATGCGCAATACAATGCTGCTTGCGCATAGCTTAAAATGTTACATACTATGGTCTATCATACCAGCAGGCGAAAATTGTGATGTTGCAGAACAAAAATTATATACAATTTTTACAATGCGTATAACAATTATTATTGTATTTTGTCAGAAGTGTGTTCCTATATTTGTGGTAATATAAGGTATGAATATAGAAACGATCGCCATAATGAGGGTATGTTCCACAATTACTATACCATGTATGGTAAAATTTATTATAAAATTCTCTCCGTGTACCTATATTCTTTGCCTATAACCCCTGTCTGAATTCCGAACATTATCAGTCGATGAGCACATTGACACATATGCCTACTTATGTATAATGTATATATGTCGGCGCGCATTATTTGGACACTCGATGAGAAAGACGGAGCACGATCTCCGACGTTATGAGATCTGCTATTAATTACCGCTCATCATAAATTTACAAATTGTATAGATTCGTATATAATCTTGTTGCATTCCGATATTTGTTGTTCATTGAATTTCTTGTTCAATACATCCTTTGATTTGATATTAAAATGCCTCCTGAATCATACCGAAGAACTACTTCTTCTTCTAGTCAAATGTTTGACGAGAAGAACCGACTTATATATATTAGGGTGGTCCTTAGTTGGGGGTCGGTGGAATTTTGTCCGTGCCGCCCCCTCAAAAGATTCAAAATAATTAAAAAGAAATCCCCTCTAAATTGCAGCTCTCTATCTCGATCCTAAAGCACCCCCCAACACCGTTGTTTTTTTCCATAAGAATAACATGGGATTTTCATGAAAATTTTGAATCGATTTTTTTTTTTCCTAGTATAATCGCTAAAAATTTTATAATTATCATTAATTACTGAGTAAATGAACTATCTTTCACAGGATGTTTCGGTTTTTTATTCACATCATACAATACACGGAGAAAAAAATATCGCTCTCATCACGAAACAGTATAGTGATTATCATGATACTCGTGTGACCATACTTTGTATTGGGATCCTTGGAATGGGCGTGGCTTTGAAATTTTAGCGTGTTTGAGTAGTTTTATTTTCGTCACTAGTTGGCGTATCGAGGTTCTAAGCCCTCTCATTGGTTACTGTAGCGTGTTTGAGTAGTTCTATTTTCTGCCACTAGTTGGCGTATCGAGATTCTAAGGTTCCCAATACGCATATGCTCAATCCACTGGATCGCGATAATCACGATCCACATGGATTTAGATAGTCAGCATCTATATTGCTATGGTTGGAATTCCGTTTCCTTATAGTGACTTTTCACTTAATCGTGCATATGAACCATTCCACGTCAGACCGGACAAAATAAATCAAAAAATGACCTCGATGTTACCGATTTCGCTATCATTTTTTTTTACGGGTTCTATGGAACAAAAAAATTCATCAAACAATTTTTTTTTTTTTTTTTTTGGCCCACTATTTTCCAAGTTACACGGGGGTGAAATTCAGGAAAAAGAGCCAAAAATCTAAAACATACTCCTCTTCAAACGACCATATCTTTGATTGTATTCAACCTAGAGATTTCGTCTAAGAACCATTTCAAAGTTATTGAATGACACTATTATAATATATTTATTTAATTTCCCGGTAACAAACAATTCTATTTGTTATACACAAATATATTATTCAAACGTGATTTTCAACGCAAATACCACGCGATAAAATCATCAAAAAAATATGAGCGTATTCCTTGATCAATTCTCTACAAAATCGTTAAGTCAATAGGATGGAGAACCGATGGAAACCATGTGAAAACGATTTATTTATACGCGACGGCGCGCGCTGCCGCTGAAAGACCCGGCTCGGGTACGGTTTTTCGGTGGCAGCGCGCGCCGTCGCTTATAAATAAATCGTTTCAACATGGTTTCCATCGGTTCTCCATAAAATTGACTTAACGATTTTGTAGAGAATTGATCAAGGAATACGCTCATATATTTTTTTTTTTTAATAATTTTATCGTGTGGTACTTGCGTTGAAAATCACGTTTGAATAATATATTTGTTTATAACAAATAGAATTGTTTGTTACCGCGAAATTAAATAAATATATCATAATAGTGTCATTCAATAGCTTTGAAATGGTTCTTGGATGAAGTCTCTAGGATGAATACAATCAAAGATATGACCGTTTGAAGAGGAGTATGTTTTCGATTTTTGGCTCTTTTTCATGAATTTCACCCCCGTGTAACTTGGAAAATAGGGGCCAAAAAAAAAAAATTGTTTGATGAATTTTTTCGTTCCATAGAACCCGTAAAAAAAAATGATAGCGAAATCGGTAACTTCGAGGTCATTTTTTGATTTATTTTGTCCGGTATGACGTGAAATGGCTCATATATACATCCATTTCCTAATACGGAAGAATTCCTCCTACAAAAAAAATTGATCAATCAGCGATATTTTGCAACGGCACACTATTTGCAAAGAAAGGGTTTGCCCTCGAAGCTTGTACAGTCAGGGAAAGTGATTCTGAAGCACCGTATTCGAGGTATTCGAGCAACCGAACATACACGTTGATTGTAATATTGTATTCAAGTCGGTATGAAATTAAAGCAACATGTGCTCTCGCGATAAGTCAGTGATCTCCTCTGCGCAGGATAGGGGACTTCGTTTGTATTCATCCAGAGAACGTCAATTCACATAACTTTCAATAATTTATCAATAATATACGTTAGAGGAGTTTTCCGTGCAATGTATCGACGGATAACCAGATTCGTATAGAAATGCGAACTTCGTCTATAGAAGCTTCAACTGCAGTTTTTACGAAATCCGACGCAATAATTGACGAGTTCGAGCTCGTGGGCAAGGAGAATAAAAAGAAACATCTTAAATCACTCACAATTCTCAGAATTGATGTAACTAAGGAAATTACGGCTTAAAATGGGAAGAATTGTGACAACAAGGCGAGTTCCCTATAGTCTTGATGGCATGCTGACATTCCTGTATAGAATAGTCAGTGAGCGAAGTAGTCAGCGATCTGAAAGGCGAAGGGTTAGCGATTATGGGAAAAATTTCGTAGGAGCTGAAAACGATCTGTAGTCCAGTCGAATTAGTTTAAGTTCTATTCTGGCATAACATAGGTTAGCCGATTTTTTCGTAGGTAGATCAGACCCCCACAAACGTACCCTGAAAAATGCCAAAAAAGTTAGGTCCGGGTTTGGCCGTAAAAAATGTTTAAACTATGGAAAAGTCACATTTCGCGTATAAAATGTTTCCCTATGGGTTGTACATGAAAACTGTTCATACAAAAGTTGTTCGTCCCATCATTCTCTAAAAAACAAGCCCTCGCGGGGTCAATTATCATTATTTGTTTATCTGCAAAATGCAAAAAACCATGAAAATTGAGTCTTTTCATTTATTGTTGTAAATTGATGAATAATCAACGCATGTTGTTAAAACTCATGGTATAGGTAATATAAACTGTCTCTGTGAGAACAGTGCGAAGCTTACTTACCTGTGTCATATAGTTGAGCAACAATCGGCGACAAGCCAAAATCCGTACAACGGCTGTCATTTCCGGCCATCTTGGCCTACGGGGTTCAAAAAAATCTTGGTGTCAATTCATTCCAAGTACTTTCCATTTATTAAAACAAAAAATTTTTTTATGAAAAAATGGCAATTTTATGATCATTTAAAAATTTTTGCTTTTAAACAAATAGAGATATTTATGCCAATTGACATATTATGGTGGATATTGGCTGGTATCAATAAAACGAAGTAGATACTAATGCTTCAAGTATTAGCATCTACTACGAAGCATGTAGGGGTCAATACTTCACCTCGTAGTAAATACTTCACTTGCGTAGTAGATGCTTCCCTCGTGTAGTACATGCTACGCAAGTGAAGTATCTGCTACTCCTAAGAAGCATTTGCTTCAATACTGCAGTATCTACACAGTAAAAAAGAATAACTTGGGCCAAGCATTTTTTTTTAACAACCGATGAACAACCGACAATCTCTCGAGCGAAGTAAAATTCTCTGGAACCAAGAAAATTTTCATGATTCAAGAAAGATTTTACTTGGTCTCAGGCCTGTATTAATAGTCGGTGCTCAAATCTCGTCTCAAGAGAGTATCAAGCGATACACTCTCAAGATACTATTCTTGTCTCAGGCCATGCGCTATCTAATAGTCATTTCTCAAGTCTTACTCAGTTGATATATTCTCAAACTGGAACTAGTTTCATTATTCAGCTGATGAGCGATCAGCCGAAAGATGATTACGGTGGCTAACCTTATACAGGGCCCCCGAGTATACAAATATGTCAAAAGATGCCCTTCGAAGTGTTGGGTGTACCTAACCATACGTATAGTGTAATCGAATTGCAATCATAGAAAAAAAAAATGTACCGAGAGTTACACAGGAACAGTTCTTGAACTGGAGGGATAGGCAAACGATCGCATCGAATCGGATCTCAACACAGGCTCAATTTGTGGTAAAATTGAATTTATCATTTGCGAAATCATTTTCAGCCCACCATTGGAAGGGGTTCATCGCATCCCGCACATATCGTTTCTGCAATCAGACACGAGGTATCCCCTTATCTTTGTCGTATCCATCATATCGATTGTACACGTCGTATATCGAGGGTACTCTGACGTAACCTCGTATCTCAAAAAACACTGGTTTACAGAAGAAACAAAAAACATTTTATTGGAAAAAACCAAATCGAAAACTTCTAATTATTTGTTGCTAATTTAAAAGTTTTATCGTTTTTCCATAGATTTAAATGATAATTATAGTATAGAAAATATTTTAGGTTTGGTTTTTCAGTGAATTTCTGATACGAATTGACCTTCAAAAATCGAGTTACCAGGTTACGTCAGAGTACCCTCGATATATCATATCAATCGTAATTGTCAAGTATGCATTGCATATCAATTTTCACTGCACTATTATGCACACCACGTGCAAAAGCCCCCACGGAAAAAATATATATACCGAGATATATCGGCAGATATAAATATATCATATATGCATAATATATGATATATATTATATCTCGGCATATATTTCGAGATATATCTGCGGATATATCTCGGTATATACATATTTTCCGTGGGGAAGGACGCGAAATTTCGGTTGATTTGGCACAATATATAGGGTGAATTTCTGACGTTCGAACACTCGGAATAGAGTTGAGGCGGCCGGGAGTCGAAATCGGCAATTGTTTACCTCGTAATAACCAATCAAGAAGTCGCCAGCTACAGAAGCAATTGCCTATTCCGACTCACGGTCGCTTCAACTGTACTCCGAGTGTTCGGTGATTAGGAATTTACCCTGTATGTATGAAAGAACGAACGAAAATCAGCGCAGAATGACGTCTCAAGACACCTTCCGACCTGTTTTGGCTGACACGAGATTTTTCTATTCTCAATACTCAACTGATACGAGTTTCGTCGACTATTAATAAGGGTACGGGTAATGCAATCTTGAAAATCGACTATTGTACCGCATGAGACAAGTCTCAAGCATCGATCACCAGAAACGCCCCTACTTGATCTCTCCTCAATTTCAGTCTTCGAAAACACTTTCAAGATACGTCTATTGTACCGTATTCATACTCAAGACTAGTTTCACCTGAGTTTATCACTTGAGAATCGACTATTAATACAGGCCTCAGAGAATTTCACTTTGCTCGAGAGATTGTCGGTTGTTCAAAAAAAAAAGTGCTTGGCCCAAGTTATTCTTTTTTACTGTGTACACTTTAGTAGTAGTATAAAATAATTTCTGGATATAAAATACCGAACATCAAGTTGCGGTAAACGTGTTCGTCATATTCCCTCCGATTATTATAAACTTTTACCCGTCGTCTAATATTCATAAAAGCGGCCATTTCCACTTATTTAGCGAAGTAGCCCGTCTGCGAAGTTGCTCGGACAGCAGCTTCACTCAAACTGTAGTAGATACTACGCCCGGCTCAAAAACGGAGTACCTACTTCGAGCTAGGAGTAGGTACTACGGAAGCGAAAGCATGCTACGCATCTGAAGTATCTACTCCGAATCCGAAGCATCTGCTTCAAGCATTAGCATCTACTTCGTTTTATTGATACCAGCCATTGTGATAGATTCTTCTTCCCCTTTCTTCAGCGTAGAATTGAAAAAAAAAAAAAAAAGAATATCTCGATTAGAACCTGAGATAACGGCGTTTTGGTTTTATTCATTTTGTTATTGTTTAATAGTACATTATGTCACTAGGCCGATTAAGTATTTTCCGACGAATTTGAGTTTATAATCCGAGCCGAAGGCGAGGATTATGATGAAATTCGTCAGAAAATACTTTTTGGGCCGTGTGACATATAGAATTTTATGTGTCTAGGCCAAAAACCGCGTTTAAACCGAGCGAAGCGAGGTGCCGAAAGGAATTGCCGTGAATTTTTTCAGATCTCTACACGGAGAGAAATTTAGCACGCTGGGCGTACCACGTGAGATGCATGCCGTACTTTTTCTGGTACGACAGACTTCAGTCGACTTGATATCTTGCGTGTCGCATGCTGGTAGCGCCACCGTACTAAAAGAGACATCCGCTCTTCTAATCGTAGCGTGCTCTGAGCGTTCCGATTTTTAGGGAGCCTGGCGTACCAAAACATTAGAGAGTTGTTGACTGGCCTATTAAAGATGGCCTCCGCATTGGTGGATGTTATATATTGACGATCAATTAGCTGAGTTCCATACCAACTTTCAGATTCACCTATATAATTCTATTATAATACTTAAACTACACTTGAAGTGTTATGATAGTTCACACACCTGCAGTATCATGAATAAGTTTTTGGATAAAAACGGCCATGAAGCGCTGAAGTTTAATACTCTCATGATAAATAAATAAAAAAAAAAAAAAATTAAAAAAAAAATGAAATAAAATACAATAAAATATTATATTTATTTTCATAATAAAATGATGTGATATTATAATCGTTTTTTATATGTTCATTAATTTCTCCCGATTCTAAAAAATGTCCTAAAAGCGAAATTTCTTCTAATTGAAAAATAATCAAGATGAAAACGATTCAACAAATGTAAAATCATTTTATTATAGAGATCTGTTCATCTGCTTCATACAATTTTCTTTGGTAGAACTTTTCCAAATCATTTTACGCTTCGAAATTCATTTTATCATTTTTTTATCCGTTCAAATACTCTGGATTTGCTGATGTATTATTTTGAAATAAATAACACTAATCTCATCATAAGTTGTGGATCTTTCTTATTCTAATATTTATAGTCCGATTCATTTCATTTCATAACCGTAATCTGATTTAAAATGAATTTCAGTGTGCTACAATACGTCGCGCCACCAACGTACTTTCCTTGATACTCTCTCCGTATCACGTCAAGACGACGTCAAGTGATCCAAGTTTTGGTAGGCCCACCGTACCAAAAGCGCACGCCACACCTACCAAATGCGATGTACGGTAGCGCCACTAGCACCGATACGAAACGCGTGCTAAATTTCTCTCCGTGTAGGAGCATATTATTTGAGTGAAAGAAATTATTGAATTTGGTGGAGCGCTGGCAGTCGGTGAAATGAGGCCGGGCGGCGCGGCGGGGGCTCGACTCTCCGCGCGCCGAGCCGTACACGGAGAGAAAAGACGTGCAGTGAGTGCCCCGCGAAGGAGAGAGATTGTCATTTTTGTAGTAGCGCCGCTATCCGTTCTTTTGGGGGAGCCACTACTCCTCAAAGAGTACTGACTGCCCCGCAGGCGGGTTTTCACTGTACCGAGGGCGCGGAGCGAGCAACTTTACCGCTTTTTCGTGTAAGCTTTGGGAGAGCTACTGCCCCGAAAGCGTGTTGTTACTGCTCCGAACGCGCAGTACAGCAGCGCCACTACCGTTGGTACAGTGACTGCACGTCTTTTCTCTCCGTGTACTCGCCGCTTAGTTGACTAATAGATAACTCCGTTCAAAATTATAGTAGAATGAAATTTTTTTTTTCAAACTATGCTGTTTTTTCTCATGAATTCGAATATGGAATTGGATTTCAGATTTTTATAACACTTTGCTTTCTTTTTATACTCTAGTCATATGCTTCGGAAATATTGCGGTAAATAATTAAAAAAACGTACGGTAATGGTGAAGAAAAATAAAACTCATCCAAGTGTCAATGGTATTTAATATTACAATGCTTAAAATTATTGTGAACATGTACATTACGCTTGTAACCATAAATATGCATGCATATCGAGTATTATTCGTTGAAATTGTGTATACATTAGGGTGTCCGTTATTTCCCGAATTGACTTTTTCTACTTGGGTATGGGTCAAATCATTAGTTTAGAGCCTAAAAAGAATTATGCTATTTTTTTTTTTTTTTTTTTTTTTTTTTTTTTTCAAGTGCCATTAACCCGTGCCTGTAGGACGATACTTGTCCCATTTGATTAACATGGGATTTCTGCCCTTTTTAGACTTTAATTTTTTTTTCGCTGACTACTGTCATTACCCCATCAAATATTGTTGATTCTACTACTGTGGTGACCTCTTTGGATGGAAATATTTTTATATTGATAGAAAAAAAAATTTTGAGTTTTGAAGCGGTAAAATTTTTTTTTTTTACCATATTGTCTAACATCTTTCGAATATTTTTTAATTTGAACAAAAAGCATTGAAAAGTCAATAAATTCAAAAGTATTCGAAAATATTCGAAATTTACTGAAAAATACAGTAAAAATAAATGTTGAAAAAAACATCAAAACTTGTGAAAACTTTTTTTTTTCACCAATATAAAAATATGTCCATCCAAAGAGGTCAGAACAGTAGTAGAATCAACAATATTTGGTGAGGTAATGAAAGTAGTAAGCGAAAAAAAAAATTAAAGTCTAAAAAGGGCAAAAATCCCATGTTAATAAAATGGGACAAGTATCGTCCTACAGGCAGGCGTTAATGGCACTTTAAAGAAAAAAAAAGAAAAAATAGCATAATTCTTTTTAGGCTCTAAACTAGTGATTTGACCCATACCCAAGTAGAAAAAGTCAATTCGGGAAATAACGGACACCCTAGTATGTATATTAGAATATTACAGATCCGATTGAAAATGACAAAGATCTTACGTGTACGTTGGATACCGACGATAATATTCGCCAACTTGTAAAAAAATGAAACGTGCGATATAAAAATATAATGTTACATGTTCATAATAATTTTAAGCATTGTAATATTAAATACCATTGACACTTGGATGAGTTTTATTTTTCTTCACCATTACCGTACGTTTTTTTAATTATTTACCGCAATATTTCCAAAGCATATGACTAGAGTATAAAAAGAAAGCAAAGTGTTATAAAAATCTGAAATCCAATTGCATATTCGAATTCTTGAGAAAAAACAGCATAGTTTGAAGAAAAAAATTTCATTCTACTATAATTTTGAACGGAGTTATCTATTAGTCAACTAAGCGGCGAGTACGGCTCGGCGCGCGGAGAGTCGAGCCCCCGCCACGCCGCCCGGCCTCATTTCACCGACTGCCAGCGCTCAACCAAATTCAATAATTTCTTTGACTCAAATAAAATGCTCCTAGAGATCTGACAAAATTCACGGCAATTCCTTGAGGTGTTGAGAAAATTGTCATATTTTTTTCGTTTCTTAATATCAATTTAAACAATAACAAAATGAATAAAACCAAAACGCCGTTATCTCAGGTTCTAATCGAGATATTCTTTTTTTTTTTTTTTTTTTTTTCAATTCTACGCTGAAGAAAGGGGAAGAAGAATCTATCACAATATCTACCATATAATATGTCAATTGGCATAAATATCTCTATTTGTTTAAAAGCAAAAATTTTTAAATGATCATAAAATTGCCATTTTTTCGTAAGAAATTTTTTTGTTCCAATACATGGAAAGTACTTCGAATGAATTGACACCAAGATTTTTTTGAACCCCGTAGGCCAAGATGACCGGAAATGACAGCCGTTGTACGGATTTTGGCTTGTCGCCGATTGTTGCTCAACTATATGACACAGGTAAGTAAGCTTCGCACTGTTCTCACAGAGACAGTTTATATTACCTATACCATGAGTTTTAACAACATGCGTTGATTATTCATCAATTTACAACAATAAATGAAAAGACTCAATTTTCATGGTTTTTTGCATTTTGCAGATGAACAAATAATGATAATTGACCCCGCGAGGGCTTGTTTTTTAGAGAATGATGGGACGAACAACTTTTGTATGAACAGTTTTCATGTACAACCCATAGGGAAACATTTTATACGCGAAATGTGACTTTTAAATAGTTTAAACATTTTTTACGGCCAAACCCGGACCTAACTTTTTTGGCATTTTTCAGGGTACGTTTGTGGGGGTCTGATCTACCTACGAAAAAATCGGCTAACCTATGTTATGCCAGAATAGAAGTCAGTCGATTTTATGTCTAATTCAACTGGACTACTGGTGGAATCTTCGCACACTTGAAATTGGTCAATCATGAAGAAATCTTAATGATTATTTTCACCCTTGTCTGATTGCTTTGAAAGCTGATGGAAATCAACAGTCAAATCGTTGAAGCATTATTCAGAACGCGTAGTATCCGATCTTATATTTAGTTTTTGAAAATTCAATGAGTTTGCCATCGAACAAGAAGCGATACTCAATTCCTATTCTTTAGTTCCGATACCTACGGATCCTGATTGAATTCATGGTCTGATTTTGAGCCATTTCCTCACCGGTAATTTGTTATCGAGCATGCTAGAAGCAGATTTTAACGTACGTCAAAATAAAAATGTAAAAATTGCTAACAGTGAATTCGAAAGTGATTTGAAACGTGTAGCACCATTGGCAATAGCGACGATGAACAATCTTAAGAATTGGGAATGGAAATGTTGATCGCAAGCCACTCAAGGAATGAGCAATGGTGCGTCGGACACTATTTTTCATATTCTAATGACTTCTGATAGTATAGTTATTATATGAACACGATGTTTAGTTTCATTGTTCATATTCTTGAGAATGCATTCAAATTGACAATACATGTTCATCTTCTTAGGCTTACGGTGGTCAATTATTTTCGGATAATCCTAAACCCTTTGCATTCGGCCCCTAGAGCGTGACTGAAGGGACTCAGGTAATCATATCCGCGCGGTGCAGCTGCAGGTCGCCAGATATGATTAATGACCTTCGACGGGTAGCTTTTGGGTCCAAAAATCGAGCCGTATTTTCTTGCCTTCGCGGAAACTCGGGTCGTTGTCACGCACTGGAAAACACCAAGGTGGGCAACTTCTAACATGGTTCAATAAGCCCCCACTTGAAGCTTTAACCAATCGGAAATGTGAATACTCAAAATTTTACCCCCAAAAAGGGGCTGGCCTGAGGAGACAAATCGTATTTAGCAAGTCTGACGTCTTTCGCAACAAGTGCCAAGAGTCAGTCTAGTTGCAAAACTAAGTCAAGTAACACGTCTCCCAAAAACGCTGATTACGAATGCCAACCGGTCGATATCTGTTCTTCTGTCATTTCGTCCTCAATTGCCACTTTTTTCTACGAACTAGTTGACTGTTTGAATACCAAATGTGGAGGGAGTTCGTGAACTTAATGAATTCGTATTTATTTGCAAATAAGTTGCACTGAAATAATTTGAAGTGTATCGTGTGACTTTCGTAACGTTACTTTGAGTCGTACAGCCTCGAAACATTTATTAAAAATCATGGTGCGATTTTGAAAATTGGTACGATATTAGTGTAAAATATATGTTCACGCGGAAAGAAGTATCCGACTAGCATCATTTGCCATTCTGCTTCATTTTGGCATATCGTTTGCACTTTGACGAGCAAACCATTTTTTCTCCCCTTGATAAAGATTCGGTAGACGGAAGCAACGAAGTTATCACCCGTTTTGTACCTATAACTATATATTAGGGTGGTCCTTATATGGGGTGTTTTTGAATTTTTACGCTCCCAAGGGTTCAAACGGATCTTTTTCATGAAAAAAAAATTTGTCCTTAAGTTTTAATGCTCTATCCCGATTTTAACATCCAGCGCACGACCGCCAAAGTATTTTTTTTTTTTTTTTTTTTAACTTCTTACAAAAAACATGTATGACCCAACTTTGTCAAGTCATTAAGGTGCCACAGTACTGGCATGTCCTATATATATTTTGTGACGTCAGAAGCGTCAAATACGAGGAATTTCGTAGACAAATTGAGCCTTATTTACGGGACGCAGATGGGTGAAATAAGTTTTCCTGTAACCAGTGTGTATTTCTACAAGGCGCTTACTCCCTGTATTGAGTGATAGACGTTTTGATTTCCTGGGTGCGATCAAAATACGACAAGTCGATAATTGCAGGGATTCTGCTGCCGCCATGTTGGATATGTATAAACGACCTGTCACTTTTATTTATTCGCAATACACATTACTGGGTAATCTACGCTGAAAATCACTAAGTAAGCGCCCTACAGATCAATTTAAGCTTTCATACAAAAATAATAGCCGTGGATTTCGTTTCCTCGTTTAGGCTCAATTTGTCGACGAAATTCCTCGTATTTGACGATTCTGACGTCAGAAAATATATATAGGACATGCCAGTACTGTGGCACCTTAACTTCGAAGTTTTAACATTCTGCGTCCTGCGTGGATTTTAAAATCCTGCGCACGACCGCCAGATTTTTTTTTTAATCTGCTAAAAAAAAAAAAAAAAAAAACTTTACCAAGTCACTAACGGCGAAGTTAGAGCTATTCGAATGACATACTTTTTATTTGTATGGGTTCTTTTTTTTTCCAAATAACAGCGTGCGTATAAGTGATTGGGTGAACTGAATTGACATTGAAAACGTGTTAGGCAAAAAATTCCCCACCTAACACGGTGATTTTTATTCGAAATTAAACGAAAATCAATTGTTGTTACGCCAATTTGAAAATTGACACTTTAATAAAAATACTGAGGTTTTAATATTTCTTAAAAAATTATCTATTGCATAAAATTACTGAATATTTTGATCGGAATAAAGTTGGCATTGAATATTAATTTTATTTATTTTTATTTCAATTTCAATTCAGTTGACTCAATCACTAATGCGCACGCCTTTATTTGAAAAAAAAAAAAAAAAAAAACACTTCAATAAAAATTATGTCATTTCAATAGCTATAACTTTGACGTTAGTGACTTAATAAACTTTTTTTTTTTTTTTTAGCAGATTGAAAAAAAAAAAAAAAATTGGCGGTTGTGCGCAGGATGTTGAAATCGACGCAGAATGTAAAAACTCCGACGTTAATGAGTTGACAAAGTTGGCTCATACATGTTTTTTTGTAGGAAATAAAAAAAAAAAAAAAATACTTCGGCGGTCGTGCGCGGGATGTTAAAATCGAGATGGAGCATTAAAACTTTAGGACAAATTTTTTTTCTTGAAAAGGATCCGTTTGAATCCTTAGGGGCGTAAAAATTCAAAAAAACCCTCATATAAGGACCTACCCTACTATATATGCAGTACTCTGGACTCGAGATGCCCAAGGTTTTCGCGGCTTTCTCCAAAAGCTCCGGAATATGGTTCTCCGCAAAGATATCACGGTAAGAATTCTGCTGATGTTCCTTAATCTCTGAAATCATTTGAGGCTCATCAATACCAGTTTTTAACAGTCGATCCGACACCAAAGTGGAATGCTCTGCAGTGATTCAGATTTTGAGTTTCGGCTTGATAGTTCACTATTTTACGTTGATGGTTACTATCACCTACTGATTGCTCTGTGATGTTCATAACGGTAAGTAGATGCGATTATTATTAATGTCTCATCGCCAAAGTTCGAAATTTATCGAGTGATGAAAAACCCCTTTAATCTCCGGTCATGTACAGTTTGTGACAAAACCTTTTGTTCGAGATCGAATAGCATGAATCCTGATATATGGAAAATGCACGTAAAACGACTTGTGAGGTTTAAAATTCAGAATTCAGTATCAAGAATATCTTCTTTATTTCAAATTGATTACGAAAATATTTATCAAGTGCATTAAATTTAACAGTAGGAAGATAAAAGTGTGTACGCTGTATAGCTCATATTTTGATATCTTCACAAACGAAAAAGAATTTTACAGAACGTGACAACAATATTTATGTTACAATATACCTGTGTATCATAACGTTTATGGATAACATTTTATATTCCGCAGTATTCTATATCTATAATATTCTGGTGAAATATGATTTGTGATGATTGGTAAAATTATATAAAAATGTGCTGAAAGTGATCTTTAAAAAATATGAAAGATACACCATTTCTGTATTGTTCTGAAATTATAATGCATCACAAGTACCTGGGAGAAATATCATTTTCTAAATAAAAACGCGACTAGAACTCGTTTATTTGGTAATTCGTATCACGAATATGAAGAGTTATTAGAAAATGTACCAAAAGCGATATTTACGCTGATTTTGATTCCATATGATACTCCATGTCGTTGATCAAATTGTACTATGAGATGAATGCAGTGTAATATGACTATTTGAAACTTTCAAGTGTACCTGTCATTCATTATTTGTTACATGAACTTTCGTAAGTTCATTGTATAGGATAAAAACGTGACACATAACGTACAAGACTAAAATCGAAGATCCTTCGCAATAAAACAGAATACTTATATCTATAAATTGATAGTGTGTTTTTTCGAAAGAAATTTTTCTATCAAATTTCCATAAAAAATCGCGGTTCACGAGTAGAATTTCTGAGATACTCATGTATTATGTTTGTCTGACGTTAAAAAAATGTAAAAATTTGAATTCCAATTTCGATCAATTATATGCTACACTATTTCTTTGAATCAAGGACGATTAAATTGAATTGAGCAAACATTTATCTGCATATGAACTCTTGTTCAACAGTTCCTTCCTCTCTGTGAGGCTATTGTCGTTACTGATCGAAGCCACGATTCTTTTCACCCCCGCAACATCAACCTATACTAAATATAATTCCTATCGATAAGATTTTTAAAAGTGTCTCTGGCGGTATTTCTCCAGAAATGGTCCCTGTGTATACGTTTTTGCAGAGCGGCTGTATAATTATTTCCAGGATTGAAACTTTTCTCGTCTTCGCCCTGACTCGTGACCATAGGGAGTACCAGTGTAGCCATTCCGGCAGCGTTGTTACTGAACTTTTGCAACTGAACCAACAGAGCGTCATAGGGAAACATCTTCTCCGGATCAGAACCAAGCTCCGTTAGACGAACCGATAAAGATTCATGGTAAATTTTCATTAGTTCGTCGTAGTACTTGCTTCTCAACTCCTGACTACAGTTGCAGAAGAGAACGTAAGAGATGTCGATTACGGGGGACGCGTAACGTGCCACCTGGAAGTCTAGAAAATATACGTCCTCCGGTTCCTTGTTGCCCTGAAAAATTGTCGCAATTAGTCTTTCGAATAATAATTTCACCGGATATCTTCAGCAATGACGAATCTAGCCTGATAAACGACTATTCTCTTCGACGACTATTCTCCTTGTATACAAGATATTGTATAGGTATTTATAATTATCTAGGGAGCGAAGAGAATACCAGGAGGAGCTGACATAGTACCCTGGGCAAAGTGATTGATGAAGTAATTCAATTTCCTATCAAGAAGATTGGAATATCATTTTCAAGCTCACAGGCTGTACACTGCCTGAATTACAGATTGCTCAGCTCACCTTATCGTACTTGAACAACATGTTGTTCATCCAGAAATCTCCGTGACATAACACACCGTATGGTTCAGCAGAACTGCCGGTACAGCACCATTGCATTCTGCTCAAGCCGTTCTTCGCATACGCCGAGAATCTTTCCGTGTATCGTGGGTTTTCCGTAGCAAGAGCCTAAAAGTCATTCAACAGTTCCCGTTATCATACAAGTTTGCGTGTCTCGTGTAAAGTATTGGGTATCGACCTACCGTTTTGACCAGATCTCCGAGCTGTTGAAAGTGTTCGATAAACGTCGTGTCAGCGATGACTTCCGGTTTGTACAGAGACTCCGGCAACGATGCGATCTTTTTCGCAAAAATGTCCGGCTTCTGATCGCGCAGGGCGAAACTCAAGGCGTGCAGGCGACCCAAAGCACGCAAGGCTAGGGAAATATGTGGAAAATCCATCTGCTTCATGCGGTCTCGCATCACGAATCCCTTCGGCTGTAGATCTTCTAAGCAAATTACCTTGAAAACGAAAAACATTGTCAATGATACTTCTAGTCTCTTCTATCAGTACAAAAGCATGATGAACGAATCACTCAGGCTGAACCTAAACATTGAATCGTGGTGCGGATTGTAAGATGTCGCGAACATGCGTCTTGGTTTCCTGATTTCAAGTTTTGAATTTCGAACGTCTCTATTTTCCAACGTGTCTTTCTTTTCCTTTTTTCCATATGATCAATCCACAGACTCTTCATCGCTAAATTCGTGAACTGACTAAATTTGTTAAATGTTTGACGTGACGCGTTATATCGATATTTGAGTTCAGCTACATCACACCAGCAGTTTTTTTTTTCTCTGATCTCTACTACAAGATTGATGAATATCCCATTAGACTCAAATTACGTAACGGCCACGGTCGGCATGTTAGTTAGTTTTAACGCTCGTGCAACGTATATATTCTGTACGAACATGACGATACGAAATAATATAAAGGTGGCAAAAAATTTATAACTTCAACGGTCGGATTAGACGATAATAATTTACTCACCTCCTTGTGATCTTCAGCACTGGATAGATAGCACTCTGGAATACTTTCCAAGGTTTTATTTTTCTCCTCAAGGAACTTTTTGAATACCGGTACGATTTCGCTGTAGAACAGATGTTCACGTAGAAATGCTGATCCGACGAGCATCATTTTTCGTGTGACTTCATCTGTCGGTGGAACTTTGAATATCGCTTGAGCTTTCACTGGCATACCATTCTTTTCTCCCTCGATGAAGATCCGGCAAACAACAGCAACGTAGTTATCGCCCGTTTTCGATCCCGGCTTTATGACGTACTTTGGGCTCGACACCTCCAGAATATCCGCGACCTCGTCCAAGCATTTCTGAAGGTGTTCATCCTCGAATGATTTCCGGCAATCGTCCGACTTATCTTTCCCGTGTTCTGACATCTGTTCCATTCCAATGATACGCGATTCAAATAACCTACGAAGGGTTTCTTTATCAAATAAGTTGATTCTATAATTGGTTCACCGTTAGGTGTTTACAGTTAGACGTTGATAAGATGAACCACGACGTTGATGCCGGGAGTGTCACGCCAGCATATCATCCAACGACCTACTGAAGTATTCTACGGCTATTAGGCAAACTCCTAGACATAAACAGATGAACTGATTTGGCTACGTGTGATTCAAAATATAATAGATCGAGGGAAGGGGATCACGGCATGTTATCGTTTGAATATCAAAAATAGCGTGCGATGCAACAATTTGAGAAAAATGATGAATACTTCAATGGAACTGGTAATTCTTCGTTCTGACTAAAAACGGAAAAGAAAACACGTTGTTCAGGCTGTGTTGAAACTCAGGCAGGTATACGCTTCTTTATAAGTTCGAGTTCCATGATTTCTAACTGGGCATAAGGCCGGTACTTTCATGCTATAGTAGTGTGGCTTACAAGATTAGTTCAAATATCAACATGCCGTGATCCCTCTCCCTCGATCTATTATATTTTGAATCACACGTAGCCAAATCAGTTCATCTGTTTATGTCTAGGAGTTTGCCTAATAGCCGTAGAATACTTCAGTAGGTCGTTGGATGATATGCTGGCGTGACACTCCCGGCATCAACGTCGTGGTTCATCTTATCAACGTCTAACTGTAAACACCTAACGGTGAACCAATTATAGAATCAACTTATTTGATAAAGAAACCATTCGTAGGTTATTTGAATCGCGTATCATTGGAATGGAACAGATGTCAGAACACGGGAAAGATAAGTCGGACGTTTGCCGGAAATCATTCGAGGATGAACACCTTCAGAAATGCTTGGACGAGGTCGCGGATATTCTGGAGGTGTCGAGCCCAAAGTACGCCATAAAGCCGGGATCGAAAACGGGCGATAACTACGTTGCTGTTGTTTGCCGGATCTTCATCGAGGGAGAAAAGAATGGTATGCCAGTGAAAGCTCAAGCGATATTCAAAGTTCCACCGACAGATGAAGTCACACGAAAAATGATGCTCGTCGGATCAGCATTTCTACGTGAACATCTATTCTACAGCGAAATCGTACCGGTATTCAAAAAGTTCCTTGAGGAGAAAAATAAAACCTTGGAAAGTATTCCAGAGTGCTATCTATCCAGTGCTGAAGATCACAAGGAGGTGAGTAAATTATTATCGTCTAATCCGACCGTTGAAGTTATAAATTTTTTGCCACCTTTATATTATTTCGTATCGTCATGTTCGTACAGAATATATACGTTGCACGAGCGTTAAAACTAACTAACATGCCGACCGTGGCCGTTACGTAATTTGAGTCTAATGGGATATTCATCAATCTTGTAGTAGAGATCAGAGAAAAAAAAAAACTGCTGGTGTGATGTAGCTGAACTCAAATATCGATATAACGCGTCACGTCAAACATTTAACAAATTTAGTCAGTTCACGAATTTAGCGATGAAGAGTCTGTGGATTGATCATATGGAAAAAAGGAAAAGAAAGACACGTTGGAAAATAGAGACGTTCGAAATTCAAAACTTGAAATCAGGAAACCAAGACGCATGTTCGCGACATCTTACAATCCGCACCACGATTCAATGTTTAGGTTCAGCCTGAGTGATTCGTTCATCATGCTTTTGTACTGATAGAAGAGACTAGAAGTATCATTGACAATGTTTTTCGTTTTCAAGGTAATTTGCTTAGAAGATCTACAGCCGAAGGGATTCGTGATGCGAGACCGCATGAAGCAGATGGATTTTCCACATATTTCCCTAGCCTTGCGTGCTTTGGGTCGCCTGCACGCCTTGAGTTTCGCCCTGCGCGATCAGAAGCCGGACATTTTTGCGAAAAAGATCGCATCGTTGCCGGAGTCTCTGTACAAACCGGAAGTCATCGCTGACACGACGTTTATCGAACACTTTCAACAGCTCGGAGATCTGGTCAAAACGGTAGGTCGATACCCAATACTTTACACGAGACACGCAAACTTGTATGATAACGGGAACTGTTGAATGACTTTTAGGCTCTTGCTACGGAAAACCCACGATACACGGAAAGATTCTCGGCGTATGCGAAGAACGGCTTGAGCAGAATGCAATGGTGCTGTACCGGCAGTTCTGCTGAACCATACGGTGTGTTATGTCACGGAGATTTCTGGATGAACAACATGTTGTTCAAGTACGATAAGGTGAGCTGAGCAATCTGTAATTCAGGCAGTGTACAGCCTGTGAGCTTGAAAATGATATTCCAATCTTCTTGATAGGAAATTGAATTACTTCATCAATCACTTTGCCCAGGGTACTATGTCAGCTCCTCCTGGTATTCTCTTCGCTCCCTAGATAATTGTAAATACCTATACAATACTCTCTAAATCTGAATCAGCGAAAAATACTGACAATCAGCGAATAGTCGCTGGTTTACAGCT
The DNA here is from genome assembly GCA_943736025.1 of Tenthredo mesomela. NCBI lineage: Eukaryota > Metazoa > Arthropoda > Insecta > Hymenoptera > Tenthredinidae > Tenthredo > Tenthredo mesomela. Next base: position 3,858,978 of record OX031017.1, read on the forward strand.
ATAAGTCTACCACTGATTGAATCAGTGGTAGACTTATAGCTGTAAACCAGCGACTATTCGCTGATTGTCAGTAGTTTTCGCTGATTCAGATTTAGAGAGTATCTTGTATACAAGGAGAATAGTCGTCGAAGAGAATAGTCGTTTATCAGGCTAGATTCGTCATTGCTGAAGATATCCGGTGAAATTATTATTCGAAAGACTAATTGCGACAATTTTTCAGGGCAACAAGGAACCGGAGGACGTATATTTTCTAGACTTCCAGGTGGCACGTTACGCGTCCCCCGTAATCGACATCTCTTACGTTCTCTTCTGCAACTGTAGTCAGGAGTTGAGAAGCAAGTACTACGACGAACTAATGAAAATTTACCATGAATCTTTATCGGTTCGTCTAACGGAGCTTGGTTCTGATCCGGAGAAGATGTTTCCCTATGACGCTCTGTTGGTTCAGTTGCAAAAGTTCAGTAACAACGCTGCCGGAATGGCTACACTGGTACTCCCTATGGTCACGAGTCAGGGCGAAGACGAGAAAAGTTTCAATCCTGGAAATAATTATACAGCCGCTCTGCAAAAACGTATACACAGGGACCATTTCTGGAGAAATACCGCCAGAGACACTTTTAAAAATCTTATCGATAGGAATTATATTTAGTATAGGTTGATGTTGCGGGGGTGAAAAGAATCGTGGCTTCGATCAGTAACGACAATAGCCTCACAGAGAGGAAGGAACTGTTGAACAAGAGTTCATATGCAGATAAATGTTTGCTCAATTCAATTTAATCGTCCTTGATTCAAAGAAATAGTGTAGCATATAATTGATCGAAATTGGAATTCAAATTTTTACATTTTTTTAACGTCAGACAAACATAATACATGAGTATCTCAGAAATTCTACTCGTGAACCGCGATTTTTTATGGAAATTTGATAGAAAAATTTCTTTCGAAAAAACACACTATCAATTTATAGATATAAGTATTCTGTTTTATTGCGAAGGATCTTCGATTTTAGTCTTGTACGTTATGTGTCACGTTTTTATCCTATACAATGAACTTACGAAAGTTCATGTAACAAATAATGAATGACAGGTACACTTGAAAGTTTCAAATAGTCATATTACACTGCATTCATCTCATAGTACAATTTGATCAACGACATGGAGTATCATATGGAATCAAAATCAGCGTAAATATCGCTTTTGGTACATTTTCTAATAACTCTTCATATTCGTGATACGAATTACCAAATAAACGAGTTCTAGTCGCGTTTTTATTTAGAAAATGATATTTCTCCCAGGTACTTGTGATGCATTATAATTTCAGAACAATACAGAAATGGTGTATCTTTCATATTTTTTAAAGATCACTTTCAGCACATTTTTATATAATTTTACCAATCATCACAAATCATATTTCACCAGAATATTATAGATATAGAATACTGCGGAATATAAAATGTTATCCATAAACGTTATGATACACAGGTATATTGTAACATAAATATTGTTGTCACGTTCTGTAAAATTCTTTTTCGTTTGTGAAGATATCAAAATATGAGCTATACAGCGTACACACTTTTATCTTCCTACTGTTAAATTTAATGCACTTGATAAATATTTTCGTAATCAATTTGAAATAAAGAAGATATTCTTGATACTGAATTCTGAATTTTAAACCTCACAAGTCGTTTTACGTGCATTTTCCATATATCAGGATTCATGCTATTCGATCTCGAACAAAAGGTTTTGTCACAAACTGTACATGACCGGAGATTAAAGGGGTTTTTCATCACTCGATAAATTTCGAACTTTGGCGATGAGACATTAATAATAATCGCATCTACTTACCGTTATGAACATCACAGAGCAATCAGTAGGTGATAGTAACCATCAACGTAAAATAGTGAACTATCAAGCCGAAACTCAAAATCTGAATCACTGCAGAGCATTCCACTTTGGTGTCGGATCGACTGTTAAAAACTGGTATTGATGAGCCTCAAATGATTTCAGAGATTAAGGAACATCAGCAGAATTCTTACCGTGATATCTTTGCGGAGATCCATATTCCGGAGCTTTTGGAGAAAGCCGCGAAAACCTTGGGAATCTCGAGTCCAGAGTACTGCATATATAGTAGGGTAGGTCCTTATATGGGGGTTTTTTTGAATTTTTACGCCCCTAAGGATTCAAACGGATCCTTTTCAAGAAAAAAAATTTGTCCTAAAGTTTTAATGCTCCATCTCGATTTTAACATCCCGCGCACGACCGCCGAAGTATTTTTTTTTTTTTTCTATTTCCTACAAAAAAACATGTATGAGCCAACTTTGTCAACTCATTAACGTCGAAGTTTTTACATTCTGCGTCGATTTCAACATCCTGCGCACAACCGCCAATTTTTTTTTTTTTTTTCAATCTGCTAAAAAAAAAAAAAAAAGTTTATTAAGTCACTAACGTCAAAGTTATAGCTATTGAAATGACATAATTTTTATTGAAATGTTTTTTTTTTTTTTTTTTTTCACATAAAGGCGTGCGCATTAGTGATTGAGTCAACTGAATTGAAATTGAAATAAAAATAAATAAAATTAATATTCAATGCCAACTTTATTCCGATCAAAATATTCAGTAATTTTATGCAATAGATAATTTTTTAAGAAATATTGAAACCTCAGTATTTTTATTTAAGTGTCAATTTTCAAATTGGCGTAACAACAATTGATTTTCGTTTAATTTCGAATAAAAATCACCGTGTTAGGTGGGGAATTTTTTGCCTCACACGTTTTCAATGTCAATTCAGTTCACCCAATCACTTATACGCACGCTGTTATTTGGAAAAAAAAAAGAACCCATACAAATAACAAGTATGTCATTCGAATAGCTCTAACTTCGCCGTTAGTGACTTGGAAAAGTTTTTTTTTTTTTTTTTTTTTTTAGCAGATTGTTAGAACTTCGAAATTAAGGTGCTTTCCTAGGCAATTCCACCAGTCCTGAAAACATCGTGAAAAAATGTGCTATTAAACGGAATATCTCTGCCTGGGCACCGAAATCGATGAAACAAAATACGTCGCGCAATTCTGTGGGCAATTACGAACACGCACGACCCAAAACATGTCCGTTTTATGCTGAAATAGAAAAGATATGTATGAAAAACGCGTATTTTTGACACTTGGCGATATATATATCGATCGGAATGATGGCGAGTTAGTTGTTTTCGAGAGTTTTTGAGGTATCGGTGATGATTCAGAGATGGCGTGGCGCACGAATCTACGAGTCGGATCACTGTTCGATATACTGGACAAAATGGGCTGTCAGTGATAAATTCTAAAGTTATCATAGAAAAATGTTGTTATTGTGGTCAGGATACACAGAAGACTAATTCTGTGTATCCTGACCACAATAACAACATTTTTCTATGACAACTTTAGAATACACGCGTATTTATCACTGACAGCCCATTTTGTCCAGTATATCAAACAGTGATCCGACTCGTAGATTCGTGCGCCACGCCATCTCTGAATCGTCACCGATACCTCAAAAACTCTCGAAAACAACTAACTCGCCATCATTCCGATCGATATATATCGCCAAGTGTCGAAAATACGCGTTTTTCATACATATCTTTGCTATTTCAGCATAAAACGGACATGTTTTGGGCCGTACGTGTTCGTAATTGCCCACAGAATCCCGCGACGTATTTTGTTTCATTGATTTCGGTGCCCAGGCAGAGATATTCCGTTTAATAGCACATTTTTTCACGATGTTTTCAGGACTGGTGGAATTGCCTAGGAAAGCACCTTAATGAGTTGACAAAGTTGGGTGATACATGTTTTCTGTAGGAAATTAAAAAAAAAAAAAAAAATATGTATTTTACACCAATATCGTACCAATTTTCCAAATCGCACCATGATTTTTGATAAATGTTTTGAGGCTGTACGACTCAAAGTAACGTTACGAAAGTCACACGATACACTTCAAATTATTTCAGTGCAACTTATTTGCAAATAAATACGAATTTATGAAGTTCACGAACTCCCTCCACATTTGGTATTCAAACAGTCAACTAGTTCGTAGAGAAAAGTGGCAATTGAGGACGAAATGACAGAAGAACAGATATCGACCGGTTGGCATTCGTAATTATCGTTTTTGGGAGACGTGTTACTTGACTTAGTTTTGCAACTAGACTGACTTTTGTCACTTGTTGCGAAAGACGTCAGACTTGCTAAAGACGATTTGTCTCCTCAGGCCAGCCCCTTTTTGGGGGTAAAATTCTGAGTATTCACATTTCCGATTGGTTAAAGCTTCAAGTGGGGGCTTATCGAACCATGTTAGAAGTTGCCCACCTTATAGTGTTTCCCAGTGCGTGACAACGACCCGAGTTTCCTCGAAGGCAAGAAAATACGGCTTGATTTTCGGACCCAAAAGCTACCCGTCGAAGGTCATTAAATATATCTGGCGACCTGCAGCTGCACCGCGCGGATATGATTACCTGAGTCCCATAGTCACGCTCTAGGGGTTGAATGTAAAGGGTTTAGGATTATCTGAAAACAATTGACCACCGTAAGCCTAAGAAGATGAATGTATTGTTAATTTGAATGCAGTCTCAAGAATATGAACAATGAAACTAAACATCGTGTTCATATAATAACTATACTATTAGAAGTCATTAGAATTTGAAAAATGATTCCCAATGCACCATAGCCTACCCCTTGAAAGGGTTACGATCATCATTTTCATTTTAAATTCTTAAGATTGTTCATTGTCTCTATCGCCAATGGTGCTAAACGGTTCACATTACGTTCGGTATTACTTTTCGCGATGTCCACCCTTACACTGTTCTGTGAAAATTATTCTTCTTTAAGGTGAAGTGAAACGTTTATCAGAACCTCGAAAACGGGAATCGTGAATTCTCCGGAACTACTGAATCAATCGCGATGAAACTTTGAGGGATTACACATAATTGTGGCAGCAAGTGGCTGATTATTTCACTTTTCCAAAATTTGACAAAAATTTTCACAGATTGACGTACCGACCACATAAATCGCGAGATTATTTACTGTTGCCGTAGATAGTCGCATTTTTCCCGATAATCAACCACTCCGCAATGAAAAACTACACACTTTGAGCCTAATCTCGTGTCATTTGGTGGAGAAATGGCTGAGAATTGACGATTCTCCGTTGCTCATAACTAAAAAACCGATATTCAGTTGAGATCACAACCCTTATCTACATTTAGTCGAGATCACAGCCTGTATCGAAATTGCAGCCAGTATATTTGCAAATAATCTAGCGGTGGACAGAGGTACCAAACGTTCGGTAGTTCTGTTTTACCGCGGTGCAAGGCACCCGGCCGTGGCCTTGAAACGTTTCACTTCACCTTAAGGTGACGAACGTTCCTTTTTCATGGCATTTTCATACCGATGTTCCATTCACTTCTGACGTTTAGTTTATCAAGATATTTCTTGTGCCGATCAGCCCAACAACCTTCTGCGAATATTGCCGATGGGTTAGTTGATTAGAAGGTGTAACGTATACGCGAAAATTTGCTTCTGGCAAACTCGTCAACAAATCACCGCTGAAGGAATAGCTTAGAATTAGACCAAGAATTTTGTTAGGCTCTGTGGGTATAGGAGCTAAATAATAAGAATTGAAAATCGCTTCTACTTCGATGGCAAACGTATGGATTTTTTTTAAACCGAATAGAAGATCAGATACTACGCGTTCTGAACGATGTGTCAACGATTTGACTGTCGAATTAGCTATCAAAGCCATCACACGAAGGTAGAATAATTTCTACGATTTCTGGATAATTAACCGATTCAAAGAGTGCGAAGATTCCATTCAGATCGTTCCTGGCTTCCACGAAATTTTTTCCATCATTTTTTTATTTTTTCATTATTTACGAATTTTGAACGAATTAAATACTCAATCAATGACCTAGGGGATGAGATAAGGGTGGCTTCCGACGAGCCGATTTCAACGAAACTTTTTTTCATAGTTCAGGGGGAGGGGTTGAACGGATTCGCAGTGTTAAAGAAGTGACCAATTCTTTTTTTCATTATTCACGAATTTCGAACGAATTAAAAAGTCACTCAATGACTTAGGGGATGTGATAAGGGTTGCTTCCGACGAGCCGATTTCGACGAAACTTTCTAACACAGTACAGGGGCAGGGGTTTAACAGATTCGCGGCAATGAATAAGTGACCAATTTTTTTTTACATTTTTATTTCGAATTTACAACGAATTGAATAATCACTGAATGACTTAGGGGATTTGCTAAGGGTGGCTTTCGACGAGTCGATCTTGACTCCAGGGGGTAGACTTTATTCGTCAGAAATAATGAAAAGAAATAGAAAAGAAATAGAAGTAGAAAAAGAGATAGAAATAAATGCCAAAGTATCGGCATTATCCAACTCTCCGTTCACCAGTTATTATTTTTCAAGATTAGAACATATCGACGCCCCGTACGAAAAGTAGCACCGTTCAGCTGCTGACGAAAACTAGCACCGTACGACGCTTCCCGCGAAGTAAAGCACGGTTCGTAATCCCTCAACGAAGAGAAACACTAGTCGCCGATCGCTGACGAAAAATAACACTACTCGCTGAGCGCTGGCGAAGCGAAGCACCACTCGTCGAGCGCTAGCGAAAAGCAGCACGCCTCGTAGAGCGCTAGCAAAGAGTAACACATACACAACTGACAAGCCGTTAACGTAGAGTAACACGATCAGCAAAGCTCTGATATGAAATAACATTGCTTTCACTTAATGAAATAGTTATTTTCGTACCCTGGGCGTAAAGTACAACTTTACGCCCGCGGGTGATCGAACGCGCCAGAGGGTCGCGCGATCATCCCAAGGATGTTCAGTTGGACGCCCGCGATGCGAACATTATTTTTCGTCATGGTGGCGTAAAGTAATAACGCATTTTTTGCCTTGTTTTGCAAGCGTCAAGTTCGACTCTACGCCCGGTGTACGTAAATAAAAACTATTCCCATGCGCGACGCCCAATGGGCCGAACTTTACGCTCGCAAAACAAGGCCAAAAATGCGTACCTTACGCCTACTATGACGAAATAGTAGATTACGTAACTAGTGCGCAAAATAGGTGAATCCCGCACGAGTCGGATTTGTCGCCCGAGCGTAGCGAGGGCGACAAAAGAGACGAGTGCGGGAGACACCTATGCGCACTAGTTACGTATACTATTTTTCCTAACGAGCTACGCAAAATTCTACAACATTGGTATCTTGTATGAAATATTAAATTTTCAAGTATATACAAATTATAGTATATAAGATGGATGAAGTGTCCGCTTTAAAGAATCGGTAACGATGCCGATCGTGTTTATTTACGTTTACCAGCTCTATCTCCCCGCACCTTGAATTCTCTCTCTTTCATTCAACGTTACAATACACAAAGAAAAGGTGTTGCGTTTCAATTATATTTATTTTGCGCACTAGTGCGGGAAAGTACTATTTTGCACACTCATTTGCGTGCGCAAAATCGAATTTTGCACACTTAGTTAGGAAAAGTAATTTTTCACACTGCGGGCGCAAAGTTCAATTTTGCGCACGCTTTGCGTGCATAAAATTCAACTTAACGCGCGTTGTGTTAAAAAATGAAGTTCGATACACGTGCGAAAGATGATTCTCGACTCGTGTGATTGTCACCCTTGCTTCGTTCGGGCGAAAAACTTCACACTCGTCCGAGAATCAACACTTTCGCCCTAGTATCGAAAAGTACTATTGGGTAATTAAGTGTATGTAATTACGTAATTATATTACATAATTATGCATTTAGATTTAGATTTTAGATTTTGGATTTTAGATTTTTTTAGGAATTTGTCGTTCCTTTGATTATAATAAAAGTACTGTTTTTCATCAACGTTTCCAGAGTCGTATTACTCTTCGTCAGCGCTCAGCGAGTTGTGCTATTTTTCGTCAAGCGGTTGGCGATTGGTGTTAGGCTTCGCCAGCGCTCAGCGAGTGGTGCTACTTTTCGTTCTGCGTCACGAACGGTGCTACTTTTCGTTAGCCGTTTTCAACCGTGCTACTATTCGTCTAGCCTCGTGAATGGTGCTACCCCTGTTGAAAATGTGGATAGAGTTCCGTTTGAAACCCATAGAAAACACGATCCAAACTTATCAGTACCTAATGGAATTCTATACGCATTACCCGCAAGAGATGGAGTAACGATTGAATGTCTACCCGTTTCTGTCGTATTTCTGTCGGCTCAACCATAACGTATTCGTTTCTATGAGAGATTATGTATCCGCGTCTGTCTGCAGTGTTGAACGCCACCAGATCCTATCCGCAACCTTGCGAGTAATTCTATCAGTTTCTGTCTGCATCCCGCACGCACTCGACACTCGTCCGTTTCTATACGTCATTTCCAATCGGGCACTTATCCGCGTCTACCTGCAGCCGACCGCCATATCGAACGCTACCTGATCCTATCCGCGACCTCATGGGTGATTCTATCAGTTTCTGTCTGCATCCCGCACGCACTCGACACTCGTCCGTTTCTACACGTCATTTCCAATCGGGCACCTATCCGCGTCTGCCTGCAGCCAACCGCCATATCGAACGCTACCTGATTCTATCCGCGACCTCGTGGGTGATTCTATCAGTTTCTGTCCGCATCCCGCACGCACTCGACACTCGTCCGTTTCTATACGTCATTTCCAATCGGGCACCTATCCGCGTCTACCTTCAGCCGATCGCCATATCGAACGCTACCCGATCCTATCCGCAAACTCACGGGTGATTCTATCAGTTTCTGTACGCATTGCACACGCGCTCGACACGCATCCGTTTCTATTGGCAGTTTAAAATTGCAATGCGAGACCTGGTGGTCGGCCCGTAAACTAATTGTAATGGCGGATGTAACAGTACGAACAGTACAAACGTCAATGTTTTTCTACGTAAACGAACTAATTCTACAATAATAATTAGTGATAATTAAATATATTCAAAGTAGACTCGGAATAACTCGGAGAAATTTGTTCGGAAATATAGAGATTGTTGATAAACGATCTGAAAAACACGAAAAAACATACGTTCTATCCTTCGATCATATACCGTGACGACGGCGTAACCTTGGTGAAGGCACAAGGTGTGTTTAGTTTCGAAAACGGCATTATTCATGTGTCTGATTATTTATTATTCTCGGTTTTGTGTAGCACTCCCATACAGGGTGATTCAGGTTGGACGCAACATATCAGGTGAGTGTATTTCTCCCGAAAATCTTGGACTAACGTCTTTTTACCAAAACTTCCAGGGTCCAATAGTTTCGAAGCTACAATAGATCTTGGTCTACCAATCAGAGGGTTTATAAGTGCCCAAGACAGGGCCGGTTCAAGAGTTTAAGTTGAGCAGAGCCCGCGTCGGATCGATTCTTATCGATCGACGTTCCAGTCCGATTTCTAGACGAGTATGATGGCGTCGTCACCTGGAGATGTCTTCGTACGGCATAGGCATCCGTTCTCGTAGTCCAGGCCCTCGGCTTCGTGGTTCTCGTAGTCCAGGTCATCGGCGTCGTAGTTCTCGTAGTCCAGGTACTTCGCCTCGTTTTTCTCGTAGTCCAGGTCCTTCGTTTCGTATTTCTTGTAGTCCAGGTCCTCCGCCTCGTAGTTTTCGTAGCCCAGGTACTTCGATTCGCATTTCTCGTAGTCCAGGTCCTTCGCTTCGTGTTTATCGTAGTCCAGGTCCTCCGCCTCGTAGTTCTCGCAGTTCAGGTCCTCCTCTCTGTAGTTTTCGTAGTCCAGGTCATCAGCTTCATAAGTAATTATTGATGAATAATAGATATTGTAGGAACGAAGCGGAGGAGCTGGACTACGAGAACTACGAAGCCGAGGACTTTTACTACGAGAACGGATGCCTATGCCATACGAAGACATCTCCAGGTGACAACGCCATCATACTCATCCAGAAATCGGACTAAAATGTCGCCGTTCTGTACAGGTGCCTACGTATAGAAACCCATTCAAATCTGCTCATAATTTCGGATAAAGGATGCCTTGCATCGTCTGCGTATAAGGACGTATAGAAACTCATTCGGATCTGCTCATAAGTACAGATGAAGAATGCCTGCGTATAGAACCAAACAGATGCCGATAGAATTTGTTTCCATATTACAGCAAGTGCGAGTAGAACCATACAAATGCAGATAGCATTCCTGTCCATGTTACACCGAGCTGCGTATACAATCATACAGACGCGGATAAAATTTTCATCCGCTGGTGCAGATAGATGCTTGTAGATGACAAGACGGTTTCCATACGTTTCTATTCGCGTTTCTATCTGGCAAAAAACGCATACGAAACGGATAGGATCGAACCTTCTATCCGTTTCTGACGGAATTCTATCCACATTTTTAACAGGGACCTTTCGTACGGGGCGTCGATATGCTATCAGTCCGGATCGGCATGTTTCCCGAAAAAAATGAATGTCTGTACACGAATACACATTCTCACTTTGGTGAGAGTGTATAGGTGTGCGCGGAGTGAATTGCGCCTCATTTGTTTTTAAAATCTCGTGTTACAATAACGTTAGGAACTTCAGCTTCATCCATTCAGATCGTTCTTGGTTTCTACGAAATTTTTTCCATCGTCTCCAACCCTTCGCTTTTCAGATCGCTGACTACTTTGAGATAAATCGATTTCGCGACAAGACAAACAAAAACTTACACTTGTGCGACACGGAATTACCTCTTTTTCACGAACAAAGATCTGCAATCATCGATTCCTACTTTTGAGATTGATCTCGATTCCATGATGTAGATGCGAGTACAAGTCGCCAAATATACATTCGATTTTGATAGGATTCGTGCGAACACATTCTACGCATGTTTTGACGATTTTTCGCACTTGATTCCGCGATCGTCAGGTGGAAGAAATCTTTTATTTTCAATCGCCTGCAATACGCAATAAGTCGATTTAATCTTACGAATGGGGAAAATGTTTGCAAAAGGTTTTGCAGAAAATTCTTAAACCTTATGGCCAGGCAAATATTTTGGCACAAATAAAATTTGAAGCTACATCATCAACTGTTTTATACCTCAATGAAGATTTGACGAACGACAGCGTTACGTGCGTGACTTAGGTTACCTGCAAAACCTTCTTTATTCTTCAAATTCTTCAATTCCTATACAGTGAAACCTCCCAATAGCGGACACCTTCGGGACCGGACATCTTGTCCGCTATTCAGAGGTGTCCGTTATTCAGAAAATAGCTTATTTGATATTGCACAAACTTTATTGCGGATAAATATATATTTATATAGGTATACATACACATGAAATTTTAGATGAATGTAAGCATTCAAAATGCTTTAACGAAGGAAAACAACAATTTTTTTTGCACTAAATTATATAATAAAATAAATATATAAAATGTATGTAATAAACTAAAAGAGGAACGATTCTGTTAACGTAACGTACACATCTACGTATACACTGTTGGAAAAATTGAAGAAAAGATAATGTCCCAGGAGGTCCACTATCATTTTATGTCAATTTCAACACTTTTTTATTTAAAACAACATTATTTTCACTTAAACGACAGATTTTTCTGTGGTTTCAACGGAAAATAGTGTTGAAATCAACATAAAAATTATAGTGAACCTCCTGGAACATTTTATTTCTAACGGTGTATGACTATTTTTCCGCGACGGCACGTCAACAGCCAAGAGTTTGGAAAAAAATGTAAACACACTGAAAATTCTGTGAATGTGTCCGTTATTAAGAGGGTTTTTCATGTAAAAATGCATCCCTGACAGTGTCCGCGTCCGTTATTGGGAGGGTCCGTTATTGGGAGGTATATTTTCCATAAGAGGCAATGCTTTTCTGCCGGGGATTTCTAACTTGTCCGGTATAAAGAGGTGTCCGCTGTTAAGAGGTGTCCGTTAAGGGAGGTTTCACTGTATTAACCCTTTGTGCCATGGTGGCAATCTGGGAGTGCCACCTGTTTCCACCATTTTCTGAGCAATTTCGACCGAATTTTCAACGTTTTTTTGGTGTTTAAGAAAAAAAAAAAAAAAATGTGTGACACAAAGGGTTAAATATTGTATGGTATTCTACCTATGAGAAAGGGCATACCGTTGAGTTAATACCACCAGTATTTCGCGTTAATCCCTTATACCTGAACCGGACAATCTTTAAGTTGATACATTCTATTCATTTTTACTCAGGTAATAACTATACTCATATTCATTTACCTGTAAATTATTGTAATATTCAACGAGTGAATCAAGATCGGTATGACTAAGTTTCACGACCTTACCGGGACAAGGTCAAGTGTCGAGTATACTCAAATGATGCTAAATATTGAAAACTACACCCAGAAAATGATTTAATTAAATTTGGACTTTGTTTAAAATATAATTTTCTCCAAGTACATTTTCATCTTTGGCAACCCAACTTCTTTCGTAACAATAAAAAAATGAATTCGTTTCAAAAAAAATCTCTAATTGGCGGAAACGGAATACGGAATAAATATATTTAAAATGAACAAATTTTCTCATCGTTACAAATATAGTTTGGTTGCCACGGAGAAAAATTTGCTTACGGCAAATACATTTTTGCAATAAGTCAAAATTCGAATCAATCGTTTTACTAAGTGCCCGTGTAGGAATTTGTTCGGTAATCAGGCTTTGACAACACAAAGGCCCCTATCAGGATCAGTTGTGGATTCCACAATAATAGATCCCAATATCACTGCTCGATTGGTTTACCGGATTTGTAAAATATGAAATATATAGGTACACTGTTGAAGAAAAAAAACTGTACTACCATTTTTAATGCGCTCCTTTCTTCTTTTCGCCGATGGATGCGAATAGAGTCTCCTGCCTTTCGCCAACGACCATACCACGTTGAAAGCACCGGTTCTCGTCCGATCACCGAAGTTAAGCATAGAACTTATTTCTATGCTCAGTTTATGTTGTGCGATCACATACGCTCCTGGGCATGCCATCCCCACTCTCGACTCCGCTCGCTCGGCCGCAGAGTGGGGAAAGACTTTGCCTGTTCAATGGGCTAGACTCTAGAGCGAGTTGAAGTGAAAAGAGACGGGAATTTTTTACATTGCAAGAAACACGTATTTTTTAAATATTCCGAAAACCACGAAAGCCACAACTTTTTTCACGAAAAATAAAGATGCGGTATTGAATTCTTCACAGGCATGAATAGATGATTTGGAATTCGAAATTCGTGATTTCTTCAATTTCAACTTCTCAGGGGCCAACTCTGCGAAGCGAAAGAGAGATATATTACATTCTCGCATCGGGCCGCTCAATTACATTCACGCGCATCTTTATCTACAGCTGAAACACATTGTGGGTGCGTTCAGAAATATATTGCTAGTACTGCCGAGTGTGACGTCACGTGGTCAACTGCTGAGTGTTCAAGGATAATAAATTATAATGGATGCCTAGATCCCATAAGCGCAATGTTAAACACGTGATGACGTAGCGCTAGACCCTCGTATATAAATACATGTAAAAAAAAACACTGAAGAAATGAATGGTCTGGGTCTACAGCTAATCAGCGCATCCTTGAAGGTCTAGCGCGCCAATTAGCGTATCCTCAAGGGTCTAGCGCTACGTCACAGCCAATCAGCATGAACGGCCGGATCCAGACTTCCTTCTATAAGCTTAGTATCCTTGCTGAGTGTTCAGTTTTCTTTTCGAGTTTTTGGTCGTGGTCAAAACGGTACACCGCCATTTTACTCCTACTGCAGCTGCCTCACCTTCATTGATAAGCACTGATAAGTGCTCACCTCTATGACTGCCAGAGTGATTCATTCCTAACTGGATCCGATAATTTTTTTCAATTTCACCAGTAAATTTATCTTTTTCTCGCGCTTGCAAAATTTTAAAAAGTGTTTAAAATTTTGACTATAAGTAATTGAATGCATAACACATACAATATTAAAATTTGAAGACGATTGACCACAGCAAGCCTAAGATGTTTGCCGTTAAAAATTATACTTTTTGTAAACATAGGGTAAATTCAAATAAAATCTTATTCGCGAAAATATTAATGCTTTCCGATTATCATCGATATGCTTGCAATAGGGGAGACAGGGGCTAGAATTAACAGGGGTAAGTTTTAACATCGCGTTTATCTCCTTAAGTACGAAAGATAAATGAATGGTTCCAACGCGAGAATGACTGTTAGACTCCAACAGTCATTCTCGTGTTGGAATCATTCATTTATCTTTCATACTCAAGGAGATAAACGCGATGGTACAACCGTCCCCCTGTTAATTCTAGCCCCTGTCTCCCCTACCAAGAAAGCCGATTCATACCCATACAATTTTATATCAAGGTTTTTCCTATTCAGAACGATATACCTACTTGTATCTTTTTCCAGCGATTCATTCCAATAGAATGATGGGACGATAAATTCTGATTGATATTATCAGTTGAAAAGCAGAAGTTCAATCGGTCATACACCGATACAGAAACCCTATTGTTTTCGAAAAGATTTCGTTTCAGGTCTGTATCAGCATTTCACAATTTCTTAAGTCGCAGAATAATGGAAATATGATTGAGTCCAATGAAACTTGAAATTCGATTGAGAGCCGTTAATTCCAATTCATTTTCTATTGGCCGCCGAAAGCTCCACCAATGATGCCCCAATCAAATCCGATTCAATTCTAATTAGTTTTTATTGGATTTTATTGTTTTCTATCGCCTTTTTTAACCAGGGTAATTGTGTCTGTAACCTAAATACATACTTTCTAGCATCGGAAGTGGAAGACAGCAATAAATAGTACATTGTGCACCAAGGTCGTAAAGTGGAACTTTTAAGGCCGAGTGCAATGTTTTAAGTACGAGTCGTAGACGAGCGCGCGAAGCGTGCGAGGCGAAGACGAGTACTGAAAACATCGTGCGAGGCGTTAAAAGGTCCACCTCCATGGTGCACACGATACTTTATATAACGCAAGTATATTTTTCTCGCTATTTGATGCCTCTGTATAGGACCTAAAAGTGGTACTTTTAAAGTCCGAGGACTTAAAGTGGTACTTTTAAGTCCTAGGACTTAAAAGTGGCACTTTTAAGTCCTAGGACTTAAAAGTACTACTTTAGGTCCTATACAAAGGCATCAAAAAGCGAGAAAAACATGCTTGCGTTATATAAACGATTATTTTCCACGAAGTAATTATCGTTACGTAATTTTGAAGTTGAGTCTGGCATAAATGATATTCTCTAGTTTTGCATAAATACATAATAAACCACTTTTCTCCTCACCCAATTATATAGAACGTAGAAAAAATGACAATCACCTTATAGTCCAGTCAAAATAGACATTTCAATTAACAATAATTCGCATAGAGCTGAAAATTGGTACAGGTCTTAATTACATTATTACAAATGAAATATCAAAAGTCCCCACCGATCCTACGTCTGCTAAAAAATTTATTCAAAGTCAAAGGTCAAAAGCATCGGTTTTTTGCATTTTTCACGTAAACCTTGGATGTTATCGTAAAATTAGGCCAGACAAAAGTTGTAGATCATGCAATTGTCTACAAAAATTGTTCCTATACTTTTTTCCTACAAATCACCATTCCAGAGATATCGTGATTCCAAAAAACTACTATTTTTACTTATATCGAACGTCTGATGATGAATAGTATAGGCGGCGTAGGCGTGCATATTAGTATTTTCGATGTTTGAAATGGTGATATCTCAGGGATGGTGATTCGTAGGTGAAAAAGTATTGCAACAATTTTGGTAGACAATTGCATGGTCTACAACTTTTGTCTGACCTAATTTTACGATAACATCCAAGGTTTACGTGAAAAATGCAAAAAACCGATGTTTGTGACCTTTGACCTTGAATACCTTTTTTAGCAGACGTAGGATCGGTGGGGATTTTTGATATTTTATTAGCAATAGTATACCTAAGACCTGTACCAATTTTCAGCTCTATGCGAATTATTGTAAACTTCCAACTAATTTTTTGTCTATTTTGACTGGACTATTAACTTTGATGAAATTCAATTCCTATTATTCGAATACGATTAGTTCGATTAGAAACTATAATAAAATTCAAAATCTACAACAACTCACCTCGAATGAGAGAATTTATCAGCCTCAGTTCAACGATGCTATTTCATTTAAATTCTGGACTCTGATCCTAAATGCAAATCACCCATGAGCTACCAAACGGTGCACATGACGCTATCTATGAAACAGGCTAGAACTACAATAATGGTAACACATCACACGGCCTTCTGATTAACAAATTTTTTTTAATGTATTTTTATTCACGATTAATAAAACGACGGTTTTACGCACGATTATTATGTATATCCATTGACATAATTTATCAGCTGAGAATTATCATGAGAATCGGCTGTAAGAATACTAACAATTATTAAAGCATAATATGATGAATACGGAAAAATATTTTCTATTAAAATTCTGAGAAAATTGAATGATGTTGAATAATGAAAGAACGAATCTCCTGTACTACGAGAATCAAAATATCATTCAATCATTTTTTTATTTAATATGGTTTGGAGTAAAATAGTCAAAATGCTAAACTAAATGAAATTATTTCGAGTAAATCATGGGATCAATTCAGAAAAGTGGTAGAAAATATCAGGACCAACAATGTACATTTATAATCATTTATTCGTCTCATAATACAAGATATAGATCGTACATATTTCTTTTCATTTTAAAAAGGTTGTATAGAATCATTTATTTTAGCAGATATACGCACGATAATGATCGAGGTATTTTCTCGATCATTCGATGCATCATGCATGTGAGTCAGTCCACGTCAAGCGGGACGTATTTGGCCAAAAATTTACCTCGATGTTTCTGATTCTTTCGTAATTTTTTTGCCATATTCTCTGGGCAAAATGAATGAATGAAACATGTTTTTTTTTTTTTTTCAACTCGAAGGGCTTAAAAGCTACAAGGGGTTGAATTTTCGAAAAAAAAAACACCAAAAATCGGAATCGCGGTCTCCTTTTAAAACGTTAATATCTTCGGTTCCCTTTATTGTACAGACATCAGCAAAGAGTCAGTTTGAAGCTCTTGAATCGCACTTTCATGTTATGAAGTTTGAATTTATATAATGAACAATCTTCTGTTTGTTATTAACAATTATATTTTCTAAACGCGATTTTCTAGATGACTACCACCTTCGAAAATTCTGAAAAAAATATCAGCGTGTTCCTTGATTCATTCTCTACAAAATCTGTAAGTTTTAAAATGGAACTCCGATGGAAACTATATATTTAAAAAGTGATTGATCCGTGCGGGACGTCGCGCACGACTGTCTATGCGGGCGCGCCGAGACCGAGGCTCGTTTGCTTTGAAAGCAAAGAATATAGGGGGGCATAGTATACGTTTAAATTCATCAAACCCATTGATTTGCGGAATTATTTATTCGATTTCATGCTGAATACTCAACTTAAAATTAGAAAAATATAAATATGGAGGTATACACTTGACTCGACTTGAATAAAAAAATACCTTCTATTCACTAGTTATTTTCCAGGCTTTAGTCAAGTGTGTACCTCCATATTTATATTTTTCTAATTTTAAGTCGAGTATTCAGCATGAAATCGAATAAATAATTGCGCAAATTAATGGGTTTGATGAATTTGAACGTATAATATGCATCCCTATATTCTTTGCATGTAAAGCAAACGAGCCTCGGTCTCGGCGCGCCCGTGTTATAGACAGTCGCGCGCGACGTCCCGCACGGATCAATCACTTTATAAATATATAGTTTCCATCAGAGTTCCATTTTAAAACTTACAGATTTTGTAGAGAATGAATCAAGGAACACGCTGGTATTTTTTTCAGAATTTTCGAAGGTGGTAGTCATCTCGAAAATCGCGTTTAAAAAATATAATTGTTAATAACAAACAGAAGATTGTTCATTAAATGAATTTAAACTTCATAACATGAAAGTGCAATTAAAGAGCTTCAAACTGAGTTTTTGCTGATCTCTGTACGACAAAGGGAACCGGAGATATTAACGTTTAAAGGAGACCGCGATACCTATTTTTGGTGGTTTTTTCGAAAAATCAACCCCTTGTACCTTCTAAGCCCTTAGAGTTGAAAAAAAAAAAAAAAAAATGTTTCATTCATTCATTTTGCCCAGAGAATATGGCAAAAAAATTACGACCATTTTGAAAAACATGCGGTCAAAAAGGTGTCCCGCTTGACGTGGATTGACTCATATGTAGGAAATGACGATCAGTGACAGGCAGGTAAGTTTACTTATAGAGTATAGACTTTAGACTTTAGATTTTAAATTTTAGATTTTAGATTTTAGATTTTAAATTTTAGATTTTAGGTTTTAGACGTTAAAATAAGGCAAGTGAGACGCGACGTGGTGCGTAGTTAGAAAATTGACATGTGCGCTTGAACGTGAGTTATGTAGATGCGTATAGTGATTAGTTTTTTGATTTCAATAAAATTTTATGAAGACCGTAGTTAGGTACATGATCATATACTATATGGATATACGGGCTGAATTCTCTCCAGGGTTCGAAGAGGGTGTGGCTTAAATCGGCTGAGACTCCGCCTCCTTCCATGCATACTTGTGATTTTCACACTGAGAAGTGATATGTGTAGGTACTAGAACTCGCTAGGCTAGCAGCGACTCCTCGCGTATGTATAGAGAGTGAGCGAAAAATGAGTAGTGGCAGCACATTGGGCGAGAACAGTTCAAGTATACAGTCTAAATCCGCGTGGTGCGCTGCTACTATACATTCATGATTAGTGGCTACACAAAAGTGTGCAGCCACTGCTCATTTTGCGAGATAGCTACTAGTACCCTGTTTTGAGCTCTTGCTACACATCGAGGGTAGTGGCTATACATATCACCTCTCAGTGCAGAATAACAATTCCCAGTACTCATTGTTAGCTACTATTTATTTGGCTCTCGCCGTGTTATCAATACATAATAGACGAAAATTTATGTAGCCTTGTCAAAACAATGAGACACGATATTATTCACCCTCATTTCTGAATGGATTGTTTATTATCCGAAAGCAATTATTTCCCTGATAATAACAAGTATGGATAGGAGGAGGCGGAGTCTCAACTGATTTAAGCCACACCCTCTCTGGACCCCAGAGAGAATTCACCCTTTATATACTATACAGGATGAACCTCTCCAAAGGTCGGAAATGGGTGGGACTTACTTGCGGCAAAGGCACGCCTTGATTCGTGAATAAACATTGCTACCCTATCTCTACCCGGGTTCTTGTTCACCTGATTGGCTGAATGCTTGCCCTCGCCGTAAGTAAGTTCCACCCATTTTAGACCATTGAAGAGACTCACTCTGTATATATATAATAATAATTATACAGTTCATTTTATGCTTGAAAAACTTGCATTTGACATAATCAATTATACAATCAATCACTATGATATTATATATTTATTCTCTTTAATTCCTTATTAAAGTTTTTGATTGTACAAACAGTTTTAAGATATACTTATATAATCATCTCTGCGGACGTATTAGAAATGATAAACCTGCTTTATATGCAAATTTAGTGTTAAATAGAAAAATTAAGCAGGTACCTATAAATTAACGAAAGAGTGATCAAATTCGAAAGAACAATCGAATTCATTTTTATATCAAATACAGGCTCTTCATCACCGTACATATACTATATATACAATACATATATGCGGTTATTAAGGGGTTACATACACCTCAGATATCGGGAATTTTCGAAAGACTGGAATATACATTAAAATTCTTTTCTCCAAACGGTCATTATCAATGGAAAATTCAGGAGCTCTGAGCCATTAGGTCTCAGATATACAGGGTGTATCAACTGAAGTCTCGAGAATGGAAGGGACTTAGTTGACGCGAGTCACGCCCCATCAACCAATCAACAAAGAGAAAAAAACCGCTTTTGTGAGCGTTGGAGTAAATAAATACCTAACAGCCTGATTCGAGTCGTTGTTGATATTTCTTCCCTGCAACAGAAAATTGTATTCGAGTCGTTCTTGATATTTTTTCCCTACACCAAGAAATTGTATTTCCTATTTTTCATAAGAATTTCGGTCTACGAAATTCTTCTCTCTGTTGATTGGTTGATCGGGCGTGACTTCGCGCCAACTAAGTCCCTCCCATTCTGGATACTTGAGGTGATACACCCTGTAGATGCAGTCGAATTCAGATTTCAGATATTTGGGTCCCTAATTATTGTTCAGAAAACAAAGTTCTGTTCGATGAACAGACAATTTTCGTGATAGTGCAAACGTGACTAGAGTAATACATTTTTTACTGCCAAATTTCCAAGTCAGTAAACTTTCTTATTGTTTTATTTTATTAATTTTTTGTTGTTTTTTTTTTTTTTTTTACTTTTTCTTCAATTTTCTGATACAAAAATGAAATTTATCTGTTCATCGGACACAGGTTCGTTTTCTCAACAATCAGATACTGAAATATTTGAAACCGAAGCATCGGTTAATGCAAATTTTTGGATTAAGTGCTTTCTAGATTCTACTTGGTCGTGGAAAAGACTCGAAATTTTGTTATGAAACTGGTTGTTTAAAAGGCAAATAATAATTAGACGTGGGTCAGTCTTTAAAAAATATCCCTATACATACATATGTATACTATATCCCCTCAAGAGATAGAAAGTAGATGTTCTCCAATGACACGTAAGAAAAATATTATATTCACCCCCCGTGAGTTGATTCGCTATTTATACATTCAGAAATATCATAATTTTCGAATACATTTTTTTTTCAACCCTTTTTTATACCCTGATTTATTGATCTTATCCTAACACACGGCGATCTTAGCTCATTTCGTTTCGCAGTATATAAATAGCAAAATCAAACCTACGCATATTTTTAGACATTTACCATCGGTTACCTCACATTGAGTAATTTTACTTGTTTTCGACATCGACACAAAAATAGTTCTCCAGATTTTTTTTCAGTATTAATAATTTTTTTCATTATATATTCATTGATTTTTTTTTTTTTTTTTTTTTTTTGATTTTTTTTTTTATTCTTTTTTTTTTTTTACTCTTTTAATTTCTTTCTTATTTTTATTTTAATTTTTTTTTTTTTTTCGCTTTTTCTGTACTTTTTGCATTTTTCTTTTCGACACAGATTATATTCAGTTACACGATGTACATTTAAAGGGTTGACGCGATATTTCTCCCATATTTCGCTGTTACATAAATTTATAATTTTTCCGCTCCGCGACTCAACATTTTCATTATATACTTTGCATATGGAACATTTCAAGTGACTTCAGCCACTAACAAAGAGAAAAACAAAATCCGCACATAATTACAAGAAATCGGAATATGATACAAACAAATTCACGAGTTTTCCAATTTTTTTACATTTTTTCGTACAAAATACTTGACTTTTCTCATTTTTCATTGAAACAGTGATATTTAATTACAATGTTAAAAGATAAGAATCTGCGGGTTTTCCAAAGCCTATAAAGATAAAATTTATTCAGATTTAACTGGGTATTTTTGACTCACATTTTACGGAAAAATCATCGAAAATTTTTATTCTTAAAATGAACGGAGCTCGACATCATCACCGACATAATATCCTCAAATTGTGTATGGAAAAACCGGATTTTTAGTATTCTTTTTTTTTCATGAGATTCAAATTTTTTTACGGGATTTTTTTTATTTCTCAAGATTTTTCACGATAAGTACTATCTCTGCACACAATTTTCCGATAATTGTGATTCCCATGAATAGGGCTATTCCTAACATTTCAGTTTGTATGCCGAATATGACAACAAAATAGGAACCCATACGGCACGAAATATTTCAGAAATATTTCAAATACGCAACAACGTATCAGATCCATAACATATTCCGGCAATATTTCTGTAATGTCTGGAAATATTTCAATTGCAATATAACATTTCCAATATTTCTGAAATATTTCAGAAAGGTGTTCATTGCAATATAACATTTTTAATATGTCGGAAATATTTCGAAAATAGGTAAAGTGATATATAACATATTTAATATTTCAGAAAGATGTAAGTTGCAATATAACATTTTCAATATGTCGGAAATATTGCGAAAATACGTAAAGTGATGTATAAGATATTCAATATTTCCGAAATATTTTTGAAATATGTCAATTGTAATGTAACATTTCCATAACTTTTGAAACGTTTCTGAAATATGTCAATTGCAGTATAACATTTTCAACATTCCGCAAAAATTTCTGAATATGTTGACTGTATTATAACATTTCCATGACTTTTGAAACGTTTCTGAAATATGTTATTCGCAATATAACGTTTTCGATATTTCTGAAATATTTGCGGAATATGACGAATGCAATATCACATTTTCAATAATTTAGAAATATTTCCGAAATGTAATGGTTCTGTATTAGTGATACTACATTTTATAGTTACATATTAGTACTCTCATATTTTTTACAACATTTTCCATAGGAGTGATTACACCTCGAGAATCATGACACTGATCGGCGGGATCAAAATGTCTCTTAGCTTTTAAGTCAACACCTTGATCATAAGTTGCGACAAATAGGAAAACATTAAGCCAAACTCTATAGGGTAGTTTGGCGTAGTAGGTAGAGCGTGCGACTAGTAGTACAGCGAGTGCGAGCGGGCTTGGGTTCAAATCCTTGTTAGGTCGAAAAAATTTAATGGCGTTTTTCTTAGCGAACTGATAAAACTATCTACATGTGGTCACCTATAAAAAGTGAAATCAAATGTACACACATTTTTGTTTGGTTTTCTCACAATTTAGAATTCCGTTATTGACATCCTCAGGTTATTGCAAGACCATCCACATGGCACGAAATATTCCGGAAATCTTTCGGAAATGTTTCATTCCAAACATGACATATTTCGAAAACCTAACAGAAATATTCCTGCAACGTACCGAAAATATGTCAGAAATATTTAGTGAGTTATATATATGCGGACATAGAGACATTTCTGACACATTTCTGGAACGTTGCAGGAATATTTCTGTTATGTATCTGAAATATGTCATTTTCCGAATGAAACATTTCCGAAACATTCCTGGAATATTTCATGATATGTTTCACAAATATTGCCAAAATATTTCAGAAGTATTATTCGGAAATACGTCATGAATGTTTCTGACACATTTCATGACATATTTCCGAAATGTTTCGGAAATATTACGCAAGTTATAAATGCGGACATAGACACATTTCTGACATATATCCGACACATAACACACTTATTTCCTGTAATATTACATCGATCAAATGGAAGATACCTGAAAGATTTCTGAAATATTTCGTGCCGTATGGGAATTGCTGATAGCATGTGCTCTGCTTATCAAAATTTAATACAACGAAAAAAAAAAAAAAAAAAATTGAACATTTCGTAAAAAATATTGAATCCCATGAAAACAAAAATACTCAAAAC
This sequence comes from Tenthredo mesomela, assembly GCA_943736025.1. Lineage (NCBI taxonomy): Eukaryota > Metazoa > Arthropoda > Insecta > Hymenoptera > Tenthredinidae > Tenthredo > Tenthredo mesomela. Next base: position 3,882,377 of record OX031017.1, read on the forward strand.
TCGACCTGTCTACACAGAATTGGAGGATATTATGTCAGCCACATGTCATCAAGCGTCGTTCCCTTGAAGACAATTTTTTTCAATGATTTTGCCCTGAAATGTGGGTGAAAATTACTCAGTTGTATCTAAATTAATTTTGTCCTTGTGGGTCTTGAACAAATGCGGATTATCGTTTTTTCACATTGTCGTTACGATTAACCATTCTCGGGATACCACTGTTTAAACGGAAACTGTAAAAACTTGAGTATTTCGTCCGGAAAAATTTCAAAAAATTTAAAATCTCGTGAATTTGTTCGTCTCATATAGCCCGATTTGTTATAATTTCGTGAGGATTTTTTTTTTTTTTTTTTTTTTTTTTCATTTTCAATTGCTGAAGTGACGCGGAATGCCCTATATATATATATATTTTTATATATATATATATATATATGGGGCTTTCCACGTCACATTTACCCCTTTGGTACCTCACCCCCTTCGATTTGGATAATTTTTTAGTATGATGTTGCAACCGACCCAAAAGGGTCTCTGAATTAATTTCAGATTTTTCCGACCAACGGCTAAATTTAAAAAAAGTCGAAAAGTCGATTCCGGAAACGCCATTTTTAAAAATCTGAAAAAATTCACGCAAATTTTATAATTTAAAATATGATTTGTAAGCATCACTCAATAATGGGATCTCAATATTTACTATTCTTTTCGCAGGTTTTTAGGTTTTTCCTATTAGAATTGGAGTTTTCATTTTTTTTAATCGGTCATAACTTTCTCAAATAGAATGAATTTTAATTTTTCTGAAATTTAGAGAAGTTGAAATCCATTATTTTTTGAGAAAGTTATGACGGATTAAAAAGATGAAAACTCCAATTCTGACATGAAATACCTAAAAACCTGCGAAAAAAATAGTAAATATTGAGATCCCATTATCGAGTGATGCTTACAAATCATATTTTAAATTAGGAAATTTGTGTAAATTTTTTCAGATTTTTAAAAATGGCGTTTCCGGAATCGACTTTTCGACTTTTTTTAAATTTAGCCGTTGGTTGGAAAAATCTGAAATTAATTCCGAGACCCTTTTGGGTCGGTTGCAACATCATACTAAAAAATTATCCAAATCGAAGGGGGTGAGGTACAAAAGGGGTAAATGTGACGTGGAAAGCCCCATATATATATATATATATATATATATATATTATATATGGTATATAGGTGGTAACAAATTTAACAAATATTATTTATATCGATATTATATTATCTTTTACATATTTAAATATACCTACGTAATATATTATATAAGCATAAATGGGGAATTCCACGTGAACTCAAATAACGTTTGACCCTGACCCCTTTCGATTCGGACCATGATTTTTCATACTATTGTACCTGATCGAAGAGATGCTCTGAATTTTTTTTTCAAATTTTTTCGGAAAGACGCCATTTTTTGAAAAATGCACAAAACACCAACATTATAGAGCCCCGATTTAAGAATCTGAAAAAATTCTCGAAAATCCTCTGTCAGACATCAAGATTTGTCACCCTTGAGCTAACGTAGGCTAACGTCTGCTTCCCTTCTCTTTCGTGCTTGTTTCGAAAAAAAATTATGAAAAAGAATAGCAGCAGATGCCAGTCCACAGTGAACTCTTGCTTGAACGTTTTTATACATAGCGCAGGATTTTTGGGAATTTTTACTGATTTTTCCGGAGTGATTTTTTTGATTCGACCTGAATTCAAGAATATGCCGATTTTTCAAAATTGTCTTATATTTTTGAATTAAGGTCGAATGAAAAAAATCGCTTTAGAAAAATCGGACAAAATTCCCAAAAATCCTGCGTCACGTATAAAAACGTTCAAGCGACAGTTCACAGTGGACTGGCATCTGCTGCTGTTCATTTTCATAATTTTTTTCAAAAAAAGCACGAAATGAATGGAAGCAAACGTTTGCCCACTCTGGCTCAAGGCTGACCAATTTTGATATCTGACAGAGAATTTTCAGATTTTTTTTAGATTTTTCAATTGGGGCTCTATAGTTGGCGTTTTGTGCATTTTTCAAGAAATGGCGGCTTGTCGAAAAAATCTGAAAAAAATTTGGAGCGTCTTTTTGATCAGGTACAATATCATGAAAAATCATGGCCCGAATCGGAAGGGGTCAGGGTCAAACGTTTACTGTGTTCACGTGGAATTCCTCATATATATATATACCGCGATAATCAGGTGAAAGAGAATGGTCCATCCGCCCAGGCAGACAATATTTCGTCTTTTTAGGGGGATAGCCACTCGTTGCACTGAAAATCCCTAGGGTGATTTTGGCGCGCGGTCGATGCAACTCGGCAGCCATTGTTGATACAAGCCGGCTGACTGTCAATACATCGCGGAAGATAGACAAGTGTGGTTATGTTCGTTTATTTGAAGGAAATGATAAATAAAGTGAATGAAACCTACGTGAATAAGCTAGGAATATTTATCAAAAATCGATCAATTAGTTTTAAATGATAATTTCGTTCAAATTAGTTGTTCTCGATGAACTTTTCGATTCTCATTAATTTCCAGTTATAGCTTAGGTTAAGTCGTTGATTGCATTAAAATATCATTTAAAACTAATTGATCGATTTTTGATAAATATTCCTAGCTTATTCACGTAGGTTTCATTCACTTTATTTATCATTTCCTTTAAATAAACGAACATAACCACACTTGTCTACCTTCCGCGATGTATTGACAGTCAGCCGGCTTGTATCAACAATGGCTGCCGAGTTGCATCGACCGCGCGCCAAAATCACCCTAGGGATTTTTTCAGCGCAACGAGTGGCTATCCCTCTAAAAATACGAAATATTGTCTGCCTGGGCGGATGGACCATTCTCTTTCACCTGATTATCGCGGTATATACCTATATTACGCAGCTGCGAAACATTGGTGAGAAAATCTTATGACCGTTTAGGGGATGGATTATTTGATTGGTTCTCGATTAAACACGCGGCTCGAATCCTGCGCGTTTATTTCATCGTATTATCAGACCTACAAATCGACTACGTCGATGCGAAACGCAATTTTTGCTTCTTCACAAAGTCCAATGCCAATTTGTCGCCCGCTCTTGTCTCCAGAATTTGCAGGATCGGGTGATCTGCAACAACAGTAAGAAGAAGAAGTAAAAAACAGAAAACAAAAAAAATGCTCAATTTCGTGTTAACAATTTTTTTTTTCCCTCGTCCTCAAATCACAGTCCTTTCTTTTCTCATACATCGCCTTCTCTCTGCACTAGAAAAACTTACTCTTATTTTTCTGGTGCATAAGAAAGAGATCCTGGTGTTTTAGTCCATGGAAATTGTCTATGCTAGCATTAGAGTCAGCGACACCTGGGATGCTGCTAAGTCCGAGAAAAGCTTCTCCAGCAAAGTCATTGGCTGTCAGAACGTCGTGGTCCATAACAGTGAACAGTATCATGGCATCGGGGCTTCGGCATTGCTCAACGCTCACTGAACTGTGGATAGAACATTGCACATTGACCAATTTGTGATGATAGAGTAATTCTTTTCGTCCTTTCAAATGAAGATAGTACTCACAACTCGAAACACTCGTCAAACATCGGGTTAAGGGTTCTCTTTTGAACGTTTGTCTGTTGTTCTGCACAATGGGAAAACACCCTCCTTGGTAAAAGCTCTATGATAACAAAAGGGTCGCTGAATCCGTTCGGATCAAGCGGAATTACATCGCGGGCATTCAGGACTTCGACGCAGAGTGAATCGTGGTTTAGGTAAGCCCGGACGGACAAAACACCGTATTCAACGGTGTCAGTGTTTAATTGGTCCTGAAAAAATTTTGATCAAGAAGACGAAGAAGGAGGTCAATTAATTGATAATCTTTCCATCCCAAACTTTCAAATCTTTCTTTCCCTTCTTATTTTTGATTTTCTGAAAGCTCGTGTATATGATATTACCTGCAGTCTTTGCTGATAGTATCTGTCTATCAATAGCGCAGTGTCAGTCTTGTGGTACTGTAGTCTTTCCTGAACGTTGAGGAAGCTTTCGCACCTCAGCATCTCGTAGGGTAGTCCTTTTTCTTCGGCGTAAAAAAAATCGACCAGAAGATCAAGGGCTTGATGAAGTCTCTCGTAAAACACGGTGGGCTTGTCCTGCATAAGGTTTGATTGATCGTTTTTACGGAGGGTGTAAAATGGTTTCAGGAAGAAGCCGAATAAAATGAGCAGAAGGAAGAGATATAATCCAATATCCAGTTCCAGAGGAACAATAAACTTTCATGAAAAAGCTCACCCCGGTGCTACCGTCCATCTGATTACTCAACTCCCCTAAAACGACACCCCATACGTCTTGGAGGACTCTGTTGAAATTAGTCGCCAATAGGGCAGAGTTTAGGGCAACTAAATGCAGATCCAAATATTCCAGGAGAGGTGCCATGGCTTCGGATGTGGGAAGTGAGTCAGGCGACCATGCGAGATGAAACATGGTTTTCTTCAGCGGGGCTCTCATCTGAAAGAAATAAAAATAGAACAGATCGAGCTTTTCTCTACGTCTCTTTTTCCTTTGATGGTAGAGTTCAGTCTCTTTATACCTTTGCACCGATTCTGGATATGATCTGGTTGATGAACAAGAGCATTTGGCCTGGTGTCTGGTCCAGGGGAGAGACTAATGCATGACGCCACTGGAGTCTCACTGTCTCTCCAGCCTGACCTTCTAGGGATTGTAGCACCCCTTCAACGTTCAGTTCTTCACCAAGACTCAAAAGCCATCGTCGAACGTATTCCAGGCCATTGATAGCGACGCACATCTGTAATCGGACTTCAACTGGTTAGGATTCGTGTTGAAATTTGAAAAAAACTTCTCTCCAAAATCGAGTAAAATTGCGCCACACTATTACTGCAGGCTAACTTACTGTGTCTATTCCATCACCGCTGTATTTTCCCGCCTACGAAATTTGCCCATAATCTAATATGCAATTATGGTTTATATAGCCTATGATTTAGCAGAATTATAAAGCTGGCGATGCAAGCGGTAGTGCGTGAAGATCCTCCTCATGTTTTGAAAATATGTGAAAACGCAATATAACTTGACATGGATTCGCTAAATTGTGAACAATCCACCAAAAATTCACTTCTTCAAGCATGTGTTCAAACATGTAATTAGAGATTTGGGTATGAATGGTATAAAATCACACAGTTGAATTCTGATAATTAGGATCCCCACCGATCAAACTTTGCGTAGATGGCGCTAGATTGCGAGGCTCTGTCATGGCGGCGATTACATACACTAACGCGAAGCGTGGGGCTGCGCGCGCCGTTTGAATTTTTGATTTGAATAGATGAACGATGTTAGGTTATTCAAATTGCACGGCGCAACCTCACGCAACTTGACACATACAAACTATTCACACTAATCTCGCGTTAGTGTATGTAATCGCCGCCATAACAGAGCCTCGCAATCTAGCGTCACCTACGCAAAGTTTGATCGGTGGGGGTCCCAATTGGAATTTCAACTGTGAGTTTGGCTGCCTGCAGAAAAGCTCTGCTCTAGTATCATTTCGTGCATGTGTAGGTATATACCGTGAGTTTTCCTAACGGCGGAACGATCTATGCGCCTATGGGCAGGCAATTGGAATTACATAATTTTCAAGTGACCACTGTATCTCTCCACGGCCACCCCCAACCTCGACGATTATTTGTAAAAATACCCTCAATATTAGATTATTTTTAAAAACAATCGTTAAGGTTGGGGGTGGCCGTGGAGAGATACGGTGGTCACTTGGAAATTATGTAATTTCAATTCCCTGGCCATAGGCGCCATGGATCGTGTCGCCGTTAACACTGCACTATTTTTATTAAACTCGCAAACAAACCAGTGACTTTTTTATTGCATTTGGTACCAGGTCAGTTCGTGCTGGTACTTTGATCCAACCGGACAGGAATTTAGAAAAAGCTTACGGCTCATTAAACTTGATTAAAATCGATTTTCATCGTAAGTCCCTGAATATCAGATGATGAATCTTGTTCAAAGTCCATGCGGTAATTTGAGGGATGCGCAGTGTAGCACATATGGCGTGTAATGCCTAATAATACACACGCTAAGCTGCGGTTCGTTAGTGATTACTATTGCGAAGCAGTATCTACCTGTGCGATTACCTCATCAGTTGTTTTATATGGTATCAGTTCTTCGTAGTAACCACTGTCAGCCAGCTTCTGATGAGTCAATTCTGCGTAGTAAGCTGCAGCACTGCAAATCGCCTGGAAATTAAATGGCCAGAAATTTTCAAGCAGTATATCGAAAGAACCTCCAACCCCTGATCATCACATTCCGGAGTACTCACGTCAATAATCTTCAGAACAAAATTATATGAACCTGGAAGGTCTGGCCAGGCCAATTGCTTCCAGAATTCTTTGATCTGAAAAAAGGATGGGTAACAGATAGGTCAGATTAGCACATTGCATGCAATGATCCTAAGTCCTGAAATTTACCTGATAAAAACACGCTGTCGCATCAACAGCCGATGTACAGTGTTTGACGATGAATTCGCCGGTGCAAACTCGGTCCAGATCAGCAGCACGTCTAATTCTTTGCATGGCTTTGAGCTTTGCCAGGTCGAGCCATTTGTCCACTACAGGTTCGAACCATTGATAGTACGAGTATATCGCAAGAGTCTTGTGGTCTGACTGTGGAAGGTGGTCTTTCATGCTAGACGAAACATGATCATGGTTATCAAAAAAACAAGCATTTACACTCAATCGAGCTTATCAGAGCTTTCTTACTTCACAAATTCTTGAAGTGCTAAGTATAACTCGAAGATTGGTGTGCCGATCTCGGCTCCAGGTGGAAGAACGTATTCTTCATCGCGACCCTGACCGTGGAGTTGAAGACAGGCTGCAGTGACTCGAGCCCCAAGTTCGTTGTGGACCTAATGAAACCACCTTTTCAGTAAATTGTTCATCTACAGGGTTGCGGGCGCTTTGGAGCTTCTCAATTTCTTTTATTTTTTGCAAAGATTTTTCAAAAAGGAATCATTCAGAGTGAAAATATTGCTGGAAGCTATCGGCTTGGCAATAGGACTTTCAATTTTAGGGATTCTTTAGTATCATTCACAGATTGGGGATGAATTTGGGTGCGGTGACTGGAGAGATCCACGAAGTATCAGGGCTCAGAAAAACGCCGATGCAAACAGACAGATATAATGAAGAGATTGAGTTTGGAAAAGCGATCGATGTGTTATTTAGAGCGAAATGTATACAGTCATCTGCAGGGTCCTTACAGCATCACGTAACTCGTGGAGAAGAGTGTATCTCTGTCTACATGAAAAAAAGTTTCCACGAGGAGGAGGAGGAGGGTAACAGAAGAAGACGGGTCGAAACTTTCTTCGGCAAACATTTGCCAGACATTGCAAGAATAAAAGTAGAGATATATATACGAGGATGAAGGTGCTGGCATACAGTTCCGTGTAACTAGTAGTTAGTTGGACGAATAAACTCCACCTTTCTTCCAAAGTTTATACAGTATAAGAAATGATTGAGATGCATCTCTATTCTTTCTTCATTTCACCGCGTGCTCGGAATTCCAATAAAAAAAAAAAAAACGATATTTCTGACATGAAAATAACGGAAATTCGATTCAAATTTCAACGAAAGGACTTAAGAGAAGACAGCCATGCAAGACTGTTCAGAGTATCACTATGTATCATAGTTTTCCTCTTGGTGTAGTCTTTCCATTAACATTCATGGCAAATCGTAATTCCCCTTAAAACTAGTGCAGAAAATAGGTGGAACACGTAATCATTACAGGAAGCAAGCAGCATGCAGCTTTCGCATGGCATAAAGGCATAAAATTGTTTAATAATGTGTCCAATGTGCCTAACATGCCATAAATAAGTTTGAGGTGCGATAGAATCAGTGATTATTTCCGTTTTCCTAAAAACTGTTCAATGAGTTCTTGTATCGGCGGTGTGTATACCTATATGGGACATCATGCACAATTCAAACGAACGATGCTCGGAGCATAGTGTGATGTGTACGTATGGTTATAGGAATAACAGGTATAATATATATCATATGGAACTATTGTTGCATATATATAGATCGATAAATGCTCGGTACAGATATAGTTAGATAGTATCGAGGGTGTAAGATAAAGGGTTAACATTTGTGTGTGATATAAAGTACCTCTGATGTGTGCTCCATGTGTTTCGCCACGTGTTCCGCCAGCTATGGACAAACATCTCGTGTACAGTAACGTTGCAATTACTCTGGTTCAACGATGATGATGTCAAATGTGAATGTGGGTACCTATATATATATGGTGTAACGAGATGTGTTCCGTAATATTTTGATTTTGATTTTTTTTTTTTTTTTTGTTTTTTTCATTTCCACCATTTGTGAAATACGGCGCTCTGCGATCAATGAGATAGAAAATAGTGATTAAGGTAATTGAATAAAAATTTTATTTCTGAGACAAAGCGACAGCTGATACACGGAGAAAAAAAACAGTAACCATTACTGTGCAGCGCACTAATCGAGTCTATTCAGTATTCGGAAACATGAATTTACTCTGAAAATAACAACAGTTATCGTCATCACAGCAATGAGTACTGTCAGAAACTATAATGACTGATGTTCTGTACATTTCGGGTAAAACAGCAATGGTTACTCTAAAAACATCAACCGTTCACGTTTGGAGTGTTACGAGTCGTGTTCTGTGCAGTAACCAGTCGTGTCACAAACCAGAGTCGCAACCGTACTGCGCATGCTTCAACAAACAATAAACTCATATACCAAATGCCAGTTGATGGTTACGAGCGTTTCAACTAATAGTAGTTTTCGCTACAGAATTTAATTGAATATTAAATGATCTAAGGCAGCAAATAAATTATTCAGTTGTTTTTTTACAGTTATGAAATAAAAGTAATTTCTTTATTGAGAGATAAGTGTTTTTCAATCGCTATAGTATTTATTCTATATCCTAACCCTACTTTTAAGAAAGTCCATACCAATTTATTTCACTTAAAAAATTCATACATACTATCATTAGCTTTTATAAATACTGAGAATTTTATGATCTGTCGTAATTAATTAATTAATTAATTTTTTTTTTTAAGTGAAATAAATTGGTATGGACTTTCTTAAAAGTAGGGTTAGGATATAGAATAAATACTATAGCGATTGAAGAACACTTACCTCTCAATATAGAAATTACTTTTATTTCATAACTGTAAAAAAACAACTGAATAATTTATTTGCTGCCTTAGATCATTTAATATTCAATTAAATTCTGTAGCGAAAACTTACTATTAGTTGAAACGCTCGTAACCATCAACTGGCATTTGGTATATGAGTTTATTGTTTGTTGAAGCATGCGCAGTACGGTCGCGACTCTGGTTTGTGGCACGACTGGTTACTGCACAGAACACAACTCGTAACACTCCAAACGTGAACGGTTGATGTTTTTAGAGTAACCATTGCTGTTTTACCCGAAATGTACAGAACATCAGTCATTATAGTTTCTGACAGTACTCATTGCTGTGATGACGATAACTGTTGTTGTTTTCAGAGTAAATTCATGTTTCCGAATACTGAATAGACTCGATTAGTGCGCTGCACAGTAATGGTTACTGTTTTTTTTTCTCCGTGTATAAATCCAGATTATTGTATAATGTGTAAAATTTTGATTTTCTCATTATTTCCGACTGACTGACTGAAATTTTTCTATACGTATTGCATAATATCATAATGTCTGGAGTTTGTTGTTGCGCGGAAGCTGATCGACGTCACATATGGTTATAAGCATATAAAGCCAAACAGAGCACATATATAGCAACGAGACATCAAACTGAAATAATACTGATTGTGATTATAATGATACACGTTATCGAGAGGGCATGTAGTGTGACACGCATGAAAAAAAGCTCCATGTACAAAAAGAGCACGACTAGTTAATAATTTTGCAACATATCTTATGAATAGTGTTTTCTTCGAGGGTACTTCAAACATTATTGAAAAATGATTGCAACTTCAATTTTCATAAATCGTTGTTACAGTTATCAGACCATCAGAACCATCAGAACAAAACACTTAAATTTTGTCCGCGGATGTGCCAATTCCGAGTCATCAATCGACGAATTTAAACGACCCGGTCTTCCCCCCAGAAAAATTGAGCTTTTCAAAATGCAACCAAGTTTTGGACATAATTATTTTTCAGCCACCGATCGGTGGGTCAGATTAACTCGTCCGTGAATGGCTCAAGAGTCAAACACGATAAGAAAAAGCCCTGCAAATTTTGAGATCCTGGGTCAAGTGGTTCCGGAGAAATTATTTGGACAAGATCGAAAATCTGTTTTGAAGAAAAACGGCTTAGATGTTTGATTATATTGTATAAAAGCGTGCTGCACTAATTTGCATCTGCAGTTACTAATCAAATTTGATTCTTGGGCTATGTGAGGCACCCCTTTCATCCCTCACTGCTTCATCAGCCTGTCTTCGAATCATCCATTTTTAGATTTTGGGCCACAAGATCACTCACTTAGTCTACATACTACGCGTCAATTCACATAATATACTATTGACCGTACCGTGCTGGAAATTTTTCCAGCGGAGAATAATCGCAAGAGACAAGGTTTCAAGAAAGAAAAACCAGCAAAAAGGATGAAGAATGATTTTGTCAGACTAACATGCCCCCCCTTAATCGAATCTTGCGAACGATATAACATCGGATTTCATTATCGTGACAATTATATAAGTAGTTTATGCGTTAAAACGTCATATTCTCATATTCACAGACACTCACCAGTTTCTCCAGCTGTTTGTAAACGGCAGAGAAGTAAGGAACTCCATTCGTACTAAAAAAGAAAAGAAAAAAATTCGAACTTGAATAACTGAAAATATTATGCTTAGAAAATTTTTAGAGCCTTGTAGATGAAAGAAATTCAGTTATAGACCTGAATTTAAGTAAAACTTGAATCGTGTGAAATTTTCTCAGCTGTTATACCAGCTTGAATTAGTTCTGTTACTGCAAAGTCTAGGATGTCGTAACAGCTATGAGTTGAAAGCTCTTCAAGTCCGAAGGATGTGAATTTGTTCACCCAGGATTGATGGAAGTATTTAACGCCGGTTTATCGCGCAGAAAAGAGTTATGCGATCTGTCAGAGACTGCAGTTGGCAATTAAATACTCGTCTATTGCCGGTGCAGTAGCGAAACTAAAGACTTTGATACTTCTCGGGTTCGCAACCCCGCAAGAAAAGTGCTAAGTAGGAAGAGGCTCGGGTACGACTTATAAAGTGCGCCTGAAGTGTGGCAATTAGTTTTAAGTTGAGATTTCGCTTCCAACTGTAGGCCAGAGGGACTCTGAAATTGCAGTAATTTATTCAGCGAGATACTTGTTACAGCCCTTAAACTTGTGGGCATAAAATGAATGACGTAACTTCCTGCACTTCCAGTAGTTATAACAGAAAAAAAAAAAAAAAACGCAACCTTTACTCACTTTTCGAACAGAGTGTTGTAGTAGTGCAGTCCTTGTTGAAGATCCACCAACAACGTGGTAACTAGGTTTGTAAAATCCTGCAGGACCTTGTCCGCGTCCTGATCAGGTTCGTGGTCGTAGTACATGGTCTGGTTCCTCGTCTCCGCGTACCTAAATCATAGAATTCCGAATAGAAGAAGTCAAGGAATTACGGGAACTTTTTTATAGTGACCATACTTCGTTCCCAGACAGTCTTAGTATTTCTTGAATGGTTTGACTAATCATCATCATCATCATCTCGCATTGGAAACCCCAATCTTTGAATTGCTTGCATGACTAAATAAGGGGATGCATGATACTCACCAATCGTGAGTTCCCTTTCTAAGTGCAGTTATGATTTCGCCTCTGACTTCTTTGTTGAATGGGCAGCACTTCCAGAAGGCTTTCATGTTGGATAGCAAACCTAGGCATCTTGAGAGAAATTCAAACCGACATTTGACTATCGAGAAGTATGAAATTCAGCGAGGAGAAGTCAGAAATGAAACTTTTTCACTGACCTTAGCAAATAGTCCAGCCTTCCTATCGCTGGTCTGTGAAGAGGAGGAAATAGCACGCGGTGTTGACGGACCTGGTTCAACGACATTTCTAAAAACATGTTGAACGAGTCGGCTAGACATTGTTCTTCATCTCTGGAAAGAGTGTCGGTTGGCCAGAGCGAGTCCAGATCCTGTTAAACGGAAACGCTGTATTCCACAATTCATTGAAACTTCATGTAAACGTGGTTCTTCCTCGGAAAAATCACAGCAAAAACTAATCCGGCGTTAAGCTCACCTGTAACAAACGGTGCAAAGTTCTAGGGTCGACACTGGGCTGTCTAGAAGTGGCCATCCACCGTATCAAGGCTTGCTGAAGCTCCGTAACGTCTCCTTGGACTGCGTGCTGATGTAAGATTGTCATTGCTGTCTGTGGCAGTTCTCCCGTGAATTCATTCTGACCAAAAACCGATATAAAAATGGAGATAAATCGTTGAGCACAGAATCTGGAACTGATCTAAATTGCGCTAGATTGCCTTTTATACTACAAGGGTCAGTGCGAAGATTAGCTGATTCAGGGTGCTGATGGGAAAAGGGTGCAAGTCGACCTGGGCCCTGATTCCATAAACTAAGTCAAATGGCAAAACATGAAGTATAGTTGGTAAGATCTTCAGAATAATTATAGTGTGTACGATTCACTGGTCGATGTATCGCGTTATCCATCATCATAAATGGAAGAGTATTTTTCAATGTATACTTGCGCCCTTTGGTATGGACTGAGCCCCATTTTCCGTTCATTCCCTGATGGTAAATTACCCCGTGCTTGTTCAATTCGTGATTGAGAAATACGGTGTAGAGACGTTCTTGTTGCCTCAGTTCACCCCAATTGTCTTCTTCGGATGTGCCTCTATCCTCGCGGGTCGAGAGCCAGAGCTTCAGCCTAATACGACCCTGGATGTTACTCCGCTGTGTTCTGGCCTCAAGTTTGTACCAACAATCAAGTCCCGTGCTTGGAATATCCTGAAAATTGTTCATGGAGGATGAATTTTTTGCGATCAGATAAGCCCGGTTCGTATAATCTTGAAACTGTTTGCTTCCCCATTGCGAATAGAGCAGAATGATATCACATATCGTGCATGTGCCAAGCGATCCGTAAACCGTTTATGCAAACGAACTTCAAAGTATAAACAATAAAATACCCGAGGGAAAACCCTACATGGAAACAAAGCGGAAGTACTCTGGCCTTTCGGAGGTCGTAAGGACCTCTCTCAGCGGAATGGGATGCCCGGAGAAACCCATAAAGATTTTAGGTAACGAGGTGTCGGAATGAGAGGGTCGTTTAAAGCACTACACCAATTTTTTTCGAACCTTGAAGTGCTACAGGAAAACACCATAATTTCTGCCTCAAATATATACATCCCGAAAATTGGGAGGAAGGAATGGTGATAGAAAACTAGCCTCACCTGTAGTGGAATGTTTACGCATCCCAGGAAGTCGTCCTGACTCCCGGTCCTCGCACTCTGGGCAATTTGCTTGAAGAATCTTCCAAGGCCCTTCACTCCTCGGACTTCGTTCAGCTTACTCACGGCGTCGAACACCGAGGATTCGTCGTCGTGGTCCCTGTAACCATGTCTGTCAGGCCCAGAAAACTACTGGCATTTGAAAAGCCATTTAAAATTAACAGAGAGGAGAACTACGAGTCGGGAAAGGCCGCGGCTTTCGATAAATAAAGAAAAAAGGCATCAAGTCATATTTCACGGATTGGTCCACAACTGTGGCGAGGTAAGCCTATCCTCTTTACTTTGGCGCGAACATTCGGAAAAGTTATATTCCGGCTGAGTGCAATCCATTAATCAAGTACACCGCGTTTACGACACTGAAGGGAGGCTATTCTGTCCAAGGGTGAAGCAACAAGCTCGTGCAATTCATCCCTGTGTCTTATCGAACAAGAAGAGGGGTCGAAGACATCCTAGTAGCGCGGTGGGTATGTTTCTCTAACTTTTTAACATCACCTAGTAGTAATATGACAAGCCGTGATCATTCGGTTGGATAAAAAAGATGAAATTTACTCACCATATGTCCAAGTGCAGAATGTCGGTGTTTATGTCATCAATATCGCTGGAATGAGTAAGTTTGATTGAATAAAACTGACTCATACTCACATTACGACTTGACAATAATTTCTTACTCACAAACGAAACTTTTCCTCCCATCTTGGGCTAAGAGTATGTGGTTTGACGGAAGTGGCTCGAATGTATTTAGCCGGAACAGCTCCTCCGAGTGAATCGCGATGTTCGCGTCTGTTTCCTGGCTCTTTGCGCTTGAAGGACAGTCTGAAACTGTTCAATCATTTGAATTGATAGATTTGAAGAGAAGGGATTGCTTCTTCCTAGCAAAGAATGCAACGCGGTAATACCTATGATGTTTTCTGAGCTTCTCATGGTGGGAATTGTCGTTGTCACCGCCATCCGATAACGCACGAGTTGTTTGTCGAGGTGAGGCTGGAGGTGTGTGAGGTGAATGTGCGCTTAAATTGGGCTGAGGACTGGGTGGAGCTCCGCCGTTACCCGGCTGTATACCCAGCATGCAGTAGGGGTCGCTAAAGCCTTGAAAAAATATACAATTCAGGAAAGGAATACCTTCGGAATGTGTGTGTTTTTTTTTCTTCCCATTTGAAAAGTGAAAAAGTCGTTTCCTTTTTTTCATTTTGTTATTTATTTACTTTTTTTTTGTTGCTCCACGCTCGGAAATGGTCTTTACCTTTGTCCAAATCTGAATCTAAAGCACGGAGACGGATTGGCTTCGTCAATATTTGTGGGGCTTAGAAATCTCAACGGACTCTTGGCTGATACCAGATTGGAATTTTGTTTTCCTTCTTCAGTTTTTACGTTTTTCCTCAACCTCTGCGTTTCTTACCACTTATTTCAGGTCCAGAGGTGGTCTTGTAACGCTCCCAGAGCTACAAGATTATCGGAAAATTTCTACCAACCTGTATCTCGACGAGGAAGAAGAAGCACAATGTTTGTACACCATAAATATTTTATGGAGACAAACAGTTTACGCGGAATATCCAATCTCACTCTATGATACATCGCGGTTTCCAATCTAACCGAACACGGCGTTCTGTGACTCGTAAAATAATCTGATATCAGACAAAACTCTATCAGAAAATCTCGATCGACGATGAAACTCAGTCTACAAATATCTGATGCACTGTATCTGCACTGCGATATTCTGAAATCATCTTTCAAGTTTTTCGAAAAAGCGATTATCTATTCATCGAGCAGCACTTTGATCCTCAGTTGAATCCTGAGGGAGTTCTATATTGATATCATTGTATCGAGGGGTTGAAATTACTCTTATATTTTTTTGGAAGAAGATCAGTCCTTCTTGTTAACAATGGGGTAACAACATATGGCTCAGTGTGTATCGCGGTATTTACTGCTCGAGATGAATCGACCCCAAATATAATGCTCTCTGAATTGGTCCCCCAAGTACAACATAAACCTGTCTTGAACTGTTTGGTTAGAACGTGTACTTATATCGGGGTTCTTCAAGAGCCGATATAAACTAAGTCAAGGGAAGAAAAATGTGGAAGCGAATCAGTCCCAGTCACATGTGTTGCGTGCTAGAGAATCACGAGATACCTTCTCGTCAAATCCACGTTAAACTTCAACGGGCAATAAAAAAAAAGCATCAATCTCTTCCATACAGGAGTTAGTCCGACTCTGTCGTCCGCGAGGATCGAGAAAAATGGCTAGAATGAAGAAAAACTTTGAGCAATCTGAATCCCATTATACTGTTCTAGTTAGTCGGCGGAAAATTTCAGGAGTAAAGTAAAAAGCCGAAGCAAGACAGTCTAGAGTATAACTAGTCACGATGCTGTAGCCGTTATAATTGACTCGTAGAACAAGCCATGGGTAACGATACGCTTCAACATTTAACGTTGAATATTGTGTCAAACAAACGTTCGTTATCAGAGTAACAAGATTATCGTAAGAGTCTAACAACGTTATCTCATTACTGCCTGCAGCGATCGTTTTTGACGTGGGTCGACGCTCTCAAGATATAGTAAACATGAGAAAATTTAAACAAAATTACTGCATGACATGCACTTGTTCGTGATATATGTCTGCAGTTTCGTCCTGACTCCCAACTTTCGTTGAAGATAGCATTTCAGCGACGATACATGCTCATATGTCTCGGCATTCGTATCAAACTTCGACAAGAAAGACGACACGCAACTTCACCAGCAACAGTTTTCAGCAGACTAAGCCTAAGTTGATGTCAACTTACGTCAAATTTCATGGAAAAGTTCCAACAATTCGTAACCGGGTGACCAACTTGACTCAAAAACTGACTCAAGTCATTCGCACACGGCACAGAGTCAACAAAAGCTCAAACTAAGTCTTCAATAGCTCGAGAAGTTATTGCCGATTTGTAGCTGTCTGAAGCCAGCATTCACCTGGAGTCTATCTAGTGCTCGACTTACTTTGCTCGCGAGAGAGGAGTTCGGTCGTCACCACCTAGCGGCCGCATGCCAGGATTGGTTTGTGATAGAGCCTGAGGAGTGTCTGAGTTCAATTTTTAGACGACATATAGACTCATGTCGGTACTTCTACTCATTTCGCAAATTGATAATAATCGCCTATACTACTAACTTTCTGAGAGAATCTTCAGGAGAAACCTTCCTGTTGTGGGAACCAACTGTGTCCTGACAGTATATAACATTATCGAAACTTTGTGGCAAGTATAATGATAAATAACGTTGTCAGGTATTGGGTTCTCGGCCTTGAGTATCGCAGGAGAGAAGAGAGTTGGCGAAAAAAAAAAAACAAATTGGCTTACCATTAGCGTCTTTCGCCTCGAGTCCTTCCGCTTCAATGACGACGACACTCAGGACGACGATGGGTGGCTGCAGAGAAGCAAAAATAGGGACAAAGTAGTCGGAACTCACAAGAGACAAGTATATTGTTTTCTCAACTGAGAAGCCGGGCATAAAGAGATTTTACAGCGCTCGTTAAATCCTGCTTAAATATACCCAGATTTTCTTTACAACCCCGGCGCACGGGAAGATCATTAACGTCTACATAAAAGGCGAAATGGATGTATACCATAAGAAAGAGGCTGCAACGATATTACTCCTTCGTTTGTATTGATCAAAACATTTTTACAACGGACACAATGTCTAATCATATTGAAGATCGAGTCTTATCTTTTTTTTTCTTATCAACATTGACAGCCATACCTTTTCTTCGGAAGCGATATTGAGACATCGTCGATGTTGATCCTGTGGAACAACGAAAGCATCCTGAGCATATCTGTACAGATCTTCTTTGTAGTGAGCATATTGTCCCGTGCTGGCACCGACAGTGTTAGCGATGGTGTAAAGCACTTCAATGTACAGTTGTTCCATCTGAAACAATGGGTATAATGTGACATTCGGTATATGTGCGCTCGTGGCTGATGTGCCACAAACTATAAACCAGCCCTTATTATACCCTAGACCGAGTTGCATGAAGGCTTTACCAACCCGTATATATTTAATGCACAGAGAATATAGAAGTCAGTTTCGCGGTGGTGAAACTAAAGAGGGCGATTTCATATCGTGATTAAAGCTCGGTGTTATGTCACCCCAAAAGCAGCACCTACCATATCTATTGTTGAAAATCCAGAGGTAGTTCACATTGTCTCGAATCGACGAGGTAGTATTTATTGATGGAACCATTCACCTGTCGTCGACGAATCTATTTGCCCTTGCGAGACGCACAATGAGACGGAATTCGATGAGGGTGATAAACTTTGAAGGGAGATGGTTCAGGGTTTGAAAAATTTTCTAAACCAGGCGTTGAAAAAATCCGAAAGAAAGTATGACACATAGCTGCATAAATGAAGGAACTTTGAAGCACGCAAAGCTCTGAAAGATCACAAAGAGGAATTGCCAAACGTGTTCGACAAAAGTATTTTGGATTTTTTTTTTTTTTATCACCATAAGACGCCTTCGGGCTTTGTGAATATTTAATACGTCTGCTGAAGGTCGAAAAATTTGTCTAAGAAGATCCTTACTGTGTCTTAAAAACTTCTTCAAGATCTCGGCACAAGCTGCTGGGTTGTCGTTTAAATACTCGAGGAGAAATGGCACGTGGAGTATTTCATGCTGTGCTACGATCCCGCTGCTTCAATGATAGTCATCATCATTATTCTCGTTATTATTCTTGGTTCTTCGTTCGGAAATTTTTGCATCTTTCATCTAGCAGGTGGCTGGTTCTTCTCATTATAATCCCAAATTTGCATTGTTATTTTGGCCGTTACAGGTTCGCCGGATAAATCGCGAGTGAAATATCTTCAAGCATGAAAACTTAGGCATGAATAATTGGATAAGTAACAATAGTTGCTAGTCTGGGTTCATACTTGCTTCGTAATAATTGTCTGTCTCAATTTGCGTGGCATATTGATGGCTTTGGTTAATGAAAGCTACTCTGGCCCTAAATATTGCTACGAAATATTGGATACCCGGAAGACGACGGAATTGGATTTACCAGCTTCTGTAGGACCGAGCTCGAGTCCCAATCAATTTTTAATTACCAATTAATCCTGCAGTAACTGGACGAAAAACATAGCAACAAAGTCGAAATAAAAAACAATGTTGTATCTACCTCTTCCAATTAAAAGCTTAGCATTAAATAGTAATCAGAACGACTGGAGCAGAACTATTATTATTACTTTTTTTTTTTTTTTTTTTAATTGGTTTTCAACTAGTTAGAAAATTCGCCAATTTTTCATAACGAACGATTATTCATGAGCAGTAAATTTCATCATGCCACTGAATCTACTTTATCTAATTTCCATTACCTGGCACCTCTATCTAAAGGTTCACAGATCTAATATGAGAGTCGAAGTGGATTCGCAGCAGTATAGCTTTCAGGATATATCGCAAGTGACGAAAGACCAAAAGTTGGTTAAACTTGTTGGGAGTTTAAGACTCAAGATAGGCATCAGCTCTTTGACGAGCGAGCAAGATGTCTTTAGTTTACAGACTGGGATACATATAGCTGAACCCGGTTGAATAACCGGCTGGTTTATGCCATTACTGAATAAGATGAAAACTTTTCCCAGACTGTAACCGCGTGGGAAAATTGTTCAACTTTTTTTTTTTTTGTTACAATGGTGCTTGTCTCGGTCACAGATCAATACGGATTCAAAATCTTCGTGATGCTTTACAAGGTCGCCAGACTGGCTAAGCTCTACTCGGGTTATTGAATAACTTGAACAAGATTACAGCTGCCCGGACATCTGCCAATTAAGATAGCTCGGCACATCGAGTCTTGGATTGCAATCCCGGTCTGGAATGCTCTGGTGCACAATTGTTCCGCTGACTATCAGCCAGACATGTAATCCTGTAATCAGTTTGAACCGATGCGACGAAGCTTGGCGAAGCTGGAGGAACAAGTCCTACGAGTATTAATGAAACGGAGAAAGAAAAAAAAACTCAATTTTAAACAAAATCTGGTCTATGTACTCGAGAGAAAAAATTAGAGTTAATAAGTCCGTTCCTTTGAAGGTGGAAGTCTTTTGAAGATATGAAAAATGAGTTTTTAAACAAACCCACTTCGCCCGAAGTCTTTAGACCGTACCACTAAAGAGACTTGGCAAACCTGAAAATCTTTTTGGGAGATAATTTTGAAGGATATCAGACGAAATTGGGATCAACATAATCCAAACGTGGTACAGGCGGGATAGCCCAGACAGCACGAAATATTGCCCAATATTGTAGCAACATTGTAGCAACATTGCAATATTGCTACAATGTTGCTACAATATTGCAATGTTGCTACAATATTGCAATGTTGCTACAATATTGCAATGCTGCTACAATATTGCAATGCTGCTACAATATTGCAATGTTGCAATGTTGCTACAATGTTGCAATGTTGCTACAATGTTGCAATGTTGCTACAATGTTGCAATGTTGCTACAATGTTGCAATGTTGCTACAATGTTGGGCAATATTCCGTGCTGTCTGGGAGGGGATTAAATTCATGATATCACGAAGCTATTTGGAATCTTGAAGTCTCGCAGTCGTACAAAAGTCGTCGGATTGGTTAACCCTTCTAATTTGATGAATCGTTCATACAAGATATCGCGCGGATGATAAGTTTTCGTCAGTTTTGTCAGTTACGTCGAGGTATGAACGGGAGGGGCGTAAATTGGTTGGAACAGTGACAGGATACGAGGGGGATATCTGAGCGAGAATTATTGATTAACCATCAGCTAGGTTCCCATCAAGCCGCCTCTTCACGACGTTTAATTCCGAGTTGGAAAAGTCTGGAATATGCCATATGCTGTTCACACTTCTATGTGGAGAAGATCAGCAGACGTCATTCCCTGCCGGAATGGTTTTCCCGCGGACATTTTTAAAACGCTATAAAAATAAAATAGAAGACTGCGATCGATCTATGCTCCGAATCTAAGTACCTTTATGCAATTCTTGACGTGAAAGCTATAAAGGAGATACCAGTTGACAAACGAGCCGTTAACGATCTCACCGGAGGTCTTTCGAACCGCCAGTTTTCTTCACCAAGAATATCAAAGTCCCTCGTCTCACAAGTGCGAAATTTCTTTTTGCTGTTAGGAAATTGAGAGGAAGAGAGCGGGAGAGAGAGAGAGAGAGATAGAGAGAGATAGATGGGAAAAATGGAGCGTGAAAGGGAACTGCGAAACGATCGCTAGACAAATTGGCATGATTTGCAGCTGCTGTTTTTGAACACTGATCGTATAGCCGGAATCTGTAGACTTTGAATGGTCGGATTACCGTTCACTTTTTTCCTCGTTATTTTTTAACCAGAGTTTATCCGTAGCCAGTATCAACAGCTGACTAAGACCGGAACAAATTGACCTGCAGCCAATACTGCGAGCGATGAGACGTGAGCAGTGAGCTAGTCGAGCCAGAAATGAAAGGATTTGCAATTTGATGTCAAACTACCGATGCCAAAGTCGCACTTGATTACATTTGCATTTACCGATGAGCAGGGCAAAGCTCCGAGGATAAAATCTACTGCGCAATTTCTTTCCGTGAACTTTGTACCTTCGCTTTTTGAACCACTGCAACTGCGCACAGACACGATCGGGAATTTCGACGTTAGTTTGACCAAATAAATAGGACGAAATCTCACAGAACAAAAAATGGCATGTGCTTTTCGTTCAGACTTCATCGCAAACACGGTGCTTCGGTATAAAATCGATATTCCATTTCATTAGTAACCGTTTTTTTTTTTTTTCTTATACTTTCAAATTCTGATCAATTGTAGCCCACCGTCAGAGATTCGTTCAACAATACGTAGAATGCGTTACATTCTATCAGGTTTATTCCCTGAGGAATGTAAAAATCGATTTACAAAGGCCTTCAACTTTGAAGCCCCACTCCCATCAACAACAAATGTGATATATCAATGTACTGAAAAATATCATCAAATATGTATGAAGAAATGTCTGTAAATTGAGTCGCGTGCGATTTTGGGAAGACTCTCGAAGAGGTGGGAAGTTTTTTTTTTTTTCTTCTTCTTTCTTTCTTTCTTTCTTTCTTTCTTTCTTTCTTTCTTTCTTTCTTTCTTTCTTTCTTTCTTTCTTTCTTTCTTTATTCTCATCGTCGTCTTGTCTGGGTAACAGTCTGGCTAAAGTCTGCGCCAGGAATGGGTACATCCTCCCATATATTGAGGAGGAAAAATGGGGCGAAATATCCATACACATGAAAAAATATGGGAAAAACATTTCTACTGAGATGTAAATCCGGATTGATGCGTGTGGGACTCGAGGGTCTGCGTATCGCCAACCAGATATCGAAGGATGGGGTTCTGCCAAAGGACTAACACCAGACGTCAAGTCGATCCTAGCACGCTCCAGGGTGTATAAAAGCTTAGCATACAATGGTTCGACGGTCTCACGATGTTTGCCCTACCTCTTTCTTGTTCAGTCTGCTGTAGTTCTGAGCGTTGTTCATGCTCTGGTCTCTCGACGCTGGGGGTGGCACCTCAGCTCTTCCTTCAACCTCCTGGAGAACCATCAGCCGTCGGTTCTCTTGTTTCCATGAAAGTGCGGTGAAGCTTTCAAAAAATGAACCGTCAGTTTCCTGGACCCTGGAAACATGAGATGAATAATTTTCTCAAAATTCGACAAATCTACGGATAATTTATAAAGTGCGTCAAAGTTTTTTTCGAAAATTTCATTACACGTTCTTCGCAACTATAATTTAAACAATGGAAAGTATATAAGTTTGAATGAGTCAATAACCGACAGACTTTTACTCTTTGAAGCTCTTCGTAAAATGTAGCTCCGGGCAAACCGTCTTTTCACAAGTTACATAGCCGGGTTTTCCTCCTTTTATTCGGAGATATTCCTTAGAGGATAGCTGTCTATCGACAGAGACGAATAAATGTAGTTGAAATTTTCTTCGTTCAGTATCTTCGAAATTTATCTCGCTTTCTCTCTATTCGACAAACGAAAAGAAAAATAATATAAGAAAAAAAAAAAAAAAAAAAAAAAACACGCACACACCAGGCAATAAACAAGAGGTTGAAAAATACTCTGAAGGCTGTTTATCAATTTCTAAGCTTTTCCCAAAGGCAACTGCTGATTCCAGATTATGTTTATGATTATTATTTTACTACACCAAATTTTCGAATATCCAGATTCATCCGCAAATCCGAAAATTTGTAGACAATGAACCATTTGTTGGGTAGAATGAGCCAGCTTATCAATATACAACGAATTTGATGATGGTAATCCATTCTAATAGCGGACTATATACTGATATATATATATGCGTGTTGCCTGGGCTTATAAATGTCCGTTGGTCATTTTCCACTAGAATATCTCCGTCGGTACCCCATACCTTTACGATAATATTGGACAACCGATTACACCGAAAACTTTTTTACGACTCGTAGTATAATATATAATACGGCAGTTATGAGCGAGTATTTAATGACCCGTAGTCAACGGGCTATAGGTATATGTATGGGAAATTACGGAAAAAAGAAACTCAGAGAATGACTATAAGTCAATATTTGCATATGCAGCAGTAAAAGCGATTTGGGATTTGAAAGAAAAAAAGAAATGAATTCGGCAAGGTTGAAACAGTTTACGAACGGCTTTTTACTCCACCTGATGAAATCTTTTCGGGGCGATTTTTAAGCACCTACCATATGCAGGACTGATAATTACGTCCAGAAATATATAGAAAATAGTAGCGTATTAAACCGTAAATTTTTTTCACCCAAATCTACTTCGAACACCCGGGTGGCTTGACTGTCGGTCGAAAATGAAAACTTCCTTATCTATCCCCGAGGTCCTGTCCGATGATCCTCAAAGCCTAAAAGCAACCCTTATATAAGCTCTCGCGAATTTCGGGTTGTGCGAAAAATAAACACTCGTCGTTTTGTCATTATTTTTTTGTTCTGGTGTTTTTTCTTTATTTAAAGTGAACCATAACTATTTTTGGTACATGCATTGTACGTAGAATGAAGATCTTTCATCTTCGGGGCGTCGAGTGGTCGTATTAATTAACTGGTATGCGTACACTGTAATTAGAGCGAGCTTATATTATATAAACCGATACAACCCTATGTCGATAGCTTTGATGTTTTCAGGCACTACGAAGCGGAAATGCGTTGTTTGAGCCAGCAACAACCAAGGCGTTAAAATATTCTTTGAGGGAGCTTAGGTACGGGTAGATACTGACCTATAATTTCCATATACCCCACCCAACACGTGACAATAGGAAACACTATTTTAGTACAGGCCAATAAGTTGTCTTATTGAAAAAATAGAATCCCAAATATCTTTACGATTTGTAAAAAATAAATATAACCGAAATACGCTCGTTATGTTGAAAAAAAAAAGAAAGAAAATTGTCAAAATTATCTACCTATTCCCATGTGGAACAACACCGTTTATAATGCCTGCAGCAGTCATATATATATGCGCGTACCATAGAGAAACAGTAGAATATATTGCTGGAATAACCGGTGCAGTGGTTTGAGTAGTAATTGGTTTGTTAATTACTTGAAAACATTGCAGTGACGTTGACGCGTCGAACTTTCTGTACGATAAAATTTTCCACCCATTACCATGATTCGAAGAACCCGTAAAAAAAAAAAAAAACTGCAGAGTTCATTATAGTAGGTTACGAGAAAAAAATATTCCATTATCGAATTACGGTGAGGAAGAAGAAAAAAAAAAAAAAAAAAAATTATAACGAGTAGAAGTTGAAAAAAAAATTAAATAGTTAAATTATCGGAAATATATAGTTCGAATGAAAAAGTAAAAAAAAAAAAAAAAAAAAACAGCAAACGTAAGGGAGAATATTCTACGAAGGAAATTAAACGTCGGGTCAAAAGTATCCGTTTTTTTTTTTTTTTTTTTTTTTTACCCTCTGGTCCTTTTTTTTTTTTTTTTTTTTCTTATCTTATCGCAGGACGATGAAATTTCACGTCCCGACGATATATACGTAGTTATATTGATGCCTGAGACCTGCGGATGAATTCGTGAGGATTTAAGACCCACCGCTAGATATACCTACCTATACCTTCCCTCATACATTTTCGAACCGGGGTAAAATGACGACGGACAATATCCACCCCAGGGGTAGCACTTCCGAGGGCTTGAATAGCTTACCACTGATACCAGCTACGAGTTTTACCCACCTTTGACTCCGCGGCTGCCTCATTCCCTTCCTTCATCCCTGACCATAAAAAATGAAATAAAAAAAATAAAACGAAAGAAGAAAAAAAAAAAAAGAAGTAAATGTGAAGCTGCGATGCTCGTATACCAAATTGATTCATCTCATTCGAAAATTGTCGGTCGTCTTTTTTTTTTTTTTTTTTTTTTTATCTCAAATGAAAATTTGAAAATGGGTCAACAAAGTCTTGATAAATTATTTCCTCCAACGTGATTTAAAATATTCTCATTTTCACTATACATATATACTAGACCGGTTCAAAAAAATCGAACATTCTTTTTCTTTCAATTTTCGCATTGAAATACTTTCGGGGGGCTGAAAAAAGATGCCTGTTAAAAGCGGAGCTCTTAAAATTAAGATTTAGAGGTCGCTCATCGCGGATTCCTATTTTCCATTTGAATAGCATAGGAAATTTTTTTTTTTTTTTTTTATATAATTTTGTAGCTCACAAACCAATGAACAAATCCAAATGACTCAAACATATTTTCATAGGAAATTGAACACTCTACAAAAAGCTTCTCTTATCATTTTTTGATAAATTGACTCCTTCCAAAGTTATTCAAGCTCAAATTTCAATTTATAGTTGAGTTAACTATTTTTTTTTTGTGATTTTTTTTTCCACAATGATAGATACATTTTTTATAGTGTTCAATCCCCTATCAAAATATGTAAGAGTCATTTGGATTTGTTCATTGGTTTGTGAGCTACGAAATTCTGAAGAAGAAAAAATAAAATTCCTATGCTATTTAAATGGAAAATAGAAATCCGCGATGAGCGACCACTAAATCTTAATATTAAGAGCTCCGCTTTTAACAGGCATCTTTTTTCACCCCTCCGAAAATATTTCAATGCGAACATTGAAAAAAAAAAGAATAGTCGATTTTTTTGAACCGGTCTAATATATACCTAAAAAAAAAAAAACAACCTTTTCTCCATCTTTCTGAAATAAATTAATCGTTCAATTTCATCAAGATATCGTGATGATAGAAGTCAATTAAATCTTGTACAAACGAATTCGGTCATTCATGGGCTTCGGCAATTCCTCTGAGTATTATTATTATATATTTTTTTTTTTTTTTTTTCTTCTTCTTCTTTTTGTCGGATTCGTATCATCTTCGTCAAAATATATAATTGGGGAATTCCGCGTCTCTTCAAACACAGAAAAAAAAAAAAAAAAATCACAAAATCCTCATTTTTTTCGATGGCATACTTAAGTCTGTTCATTCTTCATTTAAAGTTTAAGGGGGACCACTAGTGTGAAATTTTTCAAAAATCGATTTTTCATTTATTTGATGTTTCGATAGTCTATACCTTTCAAAATGACATTCTAAAATTTCAAGTATACATCTCAAAGAGTTTTTGAGCTACAGCCATCATTTATAACCATGAAATCAGTAACTTAAACTTTAAACGCGTTTTTCCCGAAACTACATTTTTCAAATTTGCTGCAGTTGTAACTCGAAGACAAATCATCCGATCGATTTGATTCTTATTGCAGCTTCTATTATAGATGTTTCTCCGTACCATGAACATCCAGTTTTCCGATCGAATGAAAAATGTAATTTTGGCAGGCCAAAAATCATCAAATTTTCGCGCGAAATTTGAACTTTTTTTTTAAAACTCTGCCATTTTGTTGAATTTCAATTTTTTTCAAAACCCGAGGTTGATGGTACGGGAAATACCTTCTAGTTTCATAAACTTTTTGGTTTTTTAGATTTCAGGCACTGTGAAGGTCTGCATCACTGCAGCAGTGGGGGTACACGGAGAAAAAATAACACTACTCAGTGCTGCGCAGAACACTCATTTGTCAAAAATTTTTATAAACTGACTCACTAGAGGGCAGGACGCTACTCATTGCTGTCAAAAAAATAACTAAAGTTGTCAATACATCAATGAGTAGTGTCCTGCACTCTAGTGAGTGATATTTTTTGGTTATTGAGTCAATTTATAAAAAAGTTTGACAAATGAGTGTTCTGCGCAGCAATGAGTAGTATTATTTTTTCTCCGTGTACTTTTTTTTTTGAGCCTTGGGAGATTGCAGATAACTCCCTGAATTTTTAATTTTTTAATCTAAAAATTTTATGAGAGATTCAGTATGTATCTACAAATATATACTCAAAACATTAAAACATTCCATGCAGTAGTTTTCTTTAAAAAAATTCCCAAAAATCACCTTTTTTTCAGGTGGTCACACTAGTGGTCCCCCTTAAACAGTGGTATCTCAGGAACGTTTAATCGTAACGGCGATATGTCGAAAACGAGAATCTGCCCTAAAATGTAGGTCAGAGCTACCCGGTTGGATCTAAATAAATTTCACCCTTGTATAGGCCTCCAAAAATCGTAGCTTTTCGTTTTTTAACATTGCACTCAGAAAAAAGGTCTTGTTGCCCCACAACCAAAATTTGGGTTATTATGTGGACAATCACATTATTTGTTCAGTCAACCAAAAATTTTGTTGGAATAGCCTAAATTTTGGTTGTCCCAACAAAATTTGGTTTTCCCAACAAAATTTTGGTTATCCCAACGAAATTTTTGGTTGACTAAAAAATGTGATTGTCCATATAATAACCAAATTTTGATTGTGTCAACAAGACCTTTTTCTGAGTGTGTCTTTGCGATAAAATAATTTCAAAAAATTTGAAATCCTGTGAATTTGTTCGTCTCAAATAGCCCGATTCTTTTCAATTATATGAGAATTTTTTTTTTTTTTTTTATAGCTGAAGTGACGCGGAACGCCCCGTGTATGAGGGATGCCGGATGAGGATTGATCAATGGCGGTCGCGAGCTATAGATCGGGAAGTCCGATAAGCGAGGGATTACTTACTTCATCCTGAAGCTTTCGGCGGTAGATATATATAGGATTCAAGTTTACCGAAGTTTATCTTGAGCCAAGACAACCAATCAATTTTAATTGAGAACGTGAGATAGAAAAGAATTATAAGAATGACGGAAGTATATCTCGCCATTTTCCTCCCGACAAGTTTTCTCAATTTTTTTTTTTTTTTTTTTTTTTTTTTTTTCGTTTCAGGCTAATTATTATCATCGTTATGAAAAGTTATTGAATCAGATTATCTTCTTCTTCAAATTTACTTTTCTTATCTTATCTCGATCCTTCCGTCCGTCCTTTATATTATTATCCTCTGTCAACTTTTCGTCAAAACTAAAAAAAAAAAAAAAAAAAAAAAACCGGACTACGTAGTATAGAAATGAATAAGGCAAATACTGCAAAGCAGTACAGAAATTTCTATAAATGCACTGCAGTTTTCACTAAAGGCACTGGGGTTTTTGTATCATATCGCTTTGATGAGCTCTGCTTCATGCAGTAGAAATGGATTGCAACTTTGCGCTATCTTTTATATTTTTTCTTTTTATTAATACAGACAATTTTACCATTTTTCTCATTTTTCTTTTTATATATAATATGAATAATAGTTTTTCCGTCAGTTGATTAAATTTTTGTTCAAAAATAAAAGGCGAGTTCAAAGTATAGCTTCATTGAAAAGGATCAAGCGATGATTATTCAAACTATGCAGGAGCTTTTCGTCTCTGGCTTGCTTGATTTATATGTTTTTTTAGCAATTTGTAAATCGCTCTTCTGATCGTTCGCCGACCTAATTCCAATACTTTTTTTTCTTTTTTGTTTTTTTTTTTTTTTTGCCATCCATCGACATAATGTACCTACTGCAGACTTTTTCCGACCCGGAGGTCCTTTCGCCTACTCATTCGGGTCTACGAAGCATAAAGATCGTGAAGATCGCTTGGCGTGAATTAAAAGCGGGCCTTTTATCATTGTCCCCCCTAAGTATACCTTGATCCCCCCGACCCGCCCCGTTCATATCCAGGCAATATTTTAAGGCAGGCTGTCTCAGATCAGATCAAAAAGTAGGCCTTGTCGAGAATAAAATGAGTAAGAAATAAAAATTCAAGCATCATCTCCGCAGATATATGCAGAGTATTAAAAACTCTGCCGTTCATCATATACCTCGGCTTGAATTCCCATTCATAACTAATTCACCTTTAATACGCGAGAGCCAAGCTTGCATAGGTAGGTAGATTACGGGCATATATGTATTTAGGTATGGATATTAACGAAAATTCGGTTTCCTATTAGCGACTTTTCGAGAATTATCATAGTCCCAAATCAATTTATTTCATAACCAAAGTTCGTTTCACATCAAAATAATTGTCTTTTTCAAAATCATGTGTCATAAGGATTTCAGAGCACCGTTGGACCGATTCAGGTAATCTTGGATTCATTTTCTTCAGAAAACAAATCCTCATCATGTGAATGTAGGAATTTTGAAAAATTTTCGTTTTGGCCAAGTTATTTAAGAAATGAGTGATAATAATTTTTGCAAATTTGGTAAATTGATCATAACTTATGACATAATTTTTTATTTTCAAATTCCTACATTCACATGATGAGGATTTGTTTTCTGAATAAAATGAATCCAAGATGACCTGAATCGGTTCAACGGTGCTCTAAAATCCTTACGACACATAATTTTGAAAACGAAAAATATTTTGATGTGAAATGAACTTTGGATATGAAATAAATTGATTTCGGACTATGGTCATTTCTCGAAAAGTCGCTGTACTGGTCCCCTTAAGCTCCGAAATTTTTTTTCTTTTACTTGTTCCCTTTTTACATTAATTAGAAATTATTTTCCGTGTACGTCGCGTTGATAGTGAAACCGATCTTCTTTACGAATTATAAAAGTGGTTCAGTCTTAAAGACTCTGAGATAATTTCATTCAGACATTCGGAGATTTTAGGGTGAGAAATATACAATCACACAGGATTTTTCCAAATTTTCCTATATTTTCGAATTATGGCCAACGATGTGTTCATCTTTAAAAATCGTAAGTAAATCAGACAATTTTTGAAAAATTTGGAGAAAAAAAAATCCCAGCCCTTTTCAGAGTTAGGGCAATAACATAAAAAATCGTGAACCGAATCCAAGAGGTCGAGGGTCAGGCCCAGGTCGATTCGGTATGAAATGCCTCATGTATAGATTGTCCGAGGTATAATTATACGTACACATTGTCCATAGAGGCATATGGGTAGTATAATATGTGGGTAAATATACGCGGCAGGAATAATGGAGAAGCTCAATATTCTGACGTAATACGAGTGAGACCATGCATGGCCATGGCCATGGGGTGAAATACGGGGTAAATAGATCACCGATCGCGGTATGGTTTCATAAAAGTATATACCTACTGATCCTGCGCATCCGAGATCTATCCATATCGCGTGGATAACGTCCTGCAAGCTTCGCCGCACCCCTGAGCGAGTCAACAAGTGATATGTGCGTCGTATATATACAAGATAGGTAGGTACACACACTATACTCACGTTACATAGGTATATCTGTATGTACATATACATAGATATACGTATACATACATGAATATATGCCTACACACATGTAATAATTGTCCCTCAGGTTAGAATAGAAGTGGAGAGAAGGGGAAAAGCTCTTCAAGCTCTGTGAGCGTTAGGGTGAACGGAAACGCAGCTGAGACGGCGAGAGAGAAGGAGGGAAATAGAAGGACTAGAAATAGACGGATCGATGGTGCGCAACAAGCTACCCAACTACCCCCTGCAAATCACATCGAGCATGGAAACTATCGGAGCCGAAATTTCACCCTTATGTCTTCTGGAGGTATAATATGCTCAGGGAACTCCAACCCCTCATATCATATGACAGAAACTATGTTCGAAGTTTTTCGATTTCGGTTATTTTTTTTTTTTTTGTTTTTGTCAAAATCGACAAAAAAAAAATGATTCGAAAACAGGCTGAGGAGGCAGTGAAGGATAAAAGTTGTGCCTTGTATAGCACAAGAATCAAATTTGATTAGTAACTGCAGATGCAAATTAGTGCGAAACGCTTTTTTATGCCAATCGAAAGAACACTCCAAGCCGTTTTTCTCTAAATCAATTCGTTCATCTTGCCCAAACGATTTCTTTTGAGCCACGTGATCCAGGATCCTGAAATTCGCAGGGCTTTTTCTTATCAAGTTTGACTATCGAGCAATCCATTGACGAGTTAAACTGACCCTACCAATCGGTGGCTAGAAAATAATTATGTCCGAAACTTGGATGCATTTTGAAAAACTGTATTTTAATGGGGGAAATTGGCTCGTTTCAATTGGTCGATTGATGGCTCAAAAGGCGCATCCATGAACGACATTTAAGCGTTTTCGTTTTATAGTTCTGATGAATCGTTTGTGTCCCGTATACCGTCGAAATGACTTGTCGAAATTGTAGTTGTAATTATTTTTGAATAATGTTTCAGTGCCCTGAACAAAAATACTGGTGACAAAGTGTTTCAAAATCATAAACTAGTCGTGTGATCCAAAATCTCTTCGTAAAATCGAAAATTCGATATCAGAGGTATTTGCTTTAGTATAAGCGCTTTATCCTCATGAGTATCTATTTAATAATCTTCCATGGCTCTGGGTCGGGTATTAAAATTTGCATGAGACGATGTATCAGCTTGTAAAGTCCCGCGATCAATCAACGTCACCTTATTATAAAGTCCAAAAATTTTGGAATTTATTATTTCCATTTTTCTGCCTCTTATATGTCAGACACGCGAAACTGTGCGCAAAGCTTGTGGATTTACTGGCCAAATTCCTATATAACCGTGTCGAGCCCGTTAAAAATGTATAAAATGTATAAAATGTATCAAAATGTATGAAATAAAAATCCGTGACTATTTCTCAGCGAGAAATATATTCTGAATAAATTCTGGTAAATATATAAGGGGCATTCCACGAAATCTCGATCAAGATCTGGCGATGACATTTTAGATCAGCTTAAGAATTTATTATTTCAAACTATTCGTTAAAAAATGCATACACAATTTTTTACAGATTTTTTCAAGTGTCCGTATCTGAGATACAAATTTCGAAGTTGAAAAAAAAAAAAAAAAAAAAAAAAAAAAAAAACACCCATTCTCTGAAATCTGGAAAAAAATCAGTAAAATCTAATTGAATGCAACAAAATTGGGTATGCATTTTTTTTTTTTTTTTTTTCGCACAGTTTGAAATAATAAATTATTAAGCAGAACTAAAATGTCACCGTCAGTTCTTGATCGAGATGTCATGGAATGCCCCATAAGCAAAATTGTTCAGGTTTAAAAAGGCTGTTGAAAAAAATAATCGAAAGATAAGGCTCAGTTTCAAGATTTTCATCTCCTGAACTGAACGACGAATAAAATTACGTAAAAATGAAGAAAGCCCTCGAAATGGTACTTGAAAGAAACTCCATCCGAAGTATGGGCAGGTATAGATAGGTATGTACCTATACATACCTATAGGTAAAGCCGCAGTGCTCACGTTTTACTGTATTCAAAGTACCTGAGTAAATATTGTTCTTCCACTTTCAACCTCATAGTCTTTCCTGGCGAACTAACGCCCAGTAGGTACATACCTACTCAGGAAAATGAATATCGTATATATATATATACATCCTAGTATATTCTATCTCGAAATCTTCTCCTCTCAAGAAAATTAAATTAATATAATGCAGTTCTTTACTTGGGGAAATACTTTTGAAAAAAAAAAAAAAAAGAAAGGAAATGAAAAAGGGAAAGGGAAATAATTTAGTCACTCGAGTTATCTTTGTCTTCTGATAATTAATTAATAATGGAATTTGCTTGACGAGATGAAGTAATTGAAATCGTTATACCGGTAAAAGAATTCATCGAGACAAATGAATTTTTGCAGAAAAAGCAAAAAAGGAGGATAACATATTTTCAAACAGCCTAAATTTCTTATCAATAATTATTGTAGCTTGATATAATAGTTATATATATTTAGGTAAACAAAATTTCTAAGAATAATATTAATTTCAGATTCTGAACGAAAGTTCACATCTGCCAACGATTCGGATGAGGTATTCCGAGTATGATGAATGAACAAGAAATTATAAACTAATTCACGGAGGGCTGGTTATCGAGCCCTGACTGAAAACAGATGTGGCTTTATCCCCGAGTTTTGAAATGAAAACGAGAAACGAAGACGAGACGAGATGGTATAGTAAGTGCCGGAGAGAATTGAGGCTCGAAAATAAAGACGAGATGATGTACCGTCTGCGAAATAATAGCTACGATATATATCAGTTGCGAAAAATCAAACTGTTAAATAGTTGGAGAAATGAGAGAGAGAGAGAGGAGAATAAAGTGAAATTCGATTCATTCGAGAGGACAAATCTTCGATTCAACTGAAGTCTTCATTTACTCTTTTCATACAAAAAAAAAAAAAAAGATCGCGTACGGATTTCTAACGAATTTTTTTCCTGCGTTACCCTCGTCAGTTTCACCCGCTTAATCTTTCGCCTTCCTCCTCTCTCTCAGGGCAGGTCCTTTACGTTTAATTCTTCTCCGTTTTAGATCGATTCCATATCCTCTCTAAGCGACAGCCTAGTCTCACCTTGGGCATTATTTGTGATCAAAATACAGGCAGGTGGTAATATTTTTGGCAACACTGCATCGAGCTTTAAAAAATCATATCAAGTCGTTAAATCGTGTGAAGGTCTCGATTCCACTTCGTGAAATGGTAGAATTTTCCCAAATTCAACCACCCTTATTTTTCTGAATTGTAATATTTTTGAAAGCGTTGTATCGAGCTTCGTAAAATGATATAAATTCGTTGAATCGTGTAATAATATCGATTCCATTTCGTGATATGGTAGAATTTTTCTCAAATTTGACCACCCTTGTTTCTTTGTACGGTAATATTTTTGAAAGCGTTGTATTGAGCTTCGTAAAATGATATCAAGTCGTTGAATCGTGTGAAAGTCTCGATTTCACTTCGTGAAATGGTGGAATTTTCTCAAATTTAACTACCCTTATTTCATTCTGTAGAAATATTTTTCGAAGCGCTCCATCAAGCTTCTGAAAATGATATCAAATCGTTGAATTCTGGGAAAGTCTCGATTCTACTTGGCCGAATGTTGAAATTCTCCGAAATTTAGCTACCCTCGAAACGAGCTTGTAAATTTTGATCAAACTTGATACACCATATATATCCGCGTACACGGACCTTGTTCTCGTGTTTCAAACTCGAGAGATTATTGGTGAGAAAATTGTCGGAAAAGTTTTGTTACCTATAGAAACGAGGGTGAAATATCGATGGAAAATGGAAACTTGGAGGAGAGACTGGAAAAAGTTATGAAAAGTCAAACCTTGGTGTATATCCACCCCTCTTTCGCAGATACAAATATTATCGAGGTATATGTAGTAAGCTTCATGATAGCATACGCCAAAGATTTTATATAGAGATATAAAGAGTATTCCCTTTTCGCTAAAATTCTACTCATCGTTTTCGAGTGGGACTCCGGGTCGAAGGAGACGAAAGAATGCGAGAGACGAGAGCTCTTTGGAAGGAAAAACCAATCGGTTAGGTATACCTACCCCCGCACATATACACGGGTTCCACAAAAGCGCTGAAAAAGCAACGCAATTTCCGAAATGTCCGAGTTTCGGGGGTCGAAACTACCACCATCTCGGTATCCGTTTGCTACAAGACGAGACAACGAAAAACGTTGAAACGTTGAAACGTGGAAACGCACGGACAGCAGACGAGGGAAAAGGGCTGCACGGGGTAGTTTGAACAGTCAGATTAGTTTTCACGACAGAGTGAACCCGGCAAGGATCATCGGTAGTCTACCATCCGAAATGAGGGTCGATGAAAAAGATAAACGATAAATAAACAAAGAAAAAAAACTTTTCCTTCATCCACAGGGATGATCACGAAATTGATTCCGATCCGAAATTCTGTTGACTCAATCTTTCTTCTTGCATAAAACATTAGAAATGTCACTTTTTTTTCTAAAAAGAGTAACTTTCTCGCAATATTAGAGAAAAACAGTGGGAAAGATATTGACGAAAGAAGAATTACGTAACGCAAGGGGTTGGAATTTTTACCTACTTTTTATTCTATGGTTGAAATATTCCTACCGTTATTGCATTTGAATAATAACTGAATGTATTGTCGTGCCTATTATATAACTACATTGCGGAATTTTGTGTATCGAAATTTTTATGAGTAACTGACTTCACCGGGTAATCAAAATCGCGAAGTTTAAGTGAAAAAGTTTTTATGATCAAACTGTAAACTGCAGTAAGTATTTTACGTCAAACAAACTAGCCTCGTAAACTATACACACCTAACATCAACGTGATTTTACCATGCTGATCTAGTTAGCATGCATGAAATCTACGAGCTTATTCATTTTATAAAAATCGTTGAAAAAAATGAGAAGAGATATTCTATCGATTCAATTTTTTCCAAATTTATTGCCGATATTCTGAGTCATAATTAAAAATTATTTCACATTTTATGGACTTCGCTCTTACATTGATTGATTAGATTGATTACACAAAAAAAAAAAAAGTGGTTCTTTGATCGAAAATTTTCAAGGATGAAAAAGCTGAGTTGATATAGAATGTTTTTTTCAAAATTTACCACGGATTCGAGACCCCCATAAACCGGCAATGATCTAAGTATGCTTGTCCTACCAGCACCAGCTATTATTGGAAATCGGAAAGCGCGAGTGCAATGAAGGGCTTTATTTACACAATTCGAGGGGTTGTCCGACGCTCAAGGAACCCTCGACAAGAGGCAGGCCGAGCAATCGATGTAGGGTTTAACGGGGGCCGAAAGGCGAGATTATTAAGCTTGGATGTTTGTTATATGGGCGGATCTCGTTCGAGTGATTCAGCATCTATCACTTCTGCAAGCTCGTCTCTCATCAAGTTAGAAAAAAAGAAACCATCAGTTAACCGTTTTTCTATATTCATTCAACATTTTTAATTCTTAACTTTTCGCGACATTCAATCTCGTCGAAACTCACCAGGAAGAGTTTTTTTTTTTTTTTGTGTCGCTGATACCAGATCTGGGGTCGATGTACAGAAATTCAAAAATTCGATACCAAAATTGCAAATAGTTGACAGTTTTGCATGAAAATTGGTAACCGAAAGTTTTCAGGGCAACTAATTTGAAATCTGAATGGCAAAAATTGCCACATTCACATGTGCGGATACTAAAAACCCAGACTAGCAATTTTTTTTTTTCAATTAGCCTGCTTTCTAAGATTTCCATCCACCGCTTTGAATTTTCGTATTTTTACTTCAGACTGAAAATAAGTGAGCCGAAAAACCGCCGAGTAGACCAAATTATTTCGAATTTCTGCAAAACCCGAAATTCCGTCCATGAGTGAGACTAAAATTTTTTTAAAATGTCACCTCTCAGATTTGAAATTTGTTATTTTGGTCCTGATTATCGTTGTGCAGTCTCATTCTGTTGCATTTTCAGTACGATATCTTTTTCTGAGACTATGCGATTGTCCATTATCTACTATAGACACGGGTTAGAAAAAGGTGACCCGGATGGTGGTAGTACGCGGAGTAATAACGACACCTCGCAATGTCTACGCAGCATGAAATCCTCTTTATCGTTTTTTTGATATACGTTTTGCCACTTTGTGAGAAAAAAAATT
Source organism: Tenthredo mesomela (assembly GCA_943736025.1). Taxonomy (NCBI): domain Eukaryota; kingdom Metazoa; phylum Arthropoda; class Insecta; order Hymenoptera; family Tenthredinidae; genus Tenthredo; species Tenthredo mesomela. The sequence continues at coordinate 3,918,594 of OX031017.1, forward strand.
TCGTGTACAAAGTGGCCGGCATCTATCATAATGTGTTTTTTGGGCTTCGAAGAAGGAACAAAAAATTCTTCAGCACCCTGCGAGCACCGCGTCCTGATACTATAGGGGAGCCATATAGGTTCGTTATAGTTCGTTGTACGCCATGTATGATGTATCATGTACATTATACATAAACATGCAAAATTATGTATGTGAATACATGATAGTTTGCAGTTCTATGTGATAAAGGGAACTGCGTAGTACATAGACGAAAGTACATACATGCATCGTACCTAAGAGCGAATACGAGTACATTGAATACTAACTACAACCATGTCATGTCATGGGTGCAGCGTCAAAGGAAGTTCTGCATATGTGGTCGCACTCACTTCCAGCTTTATTTGCTAGACACAAAGGAGACGGTATTTCCTTCGCTCGATAGCCTACCAGCCGCATCCAGCTCAAAGTATGCAAAGATACAATACGTATGCACCTGAACTATCCTTGAGTAGATGGTGAAACGCCAATTCTCACACCTTTTACCTTTGAATTCTAACGCCACGATGTATAAAAAGGAAGTGAGACAAAAAGGAAGACGAAAAATAATTCTCGACACTCTTTATAGAGCGTTACGAGGATTTCTTTGTAACACTGGAAACTAGGGAAGAATATTTTCAGTTATAAAATTTTTAAAAATCATCCTATTTCAAGGGGTTGCAAAAAGAAAAGTCTCTCTCGAATTTTATCCTCATATTAAGTTATAAGAGCGAACAAGAATTATAATTACACGATCAGAATTTTTTTCTCTTTCTTTTTTTTTTTTTTTTTTTTTTTTTCTTACTTCCAGCGATGTTTTATCACATTTTTCTTCTTTTATCGCAGGGGTAATTTAGTTTAAACTCCAGTCTGCCATCTGCCACTATAAATTCACGACGGTGAGTTACTTAAGTCAGAAACGCAACGATCGATATGACAAATAATTTATGACAGCAATTAACTTCAGCTACTTATGATCGCGCTCATTTTTTTTTAACCACCACTAAAGCTACAGCCGCATTAGGTATACATATGTAATATATTGTAAATATGTACAGATTTCGGAAAATCCTACTCGCACATTTAAGGGTGAAATTGTTCATTATATATTTTACTTGTTTTTATTTCCTTTCTCTCTTTCTCTCTCACTCCGATCTTGTTCCTTTTTTCGTTTTTCGAAAATTACTAACGCACGCCAAGTCTCACTTAACTCACACGCCAGACTCTTATAAATGCGACGTTTACAAATACTCAGGACAATACACCTAATGCCATTTGACGATTTTTCATCGACCCCTATCACTATCCAAATCACTTTTCAAACAAAAAATCTGAATTTTGGTCATATCTTTCACGTATTGACATCAAAAATTTCATCCTGTCTTTCTCAGATCGGATTCGAAGCTCCTCAAAGTATATTTTACTCATCTCTTCTACGTTGGGTATTCTGTTCCTGAAGAGTGCCAAGTTTGAATCCTCTTTCCGTTACGATGTTCTTATATATTTATTTGAAAATATGAGGTTCAGAGGTTGCGAAGGTGGATTTGAAGGGTAGGTAGATGGACGTATATACGGAAATACAAATACATATATACATCAAACAGGCGAAAATTTTCATTCGCATTGAATTTCAGATCCTTACGTTATTCCCACTTCCCTCTTTCCCTGTTATGAAAACATTTTGTTTTTATTTATTTTCTCACTTAACTTCACTGCGAGAATGCTTTCGAAAATTTCTCTTTTTTTTTTTTCATCACACATTACATCGGCTGCCTTACGGTATAATATCTTATAGCCTCTCATACAAATATGCAGCTTTCTCATACATATCATCCCTTAAGCTGCGCAGAACAGAATCGAAAAAATAAAAATAAAAAAATGTTAGATAAGAAAAGAAGGTGAGATGAACCGAGTGAATTCAATTATCGAGCTTATAGAGCTTGAAGTAATTCGATTTTCTTTTCACCCCGTTTCATCTAGTTTAATCCGGATAGGTAGGTTTTATTATTATTACTATTTTTTTTTCTTCTTTTTACTATTTTTATCATTTTTTTTCTACTTCTTCTACTTCTTCTTCTTGGTCTAACGCGTGAGAAACACACCTCGTGAGAGATTGGTGTAAATGGGTATAAATTTTCTAAGCTCTGTACCGCCTGCGGCTAACACGAGGGTGACGCTTCGAAATTGGACCGAAGCTATAAACTGAAATTTACACGCTCTTTTGCCTTCTTCAGGAGTAGGTATACCGTAAAAAGCAATTCTCCCTCTGGGATCATCTGGTACACTACATTCTCGGGATTGCCTCTTTAGGCATACATAGAATTTCTCTATGTACATAAATATGTGTATATATAAGTAGTCGGAAATTTTGGAGCCGCAAAAATTTCGTATTTCATTAAAATCTCTTGAAAACCCTCGAGGCATCATGATTTATGCAAACAGTTTGTGAACGTTTAACATTTTTTAAAGGGATGTATGATCACCTGGGATATGATCCTGGGGTATAATCGAGCCACTGATACGTTGTGAAAGTTATACTCGATTTTTTAGTTTTAGTTTTTTTTTTTTTCACAACCGATTAATTCTATTTTCAGACATAATTACAAATTAATTTACATTTTACGGACCTCACTCTTACATAGATTGATAACACCGGAGAAAAAGTGATTATCTTAGAGTAGAGGTCACGTCTTTCATCGAAACTTCGCTAAATTCCGACGAAATATTCCACATCGATGAAATTCTGTAGAAAACCAATGAATTTCATTTCAGGATTGGAAAATTTTTGATTTTGAACCAGTTTGTTTGTTTTTTTTTTTTTTTCTTCTTTCTCAAACTTTGAAGACTGAACTTATATCGAATTTTCCAATTTAAATAAAACACGATTTGTGACATTTTCCGGTCAATTTTTTTTTGTTTTTTTTTTTGCTCATTGCATTGTAGCTACAAATAATTTCAAATCTGATAAGCTCCTTACCTGTATTAGTAGGTATTCCATCAAAAATTCGACAGATTTTAAACGTTTTAATTTTCGAAGTTACAGCGCATCAAAAAAAAAATTTCTTATCTCCAAATTGTGATGAATAGATTTTTGTCTTTAAAAATCTGTGAATTTTTCACTGATACCTCCCTTACGGAAAAAACCCTTCAAGTTTGAGGGTGAACCTTCAATTTTCAAGGTTTCACCCTCAATTCTGGGGGTGAAACCCTGAAATTTCAGGGTTCAACCTCCAATATTCAGGGTAATACCTTCAATTCCTATGGATGAACCATCAATTGAAGGGTCAACCGTGAAAAGTTGGTGGATCAACCCTGAAAATTGAGGGAAAACCCCCAAGAATTGTGGAATATTCCTCAAACATTGAGGGACAACCTCCAACAATTGAAGGGTAACTCTGAATAGTTGGGGGTCAATCCTGAAAATTGAGGGAAAACCCCCAAGAATTGAGGAATATCCCTCAAACATTGAGCGACAACCTCCAACAATTGAGGGATAACCCTGAAACGTTCTGGGACAACTCTGAAAATTGAGGGATGGCCCTGAATAGTTAGGGGTCAACCCTGATGAGTGGCGGGTCACTTCAAAAGTCACTTCAAAAAGTCACCTCAAAAACCCTGAAGTTGAAGGGACCCCCATTTGACGGTTGTTCCTCAAGTTGAAGGTACCCCTCAATTCAGGGTTAACCCCCAAGTTGGGGGTACGAAATCACCCTGAACGTTGAGGGCTCAGTTGAGGGTGATATTTTGAGGGGTTTTTTCCGTAAGGGCTACTACGACATAAGTAAGAAGTGTACGAAGTTTCAGATTCAGAGAAGCGATAATGCGATAGAAAGTCGAAAATAACCCCGAAGTAGTAAAGATCGTAGGTTATTGAAATGGGAATGTTCAAAGGCTGTCGACAGGGAGTACTTAGAATTGAGATAGGAACCTGGGGTTTCGACTACATTTTTTGTACATATTTTGCAGACATTCTGGTCCATGACTGAATCAAGGACCACCCTAATCTACACTCAGAAAAAAGTCTTGTTGGCACAACCAAAATTTGGTTATTATATGCACAATCACATTTTTTGTTCAGTCAATCAAATTTTTTAATCAGTCAACCAAAAATTTCGTTCGGATAACCAAAATTTTGTTGGGAAAACCAAATGTTGTTGGGACAACCAAAATTTTGGCTATTCCAACCAAATTTTTGGTTGACTGAACAAAAAATTTGATTGTGCATATAATAACCCAAATTTTGGTCGTGTCAACAAGACCTTTTTCTGAGTGTATTATACAATATATATACATCAGGGAGCTTTTTTTGAAACGACAATTTTTTTTCAACTTCCCCTTGAAAAATTTGTTGTGGACGTTGAAAAAGAAATCCTGTCCAATTTTTGGCTCTTAATTTCAATTCTAAGTAGGTACTCGCGCTCTTCTTTTTAAGGTTTTCCATGCTAATTGAGCATATGAACATTACGACTTTTTCTTTAGCCGCGCACAACTCGGTCGTATTTCGATGGATTGTTCTGATCCAAGACTCATTTTACAGAGAATTTAGTGTTCTTCTAAAGTGCCCGTGGTAGTTTGACTGATTTGAAAATATTAAACTTGACATTTTTTTGGAATTTCATATTTAAAAAAAAGTCGAAGTCCTTATATCTTTTGGAATACTGGTTTGAGAGACTGCATTTGTTGGACTTTTTTCTGTAGAGAATTAAATTTCCCACAAAATTGTTGCGAACTTTGTTCCTCCAAGTCCAACCGTTTATTCGCTCACTGCAGTGAGGAAAGAAGAATCATGCATAAAATCGATTTCAAAGGCTAAACAGGTGCAGTGGCTGAAGCGACAGACAAGCTACCATAGGCACTTTTGAGAAACACTAAATTCTCTGTGAAATGAGTCTTGGATCAGAACAATCCATTGAAATGCGGCTGAGTTGTGCGCGGCGAAAGAAAAAGGCTGATGTTTACGTGCTTTTAAAATTGGACCGAAATTCTTTTTCAACGTCTAAAACAAAATTTTCGAGGAGGAGTTGAAAAAAAAAATAGTCGTTTCAAAAAAAAGCACCTCAATATATGCATGTTATTAGTTTACCCCTAAATAACATAATTTTGGAATATTTCCTCCAAATTAAAAAAAAAAAAAGTTCACAAAACTATTTGGAACTTTTTTCCATGCTCTTCCTGTCACTTTCACGGAGTCTGAGAGCATTTCACGACGATAATGTCTGAACTGGGTTATTGAATTGTAATTACAGTAATTCAGTGCAACATGAATGTCCTAATGATATGTTAACCGGATGTCTTAGTGGCGTTTAAACGGTGTGACAGACTTTATCAGTCTACAATATCCGTCCGAAGGGCACCCTAAGCTGACATCAAGTCACGCGTAAGATTTCCGAGACTCAGAGGAGACACTCAAGATTTACGACCCCTTAAATTTATTTCATTTTGAAAGAATTCTGGGAAAGAATATGTGACCACATTATAAATTTCCTGAACCGACATATAATACGGATATTCCGATTCGGTCGCTCCTCGTATTTTATTAAAACAAAAAGGAGCTAGGAGTGCCACAAATCTGTCATCAAATATCAAAAACAGTCGTTCCAATTTAGTTTTTCGTAAAAAAAAGACAGAAATCACAGAAAAAATTATCTGGAAACATTTCAAGCAAAAAAGTTTTTATTCTTAGACACGTTTTGGCCATTTTGACAGAGGTCCTTCCCAGCATTGGTCGTGGCCTATAGTCCTGGGCATCGTCCTTTTCTATATGTGAGATTAGGGCACTAAATTTGACACATGACTGGCACATTAGTCGGTCGAATGCGGATCACGTAGGAATAAAGGAGTTTTCGAACGTTCGTTTAGCCTGAAATCCATACTTCCAAATAAATTTCGTAGAATGAATCCTTCACGGATGAGTTTTCCGAGTTTGATTTTTTTTTTTTTTTTTTTTTCATTTCTTCTTCAAACTGGCGATACAATACGCAACCGAAATTTATAAAACGGTAACTTTACTCATCCGTATAATTAATTGCCAGTTGCCAAATTTTTGACAAGAACCAAAACTTGCCGTTAAAGCAACTTGCAGGTATGGCATAACAAGTTTGATTCCGAGAATCCTGATTTCTCTGGAATCCTAATCCCCTTGACATCCTCCCCTAATCCCGATTGGATTTCATTCATTTACCACAGTCTTTGATCCCTTAATCAAAGAAGCGAGAATCCTCTCGTCAGAATGCGACACTTATTCGATTATTATTATTCATTTATTTATTTTCTTTCTTCAAAATGTCTGGGCATCAACTTTTCGAAACCTGCGAGTGATGATTTGTTGACCTGTTTTGCCCTGAGGCCAAACTCGCCTCTTTGACGCTTGGTTTTGGCGAAACGCCAGGCAATATCTGTACCCTCCTAATTCGGAATTAGGAAGGCAACGTGTTATGAATTTCTTATAAAACTTTGCCCGAGTTACCTAATGAAAATATGGCTTCCAGTTTCGTTGCAGGTACCTTGCGAGCTTACCTCTCTCTCTCTCTCTCTCTCTCCCTCGCTCTTTTATTTCTTTCTCCTTCTCTCTTATATAATGCCTCATATAATCACCAGGAATTAATTAATTAATCAATTACATAATTAATTAACTAATGTAAATCATCTAATTACTGTCAAAATTCGATATCCCTAAAGTTGAACTTGATAAATGACAATTTCCTGGGGATGAGACGGATCAGCCCTACTCTCACACGTATGCCTACCTATACGAGTCTCACAAACTTCCAATATGTTTCCTAATTGACAGAAATCGAATATCGAAGGATGAGGAGAGGAGGGGGTTGATACGTCGGAAAGATGAATAGCCGAACTTGATACCTTGTTACCGCAGTTCTGTACCTTTTGATTTTTACCAAATGTGAAAAAAGAAATTCTATTTTATTTATATTGTTTTTTTTTATTTTTTTCGTCTTTTTCAAACGATGATCAGCTTCCTCATAGCCGCGGGATTTCTGGCGGTTAAGGGTAGCACCAGGGGGTAGATTGGATCGCTAAAAGCGTCGGCGGCGTCGGGTCGTTCGTTCGTCCATTTTGAAATTGCGTTCGATCGATAGAACAGAACGATGCGACGAAACGTTGGAAAGATCGTTTCGAAAACGAGGCGAAAGCAAATCTTGATAAAACGAAAAAAATTTACACAATAAAACAGCTCGTCAGAAAAATAAGTCAAGTGCAGATCGATACCTGACTGGTATAGCTTCGATTCAACCACAGATGATGATTTTTTCGATATTTCCTCTTTCTCGATGGCCACTTTCCTCGAAAACTCTTTGCTGATGCAAGGGCTGTTACTGTCGAAGAGATGAGAGTACGAAGTCATCACCTATCGCTCCTCGCGAATCACTTATTCAATATTGCGAATTTTCGCGTCCAGATATTGAAGAGTCGATCGATCGAGTGTTATAAATCTTTTGCACTTTGATGAAGTACAATTTTTTATTTTTTACCTCTTGCCTCTCATTCTTGCGATTGATATCGCCTTTTGTACGATAGGCCTTTTCAAGTATCACCTGCAGCAAAGAGGAACGTATATCTACAGATAAATAACAGGGATAAAAAAAAATGAGTGATTCGAAAAAGGAATACAGTGAAAGAGACCGGAACCGATATTACCCAGACAGAAAGAGTATCACGTATGGAAAGGGTGAGTCGTAAAATATTATCTAGTATCTGACATCCCCGAGGTAATTTTTTCCCCGATATTATCCGCTACAGCTACGTGACCGCGTAAAAGCTCGGTATTTTAGCAAAGGAAGTGAACAAGTTGCCAGATTTCTAGCTCGAAATTTAATACAGTAAATCGAGAGTAAAATATCGCGAACCTTAATGCGAGGACGAGTAGAGTGCCAAATGACGTCGATATAAATCAACGAGTATAAGGGTTCACTTTTCTTCGGCGGTTTACCACCGCTGAGTGAGTCTCGCAGTCAGTACCAGAATTTCCGTCCCAATTATCATTGCGAAAATATTAATACCCTTTAGTGATAATCTCGTGCGAGAAACCTGGAGCAATATAAGGTCCTACAGGGTAGAGGAGGCGATCTAATTAATTCCAAGCACTTAATATAGCCATGTATAATGTCGGAGTACAGGATGCTTAATAGTGGAGTACTCAAAGCTCGACAGTGCTCACTCGCCCTGATGAGCCGCAAAGCTTTGGAACGCCTTTTCTCGTTACGGGTCTATAGCCTTGCCACGAATTATACAGATCCATATTCAGTCCATGAAATTCAGCATCGGAATACGATCTAATAATGTTATGGAGAGGTTTGGTTCTGTCAGCACGTACGACTTCGTCCCCATTTCATTTGGACATTAAAGACGGTGTTTTTTTTTTTTTTTTTTTGTATGATCAATGAAGAAGAAGGTCTTCTTCCAGTTTTCTTCAGTTGTTCATATGTGTCGTTCGAATGATACAGGGACAAAAGCCGACCGTTTGATCACCCGGAGGTAATAGTCCAGAGAGCGCACTCAACTGATTAGGGTCTTCTCGATGGTGAAAAAAAAAAAAAAAAAAAATAGAAGAGAAATCCGGAGGTTAAGGGTTGGGTGATGGGTGCTACTTTTAGCTTTGTCTGGGCCACGAAGAGGCCGTCACTCTCGGATTTTTCTTCAGTATTCACGAGGCGATGTCTGTCGACAGTGTCCCAAGAAGCCGTCCATTTATCACACAGACCGTGCTCTCAACGGTTAATATCATCGTGCCGTGGTGCCCCTCAAATCCTCGTCTATCTAGTACCTTTATTCTCCTTACTTTTACCACGCAGACGCCTTTTTCCGCATTTTTTTCTAATCCCGTCTCTCGGAGCGGAAAATTTTCACTAAATTCTTGCGCTAATACCCTAAGAACAATTTTTCTACCGCTTGAAAATAAATTCCTTATCAACGACGTATCAGAACACCTCGAGTAACGAAGGTCCAAGGAATATAGCGGCGATTTAATATCCATTTAAAACTCCACCTTCTAACCAGCTCAATTTTATACACGCTCATGTCGGAGGGACAAATTAGATCGGATTTTACCTCAACTTTAATAAGGTAAGATGTTAATACGCATTAAATGAAGATCGTCGAGATATTACGTCGTTAAAGACTCTTCTTTGTGTCTGGATTAGAGCCGTCTCATAGCACGGACAGAATAAGTTCGGGTTCGTTATGAACTCCGTCGTATTCTTCCCGAAAAACTGCGACGAAGTTCTATTAGCGAAAAAGTTCTGGGTCTAATAGTTTTCGAATGGGAGCGATTCGAAGTTTAGAGAGTAACGGTCGCGCGGCTACAGGACGCCACCACCAGATAGCGCGCTCAGCGGTCGCTGCCAGAGTCGAACCACGTGATTCGTCCTGAACTTAAACTTGCTCTCATTTAAAAACCATTAGACCTACGAGATTTTCGCTGATGGAACATCGTCTCAGTTTTTGCAGAGGATTTACCTAGGATAATTTTTGTACAATAAAAACGTAGTTTTTTTTTTTTTTTTACGGAATGGTCGTAAATGATGTCAATTAATATTTCATCATTGACTCACCCAGATGTCGCTTGAATGTCAACTTCCGGCCATGACGGCCTCCTACGACAGAACATCAACGGCGGACGATCCGTAGGCGCGGTATTTCGTCTGAAGGAGCCAACTCGCCTCGGAGAAACATTTCCTGCTCCCACAGAATTTGGGTGTACTGAAAGTCCTGGACCGGATGTACAGTCCAGAGTTCGACGTCGCGTCGATAACGTACGTGCGTGCGGTGGTGTCACAGTCCCAGGCGGTGGGACGACCTGAAATGAAGCAATTATGCGAACGTCAATAATAGAGGGCGACAAAAAATCGGGCAGGGAAGATTAAAAGTGAAAAACAGAGACTTTATTAAAAGTATGAAATAATTTAGTCGGAATTAAAAACTCATTAATTGAGAAGTAGAAAATATTTCGAAACGACTCGAGGTCTGGGATTTTTTCCTATTTTTTTATTTTGTTTATTTTTGCCTGCAGTAAATGGATGGAAATAAACTTCGTTGATTAACTTTTTTTTTTTTTTTTTTACCCCTCAAGGTTGCGAATTGATATAACGAGTAAAACGATACGAGAAAACGGTGGTAAAGCATCGTTACCCGAGAAAAAAAAAAAAAAAATAAACGAAAATAAGAATCGATACTTTTTTATCAAGAGGTCTGAGAAATTTGAAACCCCGAATAAATTTCATGTAAAGTTTCTCGGTGATTGAAGACGAAAGTTGAAAGTGCGTATTAAACCGGGTGAATCCAAGGGACAAAAAGCTCATAGTAGTCGGAGTTATAAGAGGCTAAGGAAGAGCTGGGGAAGCAACGAAGGAAAAACGAGTTGGTATATATACCAAAAAAAGTGTTAAAAAAAAAAGAGGGAAATAAAGGTGCGGGATATATTCCCTGGGAGTTGGCGCGGGTCCTTCACCTTTGGAAACCCGTGGGGAGTCGTCTGCTGCGAATTCGTGTTGGTGTTGGTAGTCGACGTGACGCTCCCCGTCGATCCGCTGCGCCCAGGTCCGCCCTGGGTCGAATCCTCGCGACTGAACGAGAATCTTTTCGGGCTTAAGCTCAAGCTCGCCACGCTGTCGCTCACGTACTGTTGAAGCGAGTTGAAGAAGCTCATATTTCACCAATTTTTTTATAACAGAGAAGAATTAAAATTTTTGATTTCTTTTATATTTATTCTTTATATAAATATTTTTTTATTTATAATTTTTGTTTCCTTTTTTTTTTTTTTTTTTTTTTTTCAAAATTTATTTACACTGATCACGTTTCGACGTAAATTATCATTATTTTTATCCTTTACATCAGACTGATTACCTAATATATTACCTACTTGCTCCTTTATTATTTGGTTTATTTTATACTTTATTTACTGCACCTGATGGGGGTCTGATTGTCGTCGGTATATTGATGCAACATTTAAGTAAGATAAAAAAGGATAAAAGGAAATAATCATATATTTCCCCCGATTTGCTAAAAAAATAAATTTAGAAAAAATAGAAAAAAAAAAAAAGAAGTTTTTCCAAACTTAATTGTAAGCACTGTAAAAATGTAATATCGTCGTTCCACTTGTGATTTGAAACGCGATCACCATACTGTGTAAAAATTACTTTTTTATAATTAAATAAATAATTTGGGTGAAATTTGTCGTCAGTTTTTTTTTTTTTTTTTTTAATTTTTGTGTTTTCAGATTTTCTAACACAATTCACTCAATCACTGGGTATGAAATTCTAAATCTTTTATTACGATTAAACTGCAGTGCGAGTTTGATATTTTGTCGAAAACTATATATTAATTAATTATAGAATTTTATCACATTATTTTAATTGTTTTTTAATTCGACGTATGCTTATTATTACACTCGTCAATTATGCTCATTTTAATTATCGATTCATCAACACGTTTCATTTACAACGAGTGAATAAAGCCGACGATCCGTAAATCTGGAATATAAACAAGAATAAAAAATGTTATTTGATTGATTAAATTATACGATTCATAAAATGCATTAAAGCCAGAATTACATCAAAATTAGAGAAATGAGGTAACAGATGTATATATATATATATATATACATACAACACGTATTTCCAATGATTTTAATCAGTGACAAAAATTGATTAATTATTTAATAATTTTCCAAGTCAATCAATCATAATTTAATATATTATATATCCAAATTATATTTCTCGATGCAAATGTTCAGAATATTAAAATTCTTTCCGAAAAATCCCGCAGATTTCAAATTTGGTTTTTCTTTTTTTTTTTTTTTCCCCCATTTTGATCCCTTATTGCTCTCAAGGAATTTTAGAGAGCCAAAAAATAAATGAGAAAATTATTTAACAGATGTAAAAAAATAAAAGTTGGATTACGGAAAAGTCGGATTGGTCTCTCCCTCCACGATTCCTATGCTTGTCGTAATTTAAAACTGAAGTCAATCAGGTCAGACTGTGAAAACGACATCCGCATACTACTAGAGCATTCCGCGTTGTGGACGCGATTATTTGACAAAACAAAAGTTTAATTCGTCGACATCGAAGCTGCAGCTTTTTGCCTCGAGCAATTAAATGACACAAAAGCGGAAGCCCAGCGCGGCGGAACAAAAATCTTTGAGGCGTAAGGAAAAAAGCGTAAATAAAAATTAAAAAAAAAAAAAAAAAGGGAAAAAAACAAGAGGAAAGAAAAGGTAACTGCCAACTGCCGGGTGAGGAATAATTACTTTGAGTATTCAGCACACTCACTCGGCTGAAATAACGCGAAACAAATGGACACCTCTTTTTCAAATCTCATTTCGCATAATAATAAGCGAGAAGATATGCGGTTTCCTTTTTATTTTCAATATATCATTCAAAAAAAAAAAATTCTTTTCCGAATATAAAGAAAACTCAAGAGCCTATTTTTTCCCGAAGCAAGATGTGAAAAAAGGTGATAAGTAAAATGGGTGTACGAAAATTGACTAATTTTTGTTTTTGTTTTTAATACATTTTTCACATCGTACATACTGTAATTCATAACGGAAAAAACAAAATTAGTCAGAAATTTTTTGATGAGTGATGGACTAAATTAGTTGGCGATTCACTGTGAGGTAGGAGTAGATCGAAGAGGTTGACCAAGAGTAAACGGACCTGGAACAAATTAGTTTCCGAACAAATATTGACTGGATGGCAACCCCAGCTAACTTGGTTGGCGGTTTACAGCTAGTGCCCTTAAGCTCGTTCTATTCAGTGTTCAGTGTTCACACTCTACCTATACTTGTACCGGATATTTTCAAGACAACACCGCAGTAAGTTGGGTTGCCTATCTTCTGCGCAGTCTCTGATTTTATTTTACCTCCGAGCCCCAGGAGATAGGCAACCCCACCTTGCCGAGGCGTGTGCTCAGAGACGTTGAGTATATATTTACTCGTTTATGTATATGTACTATAGAATTCTATGTAGATATAGCCTCAGACAAACCCTTTGGGCGATCTCTGCAGCTTTCTTCGAAAAGCTCGAGTAGGTACTGCACACGTGTAAAACACATATATCGACGCCCGATACGAATAACAGCACATTTCAAATTCCGGGTGGAAAAGAGCACATTTCAGATTCCGAGCGGAAAAGAGCATGTTTCAGATTCCGGATGGAAAAGAACACGTTTCAGATTGAGAATTAAAAATAGCACGTTTCAGATTCACTTGAAAACTAGCACAATTCAGGTGAAGCGAATATTACTCGTTAGTAAGTGTCAGGTAGGTTTATTATGAAATTGGAAATGCACAATTGTGCACAAAAACTCGATTCAATTTTATCATTGAATGATTAATTCAATCTTATAATAAACCTACCTGACACTTGCTAATAAGTAATATTCGGTTCAACCTGAATTGTGCTAGTTTTCGAGTGAATCTGAAACGTGCTATTTTTCATTCTCAATATGAAACGTGTTCTTTTCCATCCGGAATCTGAAACATGCTCTTTTTCACTCGGAATCTGAAACGTGCTCTTTTCCACCCGGAATCTGAAATGTGCTCTTTTCCACCCGGAGTTTGAAACGTGCTCTTTTTCACCCGGAATCTGAAATATGCTGTTATTCGTATCGGGCGTCGATATGTTGTATTAGAGTCGTCCTTATTTACGGCTCGGACGAATTTCTAAGCAAGCATTCCCCAAATGAACTTAAAATAATTTAAAAAAAATAGCCCAATTTTTTCAGATTTTTATCTCAATTCTAACCCCTCCCACCAAGAGGGTGAATTTCCTCATTTAAAATACACGTTTTTCTGCTATATTTTCAGTATATATTTTATTATTCTAAGAGTAAAATAATGTTCAAGAAAATCTATGTCACTGCACCGTTAGAAATAAAATGTTCCAGGAGGACCACTATAATTTTTATGTTGATTTCAACACTGTTTTCAATTGAAACAACAGAAAAATTCGTCGTTTAAGTGAAAATGATGTTGTTTCAACTAAAAAAAGTGTTGAAATTGACACAAAAATGGTAGTGGACCTCTTGGGACATTATTTTTTTTTTTTCAAATTTTTCCAACAGTGTGCAAGATTTTAGTGAGCACTGGTGCTACTAATATCTGATTAAAAAAATTCACATCATAATACCAAGCAATATAGACGAATTGCATACTCTCTAAATCTGACTGTTTTTTTCAATTCGACAAAATATACTTAGTATCCAAATATGAAAATTAACAATGTATCGTATTTTTTTATCCTTTCAGTAGCACCAATGCTCACTCAAATCTCTTGGTTACAGATTTTTTTGAAAATTATTACTCTTACAATAAAATATATACCGAGAGTACAGCCAAGACACGTGTATTTCAAATAGAGAGATCCACCCTCTTGGTGCAAGAGGTTAGAGTTGGGATAAAAATCTAAAAAAAAAAAATGGGAATTCTTTTCGAATCATTTAGAGCCGACTTGAGGGGGGGGGGGGGGGTGGGGGCTGAAGAATTCGTCCGAGCCCTAAACAAGGACCAACCTATAGTGTTGCTTAGATCAAACGCGGATTCGATTTCGTTTACATTTCTGAGTGTAAAAAAAAAGTCGCAATTTATTCATCGCTAATCAACTTTTTTTTGTTTTTTTTCACTCTTTGTTATCAGTTTCCTAACTTTATCGTTTATCCTATATTCCTATACTGCAGAGTTTTGAAAAAATTCTATAAATTATCCAACCACCCAAGTGTGGATATATATATATGCTGGCTTATACAGTATATCCACCTGATATTCTCTCCTCGTACAAGAATCTAAACCACCATCCGAACGCGGAGTAGGTGCTTATAGGTGGGAGCAGCTGAGGGAATATGGTGAAAGTTGAATACCCGAGGCGCGGATTATTATGATCGTGTTATGGGAGCAGAAACTTATTCAGTTTTTTTTTTTTTTTTTTTTTTTTTTTTTCCTTAAACCGTTTTCGACATCCATTCATCTATAGATGTCGAAGTCGAAAATCGGAAGAAAAAAAAATTCATCTCGCAGAATTTAGTAGAAAAAAGTTGAAAAAAATGGAATCGTGGTTTTTTATAGACCGCAGATTTTTTTTATTCTTTTTTTTTTTGTCGAAAACCTACAGAACGCTCCGCTGTCCGGATTTTTTATTTTTTTTATTTTTCTTATTTTTTTTTTATTTTTAATTTTTTGCTAGAGGGATTCCGCGGACGTGGCTTTGAGATTAAACGACTATTTACAACCGAGGCGAACAATGCGTCCACGGTCATATATATGGGGAAGTTGTACCTACTACAGCTCCTGGGTGAAAATTTGTTGTTCAAATTATTCAACCCCCGCAGAAGCTTGTGTATAAACGCGTTGAAATAAGCTCTCTTCGTTTCGTGCCAGTCCTTGATAACCTTGATAACTCCTACCATAATTAGTCCAATAAAATTTACTGTGGCTTCCGCAATTTTCTCTTTTTCCAATCAGCCCTATATATGTTCACAAACAATATTCAAATATTCAACGGCAGATTGGTATTTCCCTGAAACTTAATTATATCTCATCTTTGGATAGGTATCCAGATTATTCTTCGATCATGAGACCATGAGATCATCCATGAACAAAAATTGGATCAACATCTTCGGTAGTTATTAGTACTTGGCATTAACGGGTAAACCAGTACAACGAGTTTTCGAAAAATTATCATAGTCCGAAATCAATTTATTTTATAACGAAAGTTCATTTCACATCAAAATATTTTTCTTTTTCAAAATCATGTGTCGTAAGGATTTTAGAGCACTGTTGGACCGATTCATGTCATCTTGGATTCATTTTCTTCAGAAAACAAATCCTCATCATGTGAATGGAGGAATTTTGAAATAAAAAATTATGTCATAAGTTATGATCAATTTACCAAATTTGCAAAAATTATTATCACTCATTTCTTAAATAACTTGGCCAAAACGATAAATTTTCAAAATTCCTACATTCACATGATGAGGATTTGTTTCCTGAAGAAAATGAATCCAAGATGACCTGAATCGGTCCAACGGTGCTCTGAAATCCTTACGACACATGATTTTGAAAAAGAAAAATATTTTGATGTGAAATGAACTTTGGTTATGAAATAAATTGATTTCGGACTATGAAAATTTCTCGAAAAGTCGCTGTACTGGTCCCCTTAATTTCAATGGAGCTACATAAATCGAAGTTATTTTTCCTCATCCCTATGTGTATACTACTGATCTGAAATAGAACTCATAGTTTCTTCTTCTTATTACTTAGTGAGTTAACTGACTCTGTTTTATATCAATTTCGAGTTTGCTCGACGTGTATCAAGCTACGAATTTTCCCCAACTAATTAGCGTCCCCCTTTTGATGTGTTCTCGTTAACCCTGCTCTATTAGACAGGGGTTAAACTTCACGAAAACTTGACTGAGAGTCAGGCTAGACTGAGTAGAGGGTGTAGCAAATTTGTGGGAGTCGCTGTACATAATTGATTCAGGAATGAAAGCAGTGTCAATTTTGATCTTTTTTTTTCTTCTTCTTCTTTTCTTACTTTTATTTTATTTTACTTTTACTTTTCCAAGTCAAGAACTTAAGATAGCAATAAAAATTCTTCAGAATGCAATTAACAGCCGGTTTTATACCTCACTCTTGATAAGCCATGCATCAAAGGATATTATAATAAGGAATGAAGCTCTTTGTTCTGCGTTTTCCTCTCCGATGATCCTCAAGCTCTTTTCTCTATCTAACAAGCAATACAATTATCCTTTTTTTTTTTATCGTTTTCTTTTTTTGTTCTACGTTTTTTTACACAGTCAAATTATTAGAAACTCTACTATTCGTTTTGCGGTATGAAAGCAAATTTGAATTAATGACAACCCTAGATCAAATCTGGTGGATATTCATATGTACACAGAATATACCAGACGTCAGAAAATTTTTTAATATTTACAGCAGGCAAACCGATTTTGCAAGAATTTATGACAAAAAATGTCGCACATTTTGAGACGGGGATTAGAAATTCGTGGTTAAATTTCGTGTCATTTTGTAAAACCACATTGCAGATACACACCCAGGGGATCCGGAAACTCTCAGCTATCGGTGTCACTCAAATTTTAATCCCATAAATGCTCGAACCTAATTGGAATTCGCGTTAATGGTCCCTTAGTCGTAATTCCGGAAAACCGTACCGTATGCTTGAAGGTTCAAGCATCAGGAATTATGCGATGGAGAGATCAAGGATCATGATAACAAAATTCTAGATCGTTTTTTTTTTTTTTTTTTTTTTTTTTACTCCTTTTGGATATTTTTTTATTTTTGTTTTTTTATTTTTTCCTTCTTCCTCTGCCTCCGGTAGCACAGGAATTTACTCTATTACTATTTAAGAGATTTCTTAGTGAAAGTTTCTCATTTTGTGGAAGATGTTAAAAAAAAAAATTTGTTATGGTTCCAAGGAAAAAAATCATTTTTTTGGAAAAATGGCTGAAGAACTTTTATCCCTAATGTTGACAAGGATTAACCCTTCAAAAGATTCGTCACGAATTCTGAATCACCCTGTATATACCTGCGACTAATTATGCATGAAAATATAATTATATTTCAATAGTAACACTTTGTTTAATAACTCCGTTAATGAATGTAAGTTATCCGTATACAGGGTGTATCATCTCAAGTATCGAGAATGGGAGGGACTTAATTGACGCTAAGTCACGCCCCATCAATCAATTAACAAAGAGAAGAATTTCGTATACCGAAATTCTTACGAGAATACAAGATACAATTTCTTTGTATTGGCGAAAAATATCAACAACGACTCGAATCAAGCTGTTAGCCCTTACGGAAAAAACCCTTCAAGTTTAAGGGTGAACCTTCAATTTTCAAGGTTTCACCCTCAATTCTGGGGGTGAAACCCTGAAATTTCAGGGTTCAACCTCCAATATTCAGGATAATACCTTCAATTCCTATGGATGAACCATCAATTGAAGGGTCATCCGTGAAAAGTTGGTGGATCAACCCTGAAAATTAAGGGAAAACCCCCAAGAATTGTGGAATATCCCTCAAGCATTGAGGGACAACCTCCAACAATTGAAGGATAACCCTGAATAGTTGGGGGTCAATACTGAAAATTGAGGGAAAACCCCCAAGAATTGAAGAATATCCCTCAAACATTGAGCGACAACCTCCAACAATTGAGGGATAACCCTGAAACGTTGTGGGACAACTCTGAAAATTGAAGGATGACCCTGAATAGTTAGGAGTGAACCCTGATGAGTGGCGGGTCACTTCAAAAGTCACTTCAAAAAGTCACCTCAAAAACCCTGAAGTTGAAGGGACCCCCATTTGACGATTGTTCCTCAAGTTGAAGGTACCCCTCAATTCAGGGTTAACCCCCAAGTTGGGGGTACGAAATCACCCTGAAAGTTGAGGGTGATATTTTGAGGGGTTTTTTCCGTAAGGGAGGTATTCATTTACTTCAACGTTCACAGAACCGGTTTTAATTATGCCGAAATATATGAATACCTAACAGCTTGATTCGAATCGTTGTTGATATTTTTTGCCTACACAGAGAAATTGTATCTTCTATTCTATTAAGAATTCCGGTCTACGAAATTCTTCTCTCTAGTAATTGGTTGATGGGGCGTGACTTCACGTCTACCAAATCCCTCCCATTCTCGATACTTGAGATGATACACCCTGTATATTATTACTCAATTGACAAGTAAATGTTCGATTGTTTACCTAATCACCCTTGAATGAAATAGTACATTATGTCACTAGGCCGATTAAGTATTTTCCGACGAATTTGAGTTTATAATCCGAGCCGAAGGCGAGGATTATGATGAAATTCGTCAGAAAATACTTTTTGGGCCGTATGGCATACAGAATTTTATGTGTCCAGGCCAAAAATCGCGTTTAAACCGAGCGAAGCGAGGTTAAAATCGCGGTTTTATGGCCTATGACACATAAACATTCATTTTCAGTGAAATGTGCCCCCAAAAGCATTTTAGCGATAACAATATTTCATATATAGCAGTTTAAATATTTTTCCGATCCACCCCTTATGCGTTTTCAATTGATTTAATCAACATTAGTTTTTGTAAAATTCATATCTCTGGAACCAGAAGTCCAGGGATTTTGGTTAAGGTTTGAAAAATGTTGTTTTTTGATGCAGTATTTTGTGTAAAAAATTCATACAAGTCGGTCATGACGACATTTAAGAGAGTCGAGATTTTCGACTTTTATCGACCAACACTATGTCAAAGCGGTTTCGAACCGATTCGATAATTCTGTAATTAATCGCAGTTAAAATTGGTAGGATAACGGCTGTTTTGTGTATCTAAAATTTTCCTCTAAGATTCTATATTTACATTCGATCAAAAATTGAATTATCCGCCGCCTCATACATTTATGAAAAAATCTGTAACCGTCAAAAATTGGATGCAAGACCTCTAACTCACAGAAACATTGTCTTTTTACTCGAACTTTAACATATGTTTTTTCAAAGCAAAAACGAAGACATGAGTGTCGATACCTGGTTGAGTTGAGCTGGAATGCCCCATATACCTATACATGTATATTAGGGTGGGCCAAAAAAAACTTTTAATTTTTTTTTTCTTTAGTTACCATGAAAATATTGTTCAAGATGATGAAAAAAAAAATCCTCTGAAAATTTGAGCTCTTAATATTAATATTAAGAGGTGCCTCATCGCGATTTTTGATTTCCCATTTAAATAACACAGGAATTTTTTTTTTTTTATTTGGAATTTTATTCCGTTCCAACGAATGATCGTGTTGTAAAAATCAATAAATATTCTTGTAGGAAATTCAACGATCTCCAAAAAAGGTCTGATGTAATTTTTCGCTAAGTTCACTCGTTTCAAAGTTATTCAAGGTTAAAGTTCAACCTCAAACGGTGTATGACGACTTTTTTTTCGACTTAGCAAAAAATCACATCAGACCTTTTTTGGAGATCGTTTAATTTCCTACAAGAATATGTATTGATTTTTATAACACGATGATTCGTTGGAACGGAATAAAATTCCAAATAAAAAAAAAAAAAAAAATTTCCTGTGTTATTTAAATGGGAAATCAGAAATCGCGATGAGGCACCTCTTAATATTGATATTAAGAGCTCAAATTTTCAGAGGACTTTTTTTTCATCATCTTGAACAATATTTTCATGGTAACTAAAGAAAAAAAAATTAAAAGTTTCTTTTGGCCCACCCTAATGTATATATGTTTCGACGAAAGTTTTGGTAATTGATTAAACGTTGAGGTAATTAAAACCGTTCGCACGAGTGATACGATAATTCTCACTGATGCGTGTATTGGCTTATATATATAAGTATATAATATACATATATATATATATATATATAACTTCATCGAGATGTAATGCAGGTCTTCACATTACGCTACTAATTGCCGGTTTACAGAAGACGGAATATAACCTTCGCCTATCCCGATGGAACGAAGACGAAGAATTGCTAATTAACGCGAGTTGCGACGAGAAGCCGGTAAAAGTCGTTGATTAGTTTAATTATCATGAATTCCATGGTAGCATGTATAACTCGACAGCACTTGTACCCATTCTGCATGCATGATAGAGAGATAAAAGTAAATAAATGAGAGGAAAAACGAAAATCACGTTCATTACATTTTCTTTGGATTTCGAAAACAATAAAAACCCCAATACCCTTGCGCTATAACAATCGTCGAACTCGACGTCACGTCCGAAACGAGGTCCCGGCCTGAAATCGAATCGTTTGGATCGTGTGAAAATTAGGTTTTAGTAAAGATTTACGTTTTTTTTTTTTCTTTTTCTTTTTCTTTTTCTTTTTCTTTTTCTTTTTCCCTCTTTCAAATCGGCACGAGCTTCGATAAATCTCTGATCTCGCGAGCTCGCGAGAACCAGCAATTTTCACCGAACATTAATTACCCCCTGACCCTGCGGGGTAGTTCGAAAAGAAGTAGAGTTTTTCAGATTATTTTCAACCCAGACACAGACACAGAGTCAGAGATTTATTTTATTCGATCTCGAAAGGATTTAAATGAAGAGGAAAAATCCAATTGGAAAACGTTGTGATCAACCGTCACGTCTGCTGCGGCCACTTTCAAATACTTCAGTCTTCAGAAATTTGAGCCGAACTTCGATAAAGTCAAATAAAACGTGAAGAGGAGCAGAATAAATTCTTTGACCAATTTTGAGTCTACTTTTGTCAAATCTTAACGCAATTGAATAACTGATGATATTAAGATCTTGAAACCCTGTCCGATGTCGAGAAATTAAGGGGACCAGTACAGCGACTTTTCGAGAAATGATCATAGTCCGAAATCAATTTATTTCATAACCAAAGTTCATTTCACATCAAAATATTTTCCATTTTCAAATTCATATGTCGTAAGGATTTTAGAGCACCGTTGGACCGATTCAGGTCATCTTGGATTCATTTTCTTCAGAAAACAAATCATCATCATGTGAATGTAGGAATTTTAAAATAAAAAATTATGTCATAAGTTGTGATCAATTTACCAAATTTACAAAAATTATTATCACTTATTTCTTAAATAACTTGGCCAAAACGAAAAATTTTCAAAATTCCTACATTCACATGATGAGGATTTGTTTTCTGAAGAAAATGAATCCAAGATGACCTGAATCGGTCCAACGGTGCTCTGAAATCCTTACGACACATGATTTTGAAAAAGAAAAATATTTTGATGTGAAATGAACTTTGGTTATGAAATAAATTGATTTCGGACTATGATCATTTCTCGAAAAGTCGCTGTACTCGTCCCCTTAACAAATCGTTATCCTGATAATACATACGATCAGAAGACATTGGGAAACCTTTACCCTGGCCAAAAAATCCCTTCTCTTCAAAAGCAAGACTTTGGAAGGCTTTACCCGATTGAATTCCCATTCTGACACAGCAGGTTCCCATTTAGAGTACAGACAAAAGGGTTTTCACTCACTCACAGGTTTTAGTTGAAAAGTTGAGTCTTTTGTTAGCCCTATAACTGACACGGGCGAGTTGAAGGGTTGAATTTCCATAACTAGACGTATTCGGTTCTTTGCAAAGCTTTTGATAATGTCAAGCAGTTTAACAAGCCGGTAAATAATGATTGAAAAGTTCCACCATAAAAAAAAATTCGAATTGGCTTAGGGCTGTATGCGGGATCAACCCTTATAAATAAATCGGCTTTATTATCAACAATCAAAAAACGTAACGTTGACTGAACGGGTTAACCCGTAACATAAACTTGGTGACAGCGGTGGGACAGAGTTCGTATCCCCCTAAAGAAACGAGAAATAAATGATACTCCGTTACGTACTTTGAATACTAAAACTGCCTGTGGATTCCGACACCGTCATCTAGCTGTAATAAATCCCCCGCTTATCCTATAAAGATGCTTATTAAATCGCATTCTAATATTCAGGGTTGAGTGTTCGTTTAACGAGACTGAGAAGGTTCTGTGAGCTTTAAGGAGGTCCGGAGCTACGTGGCTGGGATATACATATACCTGGATGAACGAAACCCACACGAAAGAGAAAGAGGGATGAAGAGAGAGGGTGGCATGAAGAAGAAAGGGAGGAAAAACAGGGCTCGAAGGAGTGTGATGATAATCTACGAAGCTAAGCTCAAAGCACGCCTCTTAACGATGCCCATTAAGATAGTGACTGGGAAAAGTTGAAGCCAACCCTGTGCCGCCGCACCGCACCATACCACCCCGTTTTAACGATTCCACGCAATTCTTACTCGCAACGGGTTGGCGTGATGGATTTCCGAATTTAATTTAAGCCACAAATAACACCACCCAGAGCAAAGGCCACTCCGTCTTCGTACCTCGACGGCTCGGTTACATTTTAATCTATTTATTCAACCCCTTTGATAGTATGACTATACGTGGTTTACAGATTTTTCGATTTAATTTCACCCCCAAATTTAATTGTCAGAATCATTATATTTGATATGAAACGAAGCTTTTGTTGGATTTAAAAATATTCTCGCAACTTGATTGTTGTTAATTTTTTGTTTTCATCTTTTCATCCCTTAGGTACAACAGAGCATTCCATCTTCTTCCTTCATTTTTCATAGATTCAAATTAGAAGCTTGCGACCCCCGGTAGTAGTGACACGTTAAGGGTCGGTTTCTGCGGCACAGATGTCACAGTAATTTCCTCGCTTGCGGCGACAACATATCTACCCCAGCCCCCAGGATCTATACCATGTATGTGCGAGTTGCCTTTGCGGTAAACTTGACGCCATGCCATTTCAACGGGTTCTCATCATATCCAGGAACCGTTAAGAAATGTCAGCCTCATTTCCCAACCACTCAACTATCATGACTATCAAATGAGATCTTGAGGAGGGCCGATACTCCGGAGTTTCATCCCTCCATTTAATACAATTTTGATAAATTATCTCGTCACAATTTCGAACCTGCGATAATTCCTTCAAAAAAATTCAGACTTGGTGTAATATTTTTGAAAATTATTTCGTTGATATAAAAAAAAAAAAACAAAAAAAAAAAAAAACTTGTGAATATAGAAGCAGGCAAGTAAACGCTCACGCTGCGCCGATTCGAAACCCATTTAAAGCGGATAAATGAGATCTAAAGATCAGAGCAAGCTGTCAAATGGATCCTCTCGAATCCGTAGGCAAATGCAGTGAAAGAAATACAGTTTGATTTCCCAAGGCGATTATTTCGGAAATGAATAAACATTGGAGTGAAAATACTTTTCGATGAAAATTTCCATCAGTTAGAAAAATGAGCCAATAAATTAAATACGTGTTATCGGCAATTTTTTTTTTTTTTTTTTTTATTGTTCTTTGAGAATTCATTTCACGGTGTGTAGATATTGACTGTGTCACAGAGTTTTCTCCAAAAGAGGGTTCTGATTCTTTTTTTTTTTTTTTATTATGTACAAAAATTGTACCGGGAATGAATAATATAAAATCCGTGGAAAAGTACTTTGCCAAATAATTCAATAACGAGGTTTATTGCCTCTTGAAAAACAACTACAATTCAAGATGCTATAGAATTCGTCCATTAATTTATTAAGTCATCGATGTTTTTCTTAATGAGAACTGGATGACCAGAACCGGAGAAAATCACTTCTGTTCGGAAATAAGAAATAAAATCTTGTTTCTTTTTATCCCGATCCACTCTTAAAACGTTTTGGGTAATTTTACCAAGTGTTTTCATGCTTTTTTAATTAGGTTTTAATTAGCTACTATCACACTCTCGCGATTTTCATCAGGAATATTGATTCCTTCGTATTCACAGTCGCCCAAGTCTCAGAGGAAGGACGAAAAAAAAGACAAATTAAACTTCATTAAATTGAATCAAACGGCTGGGATATCGCTGCTCAGTGTTCCGTACCCACTCTAATTACGCGAGTACCGGGATTTGAATTTAATTCCAGGCCCTTGGTTGAACCAACGCAAGTCGACACCACGCTAATGCCTACAAATCTGTCCACCGACCAGACGCCATACGTCTATATCAGGGACTGTAATTCACTAATTCCGGGTAGATTTTGTATTTAATTTAATTATTACACAGGCTGCACAAAATTACGTACCCACAGCTATACTACGCAAGCGGGTTACGCTGTGCTGAACAGTTTTTCTTATTTAAAATATATATTTTTTTTTCTAAGGTCACAATTACTGCCGATTTAATTTCCTCATAATATATATGAGAAAAAAAGCTCCGTCTGACTTTACTTATTTCATTAAATCAAGTTTTAGACTCATTTTATTCAGGAATAAATAAGAAGCTTAAAAAAAGTCGAAGGTATTCTCGAAATACTCATGAGAATAATTAAAGCCGTGTTTTTTTTCCAGGGTCGTGTTCCGCACCTGGAAAGAAAGAAAATTTTCAACCAAAGTTCCACTAGTTTCTTTTCAAAATTGATTCGCAATTTTTTCTTCTGAAAACAATAGTTGAACGATAGATTAAGTTCGAAAAACGTTACGAAATCTTGTGGCAGAAGTTTAGACTCATTTTTAAAGTCTACGAAATTTATGAGAAATGGGGTCTCAGTTCGCCCGCAGTTTTTTTCAGACCTCGATATTACACCCCTTGAATAATTTTCGAAGTAGTATATAGCGACGCGATGTATTCCAAGGGTAGTTTTAGCGGCTCCGTCTCGAAAATCATCCCACAAAGACTTCGGGTAATCATATACCATTTGACTTTGAAGTTCTTGAAGCTTCTGCCCGAATACGATTAACCAAAAGCTCGAAATTGAAGACGAAACACGTCGCAAACAGAGTATTGGAATATTCCCAGAATTGTTTTTTAGATTGTTATTCTTCGTTCCTGTGGAGAACCTGTAGGCTTCGTGATTTCCAAACTAGGGTATTCAGGTCCGTTTGTTTCCTTTTTGTTGTAGCCACGTTCGAATAAAACTAACTTTACTCAAGTTCAAGTCAACGGATTTAAGCTTCGCTTAACTTGATCGGCTTTTAAGCTCCTTTTGACGTTTTTAATTGTTTTTCTAATTCCCGTTTCAAACTTCTCGGGTTATTTCGGCCCAAGTTTTAATCATTACAAATTTATTTTCACGGTTTTTCTTTATTCGTCTTCGGGCCAGGTTCAAGTTCCGAACTGTGAAAACTCATTTAAGACAATTTGGAATTTTCTGAAACGTTGAGGTTCGTAAGATCAAAATTCCGAAAGTCCAGACCCCCAAAGGCCAAAAAATCCGTAAAGGACCCCGTACATTCCTTATAGGAACTGGCTTTCCGATGGATTTGGCTGAAATTTTCAGGTTTCGTAGTTCATGCGATGCTGATCAAAAGTTACCGTTGCCACAACTTTCAAAAGTGAACCGTTCGACCTTGGTAAGCGGTTGAAGTTCAAATTCCATCTCGTGTAGTATCAGTTCCAACCCAAAAGTGCAGGTATTTTGCAGGTAGGAATTTCCGTTCGGTGTACTTTCCAACTTTTAACCCGGATCTGACCATCAAATAGCTCAAGTATGAAGTGATGAGTCGAAAAACCTATACTTAAAAAATCACCTAACGCTAAAAGCGAGGGGCTATTCATTCACAGATCAGGGGAAACGCGAGTACAAATGGACCGATTTTAAACCTCAACCGCTTACCAAGGTCGAGGGTTCACTTTTGGAAGTTGTGGCAATGGTAAATTTTGATCAGCATTGCATGAACTACGAAACCTGAAAAATTCAGCCAAATCCATCGGAAAGCCAGTTCCCATAAGAAATATGCGGGGTCCTTTAAATTACGGATCAATCAATTCTTTCGAAGGACATAATTATTATTCTGTTGAGATGAGTGGATGAAAAAATCAGTGTAGTTTAAAAAAAAAATCTCTTCCCAAATGAATCCTTGCGAGGAGTAAAAGACCACGAGTTACTCCCCCTGCTGCAGGATTCACAATTTCAAGTCGCGTCCTTAATCCTATTTTATTCAGCCTGTCGCGAACCGAATACGAACTATCAAAAATGAATCGAATAAATCCTTGGTCCTGCAGAAATGACGAGCTGCATTATATTGCGTCTGCAGAATTCCGAAGCAGTTTTACGTACGTAGGTGTATTTATGGGTATATGTAGTAGTACGTAACCATACAGTATGGGCATTTTTAGACCCAGTTCCTCAGCTCACAGATCTCCACTAATCCTCAGGACGCGACTAAAATAAACAATACTATGAGGTAAGTTCACCAAAGGCTGAAGAAAATTTGAAAAGCCAAGAAAAAGGAGCACTGCGTGATATGAATAACTTAGAAAGAGTTTAATCATCGGTTCAAACAATTTATTCAACTATTTGACCCCTTCTTCACTCTTCTTCTTCTTCTTCTCCTTCTTCTTCTTCTTCTTCTTCTTCAATCATTGGAGAAAATCGATGCCGAGGTTCTTCTAATTTGCTCAAGTTTTCAACTCGAGGGTCAAACCCTTTCATTTGAATTAAAAAAAATAATTAAACTCATATTTTTTCGACTAGTTGTAAGGGTATGGATAAACGATCTTTAGTGAGATTTTTTCTCATCCCATTTCCGAAAAGTATAAAATACTCATTTGTTCAATAGGGTGAAGTTGCCATTTTTTTTCTTTTTTTTTTATGAACTTTTTTCATCATAGGCAGGAGCGTTTCGTAAACCGTTTCGATTGGATAGGAGCTGTTTTTTTTTTTTTTTTTTTTTTTTTTCTTTCGTAATACAATACTTTATATAGAAAAGCTTTTTGATCATAAAAGAATTACATATCTTTGAAAATTATGTGAATAAAACAAAAATCTGAAACCTATTATATACGTAACATTGATCAAAAAAAAAAAAAAAAAAAAAAAATAACCAGTCTTTAAACATCCGATTTGATCCAAGTAAGGCGTTCTTTATATCCTGCAGGACAAAGTGACCAAAGAGAAATTCCTGAGCTGTGATTCGTCGGGGTTTAAAAGCGAATTTTTGTGGGTAAGAAGATCGACTTATCATGACTTTCAAGCTTTTCAAAGACGGAACTGATGGATGATCTATTTCATATATTTAATACATATGGGGCATTCTATACCGAATCGACCTGGGTCTGACTCTCGACCTTTCGAATTCAGTTCAAGATTTTTTATGTTGTTGTCCCAACTCTAGAAATGGCTCGCGTTTTTTTTTTTCAAATTTTTCAAAAATTGTCTGATTTACTTATGATTTTTGAAAATGAACAAATCGTTGGCCATAATTCAAAAATCTATGAGTAAAATTCTGAAAATTTCTGTGTCAAATATCAAAATTTTTGGACCCAGACCCAAAGTCGGCCAACGTTCGTTTCATTTTTTTTTTTTTTTTTCTTTTCGACTGTTTCTAGAATATTTTTATAGGGTAAGGCGGGTATAGTAGGCCTGTGGAGCGTAGTGGGACCCATGAAACGTTTTTTCGTTTTATCACTATTTTCCAATTCGTTTCAATTTTTTTTTATCGGAATTATAAATAAAAAAAAAAATAAAAAAATGATTCAAACGCTGGCCCACTTTGGGTCTAGGCTCAAAAATGTTGATATATCGCGTCACTAATGCCATAAGGTCGTAAGCGTCAAAATAAAAAATTTCGTATTTTTGGTGGCAAAATCTTTTTCGTGCCATATAACATCGTTTGGGCATATCCGCAAAAAAAATAATTTTTTGACGCTTACGACCCTATGGCATTAATGACGCGATATGACAAAGGATTTTCAAGAATTTTTCCAGCTTTTCAAATTATGGCCAACGATGATGTGTTCATTTTAAAAAAATCATAAGTAAATCAGACAATTTTTGAAAAATTAAAAAAAAAAAAAAAATCCAAGTCCGTTTCAGAGTTGAGGCGATAGCATAAAAAATCGTGACCCAAATCCGAGAGGTCGAGGGTCAGGCCCAGGTCAATTCGGTATGGAATGCCCCACGTGTGTATATATTGTTTTTTCGGCATAGGCATTGAAAAGTCACATTTTGACGCCTGTTTTCGATCCACAAAGTGTCACTTTATACGGTTGATTTCAGAACTGCCCTATAAAGTCTTTATACGGCAGTCTGGATGCGCAGTTCGAAGTGCGCATTCCAAAGCTGCCGTATAAAGTCTTTATACGGCAGTTTCGATGCGCGGTTCGAAGTGCGCGACAGATCGCACCATAACCTCACTCTTCGTCTAGTGAATCTCAACAGGCGTCAAAGTGACTTTTCATGCCTATTTCGAAAAAAATACAGTATGGGGCGCACCCGTAAACCGTTTTTGACTCGAACAATGATTTCAGAACTCGCTTACGGCTCGCCTTTAGCTCGTCCTGAAATCATTATTCTCGCCGAAAAACACTTGGTTTACGGGCATGCCACATAATATACTATTTTCTATACCAATCCTAAAATCGATTCAAGTATAAATTTCTGTTTCATTTGGTTTCACCGATATATGTATTGACTTGTATATAATACGTATTGAATATGAAATCTTCGGTCCGTTTCGATATCCAGCCTCATAAGTATGTCATAAAAATATACTTGATATTTTTTAAATTTAAAAATCTCTCGACACGGTTGATTGATCCAACAGCTGTATTTAAAGAGGCAGAATCTCGGCGTTATTCCCGTTTCATAACCGAGATTTTGGGAAATTTAAATCCCCTCGAAATTTCACAGTGCCATCACTTGTTCACCGTGAACAGATTCTACGGTCGACCGATTTCCAGCTATACGTAGGTATATATACTAAAAACGAATTGTCATTCACAACGGTTGATTTAACCCGCCTACATTCACAATCAAATTATCAACTCCGGCATACACGTTCGCTTTCGTTTCACGTATTCCTACCTACGGAAAAATTGAGAAAAAAAAATAAAAACTCGTATCCAAAAGCTGTATAAAACAAAAGGAGTAATACAATGGATAAATATCTGTGAAAAAAAAAAAAAAAAAAAATTCAAAATTAAATCACAAATATCAGAAGAAATTCTATTCATCAGTTATCGATTTTCTCACTGTAAATAAATTGTTGAAATATTAGCTATAGATGTCATTGTCGAAAAAAATTGAATGGAAATACCAAAAATTGCGATTAATACATTACGTTTTTGAAAAAATTCATCTACATGCTTCAGTGAAGAATCATTTTGGTCAAAGTGCCCTCCAAAATTGATCCTATGATGCACGGATACTCTTTCCTGGTTTATCGAACTATACAGGGTGAGTCTTTTCGAAGGTCTAAAATGGGCGGGACTTACTTGCGGCGCACGCACGTCTATTCAGCCAATCAGGTAAGCAATTATCCGGGTGGGGATAGGTAATTAGTAACAGCATTGTGTCAAGGAATTCCACAGGCTTATAAGTTCATTATTAAGTTGCCGAATAGGTGTGCCTTTGACGCAAGTAAGTCCCACCTATTTTAGACCTTTGAAAAGACTTACTCTGTATATTAGGTATTTATATATGTATCGGGTCCTATCGGGCTGTTTGCAGGCCAAAGACCCACCCCATCGTATACGTTGCTTGAACTGAATCAATAATTTATCTTTGATCTGTTACACGAAACTATACCCCGGCCATGTACAGGGTCTGGTCCAATTGACCCATCGAGAATACGTTTAATGTTAAAATCCGTTGTTAATGAATCAGCTATCGATCACGTTTTCTGTGTACCTATATCTACAATCTACATATACAGTACTCGTCAATTGAAGTGGGGCAAGGTATTTTTTTCGGATTTTTTCGAAAGTTGAACCGATTTCGGAAAATCAAAATTTCACATTCTCTGAAATTTGATAACCCTTCGAATGAGACTAGTTTCATTCCGATCGATTAAGAATTGGCCGATTGCCAAAGGACTTCCTAGATTGGTGATAATCGGGGTTTCGCGAACACCCCGAAAAATATTAGTAGATGTTATCGTACCCTTTGGTACCTCATACCAATCGAAAGGGCAGCTCTTGACATGCAAAAAACACCCCCGTTCGTCGCCGTCGGATAACTCGTCTAGAGGATATGCGTCCAGGAAGTTAGAATCGTTCATCGGTGACAACTCTGGAACGCTTCGCTCGATTCCATTGAAATTTGTTGTGGAGTCGTTTTTTATTATGCCCTCAAACCTCACTTTAGTGTGGTTGCGCTAATTGTCCTCGCAGAGGAGACCCAGGTACTTCTTGAGCGCAAGTTTTCGTTTATTGACATTTTTCGCATTGAAATACTTTGAATTCAGGGCTAGAAGTTAGTGATTGTTAAAGGGGAAGTTTCAACGATTAAAATGCATGGTCATACAATATCGCAAATGACCCCCATAAACAGCGGGAAGTTGATGAAAAACGAGAACGAAATCGTGTACCCGCGAGATTTCGATGCAGAGTTGCACGCCGATGTTCACTTGTCGTCTCGCTAAAGGGGAGGCCGCGACCATCCCTACTCATCTCTCTGATAAATGCGTTAGGCTTCATTGAAGCTTTTGTAAGAGTTTTCAATGATGAATAATTATTATTAATTCATAATTCGATGGACTAATACCATACGGGCGTAGGTGCCAAAAAAAAATTCGTATTTTTAAATATCAAAGGGATAGAGAAAAAAAATTTCTTCTTTCACTTACTTTATTTCCTTTCCTACTTATTTTTTATTTTTATTTTATATTTTTCGATTTTTTAATATCAAAAAATTGAATTTTCCATTCCATTCATGGTTAAGAATTATTCCAATTGACCAGTATTAGTACGAGATCGATCTCGTATTCAATTCAACCAGAAACGCCATTGGTAAAAATTATTCATTCCTCCGCGCTTGTGCAGATAATAAAAATTACGAGTATGATAAGTCGATCGCCCAGTCGGTTTAGCGAGATTCACTGACCAACGAAAAGATAAAAGGCATCTTGTAAGAATAACGAATGCAGCAAACCATTCGTCCGATAAGTCTAGTGAGATTCATTGACGATCGGAAAAATCATCATAATTTTGTCATCGACGCTTGCAATTCAAGAAAGACTAAAGTCGAGGTAAAATAAAATTATTACTTTTTCCATGTTCAGTCGCTATACCGCCATATTAACCAGGCAATCCATTCGTTGCATTCGTCATTTTTACAAGCTTCATAAGAAGACGGATCAATATTTATGATATTTTCTATCATCATCTGGACCTTACGGCACTTGTCAGGCGAATAATTCGTCAAATTCGTCATTCTCGCGAGATTTCCGAATCACGGAAAGAATAATAATAGTTTTTTCCATTTCCCATCGTTCTCGCCACATTAACTGGGCTATCGACGTGTTGAATTCGCAATTTTTATGAGATACCTAAGTTCGAAGAAATGAAAATTATTTTTCCAATAGTCAGTCTTTCTAGGGAAATTCATCAGACTACCGATATGCTGGATTCGTAATTTTGTAATTTTTACGAATTGCAAGCGTCGATGACAAAATTATGATGATTTTTCCCATCGTCAATAAATCTCACTAGACTTATCGGACGAATGGTTTGCTGCATTCGTTATTCTTACAAGATGCCTTTTATCTTTTCGTTGGTCAGTGAATCTCGCTAAACCGACTGGGCGATCGACTTATCATACTCGTAATTTTTATTATCTGCACAAGCGCGGAGGAATGAATAATTTTTACCAATGGCGTTTCTGGTTGAATTGAATACGAGATTGATCTCGTACTAATACTGGTCAATTTGAATAATTCTTAACTACGAATGGAATGGAAAATTCAATTTTTTGATATTAAAAAATCGAAAAATATAAAATAAAAATAAAAAATAAGTAGGAAAGGAAATAAAGTAAGTGAAAGAAGAAATTTTTTTTCTCTATCCCTTTGATATTTAAAAATACGAATTTTTTTTTTGGCACCTACGCCCGTATGGTATTAGTCCATCGAATTATGAATTAATAATAATTATTTATCATTGAAAACTCTTACAAAAGCTTCAATGAAGCCTAACGCATTTATCAGAGAGATGAGTAGGGATGGTCGCAGCCTCCCCTTTAGCGAGACGACAAGTGAACATCGGCGTGCAACTCTGCATCGAAATCTCGCGGGTACACGATTTCGTTCTCGTTTTTCATCAACTTCCCGCTGTTTATGGGGGTCATTTGCGATATTGTATGACCACGCATTTTAATCGTTGAAACTTCCCCTTTAACAATCACTAACTTCTAGCCCTGAATTCAAAGTATTTCAATGCGAAAAATGTCAATAAACGAAACCTTGCGCTCAAGAAGTACCTGGGTCTCCTCTGCGAGGACAATTAGCGCAACCACACTAAAGTGAGGTTTGAGGGCATAATAAAAAACGACTCCACAACAAATTTCAATGGAATCGAGCGAAGCGTTCCAGAGTTATCACCGATGAACGATTCTAACTTCCTGGACGCATATCCTCTAGACGAGTTATCCGACGGCGACGAACGGGGGTGTTTTTTGCATGTCAAGAGCTGCCCTTTCGATTGGTATGAGGTACCAAAGGGTACGATAACATCTACTAATATTTTTCGGGGTGTTCGCGAAACCCCGATTATCACCAATCTAGGAAGTCCTTTGGCAATCGGCCAATTCTTAATCGATCGGGATGAAACTAGTCTCATTCGAAGGGTTATCAAATTTCAGAGAATGTGAAATTTTGATTTTCCGAAATCGGTTCAACTTTCGAAAAAATCCGAAAAAAAATACCTTGCCCCACTTCAATTGACGAGTACTGTATATATTATAGACATTACACACGTATACTATATAAGTGTAATTTAGTTCAAACTCTGTACTATGTATATAGGCAATATATCCACTAGGATGGTCCTTAATTCAATCATTTTCGAATTTCAATGCCAGAAATACCATACAAAAAAATGTATCTCAATTCTAAGTACCGCCCAAAAACCTTCGAATCATCCCATTTGAAAGTAACATGATTTGTGAAATTTATTTGTTAATTTTTTTTCTTTCTTTTACAGTATTGGGATCCTTGGAATGGGCGTGGCTTTGAAATTTTAGCCTTCTTTGAGTAGTTTTATTTTCGTCACTAGTTGGCGTATCGAGGTTCTAAGCCCTCTCATTGGTTACTGTAGCCTTCTTTGAGTAGTTCTATTTTCTGCCACTAGTTGGCGTATCGAGGTTCTAAGGTTCAAAATAGCTTTAAGAAATCTAAAATTTGGTACACTCCCAATTTGGAGAATCGATAATGCGATAGGAAGTCAAAAATAACCCCGAAGTACTAAAAATCGTGTGTTATTCAAACGGGAAAGTTCAAGGGCTTTGGAGCAGTATACTTAAAATTGAAATAGGAACCTGGAGTTTTGACTTCATTATTTTGTATATACAGGGTGAATTCTCTCCGGGGTCAGGAGAGGGCGTGGCTTAAATCAGCTAAGACTCCGCCTCCTCCTATCAATGCTTGTTATTATCAGGGGAATGATAGCCTTCGAATGATAAACAATTCATTCAGAAATGAGGGTAAATAGTATACACAGTGTCTCATTGTTTTGACAAAGTTACATGAATTTACGTCTATCATGTAGATAACACGGCTACAGCCAAATAAATAGTAGCTGACAATGAGTGAGAATTGTTATTCTGAAAACTACAAATATGAATAGAAAGAGGTGGAGTCTCAGCCGATCTGAGCCACATCCTCTCCAAACTCCGGAGAGAATTCACCCTGTATATGGCTAATATATCCACCCTTTGTATTCCTCGGAATAATTTGTTCCCCGGTTGACAGCTCGCATTTATTTCTTCTGTGGAGTTAACCGAATGCGCATTAGTATATGTTGCACCGAGGATTAATCACTGTACCTATATGTTCAACAAGTACCTGTCTATCAAAGTTCGCAATTGAGTTGTTGAAAGGGCAATTCATATTGTTCATTAAATTTCGTATTCTCTTTTTTGCTTTTGTAGCTTGAATTATACCGCAACTAATCAGAGGTAGAAAAAAGTTGGTGAAATTCTGTTGGAAATGTATAAAAAAAAGAAATAAGAAAACGAAAAAAATTCATTAACTTCGTGCAAAGGACAACGAATAAAAGAATTCTTCACTCGATGTTAGAATTTCATATCAGCTAGCGATAAAACATTCGCATTTTTTTCTTATTTCTTTTTATCTTTCTTTATGGCTGCAGCCTTTAACTCCACGCGACACTTTTTTCGCTGAATAAATTTGAATTATTTCACAACTGATATTGAAAAAGTTTCCTAAACCGATTGAACAATGCAGGGATAGGAGGGGTTGAGACAGGGAGGGGTTGCAGGCAATATAAAATAGGTAATTAAGGATCACATAAATTCATAATCCTCGATATGGGTCACAGGTATACTAGGTTGTGCCAAAAAAAAAAAAAAAAAAAATTCAAACGCACATCAACATTCCGGTAGAGCATCTCAAATAGAATATCTCAGCCAAATATGAACTCTTAATATTGATATTTAGAACTGCCTAACTCTGTTTTCCCATTTTTGATTTGAATAACACGTGAACAAAAAATCGAAAAATTTTCGAATTGTTTTTTCTCGTAACCGGCTTGATTTAGAAACTATTTGAATACAGATTCTTATAGGAAATTTCACGCTCTATAAAAAAGTACTGAGATGGAATTTTCCTAACTCTCACCGATTAAGAGATATTCGCCTATAAACATTGAGTCATAGCGTCATAGTCATACGACTCTGGGAAAAACAATTTATTTTTCAACCGCGCATCAAAATTTCGGTAGAGCACCTCAACTAGAACATCTCACCCAAATATGAGCTCTTAATATTGATGTTCAGAACTGCCTATTTTAGTAACTAGAATTAGTAACTGAAATTAGTAACTAAATTAGGCAGTTCTAAATATCAATATTAAGAGCTCATATTTGGCTGAGATATTCTATTTGAGATGCTCTACCGGAATGTTGATGTGCGTTTGAATTTTTTTTTTTTTTTTGGCACACCCTAAGGTATACCCATATAAAAATCGCAAATTATAATTTTCTAAACAAATTTCCTAATCTACGGTTCGTCTCCCCGGAAATTTAACTCTATACTTGGAAATTTCGGCAAGCAGTTCCTAGAGAATTGAAACGTCTTGAAGATTGTTTCCTAAACTATCCGAGAAACATGATTGTTTCGGTAATATAGAACGATTCAATTATTATTACACGGAAAGAAATTTTTCGCGTATATCACTATGCCAGTATGGGCGTGAAGGCCATGCTGTATGGTATCGACGATTTCCATTCATTTTAATAGTTCGGTCAACAGACTTTTATTCAGAACTTTTTTGTATATTCACCAAAAATGATGGGCAAGGTGTCATTTGGTTCGGAAAGGCATTTAGAAACTTTTCGAAAGGGTCCCAAAAAGGTCCGAAAAAAATTGCAAAAGTTATAAACAATTTATTAAAAAAAAAAAGAGGGGGAGTTCGGTTTTTTGCGAATATCTCAAAAACCATTTGAGATATTCAAAATCGCAGAAAAGATCCTAAAAGAGCAGAAAATTTCCTACAAAAAAGCTTTACCCTTCCAAACTCTACAACCAATATTTATAATTTTAATTGTGCGGTGAAAAAAGGACTGAAATCGCGCGTGCGGCCGCCGCCTAACCTATTTTTAGTCCTTTTTTCACCGCACAATTAAAATTATAAATATTCGTTGTAGAGTTTGGGGAGGTGGAGCTTTTTTGTAGGAAATTTTCTGCTCTTTTAGGATCTTTTTTGCGATGTTGAATATCTCAAATGGTTTTTGAGATATTCGCAAAAAACCGAACTCCCCCTCTTTTTTTTTTAATAAATTGTTTATAACTTTTGCAATTTTTTTCGGACCTTTTTGGGACCCTTTCGAAAAGTTTCTAAATGCCTTTCCGAACCAAATGACACCTTGCCCATCATTTTTGGTGAATATACAAAAAAGTTCTGAATAAAAGTCTGTTGACCGAACTATTAAAATGAATGAAAATCGTCGATACCATACAGCATGGCCTTCACGCCCATACTGGCATAGTGATATACGCGAAAAATTTCTTTCCGTGTAGAAGATAAGAAATTCGATTGAGATAAAAGCTGAGCATTCTGAAAAATTTAATCAAAATGTTTATATATCAATCGATCGTGAAATAGTGCGATGAACGTAAATTTTATATTGTAAAAAAAAAAAAAAAAAAAAAAAAGGAATACGAAAAAAAGTTCTAAATGAAAATAAAAATGAACATTTTTACCTGTTATAAAAATATATCTATCACCGAAAGCTGAAGATAAGAGGCTGACGAAGGTATATATAAGCTGCGCAATGCTTTCAACCTGGGTATAATATAATCGGTATCAGCCCCATCTGGCGCTGCCCGGATATCACCGGGTCGAAAGACCCGTGGATCTATTAGAAGCTGGTATAAATTTGCCCAGCTGGTGCGATACGTAGATAATGGATAAACTTTTGATTAATTTTTTTCAAATTTTCGAATTTTCAATTTGAACAAATGAAAGTATATGTGAAAAATAAAGGAAATAAAACGAAGCCCACCAGCACACGAGAAAAAGAGAAGAAAAATTTCAGCAGCTTATTTTGCTGATGGCGATTGCCTTTCCGTGCTTTGTAGATTTTCCTACCTATTTCCACTTTGGTGAAACTTCCATTTGTAGTTCAAATAACGTATGGTATATATTTTTCTATAATTACGTAATGTTTTATCACTAAATCGTTTTTCATTACGCACCGCTCAAAGGTCCGAGGGCTAATCTCACAAGTATGCTGTAGTTATATAGCTGGATGAAACAGAGGCCTCTGGCTTTTCAGTTTAGGGTAATTAATAAGCGACATGTCGCGCGAATGTTCTATACACGGTAATACGAAACGGGGCTTAATTGTAAAGTCGAGAGCTTAATATTCTGGTGGTACTCGTGAAATTACATGCGGAGAATCGAAGTTAAATATTTCTCATACAGCGAACGAGTCAAAGGGACGAACTCCTGTAAAAACAACAATTATACCTATACGGTTTTCATGTGAAATTAAACAGAAACTCAAAAGGCACGATACGAAATGATGAAAGGAATTTAGAAACCGAAAGAATAAATTATACCGCGACATTAAACTGCAGAGACAAATTCGTGATTAAATTATTAGTTCTCGACGCCATCGACAGGTGGCTACGCTCCTTCGAACGCGAAAGCTTTCTCGTAATAAGCGTAACTCCACAGCTAGTTTGCGTTAGAACTTTATGATGAATGAATTAAAGACAAGCTGAGGGGGCAGTGAGGGATGAAAGGTGTGCGTTGCATAGCGCAAAAATCAAATTTGATTAGTAACTGCATAGATGCAAATTGGTGCAACACGCTTTCATGCAAAAGAATAAAACATCTAAGCCGTTTTTCTCTGAATCAGTTGTTTGATCTTGTCCAAACGATTTCTCCGAAACCACTTGACCCAGGATCTTGAAATTCGCAGAGCTTTTTCTTATCAAGTTTGATTATCGAGCAATCCACAGACGAGTTAATCAGACCTACCTATCGGTGGCTGTGAAATAATTAGGTCCGAAAATTCGATGCATTTTGAAAAGCTCAAGTTTTTTGGGGGAAAATTCGGATGTTCAAATGTCTCGATAAATGTCTCGACAGACACATTATCCATGGACAACATATAAAGCATTATTGGTTTTATGATTCTAATGAAAGTTGCGATTATTTTTCGATAATGTTTGAAGTGCCTTTGAAGAGAAAAAATAAAAAATAAATAAAAAAAAAACAATACCATTCGGTGTTAAACTATAAGAACGGAAATAAACTCGGTTCCATAATGATCTGCGCAGCTAATTGTATCAATCATAAAATAATAAATAAGTATATAAATCTTATTGAATATCGTTAGTTTTTTTCTTTGAATAAACGCGATTATACGTTTCGTTTGATACCGAAGATCGATCGAGTATATAACGACGGCTGTATTAAGATGATCCGACGAAAAATCGTTGGTTTCAGATTCAGCGTGGGAGCTGTCTCTGCACGGGGATACGGTTCTAGAAAATTTATTCAAATAAACAAAATTACAAACTCACAGGGCTTACACAGGCCCCCGTGAATCGCGTCACGCCACAAATGAGATACGTGTCGATTTTCCCGGCACCGTGGATTGAAAATTGGAAATTGAAAATCTCAAGCCATCAGCACAGCCCTCATCACCCTTACCAATTCCGTTGAATATTTTTCTCAACAATTTTACGTTCAACAAAAACCTCGAAATTATTCTTATATAGGTATGAAATTTAGTCAATTACTTATAATTCCGAAATTTCATTACAGTTTGCGATATTTGTCATTCTGACCGAAATTTAGTATACTTTATTAATTATTAGTATACTAATTAGTAAGGTGAGGTTAGGTTGGGTTAGGTTAGGTTAGGTTAGGTTAGGTTAGGTTAGGGGGTGGGGGGGGGGGGGGGGGGGATTATCCATGATTCCCTGCGATACTAACACGGCGGCGAGATATCTTTATAATAGAGAGATATTATACCGAGAAGTTTCGTGGACGCGGAACGCTAGGGGTACCAACCCGAAATTTTTGCTATTCCATAGGCGTAGGTCATACAGTAAACTGCAGCAGCAATTTGGTAACTTACTAGATGTTTCTAGTAAGATCACTAGAAATCACTGGAAATCTATTCACTAGATTTCTAGTCCATAAATCTAGTGAACAATGATCAGCGCGCGCCGTCGCTTATAAATAAATCGTTTCAACATGGTTCCCATCGGTTCTCCATAAAATTGACTCAACGATTTCGTAGAGAATTGATCAAGGAATACGCTCATATTTTTTTGATGATTTTATCGCTTGGTATTTGCGTTGAAAATCACGTTTGAATAATATATTTGTTTATAACAAATAAAATTGTCTGTTACCGCGAAATCAAATAAACATATTATAATAGTGTCATTCAATAGCTTTGAAATGGTTCTTGGATGAAGTCTCTAGGACGAATACAATCAAAGATATGACCGTTTGAAGAGGAGTATGTTTTCGATTTTTGGCTCTTTTTCGTGAATTTCACCCCCGTGTAACTTGGAAAATAGGGGCCAAAAAAAAAAAAAAAATTGTTTGATGAATTTATTTGTTCCATAGAACCCGTAAAAAAAATGATAACGAAATCGGTAACATCGAGGTCATTTTTTGATTTATTTTGTCCGGTCTGACGTGGAATGGCTCCCCTATGGAATAGCAAAAATTTCGGGTTGGTACCCCTAGCGTTCTGCGTCCACGAAACTTCTCGGTATATACCGCGAAGTTCTGTGGACGCGGAACGCTAGGGATACCAACCCAAAAAGGGTCCTATTTTATGGGCAGTGAGCTGCAGCAGCAGTTTAGTAACTTACTAGATGTTTCTAGTAAAATGACTAGAAATCACTGGAAATCTAGTCACTAGATTTCTAGTCCAGAAATCTAGTGACCAATGATCACTAGATTTCTAGTGATCTCTAGTGATTTTACTAGAAACATCTAGTAAGTTACTAAACTGCTGCTGCAGCTCACTGCCCATAAAATAGCACCCTTTTTGGGTTGGTATCCCTAGCATTCCGCGTCCACAGAACTTCGCGGTATGTACAGCGTATTATTTATTCGTTCGACCGACATACTAATACCTGTCTCTTCTCTTTTGCCTAATTGGAGGAGGAAATTTCGTTTGACATTTCTGTGCAGCTGCGTGAGGTGTTATTCTCACGAATAACGCCCAGGTAAACAGGGGTGGGTCATACGTACGTGGGTGGATAGAAAGAGAGAGAGAGAGAGAAATGCGGTCGATATGAAATGAAAACAAGCATACAGAAAAAAAGAGAGAGCGAGAAAAAAGAAGAAAAAAAAAAAAAAAAAAAAAAACGACAGGTAAAGGCAAAGCGTAGTTTTGGCTCGAATCATAATAATTTAGGTATTCCCAGACTTTCATATTATACATACCTCTGTGGAGTCTGAACATTCAGTATGTACGTTTCACGGTGGAAAAATTACAAAAAAATTATTAAAAAAAAAAAAAAAAAAAACGATGAAAAAAAAAGTGAAAAAAAAATTATATTGAGTCATAAAAGGTGGAAAAAAAATCGTATTATCACCCCACAGCATTGCGATTATCATCCACCAGCTATACAGAGTTCGAAAATGTCAGTAATATATAGCTGTACTCGTCTCGCCCATATACCGCGTAATAAAATCGTACATTGGAAAAACGAGAGAAAAATTGATAAAAAATGAACAAAAAAAGAAATGGAACCGAGCATATCCATGGCCTAATTCGAAAATATATTACATCGTTATTTGAGGTCAGGAATAAACCGGTGGGAAGCTAATTGCACTTGGAATATTACGATATGTGAATGGCAGAAAAAAAATTGGTAAAATCGTAAAAAAAATTAATCGCGAAAATGCAGCACTAAAAAGTTTGTGAAATCAGACTGTATTTCCAATGATTTCTATAATACGCGACTGTAACTTGAATCGGGTCTGTGTAAAAGCTGATGAGAATTTTCATGAAAATATCATGCTGCTGTAGGAAATAAAAATTTTCGAAATCACCAATCATAATATGTAATCTTTGAAATATTGAAATCCCTCTGGTTCAGGTGCGCCATTCTATATAGAAAGTGCTTCGTAATATTGGGTAAAATGTTGAATACCGAAAATTTTGGTTGTAAAAATATCCGTTTATTATCGGAAGGGTGAAAAAAAAAAACACGAATTACTCGGTCAAACGGATAAGACCGCCTCCAAGAAAGGCAAGAAATGAGGCTAAGAGTAAAAGAAAAAAAAAAATATAATACAATTGAACTCGGCTATCAATTCAAGTTTTTATACCGCTAAAGAACATTGCGGTTTCGTTTTAGAGTTCAAATTTCACGGGCTACGGAGCTTTCGAAGCGGCTTGGTATAATAATA
This sequence comes from Tenthredo mesomela, assembly GCA_943736025.1. Classification (NCBI taxonomy): domain Eukaryota; kingdom Metazoa; phylum Arthropoda; class Insecta; order Hymenoptera; family Tenthredinidae; genus Tenthredo; species Tenthredo mesomela. The sequence continues at coordinate 3,959,957 of OX031017.1, forward strand.
AAAATAAAAATAAGGAGGAAAAGAAAAAGAGAAAAGCCACGCAATTTATTCAAGGATCAGTATAGTTATCACTTGGGACCTTATTTCAAAGACAAACCTACTTCGATCTCGTTTTTTTTTTTTTTCTGTTTCTTTTTTTTTGCGCACAATTCATTTTCATGTAAAAACTATATGCCTTACAAAGCACGATTGAGTTTTGGAAGGTTCGATGAAAAAAAGTGCAAATAATATTCACACGATTAAATTTTTTCTCAGATTCATCACCCGCACCGCATTCATCAGATTTGTTAAATTTTCTGATTTAATACCACTGGCAGGCGTTTTTCTACAGCTATTTTGAAAAATTTCAAGAGTAGGTATACCGTGCGGATCGAAAGGAATCATAATTGCTTCAAACTGTTCCTTACGCATATTATAATTAAAAAACTTGTAATTTTTTTTTCATTTCCCTAATCACTTGACCTAGGATCATGCTTATCGAGCAGTTTCTTATACAAATGGTAATTAGCCCTGACCCGATCTATTAATTAATCAAAACTGTGCGTCCATACTTGATATTACTATCTGAACAAGTTCGGGTCTCCGGTAATTATCGGGTAATTAATTTTTGTGATATTAGAGTGAAATGAACACCTATGTACACCCAGTGTACCACAAGAGAAATTTTCCATACAAACAGCAACAGGCAATTTCCTATCAGAATTTTACTCGCGCTTTACTATTTGTAGTATGAAATTACCCTGTCAATCCTATTGTCCATATTTACATTCTATATCATGGATTGTAGATATATACACGTCAGAACTGTTTTCCGTCTAGTATAATACAAAGCGTGGATGTTACGTGGAGATATCGAATAAATAATCGAAAAAATATCCGCAGAAATTTCAACTGTAACACCCGTGGTGAAAATGATTTTATAAATTTCTACAATTTATTAGGAAAATTTCAACCTTTTCGTCATTTTTCATAAGAAATTGTTCTTCTTTCTCTTTTCCTTTGATCAAACAAGATCAACGATTTTTTTTTTAGCTTCTAGTTTTCATTTACCTATTTCACGCCCACTATATCACCTATAGATGCGGACGTATAGATGAGATAGAAAAAAAATTCAAAAAATTCAACTTTATTGCGATACGATCCGGCAACGTTCAATAAAAATTGAAATGAAAAGAAATAACGCTGGGTTTATTGACCAATACGTCAATATTCTCTGCACCATTTTAGATACATGTATGCGCCTCATCCAGTATCAATTGCCATTCTGGACCGTTACATATAGATTATAGATAAATAGACATATGGATGGATGGATGATGAAAATAGGTAACGGGATGAGACACGATATATACGTTGAAACCTCATCAACAGAACAGAGAAACCATTTCACAGGTAATATCGAGGGGAAGAAGCCCGTATGGCACAGCAATTAAAAAATAATCCCATGAGTACTCCCTGTTGTAGTGAGTTACAAGTTAATTAAGTACGATGTCAAAAAAAAAAAAAATAAAAAGTCAAAGTATTAAACGAGAGATTTTTTAGCCCCGGAAATTTCAATGCTGAATAAAAATTGACTCATTCGTCAGAGACAGTGAATTTTGTTAAAAAAATGGAGAGTCAAAAAAAAAAAAAATAAATAAAAATGTCACAATCAAAGCGGAACATCTGACGACATGTTTATTTTTATCACCTTGATCCTGAAATATGTGCTCTACAAACGTCGAAAACCTTTTATATCTCATTATTTGCCAGTTTGCATTAACTTTACAGTGTCTTCTACAACCGAATTAAATCCAAAAAAGCCATTAATATTTCATGTAATGGTACAAGGAAAATTAGAAGAGCAAGCCGAATCCGCCCTCGAGGACCCAATCCTTCCCTTAGGAACTTGTTCAAAAATTTATCAAGAGAGATGAGCGTTTAGCGGGCTGAACATATAACTGGTGACAGCTGTGGGATGGGAGAAAGTCAAAGACCGTAGATAGGTCAGAGAACAAATGGCGGTAAGAGTAGCTTCATTTATGGTGAGATGGAAAGAAAAAAAGAAGAAAAAAACTAAGTAAAAACATGACAAAGCGAGTTATTCTCGACATTGTGTGTATTTCTATTTGCTGAAAGGCGGCGAAGGCTGACGTGTCACGCATCTAGATTCAAGTTGGGTCGTGTACGAGGTAGGTACATAGTGTACATACCCACCTACCACATCGCGTATATCCAGTAGCTAGCTAGAAGCAGCGTTATGCATTTATGATTTATAAACCTCATGACAGAGTTGGTGCATATTTAAAGAGCTCACCTCCGGTTTTACTGCCGGAACAATTCGAATTTATATTCACAGGACTGACGCATGCGGTGTTATTTTTATTTCTTTATTTATTTCAATTTTTTTTTTTTTTTTTTTTTCTCTCTCTCTTTTTTTTCTCCACACCCTGAACCGCAGAGAGAAAGAAAATTAGGCCGAGGGAAGTTGTAGTTTTTTTTTTTTTTTTTTTTTTTTGTTTCTTTTTTCTGTTGTTTTTCCTTTTTCTGGTAATAAAAGATCCCTGAGTTTAATTTAATTTTAAGACTATTTTGCGAGATAAAGAAAATGTGGGTCGCGAAAGATAAAGCTGTTACATCGAAGCGGGGAGAATGTCTAACGAAAAGTCTTGGTCTGATTAGGTATATATTTTCTACTAAAATTAGCATGATATCTTCTCTGAGCGAGCTTAAGAAGCGGTGAGAAATGCAAATTAAAGACTGGCACAACTCGTTTACGTGAAAATATGAAACTGGAATGGAGAAAATAAAATCTCACGTCGTGGGTGGTTAGACATCGTTGGGACCCGTCTCATCGGTCAATTTTTTTCAGTCATCACGGACGTACTAACACGTAGCTGTGAAATAATGATGAACGAGAAAACAAATTTATACAAAAGAAACTTTGCCGAGGTGTGAATTATGAAGTGTATATAAACTGAAGAAAAATAACTTTACCAAAGTTCAATTTGACAAGTCTGAAAGAAATTTTAGTATTACTAATTTACTCAGCAGTCAATTACACCGCTGAGAGTTTAAATGTTCAGTTGAGTTGGGTTTTCTCATTTCCCAAACTTGAGTACACAGACGTAGCTAAAAACTTTCAGTCATCAACAACCACTTCAAGTATTCAGAGGGTAACTCTCAAATGGAACCTCCCTTCGGCATTTAAAGCTTTTTATACCATGTCCGCAAGGCTTATTTAATTATTATTACACACGTTTGACATAGGTGGGTGAAATTTCCGAGAATCCCAGCCACACGAACAAAGTGGACATTGATTACTCTGGGATTTATTGTCGCATGAAATTTGCACGAACAATTTTGTATTTCTTTTTTTTTTTTCCAAAGTTTTGATAAGATCGATTCCTATACCTATAAGCCTGTCCTTTTATAATTCTCACCTTAAAAGCTCTTTCATAATTAGAAAGCTTTTGCACTTTTAATTTCGAAATTACATAAACATTGGCGAAAATATTGGTGAACATTTTTTTAGAACATGTAAAGGTGTCAAATTTTCTCTTTGACGCAAGTTCGAAATCCATCGAACCAATTGAACTGATTTTTTTCCGCAACTTTACGCTCTGCTTTCCCTTAATAATAGTTACACTTAACAGATAGTGTTACGAGTGTTTAAGACTTACCATTGTAGATAACCGAGGGCCGGTTTTCCCTTTATTCTTATTATTTAACGGGTTAAGAAAATAGTCATCATTTTATTTTGGTTCACGACAAGAAATGCGTTTCTCATTACCGAAATAAGCTTACAAGTTTGTAAGTAGTTTTGTAAGTAGTAACAACGCTGCACTGATCAGACTAGAGAAAAGGCCCGACGTACTTTGAGCGAGACCACTTGTAGCTCAGCGAGTCTGCGGCGCGCGTTAGCAAGACTGGCAGGCAGGCAAACAGGTGAGAGCGTCGTGACGCTCCTCACTCATTCTTTCTCTCTTCTTCTCCTTCTCTCTCTCTTAGTTGCTTTCGAGTTATACCTGCGCGCGCAAGTCGCAATCGATCTAATTCGCCTCACCTACTAGGCCTCCTGCCTCCTCCTGCCTCCTCCTGCATCCTGCGTTCTACGTTCTACGTTCTACCTTCGCCTGTTGGCCAGTCTGTAGACCGATTCTGATATCAATCTACCCTGGCATGTAATTTCAGTTGACAATTTTCCACTGTCTCATACTAATACTCAAGATGGAGCCTTACGTCATGTTCTTCCTGTCTTGACAGCCCTCGTTCGCTAGTCTGCTGTCAATACCTGTGACAGATATTATGTCTTTGAGACTAGCTCTACTAGACTAGTTCAAAAATTATATATCAAACATTTTCTATCACTAGTAAAATCAAACTAGACTAAAGAGTAATCAGTATAAGTATAAGCTCGTTTGTTTTTAGTCTGACTATAACGTCAACACTACGTGCCATCCCTTATCACACTCGCCTTACTCCACCTGCGAGAAAGCCTGACACCTAGCGGTATAACTGTGTGAGCATTACCCTGGCATGTCATTTCAGTCTACATTTTATGTCTATCTCATTCCTATACTCAAGACAGAGCTTTATGTCATTTTTTTTCTCTCTTGGCAGCCCTCGTTCACTAGCCTGCTGTCAATACTTGTGACAGATATTATGTCTTTGAGACTAGCTCTACGAGACACGTTGAAGAATTATATTCCAAACATCTTCTATTAGTAGAATCAGACTAGACTAGAGAGTAATGAGTATTATAAGCTCGTTTGTTTTTAGTCTAACTGTAACGCCACCACTGTGTGTCTTCCCTTATCGTACTCGACTTACTTTACTCGCGAGAAAGCCTGACACCTGGCGGTGTGATTCTACAGTCGAGCGATGCTCTGAAAATCGCTTTTATGAATACCCAATTCTACGCGGTTGAGGCAGCTGTTATTAATGAGGTATTATAATCACTAAAATATGCGAAAATTTCGTAGCAATTAGCTCGAAGATAGGGGAATTGGGGTTCTGATATAACTGCTGACAATTTAAAATGGCGGTATTCACGACCTTGCAAGACTACTGTACGATTAGGTGTGAATGAGACTTTACTTCCCCTTTAATTGTCGCTGGTATAAATTAGGGTAATTCTCGTATAGTTGGCGCACTGGGATCATGATAGTTGCCCCGCTTGTGCAAATGTGTTTATTCAGCACTACGTGTACACAGTAAATCGCGCTATTAGTTAAACCAACTAAAATCCATATTATTCATCGTGATGATGTTTTCAAAAAAGAAACTCTGGAAAAAATAATTCGCAATGATGATTGTTCTAGTTTTGAAAAGATTTTCGAACAGGGGATGAGTATTCATCCCTACTTTTCGACCATTCTTATTATTTTCTTCATCATCAATGGGTAATATCCGTGAAAATGAGTCAAAAGTCACCACAATATAATTTTTATTAGTTTTATTTATTACGTGGAAAATAAAACCCAATTGTCGTTGTTTGATCTGCTCAATTTAGGCGTTTTCCGTTTGCCTACCTTTTAGGCGCGTTATTTTCCACAGAATCGCTCTGCTGAAAGTTTATCAATTTCCTAAAAGAATAATTTATTTTCTCATCATTTCAAGCTACCCCCAATTTGCATTATGATGAAAGAACAGCCGCATGTTTTTCACGTCAACATCCGCGAATTTCTTCTATTTCCTTTCATAATATATGTATACCTTTCCAGTATCCGCAGTACATTATATGATATCGCAGATGGTATTCTGCAGACTCCTGCACCCCTATATTTCAGTCTCTCAAGCTTTTCTCTCGGAATTTGTAAGCATGAACCTCACGATTATTTTCGACGCCCATTTTATTCTTTATGAAAAAAATCCATATTTGTATCTCAACCCTTCTCAATTTGATGAAAATTTTCAAAAATGTAGAAAATCTCGAATTGAAAATGAACAAGCCTTGGTGTGACTTCGATAGAATTTTCAACTGCGAAAAGCGATAAAAGCTTGTCATTTTTTCTTTTTCTTTGTTCTTTAATTGTTCGACTTGTTCACTGCAAGATTATATTTGTTCGACTATTTTCTTAGGACCAAACTACGACAGGGGTTCCACAGAAAAAGGTAGAACTCCAGCCTCGCACTAACCGAGATAACTTTTTTTCAGTCTCGAAACTGGCTGTGATTGGAAAACGTTAACTGAATTGTGACTTTGACCCCTGTGACCTTATAGAGGGTTCCTCTGAGTGCTTTTCCGAATATGAAGAATAGAAAAAGGAACCAGAGAGAGAGTTTTATTATTAAAACGATTTCACACACCGACGATGAAGGAAAGTAAAAATGAAGCTAAATAATATTTTTTTTATTTTTTTTTTTTTTTCCTCTCCTCTTCTCTTCCCTTTCTTTTCTTTTCTTTTCATACCTGCCTCCTATATATCCTCCTCTTTTGGTCGGCTGGTAATTAATAGGTGAGTGAAAGTTTATCGTACATATTATATCTTCTATAAATAAAAGAGAGAAAAAAAAATTTACGATATGGTTCGGAAGTAACCGCAGCTCTAATCAGCTTATCAGCATTCAATTAAGCTCCGCACATATTAGCCCATTAGTATATCTACATCTAGACGGATGTTCATTTGCTATCTGTTCAGATATAATAATAAATATACATTGGTTATGGTGTGTGTCTAGATATATTTTCGCTAATATTAATTTTTTTTTTTTTTTTTTCTTAAATTTGTCAATCTGAATTTTGGCTAATTTTTCAAAAATTCCGAGACCCAGGAATCAGAACTAAAATTATAGTTACTTCATTTTCACGGAGATATCGGTACCACAATTATTTTGCCCCTTGGTCTACGCAGATGTGTTCGAAAATTGAAACCTCCGTTTGAAGTAAACGTTTTGGACAAGAGGTAAAACAGAGGCTATAATAAATTTATTTCGGGTGAAAGCAGCAGCTGGTTATCGCAAACAATGCGAACATGGTCTTTATAGTAATCTTGACACTCTCAGTGGTCGCATTGTCTCAATTTCCTTTGTCCTTTACGCTCATTTTCTTTCCTGTTTTTCTTACACTTTTCATTACTCGTTTCTTTCCTTTTCTATCCTATTTTTTTTTTTTTTTTTCTTTTTCTTTTCGCCAATTAGAGTGTATATATTCGAAATATTATATCCTGCATCGATTTCATACCTCTAGAAAAATAAATTAAGCTATTTATTTCAGCTGGCAAAACTACATTCGTGACAGGCGAAAAAAAGAATCTAGAAATGAAAAAACTGATCGTGAACAGTTTCATACGATCATTGATCCTCGCGATATACATTTTGCCCGATTCTTTCCTTGTCGTTCTTTTTTCTTTTTCTTTTTTTTTCTTTTTTTTTTTTTCTTTTTTAGGGTATGTCAGGTCGATAGCTGTTCATTGGTGGTGGGATTATAAAGGTGAATCGGCAAATTGACCCTAGTTTCATTCTTTCTTGATAAAGATCTCGCGAAAAAGGAGTAAGATAAAGTTTAAGACAGAGATAGCGAGTCGGAGAGGGAAAAGCGGAGTAAGTGGTACCATCAGACGACAATAAAGCCGCGAACCACTACGACTACAAGCTCAGTAATGGGCAGGGGTGGAAGGTCGACAAGGGTGAATGAGTCAATTCGTATAATCTAACCACGCTGAGATGGCTGCATAAAAATTGCAATATAGGGCACACGTCGTATCGTTTATGAAATTTTTTATCTTTTTCAAATTTTCAGGAAATATTTTGAGAGTGTGTTTTATTTACTAGAAAAATCAATAATACATCGCGAAAAGTTCAGTCTTCTATCGTCGTTGACACTAAAAATGAAAAATTTCTTAAAGTGAATAAAATTTGGTATCTGAAAATTAAATTTGTCGAACATCACTGGTTTGTCCCTAAATCACATCAATGTAGAATATATCCTGTAGAAATTTGGCGAACTTTCGATCAACGAAGAGCACTTTTTTTTCAAGCGCAATAAATCTGCGAAGTCCATGAAATCTGAAACGAGTTTGAAAAAAAATGAATAAACATCCTCCTAAGTAGGGGTAGGGGTAGGCTGGTGGGTAGACAGGAAGGTATTGAGTATCGTGTTTTCATTTCCATTTCACGAACGAATAAACATCCTCTGATTTCCAGGAGCGGATAGAATCATTCACAGCAAAGCTGAGAGTGATTCGCCGAGCTTTTTGCTTTTTGATTTTTGGAACTCGTCCTGAAAAAAAAAAAAAAAATCACTTGGAAAGAAAATCTGCGAAAGGATCTTTCCGCAATTATTATCGTTGTCGAACATTTTTCTCAGCTTGATATATTCCTAGTTTAGTTTTTGGTAGCTGCGTCATTCGCCCGACACGCGAACAAACATTGCATCGTCGAGGCTGGGGGTAACAAAGTTAAAATCATCGTTGGATTGGCAGGAAGTATAATTACGTGCAGCTGTGTATAACTAACTTTTAGCTAGAGTTTAATTCAGTTACTTTTCAACAAACTTTTGTTTTATTATACCGCCACCGCCACCGCCCCCGTAGCACTTCCAGTTAGATTGAGTTTATCGAAACGATGACTGATGCCATAGATTGACGATCGAATATCCCCGGTGTAAAAAAAGACCGCGGTTGAATCAGCGATGAATTATCGGGAAATAAAAGTGGATCGTAGGTATATACAGGGTGAATATTTTCCGGGGTCTGATCTGGGAGGAGCTGCGACGTACCGAAGCTCCGCCTTCTTCTATTCGTGTGCTATACGTGGGACCCTTACTGAAAAAACCTTTCAAATTTAAGGGTGAACCTTCAATTTTCAGGGTTTCACCCTCAATTCTGGGGGTGAAACCCTGAATTTTCAGGGTTCAACCCCCAATATTCAGGGTAATACCTTCAATTCCTATGGATGAACCATCAATTGAAAGGTCAACCGTGAAAAGTTGGTGGATCAACCCTGAAAATTGAGGGAAAACCCCCAAGAATTGTGGAATATCCCTCAAACATTGAGGGACAACCTCCAACAATTGAAGGATAACCCTGAATAGTTTGGGGGTCAATACTGAAAATTGAGGGAAAACCCCAAAGAATTGAGGAATATCCCTCAAACATTGAGCGACAACCTCCAACAATTGAGGGATAACCCTGAAGCGTTCTGGGACAACTCTAAAAATTGAGGGATGACCCTGAATAGTTAGGGGTCAACCCTGATGAGTGGCGGGTCACTTCAAAAAGTCACTTCAAAAACCCTGAGGTTGAAGGGACCCCCATTTGACGGTTGTTCCTCAAGTTGAAGGTGCCCCTCAATTCAGGGTTAACCCCCAAGTTGGGGGTACGAAATCACCCTGAAAGTTGAGGGCTCAGTTGAGGGTGATATTTTTTTCCGTAAGGGGAATGTAAACAAATCTGGAGATGAGGCTATCTGCTTGATAATCATACACTATTATTCTCAAGCGACCGACTATATGAAGCTCCTCCCAGATCAGACCCGGAGAATATTCACCCTGTACATATAGGAATCGCGAAAAGTTTTCGTGAGGTAGTTGCTAAGTTTCGTCAATTTTTTTTTTTTTTTTCTTTTTTCAACACGTAATGATTGAAATAGACGGAAAGCACAATGCGGTATATGCCCTCCGTTGAACAATGATTAATCTGTGCATGACCATTAATAAAATTTTCTAAGGGTGTACGTCCAGGCCGGAGATTTTGCCGGAATTACGCTAATTTAATTGTAACAAATGGTACAAGGAAACAAAAAGAGGCAGAAAACGAAAGGCGTTACTATATAACAATGAATAAATATAAAGCTAAAATTCTAGGAAAAACGGAACACAGAAGCTGATACATGCTCTGTTCTCGAAGAGAAACTATACCCTCACAAAAATTACTTTGTGTCAAATTATTTTCTTAACATTTTTATTCGGAGAACTTTAAAACATGCTAAATTCTATAAAAAGTCTCACGAACAGCTCCGGATGGTTGTTTCTAAAATTGTTCTGAAAAGATTCTCAAATTTGGAACATATTGACGAGTTTCATCAGAATTTTGGACAAAAAAATTTCAATAATTTTCAAAAAGATTTCATGCCAAAAAGTCGAGAAAAAAAACATAGTTTTGTAAAAAGTTTGATTTTTTTCTTACTCCTTCTTTCTTGTCTTAATTTTCGCCAGGGTCGAGTTTATAGAACTAAATGTATATTATATAAAAAAAGAAAAAAAAAAACAAAAAACAAAGGGCGAGAAAATAAAGTCGAGAAAAATATAAGGGAGAATAGAAGCTTGAGAGGGCGGCGCGGCGTTCTTTCGCAGCCGGTTCCGGTGATTCTAAGAGCGGAATATCCCGCCGGCACTTTCTTAGGTCTGTGATCTGATTAAACCCAGTGCCAAAGCCACGCCGCAGTTCTGAGGTTCGCCAATCGCCTATCGTGAGAAAGGAAGGGCTATAAGTGCCGGTAAAAGAGTTTCCTCGGGATAAAAAAACGGCGAAATAGATGCAGGCGATAGCTGAGCGAAAGCCAAGGCTTTCGATAGATTGCTTTATCTGAAACAGAAATCAAAACACGAAAAATTACCGAAAAAAAATTTTCAAGCTATAAGCGCATAAAGCCAAAGATGAAAAAAAAATTAGTAAAACGAAAAATAAATAAAAAAATTATGCTTTAGATCCTAATCCGAAAATTACGTGTCCTCAGTATTGGGACCTAAATTTGTGGAAAATAATAAGAATATGTGAAAACAATGGGAAAGAGTCACAAAAATTACGGATTCAAGTAAACGTTACGAGAAATCAAAAAGAGAAAAGAAATACTTTTCGGCTACCTGGGACGGGGAATGAGGGATGTTTGAAGTTAGAATAGAATCGGAGAAGGTGAGACCCCAAAGCGCCAAAACTGATTGGCGGAAAAAAAAAAAAAAAAAATGAAATTTGCCTAAATTTATCAATTACGAGTACTTATTTCCTCATTTGCTTAATCTCTTATCACTAAAGTCGGATAAAGTGAGTTTGCGGAACTTCCATTCACCCCGTGACCCCCTTTTGCTTTCGACCCGACCTTACCTTGACTTCGGGAGCTTCGATAACTTCAAAATGGAAGGTTCGAGGTCTTGAAGTAACCCGGGGCGCGTCCTGCGAGTAAAGTAGGCTTTAATTTGTGGGCGGAAACGGGGATCGGAAGTTTATAATTAAGTCACGCGAGATTTACACCGAGTTTCCTGACGCATTTGTACGCCCGCACCGTCTACGTTGGTGAAAAAAGAAAGAAAGAAAGAAAAAAAAAAACAAAAAAAAAAAAGTAACAACAGCGACAGGAACAAATCTTCAAGAGGTTCTTTCGACCCTCGCCTATATACATATGAGGCTTTCCACATCAAATTAGCAGCCCATTTCCCTCACCCGCTTCGATTTTGATCATTTTTTAGTATGATATTGTTACCGATCCCAAAGGGTCTCGGAATTGTTTTCAGATTTTTTTTTAACCACCAGTGAAATTTGAAATAAAAAACGGAAAACTGATTCGGAAGACGCAATTTTCTAAAATCCGAAAAATTCCCACTAATTCTACGCAGTAAAAAAATTTTTGTAAAATTTAACACAAAAGTTTGTGTCAACCACTTTTTTTTTACACAAAATTTATGTTACCTCAACACAATGCGTTTATGTTAAAAAAAAGTAACACAGCTTTATGTTAAAAGTGATACAAAACTATGTTAAAATTTTGTGTTGATTTGAAAGTAACATTTAGAAACTGTTACTTTTGTGTCAAATTAACATTTTAGTTTCTTAGAAAATTGAAAACAAAAAACAACATTGAACCATTGTTTGAATTAACACACCAGAGTGTCAAATATTTAACACAAAAATTTTAACACGGACTTTTATTTTACACAATGACGAATTTTTTTTAATGTGTATGGTTTAAAATATGATTTTCAAGCACCATACGATAATGGGATCTCAATATTTACTATTTTTTTCGCAAGTTTTTCGTTTATTCATGTCGGAATTGTTTTTTTTTTTTTTTTTTTTTTTTTTGTTTTTCATCAGTCGTAAATTTTTCAAATATTGATGGATTTCGGTTCTCAGCCATTTTTTCAGATTTTTATACCGCCCATAATTTTCAGTAGATTTTCTTGGATAACTTGCGAAAAAAATTGGAATTCATTAATATTTGAGAAAGTTGTGACCGATCAAAAAAAAAAAATAGAAATCCCAATTTCGACATGAAAAAACTTGTGAAAAAAAATTAGTAAATATGTTGAAAAAATCTGAAAATAATTCCCAGACCCTTTTGGGTTGGTAGCAAAATCTTACTTAAAGAATAATCAAAATCGAAGGGGATGGGGGAAATGGGCTGCTAATTTGACGTGGAATGCCCCATATTATATATATATAGTTCCTCGATGCTTTTAATTTCTGTAGTATCAATTCAGAAGACCCAGACAATACGCTAGAATAAAGAAAACAATTAGCAGCCCCAAATTTCCAGCCACTCATTTCAAGGAACTAATTGTAAAATTTTTATAAAAAAAAAAAAAAAAAAAAAAAAAATTCCATCGAACCTTACGAAAAATGTCCGAGACAGATGTTCATTACGTGAGCTTTTCACTCGATTTTCATAAATTTAATTTCCACTAGTAGTATTTTCCGACATGATTCAATTTTTTTTTTTTTTTTTTTTTTTTTCTCTCTTTTTTCTTTATAGATTTTATGGACTTTTATAGACAATTATAAAATGTCGAAATAATTGTTGATTCATGTCTGGAAATACGAGTAATCCCAGATGTGTGAAAAAAAGTTTTTGAGAGCTTATTTTACTGAAGCAAAAAAAAAAAAAAAAAAAAAAAAAAAAAACGAAACATTCGATATAGTATATAATTTCTAATTCCGAGGATATTCTCAGCCGCTTGATTATTCCTCTAGTTGAAAAGTAAATTTACACGTCCGTCCTCTAAACGACGTTTCAGAATCATTCATGGCTTACGAGGAGACTTCCTGTTAGGTAATATCAAATGGTGCCCAGCGTGCGGTCTACACATCCCAGCGCTTCATCAACCATTTCATCTAGTCACCCCCGCAGTCCTAATCTGGGTCACGGGGAAGTTTATAGGTTCAGAAATTAGGCGCCAGCTCTCACGGGGTGCAGATAATGCGTTAATTTTATGGGTAGGAGGGGTGGATGTTAGTCTACGATACAGTATTATGGGGTCCCCATGGCGAGGCCCAACCATTGGCTTCCATTTATACTCGAAATTTCAAGACATTTTTAAAGTTTGGTTTTTTGAATGCAAACCATTTTCCAATCTGAGGGTTGAGACTCCCGTGATATTGACCACTAAAATTCAGGGCGATCAAGGAAGGTCTAGAGATTTCAACAAAATCGCTAAACAATTTCTGCCATATGGGAATAAAAGCTTCCGAATTAAATAAAACACCATCCATGAGGCTTTTCGAATAACGTCCACAAATGAACCGCAAACGAGTTTGCGAATAGAAAAACTCCACATTTGTGATCCAAGGAGAATTTTTCGACTATTGAGCTTTCAAAAAGCTCCTGGTGTCACAAATCTTTGAATTCTTTAATTTGAACTTTTCCAGCTTACCTATTTGCGGATATAATTCATAGAGATTGACGCGTAGCTTTTTTGAAATCGGTTCACGATTTCTCATAGTGAATTTATTTAACTATGTAATTGGTAGTAAAAGTATATATGACGGCGTTAGAAATTGGTAGGAATTTTTATTTCCGATACGATATGAACCGCGGGCGTTGATAAAACTCCAAAAAATAGGACCCCTCAAATCTTTGGATCAATACGCTCAGTCCAACCGATATGAATACGTCTGCGTGAGCGAACGCGGGGTGCAGATATACCCATCAGCAAAGACCGACGGTTGTGCTATACTCTAAGGTCCCGTAAATGCTTGCCCTCCGGGCCAAAGGGAAATGTTCGCTGAAGAGTTCAGGGCAAAGTCTAGTAAAGGAGAAAACACGAAAAGCTCTTCACAAACTAGCGATTCTCCTGTCAACGTAGCTCTGAAAATACAAGTGATTGGAAAAATGGAAACAAAAATGCTTGTAAAAAAAGAAAAAAGAAGACAACGAAATTTGGAAACATGATCGCGGATATTGGTTTCCGTTTTTCAATTCTCTATTCATGTTTTTTGAATATGTATTTTTGAGCTTTTTTGCATCCCAACAGCTGCGCAAAAAATAGGCTCATCTGATTGAGTCTGAACGATATCCGATGATTCTTTAATTTTATACCTTCAGACGGGTTTTTTCTTAAAATTTCTCTAGACGTTGGAAAGTAAAGGTAACGAAAATGGCGCAAAAAAAATATTGAAAAAAGCTCAATATCAACCCTGGATTTAATCCTAAGTAAATCAGTGGAGTTTTTATGTGAATACAAAAAAATTTCTGAAGTTGACTTTGGCTCTAATCGTGATTTGATAATAATATTAATCTGGGGCACCGACACGGTTCGCAAACTGGTTAGCGTTACAGAGTCATTAACTACATAATGAATATACAGCTAGTACCTACCCAACTGCGTTGTACGAAGTAAATTTTCCCAATTAAGATAGAGCAAAGGCTAATATTGGGCTAGCGTACGTACGTTGTAGGGTGTGACTGAAATATTGTTGATCATTTTGGCTCAGGTATAAGATGGTTTATATCAGCGGATGAAGCAATCACTTTTCTAGTATGACACGGGAAGAAATTTAGGGTAAAAATCTGCCAGTCCAGAAGAGAACTTTAGAAGTAAATTGTCTCGCGCCATAGGCGATGGTTGAACCCTTACCAGAGAAACATTGGCTCAAATACTTAAGCCATTTGATGTAGCAACATGGTCATAACCCGACCTCTATAAGAACCACCCTCATTTTTATCAACGTTTTTTCAACAGCTTTTTTTCACCTTTATGGAGCTGAATAAGCGTTTAAAGCTATCCAGGCTGAAGATCCGCTACGTTTTCTCCAAATTTTTGAAAACCTTGAGAACAAAAGCGCGGGTACAATTTTTTTCGTACAAGGTTGTGCCTCAAATTTTAGTTGAAAAGGTTTTCAAAATCTGGGTTCACTGAAAGCTTTTAAACAAAATTTAGGTACTGATGAAAGAAATTCGAAAAACTTGACGTTTTATTGGTGAAATTTTCAGGGATCTTCTTTTTTCAATAAGTACTGAAAAGTTGCCTAATAAATACTGTGAAAGACAATATGCACACAAGGATTTGCAAATTTTTGTCAAGATTCCTGAAAACCCAAGATATCTTTCTTCTGTATCAAGTTGTGTCTCAAGTTTCACTTGAGAATGTTCTCCAAATTGGGTTTAACAGAAAGCTGTTTATCGAAATTCAGATACTGATGAAAGGAATATGAAAAACTTGTCTTTTCACGACACAGTTCCAGTTTTTATAGGCATACAGCTATTTCTACCATCGGCGACAGAAAAGCTGCTTAAAAAGTGGTGACACAGACAATATGATTCGGAGAATATTATCGCAAGTGAATCTTGAAAGCTTAAATGTTTTATGATCAATTTTCAAGAACGTTTTCACTTTCGGTTTTTGGCGAGGAGCTATCCACTCAGAAAATTAATCAACCATCCTGTATAAAATCAAGAATGAAATCGGTCGTTCGTTTAAAATTATTTGGAATCCCTTGAAATTCCACAAGTCATTTGAAATGAAATAAAATGATCCAACGCGATGATTTTTTAATTTCTATTTACTCACATACTCCATGGTGTTGAAAAAAAAATAAAAAATAAAAAGAAATGGAACCTTCTAGGGGAAAATAACTCACAGAACTGTTGTACTTTTTTTCTACCTTCTCCGTGTCTCGTTTCTTTTTTCGTGTAAATAATCAAATTCGCTTTTCCCTTGGGCTATGAGTTTGTCACCGAAACGTGCGCGGAAGCGTTTATACGTGTGCAAGTGCCACGTGTGATAGGCCACGTGTGTTAGCTGACAGTTGTTTGTTGGGTCAGAGACATGGTTGTTCTGCACGTATCGTCGCCTCCCAGCTTTTTCACCACCACCACCAGCAGGTGAGAATTGAGGAATTAGTAAAAACCCGAGGGACGTTGCAGGTTGACTGAATGCGAGAAAGACTGACATTTAAAGTATTAAAACCTGGCAGAGGACGCGGTCCACCGCGGCAATTGACAAACTGATACAAACTCGTGGGAGGATATGGGTCCTCGGTTGTATTAGGTATATGTCGTTGTGTGTTCTAGCTGGAAAATTGGATAAAAGAATAAAGGAAACGCCGGCCGAAAATCGATGCGAAATTGAATTCCATTCCACATACATATTCCCCGGATCCACAACCATGGAGATACCTATACATGGATACCGTGGGTTCGAGTATCCACATAATATGACCAGACAGCACGGAATATTGCCCAATATTGTGGCAACATTGTAGCAACATTGCAACATTGTAGCAACATTGCAGCAATATTGCAATGCTGCTACAATGTTGCTACAATGTTGCTACAATATTGGGCAATATTCGGTGCTGTCTGGGTAAGTACCCATAGCGTTGCCAAACTGAAAATATCGAAAAATGGCAACAAAATATAATTGAGCACATTTTTGTTTTTCAAACTTGATCAAAATTTCGAATTTTACGCTATTTTTATTTCACAATCGACACGTCTGTCGAACCAGGAAAATTTCCTATGGGAATTCTTTTTTAAAGCTGTAAATATGTGCATTTTCGAATCAGTGCTTCTTTTTTCAATTAATTTACTAACAAATTGGATTGGGGGAGTGCAAAGAGTCACCCATATTTTTCCTGAACTTTGCTTGCTAATTACTTCTCTATTTGTCAAAAGTTGTGACATTCACAATTAAAAGTCTGAACCAGCGTGGCTTAATCTGCAAATTCTCACCCTTAAAGAGCCACTCTTTTAACTTCGACTTTCCGCAGGATGTAAAGAGTGCCGTTGGATCAATCCAAATGTTTGAGGGCTGATTATTATTGAAAGATTATTTCGATGAGAAAAATTAACGGACGAACCCAGGAATCGAACCCAGGATCTTCGGACGCCTATCCGGGGACTTACACCCGAGACCACCTAGCTCGCCCACAGTTCGCCGCAATTTTTTTTTTCTGATTATTATTATCAGCTGATTATTATCTTCCTCGAACAATTTTCTGTGTCATACATTTTCGACTTATTTAGTTCGCAATTGTTCAGAAGATCAAAATACATGTACTATTTCATCTTTGTATTTGATTTTTTTCGTTTTCTTTTTTTTTTTCACAAAAATTGGTATAATTTTCGTAGCTTTTATTTCATCGAGAATTCGAACGGTCATATTGTAGAGTATGGTTTTAGTGAAAAAAATCAGCCCTTATAACGAATGCAATCTGTCTGCTAAAGCTCGTTGGACTTTCGGTGAAGTGAGCGAAGAGGAATCCTTAAAATTTGAAAATATTTGTTTCTTGGTGTTAAAATAATTATTCTGGACGAAGAGGACCTTCTATAATATAAAAATAACTTGAGAAAACCACTTAGTTGCATGCTTGAAATATGAATATCTTCCTTCGCTCCATATTCTGATAATAAAATAAATCATTGTCGTCGTCACTTCGAGTACAAGAATATCGTTATCTCTCGTCAAGCATGAAGGGGAAGGTTTCTAAGGGAGTTTAGTCAACCCTTGGTGAAGACGAGCACCAGTAAAGAGCACTGAAGGGCGCGTCAACTGGTCGACGAATAAAAACAAATTTAAATATAAATCGAAGTTCCCAAAAAATCCTGTATTTCCGTTTTTCCTTTGATCAGAGGACGTCTTCGCATCTGATTTCAAATTCACGGTTTCATCTCGTACCCTGGAATATGTGATAAATAAAAATATATATATTATGGTCGTCCTCATTTAGGGCTCGGACGAATTTTTAATTTAGGATCACCCTAATTACATGCGTATTTCTTAATTATAACGATCAAGAATTGACATATATTATTGTTGATTATTCGAATCAAGATAATTCGAAATATACATTTGTT
The DNA here is from genome assembly GCA_943736025.1 of Tenthredo mesomela. Classification (NCBI taxonomy): domain Eukaryota; kingdom Metazoa; phylum Arthropoda; class Insecta; order Hymenoptera; family Tenthredinidae; genus Tenthredo; species Tenthredo mesomela. The sequence goes on from OX031017.1 coordinate 3,977,948, forward strand.
AATTAAACAAAACCGCCCATACAACCAACGTAGTACATAATATAACATGTATAACAACTTTACAGACAGCCTGAAGCCAGGGGTAATAATTATTATATCAAATCCAAAATAAATGACAAACGTTAGAGAACTACCCGGTTGAGTCAATAAACAAAAGTTTCCCCCGTCACTCGGGGCTACAGAAAACACGTCCAACAGTTTGAGCTAATTAATTAATCAGAATGAACACCTTGACGCAAAAAAAAAAAAAAAAAAAAAAAAAACAACCCCTGAGGGAAAGTGCGTGTTAAACTCTTTCTCTTAATTCTCTTTTTTATTTTATCAAATTTCAAATTTGACAAAAATCAAATTTATCGAATATCATTGGTTTCCCATGAAATGAAATCAATATGTAGAATATTTCCTCAAATATTGGAGGAAGTTTCGATAAACGATACGACATGCGTAACCCACCCTACGACATCCACTTTTTCTTCGATGGAATAAATCTATGCAATCCCTGGTGGAAATTTCTACTTCCACGAATTTTTATGAATTTTTAGAGAAATTGGAACATTTCATAGTTTTTCATGAAAAAAATTGTAGATGTGCGTCATTTCTCATAAAAAATTGTAGATTTTCTCAGCATTTTATGGAAAATTATAGATTTCGGCAGATCATCATAAAAAATTGTAAATTCTCGTATCTATCCAGAAAAATTCGTAGTTTTCGTAAATCATATTATGAAAAAACTACAATTTCTTATGAAATGCTACGAAATGTTCCAATTTCCCTAATTGGTCATAAATATTCCTAGAATCATTTCCACCAGGGATACCTAATACGAAGTCCATAAAATTTGAAATAATTTTTAAGTACTGGTAATAAATTGCGAAAAAAACTGAGTCAATAGAATATCTCTCTTTATTTTTCACACTATTTTTATAAAATGAATAAGTCTCTCAGATTTCATGCTAACGAGTCTGTGGTAGTAAAATCACGTTAATGGGTAGGTGTGTAGTTTACGAGGCTATTTTGCTTAACGTAAAATACTGCAGTTTACAGTTAGATCGTAAAAACGTTTTCAACTATAACTTAGCGATTTGGATCACATAAATGATGATGAGGTAAAAAAATTGCTTAGGATCAAAAATTTCTTAACTGTGAGAATGAAGCTTGAAGAAGTTTCGACGAACTATGAGATTTCATAAATCTATATGCGCAAAGCGAGGATCACAAAATGCGAAATAATTTTCAACTGTACATATTTATTTTCTGAATCGTGATCGAGTGAAAAATCCTCATCGACTAGATAGGCATATAATATAAAATGTACATTAAATATTGTATAAACTTTTCATTAGCACGATTCGTACACCACCGACTGGCACGCGCTTCGACAATTTGAGCTGAAATTAATTGCGATACGAATTATAAAAGCAGGAGAAGCAGCTATATACCTCAAGAAAATACCTCCGAGGGTTTAGGCCTCCACTCAAGAAATTGAGTCGAGGAAATTAATGCGAAGTGATATAGAACTCTCGGGACTCGGAATATATTAAACAGAAATTTCTAAACCCCTCAAATATATATAGAACGTATACCTATACCTATAGCATACCTACGCCTCTAGTTCGGAAGATCAATGTAAAATTTATTATGAAAAATGAGGTGGAAAAAAAAAAAAGAAAGAAAGAAAACCGTCAAAATCGGTAATCGATGGGTATAAGTTATGGTGGCCAAATGTTATACCTGCAATTTACTGCAACTGCACAGGGAGCATTCCATGCCGAATCGACCTGGGCCTGATCTCTCGTATTCGGTTGACGAAATTTTTATTTTTTCGCCGATTTTTCAGAATTTTTTCTAAATTTTCAAATTATGACCAACGATGTGTTCATTTGCAAAAGTCATAAGTCAACCAGACAATTTTTGTAAATATTTGAGAAAAAAATCTGAGCTATTTTTAGAGTTGGGAGAATAACATAAAAAATCGTTAACCGATTCCGAAAGGTCCAGGGTCAGATCCAGGTCGATTTGGTACGGAATACCCCATATATGTATATATCTTGCCTGTTTACCATATACCTTGAGCAAATATCGAATACGTCAGTGAGTAAATTTATGAAAACCCATACTGCAGGCACAAGAGACAAGGGAGAGACAAGTTGTATTTAGTAGAATTCCTCGGTCCTGATGCGGAAGCTATCCGAAGTCACGTTTCGCATTTCGCGAATCGATTCTGCACCTGTTCACTCTTTCAACGAATATTTACCCGATCTTCTGCACCACCGTTACGTGTGTAAAGTAAATTACGTAAATTTTTCTGCTGCAGTTGTACGAGAGTAGAATTTTGCATTGTTTAAAGCTGCGGACATGTTTGTATGCGAGACATTTTTTGCCTGACGATATCTCGAGATCTTATTAAATTTCATCTTTTCTTATAACAACCGATGCGGTCCTTTATAGCTTAGAACTGATTCAATTTTGGATTCAATCGGTTGGATAGTTTATGAATTATTAAAAAAACAAAATTGAAATAACAAAAAATTATATAAATTAAGTTGATGATATCTTGAGAACCAATCAAGCGATTTTTGTCATCTTGCCCTCACGGAAAAAACCCTTCAAGTTTGAGGGTGAACCTTCAATTTTCAAGGTTTCACCCTCAATTCTGGGGGTAAAACCCTGAAATTTCAGGGTTCAACCTCCAATATTCAGGGTAATACCATCAATTCCTATGGATGAACCATCAATTGAAGGGTCAACCGTGAAAAGTTGGTGGATCAACCCTGAAAATTAAGGGAAAACCCCCAAGAATTGTGGAATATCCCTCAAACATTGAGGGACAACCTCCAACAATTGAAGGATAACCCCGAATAGTTAGGGGTCAATACTGAAAATTGAGGGAAAACCCCCAAGAATTGAGGAATATCCCTCAAACATTGAGCGACAACCTCCAACAATTGAGGGATAACCCTGAAACGTTCTGGGACAACTCTGAAAATTGAGGGATGGCCCTGAATAGTTTGGGGTCAACCCTGATGAGTGGCGGGTCACTTCAAAAGTCACCTCAAAAAGTCACCTCAAAAACCCTGAAGTTTAAGGGACCCCCATTTGACGGTTGTTCCTCAAGTTGAAGGTACCCCTCAATTCAGGGTACCCCCCCATTCAAATCACCCTGAAAGTTGAGGGCTCAGTTGAGGGTGGTATTTTGAGGGGTTTTGTCCGTAAGGGTGGTCTTAACCCAAGACGGTCATATGGGGTGTGACATACCCCAGGTTATTTCCGAGCTCGGATCTCCCCCTCTTAATCCCGGAAACCGACGTTTTTACCCCTAACTAGAGTTTTTATTTTTTTTTCGTAAAATTTTTTTTTTTTTTTTGTCGCCGCAAATTTTTTTTTTTTCACGAATTTTTTAAACATACTTAAAACTAAAATTTGCCTTGCATTCTTGGATGGGTTAATAGAGAAACGTTTGAAATATGTTCTCAATTTTTTTGGGGTCCCCAGGATAATTTTACGAAATTCTACAGCACTTCAAAATGCTGGGGTGTGTCACACATCATGTGACCATCACGGAATTCTCATGAGGTGTGATCGTCTTGGGTTAATCATTAGAATTTCTTCCAACTTGAATCTCATCGAATCTCCTAATTGATCGATTCAATAGTTTTTGTGTTAGAAGAATAACGAACTTTTCTTTTTCCCTTATTCAAACATTGTGTTATTCAGGTAATACCGTTTTTTGGTATTTAAAAATCCAGACGGTCAGAAAAATCTGAGACTCATCAATCAAGAGTTCCAATCATTTTCAAAAACGCGTTGAAGTTATCCAAATATCGGTAAAAATTCCAGTTCTTCGATTGTTTAAGTATCAAATATGTCCGACACGTTGAATCGCTGGCGGATTTTATTCTCCGTATTACTAAACTCGTTTTTGGTTTTCGGCAATTCGTTAGCGAAAAAGAATTTTGAACCTAACGAACGAAACTTGACGGGACGTGAAATCGGTACTCAAATTTATTGACCGTGCGAAAAAGTGGAAGAAAATTTTTTGTCCAATTGAAAATAAAGACCGTTTCTTGGTTTTTTCTTTTTTTGCAGGTTATTTTTGGCACCTGTCCGACGTATTTTTTGACCCGATATACTCGCCCTCAGGAACATCGGAAAACGGTGAGTTTATCTCATACTGAAAAATACGGAAATGACTAATGAGGTACGAATTTTGATAAAATTGTCATGTTTCCTGCCCAATTTTCATCTCTGTATCGAAAAAAACGTCTAAAATTTCAAATGACCACTGTCCACGAGAATCGTCATAAGTGTATCGGTGCTGCAGCTTTATTTTCGAGATTCATGCAGGGTGTCCCAGAACTAAATGCAGAAAATGATGTGAATCATTTTAAACGTCGATTGCCGATTTTTTCTTCACATTATCCGCACATTCACAGATTGCCACGTAACAGGTGTTACGAATTTTACAAAAAACTGCGGATTTTTCGGCGAGCCAGGACAATGTTCGGCCTTTGGATTGATCGAGACAATAGCAAGAGCGATGAACTCGAAACGATGGAAAATTGCGGGGCCAGAATTTTGTATATTCACTGGGTAAAGCCCGGCAATTAATACTCTGAATCAATGGGGTAAGATTTAACCAATTATTAGAAATCGATTTGTTCGTTCGATGTCAGGAATCTGCGATGTCCAAACCGTGAAAACCAGGCCAACGAGATCTACGAAACTATGAGTACTTTTATTACGGATATAAGAAACGCCGGATTTGTCAACGTCTATCCAAGTTATGGGTGGTACGATTATCATCCCTACGGTCATCATCCCCTGACGTTAACCACCCTTTATGACAAGTTGAAGAATCTGCTTTTTGAGCGAAAAACTAGCTCGTCAGTGAGTTTAAATTTACATCCGATTTTTCAACATTCAAAGTCTTATCGAATGCTTCGCAAATACATTTTTGCTAGTCCCAGAGACTTGTCCAGTTTCAATGAAAACCCGGAATAAAGGACCCCGCACATTTCTTACGGGAACTGGCTTTCCGATGAATTTGGCTGAAATTTTCAGGTTTTGTAATTCATGCGATGCTGATCAAAAGTTACCATTGCCACAACTTCCAAACGTGAACCGTTCGACCTTGGTAAGTGGTTGAAGTTTAAATTCCATTTCGTGTAGTATCAGTTCCAACCCAAAAGTGCAGGTATTTTGCAGGCAGGAATTTCCGTTCGGTGTACTTTCCAACTTTTAACCCGGATCTGACTATCAAATAGCTCAAGTACGAAGTGATGAGTCGAAAAACCTATACTTAAAAAATCACCTAACGGTAAAAGCGAGGGGCTATTCATTCACAGATCAGGAGAAACGTGAGTACAAATGGACCGATTTTAAACCTCAACCGCTTACCAAGGTCGAATAGTTCACTTTTGGAAGTTGTGGCAATGGTAACTTTTGATCAGCATTGCATGAACTACGAAACCTGAAAAATTCAGCCAAATCCATCGGAAAGCCAATTCCCATAAGAAATGTGCGGGGTCCTTACACATTCTACTTTTGAAAAAAATTGCAAATTTTTTCCGACCATTTTCATCGAGTGTTCCGTAGAACCATTTCATTGAAATCGCCTGAACGATATCTGGGGCAATTCTTGCCCATTCCACAAATCAAGGGGGAAAAAATAGGGAAAAAGAAGAAACTAGAATTACGAACCGGAATAAATCTTCGGTATTAATTGCTCTAGATTCTTGGTCAATTCGACAAAAAAACCGGCTACTTTTCCCGTGTTGAACTACCGCATAATAAAATCCGGGTTATCGTAATGAATACGAATTTTTACCTGAAAAACCACATTGCAAGTCGCCTTTCTGATCCAGCCGGACAATGGGAATGGCTCAGGAACGAGCTCAAAGGATGTCGAATGGCTCTTCAAAAGGTTAGCAGCGTATTACCGATTTTTGTTCACCGCGGGTGGTGAGGGACAAAACTTTCCTCTGACCTCAAGCTTGCGTAGTTATTGGCCTATTTATCTCTTCCGCTTCGATAGAAAATTTGCGTCAAAAGATGATTTTGTCTCTAAAATTCAAGATGTAATTAGAATTGACGATCGTCGACCGATCTTTATGAATTTTTGACAAAATCTCTTCAATCTTTACAATCTGGCAGGCCTTCATCGTGATGTCGGTACCACCGGGTATTCATGGTGATTGGTATGGACGAAAAAGAACCCTGAAGGACGATTTGGTCTGGAGTGATCAACACAATCGACGATATATTCAAATAATCAGCGAATATCATGACGCGATTGCTGCACAATTTGCTGGACATCGACACGAGGACACATTCCGTTTGGTTTACGATAGAGAAGGTATTCATTTTCTCAAATCACGCTGTGCAGAAAATTTTTCAATGACTTAAGTTTTTTTCATCGACTCGAGATAGAAAAAGGTCTTGTTGAAACAACCAAAATTTGGTTATTATACGGTCAAAGAAATTTTTTTGTTCAGTCAACCAAAATTTTGTTGTGGTAACAAGGAATTTAGTAGTATATGAACAAAAATTTTGGTTAGCCCAACAGAATTTTGGTTGGCCCAACAAAATTTTGGTTGACTGAACAAAAAAATTTCTTTGACCGTATAATAACCAAATTTTGGTTGTGTCAACAAGAACTTTTTCTGAGTATATGGAATTGAAAGTTATTGGTTCTGGTTTTTTCAATTTTCGTATTTTTTTTTCACCTTCTACAGGAAAAGCCATTTCGGTTATACTACTGGCGCCAGCGATAAATCCAAGTTTTGGGAACGATCCTGCGATGAGAATCTACATGTATGATAAAAACAGCGGAGAAGTAAGAACAATTAATGATTAGAAATTAGGATTGGACTGTTGAATATATAATTGCTTGCAGAAACCTGTGAGAATAAATTGAATGAAATTTATTCGGTACAAACGAATTCCGATAATTGAGAAGCCGGGAAACTGATAGTGAAACTAATTCAAAGCACCTGAAGAATTTCCTCGATTTGTATCTCCTCTTTCCTATTCCTCCCCACCCAGATACTCGATTTCGTGCAGTATTTCTTCGACTTGACAAAAGCGAACTTGGAAGCCGATATGATGAACCCAGAAAAGTACTGGGAAACGAGCTATTCGTTTCGCGATTTTTACCTACTTTCCGACGCCACGGTATCCAGTTTTGAAAAACTGGTGAAAAAATTCCGGAAAAATGACGCAATGTTTCAGCGGTAAGTTGGCGATAACTTCCTAACAATAAAAGTTGATCAACGGTTGAGAAAATAGTATATTATGATACTAGTGCGGAAAAGTTCGAATGGGGAATCACCAACGGCCGCACTAGTTCATTAACCATTTTTTGTAACACTGTATGGAAGTTCGCACTTTGTGTATACTCTGCATGGATAAATCGACGAAGTGTGGGGGAATCAATATTCCCGCACGGTTTACCCGCTGCACACTTTGAATGGATAAATGTGTGGGAATCAACATTCCCGCACACTTTGTAAGATCATCAGGAATCTGCTATTTCGCGCACAATTTCCGGTACAGAAAAAATAAGAACTTTCCATACAGTGTTACAAAAACAAAGTTTTAACACGCTGTGCGTAAAATTCGATTTTGCGCACACTTCGCGTGCATAAAATTCAACTTAACGCGCGTTGTGTTGAAAAATAAAATCTGATATACGTGGGAAAGATGATTCTCGACTTATGTGATTGTCATCCTTGCAATGCTCGGGCGAAAAACTTCACACTCGTCCTAGAATCAACACTTTCGCCCTAGTATTAAAAAGTACTATTTCATTTTCTTCCAATCAGGTATTACAAAAAAGTCGAAGGTCCTCGTCGCTGGAAATACGAATGCGAAGGTAGTTGTAAGCTCATATCATTCTGCGAAATGACTAACATCGACTTGGGAAGCTTTTTCGAGTGCATTTCCGGTCAATCTGTAGTCAGAAAACAAAAAAATCGACCATTTCAAGCGATTCCGGAAGCTCTGCGTAATCGGCTTATCAAACACGGTACAAATTCCGTTTCCGGATCCGTTATTGCGGCTACCGTTTCACAACGTCATATAATACTAGATATTATTTGTACTGCGATATTCTCGCGAGTAATGAACCTTCTTCAAATTAATAATAAAGGATTCTAGATGTCTGAAAAACTTAGCCAATTTAATTCGGCTGTTTTTTATTTCCCTATTTTTTTATTCCTCGTTTTCACGAAATAATTGCCGATTCGAGGGCAGAGTCGATTTTTCGACTAATTCTTCTATAGGGATTTCCGGGCTGAAGCTTGATAATCTTGATGAAGTGAATTCGTGATATCATGTTGTGTGAAATGACCTATAATCAATCTCGATAATGAAATGGTTTGGAATTGAAAAACTTGAGATAAAAACAGCGTAATGCAGAGTCGTTATACGAAATCGATACGGAATTACATGAATTACGGAGTTCCTAGTTGCAATATAAGGGCATGGAAGCGAATTATCGCGTTTCGCAGTTTCCGATAAAATTGAGAAAAACGCAACATTCAATCAGTGATTAATATTCGAAAGCGATATTTCTATCATGCATGATCCTTCCAACCGATATACTAACTAGATTTTGTTATATTGAGTGAAAAGACAAATATCACTGATTGAGCAAAATAAATTGTTTAAATATCGGCTACGTGCTCTAATTGCGAAAAATTGTAAGTACCTAAGTAGTACAACATTCGAGATCCAATAAGTTGGAAAATCATAGAACTGATAATATTCGCGAAGAATAGTGCATCGCTGATCCAAAAATGAATATATTTTATGCTAATTAAGCTTCACAGTTTTTATATTTTAACATAATCAGGAAATGAAAGTTTCCACCTACATATATAACATAAGCAGCGTTCATCATGCAATGCGATGTATGTCAGTGTGCGAAGTGTACATACGTGTGAAAAAAATAAATTAACAAATAAAATAAAAAAACTAGATAGCAAAAACACAGAGAGAGAGATAGAGAGAGAGAGAGAGAGAGAGAGAGAGAGAGACAGAAAGGATCTATAATTATGGACTTTGTGCATATGCGTGTACAATGAACTACAGCACACATATGTAATTATCTCTTTTATTCCTCTGCAATCGTGCTGCGACTAAAGTCTGCACTTAATTGCGGTGAAAAATAGAAAGATAAAATCACTTTGGATTTTTTATTTTTTTTTTTTATTAATTTTTTTTTATTTCATATCTAAATCCTCGTGTTTTTAGACGTACTACCCTTACGGAAAAAACCCTTCAAGTTTGAGGGTGAACCTTCAATTTTCAAGGTTTCACCCTCAATTCTGGGGGTGAAACCCTGAAATTTCAGGGTTCAACCTCCAATATTCAGGGTAATACCTTCAATTCCTATGGATGAACCATCAATTGAAGGGTCAACCGTGAAAAGTTGGTGGATCAACCCTGAAGATTGAGGGAAAACGCCCAAGAATTGTGGAATATCCCTCAAACATTGAGGGACAACCTCCAACAATTGAAGGATAACCCTGAGTAGTTGGGGGTCAATACTGAAAATTGAGGGAAAACGCCCAAGAATTGAGGAATATCCCTCAAACATTGAGCGACAACCTCCAACAATTGAGGGATAACCCTGAAACGTTCTGGGACAACTCTGAAAATTGAGGGATGACCCTGAATAGTTAGGAGTCAACCCTGATGAGTGGCGGGTCACTTCAAAAGTCACTTCAAAAAGTCACCTCAAAAACCCTGAAGTTTGAGGGACCCCCATTTGACGGTTGTTCCTCAAGTTGAAGGTACCCCTCAATTCAGGGTTAACCCCCAAGTTGGGGGTACGAAATCACACTGAGAGAAATCTGAATAGTAAACACAACTAAAAGACCTCAACGATATGAAATGTAGTTCGCGCAACTATTTTTTTAGTTCCGTTTACTATTTGCTTGGTACCGATAACCATAAATTGGTTGACCTAACTGAAAAAAAATAGTTGCCCACACCATATTTGCTATTGTTGAGGACTTATAGTTACTGTAACTAAATATTTCTCTGAGTGCACCCTGAAAGTTGAGGGCTTAGTTGAGGGTGATATTTTGAGGGGTTTTTTTTCCGTAAGGGTAGTATTTCAAAATTACGTTACATTCTATGAACCTCGTCTTACATATAGATTTATTGCAACGAAGAAAAAGTGAAGTAAGTATAAAATGCATACCTATCACTAAAATCTCTTTGATACAGATTTTTTTTGAAAATTATTGCTCTCACAATGAAATACACATATATACTATAAGAATACGGCGAAGACACGTGTATTTCAAACAGGAAAATACACCCTCCTGGTGGAAGGGAATTGTTTTCGAATTATTTGTAGTCGATTTGGGGGACGCCTGCGAGAAAATTAATCCAAGCCCTGAATATCAGGATCACCCTAACATTATTGGTTTGCCCCGAAATGACATAATTTTATAATAATCCACCCAACGGTCTCCCATTTTCATTCATTCATTCATGCATTCATTCATTCATTCATTCATTCATTCATTTAATCATTCGTGTATTTCATCCCTCAGCTCTGTATCTTCTCACTTTCCTTTTCCTCCGATTTGACGTAGTCGGTTGGGTACGAAACGTTGTTTCTTTCAGGAAAACCAAAAAGGTCTCCCTAATTCTATATAGTTCAATTCGATTCATCCGGTCCGTAACTTCCGTCAGCGTGTAACCGGCCTCCGAAAAGCATAAACCTTGAAAGATTCCCTTTTTCCAACCATCTTACTTCGCGGTGAATAGCACCAGGGGTATCCTAGGACAGAAAGGTTCTCGAGTACGATTTACTCGATCGGGACTTGATACAATTTCAGATACATCGTACAGCTCTAGGTTGTAGATATACGGTCGTACGTACCCTACCTTACAACACAGGCAAACTGATAGGTACCCAAAATAATTCTAAGGGCATTTTACGACGAACCTTACTTTTTTAAAAGGGGGTTCATTTATTATGTTCAGTATGTGAAAATTATACATAATCCAGGAGACTGTGGCGACTAATAAGAAAAATAATGCACATAGGGAATTTATTATACGTAAAGTCAGCTACAAATATTAATATCAGATTAAAGTAAGCTGTGTAAAAATGACATAGATTAACTGTGGACTCAATTTCGAGATCAATTTTAGTCTAAACTGGATCCCGTTCTGGAATTCTGATCAATACTAATGATATTCTAGCGTGGACTAAGATTTTTGAAAAATACATAATTTTTCATATATTTTCAGATTTTTCAAGTCCGTATAATAAAACGTACCAAAATTTGAATTTTCTCGAATTTTCCGCAGTCAAACGGATGAATATTTTCAACAATCCGCATAGTTCAAGCTAGAACCACGTAAATGGGCATTTCTAATTAAGCGTTCCTGGCGCTGGAAATTGTTTTTCTCCAAATTTTGTTGAAGCACGTGGATAAACTCGATGCCAATAGATTAATTGGAGGTGGAAGAATGTATTTTTATAAGTGTACACCAAATTTGGACTGAGCTATTTTTTTAAACAGCTATTTTCCGAAATTTCGAATTTTTCCGGAAAGAGAATTGCAGTCAAAAAAGGTCCTGCTCGGGCTCAAATCCTTCGTTTTTCCATGAAGAATCAGATGATCTAGGTCGCATGAGTGTGCTTCTCCTTCACTTCTCTCAGGGTCCGATCGAAGATGTACTTTTGCAGACATTATTCAGGATATACTGATCACTTTCGAAAAAACCTCTCTAAAATAAAATAACATTTCTCATGGTCCTAAAATCGACCCAATTAGAATTAAAACTGAATTTTGCGAAACAATTATCGCCGAAAAATGAAACTTTGAGAATTTCAGATCGAGACTTTCGGATCAGGCATATCGTGTTTCTTTTGAAAAGAGAATATAAAATAATTCGAACGTCACATTTCACTTGAAAGGGTGAACATTCTTATTTTATACATAGCAGACACCTTCTTCTTTCTGTTGTCTCATTCTTTTCCTGATTCTTCGCATTTCAGATAAACAGAATGTATAAATCTCTTTCATCTTGTGAAAATTTGTCCAAATCAGCTTTCTTCATACAATATATGGATGATTTTAACAATTGTTGGCCAGGCTTCGAGTCTCACCATCCCCGATCCTCTCTTGATTTTAGAAGACCCTAATAATTCTAGTCACAAGGCGGTCAAAAGTCTCAATTTCTTAGATTCTTTTGATCCTTCGTAATGCGTTCTTATTAGAGTTATTCAATAATTTTTACTTATACTTTTAGAGATAACGAAAAAACAATTTCATTCTCAATACTATAGAGACATGTGATTCTCAGATTAGGATATCGAAGAGGTTTTGATAAATATAATAATCAATCATTATTTTCAGAATGATTTCAAAAATAAACTATTTTATTAAAAATTGGTGGAATCGCACCAACGTAAAAAAAAAAATGTTTGTTGTTTTTTTCATGTAAAACTCTAAAAAAAAATGTTATTCCAATTTTGATGCACATATTTTCGTAGGAAATTTAATTCTCTACAAAAAAGCTCTGAAATATTTTTCTCGTAGTCTCAACAGATAAAAAGTTATCAGGTTTTGAAAAAAAAAAAAAAAAAAAAAAAAAAAAAAATTTTAAATTTAAAAATTGAAACAAATTAAAAAATTAAATTTCCTACAAGAATATGTGCATCGACATTGGAATAAATTTTTTTGTTCCGAGTTTTATGCAGAAAAAACGAAAAAATAAATATTTCATGTCATGTTTTTTTTTTCGTTTATTCTGCATCAAACTCCGAAAAAAAATTTTATTCCAATTTCGATGCACGTATTCTTGTAGGAAATTTAATTTTTTAATTTTTTTCAATTTTTCAATTTTTTTTTTTTTTTTTTTTTTATTTTTTAATTTTTTTTTTTTTTCTGGCTTCAATGCTTGATAACTTTTTATCTGTTAAGACTACGAGAAAAATATATCAGAGCTTTTTTGTAGAGAATTAAATTTCCTACGAAAATATGTGCGTCGAAATTGGAATAACATTTTCTTTCAGAGTTTTACATGAAAAAAACCACAAACATTTTTTTTTTTTTTTTACGTGTTATTTATATGGGAAAATGGAAAATCGTTGAGCATCTCGTAGAGTTGAGATATCAAGCTGCGCTTTTAGAAGAATTTGTTCCATACCTGAAACAAACTTTTGAGATGATAAGACTTAAAAAAAAAAAAGAAAAAAATGTTTTTTTTTTACCACCCTAATGTACACACATTTAGGTATGATATACATAATGAGATTATTTACTAGATTGGAGATTTTGAGATTTTGATACGAAACGACACCGTCACGTATTACGTTACATATAAATACAGATCATCTGAATGAGTTTGGTACGTGTTTCAATTAATGCAAAGCCGTTGTGTAAATAATATGTGAAAGCTTTCCTTCATTTCTATCTTATTAGTTCCTTTCATAATTTCCATCTTTACCTTTTCTTTTATAATTTCTATCTTTCCTCGCAAACAGCTATATGTATACTTATCTGCTGGGTAAATATGTCTATGTAACATTTTTAATTGACCAATACAATTAAGGTAAGCACTCTTTCTCTCGGCAAATCTTATTTAATTGAATTTTTATCCCCAGGGCTTAATGGAAGAATAAATATACAACTATATTATATAAGTAAGTATTAAATGAATAGGGAAATGTGTAATCAAGCAATTTATTTATTCCATTATTCTATTTATATCTGATTTATACTCCCAATATAAAGGGAATTCGATATGTTAGGGTGGTTTTTGATTTCATCATTTCTGAATTTCAATACTTACGCATGCTTCCAAATATATACCGCGAGTATTCAGTGAGTCTGAACGACCCCCTCTCTACGCAAAACCAACACAGGCGCGCACTGCGTCGGTAGAAGCGCCACTGGCCGCCTAGCCCCGCTCGCCGAGCCTCACGCACGCAGTGCGCGCCTGTGTTGGTCTTGCCCCAGGAAGGGGGTCGTTCAGACTCACCGAATACTCGCGGTATAATACTATATGATAATTTAAGACTCTCATTAACTTGATTCGATTTAATTTACTATCGAAATTATATTACATTACTATTTTTCCACATTAGCTATTATGAGCTTACCGTCTTTAATCGAAGCTTGATAATTTATGCACATATACGAGGAAATATGCAATGCAAATTTTTTTGAACGCATGGAGTCGTAATACATAGAATACGTACACGTAGGTATATATATATATGTGTAAGCTATAGCTACGGAAGGATAAGCTTGGGTTTTTAATTAAAAATTAATTACCCCCTCAGCGCAATGGCGAACATTGCCTCGAAATACGCAACCGTAAGGGTGGATGATTTCGAGCCTCTGCAGACGCGGTTGCTTAAATACCTAGAAGAAGAAAAAAAATGATGAAAAAATTGAATAAATGGAAAAAAAAAAAAGCAAAACGAAAAAAAAAAATAATAATTTAAAGATAGGCGAGAAGCTTTAGCTTCCATAAACTAACTGGTATCATCCTTTTTTCTTACTTTCTAATTACTAACAGCACGGTGCAGCAGAGAACAAGGAACTGCATCAGATACATATCTAAGTTTCTGAGGGCGTTTCTGCCAACAAGATAGTAAGTTTAGTTCGTAGACTTACTAAAGTGCTCGGAAACTAAACCGTGTATGTGGTATTTAGAGTCTACATGGGTATGAGGGTAATGTGCAAACGCACGTGTACAATACCTACGTTCTATTTTATATGCAAAATTTCATACGTATGTTAAACTATACCCGTGTGAAAATAATTTCACTCATTTCAACGATATGTTAAGGAATTTTTAAGTTTTCGTATTTTTTTTTTTTTTTTTTTTTTTCCATCAAATGTTGAAATTAAAAAAAAAAAAAAAAAAAAAAAAGACACAGCTGTACGAATATCTACAATTTTCAATGGAAAAACTATGCAATGTTAACAATTTCCCGAAAATTTTGTCGACCTTCGTATTAATATAAGAGTATAAATTTCTATCAGGGATGCTGTGAGGATTTTATGCTCTTCCGAAATGTCTTTCTGAGTAATAGATAGATATACGTCTGTTATATCCTCATTGCTAGAATCTAGATCCATTTCACTATACTGAAAGAATCTCTTCGCTTTTCTCAAGTCAGCGAAACTCAATAAGATTTTACATATTTAGGGACATTAGTCCAGGAATTTTAGCACCGAAAATGGGTTCGCTCCGCAAAAAATCCTGATAATTGATTTTTCGATTGGATTATGTCAGAGGGTGTCCTCTAAGTGTAAAACCAAGTTTGTGTCGTCCGAAACCGCGAGCGTTAGCCGCCATCTTGAAAAACGTATTTTTGCCAATATCTCGGAAACCGTGAGTTTTACGTTAAAAATTGTAAGGACTTTTTTTGTAGAAGATAAAATTTCCCATCTTTTTTATTTGAAACTTTTTTCTCTATTGTTAATATTTGCCGAGATATAGTCGATTGAAAAAACCAAATTTTTGTTTTTGGAAAATATCTCGATAATTTGTGGAAATACGAAAAAAAATATAAAAATTGTTTTTTTCGATTGACTATATCTCGGCAAATATTAACAATAGAGAGAAAAGCTTCAAATAAAAAATATAGGAAATTTTATCCTCTACAAAAAAGGTCTTAACAATTTTTAACGTAAAACTCACCGTTTCCGAAATATTTGCAAAAAGGCGTTTTTCAAGATAGCGGCTAACGCTCGCGGTTTCGGACGACACAAACTTGGTTTCATACTTAGGGGACACTCTCTAACATAATCCAATCGAAAAATCAATTATCAGGATTTTTTGCGGAGCGAATGTCTAAAAATCCTGGACTACATACCTATTCGATAAAATTTGCAAGTTCACAACTGATAAAATAAATGAAATTATATTTAATCACAACTACCGTGGTAAAAGTAATATAAAATATAAAGCTTCTACTCTACTACGAATTTTAAGGGAAATCGAAATATTTATTAGTTTTCTGTTAAAAATTGTAGATTTTCGTAATTCCCAGGAAAAAAAAAATTGTAGATTTTCGTAGCCTCTTGTAGTTTTCAATAAAAAAAAAAAAAAAAAAAAAAAAAAAAAAAAAAAAAAATTATATTTTATACGATAGAAAAGACCTGAAATTTTTTTGTCAAAATAATAGGAAAAGTTCGAATTTCCATAACAATAATGATAGAAATTCGTAGAGTTATTTTTTCACCAGGGTGTGTTACATTAGGGTTGTTAAAAAAAAAGACCAATTTTTTTTTTTTTTTTTTTTTCTTCCATCTCTGCGATTACCTGAAAAATGTTAATACATAGTGAAAGAAATATGTTTTCCACTTTTAACACATTTGATAATAATAATTCAAAGAATTTTCTATAAACCAGTGATATGACAAAAAAAGACACACACACGCACACATTACTATTTTCATTGAAAATCACATCATTTAGATATTGATTTTTTTTTTTTTGTTAAACCTTGTAGCTGAAACGGAGAAGGTAATCATACACATGGGGAATTCCATACGAAACCGACCAATCCGTGACCCCGACAATTTTTGATTTTGTTAAAAATTTTCTATTTTTTTTTTTTTTTTTTTGTACCTACCGAAAGCAGCTTCTTTCGGAATTTTTTTAGATTTTGATCTCAACCCGTGCAAACACAATGAATTTTTCAAAATTTATAAACTTGGACCATTTTGATTTTATTGAAAAAATTCAACAATTTTCAAGAGACATTTTCACAAGTACTGACCAATTTGTAGCTTGTGATAGTATTCATAACTTCTGTTGTTTTTTTTTTTTCTATTTTTTACTGCATGTGAACCAAGGAATTGTGTTTCCTTCTTGAATTAATAACAGAAGTAGTGATTTGATTCGACACAAATTATTATTTTTCATTTTATTGAAGTAGTTTGTACACATTTACATTTTTTCGTGAATAATTATGACGCTTTTGGTTCAATACACCGTACTACTACCGGAACATTCCCGATCAGCTCCGAAATTTTGATATAATTGCCGAATCTCCGAATTTTATTTAGAAAAAATAGCGCGCCTCGTGTTTTCGGCGTATAATACAGCGCAGCATAATGAAATTCAGAGCTTCGGCAATTATCTAAAAATTTCGGAGCTGATCCAGAATGTTCGTCTACACCGAGTGTAGCCTGATGTAGCGAACCGAAAACGACATAATATTCACTATACAAGCGTTATTAATTCAAGGAGAAAACACGATTCCTTGGTTCACACGCGGTGTCACTTGAAAATTGGTGAATTTTTTCAATAAAATCAAAATGGTCCAAGTTTATAAATTTTGAAAAATTCATTGTGTTTGTACGGGATGAGACAAAAATCTGAAAAAATTTCGAAAGACTGCTTTCGGTAAGTACAAAAAAATAGAAAATTTTCAACAAAATCAAAAATGGTCGGGGTTACGGATTGGTCGGTTTCGTATGGAATTCCCCATATATATATATATATATATATATATATATATATATATATATATATATATATATATATATATATATATATATATATATATATATATATATATATTAAGGTAAATCGATATAACATATTACATGATATTATGTAGGTGGAAGTAAATGGCATAACCCCTGCCGTGAAAAAGTGCCGACAGTAGTATGACGGAATTGAGTAGTCCTCAATGTGTTGTGGATTTGCTCCATGACACATATACAGTGTGAGTCTTCTCTGGTATCGAATGAGGGAGGGGCTTATCATCACAAACGCTCCGCCCCTTTCTATTAATTCATACTTATTATCGTCGTATGTATCGAGAAACCCCACTTTTATTCTCACGCACCGTCAAAAATGATGATTTTAACATAAGCCCCTCCCTCATTCGATACCAGGGAAGACTCACTCTGTATATATACTGTACAGGGTGTCCCAGAACTAGATGCAAAAATTCAAGAGAGTAATAGAGTGGGTCAAACTGAGTAAATTGATCTATAGAACATGTGGTCTCCGAAGCACCGGTCGAAAGATACGGCCGGTTAAAAAATCGTGCCAGGCGCCAGCATGTAGGCAACCGACTACACGGTTGGTATCGGTCAGCGCTTCATTCATAACGCTCCAGGAGTTTAGGCTACCTTCTAAATCGGAGATAAGCCAAAAAGGCAAAAAAAAAAAAAAACGCTCCAGGAGTCGAGAATTCGCAATGAAAACACTTCCGGCATTGAATTTTCGACAAACACAACAACCCAAACGGCTGACGAATACCTGCTGTGTAGTCGGTTGCCTACATGCCGGCGCCTGGCGCGATTTTTCAACCGGCCGTATCCCACGACCAGTGCTTCGGAGACCGCATGTTCTATAGATCAATTTACTTCAATTTTGAAAATTTTCTTGCCTCGAGAAAATTTTTGATTTGATCCGAGAAAAATTTCGATCTTCATTTTTGGACCGCAAAATTATCTTGAATCAAGAATGATTTTCTTGGCTCAAGTTAACCTTTTTTTCTGTGCAAATGTTCCTTTTCAATTTTTGCATTTAGTTCCGGTGGACACCCTGTATATATCACGTGCAGAAATATAGAGTGCAAAACCACCGACGTGCTAGTAATGGATTGCGAATACGGTGGCCGCATGCGAGCCAAAGTGATTTATTTATTTTTTCTTATTTCTTATACAATTTTTTTTTTTTTTTTCTTTTTTTTTTTTTTTTTAATTTGTTTGTTTTCCTTTTTCTCATACTATATTTGTCTTTTAGAATTCATTTGTTGATTGATAATAGTCTACCTAGCTCTAACTAGTTTCATATTTTTATACACCACGTCGTCTGCGGTTATTCGTTTGATTGTTGTTGTTTTCAACTTTGTTTTCTTTCTTTCTTTCTTTCTTTCTTTTCTTCTTTTTTTTTCTTCTAATTTTATTTTGAATCGATAACTGTGACCTGGTATATTTGTTGTATGTATAGTATCAAACATAATATGTGTTTGTAACACGCGCAAACACATACTAACTATAATACTTAGTAGCTATCTACGCGTCGTTTAGTAGACTAATGATGCGAATACACGCGCATATTATCTCATTTAGGTGTAGGGAGGTATATCGAATAAGAAATCTGGTTTTATAGGTATACATGTATATTATGCAACATATGTATATTAATTCGACAATAATTCCGAAAGATTTTTTTCAATTTTGATCAATATTCGTAATGAAAGACTACACAGAAAAAAACAGGGTGGACAATATTTTTTTTGTCCCAAGAAAAATTATTTTGTCCCAAGAAAAAATTTTCTGTCCCAAGAAAAATTTTGTTTTGCCCAATAAACTTTTCTGCAAACGTATTGGAATCCGAAATTTTTACTTGATTCAAGATAATTTCGGTTTCCAATGCGTTTGCAGAAAATTTTTCTTGGGTCAAACAATTTTTTTTTCTGTGTATCCAAATTAATATTGAAGAGATACTATTGTCCGAGAGTAGTGAAAAAAAATTTCATCATATTATGATTCCCTAAATCATTTCTTATCCACTATACCATATATCCACTAGAGATTGTAATCTTCATTGCAGCAAATTGCGTATCAGAATGTCAGATACCTAGATACCAAGCTTGTCTCAGCTCACTGAGTGGAGAAGCTATCACCTGCATATCTAGCATTCTGTATTCTGATTCATGTTAGTATATATACCCTAAAGTGGAATATTATGATTAGCGAGAAATAAGCAGCGCTTATCATTAGTGGCTGGTAATGGAACTAGAATATCTCAAATCACCACGCGAACGCGACGATATATTGTATATGTTCGCAATTTATTCAAAAGTATATATATATAGAGCTTCCCACGTCAAATTAGCAGCCCATTTTCCTCTCCCCCTTCGGGTTTGATCAATTTTTAGTATGATTTTTTTAGCGACCAACAAAAGGATCTCGGAATTATTTTCAGATTTTTTCAACCCCTTATGAAATTTGAAAAAAAAATCGGAAAACTAATTTCGAAAACGCCATTTTTTTTTTTTTTTTCAATCTGCAAGAATTCATGATACTAATTTTATGATTTAAAATATGATTTTCAAGCACCATACGATAATAGGATCTCAATATTTACTATTTTTTTCGCAAGTATTTAGTTTTCTCCAATTCCGACATTCAGAAACTAAAAACTTGCGAGATTACTTGCCAAGATTAAAATTCATCGGTTCGTCACTAATTTCAATCTTGGGGATATGAAAGGTGAATTGTACACCTCGAATTTTTGGCAGCCCGTTTCCCAACTAAAACACATCCGATCGATGTGAAATTGATATCAGTGACGTAGAAAAAGTGCACGGAGGGCATGATGCTCTTGGATTTCCAAAAAGCGAAAATGTTTCGGGTGTTTTCATATTTATCAAGTACAATGTCAGCAACAACGATTATTCGTTACAGAGCACTCTTGATATAAAACTGTGCATTTTATTTTCGCTTTTTGGAAATCCAAGAGCATCATGCCCTCCGTGCACTTTTTCTGCGTCACTGATATCAATTTCACATCGATCGGATGTGTTTTAGCTGGGAAACAGGCTGCCAAAAATTCGAGGTGTATAATTCACCTTTCATATCCTCTTAAGATGGTTCTTCCGGTAAAGTGACACCAAACGTGGGTTTCAAAGAATATTTTGAATACTTCTCGATGTACTCGAGACGTACTTCGTACTTCTACTTTTTCATACCTGACAAAACGGAATTTTCAAAAATTTAACAAAATTCGTAAAAAATTCATACGTATTTAGATAAATTGACAAATCATTTTCACATGAAAAAAAAGTTGGGTCATCGGCTAACTTCTTGAACAGTTTTTTTTTGGCCATTAATTTGTTGATAACTTTTTTGAATTATTATTGTGCAAAATCAATCTCCCGAAGATCTTCTACATGCTTGATTTTTTTCAGATTTTTTTTTCCCATCGAGAAGTATTCAAAATATTCTTTGAAACCCACGTTTGGTGGGACAGTACCGGAAGAACCACCTTAAGTATCATCATAATCGGAATAATAACCGAGAATTGAAAAAAAACTTAAGAGTGTCATAATTTCTGAAGAATATGACAGAAACATCTTAACGGAAACTTGATTTTGGTATTCCTGTTTCGAAAAATGTTAACAATATCTGAAAAAAGAAACGTAAAAAACAACAACAACAACAAAAAGACCCATCGCAGTTTCTTTCTTTATCGACGTTCGGCTGAAATCATTTCTCCACCTAACGGATAATAAAATAAGATATGTTACACGTAGAGATATCGCAACGATAAATTCCGCAAGAGTGCGCCACCGCACGTTGAATGACCCTAAAATTAATGATGGCGGAATTCTTAGTTTGTGATAGCTGTCAAAGTGGTTAAGACGAAAAGAAAAATAATATAATTACTTATTAGATTTATCATCGAGCTTGAAAAAACTAATTCGTATAATAAATGTTTAATACAATTTAGAAATCACACAATATTGCGTTTGAAAATTTAACCGTTATTCTAAAAACGACATTATAACTATCTAATTCAGTGTGTTTCCTTTTTTTCTTCTTCTTCTTCTTTTATATTTCTTATTCTTTTTCTATATACTATCCTAATTCGTAATTCCTAAACATCTTTTATTAAGTATATCACAATTCTTATTCTCTTCTATTCTCAATAAGAATATCATAACCTATATAATATATAAATATATATATATATATTACAATAATGTTGTCTGCTGCCGCTAACACTATGTCGAACAACGGAGGTTCTTACAGTAATGACAGACCTTCTAGCGCTGGTGAAGCAGAATTAGCTACGGACGCTGCTTCTGGAGGATTTTTTCATTCAGATTACAAAAAGTAAGTATACACAATACCTACCTATATTAAATGTAAACGAAATTTGAACATAACGTAACATAACCTCACCTCACCTCATCTTACCTTATCCTATAATATCATATAATACCATACCATACCATATATCTTATCTCACATAGATAACTCGATTAAAAATTAATATAAATATTCCTAACCTCGCTGTGACCCCTTTGTCGCTAAACAAGTTAGACGAAATTAGCTTAGGATTAAATCATGTTAGGTTAGGTTAGGTTAGTTTAGTTTAAAATTAAGTTAGGTTAGATTTTAATGCGAGACTTTGTCCCCCTTCCATCTTCACCCCTGCCGCCCCGCGTATTTGATCTGATTTATATTTTTATCTACTATCTGATGTTTATTACCAACATTAGATAATAATAATAAAAAAAAAAAAAAAGAACTAAAAATCTAGATTTTCTAGGTTAGAATTAGGATTCGGTTGAATTATAGCGTATTTAGTATTTACACCCCATCCCGACCATTTTATTACCTTATCTTACTACACAACAACGAAATTTAACATGTTAATTTTCATAAAATTTAGGCACGAAGATTTAAAACAGATGTTGGACAGCAACAAAGATAGTCTCAAGCTTGAGGCTATGAAACGAATAATCGGGGTAAGTTGGTAACTATAAACATATATAAACATAAACGCAGATTATACGTTATCTAGATATTATCTAATATTATCATGTCAGATAATATTTAAATCGAATTTAACAGTGTAATCTTTCATCTTTTTATATTCATCATTCCGCATGACATGATGATGTTGACTGTCATTTTTTTTTTTATCTAGATAATGTAATAATTATCTATTCATCTTATCTCGTAACAATTCATAATATCATAATATATTCGGAATCTAATTCAATATCATTGGTTTTTCATCATAACGTATTATATTATCAAGATAAAAAGAGCTAACATTATTCTTTTCATTATAATAATTTCGACAACATGATCATAATGTATTTTTTTCAAACACTGTTCAACTATCTTATCTAATTTCTTATTCATATTATTAAGATATACATATCTCAATATCATCTCATCATTATAATATCTTTATATCACAATTCAGATAACATGATCAAGCTATTTATTTCACAATTTGTTATAATGATATTCGTGTTTCATGTCATAATATCATGTATCATCCAGATTGAAATTATTCGCATCATCTTCGTAGATGATTATCTTCATATTTTTTCATCACAATGTAGATGAATAAAAGAAACTCTACTTTTCTGATACTGTTATCATCTAACATTGATTCAATATTCTGTCTAGTGTCATCTTCATCTTTTCTAGATGATATAAACCGCTT
Organism: Tenthredo mesomela; assembly: GCA_943736025.1. Taxonomy (NCBI): domain Eukaryota; kingdom Metazoa; phylum Arthropoda; class Insecta; order Hymenoptera; family Tenthredinidae; genus Tenthredo; species Tenthredo mesomela. The sequence goes on from OX031017.1 coordinate 4,001,159, forward strand.
TTACCATCTAATCTTAATCTTCAGTTAACTCTTAACTTCATCCTCTAGAAATATCTTGCATCACATCTCTAGATGATTATCTTCATATATTTTTCATTACAATGTAGATAAATCAAGAAACTTTACTTTTCTGACACTGTCATCATCTATCATTGATTCAATATTCTGTCTAGTGTCATCTTCATCTCTTCTAGTTGATATAAACCATTTGGACTAATCTTCATTTTCAGTTAAATCTTTACTTTATCTTGTAGAAATGTCTTGCATCATCTCTGTAGATGATTATCTTCATATATTTTTCATCACAATGTTGATAAATAAAAGAAACTTTACTTTTCTGCCACTGTCATCATCTATGATTGAGTCAAAATTCTGTCTAGTATCATCTTCATCTTTTCTAGATGATTATCTTCATATATTTTTCATCACAATGTAGATAAATCAAAGAAACTTTACTTTTCTGACACTGTCATCATTTATGATTGAGTCAAAATTCTGTCTTGTATTATCTTCATCTTTTCTAGATGATATAAACCACTTTTGCCATCTAATATTAATCTTCAGTCAACTCTTTACTTCATCTTCTACAATATTGTTGATAAATGATTTTCCATACATATACTAGATGGTGGCCAAAGGCAGAGATGCGTCTGAACTATTTCCGGCCGTAGTAAAGAATGTAGTATCTAAAAACATCGAAGTAAAGAAGCTAGTATACGTTTATTTAGTACGTTATGCAGAGGACCAACAGGATCTGGCCTTACTATCAATATCGACTTTTCAAAGAGCTCTGAAAGACCCTAATCAACTGATCAGAGCAAGTGCCTTAAGAGTTCTCTCCAGTATCAGAGTCTCTATGATAGTTCCTATCGTAATGTTAGCGATAAAGGATTCCGCCAGCGACATGTCACCTTATGTTAGAAAAACCGCAGCCCATGCAATTCCTAAACTCTATTCGCTTGATCCGGAACAAAAGGATGAGCTGATAAGCGTTTTGGAAAAATTATTGTCCGACAAAACGACCCTTGTCGTTGGCTCCGCCGTTATGGCATTCGAAGAGGTTTGCCCCGAGAGAATAGACCTGATTCATAAGAATTATAGAAAACTTTGCAACTTATTAGTCGACGTTGACGAGTGGGGGCAAGTCGTCATCGTCAATATGCTCACCAGATACGCTAGAACACAATTCATCAATCCCAATTTAGATGTGAGTGTGATAACGTCTCCTAAAACCACGTCCCAGAAATCTTCCATTAATCAGAAAACAATATTTTCCAAACTTTCAGGACTTAGGGGAAGACGAAAACCGTCCTTTTTATGACTCAGATTCAGACTCTTCAAACTCAAAGAAGCAGAAGTTTTCCTTAGATCCTGACCACCGTCTGCTTTTAAGAAACACCAAGCCGCTATTGCAGAGCAGAAACGCATCTGTTGTTATGGCCGTAGTGCAGTTATACCATCACGCAGCTCCTCGAAGCGAAGTTATGATCGCTGCTAAGGCTTTGATTAGATTATTGCGCGGTCACAGAGAAGTCCAGAGCATCGTACTTCACTGTATAGCCAGTATATCGATATCCAGAAAGGTAGAAGACCAAGAAGAAGTCGGAGTTTAAAAAAAAAGAAGCTGAGATTTTTAGCTGGTTTTTTCTTTACTTTCAGGGAATGTTCGAGCCTTTCCTCAAGTCGTTTTTCGTCCGAACTTCAGATCCGACGCATATAAAATTACTGAAACTTGATATTCTAACTAATTTAGCAACCGAAACTAGCATCGGTGTTATACTCAGGGAATTTCAGACCTACATTTCTAGCAACGACAAAGAATTTGTCGGCGCTAGTATTCAAGCAATTGGTAGATGCGCTAGCAACATCAAAGAAGTTACCGACACTTGTCTTAACGGACTGGTATCTTTGCTGAGCAACAGAGATGGTGGGTTGTTGTTTTTTTTTTTTTTTCAATCGCGTTGAAAAAATCTTAGAGCCAAAATTTAACTCTGAAACTTTAATATCCTTATTTTTTTTTCTCCGCAGAGGCTGTTGTGGCCGAGAGTGTCGTGGTGATAAAAAAGCTGTTACAAACTCAGCCAAACGAACACAAGGACATTATAGCTCACATGGCAAAGCTGATGGATTTTATAACTGTGCCACAAGCTAGAGCTTCGATATTATGGCTTTTGGGAGAATACTCGGACAGAGTACCTAAAATAGCTCCTGATGTGCTGAGAAAAATGGCTAAGAGTTTTATAAACGAACAGGATATTGTTAAACTTCAAACTCTGAATCTTGCCGTCAAGTTATATCTATCTAATCCAAATCAGACCAAGCTTCTGTGTCAGTATGTCTTTCAATTGGCTAAATATGATCAGAACTACGACATTAGAGACAGAGCTAGATTCCTCAAGCATTTCATCTTCAATCATGACGGCAGCATCGCTCAGACAAAATTGTCTCAATTTGCTAAGAAGATATTTTTGGCACCGAAACCAGCGCCTATGCTTGAGTCACGGTTTAAAGACTCTCAATTCCAGTTGGGAACCTTGTCTCATTACCTGGACACTCCCTGTGTCGGTAATCACATTTTACCACCGTTTCCTGACCTTGCGCCCGACCCATCGGTCAGAGATGTTGCCGAACCTGTTAGCGCGCATGAAATAAAAGACGAAAGACATAGCAGGAAGGATAAGAGAGATAAGAAGGGAAAGGAGAAAGAGAAGAGCTTTTATAGCGAGGATGAGAGCGGTCCTACGGAAGGTGAGAAATTCGTCTGTGTTCGGAAATGTTTTGTTTTGTCATCGACTGGTTGAACTTTGAATAATCGTGAAATTTTTTTTTCACAGAGTCAGAAAGCGAAGAGGAATCCGATGGCTCGTCGGACTCGTCAGATTCTTCGGACAGTTCGTCAGACGACGATAGCGATTCGTCAAAATCTTCCGACTCGGAAAAATCCGATAACAAACAAGACAGAAAGAAGAAAAAGAACGTTATTAAAAAGTCTGAGGATACTGAGAGCGGGTCAAGCTCACGGGACTCTGATAGCGAGGATTCTAACAGTCAGGAAAGTGGGGAGGATCAAAAACCACATGAAACTGAAAAAACAGTTAAAAAAGAAGCCAAAGAACCCGAGGCGAAACCAAAGAGCAATTTAGACCTGCTTTTGGACCTGGACGATGGTATGGATGAAAATATAATCGTCGATAAAATTCTAAAAGATACGATCATACGCAGTTTTTATTTTTTCATTCATCATTTTCAGTCGTGCCGATAACTCCAATCATGACTCCAAGTCTCGGTGGATTTCTGACCCCTATGAACGCTCCGAATTACAACGGAGTTACAGAAGTAGCTGCGAGTTATATACCCAGTAAAGCTTCAGATTTGGTTAATAAAATCAGCGGTAAAGGACTTCGGGTTGATTTCAGATTTCCTAGATCACAGCATCTAGTCAGTCCGTCTATGACCAGCGTCGAGTTAACATTCTCTAACGAAACAAGCGATGTAATAAAAGATATAAAAATTGGTAGCAAGGTAATACCAAATTCTCTCTCTCTCTCTCTCTTTGCAATTGTAACTTTTTTATTTTGTTCATCCATCCGTTTTCTATTCACAGAATTGCATACAGTCTGGTATACAAGTGCATGATTTTTCGGCTATACAAATTCTCCAACCATCTACATCCTGCTCTTCTACTCTCGGCGTTAATTTCAACGATTCAACACAGCCGGTTAATTTCAGTATTGATTTTATCAAAGAAGAAGAAACACTGTCTTCTCCTATTACTATCAAAGCTCCGATCGGTGAATTAATGCGATCGGTTATGCTGCCGGAAAGTTTATTCACTACAGAACAGTCGAAGTTGAAAGGAATGAACGAACACGTGGTCAAAATCGTGTTTACATCTAACAGAAAAATTATATCACAAAAGGTGTTCGAATCCGTTAATGCCGCGCTTATATCAAGCGAGGATAACGTGTTGAGGTAATATAATCGATAAATCTGTAACTATAGAGATTTTTTTTCTACATTAAGGGGATATGAAAGGTGAATTATACACCTCGAATTTTTGGCAGCCCGTTTCCCAGCTAAAACACATCCGATCGATGTGAAATTGATATCAGTGACGTAGAAAAAGTGAACGAAGAGCATGATGCTCTTGGATTTCCAAACAGCGAAAATGTTTCGGGTGTTTTCATATTTATCAAGTACAACGTCAGCAACAACGATTATTCGTTACAAAGCACTCTTGATATAAAACTGTAAATTTTATTTTCGCTTTTTGGAAATTCAAGAGCATCATGCCCTTCGTTCACTTTTTCTACGTCACTGATATCAATTTCGCATCGATCGGATGTGTTTCGGCTGAGAAACGGGCTGCCAAAAATTCGAGGTGTATAACCCACCTTTCATTTCAACTTAAATCGTATTTCAGGTTCGCAGCGCAAACTCTTGCTTCCAAATCCCTCGTTTTGATAACGATAAAGATTGGTGAAAACGACAAACTCGAGGTGTGCGTTAATTGTGAAAAAATGGTCGTTGGATCTATGGTACTCAACGATCTTAAGAGTAACTTGAAGTAAGTCTAATAGGTATTATTAATTCTTTCTTTTATTATGTTACAAAAAAAAAAAAAAAAAAAACAAAGTTATACAAAAATTATTATATTATTATATATCTGTGTATTATGTATTATATAATAATTGTAATGCTCAATCGATTATTCCGATTTTCTTTTTTTTTTTTTTTTTTTTTTTTCTCAAGTTTCTTTTCCGTCATTCCATGTCTTTTATTATTCATAAAATTATTGTATGTACAATACTCTTTTTTTTTTTCAAAGAGAAATATTATATTATATTATATTGTAATGAATCTCTTATCTTTTTTCTTCTTCTATATATATACATTATAATAAACGTTATACTATTTATCTCTTTTCCCTTATTGTCGATTACACGAAATTGATTTACGTTTTTTCAACATGAACCACACCAACTTCCGGTTTCCCTGATTACCGCCATTTTCAATCACCCAAAATTTTAAACGATGATTTTTATTTGTTGTCAAAAATTTGTCCAAAACTATAAACAAAAAATGAAGAATTAATTACACATAAAAGATGGTATATATGGAATTACATTGATTAAACCACCTTTCCACATCCCCTCTGATATCGGATGCGAAAATCCAATATCTTCGTTCGGAAACATTTCCGTTATATTCGTTAGAATTTCAGCGCCAATTCCGTTGTTCCTATATTCAGACCGTACGTATGCAGTGTCCAATGTCGTCATTGCGTATTCCTCGATTGGCGTAGTCATTATTTTCGATCCTGCAGTGTCAATATAATAAATTTCTGTTACAATGCTATAATTATGTATTGGTTTATTTTATCCCGTATAACAATAACAATTTTTTGTTTATTTTGTTTCTTCTTCTTTTGTTCAATTATCTCACATATTATTCGATGAATTGAATACCTTTCAATTTAAGCGTATAAAAACCGATTGCAACGCCGCGTTCCCATCTCACCATAACTAAATCTGATTTATCGGCAAAATCGTACATTGACTCGAATTTAGATAAATTCGGAGAGTCACGTTCGGGGTAAACGATCTGACTCAATGCGTAGTAAACTATTATTTCCTTAAGAGTTTTAGCCTGAAATAATTTATTTATTATAATAATAATAATTATAACATATAGTAAATAAAATTTAATAAACAAATATATTGTAGTAAATTTATTAAACCTCCTGCCAACAAATTTTTCTCTCATATTCTGCTACATCGTCGATGTTTATTGTCATTGCAGGGTTTTCTGTTTCATAAAATCCAACAACACCGGATGTTTTTATTGCGATAAAATTATTGCAAACTGCGCAGTCCAGACGTTCGACATCACCTCCAATCCTGTATTTTGATAAATCTAACCGCAGGCTCTTTGTTGGCCTCCTTTTATCACAGCTAAAAATAATATTCGAACATATACGCATAATATTTATAATAATACCGTGATGAGTAATAATTATAATATTATGGAAATAATTTTACTAGGTATTATAAAATTTCATCCGTTTTGTAAAATGTTGGATAGAAATTTAGACTCTACGACTATTTATTAGCATAGTCATACGCCTATGCATGGATTCATATTTGTATATACCGCGAGTATTCGGTGAGTCTGAACGACCCCCTTCCTGGGGCAAGACCAACACAGGCGCGCACTGCGTGCGTGAGGCTCGGCGAGCGGGGATAGGCGGCCAGTGGCGCTTCTACCGACGCAGTGGGCGCCTGTGTTGGTTTTGCGTAGAGAGGGGGTCGTTCAGACTCACCGAATACTCGCGGTATAGTATGTATGCAATGTACACAGAAAGAAAGGTTGACTTGATTAAAAATAATTTTGAGGTCCAAAAATGAAGACCGAAATTTTCTCGGATCAAATCAAAATTTTTCTCGAACCAAGAAAATTTGGAAAATTTTCTTGGCTCGAGAAAATTTTTGATTTGATCCGAGAAAATTTCGGTCTTCATTTTTGGACCGCAAAATTATCTTGAATCAAGAATAATTTTCTTGGCTTAAGTTAATCTTTTTTTCTGTGTAGCACATACTACACCAATGTTTGCTAAAATGGTATATATATATGTATATATATTAGATTACTACAGGCTGATCAGCTGTGGTGCAAAAACGATTTACTATATAAACGAAGTGCGTATTATAGAATGTCAATAAAAGATCACCTTGAGCATAACATTGAATTGGGTTGAAAACGACCCTGTCTTATGTTTACGTTGTAACGTTCTTGTGAAGGCTTCTTTGAATATACAAATATAGTAACTGTTCAGTAGGTCACGTATGTGAGTACAGTCGCAGGCCACCGGTAACAGTCCACCAGTATGCGCCCCAATTTTGTACCATTATTTATACAATTTTGAACCGAAATGATGCACCCTCCTTGTCGTTTCCCGCCATTATATATATATATTTTTTTTAATGCATATAATACATGTGTACGCGGCGCCACAGTGATTCACCGCAGGAATTCTGTGTCAATATTTTAACCCGCAATCCTCATGCAGTGTAATTAACAAAAAAAATTATACTTTATAATATAACATTTCGGGACATAGATCGATCGATTATTGAGAAGTCATTTCGTTCAGCACTATCAATATTAAATCGTAATTATTTACGTATTAGGTGTATTATATATTTCTAAAAAAAAAATAATAAAAAAAAAAAAAAAAAATAATGATTGTGTTCATTTTCTAATATTTCGGATAGTAAGAATTATCAGATTAAAAAATAGACACAACGTCGAATAATCCTAGTGTAACGAATTCTCGAAAAATTAATTATTCAATTATTTATCATCATGATTACGATGAAGATTTAATTTATTAAATATGATAAATTCTATTCAATATTGACTTGAAGAAAACTTTGTGCAGAATAAAGCACATAAACTGCAAGGTGCAAGGTGCGTCATTTCGGTATACAGATAATTTAATCCCGCGCAGAAAATCAAATGAGGCGACACAAACGATTACGAAAATATAATACGCACATATGCGCGCCCCGTCACGTACTCACAACGTGTGAAACGTAAGTTTTTCGCATGATGTTACGCGATGCAGTGAAAAATTAAAAATTTCAAAACACCACATTAATTTATTACACCATATCATTTTATATTATTCTACAATCTATACGATTACTAATTACAATTCGTTACAAATTTCAATCGATATTACGTGCAGAAATTATTCTAACAGAAAATTATATAATACTATTATTTTTGAAAATACTAGAGAAAGACAATCATCACATCAAACAGATTGAAGTGTTACTAATAAAGCCTGGCGCACAAAGTTATTCGTAGTACGAAGTCGATGCATCGTCGCACGTGTGATTGGCTGGCGCTATGTGTGCGACGCGCTTCGCTTTGTACGTGTTACTACGTACGTATTACGGATAGGTTTGTGCGCCAGGCTTAAAGCCGGCGACACAAACTTTTACGTGAGCCGTAATACGCTTCACCTATAGGCCGGTCGGACACGCACACCAAGCGCCGACCAATCACGTACGCGTGTAGGTCTATAGGTGAAGCGTATTACGGCTCACGTAGAAGTTTGTGTCGCCGGCTTAACAAAACTCAAATCTAGTATATCGTATCGTATCGTATCGTATCGTATCGTATCGTATCGTATCATAACTCTCTCTCTGTGTTTGAGCATTTTCCCGACAGGTGGCTAACAAAGTCTGAAAATATCGTGCCTGGGGATGTGGATATCAGAGAGTAAACTTGGCCAGAATGAACTGAGGGAACAGAGGTACCACAACGAGTTGTGCGCTGGCAAAATGGCCGACTAGGTAATATGAGCGTGTGACATTCCCGGAGCAAGCAAGAAGCAGCAGCAGCAGCAGCAGCACCACCAGCACCAGCAGCAGCACCAGCTCTAAGAAGTAGTAGCAGCAAGGTGTTGTGTTGTGTAGTTTGACCGTGCCCCATATTAATTGGATATTAGTGAGATTTATTTAAGTGGCTTTTAAATACCAGAGGACAAAAAAATAATAATTCACCTTTACATTTATCACAAGGTAAGTCGGTTTCTCAATACCAATAAATTGTTAACTTGTAGAGATTTTTCTATACGAAGGAGGTAGGTAGGTAAGTGTGTAATGTAACATCGTATCTGTGCTCTCTCTCTCTCTCTCTCTCTCTCTCTCTCTTTCGTTGCATATATATATATAGTATATGATAGTATATATGTATATATATATATAGTATATGATACGTTACACAAATGATTGTAAAACACTTTTACCCATTTAAGTAAACTAAGCTTAATACAAAATTCTTGGATTTTATGTGAAAACTGAAATGTAGGACTAGGTTACACAGAAAAAATAGGTTAACTTGAGCCAAGAAAATTATTCTTGATTCAAGATAATTTTGCGGTCCAAAAATGAGTCAAAAAATTTGGAAAATTTTTTTGACTCGAGAAAATTTTTGATTTGATCCGAGAAAATTTCGTTCTTCATTTTTGGACCGCAAAATTTTTCAAATTTTCTTGACTCGAGAAAATTTTTGTCTTCATTTTTGGACCGCAAAATTTTTCCAAATTTTCTTGGCTCGAGAAAATTTTTGATTTGATCCGAGAAAATTTCGGTCTTCATTTTCTTGACTCGAGAAAATTTTTGATTTGATCCGAGAAAATTTCGGTCTTCATTTTTGGACCGCAATATTATCTTGAATCAAGTTAACCTTTCTTTCTGTGTAGTCTAATTTTCGTATCATTTAAATAAAATTAAAGGATGTGAAATTTTAGTATTGTGAAAAAAATAATTGAGGATAGAAATTTTCTCTTATACTTAATCGACCAACACCGACGACTACACAAGCTTCGATATTTTAACATCATTTCTCTTTCCGCTGATAAATTTATATTATATACTACGCATATATATATGAATGTCTGATAAGCGATCATTTTCAACTCTTTAAGCATTAGATTTAAGAATATATTATATACTATAAACTCCGTATATTTATATGAGGGAACGGGTTTTCTATGTTTAACTTTAAATTCATATATTTAATCCTTTACACCTTACTACTACCTCGCTTCTTTATTATTCTATAATAATTCGTGTATAAGCAGAAGATTGTAGGTATAGTACTGCTGCCTGTGATATACTTACTTATCCGCGAAAGTATGTGCCGCGCTGCGCATAGCGAGACGTAGGTACTTAACATACATTCGCTCTACTCTCTTGCCTTATGAGTAGGGGATAACGTTCTGCATTAAATACAACATGTGTGTTTTGTCGTATGATAAGGAAAAGGAAAGAAGAAAGGAAGGAAGGAATCAATCAAAAAAATAAACAAGAATATTGAAAACAATATTATGTATATTATGAACAACAGAACCACCGCTGTTGCGGTTTATTATCGGATTATCATTCTATTTTTATTTATTTATTATATATATTATTATTATTATTATTTTTTTTTTTCCAACATCCTATGAGACAAGTTTATTCAGAATAATGAAAAAAAAACAAAAAAAAAAACAAACTATAAAGCAAATAAAAATACATGTATAATTAGTTATCACAAAAAAATTATATATCTATCGAATTCTTGATTATTTTTTAAACTGATTTAATCAAATTCATTCTTTTAATTTTATATATACATATTATCGTGTATAATAATATAACATGTATAGATACATTTATTCGATAACGTCATAGAGATTAAATTCTGTTTTATTAATTACTATTATTACTTATATTTTTTAAAAAGCACGAAATATTGTTCTCTCATTTTAATTTAATATTATTCTCAATGAAATGAAATGAAATGAAATGTAAAAAAAAAAAAAAATTTAAATAATGAGATAATAATAAAAGTAATAGAGAAAATTGTACATACCGAGAAGTTTCGTGGACGCAGAACGCTAGGGGTACCAACCCGAAATTTTTGCTATTCCATAGGCGTAGGTCATACAGTAAACTGCAGCAGCAGTTTGGTAACTTACTAGATGTTTCTAGTAAAATCACTAGAGATCACTAGAAATCTAGTGATCATTGGTCACTAGATTTCTGGACTAGAAATCTAGTGACTAGATTTCCAGTGATTTCTAGTCATTTTACTAGAAACATCTAGTAAGTTACTAAACTGCTGCTGCGGCTCACTGCCCATAAAATAGGACCCTTTTTGGGTTGGTATCCCTAGCGTTCCGCGTCCACAGAACTTCGCGGTATGTACCGAGAAGTTTCGTGGACGCGGAACGCTAGGGGTACCAACCCGAAATTTTTGCTATTCCATAGGGGAGCCATTCCACGTCAGACCGGACAAAATAAATCAAAAAATGACCTCGATGTTACCGATTTCGTTATCATTTTTTTTACGGGTTCTATGGAACAAATAAATTCATCAAACAATTTTTTTTTTTTTTTTTTTGGCCCCTATTTTCCAAGTTACACGGGGGTGAAATTCACGAAAAAGAGCCAAAAATCGAAAACATACTCCTCTTCAAACGGTCATATCTTTGATTGTATTCGTCCTAGAGACTTCATCCAAGAACCATTTCAAAGCTATTGAATGACACTATTATAATATGTTTATTTGATTTCGCGGTAACAGACAATTTTATTTGTTATAAACAAATATATTATTCAAACGTGATTTTCAACGCAAATACCAAGCGATAAAATCATCAAAAAAATATGAGCGTATTCCTTGATCAATTCTCTACGAAATCGTTGAGTCAATTTTATGGAGAACCGATGGGAACCATGTTGAAACGATTTATTTATAAGCGACGGCGCGCGCTGATCATTGTTCACTAGATTTATGGACTAGAAATCTAGTGAATAGATTTCCAGTGATTTCTAGTGATCTTACTAGAAACATCTAGTAAGTTACCAAATTGCTGCTGCAGTTTACTGTATGACCTACGCCTATGGAATAGCAAAAATTTCGGGTTGGTACCCCTAGCGTTCCGCGTCCACGAAACTTCTCGGTATATACAATTTCTTTAAAATATACTAGTATAGGTATATATTATTTACTATTTTTTTTTTTGTTTTTGTTTTTTACGGTGAATAACTAATATATGTGCTACCTATACGTATATATAGTCTGTGTGTTTTATCTCCTATACACATCTCGTGCGAACTCTTTTAATTAGGAATTGTAGCGAGCAATAATCTGTTAATTATGCGGTTAACTACGGAAACTCGGTGGTAGTATATATATAATATAGCGCAGCTATACGCGGTGGATAGGTAAAGTGAAGTACTACCTAGAGAGCTAGAATATAATGTAGAGTTGAATTTATTTGAATTTAGATATAGAGACTAGACTAGACTATATACATACTACCGTATGCATAATATTATTATACACGCACGTTTTGTATTAGAATATATCGCGTCACTAATGCCATAAGGTCGTAAGCGCCAAAAAAAATTTTTTCGTGTTTTTGGTGGCAAAATCTTTTTCGTACCATATAACATCGTTTGGGCATATCCGGAAAAAAAATAATTTTTTGACGCTTACGACCTTATGGTATTAGTGACGCGATATATATCTTCGAAAAAAAAAAAAAAAAAAAAAAAAAAAATCAAAATATAATTATCATCAAATAATTATGATTCATTTATTGATTTGTCAACAAATTAGAAAAAAAAAAAAAAAAAATGATCACTCTAAAATATATATATATATAATACCTTCAATGGCTAATTGTATAGGGAGTATAAATATGTAGAGCAGTTTTCCTGTTCTGCACCAGCGTAGGCTTAGTAATTCTGTTAGTTTCAGTAAAAACATATTGCAGTAATTTTTTTTTTTTTTTTTTTGTTGAAATCACTAAATATTATCTATATCGCCTTCGCTATTCATGAGGCATAATATTATTGATTTTATGGATTTCGTACGTTTTACATATTGAATCTATATATCGAAGAAAATTGGTTGTTGTATAATATATAGAGCGCAATCCGTATAAAAATGTCAAATAGTTTTGAATACTGTCTCAAAATTCTAGTATAATATTATAGTTGTGAATAAAAATAGGCGATACTATATAAAATATATCTTATCAATTTCTACAATATCTATAATGCACTGTTGAAAATTGATTGTGAATTTACAACACATTTGCAACACAAAAATTTTGCAAAATTACAAATGTGACGTAGCAAAAGTAAACTGCTAAGCTTGTTCTATAAAATTGACAAATAAATTCTTGATTTTACTGAACTTTTATATAGGAAAAACACAAAATTTTAATTGAATTCGCTGAATTGTTTAGTAAATTTGAAGTATTTGTAAATTAATTTTGTTAAGGCCCATCCCTAGTCGCCCACCTCATTTTGGTCGAAATGTGTCACATTTCGATTATTATCCGAGCCCAGGCGTGAAAAATGCAAAAAAGGCCAACTTAGCGCAACTTTTATTTCAATTCCGAACACATACGTCCAAAAAAATGTTCGTTTCGTACGAAAATAGAGTCTACAGATGGTTTTTACATTGTTAAAAAATTATTCGAATTCGATTTCCTCGGCGAACAATGTAAAAACCATCTGTAGACTCTATTTTCGCACGAAACGAACATTTTTTTGGACGTATGTGTTCGGAATTGAAATAGAATTTGCGCTAAGTTGGCCTTATATGCGTTTTTGACGCCTGGGCTCGGATAATAATCGAAATGTCATACATTTCTACCAAAAGGAGGTGGGCGACTAGGGATGGGCCTTAAGGAAATTTCTTGTAAATTTTAATTTACTACTCGTGTTCACGAATAATGCTTCCAATACAATATTGGAAGTTCACATAATAGAAATTTTTAACAGTGTACCTAAAACGATATCTGCATTATCGTATAAGTTATTGTACTTATCTACCTATAGATATATATACATAGATAACTTCTGTGTGTAAAAAAATTAACCAATTATACTAACAATCAAATGACGATTATTAGATTCTAAATATCCCGAGTGGTTTGAAATTCTTTTTCTCTTAATTCTTTTTTTTTTTTTTCTCTCTCTTATAGTATAGTCGATAATTCACTTTCGGCGCATTGTTACCGCAGAAATGAATGAAGTACTACATTATACATATTTCCTGCGGTACAACAACAAGAACAATAACAATATACGCCACGCCAGATGGAATACGCTGGGTCACTGTACAGTAACTTGTACTGTTAAGAATACCGAATGATGATTAGACGTACATACATATATATTATATGCATGTACATACGACGGTGATGATGATCACAACGATATGATGATGATGATGATGAAAAAGGTCCATTCATTCATTACAAATATTTCACTCGCAGCTCGTATGTGATAATCCTCATCGCTATAAATATAATATATAGTATACATATATCACGTCATATATATACCAGTTAAAGCTATTAATCATATATTATATGTAGATATGATAAAATAAGCCTGTTTAAAAAGAAAAAATATTATATTGTGTACCAAGAAGGCAAAGAAGGTCTTTTTTCGCCTCCTTGGTAGGTACAGGATATTTTATTCACTTCTCAACTGTAATCGCCACTTTATTGACCTGAAAAGCGGGCGTAAAGTAGCATATTATTCCCTCTCGTACTTTTTTCTCTGCAGCTATAATAATAATAATAATAATAATAATAATAATAATCATAATCATAAGATTAATAAAATGCTTCGCTGTAATATACTACTTCCCAGACAGCACGGAATATTGCCCAATATTGTAGCAACATTGTAGCAAAATTGCATTATTGCTGCGATGTTGCTACACGGCAGACAGCACGGAATATTGCCCGATATTGTAGCAACATTGTAGCAACATTGCAATATTGCTGCAATGTTGCTACACGGCAGACAGCACGGAATATTGCCCAATATTGTAGCAACATTGTAGCAACATTGCAATATTGCTGCAATGTTGCTACAATATTGCAATGTTGCTACAATGTTGCTATAATATTGGGCAATATTCCGTGCTGTTTGGGTTGTATTCATATTAGTTTTATCTAAGGCCCATTCCTAGTCGCCCACCTCCTTTTGGTCGAAATGTGTCACATTTCGATTATTATCCGAGCCCAGGCGTCAAAAACGCAAAAAAAGGCCAACTTAGCGCAAATTCTATTTCAATTCGGGGCCGGTTCGAAGTTCCGAATCTTCAAGGCTCCGAACGGTCAAATTTCCGAATTTTAATGCAACGAACTCACAGTTATCAGAAAGGGTATTTCACCGAAAGTCTATTTAACTAATTTAAAAAATTCCGAATCGCAGCACACCGAAGGTTCAAAATTCCGAAAGCTAAAGATCTGAAAGCTAAAGATCCGAAAGGCCAAAACTTCGAAACTTGAACATCAAGTCGCGCGTCGTTTCATCGACACGTTAAGAACACGTTCGATCTTTCGGAATTTTAAACTTTCGGAATTTTGAACTTTCGGAAGTTTGGACTGTCGGAGTCTTGAGCTATCTGCATTTAGACCATTCGAAATTTTAATTTTCTAAACCCTAGTCTTTCTGGAAATTATGAAATCGTTTAGAATAAATTCGGAAATTTGACCGTTCGGAGCTTTGAAGATTCGGAATTCTGAACCGGCCCCTTCAATTCCGAACACATGTGTCCAAAAAAATGTTCGTTTCGTGCGACAATAAAGTCTACAGATGGTTTTTACATTGTTCCGAATAATTTTGTAACACTGTAAAAACCAATGAGGTTGAAGTTAGTACCGTTGACGCAACAAAAAATGTAGGAAAAATTCTAAACATCAGTGATCGAACGTTCTAAAACAGGCAACATACAGTGCAAAATTTCTGAAATTCAGTGAAAGATATCTAATTTCACGTATTTTAATATTCTAACAACATTTGAGTCATGAAATTTTGTGAATTTTTCCAAATATTCTGTTGCATTAACGTTATGAACTTCAACCTCATAAAAACCATCTTTTTTTTTTTTGACGTAATGTGTTCGAAATTGAAATAGAATTTGCGCTAAGTTGGCTTTTGTTTGCGTTTTTGACGCCTGGGCTCGGATAATAATCGAAATGTCACACATTTCTACCAAAAGGAGGTGGGCGACTAGGGATGGGCCTTAACCCTAGAGGGGTAGGTACACTTCCTAATTCTTACGCTAAGGGTACACTGGACGTGTACCGTGTACGACACCCGAGCATTTTCAAAACGGTGCCATTCCGGTTGTAATTGAGATTTTTGAAATTTTCAAACGTAGAATTCTTCTTTGAAGTCTTCTGAATACGATCAAGTTAGAAAAAGTCGATTTCGAAATTTTTTGTCACGAATAAATCGTGTTTTTCGAAAGCAAGATATCTGAGTACCATACGCGAAGAAACAAAAAGGCCTGAGTGTATAACACCCAGTGTACCCCTCTATGGTTAATTATAAATATCCATGTATTATACTATATTACGATCATGAATATATTTTATACGAATTAATTAAACTTAATATGAATCAATGCTAATGTAGGCAGACACTATGTATAATATGCGATCATGATAGTCTCTTCTTTTCTTCACACTTATTTATTAGCGGAGTGCCTAGTGCTCATTCAATTACGTACTTATTTATATACTTACTCATATTATATATATATATTAGGGTGGGCCAAAAAAAACTTTTAATTTTTTTTTCTTTAGTTACCATGAAAATATTGCTCAAGATGATGAAAAAAAAGTCCTCTGAAAATTTGAGCTCTTAATATCAATATTAAGAGGTGCCTAATCGCGATTTTTGATTTCCCATTTAAATAACACAGGAAATTTTTTTTTTTTTATTTGGAATTTTATTCCGTTCCAACGAATCATCGTGTTATAAAAATCAATACATATTCTTGTAGGAAATTAAACGATCTCCAAAAAAGGTCTGATGTGATTTTTCGCTAAGTCGAAAAAAAAGTCGTCATATACCGTTTGAGGTTGAACTTTAACCTTGAATAACTTTGAAACGAGTGAACTTAGCGAAAAATTACATCAGACCTTTTTTGGAGATCGTTTAATTTCCTACAAGAATATGTATTGATTTTTATAACACGATGATTCGTTGGAACGGAATAAAATTCCAAATAAAAAAAAAAAAATTTCCTGTGTTATTTAAATGGGAAATCAAAAATCGCGATTAGGCACCTCTTAATATTGATATTAAGAGCTCAAATTTTCAGAGGACTTTTTTTTCATCATCTTGAGCAATATTTTCATGGTAACTAAAGAAAAAAAAATTAAAAGTTTTTTTTGGCCCACCCTAATATATATGGGTATATGTATATATATATTTTTATATACCCATATATGTATATATTAGCGTGCAGTTTTACTGTATATATACAGTTTAGACGCGACCTTGTATACAATATGCATCCGCGTAACGCGTTTAAACATGATATTTGTCATAATATTATGATGTTTAAAATCTCCGTTTTATTTTAACATACAAATCCACTTGATTGAAATTGAATTTCAACATTTTCTTTCTCTTTTTGCCTTAAAGATTGAAATATAAAAAAATAAATACAAAAATGTTTATATCAGGCAGATTTTTACTTATATATACCATATATTATTATATACAGATTGGAGAAAAAAGGATGAACAAGATTGGAGCTTTTTTGAATGAGACGCGTATAGGTATAAATACAGGGTCACTTATATATTAGGGATCCGATGATAAACGCTTGACGACCTTTGGTCAGACGAAATGACCGCTGAATAAACGATATATTTCCTCCACTATAACCAAAGCAAATGCTTTATATGGATATGAACTGATTATTATTGTTTTTTATATACATTCATGACGTATTATATGTATTTTTATTTTTTGCATATAAAGAAAAACTATGTATTATACTTAGAATGCACTGCATTATATAGTACCTAACTCTATGTACGAATATGTAATATGGGTTTGATAAATTAAAAATGAATTTGTAATTCGAAAGAAACAGAAGAAAATTAAAGTTCTTCATCTCCATATCAGCAAAACGTATATAAGATAGAGAGGAGAAAGTCTCGGTTTCAAACACCGTTAAAACTAAGTTTCGAATCTTCTAATTGAAACTAAAATTATCGTTGGTTCAACTGCATTAAATTAAATTAATCAAAAATTAAATTCGAATTAAATACAAGTCAAAATATTACAATAACACGTTCAAAATGTCGTTCAAAACTAAACTGGACCAAAACAATTATCAAAACTATATTTGAAATTCCAAAGTTTCGGCTAAAATTGATCAAACGAGTTCAAAACAAGTTCTAAAGTGATCGAAATTAATATACCTTTACCATTTTCAATATACAAACGATGTACTAGAGACAGTGAACACTTTTAATGGTGTTATTCGAAACCCTTTGCTCGTAGCATCTCATATTCGTTGAAATTCGATGTATACTGGGTGAGTCTCTTCGAAGGTTTAAAATGGGTGGAACTTACTTGCGGCAAAGGCACGCCATGATTCGTGATTAAGTATTGCTATTTGCTACCCTATCCCCACCTGGATAATTGTTTACCTGATCGGCTCAATGCGTGCCTTAGCCTCAAGTAAGTCCCACCCATTTTCGGCTTTTCAGGCGACTCACTCTGTATATTTATAGTATTTCAATACCAGTCGATAAAACCAGTTCGTTATTAAAATAATAATCTTTCGAATTAGTGGGTCGATTCGAATGTGATGGTCTGCATGTCATGCAGGTTTGTGAATATTAATATAAATTCGGTTTTCAGTCATCAGCATAAAAACAAAATGACGTTCTAAAAGCGGAAAGTTATTGCGGGTTTCTAAAAAGGAGGATGGATAATCTTTCTTTCTCTTTTGACTCAATGATCCACTCAACAATTCTTTTTTTTTTTTTTTTTTGTCAAATTTTTTCATCCGTTTTCTTTTGTTTTTATTTTCCTGAATGAAAATTTCCCCGGTTTGAAAAATATCTCACACAGAACCAGCTGGCTGATATTCAAAATAGTCACTCCAATACACACTTCACGGTCCTAGGTCTATCCCCGCGAGTATTATGGTCACTTAAGATTACGTAAGGATGATTCAGATATTAGTATGGTATGCTGCAAGTACCTTAAGTTATATCTACCTACCCACACTAATGCTGGCATAATCTCATGTAACTAACGCATACATTTGATCTTCCCTAGTCTGACATAACAACTGCATACGTCACTACGCATAAGTATACTCAGCCAAGGATAAACGCTACTTGAATTATTCAATATCGTTCAGAGATTTGTAATCTCTATAGTTGACGAAACAATTATCTTTGTGTGCTCCTCCTCCTCCTCCTCCTCCCACTTCTCATTATTCTCTGGACTTCGAATCGCAAACATATATTTTATCAATGAATATGAGCATAAATACATAATTAGATAATTTGAAAAAGAAAATAATATCAGTGTAACGATAAATAATATAATCTGATTCTATAAGTTGAGATAATTAGTATAAATTCATTTTCATCACGTACTATACAAGCTTCGCGCTGTTTATAAGTATAGCTGAAGCAATTCAGCGGGATTCAATACCGCCTAGTATTTAATTTCAGTCTGATAAGCCACATTCACATATTTTAGATGCGTAATAAACATGCATACATTATAAGACACACATAGGTAGTTTTCACATTTTATATACTATGCGTTACGATCTAGTGATTTAATTAATATGACTCGGTCAATATATCCATATTTGTATACGAATATGGTATGTGTATAGTATAGAATTAATTTTAGCTTCGTACTAGACGATTTATTATAATCTATTACATTCCTATATCTACATATATGCGTGTATATATACGGGCTATAACGCAACGTATAGTAACCAGTCCCCAGAGTTTCGCTAGAAACGAAAACTTGCTATAATAGAAGATTAAAACCTACGCGCTAGCACACAGCTATCGTATACTAATTAGCTAGAGAACGGATGAAAGTTTCGGTTTCGAAATAGCGAGCTGAAACGTCGGATAACTAGATAAAATAAAATAAAATAAAATAAAATAAAATAACAGTTTGTGAATCACAATCGTTTCACATACATATGTGCTAGTTATAGATGTATTATTCGTGAAAAACTACATACGAGAAATTTTTCATCAGAAATAAACTATTGTAGATTCGATAGTTTTCAAATTAGAGCTGGTTGAAGTTTCGAGCCAATCACAGCGCTCACGTTCAGCGCTACCTAGCGGTGGCGTCATGCGTTAATGCGACCGTTACATTAATACTGATAGCCGTGATTGATAGAAACTTTTAAATCGCCCTCATTTGAAAACTATGAGACGTTCGTTATTTCTGGAAAGGAAACTTAGCTCGAGTTTTTCACGACGGATAAAACCGTCGTATCAGTTATAAAATAGAATTAAGAATATGATATCTGTGTGCACACATGTAATTTAACATGTTTGTAATTAATTTGTACTTTTAAGTAATTATAAACGGTGAAAGTTTCCATATGAGAAACTTTCAAAGTTATGTAAATCCGATATCGTATAGGTATATAGCCATTATTGATTGATGATCAATTATATTTATACAGTAGAGTCTCCGTAATTTGGCTACTCTCTAAATTCTCGCTTCCCCTTGATGGTCACGAACGCAAGAGGAGAACGTTCCCTCTCTCCTTGTTCTTTAGAATGGCGGTGCGCGCGCAGCGAACGTGTAGTATGTGTGTAGTTCGGCCGCCTCTCGCAGAGTGGGAGTACTCCGTAGATTCTCAATTCTGAGAATCCACAGCCCCGAGCCTGAGAATCTACGGAGACTCTACTGTAAATAATAATCCGTTAGCTGCACGATTCCATAATTTAAACATATGTATCTTATACTATATATACTATATTATATTAACGAGATCCACTAGAGATTATAAGAAATTATTAGTCATCCTTGCAGAGTAATGTACTACATCCTCTGTCGTCAGATATTTTTAACGGAAATGGTATCCAGATCTGATTATTGATACCAGTTCAAATGTTGTTTTCATTCCTCCAAGTCTAATAACAACTATCTTTCAATACATTATCTATCCTCGTTATTATTATTATTATCTTTATTATCAATGCTAAAATATACGGCTAGATAAATAATTGTAACGGAATTTCCCTGTAGAACTTTCACATAAGATTATACTTGAATATTGATATCCAAGAGTTGGTCAGATAGTACTTTACTATCACAATGCTGAGCATTATTGATTATCTCACAATGTCAGATTCGTGTGTTATCATCTCACTGACAAATCATTATCAAAAATCAAACTTCACTCAAATCATGATTGCTTTATCATTGTTTCAGATAATGATTGCCCATTAACATCATCAAGTATGAGCCAAAATCTTCAAAACTCGGCACTGGTTAGTGATGAACAAATTATTACCACGTCGCATATACTCATACTGCATAATAATTTCGCGATCATTTTATCTACAGCTTAACTTAACGATACAATAAACTAAAATATAGAGTTGATGAATAACAATACGAATTGCACACATATTGTGTTATGGACTTGGTGTCATATTTGCTTGTGACTGAATTTGTGATTAAAGGGATATGAAAGGTGCGTTATACACCTCGAATTTTTGGCTGCCCATTTCCCAGCTAAAACACATCCGATCGATGTGAAATTGATATCAGTGACGTAGAAAAAGTGAACGAAGAGCATGATGCTCTTGGATTTCCAAAAAACGAAAATAAAATGTACAGTTTTATATCAAGAGTGCTCTGTAACGAATAATCGTTGTTGCTGACGTTGTACTTGACAAATATGAAAATACCCGAAACATTTTCGCTTTTTGTAAATCCAAGAGCACCATGCCCTCCGTGCACTTTTTCTGCGTCACTGATATCAATTTCACATCGATCGGATGTGTTTTAGCTAGGAAACGGGCTGCCAAAAATTCGAGGTGTATAATTCACCTTTCATATCCCCTTGAATGAAAATCCATTTTGTGCTGTATGAAGTTATGTTTATATATGCATAGCGTAGAACATGAAGAGTTCACTATTTGATTATTAATTACAGAGGCTGATTCAGCCCACAGTGACGGCAGCAGTAATGCCTACTTATCACACTACCGGTGTTGGCTATCCGAACATATCGGCCGCACCTCGTCAGGCAAAGCTTGACGGAAATCAAAATCACCATACTATACCATCTAATTTAACTTCTCATTCCCTTACACAAAATACCACCCAGCATACCGCTTCCTCAAATTTACATCAGGTCAATATGACTCCGTTACCTTTATCGCCTACCATGACCTCACACTCTATGCCAGCAAACGTTACGTCCCATAATATTCCATCCCATGCTAATTTACCGCAACCTGCAGTCATACTCGCCTCAAATTCAGCTAATATCACAAATCCAACACCATTGATAAACAACCCGAGGCACGAAGTTAAACTCAACGCTATGCCGTAAGTAGAAACTATGCATTCTAACAAATTTTACTACCAACAATTCATCACTCCTCAATTTTTCATGTACATCAGATTTCAGGATTTCAAAGTTTACAATGATTTCATGAGATATCAAAGATTTCAAAAGATACACAGACTAGATTTCATAAGCGATCAGACCCTGGTTCTGTACAGATCAAAAATTGACTTAGCAATTGATTAACTATTTGCAAAACGAGTCTTTTCAAATTCAAATGAATGAGAGATCAAAAAAAAAAAAACAACATAATATATAAATATATATTCCACAGGTGGTTTCACGGGAAGATATCTCGGGAGACTGCAGAGCGGTTGCTACGTCCAAGAGAAGACGGTTTGTTCCTTGTACGAGAGTCGACAAATTTTCCCGGCGATTATACGCTATGTGTTTGTTACCAAGGTCGTGTTGAGCACTATAGAGTAAAGTACAAAAACAATCAGTTAACAATAGACGACGAAGAATTTTTTGAGAACCTTGCTCTCCTCGTCGAACACTACGAGCAAGACGCGGACGGTCTATGTACCCAGCTGACCAAATCACTTCCTAAACAAGGCAAGCAAGACTTCTGTGTCGATCCTAAAGCCTTCGTTGAAGCAGGCTGGGTAATACAAACCCACGAACTTGAGCTGAGGGAGTGCATCGGCAAGGGAGAATTCGGCGATGTTCTTCTTGGCGTTTACAGAGGAGAAAGAGTAGCGGTAAAAATGCTCAAAGACAATAGCGAGGCTGCTCAAAGGTTCCTCGCAGAAGCCAGTCTCATGACTTCTCTCATACACGATAATCTCGTCAAACTACTCGGACTCGTTTTTAACAATCAACACATGTACCTCGTCACGGAGTACATGAGCAAAGGTTCGCTCGTCGACTACCTCAGATCTAGGGGAAGATTGCACGTCTCAAAAAAGGACCAAATCAACTTCGCCTTGTGAGTATGCTATAATATCTGATCATCTTTATTATTGCTGTGCAAAGTCCTCTTCTCTTTTTCCCAACTAATTTAACTCTTGTATTCATTTACCATTATCAGTGATACATGCGCCGGGATGGCCTATCTGGAATCTAGACACGTTGTACACCGGGACCTGGCAGCGAGGAATGTCCTAGTCGCCGAAGACAATTCTGCAAAAGTATCAGACTTTGGTTTAGCAAGAGATGAGAACTTTACATTAGATGCTGGAAAGCTGCCAATCAAATGGACCGCGCCTGAAGCTTTGCGGAATAACGTGAGTTTAATGAAACTATGAAACGAATCTGACCTGCATTGTACGAAAATCTCGCTTATTCATCCACAGAAATTCTCTAACAAATCCGACATGTGGAGTTTTGGGATTCTATTATGGGAAATTTACTCATTCGGACGGGTACCATACCCAAGAATTGTGAGTATCAAATTAGTAATTTGAGCAGTTTCAAAAAATTGAATGAAAATAAAATGAAACAATTTTTTTTTTTCAGCCGCTGGCAGACGTTGTGAAGTGTGTTGAAAAAGGGTACAAAATGGAACCACCCGACGGATGTCCGCCAGAGGTTTACGAGATAATGAGACAGGTGAAATAATAGGGAGAGCGAATGAATTTGCGCGGGCGATAATATAAAGATAAATTAATTATTACATTGAATATTTTCAGGCTTGGGATCTGCAGCCGGAAAAGAGACCAACTTTTCATGATATTAAGGCAAAACTTGGACAGCTTAAAGTGGAGTATATAACAAGTGCGCGAATAAAAGATTGTTCGACTGACTTAAATGTTAAAAGACACGAATGAAATGAGTGGCGACTAAAGTATAAAGTATACATAGAGATATAAAATAGAGGTGGCTCTAAATACTCTGAATATAATTGCGAAAAATCGAATTATCTTCATAACTGTAAATTGTATGTATAAACGTTCTTCTTTCCGTTGCTCGTATTTATTGCTATTTTCATTATCTGGGATTCATTGATATTCAGTTTTTTGTTTCTTTTTGTTTTTTTTTATTTTATTTTATTTTTTATACATATAATATATGTATAAATACGATACGATATACCTAATATGACATACCTACGTGGATAGTTTGATTCCAATTTTATTACATATGATATACTAATAACTTAATCGATTACTTATTCACTTCGCTCAATCCGCATCGGTTGTGCCTTTCTTTAAATAAATGAATAATAAGAAGAAGAAGAAGAGAAATTTCATAAATGAAAAACTAATTTGAAGAATTGTATTTAAAGATATTGGCATTATATAGATAGATAGATAGATGCGCACTTATAGGCGACGCTTGGATAAAGAAAGACATTAAATTAAATGAAATTATTATATAATTACATTATATTATATTATATTATATTATATTATATTATATTATTGATAGAGCTATATTCTCGTGGCCAATAATTAATATTTATAAATTATTAAAAAAAAAAAAAAAAAAACAAAAAAAAAAAAAACAAACTACTAGTATGTCTAATCTGATATCGTTGAAAATAGTATCGTTAATGTTTATATTAAATTAAATTAGGAGATTCGAAAAATAGCAGTCTGTTACAGCTAATAAGATAGTTTGCCAAAACGATTATTACTAAATCCCTTATAATTCTGATTGCATTATTCAAATATGAAATAATTATTATTATCATTATTAATGTGGCAAAATAATAGAAAAAAAAAAAAAAAAAAAAAAACGAAAAAAACGACAAAAGGAAATGGAAAGTGAAAAAAAAAAAAACGTATTTTTTATGTTTCTATGATATAATCTGACTCTGATTTTAATCAAAGATTGTGTATTTTAGTGATTTTTTTTTTTTTTTTTTTTTATTAATACCCTCGACTATTAATTAAAATAACAATATTTAGATAAATTATTTCAGTCTTAACTAGGTTTCTATATTCAAATTCTCAATTTGTATTTGATACTATTTTTAATTTTTAATTATTAATTATTAATTAATTAATTGATTAAAGTAATTTAATCAATCAATCGTGTAAATGTATAATAAATTTGTAAATATTCTTGTATATTACATATATTAGGTATATTATATATTATATATATATATATATATATATGTATTGTCTGTCAAATCATTATATATATAATTATAAATACAATTATTATTATTATAATTATTATTATTATTATGTCTGGTAAGAAGACGACGAATAAAGCGATAATTCAAAGTTTAAAAGAAGAAAGAAAGAAAGAAAGAAAAAAAAACAGAAAATTTAATAAAAGAGAGTTTAACTAGCTATAATACGCGATCATAGGTATACACCTACCTATACATTTATTAAAGAAAAAAAAAAAATATATATTTACGCAAGATGTTTTTTTTTTTTTTTTTTTTTTTTTTTTATAAATAAATACCTAAATATTATTAATAAATAATATTATACATATTATGAGGTAATAATTCCATCGTTGTTATTAAACATCTTGCGGAATATTTTTTTTTTTTTTGTTTTTGAAATTAATAATATATTATGTATATTACGTATACGTATTATAGTGTATTCAATAATTAATATAGTTAATTATTTTTTATTTGCGTCTTGAAAACTAAACTAAACATCTAATTTCATGAAAAAGAAAAAAAAAAAAAAATCAAAAAGAAAATTAAATTTCGTTATTTTTTTTTTTTTTTTTTTTTTCCCCTCTCTCTACTGATCATTGTACATTTTTCTATTATTATCATTATTTATATAATTATACAGTTTTAAAATTATTATTTTTATATTACTATATAATATATTGTCGTTTGATATATATATATTTACTAATTCGCCCGGCTGCTCAATATCCATGCAGTAAATTAAAGTAATTACCTGATTCAGGCTGATAATTATGTTATTATTAAGTTCTTTTCTTTATTTTATTTTTTATTTTATTTTCTTTTTTTAATCATCATTTATACACCCTAATTCCTTAGAAATTAAGAAATTTAATATATACATATATATATATTAATATAAAAAAAAAAAAAAAAAAAAAAAAAAACACAAACAAATTATATAAATATATCATGAGATGAAAGTAACACACGCCTTAATATTATACCATCGCGTAAAATTATGGCGAACGTTACGAATTACGAGAGTATTATATGATGTGTGTATATCTTATAGACAAATTCATAATTATACTATATCTGTATGAAAAAAAAAAAGATTAAATTAAAAAAAAATTAAGAAATTTCGTTAAAATACTTTCAAATAGCTAATTCTGATACTCTCCTTTTTTATTGCGTACGCTAGTTTTGTCTCTATTTTTTTTTTTTTTTTCTTCTTCTCTATTATAATAAATTATGAATATCACCTGGTAATCGATTAACTAAATATTTCAGTTAATATAATATTCGTATGGCTATAATTATAATTACTAATTATACAATACGAAAGTATATATATTAGACTGTTTCAAAAAAAGCGATTATTTTATTTTTCTCAAAGAACATTGAAAAATCGTCAGAGTATGTCTAAACAAAGACCCTGTTCAAATGTGAGCCCTTAATATTAATATTTAGAGGTGGCGCTTTTCAATTTTCTATTTCCGTTTAAATAACATGGGAAAAAAATTTTCTGAACTTTCGAATTTTATTACTAAGAAACGAACTACCTTACAATAATAACTAAGATAGTTTTTTGTAGGAAATTTGACGCTCTATAAGAAAGGTCTGAATGAAAATTTGCGTGAGGCGAGCCGTTTCGGAGTTATCGAGCCTCAACCATTGAACTGTTCAAAATTAAAATCAAAATTAAAATTAAATTGAAATGAATTGTTGATGCATTGTAAATAAAATTTATGATGAAATTTCATCATTTATTTGTGATATACCCGTATTTTTGATTATTGATCAAAAAAATTAATCACTTATTGTTGATTAATAGAATTTTTTGATCAAAATTAAATTGAAAATTTATAGATATTGGTTTTAAAGTTGATAATAGTGGGTATTTAAGTTATATGAGTCGATTTTGTCGCGTATAAGTAGAAATTATCATTATTTTGAACAGTTCAATGGTTGAGGCTTGATAACTCCGAAACGGCTCGCCTCACGCAAATTTTCATTCAAACCCTTTTTATAGAACGTCAAATTTGCTACAAAAAGCTATCTTAGTTATTATTGTAAGATAGTTCGTTTCCGAGTAATAAAATTCGGAAGTTCAGAAAAAAATTTTCCCATGTTATTTAAATGGAAATAGAAAAATGAAAAGCGCCACCTCTAAATATTAATATTAAGGGCTCACATTTGAACAGGGTCTTTGTTTAGACATACTCTGACGATTTTTAAATGTTCTTTGAAAATTTTTTTTTTTTGAAACAGTCTAATATATATATATATATATAAGAAATTTATAAATTCTTATTGAAGTTTTATTGCAATATACCTAATCGAAGTATTAACCAGGCTATGAGGAAATCAATTTCTGAGAAGAAAAAATCGAATAGTTTTTAGGAAATGTCGATTTTATCAAACACTCTGTGATAATTGTCCTCTAATTACATTTCGATCATCTGTGCGAAAAAATTTTTATGAGCTGGTATTTTTTTTTCTGTATTTTTGTTCAAATAGCATAATCTAGGAATACTTTGTCCAATGGTTAACTAAAACATGTGTGAAATATTCTGGATTTCGATTCTAAAAGCAAACAGTATTTCAAACATTCTCGAATCTCAAGATGTCAAATTCTTTAAGGATGTACAGGTGGTACAATCAGCATCAAAACAATAAGACAGACTAAAATCGAATTTGATAATTTTTGATGATATTAATGCGAAAAATGATTGAATAATATCGAGGAGCGGATATTCATACAACCTCAGAAAATAAAAAAAACTCTCAATTTAGTGACAGAATTTCGAAAATACCAACAATCATGAAAAGTTGTGAAAACATTTTACAAGTATGTGCTGAAAATGGTTGAAATTGTTCATTTTTTATCCGATTTCAAAATTTTGTTATACTCAGTGATAAAATCTCTACGAACTCACTGAAAAAAGTTTTGCATAAAACACTCATATTCAAGTCAAAAATGTAACGGTATATGTATCATATGAATATCAGAATGTATTCGGATTGTGAACAACTGAATTCTTTCTCAAATATGAGTGTTTTGTGCAAAACTTTTTTCAGTGAGTTCATAGAGATTTTATCACCAAGTATAACAAACCCTGAAATTTTGAAATCGGATCAAAAATGAGCAATTTTAACCATTTTCAGCACATACTTGTAAAATGTTTTTACAACTTTTCGTGATCGTTGGTATTTTCGAAATTCTGTCACTAAATTGAGGGTTTTTTCGTTTTTCGAGGTTGTGGGAATATCCGCTCCTCAATATTATTCAATCATTTTTCGCATTAATATCATCAAAAATTATCAAATTCGGTTTTTGTCTGTCTTATTGTTTTGATGCCGATTGTACCACCTGTATACATCCTTAACCCCTTGACTGTCAGTGACACACATATGGGCAGAAAAAAGTCGTGCCACTTTTGTGTCATGACACATATGTGGGCATTTGAAAAAAAACATGTTTTCACTACATCGATTTGACTGTAATTTGGCAAATCATCGTTTTTGAGGTCGCTGAAGCCGAATCTGAAATTGGATTTCCAAAATTCGAAATGGTGAATCCAATATGGCGGATGCAGATTCGAAAAATAGTTTGATTTCGACGAAACTAATTATCTTATGATTTTCGAGGTCGCTGAATCCGAATCTGAAATCGGATTTTCAAAATTCGAAATGGCAGATCCAATATGACGTACGCGAATCCAAAAAATAGTTTGATTCCGACATTTTCGGAATAACAAAAATTTTTGTTTTTTTGTATTTTCAATTCTTTATTATTTTTATTTCGATTTTGATTTTACTCATTTTTCAAATCAACTTAATCAAATCGCATAACTGACGATTTCTCCGGCTATATTGGATCCACCATTTTGAATATTGAAAATCTGATTTCAGATTCGAATTCAGCGACCTTGAAAATTACAAGATACTCAGTTTCGTCAGAATCACACTATTTCTCGAACTTGCATCCGCCATATTGGATCTGCCATTTTGAATTTTGAAAATCTGATCTCAGATTCGGATTCAGCAACCTCAAAAACCATTATACTGAGATTATATCATAAAACTATGAAATTCTTTTTGCAACACAAAAGTGGCACGAAACTCTAATTTTCGCCTGACTGCTAAGGGGTTAAGGGGTTATATACGTTTATGCTCGGGAAAATTGAGAGTTTTGATTGATTTTTTTTTTGGTACGTAATGATAATTTCATTCAAACCAACTTCATAGTATCGAATAACACGTGTTTAGCTGCATTTGTAGAAATTATTTCATTGGAAAATTTGAAAAATTGTAAAAAACACGGCCCTCGTCCCGAAACGCCTTTTTTTCTTCCATCGTTTGCGGTGACTACGATTTCTCGAAAACCAATTGATCGATTAATCTGAAATTTGGAGGTGATGTTCTTAATTATGATAGCTAGTTCGTGAACGAAGGGTTTTACAAAAAAAAAATTGTTACAAAAATGGCGATGATTTTCCCAAAAAAATCGGATTTCCATGTTCCAAAAATAGAGTTTTCCGGCCGAAAAAAATAGAAACTTTTGTCCAAATAAAAATCCCTTCGTTCACGAGCT
This sequence comes from Tenthredo mesomela, assembly GCA_943736025.1. NCBI lineage: Eukaryota > Metazoa > Arthropoda > Insecta > Hymenoptera > Tenthredinidae > Tenthredo > Tenthredo mesomela. The sequence goes on from OX031017.1 coordinate 4,030,795, forward strand.
AGCTATCATAATTAAGAACATCACCTCCAAATTTCAGATTAATCGATGAATTGGTTTTCGAGAAATCGTAGTCACCGCAAACGATGGAAAAAAAAAAGGCGTTTCGGGACGAGGGCCGTGTTTTTTACAATTTTTCAAATTTTCCAATGAAATAATTTCTACAAATGCATCGAAACACATGTTATTCGATACTATGGAGTTGGTTTGAATAAAATTATCATTACGTACCAAAAAAAAAATCAATCAAAACTCTCAATTTTCCCGAGTGTAAACGTATATAACCCCTTAATGGGATATGAAAGGTGGATTATACACCTCGAATTTTTGGCAGCCCGTTTCCCAGCTAAAACACATCCGATCGATGTGAAATTGATATCAGTGACGCAGAAAAAGTGCACGTAGGGCATGATGCTCTTGGATTTTCAAAAAGCGAAAATAAAATGCACAGTTTTATATCAAGAGTGCTCTGTAACGAATAATCGTTGTTGCTGACATTGTACTTGATAAATATGAGAACACCCGAAACATTTTCGCTTTTTGGAAATCCAAGAGCATCATGCTCTTCGTGCACTTTTTCTGCGTCACTGATATCAATTTCACATCGATCGGATGTGTTTTGGCTAGGAAACGAGCTGCCAAAAATTCGAGGTGTATAACTCACCATTCATATCCCCTAAAGAAACACATGCAGCTACCTGAACCTGTAATTGTGTTTCTTGCGTTGATCTTTGCACATGTAGCTAGTAACACTACCTTCCAGGCTTTGATTATCTCTGTTTCTTTTGCCTATAATAGAACAAGTTTTTGGATTCTCTAACATGTTCTCTTTATTATCTCTGTAGATGTTTCCTTTCAACGTGTTCTTAGTTTCTGCGATAGAAGGACGAATGTAATCATCCCCTGTTTGGTTCTGAGCATCTTTGAGAAACGACTGCACTGGCTTTTTAAAGCTGCACTTTATTTCTTCGTCTTCATTTTTATCTTCATTCAATTCACTTCGAAATGCTTTGGTACGGATGGTCTCAGGATTATCTTGCACTCTATGGTCATATACATTCTCTCTAATGATGTCCAGCTTCCCTTGATTATCATCTACATTTTCCTCGATCCTTTGGTCAGATGACTTTAAACGACTGTCTGTCTCATTGTACGAGATGAATTGATCGTAAATAAGTTCTGAGAGCATTGCCACATTGATGTGTTTCTTGTTTTTTATGGTCCGAGGTTCGACTACATCGTTAACTTCTGGTATATCATGGCTTACATTTTCGGTGGCATTGTTTTCACTTTTTGTCGTTTTTTTTTTGCCTTTCAGTATGTTTTTCAGGATAGATTTACTCTCTGATTTCTCAGCTCCTGGTTCTCGGTCCTTTTCTTCAGCCCCTGAGCTTGATGAGACCGACGTTTCGGAATCGTATGTTGAATCGCTTGGAACAGACTCTGCTGACTTATTTCTGCGACTTATTTTCTTGCTCTTCTTCTTCAACTTATTTTGGCTCCTGTCTTTATCCTTATTAGATTTCGTCAGGTCCTTGTCGATAACTATGACAACATCAGACGACAAACGAACGAACTCTCCAACGTCCAATTCCTCCAGGCTCTGTTTCTTCACACTGAGTTCTCCCCTCTCGTCAATATGGATTTTGAGTTTTTTTTTACCCTCCGTACCGACATTTGCAGAATCACTAGCTTCTCTAGATGGATTACCGTTCTCTTGGTCTTGATGAAAGCAAGATTTTTCACTTCCGCAACACCCTTTGGTTTCCTTGTCCAATTTGCTCACTGCAAAGGCTTCTGGTGAAGCCAGAGTGTGCTCCTCTGATGATTGATGGTAAGTCGTTTGAGGCCCGCCAACGTTTGGCTTAAGATTCAATCGTCTTGGACTCTGGACTTGAACCATGAACGGACTAGGCGAATCAAACCCTTTACCACCACCGTCTATGACCTGGGGTGTATTGAACAGTGGATTAAACCCCTGAGCTCCAATGCCCTGGGTTTCGTGAAAAGTGGAGCGACAGTGTCCTCCCCCAGGAAAAGATGCCTGATTAAATGGACCGGGAGAATTTACCCAGGGCATTCCGGCAGCTCTTCGTCTCTCCATTTCCGCTTCCACTTGGCTTATCTTGTTCTGAAAATTGGCCAAACGACTCTCAGCAACGACTCTCTGAGAGTGGTAAGGTGCGTAGTTGACATTCACCCTTTCCTCACACTCCTTTTGCCTCAGGGTAGCTAAAAGCTCCCTAATTTCACCGTCGGTCTTGATGGCCAGCACCATCGGCTCCAAGCTGGTGTTACCTTGTGCTCCAATGCTCTGGCATTCGCTGACGCTCTTGTTCACAAGATTTTCAACCAGTGCCTTAAGGCTGTTCACCTTTAGCTGGAGCATGGTCAAAACCGGGATGATATTCTGCGGTGGATTAGCGATCATGTGAAGGTTTATCAGGCCATTAACTTGCTGAGCATTCCTGGCCTCAGTGATCAATTGCTCTTTGTTCAATGAACCGATTGTCTTTTGAGCTCGCTCCATGGTCTGCTCAACAGTTGTGGTAACGTTCGATCCAGGCACCTTTCTCATTACTAGTCTGGTAGCTGCACAGGGTATCACGCCCTGAAGTGACAATAACTGCGAAGCTAAAGCTTGGAGGTTTATGGAAGCGGGGCAGTTTGCCTTTGTGCAAACCGTGTCATCGCTTCCAGGAGAGCAACGATGTGTCCCGTTTTCTTCGCAGTTCGATGACGAGATACCAGAGTTCCTGATCACTGCTGAATTACCGGCGCTATTTATCCGGCAGCAATCGCAAACCGTTGAGCTTCTCTCAGACTGTGATCGGTTCTGGTTTTCAAATGGATTGTAGAACGGAAGTGGTACCGGAAACGGGTAGCACGGTGATGAAAAAATTGGGTTCGAGCCCATCGAAGGGTATCCAATTCCGATTGAAGAAGGATAACCAGTGTGTGGATATCCCATGTTGATGGGCATCTGAGGCGAAGGATTCTGCTGGACTTGAGGAAGTTGTGACTGGATTGGCTGGCTGTTGGGAAGGATGAAGATCGGAGCCGTGTTTCCAACGCATGTGCGGATTTGCTCGATGATGTTCTGCGGCAGGTAACTGCTGCATGGTATCATCTGCGACTGGCTCATTCCAGGAGTACATAGGCAGGGATTTCCGGAGACCGACTGCAGATTTGAAGAACAAGGATTTTGCTGTTGCGAATTATACACGAACGGTTCCTGCTGCATTGGTTGGCCGTAATGATTCTGACCGCACGAACCTAAGAAAATATTTGACTCTTTTCAGTTTTGACTCAGAGTATTGAAAATAGAAAAATAGTTGTTCTTCATTTACTCACCTTGCTGATTCATCCCGTAAGAGTTTGCGGAATTTTGCATATGGCTAAAATCGGGTGTTCCTTATCGCCCAATCCCTAGGATTTGGGTTGCAGAGGTAACTCGGGGGTTGCGAAAAGGCGAAGCTAACGTGTCTTTGGTTTATCTTCTGACCCACCGTCAAGTAACGAACTTGAGTTAGAATTTTTGACGGTTACTCGTGCTGGTTTTCTGTCGGGAAGAAGTTTTATCGCGAATTTTTAACTTCTTCCATATTCTACAGACCTAAAATTTATCTGGGTTCAGACCAGGATTGTCTGAATAGAAAAAAATGAAAAAAAAATCCGTTTCCAAAACTTGAAATTTTACGTCAGAATTAATTTAAATCGTTGATATGATGTCGAGAGAATAAAAAAAAGTAGAGGAAAAAATAAATCTCGACAAATGAAGTAAGTAACATACGGATTGAATGATGCTAAATTTTTGCTACTGAAGCTCGAAATGTTCACTTCGATCCCTGTGAATTTTCGATATTTGAATTGAAAAGTTTTCGAACTTTTTTCTTTTCCCGGCGTTTATTACGGCCCTGTTTCATACGAAATTTCAAACAAACCAGGCATGAATTTCGCTACATTATATAGCAAGTGTTTGTTGTTACATTCGGCGTCGAATCCGGCATGACGCACTGGCGCAGTGGCGTACAGCGGCGATTTTTCATTTTCGAAGCACTAATTTCTGAAAAAATGTTCCCTCCTTCTATTGGAAAGGGATTGCTATTACTTCCTGCTAGAGACCCGGTGCAGAATATCAATAATCCAAACGAACATTTAATCGTATATTCGATATCAGCGACCCAAGAACCCCAGGCTTAAGTTTTATCAATGATTCGTGCCGAGTCTGAGAGTCTCGACCAGTTCTTACGAATACCAATTAAGCCCCACTGTGTAGCCGTCTGTTTAAGGTGGGGGCATAATACGTGTATTATATTAGATTGTGTCAAGGTTGCTTGTCTCCTTGGCCTGTCGTCGGTCGTGGGCCAGTCGCCTGAGGCAGAAGCCAGAAGTTGTCAAAGATTGAAAGCATTAACTTGTTGCTGCATACGCGGGTTATCAACATTCCCACGATTAGCAGGCGATTTCTACGATCAGTGATTTTTTTGGCTTCTCATTTCATAGACAGTGACTAAGCAGACGGAGATCACCCCCTCCCATACTAAAATTTCCAAAAGGTGAGTGCAATCTGTACATTCAAAATTCGTAAAAACGACACTAATATATAGCCGTCTAGATACAAAAGACATATTCTATCCCTAGTCAGACAATCACATCGTTCAAAATTTTCGATACGAAATAGTAGCCACTAACGAAAAGATGTGGACTTCCTCCCAATTATTGCTGATGGCCTGTTTCGATCATCAGCTATTTGCACATACAGGCCCTGAGAGTAATTGCTACTATTTTAAATTTTAGAGTGCACACCCAGACAACACAGAAACAAAACTTATCCGGGTAGGCATAGCTGCAGATCAGCAGTTATGACTATTATCAATAATGAATCTGTTTACACACTAGTCATGGACAATGTTTAGCCAAAAGGTCAACTGATTTAACTCGGCAAAGCTTCTTCTAGGATAAACATAGTCTTTCTAATTTTTGTTTTTTCTTCCTGTAATGACAATAATTAGTTAAAGGGAAATTACGTTAGAATCACTAGAGAAGTAACAAAACTAGTATAGTTAAAACAAAAAACAAAAATGATGTACAGTATTACAAAATTTGTTCTCGATTGATTTTAGAAATTGACGATTGGACATGATGGCGCGTTTATCGCGCGATAAGGATTACGAATTCATTCGTGAACTGGTCTCGGAGATGGTGCACAACCGGTGTTTCTGTGAACCAAATTCCCGGGAGTTTGTGGAATTTGATTCTGTGCGGATAAAGCCTCTTAGTTATCCGGACAAAATTCCCGTCAGTGAAATATACGCGGCTGAAGTTTGCGTGAGATTTTCTGGTGAGCCCAAAGCGTTTCCGGTTATCATCAAGCTCCTACCAGAGGAAACTGAGGTCGCAAGTTCTTTCGAGTTATTCCAGAACGAGGAGCTATTCTACAGTAAAATCGCTCCGAAAATCAGGACTCCGCATCTAGCCAAGTGCTACGTGGCCGATTTGGGCCGTTACGGACGGCCTGTTATCGTCTTGGAAGACTTGAAAGCCCAGGGTTACAACGAATTGGAAAATAAGCTGGACGAAGACCACCTGATACTCTGGATCAAAGCCATGGGACTTTTTCATGGCAAAGGATTAAACCTGAAAACTAACAACCCGTCAGAGTTCCGTGAGTTCTACGCCAAGCTACAGGAAGCCACATTCAATGATGAGAACAGAACCGACATGCCAAATGTCTTCCTCAAAACTTCGCCGTTCAGAGGACTGAAGTATCTGAAATCCATGGACGAACCTGACAACGAATTTATCGAAAAAATTGAATCAAGACTCGGTGATAATCCTTACGAAATCACCAGATACCTGGCCACTGAAGTGAGCGAATTCTCAACCCTCTGCCATGGCGATTTGAGTCGAAACAATCTCCTCTTCAAGTACGACAATCAGGGAAAGCCTGTAGATCTGAGGCTCACCGATTGGCAAACCACCAGGTATTGTCCAGTCGGAATTGACCTGGGCCCCATAATCTTCACCAATATTGATGCCGAGGATCGAGTCCCCAAGGTGCAACGTCTCCTTGAAATTTATCTGGACAGTGTGACTCTCGAGTGTCCAACGATATCGAGGAACGATCTGAAGAAAGACGTTGTTTCAAAGTTCCTTTTCGCCTACAACGTAGCATCCTTCTGTATTCCATACGTCGACAAGAACCTTGTTGCATTAGAAAAAGGAGAAACCCTAGAGCAGTTTGTCGAGACCGTTTGCTCCCTCGGAGGTGAAGAGGCTGACAAAGAACTCGCACTGATGTTGCAAGATCTTAAAAGCTTGGGAACCTTTGATTAGATTACAAATTTCAAATGCAGCATTTGCTCTGCCTTTATTCAACCATTACCATTAATTTTCCATGTTTGTCACAGTCATCGATGTTTATTCTTATTCTTATATTATTATTATTATACCTCGAACATGATTTTGCCAAAAAGTAGCGCTACTCAACGTTTTCCTAGCTAAAAATTAGTGCTTGTTCGTACCATAGATAGGCTGTGTCCAATAGTGTCTATGACTGGTACAAATCAACCTGGTCATTAATAAATATGAGTTTACGTAAATTCCTGGTTATTTTATTCTTGCCTGTCTTTCATCTAACGCTTCATAATTATTAATTAGAGTTGATTAATCAATCTTTGAGTGTGCCGATGTATGTAAGTGAGAAGTGTTTTTATCTTGAGACTAGCGAACTTCCTATAGGGATGGGATGCAAATTCATTGCGATAAACAAATTAGCAAGATTATGAATTAGCACGTTCTGTATCGCATATTAAAGTCCTCGGACTACTGTCGGTCGATGCTCGATATCCTGTCATGAATTCCTTCCAGAGTCCCCTGGGTCCGCCGATTGTTGCTTCGTTAAGGAGAAAGCCTACCCTTCTAAACTCTGTGACCGCGTACTAAACCATCCCTGGATCATGGTCTAATCCAAACTATCTTATCTCCGTGCCTAACCCAGCTTTCGAAAGCCAGTATAGTTAGCCAGCTATTCCTCACCAGATCGTAACCCATTGTCGCTTAGATGATTCTCTATATGAATATACGGAGGGTGTTAAGTTTATTTTCAATCTATTTTGGAAATATGTTCACAACCGCCAGTCCAAAGTACAAAATCTGTGTAATTAGGAGTTTAAGGTCACTGGCTATGAGCAGAAAATTCGGATTCATGGTCACGCATGTATGCAGATGACGCACATCCATTGATAAAAAAATTTATGTGCATATTTCAGTATGGGAGTGTAGTGAAAAAAAAAAAAAAAAAACTTCTCGTTTTGCCAATATTGCCGTCGGCATTACAGAATTCATTTCTCGAAATTACAGCATTGGGGTTCAGCTGCAGTCGATCAAAGAAATTGAACTCCAGCTGGAAGACCGATTACCGATAGTGAATACAACACAGAGTAGAAATTCATGATAGGAAGAGTTCTTTATATCCTAAAACCTGAACAATTTGCATGCTATTTCACTCTCTAGTTACACCATTGATCACCATATTATAGTTCAGCTTGTTCCTTCTCTATTCCGTCATTCGTCGTCCTGATGAACATCCTGGGGCACATCTTGATCCAGCGGTTCTTGTCTGGTGAATTCGTAGACGAGGAATAAAACGAGGAGGAGAAAAAGGAGCAGGATGATGCAGACTAGGAGGCTTGATTTAGAGCATTTTAAAACCTTCTGGCAAATCGGGACTGCTGCTTTCGCGGAGCATTCTGTCAAAGTTGGTTTGAAGGAAGATTTCGACGGTGGTAATGTCGCAGGTTCAGCTACTGGACAAACTGGTCCTGCTATTACCTCGACGCCACAGCTTGATGGTGCGGCTGGTTTTTTACTCGCACAAGTCCACCCCATTTAATTTATGGGGATGAAACGATTTAGAAATGTCAATGGCCGAGAAGGGATCACGCAGACTTATATATGCGGCTTGAACTCGACTGCAGATTGGCGAAACAAAAAAAATTTTTTGTAATGCTCGTTTTTTTTTTTTTTTAATATCAGTGCTGAATTCTCTCCGAAGTGAATCAATTCCGATAAGGAGAAGGAGAAGCAGAAGGAGGTTTGTTATTCCGAGATTTCCCCTTATTCCTTTAATTTCTGCACAAAATTGACTGAAATCTGTTGCAAAAGCCGAAGAGCTGTTGTACGTTCAAGTAGGAAGAGCCGAGCTAGGGAGCAGGACCGGCATTACAAAGGCGGAGGAGATTGTAAGTAGCGAGAGTTAAGCCGATTTCAAAAGTCGCAAATCACCTGTTCCTTGATGCCGTTGTACCGCCTCCAAAATCTTCGTGATTAGCATATACTTAATTCATGCTCGGAAGTACCGCCGTTGAACATTTTCCACCGAACAAAAAAAAAAAAAGAAAAAAAAAAAAAAAAAAAAACACAAATGCCGCCAATCACCATTTTCCATAAAAAAAATCTGAAAATTTTGTTGACTTTACATTCCGCTGTCACTTTACTTCTTAATATTATACGTATTTATATTATTTCGCAAGCTCAGATTTATTGCGAGTAAAAATTTCGGATTTTAATTTTCTCTTCTCCATAATTCATCAGCTGCATATGTGGTACCTATATACTACATTGGACAAAGAGAAATATGCTTTTTTTTTTGTTTTTGTGTTTTTTTTTTTTTTTTTTTTTTGTTTTCTTTATCTTCTATCTGCAGTAGTTATACATCGTCGATTGCAATGATTTAGACTACGGTCTGAAAGCACAACGGATGTAGAATATGTGTATTAATGAAAGCTCGCTTCCCTGATCGCGTACCTCTCGTGGATATTTATACCTGTAGAACAATCTTTTTTTTTTTTTTATCAAACACTATTTTTTGCCAATTATTATACCGCGCCGAGTAACGAGGCCGATGCGAAATATTTTCATCGATTGCGAAAAGAAGAAGAAGAAAAAAAAAAATAAAAATATATAGGAAATATGAATGAAAAGTACGAAAAATTCATCTATAATATAAGAATAATTCTGACAACGAGAGAAACCCAAACGAGAGAAAAACCCACGCGGTTTTCTTCGCTACAAATAATAATCATTCGTGTATATACGTATACGTATATTATAAGAAATATAATATTGTTGACTGAGCTGGGAATATAAATTGTTTGATTAATGAATGAAATGTATTTAATATTTACGAATGTAAATTTTAAATATATATATTTTATGTATTTTATGTATTATATGTACGGCAAAAGCTACCCTTTCTATGGTAAGGGTTTAGCGCTATACCTCAGAGAAACGCAATTTTGTTATAATTTATAATTATAATATAAAGCATTTTGAATTTAGTTATACCTACGTATGTATAGGTACCTACCAAACTACCTATTCTACTGTAAAGCAAAAACCTCCGAATTACCCCAAGCTCTATGCTACACCTGAGCTACCAGAAGTTAGAAATAGTTCAGATTGTTGGTTTGACTCTGGAATTGCGCGGATTACCATCCGAGTTTAGTTTAGACAAACGCAGATGAATATTTGTGGCTTTTCACAGCTTTCTGCTAAACCAAAGGGTTCAGATATTTATCATACCCGAAAATCATAACATTAATAGAACTATTGCTATGGAACAGTATTTCAATTCTAAAGTACCGCCCCAGAGCCTTAGAATTTTCCCATTCTAATAAAACACCATTTCTTACAACTTTGCACCCTTACGGAAAATAAACCAAATTTTTAAGTGTAAACACTGAATTTTGGGTGTAAAATTCTTAAATTGGGAGTTGACTTTCAAATTTCGAGTGTCGAATTCCCAAATTGAGAGTTAACTCCCGAATTTCGAGTGTCGAACTCCCAAATTGAGAGTTGACTCCCACATTTCGAGTGTCCAACTCCCGAATTGAGAGATGACTCCCAAATCTCGAGTGTCCAACTCCCAAATTGAGAGTTGACTTCCAAATTTCGAGTGTCGAACTCCCAAATTGAGAGTTGACTACCAAATTTCGAGTGTCGAACTCTCAGGTTTAGAGTTAAATTCCAAATTTCGAGTGTCGAACTCCCAGGTTTAGAGTTGACTCCCAAATTTCGAGTGTCGAATTCCCAGGTTTTAGAGTTGACTCCCAAATTTCGAGTCTCGAGCTCCGAAATTGAGAGTTGACTACCAAATTTCGAGTGTCGAACTCCCAGATTTAGAGTTGACTCCCAAATTTTGAGTGTCGAACTCTCAGGTTTAGAGTTGACTCCCAAATTGCGAGTGTCGAACTCCCGAATTGAGATTTGACTCCCAAATTTCGAGTGTCGAACTCCCAGGTTTTAGAGTTGACTCCCAAATTTCGAGTCTCGAGCTCCGAAATTGAGAGTTGACTACCAAATTTCGAGTGTCGAACTCCCAGATTTAGAGTTGACTCCCAAATTTTGAGTGTCGAACTCTCAGGTTTAGAGTTGACTCCCAAATTGCGAGTATCGAACTCCTAGGTTTAGAGTTGACTCCCAAATTTCGAGTGTCGAACTCCCAGGTTTTAGAGTTGACTCCCAAATTTCGAGTCTCGAGCTCCGAAATTGAGAGTTGACTACCAAATCTCGAGTGTCGAACTCCCAGATTTAGAGTTGACTCCCAAATTTTTAGTGTCGAACTCTCAGGTTTAGAGTTGACTCCCAAATTGCGAGTATCGAACTCCCAGGTTTAGAGTTGACTCTCAAATTTCGAGTGTCGAACTCCCAAATTGAGAATTGACTACCGAATGAGTGACACCTAACAGAGGTTCAGCGCTCAACTGATGTGAGAGTCAACACCCAAGTTAGGTGTACGAAAGTACACCTGAGTTGAGAGTCACTACTGAGTGTTATTTTAAGGGTTATTTTGAGTGTTCTTTTGAGTGTTCTTTCCGTAAGGGTGGAGTACAACGAGCTACTGCCATTGAATAGTATATTGTGCAACTAAGTGGGGGGGGGGGGGGGGGGGGGGGGGGGGGTGTGCTCATCCCCCCTAATTGCACGCTGTATTTTTTCATAAGAATGACACGAAATGGGCCTTCTTCGATGCCCGTCCATCGGATTGGCAATAGAGCTGGGGCGGGAGGGAATATACATTCCCTCCCGCTGAGTAAATATTCGGGCATCACGTTCGGAACACCTGATTTTCCCCACGCCCGACAAGCATGAAAGAACGCGCTTATTTCATGCACGTGTTATGAAAATAGATCTTTGGTAATTTTGAGCAGGATTTCAGACCAACTCATGCTGAACCGAAATTTTCATAGAGACGACGTCCAAATGGCTTTTTTAATCCATTACCACTTCCGGGAATCGAAATGTTGATTTGACTTATGGGTTTCTTTTGTCCGTAAATGATCTGAATAGGTATAAAGATAAACGAATTGGAAATTTCACCCCTTATTCAAACCTATTAATTAGCATTTGAAGATTTTCTGTAAGTTACTTCGGGGAAGGATCCGCGTCCTGCGTCCTGCAGGGTAATTATCTTGAAAGCCGTTCGCTTGTGTACATTGCGCTTCTCGCCTTAGTTGCACGACGGGAAAATACTGTCCCAACACAGTACGTCCATTAACGGGGATGCTTATCCCCAGCTACTTGACGACGTCCGATTTTTCTATCAAACTTAGGCTCAACCGGATGAGTTGCGGATTCGATTATTTGAGCCATAAGAGACCCCCGTCCTGTAAAGACTCTAGAACGCTTCAAGGACCACAGCAAAGGAAACCCATCCCCCGTTCCCTATCTTTCTTTATACCTAAATTTACCCAAAGTTGCCTTTTCTCGCGTTTTTCTTCCCTCTTTCGTTGATCTACTTTTTTCAAAGCCCATTTCTTCGTCGTTCACTTTATATGAATACTATTATTATTCTCTGTTTGAGTTTCTGACCTTAAAATAACACCGGAAAGCTCAGACCTGCACTTAGCTAAGCGGTGAATAAGAACTGCGGAAACAGCTGGCGTTACCAGCCTGGAGAAGTAAAACGCATCCCAACTGGACCACCGGATCGTCGGACGAGGCATTATGGTTTTCGTTAGTGATTCCTAATTTAGATCTAAAGGAGATTTTTGAATCAGCGATAACAACCCTATAAGAGAAAAATGAAAAGTGATTCAAATGAGAGGCAGAAAAGAAAATGAGGAAAAGAGACGACGGATAATATAGCCGGAAATATACCTAAAGGTTTTGTTACCTTGTTACCCGCTTTGTAATACAATCACAAAAGGCTTTGATATACGTTTTCTTTTTTTTTTTTTTTTTTTTTTTACTCACAAACTCTAGCTCTCCGCCTCGATCTTGACAATTTTATTGAAATAAGGGGCAAACGGTATAATCCGTTGAGAATAACCCAAATATTATTTGTGAGTAATAAAGCGAGTTAACTTTTTCCTAAAAGCTCTGAAATTTCCGTCAAACAAATATGAATATAAATTTTACCACGTCGGATATGAGCTTTTCCATACCTATACATTAGGGTGCTTTTTTGAAACGACAATTTTTTTTTTTTTTTTTTTTTTTTGCAATTCCCCATTGAAAATCTTGTTGTAGACGTCGAAAAGGGAATCCTGTCCAATTTTTAGCTCTTAATTACGATTCTAGTACTCGCGCTCTTCTTTTTAAGTTTTTCCATGCTAAAAGCATGTGAACATTACGACTTTTTCTTTAGTCGCGCACAACTCAGCCGCATTTCAATGGATTGTTCTCATCCAAGACTCATTTGACAGAGAATTTAGTGTTCTTCAAAAGTGCCCAAGATAGTTTGACTGACTTGAAAATATTGAACTTGACATTTTGTTGGAATTTTGTATTTAAAAAAATCAAAGTCCTTATATCTTTTGAAATACTGGTTTGAGAGACTTTATGTGTTGGACTTTTTTGTAGAAAAATAAATTTCCTACAAAATTGTTCTAAAGTTTTTTTCTCCAAGTCCAACTGTTTATTCGCCCACAGCGAGAAAGAAGAATTATGCATAAAATTGACTTTGGAGGCTCACACAAGTGCGGCGGTCGAAACCACAGCCAAACTACCCAGAGCACTTTTGAAGAACAATAAATTCTCTGTAAAATGAGTCTTGGATGAGAACAATCCATCGAAATGCGGCTGAGCTGTGCGTGACTAAAGAAAAAGTCGTAATGTTCACATGCTTTTAGCATGGAAAAACTTAAAAAGAAGATCACTAGTACTAGAATCGAAATTAAAAGCTAAAAATTGGACAGAATTCCCCTTTCGACGTCTACAACAAGATTTTCAATGGGGAGTTGCAAAAAAAAAAAAAAAAAAAAAAATAGTCGTTTCAAAAAAAGCACCCTACTAAACATATTAGTTACAATTTACATTAAGCGGGCCTAAAGTGACAGTTGTCAGACGAGCGGGCGATAATAACTTCCGCTATGTCGAGCAGCGGGCGTTTTCCAGTTATTATCGCCAGCCACTCGAGCATAAGCGGGCGATAAAAACCTGAAAACGCCCGCCAAATTATTTTTCAATATCTTCAACAAAATTATCAACAATGAAGAAAAAAAAGCGAAAATTGTGCTTTTACAACAAATATGGTGTGCACCAAGGGCTAAGTGAGGTTTTGACCCTGTGTGCGTTGCAGTACTCGGTCTAAAAAAGCCCACTTTACGCCCTTGGTACACAATATACTATTTTATCAAATCTGTTGAAAATCGAGACGTTAATTTATCGCGTAATATAAGTGATTCATAAACTGTGTTATACCTTCACTCTCGTCAAGATTAAAAAGAAGAAAAAAATAAATAAATAAAAACGAGACAGATCACGGGGTGAAATGAGCTTTTTAACACGGTATATGCATATAAATATATTATATATAGATGCACCACGCGAAAACGACTGGCGTATAAAAATTTTAGCTCTCGGAAACCAGTCGCAATATCGTCTAACCGTATACCCAATATTCCCTTTTATACAGAGGAAAGAGTAAAATCGGTTTAATTATTTTTTTACGACTAATATTCCTGCCCTACCTAAAACCGAGCCTCTGCACTCGCGGTCGAGCGAGACTTTATGAAAATGGGAAACTAGTAAACGCCGAATTATTCCTGGCCATAATCGTAAAACGTTAGTTGCCGGTTTCAGCGGTTGTTCTACACGTACAATAGTATGATATGGGTGCCGGGTGCTAGCGAGAAGAAAATGATCAGGAAAATATGTATCCCTAATATGCGGGGTGATGAAGAAAACTTTGCTTAATTTTTTTGGAGATGAACGAAATTTCGTATATTTTCGTATTTCGATGCCAATAATGTTTGTTTAAATATTTTCGGAATGGATATTGATTTTCAGTCTAAACTATAACAATGATCTGTTTAAGTTTTGCAGTAAAATATAAAAGCACCGTATCGTATAGTTTTAAGAGTTTCATAAAAATTCCACAATACCTAGCTACCTATCAGCGTGAATTCCTGCCGAGTTTAAACGACGTTATATATTATATGCGGTATGATGTAAGCCGTAAAGTAACGAAAATAAAATTCGCTGAAAATTCTAGTTGCGAAATATACGAAGATTTAGAATTTTCGGGGACATTTTTCGAAACGGTATAAGGTATACCTACATACATGGAAATGCTTGAGAAAATTGATGAAATGAAAAAATAATTGAAATAAAAACGTCGATGAATTAATAGCTATGTAAAACTTTTCGACTTATACTGGGGACGTGGAACTTCAATAAACTCGAAACTATCTCGAGTATTAAATCGCATGACGTAAAGCTTGACGTTTAGCCCCCGTTGAAAAATTCAACTCTCTCTCATATATACGTATGTATACGTATATATAATACCTACCCTTACAGTTAGGCAGGTTTCTGCCCTGGAGATATATTATTACCTACTTTACTCGTTGAAATACCGCATCCTATGATGTATAAAGGGTGTCTCGTAATAGAAACTAAAAATTCATATTATTCTGCGATAAATTGACGCAGTTTTATGTTTCACTTTATCTGTGGTTTCTCATATAATTTAAACACAATACCGAAAGGCGAAAATCTCATAACTATACGGGTAGAAAGAGCCCAGAAAGCTCGCTACAGCTGACTGTAAAAATCGAGAACCTTTCGCTACGTAGGTCTACAAGGGTGGTTTTTGCAACACAATACCAAAAGAAAACACTTTCAATTGCCAACAAACAACAAAAAAATAAGTCAATGTCTAGCTCAGCATTTTCCATACGAATTTGAATTCCCTAGTCACGAAAAGAGTACAAAAAGTTCGCTCTATATATGGCTACGAAAATCGAGATCCTTTCGCTGCGTGGGTTCACAAGGGCTGTTTTTGCAACACAATACTGAAAGGAGCCAATCTCAATTGCATTATGACTGTTTAAAAATTAATCAAGTTCTGGGTCAGCATCATTCCTATGAATTTGAATATCCCAGACATGGAAAGCGTGCAGAAAGCTCGCTCTAGCTGTGTCTCAAAGAAGCGAGAACCTTGTGCATCGTAATTATGCAAGGGTTGTTTTTGCAACACAATAATGAAAGGAGCCAATCTCAATTGCATTTTGGGTTTATAAAAATTAGCCAATTTCCAGCTTAGCATTCTCCCTACCAATTTGAATTCCCTAGTAATGAAAATAGTACAAAAAGCTCGCTCTATATCTGGCTACGAAAATCGAGATCCTTTTGCTGCGTGGGTTCACAAGGGCTGTTTTTGCAACACAATATTGAGAGGAGCCAATCTCAATTGCATTCTGACTGTTTAAAAATTAATCAAGTTCTGGGTCAGCATCATTCCTACGAATTTGAATATCCCAGACATGGAAAGCGTGCAGAAAGCTCGCTCTAGCTGTGTCTCAAAGAAGCGAGAACCTTGTGCATCGTAATTATGCAAGGGTTGTTTTTGCAACACAATAATGAAAGGAGCCAATCTCAATTGCATTTTGGGTTTATAAAAATTAGCCAATTTCCAGCTTAGCATTCTCCCTACCAATTTGAATTCCCTAGTAATGAAAAGAGTACAAAAAGCTCGCTCTATATCTGGCTACGAAAATCGAGATCCTTTTGCTGCGTGGGTTCACAAGGGCTGTTTTTGCAACACAATATTGAGAGGAGCCAATCTCAATTGCATTCTGACTGTTTAAAAATTAATCAAGTTCTGGGTCAGCATCATTCCTACGAATTTGAATATCCCAGACATGGAAAGCGTGCAGAAAGCTCGCTCTAGCTGTGTCTCAAAGAAGCGAGAACCTTGTGCATCGTAATTATGCAAGGGTTGTTTTTGCAACACAATAATGAAAGGAGCCAATCTCAATTGCATTTTGGGTTTATAAAAATTAGCCAATTTCCAGCTTAGCATTCTCCCTACCAATTTGAATTCCCCAGTAATGAAAAGAGTACAAAAAGCTCGCTCTATATCTGGCTACGAAAATCGAGATCCTTTTGCTGCGTGGGTTCACAAGGGCTGTTTTTGCAACACAATATTGAGAGGAGCCAATCTCAATTGCATTCTGACTGTTTAAAAATTAATCAAGTTCTGGGTCAGCATCATTCCTACGAATTTGAATATCCCAGACATGGAAAGCGTGCAGAAAGCTCGCTCTAGCTGTGTCTCAAAGAAGCGAGAACCTTGTGCATCGTAATTATGCAAGGGTTGTTTTTGCAACACAATAATGAAAGGAGCCAATCTCAATTGCATTTTGGGTTTATAAAAATTAGCCAATTTCCAGCTTAGCATTCTCCCTACCAATTTGAATTCCCTAGTAATGAAAATAGTACGAAAAGCTCGCTCTATATCTGGCTACGAAAATCGAGATCCTTTTGCTGCGTAGGTTCACAAGGGCTGTTTTTGCAACACAATATTGAGAGGAGCCAATCTCAATTGCATTCTGACTGTTTAAAAATTAATCAAGTTCTGGGTCAGCATCATTCCTACGAATTTGAATATCCCAGACATGGAAAGCGTGCAGAAAGCTCGCTCTAGCTGTGTCTCAAAGAAGCGAGAACCTTGTGCATCGTAATTATGCAAGGGTTGTTTTTGCAACACAATAATGAAAGGAGCCAATCTCAATTGCATTTTGGGTTTATAAAAATTAGCCAATTTCCAGCTTAGCATTCTCCCTACCAATTTGAATTCCCTAGTAATGAAAAGAGTACAAAAAGCTCGCTCTATATCTGGCTACGAAAATCGAGATCCTTTTGCTGCGTGGGTTCACAAGGGCTGTTTTTGCAACACAATATTGAGAGGAGCCAATCTCAATTGCATTCTGACTGTTTAAAAATTAATCAAGTTCTGGGTCAGCATCATTCCTACGAATTTGAATATCCCAGACATGGAAAGCGTGCAGAAAGCTCGCTCTAGCTGTGTCTCAAAGAAGCGAGAACCTTGTGCATCGTAATTATGCAAGGGTTGTTTTTGCAACACAATAATGAAAGGAGCCAATCTCAATTGCATTTTGGGTTTATAAAAATTAGCCAATTTCCAGCTTAGCATTCTCCCTACCAATTTGAATTCCCCAGTAATGAAAAGAGTACAAAAAGCTCGCTCTATATCTGGCTACGAAAATCGAGATCCTTTTGCTGCGTGGGTTCACAAGGGCTGTTTTTGCAACACAATATTGAGAGGAGCCAATCTCAATTGCATTCTGACTGTTTAAAAATTAATCAAGTTCTGGGTCAGCATCATTCCTACGAATTTGAATATCCCAGACATGGAAAGCGTGCAGAAAGCTCGCTCTAGCTGTGTCTCAAAGAAGCGAGAACCTTGTGCATCGTAATTATGCAAGGGTTGTTTTTGCAACACAATAATGAAAGGAGCCAATCTCAATTGCATTTTGGGTTTATAAAAATTAGCCAATTTCCAGCTTAGCATTCTCCCTACCAATTTGAATTCCCCAGTAATGAAAAGAGTACAAAAAGCTCGCTCTATATCTGGCTACGAAAATCGAGATCCTTTTGCTGCGTGGGTTCACAAGGGCTGTTTTTGCAACACAATATTGAGAGGAGCCAATCTCAATTGCATTCTGACTGTTTAAAAATTAATCAAGTTCTGGGTCAGCATCATTCCTACGAATTTGAATATCCCAGACATGGAAAGCGTGCAGAAAGCTCGCTCTAGCTGTGTCTCAAAGAAGCGAGAACCTTGTGCATCGTAATTATGCAAGGGTTGTTTTTGCAACACAATAATGAAAGGAGCCAATCTCAATTGCATTTTGGGTTTATAAAAATTAGCCAATTTCCAGCTTAGCATTCTCCCTACCAATTTGAATTCCCTAGTAATGAAAATAGTACGAAAAGCTCGCTCTATATCTGGCTACGAAAATCGAGATCCTTTTGCTGCGTAGGTTCACAAGGGCTGTTTTTGCAACACAATATTGAGAGGAGCCAATCTCAATTGCATTCTGACTGTTTAAAAATTAATCAAGTTCTGGGTCAGCATCATTCCTACGAATTTGAATATCCCAGACATGGAAAGCGTGCAGAAAGCTCGCTCTAGCTGTGTCTCAAAGAAGCGAGAACCTTGTGCATCGTAATTATGCAAGGGTTGTTTTTGCAACACAATAATGAAAGGAGCCAATCTCAATTGCATTTTGGGTTTATAAAAATTAGCCAATTTCCAGCTTAGCATTCTCCCTACCAATTTGAATTCCCTAGTAATGAAAAGAGTACAAAAAGCTCGCTCTATATCTGGCTACGAAAATCGAGATCCTTTTGCTGCGTGGGTTCACAAGGGCTGTTTTTGCAACACAATATTGAGAGGAGCCAATCTCAATTGCATTCTGACTGTTTAAAAATTAATCAAGTTCTGGGTCAGCATCATTCCTACGAATTTGAATATCCCAGACATGGAAAGCGTGCAGAAAGCTCGCTCTAGCTGTGTCTCAAAGAAGCGAGAACCTTGTGCATCGTAATTATGCAAGGGTTGTTTTTGCAACACAATAATGAAAGGAGCCAATCTCAATTGCATTTTGGGTTTATAAAAATTAGCCAATTTCCAGCTTAGCATTCTCCCTACCAATTTGAATTCCCCAGTAATGAAAAGAGTACAAAAAGCTCGCTCTATATCTGGCTACGAAAATCGAGATCCTTTTGCTGCGTGGGTTCACAAGGGCTGTTTTTGCAACACAATATTGAGAGGAGCCAATCTCAATTGCATTCTGACTGTTTAAAAATTAATCAAGTTCTGGGTCAGCATCATTCCTACGAATTTGAATATCCCAGACATGGAAAGCGTGCAGAAAGCTCGCTCTAGCTGTGTCTCAAAGAAGCGAGAACCTTGTGCATCGTAATTATGCAAGGGTTGTTTTTGCAACACAATAATGAAAGGAGCCAATCTCAATTGCATTTTGGGTTTATAAAAATTAGCCAATTTCCAGCTTAGCATTCTCCCTACCAATTTGAATTCCCTAGTAATGAAAATAGTACGAAAAGCTCGCTCTATATCTGGCTACGAAAATCGAGATCCTTTTGCTGCGTAGGTTCACAAGGGCTGTTTTTGCAACACAATATTGAGAGGAGCCAATCTCAATTGCATTCTGACTGTTTAAAAATTAATCAAGTTCTGGGTCAGCATCATTCCTACGAATTTGAATATCCCAGACATGGAAAGCGTGCAGAAAGCTCGCTCTAGCTGTGTCTCAAAGAAGCGAGAACCTTGTGCATCGTAATTATGCAAGGGTTGTTTTTGCAACACAATAATGAAAGGAGCCAATCTCAATTGCATTTTGGGTTTATAAAAATTAGCCAATTTCCAGCTTAGCATTCTCCCTACCAATTTGAATTCCCTAGTAATGAAAAGAGTACAAAAAGCTCGCTCTATATCTGGCTACGAAAATCGAGATCCTTTTGCTGCGTGGGTTCACAAGGGCTGTTTTTGCAACACAATATTGAGAGGAGCCAATCTCAATTGCATTCTGACTGTTTAAAAATTAATCAAGTTCTGGGTCAGCATCATTCCTACGAATTTGAATATCCCAGACATGGAAAGCGTGCAGAAAGCTCGCTCTAGCTGTGTCTCAAAGAAGCGAGAACCTTGTGCATCGTAATTATGCAAGGGTTGTTTTTGCAACACAATACTGAAAGGAGCCAATCTCAATTGCATTTTGGGTTTATAAAAATTAGCCAATTTCCAGCTTAGCATTCTCCCTACCAATTTGAATTCCCTAGTAATGAAAATAGTACAAAAAGCTCGCTCTATATCTGGCTACGAAAATCGAGATCCTTTTGCTGCGTGGGTTCACAAGGGCTGTTTTTGCAACACAATATTGAGAGGAGCCAATCTCAATTGCATTCTGACTGTTTAAAAATTAATCAAGTTCTGGGTCAGCATCATTCCTACGAATTTGAATATCCCAGACATGGAAAGCGTGCAGAAAGCTCGCTCTAGCTGTGTCTCAAAGAAGCGAGAACCTTGTGCATCGTAATTATGCAAGGGTTGTTTTTGCAACACAATAATGAAAGGAGCCAATCTCAATTGCATTTTGGGTTTATAAAAATTAGCCAATTTCCAGCTTAGCATTCTCCCTACCAATTTGAATTCCCTAGTAATGAAAAGAGTACAAAAAGCTCGCTCTATATCTGGCTACGAAAATCGAGATCCTTTTGCTGCGTGGGTTCACAAGGGCTGTTTTTGCAACACAATATTGAGAGGAGCCAATCTCAATTGCATTCTGACTGTTTAAAAATTAATCAAGTTCTGGGTCAGCATCATTCCTACGAATTTGAATATCCCAGACATGGAAAGCGTGCAGAAAGCTCGCTCTAGCTGTGTCTCAAAGAAGCGAGAACCTTGTGCATCGTAATTATGCAAGGGTTGTTTTTGCAACACAATACTGAAAGGAGCCAATCTCAATTGCATTTTGGGTTTATAAAAATTAGCCAATTTCCAGCTTAGCATTCTCCCTACCAATTTGAATTCCCTAGTAATGAAAATAGTACAAAAAGCTCGCTCTATATCTGGCTACGAAAATCGAGATCCTTTTGCTGCGTAGGTTCACAAGGGCTGTTTTTGCAACACAATATTGAGAGGAGCCAATCTCAATTGCATTCTGACTGTTTAAAAATTAATCAAGTTCTGGGTCAGCATCATTCCTACGAATTTGAATATCCCAGACATGGAAAGCGTGCAGAAAGCTCGCTCTAGCTGTGTCTCAAAGAAGCGAGAACCTTGTGCATCGTAATTATGCAAGGGTTGTTTTTGCAACACAATAATGAAAGGAGCCAATCTCAATTGCATTTTGGGTTTATAAAAATTAGCCAATTTCCAGCTTAGCATTCTCCCTACCAATTTGAATTCCCTAGTAATGAAAATAGTACAAAAAGCTCGCTCTATATCTGGCTACGAAAATCGAGATCCTTTTGCTGCGTAGGTTCACAAGGGCTGTTTTTGCAACACAATATTGAGAGGAGCCAATCTCAATTGCATTCTGACTGTTTAAAAATTAATCAAGTTCTGGGTCAGCATCATTCCTACGAATTTGAATATCCCAGACATGGAAAGCGTGCAGAAAGCTCGCTCTAGCTGTGTCTCAAAGAAGCGAGAACCTTGTGCATCGTAATTATGCAAGGGTTGTTTTTGCAACACAATAATGAAAGGAGCCAATCTCAATTGCATTTTGGGTTTATAAAAATTAGCCAATTTCCAGCTTAGCATTCTCCCTACCAATTTGAATTCCCTAGTAATGAAAATAGTACAAAAAGCTCGCTCTATATCTGGCTACGAAAATCGAGATCCTTTTGCTGCGTAGGTTCACAAGGGCTGTTTTTGCAACACAATATTGAGAGGAGCCAATCTCAATTGCATTCTGACTGTTTAAAAATTGATCAAGTTCTGGGTCAGCATCATTCTTACGAATTTGAATATCCCAGACATGGAAAGCGTGCAGAAAGCTCGCTCTAGCTGTGTCTCAACGAAGCGAGAACCCTGTGCATCGTAATTATGCAAGGGTTGTTTTCGCAACACAATAATGAAAGGAGCCAATCTCAATTGCATTTTGGGTTTCTAAAAATAAGTCGATTTCTAGCTTAGCATCATCCCTTCGAATTTAAATATTCTAGACATGAAAAGCGTGCAAAAAGCTCGTTCTAGCTGGCTGCAATAATCGAGAACAGCTTTTGCCGCGCAGGTATACAAGGGTTGTTTTTATTTTCTGCGGTGTTTAATGTGAGTCTGATGGATGGACGATGCGTGTGTGTATTTGTTGCGTTTATGCTAGACATGGGTAGATAATAAAACGTCGTTTATCCCTCCACGCAGTGGTCTACCTGAGTACTTAACTCACAACACCATCAGCTGCTGCCAGGTATTATATCCTAAAAACCGGCAAATATGATAACACCTATTTTTGTAGGTAAAAATTTAACTAACATTATTTACGCCCTTACACATCGTACTGCACGCTATTCAAGCCCTGTAAACGGTCGAATTAATCCTCCCTCTATACCCACTGTTCCGCAGACAATACATATCCCGAAAAATTGGAGGAAAATGCAGAAAAATTGTCGACAAAGTAAATGAAAGGGATTTTCGATCAACATGAAATTTTTTTTTTTTTTTTTTATATTGAGTTGAAATTAATTTCCTCATTCGTAACGAAAATCATAAACCAATTCCGATCTTCAATGCTCTATATATAATATATAAGGGTAACGAAGAATTAATTGCATTTCTTTCTCCTAAATGATGATTTTTTTTTTTTTTATGATTATTTTTAGCAGTCGGATTCTGGCTAATCAGAGCGCGGTATTTGATGATGTGAAGGACATCCCAATTCGTTATTATACTGATAATTTACCCATAGCTTTTGATAATTGAAGGGCCGGATCGAATAACGACTTCCGCGCTCCTGCCAGTCGGACAAACCCCTGAAAGTATGCAATCGTCGCTGAGCGACAAGCATACTTTTAGGATTAAAAAAACATCAACAAATCTTATACTGGTACAAAATTGTCAGCGAGAACGTTGTTCATAATGGTTCAAAGTATATGTTTGGTAAGTTACAATAATTTTCGTACTATATTTTCGGAAATATGAGAAGTTACAGGCCATGGCCATGGCAACGGCTGCCATGTTGCTGTCAGTCAACGGAAAAGCGTCGTTTCATAGATGCGTTTTGCATCGCCTCAAACGCATCGGATATCAACTATAGATATATGCCGTCGTGGACTTTTTTGTATAGAATTTAACGCTCTACAAAAAAGGTCCCGTCAACTTATGGTCTATCTGCCTTCGTTTAAGTAGCGTTCGACGCGAAAGGTACAGGAACGTGTTTGGTTCGAGATTTTTTAGGATTTTTAATTTTTTTATTTAAAAACGAGTGAAAAATAGATGTCACAAACGGTAGGGTATATTATTCTCATCTATCGCTACATTGGAGTATTTTTCTCATGCCTTCCATAATTAGTGTAATTTGAAACCTTAAAATTGCATAAAGTGACTAGTCCATAGTCTGCAAAAACGAAGCCGGCACTATAACTTCTCATATTTCCGAAGATATAGTATGAAAATTATTGTAACTTACGAAACATATACTTCGAACGATTATGAACAACTTTCTCGCTGACAGTTTTGTATAAGTATAAGATTTTTTAATGTCTTTTTAATCCTAAAAGTTTGCTCCACGCTCAGCGGCGATTGCATACATTCAGGGGCCTGTCCGACTGGCACGAGCGTGGAAGTCGTTATTTGATCCGGCCCTTCAATTTACCTCTAGCTTTGCAAATGTTTTCATAACTGTCAAATACCGTGATAAAAGTCAGAGAACTTCGTGAATAATTTCTAATTTTCTCTAACCTGCCGCTCTGCTTGGCCAAATCCGAATGCGAAAAATAATCCGTCGAATACCACTCGACCTTCAAAATGAATCGGTTATTTCCCTCATGTTTTGATCCTGCGTGGCAACGAACGGGCCAAGTTTTGCACAAAAATCCCTCGCGCTGCGCGCTCGTGATTTTAGATCTGCAAAACTTAGCCCTCTCGATGCCACGCAGCAAAACAATCGGGAAATATCCGATAATTTTGAAGGTCTTGTGATATTACTACTGAAAATTCCATTCGAAATCAGTTACTCAACATTTTTCCTTATTTACGCCGCAGCTTTGCAAACTTTTCGATTATACACATGATTCCAACTCCATTTATGTTGTTAAAAGAAAAACGCGAAAACGGGGTACAGGGACGCGAATCAAAATTCGAAACATGAGCGACTGGTGGTGCAAAGTCGGGTGAGTTTATCGCATTCCGTGTACCAACACGTTTTCTCGTTTACCTATACATGTTATTATTTGGTCATTCTCTCGTTACCCAATACCCCCGTACCCTGCATATGGTCATCGCAGGAGAACGAGCTGAACGGGCTTAACGATCCATTATTAAATCGAATGAAAATCTGCACCACATATACGTATACTATATACCGAGGGGTGAATCACGGGGGAGATTTGGTGTACAAAATGCAGGAGATGTTTAGGAAATATTGAGAAATAAAGGGAGATAAGTGCTGGGAGATGTTCGGAAATGACCGAAAATCTTGGAAAATCTTGAAAAATCTTGAAAATTCAAAGAAATGTTGTCAAAATGTAGGGGGAGATGTTGGGAGATGGGAGATGTGGTGTACGTGTTTCTGCCTCGTGATTTACCCCTCGCTATATACTATACGGGAATTAAACAAAATGATCCATAGATTTCCTTTCGACGTAACATGAAATGTTTTATAGACGAGCTTTAATAGTAACAAAATCGAACATTTTTAACGATTCTGAAATTGTTAAAAAAAAAAAAAAAATTCGGACACGGTCAAACCGAAAGCAAAAAATTTTTCCTTATTTTCCAATCCGACATTTTTCTAAAATTAAATATCAGATTTCAGGTCATTTTTTTTTTTTTTTTTTTTTTAACATTCGTGCGAAAATTTTTTTACATTAATTGCGTCTCTTTTTTTTTTTATTTTTTATTTATTACATAAAACTCGAATATATGAATATATATGTATATTGCATATTTATATCGCGAAATAACGAAGTAGACATTATTTTATGTAATATTTTACGATCGTGATAGAACGACGCTATGGCAATTTATTATTAATATTCCCCCAAAAAAATCGAATGGAATTCTAGGTCACGATGGTTATTTATATATTACGGGTATATATATATATATATATATATATATATATATAAATATATATGCGGTGTGAGTTATGTAATAAACGCATTCCTTTTATCGTTTACGTGGAATTTCCCACCGCGATATCGTTTCTGCATTTCAATTAGTTGTGAGCTTCTGTATAATAGTATATATATGTATATATATATATATATATATATATGTATATAAACTCGTCTCATCTCCATCTTTATAACATCCGCGTTGATCATCTTCTATAATTCGACCAAAATATCTCATGAAAACCGAAAGAAATGAAAATAAATATAAATATATTATCGACGTTATATCTGACCCGAGAAATTTTGGTTTTTTTATTTTTTTTTATTTTTCCTTCTTTCTTCTTCATCAATATCCATCACCCTCAGAATGATCAAACTACATATTACCGTGCCGGCAATTTTGTTTACCAACCTTCGTCTATACCAATCTGAAAGAAAATATCAACCCCACGCGGTCACAGTAAACAGGGGTTGTAGCTGTACGAAATTTTCAAAGGCAAATTTCACGCATATTTCGTATAGAAATCGGGGATCAAAGTCTCCGCACCACATCGATATTGTTCAAAGTTTATTATTATCTCTATACCGCATAAAAAAATAAAAATAAAAATAAAAATAAAAAAAATAAAAATAAAACGTCACGTAATATTATATACCTACATTCCGCGAAGATTATCTGCAGTCTGTTTGTCCAGGTGATTCAGGATACTAGGAAATATATATTTTACATTATGAATTTTTCAGCGTAGAAGAAATTAGTCTAAGTAACGTTTTATCTTGCTTTCAATCGACGCCGATAATCTGACTTTACACTGGTGACAGCGGTGGGATAGCTCGAACTTAACATCGCGAGCAACTGGCTGAAGTATTTTCCATTCTCCTCTTAAAAAATTGGAAAAAAAAAATGTTAAAAATTAAAAAAACTGTAAATCGTAGCCTTCGAGTGTTCGAAATCAATTTCTCAGATCATCCATGAGAATTCATTATTCTCATGCTTCTTATGCATCATTTTTGTCGGTTTTCGTTTTCCCTCTCCGCAGTATCTCCCAAGCTTGCATAATCTCAATGCCACACGCCACACCCCGCCTACACAAGAGAAGAGCTTTTCTCGGCTAATTGCCCTCGAATCTTACGTCTTATTTCCTCGTCGAGGCAGGCGTCGAGGTCTGCAGGGTTAATCCTTAAATCCGTTTTAATTAATTCTTGATCAGTTTTTTTTCCGCTCCTACACCCCGATTTATCCATCCTTATACACAAAGTGACGTTCGAGCTGTTTCACCCCAAATTAATATTATTTTTATATATATCTTTGAATTTTTATTTGTAAAAAAATAAACGATTAGTAAATTTAAGATAACATTCGATGGAGTGAAATTAATTCCAATTAACACAATCCCTTTTACACAATCGGATCATCACTCATTTCTTTTTTAATACCCTATAAGATTTTGACTAAATCCGTTAATTTTAAATCAATTAGTATTCTTTGTATGATGGGGGGAGAGGGGGGGGGGGGGGGGGGAGGGGGCAAATAACCCGATGAATATATAAATCGCTTATACCTCGTGGAGTATATCTAAACGAATTCGCGTTGCTCATTTTGGGCATGAATTGCCAATCACTTTGCATAATGGTAATGTACCCGAAACTCGTAGTGGTATATCGTCGGGTATTCCCCGCAGCTTCACTACTCCACAGCCCCCCCTCCCCCCGCCCTCTTTGCCCCATTCCGTTATGCTCTGTTAGTACATGTTTGCGCATATTGTTTGCATACTATTTAAATAATTTGTTTGATAAACAAGTCTTAGCAAAAGCTTTGTGGCAGGGTGGTATAAAGGAGGGAGTAAAACCGTGTGAACGGTATACCTACCCTATAAGGGTAGCATGTATAAAGGCAAGAAGAGGAGAGACGTATTGTCATTTAACGGTGGGTTGAACAAAATTTGAAATCCGATATATGGATCAGCTTTAGCTAAAAAAAAAAAATTTTATCAAATTTCATACAGCGGTTTATGACCGCAGATGATTAAACGCAGATTCTTACATCTTATACCTATCAACTGGTTATCCTATAGACTAAGTGTCGAAAACCAAAAAAATAGAATAAAAAAAAAAAAAAAAAAAAAAGATATATATACAAAAAAAAAAAAGTAAAAAATTTCTTAAACTCTTCACAACCGATATTTCATATAGCGTCGGTTTCAGCCTCAGAACGCCTCATCATCCCTCGAAATAAAAAAGCTTTATCGACGGTTCAAAAAAAAGTTGTCTATCTCCTCTAGACTTCACCCTATACATATAGATCACCAGGGGCGGATAGCAGAGTTAATCCTACACAGTGGCACTAGTATACCGTTGCACTGTGATTAAAACTCTAGGGGTAGACGATTGCCGAAAACGTTTACGGTGACACTGGGGTACCGAATTACCGATGTAACTGATATCTCTTCGCGAATTTGACAAGTTTTCAAATTTCAATTCGAGCTGCCTAAGCTTTCCGGCTCATACCCTGACTTCATTATTTTCACGTCAGGAAAAATGTGTTTTTTTTTTCCTTATTGCAAGAAAGAAAAAAAAACAAAGTAACCGAAAGTTGAACCGCGTCTCATTATTTATGAAAAAAAAATAAATAAATAAATAAAAAAAAAAATTCTCATTCTGAAGTACCGTTTTTATTGTTCAGATGAGGACTTCGAAACGAAGACATTGTGTATGCTGACTTTTTAATTCAAAACTTGCGGAGAGATTCTTTTTGGTTGTATTTTTTTTTTTTTTTTTCTTTTTTTTTTTTTTAACTTGGTACTGGTCTATCTTCGCACTTTTTATATACCTACCCCGTATATTTATTCATATTTGTACGTGTGGTATACCACCGATATGCGAAAGCCTCTTCGCGAAATCTGAGGACGAGTTTATTTCAAGAAGAGCTTGCAAGCTTGCGAGAGCTGGAAATAGGCCTGTCCTCAAACGAGGAACTCCGTGAGCCGCCTTAGCAATTCCTTTGAGTCGGAGAATAACATTAACAACTCACTTTGCCGCAAAGTTTCGTTCACGGTGCACGACCAAATAAATATGTATCAGTTGGTCGGTCCTTGTTTTGCTTTAGAAACAATTTTCGAAGCTGCGTTATTCAATATACATATTATACGGGTATTATACATATACCTATATCTTATACCTCTATCTATATTCGTGTACCTTTAAAACCTTGATATAACGTCTAAAAACCTATAGACATTAAATTAAAGACTCTCCGAGCCTTTTTTTTTTTTTTTTTTCTTGAAAAACTTCACTTTTTAAGATATCCTTGAAAAGTACCATTTTTAAAGAAGTCTTTCAACTCTGTTGGTTCACTTTGTACTTTGTGTAAAATTTTAATCGTCATTATTTTATTAATATGGTGTTGAAATAGGTCGGACTCGAGCTTTCAGAAATCATTCACAGCATTGAAAGCTACGATTCTTTTTATTAACTTATCAATTTTGTTACCATTTTCTCAGTTCAGAACTTAAAAACTTTCAAAATCCTTTCACGCTAATCATTTCTCGGTTTCAATCAATCATTTAACATACTGTTAAAAGTTTTATGTTCATGTCTGCCTCGGTTTTAATGACATTATCTGAAAAAGTGCCATTTTTGATAAAGCGTTCCAGCTCTCCCAGCTAACTTGTCCAATTCGATGATTTTTCAATTTCCCGATTATGTTTCCATCGGATATGATTCTGAGGAATTATATTCGCCATTCGGATCTGCAATATTTTGAAAAATTTATCAAAAAGTACCATTTTTAAAGAAGTTTTTCAACTCTGTTGGTTCACTTTGTGCTTTGTATAAAATTTGAATCGTCATTATTTTATTACTAGTATTGAAATAGGTCGGACCAGAGCTTTCAGAAATCATTCACAGCATTGAAAGCTACGATTCTTTTTATTAACTTATCAATTTTGTTACCGTTTTCTCAGTTCAGAACTTAAAAACTTTCAAAATCCTTTCACGCTAATCATTTCTCGTTTTCAATCAATCATTTAACATACTGTTAAAAGTTTTATGTTCATGTCTGCCTCGGTTTTAATGACATTATCTGAAAAAGTGCCATTTTTGATAAAGCGTTCCAGCTCTCCCAGCTAACTTGTCCAATTCGATCATGATTTTTCAATTTCCCGATTACGTTTCCATCGGATATGATTCTGAGGTGTTATATTTACCATTCGGACCTGCAATATTTTAAAAAATTTATCAAAAAGTACCATTCTTACAGTCGAAACTACCATTTCCGAATATTTTTCGTGCTTTTTCTACCCATTTTTACACGTTCAACGAGATACCGTAGATTGTGTCTCGATTTCAACCAAGTTTTGAAAATCAATCTCAAAAAGTACCCATTTTTTATGAAGTCTTCTGAGCTTTACTATATGGTACTTCCAAGACAATCATTGCGCTTCTTATTCGTCTATTTCTCTCCCCTCCTATACCTTGTCCTTTCTGTATAATGTGAAACGGTACGATGGATCATGGAACGAGTAGAAATTTCCTAGCTACGTGCCGCGTTACCTATGGTAAACAGTAAAGCAATTGCAAAGTGAAATGGATTCGTGTCCTCGGGTGTTTATCTTCGCCGATAACAATACGATGATTTCATTACACCGCAATTAGATTTTCCGACAATATAGCTTATATCTATGAACTAGAATTATAATTAAATAGGATTCACGCAACTCAAAGATAAATATATTATTTCCAAAAAGTTTTCCAGCTTCCGTTAATTGAATCCAACCATAATAGAACCCAAATTCGTTCTTCGTTATCGTAACACTTGCTGCACTTTGAGCGGTACTTTATTTTTTCTGTTTCTAAAAACGTCTCGAAAGTCTGAAAAATTATTCAGTTTTTTAATATTATCGATCCAAAAAAATAAATAAATAAAAAGAGTTGCAAATGGTAAATATATCGAGAGTTTCTTCTTTCTATGATATATTTGCGTGCAAAAATGGTTTCCTTTTCATCTGCAAGGTGGATTTCAAGGAGTTGATACATCAACGTTAGAGATTTGTCTAGGGATCCATCTACAAGCCGTGCAATTCTATGTAGCTAGTATATCTTCAATTAGCGCGGTTGTGGAGTGTTGAACCGCTGCTCAGCGCTCCATTAGCGCTCGATCGTTTCGTATAGCAGTTGATTAATTAAGCCATCTCAGGTAACTGGTCTTTGGTTCCGTACCTACCTATTGAGAAAATCTAGGGAAAAGCTTTGGTATTCGTCTAAAATTATCTGAACAATGAATGTTGAATTAAGAAAATATGATTTATATTCGTAAGAGCCAATTGGCGAAAAAAAGGGGCTGAATACCTACTGTCTTCATTTTCAACCCCCGACAAATATTTTTCGACCACATAATATATTTGAGGGCGCAGTTTATCTGAATATTAAAAATCGACCTGGTGCAGCTGGTCGAAGTATAGCGGGGGAGCTTTCCTCGCGGTCGCGTGACTTTTGGAAATGATATTATCTCCCCTGTCCTCCTCTCCATTTCCCATTCTCAATTTTCCTTTTTCTTTTCGTCCCTCAGCCCCGTAGCCGCCGTTCTTCTTCTTCTTCTTCCTCTTCTGCCGAGGCGCCCTCGGTGGCCTCTTCTTTCCAACCCCTATAAACTTGACCCTGCTGTTAGCGTTTGTCATCACGCGTCACGAGCACGTCCGACTTTCCCAGAAGCGCACACGATTCTCAACAGCCGATTTCCTTTCCCAATTTAGAGAAAAAAAAAAAAGAAAAAAAAAAGAAGAAACTCACCGTTTCCGGGAAGGGAAATAGAGAGAGAAAATTTACGACAATCACAAGGAGGAAAAAAAAAAAAAAAAAAAAAGTATCAAATCAAATTGGGCAAAGTAAATCCTGTTCAAAAAGCACGAAAAATTCAACAGATTCACGTTTAGGAGCTTGAATTTTTTTTCTCTTCGTCAACAGGAATGATAAGTATGGGTCTGAAGGCTCGCAATTTGTTAAAAGTTACCTAAATTTTTTCATTTTTTTTTTTTTTTTTTTTTTTTTTTTTTTTTTCCACCCGATCGTTAAGAAGCCGAGTCACGTAAATCGCGGAGCTTAAACACCGGGTGAAAATTCTGTGTGGTCAGAAGCTGCAACACGTGAAACAACAATTGAGCTTTTTTTCCTGTCCTTTCTCGCCTTTTGTTTCTATTTTTTGGCAAAGGGTCTGAAGGAAGGTAGGGAGTAAATTACTCTTTAATTTGTCAGCAACTCTGCAACTGATTAGGGGTAGGGGGTAGAGACGAGAAAGATGGGAGATAGAAGATGGGTGAAAATTGATTGTGTAAGGGGGAAAATGGAGGACGTGCGTGGGCCGGACTTTGAGCCCCGAAACCTCTGGCCTCCCCTATAAGAACCGAGGCTCAACGATTCTCACGAGGTAAAACAAAAATTGAATTCCTATTCCCAAAAGTAAACTCTCCCCGACTGCGAGAGCTTACTTCTGTATTCGATTCGATAAATTTTTATCTCTTAAGGAAAATCGAATATACTATATTTACTTTATGTCATAGCCAGCCCGTAGACTTCACAGTTCAGAAAATTCGACTTTATACGAAATTTGAGGAAACTATTTAAAGCTTGCAACAATTTTTAGGAATCAATTATGAAATGATTTAACCTGGAATCAATTTGGCTTTGAATTAATTATTTGTCTACCAAATTCCGTTATCACGTGTGCAATTATAGTGTGAACTATTGAAATCGTATCGCGTTCGTAAGAAAGTAGATCAAAATTAGATCAAAATTTAATTTCAAGAACTGAAAATTTGACTTTATATTAAATGAGAGAAAATCATTCAGAGCTTGCATCAATTTTTGGGAATCGATTATATCAAATGATTAAGCCTGGGATCAATTTGGGTCTGGATTATGTCCTTCATTGATCATTCGTCTACCGAATTCCGTTTTGACGTATTGAGATAATTAAACTAGTGAGCTTTCGCAGCTTTCACAAGCAGAACACTGAATTAATTGATTCGTACGGGATTAGCTCTGACACCGATCATCTGAGATAAACCAAATTTGACACGAAAATTTGATACAGGTATATTCATAGTGTGAACTACGAAAATTGCATCGCGTTTGTAGGAAAGTATATAAAAATCAGATCGAAAACTAAATTTCGAAGTTTATGTAAGCATTTGAGCTTCCGTAACCTTTTCATTTTTATAAAAAAAAAAAAAAAATAAAATTTTTTACTGGGTAAATTTTGTGGGATGTATGAATCTTTGAAGTTTGATGTTGACTATAGTGTCGAGGTTGAAACTCGGAACAATCTAATCGCGAGGTTAATAACTTAAAGTTATTAATTAGCTGGTTTATAGCGTTTCGCGTATCCGTTTAAACCCCCGTTTAGATCAGCGATTTCATCTCCACCTCTAAACACTTCTGTATACGTGAGACTAATTAACCAGCTCATGAATAACCGCCGGGAAAATGATAATCTGTTAAATTCTATAATCAAATATCTCGCGGTATATATTAAGTATCGAAGCAATTTTCCGCGATTCGCAGTGTTCAAAATTTGGAATGAGCTTTTAATGAACGAAAAAAAAGCGAAACCGACATCATGGTATCAATTGAGCCTATACAAATGATTGGTAAACAATTTCAAAATAATTTTTACTACGGGGACAAATAAGCTTACGAATTTAAAAAAAGCTTCGTGAATCTCTTGAAATCAGGTTCACAATATATGAGCCAGAAAAGGTTGAATAAAAAAAGCTCAACAGCTGTGATGCAAGGAGTATATTGATTACATTTCAATTATCGAGCTTTCAAAAAGCTACTCGCGTCACAATTTTCAAATTCATTAGTTTGAATTTTTCTAGCTCATTTTTGGATACAATTTGGAGAAATTCAAGTGGTTTTATTTTCAAATCAGTTCATGCTTTTTCCCAGACAAAAATTTGTGTAAAATTTGTTTCGTTCTAAAATTGTTGATAAAAACAAGAAAAAGTGGTAAAAATAATTTTTACTACGGGGATAAGTAAGCTTACGAATTCAAAAAAAGCTTCGTGAATCTCTTGAAATCAGGTTCACAAAATATGAGCCAGAAGAGTTTGAATAAAAAAAAGCTCAAAAGCTGTATGATGCAAGGAGTATATTGATTACATTTAAATTATCGAGTTTTCAAAAAGCTCCTCGCGTCCCAAATTTCAAATTCTTTACTTTGAATTTTTCTAGCTCATTTTTGTATATAATTTGGAGAAATTCAATTGGTTTTATTTTCAAATCGGTTCATGCTTTTTCCCAGACAAAAATTTGTGTAAAATTGGTTGCGTTCCGAAATTGTTGATAGAAAACAAGAAAAAGTAGTCAAAATAATTTTTACTACGGAGATAAGTAAGCTTACGAATTTAAAAAAAGCTTCGTGAATCTCTTGAAATCAGGTTCACAAAATATGAGCCAGAAAAGTTTGAATAAAAAAAGCTCAATAGCTGTGATGCGAGGAGTATCCCGTGTAGAAATAGCCCCACTTATCCCGATCAGAAGTGGGGCGCTAGTCGTGTGCTGGTCGGGATATTTTCTATTAAGATTCCTAATCGGGTACTGATCAGGTACTGGTCGGGATAGTTTTGATTTACTAAAAAACCTCACTGGGTATTAAACGGGGGTTGATTGGGGTATTTTTTCCTATCACCTTGGTGGGTACTAGTCAGACTCTGGCCGGACTATCTTCGACCGAAGCTTAATTTTGGTCACTAACATGGGATAATGTTCATACCGGCCACTTTAATTTTCTGACTGTCCTATGAGACGCATGCGCATCGTCTTCTCAGTTATCGGGTGCAGCTATTTGCCGATTTCTAACCTCAATGTAATTGATAGAGTTGTACGTAATATATATTGAAGCTTGTAGTATATTGCCATGGACCTTCCGCGTAAGATTAAGGATCAAAATCGGCGGCGTACTAGGAAACGCCGATTGATAGCAAAGAAGCTAGTAGAACTGGGTTATTGTGCGGATGAATCCGACTCCGATGAATGTATTGAAGTCGAAGAACCCGCACATGCATTTCTAAAGGTATGCACGTTTTCGTGAACAGTTTCGTAATAAGAATAATTATTCGAATTCAAACTGAGTTCATTGGAATGCGTTGAAAACCAATAATAAATGAATAAATCAAGAAATGATAAAATTTTAAAGTTCAAAAAAATGAAAAATAAAAGAACAAAAAAATGAAATAAAATAAAAAAATAAAAATAACATAATAAATAAATAATAATAAATGTACGTATAATAAAAATAATTCCAAATCGTAGTAATAGCTTACACCTATAAACCCTTTTATCAATCCCAGAGAATTTTTGGAAGAAAATCTTCGTACCGGCCCGATACTAGTGCCTGACCAGATCCCGGCTAGGGAAAAATGGCGCTAGTGTCCCTGGCCAGGAACTTAATGTTTTACCGTGACACTACTGGCTGGATTCTGGCCAGTTATCCTGACCAGCGCCCGACTTGAAACGGGGCTGACTGGTCGGGACCCGACCAGATCCCGATTTAAATTTCTACACGGGATATTGATTACATTTCAATTATCGAGCTTTCAAAAAGCTCCTCGCGTCACAAATTTCGAATTCATTAGTTTGAATTTTTCTAGCTCATTTTTGTATACAATTTAGAGAAATTCAATTGGTTTTATTTTCAAATCGGTTCATGCTTTTTCCCAGACAAAAATTTGTGTAAAATTTGTTTCGTTCCGAAATTATTGATAGAAAACAAGAAAAAGTAGTCAAAATAATTTTTACTACGGAGA
Organism: Tenthredo mesomela; assembly: GCA_943736025.1. NCBI lineage: Eukaryota > Metazoa > Arthropoda > Insecta > Hymenoptera > Tenthredinidae > Tenthredo > Tenthredo mesomela. The sequence goes on from OX031017.1 coordinate 4,065,717, forward strand.
TAAGTAAGCTTACGAATTCAAAAAAAGCTTCGTGAATCTCTTGAAATTAGGTTCACAAAATATGAGCCAGAAGAGTTTGAATAAAAAAAGCTCAATAGCTGTGATGCAAGGAGTATATTGATTACATTTAAATTATCGAGCTTTCAAAAAGCTCCTCGCGTCAGAAATTTCGAATTCTTTACTTTGAATTTTTCTAGCTCATTTTTGTATATAATTTGGAGAAATTCAATTGGTTTTATTTTCAAATCGGTTCATGCTTTTTCCCAGACAAAAATTTGTGTAAAATTTGTTTCGTTCCGAAATTGTTGATAGAAAACAAGAAAAAGTAGTCAAAATAATTTTTACTACGAAGATAAGTAAGCTTACGAATTTAAAAAAAGTTTCGTGAACCTCTTGAAATCAGGTTCACAAAATATGAGCCAGAAAAGTTTGAATAAAAAAAGCTCAATAGCTGTGATGCGAGGAGTATCCCGTGTAGAAATAGCCCCACTTATCCCGATCAGAAGTGGGGCGCTAGTCGTGTGCTGGTCGGGATATTTTCTATTAAGATTCCTAATCGGGTACTGATCAGGTACTGGTCGGGATAGTTTTGATTTACTAAAAAACCTCACTGGGTATTAAACGGGGGTTGATTGGGGTATTTTTTCCTATCACCTTGGTGGGTACTAGTCAGACTCTGGCCGGACTATCTTCGACCGAAGCTTAATTTTGGTCACTAACATGGGATAATGTTCATACCGGCCACTTTAATTTTCTGACTGTCCTATGAGACGCATGCGCATCGTCTTCTCAGTTATCGGGTGCAGCTATTTGCCGATTTCTAACCTCAATGTAATTGATAGAGTTGTACGTAATATATATTGAAGCTTGTAGTATATTGCCATGGACCTTCCGCGTAAGATTAAGGATCAAAATCGGCGGCGTACTAGGAAACGCCGATTGATAGCAAAGAAGCTAGTAGAACTGGGTTATTGTGCGGATGAATCCGACTCCGATGAATGTATTGAAGTCGAAGAACCCGCACATGCATTTCTAAAGGTATGCACGTTTTCGTGAACAGTTTCGTAATAAGAATAATTATTCGAATTCAAACTGAGTTCATTGGAATGCGTTGAAAACCAATAATAAATGAATAAATCAAGAAATGATAAAATTTTAAAGTTCAAAAAAATGAAAAATAAAAGAACAAAAAAATGAAATAAAATAAAAAAATAAAAATAACATAATAAATAAATAATAATAAATGTACGTATAATAAAAATAATTCCAAATCGTAGTAATAGCTTACACCTATAAACCCTTTTATCAATCCCAGAGAATTTTTGGAAGAAAATCTTCGTACCGGCCCGATACTAGTGCCTGACCAGATCCCGGCTAGGGAAAAATGGCGCTAGTGTCCCTGGCCAGGAACTTAATGTTTTACCGTGACACTACTGGCTGGATTCTGGCCAGTTATCCTGACCAGCGCCCGACTTGAAACGGGGCTGACTGGTCGGGACCCGACCAGATCCCGATTTAAATTTCTACACGGGATATTGATTACATTTCAATTATCGAGCTTTCAAAAAGCTCCTCGCGTCACAAATTTCGAATTCATTAGTTTGAATTTTTCTAGCTCATTTTTGTATACAATTTAGAGAAATTCAATTGGTTTTATTTTCAAATCGGTTCATGCTTTTTCCCAGACAAAAATTTGTGTAAAATTTGTTTCGTTCCGAAATTATTGATAGAAAACAAGAAAAAGTAGTCAAAATAATTTTTACTACGGAGATAAGTAAGCTTACGAATTCAAAAAAAGCTTCGTGAATCTCTTGAAATTAGGTTCACAAAATATGAGCCAGAAGAGTTTGAATAAAAAAAGCTCAATAGCTGTGATGCAAGGAGTATATTGATTACATTTAAATTATCGAGCTTTCAAAAAGCTCCTCGCGTCAGAAATTTCGAATTCTTTACTTTGAATTTTTCTAGCTCATTTTTGTATATAATTTGGAGAAATTCAATTGGTTTTATTTTCAAATCGGTTCATGCTTTTTCCCAGACAAAAATTTGTGTAAAATTTGTTTCGTTCCGAAATTGTTGATAGAAAACAAGAAAAAGTAGTCAAAATAATTTTTACTACGAAGATAAGTAAGCTTACGAATTTAAAAAAAGTTTCGTGAACCTCTTGAAATCAGGTTCACAAAATATGAGCCAGAAAAGTTTGAATAAAAAAAGCTCAATAGCTGTGATGCGAGGAGTATATTGATTACATTTAAATTATCGAGCTTTCAAAAAGCTCCTCGCGTCACAAATTTCGAATTCATTAGTTTGAATTTTTCTAGCTCATTTTTGTATACAATTTAGAGAAATTCAATTGGTTTTATTTTCAAATCGGTTCATGCTTTTTTCCCAGACAAAAATTTGTGTAAAATTTGTTTCGTTCCGAAATTGTTGATAGAAAACAAGAAAAAAACAAAAAGCCCCAAGAAAAGTGTGTATCGTAAATCACGAGTACGTAGACATATTTAATATCGTTAATCCCGGGTGTTTAATACGCTGTCGCAGAGCTTTTACCAGACCGATAATTAATATGTCAGACTAACGTCAGCTTGCAAGCATGGAGTGGCGGGGGTGGAGGCTGTTCGGATGCTAATACCAGCGAAAGGTCAATCAGATCGAGGATAAAATTTACGGCTTGTAGAAGGACTGGGAAAACTATTTCATAACTTTTGTTCAACCCCGGAATTAAGCACAATGATTGAGCGCGATTAATCCAAGCGATCAAAAGCTCTCTCTCTCTCTCTTTCTCTATCTGGAGTAATTCCTAGGATATAATGTGCCTTATGGATTGATGCGCGTGGTTATAACTGTAACCAGGATAATTTATATACTAAAACCGCATAAAATTCTTCAATGAATTTTAATTATATATTTAAATTGTATATATAATATGATATTATAATATTGTGTACATTGAAATTTTGAAAGGAATTAATTAATGTAATAAAATTCTAGTTATCGTCTCTTACTGCCTAAATTTAATAAATGGAACAGGTGAAATAATTTACAAAACTTTATTTATTAGATTTGATTTGCATAGAAAAATGAAAAAAATGAAAAAATGAAAAAATGTGCATAGTACATCTTTTCTGGAAAAAAAAAGCGCGTAAAACTTTTTCAGCATTTCAACTCGGAATGAAAATCTTTCCAGACCGACAATCAGCTCTGTATTCATTTTATTTCTTCTCTCTCTCTCTCTCTCTCTCTCTCTCTCTTTCTTTTTTTTTTTTTTTTTTTTATCATGCTCTCCTCGATAAATCGACGATTTGCATATAATTATAACAACGCGTGAGTTGAATTCGCAAAATATTTTGGCATAAATTTGTACCCTATTCCCCCTCCACCCAACCCCTCAACCTGGGGGACGGGAAATCGGCTGTTGGTGACTTTCCGAATCTGTGCTGGTTTATATATATCTTGTTGGCAAAATGTTCTGGTATGGTAGTTTTTTTTTTTTTTTTTTTTTTTTTTTTTTTTTGTGTTTGTTTTTTACTTTTTTTTTTTTTCTCTCGGACTCCGGTGCCATTACCTGATTAAATTTTATTCTACGTCTGAGCTGAGACCGCCTGCGGCAAACATAATAAAACAGGATCAAAAAACTAAGAAGAAAAAAAAAAAAAAAAAAAAAACACATACAAAACTTTTAAAAATCTCAGCGAAATTTTAGCCAATTTTCCTTCCCTTCTCGGAACGAACTTTATGTATATGCGAATATTTTGGTATATTTATCGAGGAGAGAGAATCGAAAACAAATCGCGAATCTATCAGTACGATTCAATATATCGCATGATTCGATTCGAGACAATTTATGTATTTTAATATCTTTCTTTTGTTTTTTGTTTTTTTCTTTTCTTTTCTTTTTCATTTTCCTACAAAATATTGAAGCCGAAGCTTTTATTCGAAACTTTTCAAAGATGTGGAAAAAAAAAAAAAAAAAAAAAAACACTCAAATCTTTTTTATCCATGAGCGTTATTTAATTTCAAAATCTTGGAAGCTTTTCTCAATGATAATTAAAATCGAGAAGAAAAAGAATAACGTATTCCTGAGCTTTGTTTCGAGCTTTGTTATTATTAGTCTTTATTACCGAAAAACGTTTTTTCGAAAATTCTTTATAATTATACTATGTATACCTATTATATTCGCAAAAGTTCTCATTCGTCAGCTATTTTTTTTTTTGAAGCTTATATCAATGTTTTACAGAATTTTGAATTCTTTATCCGATATACTTTTATATCGCGAAGCTTTTTTTTTTCAAGTAATAATTATGATTGTTTTTATTTTTTTATCCAGCGCTTTCAAAGCATTTTTTTTTTTTCTCATCTCTATAAGCTTTTCAACATTTTTTATAAAACTCTAATCCTTGGATTTGTTCTAAAGCTTTTTTTAATTCCAAACTCTCTCTATAATACACCAGGTTTTCCAGCTTCTTTAAACATATTTTTTGTAGTTCCATATTGGACTTGTATTTCACTCATCAGGATCAGAACAACTCGAAACATTATCCTTATACTATAATTATCCTTATGACCTACGTATGATACATTTTACATGATATTTCTATTATTAGTTTTATATGCCATACATAGTATATCTAACTTTCGATTAGCCATCTGTACGATGCTCAATAATATATCCCAACGAAGTGGATCGATTGAAATAATTTATATCCACATTAGGGTGTTAGAAAAAAAAAAAAAAAAAATATTTCTTTTTTTTTTTCAAACGCGCATCAAGATTTCGGTAGAGCATCTCAAATTGAATATCTCAGACAAATATGAGCTCTTAATATTGATATTTAGAGGTGCCTATTTTGTTTTTTCCATTTTCCATTTGAAGGACATGTAAAAAAAATTCTCAAAATGGAAAAAATAAAATAGGCACCTCTAAATATCAATATTAAGAGCACACATTTGGCTGAGATATTCAATTTGAGATACTCTACCGAAATCTTGATGCGCGTTTGGAAAAAAGATTTGTTTTTTTTTTTTCGTACGCCCTAATCCGCATAATGAATTTTTTTCTAATAACCGACAATTTGACTATCTCTTAAATTACTAACGTAATTATAATCATTTTGCACCCTCATTATCTAAAAAACTACAATTTGTTTATCTATTACATTTATAAGGTTTGAGAATTTTTTAATTTTTTTGTTTTCTTCTTTCTTTTTGTTTTTTTTTTTTTTTTCTGTGGTAATATTCGAGATAGTGTTTTTAGGGGTTGGGATTAAAAGCTCGAGAAAAATTAACGAACGGTTGCATATAATGTCACGTTACGGCGAGTAATCGTCATGAGGTAAATAGCGGAAAGACGTAAGGGTGCGGGGTGTAGGGTGGTAGGAAGCGAAATTAAAACTCCCTAGCAATTAACTCGAGATTCGCTAAGAGCGGGGAAATTTAAAAACACAATTAGTACATTTGGGGTGATGAAGTCGCACAGCCCCAGACTGCTAGCCTCGAGCTCTTGCCTTGCCTCGGTTCTCCAGTAAACCGCATATTTATGTTTCTGGAAGGTATTTACTCGCCAAGTGCCTCGCAAATTACGCTACCCACAGAACTTAACATTTCGGTTTCGACGAGCCCCTATATACACCTACAAGATCCTTAGAGTCGAAAATTAAAAGGAGAAGAATAAATGGAGAAAAGCATACATTCAAAAAATTAATACTCATCATTTGAAACTGCAATTATTGTCGAAAGAGATGAAGTGGTATGATCACTTTATAACCCCGTTTATTCATATATATAGGGGTTGTAGGGTGAGAAATCGGGGGATAGAGAGCCTCTGATTTTAGGATTGAAGGTAATGATTAAAAAGGCGCGATTCCGACGGACAGAATGAGAAGGATCTTGTCTGCATGTTAAGTAGAGAGTTGCAGGACGATTGTTATTCCGTTCGACTGCCGCAGATAATCGACCCTTATACTTTACTCATCGTGCAGGATTTTGTTTGAGGATTTCGTTTAAGGGACTCTAGTATCACTCAACCGGCTGAGCGGATTATTTTGTCTTTTATAACTGTTTTATTTTGTGAAAATTTTAGCTGATCGAAAATCACGTGAAAGTATAGATCACGAGGGGTTAATTTCGGTCAGCAACGGACTTCGAATCTCAAGATTTAGAAAAAATTTTCACGATTTTTCAATAAGTTACAAAAATTAAAAAAAAAAAAAAAAAAAATTTTGAAAATTTTTGAGAACCAAATCGCGAAGCTGCTTTTTTTTTTTTTACATTTTACGCAAGCCAGATTTTCATATTATTCGAAGAGATTTTCTTCCGATTGGAAAAGTTCCCACGGATTTTAGAAAAATTTCATAATATATATTTTTTGAAATTTTCGAAGATTTCAAAACTTTTTCAATCCTAATAAAAATCTTGCATAAGATTTCTAGAGGATACAATGATAATTTAAAAAACTTTGTATCAGCTCATTTCATAGAATTTCCAATGATTTTGAAACAATTTTCATGTGATAGCAAAAAATTTGTTTCAAAACAGTTTTTTAAAACTGGCATAAAATTTCATGACATTTTCTTGATTTATTTTTCAAATTTTCGAAAGTTTCTTACGATCCCGTAATCGATCCCGTATGGCATTCTGAACAGATTTTGCAAAATTTCGAAAGATTCTCGCAGAATTTCATCAGATATTTTGAAAATCGTAAAAACATTTCAACAAATTCTGTACGTTTTAAAAGATCAGATATCTCGTATTCCAAAAGAATTTCAGGCAATTTCAAAAACCTTAAAAAAAATTCCATGAGATTTCGTAAATTTTAGAATATTATTTCAAGTTTCAAAAGAATTTCACGATACTCGGAAGACCCTCACAATATTTGAGGTACGATTTGAAAAAATTCGTACAATTGGAAACGATTCTCAAAAATATATTCCATGAAATCGTCAAATACATATTTCAAAGAATTTTGAAAGATTTCTTAAACCCTATGAAAAGGATGTGAGTTATCAATAAGTTGTTAACCCATGTGTACAGGGGATGCGCGAGTTAGGCGATGATGTCGGATAAATCAAGTTAATGTTTGTGCAGCTTATAGAGTATGGTAACCGGAAGTAGCTTGTCCGCAATAGCCCAAAATTGGGAAAGCCTGTCCAAGGCTTCCTCATTGTTTCGCTTGTCACGTATGTAACTGTACCTAGTCCTCCATGGTCAGTGATGGGGGTTGTGGGGTCGGCGCGTCGCAGTCTGACTAATTTATGTACCTGCCTATTAATATGCGAGCTGTAACATTCTGGGTGGTAGTAGAGAAGGGGTCGTAGTTAGTAACCCGGGTTTCAATGTGGGGTGCCATTTAATTACCTCCACATTCTCTGCATCTTTGTGTGTTAGAAATTCGTAGAGCGATTACCGTCGAGAAATTTTATTTGGTAAAGTACACCCACTGCGTAGGTCTAAGATTATTGACAGTCTTCTCCGATATGAAACCCCCGGCGGGTGATTAATTAGAGGAAAAAATTGCGGTGAAAAATACGATGGTAAAAATCGAGAAAAACACACAATAGCAAGAGGTAAATGCGAAGAAACGGGAGTGCGAACCGGAGCAAATCACCCGTAAGAGCTGGCTTTGATGCACGCTCCGATCACCTCGAAAACGCGATTCGTAGTTACTCCCACACCATACATTCTGTGTGAATAAAACTTCGGGGATTACTGCCTCATTTTGGCAAAAAGTGACAGAGCATTTTGTTTTTTGAAAATTTTCAATTTTTTTTTACAGATTCAGTTATCATCGGAGAAATCGTAGAATTATTTACAGATGTACACTCGGTTTATTGCACCTTTGAAATACTTGTCCTTTTGGCAATGGCAAACCACACATTTTTAGCATTATCTCATCACATTTGATGAAGAAATTACCTCCCATGAAAAAATGTATTAGATCAAATTGTATCAATGAATTTGATCAAATTTTATCTAGTTGGATCTAAATTTTGGGAAAAATTAGATCTAAATAGATCCCTCAAGATCTACTTAGACCTGACTAGATTTAAAATTGCATTTGTACGTTTATGCGAATTAGATCAAAGTAAATGTAGTGAGATCTCTCGAGATCTGTTGAGATCTAATTTTCCCAAAATTTAGATCTAACTGGATAAAATTTGATCAAATTTGATCTAATCCATTTTTTCACGGGCTAGAAACTACGGTTTTGCGTCTTCAATTATGAAAAAAAAAAAAAAAAAAAATACCGACATTTTAGGGAAATGACACTTTGTATCAATACGATCATTCGGTAAAAGAGACCCGCATCGAAATCGCGACACACCTATAAGATCGAAGGAGTTTATTTAGCACATATATATCTATATATGACTATACGTACGTTATATTCAAATAGGGACAAAAAAGGGACACATAACGATGTGCATTATACATTGAGTAGGGAATTTTATTTGAGTCTAAAATGTCCATCTAGAGGCACTGATCTGTTCGACAATCAGCACATAATATGATATGGTACGTAGGTGGGTGTAATGATGTCGCGTCATACAATAACGCCACCCTCCTTTTAACGTCATCTGGCAGATTTCCACCAAATGGTATATATAGTAGAAGTAAATCTATATATATGTTATATGTATAGGATGTGATGACAAGAAAAAAAAAAAAAAAAAAAAAAAAAAAAAAATGAATAAGAAAAATCTCTTTACAAAGTTGCAGGCGATGAGTCTAAGCGAGTAGATGGATGGGGTGGACATTATTGTGTAAAACCGACGCCCCAGACTACATGATCATTATTTTCATCCGTTAATTATGCGGAGAACTTGCTGAAACGATTTTGAAGGCACATCAGGGCACTGTCTCTTTCGGATGGGTGAATGAAAAAGAGGTAGCAATAAATATATCAATTATCATTTCATCAGGAGTCTCGTTGAAAACTTTTGAAAATTTTTTTTCAGAATCCTCAAAATTTCAATGTTGATCAACTCTGCCTCTGGATTAGAACTGATAACGGATCACCAGGAGGAAATTTCATCGACTGCCAAAATTTTGAAAGAATTTTGGGTTTTTCAAAGATTTCTTACGTACGTGCAGATTTCCAAAACGATTTAACGAGATCTTTTGAAATTATGACAACATTCCAAAAGATTTGGTAGATTTAGAAATTTATTTTCAGCCAGGAAAGAGAATCGTATATCACGAGATTTTGAAAATCGTGAAAATGTATATCAAAAGATTTCGGGAATTTTGTAGTATTCCCTAAATTTCAGAATATTATTATGTGTTACGAAAGTATTTTATAAAATTTCGAAAAATCCTCCCACAAGATCTCTCGTGACTGTAAAGATTTTGAAATATTTCTCGTAATATACGAAATGATTTCCACTAGGATATTTAATGAAATTTGAAATTATTCCGAAGCTCCAGGATGCTCAAAAGCCATTACGACATTCTTGATATATTGCATTTCAGATGTTGAAGAATTTTGCTTCCGGACTAAAACTGAACGGATCTCCACAAATGAATTTCTGAAACATATTTTCGCACTGTCGTATGTGTTCATGAAAATCCAACTATTTATTCCTGTGCTCAAGACGGCTCAAGGTGTTGATGAATCGAATTTCAATGCTTTACGACTACGCAATCTCCAGATAAGAATGTCCTCACGCTGGGAAGCACATCCCAATGAACGGAATATTTCCCTTGAAAGGATACACACCCTCTCCTCATCCTCAAGATCTCTCGTGACTGTAAAGATTTTGAAATATTTCTCGTAATATACGAAATGATTTCCACTAGGATATTTAATGAAATTTGAAATTATTCCGAAGCTCCAGGATGCTCAAAAGCCATTACGACATTCTTGATATATTGCATTTCAAATGTTGAAGAATTTTGCTTCCGGACTAAAACTGAACGGATCTCCACAAATGAATTTCTGAAACATATTTTCGCACTGTCGTATGTGTTCATGAAAATCCAACTATTCATTCCTGTGCTCAAGACGGCTCAAGATGTTGATGAATCGAATTTCAATGCTTTACGACTACGCAATCTCCAGATAAGAATGTCCTCACGCTGGGGAGCACATCCCAATGAACGGAATATTTCCCTTGAAAGGATACACACCCTCTCCTCATCCTCGCATCTTCAGTACAGTACAATCGCGTCTCTCTGATGAAGAACATATCACGCGAGCAATTAGAAGTCGTGGATCCATGGCTTGAAAAGCTCGGAAGCTACGCCATGCCATCACCGCAATTTTCGAGTCAGACGCTTCAACGACCAGACTCAGAACTGGCTTCTGCCTTGGGGGTTGGTTCGCCCGGTTACATGAACGTGTAGGTAACCTTCCCTTATGCTGCCTATGCCCTAACTCGGCACAAAATTCACGGGTGTATATATATATATATGGAAGTAGGTATTACGATACAGGGTGTCTCGGTTCTTGATACGCGGGTTAATTCGCCCTCGAAGTATCGATCCGGAACAGTTTTCCTTCCGATTAACAAAGCGGGACATTTTAGAGGAAGAGGAGGATCCTCAAGCCGATTTTTTGCCTTCACACGCTCCGCTGAAAAACTAATTTATTCAGTTTCAAGTTGGCTTGAAACTGGCCACCCTGTGATCATATTGTGCCTTGCTATCTACCTGCGTACGCGTTTCAGTTCTAATTAAGGCAACAAACGAATAAAGCGTTCTACAAAGCGCGGGAGTCAGCCGTGTCCGCGGAACATGAGTTGGAATAAAATATATAGAAGATATTCTCTGCCGGTTTTAGTTGCCCCCTTCAGGGTACCCCACATAGTCATTCGTTGACACGTGTTCATACCGCTAAAAGGACTTCACCGTTGGGAGTTGAACGATATTTTACTCCTCGTTTTTCGACCTCGGTTAACTTCTTCCACCGGATGATGAATTATTCATCAATTATATATTCTCATCTCTTCTCACACCCGCAAAATATACAAGACTTCATAGCGTTGTTCAAGATCAAAGAAGAATACCACCTTATGGGTGCAGGGTCTTTGAAACCTGGTTCTTATTCCCTGAGTGTTTAGGAATCTCGAAACATTTTGGAAAGACAAGTCTTCCAGAACCCCGAAACACTTATGGGTCAAAATCAATTCCACGTGGTACCATCGGCACTTCAACTAACAGCATTTTATACAAGGCACTCATACATTTTTTAAAACGTTCACTTTCCTCAAGAATCTTTGCCTCCGAACCCTCCGTGGCATTTCCCATTGATTTTATAAAACGGCGAACGGAAGATGCGGGCTTCTGGAGCAAAAGTGCAAATGCACAGGAGCCGCAGGTCTCCTGGTTATGATTCGCCGCTTATTAGATAAGTTTTCTTCCTTTTTTTTTTATCCCATTCAATTGTTTGTCCATTCATAGAATTTTTTGCACTTCAACCTCCGTTCCGAACTAACCCAATGAGCTTTCCCACTCGGTAATGATTGTCGCAACTACCAAACTACTCTCATGCTGCAACATGAGATAACGATAAATTTCAGAATGTTGCAGCAACTTTTGATGATCCTAAAATTTCTCAATTTGTAACATTACTGCGAATTTTTTGGAACTAAACTCAGATAGAGAGTATCACACCTCCGGATGATGGATCCTGCCCAAACTTCTGAAGGAGTTTCCTTGTGGCAAAATATGGAGGGTATGATGTGTGATCCAATTCTATGAACGTCTCTCCACTGATCCATTCACAATCCATTATATCAGCCGTTTGACGAGTGTAATGCCAGTGACAAATGTGAATTATGATGAGACAATTAATTAAATGTTCATTTTTTCTGTCGACTGATCAAGTTTCAATGATACGGTCTCATATAGCCAAGTGTAAACGGATTATTCGAGAGCAAACGTAAAGTACCAACGAATCGCTCAATAATAAGATAAATTGTTGTTATATGAAAATACACGTCATGGGTTTAATATTTTAGCACCAGGGCACACCTCGAAAAGTTTTCGCAGCATCCATTATCCGGAGGTCTGATATTATCCTTGTCGTTGTTACATTACAGAGTAAATGTGCTAAAATACCATACGTTGCAAAATTATTGAAATAGTGTTAACGATCAGAGTGAAAAATAATTCTTCATCGATTTTTGGTCTTGTTTTTGATTCATACCTAAAGCCTCATCCCTTGCGATTAATTCGAGCCATCTTGAGCTAAACAGGTTCTTGTAGTTGTGAATGTTTTAAATTCCCTGTTAAAGGCATCGTGCAATACGTTTACCTCCACTGACGTGACACGGGGTATAATACTACGGCACGTTTTCATCCCCCGTGACCTAATATTTATCTCGGTATAGTAATAGGTGTGCAGTTTTGACGTCAGTCGAACGTTCCTCGCTATTTCCTGACGCGTCCCCGCTAAACGGTTCAGGTAATTCTATTTTCTACTTGAAGACATTAGAGCCACCGCGACGGGCTTAAGTTGGTTTCCATGGAAACCTGCAAGGGAGTCTGAAGAGCAAGAGGAGAAGAGATTTCAGCGGCAGCTGATGCTCTACAATCTCTTTTCCTTCCTTCCTTCCTTCCTTATTTTCTTACTCTCGTGCTGGTGTTTGTTTACACCCCTTTTCATTCAACCCCCCCGCTTAGAAATCGCATTTCATTATCAAACAAGTCGAATCCTATCCATATACTCTCTCCTACAGCGATCCGGGGAAAAAAAAAAAAAAAAAAATTAAAAAAAAAAAAAAAAAAGGGAAGAAGATAATGTTCACCCCCATTTCTTCTCTCTCTCGCTTTCCGTTCAGCCTCTGCACTCGAGACCGAGAAAATTGCATTTCATTACCGAACGAGTCATTAAACGACTCATACACATCTATGAACCCTGCAAGCAGGCCATGACGGTGCGGTAATTAGAATTGGAAAAAAATTCTGAATAATTTGCACCGCGTGAAACGGTTGCAACTGAAATGTACCCCCGAGAATTAGGGTGGTTCCCTTTTCCCCATTACATATATATAACGGGCCATTAGGCTGGAAGCATTATGCGACCGATTGCCGGACGGTGTAATGGGTCTAGGGAAGTATCATAGACGCCAGAGGCACGCTTTCTGGGTTTCCGGATAGGTAGGCAGGGTGAGTAAGAGTAATTCGGCTGTCCGTAGTCCGAGAAGAGAAAGAGAGAGAGAGAGAGAGATCTAAGCATATACACAAGGGAGGGGAAAAAGGTTCGAGGGGATGAAGAGATGCCGGGGTAGAAACATCCTGCCGGATTCTCCACGCGCCTATTGCCAGCGACAGCTGAGCTTTCGAGTCGCGTCGTCACGCCTTTGCTGAGGGTTGCAGTGGCTGTAGGCAAACCCTGACCCTGGACCCTGGCCTCCTCGAATTTTCACCCCTCAAGATAGTAACAACCCCAAACCAAACGGCCATTGAACAAATAGACCGACTGCTGTGGGACGGATGTACTGCCTACGTACCTACGTTCTGGTTTATTGCTTCCAGGGAGCTTTTTCTCAGTAATTTATATTGATGGGACTAATTCGAGGACGCGCACAGACCTCGAAGCTTATCACCCTGACGTTGATGGATAAACAGATTACTTCAACAGTTCTATAAAACAGTTTTTACTGAAATGATTTCAAATAAGCTGCGCGTTAAGCGCTTTAAATTAGATCCAGAAATGAGCTGTGAAAATCTGATCTCAATATTTAGATATTTTTGACACTGGGAGCTTTTTGAATGATTTCAAATTAGCTGAGTCAAGCTATTTAAATTACATTCAGAAATGAACTGTGAAAGCTTAAACTGAAGAATTGGAAATTTGTGAAAGTGGAAGCTTTTTGCAAGCTCAATATATGGAATATCTGCAATCAAAATGCTCCTTGCATCGCATGTATATTGAGATTTTCAATTCGAACTTGTCTGGTTGATTCCAAAGTGTAATTTGAATATTTTGAACTTGAATTTGAAATTTTTGACACTGGGAGCTTTTTAAATGATTTCAAACCAACTGAGTCAAGCTATTTAAATTACGTCCAGAAATGAACTGGGAAAGTTTAAACTGAAGAATTGGAAATTTGTGAAAGTGGAAGCTTTTTGAAAGCTCAATAAATGGAATACCTGCAATCAAAATGCTCCTTGCATCGCATGTATATTGAGATTTTCAATTCGAACTTGTCTGGCTGATTCCAAAGTGTAATTTGAATATTTTGAACTTGAATTTGAAATTTTTGACACTGGGAGCTTTTGATAAATAATTTCAAACCAACTGAGTCAAGCTATTTAAATTACGTCCAGAAATGAACTGGGAAAGTTTAAACTGAAGAATTGGAAATTTGTGAAAGTGGAAGCTTTTTGAAAGCTCAATAAATGGAATACCTGCAATCAAAATGCTCCTTGCGTCGCATGTATATTGAGATTTTCAATTCGAACTTGTCTGGCTGATTCCAAAGTGTAATTTGAATATTTTGAACTTGAATTTGAAATTTTTGACACTGGGAGCTTTTTAAATGATTTCAAACCAACTGAGTCAAGCTATTTAAATTACATCCAGAAATGAACTGGGAAAGTTTAAACTGAAGAATCGGAAATTTGTGAAAGTGGAAGCTTTTTAAAAGCTCAATAAATGGAATATCTGCAATCAAAATGCTCCTTGCATCGCACGTATATTGAGATTTTCAATTCGAACTTGTCTGACTGATTCCGAAGTGTAATTTGAATAGATTCCCGGAGCTTTTTTCATATTCAGAAGCTTTCTATTAGCCTATAGTAAGAGTTTTTTCGATTATGGTCAAATGGCGTGTACATTCGTAGTCGTTTGATGTTTTTGACAATTTCATTAAATTGTTTCGCAACGAATTTTGTATTATATTCAATTGCAAATGAGCTCTCTAAACACAGCGGCAAATTACAGTTGTAGAATAGGTGATTATTTGTTATAATCACAAGGTAGATGCAGGGGTAAATATAAACTGCACCATTGATTGCCCTCCGGCACCTAGACAGGGCGAATGAATTTTTGTTATCTAGATCATTCGCCGGCGTAAAATCACCCTGAATCATCCATACATTCACTAAAAATTAATTGGGCCACGTGGAGCAGTATTTTTCCGTTAAATCCCAGTTATTTTGCATACATACTACATTTAAAATTATATTTCGATTTCCTCTAATTGCCATCCGGCCACACCATGGATGTCACTCACGTTCATTGCTACCTTCGCATGCCTACCTAAATCCGAAAAATCTGTCGTCGTGTTGCACACCGTCATGTTAAAACCACACATTTGTTCAAGTGGCTTTAAATATCGAAGAATTGAACCACCTCACTCCCTTATAGCTATAAGCGCGAGCCCGCCCGCTGTTATGCAAATTTTAGCATTTTTTTTTCTTGTTTATTTTTTTTTTTTTTTACCTTCTCTTTATCTTTTTTTCATTTTTTGATGCGCCACGTCGATAAGGGCCGCACGGTTGATGAGCATTTTATATGAGATACTCATAAATTTTTTAAAACGTTCATTTCCCTCTAAAATCTTTTCCCCCTGAACGCCCCATGTCGAGTTTACCATTGATTTTATGAAACGGCAAACAGAAGGTCTCCTTGATATTATTCGACAATTATTAGATCAGTTTTCTCTCCTCTTTTCTTCGTCCTAATCAATTGTTTATAAATTAATTGAATTTTCAAATTTCTCTTTTTCTACATTTTCTTTCGCTCTTAACTAGGGGGGAAATTGGTTCACCCGTCAAAAACAGTACGCGTCTGTGTTGAAAAGTGGTTTTAAATATTAATTCTACTGGGATCACTCGAGGTCTGACCGTAATAGAGAATCGAGAGCATATAGCATCAGGAGACTCAGCTCTCTGATGCAGGTGCAGTTTCTGCATCGCGACACGCTTTGGTTTGACGCTGAACTGTTTCCGTAACGGAAGTTGTCTCGCGTCGAAAAGGGATAATTCTGCACCGTTCGCAGTATACGCGGTTCAACCCATTATTCCGATTGCCTACAAGCCAGATACTATATTGGAAAGCAGGTAGAAGTACGTTGGCACGTGTGTATATCTCCCATCTACTTCCCCAAATATCCAATCCCTGCGTTGATGTAATTGGATAGCCCGTCATTTTATAAAGCTTAATTAACTGCCGCGTTTAGCTCCGGACGGTTTTGCCCTCGTAATTATATATCTGCCGAATAAACAATTGGATTTTAATTAATCCATCAACCTTTAATCCCGTATGATAAAATAAATGAATCACCATGAATGTATTTTATAATAATTCAATTATTTAATGCGCAGAATATATTTTATGGGTTTTCAAAAAATTTCATTGAAAAATTAATCACCTATAAACATAAGTCGCAGGAGTATAAGGAATGATGAGAAAATTATAATAACGCAACCAAAATTTATCGTAATCAAATCCGGTCACTTACCACCGAGCTGTCAATAAAACCAGTACTGCATATGCATCCGTTCGATTTCCGCTTTAAACGGTAGCCAATACATAGAGAGAAATCCGGCCATAACTATCCATCTCTGAAACACACATAGTTTGACAAAATTCAGGTGAAATATATCTGGCTATTCCATCGAGGCGAGTACATGCGGTTTAGGTAATGGTAGCGCTTGTAGGTAGATCCGGACTGTTGTAATTGCTAACCAAATTGGCAAAAAGCTGTTTTGCATCGGTGCGCGGGTGCTCGAAACTCGGTTAACATAACATAACGTAATAGCAAATTGCAGACTGATTTCCTACACACGAATGAAATTAGAATTAAATGCTTTCAAGTTTTCTTCATAATTAATTAATTTATTAATTAATCAATTAGTCGCCAAATAAATCTTAGCTGCGATAGGCACGATGCGGTTTTTATACATACAAAGAGTTATTTTTCTGAAAATTCTGTCAGGGGCCAAAGGATCGCTAAAGGGGTCAATAGGTTTGTTTGTCGAGCGAATTCATCCGGCACATTTATCTCTATGTAACAAATTTCAGCTCGGTTTCTTACCTCTATAGAAAAATCGAGGTTCTAGGTAAATGCGAATTGTTCAACTTGCCCAACTTATGCAACTTGAACGAGACGTCGCGTATGAGAAAACGAATTTTCACGTTTCGATCAAAAGCATAAAGATCCTTCAATTTTCGAGAGATTTTTTTTTCACCAATTTTTCTTCCTCTTCGCATTTTTACTTGACGCAATTTATAATATCATATATCGTACCTGGGAATATGGTGACGAAATAATATAGAAAATATCATTCCGTTGAAATTTTCCTGTTGCCCACGTGATCAGCCAATGTAACAAACTATACAGATTCAGCTGCAAGCACATAATTGGTCCGGGCATAACGTGCTTTGACGAACTCAAAGGAAAAATATAGAACCAATTAGGGGTTTTCTTTTATCGTTAAAAATTCGAATCCCACTGTGAGTGAGTGAGAATATGGCAAAGTCAAATAGAAAAAGTTTACAATATAAATGAGGAGATTTGTTTTCAGTGAAAAAACCGAAAAAAAAAAAAAAATTAATTAACAAATCAAATGCTAAAACAGAAAGGAAAAATATACAAAAATTCAGAAAAGGGAATTTCCCATCCTCTAATTATACCGCTGTCATTTCCACAAAGGTCTTTTTTTTTTTTTTGCGTTTTTCCAAATCGCAGTCTGCAGCTTTGAAAGCCGCAAGTTCAAAGAATCGAAAACTGATTTGAAAATTATGTTGCTTCTGAGATTCATTTCGCACGTTCTTACGATTTGGCACTTCTTCTCTTTAAGAATTCGTCAATTTTCTTATGCTACGTGTATTTTTCAAAGAATTAGAATTTCCTTGGCCAAATTTTCCGAGCTATTTTTTTCTCAAACTCTACGGTATTCACTTATTTGTCGAGAATTTCTTTCCCAGCATAATATAATTAATTGTATAAAATTTCATACAAACTTCTTATTCATTTGGCATAAATTGACAAAGCTCGTCCGCTACTTTTAAATCTCATGTAAAAAATTCACCCAGTTTTAATTAAAGAGTAATACCCTGCAGTCTTTTAGGGTTGGACGATGAAAAAATAAGAAAAAAAAAAAAAAAAAAAAAAAAACTGCAACCCTTAGTAATTTACCTGTCCAAATGTATGAAGTGACAATAAATTTACGAATTCACGTAATTAGATTGACAGCAAAAATGTCAATCCGAATAATTCTATTCGAACATGATCGAGAAATGAAAAGCTTGTATTTTTTGGATCACCTTGATCCGAGCAAATAAAAAAAATAAAAATAAAAAAATTCCGTAAATTGTGATGGAGAGGAATTTCGTTTATAGGTATATGGAGTCTTTTGAGTCTCGTTGTTCCATAAACGCGATTCAAATAACACGACGTAGTCCGACCACCCATTGTGCTGGGCTAGTAGGTAGGATATAGTCAGTAAATCAAAGTACACCGTAACGTGATATAGGGTACGGTATAGAGAATGTGCTATACCATGGTACGAATTGCACTGAATGCACTTCCCGTTCTATACCTACGTATACCTCGACTCCATGGTGCAGTATCACCGCAATTTGTAGAGACCTGGAAGCGAGAGACTCGAGAGACACGCCGAACCTGAAATTTCAAAGCAATCGGTGCAATGAGGGAAACAATAGTGCGCTCAGGCACGCTAACTTTGGGCCCAGGGAACTTTGCCTGTTCGCTTTAACCGTAACCCCCTTTTCAACCGTGGAACGAACCAGCCCTCCAAGCTGCGAACTGCAAGCTCTACCTCAGAGATTCACCCTTGCCTACTCATCTTCTAAACGGGGATTATGGCTAAGCTCTGTCTCCACGGTCCTCGCTGTATAGACAAGCAGGAAAGCAACGTTGCTATCAAGGAGCAAGCTATTTTCAAATTTTACCTTGCGGAAATTAAATGAGGAAAAAAATTATCATTATATTTTTTGGAACGATAATATGACTTGGAATTCCCCGTAATTATATAAGGCAGGTAGATATAGAGGATGGGTAGATATTCAAACAGCAGTTGTTATCTCACAATAACTTATTACGAATATAATTTCCGAAAGCAATTCTGCCGAGTTTACCCGCAGGATAGACTGCAATCATTACGTTTCAAACTTGTAATAAAAAGCTTTGAAAAATTTTCGGGAACTAGACACGTGGGGCTAGATAATGTGGTTTTAGATGTTTAAGCCACGATCAGGGTAAATCCTCCGACATTCAAAATTGGGGCAATTTTCCGGAGCCATATGACCGATTGCAAAAGCCTAATAAATGTTTCGAGGAGAATTGAGAATGCTTTCGAAAGTATTTTATTTCTGGGGATAAAAATAAGACGGAAATTTTTTTCCCAAACGATGGAAAAAAAAAAAGAAAAAAAAAAAAAAAAAATAAGGAAAACTGTGTTTTCGTTCCGCGTTCGGTTAGCAGAAACACTGCAAGATCAATAGGGATCAGAAAGGAGCAGGAGAAACCACCCAGCTAAATTACCAACGAAGAGGGCGAGGCAATCGTTGAGGAATCGTATAGGTATATAAAATGTATGTGTAGAATAAACAGATTATAGCTATTAATTCCCTCAAGGAATATGGACGTATATTTATTATATATTAGGGTGTTCCCATAAAAGGGGTGTCTTCGAATTTCATTCCTCCGGGTGGCTCAATTGGATCCAATTAAATTGAGTGGCAGATCCAATATGGCCAATAAAAGCTGGAGAAATGAAATTCGAAGACACGATTTTTAAGGGACACTCTATTATATATATCATATATGTACAACATTTGGGGGAGGGGGATGATGTGCAGGTTCTGTATATTCAAACTTCACCCCTTAATACCGCAAATTATAATTTTCTAGTCATTTTTCGAAATTTATATCGTCAAATTTGATAGAAATTTTTGTTAGACAGAAGAAATCGGGTGAAGGAAATTGGGAAATGAAGGTAAAGAAAAAAAAAAAAAAAAAAAAAAAAAAAATACGCAAAAGAAAAAAAGAAAAAGGTTGCCTTGCAGTTCTTACCCGAACCCGAACCGCGCTATAAGGCGTTATTTACTCGAGCGGACTTTTTTTGGCGAAAGAAATTTAAACGAAGTACTAGACCGGACCCTGTCGAGTGGTGAATCTCTTGACCCAACGATCCCTCTGGGTTTAGGAAAGCCCGAAATTTATTTGTTATTTAATTTTTTGAAGGCAAAAAATAAAAATTTCAGTATTTTAGCGATTTTGTAGAACCGAATTTCCCGTTCGCTGTATGAGAATAGCGAATTTTTCAAAAATTATTAAACGGACTCAAGGTGTCGTCATTTAATTGATCTATCATTTAACGGATCATTATCTGAGACCATGCTAATTGCTCGATGTTAAATCACAACGTGGGCATGTACCTATCTGTCCCCGTGTTACATAAATAACGCCTCGAGTATCCTTACGCTGGGTTATTCGAGCAAACTAAAACGCAGGAAATGAGGTTTCACTAAGCAGATCAAACCCTGATAATTTATAACGTAATCACAGATTCGACAGAAGCAAGGTGAGAATCTGGTGAAGATAAGCACGAAAGCTACGAATTAAAGAAAAGCACCAAAGTGGTATTGAAAATTCTTTAATTTTCCATTTTTTCACATTCTTTTATGCCCTGATATTAAAAGCTCTGGGGTATCTACTCTCGAGGATTTGACAGGGGCCACGTCAGAATCTGGTAAAAAAAAGCACGAAAGCTACGAGCGAAAGAAAAACAGTAAAGTGGCTTTCAAAATTCTTTGATTTTCCATTTTTTCATATTCTTGCCCTGATACTAAAAGCTGTTGTTTCTATAGATCTTAGATACTTTCGATCAGAGTATCTACTCCCGAGGATTTGACAAAAGCCAGGTCAAAATCTGGCAAAGAAAATCACGAAAGCTACGAATTAAAGAAAAGCACCAAAGTGGTATTGAAAATTCTTTAATTTTCCATTTTTTCACATTCTTTTATGCCCTGATACTGAAAGCTCTGGGATATCTACTCTCGAGGATTTGACAGGGGCCACGTCAGAATCTGGCGAAGAAAAGCACGAAAGCTACGAACTAAAGAAAAGCCCAAAAATGGTTTCCGAAATCCTTTATTTTGGATTTTTTCACATTCTTTTGTGCCCTTATACTAAAAGCTCCTGTTTCAATGGATCTAGGATACTTTCTATCGCGGTATCTACTCCCGAACTATGCAAATCTCTGGTCATAGATAGAGGGTAGCTTTTAAGCTATACCATGAAACGATTCCGTTCGGCAAGTGTAATTTATCGTTTCAAACCTTGCAGTGCCACCTCGTTAAGCTCTGCCAACGTCGACAATGGGTGGACAATGACCACTGCGCCAATTCCACTGGAAAATATTACCACCGCGAGCTTGCATTGTCAAAGCTTTTAGTCTATTAGTCCTTTAGCTATGGTATATCACGTGGTATTAATTTTCTATAGAAAAGTTGCCTCTTCAATTTTTCGGTAGTTCAGGGAAAACTTATGCATATATATAGTTAGGTATACCTATGTCTATGTATGTATATACTGCCACTGGCACTCTTTGATCGGCGACAGATCCTTGAGAAAAACCATGACACAAATCCTTTCGAGTAGCTATCTATAAAAAATGCACGAGGCGGTATTGCCACTCGAATAAAACTGGGTCTTCGCTACTTTTCTGTGGGAAAAAAAAGTGCCGGAAATATGCGGTGAATAAGTTATGAACGATCTTCGAATCGAGGACACATACACATCTATAAACGAGAATATACTCATAGTTTAACTAGGTACCCTTCATTTTTTGTTCTTAAATCTGATACAGTTTTTTGTCATTCATATTACGGTTTCTTTGATAAAACATCGGGATTTTGGCGATTTTTCGATTATTCAAAAACTGCTGATACATTTTTAACGCCGTTATTTATCAGGTTCGCGAAATACTTTCAAACGTCGTCGTATCAAGGCCTTTCGAGACCTTCTACGAGAGGTTCTAAATATTCTTTTAGAGTTTTAGCCTTGACATGACGTCCAAGTTATTAAAATTTAGAAACAGACTAATTCAGGACTCGTTTCAGTCTGAAGAAAAAAAAATCTGTAAATAAAAAGGATATTTCTCACGGCTCGATTATCGTCTGGAAAATTTGTCAATCATCCCCTTGAGACTGATCGATACTTCTGAAGATGGGGCTTTTCATTAAAGAAAAAGTACACCTCAGCGTGTATGAAGTGGAAATATTTCCTGGTTTATCCCTTGAAAAATTCCAACCCCTTTCCCCATCTATGGCTCCTTCTCTTCTATTAGAAGTTTGCGAAATCTCCGGCTCGATGTAATTAAACCGAAATAAAGTCTCGTCCACCCTCACGTAGGCATAGCTAGACATATATAGCAAGAGAGACTCCGATTCGCACGACTGTGCTAAATGAGTTTTGGAAGAGAAGAGAAGACTGGAATCCATTCCAAAAAACACGGTGAAATCTCCAGATGGAAGACAGCCCTGACTGAGTTCCAAAGTATTGAAGAACAGTTTTCAGAACCCGGGAGGAGAACACAAAAATCGATCATGCTAGTTCCATGAAATGGGATTTCGAATGATCAAAAAACAAAAGGGAAACTCTAGAGGTTTTCTTTTTTTTTTTTTTTTTTTTATGTGAAAACAAAAAGTACATTTTTTTTTCTTATTTCTAAATACTTTTCACGGGACCCTAAGAAATAAGATGGCAGTGGTGACCGAGGCTGTATGTGTGTACGTCTACCCAGGCGTCGTCGTTTGACGGCGTCTATGTCCCTATGAAGAGTTTCTTCGAGACCAAGTGAATATTTCATTATACGTGGACCACCTCTTCGATTCCCGTTTCTCTCCATAGCATCTGGTTTTCTGAGATTCCAACCCTTCGGCGTTGGGTAACTGGAAAGGGATGCGATCCACGCAAAGCGTATAAAACATTCACGGGACTTCTAATGGACGAGTGATGCAGGGTTGGAGAGGGTGAAATTGACGAGAGATGAGAGATGAGAGATGAGAGATGAAAGATGAGGAAGAAGAAAAAAGGACTGAAAATAAAACAAAGAAAAAAAAAAACAAAAAAACAGACCAAGGCAAAAGGGATACCAGCTATGAACCAGACAAATGAACAGTCATCCCTTGAGGAGGAAAACAATATTTATGGATCATCTTCGATCCCCTAAAACTGCAGTTTATTCATCGACAGAGTATCGAGTCGGCGATTATAGTTGGGCTGCAATAATTAAGGAATGGTATAAAAAATGAAGGAAAAGAAAATCTCTCCCCACGAATGTATTTTCGTCCATAAAAATTCATATTTCAAATATCAAGATAGCTGCACGATTCAATGTGTATATCCATAGATATCGAAGATATAGAATCCATAGATTTTATATCCGGTATAAAAGATGAGGAATAAAAGGTAACTAATTGACGCGAGTTAATATTAATCCCGAATTCCCATATGAACCTATGGTGGATATAATTCTGCGAATTTATACCATCTATTAGGGAGATTGAAAATTTTCAGAGTTTTCACATGACGAATTGTAGAATTATTTCCAAGTTTGATTGGAAAAAAAAAACGAATTTTTTATGACAAACTACGGAAATCTATAATTTACTTTACGAAAATCTATAATTTTTTTTTATGAAGAACCATGAAAATCTACAATTTTTCGACGACGAAGTATCGAGATCCATCATTTTTTTTTTGTTCAACAAAAAACTACAAAAATTAAAAAAAATTTTGATCACAAACCATGAAAATCTACAACTTTTTTTTGTATGGAAAACTACGAACATCTACCATTTTTTTCATGCTGAACTATAAACATCTACGATTTTTCTTCATGGTCAACTGCAAAGATCCTACAATCACTTACAGAAAACTACTACAATCTACAAATTTTTATGACGAATCATTGAAATATACAATTTTTGTTTATAATGAACCAACGAAATGTCCAATTCATTTAATGAAAAACTACGAACATATACAATTTTTTTATGATAAACTATGAACATCTACAATTTTTCTTTATGGTAAACTGCAAAGATCTACAATCACTTATAGAAAACTATGACAATCTACAAATTTTTATGATGAATCACGAAAATACACCATTTTTTTTTTATAATGAATCAACGAAATCTACTATTTTTTTTTTCTAATGGAAAAATACAAAAATTTACAATTTTCTATCAAAAACTACAAAATGTACGATTCATTTAATGAAAAACTACAGAAATCGACATTTATTTTATAATTAATCAACGAGATCTACCATTTTTTTTATGGAAACTACAAAGATGTATAATTTACTGTCAAGAACTACGAAATGTAGAATTTATTGTATGAAAAACCACAAAAATCTACAATTTTCTGTTGAAAACTACCTATAAAGTTACAATTTATTTTATGAAAAATTACAAATGTCTATTATTTTCTATAGAAAACTGAGAAAATCTACAATTTCATATGAAAAACAACAAATGGTCACTTACGATTTACTTTTATGAAGAAATTGAAAAAAATCTACAATTTATGAATGAAAAATTACAGAAATCTAAAATTTCCTTACGATAAATGATAAAAATCTAAATTTTTTTATGTGACGAACCACGAAAATCTGTACCATTTTTTTTTCTTTCAGAAATCTATGAATTGTTCCAATTTCCGCACGAAAATATGTAGAAATTCGTAGTAGTGGGAATTTCTACGAGGAAGGAAAAACCATTACTGCAGTAAGAGGGTCGGAGAATAAAGGATAACGTCTTCATCAGCTAGTATTAAACATGTCCAGCCCCTTCGTCTACGACACAGGATTCTTTAGACCCATGATGAATTTATTTCCGAATTCTTTTCGGAATTGTATAAAATTTTTATCATCTTATCAGATTCTGTGTATAAACGAAAATCTAAGGTGAAATCAATCGGTAAATCAAGTGTTTGGGTAAACAGTTCGAGAATGGATTCGGTTCAATGAGTTGAGAGTATAAGAAACATTTATATCTTCGACATAAGCGTAGTCGGATAATAAATTCAAAAAGTAGGAAATCAATTGACGTTAAAGATTGAAAAATTTGTGTCACACATTTATAATAACCAAAAGTGAAACTTGTAAATTATAATTACAGAAAGTTTTCCTAGCTGGTGCACCTGGGAGCTGTCAACTACAGAAAATGTGAGTAGCAAGGTAGAAGCAGAAATTTTCTTTAACTGAAGATACAATTATCAGAATTACTTTGCAAAGCTTAAATGCTAAAGGTGAACAGGATTCACTAATGTAAATCGTGCTAAAGCCAACCGAACTGAACGCAAAGGATCAACGATGAGAAAAAAGTTCTTTTGAATTTGTTCGTTATAGTAAATAAAGAAAAATTTTTTTTGTTGAATAAACGACGAGTTTGAGATTAAAACCAGACGTGAAAAGAGTATTTCTCATCACCGTAAAAACTTCATTCACGTATGTAATTATACACATTTTTCCTCTCTGAAGTCTTTGCCTTTGGTTATCGATTTTTTTGAAAACAGAGATAGAAAAAAAAAAAAAAAATGCTCTCTGCGAAAGAAAAAATTCTAGTCCTACTATCGGGCCGTAAAGTCGAGGCACCTGGGTTTGACCCACTATATCTGAGGGGGAAAAAATCGGACAGCCTTCGGATACGAATCATTTTCAAGCTTGTTTTATTCCCCGTCAGATCAGCCATAGACCATTGTTGTATGAAAATCAGCGGGGAAGTTATCGTTCAATGTATGCAACAAAACGTAGTTTTTACACATTCTTTCTCGTAGCTTTACTTTAACTCATCGCCATTCTTCAAAAATAGCCGGGAAAAATATTTAAAAAAATCAAATCCAATCTTTGAAGCTTCCTGGGTGCAATGCTCTTTGAATTTTGGAGAAATGCCCAAAATTATGGTCAGGGCAGCCGAAGATAGCCCAAGTGGTGATCTCGGAGACGAGTAACAGTAGAAGGTTCACCAATGGCTGTAAATGTAGGGAAAAATTATAGTAACCAATACCCATTGCGATTTAATATCTTTGATGTGTTGTTTAACAGTTATTGCAAGGTATTCCGCGTTGAGTTTTCGGGACAGTATCTCGCGCGCGGTGCTTATGGCTGCAGGAGCGATAACTTTGCAATAACTGTTGAACAACACATCAAACATATTAAATCGCAATAGCAATGCTGACCATAATTTTTTCCTAAATTTTCAGCCATTGATGAACCTTCTATCGTTACTCGTCTCCGAGATCACCACTTGGGCTATTTTCCACTGGCCTGACCATAATTTTGGGAATTTCTCAAAAATTCAAAGAGCGATGCACTTGAGAAACTTCAAAGATTAAGCATAATTTTTAAAATATTTTTCCCGGCTATTTTGGAAGAATGGCAATGAGTTGAAGTTAAGCTACGAAAAAAAATGTGTAAAAACTACGTTTTTTTTACATACATTGAACGATAACTTTGCTCCCGATTTTCATACAACAATGGTCTATGGCTGATCTAACGGGGAATAGAACAAGCTTGAAAACGATTCTCATCCGAAGGCTATCCGATTTTTTTTTTCACTTAGTTATAGTGTGTCCAACCAAGGTGCCTCGACTTTACGGCCCGATAGTAGTCATAATGAAGGAATTATTTTCAAACCTTATTATAATATAATGACATTCAATATGCAGCTATGATTGCAGAATTGATAGATATAGAATTGGGGATTGAGATGAGCTGTTGACTGCGTAGGTGAGATTTCCGTATAAAAAATAAAGCGTATGTATATTTGAATTAGGAGACCAGGCACCTTCCCAAATCGTACGAAATCATTTATGCGAGGATGAGGCGCCGCGATTAAAGTGACCAAAAAGATTAATCTTTGCTCTCGTGAATTGGTTCGACATATTATCCCTGGTGGAAATGATTCTACGAATATTTATGACCAATTAGGGAAATTGGAACATTTCGTAGCATTTCATAAGAAATTTTAGTTTTTTCATAATATGATTTACGAAAACGACGAATTTTTCTGGAAAGATATGAGAATTTACAATTTTTTATGATGAACCGCCGAAATCTATAATTTTCCATAAAATGCTGAGAAAATCTACAATTTTTTCATGAAAAATTATGAAATGTTCCAGTTTCTCTAAAAATTCATAAAAATTCGTAGAAGTAGAGATTTCCACCAGGGATCCCAATAAACGACAGAATGAGAATCCGAATGAGCCCGTTCTAGTTTAATGGAATATAATTTTTATCTAAACTAGGAGAAATCTAACGCGAGTTAAGATTCGGAATACTGAAATTGGGAGAGCTAAAACTGAGACTAAGAAATTCAGTAATTTCAAATTTCGATGTTACCTATCAAATGAAATTGCTTCGATATTATGTTAAAAAATAAATTAGACCACGGCGCCTTGGAATTGTTATCCGATGATTCAGAAGATCACTGAATTTCGGCGAATATGGGAATTCATGGCCACGTATACAATTTTAGGAGAAACGTGATCAGGTAGACTTTTGCAACGGGATTGATTTCATGATCCCTTAGAGGAAAATACATGCGGAACGAATCTTGTAGGACTAATGTTACATCTAGATTCGAGGTGAACGTAAATCAGGATTAAACGTACTATGAATGACGACGAAATGGAGTGTATTTGGATATGGATGATACAGGTTGGCAGAAGCCAGTGAAAACTGAAACGATACGATTTTTCTATCTGTAGAATAATTTATTGTAACAATTACTATCTGATTGAAAGGATAAAACAGAGCAGGTATATGATAATCTTGAAGAGGTTTCTCGATATAATTCCGGCGTACGGGTTTTCACTGGTTTTGTCGATCACCACCATATGATGAATTTCTTGAAACCTGCACGTCCTTTTCTTTTATCTTAAACTGGCTCGTGGGACCCTCGATTTCATTTAGCCAAAAGTGCATGTAACACCAAAATTTCCATCGTAATGACATTCCCTCCTTGAGCGGACTTTTGGAACTTGATCGGCAGTCTTTGGTAAATGACTGGGATCTTCTACGAGTCCAGTCGCACCGCTCTGAAGAGAAGCTGCAGGGTCCACCGGGGAATCCTCGCGGACGGCATCATCGCCTTTCGGGTGTCGAATCGCACCAGAGTCTTCCACGTCGTTCGCCGGAAAGCTGTAGGCCACAGCCGCCAACAATGCAAGAACAAGTATAACTTTAGACATCTTATTATAGCCAGACAAATCACAAGATTCTACTGATGCTGAGGTGCCCTGACCACTCGTTTTTATACCAAGTCTCCCTCGTATACGACGTGCAACAATTGCATACAAGGCCTAAGGGAGATCCCGGGTAATACCACGAAGTGGGTGATTTCCTTCGGTCTGTATCATCTGTGGATGCAGATATATGACGAAAACACGCTGTATATATTTCAACTCGAGGAAGAATAATTAATAGCAATATTGATTAATCACATATTAATCACAGTGGTCAGGTTATCGCGGAGGTTGCCATTTGAAAGATAAGATGAATACGCGTCATAAACTGGAAGCTCTGGCGGATGATGCGAAGAGTCAATTGATAGAAGGCAGAACCGAACTATAAGAGTTCTTCCCCGATTTATGTGCCAAATAATTCATTATCCCGAGATCATTTCGGAGAAGCAAATTGACGTTTACCCAATGCATGTTATTAGTAAGATGCGAATGTTTTTTGTAGACACGAATTGGAATGTTGTTTTTTTTTTTTTTAATACAGACACCCCAAATTTGAAACTCTTCTTATCTTGTCGCCAACTCTTTTGACAATTATATAATCTTCATCACATCGAGTTTCTAGAGCAAAACAAAACGAGAAAGTTGGGTTTACGTGACGGCCAGTCGCAAAGGGAATGAAATATTTTTTTTTCAACATGTGCATGTAATAGGCCCTATTTCTTGCTTGTAAAACGAATAGAAAATCGCCCATTTCCAGCGTGGACTTCATTACCTCCCTAAGGAGGTAATATCCATTATTTCCCTAGGGAGGTCATGGATCTATTACTACCTTCGAAGAGAGGGTTTCGAAGGTTTTCAAATAATTCGACAGTCTTTCATTACTGACTCACTCATTTGCTTATCGCGAGTATAATAACGCTTCTCCACTTGCACTACATCATACGTCCTCATATTTTCCGTACACACTGCGAGTGATGAGATACATTATGAATCGGGGAATCACTCTCTGTGTGGTATTACCCGGGATCTTCTTCGGGTCTTGTATGCAATCGCTTCATGTCGTATACGAGGGAAACTTGGTATAAAAGCGAGTGGCCAGGGCACCTCAGCATCAGTAGAACCTTGTGATCTGTCTGGCAACAAGATGTCGAAAGTTATACTTGTTCTTGCATTGTTGGCCGCTGTGGCCTACGGCTTTCCGGCAAACGGCGTGGATGACTCTGGTGCGATCCAACACTCGGAAGGTGATGATATCGTCCGTGACGACGCCCTGGTGGACCCTGCAGCTTCTCTTCAGAGCGGCGCAACTAGACTCGTAGAAGATCCCAGTGATTTATCAGAGACTGCCGATCAAGTTCCAAGTGTCCGCTCAAGGAGGTCCCCGGGTCGTTGTCGACCCACTGGAAATTGGGGTATTGAATGCAGTTTTGGCTAAATGAAGATAAGAGTCCCTGGGCCGATTCAAGATGACAGAAGAGGTAATGCAGCTTCCAAGAAAGTGACCGTATGATGGTGACCGAGAAAGCCGCGGTGACAACCTGTACGCCGGAATTATATCGAGGAACCTCTTCAATATTATCATATACCTGTTCTGTTTTGTTCTTTTCATCAGATAGTTGTTACAATAAATTATTCTATAGATAGAAAAATTGTATCGTCTTAGTTTCCACTGACAATTCTCCGATCCTGCATCATTCATATCTATAAATGCACTTCGTTTAATCGGATTTCATGATGAGTTTAATCTTAATTCACGATCACGGCGACACCATATGTATAACATTATTCCCAGAAGACTCTTTTTCCACGTATTACCTTGTATCACAGTACATTTATCCGAGATCACGAAATAAATTTCTTCCAAAGGAAACGGCTATCTGCTATCATTCATACTTTTAATAAAATCAGACAACTAGGATATCAGAGCATTTATTATATTGTTTTCACCTTATTTACCAAGTTACACAACATTGCAAATGGCTTTTCAGGTTGAAGTAAGCCCACGTTTGCGAAACAGATACTGAAAATGCCCTCGGTTTCTGAGATTGAAATTCTGGAGTAATGAACTTGTCAGTCTCAGTTCTACAACTATAAATATTCCAAATCATAGATCGCTTTACAGGGTTTTCAGAATATTTCATTCACGATCGCTAAGCGAAAGAACTTCAGAAGACTATAATAACCATTGATAATCTCATCTAAGCGCTATGAAATAGCTACTGTAATAGTATATTGTGCAACTAGGGGGGAAAATGGCCATGTCTAGCGAGTGCTAAAAACGTCTGACCCGAGGTAGAAATGGCCATCCCCCCCTAGTTGCACACTGTATTTTTCATAATAAGGGCACGAAATAGGCCTTCTTTGATGAGCGTCGATCAGATTGGCAATGGCGCTGGGGCGGGAGGAAAAGCACCTTCCCTGATTTCATGAAGAATAAATCTTTCTGATTAATCATGCATTGTTTCATGATTAACTGATCAAACTGCCATGAATTCAGATTGAAGGGAGTATGAGTTGACAGGAATGAGTGGAAACTAAAACAGTACAATTTTCTTATGTATAAAATAATTCATTGTAACAAATATGTGATTAAGAGGACAAAGAGAACAGGTATATGATAATCTTGAAGAGGTTCTTGGATATAATTTCGGCGTACAGTAACGTTAACTGGCCTCAATAGTTGGTATCATACGGTGATTTCCTTTTAAGCTGGAGGTTTTCTTCTTCTATTTCGAGCTAACCTTCGGGATCTTCGTTTCCATTTAGCCAAATCTGCACAGAAAAAAAGAGATAGCTCGAACCAAGATAGAAAATTTCTTTGAAATTTTTTTCTTGAACCAAAACAAAAATTTGTATTTGATTGGAGTGAAAAATTCTTTGGATCCAGAAATTATTTACTTCGTGGAAGACATCGTTTTCTTCGTCTGAAAAACTAATTCCTCAAACCAAGAAAAAACTTTCTTTGGACAAGAAATATCTCTCTTGGTTAGAGTTAGTTTTATTTTTGACTGAATAAATCTTTTTTTGGTTCAGAATAATGTTTTCTCAACTCGAAAAATTCATTTCTCAGCATAAGATAATTATTTATTGACTCAAAAAACGAATTTCTTCAATAAAGGAAAGATTTTTTCAATATAGAAAAAATTTAATGGAGCTAAATAATTTCCTTTTTTAAGGCTATTATTTTTATGGTTCTAGAATATTCACTAATAAATACAAAAAATGATTAGTTTTTTTGAGACAAGAAGTTTACTACATCCAATTATTAAAATGAAATTGATAACAATATATTTTGATTATTCTGAAAACTACATGCATATTTATTCTCACACATGAAAGTAAATAAACTTATAATCTTCCAAAAAGCTTACAGCATTTATTATTCATTGAATAATAAATAATAAATTATTATATTTTATTATTGATTTTGGAAATGACCCTTTCGGAAAAAACCCTTCAAGTTTTAGGGTAAAACCTCAACTTTCAGGGTTAAACCCTCCATTCTGAAGGTGAAACCCTGAAATTTCAGGGTTTAACCTCCAATCTTCAGGGTTATACCTGCAATTTCTATGGTTAAACCATCAATTGAAGGGTTATCCCTGAAAAGTTGGTGGATTGACCCTGAAAATTCCCTCAAACATCGAGGGACAACCTCCAACAATTGAGGGATAACCCTGAATAGTTGGAGGTCAATACTGAAAATTGAGGGAAAACCCCTAAGAAGTGAGGAACATTCCTCAAAAATTAAGGGGCAACCTCCAACAATTGGGGGATAACCTTCAACAATTGAGGGATAACCCGAGACGTTCTGGGACAACTCTGAAAATTGAGGGATGACGCTGAATAGTTTAGGGGTCAAACTTGAAAAGTGGAGGTCACTTCGAAAAGTCTTGGTGGGTCGCCTCACAATTAAGAGTAATTACTTGAAATGTTAACGGTTAATACCTTGAAGCGTATTGAGAGTTGAGTCCAAAGATTTAGAGCTATAATAATTCTTCAAGTCTAGGGGTTCTGAAATTCAAACCCTCAAATCGAGGACAATCCTCAATTTAGGGGATACCCTCAAATCGAGGGTAATCCTCAATTTAGGGGTTACCCTCAATGGTTAACCCTGAAGTTGAAGGTACCCCTCAATTCAGGCTTAACCCTCAAGTTGGGGGTACGAAATCACCCTGAAAGTTGAGGGCTCAGTTGAGGGTGATATTTTGAGGGGTTTTTTCCGTAAGGGGACCCATTTGACATTTGACATACCATTTGACATTTCCAGATATTTTGTTTTATAAAGTGTGAACGTAGTCAAAAGTAACCTGACTATGTTTATTAGGATCGAAAAATTCAAGAAATTATTCTGCTCCGTTCAAGAAATTCTTGGTGTTCATTCTCTCCACTGAAAAATTTCTTGGATGAAGAAAAGTTATCTTCAATCAAGTAAATCCTTTTTTCTCCCAGCAGAAAAAGCCTCCTTGAGTCCCATCCAAACCACATGGATCACCCCTCCTCGAGTGGACTCTTAGAACTTGACCGGCGGGCTTCAGTAAATCAGTAGGATCTTCTACGACTCCAGTTGTGCTGCTCTAAAAAGAAGCTACACGATCCACCAGGTCGTCGTCGCGGACGATATCATCGCCTTCCGGGTGTTGGATCGCACCAGAGTCATCCACGCCGTTCGCCGGAAAGCCGTAAGCCACAGCGGCCAACAATGCAAGAACAAGTATAACTTTAGACATCTTATTGCCAGACAGATCACAGAGTTCTACTGATGCTGAGGTGCCCTGGCCACTCGCTACTATACCAATGCCTTCCTCGTATTCGCTGTGTGCCGCGCTCCTGGCGCCCCATTTTGGCGTGCAGCCCATGTTGAATCTTATGGAGCAAAACGTAGTTAATGCGGCCACCACCGATGATAGCGGGCGTACGTCCATAAGAATACATGTTAAATTGCCAGAGCGCTTCGATCCTTTCGGTAATCCCCTCCAACCGGAGTTTCACAGTGAATACGACGGTCAACGATTACATATTACTACAGTGCTACATACCCAAGAATCAACATTACTATAACTTACAAAGCCTAAGGCAGATCTCTGGTAATTACCACGCAGTGTGTGATGCCCTTCAGTTTCTATTATCTCTGGATGCCGATATATGGCAGTGCATCTCACATGTGCTGAATTTCAACTCGAGACCAAACACTAATCCCCTCCCCGTCCGTCACTTGAAGCTGTTATTCGTTGATGTTTAGGAATCGCAAAGGTCAGGCTATTACAAAGGCTGTCATTTAATTAATGAAATCAATACATGTCATGAACTAATATTATCGGGCCGTAAAGTCGAGACAGGAGCAACAACTTTGCAATAACTGTTGTGACAACACATCGAACATATTAAATCGCAATAGCAATTGCAGACCATAAATTTTTCCTAAATTTTCAGCCATTGATGAACCTTCTATCGTTACTCGTCTCCGAGATCACCACTTGGGCTATTTTCCACTGGCCTCACCATAATTTTGGGAATTTCTGCAAAATTCAAAGAGCGATGCACTTGAGAAACTTCAAAGATTGAGCTTGATTTTTTAAACATTTTTCCCGGCTATTTTGGAAGAATGGCAATGAGTTGAAGTTAAGCTACGGAAAAAAATGTGTAAAAACTACGTTTTTTTACATACATTGAACGATAACATTGCTCCTGATTTTCGTACAACAATTGTCTATGGCTGATCTAACGGGGAATAGAACAAGCTTGAAAACGATTTTCATCCGAAGGCTATCTGATTTTTTTCACTTAGATATAGTGTGTCAAACCCAGGTGCCTCGACTTTACGGCCCGATAGTAGTCATATAATGAAGGAATTATTTTCAAACCTTATTATAATATAATGACATTCAATATGCAGCTGTGATTGCAGAATTGATAGATATATAATTGGGGATTGAGATGAGCTGCAGTTGGCTGCGTAGGTGAGATTTCCGTATAAAAAACAAAGCGTATGTATATTTGAATTAGGAGACCAGGCATCTTCCCAAATCGTACGAAATCATTTATGCGAGGATCAGGCGCCGTGATTAAAGTGACCAAAGATTAATCTTTGCTCTCGTGAATTGGTTCGACATGTTATCCCAATAAACGATAGAATGAGAATCCGGATGAGCCCGTTCTAGTTTAATGGAATATAATTTTTATCTAAACTAGGAGAAATCTAACGCGAGTTAAGATTCGGAATACTGAAATTGGGAGAACTAAAACTGAGACTAAGAAATTCAGTAATTTCAAATTTCGATGTTACCTATCTTATGAAATTGCTTCGATATTATGTTGAAAAATAAATTAGACCACGGTGCCTTGGAATTGTTATCCGATGATTCAGAAGATCACCGAATTTCGGCGAATATGGGAATTCATGGCCACGTATACAATTTTTGGAGAAACGTGATCAGGTAGACTTTTGCAATGGAATTGATTTCATGATCCCTTAGAGGAAAATACATGCGGAACGAATCTTGTAGGACTAATGTTACATCTAGATTCGAGGTGAACGTAAATCAGGATTAAACGTACTATGAATGACGACGAAATGGAGTGTATTTGGATATGGATGATACAGGTTGGCAGAAGTCAGTGAAAACTGAAACGATACGATTTTTTCTATCTGTAGAATAATTTATTGTAACAATTACTATCTGATTGAAAGGACAAAACAGAGCAGGTATATGATAATCTTGAAGAGGTTTCTCGATATAATTCCGGCGTACGGGTTTTCACTGGTTTTGTCGATCACCACCATATGATGAATTTCTTGAAACCTGCACGTCCTTTTCTTTTATCTTAAACTGGATCGTGGGACCCTCGATTTCATTTAGCCAAAAGTGCATGTAACACCAAAATTTCCATCGTAATGACATTCCCTCCTTGAGCGGACTTTTGGAACTTGATCGGCAGTCTTTGGTAAATGACTGGGATCTTCTACGAGTCCAGTCGCACCGCTCTGAAGAGAAGCTGCAGGGTCCACCGGGGAATCCTCGCGGACGGCATCATTGCCTTTCGGGTGTCGAATCGCACCAGAGTCTTCCACGTCGTTCGCCGGAAAGCTGTAGGCCACAGCGGCCAACAATGCAAGAACAAGTATAACTTTAGACATCTTATTATAGCCAGACAAATCACAAGATTCTACTGATGCTGAGGTGCCCTGACCACTCGTTTTTATACCAAGTCTCCCTCGTATACGACGTGCAACAATTGCATACAAGGCCTAAGGGAGATCCCGGGCAATACCACGAAGTGGGTGATTTCCTTCAGTCTGTACCATCTGTGGATGCAGATATATATGACGAAAACACGCTGTATTTCAACTCGAGGAAGAATAATTAATAGCAATATTGATTTGTCAACAATCTCTTCCCCGTCAATCACTTATAGCTCTTAATCGTTGGTCACTGGGAATCACAGTAGTCAGGTTATCGCGGAGGTTGCCATTTGAATGATAAGATGAATACGCGTCATAAACTGGGAGCTCTTGCGGATGATGCGAAGAGTCAATTGATAGATGGCAGAACCGAACTATAAGAGTTCTTCCCCGATTTATGTGCCAAATATGATTCATTATCGCGAGATCATTTCGGAAAAGCAAATTGACGTTTACCCAATGCATGTTATTAGTAAGACGCAAAGGGAATGAAATATTTTTTACTTCACTCAGTGTGATAATGGACGTTACACGCACGCTCCGCGTGCATAAAATCCCATTTTGACACCTAATGATGTAAAATTTTGTACAATACTCGACGGAAAAACTTCTTCTGAATTATCGTGTGATTGCAACACTCGTCAGAAAATTTTTTACCGCAATCGTATCGTAACGTATACTATTTCTGCGACTCTGAGAATCAAACCGATTTATCTAGCGCCTATTGATCCTGATATGACGATTATTCCCATAGTTCTTTCTAAACATTAAAATTCCTGAATTGAATGCTTTTCGCTTTTGATTTTTTTGATTCATCGAATGAATCAGCTATGGGAATAAGTCTTGTATATTTTTAAGCTTTATCTCGTGCGTCAAAAATTGATGTTGAATGCATTATTTATTTAATCAATCAAAACACGTCATCAGATCAATTTCAAATTTACCTTGACATTTATTTTTCTATAGAACATTGTGACTGACTCTGATGATTGTCAATAATCTATTTGAAGAATACGATATTTGAACGAAAGTCAAAAAACCATAAAAAAAAAAATACAGAAAATGTAAATTGAAAAATTAGATTCGCTTCTTTGTCTCATTTGCACACGTTCCAACGTGTGAGAGGTTTTTTTAATTTAACACCTGTCCGTTCAGTCTTTCATTACTGACTCACTCATTTGCTTATCGTGAGTACAATAACGCTTCTCCACTTGCACTACACTGAGAGAAATGAGGTTTCGCTTTCTGGCACACAATGCTACATTTGGGCAAAGTTTCCCATAAGGACAGGATTTTATGGAACAGATGGTGGAAATTATGTTCTACAGTTTGGCAATATCTACAATAAGGATGATTTACCAGCCGTGTATGGCATAATTTGCCATCGGAATTTGACTATGTGTGATTCCACGTAGTATTTAGACCAAAATTCAGTATTTTAATATTCATCAATACGCCGGAGGGTAACGTACGTCTTACGGTTTCAGCACCTTTTAATGAATTATCACCATTTTTACGATGCACTATTGTACTATATGCTCTTCGGTATCGGTGAAATTTTGTGTAGTTAAATTTTATTAGTTCACTCAACCATATTGTACATTACTTCAATATTTTCTCGTAAGGCGGCGACCACCGCTTTTAATTTTCTCGCGAGTGCCACTTATAGAAGTTGGTTAGTATATATAGACGTGGAAGATGTCATCTGTAAGCGCTGCTCAATACCTGTACTGATGATGTGTTAATAATATGTATGTTATAAATAGATGTTTCTTCCCCTGTATAACTGATTCTATGATAATTGATGTTTCTTCCCCTGTATAACTGATTCTATGATAATTGATGTAATTTGAATTGTTGAATTTACTTAATAAGTATAGTAATATCGAATATAATTCGTTGAACTCTACGCATAGTTGAAACAACAATATCTCTTTTTTTTCTCTCGTGAGATCAATTGCCATACAAATGTGGAATATTGAATAAAAGCATAATAGACACGAAGCCACATGCGGATATGATTAATTGCCATAATATTTATGTGTCTTCGAGCTGCCATACAGATTCTGGCATAAAGTACCCAGATTTCAGGCTCTGAACACCCGAAAATGGAACCTCATTTCTCTCAGTGTACATCATAAGTCCTCATATTTTCCGTACACACTGCGAGTGATGAGATACATTATGAATCGGGGGATCACTCTCTGCGCGGTATTACCCGGGATCTATCTCGGGTCTTGTATGCAATCGCTGCATGTCGTATGTACGAGGGAAACTTGGTATAAAAGCGAGTGGCCAGGGCACCTCAGCATCAGTAGAACCTTGTGATCTGTCTGGCAACAACATGTCGAAAGTTATACTTGTTCTTGCATTGTTGGCCGCTGTGGCCTACGGCTTTCCGGCAAACGGCGTGGATGACTCTGGTGCGATCCAACACCGGGAAGGCGATGATATCGTCCGTGACGACGCCCTGGTGGACCCTGCAGCTTCTCTTCAGAGCGGCGCAACTAGACTCGTAGAAGATCCCAGTGATTTACCAGAGACTGCCGATCAAGTTCCAAGTGTCCGCTCAAGGAGGTCCCCGGGTCGTTGTCGACCCACTGGAAATTGGGGTATTGAATGCAGTTTTGGCTAAATGAAGATAAGAGTCCCTGGACCGATTCAAGATGACAGAAGAGGTAATGCAGCTTCCAAGAAAGTGACCGTATGATGGTGACCGAGAAAGCCGCGGTGACAACCTGTACGCCGGAATTATATCGAGGAACCTCTTCAAGATTATCATATACCTGTTCTGTTTTGTTCTTTTCATCAGATAGTTGTTACAATAAATTATTCTATAGATAGAAAAATTGTATCGTCTTAGTTTCCACTGACAATTCTCCGATCCTGCATCATTCATATCTATAAATGCACTTCGTTTAATCGGATTTCATGATAAGTTTAATCTTAATTCACGATCACGGCGACACCATATGTATAACATTATTCCCAGAAGACTCTTTTTCCACGTATTACCTTGTATCACAGTACATTTATCAGAGATCACAAAATAAATTTCTTCCAAAGGAAACGGCTATCTGTTATCATTCATACTTTTAATAAAATCAGACAACTATGATATCAGAGCATTTATTATATTGTTTTCACCTTATTTACCAAGTTACACAACATTGCAAATGGCTTTTCAGGTTGAAGTAAGCCCACGTTTGCGAAACAGATACTGAAAATGCCCTCGGTTTCTGAGATTGAAATTCTGGAGTAATGAACTTGTCAGTCTCAGTTCTACAACTATAAATATTCCAAATTATAGATCGCTTTACAGGGTTTTCAGAATATTTCATTCACGATCGCTAAGCGAAAGAACTTCAGAAGTCTATAATAACCATTGATAATCTCATCTAAGCGCTATGAAATAGCTACTGTAATAGTATATTGTGCAACTAGGGGGGAAAATGGCCATGTCTAGCGAGTGCTAAAAACGTCTGACCCGAGGTAGAAATGGCCATCCCCCCCTAGTTGCACACTGTATTTTTCATAATAAGGGCACGAAATAGGCCTTCTTTGATGAGCGTCGATCAGATTGGCAATGGCGCTGGGGCGGGAGGAAAAGCACCTTCCCTGATTTCATGAAGAATAAATCTTTCTGATTAATCATGCATTGTTTCATGATTAACTGATCAAACTGCCATGAATTCAGATTGAAGGGAGTATGAGTTGACAGGAATGAGTGGAAACTAAAACAGTACAATTTTCTTATGTATAAAATAATTCATTGTAACAAATATGTGATTAAGAGGACAAAGAGAACAGGTATATGATAATCTTGAAGAGGTTCTTGGATATAATTTCGGCGTACAGTAACGTTAACTGGCCTCAATAGTTGGTATCATACGGTGATTTCCTTTTAAGCCGGAGGTTTTCTTCTTCTATTTCGAGCTAACCTTCGGGATCTTCGTTTCCATTTAGCCAAATCTGCACAGAAAAAAAGAGATAGCTCGAACCAAGATAGAAAATTTCTTTGAAATTTTTTTCTTGAACCAAAACAAAATTTTGTATTTGATTGGAGTGAAAAATTCTTTGGATCCAGAAATTATTTACTTCGTGGAAGACATCGTTTTCTTCGTCTGAAAAACTAATTCCTCAAACCAAGAAAAAACTTTCTTGGGACAAGAAATATCTCTCTTGGTTAGAGTTAGTTTTATTTTTGACTGAATAAATCTTTTTTTGGTTCAGGATAATGTTTTCTCAACTCGAAAAATTCATTTCTCAGCATAAGATAATTATTTATTGACTCAAAAAACGAATTTCTTCAATAAAGGAAAGATTTTTTCAATATAGAAAAAATTTAATGGAGCTAAATAATTTCCTTTTTTAAGGCTATTATTTTTATGGTTCTAGAATATTCACTAATAAATACAAAAAATGATTAGTTTTTTTGAGACAAGAAGTT
The DNA here is from genome assembly GCA_943736025.1 of Tenthredo mesomela. Lineage (NCBI taxonomy): Eukaryota > Metazoa > Arthropoda > Insecta > Hymenoptera > Tenthredinidae > Tenthredo > Tenthredo mesomela. Next base: position 4,105,528 of record OX031017.1, read on the forward strand.
TACTACATCCAATTATTAAAATGAAATTGATAACAATATATTTTGATTATTCTGAAAACTACATGCATATTTATTCTCACACATGAAAGTAAATAAACTTACAATCTTCCAAAAAGCTTACAGCATTTATTATTCATTGAATAATAAATAATAAATTATTATATTTTATTATTGATTTTGGAAATGACCCTTTCGGAAAAAACCCTTCAAGTTTTAGGGTAAAACCTCAACTTTCAGGGTTAAACCCTCCATTCTGAAGGTGAAACCCTGAAATTTCAGGGTTTAACCTCCAATCTTCAGGGTTATACCTTCAATTTCTATGGTTAAACCATCAATTGAAGGGTCATCCCTGAAAAGTTGGTGGATTGACCCTGAAAATTCCCTCAAAGATCGAGGGACAACCTCCAACAATTGAGGGATAACCCTGAATAGTTGGAGGTCAATACTGAAAATTGAGGGAAAACCCCTAAGAAGTGAGGAACATTCCTCAAAAATTAAGGAGCAACCTCCAACAATTGGGGGATAACCTTCAACAATTGAGGGATAACCCGAGACGTTCTGGGACAACTCTGAAAATTGAGGGATGACGCTGAATAGTTTAGGGGTCAAACCTGAAAAGTGGAGGTCACTTCGAAAAGTCTTGGTGGGTCGCCTCACAATTAAGAGTAATTACTTGAAATGTTAACGGTTAATACCTTGAAGCGTATTGAGAGTTGAGTCCAAAGATTTACAGCTATAATAATTCTACAAGTCTAGGGGTTCTGAAATTCAAACCCTCAAATCGAGGACAATCCTCAATTTAGGGGTTACCCTCAATGGTTAACCCTGAAGTTGAAGGTACCCCTCAATTCAGGCTTAACCCTCAAGTTGGGGGTACGAAATCACCCTGAAAGTTGAGGGCTCAGTTGAGGGTGATATTTTGAGGGGTTTTTTCCGTAAGGGGACCCATTTGACATTTGACATACCATTTGACATTTCCAGATATTTTGTTTTATAAAGTGTGAACGTAGTCAAAAGTAACCTGACTATGTTTATTAAGATCGAAAAATTCAAGAAATTATTCTGCTCCGTTCAAGAAATTCTTGGTGTTCATTCCCTCCACTGAAAAATTTCTTGGATGAAGAAAAGTTATCTTCAATCAAGTAAATCCTTTTTTCTCCCAGCAGAAAAAGCCTCCTTGAGTCCCATCAAAACCACATGGATCACCCCTCCTCGAGTGGACTCTTAGAACTTGACCGGCGGGCTTCAGTAAATCAGTAGGATCTTCTACGACTCCAGTTGTGCTGCTCTAAAGAGAAGTTACACGATCCACCAGGTCGTCGTCGCGGACGATATCATCGCCTTCCGGGTGTTGGATCGCACCAGAGTCATCCACGCCGTTCGCCGGAAAGCCGTAAGCCACAGCGGCCAACAATGCAAGAACAAGTATAACTTTAGACATCTTATTGCCAGGCAGATCACAGAGTTCTACTGATGCTGAGGTGCCCTGGCCACTCGCTACTATACCAATGCCTTCCTCGTATTCGCTGTGTGCCGCGCTCCTGGCGCCCCATTTTGGCGTGCAGCCCATGTTGAATCTTATGGAGCAAAACGTAGTTAATGCGGCCACCACCGATGATAGCGGGCGTACGTCCATAAGAATACATGTTAAATTGCCAGAGCGCTTCGATCGTTTCGGTAATCCCCTCCAACCGGAGTTTCACAGTGAATACGACGGTCAACGATTACATATTACTACAGTGCTACATACCCAAGAATCAACATTACTATAACTTACAAAGCCTAAGGGAGATCTCTGGTAATTACCACGCAGTGTGTGATGCCCTTCAGTTTCTATTATCTCTGGATGCCGATATATGGCAGTGCATCTCACATGTGCTGAATTTCAACTCGAGACCAAACACTAATCCCCTTCCCGTCCGTCACTTGAAGCTGTTATTCGTTGATGTTTAGGAATCGCAAAGGTCAGGCTATTACAAAGGCTGTCATTTAATTAATGAAATCAATACATGTCATGAACTAATATTATCGGGCCGTAAAGTCGAGACAGGAGCAACAACTTTGCAATAACTGTTGTGACAACACATCGAACATATTAAATCGCAATAGCAATTGCAGACCATAAATTTTTCCTAAATTTTCAGCCATTGATGAACCTTCTATCGTTACTCGTCTCCGAGATCACCACTTGGGCTATTTTCCACTGGCCTGACCATAATTTTGGGAATTTCTGCAAAATTCAAAGAGCGATGCACTTGAGAAACTTCAAAGATTGAGCTTGATTTTTTAAACATTTTTCCCGGCTATTTTGGAAGAATGGCAATGAGTTGAAGTTAAGCTACGGAAAAAAATGTGTAAAAACTACGTTTTTTTTACATACATTGAACGATAACATTGCTCCTGATTTTCGTACAACAATTGTCTATGGCTGATCTAACGGGGAATAGAACAAGCTTGAAAACGATTCTCATCCGAAGGCTATCTGATTTTTTTCACTTAGATATAGTGTGTCAAACCCAGGTGCCTCGACTTTACGGCCCGATAGTAGTCATATAATGAAGGAATTATTTTCAAACCTTATTATAATATAATGACATTCAATATGCAGCTGTGATTGCAGAATTGATAGATATATAATTGGGGATTGAGATGAGCTGCAGTTGACTGCGTAGGTGAGATTTCCGTATAAAAAACAAAGCGTATGTATATTTGAATTAGGAGACCAGGCATCTTCCCAAATCGTACGAAATCATTTATGCGAGGATCAGGCGCCGTGATTAAAGTGACCAAAGATTAATCTTTGCTCTCGTGAATTGGTTCGACATGTTATCCCAATAAACGATAGAATGAGAATCGGGATGAGCCCGTTCTAGTTTAATGGAATATAATTTTTATCTAAACTAGGAGAAATCTAACGCGAGTTAAGATTCGGAATACTGAAATTGGGAGAACTAAAACTGAGACTAAGAAATTCAGTAATTTCAAATTTCGATGTTACCTATCTTATGAAATTGATTCGATATTATGTTGAAAAATAAATTAGACCACGGCGCCTTGGAATTGTTATCCGACGATTCGGAAGATCACCGGATTTCGGCGAATATGGGAATTCATGGCCACGTATACAATTTTTGGAGAAACGTGATCAGGTAGACTTTTGCAATGGGATTGATTTCATAATCCCTTAGAGGAAAATACATGCGGAACGAATCTTGTAGGACTAATGTTACATCTAGATTCGAGGTGAACGTAAATCAGGATTAAACGTACTATGAATGACGACGAAATGGAGTGTATTTGGATATGGATGATACAGGTTGGTAGAAGTCAGTGAAAACTGAAACGATACGATTTTTCTATCTGTAGAATAATTTATTGTAACAATTACTATCTGATTGAAAGGATAAAACAGAGCAGGTATATGATAATCTTGAAGAGGTTTCTCGATATAATTCCGGCGTACGGGTTTTCACTGGTTTTGTCGATCACCACCATATGATGAATTTCTTGAAACCTGCACGTCCTTTTCTTTTATCTTAAACTGGCTCGTGGGACCCTCGATTTCATTTAGCCAAAAGTGCATGTAACACCAAAATTTCCATCGTAATGACATTCCCTCCTTGAGCGGACTTTTGGAACTTGATCGGCAGTCTTTGGTAAATGACTGGGATCTTCTACGAGTCCAGTCGCACCGCTCTGAAGAGAAGCTGCAGGGTCCACCGGGAAATCCTCGCGGACGGCATCATTGCCTTTCGGGTGTCGAATCGCACCAGAGTCTTCCACGTCGTTCGCCGGAAAGCTGTAGGCCACAGCGGCCAACAATGCAAGAACAAGTATAACTTTAGACATCTTATTATAGCCAGACAAATCACAAGATTCTACTGATGCTGAGGTGCCCTGACCACTCGTTTTTATACCAAGTCTCCCTCGTATACGACGTGCAACAATTGCATACAAGGCCTAAGGGAGATCCCGGGTAATACCACGAAGTGGGTGATTTCCTTCAGTCTGTACCATCTGTGGATGCAGATATATGACGAAAACACGCTGTATATATTTCAACTCGAGGAAGAATAATTAATAGCAATATTGATTAATCACATATTAATCACAGTGGTCAGGTTATCGCGGAGGTTGCCATTTGAAAGATAAGATGAATACGCGTCATAAACTGGAAGCTCTGGCGGATGATGCGAAGAGTCAATTGATAGAAGGCAGAACCGAACTATAAGAGTTCTTCCCCGATTTATGTGCCAAATAATTCATTATCCCGAGATCATTTCGGAGAAGCAAATTGACGTTTACCCAATGCATGTTATTAGTAAGATGCGAATGTTTTTTGTAGACACGAATTGGAATGTTGTTTTTTTTTTTTAATACAGACACCCCAAATTTGAAACTCTTCTTATCTTGTCGCCAACTTTTTTGACAGTTATATAATCTTCATCACATCGAGTTTCTAGAGCAAAACAAAACGAGAAAGTTGGGTTTACGTGACGGCCAGTCGCAAAGGGAATGAAATATTTTTTTTTCAACATGTGCATGTAATAGGCCCTATTTCTTGCATGTAAAACGAATAGAAAATCGCCCATTTCCAGCGTGGACTTCATTACCTCCCTAAGGAGGTAATATCCATTATTTCCCTATGGAGGTCATGGATCTATTACTACCTTCGAAGAGAGGGTTTCGAAGGTTTTCAAATATTTCGACAGTCTTTCATTACTGACTCACTCATTTGCTTATCGCGAGTACAATAACGCTTCTCCACTTGCACTACATCATACGTCCTCATATTTTCCGTACACACTGCGAGTGATGAGATACATTATGAATCGGGGAATCACTCTCTGTGTGGTATTACCCGGGATCTTCCTCGGGTCTTGTATGCAATCGCTGCATATCGTATACGAGGGAAACTTGGTATAAAAGCGAGTGGCCAGGGCACCTCAGCATCAGTAGAACCTTGTGATCTGTCTGGCAACAAGATGTCGAAAGTTATACTTGTTCTTGCATTGTTGGCCGCTGTGGCCTATGGCTTTCCGGCAAACGGCGTGGATGACTCTGGTGCGATCCAACACTCGGAAGGTGATGATATCGTCCGTGACGACGCCCTGGTGGACCCTGCAGCTTCTCTTCAGAGCGGCGCAACTAGACTCGTAGAAGATCCCAGTGATTTACCAGAGACTGCCGATCAAGTTCCAAGTGTCCGCTCAAGGAGGTCCCCGGGTCGTTGTCGACCCACTGGAAATTGGGGTATTGAATGCAGTTTTGGCTAAATGAAGATAAGAGTCCCTGGACCGATTCAAGATGACAGAAGAGGTAATGCAGCTTCCAAGAAAGTGACCGTATGATGGTGACCGAGAAAGCCGCGGTGACAACCTGTACGCCGGAATTATATCGAGGAACCTCTTCAAGATTATCATATACCTGTTCTGTTTTGTTCTTTTCACCAGATAGTTGTTACAATAAATTATTCTATAGATAGAAAAATTGTATCGTCTTAAGGCTGAAACACACTAGTGCACAGCACCACACGGCGCCGCACCGAAAACAGTGGTGCATCGTATTTTACAATGAAAATCATGCACACTTTTATAAGAAACTATAGAAAAAATACGATGCACCACTGTTTTCGGTGCGGGCGCCGTGCGGTGCTGTGCACTAGTGTGTTTCAGCCTTTAGTTTCCACTGACAATTCTCCGATCCTGCATCATCCATATCTATAAATGCACTTCGTTTAATCGGATTTCATGATGAGTTTAATCTTAATTCACGATCACGGCGACACCATATGTATAACATTATTCCCAGAAGACTCTTTTTCCACGTATTACCTTGTATCACAGTACATTTATCAGAGATCACAAAATGAATTTCTTCCAAAGGAAACGGCTATCTGTTATCATTCATACTTTTAATAAAATCAGACAACCAATATTAGAGCATTTATTATATTGTTTTCGCCTCATTGATAAAGTTACACAACATTGCAAATGGCTTTTCAGGTTGAAGTAAGCCCACGTTTGCGAAACAGATATTGAAAATGCCCTCGGTTTCTGAGATTGAAATTCTGGAGTAATGAACTTGTGACTCTCAGTTCTACAACTATAAATATTCCAAATCATAGATCGCTTTACAGGCTTTTCAGAACACTTCATTCACGATCGCTAAGCGAAAGAACTTCAGAACTCTATAATAACCATTGATAATCTCATCTAAGCGCTATGAAATAGCTACTGTAATAGTATATTGTGCAACTAAGGGGGGGGGGGGGGGGGGGGGGGGGGGATGGCCATGTCTAGCGAGGGTGAGAAGTTTGCACGAGTCGTAGTAGAGGGCGCCGAAGGTTCCCGAGACGACGACGAGTGCTAAAAACGTCTCAACCGAGGTAGAAATGGCCATCCCCCCCTAGTTGCACACTGTATTTTTCATAATAAGGGCACAAAATAGGCCTTTTTTGATGCGTGTCGATCAGATTGGCAATGGCGCTGGGGCAGGAGGAAAAGTACTTTTCTCCCCGCCGCAGCGGGAGGAATAGTACATCATGCTACTAGGGAGGAAAGTGCGTGATTTTTGCCGAGTACGAGGTTTGCTGGCCGAGCGAAGCGAGGGCAACACGAACACGAGGGGAAAATCCGTTCCTCCCGTGTGGCATGTATACTACTTTTTACCCGACTACGATAAAATGATACAACGCTACAATATTTAGGCATAGGCTATGAAATATAAGTTATAAAAGGTATTAAAACTAACAGCACAAATATGATATTGTCGCCAATAACTTATTACGAAAAGGGTCCAGGGCGGAGCCTTGGTGGGGTGCAGGGGCGAAGCCCCGCCAGGGGGTTAGGGGGCAGAGCCCCCCACTAGAAAAAAAACACAAATTTTAAATGTCTTTAAAGCATTTTTAAAACATGAATATATTTTCAACAAATCTTTGTTATGTTTTTTTTTACAAGAATATCTATAAGTTTCATCGAATTCATTAACTAATGACGTTTTCGGTTCGCTACACCAGGCTACACTCAGTGTAGCCGAACATTTCCGATCAGTTCCGAAATTTTCAGACAAATGCTGGAGTTTCGAATTTTAAAAAAATATACATTTTTCAATAATTTATTTACTTTTTTGCCCGCTAAATTTACTTTTTAGCCCGCTAATTTACTTTTTTGCCCGCTAATTTACTTTTTTGCTCGCTAAATTTACTTTTTTGCCCGCTAATTTACTTTTTTGCCCGCTGATTTAGTTTTTCTTCCCTTTAGTCAAAAATCGCTTACTTTCCTTCCGTATTTCAGGGATGGAATATGGGCATTTTATCGTAGTCGGGTAAAAAAGTACATTCCCTCCTGCTCCCGCCGTAGTGGGAGGAATAGTATATTACTCACCTAGGGAGGGAAAGTAGGCTAACCCAAACTGCGTGTGAGATTGACACCCGAGCCGAAGGCGAGGGTGACAAAAACGCAGTTTGGGATGGCCTTTTTCACTCCCGTGTGAGGTATACTATTTTTCACCACCCCCTGCATCGGAAAGAACGACTTCCCGCTCACGCAAGGGAGCGAAAGTCGTACTTTCCGTGCAGGTGTGGTGAAAAACTACTTTCTCTGATTTCATGAAGAATAAATCTTTCCGATTAATCATGCATTGTTTCATGATTAACTGATCAAACTGCCATGAATTCAGATTGAAGGGAGTATGAGTTGACAGGAATGAGTGGGAACTAAAACAGTACAATTTTCTTATATATGAAATAATTCATTGTAACAAATATGTGATTAAGAGGACAAAGAGAACAGGTATATGATAATCTTGAAGAGGTTCCTGGATATAATTTCGGCGTACAGTAACGTTAACTGGCCTCAATACTTGGTATCATACGGTGATTTCCTTTTAAGCTGGAGGTTTTCTTCTTCTATTTCGAGCCAACCTTCGGGATCTTCGTTTCCATTTAGCCAAATCTGCACAGAAAAAAAAGATAGCTCGAACCAAGATAGAAAATTTCTTTGAAATTTTTTTCTTGAACCAAAACAAAATTTTGTATTTGATTGGAGTGCAAAATTCTTTGGATCCAGAAATTATTTACTTCGTGGAAGACATGATTTTCTTCGTCTGAAAAACTAATTCCTCAAACCAAGAAAAAACTTTCTTGGGACAAGAAATATCTCTCATGGTTAGAGTTAGTTTTATTTTTGACTGAATAAATTTTTTTTTTTGGTTCAGGATAATTTTTTCTCAACTCGAAAAATTTATTTCTCAGCATAAGATAATTATTTATTGACTCAAAAAACGAATTTCTTCAATATAAAGGAAAGATTTTTCCAATATATATATTGAATAATATATTTATTGAACAATAAATAATAAATTATTATATATTATTATTGATTTTGGAAATGACCCATACCATTTGACATTTTCAGACATTTTGTTTTATAAAGTGTGAACGTATAGTCAAAAGTAACCTGACTATGTTTATTAAAATCGAAAAATTCAAGAAATTATTCTACTCCGTTCAAGAAATTCTTGGTGTTCATTCCCTCCACTGAAAAATTTCTTGGATGAAGAAAAGTTATCTTCAGTCAAGTAAACCTTTTTTTCTCCCAGCAGAAAAAAGAGAAGAGAAGCTACAGGATCCACCAGGGCATCGTCGCGGACGATATCATCGCCTTCCGGGTTTTGGATCGCACCAGAGTCATCCACGCCGTTCGCCGGAAAGCCGTAAGCCACAGTGGCCAACAATGCAAGAACAAGTATAACTTTAGACATCTTATTGCCAGACAGATCACAGAGTTCTACTGATGCTGAGGTGCACTGGCCACTCGCTTTTATACCAATGCCTTCCTCGTATTCGCTGTGTGCCGCGCTCCTGGCGCCCCCATTTTGACGTGCAGCCCATGTTGAATCCACTGAACTCTAATAATACTGGAACACACGCCGGCTATGTTCTTCCATAGAGAAGAGGCGTGCCGAGAGAGATAGCGACTTGATGTAGTTTTGTCTCTGTCTTTTTGCGTCACGCATGCGCACTTCCAACTATAGTATATCAACTGCAAAAAGTTAGTGATCTCATGCCTCGGTCGCTGCGTTGAATGCATCTTTCAGTCACTGAAAATAACTTTTTGAATGGGACTGTACGGACAAAGACAGAACTACATCAAGTCGCTATCTCTCTCGGCACGCATCAGAGACGTCGGAGTGCGTTCCAGTATTATTAGAGTTCAGTGGTTGAATCTTATGGAGCAAAACGTAGTTAATGCGGCCGCCACCGATGATAGCGGGCGTGCGTCCATAAGAATACATGTTAAATTGCCAGAGCGCTTCGATCGTTTCGGTAATCCCCTCCGACCGGAGTCTTGTAAGGCCTAAGGGAGATCTCGGGTAATTACCAAGCAGTGTGTGATGCCCTTCAGTTTCTATTATCTCTGGATGCCGATATATGGCAGTGCGTTTCACATGTGTTGAATTTCAACTCGAGATCAAACACTAATCCCCTCCCTGTCCGTCACTTGAAGCTTTTATTCGTTGATGTTTAGGAATCGCAAAGGTCAGGCTGTCATTCAATTAATGAAATCAATACATGTCATGAACTATATTATCGGGCCGTAAAGTCCAGACAGGAGCAACAACTTTGCAATAACTGTTGAACAACACATCGAACATATTAAATCGCAATAGCAATTGCTGACCATATTTTTTTCCTAAATTTTCAGCTTTTGATGAACCTTCCATTGTTACTCGTTTCCGAGATCATCACTGGGGCTATTTTCTACTGGCCTGACCATAATTTTGGGAATTTCTCCAAAATTCAGAGAGCGATGCACTTAAGGGGAGACTTCGGTGAAATTTTGAAAATCGCTATTAGAGGTTGTATAAAAAAATCCTTCCAGCAGCTTTTGAATAATGTCAGTATAGACTGTGAAAAAAATTTCAGCCTCCTGCGATGAAAATGTAAGCGCAAGGAACCTTGCGAAGAAGATTTTTCTCACCGCTGTCTAAAATTCCTTGCGCATACACTTTCATCGCAGGAGGCTGAAACTTTTTTTCACTATCTATACTGACATTATTCAAAAACTGCTGCAAGGATTTTTTTATACACGTCTTTTCAAAGTTTTAAGAATTAAAAAACCTGTTTTTGCCAAAAATTTCACCGAAGTCTTCCCTTAAGAAACTTCAAAGATTAAGCATGATTTTTTAAATATTTTTCCCCGCTAGTTTGGAAAAATGGCAATGAGTTGAAGTTAAGCAACGGAAAAAAATGTGTAAAAACTACGTTTTTTCGCATATATTAAACGCTAACTTTCCTCCTGATTTTCATACAACAATGGTCTATGGCTGATCTAACGGGGAATAGAACAAGCTTAAAAACGATTTACATCCGAAGGCTATCCGATTTTTTTTCACTTAGTTATAGTGTGTCCAACCAAGGTGCCTCGACTTTACGGCCCGATAGTAGTAAAGATTCTTCGATATGAGCAATAAATTAATTTTCGCTTATAAAAATCAAGGAAACCGATTCGCGATTCTTACTCCGTGCAAAAAGTTGCGTTTGGAGGTCCGGTTGGCACCGGACTGTCGACGTAGTTTAAGCCGATGAACTCTACGGACCAAACTTCGCCAAATCTCTCATTCAGTAGATATACTCATCTCCACCTTCTATATCAAGTGCTAAAGTTTACTACGAGTGATTTTTTTGGTTTTTCTTTTTTGCCTTCTTTCTTTCTTCCTCCCCCTATCTTGTTTAGGTTGTTTAAACTATACGGCGTCAACGTGATATCGGCTCTTAATAATTTCTTCTTCAAATTTGTCTTTTTTAAATTCGAATTTTTTCAAAATTCGTTTCAAGATTTATTTATTCATTTATTTAAGAATATCAAATTTGTCTTCCGATGGATTTCAAACTAGCTCCAATTTCGGTTTCTGAAAACCAAAATTAAATAATGAAAGAGAGAAAAAAAAAAGGTCAGAAAAGCAAAAGGGAAGAAAGAGTGAAAATGAGATACTTGAGGTTGTAAGCGCTGTTCTACAAAGTAGAATTAGTGTAGTGGATAGTGGGCCATATACCGCGTAACAAACCTTGCTTATTTGTCTTCCGTCGAGAAGTTTTCACGAACAGATACCTATACATACACAGTTGAATATATTTCGATGTATGTGTGTGTGTGTGTGTGTGTGTGTGTGTGTGTATTACATGTGTCTGTTCGGCCGCAGGATGTTCATCCTGGTGCCAAAATTTTCCCTTCTCAGGGAAACGAGCCATCTGTGCGAGACGGCGTGCTCCTAGTATGGGTACATACATCTAGTAAATATACATACATGTATATATAGGTATATATAGGACATCCCATACCGAATCGACCTGGATCTGACCCTTGAACTTTCAGATTCGGTTTATGATTTTTTCAAATTTTTCAAAAATTGTCTGATCTACTAATGATTTTTGAAAATGAACACAACGTTGGGCATAATTGTGAAATCTGAAAAAATTTGCCTACGATATGTTCATTTTGAAAAATCATAAGTGAAACAAAAATTTGTTTTAAAAAATTTGAAAGAAAAAAATTGTAGTCATATTTTAGAATTGAAGTGATAAGATTAAAAATCGTTAACCGAATCCGAGAGGTCGAGAGTCGATTCGGTATGGAGTGCCCTATATATATATATATGTGTCTCTACCTATCTATTTACCTACCTATCTTATGCCTACCTACCCACCTTTTGACAAGCCTTGGAGAGCTTGCGAAGCCTCGACCCCACGAAATGATAAACAATAGTGGTTCACCGCACTCCGGATATACTAAACGAAGTTGTAATAGTTTCGGAGCGTAATTAAAGCCCATGGCCGTCGTGGTGATCAAATTTTCGTTCACTCAAATAATCCTCCTTTACTATATACCAGAGCTTTTGGCATACTGTAACCTCCAGATGTAATACAAGACGATTGGACGGTTCACGGTCAAACATCATCATCATCGCAATCGTTGATGTTGTTCTTGTTACGCGGAGAATACGAATTTTCAGTTTTTATTCTTCAGAGCTTCTCACCCGTTTGATATTTCGGAGTTTTTGAATTTTTTTTTCACAATTTTTGAAGAATATTAGCGAAATACCCATGTATATACAGGGTGAGTTTTCTCTGGTATCGCATGAGGGAAGGGCTTATCATCGCAAACGTTCCGCCCCTTTCTATTCATACTTACCTATCATCGTCGTATCGAGAGACCCCACTTTTATTTTCACACGCCGTTAAAACTGATGATTTTAAAAAGTAGGAATAGAAAGGGGCGGAGCGTTTGCGATGATAAGCCCCTCCCTCATGCGATACAAGAGGAAACTCACCCTGTATAATTATTTGCGAAACATCAGCGGTCCGTATTTATTCGGAAAAAGTTTATTCTTCCACTCGATTGAATTGGACAAAAAAATGTGCGAATAAATAATAGCATGTTCTAGAAGTATCGAAATAGTTTCCAAGAAAAACAAATTTTCCAGCTCCCTCGAATCGAATACCGCGTAATAAGAGCAAACCAATATTTACAAGCTTTATTTCGTATTATTTCAACGCGGTAGTTATTTTATAGTCTAATTGTTGTAGAAATGAGCTTTTAAGTCGTATGGTATCGACCGATTTTCAATCATTATGTTGTAAAAACGAAATAAATTGTACAAGATTGAACGACTCTGGTAAAAACGAGAAAAAAGGGAAAATTAAAGCTATTTGAAGTTGAAGCTTGAAAACGAAAAAAGAAAATAGAAAAATCACCTGAAAGTACGTGCATACCGAGAATATTCGGTGAGAGTAAACGATCTCACCAAATATTCTCGGTATGTGATTCCGATCAAAAACGCATGAAAGAATTGTTTGAATTTGAAAAAAACAGACTGATAAATAAATTCACATCATCATACCAGGCAATCTAGACGAATTAGAATCCCCACCTATCAAACTTTGCGTAGATGGCGCTAGATTGCGAGGCTCTGTCATGGCGGCATTGACGCACGCTAACGCGATGTTAGTGTGAATAAATTGTGTAAGCGTGAGGTTGCGCGCGCCGTTTGAATTTATGATTTGAGTAGTTGAGCGATGTTAGGTTATTCAAATTCCGCGGCGCAACCTCACGCACACAAACTATTCACATTAACATCGCGTTAGTGTATGTAATCGCCGCCATGACAGAGCTTCGCAATCTAGCGCCATCTACGCAAAGTTTGATCGGTGGGAATCCTAAAATCTGACTTTTAGTTTTTCAATTCAACAAAATCTAGTATCTGAATATGGAAATGATCAATGCTCCGCATTTTTTCTTCCCTTAGCAGCACCAACGCTCACTATAATCTCTTAGTTACAGATTTTTTTGAAAATTACTACTCTCGCAATAAAATACTTATATACCGAGAGTATAGCCGAAACACGTGTATTTCAAATTACGAAATACACCCTCTTAGTGCGGCAGGAGTTAGAATTGAGATAAAAGTCTGAAAAAATTAGGGAATTGTTTTTGAATTATTTGTTGCCGATTTGGGGGGCCTCCCTGCTGAAAAATTCGTCCGAGCCCTAAATGAGGAACACCTTTATACACTCAGAAAAAGGTCTTGTTGACACAACCAAAATTTGGTTATCATATGCACAATCAAATTTTTTGTTCAGTCAACCAAAAATTTCGTTCGGATAACCAAAATTTTGTTGGGAAAACCAAAATTTTGTTTGGACAACCAAAATTTTGGGCTATTCCAACAAAATTTTTGGTTGACTGAACAAAAAAATGTGATTGTGCATATAATAACCCAAATTTTGGTTGTGTCAACAAGAACTTTTTCTGAGTGTATGTTATATAGATTCACGTGAAAGTATTCTCAATGATTGTGTGATTTTTTTATGCAAATTATGAGTTCGTATATATATATATGTATAATATTATACATATTATATATATTATTATATATATTATACACGCACACGCGCGGCAGAGGGAAGCAGAATGAGTGTAGTGATAAGAGGGAGAATAGAAAGAGAGAGAGAGAGATAGAGAGAGAGAGAGAGAGAGAGAGAATGACAAGGGGATGCAGAGAATGTGGGTGGTGGAAAGGTTCAGGGTTTCTCCACAGGCGCCGCTGGTGCCGAGGTAGGTACCGTCAGTCCGCAACCGCCTCGCGTCGTGGCCACACTTCCACCCCCGAAGCACGTTGTGCCCCGCGCACCCTTTACAACCCCGAATAAAATATTTCGCGAAAAGAAGAGAAGAGAGAATAGGAAAAGAAAAAGAAACGAAAAAAAAAAAAAAACGGAAAAGTAAAAAAAGAAAAAAATACAAAAACGAAACAAATTAACTAAATAAATTAATGAATAATTATAAATAATCAAAAGGAACGAGAAACGTCCGTTCTCGTTAATGAAAATCAAACAGGGTTGAAATCGAGGATATATTCCGTTATTCCGACGGAAGGAGAGAGAATAAATGAAAAAATCAAACTAGTTCGAGTTTTCGTTTTTTTTTTTTTTTGTTTTGTTTCTTTTTTCTTTTTCGCACTTATACACGCGTCTTTCGTTAAATTCTTTTTATTCCAACAACGATCTCAAGATTTGGATAATAATTATTGTCCCCTGCTAACGGATACGATTTTCAAAAGCGAGAGAGAGAGAGAGAGAGAGAGAGAGAAAACAACGAGTATCCAAAAACATAGAATCTCACCGTTTCTGTTTTTGATTTACTTTTTTTTCTAATTATTTTCGTTTGTTTACCGTTTTTTCAAATCGTTTTTGAAAAAAAAAATAAAAAAATAAAAAAAATAAAAAAACTGGGAATATATTCTTCTACCCTATTCATTTAATCTTTAATAAATAAGACGGAAAATATAAGGATAACCACCCTTATATCGCATCATCGGCGATAACTATACTACATACATAAATTGTCGTATATAATATAACATGTGTGTATAAAACGTGTGTCTATATATTGTCAGATATATCATCACCGTGTTAGTACATCAATGGAAATTATAGTTTCCTTTATATAGATTAAACCGATATCTTATATACTCCAGCACTACACCTATATATATATATATATATATATATATATGAGTATATTATAACATGGCGAGGTGATCGCATATACACCGAGGTCGTGACGTTATATAGTTTCGAGGGATGATAAATTTTCCTATAACTATATAATAAATCAAGTGCGTTTATTATAGACCTCGATTTAATCGAATTACTACTACTGGATTTTAGTGACATAAACTATATAATTAAATTTATTCATTATTCACAATATGTATACCTAATAATATTTTTTAACCATAATCGATAAAAAAAATTGCAAAATTTTGCATTACATCGAGTTTCTTAATTATTGAAAATTCAAATTCACTTATAAAGCGAACCACGACTACGAATCGCCGATCGGTTAATCGACGTTCAATTATAGACCCGAAGTGTGTTACCCTCCATTCACAGCCTCAAACGTTCGGAGATTGTTATAATGATCGTAATTATTGCTCTCCAGTATTGTGCTTCGAATAATATTGGATAATAATAATAAAAAAAAAAAAAAAAAAAAAAAAAGGAATTGTCAGTGATCACAGAGTAAATAATTGTCAACATTTTCATTCATCGACTGAAACAGGATTAAGTTTTGAAAAGTTCGTTCGTGTTTCTGTTTCTTTTTCTTTTTCTTTTCTTTGTTTTTTCGTTGTCTCGTTTTTTTTTTTTTTTTTTTTTTTCTTCATTTTTCTGAAGAAATAAAAAATAAAAAGTTACAAAATCTTGTGATGATTGTCATTATGATTATGATGATGTGATTTAGTGGAGTGGTTCAATCGAGTATTATAACTAATATTTTACTGTGTTGTAAAATTTTGTGAATAAAAAAAAAAAAAAAAAAAAAAAAAAAAAAAAGGTAAAATATTATATAAACGTTGTGTGCATCAGTATTCTGGGATCAAGTGTCACAAAAACTTTTCTTGTATATGAACAAGTTTATACTGCGTAAGTGATGAATAGTGACATCGCGTGATAATAAGATAAGCGTTCCCAAGGTGATTACTAGAAACGCTTGTATAACTGCGATGTCGTCGGACTGAAAAAGGTATAGAAAAAAAATAAAAACCCTCAAGCTTTATATTCGTTACAATAACGTTAACTTCAACTGTCTTTATAAATTGTTAAACATTTTTCAAATCATAACTCTCGAACGAAATATACAGAGCGAGTGTCTGAAATAAAAAAAAAAAAAAGGTAGGCAAGCGCGAGACGCCTGCATTGAGTAGCTAAAATATCGACGATTGGATTTTATTTCCTACGCAATGAATAAAACGCAATCGTCGATGTTTTAATTCGTCAATGCAGGCGGTTCCCATTTGCCTACTTGCTAAGCGCGTTACTTTCCACAGAATCGCTCTGTATATCATCATACACAGTTCTTCGTACGGGATATGAAAATTAGATAGATTTTCGGGAATTGTAACGACTCGGGTAAATGATAGACAGATATCCTGTTTTAGGCATTTATTATACGCAATCTCACCTACAAATCTCGATGTTAAAGAACCTCGCATCTCACATCATGTGGCCACCAGCGTAGATTGAAATAAGCTTTGTGAAAATGACATAGGTTAATTGTGGACTTAATTTTTTAATCAATTTTAGTTCAAATTGAATTAAACTTCGCGAAACTATTGAATACTGATGTGATTCTAGTGTGAACTAGAGTCAAAAAGAAACATTTGATTCTTCATACTTTTTCAGATTCTTAAATTCCGTTTAATGAATATTGAAAAAATGAAATTTTTTACGATATTTTTTTCATCCCAACGAAAAAATGTTTTTGAAAATCTTTAGTCCAGGCTAGAACCACGTTTGAGGACTATGCGTGAAAAAAAATTGGAATCAATGGGACTAACACTCCGTTAGTTATTCGGGCGATAATTTATCTATGTCGTTTTTACAGAACTTGTATCAATCTATGCTAGTGACCACACGATGTGAGATGAGAAAGTTTTCAATATCGAGATTTGTTGGTAAAATAACGTGAAATAAAATCCAAAAAACGGGATATATGTGTGTTGTTTACCTCATCTTTCAAACTCTCCGAAAAAGTGTCTGATCTTTAGATCCTGAACCTGAACACGTCTCGGTTTTCATTCAACTACCTGGGTAAACACTATTTCATTTTTTTTTTTTTTTTTTTAAGACAACATAATTTTGTCAAAGAAATTGTTATTACATTTTTCAGTATTCTAGTCCCGGAAGTTTGTTAATTTAAACCATAAGTAAGAGTAAAGTTCGGTGTATAGATATAGACGAAAAGTTTAATCCTCGCTGGATATACTTTCGGAGAAAATATCTTCACGTATGTTATAAGCTTTTTGATTATGGGAAAAGGGACGGGGGTGGTTTTCTAAATTCAACTAATACCCGGCTCTACTCGCAGTTATGGTATATATATACATATATCTACGAGTATATATATATATATATATATAAGAGAAAGTTGCGTCTTAGGGTAAATTACTTAGACATATATTTGTGTGCGTGTGTATAGTATGCGTAATATAATAACTTGAGGGGCTCGTTTTTGCACAGCTTTTCAAAACATTTTCCAGCTGTTTTGTACCCTCAGCGATTTTTTATTTTTTTTTATTTTTCCCCGTCAACTTTTAAACCGAATTATCTTTTCTTTCTTCATCTAAATTATCGCAGTTTTGCATTTTTCTTTAAATAATTATCAACACGATTGTACTTTGCATGAAACCCAAAATTTATTTTACTTTTTAATAAGAGTAGGTATTGGGTTTTGCGTCGAAATAACAATTTTGATCGTTTAAAAGAATATTTCACGTCCTCGTACCTCCAGTATATCGAAAACTAAGTTTCTTGGAAGATCTTGGTGTGTCGACAAATGATCTAAAAGATTTACAAAATTTTACATAAAAATTTCTCACATTTTTTTTTTTTTTTTTTTTTTTTGATAGATACGATTTTCTATCTTTTCATCAAAATTCTATTATATATTCATTCTCGTCAATTTTTGTAATATTCATGAATTTAAGTTCGACGAATATTATTTCAAAAACGAAAATAGATGGATGAAGAAAAACAAAAAAAAAAAAAAAAAAAAAAAAAATCTGAAACCGCCAGGATTTCATAAGAATAATATTTTGGTGAAAATCTCTTTCATCCATCAATATATATATATATATTAGACCGGTTCAAAAAAATCGACTATTCTTTTTCTTTCAATTTTCGCATTGAAATACTTTCGGGGGGCTGAGAAAAGATGCCTGTTAAAAGCGGAGCTCTTAATATTAAGATTTAGAGGTCGCTCATCGCGGATTTCTATTTTCCATTTGAATAGCATAGGAAATTTTTTTTTTTTTTTTAATAATTTTGTAGCTCACAAACCAATGAACAAATCCAAATGACTCAAACATATTTTCATAGGAAATTGAACACTCTACAAAAAGCTTCTCTTATTATTTTTTGATAAATTGACTCCTTCCAAAGTTATTCAAGGTCAAATTTCGATTTATAGTTGAGATAATTATTTTTTTTTGTGATTTTTTTTCCACAATGATAGATACATTTTTTAGAGTGTTCAATCCCCTATCAAAATATGTAAGAGTCATTTGGATTCGTTCATTGGTTTGTGAGCTACGAAATTCTGAAGAAAAAAAAATAAAATTCCTATGCTATTTAAATGGAAAATAGAAATCCGCGATGAGCGACCTCTAAATCTTAATATTAAGAGCTCCGCTTTTAACAGGCATCTTTTTTCACCCCCCCGAAAGTATTTCAATGCGAAAATTGAAAAAAAAAAGAATAGTCGATTTTTTTGAACCGGTCTAATATATATATATATTATCTGTACCTATACGTATACTATATCCGCATTCTAATATATTTTTATTTTTGTTTTTGACAGCGAGCTTTTGACAATAATATCACATCGCGATTGATGGATGTCCTTTCATCGTCCATATTTTATATATATATATATATATATATATATATATATGAAATAGAACGATCAAAATGCGCATATATACATCTATATTCCAGGCGTCAGGTCTATAATTGAGTTTTATATCCAGCGGTGGTAAAATGATCTCTTTCGTTGATCACTCACAAATTATACCCATACGTATATATATATAAAATCTAGTGAAAAAAGGAAAATAAAAGAAGAAAGTGAGAAAAAAGTAAAAAAATAGGGAAAGGGTGGGGCAAAATGGATCACTAAAAAAAAAAAAAAAGGAAAATGAACTTTTTTTCTGCCCCAAGGGGTCTTATTTTGTCCCTTACTATATATAGCCAAATTCTGAACCTTCAAATCTAGTGCTTTTCTTCATTTTTGATAAAAAAAAAAAAAAAATTTCACCATTTTTTCATTTCTCTTTAATCCAATTCGAGCCCATAGGTAAAACACGCTTTAGAGCCTATCCTCGTCTGTTTGACATTTATCAAATATCAAAGTTTCGATGAAAATATAATAAATTGCGGTTTATGCTTTGATGAAAATTTGTTATCATGTAATATAATTATATCTGCGTCTAAATTTATATAATATGTAGGTATATGTATATGGAGTAACTGATACAGCTACTCGAGAGGTACATAATCGAATAATTCGAAACAATTCTGTTTAATCCTACCACCCTCTAACTCCTTTCACCCCTTTCATCCCTTTCTACAATGGAGCTTTTCCTCGTCAATTTAAACGAAAGCTCGTCTTCGAACTTTGGGCTATTGTGTAGACACATGAGAAACAGAATTTGAATTTCATTAGCCAACGCAATACCCTAAATACAGACGTTATTTCCTACCCCTAAATTTATCCATGGTAACGCGATGTCAACCACAAAATTTATTTTCATACATACAATTTATTATATCAACGTTTTATGTATAATTCTATAAGGTATTTTTCATTTTTCATTTTGATTGTTTCTTTGAATGAAATTGAAAACGAGATATTCTGTTTTTTTGTTTTTTGATCCACCCTCAAAAAGCGACCCTTAAAAATCTCATCATTTTCTCATACGAAATCGAATGATTTCAAATATTTCAAATAATTATATTTAATTATATTTATTTATTTCTTTTATTTTTTATTTTTTAATATTCAATATTTCAAATCAGTTTTTCGCAAATATTTCGAGAACAGTCACTTCTATGACAAAAATCACTTATTTTTCGTAGCGATGATAGTTCTCGTCTAATATTGGTATAACAGATACGCATACAGAACGCCTAAAGAGTGGCGGTCTTGGAATTGAATCTTGTCAAAATTAGGCGAAAACTATCATCCCTACGAAAAATAGTCACGACATCTTTTTTGTACAAAATTTTGTCCCCTATATTTTCAATTCTCACATTTTTCATTGTTAGAGCTATAGTTCTTGAGATATTCTTCGAAAACTGATTTTTTTTTACCGAATAAATCCGAAGCAAGGAATAATTACCGGACATTTTTATTATCTGGCTACGTTTGGCACTTAATTTGTCAACTACATACCTTAATTTTACGTCCAAATGACTTGAGTGTGAATTTCGGCTAGCAATTATTTTTCGGTTTCTCTAATCAGGATATACAACGGACATGTGTTAACCAAGTGAAATAGTCGACGTGGTATACAAAATTATTTCCAGACCGAACCGCGTCGTTCTTCGAAACTTGGTTCTTTTTTATTTATTTTTTTTTTTATTTTCTTCTAACTCGCGTACAAAGAATTTATAGTTCGAAAATTATCAAAGGGTTGTTAATTGCCTTTCAGTTTACTTCCAGCCTTGCAGGTGATCCTGAATTAGTAGGACACTAATTTTGATTATTTTTTCGATGCTCCTAATTCGGGGGATCGTTGATTACCGAAAACTCGAAGGTCCTTGTATTGAAAATTGTCTTTTTTTTTCGTTTTTTTTTTTTTTTTTTTTCACTCAGAAAATTTATTTTTCCTCGTATAGCAGCTGTCACGTCTTTTTTCCATTGATAGAACATAAGCTTGAGCTATAATAACTTTTCTCGAGGATATTGCGCTGCTTCATTCGCATAGAGGAAAAAAAAAAAAAAAAAAAAATTTGAATTAATAATATATATTTTCAAAGTATACTACGTCAATCTCAGAAGCTGATCAAGCTCTCCGGAAATGAGTAAAATATTAAAGCTTCAATCGACGGTGTTTAGTCTGATGGTACAGAGTTTGTCGATATATATGGGGGTTTCCAGCTCATCTCGACCACCTTCCAAACCTGACCCCCTCGGATTCGGGTGAAACTTTTTTTTTGCTTCACTCAAGGCCCAAATTGAAACCTCAATTTTTTTCAGAATTTTTCGAGCTCCCGTCCCGGAGGCATAGATAGTGGAAATTTGCCATTTTATGAAATCCCAGAATTTTTTAACGATGATATCTTGGGATTGGCGAGTCATATCAATAAAAACAGGGTGGTCAATAGATTGGTCTTGAATTGAACTTTCTGAAAAAAAATATTTCGCAATTTTGCGATACCGTCCCGGCCGCTAGAAATTCATTTTAAAGCGAAAAATAGATTTTTCGATGATTTGGGCATTTATGATTTCTTTGATTTTTTTTTCTGAAATTCTATGAGGAAAGACAAATTTTTTAGGCTCAAAACAAAGATGGAGACTCTAATGGTTTAGAAGTTATGATTTTTTCAGTTTTTGAAAGTGTGTGAAACTGAGAATTTCAAGCGACGAATACCCGCCTCATCGGCTGTTTTATTTTTTTTTCGTTTCATTCGACTAGAATTGACTTCTCATTCAAAGAACTGTACCGCATGAATTGAAAAAAAAAAAAATCAAAAAGCCGATGAGACGGGTATTTGTCGCTTGAAATTCTCAGTTTCGCACACTTTTAAAAACTGAAAAAATCATAACTTCCAAACCATTAGAGTCTCCATCTTCGGCGTGGGCCTAAAAAATTTGTCTTTCTTCATAGAATTTTAGAAAAAAAAAAAAAAATCAAAAAAAAAAACAAAAATGCCCAAATCATCGAAAAATCTATTTTTCGCTTTAAAATGAATTTTTAGCAGCCGGGACGGTATCGCAAAATTGCGAAATATTTTTTTTCAGAAAGTTCAATTCAAGACCAATCTATTGACCACCCTGTTTTTATTGATATGACTCGCCAATCCCAAGATATCATCGTTGAAAAATTCTGGGATTTCATAAAATGGCAAATTTCCACTATCTATGCCTCCGGGACGGGGGCTCGAAAAATTCTGAAAAAAATTGAGGTTTCAATTTGGGCCTTGAGTGAAGCAAAAAAAAAGTTTCACTCGAATCCGAGGGGGTCAGGTCTGGAAGGTGGTCGAGATGAGCTGGAAACCCCCATATATACCTTAGATGTAACTTCCGTTTTTATTTTTATGAAATAAAAAGTCACCATGATCATGAATTGGACGATGCTTGTTTTTTCTTTTTCTACCAATTTTCGTTTTCATTCATATATGACTTTGAAACTTTTCTTCAAATCGTAATTTATCTTCCTTAAATTAACATGATTGAAAAAAAAAAAAAAAAAAAAAAATTCACAAATTAACCAAATTGAAATTATGTGACTTTGCAATAAATTACACTAGTTTATATGTAAAAATATGAATAAGAAGAAGATAATACTTGAGGAGAAGAGAAAAAAAAATAAAAAAATAAAAAATAAAATGAAACGTTTTCGATAATTTCATCTTAAAAAATAATAAACTTCTTATCGAAGTGCTATGTACAGTGATAAATGTGTATATATCATTGTTTCATTTTCACGATAGGTACTAGCTGTATATAGGTGTTATACATTATATTATAACCGTGACGATTGGTAACGACTTTTTTTTTTCTCTCTTTTTCCTTTTCTTATCATTTTTTTTTTTTTTTTTTTTTCTCTCTCTACCGCTTCTTCTTTTTTCTTCTTCTTATCGACATCATTAGTGACGAGTTTTCTCATTTCTGGTCATTTTCTCAATTCCCCCGCGTTATTCTTGTTATTGTTTTTACTTATATTTCTTTTTTTCCCCCATCTTTCTTTCTTTCTTTCTTTTATTCTTTCGTTTCTTTTTCTTTCTTTCATTCGTGACGTTCATAGACAGAAATAAAGCCAAACGTTGCGCGTCGCATGTCGCATGTCCCGTGTCAGAAGAAAAAAAAAGAAAGAAGAAAAAAAAAAAAAAAGAAACAGAATAAAGCTGATACGTAGAAAATGTTGTTGCCGATTCGGCTCCTCCTATTATCAATCGTTTCCTCGTATCGCTGTTATTATTTTTAGATTGTCATTATTTTTCACGACTATAATGGCTGTCTGTGCAGAGCTCGCAATTCTTCGTACTTCTCATTGACACGTCTACCTCGTATTCTTTATTTTCATTTTTTCTCCCCTTTTTTCCCCGCATAAGTATCTTTTACCTTCACTTCCCTTCCCCATTTATATCTTTGTCAAAAATATTTTTTTTATTTCCGAAAAAATTTTTTGTTCATCATCATTTGTTTGAGTCTATAGATTCTAACCCTTAGAAAAAAAAAAAAAAAAAATTAAACTTTCATCCCTTATTGCGACGCACTTTCAAATTCTAACTGTAAAAAAATATTGTCGATTATAAATAAATAGAAAATTAGTTAGGTATAGGTAGCTAAGTTGAGAATATTAATGGCGCCGCACAGATCCCTTGCGAAAGGGTTGGAAATGAAAAAAAAAAAAAAAAAAAAGAAAAAGAAAACAAGCTGAAAAGGATTCTGCGCTCCGCGAGAGCTCAATTTCGCTTCTGAATAAAGTTGAATTCGCCAGGGGTAGGTTTGAGGGGCGGAAGGGAGAGGAGGGACGGAGGGGACGTATACTGGGATAGCTTCCTTTCTGGAGGGGCGCGTTTTGACACGAACCATCACATGTGATTTGAATAAATGGCGTGTCACTGGTATATATATATATATATATATATATATATATATATAGGTATATATATATTATACCCATAGAGTTAGAGAGAAGAGAGGGATATTTCTTCCCTCATCCCTGAAATAGCCCATAGCCCTCCGTACTTTCATATCGTACTATATATATATATACAGGGTCGCTCACGCCGCCTGCGTGGCTATCTCAAGGCAAGACCTCTGACATGACATATGAGAAGCTCGTCGAAATCGCGAGTCGGTTCGCGAATACCTCGCCAAATTTGTCTCGTATCTTTTCAGGGGCTCAAGATTTTTGTCACTTTCATTCCTCGGGTTATATCATATATATATATATATATATACAGGATGATTTAGAATTCGTGACGAATTTATTGAGGGGGTTGAATGATCCTTGTCAAAATTTGGATCGATAGTTCGTCAGCCATTTTTCGGAAAAATGATTTTTTTTTTTTTTTTTTTTTTTTTCACATCCGCGGATATATGATTTTATATATGAAAAATGATTGTTCTAAATTTTCGGACAATGTTTTAACCGCTGGAGATTTATTCATTCGTTAATTCATTACTCGTAGGATAAGCTGCACCAATCAGTTATACATACCGCTATACATATATATTAGGGTGGTCAAAAAAAAAAAAAAGTATTTTCCTTATCATCTCAAAAGTTTCGTTTAGGTATAAAACAAATTCTCCTAAAAGGGCAGCTCGATATCTCAACTCAACGAGGAGCTCAACGATTTTCCGTTTTCCCATCTAAATAACACATGAAAAATTTATTTTTTCGTTTTTTCTGCATAAAACCCCGAAAAAAAATGTTATTCCAATTTTGATGCACATATTCTTGTAGGGAATTCAATTCTCTAAAAAAAAGATCTCATAAAGTTTTCTTGTAATCTCAACAGGTTAAAAGTTATCAGACTTTAAACCCCTGCAACTTAATTAAATTTAACCAGATATAATTTCAGAACGATTTTCAAATTTCTTCAAATGTGGAATGATTTTTAACCGTCTAAAAATAATCTTTAACTGTCTCAAATATTTATTCTTACAATAAAAAATTCACAGTCTACTTATGGATTAGTAATTACAATATTTTTGAAATAATATTACGCTTTTAATTATAAATAATTATTTTTGTTACAATTAGGATATTTTTTTCTATGATCAGCAACTACTTGTAACAGATATTGTTTTTGCTCCTCATTTTTGGGGCCAAATTTATTAGTCCTGTTACAAGTAGTTGCTGATCGTAGAAAAAAAATATCCTAATTGTAACAAAAATAATTATTTATAATTTAAAGCGTAATATTATTTTAAAAATATTGTAATTACTAATCCATAAGTAGACTGTGAATTTGTGATTGTATGAATAAATATTTGCGACAGTTAAAGATTATTCTAGACAGTTAGAAATCATTCCACATTTGAAGAAATTTGAAAATCGTTCTGAAATTATATCTGGTTAAATTTAATTGAGTTGCAGGGCCGGTTTAAAGCCTGATAACTTTTAACCTGTTAAGATTACAAGAAAACCTTATGAAACCTTTTTTGTAGAGAATTGAATTCCCTACAAAAATATGTGCATCAAAATTGGAATAACATTTTTTTTCGAAGTTTTATGCAGAAAAAACGAAAAATAAATTTTTCATGTGTTATTTAGATGGGAAAACGGAAAATCGTTGAGCTCCTCGTAGAGTTGAGATATCGAGCTGCCCTTTTAGGAGAATTTGTTTTACGTGTTTTATACCCAAACGAAACTTTTGAGATGATAAGACTTTAAAAAAAAACAAAAAAATGTTTTTTTTGGACCACCCTAATATATATATATACACACCGAAGTTAAAACGCATGAAAAAACCCTTTTGAAAATCTAATTAACTTTTTTTTCAGACTATATAGTACTTATATAATAGCTGCACACCTATATATACAGGGTGATTCAAAATTTGTGACGAATCTCTCGAGGGGTTAATCCTAGTCAAAATTGGGATCGAACGTTCCTCAGCCATTATTCCGAAAAATCTTTTATTTACTTGGAACCATAAAACATATTTTTTTTTTTTTTTTCACATCTTCCACCAAATAAGAAACTTTCACCGAAAAATCTCTCTAATATTGTAAAAAAAAAAAAAAAAAAAAAATTGTCGAAAAAAAGAATTGTTTGTCTGAAAAATTTTTGTTCCAAGGAAGAAAATTATTTTTCTGAAAAATGACCGAGGAACTTTCGATCCCAATTTTGACAAGGATTAACCCCTCAAGAAATTCATCACGAATTCTGAATCACCCTGTATATCTATCACTACGTCCGTAAAAAAAAAAAAAAAAAAAAAAAAAATGTGTACGATATTAAAAGAAAGAAAGAAAGAAAGAAAAAAAAAAAAACAAATTTTGAGTCTAGATTAAAATTTGCTTTTGTGTCGTCGCGACGCTTTATAATTATATTATATTAATCGTTAACTATCAATTTTTTATGTTTCAGATTTATTCTATATCAGTGAAGGTGTGTGATATTATGTGAGACGAATAATAAATTTTCGTAAAGAAAAAAAAAAAAAAAAAAAAAAAAAAAAAAAAAAAAAAATGATGAATATATCCAAAACCGGATCTACGATGTGGCTGTTGGGTGTAATCATCCTTGCGGTCATCAGCAATGGTCAGTATTATGCTATATATATATGCTTATAAAGATTGCCCTTCTTTTCTGTTTTTTTTTTTTTTTCGTTTCTTTTGTTATATTCTTTCCCTTCTTTTAACGCGTTCATATTACCCTATTCGTAACTAATTGATGACCGAGATCCGTTTTTACCGGCTTCATTTAATATGATTTAAACGATTAGCTATAGATATCTATCGCGAGGCCAGTATAAGTCATCGCGAATCTAGTACACAATTACCTATTCTTATTCACCCCTATTTTAAATAATTCAACTATAAGAATATTCCTCGGAGGATCAGCTTCATACCAAAAAGAATCGACTCAATCTGTAGATTATCACCCTTGTAAAGTCCCTTTTTTAACTTTAAAATTTTCCTTTGGGATAATATAAAAGCGCCGTTTTATAAAATCGAATATTTAAGGGCTGGTAATTTTCCTTGAACAATACTCACCCTAGGCTGACAATCGGAATTTGTGTTTCATCCCCAAAATTTTAGAAACTACGGAATTTTTTGTGATCAAAAATTTATTGGGATCCCTGGAATGGGCGTGGTTTTGAAATTTTAGCCTTCTTTGAGTAGTTCTATTTTCTGCCACTAGTTGGCGTATCGAGGTTCTAAGGTTCCCAATATTTGTTCTGCTTTTTCATTGTTCACATAAAATTTGACATATTTTCAACAGTTTTTTTTTTTTTTTTTTTTTCATTTTATCAAAAATTCCAACGGTCATTTTATGGAGTATTATTTCGTGAACAGAAACAGCCCTTAATCGATTAAAGCGATCTCTTAAGATCCCTCTAGAACAGAGGGGTTGAAGAATCTACAAATTGAGATTCCTTCATGTTCGTACTTTGAAAATTGTCAGTGCGATGAATTTTCACACAGATATATATATAAGTAATCATAGTAAAAGTTCATAACAATAATAATAATAATAATATTAGGGTAAAATTTTGAAAATTTTTCATCAAATTTTCAATTATCTGACACATCGTCAATACCATGTAACTATGAACGGACAGATTTGTTACCTGCAGATTGCATTTTGACATGAAATATTAATTATCTACGAGAGAGATTCAAAATTTGAACACAAATATTTTGGCGTATAAATATCTATACATAAACCCGTCGGTCTATATGACTATAAATAATATTGATACGCAAACAGAAATTTTGATATACATATACCTACTATTGAAATTTCTAGCAGTTTATAAAATTCATTTCAGTCATTTTCCGAAAAGTGATAATGAATGTTTTTTTTTTTTTTTTTTATCTTTGTCTAATTATTGACTTTTTCCAAATTTCATTACAACGATTTTTTCACCCCAGAATTACATAACCCATCTCCGCATATGTATTAGAAATGTATTACCAATTGGAATATACAAATATACAGGGTGAGTCAATTGAAACTCCGAGAATGGGAGGAGCTTAGTTGGTGAATAGGCTCCTCTTATAGGCCACTTTATATATCCTTGACCGTGTAAGAACCAAGGGTAATAAGAAATGACAATGAGAATTGTCAATGTGATTTGACCAACTAAGCTCCTCCCATTCTCGGAGTTTCAACTGACTCACCCTGTGCATACACAGCGTGTCCCAAAACTAAATGCAAAAGTTGAAAAGGGTAATAGAGGGGCTCAAGCTGAGTAAATTAGCCTATAGAACAGTTAAAAAATCGCGTTGGGCGCCGGCATGTGGGCAACCAACTAGACAGCAGGTATCCGTCAGTCGTTTATATGTTGTTATGTTCGTCGAAAATTCAATGTCGAAAGTTTTTTCATTCGAAATTCTTGACTACCGAAACGTTTTGGATAAAGCGCTAAACGATGCCAACTGTGTAGTCGTCGGTTGCCTACATGCCGGCGTCTAGCGCGATTTTTTAACGTATACCACGTATTTTATAGGTCAATTTACTCAGCTTAAGGTAGTACTGTCGTAAAACGATTTGCCGTACAGATATTGATGAAATTTAATATGCTCGTAGATGTTGGCTCAAAAATGACTCAGTTAAATTTTTGTAAAGATTAGGAGCCGGAGAGAAAAGTGCTGAGCATTTCCATTTTCACGTGTTTAACACGTAGTCTTATGGAGAATCACGCTTTTGGCAATTTCAAACTAAGATTATGCAATGGCTACCGTTCAGATTCAAATGAAATTGCACAGAATGATAGTTCAATATCTGATGAACATTTCAGATGCTTGAAAACACAGTTTAGGAGCGTGTGATAAGAAAGATAAGCAGTTGAAAATTGAAAACTGCGAATAGCTGACAATGATGTATCGTATGTGGCAACGCCGTAAGGCGTAAAAGAGGTTAGGACGCGCGCGGTCCAAAATTCTACGGGCTGGGTACATGAATAAATCTTAACAGAGGTATCGTAATTCCGTTTTTCTTTTTTCAATTCGGCAAGTGAGGTTGAATATGAACGAAAATCATGTTACTCTACTTGAGTGTAGTGAAAACATAATGCGACGTTGCCACATCTAAATACTAACCGACTCAAATGAGAGCCTGAATGAACTTGACTACCTATGTACCGACAGTACTACCTTAAGGCCCATCCCTAGTCGCCCACCTCCTTTTGGTCGAAATGTGTCACATTTCGATTATTATCCGAGCCCAGGCGTCAAAAACGCAAAACAGGCCAACATAGGGCAAATTCTATTTCAATTCCGAACACATACGTCCAAAAAATGTTCGTTTCGTGCAAAAATAGAGTCTACAGATGGTTTTCACATTAGGCCAGTAAAAATAGACGTTTCTTTTGGTCAACTTTGCACTAAATTTTAGGTGTTGTTTTATTTCTTTGTAAGGTTTAGTATCACTTACTAAGTATAAAATCACAAAATGCTGACAGATTCCGGTGGAGCTTCAGACGCCATCTTGAAAAAACGTTGCTGGCTGATATCTCGGAAACTATGCACTTTAGGCCAAAAGTCATATGAACCATTATTGTATAAAATAAAATTTCGCGTCTTTTGTTTTCCACAAACTTTTTTGTAAAACTTACCGTTTGCGATTTATGGCTCATTTAATGAACAGGTTTTTCTATTTCGGCCGATAACTCTTCTAATGTTGGATTAATTAATAAAACCTGTTCATTAAGGGAGCTTTCCAGTGTGACAGCCCGAAAAATCGCTGTTTTTCGCGATTTTTTTTTTTAAAGAAAAAATAATCTAATCGGTCTGGTTTTTTTTTTGTATATTAATTGGGTATTGAAGAATACAAAACAATTTTTTGAAGATCGATTTATTTATTAATTAATATCTATAAAAATGATGAAACAATTGTTGCAGAAAATGCACTTGGATGTGGTGTCCACGTCGGGGGTCACAATTTTGATCTGAAACAAAAAACACAAAAAGATTATTGATCGGTATATAATTGGCTTTCGTGCTATGGAGGCTTTTTTTTTTTTTTTTTTTTTTTGCAAAAATGGCGCCGGTTTGAACAAAAAGTATCGATTTTAGCATTTTTTTTGGCAGTTTTTTTTACAAAAAAATAGGAAGATGTCAAAAAAAAAAAAAAAGCTTCCATAGCACGATAAACAATGACGTTAAGAATATTGTGTAAAAAATTCAACTCGATAGCTTTAAAACTCTGCCCTCCAAGTTGGACACCGTTTTGAAAAATGCTGTTTCGAGAAAAACGCGTTCAAAGTTTCAAGTGAGGAAATTTTAGGTAAATCGTTTACTTACGGTCAATCAGCGATGCCAGGTCCATACAATATCCCTTCTGCTTCTTCGAAAAGATCGTGCTCAATGGATTGTTCAGCAAAAAAAAAATAATCGATTTTTTTAAAATTTCACACTGGAAAGCTCCCTTAAATGAGTCATAAATCGTAAACGGTAAGTTTTACAAAAAAGTTTATAAAAAACAAAAAACGCAAAAGTTTATTTTCTACAATAATGGTCTGTATAACTTTTGCCCTAAAGTGCATAGTTTCCGAGATATCGGCTAAAAACGTTTTTTCAAGATGGCGCCTGAAGCTCCACCGGAATCTGTCAGCATTTTGTGATTTTATACTCAGTAAGTGATACTAAACCTTATGAAAAAATAAAATAATACCTAAAATTTAGTGCAAAGTTAAATTCTATTTTTACTGGCCTACATTGTTCGCCGAGGAAATCGAATTCGAATAATTTTTTAACAATGTAAAAACCATCTGTAGACTCTATTTTCGCACGAAACGAACATTTTTTTGGACGTATGTGTTCGGAATTGAAATAAAATTTGCGCTATGTTGGCCTTTTTTGCATTTTTGACACCTGGGCTCAGATAATAATCGAAATGTGACATATTTCGACCAAAAGGAGGTGGGCGACTAGCGATGGGCCTTAACTCCCTCTATCACTACCTTCTTCAATTTTTGCATTCAGTTCTTGGACACCCTGCATGTATTTATACTATATCTGCAGTTTAATGCGGTGTTAATTAATTGTCGCGGTTCGCAAAAGCGGTAAATCAATTAAGATATTATCAGTGAGTGGGTGTACTCGCGTGTGTTTATACTGGGTACACGTATACATGCGTGTGTGTGTGTGTGTGTGTGTGTAACTTGGAATCGGTGTATACACTGCGCAGTGTCAATACGTGGGTGTATAGGCGTATATATATATATTATGTATAATTCCCTATAGATATACAGATACTTGTACGTACGCACTCACGTCATATGCGACATTATTAACGAATCGATTATCAATATAGTACGAGGTAGTACGT
The DNA here is from genome assembly GCA_943736025.1 of Tenthredo mesomela. Classification (NCBI taxonomy): domain Eukaryota; kingdom Metazoa; phylum Arthropoda; class Insecta; order Hymenoptera; family Tenthredinidae; genus Tenthredo; species Tenthredo mesomela. The sequence goes on from OX031017.1 coordinate 4,136,833, forward strand.
ATATACTACTATATATTTGCTCAAAACCAGAATCCGGCACTCTACCCTCGTACGTCAAACGTTCAGATATACCCAATTGCTGTCCACGTGTAGAAATACGACTGTTGACCATTGGGTTTGTTAATCGATATACCCGATTTACCACGTCACGCAGTTTTTATCATAACGATGACACAGACATGGGTATATAGTATATAATATAATATACATACACAGTATGGGCAATACCGTTGTCATTCAATGTTGACAAAACAGTTATCAAACATTGAAGAAAAAGGTTCAATTTCGATTATCCTTCTGCCATTACCGGTCTGAGATATTGGAATAATTCTACCATTGAGCTTTTCATCTGGTAAATTGCATGGTCAATTCATCCGTACATGATAACTATAGAATTACTCGTTCGAAACAAACCAAATTTCACGTGAGTATTTGAGACAGGTATGTCTATAGCGTGAACTAAGGAAATTTCATTGCATCCATAGTAGACCGGTTCAAAAAAATCGACTATTCTTTTTTTTTTTTAATTTCGCATTGAAATACTTTCGGAGGGGTGAAAAAAGATGCCTGTTAAAAGCGGAGCTCTTAATATTAAGATTTAGAGGTCGCTCATCGCGGATTTCTATTTTCCATTTAAATAGCATAGGAATTTTATTTTTTTTTTCTTCAGAATTTCGTGCTTCACAAACCAATGAACAAATCCAAATGACTCTTACATATTTTGATAGGGGATTGAACACTCTAAAAAATGTATCTATCATTGTGGAAAAAAATCACAAAAAAAAAAAAAAAAAATAGTTTACTCAACTATAAATTGAAATTTGAGCTTGAATAACTTTGGAAGGAGTCAATTTATCAAAAAATGATAGGAGAATCTTTTTGTAGAGTGTTCAATTTCCTATGAAAATATGTTTGAGTCATTTGGATTTGTTCATTGGTTTGTGAGCTACAAAATTATTGAAAAAAAAAAAAAAAATTTCCTATGCTATTCAAATGGAAAATAGAAATCCGCGATGAGCGACCTCTAAATCTTAATATTAAGAGCTCCGCTTTTAACAGGCATCTTTTTTCAGCCCCCCGAAAGTATTTCAATGCGAAAATTGAAGGAAAAAGAATAGTCGATTTTTTTGAACCGGTCTAATCCATAGGAAGTATATTTTTTTCAAAGATTAACTCGATTTTTCAAAATCTTCGGACTTATATCGTGATGTAATATAATTTCGCAGGAATCGATAGATCGATGATAAAGCTGAGGGATACTGTCTATCCCTGAGGACGGGATAACTGCAGACTATCACTATTTGATTCCAATTACCAATAATTTGAGTGCCAAGCTTGCGTTAAGATCGTAATGGTAGAGGAGTCGTATATTGGGAAATTAATGACCACCGAATGTGCAAATTGATATGATTATTAGTTTATCGGAACCGGAAGCTTCCAAGCTTTTTCCGGTCTGAACAGATCGCTCGAAATCTGGCTAGCCATGCGTTTATGAATATCCGCAGTATCAATAATCATAAAAGCTAACGATTACAACCTCGCGTTTTCGTTTTCTCGAAGCTACGATTTTCGATATGCGGCGGCAACATTTTTGAATATTTTTTGATTGATCATAGATCAAACAACGAACTATCGTGCGTGTTCCAAAAACTACAAACTTTATCGTTCGATATTTTAGAGTTTATGAAATTTTTTGTCAAACAAATTCGTTTCAGATTTTTTGAAATTCTTATTTTACACTTTTTTTTTTTTTTTTCTTGTTTCTTGATCGAAAATTATTTAACGAAAGTTTTTTTCACCGTCTCTTAGTCGTCAGCCTTGATTCGTTACGGTGGTAATATCGTTGGGGCGAACACCACGCAAGGCGGCACTCTAATTCCATATATTATTCATACGCGATTCTTGATTACAGTGGTTTTAGTTTTCGGCTATTCGTTCGACCTAATTTTTCTAAAACCGTCTGGGTCTCCGGGATATTTAGTTTGCGATAAAATTTTCCCAGCTACGTATACACACACGTGTGTATATATATATATATGGGGAATTTCACCCCAACCCGACCTACGTCTGACCCTCACCCCTTTCGATTCGAATCATAATTTTTTATGTTGTTCCACCTTTTCGAAAAAACACTCGGAATTTTTTACAGATTTTTTGGAAACCGTCCGATTTACCTATGATTTTTGAAAATGAATACATCGATAGCCCGAATTGAAAAATCTGAAAAAATTCCCAAAAATCCTGCTTTAGCTATCAAAATTTTGGGGCCCTTAGCCAAAGTGGGCAGACGTTTGCTTCTCATATTATTCAACGTTGTTCTCGGAAAAAACCTTAAACATCATAGAAGCGAGCGTCTGCTCTGTCTGGGTCAAGGCTTGAAAATTTTGATAAACGAAGCAGGATTTTTCAGAATTTTTTCAGATTTTTCAATTCAGGTCAAGATTTGAATTTTGGAAAATTTTGGAAATCTTAACCCCAATCGAAAAATCTGAAAAAATTCTGAAAAATCTTGCTTCGTTTATCAAAATTTTCAAGCCTTGACCCAGACTGAGCAGACGCTCGCTTCTATGATGTTTAACGTTTTTTTCCGAGAACAACGTTGAATAATATGAGAAGCAAACGTCTGCCCACTTTGGCTAAGGGCCCCAAAATTTTGATAGCTAAAGCAGGATTTTATAGAATTTTTTCAGATTTTTCAATTCGGGCTATCGCTGTGTTCATTTTCAAAAATCATAGGTGAATCGGACGGTTTCCAAAAAATCTGAAAAAATTTCAGAGTGTTTTTTCGAAAAGGTGGAACAACATGAAAAATTATGACTCAAATCGGAAGGGGTGAGGGTCAGACGTAGGTCGGGTTGGGGTGGAATTCCCCATATATATATTGGGTATTCCATATACCGAATCAACTATATGGGAATTGATGTGTTCATTTTCGAAAATCATACGTAAATCAGAAAAGTTTTGAAAAATTTCACTCAAAATCTGTGTCATTTTTAAAGTTCGGACAACAACATAAAAAATCGTGAACCGAATCCACGAAAGGTCGAGGGTCAGATCCAGGTAAATTACAATACATGCATGTAAGCCTATACCTATAGTACGTCTATGTTAACCGATCGCGAAATAAACTGCCGCACATATAGTATATATATATTAGACCGGTTCAAAAAAATCGACTATTCTTTTTTTTTCAATTTTCGCATTGAAATACTTTCGGGGGGGGGGGGGGGGGGGGGGGGGGGGGGGGAAAGATGCCTGTCAAAAGCGGAGCTCTTAATATTAAGATTTAGAGGTCGCTCATCGCAGAATTTTATTTTCCATTTAAATAGCATAGGAATTTTATTTTTTTTTTTCTTCAGAATTTCGTAGCTCACAAACCAATAACCAAATCCAAATGACTCTTATATATTTTGATAGGGGATTGAACACTCTAAAAAATGTATCTATCATTGTGGAAAAAAAATCACAAAAAAAAAAAAAAATAGTTTACTCAACTGTAAATTGAAATTTGAGCTTGAATAACTTTGGAAGGAGTCAATTTATCAAAAAATGATAAGAGAAGTTTTTTGTAGAGTGTTCAATTTCCTATGAAAATATGTTTGAGTCATTTGGATTTGTTCATTGGTTTGTGAGCTACAAAATTATATAAAAAAAAAAAAAAAAAAAAAATTTCCTATGCTATTCAAATGGAAAATAGAAATCCGCGATGAGCGACCTCTAAATCTTAATATTAAGAGCTCCGCTTTTAACAGGCATCTTTTTTCAGCCCCCCGGAAGTATTTCAATGCGAAAATTGAAAGAAAAAGAATAGTGGATTTTGTTGAACCGGTCTAATATATATTAGGGTGGTCGTTAAAAATTAAATTTCATCAGATGCCCCCTGAAAAGTTTCCTTTTCGTCTAAAAACATGCGTACAATTTTTTTTTTTTTTTTTTTAATGAAAAGAACACGTGCCGCAAGACGATCAAACATTTTGTTTTTCAACCTGCAGTTTTTTGGAAATGTCTTACATAATGTGCAGATGTGACGAATAATCCATCGAAAAAAGATGAAAATTTGAAATTTTGAAATTTCGATTGGTCATTCATTAAATATGCACATTATGTAAGACATTTCCAAAAAACTGCAGGTTGAAAAACAAAATGTTTGATCGTCTTGCGGCACGTGTTCTTTTCATTTAAAAAAAAAAAAAAAAAAATTGCACGCATGTTTTTAGACGAAAAGAAAACTTTTCGGGGGGCGTCTGATGAAATTTAATTTTTAACGACCACCCTAATATGTATATTATATATATATATTAATGTTTTATATATAAAAGAAAATTAATGAATATAATAATTGCGAAAGTATAAAGAGGTAAAGAGCGAGTGAGAGAGAGAAAGAGAGAGGGAGAGAGAAAGAGAAGGAAATGAAACGATGGAAAACGAATAATAATAAAAATAATTGCACAATTCACCTACCCGCAATAAGGACGCGTTTCAAACACCCCGTGGCCTCAGGGCTACACAGGGCAATGTTTCCTCGCATGGTTAATTTTTATGCTCATTAGTGAGAAACCTGGTCAAAGGAATGAAAATGAAGGATAAAATATACACGGCAAAGGTGGTGGTATATTTGTTCTTTGGTATGAAGGGTTGTTATACGTGTACAATACGTATATTCTATATATATGTATGTATAATATATACGTGTGTTATGGGGTTTTCAAAAACCGAAATGAAGAAGAAGAAGAAGAAGAAGAAGAAGAAGAAGAAAAAACTAAATCTCGGTGAAGAAAATTAAGCGCAATAATTGTAATTCTCGCTACGAATCTTTTCATCGTTAAAGTAATATATGTGTATAGAAAATCTGTGGAAAAAATATTTCTTCGGGGGATTTCGGAAAGGAGAGACTCACTAGCAAGAATATTTTAAACGGGGTTGAAAACGAAAAAAGAAAGAGAGAAAAAAAAAAAAAAAAAAAAATTCAACGAGACAAAGAAAAACATTCCAAAGATGAATAGCTATGCCAAGCTCCTTTTTTGTTGCGAGTCTCTTACAGTATACTCAAACCTGTACTGCGCGGTGGCTGTAAATATACACCCCACCTTGTATTTTACTCAGATTTCGAGAAGAAGAAAAAAGTAATTTCAATTCAACGAATTCAAATTTGCAATTTTTTTCCGGTTTTTCCCATTGATTTTCAGTCATCGATTATAATATTCTGATAAATATCACGAGAGATTTTTGAAGGGTTGAACATTTTTCCGTTCAACAAAGATTTTCGACTCGAAAAGCTTTTTATTTTAGTTTTGATTTTTTTTTTTTTTTTGATTTTTTTTTTTTTCTCAATAATTAATTATTCTTTTCTGATCTTTTGGAACAAATATCATTATGCTGATCATATCATCAGGATATTTGTGTTCTGGACAATAAAATTAGGGATTAAAATGAGAGGGAAAAAGATATATCGCGTCACTAATGCCATAAGGTCGTAAGCGCCAAAAAATAATTTTTTTTGCGGATATGCCCAAACGATGTTATATGACACGAAAAAGATTTTGCCACCAAAAACACGAATTTTTTTTTTTGGCGCTTACGACCTTATGGCATTAGTGACGCGATATGTGTTTAAAGATTTAGTGAGCAGATCCAAGTTTTTAATTCGACTTTCACTTGATTATATGTATGTATGTACTTGAAAAGACTATAGTAAAAACTTTAGTGATGAAATTGTGGGTTATTAAAAAATTCCCTTTGGAGTCTGATGGTCCTTTGAAAATAACCCCTCGAACCAGAGGCAAGGGAGGATATGAAAGTGACGCTACTTGAGTTACCTTCTTACGAATTACACCTAGTTAGTCGTGAATTATGTTTCTCATTTTTTTTGTTCTTTTTTTTTTCTTTTCTCGTCGATAAAGAGTAAACGGCAAGAAAAACGATTGTGTTTATCCAAAAATAGGAAAAATCATATACCTACGTGCAATGTTGATTTTTATTTATATTATACATATTCTATACAATATATATGTTAGAGTGCTTTTTTTGAAATGACTATTTTTTTTTTTTTTTGCAACTTCCCATTGAAAATCTTGTTGTAGACGTCGAACGGGGATTCCTGTCCAATTTTCAGCTCTTAATTCCGATTCTAGTACTCGCGCTCTTCTTTTTAAGTTTTTCCATGCTGAAAGCATGTGAACATTACGACTTTATCTTTAGTCGCGCATAACTCAGCCGCATTTCGGAGGATTGTTCTGATCCAAGACTCATTTTACAGATAATTTAGTGTTCTTCAAAAGTGCCTTGGGTAGTTTGGCTGTGGTTTCAACTGCCGCACTTGTGTGAGCCTCCAAAGTCGATTTTATGCATAATTCTTCTTTATCGCTGTGGGCGAATAAACAGTTGGACTTGGAGAGAAAAAACTTATAAACAATTTTGTAGGAAACTTACTTCTTTACAAAAAAGTCCAATACATAAAGTCTCTCAAACCAATATTTCAAAAGATATAAGGACTTTGATTTTTTTAAATATAAAATTCCAACAAAATGTCAAGTTCAATATTTTCAAGTCAGTCAAACTGTCTTGGGCACTTTTGAAGAACACTAAATTCTCTGTCAAATGAGTCTTGGATGAGAACAATCCATTGAAATGCGGCTGAGTTGTGCGCGACTAAAGAAAAAGTCGTAATGTTCACATGCTTTTAGCATGGAAAAACTTAAAAAGAAGAGTGCGAGTACTAGAATCGGAATTAGGAGCTAAAAATTGGACAGGATTCCTTTTTCGACGTCTACAACAAGATTTTCAATGGGGAGTTGCAAAAAAAAAAAAAAATAGTCGTTTCAAAAAAAGCACCCTAATACACATATATCGAGAATCCGACGACGAACTTTCGTCCTGGATTAATAAATACGTAATTCTATCCACCCTTAAGCTCAACGCTTGAGGGATGAAGTTGACGTAAAGTTGAAAATAATAATAATCCCTGGTTTGCGGATCATTCGCAGAGTTGTGGGTGAAAAATCTATGTCCAGAATGAATGAAGTGTCAAAATAACGGGCTTCTCTTTGAACCGGATGTACATAGCCGGCGGGAATTAACGGTCTAATTTTGATTTTCTCTTTTATGTACAGATGTACAGATACGAATGCATACACAGCGTTTCAGAATTCGAAATTTTCAGATATATTTGTGTATGATTTTCTTTTTCTTTTTATTTTCATTATTTTCATCTTTTTTTTTTTTTTTTTGTTCCCCGTCTCTCTTATTATAGCCTGAGGAAATATCATTCGTAAAGTAAGACAGAAAAATTGAGGGTGAAAATATATAGGTAGGTATATAATACAGCTAATAGAAATATGTGTACGTGTCTTCCGCGTGTATAGTACGCGGACGAAATTATGAGAGAAAAGGAAACCGAAAAAGAAGTAAAAAAAAAAAAAAAAAAAAAAAGAAAAGAAAATAAAACGAACGAGAAAAAGAAAAAGAAAAAGAAAAAGAAAAAGGAAAAGGAAAAGGAAAAAGGAAAAGGAAAGCTGTTCGTATATTTCGTTGACGACAGCAACCCCTGCCATGTGAGAGAGAGAGAGAGAGAAAGAGAAGACCTTTTGCCCGCGGTCGAGTATTCTTGCGTGCCAACCCTGGGAGCCAGCCAGAGTTCCATTAAATTGATTAGTTGTTCCCGCAGATGGAGAATTTTCCGAAAAATATTTATTCATCTATGTATCTGTCTATATTCACGTGTGTATACCTATAGACGTATGTGAATACATTTCTATACCTTCTATATTCGCTCGGTTGCATTTTGGAGCAATTTTTTAATGGGGCCGCGCCGGGTCAAAGTACGGTTCGAAACGTTTATAGAGTTAGGAAAGGTGAAAATTCCGAATCAGTTTTAGACGATATCAAATTTTCAAAAAGGTTGAAATTTAAAATAAATAAAACTCCGAAAATTCGGAACCTCGAAATTCTGAAAATTCCAAAAATTTTGTTCCATGTCTCAGGATGTGACTCGATACGATAAATACGCTCCCTCAGATATAATAGACATCGCAAAAATTTTCAAATCGCAAGATTAGTGGAATTTATTTATTCACGAACGATTTTTTTTTTTTTTTCAGCAAGAATAATACCTAAGATGAAATAACTCTGTTTCGAATACTGTTTCATCTTGTTTCACATCCTTTTCTGACAAATTCAGCACGTACTAGGGGGCTAAGAGATGACGTGAGAAAAAATGAACTGAAAGTCAGTAAAAAAGCCATTGCAATCGGAGTGAGGCAATCGGCTGTAAGCACTCGCGGTTTACGTGATCAGAGGTTCAAATCGTGTAGAAATCTGCAGCTTTCTCGGAGTTACCCTTATATGCTTTGATATCCTCTTTCAACTGTTACAGTTACGATAGTTTTCCTTCTACTTCCGGATTAATTCGATATAAAAAAATTCACAATTTATTTATTCTGAAATTTTTCAACCGCACTTTTCACATACCAGTATTTCTTTTTAAGAATTATACTGTTTCCCAAAATCATTCGTCGACTTTTCACTAGAAAATTACGGGTCATACGAATTCAGGCGAATCGCTACATGGATTTTACACTTTTTGGACTCTCAAGCTCAAGAACACAATACTTCATCATTCACTCAGAAAAAGGTCTTGTTGACACAACCAAAATTTGGGATATTATATGCACAATCACATTTTTTGTTCAGTCAACCAAAAATTTTGTTGGAATAGCAAAAATTTTGCTTGTCTCAACTAAATTTGGTTTTCCCAACAAAATTTTGGTTATCCGAACGAAATTTTTGGTTGACTGAACAAAAAATTTGATTGACTGAACAAAAAATGTGATTGTGCATATAATAACCAAATTTTGGTTGTGTCAACAAGACCTTTTTCTGAGTGTTCTAACACAGAGCTTTTTGATGCATAGATTTTCGTCTTAGTAAATCGAAAGATAGTCAACAGTTGAAATCTTGACTGAAAAATTGTGATAAAGGTTTGTTTCCTGAACCATCAGAGATAGAAAAGTACGTACATAATGGATTTTCCTGGATCCTTGAGAAAAGAGCTTTTTCTCAGCCTGGGTCTCGCATGGACAATCGATGGCCGACGAATCTCAAATTTGAGTATTTCGTCGTTGTTTTTGCCTGGGAAAAATCGATTTCGAAAAAATATCATATTCCTTTGTTATTTCTAGGGCATTGTACACATGGGTTTGATTTTCATGGTGTAGGTAAACGTATGGATGTAGTTCGTTGTGTTAGAGGCGTTGTCGGTTAACTCGGGGGTGTCAAAGTGTAATTACGGTACCAGGAGAGGATGTCATGTCGGGGCAGCGTCACGTGGTAAGTAGGGTGGCTGTGGCGAAGGAAATTTAAATTTCAAATCGAGTGATCTAGCCTCAAACAGAGCCAGAGCTTAGCTTCTTATTCAAGCTTCAATTTTCGTACAGTTTTTTGCTACTTGTTTTTTTTTTTCTTCTTCTTTTCTTCCTCTTCTTTTTCTTTTTTTAGTTTTTTTTTTCATACTTTTTTTTGCACCCCATTCCTTTTTACACATTTCCTGCAGCGAATCAGGAAATTGGAGGGGTTATATTCTCCCCTTTTTATATCGCAATCAGAATTTTCTCCTACGCTATACGCTTAATTGGCCTTAGCGCAGAAGAAAAAACGGAAAAACCACAAAAAAATGAAAAATGAAAAAAGAGACAAACGAAGAAATTAATGGAGGATCGCTCAGAAGCGAGGTTCCATTATCACCTTTTCCTCCCTCAAACAATTATCTTGCTATGTATAATTAAGACAGTCTCGATTATTATTCATCGTTTGTTGATCCAATCTGTAAAATAAGGGTCTCGATTCATGGTCTGAATTTTTTTTCCATACTTTCGAAAAATATTGAGTCAAAATCGAAAAAAGCTAGCAAAAATTGCATGAAAAAAAAAGTAAAAAAAAAAAGTCATTAAAATTTTCATTCCGCGGTTTCATCAGTTCGGAGATTGACGTGAAAATCGTGAAATTCTGAATGGCAATTGCAAAAATTTTTGTCTGAATGACGTGAAATTTGATTCTCAATGGGTTGTCGGTTCACTGATTCGAAAGACGGAGAAAAAATAAAAAAAATTGCGTTATTTGAGTTATTCCGTTTGTCATCTACGGTAGAGAAACTAAATTACGTATTTTACAATCGGAGAAATGGAAAAATCAAAAGACAAAAAAAAAAAAAAAAAAAAAAAAGAAGAAAATGACAGGTACGAAGAGTATGAATTAACGACTATGTAGATTCTGTTTCTTTTTTTTTTTTTTTTTTGCGTTTCCGCACGCTCCTTTTTCCGCTCTGATAATTATTATCAGTGTTTTGTGGACGATGTTACATGTATACAATACACATACAGATACACACTTGTGAAGTCCACCGTAGCCTGCAGCAGCACGGTGGATAGACAAAGATGTGTAGCAACCGCAGTAAGCCTGGAAATGAACCGTGGATGGGGTGCAGTTAAATATATATACAGGTCATGCATATGCAAGCCTGCAGCTAGGAACAGCATGACATACAAACGTGTTGTTTATGCGGTACATGGATGTGAAATGTCTGAGTAACTCTTGAAAACGACTGCGACACGACGAGTGCTAAGCGTCGGTGTGTTTAGAATTCCCGTGTTAATAATCTTGCGATTGTTGCACGACGGTTTATATACTCATTCTATTCATTTATATTTCACTTACCTATACTTACTCTCACTTCACCATAACGACGTTTACACAATTTTTACCATACGATTTCCACGAACTAAATACAATGTGCACGCCAAGTATGTAGCTCTTTGAACAATTCTTATTTCCAAAGTCTAGGTCTCGTTTTTTGATTAGTACAACAACTTTTCCACATTTGGGTAACAAGTTCCACGATTTGAACAAAAAATAAAATGTGCACGCCAAGTACGTAGCTCTTTAAATAATTCTTATTTCCGAAATCTAGGTCTTGTTTTTTGATCAGTACAACAACTCTTTCACATTTGGGTAACAAGTTCCACGATTTGAACAAAAAATAAAATGTGCACGCCAAGTATGTAGCTCTTTAAATAATTCTTATTTCCGAAGTCTAGGTCTTGTTTTTTGATCAGTACAACAACTTTTCCACATTTGGGTAACAAGTTCCACGATTTGAACAAAAAATAAAATGTGCACGCCAAGTATGTAGCTCTTTGAACAATTCTTATTTCCAAAGTCTAGGTCTCGTTTTTTGATTAGTACAACAACTTTTCCACATTTGGGTAACAAGTTCCACGATTTGAACAAAAAATCAAATGTGCACGCCAAGTATGTAGCTCTTTAAATAATTTTTATTTACGAAGTTTAGGTCTTGTTTTTTGATCAGTACAACAATTTTTCCACATTTGGGTAACGAGTTCCACAATTAGAACAAAAAATAAAATGTGCACGCCAAGTATGTAGCTCTCTAAACAATTTTTATTTCCGAAGTCTGGGTCCTGTTTTTTGATCAGTACAATAACTTTTTCACATTTGGGTAACGAGTTCCACGATTTGAGCAAAAAAAAATAAAAATGTGCACGCCAAGTACGTAGCTTTTGGAATAGTTCTTATTTTCGATGTCTAGGTCTTGTGTTCTGATCAGTATAACAACCTTTCCACATTTTCGTAACGAATTCCACAATTTGAACAAAAAATAGACTGTGGACGCCAAGTATGTAGCTCTTGGAGCAATTTTTATTTCCGATGTCTGGGTCTTGTTTTTTGATTAGTATACCAACCTTTTCACATTTATGTAACATACTTTACGATTAAGAAAAAGATAGAATGTGCACGCCAAGTGTATAGCTCTAAACAGTTTTTCTTTTCAATGTCTCTGGGGACTGCGCTCTTATCAGTATGCCAATTCTTGCTATATTTGTATGACACGTTCGACGATTTAAAAGAAACTTAGAATGTGTATGCCAAGTGTATAGCATTTCCAAGGACTTTTTTTCACGATGTTCACGTCTTGATCTCAGACCAGTATAACAACGTTCTACGATTTCACCGAAAACCGTCTACCCGCCGAGTGTACAGTTCTTGAAACCTTTTTTTCTTATCAATGTCTGGGTCTATCTTCATATCGTTTCGGAGTTTTTTACCTTGTTTTTTTGTCGTATGTATCGAATGTACGCGAAGCAACCTTTCAATGCCTTTTCTTTCAGCCCAATAATCGTGCGAGTGTTGTTGCTTTGTTGAAAAACTTTCCACTTCAGTTTCGTTACGGCCACTTCAAACCAGCGAACTTTTACAAATGTCGTTTCTAATCGCTTGGCACTGCAGATATTGCCTATCGCAGATTGCGTGTGCTTTCGTACTTATATGTATACCAGTCTCAAGTAGTTAGAGAAAATATAAAAACTACTATCAACCTACATCGAAAGGTCGAACACCAAATTGATTTCACGGTTCTGCAGATGCCTAATACATGTCAAAGACTGATCACAATGTACCCGCCAGGTATGTAGCTCTCGGAGTTAGTCTTCTTTGCGAAATTCAGATTTTGGTCTTCGCTCGACATTCGTATGAGCGATTTCAACGAACGCGCTAATGTGCCCGCCAAGTATGTAGCTTTTGGAACAGTTTTTCTTCTCACTGTCTGGGTCTATCTTATCATCATTTCAAAGTACGCGAATATGTATGCGAAGAAATATACCAGCGGCTTTTTCTATGCGAAAAATCGCGCGAGGGTTGCTGACGTTTTTCTAGAACCTTTTTTTTTTCTTTTTTTTTAGCTTCATTACTGCCACTTCGAACTTTTTCAAATGTCGTTTCTAATCGTCGGGCACTTCAGATATTGCCTATCGTAGACTGCGTGCGTTTTGGCAGTTAGGTATACGAGTGGCAAATACTGCGAAGAGAAAAAGTAACAACTATATAAACCGAACAGCGAAAGGTCAACAGAAATTGATGTATTAAATCAATTTCAGAATCGAATCCGTAATTCGACCTGAGTGCAGTTGATTTCGGAGTTTCTTTTCCATTTTACATACAGCGCACATTTTCTACTCGTTTTCTGAAATTATGAATTGATTGTGGGTATAGAAAATTGATGAAACTTTACCAATTTGGAAAGGCAAAGTTTGTATCTAATCGAACATTAGTTCAACACGAAAAGTGTGAGAGAAAAAAAAAAAAAAAAAAAGTGAAAAAAAGAAGAAAACGGAAAACACTTTCGATGCTGCCGAAACAGTTTACTTGGTTTTTTTCTTATTATTCTCATTATTTTTACACGCTTCCTTAAAATGAAGTTTCGATCGCGGCGGTGACATTATTGTCTACGAGGGTTGGATCGTGTCAGTGTTTTCCCGCCCCCGGTGTTTCGAGGGTATCGAGATGGGGTGGTGTCGTAGGCTATATCACCATCTCGCTAGCGATTGCATTGTTGTGAAGGTGTGCATTGTTTGAGCTGCGATATGCCAGCCTCGGGCGACCAATCAACGTTTGCGCTAGTCGTGCCTTATCGAAGATTCTCTCGCTACTACATCTTCCCTCGACTAGAATCAAGTCCTGGAAGCCGATCGAGGTGTTTAGGTACGTCCGCGTCCACGTCGGTGTCAGCTCAGGCTTACTAACCGGGACAACGGACAAGGGCCGAGATAAGTCTGGGTCAAGAAGGGGCGGAAACTAAGTGATACATCACTTGAGAGGTGCTGGAGTGACATGTCTTTGAGAAAAACCGCAAAAGAAGAACAAATTGTAATGATGTTGGTTCAGCTAGTGCTGAGTAACGGACTTTCCCGCTAGGTATACCCTCGAAACTTACTTCAGAATTCTCATTCTTATTATTATTATTATTAGTCGCGTGCGAGTTGGTACCTATAACGTGTCTGGAGTTGGAACAGTAAGTTGATTTAGGAAAATTGTAGAACCGATCCCGACACCCGAATGGGAAACTTTTCAGGGAAAAATCCACCCCCAAGCTTTGCGTCCCTACGTGTTTTCGTCTGGCACTACGTGCCGGGAAAGCAATAAACTTTTTACCAGAAAAACAAAATTCATCGATTCATATGGATGAGAATTACGTGTTAAAGTTATTGCGCTATTTGTCGGTAGAACAATGTTGCAGATAATCAAAGACAAGAATTATCACAATTTTATATTCCTAATTATATATCATTGCGATAAATCAATAAATGAAATCTTTGCAAAAAACTGAGACGATTTCGTATCCGAAAAATTGTCGACGGACTTATAGTTTTCAAATTATAACCAGTTTGCGTTGACCAATCACGCGGTTCCCGTTCTAGATAACGGTCGTATTGCCGCCTGACGCCACCACCAGGCGGCGCCGATAGCCCTCGCGCTTTACCAATAGCCAGGAATTGTTCGAACTTCGATTAGCTCTCATTCGAAAACTATTAGACTCTCGACTTTTTCACTCAGACAATTTCGTCTCAGTTTTTCATAAAGAACACACACATGGCTAGAGGTCTTCTGTAAATTGCTCCAGAAGGATAATTTTCCCACTTTTAAGCATAAGGATGGTATGAATTAATATAGTTTAAAGTCTCGTCAAATTTTTTGCGGTCTTGTATTTTCCGACGTGAGACACGGAGTGCTGTCATTACAGTGTAATAATCCCTGATGAAAATTCAGCAATTTCCTTTCCAACTCGACAAACTTTTACTCCAAACTTTTTTTTTACTGTTTCACTGTTTTTTCTTTTTTTTTTTTCCAACTTTCTCGGGATTTTTTTAAGCGCGTAGTTGATAAGGCTTCATTACGCTCTACAGTATGTTTCGGTGGATTCGCGAAACGGGCGCGTGAATATTCACAGAAAAGTTTTCAGGCACAGTTCGGGTGGGCGTGGATACGATGTTATGGTATGAGTGTGGGTATATAAAAGTATATAAATATGAAGAAATGAAAATAAAAAATAAAAAAAATAAAAAGTTCACCAGTCCCACTACACGGGCACCACGCTGCTTAAAAATTCCCAGACTCTCCAGCGGGCATGTCTGCATGTTTTATAAAATATATACAGCCATCTCTCCGGCGTTCTCGGTGCGTTCATTCGTTAACTTTGTTTATTTCGAAGAATAATGATAACAATAATAATGAAAAAAAAAAAAAAAAAAAAAAAATGTATATCTTCTCTTGATATGAAGGTAATTTTTTATTTCCATTGAGCCAATAGTATATTGTTTCCCTTATTATTATAAAAAGTACTGATTACGAGACGTTCATAACTCTATAGCTTCTGAACAAACTAAAAGTATACTATTAGGTAAACGTCTTGATGCAGTAATAGTTACCTACTTTTGTTAACTGCTAACTGTGAATAGAATGCTGAATTTAATGAAGTTCGTTTGAAGTTAATTCATCACGATAATATCATATAAGTATGTGTCTTGGTCTTGTTAATAACAATCCTGAAACTGATCCAACCGAATAATAGAGTTTGTGATCATAAAGCCTCATATACAATTAGTTCCATTTCCACTTCCGATTTCGCATTTCGCATTTCTCTTAACTCGTCAAAACTGCGAGGTGGTATGCATGAAAGCTTACCGTCAGCTTACTTGGAGGTAATTTTAATTGACGTCACGTTAATATAGCTGGTGTTCTGGGCGAATTCAACTCGAGCTTCGAACACCCATCAAATATTTACACGAGCGCTCAGGCCAAAGCAAAGTGATTCGCTGGTCCATGGCAAGGTGGCTGGAAGTGGGAAGGAAGGAAGAGAGAGAGAGAGAGAGAGATGAAGAGAAAGAGGGTAGATTGGTTGGTTCATTAGGGTGTTGGAACGGCAAGGCCAAGTGACGTTTCGGTTAGTACAGCTATACATAAGATATGAAGTGGGTAGGTAGCAGATGTCGCCCAAACACTTTGCACTTATAACCAATGTTCTACAACCACCCTCCTCCCCCCCTCCCACCCCCACCCCGCCACCCTTGCGAAAACGTCGGTGAATTTCACCGTTGACGGACAGAATTTCATTTCGTTCAAGAGAGCATCAATTTTTCACAGCCCTTTCTTTCTCTTTTACCATCTACCAATTCCTCTTTCATCCCACCTCTTTTTTTTTCCTTATATATAGTATCTGTATATATAATATATATATATATATATATATATATATATATATATATATTCCCTCGTCAAATAATAAAATAAGGATCGCTCAGCTCTCACCGACTTTATTCTCGCTTCATCTTATCTCCAAATTACGCGGATACAGCTCTATCTGGTATATATATAGCTGTGGGGATAAAAACTTATCGGATTTAATTCTTGCGAAATTTATATCACTTTTTGATTGTTTTTTTTTTTTTTTTTTTTTTTCCCATAATAGAATGTCCGATTAGATTGACGAGAAATTCAATTCAACTCGCAAAGGACTACTTACTTATATTACATTTCATACATGTATTCATGTTTCATTACAATCATCAACATCTCCAATTATGCACGTTGAACGCTAGTATTTCACGCATATAATATATATTAGGCATTTTGCAATGTATGATATTCAATTTTGTTATGCTGAAACACCGAGATGTAGATCCATGTTCTACATGTAGCATAGACGAAATCTATATTTTGTAAATATAGAAAAGACAAAACGTACATGTTGTGAATGTACCAAAGACAAAATATAGATGCCGTAAATGTAGCAAAAGCAAAATGTACATGTTGTAAATGTGGCAAAAACAAAATATACATGCAGTAAATGTAGCAAAAACAAAATGTACATGTTATAAATGTGGCAAAGACAAGTTGTACAAGTTGTAAACGTTAAATATGCATATTATACATGTTACAGCGTGAAATTGCATATTTTATACATATTTTTATACCTAATTCTACATGCTGTGTATGTCATAATTCATAATGAATAGTGAATATGATACATTCTCAGATCCACATATGCGACGTATAATTGTACATTTAGGGCATGTTACACCATTTGATAGTACATTTTGCACATGTTAGAATTTTGATTTCCAAGCTATGCATGCTCACATTTTCAATTTTGGATTTTCGACATGTTGGCATGTATATTTAGACCTTTGTGCATGCATTCATGAATAGGTATTAGAGTGCTTTTTTTGAAACGACTATTTTTTTTTTTTTTCAACTCCCCATTGAAAATCTTGTTGTAGACGTTGAAAAGGGAATCCTGTCCAATTTTTAGCTCTTAATTCCGATTCTAGTACTCGCACTCTTCGTCTTAAGTTTTTCCATGCTAAAAGCATGTGAACATTACGACTTTTTCTTTAGTCGCGCACAATTCAGCCGCATTTCAATGGATTGTTCTCATCCAAGACTCATTTGACAGAGAATTTAGTGTTCTTCAAAAGTGCCCAAGATAGTTTGACTGACTTGAAAAAAATTGAACTTGACATTTTGTTGGAATTTTAAATTAAAAAAAAAATCAAAGTCCTTATATCTTTTGAAATACTGGTTTGAGAGACTTTATGTGTGGGACTTTGTTGTAAAGAAATAAATTTCCTACAAAATTGTTTAGAAGTTTTTTTCTCCAAGTCCAACTGTTTATTCGCCCACAGCGAGAAAGAAGAATTATGCATAAAATCGACTTTGGAGGCTCACACAAGTGCGGCGGTTGAAACCACAGCCAAACTACCTGAAGCACTTTTGAAGTACACTAAATTCTCTGTAAAATGAGTCTTGGATGAGAACAATCCATTGAAACGCGGCTGAGTTGTGCGCGACTAAAGAAAAAGTCGTAATGTTCACATGCTTTTAGCATGGAAGAACTTAAAAAGAAGAGCGCGACACTAGAATCGGAATTAAGAGCTAAAAATTAGACAGGATTCCCCTTTCGACGTCTATAACAAGATTTTCAATGGGGAGTTGCAAAAAAAAAAAATAGTCGTTTCAAAAAAAGCACCCTAATAGGTATACATATAGTTGTACGCAATTTTTGTACATGTATAGTATTCAACGACGAAAATAAAATAATACGACAGTATTTGGAAGGAAAAAAATTTCGTACATCTTTTTTCCACACATTTGTGATAATGTTTTAGGACCAGAAAGGTCCTTTTATCTCATTTTTAATATGACTGTAGCAGCTGTACGCAAGGGATTTAAATTTTTTTTTTCGTATTTTCCCTGAGTGCTGATAACTTGAGAGCGAGCTGTATCTAAACGAGCTTAAATTCAGGGAGGATGGCAATTGCTTATTGAGCTTTTTTCCCTTGTGAACTTATATCGAATAATAAGAATTACATCTTCAGTTTATTTTTAGAAAAAGAAGAAAATAAAAAAGTTCACCTGATATATTTACAGTCAATATCTTTATCTTGATTCATTATTGAATTTTCATATTTCATTTAAAAAAAAAAAAAAGCTTACCGTAAGGTACGCTGGCACACGTAGGTATACCCTACCTGTTTCTTAAATTTAAGAGAAGATACCGATATCGTTACACGGTCTCGAAATATTTCTAAATACGTAAGAAATTGATCGCAGAAATAAATCTTCTAATGTCTTCTCGGTCTCTTTGCAATCTTCCCAAAAAAAATTGATAATACATTGATGCTTATTCATTATATAGACGTGTCGATATTTATGCGCATCGATAACTTCTCATGAATTCTGTTGGGAGATATTCAAAATATCGATTTTCATATCTGTCGGTTTATACGACTGTTTGTGGTAGATTTTTGTGTCCTGAAAGGCTTAGCTCGTGATTCGCCCTTGAATTTCCGGTCGAGGGTCTGCTTCCGGTGATGAAAGTGATTCAAGTGATAAAATGACGGGGTGGATATAAAAGTTGACCGTAAATTTTAAAGGTAAACCTCAGCTAGCCTACGACATCGTGGGCGTCGATTGTGGGCTGCTGGTTGTATGGCTATGGTGGTCAGCGTCAAATGGGTAAATAAAATGTACACACAAAGGGAGTGAAAAGGGTAGGAAAAGGCGCGTGGACAAATGGTCAGATAATACGATAAGGGTGGACACCCCGGTTCACGATCAGCTCTCAACACGTCATATTTGTTTGTAATCTAATTTGTATTTTCGTACCGCTGCTGTGTTCGTTATTCAAATATCAGACGATCTTTCGTTAGAAAAAATCTTGAGAGTCTAATAGCCTTCAAACTAGAGCGAGTTGAAGTTTCCAACCAATCGGGGCTCGCCTCTGGCGGCGGCGTCATGTACTAGCGCGACCGTTACACTTATCCCGAGAGTTGATTGGCGTCAAGTTCAACTCGCTCTCATTTAAAAACTATCATACCCCCAGAATTTACGTTTATACACTTTCGTCTTGGTTTTCTTTTCTACGAAGGATGCGATATTGACCTGTCGTATTCTCAACACTGCAAGACACTCCTCATCTTTACGGTTCAATAGTCAATCGGAACTCCTTCAGAACGATTCGGAAATCGTGACACATCCCAGGTCCAGACGCGATATCTCTTTCCTGTTAGGTACGCCGGATACGGCTTTTCCGAAAGGACCAAGGCATACCTTTACGAATATTTCAGTTCTGACTGACAATGGGAAGACACGGTCTCGCCCGTCACCTTCAGGAGTTTTTCCCTCGCCAACAGCGCCTGTTTCCTTCGTTGACATCACGTTGTTACGTATTCATTCATTCCACTTTCTTCACCTCCTCTTCGCCACTCTTGACGCATGAAATTCTCGTTCTCCTTGATGTCTTACTGAGGAATTACACGTCTCATATGAATTTCAAGCATACTTGATATACATACATCCAATCGCGAAAATTTTTCTTTTCCTTTTTTTCGACTCTAATTCCACTTTCCATTTTTTATTTATCATTATTCTCCCATTCCGCTCATCACATTGTACTAAAAACCTAAATCTGAAAGAAACAAACGTCGAAAAATTTATAAAATCGAGACAAAGAATTTTCGGTCGAAAAATCGGATTAACTGGTTCCGAAAAAAAAAAAAAAAAATTCTTCAATTCTTTCACCAGAAATGTAGTGATCATAATATAGCTGTTGGGATATCATGCTTCTCTCACAGTACGGTGTAAAATCAGGGGTTGGTTCTAGCCGATCAACCAAATCAAAAGTTGTTGCCTCGACTCCCTGGAGTTGAGTTAACCATTGCTGAAAGCTATAAATGAAGTTCCAGCTGTCGGCCCCTTTATAGCGTCTATGTACACATGCAAGTACATACCTATTGGTGTAGATCTGGAGCGTGGGTGGGAAAACTATTCGCGGAGAGAGAGTAGCATAACTAGGCCTAGGGGTTGAAATTAAGTAAATTTATCTCTCCCTTACCGCAATAATCAGACACCGTTAGTTAAGACGGGGACTAGTTCCGTTCGCTTTCTCTCCTCTTCTCTTCTCCTCTTCACTACTATTCCCCGTTTCTCCCTTGGGAGACCGATACCTACAGAGAAAGACGCTATCTACCCTGAGACGCCCCGGCGGAGACGTCTTAATCTTATCAATGAATTTACACGTATTATACAATACAATACATACATATAATATATTGTTAGTTAGTTATCCTTTAACGACTTATCGCCTTATACAGGCATGTAGTCGGATATATAATATATTGTATATTACATATATATTATATACGCCTATGACTACATGATACGTGTATCTAACCGGACGTGTTTGATATTGAAATTTGCCTAGCTAGAAAATTTTCGAATAAATTACATAGTTTTCGTTGAAATTTTTCTCCAGCGTTAGGAAAAAAAAAAAAAAAAAAAAAAAAATTATTTAATCACAACGAGCCCTTTGTACGAGAAAATTTTTCGTTTGCGAATTTTCTATTATTAATATCACCGATATTGCAGGTTGTTTGGAAGAGAAAGAAAAAAAAAAAAAAAAAAAAAAAACCATGTGAAATTTTAACTCCTCGCGTTTTTTGGGTGGCAATTTTTATTTCATCAATTATTTCAGTGATTTTTGTCTCCTACTTTTTTGTAGACAATTTTTTTTTTTTTTTTTTTTCCGTTAAAGAAATCTTCGACTATTTTTATTTCATCAATTTCGCGGTTGACGAAGAAGCATCGAATGATCATAAATCATAATAAACGAGAGATTTTACTTTCGGTTAATTTGGAGCGAAGGAAAATGTTTATATAGTTAAAAAAAATCGTACATTATAATTTATATAATATATACCGAGAAGTTTCGTGGACGCGGAACGCTAGGGGTACCAACCCGAAATTTTTGCTATTCCATAAGCGTAGGTCATACAGTAAACTGCAGCAGCAGTTTGGTAACTTACTAGATGTTTCTAGTAAGATCACTAGAAATGACTGGAAATCTAGTCACTAGATTTCTAGTCCAGAAATCTAGTGACCAATGATCACTAGATTTCTAGTGATCTCTAGTGATTTCACTAGAAACATCTAGTAACTTACCAAACTGCTGCTGCAGTTTACTGTATGACCTACGCCTATGGAATAGCAAAAATTTCGGGTTGGTACCCCTAGCGTTCCGCGTCCACGAAACTTCTCGGTATATTCAACTTTTCTAAATTTTAGAATTCAAACCCATTAATATTTGAGAAAGTTATGACCGACTAAAAAGATAAAAACTCCAATTCTGACATGAAAAATCTAAAAACTTGCGAAAAAAAAAATTAGTAAATATTGAGATCCCATTATCGTGTCATGCTTACAAATTATATTTTGAATCATGAAATCGGCGTGAATTTTTTCAGATTTGAAAAAAATTGCGTTTTCGGAATTGGCTTTTTGAATATATTTATATACATATATATATAAATGGTAGAATTATATGGGCCAACGACGCGACGTATCCTAGACATGTTACCTCGCTTCGTGCCTCGAAATGGCGCACGGTTCTTGCCCGAGGGGATTGTTTTTTTAATTTTGGAAAAAAAAAAAAAAAAACGGGGATGGAAAATATATAAACGTACCTGGTAGGGTGGAAGAGGGGAATGGGAATGGTAATGGGAGCGAGAGAGAAAGAGGGGTGAATTTATCCTATATACATACGCGCATTTGGGGGTCGCGTCTTTATAGATATCCACATGATGCATATGGGGCATTCCATGCCAACTCGACCAGCCCGTGACCTCGACCTTTCCGATTTGGTCCTGCGATTTTTCATACGGTTAATCTACTTTAAAAATACAGTCCAGATTTTTTTCAGATTTTTTCTATGATTAGGTTATTTTTAAATCGACTCAAAAGGTGAAAAAAAAAAAAAAAAAAAAAAACGCCACTTCCAAAAAATCTGAAAAAATTCACAAAATTTCTAAAAAATATAACGAATTTTCTCAAATTTATTCCAAGATGGAAAAATCGATAGGCAGGCTTTTTATGGATAGCACTTCCATGGGTATTGAAGGAATAAATTTTTTTTTTTATATTTTTTCCATATGTTTTTTGGCGCGCTACATTCGAATCCGAAGATGGCTTTTACGTAAATACAAATAAAAATCTAGTGATTTCTAGTGATTTTACTAGAGAAACATCTAGTGAGTTACTAAACTGCTGTTAACGAGCTTTCGGTTGGTATCCCTGGCGTTCCGCATCCAGAGATTGTCACGGTATATCTACAGGGTGTCCCAGAATTCGCGACGAATAATTTACAGGGTAAATCTTGATCAAAAACGGGATCGAAATTTCCTTAGCCGTTTTTTCCGGTAATGCTTAGATTTCTCGTTATGATTATTTCAAATCCAGCCAACGACGCGCGGCTTATGAACGGCCGTTCGTCGATGTGATTACCGCTCGGTTGTATGCGCGTCTCCCAGCCTATTGTCGCCGCGAAACAAAGTGCACACAACCAAGCGGCGATCACACCGACAAGCGCCCGTTCTTAAATCGCACGTTATTGACTGAAATTAAAATAATTATAACGAGAAATCTAAGCATTACCGGAAAAAACGGCTAAGGAAATTTCGATCCCGTTTTCGATCAAGATTTACCCTGTAAATTATTCGTCGCGAATTCTGGGACACCCTGTATATCTACACCTTCCGAGCTTTTCGTTTTTCGATTATCGCTCCCCCCCGGCTAGGGCTGTACTTTCACATATGCATCAATAATAATTTTCTGTCGTGCCTGAATCGTCGAAATTTTTTTTTTTTCCATGAAAGACAACTGCAGGCCATGAAAAGTTTCAAATTCGGGTATACAGATAAATATTCATTCCCTCGTGTTTCTATATCGTATTTTATTACGTCTAACGTACGCACGCATATGATAAATAATAATTGAAAAAGAATAAAAAAAACCAACAAAAAAAAAAAAAAAAAAAAGAACCATTCGGCAGAGATCCGTTTATTGTAATTTTTATGATTTCTTTCATCATCGCCAAAAATATGAAACACGCAAGTGAATAGAGCACCGTGCAACTAATACCGCGTGCGTGGTCGTACCTCATGCGAAAGAGCGAATCCTTTTTGGCAAAGCCGCTTGTTTTATCAAGCTTTCAGAAAATGTATGATAGCCGCAAAAAAAAAAAAAAAATAAATAAATAAATAAATAAGAAGAAAAAAATAAAAAAAATAAAAAAACTAAAATAAAATAAAAAACATCGATGTCGCAAAAAGAGAAGTTTTAACGGTTTCAAAGTACGTTAATTAATTACGTTGTAAAAAGTCTGGGAAAAAAAGAAGAAATAAAACTGTAATAAAAAAAGGAGCAGAGCAATCTTTGCCACAGCATTCTACCATCCTTTTCGAATTTTAGGCTGCGGGACCTTACCAGGTCTGCACAATGTATCAGACTTACAACAATCGTATTTCGATCACGTATCTGACCTGTGTCTTTGTTTCGTTTTTTATATATCTCAAACAGGTATGGGTGTATCTCTTTCCTTGATTCTATCTCTTGAGCGATGTATAGGTACTATACCCCTATATAAGTATGGGCAGCCGATTGCTATCAATTTTTTCCGAACCTATCTATCCGTTTATATGTCTATCCGTATATTTCTATATATCTATATATAATTATTATGACGATTCAATAGAAAAACCGATCGGAAAATTCGTGACGGGAAAATTGATGCGTTGATTTCTATTCCGAGCTCCATCCTGCGTTGATTATACCGAGACGTATAGCTGGAAGGATCGGTGAGAAAGGATTCCTCGATCAAGAGATCGATTCGGAAGAGAATGAATGAACAGTTAGAAACAGAATAGTTTTTTTTTTTATACAGAAATTAATTTTCATACAGAACTCAGGATTTTCTTTCGCCCATATTTCGCACAATATATACAGGATAAGTATTTTCAAAGGTCTAAAATAGGTATGGGACTTATAAGTCCCACCCATTTCGGACCTTTGATGAGACTCACCCGGCATATTTGGGTGCTTTTTTTTGAAACGACTATTTTTTTCTTCAACTCCCCATTGAAAATCTTGTTGTAGACATTGAAAAAGGAATTCTGTCCAATTTTTAGCTCCTTATTCCAATTCTATAAGTACTCGCGCTCTTCTTTTTAAGTTTTCCCGAATTCTAAAAGCACGTAAACATCACGACTTTTTCTTTCGCCGCGTACAACTCAGCCGCATTTCAATGGATTGTTCTGATCCAAGACTCATTTTACAGAGAATTTAGTGTTCTTTAAAAGTGCCCATGGTAGTTTGGCTGTGGTTTGAACCGCTGCACCTGTTTGAGCCTTCGAAATCGATTTTATACATAATTCTTCTTTCCTCACTGTGAGCGAATGAACGGTTGGACTTGGAGGAACAAACTTCGCGGCAATTTTCTAGGAAATTTAATTCTCTACAAAAAAAGTCCAGTGAACGAAATCTCTCAAACCAGTACTTCAAAAGATATGAGGACTTTGATTTTTTTTAAATACAAAATTCCAAAAAAAATGTCAAATTCAATATTTTCAAGTCAGTCAATAACTACCATGGGCACTTTGGAAGAACACTAAATTCTCTGTAAAATGTGCCTTGGATCAGAACAATCCATTGAAATGCGTCTGGGTTGTGCGGCGCTAAAGAAGAAGTCATAATGTTTATATGCTCTTAGCATGGGAAAACTTAAAAAAAAAAAGAGCGCGTGTATTTAGAATTGAAATTGAGAGCTAAAAATTGGACAGGATTTCTTTTTCAACGTCTACAACAAGATTTTCAAGGTGGAGTTGAAAAAAAAAAAGACAGTCGTTTCAAAAAAAGAACCTTAATATAAATAAATGTTAGGGTGATCCTTTTTCAGAACTCGCACGAATTTTTTAAGAGGTGCCCCCCGTACCGATACTCATAGAATATTGCATAAAGTGAGAAAATAAAAGTTCCTCCGTTACAGAAAGATCCTTTTTTTGTTTGTTAGTTGTTTTATTTATTTTTTTATTTCGACATGAGTGTGAATATTTGGCGATGGTTTGAACTACAAGCCTGGCTAACTCAGTCTCAAGTTGAAAAAATTCGTAACTTATGGGGTCGTGTCTATGGGGTCGTGCCGGGCCAAAGACAACAAATGTAAGGCGTATACGAAGGGCATATATCAAATGGTTTTACTTTATCTTTCTTATAGGTCCGCTTGCAGATAAATGGGCACATTTACATATAGGCGAGCGTGGCGCTAAAAGCATTCCCTACTTTGTCCCAATGCGAGACTTACGTTCAACGGCCCCATAGGCATAAGGGTGTATAGGTATATATACGAGATATACACCAAACACATCGTTCTATTCGCTCAGTTCTATGTGTTTATATGGCTTATAAATTTACTCACTGAATTTTCACCACTTGTATCTATTTATTTGTATAAGGGTCCTTAATTTGGTGATATTCGAATTTCAATGTTCCCACGGGCCAGAAGGTCTCCAAATATATAAAAAAAAAGTGTAGTCGAAACCGGAGGTACCTATCTCAATTCTAAGTACTGCCCCCAAAGTCTTCGAACTTTCCCATTTGAATAACACACGATTTTAGGTACTGCGGGGTTATTTTTCACTTTCTATCGCATCATCGATTCCCTGAATCTGAAACTCCGCACAATTTTTACCTAAAGTACCTAGTAGGTATCCGTGAAAAATTTACAGACATTAAACAACAAAATTTTATTCATCACAATTTTAAGAAAAGAAAAATGTTTTTCGTGCGCTGTGTAGTTTCGAAAATTGTATCATTGAAAATCTGTCGAATTTTTTTGAAATACCTACTACTACAGGTCAGGAGTCTACCGGGTTTCAGATTTTTCGGAACTATATTGCAATAGGAAGAAATAAAATTAACCGCGAAATGTCAAAAATCGTGTTTTATTAAAATTGAAAAATTCGAAGACTTTGGGGTAGTACTCAGAATTGAGATAGGAACTTGGGGTCTTGGCTACATTTTTTTCATATATTTCGTGACGTCCTGGCCCATGGGAGCATTGAAATTCAAAAATGATTGAATTGAGGACCACCCTAACATTTTTTATTTCAGTGGTAAAAGGGTGTAGATCATATCTATACACACCTGGAGCTTTTTTACCTCTTTTCACCTTTTTATAATATGGTATCTGAATTTCTTTATGATATCGTATATAAATTTTCGTTAATAATAAGTAAAATCGCAAACAGCTCGGTGTCACAGATTTCCTGTTGCGAAACGCGCTTCGTGTAGTTTTCCAAGAATTGGGTCGAACAAGGGTGCACTGGAAAATGCAAATATTAAACGCAACCTGCCGTCGTAAGCTGCGACAACTACTAAGCAAATAAACGTACGGCAAGTAGCTTCTGCTTTCTACCTTCTCACCCTAAAACCCTCCACCCCAAAAACCTTCAAAGTTTATTCTCAACTACACGCCCCATCTTGTGTCGCTTACTTAGACTCAGACATCAGCCCTGAACGTACACTATTTAATCCCGATTCCAAACTTGGAAGGAAAAATATTAATTCACGCCTCCAGAAAAAAAAAAAAAAAAAAAAATTCACGTGTATATGAACGCTGCAATTTATTTTGTCTCAAAAATTTTGTCATTTCGAGCTGTCTGTATATTTTCAAAATATGAAACTCGATATACCTTGAATTCGGAATGAGTTTTTATTCATTATTCATTAAGACCACAAATTTTTAGACCTGTTTTTCGAAATTTTCACGTGTTCTAAATTTTGGTTTTACGGCAATTCTTCATTTCGTATGGATGCAATTTTTGATTTTTTTTTTTCTTGTTTTGATAAGGATTGGGTATATCCTAAAGAACAAACGACCAATCGTAAATTTCAATAAGCGGTATTTTACCTCCGGTTAAAAAATTTACAAGCAGATGTATATCTAGGGTATGATTTGTTCTCGCGCTTTGGTTAAAATCATACGTATCGTTTGGCTCCAATAATAATATTTCGAAGGGTGGAAGAAGGGTGGATATAAGGGTTTGGGGGTCTAGAGGAAGAGGTTTCAAAGTAAGTGGTACACACGACGATATTTTACTTTTTATCTCCACAGTTTTGCAATATTTTCCCTTAGGACGGTGTATCACAGTTATCTATCGGAAAGTACAACGCCAGGCAGCTCGCGGGTTAAACTTAGGCAAACTCGTGCGATAAGGAAAGTAAGAGAGAGAGAGAGAGAGAGAGAAAGAAAGAGAGAGAAGGGAAGGAGGAAAATAAGAAAATAAGAAGAGGAAAAATAAAGAAAAAAAAAAAAAAAAAAACAGACAGAAAAAAAGAACAAAAACGAAATACATTTTTTTTTCCCCCTCCCCCGTTCGAACAAACTGACAAAATTATAGGCGCTACGTGCAGGCGTAGAGAGAAAAAACGAATTCCCGAAGAGAAATGAATCAACAAGAAAAAGGAAAAGTAAAGAAAAAAAAAAAAAAAAAGAAAGAAAAAAGGGAAAACCGCTTCGCGGATTTCATATATTGAATAACTGATTGCGAATTCGTATCTTGATGCAAAAATTGAGCACATATATGTACATTCCTATTTTCGAATGATTTAATTTCTGCGAAAAACAGAAAACATCCAAAATGTTTTTTCCAGTTTTTTTTCTAATTTGTTTTTTTCTTTATTTTTGTTACCTTCATTTCTACTTTCCTCTAATTTTCAAAGTGCGTAATCTCTCATGCGAAAAATTCCCCCAAGGGTATCACCGACTCTCAGTTGTCATGGGTAAGATAAAAAAAAAGAAGACAATAAAAAAAAAAATAAAAAAAATTTCCACCCCCTGGTCCCGATGAGTGCGATATATATCCAGGTAGCATGCACCTTCATTAAAGTGACACATTTCATTATTTCTTTCGCTTTCCAGACCACCGGTGAGTACCTGTGTTTTTCTTATTCTTTTCTTCACCACTCGTCGACCTGGCCCTGAAAATATAAGGGATGATGGAGCTTCAGGACCGAAAAGAAATCCACGTCCTGCTTTCACCCCCAAAGCGAGTTATGCTTTCATGAAAAGTTTCGAGGATTTTGATGATTTTTGACTAGCATAAATTTCAGTGCTTTTTTTTCTCACTGGTTAGTTCATTCATTCATTCATTCATTCATCCATTCATTTATTAATGAATGAAGTAAATCATTCATTCATTCATTCATTCATTTCTTAGTGAATGAAGTGAATCATTCATTTATTCATTTATTTAATAATGAATGAAGTAAATCATTCATTCATTCATTTATTTAATAATGAATGAAGTAAATCATTCATTCATTCATTTATTAGTGAATGAAGTGAATCATTCATTCATTTATTTATTTAATAATCAATGAAGTAAATCATTCATTCATTCATTCATTTATTAGTGAATGAAGTAAATCATTCATTCATTCATTCATTCATTCATTCATTCATTCATTCATTTATTAGTGAATGAAGTAAATCATTCATTCATTCATTCATTTATTAGTGAATGAAGTAAATCATTCATTCATTCATTCATTCATTTATTAGTGAATGAAGTAAATCATTCATTCATTCATTCATTCATTCATTTATTAGTGAATGAAGTAAATCATTCATTCATTCATTCATTCATTTATTAGTGAATGAAGTGAATCATTCATTCATTCATTCATTTATTTATTTAATAATGAATGAAGTAAATCATTCATTCATTCATTCATTTATTAGTGAATGAAGTAAATCATTCATTCATTCATTCATTCATTCATTTATTAGTGAATGAAGTGAATCATTCATTCATTTATTTATTTAATAATGAATGAAGTAAGTCATTCATTCATCCATTCATTTATTAGTGAATGAAGTAAATCATTCATTCATTCATTCATTTATTAGTGAATGAAGTGAATCATTCATTCATTTATTTATTTAATAATGAATGAAGTAAATCATTAATAAATGAATGAATGAATGAATGAAGTAAATCATTTATTCATTCATTTATTAATGAATGAAATAAATCATTCATTTATTCATTCATTCATTTATTAATAAATTAAGTAAATAATTCATTCATTCTCTCGTAATCATCAGTAGCTTGTCATTTATCGAGCTTGTTGTCCTCTCCGCTGTTTTCGGTTTCTTTAATGAAGATTGTTGATCCGTAAGGGGATTTATAAGGGATGATGAAGCTGCAGGACGTAAGAGAAATCTTCGTCCTCGTTTCACCCCTAAAGCGAGGTCTGCTTTGATGAAAAGTTTCGAAGCTTTTGAATAATATTCAACAAGCATGAGCTTCAGTGTTTTTTCACATTCATTAATTTATTTATTCATTCAATAATTGATTAATTCATTCTATTCGCTTTTATGATCATCAATAGCTTGTCGTTTATTGAATTTATTGTTATATTCTTTTATTTTCGTCTCTTTAATGAAGAGTATCCATTTTTATTTCCCTCTTTTACTCTTTTCGTTTATTTCTTTTATTTCTCTTTTTTTTTTTTTTTTTTTTTTCTAACGATCGACCCGCCAGCCGTTGGAGCGTTATAATAAAATATTCAAAGCTGTGACGTAGGCTTTTCCACCTTTTAAACGAAGCCTATACCGTCTGGTCTGAACTTTTGGAAAGATCAATTTTTGAGTTTCTCTTCAATTTCGTTTTGTAGCCATGCCCTAGGACTGCTCGCCAAGTCCCCAAGGAACTTCTGAAAGCGAAATAACCCAGAGTGCGAAGACAAGAAAAGTGGAGGAAAGAAAATGAACGAAAAAAGATGAAGAAATAGGGAGAAAAAAAAAAAAAAAAAAAAAAAAAGAAGATAACTTTGACTCGTGGTGTTTGAAATTTGATTCGTTCCCACTTTTTCAAAAGCTTTTACGCCGCGTATCATGCGGGTAAATCGCACCCACTCGACGACCCTTCTGCTGGTATCGGTGAGGTCGTGCGACTAGGTATAACTCGATTAATTATTCAGATAACTTGATTCGCGTAAGCCTGTCGCGTCACACACACATGCATACATATATTATATTATATTATATTATATATAATATATACCCAACTCTTCAGAGAAAAGAAAGCCGGAAGCACAAATCGGGTGGTTTAACCCTTTCAGTCACAGTGGGACCGCTACGGTCCCACCCTACAAGTATAAAAACCCAATGCCGGATTTTCGAACTGTTTTTTTTTTTTTTTTTTTTTCACTACATAATCTGATACTGCGTTCAATATCACAATATCTGATGAGTCGGATTAATCAACCTATCTATGAACAATTATCTCAACCCCCTAATTGCGATTATAATAAATTATTGTGGAAATTTGTCACATGCAAATATTTAAGATTCGAATAATTACGCTTATAATATACATACAGCGGATAGAAATTATAAACTTGCGATAAAAGTTTGAAAAACGTGTTTCTCTTTCTCATTTTTTTCTCTCAATTTTACTTTTTGTTCACTTTTACGTTTTGAAACAAGTATATTAATATGTTAGGAGGAAATTTTTTTTTTTTTTTTAAACCTCAAGGTTTGCTTCGAAATTACATCGATGTAGAATAACAATATATAGATATATTTCCTCGAATTATCTCGAAATCGATAAAATTTAAAAATAATGTTTTAATTAAATATATTGAAAAATATAAATATTCAGTTGTGAAAGAAAACATGAGTCGATAGAATATTATTCTTAAAATCGTAGAATAAATGAAGCGTATATTACAGGTATTTTTTGTTTTTTTTTTTCAAAAATTCTTAATTCTTTGAATTATTCGAAATTGATGAATTCATTCAAGCTGATTGAATTGATTATTATTGATCAATCGAGTGATTAAAGAGTGTTGAGAAAAAAAAAAAAAAAAAAAAAAAAAAAAAAAATTAAATGAAACTCACCCTCAGACTCGTCCTCAGTATTTAGTTTATTTATTTCTGCACGAATTGGTTGGGTTGGGATCAAGGGTCTGTCGGAGTTCGCTGAATCAGTTGACTGCGGATCACTTGAAACCGTAACTAGGGCGGGTGTACGAATCACAGGCGTTAATTAAGGATTTATTTACTTCTTATGTATGGCGTCAGATAATCAATGAGAAGAATCGAAAAAGGCACGAAATTGAGGAGTAATAAAAAAGAAGAGAAGATAAAAAAATAAAAATAAATGAAAAGAAAGGAAGAAAAAAGAAAAAAGAAAAAAAATAAAAATACACGGAGGAAGAAAGGAAGGAAGAGAAAGGCATGCCCCAAGGAGCGCTCCTGATTACAGTCTTGAAATTTTCATCAGTTTGCTTCGTCATGAACAAACGCACGAGATGTTCATGGCCCAGGTTTTTTTTTTTTTTTTTTTCTTTTTTTTTTATTTATGAAGTTAATAAATCAATTGAAAAAATAAATTAATACATAAACTGGAATGGAGATGCTTAACGATTTTTTTCTTGGCTACAAAATGAATCCAGAACCTTCGAAGCGAATTACAATGTTCGAAAAATTCATCACTTTAAAGATATTAAATTTTGTAGCAAATTTTGGAAATTGTGTCCCGGTCGAAATTTGAATATTGAAATGACGATTACTAAATCTGTCAACGGCCATAATGCGTCTCGTGCAACTTATTAGCATCATCATATCATGAAGATAAAATTTGCGTTTATCAAGGTACCGTATAGCTCCGAGTGCACTGGTGCAGGCATTGATAGAGTAGGAATAGGTCTCTGGGTTGGATGCAAATTTGAATAATAATTATTCATTTCCTTGGCAGTGAAAATTAAAATACAAATCGCGTCTTGGCACGGCACAGTAAGGCACGGGCACGGGGCCGTGGCATAAGAAGTGTAATCCTTGAATTAAGGTACATCCCAGATCTTCAGATGGGGATGAAAGAAGAAGGAGAATAAGAAGGGAAGATAGGGTTTCGGCCCTCTGCAGGCCAAGGATATAAATTGTTTTAACGCTTCTCTGATGCGATTAGACGAAGAGGAAGCCATCGTCTTCGCTACGGACAACCGAGCCGATGGTGGCAGGGGATGCTACCCCAAGACGCTGCCGCATTAAATGAAGGATTTCATCCCAAAAAACAGACGCCACCATCCCCCATGGACCGTGAAATATAATTTAAATAAAAGCCACCCTCCCAACTCAGTTTCAGGATAATGGGATTTCATCTTACTAAATTTGGTATTGGTGCAGCAATGCATATCTTCGCCGATTCTATGATTATCTGCACCCTCACTGTACAAATCGAACCTATTTCCATTCCATCTTCTATGCCGTACAGAAGTTATCCATCTTTTAGTCCTGCACTCACCTTATTCCAATTCCAGACTCTCAAAGTCACTAGGATCCCCGTTATTCCCAAGGGTGGAAGACGCGTTCCTTGTCTTCGTATCGCCGGAACTTTTTCACCCTTGTTTGAATCGGGGGTTGAATACGGTGGCCGCAACGGGGTCCCCCTAATAAAATCCGCGTTTCCTCAAATCCGGGGAAAGTTCCTTCGCGGATGTTCGAAAGCGAAATGGCTCGGAGTCTCCACTATACTGTATGAGAATTAAAAGAAATGAAAGACAAAAATAAGACGAAGAAGAAGAAGAAGAAGAAGAAGAAGAAGAAGCCGCTTTATTCAAGATAAAAATTCGCTCCCTTGTACCAAACCTCTACCTTTACTTTTATACCGGAAACGGAACGACCTTGGCCTGCAAAGCACGTCGAGAACTGGGCGAACTTCTTCATATTGCCGGAACAGTTCGGGCCACCAGCTCCCAGGGTTTCTCTTTCACTCTTCAGACTTCTGTGTTGTACCTGACTGAGAGTATCCCCAGTCCTATTTCCTAACTTGCTGAGTTTAAGGGTATGAGGGTCTTTCTCTTTCGAGCTATAGGTCGAGAGTCCAGAGTAAAATGTAAATACTTGCTCTGGGGATATCACTCAGCCTGACTAAAGGAGAGGGAAATTAACTGAGTAAAAATTTCACCGAGGATTGGCGAGGTGCCGACTACTTCGTTGCCCCACTGCGGATGGGTTCCCCTTAGCTCTGGACTCTACAAGATGTGGCTGTGAAAAAAAAAAAAAAACGAAAAATAGATGAAAATTAAAGAAAAAAAAAAGGAAAATAAGGTACGGAGACAAAGGAGGTACCATCCCGCGCCGTTACTCCTGGGTAGGTTCTTTCTGTTCCTCTTAAATCCCCCAGCCCTTGAGCCCCGAGTCGTCCGACACTCGGAAAGAGCATTACGATAGTCTCAAGCTATGGCAGAGAATTCATTTCAATAAATTTGCATACCGAGGAGAACGAACGTCTGCTCTTCTTTCACCCCTTCTTCTTCTTCTTCTTCTTATTCTTCTCATTCTTACTCCCTACTAAACTCGCCCCACCTGCACCCCCTCCTTTATTCATTCGTTACTTTTGATGCTTCGGGAACGTTACCTCGATCTAAACCCGATTATTCCTTGGGATGTAGTCGCTTCCACCGATCCTGGAAATTCTTAAACTCTTGAAAATTGCCTCAAATCCATAACCGATCCTGTTCAACATCTCGAACGAAGATTTCTACAATTCTTATCATTCGTCGATTAATGATCTATAGTCACTTTTTTCGGAAAAAAATTGTTGATGTAAAATTAACCGGAAGAAGGTCCTTCCAATTTAGTCCTGTAACGTCGACTCCCACATTTTGGTGGTCAATCAGTTTTCCACAAACCTTTTAAATTGTCCCCAGGTGGATTAAATTTTCTGGAATTCAGCTGCCCCGATAAAAATAAAGGCGGTTTTAAACCGCGTCGATTTGTGGCTCATGCGGTCGGACCGCTAGCGCGCTAAAAATTGATCCGAAAAATCCGAAGCACGAGTTTTACCCACAGCATTTGTAAATCCATTTGAGCTCCCGGGATTTCTACTCACGCCCAGGATCTACTGTCGTATTCCCAGCTTAATTTACACCATTAGCTCCTCTATTTTTTCAGGGAATTTTCAATTCCCTCTCATTTTTTTTTTTTTTTTTTTTTCATCACATTTTATTTTTCTACGGAATAAAATTTCCAACCCATAACTCAATTTTAGGTGAAAAAAAAGAATCCATCTCAAAAGCATCTTGTACTCATTTGCATAGATTTGATTCTGTCATCCATAATGACCTTTTTTTTTTTTTCATCGATTTCGGACTCACGATGTCTCAAAATAATTTCTAGAATAGAAATAACTAGGGAAAAAATTCGACCAAGAATTATTCTCAGTCTTGGTTTTTCGGTGATAGAACAAAGTTTCGTGAAGCTTGATAAAATCCCGAAATAAATTCGTAGAGAAAGAGAAAGAGAAAGAGAAAGAGAGAGAGAGAGAGAGAGAGAGAGAGAGAGAGAGAGAGAGAGAGAGAGAGAGAGAGAGAGAGAGAGAGAGAGAGAGCAAGGAAAACGAAGTACATTTTTTATTATATATTTTCCAAATCGACGAAAGCTCCCATCTTGCTTAGAGCCGGATGAAAAACGAACAGAATTATGACTCTGCAGCAGGGCGAGAGGAAAAGGCGGATATGAGTGTCGAAGGAGAATAAGAAGAAGAGGAAGAAGTATATGATTGGCATCGTACAAGTTTCGGGGTTACACCTACAGAGCTCTCGTATTTTACTCTGAAAAATTTTCCCCGCTTGTTTTTCAACATTAAAATGATTCACTACGGTGCCATTCCGATCGTAGAATTTCTCTTCACACGATTCCGCAGGTTTAACCTTAGCTCAGCGGGGCGGATACCGATTCAAAAGATTTATATACAACTTTCTATTCTTATGGATCGAGATATTTTACTTTTGAAACGACGGAGCATATCTCGCTACCGGAAATACTTCCGTGGTCCGTTTAAGGCTTTTTTTTTTTTCGTGTATTTAGAAGATCAAATTTCACACGAAATATTTAGGGTTTCATGAAGTTTCCAAAATTTAAGCGTCTAAATTTTATTCTTGTTATTTCAATTATTCAAATTTTCGACATTGAATTGAGAAACGGAGTGTGAGAAATAATGTCTTGTGCACCAAGAGCGAGAAATGGGTCTTTTTTGCCCAAGTGTGTTTGAAAAAATTAATTTTTCCAGCTCATGCACGTTTTTCGCGTTTGTTTTTCACCTAGAATCCGGCAGGAGAGGAGCCGTCTTCCGACCGGAGGTCAAAAAACAATCGGCATAGTGCAGAAAACTCCTTTACAACACGCTGTGCGCAAAGTTTGATTTTGCGCACGTTTGACGTACGAAAGACGATTATCGACTCGTGTAATTGTTACCCTCGCTTTGCTCGGGTGAAAAACTCTACACTCGTCCGAGAATCAACAATTTTCGCACTAGTATCGAAAAGTACTATTTTCTTATCTTTTTTCTTTCTACTTTTCGCTGTTGGTACACAATACTACACCATTTTGCATCAGTCACGAATATAATAGTATATTATGTGGCATGCCCGTAAAACAAGTGTTTTTCAAATTTACAAAATTCTTCTTCTTTATTTATTTTTTGTTTTATTCGAGCTGAAATTTGGCAAAGGCTCTTCAAATTCATAAGACTAACAAATTTTCGTGTGAGCTTTAGAAAAATGAATAAATAAAAAAAAAATAAAAATAAAATAAAAATATCGACACCATAATATACATGGAATATTTCAAACGGCACTCGATCGAAGGTAGGTGAAGGTGGATATCCATGTATAGATATAGAAAGGTTCACGTATTGTCCCGCGCATTCGAATCTGTTCAACCGGACTATCGACGTATATCTTTTATACGCTTTTCCCGGTTCACTCGCCACGTATCCCCATACATAGATAGATGGATATATATATATGTATGTATGTACTGGATGCATATATGTATGTACATACGAAGGTATATAATACGTATGTATCTCCTCAATTTCACCCTGCCATCGAACATTCCCGGTGATCAGCTGGCACGAATACAACGTCACGCGATTCACCCCTGTCACAGGGAGTTTTCAAGCGAAAACTAAAAACGGTTTGAAGAAAAAAAAAAAAAAAAAAAAAAAAGAAACAATGCGAAATTTCGAAATAATAATGTGATAAAAAGAGACGCAATAAGCTACCGGATTCTATATTTATCGTATGTATCCTGATGCTTCGTCGATAGATTCGATGGTAATAATTATTTTTCAAAATCCCTCAATTTTCAATCAATTTTTTCCACTACTGATGACCAACTCGCATTTCGAATCAAAAATCACTTATTTACCATTCTCTCAAGGATTGGGAGGTCCTTTTTGTTCTTCGCGGTGAAGAATGGTTGGCGAGTAGATACGACATGACATCCGCGGTTTAATTGAATTGAGAAACTTATTTTGGCCATAGGTCAACTTTGACCGGAAGTTCGTTGCAGATCATTGGACAGGACCGTTAACGGTATAGGATCGGCAACGCCACTCACAAGTCCTTTTTATCTCGTTAACAATAAGTGGATCTCCCTTTACTGCGAAGGGTGTAGACGTCAGTCAATCCGTTGGCTCTTTTCCTACAGACCAAATAAACTCAATGTCTATTTCACCGATCTAGTACAGCGTTAACCCTTTAGCGATTAACTATTCGTACCCTCAGTTTAAGGACAGAAAAATGTCTATCAGCGATCGACCGAAATTGGTTTTCGTCGGTTTTTATTTATTTCTCATGCTACGAATTCCGCGACGTTCGTTACCGCAATAATTACAACCCTTATATAATATGGACAGAATTTTGCCGCTTGATGAATCGAGGATATGATGAGTTATCTAGCTCTAGGTGAAAGCTCACTCGTTACGGTTTGCAGACACCGCCGTGGTCGACCCAGCTCAAACCGCTTTGGCCAAACTCAAATACATAATCATCAACAGACCTCTTCACTATCTTCTATGTACCTTGAAGACAGCACTAACAATAAGGTTCTGCTGGCCAGGTGCTCGGAACAGGAGCTCAAACGAGAAGCCCTGGGAGCAGTTTAGCCAGTCATGCAAACTACCGTCCTACTTCTTACATCGTTTTTCATTTTTTCGAATCTTATTCATTAGCTCTTCTTCGTGTCTTCAACCCTTTGATGAGGGATGGGGGTATGGCGACACCCCATATCATTGGAAGCACCGTTTCTATCACTTTTAACGAAACTTTGGTGCCAGAGAGCTTCTGGTGAAGCTTTTTTCAAATTTGATCGGAAATTCGTTTCCAGATATTCTCTGGGTCACTGCTTCGAAATTTGAGGTCCATATTCTGAAACTTGAAATAACAGATCCAAGATGGAAGACGGATAGTGCGATTTTACGAAAAAGCTCTTTCAGTCAGAATCGTATAATATTTCATTGACAAATTTTGACGAAGTGAAAATCAGTGTTTTTTAAATATTGTTTTTGATTTTTCTGCACCGAGAGAAGCTTTCCAATAAAATCTGTTCAGCAGACCTTAATGAACGAAGAATAATGAAAAAAATGTCAGCAATACGTTTTCTATAAGTATTCATTACTCATGCATGAATATACCTTGAGGATATCAGTGATGATTTAAGAAACTTGAATCGACGATCGTAAATTCGGTGAATTTATTCAGCACCCGTGATTTGTTCAAACATCAATATACGCCGAGCTTTTTCCTTGAATAATAAAATTTTAAGTTAAAGAGAAGGAACCGGGGTAATTCTGTTTATCAATAACAGTGATTTCCCTGCTTTTTCTTCTTCTTCTTCTTCTTCTTCTTCTTCTATTTCGACTTCTTCTGTTAATTTATCTTATTTTTTTTTTATTTTTGTAGGGTTGTTAAAAAATAGGTTCTTCCTTTTTCACACGTCTTATCAGACACGTGAATGCGAACGCAGCTTTTTGTGAAAATGACTGAAATTAGTAGGGTAAATTTTTTGCCGTCATGGCAATTTATTAGTTTTGGGATTAAGAGCTCGCTTTTCAGCTCTGCAGACATCGCCACCCCAATCTCTCAGCCTTTCTCCAACACCTCAGCCCGTAAACCCAAGATCTCAACTCCCGGCCAAGGCGCACACACACTTTCAAATTCGACTAGAACTCGGGCAGAACGTCCCTAACAGTCTAGTTTCACATAAACGTTTAAAATCACCAACTAACACCCCCTAAAGAATAACAACAAGTCTCGAGAGTCTGTATCGCGAATTACTGTTTTTATTTAAATTTATCCGGCTGCTGAGTGAATAAGCGAATATACAACCCCGAGATAACCTCAGCGAAAATTTTCACCTTCAGAAACGAAGCTAAAATAATTATTTACAGAGCTACCGGTGCCTCGAGCTGCACCCTCGTAATACATTTAACATCTTTACATTTTGGAATGAGCTGCCTTTCACGTCTTTTTTCCACTACGTATATTCCACGTATTTTTACACTCAAAGCTTCCATATGAACATTACACCCAGTTTCAAAGATATCCTAAAAAACTTTTTTTTAAGTTTTATGGCTCTTCTCAGTCACCCGAAACTCGTATGGCAATTTCTAAGTAATTTTTGAGTTCTTTTGGTAAATAAACGCTGCATGTACCCTTACGGACTGATATGACTCTATGATCTTCGAAAAAAGTACCATTTGCGATTTATTTTTCCTCTCGAAATAAACATAAAGGTTTTAGAATACTGTTGAATTTTTATCTTGCCACAGCCCAGATTTTTCAGTGGCCTTTTTCGATCCCCCTAACTTCTCTCTACGACCTCGTCGTGAATTAATCAGCCCGTTCTTTTCTTTTTTTTCTTTTTTTTTTTTTTCTCTCTCTTCTTGTCTCGCTTTTGGGACAATCATTCTTAATCCTGCATCCGCGGTTATCCACAATCAGTCAGGGCTCAGAGAGGGCTTTCACGATATTCTCGAGGAGGTCCTGGATATCGATTTGTTGAAGGCGGGAATTTGGGCTTTGAGATAACTCAGAAACTTGCAGCCCTCTTCCTTTCCCTTTGCCATAGGCCATAGGCCATAGCAATACCCATAGCCATACCCATAGCCATAGCCATAGCCATCGCCTTTGCCTTTCCCACGCAGTACTTCGAGCGTAAGTGCTGTGTTTAAACACACAACGTAGGATATTAGTGCGGGCCGTGCGTCGGAAGAGCAGCGTGATTTTACCAGGTTCATTCGATTATCGACGAGGCTATACCCGACAATCGGTTCGCTAACTCGATAAAGGACCCTGGCATAACCCCGACCACCCATTAGACCTCATCTCTTCGTTGTTCGCTTAGATGTTACCATTTTCCTTGCCCACTACTCTGCACTTTGTGCCTAAATACCTCATTCCCAGTTGTTAACCATCTTCCTGGAACGATACACCATGTGGATACTCATCATGCCCAATCAGCACTCCAAACAAACTACCATTGAGTAAATTAAAAATTGACAAAAAAATTACAACACATTTTTCATGTCGATTTTACAAGGGTCGCTTCACGCAGGATTCTGGGAGAATCGGTATACCGATTTCACTGGTTAAGGGCTGTTTTTTTCTCTTGAGACAATAACCTACATGATACCTAATGGAATCCTTCATGAAATGAATGCTATATAAAATATGTCAAGTTTTTTGAAACAGAAACACATTTCGGGTGATTAGAAAAAATTCCAAAAAGCGTCCTGCCGGACATTGTTCAAGGAAAATATCCAGCCATTGAAGATTTCAACTGACCCAACGGCGCTCCTAATATCCTGAGAAAAGTGACCAACAGGAATCTCTCCGCTGTGACTCGCCGAAGGCCAAGAGCGAATTATCAAGGGTGGAAATTGCCAGGTTAACGAATTCTCGACGTTGTAATTTGAAATTTTTCTCGCACAAATTTATCAGCAGCCTCATTCCCTGCGGATGTTTGTGCAGCTGGAGGAGGAAATTCAAAGTTCAAACAATGACTAATTTTTTCCTCATTTCAAAGTGTTCTTCTCTTATTCTCCGAGGGCGAAAGTCGATCCCTGATACGTTCAACCCCTCTTCTCGATCCCTGGGAGGAAATCTGATCCGCCCTGCTCCCTTCAACTCTTAAAGCTTTCTGAAAGGGGGTGGACGTTGAAAATGAATTGAAAATACTTCCGGTATTGGCTCTGATTAATTCGATACTATCGATACGCGATTCCCGGTTATAGCGTCTGTTATATCCTTCCCTTTAATTTTTAGGGTCGTTTCGGATCGTCGGAATCTCCGCTTCCGTCTTCGAAGGCATAAGATCCTCCGGCTCTTTTCCCTCCTTCCTTCGGTTTTTGCTTACACCCCTAATTGCATTCAGGCTTTGACCCTTTCTTTTCGGAGCCAAATATCGATCGGCAACTTGTCATTCGCGCTTTGGCTTTGGCTCGGGTATCTCAAACGGTAGATTTTCGACGCCTAGCAGCTACCAGGACCGTTACACCTCCTATTCGTTATTCCCTTTGTGTTCAGAGTTTGCTGGGGTCAGCAGAGCCACCGTCACCGTAAAATAAAGATTGAAATATTCACGGTCCCAGTGTAGGTAGCGTACCGTACGCAGAACAGAACGGGACGACCGTTCGAAACGACACGGATCCGTTAAAATGATAATTTTGAAAAAGGGGTGAAAAAAAAGCTTACTCTGTGCCTTCGAACTCGAGGACCAGCCATAGCTGCTTTCACCCTTCGCCATACGATACGGGGAATAAAAATTATCATTTTTTTTTATTTTTGTATTATTATCAGAGATTAATTCCGCTGGTTAAAGTTCTGATTTTTCTGATCATGAAAATTAAGATCCAAGGGCATACTGTGATAATTAAATAAAGAAACATACGATTTTCAGTCAGCACACATTTTTTTCATTTGTTTTTAACTTCCAAATAATAATGACCGAAATTTTTCAAATCAAGTGACACACAATTTGGTATTGTTAATAAATACTCGTTATTTTTCACCTTTGATATTCACGTTTTTTCATACCTTCATACCTTCATACTTTATCCAATATATTTCCACCCCATTCTAACTCCTATCGAGTTTTAATAAACTGCAATTAAAAATGATCAAAGGAGTTGTATAATAACAAACCAATTAAGAAAAAGACATTATTTTCGTCAAGAAAAATAAAGGGAAGTGTCATTTGATCTATTTTCATTTTTTCCGGTTTGTTTGTGAAATTTGAGCATTTTTTTCGGAGCAAAACGATGTCGTATCTATTATTGAATGATGAAAAGCTTCAAGATCCGATTTCGGTGATTTTTTATATAGTATTATATATTTTTTATTTTCACCCGAAACTTATAGCCTCATATTATGTGCTCGATTTTGACAGGCAGTCGATAACCCCGATAAAATACTGCAAGGCTATCTTATCGTTCCTTGAGCAGTTTGGCGCCAAGGGAGACGATCGAGGATGAAGTTTTTGTCCGCATCTTTTTGAGTACTACATATATGGAGCGGACCAGGAAAGGTCGAGATCGGAAATAGGATTGCCGGTATAGGGTTTGAAAGGAATACAAGAAGCACAAAAAAGAAAAACAGAAATTGGAAAGAAAAAATCCGAGAAGAATAAAAATCAAAAATAAGGTGAAAAAAAAATCAAAAAAACCACACGGATTTTTGATTTCTATAAACATATGGTATATTCATGAGGAATGCAGTGTATGAAATCGGCCTAAATCCCGATTGACAAATACGATTCGAATTTGGTACATCCCCAAAATTTATGGGCTGCATTTTTTGAAGCTGCAGCAGTAGCCGGTGAATATATTGGGCAAAACCTATCGCATAGGATTGATTAACGCATTGTATCATCGTGACGTAAATACCCGGACGTATTTGTGCGGCAGGTTCACCCTCCCGCATTTATGGGGTGGCTTTCGAGCTTAAATATATTAATCATCCCTCTCGATTGAGCCTTTGCGTTTCTCCTCCGTCTGCCCATACGTACCTCCACTCGCACTCAATTTAATATCACGAATATTTGCGGAGATATACAGGGTGTCCCAGAACTGAATTCAGAAAATGAAGAGGGTAATAAAGGGGGTCAAGCCGAGTAAATTGACCTATAGAACATGTGGTCTTAGAGGTATCGGTCACGAGATATGTAGTCAACCGACTACACACCAGACATCCGTCAGCCGTCTAATTGATAAGCATGCTCGACTGCGTTGATGCGAGTCACAAAACTTTTGAAATCGAAAACTTCAAACAAAAATACTACTTTCGATGTCAAATTTCATTATGGAAACAAGTAATGTTGTTGTGTTTGGCGAAAATTCAATGTCGAAAATGTTTTCATTCAAAATTCTTGACACAATTATCATCCTCGAATTCTGTATTGGAAAAGACTGAGTTTTTGGTATTTTTGTTTTCATGGGATTCGAATTTTTTTTTTTGGCATTAGATTTTCAATTTTTTTTTTTTTTATAAATAATATCAAATTTTTATAAGCAGGGCACATGCTATCAGCAATGTCAATTTTTTTGTCATATTCTAGATACAAACCAGAATTTTAGGGAATGGTGATGATATGGAGCGTCGTTCTTTTGAAAAATGAACTTTTTCGATGATTTTGCTCTAAAATGTAGGTCAGAATTATTCAAGTTATTTAAATGAAAGATGAAAAATCTCAAGTGATCCGTCGAAAAAAATGTCAAAAAATTTGAAATCTCGTGAATTTTTTCGTAAGTTGTCACATAGCTCGATTTGTTGTAATTTTGTGAGGACATATTTTTCTTCTTAGTGGTTGAAGTGGCGGTGAATGCCAGATATATGTATCTATATATTCGCGAACTACCTTGACAATAAGAGTGGAGAAATAAATCATGAAAAAAATGTGTTTCTGAACCATGTATACGACGATTAATAACATAATCTATTTACCTGTCCTGTCCACGGGTGTTTGGTCAGAGTAAACAAATTCGACACTTTGATACTATGGATAAAACAATTATTTACCTAGGTTCAACAAATAGTATTATATTTTGTTTGATGATTGAATCATTTTCGCTATGGTTCTTAGGTACTATTGTAACCTTAGAATACAAAAAAGAGAAGAATAAACTCAAAGAGGGTGAAAAATGGGTTAAAATCGATATAAAACTGTTTTAAATTAACGAAACGACCCTGCGAATAAATTAAATAATTATTTAGATTAGTTATGATTTTCTATCCCCCTGACGTTTTATTTATTTATTTATTTTATTTTTTATTTTTTTCGTTTCAGTTTAGTTTTTATTAGCTTATTTCTCGTTGGCAAATAAAATTTCATTTCAATTTCAATCGGTGCAGCCCCTTCAAGATCCTTGGCCGTAATCCAAACAGAGGCAATCGCATTCTGCTGCAAATATACGACGCCCCAGCTGCTCTGAAATCTTAAATATACGTTTTGGCGGTGTATAAAGTTTATTTAGTTTTTATTATATTCAACCACCAGTATACAATTACATAAGAAAAATTATTACCCACCCGAGGTAGATATAATATATATATCGCGATATTTTATCTTCTGCAGTCACTAATTTGCACATGATGTAATGAGAGCACCGTTCAATCAATTCCAATTTTCTAAGGACGGATCGTCTTCCTCGAAAAATATTCCGTAAATTGAATTTTGGGATTTCTTGAATTCCGAACATTTTCAAAGATATGAAATTTTCTCGATTTTCTCTTTCTCTTTCCCAAAATTTGACACATTTTTTATTGTTTACATTTTATCAAGAATTTAAAAAGCTGTTTGATGCGGCTTTACAGCCCTCAAACAATGGGGTCGAATTGTAGTTTATTGCGTCTTCTAATTAGCGAGCAGAGATCGAAGTGCGACGAAGCACCCGCTGCACAATAAAAATGAAATAAACAAAAATACACAAAAGCAGAATTGGATAGACGATTTTTTACCCGGCATTTTTTTGAATCTCTAATTGTTTTTTCATCACGATTCGTTACCGCGCGCTTCATTCGTCTCCCTCGGTCATGAAAAATGGTTTATTTCGCTCAGCTGAATCTTGCGGTGATCGCAGTCCCCCTCGCCGGATTCTCGCCGAATTTTTTTCGCCTTTTTTCTTCTGTCCGCTAATTTTTTTTCCCTCGCTTTTCTCCGTTTCTATTTTTCATTCCGAATTTTCAACCGCGATCCCCGAAATAATCAATCCCCTAAATGATGATGTATATATATATATATGTGTGCCGGTATTCGAATGAATTTCATGATTTTCAAATAATTTTTTTCGTCAAAATTTTTGCCCGTTTCGTTTAAACCTCGCAATTTTTTTCAACCCCCTCATGGCAGCAGATCGAAATCGGGTTATTCAACAGCATGAGAACCCAAAAACCGTGGGACTACATCCATCGCGTTGACAGGTGCCTGTTGGCACTTTGTCGCATTGAAATGAACAACGACGCCACCCCGATCCCCTTTTCTGCCAACGAAACTACCCCATCCGTCCTAAGGCACCCAAGGGACTCAAGGAAACCAAGACTCGAGTAGTTCTGCACTCGCTCGATATTTTATCAAGACATGGTATCTACGAGTGAAATGATTTTCAACACGC
Organism: Tenthredo mesomela; assembly: GCA_943736025.1. Taxonomy (NCBI): domain Eukaryota; kingdom Metazoa; phylum Arthropoda; class Insecta; order Hymenoptera; family Tenthredinidae; genus Tenthredo; species Tenthredo mesomela. Next base: position 4,181,535 of record OX031017.1, read on the forward strand.
TGTGCGTAAAGTTCGATTTTGCGCACGCTTTGCGTATGCATAAAATTCAACTCAACGCGCGTTGTGTTGAAAAACAAAGTCTGATACACGTACGAAAGATGATTTTCGACTCGTGTGATTGTCGTCCGAGAATCAACACTTTCGCACTAGTATCGAAATGTACTATTCTGAATCAGTCTCATTCATTCCGCGATCATTTTTGGCAATTTTTTCCGCGGTTCTAATGCCGGGTATAAGGAATTGTGTGAATTTTGGTAATAAAAATATTCAACAAAGAACATCAGCCTCGAAACCCCTAGGAGAAAAGAAAAAAGTTCTCCGTATATTTCCATCAGCAGAAGCTTTCCCGAATTGCGGAAGCGCTTCCGCAATCGTGGCATGCGTTATATATCCGTTTCCGCCGATTTAAATCGCCCAAGTTTCGAAGGCACGAATCCTACTCACCGGTACCACTACTCAACTTGGCTACATTATTCTGAATACGACTGAGGTCATCCATCGTACGAGAAACCGGACGAATAAAGACCGATTTCAACGCCATAAAATATATATGCTGTATATAATTTTTTTTTTTTTTTTTTTCAACGTCTTATTAAATCCTGAAATTCGTTAGCAACTTAACTTGTTGAATTATTTTTACCAATCATAAAAAAATTATGGAATTTCTGACCAATCGATTGCCACCCTTGAAATCTGTTGAAATTTTGTATGATTTGTTAAAATGATTGAAAATATTTTAAAAAATTGTAAAATAATTATTTAATATTATTTTCAATCAGAATCTGATGATGGATCAACCCATTGTCTATTATGAACAAATGAATTAAATGAACAAATTTGTTAAGTAAATATTTGAAAGTGTAATTTTAGTTATATAATTATTCTTGAAATAATGCGCAACATAATGTGTGGATATGGTTTTACCTGGTTGAATATGTGGGATGTGGGTGCAGTATTATACTTATATAACGTAGAGAACGGAGCTTTGGAAGTGATAATTTTTGGTGTGTGTTAAGCTGAGAAGCGTGATAATTTATGATAGTTTACTAAGCCTACTATCGTATGCCGACCCAGATCTCCTGCACAAACATCTAGCTGTAGTCGGCCAGGTGGAAGGTAGTTGGCTTTAAAGCCCAAACTCATCGTCCTATCTAAATAACGTAACCGAAAACTATGAAAATAGTAGCTAAGCTGACCCTCGAGCGCTTTTAAGCGCCCCGAGCTATTGTCTCTTCTGTACCAGCAGCACGTACTGGCAAGCAGAAAATCTGACAATGGGAAATCCTGCTATACCTGATATCAAGCACACGCTCGGTGATTGCAGTGGGCGGTGCCAAAAAGAACAAGAAAAAAGAAGGTGAAGAATGAAAAAATAAAAACTAAAATAGAACAGAACTGTTTTCACAAAAAAGGCGCCAAGCTGTGATGCAAAGAGTAAATTTGGGCATTTTTATACCGTCCCGTAGGCCGCACTTTCGATTGTTCGGAGATCCGAAATTCTTGTGCTCGCATAGACCTTGACGCCAAATTTTTAAAGCCATCATGCGCTCGGGAATTGATTGTAGAATTATTGAGCTTGCGATCGAATGCCACTTCGATGTGTTGAAATAATTCAACTCTTGAGCTTTTAGAGCTTTCATGAGCATTCCGTACAGGATAACTCTGGCATCAATCGTCTGAAATGAACCAAATTTCAGGTGAACATTCAAGACATGTATTTTCATCGTGTGAACTAAGGAAATTGCAATAGAATTATGCAAATGTTGTGGGATATTGAGAGAAGAAAGTGCAGAAAAATTAAATTTCAAGGTGTAATCCCGTAGGAAAGACACATATGCAACAAGTGACACGTAATGTTTATTCTTCTTCAATATGAGAACAGAGAAATAATACAAACTGTTGAATAATAAAAACGGCGTCTTACGTTTGTACTTGCATAGACCTCGACATCAAATTTTTACAGCTATTGTGCGCTCGGGAATCGATTGTAGAATTATTTAGCTTGCGATCGAATGCCACTTCGATGTGTTGAAATAATTCAACTCTTGAGCTTTTACAGCTTTCATGAGCTTTCCGTACAGGATAACTCTGGCATCAATCGTCTGAAATGAACCAAATTTCAGGTGAACATTCAAGACATGTATTTTCATCGTGTGAACTAAGGAAATTGCAATAGAATTATGCAAATGTTGTGGGATATTGAGAGAAGAAAGTGCAGAAAAATTAAATTTCAAGGTGTAATCCCGTAGGAAAGACACATATGCAACAAGTGACACGTAATGTTTATTCTTCTTCAATATGAGAACAGAAAAATAATACAAACTGTTGAATAATAAAAACGGCGTCTTACGTTTGTACTTGCATAGACCTCGACATCAAATTTTTACAGCTATTGTGCGCTCGGGAATCGATTGTAGAATTATTGAGCTTGCGATCAAATGCCACTTCGATGTGTTGGAATAATTCAAATCTTGAGCTTTTACAGCTTTCATGAGCTTTCCGTATAAAATAACTCTGGCATCGATCGTCTGAGAAAAACCGAATTTCAAGTGGACATTCGAAAAATGTATGTTCTTTGTGTGAACTACAGAAATTGCAATAAAATTAAGTGAATGTTGTAGAATGTCGAGAGAAGAAAGTGGGGAAAAATTAAATTCCAAGGTGTAAGCCCGTATAGGAAAGACACAGATGCAACAAGTGACATGTAATTTTAATTTCTTTCAATATGGGATAAGAGAGGAATAATAAAAACTGGTCCCTTTGTGATGAAATAAGAATAAATTATAAGGGAGAATATACATATCTGCCGATCAAAAGAGAGTTGTAATAAAATTTTGATTAAATAAAATGAAGAAATCAGGGTGGGCGAGAATCGAGCAGGTTTTTCGAATCGGGTTTGTGAAATGTGTATTCAATTTTTCGTTTGATCTTCTTTCCGTTTTTCAATTTCCATATAATCTCTCGCGCTTTCCTTTTATCTTGATGAACTGCACAGTTCGAATTTATATATTTACTCAGAATCTATGTGATTATAATACATACTGTGAAATTATAGCGCATAAGTTACACTGTTTTATTTAACAAAATGAGAGACCGAACGATCACTCGGTCTATAATTATATTTAAAAATATGCGAAACTTAATTGGGGAATAATGGAGAGAGCTTTCAACTATAGGCGGTATATGAAGTCTGTCTGACGTCGTTATGAATATTAAAACCTCCTCCGAAAGTGCACACGCTCGATAATACCTACCGACCTGAGAAGTAGGAGCGGTGAGCTGCTCATAAACCGCAAATAGCTGTCTCTTCAAGAAAAAGCTCTTGCTCTACAAGGGGAGTCGATATACCCTTAGGTAAGACACGTTCTCTTATAAGCGATGAAAAATACATCGAAAAATTCCCAAGCACAAACGTTAATCCGTAAAAATCGAAGAATTTCAATAATTATATATTTTTTTTTTTTTTGTTTTTGCTCTCGTTTTTTTTTCCCTGATGGGGAAAAATTGGCATAACTGAATGATCGGATTGAGTGAAAGGCTGGTTATAATGGTAATGGAAATATGTGACAAAGCAGAGTAGATGCGGAGTGCAAACAATGTGAAATATTTGTTAATAACGTATTGTTTGATAATTCTATACCGTTTGTTCAGTATTTGAAGCGATATTTGTACTCGAAATCAAAATATGGGTATGATATTTGCGGTAGACTAGATGCTGAGTAATCTGACATTTATTTATCAGAATCTAGATGCTAGAATTTCGCATGCTAGTGCAGTAGTAGCGGTGGAGTAAAATCGAGTCGAATCGCGCGTTCGAATTCTATAGCTGATGTTCTGGAACAACTAGTCCATAGGAAAGACTGCAGCAGCAGGATGGCTGCAGGGATTGAACAAACAAACTGGGAAACTAGACCGCGGAACGTGTACGAATTTACGTCACGTATACACCGCGATATTTCCAATTAAAAATTTATCAGATTGGCAATTTCCCAAGAGCTGGAAGACGCCCGGTCCGATACTCGGCCTGAACTATTATTTGCTGTCCTATCTACGCATCAAAACGTAACAGAGAATTTCGAGCCATGCAATCGTTTACCCAAACAACTCGGAATATGTAAAATTCTAGTCTTTTTAAGCAGACGAAAAGCACTTGTCGTGAGGATGCAGATGATTTCGAATTTCTTCGGCTCTAAAGTTCCAGCAACCGAAGCTCTGTCAAATGAGCTTTTTTCTGCATTCATTTTTATCTAGTCAATTCGAAAATAGTGAATAAAAGTTTGTGAATTTCGAAAACTTGACTCAAAAAAGACGATCACTCAAGTTATTTAGACAGGATCAAAAAACTCTACGTTCATCTGATGAAGGTTCAGTTTCTGGACGGTGGAGTTCAGTGGAGACTAAATGGTTTCAAATCCATGCAAGTTGTTCACCTGAATCGTTACGACAAGTGCTTTTCTCTTGGCTGTATCTTTCGCCTGATAATATACTTTGAAATATTTGTGAAATTTTGTGATAAAAATGTAGGCCAATTTTGTAAATTTTTTTTACGACACACTCGTTGTTTGAAAACAAGGTATAATATCAAAATCGAGATATTTTAGGCCAGTGTTGATTTTTATCTTGTAGTTTGTATGTTGAACTAACAAAGAAGTGATAAAATAGTTTTGTTTGTGTTAAAACTGTGTATTCATAAAGAATTTTTATTGCACGTCCTGTCGAAGAGCCTAGCCCTATTATGTACCTGGATTATATTCAAGTTCCGTTGGCTGTAAAGGTTGGCATTGGCTTCGACGACTTTAACGACTGTGAAAAGTTTGCCGATTCTACCTCTTCGAGAATTTGCAAGTTTCTTTGGTGTATAAGGTCGACGTATATATGTATAGATACACATATACATACATACATGTATGTACCTACTCGTGTCCGTAAATTCGAACGTGACTGCGTCCGCGATATAGCGGTGTAACTCTGTAGAACTGACCAAGCAGAACGAAATAGAACCATTTGGCGTATGTCCAGACGGTCAAACGTGGGATTTTCTGGTCAGATCCTCGACACATCTCTACTTTTTAACTTTACGCATACATATACAGACACATATGAACAGTTCTACGTGATTTCAGGTCATGTGTGTCTTTTGGATATCACTAACTCACACAACTACTGTACCACGTCTCCCTCGGCGTATCACACCCCTAATTCCTACGGGAACTCACGTAATTTAGCCTTGAGAATAAAGGACAACTAAATCCTGACTGGCTTTTCCGCTTTTAGTGCAACTCAGGACACGAAAGGAACCCGGTAATCAGTTTTTTTTTTTTTTCTGTTTTCTTCTGTGCTAAAATTCCTCTACCACTGATAAAAGGATCTGGAATCTTGTTACCTTTGAATTATTTTCGTTATGGAGAAAAAAAAAAGCATCTGCGATTTTCATTTACGAAATTGAAATCGAGGAGATAAAAGTATTGTGGACCTTCTGTCATATTCGGAACTCCACATCTTCGTGAAAATAATTTCGAAGAAGAGCAAACAGATTTTATCAAAAACCGTGAAAACAAAATCGTAATTCGAAATGGAATCGAAGTCCATATCGTCAATCGGCTTCGAGCATTCTTGCAATTAATTGTGACGGCTGTGACGATTGGAATTATTTTTTGTCATGGCGAGGAAAGGAATCCGCGATTTTCATTTTGAAATCCAAATTAAGAAGAAGAAAGTAATCGTGGGTCTTTCATCACATTCTGAACTCGATATCTTCATGAAAGAGCAGTGAAATCAAAATCGTAGTTCCATCAAAATGGAATCGAAGTCCATATCGTCAATCGGCTCTGAGCATTTTTGCAATTAATTGTGACGTCTGTGATGATTTGAAATGTGATTGAGTAATATCGAGGTGAAGAATTGGTATGGATTGATGTGAGTGAAGCAATGCGGAGGTAAGATAAACAAAAGTTAAAGTGATGTGATGCGAGGGAAAATACGATAGAGATGAAGGTAGATAAATATATGAAAACCCGAGAGAGAGAAAGAGAGCTGAGGGAGTATAAGGTATATAATATATATATATGTATGTATATGTACCGTGGTCGCGTATGTTTGCAATCTCTGAGGCGCGTCGTCCTCGGCAACCTAATTCTACCACGCCGGAATCTATTGGCGACTAAGTAAACTGCCTTCGACCTGAACCGTTCTCGCTTGCAAGCTCGTGGTCGACGGAATAATACCCCTGATGGTGAGGCGCGGTGGTGAGACGGAGACGAGCCAGCCAAGGAGTTATTTAATTTTCGGAACGGAGCTGACTTGGCACCGCGAATTGCGGCTGATTCCTGGAATGGATCCCATCGCCTCATTCTAACCACCAACCACCAAACTCCGACCACTATCAACCGTCAAATGCCGGCATCCATCCCTACCCTGGACCGCTCTCAGATCTTTCAAACCAATACGAGTTTAGTGTTTTCTTAGGATCGCCATTTGTCACGATCTACTCATTACTTAGGGATTGATTTTACTGTCGATCAGATTCAGAATCTTATAAACGGTCTGATTGACTCGGATTTTACATATCACAGATCAAATTATACCTACAATTCGTGTGATCGAAATTCATCAATTTTCACAGCAACGATCATGAGAAATCGAAGTGTGCACGCCAAGTATGGAGCTTTTGAAATGATCTTATGATCTCCAAACCCTTAGCTCTTGGAAACTTTGATCCGAATTTTATTTTGCTGCCAATTGTTTATCGAGTTCATCCAAATTCACATAGTAACGAAAGTAGAACGAGGCAATGTGCACGCCAAGTACGTAGCTTTTGGAATGATTTGTTGATTTGTCACGATCTACTCATTACTTAGGGATTGATTTTACTGTCGATCAGATTCAGAATCTTACAAACGGTCTGATTGACTCGAATTTTACATATCACAGATCAAATTATACTTACACTTCGTGTGATCGAAATTCATCAATTTTCACAGCAACGATCGTGAGAAATCGAAGTGTGCACACCAAGTGTGGAGTTTTTGAAATGATCCTATGATCTCCAAACCCTTGGCTCTTGGAAACTTTGATCCGAATTTTATTTTGCTGCCAATTGTTCATCGACTTCATCCAAATTAACATAGTAACGAAAGTAGAACGAGGCAATGTGCACGCCAAGTACGTAGCTTTTGGAATGATTTGTTGATTTGTCACGATCTACTCATTACTTAGGGATTGATTTTACTGTCGATCAGATTCAGAATCTTACAAACGGTCTGATTGACTCGAATTTTACATATCACAGATCAAATTATACCTACACTTCGTGTGATCGAAATTCATCAATTTTCACAGCAACGATCGTGAGAAATCGAAGTGTGCACACCGAGTGTGGAGTTTTTGAAATGATCCTATGATCTCCAAACCCTTGGCTCTTGGAAACTTTGATCCGAATTTTATTTTGCTGCTAATTGTTCATCGACTTCATCCAAATTCACAGTATCGAAAGTAGAACGAGGCAATGTGCACGCCAAGTACGTAGCTTTTGGAATGATTTGTTGATCTCCGAACGATTTCTTCATACAAATTCTAATGAGATTCTTAACTGACTGCCTGGTAATCATTCGAACCGTCTAAGTTAAACAGTAACAAAAATTGAAGGAAAGAATGTGCACGCCAGGTATGTAGTTTTTATAATGATTTCTTTACTACCAAATCGTTTGCCCGTAAAGATTTTTATCCAACTTTTATACTCCTGTCAAGGGTTGATTACACGCGGAATTCCAATAAACGGATTCCGAAGATGGTATTTTCTACGACAGTGATATTATTCGGGGTGTGTTTCCCTCCTGTAAAAAAAACGTACGAAACAATAACACTCGATGAATTTTTGGCACAGTATATAACACTCGACTTATTTATCTCGAGAATGGTGAGATTCCTCAAGATATAATGCTAGCAAGAATTGAAATATACGGCGAGAATAATTGATTGGATTTTGAAACTTTGACATATAGATAAATAATTTTAACGAACCTTGAAAATTGGATAAAAAAATTTCTGGAATCAAAACTCTAACCAAAATCAAAATTAGTACCCACCCACCGTTGTGGACTTCAATTATCTGTTTGCTAATTTGGTAATGATTTTTCATGCGATTGTGTATCGAGTAGGGCTGAGCGTGAGGAATTGGTATGGATTGATTTGAGTGCTTTAGGGGTAGGGTATGCTTCGGGACACGTGTTGTCCTAAAATAAACGAATCGGGCAATAAAACAAAGCGCGACTTTAGCCCGCGGTGCTTTTGCAGATATACATATATACGGAAACACTTATACATATATATATACTGAGACGGGGATTTTCGGGGCAACCGTAAAGCAACCGAGTGAAATAAACCGATTGATTCAACGATATCGCGTCAAGAGACACATTTCACCAGATTTACCAGATCCACAAAATTCCAATCCTAGAATCGACCACCAGCAGACTTAGCGTCACGTCAGGCAATCCCTCGATCGTCGAAATCACTATGATCATGAATTTTTCGTTCATCTTTTTGGCTTTCGTTATTTTTTCATCTAATTTTCTCTCTTCCATTTGACCAGCCGTTTCTGTTTTTCTATCTCGAGAAAAGAACTATAGAGGCAGTTTCCAGACTATATCTTGCCCTCTGAGTTCCACGCGGCGAAAGGTCCCTCTGCGAGAATTCGACGAAATGAAAAAGGGAGACGGTTCTCTCTCCCGTCGAATTGCAGGGACGTGTTAAAAAGCGGGATTTACCTCCGAGGTCAATCATTATATGAGCTCTAGGACTTTTTTCGGTGATACAAATTCCAGATTGCTGACACGATGCCGAAACACGAAGCTGTAAGAAAAGCACACCGTAACCCAGTTTCTTCATCTTAGATCTCCATACATACTGGGTTTGAAGAAAAAAAAAAAAAAAAAATCGTCCAAATCGGAACAGAATGGGACGAAATAAGGACGGACCACAGCCTTTTACCTACAGTGATCCCATACGGAACGCGGAAGCCCAATTGCCTTGAGGGTGATCGTAAAGCGTGCGAATACCCGACTACTTTTACTCTCGAAATACCTGATCCGCAAAGCAGGAGGCAAGGAGAGGTCTTCCGTTGAGAATTTTCCCGTGCAAATACTCGTCGTCTGGCAAGGGTTGATTTTCTTTAACGTATCAGAAAATGGAAGCTCCGCACTTGACTCGGAGACTAGAGATGTGTGGTGTGCACGAAATGTGTATGTGTGTAATACATGTGCCCACCTATCTATACTCACTAGAAAGAAGTCCATTAAGGTGACGGCCGTTAGGCAGACGAGGACCTTATACCTACCAGATCTAGGGTCGAGCCTTACATGCGACGGAACCTGAAACATGGGGGTTCGGAAAAGGCGAGTTCAGTTAAGTTCAGTTGGGCTTAAAGCTGACGCCCCAAAGGCATGGGCGCAGGTTGTGACCGCCAAGGCGAATCTACCACCAGGCATAGTTACCCACTCAATAATGCACCACCTTAGGAGGAACTTCGTTTAAAACGTGAGGAGACGAGGAAGCTCGCGCTCACCTTATACAAGGGAAAGTCTCACCCTCAGCGAAAAGAAGATAAGAGAAGAGAAGAGAAGCGAAAAGTGGGGTGGGTGTGCAGGTTACCGCACACGAATATACACAATACCTACAACCGAACGAATTTCGTATTTAGATGCAAATTCAAACTGAAAGAAGAACTATATTCAGCACTTTTATGTACCGCTACCCCAGAATTTACGATCGCAATCCATGGATCCAAGGATCGATAGCGAGCTCAAAATTCGTTCCTTTTTCGCCTGTTATATTGAAGGAAAAGTGGTTCTTCCAATGAACCGATAAACTTCTAATCACACTGTTGAAAAATTTTTGTTCATTCGTTGAAAGATCATCTGCACATATTAGATGCACCTTGATGTGGGTTGAATTCGTTTCTCGTATGAAACTACAAAGATCCAACTTGTTTGTCAGCTATTTGGAGTATTCGGTTTCTTAGCTTTAGATCGTTGTGTAACAAAGTGCTAATTATTTGTTCACAATTCCATTACTTCGGGGATAATTATTCGTTGAAAAGTGATCAGCATAATATCTGGAGTCCCTAAACGTTGAGGGTTATGGTTTAATCAATTGAAAACAATGGGGGGTGTCCCGTCCTTGTCCTGTAGAAGCGTTGCGTTGGTTTCTGGGAGCAGGTCATAAGTCTCGTTCCAGACTCCCGGGCGGAAAATCATGCGCCGGTCCAGAGCCTGGAGGATTCTGGTTTTGAGGGTAGATGCTGCTTGTTCGAGAGACTGAAGAACAAGCGGTATGGTAGGTGGAACTAAGAGGGATGGACGAGGTTAATGGTAGCTCGGGGCTCTATTCTCATCAAAAATATATAGCTGCTATGTTCCTGCTAGCCCGTGACCTTTGACATAAATTTTTCTATACTCTGCAGGCAGGTATTAATTGTATTTCTTTAACCATCTCGCGAATATCCGACTCCCTCTGCATACTTTGGAGCAAATGTTTGGTTTTGAAATGGTTTCGTCGTTCCCCCTTCCCCCTTCCCCCATCTCCCGTCTGATTTCATTTTCTCGACTTGGACCAATTTTTTTCATTACTTTTTCATTTATTTGCTCTTGGTTATTTAATACTGCACGTATTTTAGTCGCTTTTCAATGGGATTCAAATTAGCCTGCAGCAAATTCAATGCTTTAAATTTAATGGCGGACAGGAAACAAAGAAAAAGAAGAAGAAAAAAAAAAAAAATAGGAAAAGGAAAAGGAAAAGAAAAAAGAATCTTTCCAGTTCGATAGAGGAATAAATTTTGGCGCTGAGCCCGCGGGTTCATGTGGCAATTAAAATAAAAGTAATGTACCTTGTTTATACCTCCGTTCCAAACCTTCAATCGTTCTACTTCACTCGGCTTATCATCCTCTATACCTCTGCAGTATGACTTCACCTACTCTTTTCTCGGATAACATTCGATATCGTGGATATAGGTATGCATGTGAATAGAAAACAACAAAAAGAATAGGTGATAACAATTTTGATGATTAGAGAAATACGATAATTGAATCCCGTTGATTTCCTTCGCGACTATCTCGATCCCGGAATTCACAGGTCAAACAATTCCAAGTAAAGAGCAGAAAAAGGAGAAAAAAAAATAAACAGAGGATAAAGAAGACAAGTGGAGATGGAAAAGGTACACTTAAGTTTCCTAATGAACTCCGTGTTTCAAAGATTTACTTCAACAGTGTTGAATAATCAATTCTATCCACCTAAGTCGATGCCAATCAGTTACACATCAGCTACACGATTCATGAAGTCGAAAATTGGGTCTGCATATTTGAATACAAATGAAAATACAAAAAAATTCCCAATGATCAGTTAGGTCAAAAATTGATTCAAGTAGATGAGAGAACTGAACAAAACCTGCATTCGAAAAAGTAGTTCTATGACTGGCCCATCGAGGTCAGCTGAATTATCTGATTGTTCATTGTCTGACTTAAGTTGCTCTAGCAGTTACTCGATTATGACTGAAATTACAAACCAGGATCGCCGAAATAAGGGATGAAGTTTGACACAGTGAATAATGTCATTTAGATATATTCCTGATTTGGTTAGTGACAGTTTGAATGGTTGGGTATATGGCTATATAATAGCTGGTACCTATATATAAATTTATACATGTATATAGAGTGGGTTGATAAATTAATTAGGTTTCTTTCAATTACAAAGCTGAAGCTTTGGATCTGGGTGATTCCGTATATATGTACCTCGACCACAGCGCAAGAGTCCAATGCTGCAGGATCAGAGTTCGGTTAAAGTAAACTTGTTTCGACTGTGAGCTTGAAATTGAACTCAAATTGAACCGGAGTTTAATTACTTTCCGTTGCACGGCAAGTTCCGAACTCGCTTTGGTTTGTTATATCGAATCTAGTTCTGTGTACGTACTACCTATTTCTAACCAACGCTTAGCCTTAACTGCACCCTAAAGTCTTGCTACAAACATCATGATTGCTTACTCGTTATCACGATACGCCGCGTGCACCCTTCAAGACTAATTCAGGATTTTAGTGCAACCACGATGATTCGTTAGCCGAAACTTCAGTCATTTTTATTATTTCAGTAAACGTTTTTTTTATACGACGTGACATCGTAGTTTCCCGACCATATCTTGACGTAATTTCGACCACGGATTGCACTCAGAAAAAAGTCTTGTTGACACAACCAAAATTTGGGTTATTATATGCACAATCACATTTTTTTGTTCAGTCAACCAAAAATTTTGTTGGAACAGCCAAAATTTTCGTTGTCCCAACAAAATTTTGGCTATACCAACGAAATTTTTGGTTTGACTGAACAAAAAATGTGATTGTGCATATAATAACCAAATTTTGGTTGTTATTTCTCTGAGTGTGCGGAAGACATGAATTTCTAAATTTCTATCAATTAGTCGTGCTCGATACGTGCTAACGTAAAATATGTAGGAAACGAAGGCTTCACTGACTTCGTATCTTTTTCAATAGCGGATTTTTTTTAATTGCTTTGCTCGGTAATGCGAAAAATAATGATTTTTAGATCAAGACAGCTCGATTACGTTGAGTTTGATTCACTCTTGCGTGATTTTACCATATCTCGTTAACGATGCAATGCAATGAACAAGTTACCACTCGAACCGTTCAATCAGGCTCAGCTTTGACGAGCATGAAATCAATTTATAGTTTCAATAACGTAATATCTGGAATTATCGACGGAATCTTTAATTGGATATTTCAAGACTGCATAAAAGGGCTTAAAAATCAATTTTTATTCATCAAACCATATGATATACAATTTAATTTCATATTCAGTTTAGGTGATCATTTTTTCGACATCTATTTCCAGGGACAAAGGCTGGGAACTGTGTGTAGGTAGGGACCTACTGTTAGCAAAAAACTACGTATCTCCATACGCGTATGGGACAGGACGAGTATAAACCGTCGTTAAATCATTTTTTTAATTACAAGCGAACTGGAATAGTCGAAACAGATAACACGAGCACACTACAGCTTCGTGTAGATATAATGTAACACATAGTCATACATACAGCTATCCAGGCTGTATTTAGTGGTAACGAGACTCAGCTTATTCGTTTGGTGAAATAACCAACCCCACGCCGATTTATTTCATTATCTAAAAAAATCTAATTTATTGTTCGCGGTTTACGCGGTTGAAATATTTTTCATTTTATTTTTTTCACCTCCCCTGATTAATCATGTCGTTACTTTATTTCAATAACTTATTTCCTTATATTTGCACGCTTTTGGGATTCCCAAAATCCGGAACTTCGATCCGACCTACTAGCATCCATCCGTTTCACGGAAACGCTATTAATTCATTCAATTCGATATTTCCAAAGTGAATAAACGACGGATTGAAGCTCTTGAGGAAATAGATACAATGGAAAACAAATTCTTCAATTTTTCAGAAACCCGGCGGAGAAAGAAACTCGAAACTTGGATCCGAACAAACAGTGAGCTCCTTCGAAAGTTTTATGGAGTAGAAGTCGAAACCGCCGTCTAAAATTTCCATGATGTTGAAACTAAATCCGAATCTGTAACTGAAACTGAAACCCTAGTCACTTGGAGGACTTTTCATGAAACCAAAAACGAAAAGTACCCAAAAATTACTCCGAATTCATACGAATCTGAAGCGATAATGGCAGCCAATATCCTAGTTTCAAATTTTCAGAAAACCGAAATTGATACCACGCAGCGAGAATTCGACTCTTTTTGGAATTGGATAAAAGGAGGAAAAAAAAAAAAAAAACAAACTAGATTTAATCAGAATTTTCAGCAATCCGAAACCATATTTTACTTTCCGATCGATCCCTGCGAAAAAAAAACGAAAGATATTCAAAATTGAAAACGAGCTCGCAAAGTCAAATTTTTAGAACTACGTTTTTGAATGGATTATGAAATGATGAAGGCTGGGATCAATTCAGCTTTGAATTATGTTCTTCATCAAATCCCGGTTCGATGTATTGAAATAATTGAACTCGTGAGCTTTCAGAGCTTCCATGGGAAAAACCTATAATAATTAATTGATTTCTGCATGATTACTGTATCACCAATCGTCTGAAGCGAACTAAGTTTTACATGAATATTTTAGACAGCTATGACAGTTCAACAAAGTGCAAAATTGTGTACCGAGTCAGTCCGTCCAACCTAATCCCTGATACGCTGGAAATGCAATATTTATTGCAAACATGTAGCAAAAAGATCGTGCGTTTCCCTTGAAAGATTTATCTCTTCGTTTCTAAAGTTCAGTAGAAAAAAGATAACTTTTTCGGGCTGATAAACGGCTCCTGAATATATATTGTGCCGATCCTGTTATTGTGCATTTCTCTTTGGTAAAATGGTACAATTCAAGTTATCTAATGAATATAATTCCCGACCAAAATTCTCAGGGTTCAAAAAACCTGTGGAATGAGTTACCAAGTCAATTTTTTAAAGAAATTTTCTTACCCTCGATCAGTGTATAGGCAGGATACAGCTCCGTCAAAAAGTTGAAATATTTAAAACTCCTGAAAGCATTTGATATACGAAGTCATGTAACGTGTATATGTATACCTATATATACATGCGAAGTCGATATAAATCGCGTATTACTAGGCTCGCGATTTCTCGAGGCATGAGGCATGCACCTTCTTCGTCGCAGAATGAGAATCAAAAGTTAGACGTGCCCTGCTTTGTTTTTTAATGGCCAGTGCCGATATAATCTTAGCCGTTTCACTGCGGCCCGAATCTGGGTCGTATTCCTTTTTTTTTTTTCTTTTTCTCTTATTTTTTTTATTTTTTTTCTTTATCCCAGAGATCACGGGCCGCGATATTCCGTTCGGTAACTTCGTTTATAAGGCCTTACCACGCAGAGCGAAAGAGATTAAGAGAGGTAAAGAGTGAACGATAGAGAAAGAAGCGATCAGTTTGTCCGTTTTCCATTTCGTTTTCGTATTCGTATTCGTATTCGTATTACGATAAATTCGCGAAAAGCTCGTATCCCATTTCGCAATACGCGGAATTATGCGACTGGTATAATTTTGACGCTTGTTACCAAAATGCTCCGGGCAGGTAATTACATCGGGTTCTACTGCCTGGGGTATGTGCCCAGTAGGTACATACCTTCTGAGATGTATATATATATATATATATATATATACCAAAGTGAGTTATGCCAGGGTGATTGTGCGAGTGCTTAGTGCCACCGGGGGAAAAGAGAGCAGGAAGAGAGTGGCCCTTCTCTCGCTCATTCCTCTGCCCAACTTTGACCATGGGCCTTGTTAATTAGAAGGCGTCAGGTTCGCTGCCGCCCACGCCACGCGCTCCTAGGCTCAGGTCGCTATCCTTCACCCTCTGCCCTCAGTCCTCTCAGCCTTCAAGCATCGCTGCCGGTTCTTGAACGGTCGAACAACCACCACCTCTGTGTACCAAGCGGTGGGGCAAACATCACTAGGAATTGGAGTATGCCGAATGTCATACATTCAGAGGGGTATGAGGATGAACGATGTTGTCAGGCTTGGAAAGGGTCGGAAGGTTTGGAAAAATAAAAAAAACCTTCTGCAGTTTTCAGAAAATTGATGTGCAGACTGGGCACACAAATTCAAAAAAATTTCAGTTCAGTAGAAATTATTATGGAAATGTCTGGTAAAAAACGCTCTTCTGCAGTTTTTAGAAAACTAATATGTGGACGAAGACACGAATTTGGAAGATTGTAGTTCAGTAAAGAAGAATCAAAAAGGGTGAAGAATAATGAAAAGTCCTTCTGCAGTTTAAAAAAAATTAATGTGCAGACTGGAGACACAAATTCAAAAAATTATAGTTCAGTAGAAACGATTATGGAAGGCAAAAGAAGCTCTTCTGCAATTCTTCAAAAACTAATATGTGGGCTAAAGACACGAATTAGGAAGATTGTAGTTCAGTAAAGAAGAATCAGAAACGGTTAAAAATATTGAAAAGCCTTCCTGCAGTTTTTGGAAAATTAACGTGCAGACTGGAGACACAAATTCAAAACATTGTAGTTCAGTAAAAACAATTGGAAAGGTCCGGAAAAAAGTTCTTCTGCAGCGCTTCGAAAACTGCTATGTAGACTATAAAAACAAATCGAAACGATTTTAGATCAGTGCAGAAGGAATAAGAAAAATTTGAAACAATCAAAAGCCATTTCGTAGTTCTTCTGAAACTACCTTGTAGACTGAAAAAATGAATCCAGAAGATTGTCCTTCAGTAGAAAAAGTTGGAAGGATTTAGAAAAATGAAAGCCCCAACTGCAGTTTTTCTAAAACTGCTACGTGGATTGAAAAAACAAGTTCAGAAGGTTATATTTTCGTAGAAAAGGTTGAAGGGGTTTGGAAATATGAAGAAGGCCCTTCTGCAGTTCTTCTAGAAGTACTATTGCAAATTCAGAAGATTTTAGTTCAGTAAAAAAAAGTTGGGACGGTTTAGAAACGATCAAAGAACCATATGCAGTCTTTCTGAAACTACTATGTAGTGTTTATAAGTTCAAAAATATTTGAAAATATGGGCAAACCCTTCTGGAGTTTTTCTATATAATTTGTCATCATCAAAAAAATCGTTTCTCTCTCATATGTTGCCATAAAAATAAGAAATTTGAACATGACTCTGAAAGAACTGAACCTCACAATAGATTGTATTCGTTTTACATATTATAAAAGTGTATCATCCCCATCCCCCTTTCTTCGCACACGTTTATTTCGTCCTTTCTCGTCTCAATTGGCATATCGTATCGATTTTCGATGGCACAATTAAATATATATCCAACATCACAACTTGACTTTTCTATTGCATGGATATTTTTATACGTAGGCATTACAGACAGATCGTTATTGTCTACCTTCCATAAGCTTCAGAACGAGTAAACATAAGATCGATATTTCCACCGGCATTACACGCTCTTTCATTTTTATTGTTGTCGGCTAAGTGGGATGAATTTCATCGCGAATAACAAGGTAGGTATATTATAAGGATTGGATAGGATCAAAAATAAATACCATTCTTCCTTCAGGATAATAACTACTTACTCTTTATACAGAGTGATTCAGGCTAAGCTCACCATATTTCGAGGGTATATTCCTCGTGATATTCTAAGTCTAAATTTCCTTCACCAGAAATCCGTGGGCCGAATAGTTTTCGAGCTACGGAAGGATCTTAGTTGACCAATCACATAACTTACAGATAACTCAGACTGGGCTGATTATGAGCGAAAGCTGAGCGGTGCTCAGTCTTTGGGACATATGCGCTGCGTGATTGGTCAACTAAGATCTCATGTAGCTCGGAGACTATCGGTCCCTCAAATTTTTGGTAAAGTAAATTTAGTCTCATAATTTCGTTGGGAATCTATACCCTCAAAATATTTCTTATTTGAGTCGAATCACCCTGTATACTTCAGTTGATCAATAATTCTAAGAAACTCTTTGGATTAGACAGTGACACAGCTTCCAGACTTTCCGCATAGCTAATCAATTATCTGTAACATAATTAATACTATGTAGTAAATAAATTGAGTATTCGGAGGATGTTGTTGCTGAGATAGGATTGATTAGAAGTTATAGTACTGGGAAGTGATTACGAGTAAAGAATTCTTGGTAGAAATCAAATTTGTTAGTAGGAGAGAATTACGTTTATTTCAGTAGGTCGGCAAATTCTTAAACGTAACTTAATGCTTCGACTAGTTCGAAGTTGCGCTGAGAATTCAAGTTTTAAGGCTTCCAAGTTCCTCTAATTACGGACCCGGAATCGTGACAGACATGCTAGTGAGGTGAGTCCGTGTCGTGGCACAATCTTCACTTCACTCTGCCATACTCCTAAGGAATTGGTATGCGTTTCGGTCGCGTGATAAAGAGAGAACCACCAACTCGAAAAAAAAAAATAAAGAAGAAGAGAGAGATAGATAGATAGAGAGGGATAGAGAGAGGAAGAGAGGAGAAAAGAGACTCTTCAGCTGATCGAAATCCAATTACTCCAAAGATCAAATACTCCGATATAAGGAATTGTTTTCCCCTTTGATCCCAATCCCAGATCAATTTGTGTGTAATTGCGTTTCATCACCGAGGAGGGCCAATAATTTTACCATCTGAATATGTAAAAGGTGGTAAACCAAGTACTGTACTGTCGAGGCGATCATCCGGCTGTCATCTCAAAGTCAAAACATTCCCATAAAGGTCTTTTGACTCGTTCGAAACTCACATTATATCTACTGCACTTTTCCACACGAGTGAAAACAGTGTTACACTCACCGTGTTCACCGATGATTTGGTTCACTTCATGCTCAGTTCACTGGAACTAATGTTACACGGGTAGAGCAGTGCAGTAGAGACTCCTCAGCGTAGGGTTGATCCGTTTAGTTGAATTGAAAACCATGCATATGAACATATGGCTAATACCACTTCAGAAAAGGATCCTGATCCTGTACTTTACATGATTCCCATTATGGAATTGGTGGAGTCCTTCATTTCCTCCTGGAAAAATATTACTGCCTGGATCTTGCTTCATAGTCTTCGAGGTCGAAAATGGATCGTTTGAATTGAACCAGCCTTTCCAGGGTCAGTTGATTGGGTACTACAAAGCACTAAAACGGGTTAAGTTTGTTAACTATTTGGAAAACGGTTTGAGGTTGAAGAGCCTTACTCAAAGAGCCGGGATTGTCTGTGCGCTTTGGTGTGACTGTGGAATAAGGTTCGATCAGCGATGAAGACGGAGACCAAGAGCCGAACAATTAACGGTTGATCGGCGTTCACCGTCCACAATGTCTGAGCTCGTGGGCCGAGGCATTTCCCAATAACAGGAATAAGGGGCGCAGAGGAATTCGGTATAAGTACGCTTCGGCATCTTTCGGTATATTGCTTTACCATTGGCTGAATGTTAGGGCCGGAACAGAAGAGAAAAAAAAAGGTAAAAAATATTCGCGGGATCTCGTTCGCCGTAATGGGAAAAGGACGCCCCCTATAAGAATTCTGCACCCACGCCAGGACTTTCCAATCCCCGATATAATTATTTTCGCCATCAGTTTTAACTCTCAAGAAAAATTCCACTTCATGGCACATTCACGAATACCACGGTAAAATATAGTCATGATTCGAAGTAATCTGCGGTCAAGTACCTACACGTGCATTTCTACAAATTTCAAAGGCATTCGTTCCATCATTTTTTTTTTTTTTTTTTTTCAACCGCATCTTCACCCTTCCTATTGCTCCACATTGTACATCATTCATATACTACATTTTGTCTTCATGGTCTGCGGCGCATTCGACACGGCATTATTGGATCGCAATGTAGGCCATTCCCAAGTACTAATATGAGCCCGTAGGATATTGACAGTGTTTGCCATATTGCATCCCCGATAGCCACCCTGATTCAACGAGTATATGGTCACTGGGTTAATAATTGTATCCCGTATGAAATCTTTCCCAACGTCTTCTCCTCGTTCTTCTCCATCGTTTTACTTTTGGGGACAGTTTCTGTTAATCAGCGACACCGTCAGCTGGTTAAACTTGATGAAAAGGTTTGAACAATTGTTTGGGAAAGGCTGGAGCGATGTGATTAAATGATTTGTGAAACAGGTTCGTCATAGAATGGCTAGAGGTTGTTTGAAGGGTAAAATAGGAGTAAAAAGTAAAAACGAGAAAATATACGCCGTTTGGAATAGCCGGGGTGGTAACGCGGCACAGGGGTTGGGAAAAAGCTAACAAAGCCTCATCAGATGAATTAAAGTTTAATTCAATCCGGCCATTTGGGGGTGGCTGGAAACTGCGCACGGAGCCATGTCGGAGTTGGGAATCCCCGCGTATCCATCGTCGAATTGTATATATAGTTATACCCACCTCGATTCCGAATGTTAATTCGCAATGCCACGTCTATATAACCCAATGCCGGGGCCAATACCGCCCTGATTTTCATCCCTATAATAAAATCGAAAATATTACCGTGTTCAATGGCCAAGCTGGCTTGAACCCGAGCTGCTAAGGTCTCGCAATTTCTTTCCTCATTTACCCCTCCGGATCCAAAGGGTTAATTAGGTAGCAGCTTCGTTTTAGGCTTGATGTAGATCTCCGATGTTTTCAGCTTCGACCTGGTTCCTTGAGAATTTCCTACAGTATTGTGAAAACAAACTGGTGAATTAATTCTCCAATTCCTGTCTCATTCCTCGTTCATTTTCAATTCGATTTTAAATCCGGATACAAAGCACATCGGATATAACAAAAAAGGATTCAAAATGACAGATGAAATCGTCGCCTACGAATGTAGCGAGTAAATTAAACCAGCAAGGATCTCAAGCACAGTCATTAATATTGGAAAGAGAATCGTGACATATGAAGGAAAGAGGAAAAAAGAAAAAACGAAGAAAAGGGTTATACGTCTACCATGGTCGGAAATGCCCCCAGGCAACTGTCACAAGGTACCTAATTTTGTCCCCTGGTGTTGCTAATTATCTATCCCTAACGTGGGAACCGGCACCTACTACTACCTCGTCTGCGTCGTAGCCCCAGCAAATTGATATCCTTCGCCCAAGCTTCTACGAGCTCAGAGCTGCTCAGCCAAAGGCTGAATTTCTCTATCTATACAATGTAGGTACAGAGTGGTCTGAAAGGTAAAAAGTTGACCAACTTTTTGAAAGGATTACATTTTCTCGAGGGGGTAACTACTTGTGAAATAGTTGGGACAATTAACTATGAAATGGTATGAAATTATCTTGAAATTATTGTGAAATGGTTAGAAATGGTTCGAAATGGTCTGAAATGGTATGAAATTATCTTGAAATTATTGTGAAATGGTTAGAAATGGTTCGAAATGGTCTGAAATGGTATGAAATTATCTTGAAATTATTGTGAAATGGTTAGAAATGGTTCGAAATGGTCTGAAATGGTATGAAATGCTTGTGAAATGATCGCGAAATGGTATGAAATGCCTGTGAAATGAAATGAAATGGTATGAAATGCCTTTGAAATGAAATGAAATGGTATGAAATGCCTGTGAAATGATATGAAATGGTTGTGAAATCATATGAAATGATTTTGAAATTGTAAATTTACCCCCACGGGGGACTTGTGTGTCCCAACTATTTCACTTTTCAAAATCATTTCATATCATTTCATAACTATTTCATATCATTTTGCGATCATTTCACAAGCATTTCTTACCTTTTCACAAGCATGTCATACCATTTAACAAGCATACTATTTCATACCATTTCACAAGTACTTAATACCATTTCACAACCATTTCATACCATTTCACAGGCCCTTCATACCATTTCAAACTATTTCACAAGAATTTCATAGCTAACTGTCCCAACTATTTCACGAGTAGTTACCCCCTCGCATTTTCTGGACTCGAGTTCAACGAAATGAGACATAGCCTCGTTCTCATTGGTTTCTTCTTCTTCTTTAAATGAAGAAAACCAAAAATCAAACTTCCTAGGGACTTTCGAAATTCACACATTTTGAGTATTGAATTTTTATTCACCTTTTATTTTTTCTTCCGAAGAGAAGAAAACCCTTCCGGAATTTATCTATGTCAACCTTTTCCCTCTTGTTGGGTGGATTAGGGTGGTTTAGAGTTGGGCTTAACCGCATGTAGTAGATTTTATATTTAGTAGGTTACTTTCCCTTCGTAGTCATCCTTGTCGTAGTCGTCTTCTTGGTCTTGAATATTTTGATATTCTGGTAATTTGTTCCTCGAACGCAACTCAGGCAGAAACCTACCCGGTACACTGAGACGCGGAAACAAGTGGAGCATAACGTATTCATAGCAAAGTAGAAGCCACGAAGGATAGGAGGTCTTGTATACCTTATACCTACCAACGAGAGTTGATATGCTCTGGGCTCTGAAGGTCCTGATAAATTATTAGCCCTCGCTAAGTGGGGCGCGAGAAGACGGTCCTGTTTTAGTCGTCCCAGACGGGCCTCGAATCAAATTCCAATTTGCAAACTCAACGCGGAGTTCGACCCGCGCTGCAAACACGGTACGCAACCCTTTCCCGTACCAAATTGTCAAGGATCATGCGCAAAATCGCTAATATCCTCGCCTCGAACCTACACTATTTATCTATATAATCCCTGAATCATCCGGACTTCTTGTGACTTAGAAATTACCCGACAAAATACAATTCTGCGCGAAGACAGAGGACCCACTTCTCAAAGATAATCAACGAACGTCATCAGTAGGTATAATCATAATCGATAAAAAATGAAAAAATAAAACTATCAACGACGTAATCATATTCTATAAGAAAATTTCACAACTTGTTGAAAATTGGATTTCCCTGCAAAAATGTGACGAAAATTTACAGACTTGTTGAACTTTTCGACTTTTAAAGAAAGACAAAAACGGGATTTTTATAGTATATTGTGTACCAAGGGCGTAAAGTGGGCGTTTTTAGACCGAGTGTGGAGTTTGCAGTACGAGTCAGAGGCGAGGTAGCACGAGTCGAAGACGAGTGCGTCTGCGAGCCGAAGACGAGTACTGCAACCACACAAGGTCAAAAAGCCCACTTAGCCCTGGTGCACACCATATTTTTTGTAACAGCACGATTTTCGCGTTTTTTCAACATTGTTGATAATTTTCTTGAAATAATAAAAACGCCCGCTGCAGCGGGCGATTTTATTATAATAATGAATTGCGCCCGCTGCAGCGGGCGATTTTATTATTATGGTAAAAAACGCCCGCTCGTCTGAAAACTGTCACTTTAGTCCCGCTGAATGGGTAAAAAAAAAACGCAAAAATCGTGCATGTGTTACAAAATAGTATATTGTGTACCAAGGGCGTAAAGTGGGCTTTTTTAGACCGAGTGTGGAGTTTGCAGTACGAGTCGGAGGTGAGCTAGCACGAGTCGAAGACGAGTGCATCTGCGAGCCGAAGACGAGTACTGCAACCACACAAGGTCAAAAAGCCCACTTAGCCCTTGGTGCACACCATATTTTTTGTAACAGCACGATTTTCGCGTTTTTTCTTCATTGTTGATAATTTTCTTGAAAATATGGAAAAATATTTTAGCGGGCGTTTTCAGTTTATTATTGCCCGCTTATGTTCGAGTAGCGGGCGATAAAAACTCAAAAACGCCCGCTGCTCAATTTAGCGGGCGATAAAAACTCAAAAACGCCCGCTGCTCGATTTAGCGGGCGATAAAAACTGAAAAACGCCCGCTGCTCGACTAAGCGGGTGTTTTCAGTTTATTATTGCCCGCTCGTCTGAAAACTGCCACTTTACGCCCGCTTAATGGGTCAAAAAAACGTGAAAATCGTGCATGTGTTACAAAAACTATTTTACTTTTTCTGTCATTACCGATCCGAGAAAAACGTTCGAACAAGAACCATGAATTTATGTGCCGATTGTGATCTATGAACCATTGGTACGATTATACCGAACTTGGAATTACTGGGGTGAAAACGGGAAAAGTAAAAGTAGAAAAGGAATAAATTTCATATCGGTTAAAGGAAGCTGAGATTTTCGATTAAAAGTTCAGTTATCTCCTTTTTTTTCATTCGATTTGCATGCATTAAGCATTGAAATCAGTGACCAAGCTAGTTTCATAATTATATAAAGGAGAGTTTAAATTAAATGAAAATAGGAGTGTTAATAATATGAAGGGAATATAATAAGGAATATTGTTACATACATAAATACCTACACCATATATGGATAAATAAAAATAAAAGACTAGCTTATACAGAAACGAGACGATGGGCGAGGACAATTCTCTTATCTTCTTGGTCCTTTTCTATCTTGCTGTTTTCATAGTGGTGCCCAGCGATTAGGAATCGGGAATATAAAAGCCGGTGAGGAAAGGCTGCGAAACCCAAGTCGAAATCTTGTACCAGGTCTGAAAACATTTTGAATAAAACTCGGTGATTCCTTTTTGTCTTTTCTTTATTTTTTTTCTCATCCTTTTATTTTTTTATTCTCAACCTTAGCTGTCGCCTTGACAGCTTGACAGCGACGCACGTGCCGGTCCTCAAACAAATGACCGGCCGTCCCCGCACGTCATAGTATCCGAAAAGGCTGGAAAGGTACGGAACTTCGATTCCCGGCGGGACCAACTCACGTGATGGATCATTATTGGACCTATCATCTTTCCCTGTAGACCCGGTCGGGCTTCTCCGACATTTTCACCCCCTGAAACCACCCTCAAAGTCCGGGCAATCCCACACCGTGCTCAGGAGCTCTCTTCTCTTCTCTTCTCTTGTCTTCTCTTCTCTTCTCTTCTCTTCGGTAGGGACGAAAACTTGTTAATTGATCCCAGTAAGTTTGTTTAGCCATATACCCAGCTACGTCGCGTCGGAGCTTTCGTCGTGCTGTTCTCATAATGAAAAATTCCGCAAAAAAAAAAAAAAAAAAGGAGCACAATAATACCAAAAGCATTACGATTAATGTCCAAACTAGTGTTTAAGGGACCATTCTAGTTTGACGGGCATTAAAATTGCTTATTTTCATAATTTTTTGTTTTCTAAATAAAATTCGATAATCAGTTTAATTTTTTTTTAGTTTATTCAGATGACTTATGTTGTATATAAAAATATTTTTGAATGTTTTATTTTTATTTTTTATACAATATTTTTGGCCACTGCAAAATAATGCCTGAAAAAAATAGCGCCTGATGGTGGAAGGTCCTACTCCTTGAAAAATTGTCTGACAGGGAAAAACCAAAAGGTCTATCAATCAGTATGAAAAACTGTAGAGATTTACGGAGGATTTTTTTTTTTTCGATGACAATCAACAAAATGGTGGACATTTCAAGATAAAATGTCAAATTCGGCCGTTTTTTCCGACAGTTTTTCGTTCAAAAAAATGCAAAATTTCTAGATAAAAGAAAAAGCTTCCGTAACACGTTGAGGAATGACGTGAAGAATGTTGTGGCAAAATATAAGACGGATAGCTTGAAAACTCTTCGGTCAAAACCTTCCAGCGTTTTGAAAAACTATGTTCAGAGACAAACGCGTTTAAAGTTTCGAATCCGAGAATTTCATATGAACTGTCTACCTACGATTAATCGGCGATGCAAGCTCCGTACAATATTCTTTCGGCTTCTTCGAATTGCTAATTTTCAGCAGAAATTTCATTTCATTTCATTTCGACAATTTTCAAAAAATTTCAAACTAGAATGGTCCCTTAAATGCTTTTTGACAAATCTTCCATAGTTTTCGATTCCGATTAGAATTTTTTTTTTAATTTGAGGTCAGGGCGAGGGCCTGATGGAGATCGTTCTGGATTCAAAAAAGCAGCGTCGAGCCATTGAAATTAGGTCTAGAAATGAAACAGGAGAATTTTAACTGAATAACTCAATACCAGTGAAGCATCAAGGAGCATTTCGACGATATCCAAAATATTGAGCTTCCAGAAAACTCCTCGCATGAGAAATTCACAGTTTTTTATTTATTTTTTTTTTTCATTTCAAGACTCTTCGGATTGAGGTTCCGTCTCATCCTTATTCCCAAGCTTTAAGAATGTGCAAATATCTTGGACGGTAACCGATTGAAGTGGTTCCGTAAGTAATTGAAGCTCGCTCAGCAACACTATAGCAACAAAGCCTCGTGGCCTGGTGGCGTTATGGCGTGGCTCTTGAAACAGGGAACTGCTGCTTCTGCTTCTATACTTGGCTAAAGAACTTCAGTTTCGCTGATTCTGCTCTACCTGATAGAAATGCGTGTTTCCAAGGCACGGTTCAGATCTTTCCGATAGGCTTGCCTACAAGCCTTCGTGTGGCTCAATTGGTTCCAAATGAAGAAGAAGAAGAAGAAGAAGAAAAAAATAATAATAATAATAATAAAGATAAAGACTTGAAAACGGATGATTTTCACGAAGATGGGTATCCTCGGGTTTTGGGGGTCACTAAATCCAAATTCAAAACATGGGATGGATTTTGGACCCTTTTCTCTCTAACTTTTTCAATACCATCAAGAAAGCTCATTATTTCGAGTAAATATTTTCAAAGCACTGATATTCCGTCCAAGGATTTGGGTTTCAAATGCTTTTGTGAAAGCAATTGATATATGTATCAGCAAAGTTGGATGTATAAACGAAGTGAAATTAGTTTCTATGAAATTTCGTCGTTGACAATTTAGCGACGTAGCTGTAATAGGATCCGTAGTGCGTAATTATGTACCTAGTAGAAAGCTAGATGTCTGATGTATTAATCACTAATTCGTTGCTGTAGAGGCAGGTACCTACTTCCCGCTGGTAGTTCTGTCCTCGATTATCTTGACTGGATATTCCTATGTTGAGAGAAGATGGGATTTGAGTTTGAACCAAGTTATATACACAAATACGTGCGTGGGTGCGTAAGCCTCTCAGTAACATGCGTATAACCATATGTACACACACATACAGATATACGTAAGTTTCTCTATCCCTTTGATCATACGAGTGACTAGCGAATCTGTAATGCGTCGTTGCGGGTATTTCTATATCCACACAAGATATCTGTACACCGAAATCCCACGTCGATTAATCCGGCTCACTGCATCAACATTCTCAAACTTCCGTAACTCCATTTTCAAACCAGGTAATGTCAATTAGAAAATTTGAACTTGAAATTTAAAGCTCATTCACGAAAAGGGTCCCTGGCTTGAAATCTCGAATTTTTAAACCTCCGAACGGTGTAGATTCCGAATTCGTTTGAGGCAATTTCAAATTTTCAAAAATGTTCGAGGTCAGAATATTGAAGAGATTGGCTATGTAGTATTTCGAAAAATAAGTACACTTTCTAAAAACTGTGATGAGTCAGTGATATCAAGATTCGGAATTCCGACCTGGCCGGTAATCAGTATGTTTCCTACTTTCATAAATTTTCAGATATTTTAGTGATGATCATTAATCAGGAATCAATTATTCACCGGGTTTTAGTACTCGACTGCAGTAATTTTATGAAAAAGTAAGAAAGTGTTCTCTTATGACCTACGCGTATGCGGATAAAGAGGGATAATTCATATTCCATTTATCATAATGACTAATGGAAATGTTATGTCATGTATTATTCCACGCTTTTGAGTAGGACATACACAATTGTTAAAGGAATATGATTTGTGACAACGACGACAGTGAGAATCAGATTCTCGTTGTAATTTCTTAAAGAAAATCTTGTCGAATTTGCGGAATATCATATATTTTCATAAATCATTATCAAATTCAAGTACACAATGTGATGAGAATAATTTGTTTTTGATGTAAAACAGGAGAAAAATGAGCATAACTGTTCACCTAATTCGATATTACATCACGCATATATATATAACGCCTGCGCAAAATTCATTGCAAAGGGGGTGATTCTGTGCACACAAAACATGGTACACTAAATAGGCAACGATTATGCCTCCCCCAGTTTGTTTGCGCTGTTATGTTAGCCAGGTATTGTTCTTCAGTGTAAAAGTTTTCTCAACAATAGTTAGTAGATCCTACCTAGCGATAAATCGGCGCTTAACGTCCCGCAATTCAACGTTTAATGTAGCCACTCTATACCGACGCGACCCTACACAACAACAACTTGCTACCCTTTCAGGAAACACGATGGTTGAACGGTAAAACAAAAAAAAAAAAAAAAGTGCAATAAATTGGAAATAGTAATTCATTTATTCGATCACTGCAAATATTCTTTTAGATCTTCGCTGCACAATAGTAAAATCTCAGCTTTGTGGACACATGAAGACTTTGATCGCAATATTCGTTGTTGGTTTCGATTTTTTATAGAATAATTAGGATTGGTAGAAATATTGCTGAAGGGGTTGAAAATATCTATGACGAAATTCATTTTACCTATTGATTTTTTTTTTCTCAGAGATTTTGTCACTCGTGCTGCACCACCAGAAATCGGTTTGACGTTGACCCAGATTGACGTTGACACCCTAACAAGACCGCCGATAACATCGAATACTCGTATAAAATTCCCAGGAGACGATGTTCCGCAACGAATGCGACTCGAATCTCTTCTAGGTACCCACCTACCAACTACGGTCAGATATCTGCACGGGTCAATAACTATTCTTCGTAAAATCCAACCGTTCGACGTAAACAATACTTCTCAAGATTCATCGAATCGGAAATAAAGTTTTACCCATCGCTCCGACTTATCGAACCGTGACGTCGCCTGACAGAACCGAAGATCAAAATAAGGGTTGATTATTATTAATCGGAATAAAATTCGACACACAAAATTCATACATCATACGATTTCGCCAGGATTTTAGGGTCGATGAATACGCGGTGGCAGGGGCTGAAACAGGGTGGCAGAAGCTGAAACAGGGTGGCATGGTTCAAGGTATGAGCAGGCTAATCGAGCCTGCACGGTATTAGTCGCAGGACGATTACTCGCGTTATCCGACCCCAAACAAGCCGGCATTGAAACTCAAACATCAGGTTGGTTCTAAGCAGCTGAGATTGCCGACTAGCTCTGATCCGTGTATGGAAGAAAACATGAGCCGTAATACATGGCACATCAGGATTACCCGTTAGTCTTTGCTGATAAGATTCTGTGGGAAAAACCAAGACGAAATTTTATCAACGAGAAATACGACGGACTTATAGTTTTCAAATCAGAGCGAGCGACAAGCTGACCAATCGCAGCTCGCAATCAACTTCAGCAAAGAATAACGGTCGCGAGACCGCCACTGGTTGGCCCGCATCTGGCTATCTGTGTGCTCAGCGGTGAGCCGTGATTTGTCGATTTCAAACTTCTCTAGCCCGAAGACCATGAGTTTCTCAACATTTTTGCAAAGCACTTCAAGTCTTTGATTTTGATAAATAATCCAGCTTCAAAAAATCAACTCTTCAACTCGAAGACTGTATCATAAATTTGAATAAAACAGATATAATTAACGAGTGAACACAGTTCAGATGAAGAATGTTCATTCGAGGGTTTATATCCCGGAATCTATTATCTGATAGCGAATGTTAATGAGATTTGTTATACATCCTTTGTATGTAAATCAGTTAATACTTCGATAACGGCATCTGAGGCATGCCGGGCATCTGATTTCAGCCGTTACTAACAAAGTGGATCATATATTACTAGGTTCAACCTCAGTTTACAACTTGAGTATATTATAGTAGCATTCATAAGTTTCTGAACACCATCCGAAACAAATTTGATTACACCACCCAGTCAATGCTTGGATAATCACTAGCCAACTAGAAACACTGACACAGAGGTGAACACTGCAGCACATATGTTATCATATCGATAATTACCGGGGGTATGGAGGTCCAGGTTTCATTTCTAGCTCAGAAACAGATTTCTGATTCAGATATTTCAGCCCCCCCTTACGGAAAAAAACCCTTCAAAATATCACCCTCAACTGAGCCCTCAACTTTCAGGGTGATTTCGTACCCCCCAACTTGGGAGTTAACCCTGAATTAAGGGGTACCTTCAACTTGAGGAACAACCGTCAAATGGGGGTCCCTTCAACTTTAGGGTTTTTGAAGTGACTTTTTGAAGTGACTTTTGAAGTGACCCGCCACTCATCAGGGTTGACCCCTAACTATTCAGGGTCATCCCTCAATTTTCAGAGTTGTCCCAGAACGTCTCAGGGTTATCCTTCAATTGTTGGAGGTTATCCCACAATTGTTGGAGGTTGTCCCTTAATTTTTGAGGGATGTTTCTCAATTCTTGGGGGTTTTCCCTCAATTTTCAGGGTTCATCCACCAACTTTTCAGGGTTGACCCTTCAATTGATGGTTCATCCATAGGAATTGAAGGTTTTACCCTGAAGATTGGAGGTAATACCCTGAAATTTCAGGGTTTTACCCCCAGAATTGAGGGTGAAACTTTGAAAATTGAAGGTTCACCCTCAAACTTGAAGGGTTTTTTCCGTAAGGGCCTAACTTATATTTCGAATAAAATTGCCAAGTTATTTCTACTATAGTGATGAAGCTTTCGAATCTGAGAAAGCTACTCGAATCTTGTAAAATATCTGCAATATCTGCGATGCTAAAAGCATATATTGATAATATTTCAAATATTGCGCTTTCAAAAAGCTTTGAGATTCTCAAGCTTACGCTTTTCCAGCTCATTTGCGGATGGAATTTAGAAAGCTTTCATCAAATCAGTTCATTCCCTATCATAGTGAAAATTATTCTATAGAATTGGTGTATAGACTATCCTCAAGACTTGAGGGATTAGACCACCCTTACTGCCTGAAATCTGAGCTTATTTTGAAGGATTCATAAGCTCGTGAGTATCGAGCGAAAGCTTGTTATTTCTAGCAATACGATGGGTCATAGTTTGTTCTATGCTCGGTCGAAAAACGTTAAAAAAATATTCAAAAATCGCGGTGCTGCATCAAGAAAGACCAATGATTTTATCATATCACTGATAGTAAGGGTCTGATTTCTAAATTGGCGTGACTGGCGGTAATGTAAATGAAATAAAGTTTATTTTAGGAGTATCGTGTCTAAATTTTAAGTCAATTGGTCGCAGAATTTTACTTCGAGAAAGGCGCTAAGGCAGAAAATAAATCGATTTTTTGAAAATTTAACGCGAGTCTTTTCCCGTGAGGCGATAAATTTTTTTTTTTTTTTTTTTTACAAAATTTTGACAAATTGATCCAAATTAGGGAAGGTATCAACGTTGCTGTAGATAAATGCGTAAGCCTGGGAGTATTTTCTTGTGGAAAATTGGTTAGCGGATCGATTAATCGTAGAGACGTGGGTGTGGGTCTCCGATCATACACACAGGTACATTTTAACGAGCTTTTTGGTCCCCCGCTCGGACCTCGTAGTGCCTGGTAGTTAATCCCGTAATACGAGTACCAGAAGATCACGTAGGCAGGTAGTTAGGTATATTCAACTCCCGGAATTGGTCGAGGTTTATAGATTAGATTTTGAAGCTTTTTTCATAGAGTTTTAGAGTTTTAGAATTTCAGAGAACGAAATAACGTCGTGACGTCGGTCGGACGTCCTTAGGGAGTTTGCGGAACAACGCGTTGGAAAATATAATACTAGCAATAACCGCGTCCGTCCCCGACGTCGAATCTTTCGGGTACGTGTATAACAACGAGATTCGCGTCACGCCTTGCGAGTTGGCAAGGTTTGGTCGTTGGCCTCTTCGAGGGGGTCAGCGGCTCTAGGGAAACGAGAAAATGCCAGGGGACTAAGACGAGGACGAGGACTAGGACTAGGACGAGGACGAGATTCAGGATCTGGTTAGGAGCCGGGTGAATTGAGAAGAGACGAAAACGAAGAGAAGAAAATCTAAAAAGAAGGAAAAAAAGAAAAGGGTACGACTAGCTAATCCGCTGTCAACCCGCTGTCACTTTTACGTCACTATCTCCATCTTTACTCGAGTCAACGACGACAGTTTTGGTTGACAATTTTACGGTCTGAGCAAAAGAGAAAAAAATTAGAGAAGATTAAACGAAAGAATGAAAAATATTTAGGGACGAATATAGTCGAGGAGAAATAACGATAATTATTCCTATGATGATAACTGTTTACGAATATTGATGAACATTTTTCAGAGCTGGAGAAAAATCTTTATTCACCTGGAAATATATTACCTCCGTTTCGCGACGGGCTCGTGGAACGGACCAAACGCTAATTGGAATGAATCACCTCTCGGTTTAAATACGTTCGAATCGTCTAACGAACGTTAAATGTCGCTAATTAGTACTCCGAACGAGAGTTAAATCTGCGCGGAATCAGTGCAGACCTAATTCACCGATCGCGCTGTATACACAAAAAGTATTCGGAGCACCCTGCAGGATTTTATACCCAACTTACTCATAGATGGTAGAAATATACAATGATTTGGAAAAAAAAAATCGGGTGGAAAATATTTCGAGATTATAAAAATAACGATTTTTTTTTTGTAGAGTTCGTACCTAGTTCACCGATCGCGCTGTATACGTACGGAAAGTACTCGCAACTCCCCGGAGAATTTGATACCCAACTTGCTCACACATAGTGTAAATCTACGATAATTAAAAGGAAATCGGGTGAAAAATCGTTCGAGATTCTAAAAATGACGATTTACTTTAGAATTCGTACCTAATTCACCGATCGCGCTGTATACACGAAGAGTACTCGCAACTCCCCGGAGAATTTGATACCCAACTTGCTCATAGATGGTAGAAATATACGATAATTTGAAAGAAATCGGGTGAAAAATCGTTCGAGATTATGAAAATCACGATCTTTTTAGACTGCATAGCTCATTCACCGATCGCGCAGTATACACAAGGCGTAGCACAACCCCCCTGCAGAATTTTATACCAAACTTTCTCACATATGTTGGAAATCGACGATAATTTCAAAAAAATCGGATAAAAAATCGTTTGAGATTATGAAAATACCGATTTTTGTGGGTTTCGTAGCTGCGCTGAATCAGAATTTTCTCTGAGAAGAAGGACTACTATTTTTATACGGGGAACCAAAAAGAGAGCAAGAATCCTCGTATCTAGGGGACAGCTAGCAGCGGAGCTATGCGACGCCAGTCTATTTCGTTTTTCCCGAGAACTTTCCCGGGCGACGTATACTGCGAAACGGTACAGTTTGGCAAGTATCTAGCAGCTATACGTAGATATATATGTATGTGTACCCACTGCACGGTGGCCAATGGACCATATCGGTGACCTGGCTCCTGACTCCTGGCTCTTATTTGAAATGCATTGGCCGTCGCCTAGTCGATGTGTTGTTTGCCCTGTCAACCAAAGGATAATGGATCGACGGTAAAGCTATAGCTGACCGAGAGCTGATGCTCGTCAAAAAGCGGTGAGGAAAAACGGCGGAAACTCTTCGGAAGATCAGTTTAATAAAGTGATCGGTCAATGCGGTTAACGCTGTCAAGTGCCACGCCTCGTTCATCTTCCAATTTCTTTTCTTTTTTTTTTTTTTTTTTTTTTTTATTCTTCGGCTCATCCCATTTTCCCTTTTCGACTTCTTCGTCCCTTTATGTAGCATTCGATATCATCCCTCTTCTCATTTGTGCATAAATTTAACATCCTATTCCCCTTTTTGAAAAATGTTGCTCTCATTTTTCCCGGTGTATAAAAAGGATTTGTAAAAAAAGCTCGTCAATACCTACGTTTCGCAATAAAAGATATATTGCGGTAGAGCGATTTACGCACGTGCAGTACTACCCACCTATCCACTCGAAAAGCACATATCAACCATCATACGCAGGTCGCGAGGTATCCCCAGGTTTACCTAGGCGAACTGCGAAACCCCATATCGCACGTTCACCACCCCGAGTTATTCCGGGGTGGTTTTTACTCACCATCGAACGATTTATGACTTTCTTAAAATTCGACTTATACTTTCAGGTGGTGTAAAACTTTTCTTCAAATCACTGCTATACCCTATGTCAAAAACATTTTATTATGACTCAAGTCAGTCAGTTAATATTTATTTATTTATTTTTCTTATTCGAAACTGATTACCTATACTGGTATTTTGAGAATTGTTTCACATCTTATATATGGGCTATTCCGCGTCAACCGGATCAGTCATCTCTCAGATATTTTTTTAATTTTGCATGTCGATTGTCCTCGGGGAGTTAGATTTTTGTGCCAAAGGATTTTTCAATTAGTGCAAAATTCGTTGAGTTATTTGCATAAACAAATTCGAGCAAGGTTTTTTTCAAAAATTCATAACTCCGCCAAAAATGACACTAGACGCGATTTTTTTTTTTTAGTTTACGCGGAAAGAGTCATAGAATGTATAAAAAAATAAGTACTTCGAAAAAAGTTTGTTCATCTATTGTTTATTTAACAATTAAGTTTTCAAAGATTTTTAAAACAGTGAGCAACACGACCAAAAAATTTTTTTTTAATTCTGACATGTTCCTTGAACTATACTACAACCTGTGAATTAATTCCAGAGATGTGTTTTTCTTCGTTTTCGAGTAAAAAATCATTGAAGGTGTCGATGCGCATGAAATTGCGGCGCGCCCGAGTCTCTACGTAATGGCGGGCGGCCGGTTGCCGTCCACCGCTACTCAGCGGTGGCGTCGCAGCTTTAGTTTAGAGTCATTTTCACGATGTAGGACATGATTGAAAAATCTGAAAAAAATACTGTACCCTCACAAGGCCTGCTCGAAGCGATAAGTGAAGTTTCAAGAATGTGTTTTTCACCGTTTATCTATTACAGAGATTCAAAATAACGGTTACATACCATGAGAGTGCACATAAATAATAATAATTACAAAACTTGCTACTTATAATCACCCCCAAAGATATGTGGAAGCTGTGACTGAACGCACTTACAATTATATATTTTATACAAATAAATCGCTTATTCTACGGATACAATCTATTAATCTTTGATCAAACTGGGCATTAAACTTATAAATGTGAGCAAAAGTTTTCGTCATAACTTACATGGCTATCTTAGCGCATAGATTTACGGGTAAATGACTCATCAGAGGAAAAGTAAACCCTACATTCTACAGTTTTATGTAATTTTTGCAAGTTTTGTAATTATTATTATTTATGTGCACTCTCATGGTATGTAACCGTTATTTTGAATCTCTGTAATAGATAAACGGTGAAAAACACATTCTTGAAACTTCACTTATCGCTTCGAGCAGGCCTTGTGAGGGTACAGTATTTTTTTCAGATTTTTCAATCATGTCCTACATCGTGAAAATGACTCTAAACTAAAGCTGCGACGCCACCGCTGAGTAGCGGTGGACGGCAACCGGCCGCCCGCCATTACGTAGAGACTCGGGCGCGCCGCAATTTCATGCGCATCGACACCTTCAATGATTTTTTACTCGAAAACGAAGAAAAACACATCTCTGGAATTAATTCACAGGTTGTAGTATAGTTCAAGGAACATGTCAGAATTAAAAAAAAAATTTTTGGTCGTGTTGCTCACTGTTTTAAAAATCTTTGAAAACTTAATTGTTAAATAAACAATGGATGAACAAACTTTTTTCGAAGTACTTATTTTTTTATACATTCTATGACTCTTTCCGCGTAAACTAAAAAAAAAAAATCGCGTCTAGTGTCATTTTTGGCGGAGTTATGAATTTTTGAAAAAAACCTTGCTCGAATTTGTTTATGCAAATAACTCAACGAATTTTGCACTAATTGAAAAATCCTTTGGCACAAAAATCTAACTCCCCGAGGACAATCGAAATGCAAAATTAAAAAAATATCTGAGAGATGACTGATCCGGTTGACGCGGAATAGCCCATATGGACTTCGTACTATATTCCACAGATTCATTGCATCGGATTTGAGATTGGATCACTCGTTTCATTTTGAGAGAATTTATTATTTTTGATTTCAAATTTTTAGCATTTTTCCTGTTATATTAAGACCAAAAAAAAAAAAATGTCCCTTTTGCAATAGAATGAAACCGATCCTTCATTTTGTGCATAAGGTATGTGTGAATCTTCACTGCGAAGGAGAAGTTGATTGGAGCAAAACTCAGACGCAAGAAGCATTTAGCATAGCTGAAATGATAGTTCTGAGTAAATGGCATTTTAGTGAAAACTGGTAAGTTAAATAAATTCTCCAGAATATATGGCACAAAATGATTGGAACAGTCATATCATTAAACTTTATGATCAACGTATCTCAGATTCTCTGTTTCTGCTGCGGTGGCATCTCGGACCGCGAATCTTCTTCGTCCTGCATCTGTAGATTCACCGTCCCAAAGCAGATATAATCAAAATAGGAATTGAATTAGCTATTGCGGTTCCCAGAAAAACTTGGCGCTGATCTATAACACTCGTTTATCTCTGGCTGTTGCCTTAGAACAGTAACTCACGCATCGCCCAACAGCGCTCACTGCTGCCGCTCATTTTGAATGGAGCTTTGTTTGACATTCTGAACTCTTCTATGGCTGATCTCTCATGAAAAGATATTAGTTTCTCAATTATTAAGGATTTTTGATCTAGCGACTGCCAATTTTTAGCGTAGCGTTGATGGTTTCCTTCAATTCAGGGACATTAGTTATCTTTTACATAATTGTTGTCCTACAGAAGTTGGATTTAAAACCAAGAAAATATGTTCATGAAGAAATTTTATATTTTGAGCGCTCCAGCTTTTTATTGCATTTCGGAGCCCTGCAGTACCCATACCCATACGTATGGGTATGTAGTTTATACTTTGATTTTATATCTTATGAAACTTACTTTCAATGGTATTTTCAATAATTTTATGAAATTCTAAAAGTTCATTGTGGAAAAGCAAAAAAAAAAAAATTGTTTTTTTAATAAATTTTTTTTATCAAATTAGCTGTCCGTAAACTAGAAAAAATCAGAGGGCCTTGAATATTTGTCACAAGGTGGAGACAGGCTCCTAGAGTATATTTCCAGCAAAAACGCAAAATTGAATTTTTAGGCGATTTTGTTCAAAATCTCAGTAGGGTCTTCCCTTAAGTATTGACAGAATGGCATAAAAAAATTTCAACCCCTAACCAAATTTTTCTTTGAAATTTTTATTTTTTTTTTTTCTCTTTTCAATATCATAATTTTCAACTGAAAATGGAAAAAATCAATCCGTTTCCTAATTGTTATTCGGATTTTTGATATCTGACAAAACATGTAGCGGTTGCGCATAGCATGGGGGTTGGTTTCTGGCGTAGCTACTGTGATTAAAAGTGTAATTTGTCAAGGCTCGTCTTTCAGCTTTTGGGTTGGGGACGTTAGTCTCTCGTCAGTAGTGGGATGAAGTAGGATAGGTATATATCTTGAAAGGCAACGCGTTTTCAAGATTCGTTAAGCTTTGTAGTTTTTTTTTTTTTTTTTTTTCAACTTTTTTTTTTTCGTTTTTTTCTTCCTCGTCGAGGAGTATATTTCAAGCTTTGCCGCCCGCTTTGTGCCCTTAAAGCTCGACGAAGTCGACCGCAGGCGGATTACCTGAAAAAGGGATGAAAAGAAAACGTAAAAGAAGCGTAGGAAGAGAAGAGAAATACGAACCAAAAGTAAAAGACTGGAAAGAAAAAACCAAAAATCCAAAAAAACAAAAAGACAAAAGACCAAGAAAAACAAAAAACTAAGAAAAGAAGCTCAATTTTCTTTTCAGCTCAAAACGTCTCTTTTCTCAGAGACAATCCTGACCCTGGATTCTTGTTCGCTATACAAATCGATGTGGATTACGGTATACATATGTACTAGGGTGTCGGAGAAAAAAAAAAAAAAAAAAAAAAGAAAATTGGCATCTTATTTTTTTTTTTCTACTCCGACCACTCGAAACGTTAGTTTTGGCACGAGACAAATCCCCCCATAAGAAGAGCTCTATAACTCGACTCTAAGGGGTGCAGCCACAAGCCATTTTTTATGCTTATTCAACTTTTTGAAGTCTAAACTTTTCCTGCCATTTGATCTGATCTTTTTGAAATTTACAAAGGAGGGGATTTTAAGATAGCTGATTTCAGATCTGAGTTCGATGTGAAGAATTTCAAAAATTCGATACCAAAATTGAAACTAGTATACAGTTTCGCATGAAAATTGTTACCCGAAGATTTTTGGTGCCGCTAATTTGAAAACTGGATGGAAAACAATTCAGATCAATACAGACATCAAAAATCCTGACTAGAAATTTTCGTGCGAATTTTAATCTGAATCAATTCACTTTTTATCATTTTTATCCGTCATATCGGGTCCATCATTTTGATAATTTCTGAAATAAGACCGGAAAATAAAAAATTCTCTTCCGCGGAGTAAGTCTATGTAAAAAAGTTGGCTGCAAAAAGTTTGAGAAGCAGAAGAGAGAAAACAAATCGTTAGAGAAAGAATGACATTTAGATCGAACGAAATACAACGTCAATTTTGTCTTTTTTTTTAACCCCCTTTCTTTTCGAGACACCCTAATACGTATACATACCTATA
Organism: Tenthredo mesomela; assembly: GCA_943736025.1. NCBI lineage: Eukaryota > Metazoa > Arthropoda > Insecta > Hymenoptera > Tenthredinidae > Tenthredo > Tenthredo mesomela. Next base: position 4,219,364 of record OX031017.1, read on the forward strand.
CATGGAGAGAAAACGTTATTGAAAAATGTTGTGTAGATACTTTTATGGGTAAAATGTTTTTTTATTTTTTTTATCCACTTTGTTGGTTCAAAAGTGAACGAAATTTAAGTTTTAATGAAACGTGTATCTATATCTATATGCTGCACCGACGCGGACGCGATGGCCTCAAGCGTCACCCGCAGGTTCGATTTTTCCTCTTGGGGTAAAAACCGTATACGCAACCTGGCGTAGGTATATATACATGTATGTATACATAGGTACACCTATACCTATACCTATATTTATGTGATATTTTATTCGATGTGCTTTTACCGTGAAAAATAACGAAAATAAGGCAAATAAAGGGAACGCGATATCAAGAGGGCAAATATTTGCTGCAACGCTCATTTCTCCGGTTTTTCTTTTTTTCCTTATTTTTAATTTTTTTGTGTTCTTTCTTGATCTTTTTTTTTTTTGTCTGTCTTTCTTTCGTTCTTTATTTTTTTCTTTCTTTTTTTCTCCACAGGCCAATAAATGCCGCGGGGTATAAATCAGCTACCAAAGTACCCTGGCTCGTATACCTATCTACCTACCTATACCTATTCAGCTACTGGTCTGGTTGCGCCAATGCTGGGCTACCTTATTCTCTAGCAAACTGAATTACCCGCTTTGCTAACCGTACATACATGTATATATTTATAATATATATATATATATATATATATATATATATATATATATATATATATATATATATATATATATATATATATATATATATATATATATATATATATACATAGCTATGAATTATGCTTAATTAACCACGAGGAGATTAGAGACGCGAGACATTTGTTCAGATTTTTCATGCCTCGTATGATACTCGGTCATTTTTTCATCATTTTTTATTTATTTTTCTTTATCCCGGATTATACGTGCAACATACGTTGATGTCATTTCAGGGCAAAATCATAATGAATCCAATTTCCAGTATACGAAATTTTTTTTTTTCATTTCGCTCTCCTCGTCTCCGTGTATCATTTACTACTCACCCTATAACCACATTATTTTAAATTGAAAATATCACTTCCAAATTTCAGAAATTTTCGACAAAATATGCGACCTGCACTTTTTCTTTTTCTGAGTCGAAGTCCATAAGATCTGAAATAATTTCTAATTTCAATTTAGTCAATAAAAAAATTATACGTTTATATTGTTACAGCTGTTTTTTTTTTTTTTTTTTTTTTTTTTTTTCTTACCTCGTTACTATTTTTTGGAATATTCCTGCCTTTGAATTCGTGACGTTATTAGAACCGCGTGATCGGGACAGGGGTCCTCTTCCTACGGTTGAATATTCCCGAATAAATATCCCTTAGGTATTGTTAACGATTCTAGAAGATTTCCCGATTTAGTAGGTTGGCCAGTCAATATGTAACCAGGAAAGCAAAGATTGTCCTCCTCGGCAATATATCTAATCGCACACGCGTCCACGAACACGAATGGCTTGTACGTTCAGAGCTATATCAACCGGAACATATACTAAATATATATTAGAGTGCTTTTTTTGAAACGACTATTTTTTTTTCAACTTTCCCTTGAAAATCTTGTTGTAGATGTTGAAAAAGGAATCCTGTCCAATTTTTAGCACTTAAGGGGACCAGTACAACGACTTTTTGAGAAATTATCATAGTCCGAAATCAATTTATTTCATAACCAAAGTTCATTTCACATCAAAATATTTTTCTTTTTCAAAATCATGTGTCGTAAGGATTTTAGAGCACCGTTGGACCGATTCAGGTCATCTTGGATTCATTTTCTTCAGAAAACAAATCCTCATCATGTGAATGTAGGAATTTTAAAATAAAAAATTATGTCACAAGTTATGATCAATTTACCAAATTTGCAAAAATTATTATCACTCATTTCTTAAATAACTTGGCCAAAACGAAAAATTTTCAAAATTCCTACATTCACATGATGAGGATTTGTTTTCTGAAGAAAATGAATCCAAGATGACCTGAATCGGTCCAACGGTGCTCTGAAATCCTTACGACACATGATTTTGAAAAAGACAAATATTTTCATGTGAAATGAACTTTGGTTATGAAATAAATTGATTTCGGACTATGATCATTTCTCGAAAAGTCGCTGTACTGGTCCCCTTAATTTCAATTTTAAGTACTCGTGTTCTTCTTTTCAAGTTTTCCCATGTTAAGAGCATATGGGGTATTCCACGTGAACCGGGTCGGTTTTTGGCAAAAAAAAAAAGTAAAAAACTGTGACACTTTGAAGTAATTTCGGTGAAAATTTCAAGGCAATCCGTGTGACCCATCAAGTAGAAAAAAAATAAAAACACATATTTTCCAAGTTTTACATGCTTCGCCGGTTTTTGGAAAAAAAAAAGAAGAAAAACGGGAGGCTGAAATTTTGATCACTTCTTAGTGCCACCTCGAAGTAATTTCGGTGAAAATTTCAGGGCAATTGGTGTGACCCTTCGGTAGAAGAACAAAGAAATCGCATATTTTCAAAATTTTACATGTTTAAGAATTCCAAAAATAATTGAAGTGCTACATATTTCGAAGATGCTCATTTATGCGCGTAGAATGCACTATGGGAAGTTATGATTTTGTTCATACATGGCTGAGATAAGTGGAGTTGAAAATGTGATAATTAAATTTTTGGCATAATTATGACAGCGATATAAATTGAACCAATTATTTTCAAGCTCTGTAACTGTTGGGGGCATCTCATGTAGTAACAAGGAATCTGAATCTGCATCGGCGTCAAATTTGATGACCTCAGGCCAAAAACTGATCCGGTTCACGTGGAATACCACATATACAAACATTACGACTTTTTCTTAAGCCGTGCACAACTGTACCGCATTTCAATGGATTGTTCTGATCCAAGGTTCATTTTGCAGAGAATTTAGTGTTCTTCCAAAGTGCCCATGGTAGTTTGACTGACTTGAAAATATTAAACTTGACACTTTTTTGGAATTTTATGTTTAAAAAAATGAAAGTCCTTATATCTTTTGAAATACTGGTTTGAGAGACTTTATTTATTGGACTTTTTTTGTGGAAAATTAAATTTCATACAAAATTGTCGCGAAGTTTGTTCCTCCAAGTCCAACCGTTTATTCGCTCACAGTGAGAAAATAAGAATTATGCATAAAATCGATTTCGAAGGCGCAAACAGGTCCAACGGTTGAACCCCAGCCAAGCTACCATAGGCACTTTTGAAAAACACTAAATTCTCTGTAAAATGAATCTTGGATCAGAAGAATCCATTGAAATGCGGCTGAGTTGTGCGCTGCGAAAGAAAAAGTGATGTTTACGTGCTTTTAGCATGCGGGAAAACTTAAAAAGAAGAGCGCTACTATTTATAGAATTGGAATAAGGAGCTAAAAATTGAACAGAATTCCTTTTTCAACGTCTACAACAAGATTTTCGAAGGGGGAGTTGAAAAAAAAAAAAATAGTCGTTTCAAAAAAAGAACCCTAATATAAATACATATATTTAAATGTTCGAACTTTACACGCAAAAAACAGTGCTGTCGAATTTACTCTGTGAGCAGTAAATATATGGACAGCAATTTTTTGCACTAGAAATTATCACAATTGTGATAACATCCAATCGTATAGACATTGAATGCCACTTGCTCTAATCTATCCAATATTAGAATTAGGATAATTTCTACTGAAAAAAAGTTCTGTCCATATATTCACTGCTCATAGAGTAAATTCGACAGCACTGTTTTTTGCGTGTATCCCCCGGATGTACAAAAAATAATAGAAAAGTCGAAATTCCTCCAAGAATCGCGAGATTCTACATTCCTTATCCAAACTTTTCTCACTATATTTAATTCTGCATTCAAAAATCTGAAGAGTGCCGTTTGATTTCATAAGATTTTTCAAAACACTCAGCAGTCTGAGAAAAAAAATAATAACTAAACTTACACTAAAACCCCGTGTTATTCAAATGGGAAAAAGGATTAGCTCACCGGTACCATGCTTAGAATGAAAATTAACGAAAATCCTTTGGCGGAAGCTATTTTTTATTTATTTTCAACCGATTGAACAACACGGAGGATTAAAGTTCGAAAACATCCCTTCCAAGGGACACCCTAGTGGATACAGCGAAATCTCTAAGCTGTGACTCGGCGGAGGTAAAAAATTGACTTTTTAAGGGTGAGAATCCACAGATCGAGACACGCTATCGCCAATTTCATATCTTTTTAATTATACTTGGAAATGATGAGTAAGCAGAATTGAGATGAAGAATATGATTCTAGTTAGGGATGAGAAACTGTAATTAGTTCTTTGATCGGATATTATAATTGTAATCTATTTTTTAAATTCTTTTCTTTTCTATGAAATAATAAATTGTTCGTTGTATCGTATAGGTATAAGACGAAGATAGATCTATGATGTATTAGTATATTCGTGGTGCAGGTTTTCCGACTGCAAGATGTAGGGGTAGTGTTTATATATTGATCGATGGCTTGTCTCGTGCAGGTTGTCATTAGGCGAGTGGTAATAACAACCCTGGAGAAGCGTAAATTCCCTTCCTTGTTCCTCCCACGCGGTTGAATAAAAATCGCTCCAAGTTTGTTGCACGCACCCCGTTGGTGCGTTGGCGTGTTAGGTAATTAAAGTATAACCAACAACGCATGTAGGTAAGAAACGGAAGCCGTTTTACCCGGGTCAAAACTAGCTTGAAAATAAAAACTAAAGAAACCGGGGTAAATCGAACGTATCGTATGAAAAGCAGCTCTTTTCAGTACACCCACCCTTCACGTTACGGCCCTGGGCGGGATCGTGCAATAAATTATTATCACGAAATAATAATTGTCATATCGCGTGTAAAAAGTAGGCTACTCTAAGGTACCCGGTCCGACCTGCTGCACCGCAATTTTCTATACCCAAAGAATTACTTTGGGTGGGTTTATGTGCCTTGTATCGATGTACATGGGGCATTGCACGTCACTTTCGCCACTTGGAAAAAAAAAAAAAAAAAAAAAAACACCAAAATCCTAACAAAATTACAATAAATTGAATGTTACCCTTGTAGACCTCGGAATTCGGTGAATAAACGATTATATATTTCGTAAAAACAAAACGGCAAAAAAGTAATATTTTTTTTCCTTTGTTTTTTGCAACTAAGATCCGCAATGTCTTTTTCACCAAAAAAGCAGTTTTCGACTTTGAGAATCCACTACGTTTTTTTGGTTGAAAATTATCATTCGGTTGGTAAGATGTTCACTAATGACAAAAATGAGAATTTTTCAGCCTCTAAGACTTCGTCAATTTTTTTTATTGAAATTAAAATAGAAATCGACTTCCGATTTCTTAAAAATTCGAATAGTTGTAAATTTTTTTCGTATTTTGGATCTGATTCAACAAGAACTGTAGGTTTTTATTAGGGCTGTGCGATTAATCGATTAATCGAGGTGATCGATTAATTGTTTTCCCGATTAATCGATTAATCGACAGTTTCGATTAACCGTTCTTCCGATTAATCGATTAATGGACGTTTTCAATTAATTGTTTTTCTCGATTAATCGATTAATCGGGAAAAGAATTAATTGTTTTTTCGAAAACCAGTTGCCCGCAGTTTTTTTTTTTTTTTTAGTTTCTCACAACTAGGATCCTCATTTTTTTTTTCTCTTCGAAAATCAGCTCGATCACATTTTTTCTAAGATTTTCGAATTTGAGAATCTTAGAGGTATTTTTGTTTCCGAATAGCCATTTGGTTGAAATCGTGTTCACCATTGAGAAAAAATGGGAATTTTTCAGTCTCCAAAAATTTCCCCAATCCGGCAAAAAAAAGAAAATTGAAAAAACAAATCCATCAACTTTTTTGCTGTTTATAATTTTTTACAGATACTAACTAAAAAAACGGAATTTTTCTTTCTTTCATAGCGTATAGCAGCGATTTGAAAAAATTAAAAATTAAATAAATAAATAATTTTCAAAAACCCCTCAATCTCTTTATATTCTGTATTATATATGTATATGTACACCTTTGTAGGGGTGATTTAAGGAAGTTAAAAGTACTCGCGGTGAATCAAGTCACACCCGCTTATCTATATGACCGAAGAACTTTTCTTAGAATTGCCGAAGTTTATTTTCTAATCTAGTTTTATATCGATTGTCAAATAAATTTTCAACCACTTTCAATTTATAGCTGTACCTACATATAGGTTAGGGTGGGCCAAAAAAAACTTTCAATTTTTTTTTCTTTAGTTACCATGAAAATATCGTTCAAGATGATGAAAAAAAAAATCCTCTGAAAATTTGAGTTCTTAATATTAATATTAAGAGGTGCCTCATCGCGATTTTTGATTTCCCATTTAAATAACGCAGGATTTTCTTTTTTTTTTAATTGGAATTTTATTCCGTTCCAACGAATTATCGTGTTGTAAAAATCAATACATATTCTTGTAGAAAATCAAACGATCTGCAAAAAAGGTCTGATGTGATTTTTCGCTAAGTTCACTCGTTTCAAAGTTATTCAACGTTAAAAGTTCAACCTCAAACGGTGTATGACGACTTTTTTTTCGACTTAGCGAAAAATCACATCAGACCTTTTTTGGAAATCGTTTAATTTCCTACAAGAATATGTATTGATTTTTATAACACGATGATTCGTTGGAACGGAATAAAATTCCAAATAAAGGAAAAAAAAAAAAAATTTCCTGTGTTATTTAAATGGGAAATCAAAAATCGCGATGAGGCACCTCTTAATATTAATATTAAGAGCTCAAATTTTCAGAGGATTTTTTTTTCATCATCTTGAACGATATTTTCATGGTAACTAAAGAAAAAAAAAATTATAAGTTTTTTTTGGCCCACCCTAATATAGGTACCGTGTAATAAAATTTCTACATTATACATATTGTGAATTTATTTAATTAGGTATACATCAAGTATTACTTTACTTGTTTTAATATAATAAAAATAGGTGGAGGGCAGAGCTGCAGGGATAATAATTTTTACAACGATATATATATATATATAGAGAAATAGTAATTAAAATCAGCTGGATTAAAATTCAAATAAAATAGTAAAACCGGAAGCGGAACGATAATTCCGTGCCAGAACTTATAATTAGGAATTTCTTTAATTATATTCTATCCCTAGAGTTTTCTTGGCATGTTATACCTAGTTAGTTGAAATCATTAATTCTTATAATACAGGAGAATATAAAACTCGACGAGTTTCTATCTATCGTTGAAATTTTGTAGACCGAAAATTTTCACCCTTTTTTTTTTCGCATAATTTTGCAAATTTTTAGATAATACGGTAAAAATACAGAACTTCGATTATACATTACCGATCTCACAGTTTTTGGAATTAAAATTTGTCTCCACATCCTGAGAAAAAGACCGAAATTTTCGTATTTTTGGAATCAAAAGAAAAAAAAAAAAAATTTATTTACTGAAGGAGGTAAATTTTCATAATTTTTTAATTTCACATTCTCGACGTATATTCAAGTCAATAAATGTATAACTCTCGTATCTCCGTGGGTGATATTTTAGGGGTGTTAAAATTGCCGATTTAGATCTACCTATAGAGAATCCGAATTTCTTGGTGTCGGCGTTTAGTCAAGTTTGACAAGTTTGTCAAGCAAGTTTCCCAACCCCTTGGATAAAACATTTTGGAATTCTCCGTGTGGGATAGAGCTCTCCCCGATGCCCGGCCGAGACCCGGGAGTTACCCGGGAGACCCGGGCAAGCAAGCACAAGAATGTCAAGTGTGTTTAAGTTCACAAAGCTTCAAGTTTCCTCATAATAATGGGTTCGGCTCTCCATTCTATTCCCCGTTATCTACCCCTTTCTCTATTCAGTTCACTCTATTAATTGTTTTATATTGGTAAAGTTTATACTTTAAACGGGGATACGGCACGAGAAATATCCGACAGAATTCTTTCACCCTTTTCATCCCTCGCGCACCCCTTTATAGAATAAAGTAACGCCTCTCTCAATTTACACCCTAGTTGTCAACCTTTGTTTTCTTTTCTTATTACTTCGACGTAAGCAGATAAGAAATCTTGTAATTTATACCTGAGTAGCTGGTATATAAGAAGAAAAGTAATACATTATATAATTCTCGTCACGCGATTTTAACTCGGTTAATTATTTCATCATTATTTTATTTTTATCTGATTTCAGGTGAGTTTCAGAAAACTACATTTTTCCACGTCAAGTGAGTACTTCTACATATTATAGAATAATAAGTATAAATATTATTCCAATTTCTAGATGATTTCAGCTGTTTAATTTCACGAGGTAATTAATTAGTTCAACGTTTGCTGGGTGAGCAGCTCTCGCGGTTTCTTTTTTTTTTTTTTCTTTTCTTTTTCTCTCAATTATAGGGTAAAAATCGTATCGCAGATTTCGAAATATAAAATGACTAACATAATAGCGGTTTATACGAAATTAACGCCGATTGAAACACGAGTAGAATTATTAAACCTAGTACTACTACCCAACGCTGCTACTAGATTTGCTTCCCAAGTCGAGCTCTGGTAGTGCTTAAGCTAACGTTTCCGGGTCAATTATATTAAATGGAATTATAGCGTAATTCACGAACTGCAGCATTCTATTTTCAACTCTCGGTTATAGTACTTGGAACACAGTATATACGAATATCATTAATTATTCGTAATACGTAGATTATAGGGAATCTTTAGTTAATTCGCACTAATGCACTGTCTTCACCAGAAACTCGAAACAATTTATTCTAACTGGATTAACAATTCGGAGTAGTTTTGACCCCAGCACTTATTCCACGTATTTTAAGACCAAAAACACCGATTCTCATTTTTCCCCAAATTCTTTCTCAAATTTTACAATTATTATTGTTCGATTCTCATTAATTTCATTTTTTGTTAATCGAATCCGGATTGAGTGTAAATTATTGTTTTTAGTCAGATATATTCGACAGGGTGGTTGTGACATCGGAAATTTTTTCATGGATTGATGTAATAATCGTATAGAAAAAGATCGAGGATAAATTATCGCATCTTTTCCATCTTCTCGCCGTGCCGACCGTGATGAAAAGATCAAATTGCCTTATACGTCGCGACGCAAATTGTTGGGACGGGGAGAAAAAAGAAAAAATTATGATTACAATACGAAAGAACTAACAGTCCTCGGCTATCTACCAAACGGGCAATTTATCCCGCTGGTATAAGATATAGACACCAAAGAATTGTAGCCCCCAAAAATTACCCCAAAATCTTTATTCTTCATTCCCTTTTTTTGTTATGCCTCGGGAAGTTAGGGACGCGTTAGTGTAGGTATATGAGGTATTCAACTTTTCTAAAATTCAGAATTAAAATCCATTAATATTCGAGAAAGTTATGATCGATTAAAAAGATTGAAACTCCAATTCTGACATGAAAAACCTAAAAAATTGCGAAAAAAAATAGTAAATATTGACATCCGATTATCGTGTCATGTTTACAAATGATATTTTGAATCATGAAATCGGTGTGAATTTTTTCAGATTTTTAAAAGTGGCGTTTTCGGAATTGGCTTTTTAATTTTTTTTTTTTTTTTTTTTTTCAAAATTTCGCCGACGGTTGAAAAAATCTGAAAATAATTCAGAGACCCTTTTGGGTCGGTTGGAACATCATACTAAAGAATTATCCAAATCGAAGAGGGTGAGGTAAAAAAGGGGTAAATGTGACGTCTAATGCCCCATATATACCTCAAGTAATCAGTAATAATTATTATGTTAATTATCCGTGCGAAGGGAAACGTGAAATTTTTCACTGAATTATACAGCAATAAAGTATTAATGATATCCTGCAGTAATAAGGTTGTTAAAAAGCTATTAAAAAAATTGAAATAAAAAAATTACAGGACGAAGAACTATAGTCGAGTTCGGTATCGTTTTTTTTTTTTTTTTTCTTCCTTTTTTTTTATTCTTATCTGGGGCAGGTTGATCGTGGATAGGTAAAGATAAGCGTATAACGACTTCTGGCAGACAAGCAGTAAAGGGAGCGCTGACGATTGCGTGTCTAGTGTTTTATTTCTTTTTTTTTTTTTTTTTTTTTTTTTTTTTTTATTCACTCCTTTTTTTCACCACGTAACGAAACAGTTCCGTGTCATTTTGTTAAGGGTTGTAAAACTATATCGCGAAAACACTATACCGCTGTGGCCTGACCTACGGAATTACAAACGAAGCATCTATACGTTGATCATACATAATAGATAAAATTGGCGAATAGATAGATCATACTGTGTTAAACGCCCTCGATGTACGATCTAGATTAATTTATCAAATATATTTTCACATTAGCTATATAGATTAATCGAAATATATTTTTTTCCAAATTTACATACAGAAATAACAGAATTTCAAAGATTAGGGTTACTCCCATTTCAACGCCCAGGAATGAAAATATCATCACCGTATCTCATAGGAAAGATGTTATTCTCACTTGTTGAAGAAAACTCAACAAATCATTTCCATATAATCGATTTATCAAAATAGAATCAGAATTTTTACTCATTTTTTCGGTTTTTAGAATCCCGATCCTCCTTAAGTCCAAATCAATGTATTTCATAACCAAAGTTCATTTCATATAAAAATATTTTTCTTTTTCAAAATCATGTGTCGTTAGGATTTCAGAGCACCGTTGGACCGATTCAGGTCATCTTGGATTCATTTTTTTCAGAAAACAAATTCTCATCATGTAAATGTAGAAATTTTGAAAATTTTTCGTTTTGGCCAAGTTATTTAAGAAATTAGTGATAATAATTTTTGTAAATTTGGTAAATTGATCATAACTTATGACATAATTTTTTATTTTAAAATTCCTACATCCACATGATGAGGATTTGTTTTCTGAAGAAAATGAATCCAAGATGACCTGAATCGGTCCAACGGTGCTCTAAAATTCTTACGACACATGATTTTGAAAAAGAAAAATATTTTGATGTGTAATGAACTTTGATTATGAAATAAATTGATTTCGGACTATGATAATTTCTCGAAAAGTCGCTGTACTGGTCCCATTGAGGGACTTCGCTAGTCGCGTTAGAACTCCAACGCAGGCCTCTTTTACCGAGTGATATAGTTTTTGTTTTTTTTTTTCCCCATATAAGACTCAAGATCGTAGTTTGTCGGTAATTTTTTTGTCAAATTGAATGAGACAGTGCTGAAAATGTGTGGTTTGCCAATGCCGAGTGGCCAGTTATTTTAAAAGTGAAATAAATCGAGTGCAACTCTGAATAATTCCACGATTTCTCTGATGATAACTGAATCTATAAAATAAAGTTCAACATTTTTGAAGAACAAAATACTCAGCCACTTTTTGCCAAAATGAAACAGTAATCTCCGGAGTTTCATTCCTATCGGTTGTGTGGTATGTGAGAAACTACGAATCGCGTTTTTGAGGTGATGAAAGCGTGTATCAAACGCCCATTAAGTCAAATCTTGAGGAATTTAAACGAAATCTTATGTTAATTCCGGCCGATTTCTTTCAAAAATTGAAACGTTGATGTGATATTTGAAATGTATACTTTTTTGCGGGATCGAGAAAAGTTTCTGACGGATTAATACGATGGCTTGATTAATTCCATCAAATACGGAGACCATTTCCTGAGTCAGGAAAAGCTGCAGTTTCGTTGAATCGTTAGAAGCTTGATTAATTTTTTGTCAATCGAAAAAAGTAAATGGGAATTCAGTTGAGGTACGAAAAAATGTAATTCCAACGAAATAACAAACTGCAGTTATTTCACCGAAGAGAATAAAACGAACGGTGATTCGGCTTACCTCGATGAACCAGTCGCGTCCAAAACTTTCCGCCTGGTTTTTTTCAAGCTTAAAAAATGGTATTCTATGCGTAGAAGGCTTGATTCAGAGAAACAGGATCATATCATGAATGGATTAATTCCAAATCTGGGACATTGATCCATGGGATTTAAAACAATGAAAAAATACCTCAAAATGTATTCCAATGGCAGAAAGTTGTGTTCCGAATTTCGTCGGATTATCTTGAAAAATGCAGAAGCTCCTGACTCTCGAAAAGTTTGAACGTCCGTCATTTTGAAACCGGATGTGAGAAATAGTCCGAGAAATTCACCCAAAACATCGCCTAAGTCTGGACAATTTTTGCCCGGAATCGGGGTGAACAAAAAAATGCCTGTACATCCGTTTTTGGAAATATTCGGAAACGTTTTTGATCTTGAAAGAACATTCTTTATGGGTGGTATCAGGACGGTCATGCTTTGAAATGGTCACAGCTAGCGAACCAAGTTTTTCATTTTTGGGTTGAGCATAACAAAGGTTGGAAAATAATAAAAAATGTTTTTGCTGGTCCCATAGAATTTTTTCAATATTGGAAGACTGCAGTGTGGTGAGGAACTCTTTGACGCCACTATTCGGTTGGTGATAAAATTGTCTATTTATATTCCTGTTTCACACCGAACAGCGGGATACGGATATTTACCTACGTAGTCGTAGATCCCGGTTCCTGGTTCCTGGTTCGTTTCTGGGAAGGGAGTGACAGCAGGACGCCGCGGCCACGGCCGCGCCGGTCCGTGCCCGTGGATATCAATATTTCATCCACGTTTCGCCCGGGCAATAGTTTGTATCGTTGGCTCACGATATTTCAATATTTTCCTCCCAAACCCGTACGGGCAGGCGGTGCCAGTTCCAATTTGCCGTTAGCTGGCTATTATAAAACCAGCGAGACGTTTGCGCTTATTTCTCTGTTCCCTCGCTTGATCCGCACTCCACGAAACCTAATTTCATCTCGAGCCACCCGGGGATCTACGCAGAGAATTATTTAGACTGACTCCGGGTCTTGCCGCTAGATTACCAGGTCCTCGAGTTCTGGACAATGGCTGATACCGCCAGGACGAAACGTGGCATTTATATACATTTCGCACTAAATGTCTTCGTCCGTTGATGTTATTTGGGACGATTTTGGCCACGAACGATTTTTTCATCCAGTGGGTTGGTCCGGAAATACCGAAAACGCGTTGTTCGAGTTCAGTCGAATGTCAGGAAGAATAGAGTTTTGATGTTCAGTTGATTTTGCGAGCAATCGAACTTCCTCGAAATCATTCAGCCCAACTAAATCCGAATTATTTTCATATTACGAACTCAAAGGCCATCGAAGCTAATGAATCAAATCCAAAAACAGTATTTTTCAGGACATACGTCGATACTGAGCAAGATGTGAACAAGAAATCTAAGGAATCACATTTAAAGTTCAGGAGATTGAAAAATTGCAGCTATAATTACATGGAAAGCACAGGAAGGCCAGAACAGCCAAATAATTCTAACTCAATCCAAAAATTGTACTTTTCGGGATATCGTTAATACCAATGGAAAGATATGGACATAAAACTTATAAAATCATGTTCACGGTTGAAAAATATATTGAAAAATGTCAGTCAAAAAGTCACACAAAGTAAAGGTGAGCCAAAAAAGCCGAAATGATGCATTAAAAAATGGCACTTTCAGGATATCTTCGTGACTATAAATTTGGCAAAGCTATATTTCGAGTGTTTTCACCGACAGAATTCGAAAATGTTGATTGAAAGTTCAGAGGATCCAGAAGAACGAAAAAACTGCATCACAATAGATAAAATTTTGTCGATATTTTGAAAACTGAGCCGAGTCGCGTGATCCTCTTCTCCAATAGTCGTTGGATGTGGCATATCTTGAGGTCAAAAAGTTGTCTTTCCCGGTGGAGAATTTTTTTTTTTTTGCCCTTGTTTCCTCCGTTCTTGCGGCCGGAGGCACTCGCTTCAACACGGAAACTGTCCGTCGCGTAATTTAATGGATAATTGCAAATGCCCCCAGGTAACTTTTCGAATGTTCGATAATTAGCATCCGCCTTTTGCCCTGCTTACCAACCCGAGAACTTCTCAGCCATATTCTATCCTGCACTTTTAATCCCCTACTTGCATGTCGCTTCCAGAATCCCTGCTGCATAATTATCGGCACAAGTCAGCGTTGCTTTGAAGATTTTTGAATTTTAGGCTCTGTGAAATGAAAGATGATGGTCCAGCTTTCCAATTTTCAGCCGAAACTCCGAAATTCAGAATGGCAGATCCAATACAGCAAATGTAAATTCGAAAAGTAGTACCATTTTTACGAAAATCAGTTTCCAAAGGTTTTTGATATCGCTGATCACGAATCTAAGACCTCTAAATTGCGACGCTTGAAAAGATGGATCCAAGATGGGGAAAAATTCCGATTTCGCAATTTTCGAGTTGTAGAAATTTGTAAAACAAGAATAATGTCAGATTGGTAATCTCGGATTGTAAAAAAATCCTCTCGTCCTGGTGGGGTTGATGAACGGGATAAGAGAATCGAACAGGCAATTAAAGAACACACGATTTTTTTGCAAATATGAAAGCTGAAAGCACTTATATATAGAATTCGCATGTAATTTACAAGATCCTCGGAACTAGGTGCCGTATGAAAAAACAATATTTCCTGCAGTATATGAAGGGTCGTAGATCGAGTCTGGTGAATGTCCTGTCCCTCACCACCCTTTTCATCCGTTTATCCCTGCAGGGTCGTAGAAGATTGAGGAATGATACATGATTGATCAGTATGGGTGATGGCTGCAACCTTCTTTGTCCCACACACCCCCGTGTGAATCCTGTTATTCCTGAGCTGGTCCTGCACACTCCTGCAGACTCTAAACCCTTTACCCAAGACTTTAGAGTGCGATCTTTTACCCGGATGGTGAAAGCACTAGCATGTCGTTAAATACGGGGTTGCGATTCTGCGAGCTAGGCGGATGAACGAACCGAAAATATATACGATACATGAGTATAAAGAGGGAAGGACAGACGTGAATAAAAAGGGAGGAAAAAAAGAATGGAGAACTAGAAGAATGGGGCTACAAATTGTAGGGAAGTACCCCGTGGGCATGGGTTATTGCAGACGAGTACTTGATACTATAAGGAAAAGATGCAGAGGGAAGATCGTTGCGTTGGTGCAAGCTAGGAATAATCGTGGGATCGGCACGAACGAGCGGTGGATAGCTAAGGGTGAACTAGCTGGGGGTTGGGGGTTTGGGGCAGAGAGCCTTTGAGAGAAAACCAATTCGGTGTCTCCTGTATTACGTCACGTCTTTTTATTAGATATCCGCCTTTCTAGTCTGCCCGAGCACATCGCCTACTACGTCATATCACGGGGTGCGCTTGAAAGGGTCGTGAGGCTCACATGGCCGGGTTGTAACTCACGATCTACTGCGTTCTATATACTCTTGGGATTATATCATTTTTTTAATACACCAGATTTATCTATTGAAGGTCGACTTCGATATGAACAGCCGCGAAGGTTATTTTCATAAATAAAACAAAAAAAAAAAAAAAAAAGAATTCAACCGAATCAAAGAAGCAATGAAAATAATTATTTTACACTCTTGAGGGACTTTGATACACCTCGAGAACGCGATTCGTAGTTTCTCTCTTACCACCCAACTGGTGGGAATGAAACTTCGAGGATTATTACTCCGTTTTGGCAGAACCCTTACGGAAAAAAAATACTGAAAGTACTGCCAGTACAGCAGTACTTGAAGTACTGCCAAAGTACTGCTGTACTTATTTCGCGAGTACACACAGTACTCATAGTACTTTAAGTACAAAAATTACTACGAAGGGATATATATAAGTACGTGCCAAGTACTAGTGTAGTATGACTGAAATATTACTTTGAGTACTAGCCCTTCGGTAATAGTCCAATAAGTACTAGCTAAAACCGTTCAGTACAGTATATAAAGTCCACGTACTGCAGTATAATAGTACTTGGACTAATGCCGCAGTACTAGTTCGAGTTCTAGTTCGAGTGCTGCAGTACTAGTTCGAGTACTGCAGTACTAGTTCGAGTACTGCAGTACTAGTTCGAGTACTGCAGTACTACTTCGAGTACTGTAGTACTAGTTTAAGTACTGCAGTATTGGTTCGAGTACTAGTACTGCAGTATTGGTCCGAGTAGGGAAGAGAGGCCATGAATGGGACACTTTTTATAAATGTGTAGTTTTTTCATTTTCGACAAAGCACACATATTTTTAACTTGTAATACACTCAACTCTGGCTCTTTATAAATGAAGTTCGGGACATGAAAATATAATTTCTTGTTTCATAGAGTCGTAAAACCTATGTATACATGAGATCACAAATGTCTCATTCATTGGCAAAGTGATGCTTGAATGGGACGCTATAAATATTGAATGGGACGGATGTATTTATGCTAATTAAGTTGGCCCAAAAATCACTTTGAGTGGAATTAACCACAGATCTCTGTGCCCAGTAAACGAAACTGGATTGGCGAATCCGATTTTTTGAGATTACGGATTGAAACGGACAGAAAAGAACCAAAATTGACATCAATTTGAAATTTTTTCAATTATATCAATCTGGAATCTCAAAAAATCGGATTCGCCAATCCAGTTTCGTTTACTGGGTGGTAATCGATTAATCCGCATCCTCGCAAGCCTCACACTCGTAGAACATCTTTCTACTACCACCATGGCATTCACAACAAGTCCACTTTCTGCATGTCCCATTCAATAATAGCACGTTATTGGGTAAAATGCAGTGAATATATCAAATGATCGAACATCTTCACAATATCAGTGATCGGGACATTATAGGGGATGAACGAATGTATGAAAATACGTTAAGTGATTGCAAATAACTGCAATAACAAAACAATTACAACCAGTAACGTAAATGTAATGAGCGCTCACTTTATTTGATGTTGACTCCTTATCGTAATCTACCGTCGAAACAAACACGTTTAGACTGAATAGCACACGGGATTCGACAACGGCGAAACAAATGACATCTCATGGTGTTTGGTTAAAAACAGCGCTGGCGACTTTTGTGTGGATGGTGTGGAGCACACCCTGAATGCCCACCGTGTGGATATTCCACACCCTAAAGGCCTTGTTTCAAAATTAAAATTTTTTAATGTATTTTGAAAATCTTTTGATAAATACAAGTATACAAAATTTTCCGAAAATAACCATATTATATTCCCCTATAATCAACACTTGCGAGCCTCCTAGCAGATTCAAATCTCGACCATATTGATGAATACGCTTATCCGGAAAAACTACTTAAGGGGACCAGTACAGCGACTTTTCGAGAAATTATCATAGTCCGAAATCAATTTATTTCATAACCAAAGTTTATTTCACGTCAAAATATTTTTCTTTTTCAAAATCATGTGTCGTAAGGATTTTAGAGCACCGTTGGACTGATTCAGGTCATCTTGGATTTATTTTCTTCAGAAAACAAATCCTCACCATGTGAATGTAGGAATTTAAAAATAAAAAATTATTTCATAAGTCGTGATCAATTTACCAAATTTGCAAAAATTATTATCACTCATTTCTTAAATAACTCGGCTAAAACGAAATTTTTTCAAAATTCCTACATTCACATGATGAGGATTTGTTTTCTGAAGAAAATGAATCCAAGATGACCTGAATCGGTCCAACGGTGCTCTAAAATCCTTACGACACATGATTTTGAAAAAGAAAAATATTTTGATGTGAAATGAACTTTGATTATGAAATAAATTGATTTCGGACTATGATAATTTCTCGAAAAGTCGCTGTACTGGTCGCCTTAATAAAACTTTGAGCAAAAATGTTGTAAGTCCCCCCCCCCCCCCGTCACCTGAACTACTCCACACTCTGAAATTTCGTAAGTCGCCGGCCTTGGTTAAAAATTTTCCGTCGTCTCCTTCATACCTATCACGCAACTGTCCCATTCAATAATCGTCCCATTCATGACCTCTCTCCCCTACTAGTACTGCAGTATTGGTTCGAGAACTAGTACTGGAGTATTAATCACAGTGAGTACTTCTGTACCTATAGTAATGGTACTCTTGTCTTATAAAATTTCCATGTTTATAGTCTAACATTGCTATAGACATAATAATAAATCTATCTATCTATCTATCTTGCACTGATAGGTTAAAGTGTCACAGTACTGAGTACTATGATGCACTTGTACTTAGTAATAGTACTCTTCAACCTAGTACTAGTGTTTTTTGAATCAGTACTAGTACTCATGTACTTGATAGTAGTACTCATGTACTAAGTACTACTAGTTCCCCGTACTAAGTACTAGTACTCCTGCAATAAGTACTACTAGTACTCTATACTAAGTACTAGTAGTCCTGCACCAAGTACTACTAGTTCCCTGTACTTAGTACTGTAGTGTTAGTACTAAATACCTACTAAAAATTCGTGTACTAAGTACTGAGATTTGTGAACTAAGTACTAGCGGGTTGTGTACTAAGTACTGAGCTCGCAGTACTTTTTTTTCGTAAACCGTAATGGAAATTGACTGAGTATTTCGTTTTTTGAAAGTTTCAAATTTTTTTTTACAGATTTAGTCATCATCGGAGAAATCGTGGAATTATTCACGGATGCACTCGATTTATTAGACTTTTTAAATATTAAAGGTGCTATTCCATGGGCAGTAAGCAGCAGAAGCAGCAATTTAATAACATTACTAGATGCTTCTAGTGTATTTTAGTGATTTTTAGTGATTTTCAGTAATTTTTGGTGATTTTACTAGAAACATCTAGTAAGTTACTAAATTGCTGCTGCTTACTGCCCATGAAATAGCACCTTTAGCCTCACGCCGATGGCAAACTACACATTTTTAGCATTATCTTATTTCATTTGATAAATAAATGATCGAGAAGCTACAACTTTACGTCTTATAAAAAAAGAAAATACCCACAAATACGAGCCTTAAAGAGAAAATGAGAGAGAAAAAAATATGTTAGCATGTTTCCCGGAAATCTCTGGGCCTGAATAAGTTGTATCAAAAAAATGTTGAAGCCTATTATCTTATAGTCTCCACATTTCTCGTATTACCAATTACTCTTAAAAGGCGTAAAAAAAAAACAAACAAAAAAATTGAAAAAAAAAAAAAAAAAATACAAATAAAGAA
The DNA here is from genome assembly GCA_943736025.1 of Tenthredo mesomela. Taxonomy (NCBI): domain Eukaryota; kingdom Metazoa; phylum Arthropoda; class Insecta; order Hymenoptera; family Tenthredinidae; genus Tenthredo; species Tenthredo mesomela. The sequence goes on from OX031017.1 coordinate 4,238,306, forward strand.
TGAAGGCATTTAGCAGATGAAAGAGGAAAGAGAAATTTCTCTCCTCGCAGATATACCGTTTTGGACATTTATCATTTCATTTCTGTTTTGTTGTAATATATTATTAGGGGATGAAAGTAAGAGAGAAAAGTGAACGAGGAAGAGGTTGGGCTCGTGCTATTATTGGAGTGAAAATCAAGGCTACGAACTTTAAATTATCTCATACTTCTCGGAGCGAAAAAGAACCAAATAAGTTCGTCCTTTTTTTTTTTTTTTTTCTTTTTTTTTGTTTTTCTTCTTCTTCTTCTTCTTTTTCTTCTTTTTCTTTTCTCAAGTTCGTTTCAGTTTGTTTTTCTTTTCGAAACACGTAGGTATATCGGGAAGTTATCCCCGTTAGGCCTATCGAGCCGACATTTTGTCTGATTGCCAATCTGCTTACGATCCCCGCTTCGTCGAGAACGAAAACTTTCCATACGAATAGGAAACCTGTTATTCTCTGGATTATAAATTCTGGATACCAGATACGAGGATATCGTAGGTCCTCTAATTAAGGAAAGGTCTTGCGAAAACATGTACGTATATAATATACGAGTATCCATAAATTTCTCCACAAAGGGAGAAATATTAATTAATTAATTAGAGAACTAGGTATGTATAGTGAAGTATATACATATACCTATGTATATACCCAACCGAACCCGTCGGACGCGTATAAACTTCGACGAAAGTCAGCAGCAATTTCTGGAAGTCTCATTTTCATATTATTTCAGAACTTTTCGAGAGAATCATTTTAACCGCCTGTAGTTCATTTAATTAAACGAATCTCCGCTACTGCAGCTCTGCGAGTAAAAAGACGAAACATTATTCATTTATACTCACAGATTCACGATCATAAATCGCTACGTACCTATCTACTGAGTAAAATTAAAAAGAGGAACAAAATTTTTGAATTAATTATTATTCAACAATAAATCAATTCCTATATTATGTATATATCTATACTTGAAATGGTTTTACATAGTGAAATTAATTCTATTCTAAACATTAAGAAAGAGAAAAACTTTTAGAATTACTAATCCGTCCTCCGATAAAGGAGCGGGGTTCGCGCATGTCTTATTTACGCCACATATTTCCTCCTGCGAGAAAATCAGGCGAAGCTAGCAGCGAGCGCAAGACTCCGCCGCCTAGCGGCGAGCGTGGAACTACTCGGCGTAAATGATTGCTAGATCTTTTTTCCTTCCACGAAATTCAAATCCTTACTAAAATCGTTCGGAATAAAATTTGTCTCTTCTTGTAGAAAGATAAGTAAAAAATGAATATAGTACTTTTTTCGCATCAGGTATGTGTAATTCGCCTGTTTTTACTTCTCGCGAATTCGCATTGAGGGTATTATTTGTTTCCGTAGCAGTGGTCTCGAAGTTTTTAATCATGAAAATTGCAACTTTAGTACCAAAGTATGAGACTGCTTGGTCAAGTGCTTCGTTGGCAATAATAGTTGAATAGGTTTTTCATTAAATTTGAGTGTCTGAGAGCTTTTTCTCGAAGAAAGAGGCTCATAGGTGGGGAAAGAAGGAATGAACGGACAAGGAAGAAGTTTACCTCGTATTTGGCCCGTTCTGTTTATCCCAGTTGACTCTTCGTTCATTTTCTTTTTAATTCCACGAACGTTGGTATACTTTTTCGCTTTTACCGTCCCATGAGATGGCTTGATGTATTTCATTCTCTTATATTCGTTTATATATTTCTCATCTGTCTCCTTTTTTTTCATTTTTTTTTTTCTTATTGCCTGCTGCTGTATTCGACGAGATTAAAATCCCCCAGTCCATGATCGTTCTTTCTTCTCGGACGATACAAACGTACAATTGCCTGTAACAAAATATGCAAATGAATGCATATATCAATAGTCATCGACGTAATTTTGATTTGGTATTTTTTTCCTTTCTATTTTTGTAAAAATTAAATTGTTACTTCTGAGGCTGGTCCTTATTTTTCTAGATTTCACAGTAGGTTCAATTCCCCGCAAAATCAACATACATATAATACTATGTGGACGTATTTTAATCTCATAGCTATAATCTGACCCTACGAACGGACAAAATTATCCACGATAAATTAACTCCTTGTAACATGACCGTGTGCCTCGCATGCACTATACCGAATTAATTTTCCGAACACAATACGTCAAAATTTCATCACGGAATCATGCCAAAGTAACATACTTGACGTCATTTCCAGCATTCAAATTTGAAATTTTTTCTTTTGCGAAATTGACTTTTTTTATTTTATTTTATTTTATTTTTTTTACCTTTTCACGAGGGTGAACAGTTCGCTTTTCTAAACCTGCACCAGTCTCAACGTTCTCTGAATATAAAAGCTGCAGCAAGTAGTTCGGTACGAGCTATTGGCTGGTAGATTGAGTGGAAAATATCTGGCTTACAACTTCGCCTTCTTCTACTTGTTCTTATTCTTCTTATTCCTCTTTTTCATCAATCGTTCGATCAGTTGGTACATACCCTACTGTGACAAGTAAAACTATTTACCAACTTTGTTCGTTTTTTTTTTTTTTTTCTTTTTTCTTTTTTCTTTTTTCTTTCATTTTTTATTTCCATTTTTTTCCCTTCTCTTTTCATTTCTTCGTATATCATATATCCTTCCGCTCCTCTTTTTCCCCACCGATAGGAAAATTCATACATCAAATTTCTCCGCGATGATACGGATGATCCTTTTCCGATATATGATTTTTGTTTTTTTTTTTTTTTATTCATTTACTTTTTGTAACTTTTCTTTCCTTTTTTCTTATCACGAATAACGAAGAAACGAACATATTTATATAACGATTTTATAAGAAATTTAGAACGCTGTTTGTGCTACGAAATAAAAATGAGAATACCAAACTTTGATCTTGTATGAAAAATGGTTGGGAAATAATTTTTAACTAGCATTTTATGTATACGAGAAACTCCAATCGTCAGATAGCAAGAACGGGGTTAAATATTCAAGGGTGACATTAAAACACCATCTGTGCAGAGTGAGGTCGACCTATAACAGTAACGGAGACGGAAGTAGCGTCGGGGGTATTCACAATCAGATTTAACGCTTTTCCGTAGAGTTGCAGTAAAGCCCCAGTTCTCTTCGACTTTCAATGTCTGTTGCAGAGTGCGAAGAGGGAATATGTACAACGCGATAGTCAGTATCGTAAATGGAATTCGATTTCCAGACCCATCGCCCAGTCTGTCCAGTTCAATTCGGTTCCAACCAACAGCCAAATGTCAACGCCAAAGCCCCGGATTTCCAGCAATTTGAAATTACTGCATTGGTACTTTGACCACATTTCACCCGCTTATTCTCACCCCTAGCTCGCTCGTTACTAACAGAATTTCCATTCACTAGCCCAAAATCGATCCCGCTATACCTACGCCGGATTTTTCTGATCTTTCATTTTCTATGTTTCTATGTTCGAACGCTCTTTTCTCATTTCATAGAACAGGAAACCACTTTTCGGAAGGTTTCTATGGTGAACCACTGCATGGATTTCAGAATCTTTCATCTCCAACAGTTCAGGAACCTATGATGACTGTTTTTCAATTTTCAATTTCGGAAGTTCACCCGATTTCCTTCTGGACACACGCAAAAAAAAGTGCTGTCAAATTTACTATGTGGGCAGTAAATATAGGGACAGCACTTTTTTCCAGTAGAAATTATCACAATTGTGGTGACATTCACTCATGTAGACATTGAAGGCCACTTGCTCCAATGTACCCAATACTGCAATTGTGATAATTTCTACTGCAAAAAAGTGCTGTCCCTATATTTACTGCTCACATAGTAAATTTGACAGCACTTTTTTTTGCGTGCATTCAGAACCCAAAAAGTCTAAAATCCATGCAGTGGTCAAGCTGAATCGTTGGTATCAGTGATTTCCTCTTGACTGCATGATCCTCTCGACAGATCGAAAATGTCACATGATTTTGCTCTAAGGTTAATCAGAGCTTGATGATCATTGACTCGTTGATGCGAAACTCTATTTAGATAGATTTTGAGTCGAGGTTAAACCTAAACCAACATCGAGCGGAATTATCTAAGCACTGGGAAGGACCCTGATGAGTAACTTGTCTGGTTGAATCCCGGATTGATTGCCCAGAGTCTGATGAAACGAAATAAATTCTTAGCATATTATGGAACACGACGAAATTAGTCTCTCGGTTTTCTTCTGATAATTATAGGTCCGGAACTAAATGTCAATGCCAGTCGTTTCCGGGTTTAAATTTCGCTTGGCTTTCGCGTTAACCAGAGTTTCCGTCGTAGTTGTATCAAAGACAATTAGAGACAAAGCAGGCGACTGCAGAGTAAGAGAAACTGTCCACTGGTTCAGGATAACTTTTAGAATTAGCAGAGGGAGAGAAAGCCCCAGTGGCAAAAAGTCCTGATACCACGGTGCAGAGAATTTAATCTAAACTCCAACTGCAGGGAACCTGGAACCCGACGCGATGCGACTACAAACCGTAAGCATCCCTTTGCCCTACAGAGGAACCCCATGAACAATCCGGAAACAGTTTTCCCACAAAACTGAACACGAGTTGCATTTCTTCTTCTCTAAAATCTCGATGGATGCAAACCAAGGGATGATTTTTTATTGTTATCGTCTCAGAATTGATTCCTATTTGCTTTTCTCTTTTACTGTGCTCAAATTTATGGATATCTGATGATTAAATAAAACCTCACAGGAAGGATTTCTCACAGCAAGTTATATATCTAGCCTGTCATACTAGAGGACTGCATCATAAATATCTCTGGCATGGATGTGTGCATGCATATACGTGTACGAATACTTGTAGGCATCGCAGATACCGAAATATAGTGGAAGCATTCCAGAGTTGAACTGAGTTTGAGGATAATAAATGCGAGGGAATAAACAAAGTCGAAATCTTGATCGTAAATGAACCTTTTGCATATCCTGGTTGAAGTTGAAGAAGTTTATGCTGCTATTCTTATGAAATTGTTTGAAATTATCATTCATAATGCTGTTATCCGATAAAAAAATGACTATTACTATTATATATATTTGGGGCTGTATTTTGCTAATAATAAATCCACCAATCTTTCGGAGGATTGGAGAGGTAGCTGTCGATGATGGAGAGTTTGGGAGGCTCTGGCGAAGGAGGATTTGAAATTTTTATTCAACGCGGTCATAAGAAAAAAGGAATCGTAAATTTAGTCTATTTTTAATAAAATTCAAAGCCCGTTCCGCAGATACGGTTTTCATATTTACGATTCTTTCAATCATCTCGCAACCTCTAGCCCAGACTATCTCAACCGTACTTTCAATTCAGCAGTAACAATAAAATTGGTGATTTCTACGATTCGTGGGAGGCAAAGCTGGTTGACATATCGAATGTACCTACCTACCTATCCGTACCTCTCTTACCGCAGCCTCTTTTCTCGATAACTATTTACTCCCACAAATATACTCACCCGTTTATCTTGAGTCACGATATAGGAATACTCGAATCCTAAAAGGTACGCACATAAATACCAACTACCAATTCGCCTTCAATGAAAAGGACATAGAGATATTTCCGAGGACATACATCTTTGAACAAAAATCAGAATTCATATAATCTCATCCATTCGATTATCAGAAATCCGAAAGCTCAAAAATTGTATGCAAAAAAAAAAAAAAAAAAAAAAAAAAATTACACGTTTTGACGATATCTTCGAAACGCAGTGGCTAAATGGTATTTTTTTTTTGTTTATTTTGCAAAAAATCTTCGGTAGTTTATTTCGTGTGAAAATTTCGTGAAAAAAATGTTAATTTTAGTTACAGAAACTATAATTTCTAGAAAATTAATTTGTTGAAAAGTCTTTCATATTATCTGTGTTTCCGCAAAAGTATATCTCATTTGAAAATCCCTTGTGAATGATGTGTAGAAAAAGAATGGTTTCAGGTTTTAGATGCGTAAGATGTGAGGTGTGGTGTGTGATATGTGTATATAAGACTTGAGGTGAGGAAAGAGAATATAAACGTATAATATATAATATAAGTGAGAAAAAGTCATGGGATATACCTACAAGAGCAGAGAACGGTGAATATATAAAATAACCAGAGCTTTGATATGGCATAAGTTAGGACGGTTGGCTACCGACTAGTCCTGGGTGAACGAGCCTTAGTCCTCGAGAGCTTGAAAGACTTGAAAAAGTTCAGGCCAAAGGAAAGGGTGGCATAGTAGGGAAGGGGGAAAATAGGGGTAGCTTTATTTCAAGCACAGGGTGAGATGCCGAGATGGCGAGATGGCGAGAGGGTTATAGGCGGGGGGGGGGGGGGGGGGGGGGGGGGGGGGGGGTATATATAGGGTGAGAGACCAAGCTTGCAATATCCTATGATTTATTATATCCTCGGAAAGTTCCTCGCGGTGATACATAAGTTGGCCGCAGATTTTACTCAGCCGGCTTGTTCAGCCAATTAACTATTTCATCACGGCTAGACTAGCGGAGGATTACTTGGAAGTCGGAAAAAAAAAAAAAAAAAAAAAAAAAACGTTAATTTTTCGCCAGAAAAATGAACAAGGAGAGAAAGACAAAAAAAAAAAAAAACACACACACACAACAGTTTGGACTAGATTTATCAAACTCAGAATTATGTATTATATCGACGCCCGATACGAATAACCACATTTCAGATTCCGGGTGAAAAAGAGCACGTTTCAAATTCCGGGTGGAAAAGAGCACATTTCAGATTCCGGGTGGAAAAGAGCATGTTTCAGATTCCGAATGAAAAAGAGCATGTTTCAGATTCCGGATAGAAAAGAACACGTTTCAGATTGGGAATGAAAAATAGCACGTTTCAGATTCACTCGGAAACTAGCATGATTCAGGTTGAACCGAATATTACTTATTAGCAAGTGTCAGGTAGGTTTATTATAAGATTGAATTAATCATTCAATGATAAAATTGAATCGAGTTTTTGTGCATAATTGTGCATTTCCAATTTCATAATAAACCTACCTGACACTTACTAATGAGTAATATTCGCTTCGCCTGAATTGTTCTAGCTTTCGAGTGAATTTGAAACGTGCTATTTTTCATTCTCAATCTGAAACGTGTTCTTTTCCATCCGGAATCTGAAACATGCTCTTTTTCACTCGGAATCTGAAATGTGCTCTTTTCCACCCGGAATTTGAAACGTGTTCTTTTCTACCCGGAATCTGAAATGTGCTGTTATTCTTATCGGGCGTCGATATGAAGGTTGATATTGAACTTCATTCGTCTCCTAAAGTTGGTATTTTATTATTGTGGTAAATGCGAAAATTCTTTAGTGTTTGAAAATACGCTGCGGAGTTGAGTTTATTTTGCGAAAGCCTAGCGCGTTGTGGTCCGCCGTTAGATGAGAGGAGGATGAGCCCTAATTTACCGGAATGTCACCGGTGAGGATAAAAATGCAGATTTTACTATCGCTCCGGGGTAAAGGGATGCCGGCGTGCGAATACGGGGTGATTTTCGTAACGTCAAAAACTAGGGTAAACGCTCAACGACCAAACGCGGGGAAAACCCAGTGCGTACGGAATGTTCTCGCTACGGACGACGGGCGGCAGCTCGAAGCTTTCGTCAATTTCACCGAAATCCCCTAAATTTCGATCCCCACGCTTCACGGCAGATTTTTTGCCGCTTCAGCCCAAAAACGACGCAGGCGGTTCTTTCTCTCTAATATTTATCAACTACTTCAAAACAGACATGAATTTTTCAACTAACTCCGCAGGTAGATATAATACTTCGGTTTGACAGAAAATCGGTATCGTTACTTATAAACGCGCAGTTACTCGACGAAACTCACTCGAAAAAACCCTGCTTTAGAAATTGTGAAAAAACGATGAAATCTTTTTCTCTTTGCTGAATTTCGGATTTACCATAAATCTCGAAATTTTCACCCCAGGATTTCGATCTTCTTATTTCAAATTATAGACGAATTTGACTTCGATTTTGCAAATTCATAAATACATTTTTGTTTTGGTTACGGGTCACGGATTTGATTTTCTGAATCGCACGATTGTGATATTATCAGTAAGGGAAGTTCCAAGTCTTCAGTCTTGGCATATCACGATTCCGGTTTTTCAAAATTTCGATTTTAGTTTCGATTTAAGAATCGTGCTCTCAGATTTCTTGAATTTTGATTTCACGTTGCGTTGTCGATTTTCTGAATTCGCAAAATGATGATTTAAAAATTCGAAAACTTCGATTGCACATCGCAGTTTCGATGAAACATCCGATTTCCAAACCACTTGGCTTCGATCTTCTCCATCGTGAGATTTCGGTTTCGTTCCACGAAAATTCATTTTTTTCGATTTCCAAAATTTCGAGTATCGCCTTCAGTCTTTGCTACACAATTTCCGAACCGATTTTTCACTTTGTCAAGACAAGATACGGCAAGAGTCATAAATTGATGGTATCAAAAAATTGGCTCGTTCCAGGATCTCTCGGTGTTGTTTGGAGTCAAATAGTTCAACCACGGGATCTGACGTCGTATATTCCTTACCGGAGTTGCGGTCCTTATTTTTTGCCTCAGTCTGAAAAAGTGCGCTCATTTTATAGACGTGGAAAAACCGGAGTAGAATCGTCCTTTTTTATTCACCATGATCCCCGCTGCTGCTCCCTTTAAAACGGTATCTCGTTCACCCTGGCTCGCATGAATCCGAATTGTCAAGACGATTTTGTCCTCCCTTCGTGTGGCCCAAGTGGGCAGCTAGTACCAGGGATGATTTTCCCTTCTTTTTTCTACCCCAACTTACTGGGAGCTGCCTCATACCAAACTCTGAAAGACGTGAAAGACCAGCACAAGGCCAAGTGCTACCTCGAAACTCGAACTTTTCGGCCGGTTTATCGACCGTTTTCAAGATCGTAGATCTTATCAAGCGGGGAGCTATTTGTGCCAAATATCTACGGAATACTTTGCCCACCCTTAGTCCCTATACCCAAGATATATAATTCTCGGATATATTTTTTCAAAAGCAAATTCACCGGCGATATTTATGCGTTGCGTTACTCCCGATCACAGGACTGTTGAATCTTGAAAAATCTCATTATTTTATCATCGATTTTGAAGGCCTCATCTTTTACAAAGATTTGAAAAAAAAAAAAATACTGCATGGGAGAATTCGAAAAATTACGGAAGTTATAGTGCTGAACGTCTTTTATCACTGTGGGCGTCATAACTCTTCAACGAATGATTATCTTCACTCGACATTTTGAGGGAATTTTTGCAATACCTTCCTCTGGAACGTGGAACATCCCCTAGGACATTCCATTATTGTAAGAATGAAAAATGAATACCGAAGGTAACTTTTTTACCCCAAAAAATACACGAAAAAAATTAAATTTTTGTTCAACTTTCAAAATTTTCGTCCGAATTTCAAAAAAAAAAAAAAAAAAAATTTCACTTTGTAGTTCTGGGAATACAAATATCTCACCTCGAAGCATTTTGCTTGCGGATGATTGTTTCATCGGCAACCATGTCCGCAGAATCGAGCAGCGCGACGATCTTTAGCGCTTAATAACTTCGATGATTTTCAAAATATCGTGAACTTTTCAGTTTCAAAATATTCGCAATAACATGCACAACAAACCGCGAGAAGTAATGGTTCTATGATTATTTCGTTTCTAAGTAATCCAGCTCCGAATTTTGATGAGTGTAAAATCGGAGATTGCTGGAGGCATTTTTCTCCTTTCGACTCCTTCCTTCGCCCCTTCTCTTATCAAAAATGTAATTTCGATAGTCAGCACTGTCACGTTTTGAGCACAGCTTGAAGTCTAAGGCTGCGGCCTTAGCTCTTCGAGATATCGGAATATTTTTATTCACATCGCGTATAAAGTTTCGAGGACATCGCAGCTCCTCGTCAACGACTATTTTATTCGATTTTCATCCCCCTTCAGTGGTAACGGGAAATGGCTAGCCACGTTGCGTCCTTTCAGCTACGACAACACTTATGCAGTCGAAAAAATTTCCTGCAGACCCAACGATAAGGGCTGAAGCCTACGGAGCTCTCTTATCTCTATGACGACCAAAAACCACCCTAAAGGACAGTGTTTTTTTTTTCTTTTTTCTTTTTTTTTTCTCATCTCTTCTTCTTGCAGGCAAAAAATTTGTTGTCGTGGTAAATACTTCACGGGAATTGAACCCCCATGTATTTATTAGGGTGGTCCCCATTTAGATTTTTCAGCAGGTGTCCCCCAAATCGGCACCACATAATTCAAAAACAATTCATTAATTTTTTAAAATTTTTATCCATTTTAATTTGTCCGAGCCCTAAATAAGGACCATCCTCTGGTATAAATACGCGTAGAATTTCCTGAAACAGATATATAGGTGGGTACCTAAAAGATTTCCATCACGAAAGTAGAGAAAAATCTTTGAGATGGCCCCGTGGCCAGCCGGGTGAGAGGATTTCATAATTCCCGGAGGCGATTCGCGCCCTTCTTGCGTTCCTCCCTTTTCACCTTTTTTTTTTTTTTTTGAATATCTTTATCTCGCGGTTATTTAGCCCCGTTATTTATGGGGTAGCCTGGCCGTTTCGCCCCGGCGTTGTGGCTAACCTAACAGATAATGTCCGCACGACGAATTTACGAAGTTGCTAGCAAAGATTGGAGAGCGAATTTGTTAGCGGGACAAATTCCGGCCGTGTGGCCATTCCGCGAAAACGTTATCCCGTAGCATCCCCTCTCAAAATACGACGTAGCGTCCGCCGCCATATACCGCCTTGACGAATTACTTCTACGTCTTAGTGATAAATTCACCACTTTGCGCACAGACTCGAGGGTGCCGAGTCACCATTCTTTTTCTCAACTTTACTCGATAATTACTTCCTTTACCTATATGCGAAAAGTTACGACATTGAAAATTGCCTATTTCGACGATTAACAGCGGAAGGATTTCTCTTCGACGACTTTTGCCAGCTATTAAAGAGTGCCGGAGGATCAGTTAGAATTCTTAAGGGGTGGCTACTTTCCTCGAATTTCTATTTCTATTTCTATTTCTTTTTCTATCGAATTTCTTACGATTAAAAATGTATATTTTTTTCCCCCTTTTATACGAAACTTGATACAAAACGTGGTACATTTTTTGTACTTTTCATCTTATCGAAAATTCCAACGGTCATCCTGTGAAGTATTGTCCTAGAAAAAAAAGCAGCCCTTAACCAATGGAATCGGTCCATCAAAGTTCCTAGAATCCTGCAAAAAGTGACCGAGAATAAATTCTTCGGCTTATATTCGGCGAAAACGTTCACACTCGAAATTCTCACTGTCACAACCTTGTGCGTATAATAGCAATTTTGCGATTGCATGAGTATGGCTTTTCCCATTAAGACTCGGGACCATAATTACTCAGTAAATATTCAAAATAGCTGCTGAGACCATAAATGAAACCTGAATAGTAATTGTATGGGAATTCGAATGGATTGTGACCTAAATTTGATTTAAACGCTTAGCTCAACGACCCACGTGTCCCTGTCATCGGCTTTGCGTCACCATTAATTGTTAATTGCTAATTGCTTGACGCCAGTGAGAGATTCAACGAGCAAATTGTAATCACACATGGAAACGTGACGCGTACAAATCAATTGCCAAATATTTCTAAGACATATAAGATAAACCTCCCAATGGCCGGACAGGTCCCAGTTACCGGACCGAAAGTGTATGTCAGAGAGACAGAAATACGATTTCGTATGTATGTCCGGTCATTGGGTCGCTTCCATTTTTCTTAGCTCAAGATATAATCATTCTCACTACATACTCAGAAAAAGGTCTTGTTGACACAACCAAGATTTGGGTTATTATATGCACAATCACATTTTTTGTTCAGTCAACCAAAAATTTTGTGGGAATAGCCAAAATTTTGGTTATCGCAACAAAATTTGGTTTTCCCGACAAAATTTTGGTTATCCGAACGAAATTTTTGGTTGAGTGAACAAAAAATTTGATTGACTGAACAAAAATGTGATTGTGCATATAATAACCAAATTTTGGTTGCGTGAACAAGACCTTTTTCTGAGTGCAGTTATCAAAAAAAAAAAAAAAAAACCTGAAACTGCAAAAATGAAAAATTAAGTACTTTCCCATCTTTTACGATATCCACATTTTATAGACCATTCGTTACTCCATTACCTACTCGTAAAAATATCGAGATTCATTCGAAAAGTAAAACCCTCTCTCTTATATCTAACAACCAGAACTGTGAGCCATTTTCTTTTTTGTTTTTTGATATTAGTCGCATTTCTTGGCAAATCCATGGCCACTATAGGGTACTGGTCCTTAATTTAATCATTTTTGAATTTCAATGCTCCCATAGGCCAGGACGTTGCCAAATTTATACAAGAAAGTGTATCTCAATTCTACGTACCTTCGAATTTTCCGATTTCTATAAAAAACGATCTGTGACATTTCGCGTTTAATTTTATTTATTCCTATTGCAGTAGGGGAGACCGGGGCAAAATGATCCCCCTAAGGGGAACATGATTATAAAGTCTAAAGTGTTTGCTTCAAGAATCGAAAAATCGGAGCCATGGATTGTACCATCCTTCGGCCACATTGCTGAATTTTTTCAGATTTTATGAGCTGCTGTGATTGCGACAAATTTTGAAAAATTGCACCAGTGACAAAAGATCGTTTTGCCCCATAGGGTGGGGCAAAATGATCTCTTAACGAAATAATAATAATAATAATCTTAGTGATCTCCTAAAAGTTTAATATTTAGTACCCAACTATGTATTAATCGACTTATTTCATTTCTTGCAAAAGACATGTATTTTTTACAGTTTAGTTTTTAGTTTCACAAGAGTAAAAAAGGCCATTGATCATTTTGCCCCAAGCGCATAACCTGAACTGAATGCAAGTTTTCGGCGCGAAGAAGTCCCGAATGAAAAAAGTTTGTGTACCGAATTGAAGCTATAGGTATATCACAATCTTCAGGTCATGTCGATATGTTGTTTATAAATAGGATACAATTTTTACAGCGATCGACGTACGGCACTTGCCTTAGATCGTGAAGTCTCTGAAGTAGTTTTTTAGAAGCACAACACGTAATACTTAAGTTGGCGTTCTTCTGCTAACACGCACTGTTTTCTACAACTACCGCGCATATTATTTGTCCAATGCCGAGTTGTTCAGGACCGCCAATCAGCCCAGAACCTAACATGATCGTTTTGCCCCGCGGGATCATTTTGCCCCGGTCTCCCCTATAGCTCCGAAAAATCTGAAACTTGGTACACTCCTTACCGGTAGTAGTAGGTATTTCATGAAAATTCGACAAATTTTTAACGATACAAATTCAGAAGCTACAGCGCAGAGAAAAAAAAAATAAACAATAATTTCTCATCTCCAAACTTTGATGAATACAATTTTGTCGTTAAAAATTTGTAAATTTTTCACGGACACCTACTACAATAGGTAAGAAGTATGCAAAGTTTCAGATTCAGAGAAGCGATACTGCGATGGAAAGTCAAAAATAACCCCGGAGTAATAAAAATCGTGTGTTATTCAAATGGGAAAGTTCGAAAGCTTTGGGGCAGTATTTAGAATTGAGATAGGAACCTGAGGTTTCAACTGAATTTTTCAAAATATATTTGGAGACGTTCTCGCCCATGGGAGTATTGAAATTTAAATATGACTGAATCAAGGACCACCGGTAATGGTCACCTTATTGCATACCTGTAAAACTTACGGTTTACTGTTTTTATTGCGATGCATTATAGGACTAGACTATAGAAGTAGATTGGTTCAGTTCTGAGTTTCGATTGTCTGCCATTAGAAACTGGGTTGAAAACTTACCGGACTCGATAACTATCTACTTAAGATAATTAGCTTGCAGTTTACTTCATCCTCTCCCATAATTTTTTTTTTTTTTCTTTTTTTTATCTCCTCTCTTTTCCTTTCATTATTTGTTTTTCTCCTTTTACTTTTCCGTATTTTTCTTCGATCTGTTTTCTACTACCGCCCTGTTTTCATCGGCTAAAAGGAGGCATAGGCACTGAATGAAATGGGATGATATTTTTCAACCGTATTATATACTTTATATGTTTTTTCTTAAATTTTGCCACGTTATATCGATATTACCCAAAGACGAGAAAAACTCAACTTACAAATTTAATACTCACTTTATTGGATATATATATATGTACGATATATAGAATACTGTGAAATTATTTCTACTGTGAGAAAACTGAAGATGATTCATGATTCCTAGACAAAGTATCCAATACCCGATTAATAAAATGCAGAAAAAATGGAGTTTTTTTTCTTTCTTTCTTCTTTTCTTTTTTTTCCTTTTTCTTGCTTTTGCGTTGTTCTGTCTTCATATGTGTTCGGCGTACCTAAAAATAAATGGGAGTGCATGGAATACACAGGCTCTCTGTAAATATCCCCCTTTCCACAGAACGGAGAAATAGCTTAGCTTTATCGTCGCACAAAGCAGCGAGGATCTCTTATACCGAAGTAAAATTCGCCCCCTCACGCATCGAGTCGGATTTCTATACCCACACTATTGCTAAAATAAAACTCTTTGTTTACACGAAGCACCGATATGTGCGATGGCGTCATGTCCCCCCCCCCCCCCCCCCCCCCCCCCAACCCCGAAGAATCTTGTTTGACTCAAACTCCTACCCCCGTCTCTTGGGCTTCCTTTAACAAGGCATCATTTCCGGCCATATAGCTACGCCCAACCTGCGTTTTTAAAAATTACACGAAACACCTGAATCAATTGTTTGAAAAGAAACGAGGAAAAAAATGAAAATGAAAATGAAAATAAAATCACACAGAGAATTCTGGAGGACGAAATTTGGTTAATAATTTCCACTTCATTCGTGATTCAAAGAAATGTGAATAATTTTCATATCATATCGGCGCAAGGTGATGAAAATGAAAATTATAATGACCATGACATCATGGGTACTATATAATAATTTTTTTTTTTTTTTCGGCATAGGCATTGAAAAGTCACTTTTTGACGCCTGTTTTCGATCCACAAAGTGTCACTTTATACGGTTGATTTAAGAACTGCCATATAAAGTCTTCATACGGCAGTCTGGATGCGCAGTTCGAAGTGCGCATTCCAAAGCTGCCGTATAAAGTCTTTATACGGCAGTTTCGATGCGCGGTTCGAAGTGCGCGACAGATCGCACCATAACCTCACTCTTAGTCTAGTGAATCTCAATAGGCGTCAAAGTGACTTTTCATGCCTATTTCGAAAAAAATACAGTATGGGGCGCACCCGTAAACCGTTTTTGACTCGAATAATGATTTCAGAACTCGCTTACGGCTCGCCTTTAGCTCGTCCTGAAATCATTATTTTCGCCGAAAAACACTTGGTTTACGGGCATGCCACATAATATACTAATAAAATATTGATGGTAAGAATTGCGTCAAGTTGAGATGAGATTTAGAAAAGCGGGTAAATATGATCGTTGTACCTATAGAAATAAATGTAGGATATACCTAGCTTGGTAAATGTTAGTGCGGGAACATAGAAGCTTTCTGCAGGTGTTGGGAGACGGTTTCTTGCTCGGTACGCCGCGTAATTATTCAGGCTTTTGTCCGCACTCCACCGACTCCAGCAGCTCCAGAGGCTCCAGAGGCTCCACAGGGCCTCTGAGAGTTAACGGAATCCTACAACAATGTGTTTCCAAGTAATGACATGCGTACGTAGCAATTTACTGAAAGCCTCTGAACCCTGAGGCGGTTTCACACTGACCTGGAAAAACTTACTAACGTTTGAGTCCCAAAATCATAGCTTTTCCTTATGGGAATAGATGGCCGAATGCCAAATGCGTGATTAACGATATGGATTTTAGTTAGCACCTCAAAGTCTTCGGTGAGAAATTGTAGAATGAAACTACAGAATTTCCATTCCAACTTGTAATATTTGTTCAATAATGTCATGGATCAAAATTTCCAGACACGAATATGAACAGCGTGGGTACAACCAATCGCTTTTTCATGAAATTTTTTTTGTTAAAAAATGATAACCTTCCCCACTTTTCCCATTATTTCGTCCAATTTCGGTGCTGATATATTTTTCCCCAATTTTCGTTTAATTCTGGTCACCTTTTCGGTGGTTTCGATTAGGTTCTTCAATGGCATCCGTACTCGTCCATATATATAGCTGTTTTCACAGTGTGTGAAAAGCACTATTCACCAGTACCCACCCACTATATATAAATAAAAAAAAAATGTTTGTTTTTCGCTAGTTACCGAGCGAAATGAATGAATGGTTAAGGTAGGTTGAGGTTTTACACGAATGTACTGACGTATTTTTATAAACTTCCCATTATAAACGTAGTGTGGATAACGAGAGCCATCATTAACATGCAGAGGTTTTACCTCACTCTTGCTGAAATCAAAGCACCAGTTTCACCACATCACTCTCAAAGGTTGCTGCTACGCAATGTAGTCTCAGAAAACGACGACTCCAGTTTCCCAGTCAACCACAACATTCTATGATACTGTCCCCGTTTGTTTTAGAATGACTTGATAATTACTGTCAGTCTAAGTCTAACACGAAGTTGAGGTACGATGGTGGTTTGAGAAAACTGCAATAACAAAGTTACAAAGTTAACTTTTACGGGGTTTTCATGAATCTGAAATAATGGAATAATGCACATGTCTGAGTCATTCAATAATCAACCAGTTTTATCAATCAAGTAATCTAGTCAGAGTCAGGAACCCAGTTCCGGGTCATCGGGTCTCAGAGTTAGACACGGTGGAAGTAAAAGCAGTTAGCAAACCTTTTTTTTTTCCACTTTTTGACAATTGTCTGAAACAGAAATCAACGCATCAAAAAGATGTCCGGTCGTCGGATCGGGATTTGTTTTCTGAACAATCAAAGACCCGAATATAAAAAGTTGGAACATTGGTTGATGCAAATCATTGCATTTAGTGCTTTTACTTTGACTACGTCTGACCAAGAGACTCTGGCAAAATTCTGTTTCGTTAGAAATGAAATTTTCCCATATACCAGTCCTCCGAAAATCCACCACCTTTTCAACCCTCAATGATAAAGAACTTCGCATCACTATTGTGATATTTTGATATCAAAGCTATAGGCTTGTTCAAGGAAAACAACGAAAATGAATTCGAATCATGGACTAAGGTGAAAAAGCTCTTTTCACAAGATATGGTAAGGTTTTCCCCTGACCTGTCCGAAAAGTTCTTTGCTTCTGACATGGAGCGTCTATGCGTGAGATAGTGTGTGGACAAAAATCGACAGTCATTCTATGATGAAAGGTTTTATCCATATCTTCTCTCGCACGACGTATGACGATGCTTTTCGTTTCTTTTTTTTTTTTTTTTTTTTTTTTTTTTCCATTTTTTGCTACCGAGAAAGCTGTGCCATCATCTGCCACGAACAGCCGATTCGAGTTGTTTGAAAACTGGTGAAAGTCGGAAGTGAGAAAAAAGCTCGAAAATTCTAAAACTTGATATTCAAATCGCGATGTACCTCCTATATCCATACGTTGTGATGATAATTCATGTAAATATTGCTTCAGGGTTTGTTTCGTTCGAGCTTTAAGCTCTGAACGTTAAATTGGAATATTTTATGGTTAAATAATTAGATATATAACCGCGTGAGTGCAAGCGTAGTTGGTATAATACAACGTGCTGTATCTTTGCATGTGCCTTTGCTCATACCTCGTCGCATGTCTCAGCAGGGATTTGCATTTCAAGGAGAAAATTAATGTACAGCTACGGCTGGCTCCTTGGTTCGTGATCCAAGTTGCGAGGCAAGGGGAGAAAAGAGAGACGGTATTAGAGTCTCTGATCAAACGCCACGATAACTCTGCAAGCGCTTTCCTAGGAGCTTTCCTTACCACGACTGCATACATAATTTTCATTTCTTCTCATTTTCTTATTTTTTTTTTCTTCACCCTCGTCGCTCCTGCATGACAAACAAGACAGAATCCTCCGCAATATCGAGTTTAGTATTTAAAACAAGGAGCCGAATTAAAGTCCCGAATTTCAAAAGCTCTGAACGGTCGAAATTTCGCATTCGTTTGAGTTTTCTGTTTTTCCCAATTTTTGTAAACGTTGAAGCTTAGGATATAAAAATTGCAAAAGTCGAAACCCTGGAAAGCTCGAAAATCCGAAAATTTTCATCCATTTCTCAGGATGTGAAGACAAAAATGGTTCATTCTAATCGAGGATCCTATTTACGGAAAATCTATTTTATTTACTTAAATGATGTCGTAAATGATTGACAGGATTTTTTAACTTTTTTCTTTCCAAAAAGTAAATTTCCAGACGATTAATTTGACCACTCGTTGGCTTCGATACGATGAATACAGCCCGAGTTATTAAACACTGAATGAATACATGCGTGAATTTCAAATTTCGGAGCTTTGGCCTTTCGAATTTTGAGCTACCGGAATTTTGAACCTCCGGTGTTTTTATTTGAACAGTTTGTCAAATCGGTTATGTAGATTTCCGGGCAAATGCTTTTTTCAGAATCTATGAGATGGGCAATAAACAAATTCGGAATTTGAAAACTCTGACATTTAAAGCACAGCCAAATTCATCAGCGATTCTAAAATCCGACACTTTCAGCCTTGTAAATTATCTGCGAAATACACCGCGTCCCAGTTTCACCTTGGTACCTATACGTGCCCCGGTTTTCAGCAGGTAATAACGAGGTGGAAGAAAAATACGAGGAAGAAGTTTAAGAAGAAGCAAAAGAAGAAAAAGAAAAGAGGATGAGTAAGAAAAAGGAGAGAATATCGCGTAAGTGAAAGAGGCTGTGACATAAATAAAATTCGTTTCTGGTAAAGTAACGAGCCGCCAAGAAAACGCGATACCTAGCTACCGGTGTCCCGGGTTATACCAGTATGTGCACCTAGTTTGGTACCATTTCCCGTTTACGTTGGCCTCCTTCCTTGCAACTCCATCCTGCACACTTTACACGAATAGTTCAGAGTCCTAGCCGACACGTGACACTCCTACGCTTTCAACCCGCAATTCGTTTCGTTTACGACACGATGCCATTCGTTGGCTATACCTCGCCTTACACCTACCCTGCAAGCTTTGATCAAAATCTACAGCTGTGGCCCAACAAGTCGTTTTTTTTTTTTTTTTTTTTTTTTTCTCTTTTCTACCGATACCAAATCTCATTCGCATGAAAACTTATACATAGAGATTACATACATATACATATACATACCTATATACAAAACCCGGATCCTATCGCGAAAATTCACGAGTATTGCACAATAGAGTTTTCCATAAATGGGGTGTTTTCGAATTTCATTTCTCCGCGTGGCTCAATTGGTACCAAATAAATAACAAAAAAAGTTCTTTCCCATTCTAATAACATGGGGTTTTGGTGTAAATTTAGTTATTATTTATTTCCGAGCCTTCACACGCAAAAAACAGTGCTGTCGAATTTACTCTGTGAGCAGTAAATATATGGACAGCACTCTTTTGCAATAGAAATTATCACAATTATTGTGGTAACATTCACTCGTATATAGACATTGAATGCCACTTGCTCCAATGTACCCAATACTAGAATTGTGATAATTTCTACTGTAAAAAAGTGCTGTCCATATATTCACTGCTCATAGAGTAAATTCGACAGCACTGTCTTTTGCGTGTGCTGAGTGTTCGAAAAACCTGATCAGCACGATAGGAAGGCTCTTGGGGTCACTGCATCAAAATTTGATAATAGAATCTCTAAATTCTGAATGGCGGATCCAATATGGCGGATAAAAACATGAAAATGGGTATGCCTGGATTTTGGGGGTCGCTGAATCCAAATTCAGCAACAGAATTTCAAAATTCAAAATGGCGGATAGAAATTTGGAAATGGACGTCAGATCTCCGTAAAAATGGGTATTCTAGGGTTTCAGAGTCCGCCGTGTTGAATTTGGCCGACATATTTTTGTGCGAGATCGAAAAAATAAAAAATAAAAAAAAAATAGTCGTTTTTTTTTTCTGCGGACCGCCCTAATATACATATACACGATTCATTCAAGCCCTTGAGCCCACATTTATGCCCACTATTTCGTGAATACGTTTATCTTTCCCGGTCGCTTTTTGGCGGTAAAGGTTGGTGGTTTCTTTTTTTTTTTTTTTCTTCTTCTTTTTCTCCTTCTTCTCCCGTTACGCTTTTTTCTTTTTTTTTTTTTCACAAAACCGATGGTTTCGAGTATTCGGCAGTAGCCAGGATGCCCCGAGGACCGTCGTAACAATCTTACGAGCCCTGGGGCTCAGGTTTAAGCCGATTGGGACAACCTTACGTCTACTCGTATCTCGTCTTGGATGTCAGCGTCGCGTAGCCGCTCCACTTTCAGGATGTAGGTCCTGGGTGGTGGTCCACCGGTATTCTACGTTTCGTGACTGCAATACACGCGTAGAAGTTTTTACATGTGTTTTTCTCCGTTCTCAGCCTCTTGAGAACACCTCGTAGGGTGAAGGACATAGAAAGTAGAGAAGTGGGTGGAGGGTAGAGGCTAGAACACCCGAACAGACATGGGACGTACCTACCCACCCATCTGCCTAGATGGAAGGAAACTTCTGATAATTGAGCTAAAACTCTAGTCGAACTTGGGAGAGATCTCAGACAGAGACACGAGCCTCCCAAATAGTCAGACATGTACGAACTCTCAATTAGTAGGTTTGGATTTAAAGGTAATTTAGAAAATGGAAGGGGGCGGCGGGAATTAGCTATGTGGAAAGTCACAGTTCAGAGAATAGGTGAACCAAATTTTGCGACACAACCTTCATAATTGATCATTCCCAAAAAATATCATTGAAAGATCATTCAACATCCAGTATCTAAGCAAATTAAATTTCTGCACAAACATTTCGAGTATCATTCAAAGACGAATTTTGAGGATATCATTTTTCGACATGGCAGATAATGGAATCGGGGTTCAGAATTCGAGAAAGCTTAGTAGTAAATCTCTTGATTGATTACATCCACGAAAATGAGCCAGAAATGTATTTTTATTGAAAAACTCAACATCTCTGATGCGGAGAGGATTTGGATCGTATTCTGTATATCGAGTTTTCGAAAATCGTTTAAATAAAATAAAATTCTA
This sequence comes from Tenthredo mesomela, assembly GCA_943736025.1. Lineage (NCBI taxonomy): Eukaryota > Metazoa > Arthropoda > Insecta > Hymenoptera > Tenthredinidae > Tenthredo > Tenthredo mesomela. The sequence continues at coordinate 4,259,356 of OX031017.1, forward strand.
CAAAACCGCAGAATAATTAGCGACTATTCAATCCAATTTATAGAATGAGGATATAATCAGATTTGTGAGCCTGTTTCATTCAATATACGTACCCAGAATTATTATACCTTCGTAACTGGTGTATCGGGTCAGTATATTTACTGGCTATACGGAAATTGCGGAGATATTTTCAATTTTACGAATTTTACAGAGCGTGCAGAGACCCATTTAGCTCCGCGGTATATACGCAAATTGACAAATTTTATAATACCAAATTAGGTACACCTATACGCCATAATATATTATATGGGAAAATTGTTATTTATCACCTCGGTGATAATACCTCGCTAAAATTTCTCTCCACATTTATAACATATATAGGTAATATACAAAGATTACCCATATATAGGTTTACACAGTTAATTCCAAAAAAAAAAAACATGAATAATTTCTATTCTTTAAAAGCTAGATAAAAGTGGAAAGGGGGAATATACCGGCTTGTTATACGTCTGAAAAATGTCTGAATGAAAAGAGAATGAAACACGTATATATAGCTACTTCGCGTGGGCTTTTCTTCTTTATCGTGTAAACAATACGTGCTTGGTACTGTTTTTCCCTGAGAACCAGATGAAAGGTAAATAGTAAAAATATACGTTGGAAGGAAGGAAGGAAGGAAGGAAGGAAGGAAGGAAGGAAGGAAAAGAGGAAAGAAGGAAAAAATGGCCTGGCGGGATTTATGCGTCAGAATTCGTAAAAATATCTGAAATATGCTTTCGGGATTTTAGAAATATGAATTATGGAAAAAAAAATAAATTTGACATACATTTGTCGTACCTACTACCCGCGGTATAGAAATATATAAATGAGATTTCTTGAAGTATAATGTAGTATATTATTATATATATATACCGACAGTAAAATTGTTCCAAAATTTATCGCCCCCCCCCCCCCCCCCCTTCCCCGCTCCCCACCATAACCCCCGGAGTAGTGCTAATTAAAAGTTATAAATTTCCTGTGGCTGTGAAGCATGGTGCACGCGCGTTTAAGCCAACCCAAAGTAAACTTGAGCGTTAATTTGTAATAACCAGCGCCACAGGTCGATGGTAACTATACATCTTGTCGGTCCTCAGGTTGCAAGTTATTAATGAATCCGTGGGGTTATACCACGTGCGAATAGTAGGTATAGAGAGAAGAACGTGGAATAGAGAGAAATTCCAATAAAACTAGTTTCTTCTATTTTATATATCAATCACACATCCGCACAGTTATACGATTCTAACTACACTATAAAACCAAGTGCGCAACCCATTTGAGCGTACTCGAGTATAGTGCGTTGTTCCAACACATCTTAGTCCAGGATTTTTAGACATTAGCTCCGCAAACAATCCTGATAATTGATTTTTCGATTGGATTATGTCAGAGAGTCTCCCCTAAGTATGAAACCAAGTTTGTGTCGTCCGAAATCGCGAGCGTTAGCCACTATCTTGAAAAACGCTTTTTTGCAAATATCTCGGAAACAGTGAGTTTTACGTTAAAAATTGTGAAAACCTTTTTTGTAGAGGATAAAATTCCCTATATTTTTTATTCGAAACTTTTTTCTCTATTGTTAATATTTGCCGAGATATAGTCGATCGAAAAAACCAATTTTTACATTTTTTTTCATATTTCCACAAATTATTGAGATATTTTCCAAAAACAAAATTTGGTTTTTTCAATCGATTATATCTCAGCAAATATTAACAATAAAGAAAAGAATTTTAAATAAAAAAGATGGGAAATTTTATCTTCTACAAAAAAGGTCCTTACAATTTTTAACGTAAAACTCACGGTTTCCGTGATATTTGCAAAAAGACGTTTTTCAAGATGGCGCCTAACGCTCGCGGTTTCGGACGACACAAACTTGGTTTTTCACTTAGGGGACACCCTCTGAAATAATCCAATCGAAAAATCAATTATCAGGATTTTTTGCGGAGCGAACCCATTTTCGGTGCTAAAATTCCTGGACTATCTACACATCTTGCGTGTGTCGTTTTGAAGCGTGCAGTAAAAAAGTGACTACAGAAAAATGTGTTAAAATAACGCACTTGGTTTTAGAGTGTAACAACCGAGTGGGTAGTTTTTTTTTCTTTCTTTACACACCCTTGAAACGAATTTGCATTTTTTTTTTTTTGTCTTTTGCATAGGTATATCATCAAGGAATCAATTAATCTTATCGGTCGATGGATCGGTGAACAAATGGATGTATGAATGAATGAATGAATGAATGAATGGATGAATGAATGAATGAATGGTTGAATGAATGAATGGATTTGTTGGGTTAGCGTTTTTCAAAAGAGAGTCAAAGAACTGACCACTGGTTTGTGTTGAACTGACAATGAGCCAAATGAAAAGTGATCTACGACTAGGATCCAGTCTACCGTATATTCGCATCCTCTACAGCTAAAAGCTTCGCCACGGCACGGTGGCGAAGCTAGTAGAATTGAGCTTCGAGCTCCGAGCTTTGAGCTTTGAACTCGTAGGTTCGTGGGACGGAGATGGCAGTAAATTACAGCAAATTACAACCGATGTTACAATCCGAAATCACGAACTGCATTCTGCGGCACGAAAGACTTGGATAGTTCTTGGTTGGCCCAGGCATTTTGTTGAAAGAGTCGTTTCAACCAGGTGATTCCGGATTCCTAAGGAAATTAGATTTAAACAAAACAGAAAAAAGCTCGACCATCAGCTCAGCTTATACTTTCTTATTTCTGGTATTTCGATTTTCTCCATTTCGAGAAACTATTTTTTGGGATTTCACAACATTCCAAGGAATATCCATGCGATTCTCGCCAATATTCTACACGGAGAGAAAAAAATAGGCATTTTTCCTATTTTCACACAGGAATTATTTCTATGTTACCAAAGAGATATTTAATATGTCAGTATAGCAATTATAACTATGTAAAAAAAGGAAAAATACCTATTTTTTGTAGGATTATTTCCTATAAAAAATAGGAATTCCTTCTATGTTGACATTGGAATATTTCCTATAATACCATGGCAGTGATTCCAATGTTAGCATAGTGGAACTTCCATAAAAAACATAGGAATTATACCTATGTTAAACATAGCAAAAATTACTATGTATCAAAGAAATTATTCCTATAATAACATAGCTATTATACCTATGTTTGACATAGGTATAATTCTTATGTTAACATATGAATAATTTCTATAAAAACATTGGAACAATACGTATGTGTAACATAGGTATAATATCTACGTTGGCATAATAATAATTCCCATAATAAATAGGAATTATTTACATGAAATTTTTTTTTTTTTTTTTTAATATTAAATTTCCATTTTCATTAAATTTTAATCATTTTCCCTAATTCTCATGATTTATCTTAACCTATAAAATATGACTTCGACAAGTAGTAAATCATGTCAATGAAGAAATTTTTTTTTTATTAATTTAAGGCCGCCTCGATTGTACGTATTCTATTTCATTACCTTATAAGTACAGAAACAAATTATTACTCATTAAATTTGTCTGATAAATAAAAACCAGATTCAAAAATCTATGTGATCATTTTATAATTACAAAACTAGCGTTGACAGATTTTCGAGAACATAGTTTCTAATTCTATGTCATAATAGTGATTATTCCTATAATAACATAGCGATTGTACCTATGTTTTACATAGGGATCAGTCCTACGTATTATAGTGATTAATACTATTTTAACATTGGAATTATACCTATGTTGAACTTAGGTACAATCACTATGTTGATGTGGGAATAGTTCCAATAAAAACATAGCTATTTTTCCTATGTTACATTGGTATTTTCACTAAATTGCAAAGGAAAAATCGCTATGTTAACATTGAAATAATTACCGTGTTGCATAGCAATTTTGACTATGTTACATGGGAATAAATAATATGTCTTATATGAATTATTCCTATGTTCGCTTAGTAAATTTTCCTAGGCTAACATTGAAAATATACCTGTGTGAAAATAGGAAAAATACCTATTTTTTTCTCTCCGTGTAGATACAAATTTTGGAATCCTGAATCATTTTTCGTTTTTCTTCGAAATCGAATTTTTTGTTCTTCATTGTTTCTGATTCGACAAGCCAGGTGGGTGTGCGAAAATCGTTAGTTTATATATAATACTAGTTCGGTATAGGAAAGGGGTGAGCATGAGAAATTCGTTCGCATTTCCTGTGATCGTGCGAGGTTCCTCCCTCTCTTTATATCTCAGTTCAGTTCAGTTCGCCTCCCTAATTTCCGAACTTGATTTTCTTTGCTATCTGTAGCGGTGCGGCGTTGCGGCACTCCGCAGTTAACCGAGCAGCGATAAAGCTCATGCTAAAAGCTCTAATCGTTTTCCCATACGCCATGCTCACCAAGTTTACGTCGCGTCCCGGTCTCCGTGCTCGCGGTGCCCGGCTGATACGACGCCAAGTATTTTTACCCTTTCTCCTCCATCTTTCGAAACTCTTTACCTTACCTTACGAAAGAAGAAGAGGAGGAAAAATAGAGCAGAATGAGGTAAGAAAAAAAAAAAACAAGGACAATCTAGAACTAGTATGTACCGCCGAAAATTACCTCACTTGATAATAATTTGCACATAAAACCCAAACGGGTGTTAAATTTCAAATTTTCTCCTCGCCAAATCGGACAATGAATTATTATTACCAGGCGATTTTGGTGAAAACTTTTATCAACTGGGCTGACCCGACTTGAAAGAAGAAATTCTAGTTTTATTCTACTAAAGCTCTCGCCGAAGACTTGGAGGTAGTAGAATTCGAAAATTTCTTGCAGCGCTAGCGCAATTAATATCAAAAGTGAATAGCAGAGTAGGAATCGAATTCGAATTTAAACTCCTATTCCAAATTTGTATAAAATGGGGTGTTATTTAGAAAACAGAAGGTCACTGAAAGCTGGGATGTTACTATGGATCAAAAACACCCTGTGTGAACTGGTAATTTATTGCGGTTGGCTAACACACGCAAACTACGAAAACACCTACCCCTAGGTACGTATAATGCATACATGCATGACATGCGCCTCTCGTAACTCCCTACCAATGGGGCGAGTAGGTAATGGGGAAAAGGATGAAAACCACAGCAGTGCGGTTAAACCGGGCCGAAGTTAACGCGTTTCGGCATTATATTATTGAAAATTATTTTAACCGTAGTTTATTTTAGTTACTAACCCAATTTTACCAGGCTACTGAGTTCCAGCTAATATAAGTCAATATGTTCACTGCCATTAATTCAGTGCACTAATTTGGAAAGAATAATTCCGAACTCAGTTTCTAGTGTTTTGCAAAAATCGGCTATAAAAAAAAAATCAGCGTATAACAAAAATCCGAAAGCCTCCGATGGCAATTTTCGTTATAAAACGCGAATTCGCTGCAATAAATTAGATAGAGTTTGCGAATAATTTGTTACATTTGAATCCGCATGTTTTTCGGCGGTTTTCTTGCCATTCGTAGTTTGTACCGGATCGCGAAACGAGATTAAACTAATTAAGAGAAAAGCTTTGAAATGTCAGCGGCTTAATTATGAAGTACGTATATACGTGCGTGCTGCTGTTACTGCTGGTAAATACTAAGATATACATGTATATATATGTATATATATATATTATAGCTGCAGCAGGTAGGTGGGGGTGCAGGTAGTATGGCTCCTTGTACCGAGGGAAAACCTCCACCAGGTTTAACGCGTTATTTAGCACACTGCATTATGCTGCTATGGTATGATATCCCAACAAGGATGGCTGAGCATGTACCTATGTACATCTATGGAGATGTGTTTAAAAAAAAAGTAGAAAGTTTGAAAAATTTGAAAAATTAAATACGCACTCACCCTGGTCCTTGATTTGAATTTTTGTTCAAGTTGTTGAAGTTAAGGGGATCAGTACAGCGACTTTTCGAGAAATTATCATAGTCCGAAATCAATTGATTTCATAACCAAAGTTCGTTTCACATCAAAATATTTTTCTTTTTCAAAATCATGTGTCGTAAGGATTTTAGAGCACCGTTGGACCGATTCAGGTCATCTTGGATTCATTTTCTTCAGAAAACAAATCCTCATCGTGTGAATGTAGGAATTTTTAAAATTTTTCGTTTTGGCCAAGTTATTTAAGAAATGAGTGATAATAATTTTTGCAAATTTCGTAAATTGATCATAACTTAGGACATGATGTTTTATTTTAAAATTCCTACATTCACATGATGAGGATTTGTTTTCTGAAGAAAATGAATCCAAGATGACCTGAATCGGTCCAACGGTGCTCTAAAATCTTTACGACACATGATTTTGAAAAAGAAAAATATTTTGATGTGAAATGAACTTTGGTTATGAAATGAATTGATTTCGGACTATGATAATTTCTCGAGAAGTCGCTGTACTGGTCCCCTTGATTTCTAGCATTTTGAGACATGGTTAAAAAGTATTTCCAAATTTTAGGACTTTGTGTTGCAAAGAATGATTGTATAAAAAAAATACGTATTTTGGTATTTTTTGAATCGATTTGAGTTCGATTAGTCAGTTTTCGATCCATTTCATGAAGTGTTTTCGTGTTGCACATCTAATTTCGGTGAGTTTTATTTTATTTAAAATCAATTCAGCTGGTGTTTCGGTGTTTTTCGTACATTTAAGTACGTCTTCGTTCGTTTCCTTTGAACAAAATTTGTTCTACAATTTTGGAACGGCTATTTTCTAAACGAATATAGACACATGGATGTTTCTAGGTACACGTAATTATATTTGAACGTTATCAAATTCATCCATCATGCAATTATCTTCGAGAAATTTTCAATAAAACCCGGTACACGCCACGCGTCTATGTCTGCAATCCGCTCGTTTTCTCGCACTAATTAATTGAAGGCGTGAATTCAAGTCGCTAATGATAATTAGCGCTCTCTCGACATACATATTCACAATGACCTATAATTCCTAGGTAAGTTACGGGTACCCTATACGTAATAATAACTATAAACTGAGGGTAAAGTTTGCAATTAACATACAGCGCCTTTTTAATTGAAACAAACAAGCTTTCGTAGCAACGTTCGTATGGTCTTTGGAATTTATTCAAGTTTCAAACTTTTTCACTCGGCTATTTTGGCTCAATCCAAAAGTTAGAGTCGGCCAAATTCTTGCCGGATATTTTTTTACTTTCTTAATTTTCTCTTCTGTTTCATTATAAATCCCAAACACTATATTTTCTCAAATGAATTTATCGCAGAGAAACTAAAATACCGCTTGGATAAAATCTATCACAGATTATTATCAATATTCATAATTAACTTTTTTTTTTCAACTGCAGCTGGTACGGATGCCTCGCAATTATAACTTCAGTCGCTGGTTGAAAGCAGGAAATATTTCGTATCAATAAAAAAAATCCTACCATAAAGGGAAGCACTTTTATTTATGATTTGAAATACGTTTACACTCATGCATACCATGGCTGTTAAATTTTTATTCAACTTGCCCGGTCACGACTCGGGGATGTAAACCACCGTGAAAAGGTACTATAGTCAATGTTGAACTCGGAAAATATCACCAGCGCAACCCAGTAAATAACGATTTTCCTTATTTCTCTAGTTCTTTTTTTTTTTTTTCAACTCTGCAGTTATACCTAAGGGAAATTCAAATCGCAGTTGATATCGCCTTGTCCTGCAAGCTCCGCGATTCTAATCTTTAAAAATTCATCAGATGGATAGGTGCGCTGCTGCGGTTCACTCTTCTGTCTTTCCTCACCTAGACGCGAGCTTTTCTCCGTTCTCATATATTTTTATGTTTGAAAATATGACCGAAAGCTCATCAACCCCGCAGCTTTCATCCCTAAGACTCGGCATTTAGTTGATAATTTCCATTCCCATACGTTAATTGCTTTTCAAAATTTCTATTTATGGGCATGAATTGCGATCCGCTCAATTCATTCAACCGATTAATCTAATTGAAGTTTGTTTCAATGCTGCTTTATACCTTGAGGCTCCTCCTACGTTCGATGTGGATATTTATTTTCACAGTATGATACTTCGGGAATTCACAATTACTATTTGAAAAGCGGTTTTGAATTATGCAAAGAAGGATGGCTTTCCGGGTCGAACGAGCCTTGAATGTTTTCCGATTCACTGCTATGATTCACCGGCTTTTCAAACCTTCGAGATTTCCTCTCCTCGCTTTTATATCTTCTCCTATACAATCCCATATTCCCTATCCTCGGAGGAATCAACGACACTCTTCTACCCACAATAATTGCGGAATTTCAAATCCTCTTTTATACAGTTTGAACACGACTTCGAAGCAAGTCAGAAACGTCTATTTCCGTCCACCTCCGCATGAATTAGAAGTGATTATGGTGTAGGAGTGAGAATTTACCTAATGGAATAAAAATTGTACATATAATTTCAGCGATTTTGAACACCTTGGAAATCGGAACCAGGTAAAATTTCATGATCAGAACTTGCACTACTACGTGTAATAGTGTTAAACTATCCGAGGTTCTAAAGGTCGTCATGTTTGATCCGAGATGTAATTAAGAGTCGAGTTCAACGAGATGTAGAACGATGAAATTACACCACTTCCGAGGAATTTAATAGCAAGATATCACATTGATCAAAGTCAGTGAAGTAAGGAGCCCAGCAGCAGCTGTTACAGCCAAATATATCAAAGCTGAAGAAATCCGTTTCTCGGATGTTACCACGAGGATTGTCCCCAAAATATAGGTCTACGTGCTTCCTTTCCTTTTCTGTCCTGTTTTTTCTTTTCTCTTCCTCGTTCCTCTTTCATGACAACGAACAAACGAGCTTTTATTGCACAGTAGACACAGGGGTGTTTATATCTTGACAATACACATACGTGAGTGCTCGTTTATAAGTGAGTGAAATTTTGGCAATAGAGTAATGAAAGTTTATCCAAAGTCATCCCCCTTCCCCGAGTGAGTGTAGTGTTTTTGATGAAAGTGGTCACCCCTCGTGCCGCCTGAAGGTAATAAAAAGTATAAAAGCGTACTTATTGTATTTGTTGCGAATTTTGTTACGGCATCTCAAAATTCTCTTTGTTCATTCGACCCTCGACTACCCCTTGAATGGGATTGATCCTGATCCTCCTCGTCCTCGAGGGGTTGAGTGGAGCCGAAACCTACTAAACAAATGTGAGCATTAAAACTTTGCGGCATTAATAGGTGGAAGTATGTGAACGGTGAACCCATGTACAAGGATTGGTGTGATAGTGGGAATAAAGCGAGTGCGTTGATGTCGAGGATGGAAAGAGAAATGTGTGTATATGTTACGTAAACGTACGTACATGTTCATGTTTCTCTATCTAGATGAGAGAAAATGAGGGCAAGAGTATACGAGAAGACCTACAGGGGTAGCAACTGGGTACTGAAGTATCCGGAGATGGTAGGCCACCGCGCGGTTCACCCCATTTGATTTAATTGGATCCGCACCCGCTCGGCGCACTACTAGCTACCGTACATTTGCTAAATTAAATGTTTTGCGAGTTTCTGGTTCGCGAAATCAGTGCTTATGTCTCTAGACTTTTATCGATGCCCGTAGTTATGACATAAATGGGAACAAAAATGAAATTAAAAATTTATACCACATGCGGTGGAAATGAGATGGCGGAGCTAAAGAACCCAGTGAACGCATATAGTATAAGACATTGCATAAAAATTTTGTCATTTTTTTGTGAGAAAAGAAAATTTAACGAAACTTATGAATATATATATGATAATCCATTTTCCACGCGTTTTGTGATATTTTTACTTTATTTTCATTTGCGGTTTCTTGAAAATTTATCACACCCGTCTGTTGCAATTCAGAAACTTTGACCGAATGCTGTCGTTCGCTTGAGTAGAGATGATCCAGCTGAACCATGGAGCCAGTTATCTGTTGCAGACACTTTGTGACTTATGAGTCTTTTGAAATTTGGAAATTATTCGAATGTGGTAAGGAATAGGGGTACTTTTTCTAATGATAATAATAATAATAATAATAATAATAATGATAATAATAATAATAAAGAAAAAAAGAAAAGAAGAAAACGAACCAGAGAAAAGAATCTGGGAAAGTGATAAGAAAAATTTGACGCGAGAAAAGCGGATCCGAACTGGAGAAAAATTGAAGGGAAGAAGCTGGCACGGATAAAGGGGGATGAAAAAAGTACTTTAAAAGAAATACGGTGAAGGTGTATATCTGTATATATATGGGGAAGTCCACCAATTATAGGCAAACGATCCGGGGTCAAAATTTCGATTTGTCTGCAATTTTTATATCTCATAGTGTGTATTGAGATGTAAAAATCCACTAAGTTTTAGACCTCTAAATCTTACCGTTCAGGAGAGACGCGCTGATTAGTCTTTCAACTTTGAGCACATTGACTTTTACATTCGAATTTTTATCCCATCTCTATCGCAAAAAAGAGAATTTAATCAAACGTGTTTTTCGTGTGAAAATGTCTGATCTTTCCGAATATCACATTCATTTCAAGCTAGATTTTCAAAAATGGTGAAAAAAACACGTTTTTTCGAAAAAAAACGTGTTTTTTCAACGTTCCCCAAACTTTTTTTTAAATTTGATATTTTCATCTGAAAGCTTGCAGTTTTTCACTGAAGAAACTGATTTTTATTTTGGGTGCTCGAAATGGGATCAGGCGGAAGTTACATTTATGTTCATTAAATTAGGTGTAAAAATTTTTTTTTCTTTTTTTCAGCGATGTATATTCATTTTATGCACATTTGTGGAAGTGCTATATTTTTTACATACTATAAAATAAGGATTCTTCGCTGATTAAAGAAAAAAAAAATATTTTATACGTAATTTAATAAACAAAAATGCAACTCCCGCCTGATCCCATTTCGAGCACCCAAAATAAAAATCAGTTTCTTCAGTGAAAAACTGCAAGCTTTCAGATAAAAATATCAAATTTAAAAAAAAGTTTGGGGAACGTTGAAAAAACACGTTTTTTTTTCGAAAAAACGTGTTTTTGTCACCATTTTTGAGAATCTAGCTTGAAATGAATGTGATATTCGGAAAAATCAGACATTTTTACACGAAAAACACGTTTGATCAAATTCTTTTTTTCGCGATAGAGATGGGATAAAAATTCGAATGTATAAGTCAATGTGCTCAAAGTTGAAAGACTAATCAGCGCATCTCTCCTGAACGGTAAGGCTTAGAGGTCTAAAACTTGGTGGATTTTTACATCTCAATACACACTATGAGATATCAAAATTGCAGACAAATCGAAATTTTGATCCCGGATCGTTTGCCTATAATTGGTGGAATTCCCCATATATATATTATAGATATGTGCATACTTATATATACCGGGAGTTTTCGTGGAAACGCTTCATAGGACGCCTGGATACATGCAACTTAAACATCGATAGATTAGGTTTTGCCTGTATGAAGGCGTTTTTACTTTCCGATGAAGCGTTTCCACGAATACTCCCAGTATATATATATTTGTTAACGAGCGAAAAAGAGCGTTTTTGGCCTGGCTTTTCATCAGACTGATAATAATTTGATAAAAATCCAATTAACCGTTGAAAGACAGCCCCGTAGCAAGCCGAGGTCATCGAAGCGCGTTGGCTAAATATCGATTAACCCTCGATTAAAAAGATATTGCTCACCTCCCTCGCCGGGCTATCACAGGTTTATTATAATTCGAGGCTGGTAAAAAGCCTGCCGCGTTAATTGATTCGCGACTTTGTATCCAGCTTCTAATTAACGCGATATGACAACGGGAGAAAAGTGGATACCAATTTTCATTTTTTTTTTTTTTTTTTTTTTTTTTTTTTTTTCATTCCAGAATTATTTGATTGCAGGTTTCCCAACGGTTTAGAAAATTCTCAAAATCTGAATCGGGTATGCATGACGGATATATATATATATATATGTGCCAAAAGAAATCTCTAATATTGAAAATTTTTCAAATTGTGATCAGAGTTTTTACGAAGAAACTAGAAAATTGTATAATGTTTAAGCCCAGGTAAGTTAATGGTTCAAGGTTTGAGCAATATCGTATTTTCGACCCCCCGTTAATCATTCCTAATATTCCAGGTTCATATTATTATTAATATCATTTATTACAGCCGGTTAATCAGGCAATATTGTACACAATATCGTGATAAAAGAGCAGCAGAAGAAATATATTCAACGGTGTAAGGCTTATGGTATAATACCGTGTAATAACATAGAGACCCATAACCACCGGTAGAAAGAAGAAGAAATTATGACAAACGAGGTACGTTTCTTAAAAATATTATACCACGTGCGGGCCATCATTAATTCAAGGTCGTGGAACCGGGTAGGTATAGGAGATGGAAAGGAGTACTCCAAGCTTTTTTTTTTTTTTTTTTTTTAATTTTTTTCATCCCATTTTATTTCCTCCCTTGAGTTCCTCCAGCTGCACCGTACGTGGTACCATTTCTTAGGAAAGGGGCTCTTGGATTTTTTTAGATTATTTTATAATAGTGCAGTTTTCTGTTTACGCGCATCTTCTTCTTCTTCTTCTTATACTTCTTCTCTTATTTTCCATCGTCACTATTTACCTATATACTTCTCTCTCTCTCTACATCTCTTTCTTTTCCCGTACCCCTACCTTCTGCATAAAATATAAGGGTGTACTGGGCTGATATCTTACTCGCGGACGCGACAAGGAGAATAACAAATGTGTTTTAATTACTGAACCGTGCAGAGTTTCGTGTCGAGAAGGTGGAGGTCGAAGTGAAACTGGAGGTGGGAAAGAATGGAAGTTGGAATAAAAGAAGGCGCCCCTATTTCACGGGGAAAGATGCATTCTAGGTATAGAGCCAGAGTCCCTCGATGCCGGGTATCACCTAACGAGGTCAAAAGTTGCAAAGTTTTACCTAGACCCATTCGCAATTCAAACTCGCGTCGTCTGTCGCCTCTGCCTTCTTGCGGTGTATATTTACTCCCTCAAACTTTAGAATAGACAGGGGTGAACTACTCCATAGAATAAGGGCTACTGGTCAGATGAAAATTGAATAATAATAATAAAATGGAAGAATTGACCCTTTGACCTGCTTGGAGAGATGAGAGTAGCGGTAGCTGGTACTTGCTGTTCATTTAAGAACAGAGCGCATGACAGATATTCCCAAACTTTCGCCACTTGGGTAAGAATTATTTATCTTCAACGATAAATCAACACGAAATTCCACAGTGTATAATATGGCTTTTGAAAATAACTCATAATTCATTGATAACCTTTATTCTTCGTGAAAAACTACAGCGATATTGTCCCAGCGAAGATCTCGAGGGTCTAATAGAACTCAAATGGGAGCCATTCAAAGATCGGAGATGCTTTACCTAGCGGTGGCGTCAGGTAGCTGCGCGGCCGTTGGTATCCGAGTCGCGTGATTGGCTTATAATTGAAATCCCTCTAATTTGAAAGCTATGAGACACTCGAAGTTTCTTCTTCCACAACTTATTCGCGATTTTTATTAAAGAATATTTTTATCGTTTTGAAAATTATTTGTTTAATCTCTTAACAAAAATATTGACCCTTTGACCTCGAGAGATGAAAGTAGCGGTGGGTACTTGCATTTTACTTAAGAAAACGGCGCATAACAGATTTTCACAAACTTTTTATGGAATAATTGGAAAGCCCAGAGTCTGAAGGGGCTGTTGGCCGCTTGGGGCGTAAGGAAGAGAAAAAAAATTAAATTAAAAAAAAAAAAAAAATCTGAATTTCAACCGAGACAATGAAGAAAAGAAGAATATACCCTGCATTATGCGTGTGTCGCTTTAACTTTCTCAAATATATTCTTCGTTTCGATAAAATGATAAACGCGGTTGATATTAATTAAGGAAAAGAAAATTAATTTCCTTTATACAATTCCCGTGGATTTCACGATATTAAAAAGCTCCGAGGATTAATTATTTTCCGACAAATTATCCTCACCAAAAAATATAATTAATAATCAATCGATTATCAATTAATATCCTGAAGAGATTTTTTTTTTTTTTTTTTTTTTTAAACCACCTTTTCAAACGTTTCGACTAACTAAAGCCCATTAATCATCCTCGTTGAACTATATAACAACCCCCGAGGTTTTCTTCCTTTGCACGAATGCAATTCTGTTAATTTGACCACCGTTCTTCAATGAGCGTTTGCACTCGCCGTGCTGGCTTGTATATCTCAAAATACATTCCACGTTCAATTGCAGTGGCAATTATATTAATTACCTCGACCTAGGCTATCGCTATGGTCAGCTCGATGAAATCATCTCATTGAGGTCCGTGTCAATTCAGTATGCAGCATCCGCTGACAAAACGAAACCCAGAACAATGAGGAAATTTTGAGCGTTGATTTAATTGTTGATCATTAATTAATCAATCAGAAGCTGATCTTCGTTCTTCTTGTTTCTTTCGCGATAAAAGCGTGAAAAAAAATGAATAATTTAAAAAAAAAAAAAAAAATGAAAGGGTACAAATAGAGAATTTTTTTTTTTTTTTTTTTCCCCCAGGAAGTTGTAAGTCCAGAATTTAAAAGAGGTCAGCAGATTAACGGATGGTGAGCGACGACGGGGGCTCGCTGAGCTTGAAGTGGTTATTAAGGTTAGCTTAATGTCACCTAAATACCGCCCAGCTACCCCTCGCAACCTGCACATCCCTTCCGCCCTATATTCCCTCCGTAACCCTCTAAGCCTGGCCTAACCCGAGCCGCTATACATTACACGTGATAATGCAAGAGCAAACTGCCGTGAAATAACCCAATTACTTAAAAACCTAAATCGGGCTTCCAATTCAATTCCCTGAGCAGTCTGGAGTGGAAATCCAACGCCTACTTTCATTCCCTAGCTGTGCTTTTTCTTTTTGCTCTTCCAATTTTTGTTTCGTCTTTGATATTCAAGGTCGAAGAACGTCCGTCGAACAAAAATTAGCACTTATCGTCTTGTTCAGTCTTCGAACACGAAACCTCCTACTATTTTTTGGAAAGCTCTTCAAAGTTCGCAAAAAAAATTCGTTTCTATTTTTCTTTTTCTCTCACCTAGGAGAATCTTTTTGCAGCTTTTTTTTTGTTCTTTCCTCAAAACGTGATTGATTTCAATTCATAATCTGAAGTCTGAATTAGATACTGTCCAAAAAGCACCTGCGGAGAAATAGAACTTGTTTCATATATGCGCAGGCATATTCGATTGAAACTTTCAAGGAAATAGATAAAAAGACGAGGGATAAAGCTGTGAGACTATTTCGTCCATGAAGATCCACGTGTTGTAAGCTCCTTTGAAAATATATGACAGTGCAGTTTCAAAAATTGGAGATTTCGTGAAGGAAGAAAAATTCACTCAGTCTTCGTCGGTTCGAATCCCAAATTTCTTTTCTTCTAATCGGATTTCCGAGGGCGAATTGTTTTTTTTTTTTTCTTCCCCTTTTTTCTTTTTCCTCGCTATAGTTTTCCTTTCGTATTACATATCAGTCGCGTGATTTCTAATCGAATCATATTTTCCTAACTGCAAATTGAATCATTGAAGAATCGCAATTCTAAAAAAACTACATTAATTATTTCTCATTCGACTTCGTTTTAGATCTATAATATTTTTAAATATACCTAATGAGCATCGATGTGTATCTCAAACTTTTAACCAAGCCGTGGGCTGGTCTCGGAGTTATGAACAGTTTCCTTTTTATTATCAAAAAAAAGTCTGAAAAATATGCCTCCTTTGAACGGTGCGACGCAGAATCCTGCAGCAAATTTTATTCTTTCCTAAAAGGGCTACCAAAAGGGTTCACATCCGTTTTATGACTAACAATAAGCGAAATCTGCATGTACCTGAAGTTCCGAACGTTCATTTGAATGAAACTTCTGAAAAAAACCCTATATCACACTTATTTGACGTCCGAAATTTATAAATTTCGAAATCTGTATAACTGACCTCCGATCTTCAATATATCTCAAATTTGTAGATATTTTTAGTCGATTAACAATCGTGATAAGCTTGTCATTTTCGAATTTTCGTTCAAATGAACGTTCGGAACTTCAGGCACATAAATCTGCCCCCCTAAAGAAATTCTTAAAGCTACGCTAAGGCATGTAAAAATTCAAAATTCTCATCAATTTCTGATGTCTCAAAAACCACGAGTGTCTAAGATGTACTGCAGTTGTTCATTTTTGTGGTTTCTTATTGAATTAGTATTTGATAGAATCGCCAGGGAAAATATCAGACTAAGAATCATTATAATGATAAAAAGTGTTTTCATAATCCGTGTTTGTTACAAAAAAAAAAAAAAGAAAAAAAAAAAACGGCAAAAAAATTCTCTTCGTCACATTTCCGAATAAACGGTGAAAGCAATCGGTCAGGAAGATTGCGGTACAGTTGGAGTAAAATTTTACTGCCAGTTTTACAGCCATTGTAGGTTGATTCGGGTTCGTATTTTGCCCGGAGTTATACGCCGGCCTCAATTTCGTACGGAATGTAAAAGCCTTGCCAAATTGGGAAGTTTCAATCTTCCGTATGGTAACTTATTATTTGTCGCCCCCCCCCCCCCCCCCCCCCAACTTCCCCCCGTCATGCTTGACGTCTGAATTTCAAATTTATTCTTAACGCCAAAACCGCAATGTCATAAATATTCTGTAGGCAAATTCACACTGAGACCGCCACGCCCCTTAGGGTAACTTCTTAATTTGAAAAAAATAACTGCCAGTTGTTTACAGTCGGTGTTCCTTTTTTTGTTTTCCAATTTTTTTACTAGGCTAGAAAGCATCTGTTAAAGACTGCACCGTCGCATGGCATCTGCGCGTGCGCATCAGCCCTTGTTTCAACCAATTATAACGCGAGCTGAGAGGCTAAAGTCCCATTCATAGTCTCCTGCGATTTGTTATAGATAGGAGATTGGTGTCAGTATGAATTTGTAATTTCCCAACGTGGTTCTTTTTTTTTGTACAATTTTTTACCCGACTAGAAGGGATCTGTTCAAGACTGCACCGTCCCATAGCACCTGCGCACGCGCATCAGCCCTCGTTTCGACCAATCATAACGCGAGCTGAGAGGTTAAAGTCCCATTCATAGTCTCCAGCGATTTGTTATAGATAGAAGACCGAGTGCAAGTATGACTTTGTAATTTTCCAACGTGGTACGAGCCGATTCGAACCCGTCACGAACTTGGTAAAGTAGATAAAACTTTTCTAACTTGCGGGACAATTTTCCGTCGTAATTAACAGGTATTAATTATAAAATTAGCGTTGATTAACGGACCGTGAGATGCACGGGAGATTCCAGCCCGCAGAAGGTATAAATTTTCGTTATATGCATGGCTCCTGATTTTTCATACGATGATAAAACTGTTGTCGGGTTTTTGAGTATAATAATTTTTGAACCTGTCCTAAAATAAGTTAGTCACGTACGACCTGCGGCTCTTAAGATAACTCCAAGATGCGAGGAATCCAAATTAAAGATCCTCGACCAATTCTGGCTTCTCAACACGATTTATGGCCTCATCCACGCTGCTTACTTTGCCTATCAAATTCCGATGTATATCTGTAATGCTGAGGGGCATTTTCCACCATTAAAAAAAACCTCAATTTTCGGAGGATAAAAAGTAAGGAAAAAAATTTTTTATAACCGAAGAAATAATTGGCGGAAAAAAAAAAAAAGATTTCGAGCATATATAAAAGTGAATATCGCGATTCTCGGAATTCTAATTCTCCTCTGAGCTAATTTATACAAACTGATTAATCATCGCCGGATAATCCGCAACCGCAATTCCCGCGACCACGGACGCAGTGGCGGAATTCACTCGTTTAAAAATCCCCGCGTTAATTAGGAGAGACAGTTTTATTTGCCAGTTTTATGCAGGCGTTTAGGAACCGGCAATAAAGCGTCAAGTTTTACTTCCCGCTCGTCAATCTTGAGGGCAGTTTTAACGCTGATACCCTGGTACTTTTAAGAGTTGCGTAAAAACGCTTATAAAAGTAACATTATATCGTCTACCCCGCAGCGATATGAAATACGCATTTGTTTTTGATGCGTACACCAGAAGCTCGTCACACTTTGGAATCTGAACCAATCGATAGAGACACTCTCGCCCTTTTCCGCCACTTTGGTAAGGGATTATTAAATTTTAACGATAAATCTACACGAAATTCCGCAGTGCATAATATGGCTTTTAAAAATAACTCATAATTCATCGATAGCCATATTCTTCGTGAAAAACTACAGCGAAATTGTCCCAGGGAAAATCTCGTGGGTCTAATAGTTCTCGAATGAGAGCAACTCAAAGGTCGGAGATGCTTCTCCTAGCGGTGGCGTCAGGTAACTGAGCGGCCGTTAGTATCCGCGAGTCGCGTGATTGGTTTATGATTGAAATTGCTCTAATTTGAAAACTATAATACACTCGAAGTTTCTTCTTCTACAACTTCATCGTGGTTTTTGATAAAGAATATTTTCATAATGATGAAAATCAGTTATTTGAGCTATGGGGTAAAAAAAAATTCGTAATAACGGATCGATTGAACAGACATTTTTGACGGTTGGTTAATTGGGAAACATATTAACCAGCCCAAGTCTGACCATATTCTCTCGTACGAAGTAGTATGAGTTCAGATGTGGGTAGAAATTCGATCTCTGAGGTAACGTTTTTAATGAGACTTGCGTCCTTTGTTTGTTGTTTGTGGTCGAAAGAGCACGAAAAATATATATATATATTTATATGGTGTGCCAAAAAAAAAGAAAAAAAAAAAAATTCAAACGCACATCAACATTCCGGTAGAGCATCTCAAATAGAATATCTCAGCCAAATATGAGCTCAATATTGATATTTAGAACTGCCTAATTTCGTTACTAATTTTAGTTATTAAAATAGGCAGTTCTAAATATCAATATTAAGAGCTCATATTTGGCTGAGATGTTCTATTTGAGATGCTCTACCGAAATTTTGATGCGCTGTTGAAAAATAAATTGTTTTTCCCAGAATCGTATGACTCTATGACGCTATGACTCAATGTTTATAGGCGAATATCTCTTAATCGGTGAGAGTTAGGAAAATTCTATCTGAGTACTTTTTTGTAGAGCGTGAAATTTCCTATAAGAATCTGTATTCAGAAAGTTTCTAAATCAAGCCGGTTACGATAAAAAACAATTCGAAAATTTTCCGATTTTTTTTCACGTGTTATTCAAATCAAAAATGGGAAAACTGAGTTGGGCAGTTCTAAATATCAATATTAAGAGCTCATATTTGGCTGAGATATTCTATTTGAGATGCTCTACCGGAATGTTGATGTGCGTTTGAATTTTTTTTTTTTTTTTTTGGCACACCCTAATATATATCCTACCTACCTGCGAAATTATATAAAAGTTTACTCAAAATTCTGTAGACCCATTGCTAAAATCTGGGTTGAAGCAATCGTCGTTGATTACTGGAAGTAAAATAAGACGCATGGCTGCGCTCACTGTTAATATGTCTAAATGAGCCAAATCAAATACGCGAAACTAGCCACCTGTAGCATTAGCTGAATCAAGGCAGAGCCATCAAAATAATATTACGAATTCAGAGTACTTCGAGCGGACTCTTCCAGGAATTCCACCTCTTTGATCATTCGGTTAGAATCGTCCTCACGTTTGACCCCCGCGGCTTTACCAAGATTCCGTCTTACTCCTGCGACCCTTACAGGCTCTCCAATGTCAAGGGTGGTGGGAATTTAGCCAGCTTTTTTCCTAGCTGGCTCTTCATCGAAGGGCAACAAAGTCTTCCATCCCTCGATTCCGACGCAAACAACAACGAAAAAAAAAAAAGATAAAAAGGAAGGAGGAAGAAGAAGAAAATACCTTGACTCTATTGTCCATGGGAAATGACACGCGGCCACTTTTCCACGGATTTTTTTTCATCCCAGCCGGAATAATCATGGGAAGAGGCCCGGTTCAGCAGTCCGACCGGCACACGGGGGTGGTACAATCACACCAGCCATTATTCTTGTGCTACAAGAACCCCGGCTTCTTCTCTCAGGCCTTGAGAAAAGCGAGGAGGAAGAAGTCAGCCAGCCAACCAGCCCTGGGACGTAGCTAAGTGTATTTTACGAACTTGAAACCTGAAATATGATTCTCAAGCCCGAGGGCGTTGCCAGCTGAACTTGTTCACCTCGTAGCTCGTTGAGTTTGTTGCGAATTGTCGCGCCGCTTAGTAGATATACTTTCTTTTTTTTCTTTTCTTCTTCCTCTGTTTTATTTTTATTTTATTTTTTTCATTTTCATTCATTTTCTTACTTTCTCTCATTTTCAAATTTTAATTTCCTCATTTCTCACCACGAAGTATAGGCATATATGTACCTTATACTTGTATTTTCAATATCTTCGCGATTACTTTACACTCTGTTGAACCATAATAAGTAATAACTATATGACGATATTATTTTTCTTATTTTCTTTCTTCCTTTATGCTGTATAAACTAAATCGATAGAAACAAGTGGTATGTTAATGCGTGCGGGTGTTTCAATAACTCGCCGATTTTCACAGTACAGAATAATTGCGGATAATATGTATACCTGCAGATGCTGTATCCATCCATCACTCTGAGTAAAAGAAGAAAAAAAATCCAAAAAACTTGAAAAAAAAAAAAAAAAATAAAAAAATAAGTAAAAAAATAAATTAAAATGCTGATCAATTAACCAGGCTAACAATTTCTAATGCGGACAGTGCCTATCTGACAGGTTGTCTCTCGCAGTGAAACACAGCTATATTATTCGCCGGCGTGTTCTGTCTGACAGTTCGTTTACGTATTTGAAAACATTGTTTGATTGTAATTGACTTTTATTCAATAAAAATTATACCACCCATCGTCGCGGTGAAAATTCTTTATTCTATATTATATGGGGCATTCCCGGTGCATCATACTTAATTAGCGACTGCAGGAAAAAGAGGAGAAAAAAATCCTCACAAAATTAGAATAAATTTTTTGAAATTTTTTTTCAAACTAATAATTGGGTCTTTTCATTTTTCATTCAAACAGTGATATCTCGGGAACGATAGAATTTATTTATATTCAACTAAATAATTATGACCCATATTTTGAGGCAAAATCATTGAAAATTTTCACTCTTCAAGGAAATCATGATTGTGCAGTTTTGAAAATTCTATGAAAATAATATAGTCAAAAAAGGGGGCAAAGGTGGTCAAAAACGGTACTTCTACCCAATATCCCGATTCATTCCCTCACCGAAAAAAAGTACTGGAAAGTACTGCTATAGTACAGCACTTTAAGTGCAGCAAGCAGTACTTTAAGTACTGCTGTACTGATTTCGCCAGTATTGGGCAATATTGTAAGTACAGGGCAGTACTGTAAGTACGGTACAGTACTTGCAGTTCTCGTAGTACTTTGTATCACTACTAATACCAGTACTTAGTATCACTATTGGTACCAGTACTCAGTATCACTACTGGTACCAGTACTTGGTACACGCGGTACTAGTAGTGAGTACACGCAGTACTACCACTAAGTACACACAGTACTACACTGAGAAAAGAGTTTATTTACTGTTAACAAATCTTGTGTTGGATATGGCGAAATAAATATTTAGTTGTTATTACCAAATTTCAGTTGAACCAAATAAGATTTTATAGCGCCAAATATATCGATACAATGTTTAATAACTAATAACAAATATTATTTGCTTCAACTGAAGTTTTTTAGTAACAACTAAATATTTATTTCGCCATATCCAACACAAGATTTGTTAACAGTAAATAAACTCTTTTCTCAGTGTAGTACTGAGTTCACGCAGTACTGCAGATTGTGTACGAAGTACTCGGATCCTGTGTACTAAGTACTGAAATCCAGTACTTTTTTTCTGGCAAGGGTTGTAATTTACTGAGGATTTTTTTTTCGTTTTTTTTTTTCGTTTAGTGGCTTAAGGTGCTTTCCTAGGCAATTCCACCAGTCCTGAAAACATCGTGAAAAAATGTGATATTAAACGGAATATCTCTGCCTGGGCACCGAAATCAATGAAACAAAATACGTCGCGCAATTCTATGTGCGACTCCGAACATGTACAGCCCAAAAAATGTTCGTTTTGCGCGGAAATAGAGAAGATATCCATGAAAAACGGTTTTAGAAACGTTTTTCATGGATATCTTCTCTATTTTCGCGCAAAACGAACATTTTTTGGGCTGTACATGTTCGGAGTCGCACATAGAATTGCGCGACGTATTTTGTTTCATTGATTTCGGTGCCCAGGCAGAGATATTCCGTTTAATATCACATTTTTTCACGATGTTTTCAGGACTGGTGGAATTGCCTAGGAAAGCACCTTAAAGCCCATCCCTAGTCGCCCACCTCCTTTTGGTCGAAATGTATGACATTTCGATTATTATCCGAGCCCAGGCGTCAAAAACGCAAAAAAGGCCAACTTAGCGCAAATTCTATTTCAATTCCGTGGACACATACGTCCAAAAAAATGTTCGTTCCGTGCGAAAATCGAGTCTACAGATAGTTTTTACACTGTTCGCCGAGGAAATCGAATTCGAATAACTTGGAACAATGTAAAAACCATCTGTAAATTCTATTTTCGCACGAAACTAACATTTTTTGGACGTATGTGTTCGCAATTGAAATAGAATTTGCGCTAAATTGGCCTTTCTTGCGTTTTTGACGCCTAGGCTCAGATTATAATCGAAATGTGACACATGTCGACCAAAAGGAGGTGGGCAACTAGGGATGGGTCCTAAGTGACGCGGAATGCCTCATATAACTATAATACTTTGTGTAAAGTACGTTGCTTGATACGTTGAGAAATAATTACTATCCAACCTTGAATAGGAACACATTTGTAACATTATTTCTATTTCCGTCTTATAGCTTAACCACACAGCAACTACATACTACCTACCTAATTCGTGCTTATACCATGCCAAATGTTTACTTGACGTCAGACTTGCCTCAATAATTAATTCAATGTTTGACACTTGATAGACAGAGCAAATATACAGTTTGTAGCTGACTTGCACCGATAATCAATTAGGTATACAAGTAATTATCAGGACTGACGATGTACGTGTTTCATGTTCGCAGCTTTTTATATCATCGTTCATTCTTTTACCGCGATGTGGACTTTAGGATGGGAATTATTTAGCATGAGAATCGACCGCGACGGTTTGATGATTTTTTTTTTCTTTTTTCTTCTTTTAATACTGAAAAATATATTTTTGTCAAATTTAAGTCTCGGATCGTTCATCGATCAGAGAATTTCGTTTACAGTGAGCAGGCGCACTTCGGATTCAGTTCCCTCCGACCCTCAGCTCGCAATCTATCTAGATTGCCCATCTAAATTATCTCGCTAATTTCGCCCGTATCGATTGTACACAAATTGGGATTCCCCTATCTTCCTGGATATCTTAATTGTGAATTGGTTGCGAGCTCGGGCCAGAGAAACTTATGGCCGATTCCTAACCACCATGACGAATCAGAGACCCACTCATACCGACTTTGGAAATTAATTTTCTCTACCAATTAGCACCGATATCAATATTCTCGAAGCCCGTTGTATCGCGAGTGCAATTTGCAGCGGAGCAGGTTACGTAAACGTCATTCAATGTAGAAGAGCCCTCTTCATTTCGCAATTAATAAATATAATAATAACTCATCATTTATTATAAATTTATTCTGTTTCTGGAAAACGGGCTCATGGCAGATTTTTACACAAAACATGTCCCCTCTATAAGAATTGAAGCTCTATATCCGGACTCTAAACTATATGTTTAAGAAAATTCTATCCAAGCAAATTCTATTGGGATCCTTGGAATGGGCGTGGCTTTGAAATTTCAGCCTTCTTTGAGTAGTTCTATTTTCGTCACTAGTTGGCGTATCGAGGTTCTAAGGTTCCCATTATCAAAATTGAAAATAGTTTACAGTTTCGGATCAAAATTCTTAATCGAAGGTTTTTGGAGCCTCTAATTTGAAATCTGGATGAAAAAAATTGGCAAATTTACATTGACGGATACTGAAAATCCTATGAGAAGCAATTTTCGTGCAAATTAGCCCAATTTTACATTTCCGATTCGCCGTTTTGAATTTTGGTATTGAACGAACCCAAAAAACCTTAGAAAAAAAACAGAGAAAATGGACCTGGGACACCTTTGCGGGATGGGACATAGCGTTCATTCAATGGAAAGATTTGTTTTGTGTCAAAAATGAACGTTTAAGTCTAAGCAAGACACACTGCTGGTCCATAAGCCTTTTCTCGATGAGTTCTTTTATCCGAATTTCTTTTCAGATATTGTAAAAGCTCAGTTTTATCAGTGAAATTTTTTCACGGAAAAAGGGCGTCCAAATGTTTTGATTGACTCACAGTTTGTTAAACCCAAAAGGTTTGAGACACGTTTTTGTCGACTACAGTTTGTTGAAAACGATCTTTTCTCCTCAAGACAAGAGGGGTTTATCCTTTGACAAATTTACGTCTCTTTTTTATATGCAGAACCGAATTCCAGACGCGTTTTTTTTTTTTCCTCAAAACATCGATCTGGCTAATGGGTCCTCTTTCGAATTCGAATTCGGGAATCCTCAGATAAATTTGAGGCAGAATTTTCGCATATCAAATCCCCTTTGTGCAACGCGTTTCAGCGGAGTGATATTTGATCGGTGAAAAATGTGGGACGATAAAACGATTTTGAAAATCGTTTTCCCGCTGCAGACAGCTCGGCAGTTTGGAAGGGTAATTTTCTGGCAAATTTCGGTCGATTGTAGCTCGTTTAAAGGTACTTTTTAACTGTTTCAAGTATTCCTGCGGTTGTACTTTGGCTCAAGCTTCGAACTTTAAGCTCTTTATGATTGATTATTCGATGAAAAAACCGACCCCCTTCGACCGCCTCGACTGGTTATGGGAAATACGAGTCGAGCGTACAGGTGCTTTCAATGACGTCACGTACTCTAAGCTATCATAAGTCGTCCATGTATGACATGCTAAGGTATAAACGATCGATTTTATCGGCTTGCGATTTCCAAAAAAACATCATTTCTTGCAGGAAAAATGTAATATAATATATTAGGGTGGTTTTCTATTAATTATTTGGAGCCGACTTTGGGAGCGCTTGCTAAATAAAGGCACTCTTTCATCGTCGGGATCTTTGGTCCAATGGGCACTTTGACCGTTATCAAATTCTCTATTCAAGTTAAAACCGTTACTATCTTAAAAGCCATTCGCTAATCAGCGTTTCGTACTTCCGGAGTCGGTTAATCCAGGTTTAGTACACGGAAGCCAAAACGCAGCCATTGGCAAGGATTAGCCAGAGGTAACCAGCGACTCCAATTAGCAGGTTCAATGCCGAAGTCCTGCATGGCTAATATCTATGATTCGAGCCACGTGGTTGCAAATATCGCAGTCCCAGAAACTTGATACGATTTTTGGTACTGGATTGAAGTTCCGAATTCGGTTTTGGAGGATTTCAAATTTTCAGAAACTTTTAAGTTCAGGGGATCAAAATTCCGAAAATCCGAAAATTTTCATGCGAAGACAAAAAATAAGTTCATTCTAATCGAGGATTTCCTTTATACGAAAAACTCATTTTATCTACTTCAATCGATGACTTCATGATGTCGCAAACAATTAATAGGATTTTGAAACTTCTTTCCAAAAAGTTGAACTCTAGACGATTATTTTGACCACACTTATGTATATCGGAATGAATACATGCGTGAATTTCAAGTTCCGGAGTTTTGGCCTTTTAGATTTTTAGCTTTCAGAATTTTGAACCTGCGGTGTTCTGCTTTGAATAGTTTTTCGAATCGGCTATGTAGACTTCCGGTGAAATACCATTTTCAAAAAGTGTGAGTCGGTGAAGGTGTTAAAATTCCGAACTTCAAACCAGCCCTGATTTTAAAGCTCTGTCAAAAATGAGCTTTAATACCTATACTTTCCCCTATGTAGAAATTACGGCAAGAAATATTGTCCGACAAACTAGACTGCACCAGGTTGTGAAATTTTATCACTAAAACGAGGTTCTTTACGTTGGTGATTTATTTTTCGATAAATTATTTCAACTGCCTTTTTCAGATTGGCAGCAGATTTTTCACCGAATAAAAATCGAGCGATTATATAATTAAATAAATCAGTGTTACGTAGAGGCAAAACCCTCCGCTATACAGGGTTTTAAATATAACTCGCTTCTCTAATATCGTGAATTTTTCAATAGGTAGGTATATAAAAACAATCGATTATTAAACAGCCTTTCAGAGTAATTGCCAGTAATGGATTCATGAGATTCAGTCGATACGCAGGAATTGACTAATGCTGAATAAAAAGTTACGAACGGTTCACGTCACTCGATGTTATACGGCAAGATCGCAAACAGATAGACAGACACAGAACTTTGCCTAGATAGGATAGCGTGCGCGTATTAATACCAGCTATAAGAGGCATGGGGCTTAAAAAGCTGAACTTATAAATAATCCAAACTATATTTTGTCATTTTATTTTATTTTTCAGGTAAGAATCTCTCCTCTACTGAAACTCCACGATGTCTAATCTGCGCTCATAGCGACCGTAAGTAAAATTCCCAAATTCCTGCATCTAGCATCGAAAGCAAAAATCAAAAGCTCAAGATTCACAGAAATGGACTTTCATCTGTTGAGGTTGAAAAATCCCGGCAAATCTTCATCGACAAATCAATCCCTCCACGTACGCGGTTTACCCGTTTTACTCTCTTCCGACTTTCCACATTTGCTTTCCCACTTTGTTATTCAGCTTTCAATTTCCTCGGCTAGCTAGTTTCCGGTCTAGATTATCCGACAGCTATATTCCAGAGGAGTCAGAACCAACCAGAACAACTACCACCATGTATGTCTCGCAGTTTGTAACCACCTCGATGTCGCGTTGTAACCGTAACGTATTCCGCCATGTAGCTACCAGATGTGATTAGTATGCAGTTTGTTCTCCCAACGTACCAGATGCGGTACTTCGCTATAAACATCCTCTGGTACAGATATACCACAGGTTTGTTCTACGCGTATATATATACATATATATATATATATTAGTGCATATGTATCAAGTGCAACCGCCACCCTTAATAAAAGCCAGATAGGTGGGTAGGTAGGTAGGTAGGTAGGTAGGTACTCGAGAGTCTAGAGTCTGGATAGTTGGCTTATGTTCTATATATATTAAAGCCTCGAGTATCTGGCTGCTAATTACTTGGGGGTAATTTTCCGTCTTGTTTAATCAGAGGCGGGTGCAGGTGTCCTCGGAGTGCTTTTGAATAATATATTAGTAAAAAATTTCTATTGAGTATAGTATTATCCAATCGCTTCGTATAACGTCACAAAGTCTACTTTATTCTCGAAGATAGATTAGAAAATTATTCAGTACTTTCGCGACTGATTAGTATTCATGACTTTTTTTTTACAACACCTGCTTCGAAAATTCCATTTTTGGGACCTGCCTTTACGGAAAAAACCCTTCAAGTTTGAGGGTGCACCTTCAATTTTCAAGGTTTCACCCTCAATTCTGGGGGTGAAACCCTGAAATTTCAGGGTTCAACCTCCAATATTCAGGGTAATACCTTCAATTCCTATGGATGAACCATCAATTGAAGGGTCAACCGTGAAAAGTTGGTGGATCAACCCTGAAAATTTAAGGAAGACCCCCAAGAATTGTGGAATATCCCTGAAACATTGAGGGACAACCTCCAACAATTGAAGGATAACCCGGAATAGTTGGGGGTCAATACTGAAAATTGAGGGAAAACACCCAAGAATTGAGGAATATCCCTCAAACATTGAGCGACAACCGCCAACAATTGAGGGATAACCCTGAGACGTTCTGGGACAACTCTGAAAATTGAGGGATGACCCTGAATAGTTAGGGGTCAACCCTGATGAGTTGCGGGTCACTTCACAAAGTCACTTCAAAAAGTCACCTCAAAAACCCTGAAGTTGAAGGGACCCCCATTTGACGGTTGTTCCTCAAGTTGAAGGTACCCCTCAATTCAGGGTTAACCCCCAAGTTGGGGGTACGAAATCACCCTGAAAGTTGAGGGCTCAGTTGAGGGTGATATTTTGAGGGTTTTTTTCCGTAAGGGTGTGTAACCTGCTTAACGTACCTCATTTCCATGAGTCTCATTCGTGCAGCCCAACATCGAAAATACTCTACTTTACACACTAGTGATTTCTTCGCGTATGTGCAATGCAAAATAACTAAATTTTAGAAGTCATGTTGATCAATCAATCTGTCTCTCAAATCAAACTCTCTTTGCAGACGGCACTCGTCGGATATATTGCCTACTTTCCGTACTTGTATCACAATATACTATTTTCTCTACGTTTTTGAGGATATAACGTCCGATTCTCCGCTAAATCTCTCTAAATCCTCTTTTCCGATAATTAACTAGTAAATTTTGACGTATTTACAAAAGAATAAAAAATTGAAATCGGTAAAGTGGTTCTCACAATATCACGTGCATCTTTCGGAAAACCGTAGTTCATGATAAATATTGCAGTTATAAAAGTATGCAGCGAATACACAATTATAATATATGAAAAAAAAAAAAAAAAAAAAAATGCGAAAGAGTGAGGATCGATGTTTTGAAATCTCACAACCCCCTTTTTAGGATTCTCCGATATCTTGACCTGGTAAAATCGTGGCATGATGAAATTCATTTTTCAGGTATAAAATCCGTATATACGTTGCCGCGTTTGGAATTACGTATGAATTACCGTGAAATTAAAGTCTCTAGAATTTTTTTCCGACCGGCATAGCATTACATATTTATAATCAAGCATTTAGGTACCTATATATCCCCGTGCTACGCTCAGAGTTAAGCATAAAGGTCAGAGGGGTTAACAGCAGCAGCGGGTCTGGTGGCTGGTGTTCGGATCAATGAAACAGAATTTCATCGAGCAACGGCGATGCGGCCAGTTCCGCAAATGCGGAAATGCGAAATATATATGTATATTGTGTATAGGTATATAATATATATTATATATATACAATATGCGAGAGAAAGCGCCCTACTACAAACCGAAGAACATTAGTACGGCATCAATTATTTCAATACGAAATGGGAACTCGATTTTATCAATCTCGATACATATGATCGATTCTACGGCTGACAAGGGTCTCTGTGGCCTCCCTATTCGATATTATTCACACGATGGCGTAAGATGAGATGATCTATCGGGAAGCACTGCCTTCAGTTTGGAGGCTACAGAATTCGCAATTCCATCTTTAAAATTCATCATTCGATCAAAATCCGTGTCAAAAATTGAATCGAACGTTATAAAAAAAAAAGAAAAAATGTATTCGAATTGTTTGATTTCTTGACACTTTTTTTTCAGTTATTTGTTAAAATTGCAATGGAACGAAAGAAAAAAAAAAGAAAAGAAAAGAAATACGATAATAACAATAGGATGGAAATATTTCTGAGATTTATAAATCATTTTTCTCTCTTTCTTTCTTATTAAAACGCAGCGATCGAAAAAGTTTTTTTTTTTTTTTTATCCCATATTTTTTTTTCTCTTTCCTCGTTACCCGTTAATCCGATGCAAAGTTCTTTCCCTGAATATTGAAAGACAAACGAATTAGCTCACGCGACGCGCGACTCGTAGAATTTAATTAGGTAGACACCCTCGTCGTTTCGATCGTCAATTAATTACGCTGATTGTAAGTGTCGCGTCGTTGAATCAAAAGTGATATCACGGATTATATTATCTTAAGCCAAATTCAATTTTTATCAAATTAATTCATCGTCGAAAGAAGAAGAAGAAAAAAAAAAAAAAACAGGAACAAGATGTAAAAACAGTGTTTTCTTTTTTCGTTGTCACCGTTGAAGACAAAAAATGAATCATTCAAATTTGACGACTTAGACAGACTTGATTTTTGAAAATCAGCGGCCCGAAGATATTCAGGGGCTCTGGATCACCTCGAAAACGCGATTCGCAGTTTCTCCCATACCACACAACCAATCGGACTGAAACTTTCGGGATTACTGCTTAATCATGGCAAAAATTGTCCAGTCATATCGTTTTTGAAAAATGTTGAATTTTTTTTTACAGATTCAGTTATCATCAGAGAAATCGTACAATTATTCAGAGATATGCACCTAATTTATTGGTCTTTGAAATTTTTTTTGAATACTTAGTCATTCGGCGGTGGCAAATGACACATTTTTAAGCACTATATCATCTCTTTTGATAAATAAATAACCGAGAAACTACGATTTCGCGTATTAAAAAAGAACA
Source organism: Tenthredo mesomela (assembly GCA_943736025.1). Lineage (NCBI taxonomy): Eukaryota > Metazoa > Arthropoda > Insecta > Hymenoptera > Tenthredinidae > Tenthredo > Tenthredo mesomela. The sequence continues at coordinate 4,289,525 of OX031017.1, forward strand.
AAAAAAGAAAAAAGAAACACCGACATCTTACGGAGACGATAGCTACACCTTGTGGCAAGATAATCACTCGGTAAAATTGTTTCGCGTCGGAGTTCTCAGTTCCCACGCGATTACCAGACCCCCTTAAGTTTCGTTGAAATGATGAAAAATCCATTTTTCTAACGAAAACCACAAGCTTCCTAGTCGCGAAAGGGTAGGTATATATGAAAAGTGAAAATAAAATCACTCATATTCCGGAACCGTATTTTGAACAGCCTACATATATAATCCAAGTACATCAATATGTAGCCCATGTATGTTGGCTGTCGAGGTTATTCCATCGGCGACATTCGTCACGTCGACATTTCAGTTTCGTGTCTTGAATTTCGTCCAAAAAAGGTAGTAGATGGTATGGCTACAACGCGTAGGTAGAATAAAGTAGTTTAAGAATCGCGATTCGAAGAGCTTTCCGAATTACATCGACAAATTGTTTTCATCATTCTCTGCGTCGTTCGTTCTTCGGAATTTATCTGAAATTATTCAAAAGCCGCGAAGAAAAAGAAAAAAATATGTAACTATTTCATTGGCTATTGAAATCGCTAGACTTTTTGCACAAAAATGGGGGAAAAAAATAAAAAAATAAAAAAATGGAAGAAAAAATATTTCGGAAAAATGCGAGACGACTCGGCGCACCGTTGACCGTGGTCCGATTTATCGTTCTCAATAAATATCCAACCATCTCGACCACCATGTGATCAACTCAGCTGGAAAATATCCATTCGCGTTGCTCACGCGTTGTTGGACTCCATGTGTCGCAGGCGATGATATAAAACGAAGCTTATAATATAGACCTGTATAGGTGTTAGAAAATTGGGCAACTGTTGAAATAAATTTTTGTTAAAAATCAGAAATACAAAACTGCCAGAAGTTATTTGCGAAGTTGTCAACTCGGCGGAATATAAATCCGAAAATAAGTTCCGAGGACGAAATCGATCTAACATTTATTAACGCCGAATAGAATGGACACTAAAAATGAAAGCGAGATATAAAGAGAGAGCCGAAATCATAGGCTCGAATTTCGGTATAGAAGCTTGAATCTGTCAGACAACAAGTGGCAAATCCACTTCAGTGGTCTATAACACCTTCCGTCTCGAGAAGGCATGACGATCGATTAAGCCTGAGGTCGTGGAGGGCAACTCTTCTATAGGAACGAAATCGATTCCGTAAACTACCCAAGCCTCGATTTTGTACTTCGTGATTATCGCCTGGGAAGACTGTTCACCGAGGTAAATGATCTTCGAGTCAGTCGTCAGCATTTCAAGTTGCCAATTGATTTTCCCTAAAACACCGCAAAGACTTTGACGAAACACCAATTTCATGTTTTTGTATTCTTCGGTGGTTGTGAAAAAGTCTGGAAATACGAAATTCTGACAAAGTCCAAATTCCGGTCACTCCGGAATAGCGAAGAGTGTATAAAAACCGTCGTCTGCAGGGAACGCGAACAGTTCGATTGGATTATTGCCTGTCGGATTATTTCACGGTTGACGTAAAATGATCGGTCGATAACGTTTTCCGAATTAGTGTATGACCCTGGCAGATGTGGGTTGGGCTGGGATCGGTGAGGATTTAGTTTTGAGATTATTTTCTGTTTTGTGTAAGGTTGCTAATTCGTATTTGCAAGACTCTCGCCCCTTGAAATTTCGAACAGTAGGTAATAGTACTTCAGTATAATCCCAGGAATTTTCCCACCGCCCTTTCTTTAGTCTTAAATAATCCGATAGCGAGTATTAAATAATTCTAAGCGGTGTAAGTCGAGTTGAAAAGCAATAAGAAGTGAAAATACACATACGTAGGTATAGATGAATACATGGCGTTTAAAGGCGGGGGGGGGGGGGGGGGGGGGGGGGGGGGGGGGGGAATGGCGAAAAGTCTTCCGCTCTTGGCTCAAATCCTTTCGCTATTAGCCCTAAGTGCTCGCTTGTGTCTTCGAGCCTCTTGGTTTTCCGCTGAGTCACGTGATCCGGTCGTTACACTGTGACAGCGGTGGAATAACGTGGCGTACACAGAAAATCAAATGCTCGGTAAAGGGAAGGTGAAATTTAAAGGGAATGGGAAAGACAGAGGAGGAAAGCCGCTCCGACTAAATTAGAAATCACTGTAATGGGAGATCGTCTGCACGCTATGATCGACGGTAGTTGTCGATCCCGGGTTTTTTCTCCACAATTATATCCATGAGAAACTAAATCGTTTCAAATTCAGTTCAACTGAATTCTTCGATTTGTCAGAAGAGGAATTTTCAAATTCTTACAAAAGCTTGAAAAGTAAAAGTCCTGACATCTTGAGGAAATCCGAAAGTCATACTAGAATGCATAAGTTTTTTTTCAACTTTTTCGACTTTCGTGAAAGAAAACAGCTATTGAGTTTTCTTTGAATCTCACTATTCCACAGTTTTGCCGCTAGTCAAGTATGAAATCGTCGACTCTATGTGAAGTACTGAATTTGACGTATGATGATAGCTGTGAGACGAGAATTCCTTTAAAATAGAAAGGCTATCGAGCATATATTTTCGTACATAGTCAGAGCTTTCGATAAAAAAAAAAAAAAGAAAAAAGAAAAGGAAAGAAGATTTTCTTTTCTAAAATATTGGAATTTATCGGGAAAACTTATAACGTTCAAACTGCATCGAAGCTTGCTAGTGCTTTAACGGAAAAATCAGTGTTTATTCAAAAAACGGTGACGCAGTATAAAACTTCGGCGAAAATCAGAGCTTTCAGAGCTTAAGTCAGGGAAATTTTGTTGGAACAGTATAAATGCTTTCGAAATCTTAAGATTTCAGACTATTCGGGAGATATATGTTTCTGGAGAGATATTCACGGGTGAAAAGAACGATTTATGAACGATGGAATGGAAGAGGCTTGTCGAAAGATTCCATGATTTCACACCCTCCAGGGGCTGATTTTGAGTGATAATTCAAGGGAAGAATCTTTGCTACCCAGGTTGTTAAGACGCGTGTCACGTTTTTACGTATTCTGGTTGGAATTTAGCCAGCTTCAATTTTCAACGGCAGGCACTTGCAGCAGATTGTCGGAGAATGCCGAGAGAGCTAGAGGGATGAAATAGATTCCCTGTTCAGCGATTGAAAATGACCAGCACCGTCGCCACGATACGATCTATCGCGCCTGCACTTTGGACCGTCTATTATCGAAGATCGGACAATGGAATATTCTCTATATAGGAACATCGTAAAACCGAACGGAATGATATGATGCACAGATCGCTGTTCGACGATGATCTATAGATGCTTTTCGAACCATACAGCTGGGTATTCCTATCAAGCCACGGTTTACTTTATCCTCGATATTACAAAGCCAAGTGCCAATTAGTTTACGGTCATCAAAAATCTGCTGATCCTATCGAACCGCGCTACGAGAGCTTTCTGCTTTATACACACCATAGAATTTAATCACATTAAAATCTTGATATTAGTTCCTGAAGATCAAAGACTGCACAGATTTTAACCCCTCATTCTTAATTGTGCTTTGGACAACATTTTCATCAGCAGACCGTGTATGCACCGATTATTCTCAGACTTGATGGAGATTTATATATATACCCGACTAGAAATTGTGGTAGGGATTCGATCAAGACCGAATCAGGTTGACAATACGTCCTCATCAGGTCCAGATCAGGCAGCCCGATCAGGACCCGATTACACATGTAACGGAACTCGGTAATGAGGACCGTATGAGGTTTACCCTATCAGGTTTGCATCGGGTTTCAGTATCAATGCCTCATCGAAATTCTAGTTAGGCACGGTGGTAATATTAATGTTACTATTGGAGGTAGGAGAGGGGATGGAGGGAGGGGGGGCCACCCGCCCACCCACTTCCCCCCCTTCCTCCAGGGGGCTACTTGGACTAGTTCCACTGCTTATAAGATTATTCATCTTCGACGTTTCGGGCGCTGATATCTGCTCCCGTCCTCAGGAAAGGTTGTCTGGCGACTTCCCATCAAAGAGTGATCAAATTCCGCGCTCACCGGTATATATAGGTTGTTTGTAGGTGGCGCCAGCTACGACTGGTGGCGCCGCCTTGGCCTGCTCATGGCTTCCCTCACCTCATCCCTGTACAAAGGTAACCATAAGGTAACCAGTCGATCCATTTTACAATGGAAGTCGAAGATAACAATACGCTCCCATTTCTGGATACACTAGTAGAGAGAGGCTGGGAAAATACCTTACAAACAAGCGTTTACCGGAAACCCACGCACACGGGAAAATACCTAGATTACCAGTCGAACCACTCAGGTAGCACGAAGAAAGGTGTGGCGCACTGTCTTATGGATCGCGCGTTCCAGATCAGTACGACGCCAGAAGGCCTAAGGAAGGAACTAGAAATAGTGCGAAAAACTCTACGTAATAACGGCTATCCTGAGAGGGTCATTCAAAAAGCGCAGCAAAAAGCGCAACACCGGACCAACACTACACAAAGAATGAGGTCAGAACACCCTGTGGACGTTGGCACTCCGAGTTTCGCCATGACGATTCCCTATGTAGCGGGGACTGCAGAGAAGATCCGCCGCATATGCAGAGCATATGACATTGAAGTACGGTTCAAATCAACGTCCACTTTGCGTGGCTTGTTGACAGAAACCAAGCCCCGACATGCTGCGCAAGAAAGCAAGGAGTGTGTATACGGAATCCCATGCCAATGTGGGGACGTGTACATCGGCGAAACAGGAAGGCCCTTGAACGTCCGCATCCGGGAACACCGAAAAAACGTTAAAATGTGCGAACGATCGAAATCGAGATTGGCCGATCACGCCTGGGAAAATGAACACCACTTCCAGTGGGATGATGCTCGGATATTGTTGAAGGAATCCAATCCTATCAAACGGAAGCTGAAGGAATCAGCGTGCATAGCAGTGACACCAAATGCTGTAAGTCAACCCAGCATAGAACTTAGCAAATTATGGTTACCTTTGTACAGGGATGAGGTGAGGGAAGCCATGAGCAGGCCAAGGCGGCGCCACCAGTCGTAGCTGGCGCCACCTACAAACAACCTATATATACCGGTGAGCGCGGAATTTGATCACTCTTTGATGGGACGTCGCCAGACAACCTTTCCTGAGGACGGGAGCAGATATCAGCGCCCGAAACGTCGAAGATGAATAATCTTATAAGCAGTGGAACTAGTCCAAGTAACCCCCTGGAGGAAGGGGGGGAAGTGGGTGGGCGGGTGGCCCCCCCTCCCTCCATCCCCTCTCCTACCTCCAATAGTAACAGTTCATTACCAGTGCTATTATCTTTCAGTCAACAAGGTAATATTAATAATTGCAAAATTATATCCACCATATTCACGTATTTTATTAGGTTTTAATAATATACATCTCGCTCTCGGCTAACCTAATCACTATCTTAACTTCCAGCAATCTGTAATTTATATTAATTATTCGCTCGCAAGTCTGGACGCATCGCAGTTGCATGTTAGTATGGTGAATGCCTCTACCTTACATAGAAACGTTGATCCAGCCAGTGCTAGTGAGAAATGTTTTTCTGTTTGTCGCCACCTATCGGCGAAGTGGAACCCTGTCGGCAAGTCAGTCCCGATCGGGATTTTATCAGGCATACCATACTTTGTCATGCCTCACAACTGCCCGATCGGGATTTGATCGGGCATACCGTACTTTGGCGTGCCTTGCAACAGCCTGATCGGGTCCTTATATAACTCGGGCATGCCGAGCGAGAATTTCTAGTCGGGATATTTTGCAAATTATTACACACTCGTGGTAAATCAACCCTTGAAAATCTTATGACAATTCCCCAAAGATTAGAAACCTACTTTCCAATCTAAGATCTTTGGTCAGAAGATTTGGAACGATATATATCGAATAGATCGATTGTTCCTGGATTTCGTTGAGCAAATTGTGTCAAATACTCGAATTTCAACCCTTGATTCTCAATTCCGCTTCGGCAAACATTTTCAACAGCAGACTGGGTATTTATTGGTTATTCTAAGACTAGATACAGATTCATGTATATTCTGCTGTTTATGTTACACTCTTGACGAAACAACCCTTAAAAATCTTATGACTAGTACCCAAAAGTTAGAAACCCAGTTTTCAATTGTTAAATCTTTGGTTACAAGATTTGACACGATAGACATTGAATAAATCAATGATTCCGGGATTATGTCGAACAAATTATGTCAAAGACTTGAATTTCAACCCCTAAGAATCGAACGACTATTGGGCGCAAGTCAGAGCTCCCATTTCCGTATATCGTTCGGAATAATATATCCGTTTATAAATTGTCAAGAAGGAAGATGCATTTTTTATTTACTAAGTCATTATTTGCAGACGCTTTTGCTTCATCTCCTATCCGGAATCTACGGATTCGTTGATCATTGACCGTATCAATTATAATGAAATATTTTTTGATACGCTCAAAGACAGGGCAGGAAGTAGAAATATACGTACATACATATAATAGGCATATAAATTTGGAAGTATAGTTCGTCTCCCATTTCAACTGTTGTTTAACAAAGTAGTTTTCGACGCGGGAAATCTTGGCTTACGACATTTAAATTCATGACGCAGCTTGATTGTCTCGGGCGTCGCGCCTCACCATGCTGCCTCTTGATTTCACTGATTCAATTGTCTCTGCATGCGCTTCCGCCCGTGTCTTACGACTATTCCCGCTTCCTGAAATCCTCGCTCATCCTCATTTGGCAGCCTCCTTCGAGAAAGAAAGCAGAAAAAAACGGACAAAAAAGAGAATAAAAAAAAAAAAAAAAAAAAAAAAAAAAAAGAAAAAAGCACAAGATTTTCAGAATTCGTTTTTATCTCTTTATATTTTTATTGCGTTTGTCTCATCCCTTGCTCGCTTTTTTATTCCTTTTTCTTATTTTTCTTCTCATCCTTTTTTCTACTTTTTTTTTTCCCAGGATATTATAACCACGAGTTTTTCATTTTTAATAATTGCGAGTGTCTCGTCGAGGAAAGTTTCCCTTCGAGAATTAGTTCGTTTTCTTCTCTCTCTCTCTCTCTCTCTCTCTCTCTCTCTCTCTCTCTCTCTCTCTCTGACTCTCTCACTCTTTCCTTCTTTCTCTCTTTCTTTCTTGATCGCGCTTTGCATCAAGTGAAGAGAAAAGATTCCCGTCGGAATATCGGTATGAACTTTGATAAGCAAGTTGAAATTAGTTTGCAGAATCTCACTTCCGTTCGTTTCTTGGTCCATCCGACACGACTCTCTGAAAAAAAAAAAATGATATAAAAAAAAAAAAAAAAGGAACAGAAGATAGGGGGAAAAAAAAAACTTACAATGAAATGGAAAAATTGAAAGTGCAGTGAGACTCGATATTCCAGTTTATGCAGCCAAAGCGGAACGTCGTCCAATTAGGGGCTGCGCTGGTGCACGGGAGAATAATTCGAGCGATATCGTCCCTTCTGGTTCGAAGCGTAATTCAATCTTTGCTTCTTGGTCTTCCAGCTGCATTGCATCCGTTAACGAGTTCGTATCTCTACAAAATCTGTAAGAGTTACAGAATTTCTTGGTCTCGATATTTTCTACTTATTCTTTTCTTTTTTCATTATGTTTTTCGCGGAATTTTCTATTTAATAATTCTGATGGAGGATTTCGAGAACGGAAACTCTACTTCTTTAAAACTTGACGATATGCGAGGATGAGGATATGTTCATGCTTCGAAAACCTGTGGATAGGACGTCACCCTAGACCGGTTCAAAAAAATCGACTATTCTTTTTTTTTTCAATTTTCGCATTGAAGTACTTTCGCGGCGGGGGGAGGGGAGGGGCGGGGGGGGAAGATGCCTGTTAAAAGTGGAGCTCTTAATATTAAGATTTAGAGGTCGCTCATCGTGGATTTCTATTTTCCATTTAAATAGCATAGGAATTTTATTTTTTTTTCTTCAGAATTTCGTAGCTCACAAACCAATGAACAAATCCAAATGACTCTCACATATTTTGATAGGGGATTGAACACTCTAAAAAATGTATCTATCATTGTGGAAAAAAAATCACAAAAAAAAACAAAATTGTTGACTCAACTATAAATTGAACTTTGAGCTTGAATAACTTTGGAAGGAGTGAATTTATCAAAAAATGATAAAAGAAGCTTTTTGTAGAGTGTTCAATTTCCTATGAAAATATGTATGAGTCATTTGGATTTGTTCATTGGTTTGTGAGCTACAAAATTATATATAAAAAAAAAAAATTTCCTATGCTATTCAAATGGAAAATAGAAATCCGCGATGAGCGACCTCTAAATCTTAATATTAAGAGCTCCGCTTTCAACAGGCATCATCCCCCCCCCCCCCCCCCCCCCTCCCCCCCCGCCTCGAAAGTATTTCAATGCGAAAATTAAAAAAAAAAAAGAATAGTCGATTTTTTTGAACCGGTCTAACGTCACCCCCTTCGGAAAAATATAACACCATTAGGCTTAGGTATAAGGGATAGACTCAGATTTGCGGATATTTATATTCATGGTTTTCTAACTCGCCGTCAAATTTTCTTCGAAACTTGTCGGATCGAAAAATTGAAAAAATAGGCAACGTAATCTTAGTATTGCAATGACTTAGTTTAGACTTAGATCTGCAAATATATTCCTTCAAGCTCATTTTTTTTAAAAACATTTTTTAGACTCTGCTCAAAGATCGAAGTCTGCATTCTGTGCATTTTCTCCGACAGGAATGAAGAGAATCGGAAGTTCGACCTTCGGGAAGAAGGTTATGGGGGATCTAACGTGAAAATAATGAGGCGTGTAACCACGATATCCTGGCGAGCTAGTCTCGCTATCGAGAACGTACGAACATGATCTCACGTGTAGAGGCCATTCATTTCCCCTATCTAAGGGCAGCCTCGCCAACCGACGACCAACTTCTTGTGCTTTATAACCACCGTGCTTTCTCGTCTCGATAGCTACACTCCTCCACTCCTCCACTCGATACACCCTACCGCCACGGCGGTAAATAAAAGCACCCTTTTTCATTTAGAACCTCTTAACGCGGTTTATCTTATCTTTAGGAGTGAAAATCTTACGGGACAATTAATTTGTCGAAAAAAAAAAAAAAAAAAAACCATCGAAGCTAGTTCTCACCGAAGACTTTGTGATGCGAATGGAATGAAATTTCTATTTACACCTAAAAGTCAGATTTATGTCAGTTTTCAGAAAGTTTAGGAAAAGTGGCTGTAATTAATTGATCGATGACACGGATCTGAGTATCGATTTATTTTCAGATAAAATATTTATACAGAAAAGAGGTTCGAATCATTATCAGTTTAATTATTTCTGAAAATTGGCCAAATTCTGAATCAATTTTATTCAGAAATAATTTCTTGGTCGACTTATGCTATTATATCACTGGCATCAATTCCGGAGAGGTGTGCAAGGCTGTTACTCCCTTGGCCGTGAAACGGCAGTTAATTCCAAAAATTTGTATAATTGATGGTCTGCAGAGCGGAGAGAGAATTTTCGTCCATTAATCACATTACCGTTTTGTATAAATGACTAGAAATTCTAGTTTCATTCCACAAGTTCACACCGAAGACTTTGAGGTGCGAACTAAAATTTGACGGAGGATTGTGCATGGAATGAAATTCCGATTTGCACCTGAAAGTGAGAGTTATGTCTGTTTTGAGAAAGTTTAGGCGCAAACTAGACTTTTGAAATTCTAGTTTGGACCTCTGATGGCCCTTTGTTGTTGATTTTTCGCATACTTTTCAGGTCGTACACTGTTAAAAATGATTGTGAATTTACAACATGCCTTACTAAACAAAAGTATTGGAAAATTACAAATGTGGTGTAGCAAAAGTAAATTGCTAAGCTTGTTCTGTAAATTTACAAAATAATTCTTGATTTTACTGAACCTTCGTAGGAAAAACACAAAATTGTATTTGAATTTTCTAATAATTGTTTAGTAAATTTTAAGTATTTGTGAATTGATTTTACAGGAAATGTCTTGTAAATTCACTACTCATGTATCTGCCAAAAAACTTCCAACACAATTCCAAATGTATAGGAAGTTTCACACAGAAATTTTTAACAGTGTAAGTAGAATGTGAAAATTTATTAGGACGTAGATATACGGTGATCAGAATTTCTAGTTTTGATCTACACGTGTGGATTTCTGTCGGAAAAAAAATTGAAATTTCTATATCAGCAAATTTCACTGTAAAATACGTTCTTGAACTCGACTGATGCGGAAATGGATATATGGGTCAGTAATATTTGTTTTCATAAACATAACATTTCACCATGAAAATGTGCATAAAATTTTTTTCTTCTTTTTCTACTCTCCGTGAAATGGACGAGGGTTGTTATTTAGATAATCCAATTTTCAGAATGTGGAGGTAAAAAATTGAAGCTGGAGTGTATCGATGTGTGGTATTACACTCGAGTATATGTTACGCGGATACGTCGATAACCCAAAGCGAAACGACGAACCAATTTGGTACGGAGCACAAAACATGATGTTCTCCAATAGCGTCGTCATATTCACATGGATTTTCCCCTTCGAACACCTTGAATTATGCATACATATATGTTATATATAAATATATATGCGGCTATGTAATGCGTGCATAAAATAAACATAAATAACATATTGACGTAAAAGTATATCCGAAGTTCGCCGCAATCTTATCAAATTAAATCGCATCACCTATATAGGCATACCCACATCATATAGTTTCATATAGTTTTTATTCCTTTCATACGTTGCGAATTTAGAATTTCCATGCTTTTCTACAGAAAAACAAAGTTTCATGCTTTCCAATATTCTAGAAAAAATAAAAAATTAAAAATTAAATACCGTAAATAAAATAGCCACGAGTATTGGGTATAGAAACGTACTTCTGCGAAAGGATTCTGCCAATTCAACTCTGATAATCACCGTTGAATGTACAATTAAACTGAGGTCTAGGAACAGCCTAATCCTTATTACTTTGAAATCATGGGGCCTCGGTAAGCCCCTCATTAATATCGTATTATTATCAGTAGTGTTAGTTTCGTGTTTGATATCATTATTATTATAACGATAAGAAGGCGGCTCTGCCTTGTACAAAATTCAAGATAAGGAATAGTGAGTTTCTATGTTTTAATCGGAAGGAAAAACGATTATAAAATTGAAATTCAAGATGATGGAAATAAAAAGCGCTTTCTGAATTTGCATTTCTGTTATCAAGGGGAACTTCCTTGTCTCTAATGGTTTAAAAAAAAAAAAAAAAAAAACAAGTCTTCATCAAACGAACATGAAACTTTTGCATACTATCAAGGAAACTTGAGTAATCAACTTTTCCGTTTGAAAAATTTAAAAATTCATCAACTTTGATTGACTATTTCCTAATTTAATGAAACAAAAATCAGTGCATTTGAAAGTTCTGTATTCATATGATGAACGCTCATTTCCGGACTATCAGAGACCAGGAAGTCTGGAATCCATGAGAATTTCTGTATTTTGATTTCGAATCCGAAATTAACAGCCCAAAAAACTCTTCATGAGTGAATTTCAATGAATTCTAATGTCAAGGAAAAGTGGAGGCTGTGAAAAGTTGAACGAAAATTTAAAAAATGTCCTGCGACAGGATTAGTTTCGTGAAAAACAAGATAATGTTTAAAGCGGTGAAAGTGGGAAGGAAAAAATAGTGATAGTTCGCACATGCATACGAGTTTGTAGTAGATGTATTTGCGATAGTATATTAATGCACACAAAGTGGATGAAATTGACTTCTCACTGATGAACGGTAAAGCGATATCTCCGACAGGTAATTAGAACTTCCTTCGATGAAATCGAGCCCCAGAAAGCAGGCGACTAACGCACGATCTTAATGAGATAATAATTGGGCTCTGACATTCCGTTATACAGGTGTGTAATTAGAATATGTATAAATAAACAGTAGTAGGTATGTAACTCGCGTGAGGTAGGTACATTTCGTGTTTTCGTATTTTAATACGATTCTGAAATGGAAGAAGCACGGTTTTAAAGCCAAAAAATTTCAAACTCGAAATTTCAAAGCGAAAAACTGATAGAAGTAAGCGAAAATATATTGTGGAAAATCGAGAGGCAATGCGAAACAAAAAAATTCAAATTTGCCTGGGAGGTCTTCTCCTCGATAAATGCAACACGAATAAAGTTACCGATTCTGTCTGCTATCTGTTTCATAATTCGAATCTGGTGAGAGTCAAGTATCAAATATCCAGAAGGGAAAAAAGAACTGGGGGTGTAGGTATGATGTACATCACGCAGTTCAAAGGGCAGACGTCTGCGTAGACTGAAAAAATGTCTGAAAAAACATTCGAACTAGTTTCCATAAACAAATGTTTGATGAAAGGACGAGACGAAAAAGATTTCACCGATTTTTTCTGACCAACGATATTCACCCAATAACTGACGGGAGGAAATTAGCTATAGATAAAAAATGGGAACAATACAAGCATTCTCTATAAAAGCACGACTTGTCTCCTGAAAATTTTGACTTGACTGGATAATAGCTTGACCTATGTTGTCTGCGAGAGAAGGATGTGAATGTCACCCCCTGGCGGCCGTGCGACAAACTTACAATATCGCGATCAAAGGTATTGGGATTGTAACTTAAACAAAACTTGATAACGTGCTTGAGAATAAGAGAAGCTAAGTTAATGTTCAGCAATTCGAAGTGCTGTTCAGACATCAGCAATTCCACTCCGTCTAGTCTAGTTATTCAATCACAAAGTCAAAAGGATTCAACTTATGACATGGATAGTTAAAGTTTCAGACAGTAAAGTACAAACCAGAAATACTCACTGTGGAATTAACCCTGCAAGCTTTTGCTTCGCTGAATAGCAAAACTTAATGTTTTGTTGAACTAGAGATCTTCTTCCACGGTGAATGCGAGTCCATTTCTATTTTATAGAACCGCAGTTGAAAGTTCGAAGAACTGTCAAACTTGGTGCTTTGAAGGAGAGGCCTAAACATATAATATGATTATACCAATATTCCAAGATAATTTGTACCGTGGGAATAAAGCTTTCGACTTGAATGAAAGCTCGTCGAATCAGGTCTACATAAATAAGCCAGAAAAAGTATGAATTGAAAAACTAAATATTTGTGATGCAAAGAGCCTTTCGATTGCCGAGCTTTCGAAAAAGCTCCTAGCGTCACGAATTTTTAGTCCTTCAGTTTAAACTTGTTGATATTATTCGAAAAGATTTTTTTTCTTTTTCCAATCAATTCGAGCTTTTTCAACCTAAAAATTATTCCACGGTATAAAATCGAAGTCGCAAATTCGAAATATCTTCAAGGATTATTTGTTTTTATACCTCGAAATACACGTTTTGGATAATGTCAGGAAGTTGAGAGGAAATCCTGATTACCCTTCTCTAACTTACCTTATTTTTATTTTCATTTTATTTTATTTTTTTCCTCTTTCTCAACTCACAAGGATACTCGAAGTTCTCGACTGGTTCTCTTCCCTCCCGAGAACATTCTGCAAGCTCTTACGTTTCCGGAATGGAAACCATTACGCGTAAACATTTACAACGATGGCAGTTCAGACTCAACTCCCAGGCCTTTACCAAACTTAAGCCATTACGTATGTAAAAACAGAAATAACTGCGACGAAATACAATACAATACAATAAAATACATGTATGTATATATATTTATCTTTACATATATACCTATATAAGGTATAGTTTGCGCCAATGAACAGCCGCGAACCTCCGGGTTCGGTCTTCACTAGTTAAATTCAGGCAGACTTGAGATGTCTTGAAGCAATTTCGATGTAAATCCGTGTAATCGATTGATACCACAGCCTTGCGACCATGCGATGCGATGCGGCCTTGCGTCGTTGTTACGAAAATTTATACCCCAGCCCTGGTTCTTCTAATGCCTGATAAATTCTTTGCTATTCAACGATTGTGTTCGTCAACGATTACAGTTTCTCATTTATGGTAAATTCCATAGCAAAAAAAAAAAAAAAAAAAAAATATTCCCTTATATAATATATAATATATGTCTGTCAAAAATTCGACATCTCAATCTATACACTAGTTTCTTAAAGCCGTGAACAATTTAATGGGATTGCAGGAATTCACACTGGTTCAGGTTTTAACATAACCCGATGCTTTGTCAGCTGTCAAACACAACGCGGTACAAATCGTGAAAGGGAAGGTGCTTTCAACGGTTTGATATGTGGTCTGACAAGTTCGAGAGTACAAATACACAAGCACTCAATCGACCAGTTTACGATTAGTTCATTTCCGTTAATTTCTTAACATACCATGTATTCTGTTGCCTAATTGTGTGGGTTGACGTTGTCGCTACTTCACTAAACTAAAATCCTCTCGCTTTAGAGAAATATTCCATTTGATCAGATTTTTGACAACTGATTTATCGAATTTTTTACGAAAAAATATATTAAGTCTGATAAGGCGAAAGTGGTTGTCATATATTATTACGTATAGCCCGAGCAGAAAATTGTTCCGGCATAATTCCGGCCCTGGTCAAACAGCCTGATATGCTGATCAGGCCCTGATCAGGCAAAGATATCCGGCACGGACCAGAAATGTAACGCTTCGCGTGCTCCGCCCCTGATCAGGCATTCAAATCGGGCCCTGATAAAGTATTTGAATCAGACCCAAATTGGCTGTCGGGCAGTCGTCAATAGCCCAACAAGAGCCCAATATTGATTAGCCGATATGACCCGATCATTATATTCTTTTTTATTTTTGATAATATCCGGAAAAAAAATATTTTTTTCACCGATAGTTGATTTTTTTCATTTTTTTTTTTTTTTTTTTTATTCATGTGCAGGGTCACCCATCCGAATTCTGGCCACAGTTGTCATTGCTTAACTTCATTGATCGTCTGATGTCCGTTGTCGGCCTAGATCTAATCGTCGTCTGTTACACATGAGCCATTTTTAATAAATATACTTGCAACATATAGCATATGCTGTAACTACCAATCATATGATAAATAACAAAGCATGTCTCAGATATGTAGTAAGTCTGAATGAATTCCTGATAGAGTCCCGATCTGAATTCGATAAACTATAGTAAAATTAGATATGCCTAATCTGTTTAGGCTCCGCGATCCGAAGTCAATCGGGCAAAATGCGTCAGGCAGGCATGCCTTACCTCAACGGATCAGGCCCCGATCCGAAGTCAATCAGGCAAAATGCGTCAGGCATGCCTGGACCTAGGCTGATCAGGCCCGGATCCGAAGTCAATCAGTCAAAATGCATGAGGCATGCCTTGACCTCAACTGATCAGTCCCCGATCCTTAATCAATCAGGCAAAATGCGTCAGGCATGCCTGGACCTCGACTGATCAGGCCCGGGTCCGAAGTCAATCAGGCAAAACGTGTCAGGCATGCCTTGACTTCAACTGATCAGGCCCCGATCCGATATCAATCAGGCCAAACGCGTCCGGCATGCCTTAACCTCACCTCATTAGTCCCTGACAGTGCCTGATCGGGCCCGGATCAGGACCCGATCCGGCTGGTCTGATCAGGCATCCCTGAGGGATACCTGACTCGGGCCGGATCAGACATCAGGCAGCCTGATCAAATTTCTGCTCGGGAGGTTCCCACCCGTACCTTACATACAAATTATAAGTAATTTTGAATATGTTTTGCGAGAGAGCGCTAATTGTCATTAGCGAGTTGAATTCACGTCACTAATTAGGTAGTGCGTGAAAACGAGCCTACTGCAGAAGTAGACGCGTGGCGTGTACCGGGTTTTATTGAAAATTTCTCGACGATAATTATGGCATGATGGATGAATTTGATAACGTTCAAATATAATTACGTGTACCTAGAAACATCCATGTGTCTATTATATTCGATTAGAAAATAGCCGTTCCAAAATTGTAGAACAAATTTTGTTCAAAGGAAACGAACGAAGACGTACTTAAATGTATGAAGAGCACCGAAACACCAGCTAAATTGATTTGAAATAAAATAAAACTTACCGAGATTAGCTGTGAAACACGAAAAAACTGGATAAAATGGATCGAAAATTGACTAATTGAACTCAAATATATTCAAAAAGTACCAAAATACGTATTTAACCGGGTGAATACACGTTGGAAATAACTTTTTACAAATCACTGGTACGATTTGGAGGACTAGTCTATTGACTCAGTATTTTCACAGCTGATTACTCGTATTTATAGACATAATTAGAAATTATTCAAGATCTTATGGACATCGTTGTAGAAAGATTGAGTCTACGAAGGAAAAACTGGTTCTCGCAGGGTACTATAGGTCGCAACGTTGATCGGAGCTTTTTGAAATTTGGAGTAAATAATCTATAATGATGTAATTTCGGAGTAAACCAAAAATATATAGAAATTAGGTCAGTATTCTATCGTCGTGAGCATTATTGATCTATTGACATCAATATGTAGAATATTGCCTCGAAATTTAGCGAAGTTTTGGAAATCCTTTAATATAAAGCGGAGTCGTTAAAATTTCAAATAATTTTTAATAGTTTCAACTGTGAATCAGAATATTTCTTCGAAGCTAATCAGCCATGATTTATGAAGAATAATTTTGAGGTTGTAAGTTTGATTAAAGTGTCAAGAATTGGGCTCGTTATTTATATTCTATTTGCATATGAGCCTTGGCACAACCCAACACAATTTTTATCAGTGTATAAAGAGCGATGAAGAAGTTAAACGTCATGCTAATCAACAATGACTCGGATCTAAAACGATTGCGACGTTATATCCACAATTGCTAAAACGGTTCACATTCTTGCTTCCCGGAAAGCCACGTGACTTATATAATTGCACTATATAAACTTCGGACTGCTAGACAAGAATTTCATAGTGAATTAAGCTCTCGGTACATTTATCTCAGTTCTTTGTTGATCTCGGACGAGAAAGATCGTATATAAGTGTAACAGAGGTGCGCGGGGGTTGATCCGAACTAATTCTAGCCTCTGATGAAAATATATCGATAATAACATGGCCGATGATGAACAAGGGGTTGATAACTCCGTTAAATTTATGTGGTTGGAGAAAGAAGTCTTTCCAAAAATCGCTGAGGCCATGGGAAAAAACGCTGAAGAATTTCGTTGCAAGATCAAGGTGCCGGGCGACGGCTTCTTCATATCCTCGATATATATGGTGGATTTGATACCTCGCTCTGGATGTGAAACTGAAAAAGAGAAGTACAGTTTCGTGATAAAAGTACAGCCGGTGGATGAGAGCAGGCGTAGTGTCCTCAGGACTGACATCCTCTTCCGCAACGAGATCATATTTTATGAACGTTTAGGGAGAAACTACATCAACTACCCAAAGTGCATGTTTACAGTCTCGGAACCCGTCAGCAAAGCCATGATAGTCCTCGAAAACGTTACTCAGTTCGGGTACAAAACCATGCCTTCGATGGAGCTCCTGGGGATGGAACACGCGCTACCAGCCGTCCAAGAAATCGGAAGGTTTCACGCTCAAGGTTACGTCCTGAAGGAGAAAAACCCGGACGAGTTCTTCGGCGTGGTGAAGGAACTACTCGAAATTTTCGACGATACAGTTCATCCCTTGTATGTCGAGTTCTACGATATCCTGGCACTGAGACCTGTGAATTACCTACGATCCGTGAACCACGACCCGGAATTTTGCGACAAAATATCAAAGTGCCTGTCCAATACCTATAAGAGGATAATGCAAGATTGCATGAAGCCGAGGAATGAACTGGCGGTCCTTTGCCACGGGGATTTCACCGCGAACAATGTCCTATGGAAGGAAGAAGACGATGGCAAGTTCAAGGCAACTTTGATCGACTTCGCCCAAGTTCGGTACACATCACCAGCCACCGATCTGTCGACTTTTTTGTTCGTTAGCTGCAAGGAGGAGGTGTGGAAGAACTTTCCCGTCATCTACAGGGCTTACCACGATGCGGTCCTGGAGTATCTTGAGGAGCAGGGCGTCCAGGACCTTCAGAAGTACTCCTTCGACGCTTTCCTCGAGGATTATAAGAGACACGCGATCAGCGGATGTGCGATTGCTATTTGTTTCGCCCCAATTTTTATGCTTGGTGGTGCCTTTCCCGATTTCAATGACGTCATAAATAATAAGTCTAAGTACTTCGAAATCCTGATGACATGCGGTGGAGATGAGGTCTCGAAGAGACTCGCCGATATGTTGGTGGAATTTAAAAACAACGGATGGCTTGCTCATCTGTTGTGATATGGACTCGAAATCAAAACCGAACCACCAAGATTAGATATTATTAATTCAATCATTTTTGATATTACACCACATTCAATACATCGTAAATATTTGTAGTCATTGTCGAACCTTCGATCTCTGAATAACGATGCCTTCCATGTATAATATGTTCTACTAGAATTTTTAGCTTACTACTCACTAGTTTCTTAAGAATGTATCTCACCTCGAAAGTCATGTTTGAATATTGCATTGTTTTATAATAAATGGAAATGTTGGTTATTGCCAAAATCGATATGAATGGGATGAGAGTCTGTTTCAAGCACTCCGCAATGAGTACTAAATCAAGTTTGTAAAAGGAAAGGACCCAAAGACGAAAAAAAGAACAAATTTTTTTTTTCGGCATAGGCATTAAAAAGTCACTTTTTGACGCTTGTTTTCGATCCGTAAAGTAGCACTTTATACCGCTCATTTCAGAACTGCCATAAAAAGTATTTTTATGGCAGTTTTGATGCGCAGTCCGAAGTGCGCAATCCAAAGCTGCCATAAAAAGTCTTTTTATGGCAGTTTTGATGCGCAGTCGAAGTGCGCGACAGATCGCGCCAGCCATAACCTCACTCTGCGTTGTGTCAAGTGCGAATCTCAACAGGCGTCAAAGTGACTTTTCATGCCTATGTCGAAAAAAATATCGTATGGGGCGTGCCCGTAAACCGTTTTTGACTCGAATAATGATTTCAGAACTCGCTGACGGCACGCCTTCGGCTCGCCTTCAGCTCGTACTGAAATCATTATCCTCGCCGAAAAACACTCGGTTTACGGGCATGCCACATAAAATACTATTAGTAGATTCTTGAGAACGTCATGGTGTCAGAAACGAGGATCGCCTTACATCCAGATGCCACATTGATCCATGTTTCGATTTACTGTGAAATCTCAATACAGTTCGAGCTTCAATACCGTGAAAAGCTTCGTATATCTTCAATTTTTGTAAATAGAAAAGCTAGGAAATGAATGCGGTCTTTATTGTCAGCCAGAACGATGTCTTGCGATACCATACAAAATGGAAGGGATTTCGCTGTTAGTTTTCTCAGAAATCCGCATCTTATGCAAAAGGCGATAGCCTTAGTTATCGGAAATTTTTTTCGTTTTCCTACTTTTCTATTCAACAATTTTTCGTAGACTTGGAAACCGATATTCTGCTGCCTGGACAAATGATTCCTGAACAAAACAAGAAGAGCCACAGTACTATCGGATAAAATTGGTAACATGTGAAAATTACATCTGAAACAAACCTGTAAAAGAAATCCTCTCCCGGTGGCACTGGTGTCTTATCCGACCAGAACAAATTCCCGTTGCTGTTATCTATACGCACACGATTCTTAGTTCAACAAATAAACCCTGACCAGTACACATCCTGTTATTCCGGTTCTGCATTTTCGTAATCTGAGATAACGAAAGTGAACTCTGACTGCCAACAGCTTGTTCATCGACTTTCCAAAATCCTCGCTTCTGACGCGAGTCCTTATCTTTCTCTAACAACAATAGATTCTCAAATAAAGGACTCATCTACGAATGATCCTCAGTTGTACACTTCATCCCTGAACAACCAGTTAAGCGCAGAACTACGTGCGAATATTTCTATCAGACTGTTTACGAGCTACTCTGTATTACGATTAACTTATGGCGAAATCAGTGCTCGTGTTATCTTAGTTTACGTGGTAATTGAAAAAAAAAAATCCAGTATCACGCGTGTCAACAATATTGAAGTAGACCGTTGCGACGCTTCGTCTGCTGCATTGATAATGCTTTATATGCGATTATAATGACCCTGCTTACACACAATTGCATTAAATCACGTGTGCCCCTCATCCAATTGCAGTAAATAAGTTGCAATCAAAGAATATTACCCGCCAAGCTCTCGTATTGTCTTTCACGGCAGTTCTTTGTCGTTGTGCAACAACGAAAGTCAAATTCAACCGGACATGGAAAAGTTGGAGGAATTCTTGTGGGTAAAGAGAGAAATTGTTCCAAAAATCGCTGAGGTCCTTGTTAAGGATGGTATAGATTTTCAGTGCAAGATCGAGGTGCCAACCGACTGCTACTTCATATCCTCACTCTACATGGTGGAGTTGATCTTTCACTCTGGGGCTGGAAAAGAAATCGAGAGAATCGGCCTAGTGGTTAAAGTACCGCCGAAGAATCAGAGCACCTGCATCTGCATAAGGAGTGACATCCTTTTCCACAACGAGATCGTATTCTACAAAAGGTTTGGAAAAAACTACAGCGACTATCCGAAATGCGTGCTACTCATTCCAGAACCCAGGGTAGCGATAGTAATTGAAAATGTTACGAAATTCGGATACAAATCCACGCATTCGAATGAGGAACTCGACATGAAACGCGCCTTGGCAGCTGTTCGAGAAATGGGCAAGTTTCACGCTCGAGGCTACGTCCTGAAGGAAAAAGACCCGGAGGAATTCTTTAGGGTTGCAAATGAACTGCGTGAAATTTACGACGATTCAGCTGCACCAATGATGATCGAGTGTGTCAACAGGTTGTCAATGATACCGATTAATTATCTGCAGTCTGTGAACTATGATCCGTCATTCTGCAAGGCAATTTCGAATTTCTTCAGCAATGCCCATAAAGAGATACTCCAAGATTGCGTGAAGCCCAGGAATGAGCTCGCGGTCCTCTGCCACGGGGATTTCACATCAAACAATGTCCTCTTCAAGGAAGAAGATGACGGCGAGTTCAAGGCGATGTTGATCGACTTTGCACAGTTCCGTTACGCGTCACCAGCCATCGACATGTCCACTTTTCTTTACCTCAGCTGCAAGGACGAAACCCGGAAGAATTTTACCGTCATTTTCAAGGCCTACCATGACGTTATTATAGAGTATCTTGCGGAACAGGGTATCCAGGATCTCGATAGATATTCCTTCGACGACTTTCTGAAGGATTACAAAAGACACGCGATTATCGGTTGCGTAATTGCCATATATTTTACGCCATTTCTCTTTCTCGATTATGAGTTAACCTTCGAGCAATTGATGCAGGATAAGACTAAACACTTCGAAGACCTGATGTCCAGTGGTGGAGACGTGCTGTCGAAGAGACTCGCCGATATGTTGCTGGAATTGAGGGACAACGGCTGCTTGGATCACATGATATGAACCGTAATTGAATCAAAAATCAGCAAAATGACTCTTTAGCTATGAAAATCAAATCGTTTTGAGTGTTAAAACCCAGTTGAAAATTACACCCAACGTTGCCTCTACGCGATATTTTCAGTAACCTTCAGATGTTTCCAGCTTTTGACGAGAATAAAATAAATTTAGTTCCAACCGGATAGATTGCAAGTGGTGAATGTCATTTTAACCAGATACCCAATTTCCAATTGGAATTCCATTTCATTAATAAAGTAATCATCTCCCTCGATATATTTATACTTCAAATGTCAAAAGTCATGTGCGGAATAAACAGAGTACTATCATAGTTAGATACCACAAATACAGTAAACAATAATCATTTCTGCCCGTTTCATTGCCTTCTATACTTACTGACTCGAGATTATACCGTCAGTCTTAGCAAACATATGCCACTATTTTTAACAACGCTTCTATGACCCTCGTTTAAGGCTTGATCGTTGTCACCGTCCCTGATTCCTTCATATACATTGAAAAAGCACAGTCTTCCATCATCCTGGGCAATCGAAACCCAAGAAAATTCGCGCAATGTTAATCACTTGCCTCATCACATGTCATCCTTCTCGACTAGTATTCTATTCCAGAAATTCTAATTCTTGATCATCAGAGAATTTCGAACGATAGAAACCGTTTTTGAAAACTTTCAATCCTTAGGTTTATCTGGGATATTATAGAAAATTCTCTTTACTTTCCATAAAAATCGTTACGCAATCAGACACGTATGACTTGAAAATAAAAATTCCGAAGATATTTCACCAGCGATAAGGTGCCTTATCTATTCGTGGATTGCATCCACAATTTATCACAGGATCCAAGGTCTCGTATAATGGCACTCGTAATCAGTTGCTTATTCAATCGCAGTTCCACAGCAGCCTTTGAGCCATAATTCGGTTATCATCGTGAATGTCAATTGTATAAATGCAGTTCTGAGTTTATGAGATTAATTAGTAGTATAGGTACACTCAGTAGTGAGATGTGGAATAATTATACGCAAAGTTAGCTCAGTGGGCAATGTATAATGTCTAAGCTACAGTGTAGAGGCTGCAGGCAATAATTCCTGCAATCTAAGACCATTGAGAACTTCCTTAACCGCACGTTCTTGTAAGGAAAATTCTCGTGACCACGTACTTCTTGGTGAAGAATATTTCATTACATTGCACCTGGACTGCCGTAGAATAATTTGCGCGACTGAAAGGTGACCAAATTCTTCGGATTCTGTTTTTGCATTTTTGATTATGATTGAATTGGTGTTTGATATTATGATTTGAAAATAGTATGGCCGAGGATGAAAAACCGGAGATGAAGAATTCTGAAGAACTTTCGTGGCTGGAGAATGAGATCGTTCCAAAAATCGCTGAGCTCATTGACAAAGAAGCTACAAATTTTCGGTGCGAAATCAATATGCTGACCGATCGCTTCTTCCTGTCGGCAATCTATCTGGTGGAGTTGATATTCTGCTTCGAAAACGGAACGGAAAAAGAGGGGATAGGGCTAGTGGTAAAAGTGCCTCCAAAGGATAAAAATTCTCGTGATTTCATGAGGAGTGACATCCTTTTTCAAAACGAGATCGACTTCTACCAACGTTTTGGAAAAAACTACAGCGACTATCCAAAGTGCGTGCTTTTGATTCCAGAACCGATAACCAGCGCTGTGATAGTCCTGGAAAATCTGACGCATTTCGGATACAAATCCATGCAGCCCAATGAGGACGTCGATATGAAACGAGTCTTGGCAGCCGTTCGAGAAATCGGTAAGTTCCACGCTCGCGGTTACGTCCTGAAGGAGAAAAACCCCGATGAGTTCTTCGGGGTGGCAAAGGAACTGCGTGAATTTATCGACGATTCTGCTCATCCGGTCTTGATAGAACTCATCAACACGGTGGCAATGAGACCGGTGAATTACCTGCGCTCCGTGAACTACGATGAAGAATTCTGCCGAAAGATGTCGACCCTTCTAACCAATACCCATGAAATGATATTTCGTGACAGCGTCAAGCCCAGGAACGAACTTGCGGTCCTTTGCCACGGTGACTTCACCTCGAATAACATCCTTTTCAAGGAGGAAGATGGTGGCGAGTTCAAGGCAATGTTGATCGACTTTGCGCAGTTCCGTTACGCCTCACCAGCCACCGATTTGACCACCTTTCTTCACATAAGCTGTAAGGACGAGATGCGGAAGAATTTTCCTGCCATTTTCAGGGCCTACCATAACACCGTTCTGCAGTATCTTGAGGAGCAGGGTATCCAGGATCTCGAAAGATATTCCTACGAGGTTTTCTTGAAGGATTACAAGAGACACGCGATACTCGGTTACGGAGGGGCTGTGTTCTTCATGCCAGTTGTGCACCTCGATTATCGCTTGGATTTCGATAAATTTGTAGCGAATAAGATTGAACACTTTGAAAATCTCATGGTCAGTGGCGGAGATCAGCTATCGAAGAGACTCGCCAATATGTTGTTGGAAATGAAGGACAATGGATGCCTGGATCACATATTGGGAGACGGATTTTAACCTGTGATACTTCACTTCTTTATGACTTTTCAATTACGATAAAGACTTGCCTATCTAATTGTCATTTATTTGAAATCCAAATGATGATTTGTATTTTTTCCACCTCCATATATCTCCCTTTCATCTCTCATGTAAAACGAAACCTTTTGGATAATGAAACCCCTGCGATTATCAACATCTTGCGACACGATCATTTAGACTTTTGCTCAACGCTTTTGTAAAATTTTTGGTATATACAGCGGATATGCCTTGACCTGAAAACGAGTCAAACCTTTTATCAACAAGGTTATCGTTCCATTTCACCATTCGATTATCAAACTCGGTCAGAATGCGACTTTAAACGTAAGTAGTGCTTAATTTTGACACCGTTAAACATTTTTTTTTTTTTTTTTTTCAAAACTCAAATAACTGATAAGCGGAATTAAATCTCTGATTATATCCGTCTTCGCGATATATCAATTGATAAGCTGCAAGTGAAGCATGAAATCATATGAACCAATAGTCAAGTATACTTACCTTGGATCCAGAGATTTTTTATCCTAACATTTTTCAAGATAAGTATCTCTGCACATAACTTTTCGACAGTTGCGATTTTCACAAATAGGGCTTTCCCTAACATTCTGGCTTATAATATCTAGAATAAGACAAGAATATAGACATGGCTGATAGCATGTGCCCTGATGCTTATCAAAATTTAAAATTATTTGCAAAAAATTGAAAATTCTACAAAAAAATTAAGAGTTTGGATCTGGATGCGCTGTTCTTCGTGAATAGTAGCAGTTCTATGATTTTCTGACTCATTGGACGCCAAATTTTTCATTTCTATGCAATATTTGTTGCAGCTCATATTTCAGTAATTTATTTTCCTCAATCGGTTATACGTGCTTTTACAGTAAAAAATATCGCTTTGGGATAACGACTACGCAACTGGATGAATGGTGAATTTTTCTCAATGATCTCGAAACGTGATAATTCACTATAAAACTAGAGGTGTACAATGTTCTATCTGAAAAAATATTTCATTATTGAAATTGGCTGTGAATACCGATTCCTGAATATCGAGACTTCGGTAGGCAGTTAATATCCAAAATCTGATTCAGTGACACCGAAATCACGAATAAAATTGACAAACTGAAAAATGGATATCCTTGGCTTGGTTGGTAAGTATTACGGCTTTTATCAGTATTCTGTTGATTTCGTTCTCCTCTTTAAAAAAAAGCGTTGTAACGTTTTTTGTCAGGTTTTTTAGGCCGCATAGCTAGGCTTATATATATGCTATATATATATATACCCATGTATATATATATGGGTATATATATAGATATATATATATACATATAGATATATATATATATATATATATATATATATATATATATATATGTATATATATATATATATATATATATGTATATATATATGGGTATATATATAGATATATATATATACATATAGATATATATATATATATATATATATATATATATGTATATATATATAGGGGCGAGCGGGGCAAAACGGGCAGCGGGGCAAAACGGGCACCTCGGCCAAATTTTCGAAATTAAATTCAGAAAAAAATCAAAATTCATTGGGAAACAATTTTTATTGAAAAAAAAAAAAAAATCTAAAATTTTCCAACATTTTTTTTTATTTTTCGGGGGAGCTGCCCGTTTTGCCCCGCTGCCCGTTTTGCCCCGCTCTCCCCTATATATATATATGTATATATATATATATATATATATATATATATATGTATATATATATATATATATATATATATATATATATATGTATATATATATATATATATATATATATATATATATACCATATATATATATATATATATATATATATATATATATGTATATATATATATCTATATATATACCATATATATGTATATATCTGGGAAATCTATGGGGAATCCCCAGGAATTCTGGAAAATCTATGGGAAATCCCCAGGAATTCTGGAAAATCTATGGGGAATACCCAGGTATTTCGGGAAATCTATGGGGAATCCCCAGGTATTACGAGAAATCTATGGGGAATCCCCAGGAATTCAGGGAAATCTATGGTAAATCCCCAGGAATTCTGGGAAATCTATGGGGAATCCCCAGGAATTCTGGGAAATCTATGGGAAATCCCCAGGAATTCTGGGAAATCTATGGGAAATCCGCAGGAATTCTGGAAAATCTATGGGGAATACCCAGGTATTTCGGGAAATCTATGGGGAATTCCCAGGTATTGCGAGAAATCTATGGGGAATCCCCCGGAATTCTGTGAATTTTATGGAGAATGCCTAAAAATTCTGGGAATTCTATGGGGAATGCCTAGAAATTCTGGGAGATCTATGGGAAATCCCCGGGAATTCTGGGAAACCTATGGGGAATCCCCAGGAATTCCGAGAAATCTATGGGCAATCCCCAGGAATTCACATGACTCGATCGAAGGGCCCAAGGCGGGGCTGGGGGGAGGGGGGGAGGAAAGCCGAGCGGAGCCGAGGTGGTGGGGATTTTACCCATAATTCCCTGCGAAAGAACAGAACTGATTTCCCGGCAATGCCAATTCCTCCGTATTCCTGAGTAGTGACTCTATCGTTCGAAGCCTATTAATTCATCAATGAAATAAACACAGACCTGGGACTAAGAAGGTCAATGACAATAACATGAATTTCAAGTAAAGATTCCTCCAGTCCTTCAGTGGTCTAATTGGACAAGGCGTCGCAGTACAAATGCGGAGGTCCCGGTTCAAACCCGGGCTGAAGGAATTTTTACTTGAAAAAATAATTATGATGCACTTCCGTTTTTTTCGGTCTATCTGAAGATTGCACGCTCTATATAGAGGTCAGCTTCAGTTAGAAGACTTAAAAATTTGGTTCGACTGGTCCGATAAATTCACATATGGTATGAATTAATAGGCTTCGAACGATAGAGTCACTACTCAATGAAAAAAAATACGATAAGATTATGGATATAGGATTAGGCAACTATGAAAAACTTAATGTTCAACAAAAAATTATAATTTATACCATACTTCAAAATATTAACGATTCGACATTACATAAAACATTCTATATTGACGGACCGGGTGGATCAGGCAAAACATTTCTGTATATTACATTATGGCATTTATTTACTGGGCGAAAGGAAAAAATCAGTACTATGGCTTACACAGGTATAGCTGCTACATTACTACCAAATGGAAAAACAGTCCACAAAACATTAGGATTACCTGTTCCGTTATACGTTGATTCTACTTCAACAATTAAAGTGGGTTCAAAAGAAGCAAATATTTTGAAAGAAACAAAGGTTTTCATTTGGGATGAAGCACCAATGGCACCGCGCTACGCATTAGAAATAATGAACACAATTTTATAGGATATAATGAATAACACGTTACCATTTGGAGGAAAAATAGTCATATTGGGAGGGGATTTCAGACAATTACTTCCGGTAAATATTCGGGGTACTCGCAGTGAAACGGTAAACTTATCAATCAAATTCAGTCCATTGTGGCAACTATTTGAAATATTCGAATTGACTATCAATATGCGTGCACTACAAGAAGAGAAGAATTTTTCTGACTTCTTGCTGCAAGTTGGAACTGGAGAAGTGAATGATGAGGTTGATAATTTAAATTTACCCTCCAATTGTACATACAATGATGACATCGATATAGCGAAGGATATTTATGAAGATATACTCAGCAGAAAACAATACAAAGAAGCTTCAAAATATGCAGTATTAGCAGCAAAAAATTTAGATGTGAATAAAATCAATAGACAAGTCGTCGACTTATTAGACTTAATTACTGAACGTATTTATACGAGCGTCGATAGCGCAGAAAATTGTAACGACAATAATAGAATCAATCAAGATTTAGTACCGGAATATTTAAATTCGTTGTCTCCGAATAGTCTTCCACCGTACGATTACGACAATTTTCAATAATCATGTTAATCGGAAATTTGAGTATCAATGAAGGTTTAGTCAATGGCACGAGATTATTACTACTAGAAGCTGGAACAAATCTATTATTGTGTGAACTTCTAACTGGAGATAAAGCAGGAGATATAATATTCTTAAATAGAATTACTTTGATGTGTGAAAATGTATATCGATTTTCTTTCACTCGAAGACAATTCCCCATCAAATTAGCCTTTGCGATTACGATTAACAAATCACAGGGCCAAACCTTTGATAAAATTGGAATTACGTCACATACGGTAATGGCTGAGGCGCGCGCAGCGCGCCAAATACGCTAGTTGCAGAAAATCGGGGTCTATCAAAACTTCGGTTCTCAAAAATTTCGTAATCAACAAATATCTCGATTCAAAAACTCATACCACGAAAATATGCAAAAGTTTAAGCTTACGATTCCAAATTTTCTGTTAATTGTGAAAAATTAAAAATTCATCAACGTGATTCGGACGCATTCGAATGTCCAGTTTCATAGATCGTCGCACTGCTACTTGATTTGTCTATTGGTTGTCATTTGGAAACGGTTGATTCATTGAGAAATGAGTATTGCTCTTAAAATTTCGGTGAAATAATTCTGGAGGCGTGCCGAAACATTGAGCTGCAAAACACAGTGAGAATGCAAAGTCCAGTCAATTTTATGCAAGCTCGAATTCCCGATGTTCCCAAAAAAAAAAAAAAAAATTGAAAAAAATGTTCCAACGGGTTCAAAGAATCCAGACTTTTCAAAAAGCTACTTCAAAAGCTCAAAAAATTTCTCCATTTAGTGACTTGAGCTTTCTTGAATTTCACATGACCTTCCTGTAAATGACGAGAGGAACCAATGTGCGATTTCTGTAACACTTTTACAATGAGTCACAGCTGTGTCAATTTGGATTCGAAATTCTGCTAAGTATATGAATTAGAGCAAATTACGGTCAAAATGACGGAAGTGGATTTACGCATTTGAATTATTTCGGAAATTCGTGTAGCTGCACATTTTGTGGTAAAAATAATCTAACTTTCTATGTGAACGTATGTTTTTTGAGTCGATGTACGGAAACTATTTAACGAGTGGAATGGGGCCTCCTCGATTTGAAAAATCCAAGTTATAATTTAGTTATAGGGTCCAAGTGCTCATTCAATGCCACTGAGTTATTAATCGTTGATTGTGAACCAGAATCTAGGTCTCATGGCGCTGATGAATCGTACGAATGTAGTTTCAAGCTCATAACATTTTTCAACTAAATCGGTACTAAACCAGCTCATTATTCCCTGTATTTATAGGAATAACTATTCGAATGATCAACCCTGGCGTTCAGCTCAGCGAATGGGATATAATTCATGATCTACAGGGTCGAGGTTGCAGTTCCGAATTGCTGAAATTCAAAGGCATTGAGACATTTCCCCCAAAATCCTAAGGACCTATGAGATAAGGAGCAGATCTCTGGCTACGGATTTCTTGCTGTTGAATATTTGATGATATCGCACCTAGACTCCCAGAGGAAGATCTAAGCGACTTAAAGGTCTCACCACAGTTCTCGGGTTCTGTTTGTCTTCACATCAGTTCACGAGCTAATGATCAAATTTGTGTGAGATGATATTATTTGGAAATAATATGATTGACGATGAATCGAGGATGAAAAACTCCGGGCAATTCTCGTGGTTGGATAAAGAGATCGTTTCAGAGATCGCCGAGTAGGCCTTGAATAAAGGTACTCAAAATTTTCGGTGAGAGATTAAGGGGGTATATGAGTCAGTCCACGTCAAGCGGGACGGATTTGGCCAAAAATTTACCTCGATGTTTCTGATTCTTTTGTAATTTTTTTGCCATATTTTCTGGCCAAAATGAATGAATGAAACATTTTTTTTTTATTTTTTTTTATTTTAACTCGAATGGCTTAGAAGCTATAAGGGGTTGAATTTTCCAAAAAACCACCAAAAATCGGAATCGCGGTCTCCTTTAAACGTTAATAACTCCGGTTCCCTTTGTCATACAGACGTCACCGAAAACTCATTTTGAAGCTCTTGAATCGCACTTTCATGTTGTGAATTTTAAATTTTATAAATGGCCCCTTAAGGAGCTGACCAAGATCTCACTTACATCCGCCATCTACGGTGGAGCTTATTTTCGGCTCTGGGGTCGGAATGGAAGATGAAAGATTCAGCATCTGATGGTGAAGATGCCTCCAGAGAATGAAAACGCCCCTGCCTACTATAGGACTGACCGTGTTTTCCACAACGAGATCGGCTTCTGCCACCGGTTCGGAAACCACTACAGTGACTTTCCAAAGTGCGTGTTCATAGACCCAGAGCCCATCACCAAGGCAGTGATAGTCTTGGAAAGCGTTACACAATTTTGTTACAAAGCCATAGAGCGGGAAGGGGATGTAGGAATGAAACCCGCTCTGGCAGCTGTCCGACAAATTGGGAAGTTCCACGCTCAAAGCTACGTTCTGAAGGAGAAAGATCCGAAGGAGTTCTTAGGGATCGTAGAGAGGCTACGTGGGGCAATGACCAAGTACACCAATACAGTGTCGGTGAGATTCGTGAATTATCTGCGCTCCGTGAACTGCAACCCAGAATCCTGCGGCAAGATATCGTTCTTCCTCAGCAACACTCATAGAGAGATACTCAAGGACTGCATCCAGCCGAGAAACAAACTCGCGGTCCCTTCCCACGGGGATTTTACGTCGAACAACATCCTATTGAAGGAGGAAGACGATGGATAGTTCAAGGCAGTTGATCGTCTTTGTACTACGCCGTTACTTGTCACCAGCCACTGACATGTCAACGTTCCTTTGCCTGAGCTGCTACGATGATATACAGAGGAATTAACCCGTCATCTTTAGGGCATACCATGACATAAACATGTTCTTGGAGTACCTTGAGGAGCACGGCATCCAAGATCTCGAGAGATATTCCTACGACAGTCTCTTGCAGGCTGATAAGTGACATGCAATTATCGACTATGAATCTTTTATATATTGTATCCTACCTGATTATCAGCCGGACATTGATCACATGACAAAGAACACCTCAAGTTACATGGTCAACCTGATGATCAGCGGTAGAAACGCGGTCTTAAATAGACTCGGAACTAAAGAACAACGAATGTCTCAAGCAGATGCTATGAGACGAACTTGAAACTGTAATCGTTGAATTCTTCATAACTACCATTACGGAAAAAAACCCTCAAAATATCACCCTCAACTGAGCCCTCAACTTTCAGGGTGATTTCGTACCCCCAACTTGGGGGTTAGCCCTGAATTGAGGGGTACCTTCAACTTGAGGAACAACCGTCAAATGGGGGTCCCTTAAACTTTAGGGTTTTTGAAGTGACTTTTTGAAGTGACTTTTGAAGTGACCCGCCACTCATCAGGGTTGACCCCTAACTATTCAGGGTCATCCCTCAATTTTCAGAGTTGTCCCAGAATGTATCAGGGTTATCCCTCAATTGTTACAGGTTGTCCCTCAATGTTTGAGGGATATTCCTCAATTCTTGGGGGTTTTCCCTCAATTTTCAGTATTGACCCCCAACTATTCAGGGTTATCCCTCAATTGTTGGAGGTTGTTCCTCAATGTTTGAGGGATATTCCACAATTCTTGGGGGTTTTCCCTCAATTTTCAGGGTTCATTCAGCAACTTTTCAGGGTTGACCCTTCAATTGATGGTTCATCCATAGAAATTTAAGGTTTTACTCTGAAGATTGGAGGTAAAACCGTGAAATTTCAGGGTTACACCCCCAGAATTGAGGGTGAAACCTTGAAACTTGAAGGGTTTTTTCCGTAAGGGTATATATACCCGACTTTGGAGCGATTATATCATAAGACTTGCCTGTCTAATTGGGTGAAAAATTATACCAAATTATCCCTTTCGATGATGTCTTTTACGGCCAGTAATCAACTTTCCTACACCTATTAAAATCCATAATTTCCTAGTCTAGACTTTTCATTTGTAATCTCAAAAAATGATTACTCACTGCATAAATTAGTGAATGAAATCAAAAGCTGGATTACTTCTAATCAGGCACGAGTCGTTGCGTGCGATCTTGCCGAATTCTAACAGGAATCGTATTGTTTAAAATTCGTGCCAAAACTCAGATCGTAATACTTAGTTACACTGAAATGAGAAAAAAAACTTCTCATTTCACCTGAAGTTTCTGAATAGTATACAGAGCGTTCAATTCTATCAAAAATCACTGTAAATCATTCGGGTAAGAAGATACGACTTTATATAAAAAAAAAAAAGGAAACACATTGACCTCTCCATTTTAAGAAAGTTATTAGGTCTGCTGCAGGTATCTAATGAGTAATGAAGAAATTCAGGTGCTGAATGGCAGCTGAAGAAAGCTCGAAAAGGGCGGTCAGGTAGCTTATATAATCGAGGTCTGATGGCATAGTATTTATTATTTACGATATTAGCCCGCATTAGTAATATCCAGACGTTCGATGATTGATTATCAGAACAAGGACTCGAAGAGCTTTCAGTCAAGCCGGACATCGACGCGACGCGATCGATGGACAAAGAGGTGCGAGACATGATTAATTCTGAATTATCTTTGAGGAGCTGTGTGAGAAAGAAAAATGTTCCCCGATAGAATTTATTGAATAGTATTCAGATGTTGGAAGCCAATCAGATTCAATAAAAAAAAAATTAAAAAAATCGTTTTTTTTTTTCAATTCACGTCAAGTCTGATCGAATTTTAGATTCATTCTTCTCGCGAAAATTCAAATTTCGTCCGTATAGCGAAAGACAATGAATTTCATGGTGATCATAAAGTTGAATTTCGATGCTGCATGCCATGTATCATTTCTTTTTTTTTTTTTCCGTCAAAACGATGTTCAGTCCTTAAATAAAAAAAAAAATAAAAAATAAAAAATAAAAAAAAAATAAAAACCTACAATTCTGCAAATGTCTCCGAGTGTTGTAAAATTTCATTTTATTTCGTCTACAAATTTTCGATGAATACGCATTTTATCAACACAATTCGGACGTGTTCAAATCTCCGGTTCGCTAGATCGTCGTTCTATCATTTTTGGAGATCGCACGCGTGGCGGGCAATCGCTTCGATCTTAACGAAGTCGACGGTCTTAATTCGGACTAGTAATCAGTCCAGTACCTTATTATCTAACTTGAATGAGGGTTCTCATTCGGAAACTATGTTCATTTCGCTATGTTTATCAATGAGCATAATATATTTTACTTCCGTAATTTCGGGGAGGAAAATTAACCAGGAAGATAAATCGCGGGCTGAAATAGGAATAGATCGCGTTATTTATTCGGCGCGAATAAAAAACATTGCCGAAAACAGTGATCTTGGTACATCTGCTGTCAACTAGGTTGGATCAGCCTTTTATCAGAATGGGCACTACTGGTATTACAAGTGATATGATTACGTGTCCAATTTAATCCTCGGATTTGATAACAGGTTCATATATAGCTTTAATTCGCCGAACTATAAGGCCCGTGTCCGATTGTTAATTTCAATTTAAAGAACGCTAGAAATTTATACAGAAAATTTTACTTCCCACTTTTGTTGATT
Source organism: Tenthredo mesomela (assembly GCA_943736025.1). Lineage (NCBI taxonomy): Eukaryota > Metazoa > Arthropoda > Insecta > Hymenoptera > Tenthredinidae > Tenthredo > Tenthredo mesomela. Next base: position 4,322,898 of record OX031017.1, read on the forward strand.
CGCTAATAAATTTCGTTACCGAATGCGTAATACGAATCCAAAAAATAATTGCAGAACTGTTGTTTTTTTTTATTTTTTGCTATAACTGATGTGTGATTGAAATTTCTACTACAAAATATGTTCGCAATTATTGAGAGACGGTTGATATTTCGCGAACAGAGAGGAGCCTTGACATGAGTAAACTAGCGTTTCAACCTGCTATGGGATCCAAGGCCTAGTATAATGAAGCCCCCCCCCCCCCCCCCCCCCCCCCCCTCTCCCGCCAGTTGCTTATCCCCGCCAAGTTTCACAGTGACTTGATTGTAAGTCAGATATCAGTTCCAATCGCATTGGTGAATCACATGGATGTGGTTATTGGTGTATGAGATATCCGTGTGCGAGTAACTGTCAGTGGAATCGCAGCGCTGGCATTAGCTCACCGTGCGTGGTATAATCTTGAATTTACAGTGTCAAGGCTGCTGTAAAGAATTAGTGAAATTCAAAGCCGTTGAGAACAATATCACATTCGCACAGCCTATGTAAGATTAGACGTGGACTTCAAACTACGAATTTTTTGACGTCAGTCGTTTTGTATTATCGCACCTAGACTGTCAGAGGATAATCTTGACGATACGAAAAAACCAAAAGCAGTTTTTTTATTTTGTGTTTCACGTAAGTTTTGCGATTATATTTATCATTTAACGGGATGACGATGGGATTTTTATTTCAATTTATTGTTTGAAACTAGTATGGTCGACGATAAACCGGAAGTGAAAAAATCCCAACAATTATTGCGGCTGGAGGAAGAAATCGTTCCGAAGATCGCCGAGGCCTTGGATAAGGGTGCTCAAAATTTTCGGTGCGAGATCAAGGAGCTAGCCGAGATTTCCCTCATATCCGCGATCTACATGGTAGAGCTTATTTTCTGCTCTGGGGTCGGAATGGAAGATGAAAGAGTCAGGCTGGTGGTAAAGATGCCTCCAGAGGATGAGAATGTCCGTGATTACTATCGGACTGACTTTGTTTTCCATAACGAAATCGGCTTCTACGAACAATTCGGAAAACACTACAGTGACTTTCCAAAGTGCGTGTTCATAGACCCAGAGCCCATCGCCAAGGCAGCGATAGTCCTGGAAAACCTTACGCAATTTGGGTACAAATCCATACAGCGGAAAGAGGATGTAGGAATGAAACGCGCTCTGGCAGCTGTCAGACAAATTGGGAAGTTCCACGCTCAAGGCTACGTCCTGAAGGAGAAAAATCCGAAGGAGTTCTTAGGGATTGTAGAGGGACTACGCGAAAACAAATTCGACGATTTAGCGCACCCTGCAATGATCAAGTACATCAATACCGTGTCGGTGAGACCCCTGAATTATCTGCGCTCCGTGAACTACGACCCGGAATTCTGCGACAAGATATCGTCCTTTCTCAGCAACGCTCATGGAAAGATACTCAAGGACTGCATCCAGCCAAGGAACGAGCTCGCAGTCCTTTGCCACGGGGATTTCACCGCGAACAACATTTTTTTGAAAGAGGATGATGATAGCAAGTTCGAGGCAATGTTGATCGACTTTGCACAGCTTCGTCACTCGTCACCAGCCACTGACGTGTCCACGTTCCTTTACCTGAGCTGCGAAGAAGAGATAAGAAATAACTTTTTCGTTATCTTCAGGGCCTACCACCAGGCAGTGCTGGAGTATCTTAAGGAACAGAGCATCCAGGACCTCGAGAGATATTCGTTCGACGCTTTCTTAGAGGATTATAAGAGACATGGAATTATCGGCTGGGCAATCGCGATATTTTTCATGCCGAATGCACACCTCAATTATCAGCCACGCTTCGATGACGTTATGAATAATAGCTCCAAATATATTGAAGACCTGATGATCAGCGGTGGAGATCAACTTTCGAAGAAACTCGCTGATATGTTGTTGGATCTGAAGAACAACGGATGCCTGGATCACATGCTATGACGCAAACTCGAATCTAAAATCATCGAATTCTTTATGGCTGCACCTGACTTCACAGTGACTCGCCTATCCAATTGTAACTGATGTCAAGCAAGTGGGAAATTACATGCTATAGTGTCATGGGATGATATTTTCAACAACCAGTTATTCCCTCATTAACTACACGACAAGCATTGTGACTATCATACTTTCGCATGCAGGATTGCAGCCTTCCCATACGTTTTCAAATTTATTATTCTTCGATATGCACTTCATACTCTTTCGATCTAAATATTATTGCCAACAAGTCATTACTTATTGACCAAATGATTAATAAAAATAAAAAGCTTTATCATGTACTTATTGCATTAGACACGAGCCTTTGTTTTCCTTCTATCTTAATTCAACTGAAAATGATCTGGCATATAATTAGTACAAAAATTCATCTTGCGGGACTATGACAAACTAGATTACAAAAAGCATTTCAATTTTACTTGAGACTCGAGGACAGAACAGTCCAGAACATTCAATTGGCACCAATATCGAAGTTTCAGAATAAATCGCGACGTCACAAAACACCGATCATAAAAAATCGTCGATATCCAGATTGAACAAATTTCCATACGATTTCGATCAAAATTTAACGAGGCGTTTGTCCGGTGTAAGTTACGATGGGTCCAATAATTGAGAATCGTTTCGATTTTGTCAGATCTTCTTTTTCAAACTTCGAATGCACATGGAACCTCGTTGATTTTTTCACTTTGCAGAAAGCATTAATCTCTCTGAAGAAAATCTTCGAATGTGAAATAATCCAATTCGCGAATTTTGTGGCACGATATTTGAATACCGTTATTCGCAGTTGTTCGTTAATAGCATCGACAATATACTGACCAATCGTGTTAGCGCCGAGTCAAAAGCATTTTCAAATTGTCTATTACTTAGTCATGATAATTTGAAAAACCGTGAAATTGAAAATGAAAATTTCACCAGCATTAGAAACCGATTTCGATTCGAAAAAAATCGTTTCACATTTGATAGACGAAGAAAAAAGAAATCTATCCGCTCTTCTAGCCTCGTCCAAATTATTTCTCATATATGCACTGATCGTTGTGTAGTATGACGCGATGAATCCGCAGCGAATAACCGATGATTGGTGTTGAAAATGACGATGACCTAGTTTTTAAGTCGTACAATAACTTTGTCAACATTCTACTGCCTGCAAAGCAGCGGTGAGATGCGGTTTACAGTTATCTATGCCTATAGGATGTTGGAAAGGCCCGAGCAGAGCTAGCGATTAGATATACCACATAACGGCAAATCAACGCTCGAAAAAAGTTTGCGAAAAATTTTACGCTAGCAATTTTCTACTGAGAAATCAGCCGGGTTGAAATTTTCGAATTTTTAGATCACGGCTTATCGGTGTATCGATTTTTCATTATGATTCCTGTAAAAAATGTTAAAACTAAAAATGTACCCGTTAGTCCCCGAACTTTATGAAAAAAATCTCGATTTCTGATGTTCGAATTATTTCGATAATTGCTAATTCACATAGAAAACATCGAAGTTTTCTCATAATTACAGTAGCTTTACGAATGGATACCACTGGTGCGATAATTAGACGTGATTCCGCAATCGCTTATGCCACATTGTTCGAGAGCTCTGCCCACTTCCGTAGAGACTTGATAGCGAGAAAAAATTGGCAGTTGTAAACGCGAGTAGGAATCGTGTGAGTGTATTTCTAAGTTTATAACACTTTTTTTTAAATACTGTGGTGATCTGGCTGGTGAGTCAGTTGGATTGCGAATAACCGTACGGTAGACCAGCGCTGAGGTCATGGCTCAGTGTGCGCATTATTTATAATTTTCAAGCTACAGTGTCGGGGCGGCAGTTTGCGAATTACTGCAGCTTAGAGCCATTGAAAAATTTTCTATTCATATCAAATCATACGAAGGATCAGTATAAGCCATGAATCTCTTACCGTCGAGTATTTGATAATATCGCCACTTAGACTCGTAGAAAAACGTTCAAGCAAGTTGGAGGTCTTACCATAGTTATCGGATTCTGTTTCTCTTTACATCAGCTTGCGAGCTACTGATAGAATTTGTGCTGAATGACATTATTTGTGAATAGTATGGTCGACGATCAATCGAGGATGGAAAACTCTGGGCAGTTCTTGTGGCTGGAGAAAGTGATCGTTCCAAAGACCGCTGAGGCCTTGGATAAAGGCGCTCGAAATTTTCGCTGCGAGATCAAGGAGCTGGCCGAGATTTCCCTTATATCCGCGATCTACATGGTGGAGCTGATTTTCTGTTCTGGGGTCGGAAAGGAAGATGAAAGGATCTGGCTGGTGGTGAAGATGCCTCCTATGGATGAAAACGTCCGTTCCTACTACAGGACTGACTTTGTTTTCCACAACGAAATCGGCTTCTACCAACGATTCGGAAAACACTACAGTGACTTTCCGAAGTGCGTGTTCATAGACCCAGAGCCCATCACCAAGGCAGCCATAGTCCTGGAAAACGTTACGCAACTTGGGTACAAAGCCATAGAGCGGGAAGAGGATGTAGGAATGAAACGCGCTCTGGCAGCTGTCAGACAAATTGGGAAGTTTCACGCTCAAGGCTACGTCCTGAAGGAGAAAAATCCGAAGGAGTTCTTAGGGATCGTGGAGGGACTACGCGAAAACAAATTCGACGATTTAGCGCACCCTGCAATGATCAAGTACATCAATACCGTGTCGGTGAGACCCCTGAATTATCTGCGCTCCGTGAACTACGACCCGGAATTCTGCGACAAGATATCGTCCTTCCTCAGCAACGCTCATGGAAAGATACTCAAGGACTGCATCCAGCCAAGGAACGAGCTCGCGGTCCTCTGCCACGGGGATTTCACCGCGAACAACATTCTTTTGAAAGAGGATGACGATGGCAAGTTCGAGGCAATGTTGATCGACTTTGCACAGCTTCGTCACTCGTCACCAGCCACTGACGTGTCCACGTTCCTTTACCTGAGCTGCGAGGAAGAGATAAGAAATAACTTTTTCGTTATCTTTAAGGCCTACCACGAAGCAGTTTTCGAGTATCTTAAGGAACAGGGCATCCAGGACCTCGAGAGATATTCGTTCGACGCTTTCTTAGAGGATTATAAGAGACATGGGATTATCGGCTGGGCAATTGCTATATTTTTCATGCCGAATGCACACCTCGATTATCAGCCACGCTTCTATGACGTTATGAATAATAGCTCCAATTATATTGAAGGCCTGATGGTTAGCGGTGGAGATGAGCTCTCGAAGAGACTAGCTGATATGTTGCTGGAACTAAAAGACAACGGATGCCTCGATCACATAATATAGAATAAATTCGAACTCAAAACCATCAAATACTCTATTGCCTTGCTCCTTTTCATATAGCGACGTTTCCAAACTACCCTCAAACAATGTACTTCGTATCCAAACCAATCGTAGGTAAGAAAATATAGGAACAGAAACAGGTTCATTGAAACGAATTTCAATTTTTACTCAAGTCCTTTTTTCATCAACCATTTTCACTTCTCCATCTCTCTCAAATTTGGATCGTATCAATATTCAGTATCCACTTCCTTACTGTTAAGAATTATTCTATAAGCGAAGAAAGAAATGCGTATTTTTGGCAAAGACACAAAAATGAAAGTTTCTGAAATCTTAAAATAGCCGCGATCTAAAATTTCTAGTTTTTTTTTCATCATTTTTTCAATTCTTTGCTGTTCATGTCGTGTTTATCTTCTATGTCTTTCAATTAAGAGTCAATCGGACTGCTGACGGTTGACAACCCTCGCGATACATACCCAGAATGCGTGATTCAAGGATAGCCATAAACCGGCCATAACTTTGAACGGAAATACGACATATGTGCGTGATATACGCAATTCCGGTGTCTTTCGAAGCGGCGTTTTAGCCAGAGAGGCAGCGTTCGTATATGACCTCGAGTGATGGCCTTAAATAGGTTTATATAGCTCATAAAACTACCCTTCGGGACCGTCCCACGAAAATTAAACGCCCTATAGGTACTCCGTAATCTATATATTACGAAGCTCTATTCCTATAGGCATGAAACTTTCGCAGCGGGAAACAACGCATTTGGCTAGCGAGGTATAATGGACCTCGATACTCCGGTGATTACCAAAAGCATGTATTATCATCCCCACTGCACTACGTGACATCAGCTCTTCGAAGCAGCTCGAGGTCAAAGAATTTTTTTCAAATTCCAACAAACTACAATACAAAACTTTTTTTCTTTTTTATTTCTCAAAAATCAACCGATGTGACCAAACGTTCAATAAAATTCGAATAAATGACCACTTCCAAAAAAATCATGATTTCGTCTTATGTTGTTGTCAACACTTGAGAGTATTTTCTGTAAATTATTGAGGCAAATCAAAAGTGACGTATTGGTTGAAAAAACAATTTTCGTGTATTTTTGATAAAAATTGTTATTTTTGGGATTCGAGAAATTCCCAAAAACAAATTTTTGAAAAAGTTGATTCGAAACTGCTACTTTGTTGTCTCATAAATTTTCTTGTATGATCTTATACTTTTGAGATACGGAGGTTTGTAGAAAAAGTTGGAATTTGGAAAAAAATCCACAAATGCAGTCCGAAAATTCTGAAAAAATTCACATAAATTCTTTCGATATAGTTGTGTCATAAGACAAAATTACGATTTAATTGTTTGGAAGCGGTCATTTTTTCGACCGTTCGAAACGGCGTGGAATACCTTTATATATTAGGGTAACCTACCCAGTAGATGGACACTACCCTAAAAATGGACGGTCGACATTTGGATAGGAACCCAGACAGCACGGAATATTGTAGCAACATTGTAGCAACATTGCAATATTGCTACAATATTGCAATGTTGCTACAATATTGGGCAATATTCCGTGCTGTCTGGAAAATCACGTGAAGGAATACTAAAATGTGAACTGTTGCTTCGAATTTTCGATAACTTTTGTTATTTTTAATCCCCAAATGACAGTTTTCTGTCGATCGATTTCTTATTTCAATTGCTAAAAAATAAACGTCCATATCTATTGGTCGTTCACCCTATATCATATATATCATCGTATTCATCATTTCACTCTGGTATGATATCACCGCGATGGAAAGATCTGATATTGAATCGTTTACACACGATATTTTGTTGCCAATACGCGTAGATATCTACGCGAGTTTCTTGGATTGAATTGGTCAACGTTTGACCCAACAAGATCAATCCAAGTTTTCTGAAGCTCTATATCCTACCCCTTTCTTCCCTCTTTTCAAAGCTCCCTCGAGCATTTTTTTTCCCCTGATTTTCTCGGAGGTAAAAAGGGATCAGTATAAGATATCAACGAAGGCCGAAATTCGGCAGAGATATACTGTATAGCAAAGCGAGCAACTCTTCCCATGATTGCAAATCTCAAATAAATCATGGTTTGGGTAATTTTCGACTGGTATAGTTTTGGAATAAAAATGTGCAATTTGAAATTTGAAATTTGAAAGAACTAAATGCAAAAATTGAAAAGGGTCATAGAGGGGGTCAAGCTGAATAAATTAACAAACAGAACATGTGGTCTGCAAAGCACCGGTGACGAGATACGACCATTCAAAAAATCGATTGGTATCGGTTACCGCTTTATTCATAACGCTTCGTGAGTCAAGAATTTCAAATGAAAATACTTTGGACATTGAACTTTCGACGAACACAACAACATAAACGACTGACGGATACCTGCTGTGTAGTCGGTTGCCTAAATGCCGGTGCCTGACGCGATTTTTTAACCAGCCGTATCTCGCGACCGGTGCTTCGGAGACTACATGTTCTGCAAGTTACTTTACTCAGCTCGACCCCCTCTATTACCTTCTTTAATTTTTGCATTCAGTTCTTGGCCACCCTGTATACAATGCTCCCTAAGATTATTACTCCTTTACCAGATGTAATGTAATTAAATTCCAAAAGAAAGGGAAACAATGTGCGGTATACCTTATGCTACGCTCGTTTACTCTCCCACACATGGGGCTCCCTTTTCCTCTCGTCACGATTTGTTTCCTTTGATGTCAAAAGCAGCCCTCAGCATTCGCGTTCGCGTTCGTTCACGTGTGCATCGCCCTCCATCCCACCACTTCTTTGGTCTCTCTAGCTCCCTTCACCCTCTTCATACCCTAGTCACTCTTTCCCTCTTTCTACGAGGGGATACCCAGAGGACCTGAAGAAGAGATATCCACGTCACCCACTCGACTTCGTGTTGTCGGAAACAAACCCTTTATTCATTGAAATTACACCCGAGTTTGTAGGTATATCTAGTCACCGTGAACCCGGCTTCCAGCAACCTTCTCCACACACACACATTTTACATACATCTGTGACATGGGGATGTGTACAATGTCCATGTCTATGTGTCTAGTCATTTTCAAAGTAAGTTATATACTCCACTAGTATATAGACGCGCGTACATAACAGGCCCGGGTATATGTTTGCATAACGTTGGTCCAGCAGTTTCGCACCTAAATATATATATATATATATATATATATACCTATGTATGTATGTATCTAGATACTGGGCTACGAAATCGTTCGTTAACAAAATTATCCCAGTGGGTATTCGAGCTGCAACTCGGAAAGCGCGACTAATTCTATACTGCAGCTACTATATCTAGCCTTTGACCAAATGTGTACATTCAACGCGAAACTTCTACTTAGAATTGGGTATTTATCAGAATTGTACACTGCTGCAGGTGTCGGGAGAATCGAGTTAAACACTGTAGCGAGGTCAAGACTCAAGATATCATTTTTCATTTAGAATGTGAACATATTCAATAGGTCAGGACAGTTGGAAACCGATCATATTATGAGCTTGACGAATAAATTTGAAGAAAAAAGTATCGAGGAAAGTTAAAGGGTATAAGTTTTCTGGAAACCTTTCGAACACTAGAATTTGAAAGTAGAATTGTGCATGAGAATTGAGTTATGTCCGTTTTGAAAAAGTTTAGGCGCAAACTGGACTTTTGAAATTTTAGTTTGGACCTCTAGACCCTAGAATTCGAAGAGGCTTCGTGATTTTGGTTTCGACCTACAGCTCGTCATAATCTTCAATGAAACGTTTTGCGAACCGATTGACGAATGAATTTCGCGTTGGTAATAAAATTGATCATTGAGTTGATTTTTTTGCAAAATTTTCAGGTCGTCAGTAGAATCCGGAAATTTGTTGGAATATAGAGACGCTGATTAGAATTTCATTAACTGTAAGTCCTAATTCTGATCTACACCTTTGGGTCCTCACGTAGGACATAATTCTACGAAACTAAAAGTTTTCATAAAAAATTGAAGCTCTCCAACATCTAAAATGCGATTAGTTATCATATCATCGTTTTTGTGTAAATTTCCTGCGACACTTTATATCACTGCAATGTGCAACGCTGTAAAAAAACCCACGAGCACTTACCTCGTACACGGTAAAGTATTAACTATTAACAATTTCTGAAATAGACATTGGGTCTATACGTTAGTCGTGGATAAAGTCGGTTATGTCAGGTCGTAATAGTGTCTAAATAATTCAAACGCTACGTGTAAAACCCAGGTGCAGTGTATCCAGACACATATGGTTCACCTGGACTAATCGATGACGTTTACAAGCTTCTTGCGATAGCTAAAATAAAGCTTTCTAGCCGATTATACCTACTACCTAGCTAGGTACATTCTTTACCTGCTCTACGGTATAAATAGCTAATGCATTATACGGTATCATGGAGAAAAAGTCAAGCACTAGCTAAGACACGGAACAAAGTTGTAAGGAATAGAGAAAAAAGAAAAAAAAAATTAAATAGAGCCAAACGACGATAGGCACGCTTTTGCCATTTGCACTTTTTCACTCCTCAATGTACATTTACCCTGATAAACGCGGGACTTGGACTGCATTATAGAACGGAATGTCTGATTTTTTAAACTCAATTTATCACCCTGCCATGTCACTATAGACATGATGCAGCCCTGGTAGAAATTCCTACACATATGAATTTTCAAAAAAAAACTTCAGGAGATTGAAATATTTCATACAGTCTTTCCTATAAAAAAAAAAAAAAAAAAAAAGAAAAAATTGTAGACTTCGTAATTTTTTTTTTTATAAATAATTTAAGATCTTCGCAGTTCATTATAAAAAAAAAAAACTCTAGATTTTCAGAGTTACTGTCCGAAAAAAGAGATTTGAGATTCTCGTTGTTGATCATAAAAAATTGTAGACTCTCGTAAGTTTCCATAAAAAGTTGTAGACTCTGATAATTTTTTATAAAAAGTTATAGACTAGTTCTCGTAGTTTTTCATGAAAAAAATTTTGGATTTTCGTATAGTCTTTCATAAAACATATTGTACACTGAGAGACTCTTCGTGTCAATAAATGGTAAAACTATATCAAAGTTTAGTATGGTAGGGTTCGAAAGTAGGGAAGACAGCGCAAAATACACTAGTTATTCGTAACGTTATACTGAAGTTTCATATTGCCATAGCAGATTTTAACAAGAAAATACGAGATATTAGTATGGTCAATATGAAATATTAGAACGTTGTATGTCAGAAATCTTCCATACGAAAAATCGATATTCTCCGTAGTAAAATTTCCTACAAAGTCGTCTCACTTATAAACACAGTGACTGTCATCATTCGAGAAGCATATTCCAGAAATTAACATGGTCAATATCAACATTGATATCAAGCAGCCGTGAAACTGCAAAGGATATTAGAAATTGAAACGGAGAGTCTCAATTTTTCGTATGGTGCGTATGAAAATATTTCCTGAATCCCCCGAGCGACTACGATCTTCACCGAGAACGCACGAGGCCCCGCTCTGTTTCGGAAACAGCCGAAGGAAAAATCCTGCCAATTCGCTTGCCATGTGCCGTGTGAATGTGGAGATTTGTATATCTCTGTAATTGGCTATATTTTTAGGATTACCTATGTATGACTTTTCCTATTTCTTTTTTCAAACGACGAAAATGTTGAATTCTAAAAATGAAGACAATTCTAATTATAAAAAGTTCTATTTCTGATACCTTCGATTCTTTATGATTAGTTTATTTGTAACATTTAAAATTATGTCATAAATACAAAAATTCAAAGATTAGAAAAAAAATTAGATCATCTTTTCAGAATAAAAGTTATTATAGTATATCTAGACTCTAATAGTGCTAAAATTTTATATACTCCCAAATTATCTGAATTTATTTAAAAGTAGAAAATATTTCATTCTGAACACTTCCTCAATTGAAAGTATTCATGTTTGAGGAATAGGGATGTATATGGGCAATTCACTCCATATCAGCTAACTTCAAATTGGCGCGGAGTGATTTTTATTCTCAATACTCGGGAAAAATTATTTCATTTTTCGAAAACGAGCTACCTAATCAATGCAAAAATGATTAGGCGAGAATCAGATATTTTTCCCCGTTGACCTAAAGAGTTTCAGATTTTTTCCGTCATTTTTAACACAGATATAATTTTTTTTCCACTTTTGCCCATAAGAACACATGTTAATTTGTCAATTTTTCTAATCCAATTTTCTCCTAAACAAACGTCTTAAAGAGCTTGAAGCGTTTGTTGAATTTTTTCTAGGATAAAATCTGAAGATCCAAATTTTCAAAATTTTCTACCATCATGTTTGCTGTGATGCCCATACATGTTTCAATTGAAAAATAATACATAATTAAAAAATTAATTGGATTTTTTTTTTTTTTTCAAGTTATAAAATTACCTTTCCAAAATAAAGTCTACTTTGCAAATGCAGTTTTCCAAAAGAATGATTCTTTAACGAGTTATTTAGAAAAGAACCCTCCAAGTCCTTTCTCACAAGCAGTGGATTATTACCAGCTTGGTATATATAGAAGTTTCTGAAATTTTCCCGCACGTAATTGTATTACGTTTGTATATTGTAAATGTATAGGTATAAGTCTCCCGGTCTAATTTATAAGTGTGTTGCGCGATACTCCTATGTAACTTGTGTATATTTGTGTACATGTATAGTATACCCGATATGTATGTCCTTTCAGTGCGTGTGACCTCTACTTCCTGACGATACTGGTGTTGGTGATAGCCTCGGCTCACTCCCTTCTTTTTTCACCGGCAAGTCATGATTTTTCATATGGTCCGTACGAAAAACTGATATTCTTCGTGACGACTGGAGACGATTATTTCAAACTTTCATATTCACCATACTAACCGTGTTTGTCAAGTCGCTATCTAACTTTGATATGGTGCGTTCCGAATATTACTATGTTGTTCATTAAACATTGAAACACCTTTTTCACTTATTGAAAGGAAAATATCAGTTTTACCCATTAGTATGCACCATATGAATTTTTGAAACGTACGCCCGGTCTTCCCTACTTTCGAACCCTACCATACTAAACTTTGATATAGTTTTACCATTTATTGACACGAAGAGTCTCTCAGTGTAGATTTTCGTGGCTCATCATAAAAAATTGTATATTCTTGCGGTTTTTCATAAAAAAAAATTCTAGATTCTCATAGGTTTTTGAATAAAATTGTAGATTTCCATGGATTACGAGAATTCTAAATGCTTATTGAGTGATTGACAATTCATTTGATCAATTTATTGAATTTTGTATGGGACGTGGGTAGGTGAGAATGTAACAAATTACCGCAGATTGAAAAATAGGGCAACTATTCCAATCTACGTAACGTTACAAAGTTACCGGATCATTGATTAAAACGAGTCGATGAGAGATTGGAAGAAATAAGTGATCGGGGTGATGGTCTTTGGTTAGAAAGATCGTCAAGGGTCGATACATCGCGTATTTATACATGTGCATCAATCTTCTATGTGGTTATTTCTCATTGACTATATATGTGGCGTTCCATACGGAATCGACCTAGGCCTTACCCTTGACCTATAGGATTTGGTTCACTATTTTTTATGTTATCGCCCCAACTCCAAAGAGGACCCCGATTTTTTTTTTCAAGTTTTTCAAAAAAAACGAACACATCGTTAGCCATGATTCTAAAATCGGAAAATTCTAAAAAATCCTGTGTCGAATATCAACATTTTTGAGCCAATTTTTGATGAATGTAAGAATCAATTTGTTTTCTCAAAAATGATGTAAAAAATAAAAAAAGAAATTAAAAATCTAAATTCTCTCTCGATCATGTCTCGCGTTAAATTCTATTATCGTCAGGTTTTTTGGTGACTCCTGCAGCGCTTCCCGCCTCACATTTCCCGTACGAGACAATGATAGAAAAACAATACGAGAAGCCCTAGCAGCTACCATTCCACCCTATGAGCTCGGCGAAAGGGGTGAAACCAGATATAGGCTAATCTGAGCATCGTCGGGCTTTCCTTTTCTCTCTTTCTCTATATATCTGCATCTATTTTTTTTTTTTTTTTTTTTTACCTTATTTTTTTTCACTTTCTCTCTTATTCCCTTTCCCTTTCGCTCTCAGCTGTGTGTCCAATTTTTCTTAACACAGGTCCTATCACCATATGGCTATAGCAGCTTATCTCGTGCAGGTCGCTCCGTTGATAGAATTAAGTGATTCAAATTTTGTATTATAATATTGTAAAATGATGTGATTTTAGTCGTTTTAAATAAACACCAAATTTCCGTATCCAAAAATAAAATTACATCGATTTAAAGTATTCCATCGGATTTCGATTGACGATATTTTTTATCATATAGTACAAAAACGAATTTTCCATCGATGCGAAATAAAAACCTTAATATGATTCTTAATCATGTCTCAAAATGCTGGTCATCAGTTTTGATTCGGAAATAAGTTATTTGTATATTGCGCTTGTAATAATTGCAGCATTAATGCCGGTCCGAAGTTATGCTCTTGATTTTACAACCCTGGGAAATGCGATATTCGATTTGCAACCAGGTAAATGTGTATATGAATATATATATATATATATATATATAAATATGTGTGTGTGTGTGTGTGTATTATATTAGTATATGTCTAACGAACGCTTGGCGAACAAGCTTCGATAATTGCAAGCCGTAAATAATATCGCTAATCCCTGGTATGTTGAATCCAGCTAACAGTAATAACAACCCTTGCAGCATTGAGAGTATAAAAATCGAACTAATTTCGTGATCGGAACTAATCCTTTAGGTTTGACCCTATTCCCTTATTTATTTATCACTAACCCAGATAGATATAGACCGACTATTCCCGCACCCCATTCTCATCAACGATCCTCGACGAAGAGAATAAGCGACGAATCGAAAGACGGGAATAAAAACTATACCTACTGGGTGTTGTTTATCAAAGTGCTGGAGCCTTTTATATTTTTCCTTTTTTATTAAAAGAAAAATTCATCAAACTATGATATGAACCGGATAGGGAAGGTGGGTCGAATGAAAAGAATCGGTCTCAGAAATGTCGATGCTTTGCAATCGAGTTTTTTTTCCAAATTCACTCATGCGAGGAGCCCGAAGCAAATAATACGACATATCGCTCGATGAAGTATAGGAAAATTTAGGAGAAATCTTTATTTATAGAAATATTCGGGATCTAGCGAAAATTTGTGAAATTGTAATGAAAAATTTTTGAGATGGTATTCAACGAAAGATTTATCAATTCACATACGACGAAAGAAAAAGCATCGAGTTCCAATCTAGTAATTTTCTAAATTGAATAAAATTTGCAAGATTTGCTAAAAATCAGTGAAATTCTTATCGAAATCTTTGAAACTGTATGAAATTTTACGAAATCGGTGAAATGAAAAAGATGAAAAAAAATTGGTCAAACTCCGAGGTAGAGAAAAAAAATTTGCTGCGAAAATCTTGGAGAAATTTTCAAAATCTTGAGAAATTCCTTTGGAATTGTTGGAATTCCAATGAAATCCCAGCCAACCCGCGTAGGGAAATTCGCTGAATTCCAATGAACCCGCGAGAGAAAAAACTAGGAATTCGATTTGGAGAAAAAAAAACCTGCGGCTGAATTATCAGATAAAATTTGTGTGATAATCGTTTTTCGAAAACCAAAAGATCCTGTGAATTTTGAGATCTTACAAAACATTAGAATTACGGTTTTTCACTGAACACCGATACACTCAGAAAAATAACAACCAAAATTTGTTTATTATATACACAATCACATTTTTTGTTCAATCAATCAAATTTTTCGTTCAGTCAACCAAAAATTTCATTGGGATAGCCAAAATTTTGTTACGAAAACCAAATTTTGTTGGGACAACCAAAATTTTGGCTATTCCAACAAAATTTTTGGTTGACTGAACAAAAAATGTGATTGTGCGTATAATAACCCAAATTTTGGTTGTGTCAACAAGACTTTTTTCTGAGTGTATACTCTTCAAATACTTAATAGTATTTCTGGCGAGTGGGAGGGCTTTTAAGAGGATGAACAGTATGAAAAATACGATTTCTCCTTCTCAACTTATTATATGACTAAATTTGTATTTCTGCAAATAAAATGTGAGAGAAAAAACGAGATCTTCAATGCCACGGTGGAACACCCTGTATAGGTGATTCGCTCGTAGAGAAAAACATCGGAGGAAGAGAAAAGAAAGGCGAAGAAAATCAGTCGGAGGAACCCTTTGTTATCCTGCAATGGCGAGAAGCGCGAGAAGCGAGGAACTCCGGCGCGAGTTTAGGGGAGTTTAAGGGATGCTGGGGTTCGGGAGGCAGCTGATATCTGATTATTGGATACAAGTCCCTTACTCCGTCTTGTATATTGGCTCATTTTTCATTTCGGTATAGGCCTGCAAAGCCATGCCATGCCATGCCTCAGTTCCTCCACGCGTTCTCTCATCTCCAGTTCACCTATAGCTGATCTGTCGCAGTATTTAATCGCTTTTATACCAGAACGCATGTTCGGAAAGTTTATCTTCGGATCTACCCTCCGGAACGTTAAGGGTGTTTTCCTAATTAACCATCGTATGTCATCCGCGTTCACATTCCATTTAAAACTCGACCAAGAGTTTTCGAATTAATACATACCCTCAGGGATCGAATAACGAGTAGGAAACCTGTAGGGTTGATGTCGCATATCTTAATCCAAGAATCAAACCCCCCTAATTTTCGTTTCACTCCCCAAACTTCAGAACATCATTTTATTTATGCCATCGAAGTTATCGATTAAAGTACATAGATGAAATGAAAATGATAGACTGAACTATTCTTCGTCTTCACATCCTGATGGATAAACCGAAATTTTTGGATTTTTGAGCTTTCGGAGATTTTAAAATTTCGAACTTCACAACCTGCAGGCCCGAAAGACTTTCTAACTCCGAGAAGAAATTTTTATGAATTCTTCACGACGCGGGGTGTACTACAAGGTAATATGTAAATTTGTTGCCTCTAACAAGGTAATCCGTAGTTATATTCTGTAGCCGTTAGACCAGCGCTATTATCTCAAGCTGACCGTCGTTAGCGCAACTGGGTGTACGGTGCCGCCTGCTTAACAATTACAACCTAATATCTATTCTAATTTCTAAAGCGTGTACCGACTCCCCAACCCCTGACACCATCGCCTGTTACTAATGCACCCTGAAATACCACCCTCCATAAAATAGAACCCAAAATCAGTGGAGTAATTTTGATAACCGTTACCCTGCAGTGTGAAATCGGGTGTTTTCGGTAACGAATGGTGAGAAAGCTGAAATAAATTGTATAAAATAAAAATAAAACAAAAAAGTAGCTTTACTTCGCCCCATTTTTCGGAATTTCTAAATTTATATTCATCGTATCTATGGAAAAAGGAGAATGTAGAGATCAATTTAGGCGAAATTCGAATAAAGCTCGGAAAATATAGGGTAGTACTGTAAAGTAACACATCTTATTGTGAGACAATTGTAAATGACGAGAGGAATGCTTTGTTCATTTTGATTGCTCTCAGTCTTGTTCATCATTCGTTAACGCGAGCGACTCTGAACGAGAAGCAATCTGAAAAGGGCAGGAATATATATAAGAAAAAGGAAAAGAGGAAGACGAAGAAGGAGCGAAGGGTAGTTCAGGGTGAAATGAGCAATGGGATTGCGTGGCTGATCAACGAGTGACAAATATTGTTTGAGACTGTTGCTTATTTCGGAAATGAAATTGAATCGCCCCATAACTTGGTGGTCTATTAGTTCTGCAAGCGTCTGCAGGGGCTTGGCCGCAGTTTCATCGTAAATCTTTGACGAGTAAGTATCGAGCAGGATATAGGGTGGGCGATATGGAGTGTGAGGATTTTCGGTGGTTCGACCCAACAATGCGAACGGAAGCTACAGGAGGAAATACGTGGGCGTGACGTGGTGCTGAGATAAACTCACCCTTAGAACTTGCATGTACTACCCAGATACTCCTTTATATATCAGTGAAGCAAAATTTTCATCATCAGTTTCGAACTTATATGCGCTCAAAAAACTGAAGCTGAACTATGGGACTAGGAAGGCAAATTTGAACCTCTTTTCTGTATAAATATTTTTTCTGAGTATAAATCGATAGTCAGATCCGTGCGATGGATCGATTAGAGCCACTTTTCCTAAACTTTTTCAAAATTGACATAACTCTCACTTTCAGGTGCACATCGGGATTTTATTCCATGCACAATACCACGCCTAAATTCTATATTGCTGCAGTCTTGGGTAAAATTGTTCATAACGAAATTATAATTACGGTAATTATTATACATGGGCTTTTAAGGTTTTCACATTTTGTTTACGTCGTCGTACCTTGTGTAATTAAAATTTCAATGTAATACCTACTTGGACGAAGTTTTATCTCGCATATATGGTAATGAGTAGGTCGACCTTCTCTGCTCAGAGAGAAAAGCTGATTTTGAAGTTCGCTTCTTTTGTAAGTTGCATTGAAAAGCGGATAGGTACTTACTTTATACAGTCATTAAGAATTTCTTTGTTATTATATACAAATTATAAAAGTTCAGGTGAAACGGATATTTCATCAAATTTGAGCACCCGATGTCTCGGAGTTTATGGTCTGGCGATTATTATGGACAGAAAAGAGCCTCTCACCCCATACCCTGTCATGAACTTATTTCATTTTAGCCAAGAAGTATTTGACAAAAGTGCTCACGCTCTTTTCTCTCTCTCTCTCTCTCTCTCTCTCTTTCTCAGACCGTTCTATTCACTTTCGTTGAAGAGAGTAAGAGAGGTGTAATTTATTGTTTCTCTCCTAATTACTCGAAGAATTTCCGACTCTCATTATATTATGTATACCCGCTGTACAACTCAAAGAAAACAAAATTTTCCACCCCTACGAAATGAGGAGACTTTTCAGTCGTTTTAACGCGCGCTTATACTTCAATTACCTGCTATATCGACAAAAGTTTGTAGAATCTCTTCATAAAAAAACCAATTATCATTCTCGATATGAGATAAGATTTATTAATTCAAACTTCAATTATCCCAGATTCTATGGATACCTTCCCTTACATGCAGACTGAGTCTCATAAAAGCTTTTTGAGTTTGGAGGGAATATTCTGAGACCATGTGACATTTTGGGTTAAGCCGGGTTGAGCCGAAAATATATAGAGATAAAATGTATGAGAAAAAATGGGTAAAAATGAAGAAAAATAACTTTTTTGTAACACATGCACGATTTTTGCGTTTTTTTGACCTAATAATGTGGCTAAAAGTAGCCGTTTATTGACCGGCGGGCAAAAAAAAGTCGGTAGTGGGCAAAAAAAGTCGGTAGTGGGCAAAAAAAGTCGGTAGCGGGTAAAAAAAGTCGGCAGCGGGCAAAAAAAGTCGGTAGCGGGCAAAAATGAACTTTTCATAACACGCGCACCGAAAGTGGGGTTTTTTTGTCCTCATTTGAGAGCGGAAAATAAGTCTTTTTGAGTCAGGATCCAATTCGTTAGTTTTTCAGGTCCTAGGACAAAAATGCTGGTCAAAAATGAAAATATTTGTCCTCCAGTTCCGAACGTTGCCACCATGCGGTGACGTCGATTTTGGTCGATCGGCTATCCGGTTAGAATATATATTAGTGGGTTACCTGAATCCTGACTCAAAGACTGATTTTCCGCTCTAAATGAGGACAAACCCCACTTTCTGTGCGCTTGTTATGAAAAGTATGGTATGCAGCATGGACAGAGTGACAGTAATTTTTGACGCGGGCGAAGTTGGCTGCACTCGACTGTGGCTCGGGCTTCGCCCTCGCCTTCGTCTCGTTCAGCCAACTTCACCCTGGTCAAAAATCACTGTCGTTCGGTCCTTGCAGCATAATATACTATTTTTTGCCCGCAACTGAATTTTTTGGCCTGCTGCAGATTTTTTTTGCCCGCTTCCTTAAAATCGCTCAAAAACGCGAAAATCGTGCTGTCACAAAAAATATGGTGTGCACCAAGGGCTAAGTGGGCTTTTGACCTCGTGTGGTTGCAGTACTCGTCTTCGGCTCGCAGACGCACTCGTCTTCGACTCGTGCTACCTCGCCTCTGACTCGTACTATAAACTCCACACTCGGTCTAAAAAAGCCCACTTTACGCCCTTGGTACACAATATACTATTTTGTATCCAAAAATGAAGTTCTTCACATCAATGTGGAATATAATTCCCTCGACATTTGGCGAAGTTTAGATTAAAGACGCTACCTGTACAAAAATAGGATCATAAGTTCATAGAATCTCTAATCATTTTAGAACAAAAAAAAAAAAAAAAAAAAAAAAAACGAAGTTGATGAGATAATTAACGAGTGTCTGATAAGTTTCTCAGTTAATTCTAAGCGTTAATAATACGTTGAGAAGATTTGTACCAGACGTTGTGAACATATCGTTTTTGCGAATTGTTTCAGAGATTTGATTCAGGCGGATTTGAACCAAAGTAACTAAGGACTTTTTCAGTCTTCGCAATACAGAGAATGAGACAAAAGTTCCCAATCCTTAGAACGACTTCGGGTGGGCGTTATTTTGGTTAACTTGTGAAAGATTCCTTACTGATGCCTTATAATGATGTCTGAGATAAGACAATTAGCCGTTACTTCGCAATATCCAACGTAATTATCTTCTTCGTGGCAAAAATCAGACTCAAGTTTAACGAAGATCAGAAATTATGGTTCCAAAGTCACTCCGAGTTTGAAAGATACCAAAATTTTCTATAAATATTTGACAAATTCGAAATCGATAAAGCATCTAAATTCACGAAATTGGGAAAAATATCTTTCAGAAAGACTTAAAAACTTGATAAATCATATACGATTTCATCATTCTAATGTAATAAAAAGAAAAGAAAAAATTGTATAAATTTGGAGACGTCCTCCTGGCCCATGGGAGCATTGAAATTCGAAAATGATTAAATTAAGAACTACCCTAATGTATTTGCGTCGAAATTCGACGGCGTAATTTGGTACGATTGTGTCGGATACATAAGATTGCTCGAACTTCTCGGCCATGACTGGTGATTGCGATTTCTCGTTTCTGAACGAGGCGTGAGAAGAGCGCGTGGCTCTGGTCTTCTTCAGATTGGAAGGGATTGCTACTTAGGATTTTACGCGTTCTGAACTTGAGCTTAACTCGGTGCTTCAGTTGGGCCGAAATTATTCCCGGTAGTGAATTCAAGTGGAAGTTGAAAACTTTTTCCTTTTATTTTTATTCACTTTTTGTTGTTTCAATACCCGATCGAAAATGTCAGTAGGTGCGGTACAATCGCATCATTTTTATCCTTTCTGATTCGTAATTGAAAAATTATCATTATCAGTTCAATTATTTCTAAAATTTAACCAAATTCTCAATAAATAGAATTCAAGAACAATTCCTTATGGTCATCACCTGATCGACTTATTCTATTATATCACTGGCATCAATTCCGAAGAGGTATGCAGAGCTGTTACTCCATTTGCCTTGAAACTGCAGTTACTTTCAAAAATTTGTATAATTGATGGCCTGCAAAGTGTGAAGAGAATTTTCGTCCGTTAATCATATCGCTGTTTTGTATAAATGACTAGAAATTCTAGTTTCATTCCACAATTTCTCACCGAAGACTTTGAGGTGCGAACTAAAATTTGAGGGCGGATTGTGCATGTAATGAAATTCCGGTTTGTGCCTGAAAGTGAGAGTTATGTTCGTTTTGAGAAAGTTTAGGCGCAAATTAGACAATTTTGAAATTTTAGTTCGGGGCTCTAGATCCTAGAATTCAGAGAAGCTTCGTGATTCTGGTCTCAACCTACAGCTTCTCGATCTTTAATAAAACTTTTTGAGAACCGATTGAGGCATAAATTTCGTGTCGAAAATAAAATATATCATTGAGTGGATTTTCGTATACTTTTCAGGTCGTAAGTAGAATTTGAAAATTTATTGAATTACAAGTACCAGCGCTGATTCTGATTTACACCTGTGGGTCCTTGGGAGATAATTCCACCAAAAATAAACTACTGCTGTACGTATTTTTCCTACTTTTTGAATTCGGTTTAAAATTCGATTTCAGCTACTATCCGAAAAATAGGCTCGTAGAAAGATAGAAGATCTGTCTGACCATCGTCCATTTGAAATATCCGAAATTTATACGATTTTATACTCAAACGATGGGCATTAAAAATCACCATATCTCGTTCAATTTCAACATTCCTTTCTACCGGACAAAAAAATGGATTTCTAATTTTTGACCGACAAATTTCATGTTTTCCCGAATTCAAAACGGTAGTACCAAGCGGGTTTTATCAATCGTAAAATCTTGGCAACCATTTTTTCGCAGATTCATAAATTCATTCCCTACATACAGATATCCCTATATATATCATTTTTTTATCATCCCCTAAGATGTATATGTGCGGCACGATAGTATCAGACAAATACATCTGTATACTTGCTACAGATGTAAACATTTCGAGGCTTATTTAAAAGGCAGATATTTCGCGACACTCCAACGATAAAAGGAAAACTTTATATTCTGTTTTCGCTTTTCGCTCCTCTTCAAATGTCTTATAAGAATTTTCAATTTCAATCACATGGAAAATACCCCCAAACCCAAAACCCCGCTCTCAAAACCCCGTCGCTTTTTACAGATCTGTATTTGACGTTGACCTCCCTTTCTTATACAATTCAACTGATTTATCCACCAAGTGAATTTTCACCTTTATAAAGATTGATTATTTTGTTGTTTTTTTCACATCAAAAACACTCAAAACTATTTTTACCATCTTTGCAAAAAAAAAAAAAAAATAGCGTCTTTAGACTACTTCCTGTTTACTTTTCACAGATTTAAAATTCTTTTCGCGCATTTACTTATATATTCTACTAAAAGCATAAGTCTTGCTGTATGCTCGTTAATTTTAGCGATAAAATTCGTTGAGGATTTAAAAAATTACACGGATATTTTGCTCTCCTGAAAAATTTCGCCCTTGGCACTCAGGCCTCGATTTATTTTCATCCACCTTTAGGCAGGACACAAATATCATCGTCGTCGCCGATATACTGACACCTGGAAATCAGGATTCGAGATTCAATAGCTTCGGATAAGCTTTGGTTGTTTTCGCGGAAAAAATGTGAGAATTCGTATTTCAAGGGACACTTGTGACCTTCTAATAAAGCGCGTGATATCGCAGAAACCGTCTTATAATGGGATGAAACTTGGGGTATTGTGTAGAAATCGAGTCTCTCCCCCGATCGATGTGTACACAGATAAAAACTCGCGCTGGTTGTGCCGAGGATTGGGATTATTCGCAATTATAGGAGTTACTGTATAACGAGGAAAATCTCTGCGGCACGGACGTATGCGAACTAGCTATCGCAAAGCTAAAAACGGGTATAAAGATGGATACATGCATGAGCATGAATAGGGGTAATAAAAACGTCGCTCAAACTAGACAGTTTAAATTATGAGCCCCAGACAATTGGCAATAATAAATATTCCCCGCAATAAACGGCCGGCCGACAATCCGCAGTTAAGGTAATTACGTAAACTAGTATTATACAGCGACTGTAGCACGCAAAAAATGACGTAATGCTACTATAATTATTGTCCTAGACTCTGTAGTATTTAATTTAAACGTTTGTACCCAATTTTTTGAAACTCGAATCGATATACGGTTCTAGTTTTTTGGTAGTCTATATAATTTTTTGAATTCATTCGAATTCTTTCTCGGAAACAGGGGCTGCTGATATCCGGAATTGGGGAGGAAAAGTGCATTAAGAAAAAATGAAGAAATAAAGAGGGAAACGACATCGGTGAAACAACCCCTCCGAGTGTTAGCGCGTTTCTACTTCTTCGTGCATGAAATTTTGAATAATATAATACTTGCGGATCCTGGTACACCAGCTACTACGGACATATTTTCGACATCCCCAATCTTGCTGGGTATGGTATAAGAATACTTCCGGGTGCAAAAGTTTCCCCGCTATATCCGACTCTCTATATATTTTTCGAGTCGCTATACGCTGGTTAGTGGGTCAAAAGAATGGGTATGTTATTTACATATATTAGAGCCAGACGAATTTATGGGATACGAGTCGCTGTACTTTATCCCCTGTCTCTGTACGTCTACGTCTCTATGCACCCTCCCTCAGCGATCTTTTATCTTTACTATTCACGTATTCATCCGATACTCGGGGTGGCGAAGTTGGACGACTTTAATCATACAATAATATCCGCCATTCTCCAGCCCCGTCGATCATTCCTTCCTTTTCTTATTTTTACTTCATTCTTAGTTTTGAGAAAAATTAATTAAAAAAAAAAAAAAAAAAAAAACATGTCCTACGAGAGGATCCAGAAGTATGAGGGAAAATCAGTGCTGGCACTTGAAATTCTGATCAGCGTCTCTTAGTCCTCAGAAATTTTCAAGTCCTACTCACGACCTGAAAAGTCTGCAAAAAATCAACTCATTGATGAATTTTATTCGTCAATCGGTTCGCAAAACGTTTATTGAAGATCGACGAGCTGTAGGTCAGAACCAGAATCACAAAGCTTCTCTAAATTCTAACATCTAGAGGTCCAAACTAGAATTTCAAAAGTCCAGCTTGCGCCTAAACTTTCTCAAAACGAAAATAACTCTCACTTTCATAAGTGAAAATCGGAATTTCATTCCATGCACATTTACGGAAAAAACCCTTCAAGTTTGAGGGTGAACCTTTAATTTTCAAGGTTTCACCCTCAATTCTTGGGGTGAAACCCTGAAATTTCGGGGTTCAACCTCCAATATTCAGGGTAATACCTTCAATTCCTATGGATGAACCATTAACTGAAGGGTCAACCGTGAAAAGTTGGTGGATCAACCCTGAAAATTGAGGGAAAACCCCCAAGAATTGTGGAATATCCCTCAAACATTGAGGGACAACCTCCAACAATTGAAGGATAACCCTGAATAGTTGGGCTTCAATACTGAAAATCGAGGGAAAACCCCCAAGAATTGCGGAATATCCCTCAAACATTGAGCGACAACCTCCAACAATTGAGGGATAACCCTGAAACGTTCTGGGACAACTCTGAAAATTGAGGGATGACCCTGAATAGTTAGGGGTCAACCCTGATGAGTGGCGGGTCACTTCAAAAGTCACTTCACAAAGTCACCTCAAAAACCCTGAAGTTGAAGGGACCCCCATTTGACGGTTGTTCCTCAAGTTGAAGGTACCCCTCAATTCAGGGTTAACCCCCAAGTTGGGGGTACGAAATCACCCTGGAAGTTGAGGGCTCAGTTGAGGGTGATATTTTGAGGGTTTTTTTTCCGTAAGGGCATGCACAATCCTACCCTCAAATTCTAGTTCCTGTTGCTCTGATTCTGAGTTGAAACAGTGTTAGCGCAGATTTGTCTAATTTCATGGAAATGATCGTTGAGCAAATATTATGGAGTAGATAGGTATATTTTCAATTTTCCAAGGCGCCAAACCTGAATTATTTGCCCGTAAAAGTACCTACAGAACTAAATTTACCGTTCAGACTTATAGTCCCAAGGGATTTTCGCCGCATGACCCACAAATTCACTCTTGTATTTCGAGCCGAGCGATAACTCACTGCCGAGTCATCGGAGGAATTCTTTATCACACAGGATACTTTTAGCTATTCGTCTGCATATTATTTATCAAAGTTTTTCTGTTTGAAAAGAAAAAAATCAACGTTCTTTTTTTTTTTTTTTTTTACATTCCGCCATTCTTAACTCCTTAATTGTTTTGCGTAAAAAATCAAAAGTGTTAATTTCTTTTCTTTTTTTTTTTCAAGATTCTAAAAACTGTGTATGAATATTTTGAAAAACCAGCAAAAAAAAGAAAAATCACTGAACAAGTTTTCTCTGCGGTTATAGTATCTCTTCTGTGAAATTTCTCCATTTGATCGTGTAGGATGTGGAAAAAAAATTTCCACCGTTTCTCGTGCCGTAAATTTTTTTTTTTTTTTTTTTTCTTTTCCTCCACACAGTGAGTGGTGTTGTCAGAATATATCAGATATTCCGGAATCAAATTTAACACGTGTCTTCGCAGGCACGTATACAGAGGATGAAAAAAAAAAAAAAAAAAAAAATTTCCCGCAGTTCCAGCTTGGATCGTTCGTGCATGTATCCCATACCGTAATTTCATTCCACGATCCAAAAAAATTGGGTTATTTGTGCGGGCGTATATATATATATATATATATATGCGTAGCTGAAAAGAAACGATATATTTTGATATTTTTTTCACTCTTTTGTTAAAAATAAATTACCGAAATTGAATTAAAAAAACCTAATCGAAAATCATGTTCGTTACAAATTTTGAAATTATTTTCTATTCTTTGAAGCTTTCATTTTTGTTAAGGCCCATCCCTAGTCGCCCACCTCCTTTTGGTCGAAATGTGTCACATTTCGATTATTATCTCAGCCCAGGCGTCAAAAACGCAAAAAAAGGCCAACTTAGCGCAAATTCTATTTCAATTCCGGACACATACGTTCAAAAAAATGTTCGTTTCGTGCGAAAATAGAGTTTACAGATGGTTTTTACGTTGTTACAAAATTATTCGAATTCGATTTCCTCGGCGAACAATGTAAAAACCATTTGTAGACTCTATTTTCGCATGAAACGAACATTTTTTTGGAGGTATGTGTTCGGAATTGAAATAGAATTTGCGCTAAGTTGGCCTTTTTTGCGTTTTTGACGCCTGGGCTCGGATAATAATAATCGAAATGTGACACATTTCGACCAAAAGGAGGTGGGCGACTAGGGATGGGGGTTAATATATGAATTTCAATCAACCGAACGATTCTAAAATGGAATATTTTTCGTAAATTTTTATACAAATTTTTAATCTATATTCAAGGGAATGAGACAGGTCGGAGAGAAGGGATAAGAAATAAATCATCCACAGACGTATCTATCTGTATAGGTACTCTGGAGTGTGATAGATGTATATATAGGTATAGGAATAGGCAAAATTTATTACCATTTCTATCTCCTCTCTCTCTCTCTCCTCTCTATCTGCTTCTCTCTTTACAACTTGAATTTATACCGTCAATAGAATTTGTAATACCGTGAGAAGAGTAACAGAGTATGAATTTCACCAAACATCTTCTCAGACGGCAACAAAACATTTAAACCGTATTAATATACAAGGGAATTAGTCGGGACCACGTCAAGGTTAATTATCAAACACTGAGAACAGGATTCGTGCTTTCTCTATAAACCCTACACGAATTGACAGCCCAAAGCACAAGGTACTTCAAATACAAGTGCGGAGACACAAATTTAATTAATAAATTCACATCAAAATGTTATTAGTATTTTTTTTTTTTTTTTTTTTTTTTTCAACGTCTCGTTTTGGCGATAAGAGTCGAACGAAACAATTCGACTCGTAGTTTTTATCTAGGAAATTTTTTTTTTCATCAGTTCCAATCAACCAGAAAAACGATTTTTCTAGACTTGCAGCACCCCAATGGGGCCGCGCGGTGCTGCTAGGTGGCAGAGTTCTCTCGCAGCTTGAACTAGCCAGGGCTGATAGAAGCCCAGAGTTCATAGGATCGGACGAAAACGAAACGACATCATTTTTCATAACACATGCATGGAAACCTTCACTTTCCCCGCGTGTAAGCCGTGGACAAAATGAGTATTTGCTAAGAAGTGTGGCAAAAACTTTGTCACACTACTTTGTCACACTATCATGGCGTCGAAAGTGAAGTTGCCATGCATTGGTCATGAAAAATAGGATGTGGTACGAGTGGGGGACAGGGACTTAGCACTCGTCAGATGTTTTCAGCACTCGTGCAAAGTCCCTGTTTCCCCACTTGTATCACAATCTACTATTTCGGTCGGCAATACCGACGCTGATCAGCTACCTATGGGCTCGGCATAAACGAAACAGTTTCTGTTTCTATTAATCTGATGAAAATAAATCGACCAGCTACGTTTTCGTGAACCCTTCCCGCCCTATGGGCCGATAAACTATGACAAAGAGACCCCCGGAATGGTCGGAAAATATTTCTGGTAGAATGAATCAAGTAGTTCGAACAATTCAATGAAACTTATCCGCAGTCGATTCTACAAAGTAGTTTGGTTGATTCAACGGAATAGTTTTGTTGATGCGACACAGTAGTTTAGTTTGTTCGGAAATTCGGCTCCTTTGAGGCCACCCCGCAGTTTTGTTAATTCAAAGAAAGTGGCCATCAAAGAAGATCGGTTGAACCGTGAGTAACAAAAAAAAAATTCTTCGCTGTGTACAACGGAATGGTTAGGGGATTCACGGATTTGATAAATCCACGTAGATTCTGTTAATATTTACTGTACAGTTTCTATATATCTCTTGGTTTGTTGAATTGGACAAAATTTTAAATCTTCACCCTGCATACGTTCAGAATAAATATGTGATTGTCAGGTACTGCAGTTTTTGAAGAATCTGTTTCGTTTCCAACCAATTTAATTCTAACATTAGAATTTCCGTAAGGGATGATAATTCTGAACTTTGCTTGAACAGAAAAGACTTTCTTTGAGGCTATCGATTCAGAATTTTTCAGTTATCACACCATTTTTATTTTTGACAATTTAATGCGAGAAATCGACTCTACGATACAATAGAATTTTCCCATTCTTCACGTCGACGAAATGTCATAAGAAGATTGCAAAATCGATAATGAATATTTCTGGTTCAATGAATCAAGCCATTTTACCAATTCGACGAATACTGTGCTAGCTGTCTGACCTACGACGTGATTTCGTTGATTGAACGATCTCGGCTTTATTCATCTGACAAAACAGCATCTGAATCATCTGAAGAAAAAAAAAAAAAAACAGTCATTCTGTCTCGAAGATATTTTTGGAATTTCTGAAAAAGTGAAAAGTCGATTCATCTGATTTAGATCCCGAGTTTCGTCGACTCATAAATTTCGTTCTCGAGATTTTCGAAAGTCTGTACCTGTCCCTGAACAAATTCTGAATTTTCGAGACTTGATGAATTAAGTAATTTATGGAAATTAGTCGAAATAAGATCTTTGACTATAGTTATAAGTAGACGGGTAGATGTACGCGGATACATTATACGTGTCACGTGTAACACTGCTCGTACCCATTATACTAGAATTTTGAAAACAAAGCTCGTACTTCCACGGGCTCATTAGCCTAATGACAGTTTAATTTCGGTTTGATATTAGTCGAAAATCTTATGCAAAGAGGCTGCTACACGCATTTCCTCTACACCGTAAAACCGACACTGGTTTCCGGTTTTCTACCCTATAAAGAGGTATAGTATTATTCTTGGTATGGCATACGGCATAGTTTTGCGGAGTAAAATATCCGCCTGTATTCTTAGGTGGAAGCACCGTGAAGGAGGTATTCAAATTAATAATAAAATAATTATATAAAATTTTTCGAATATTGTATACCTATGTGTATATTTACTAGAGTGCTTTTTTTGGAACGACAATTTTTTTTTTTCAACTTTCCCTTGAAAATCTTGTTGTGGACGTTGGAAAAGAAATCCTGTCCAATTTTTAGATCTTAATTTCAATTCTAAGTACTCGCGCTCTTCTTTTTAAGTTTTCCCATGCTAAGAGCATGTAAACATTATACGACTTTTTCTTTACTCGCGCACAACTCAGCCGCATTTCAATGGATTGTTCTTATCCAAGGCACATTTTGCAGAGAATTTAGTGTTCTTCCAAAGTGCCCATGGTAGTTTGACTGACTTGAAAATATTAAACTTGACATTTTTTTAAATATAATATTCCAACAGAATGTCAAGTTCAATATTTTCAAGTCAGTCAAACTGTCATGGGCCCTTTTGAAGAACACTAAATTCTCTGTCAAATGAGTATTGGATGAGAACAATCCATTGAAATGCGGCTGAGTTGTACGCGGCTAAAGAAAAAGTCGTGATGTTTATAGCATGGGAAAACTTAAAAAGAAAAGCGCGAGTACTTAGAATTGGAATAAGGAGCTAAAAATTGGACAGAATTCCTTTTTCAATGTCTACACCAAGATTTTGAAGGGGGAATTGAAAAAGAAAAAAAATAGTCGTTTCAAAAAAAAAAAAAGCACCTTAGTATACAAATATACCATTCAAAAAATTTTACCTCGGAGTTAAAAATGAGAGAAGAAAAAAAAGGGAGGAAAAAGAAAAGAAAAAATTGAATATTTACTCCATACTTAAATTTGTAAGTGTTAAAGCGAAAGCGGTCTGAAAGGTGAAGTTTGGTTCGTCGTTTTCGTTCAGCCCCTACCCGCAAGGAAACATTAACCAACACCTTATACTAGTATAGTATCTTGAAATTTTCAACCCGAGGGAATATATATACTGCGTAGGCCACAGGGAAACTATACAGACACCCATTTCTCCCTGTCTCTTCAAGCCTCGAGGTTTTACCTCGAAAATTTCAACATCCCTTAGCGCAAACTTTAACCCTCTGTACCTATACACGCCAGAAAAAGCCTCAATTCAAGCCCGAAAATTCCCACCACCATTTCTTTTTGTTCAGGGAAAATAAAGCCTATAAGATATTCAGCCCCTGTCAATCATTTATTTAATTTCATCCCTCTTTATTCGAAATATTTTGAATGTATATATTTTTGGGAAAAAAAAAAAACGAATTCTCTTCCACGGGATGATCTCCATATCTCAACGCTGAGAAGTGGTTCAAACCATTTTTTATATTCATTTAACTCCTCGAAGCCACAACACTCCTACTGCCATTTGATCTTCAGTGAGTATCACTCAGTAGGGGATTTTTGGATTGCTGATTTTAGTTTTTTTTCAATTTTTTTTTCATCGAAAGAGTAAAAAAAAAGAAGAATATTAAGCAAAGCTGGCCTACTTTGGGTCTAGGTTGAAAAATGTAGATATTTGACAAAGGATTTTTCAGAATTTTTTCCAGATTTTCGAATTATGGCCAACGATGTGTTCATTTTCGAAAATCATAAGTAAATCAGAGAATTTTATAAATCTTTGAAACAAATCTGAGTTATTTTCAGAATTGTGACAACAACAAAAAATCGTTAATCGAATTAGAAAGGACGAGGGTCGATTCGATATGGAATGCCCCGTATAGATATATGAATAACCGATGTAAGCTTCCTGCTCGTTTCTCTAATATGCTGGTCTGTATATTAGAGTAATGAATAGCAGGCTAGACGGAAGTAGGAGTGAAAATTAACCCGATTGGTTCCTGGGAGAATCAATGCTCGAATAAATCTCAACAAAGGATGAGTTATAGGGCTGTGTGTTCCAGTTTCTTGATTTCAGTTGTTACTACTCGAGCCCTGCAGCTATGTTACTGCATAGAACCAAAGCTCGTGTCAGAGTGCAGGTTTACACTCCATAAGTATATACAATGATATATGATAGCGTGGTCAGCTTATTTATCGAGGTAAAAGCTCGACGTAGCTAGTACAGCTTATTGTTAGTTCTTACACTCTAAATGCTCTTAAAAGCATGAGAGTACCTGGTATGAAAAACAATACTCTCAACATTCTCGTTTCTTTTCAATAACAGTAAGTATAATCAGCTTTAAAATGGCTTTGATATACGAACTTTGATCACCTCGAAAACGCGATTCGTGATTTCTCCCAGGCCACACAACCGATGGGAATGAAATTTCGGGGAGTACTGCTTGACGTTGGCAGAAATTAGCTGAATATTTCGTTGTTTGAAAATTTTGAATTTTTTTTCACAGATTCAGTTATCATCAGAGAAATTGTGGAATTATTCACAGATAGATGTACTACTCGATTTATTTATCATTTTAGTTCATCGTTTGTGGACCACAATCTATTTCGAACAACAGCTGGTCTTTATGGACCGAGATAAATGCCCATCGCTATTTGGTAAACGGAAAATACGTGATTCGATGTTCCCTGGCATCATCAGCGAGACGACCCGACATCTAGCGGTTGGTCGTCAACTACTGCTCAAATATTTCCTGAATCTGACGTATCAGAGTATCCGTGTAGGCATTTCTATCCTCGGAATCGTCAGGAGAGTCCGTTTTTCAAATAAATAGAAAAAATAAAGCTTGAAGCTAAATTAGGCCGGGTATAACAGGGTGTAGAGAAAGGGGTTGAAAAAAGGTCATGAAATATACGAAGTTTGGAAAATTGGATTGAAAAGAGGATCCCTATAGTCCTAACGCTGTCCAACTCGGTGTGTATATGTATATACGAACATGTACTTCGAATGACATGCATATAGGTAGCAACATATATAACGTTACGGAACGTCAACGTCGTCGAGGATGAACGACCCCGGCGGCATGGCACCTCTTCCACTTCAGTGACCTGGCGTGGCTAGTTTTACATACGTCCTACAAGATTTACCTACCGTTCTGAGGATCCATCGTTCGCCCCATCGCGCCAAGCCAAGCCAGACCCAGACCCAGACCAGACCAGACCAGACCATACCAGGCCGTCGTTCTCGACGTTTAAGCAAAAGTTTGAAATTTGAATTTTAAAACAGGGGTTGGCTGTTCCCCACGCCATCCCTGTCTCTTTCTCTCTATCTCTTTCTCTCTCGAAGTGTACTAGATTGAAAGATAACTCTCCTGCACGGATATTTTATGAACCAGGTTCGGCCCGGGAGCGTAAAATCAGAAA
The DNA here is from genome assembly GCA_943736025.1 of Tenthredo mesomela. Lineage (NCBI taxonomy): Eukaryota > Metazoa > Arthropoda > Insecta > Hymenoptera > Tenthredinidae > Tenthredo > Tenthredo mesomela. The sequence continues at coordinate 4,354,781 of OX031017.1, forward strand.
TTTCAAGGGTGAAAATATTCTGTTTTCCTCCGAAACGCATATTTCCCCCTTCTTTCTGTTATACTCAACCTGCAGATATATACAGTATAGTATTTGTTGAAAACAGAAACGTGGCGAATTGAAAATCTCATGATTGAGGGGATGGAATACCCTCAAACGTTCGTTATAAATCGATTTCATTTTGTCTGACATGTTTTTCAAAATTCTTCTTTCTTTCACTTTCGTGTTTTTCTAAAAAATTCTTTTTGTAACTGGATCTTGAAAATTACTGGACCGATCGACTTAATATTCGGACACTATACTTCCAGATCCCTAATCCACAATAAGAGCCACGATTTTTCAATATTTCTCAATAATTTTCGGACTTTGAATAAATAAAACAACAAACTTTTATTCGATAGTTCCGAGTTTGTGATTTCTTTATTTTTAAATTAAGACAATTTTTCATGCGGTAAGGGTGAAGTGTCTCTTTCTTTTTCAGGATGGAAAGAGCTCGTAGATAATTCCTAAATTGAGATTCTTTTTTATTTTTTCATTTTTAACACCGATTCCCATTCCCTAAATGACGGAACGTGACGCGGCGACAACTTCCTGGATCCGGGTGTTAATTCTTTGTAAATTAAAACCGGGCTGAGTTCTTGTCGGCGAAGGGTAGGTAGATGCGTGTATATGTAATATAATATATATATATATATATAGTGACAATTATGTCTCTAATTCCATCTGCACGGGTCACGATATCGAGGAAACGAGGAGACTTTCCGCCATTTTGGTTAGATTTCAACCAGATATCTGCACGCGGCCTCGTTTCAACTTTAATTGACTAGCTTGCTCGACGATTCGCCATGCAAGCTGTGGAATTGCTCCGTTTGAGGAAACGCTCTCGTGTCACGATTCAAAAATCAACTTAAACCCGGCATACCAAATAGCTCAGAACTTTTATAACGATCTATTCCATGAGTTTACTGATCCGCATGCAAGTGCCAGCCAACTATTCACTGCGTTTTCAGAATTCTTCAACAGCACAACTATAACTAAATCAGAATCATCGAGGTCGTTAAAAATTTTAACTCGTATCTTTCCCGTGCGATAACTTCTTCGAAAAAGTCGATGAATAAATTTGGTTCAGAGCATCTGAAAGCTTGAAGAATCCTGCGTCGAATAAACCCTATAGTTAGAAAGCTCTTGGCCTATTGAGTCATAAGATATTACTCTTAGAGGAAAAACGTGCTCAAGGCTTTAGGGTTTGTCTTGATATTGTGCAGAGAGGAGTCTGCAGTCGGTTACGAATTCATTCATAAATCTGACACGGTTGAAGATTAAAAAAAAAAAAAAAAAAAAAAATTTCACCATCAAAGCTGATACTTCGAAGATGACTTGAGATTAATTTCAATTTTTTTCAATCATCGAGCTTCACGAATTTCGATTTAAAAAATTACAGCCGGCAAAAAGTCTTCAAAGCTCGATGATGATTGTAGTTTTTTTTTTGGCAATATCTCGCGACTCTATGAACCGATTTCCTTCATTTACGGCTACATCGAAGCGCAATTTTTCAGCGTTCAAAATTGATGTCGAAAAAAAATGTCTACCATTTTTTCCTGTTTAATTATTCGACGAAAACTACGAGGGTGTGATCATCTCGTGTCTGGTAACTTGAAGACCTTAAATTTTCGTTATCGCAGCAGCTTGCGACGCGCTTTCTATATAATACCTCCATAACCTGCGTTTTGGCGTGGGCCACAAATATACCCAGATACTGCCGGATGTAGTGGCAGGTGGTAACGCCAAAGCTAGAGCTGTTTTCCTCCAGCAAACTAAGTTACCCCTAGGGCAGAAGTTCGCCTTGGGAAGATCGCGATAGATAACAGTTACGAACCGTGGGCTTCAGCAGTGAATTATTGCGTTTTGTGGCTCGAACATGGCCTTATATTCCTATGACGCAACAAGTTATAACTACACATCCACACTGCTATGAGTTCAAGCATAAGTTTACCTAGAGGAAACTTGGATAACAGACCTAAAACACCTCGCCAATTTTCCTGAAAAATTTTACGATCATCTAAGAGCAAATTTGATTTTTAAAAACCTTTCAGAAACTAAGAATCGATGAAAACATTTTTAACAAAAAAATGATCCCAGGATCGATTCTCTAGTAATAAAGAATAAAAAAAATTGGTGATAAATTAATCGGCAACACCCTTACGGAAAAAACCCCTCAACTGAGCCCTCAACTTTCAGGGTGATTTCGTACCCCCAACTTGGGGGTTAACCCTGAATTGAGGGGCACCTTCAACTTGAAGAACAACCGTCAAATGGGGGTCCCTTCAACTTCAGGGTTTTTGAGGTGACTTTTTGAAGTGACTTTTGAAGTGACCCGCCACTCATCAGGGTTGACCCCTAACTATTCAGGGTCATCCCTCAATTTTCAGAGTTGTCCCAGAACGTTTCAGGGTTACCCCTCAATTGTTGGAGGTTGTCGCTCAATGTTTGAGGGATATTCCTCAATTCTTGGGGGTTTTCCCTTAATTTTCAGTATTGACCCCCAACTATTCAGGGTTATCCTTCAATTGTTGGAGGTTGTCCCTCAATGCTTGAATTCCACAATTCTTGGGGGTTTTCCCTCAATTTTCAGGGTTGATCCACCAACTTTTCACGGTTGACCCTTCAGTTAATGGTTCATCCATAGGAATTGAAGGTATTACCCTGAATATTGGAGGTTGAACCCCGAAACTTCAGGGTTTCACCCCAAGAATTCAGGGTGAAACCTTGAAAATTGAAGGTTCACCCTCAAACTTGAAGGGTTTTTTCCGTAAGGGCATATCAAGTCTTTCGCATACATTCATATGAATTGCACGTATTACGTCCTTTATTTCAGAATAAAATTAGAAGACCGATTGAATTTTTATAGATCAATGAAGTTGTTGAATTTTTGCACTGATCAGCCGGAATCAATCAATAAGTTACTAACAATGAAAGCAATCATCTGGTGCGGCTTGCATCAAAATTATGCCATTTTCGATCGGTTATCGTGTCGTTTGTTGGTGGCAGTTTAATTACCAACGTGTCACTGAGCTTGGTAGACTGCAAAGTGATGCACAAAGGAAGGTATTTACTCACTGTGAGTTTTCATTGACGAATATTGAGGGTTATTTCCCGATAATTCGATGATTATACCTCGTTAAATAATACCATAAATAATGGATGGTAACTGTTCTGCCTGAAGTTAATTACTGAGATGAAAAAACCGAGTTGGTATAGAGATTCTAGTTCCGAACTAAAATTTCAAAAGTCTAGTTCGCGCTTAAACTTTCTCAGAACGAACGTATCCCGCACGGAAATATATATATGCGAAAAATATATGCGACATATTTGTTTTTTGCGCTAAAATATAAGTAACATTTATTTTTTATAAGTTTGATATAAATGTCAACATACATGTAGTGACATGTATGTCGACATAGATGTCGACATAGATGTCAACACTATGTAAAATTCATCTAACATATAGGATATATATATGTAAATGCGTACATATATGTTATAATATATGCGAACATCTTTGGATTTTGCGCACATATATGTTATAAGTGCGACATATATGTTGCATATATTTTTCGCATATATATATTTCCGTGCGGGATCTCTCACTTTTAGGTGCAAGTCAAAATGTCGATCATGCACAATCCTACCCTTAAATTTGAGCTCGCACCTACAAGTCTTCGGCGAGAACTCGTATAGGATGAAACTAGACTCGAGCTATTGTATTGGAAAGTGTGAACTATAGTTTTTTGGGATTTTATATATACGTTGAATCCATAAATTAATTTCTATTCCAGCTTCTGGAGCGCAAGGAAGTAGCGGTAAGACTACAGACGGTTTTCAAAACGCCCTAGACAACGGTGGAGCACGACTAGGTCCATACTTCGACAAGGCAGCTTCAAAAAACGTAACAGCCCTCCTGGGAAAGACGGCATATCTTAATTGCCGCGTGAAGAACTTGGGCAACAAAACGGTGAGTGCAAACAACTGACTTTGTTCTTTCTAAAAAAAACTTACGTCGAGACGCCACAGTTCACGGGTAGGTACCTATAGGAAATGAAAGTTGAAAGAAAAGGAATGAGGAACCCCTCTGTCAAGATGAGGACGAAAAAATGGGTCGGAAATAAATTCAAAAAAAATAAAATAAAAAACTAGTAAAGCTTATGATCATTTATGAATGCATATATTATATCGCGGGCTTTCCACGTCAAATTAGCGGCCCGTTTCCCTCACCCTCTTCGATTTTTATCATTTTTTAGTATGATGGAAGCATTGAATATGATATGGAGTACACGCAGTGAAAAAAATTTCGTCATTGTGTAAAAAAAAAGTCCGTCTTAAAATTTTTGTGTTAAATATTTAACACTCTCGTGTGGTAATTCAAACAATGGTTCAGTGTTGTTTGACTAGTCCATTTTTCAACACACCAAAATGTTATTTGATACAATAGTATTTACACTTTCTAAATATTACTCTCAAATAAACACAAAATTTTAACATAGTTTTGTGTTACTTTTTCAACACATAAACGGATTGCGTTGAAATAACAAAAATTTTGTGGAAAAAAGTGGCCAGCACAAACTTTTGTGATAAATTTTACAAAAAATTTTTTTACTTTGTATGAATATGAAAGCAAAGAGAAAAATTGAAGGGTTGAAATAGAATAAAACAGACTAAGGTTTAAGGTGATTTATTTAATATTAGAAGGAAGTATAACCTTTTGAGCGATCACAGCTGTGCAGTAAAGGAAATTGAGGATTCAATATCCTTCTGTCACCATACATATATATATATTAATAATGCAATATTCTTCACAACCCCTTATCTCGGTTATTGTAATAATATTAAATAAGAATACTCGCTGCTACTTATTTCGCAGGAACGAATCTCGACTCTTTGAATGTATATGGTATTGATATTATATAAGTCTATGTGTGCAATACATATTTCCTTTGTAATTCAATATATATGATCCTGAAATTTATTGTTTTTAAAGAAAAACGAGAAAAAGTTGTAATATCCTCGATGAATCGATCGGTTTCCTACTTTTTATATTTTCTGACGAACGAATAAACGGGTTCGACCCTTTCCAATATCAATGGATGCAGTTCTTCCGGAATCTGAATTGATTAGATTTTTAATTCTGTCGGCCCAATAGTTTTCGAGTTATTCAAAGAATGAAATTTCCATCTGCGATATCTCAAGAACCGATGAACAGATTTCAATTACTCTCATCTCGATCGATAGCATTTGGTCCAACTTAAATTTTGGTAAATTTTCAATATCATCGATCCAATGGTTTCCCTGTCGCGAATAAAAATCTACTCGTCACTTCTGATGCATATCTTCTTGAAATGTTTTTCCATCCGGGATCTGGAAAAACGTTATTCATTGTTTTTATTTTTCATCTTGTTTTTTCCTTTTTCATCTTTTTTCCTTTTATCGCACAACGTGCGTTTTGAATAATTCTTCCTTTTGGTAAAACGGGATATTTCATACCGCGCCACGGCGCGATGGATTAAAAACCTCAGCCTCATTACAGATTCGGCATCTGGTACCGACCGTGGTATTATCTCTACTGCACCTATATGTATACGTACATACATCCACATACGATATAAATACACACACACGCCTTGGCGCAGACACAACTTTTGAATAAATCCGAAACGAAACATCTGGCGAATTGGATGCTGCGCACGGAGATATAGGTGCAGAAAACTAGATCGAGAAATCCTTCGGTGTAACAAGCTGGCGCCATGCTTAATTCAGGGTATAGATACTTTTTTTACGATACTAGAATTCGGTATTTGAAAAGGCATTCTCATTTTTTCGCAAAACAACTGTACAAGTATACTCAAGTATACTCATATCGCTATTAATTAACGTTTGAATACAAAAATGGAAATCAATTCGATCATCAGATTCAAATCTTGGCAGTTAAACCCACTATCAGTACCCTGGAGGGGGGAGACTACCCTTTGAATATACAAGCCAGTATAAAAGAAGATTTTCCTCGTATTGTGATTAATCAACATTCGGACTGATTTTTGTGAAAAGGGAATTTAATTCGATAGTCAGATTCAGACATGTAGTCCTGATTTAACCTATTATTGATATCCTGGAAGGGGTGAGACTACCCTTTGAATATACAAGCCAATAAAAAAGAAGATTTTTCTCTTATTGCGATTAATGAGCATTCTGACTGATTTTTGTAAAGAGGGAATTCAATTTGATTGTCAGATTAAAATCTTCTCAGCTAGACCCACTATCGGTACCCTGGAAGGGGTGAGACTACCCTTTGAATATACAAGCCAGTAAAAAAGAAGATTTTTCTTGTATTGCTATTAATTAGCATTCTGACTGATTTTTGTAAAAAGGGAATTCAATTCGATAGTCAGATCCAGATATGTATCTCTGATTGAACCTATTATTGATATCCTGGAAGGAGTGAGACTACCATTTGAATACTCAATCCGCGAAAAAAGAAGTTTTCGTTAGCTCCCCAATATCCTGCATAGTAGTTTTTTTTTCAGCGATTTTCCATAAACCAATGGCGATTAGATTTTATATTGAAACTTGAACTAGTCGATAGTAGGATACAGGAGTTTCTAGCTGACGAAACATTTTTAAAAATTGGAAATATAGCCATCCCGGAAAATTCAACAACCAGGAAATATCAAGTGTCAATATTTTACGAACAGAATTCTGTCTGAAGCACATACCAAAGGTACTCCAAGGAGTTGAGAGCGACTCAAGTATCTACTACCGCCACTTTTGCATACACCTAACGTTTTCTGCATATATAGCTAATATAGTGCACACAGTTATAGCGGCCATTAGTCGTATTGTGTTGTGATTATTTTTTCCGAAAAATTAGATCCTATCGTTGATCAAGACTTTTTTAAATTTCGAATATCCATACATAGACCTACCTTCAAAGTCAAAAAGGCGTGAGAAAAAATTATTTTTGTCGGCCAAACGCATTGGAATAACTTGAAATGGATATTTTGATGAAAAAAGAAGAAAAATAATCAAAACCAAAAAGGCCTATGATCATTGATCATATATGTGCCTTTTTGGATTTTAGGAAAATGATTTTTAAAATTTTTTTTTCCTCATTTTTTATTCTATTTTTATGTTTTCAAAATGATAGACAAACTTTGAGAAATGCTTGTTTGGCATTAGAGACGCGATATGTATACACTCTGAATCGCACAATGATCGGGTACCAATTTCCGATCAATAATCAGGCATTCACCTCTTCACTTCATGAATTCAATATTAAACAATTAATCGGCTAACTGCGAAACTATAACAAACACCGCACTGAACTACATCAAACATTAATGTCGATTGTACGAACTCCAGGGGGATCAGCAGATAGTCGATTTCGATAATAGAATTAATCGGTTTTCTGTTGCCACAGGTATATTTAACGCTGACAGGTACATGTCCCAGTCCTAGCTGATCTAATGGAGTCTCTTTTCGTTCTGAGTAGGATGAAATTTGAGTGATCATCCGAGTCTCGTCAGCGATGAAATTAGGGGATGAAATTTTGCGGCTAAAAGGTGTGCGAAGCTTGTGGCTAGTTTAACCGGGTCGATGATTATTTCGCTAATTTCCATCAAGTGGATGTGGCGAAATTACGCGCCGCTCTTTCCCCCAATTGGCAAAATTCCCGGGGCTTTACAGAGCCAAGAAACGAATGAATGGACAAACTGAAAATCGCGGTAAATCCAGACCAACCGAACCATGGCCGACCCCTTATTTTACCAGAGGCAAAAAGAAGGCAGGAAAACGTCGAACGGCGGGAATATAAATAAAAGTAAACACATAAATAAGCCACGACTTTCTGTAACCGCATATAATGATAGAAAAGCCAGAAAACCTTTTCCGTCATTTTATCCATACCATTTCGCTGTGCGCAATTATATGAAGACTTGAATTGAATGCCATCCTTATGTGACCAAGTAGTCATGATTGTCATTATAAAATAAAATGAAATGAATTATTAGGTCAGATTCGAAAAAGACCTCGAATATGAATTTTTTTGTAAACCTGATGATGTTTGTGTCGTTGGGAAACATTTCGATCATTTTTGCCATTTTTAATGAAATTTGGTGATCGAGAAATGGGAGATAATGCGGTCATGAACAAATGTGAAAATGAACTAGATTTCAACTGTTGGATGTCCAAATTCAGGAGTTTGTGTGTAAGTCATCAAATCTTAGTGAGAAGATATCTGGAGAACGAATGAACGGATTCGATCTTTTCTGGTACCAATCGAAGCAGTTTTTTTTTACCTAAAACTAATCAAGTTTCGAACTTCATTGATTCAGTAGTTTTCGAGTTATCCGGAAATCGAAATTGACGACAAAAAAAAATTCTGGTAAAATTTAGTACCTAATTGGAAAATGGGAGACATGGCGGTTATAAATAAATAAAGCTGATTGTAAATGGATAAGAGAGAAAGAGGGAGAGAGAATCGTGACGAAGAATATATATATATGTATATATCTGTACATGTTTAAGTGATTCTGCTTCTGCAGAGGGGATCAGAGACGTTGCAGAGTATAAATACTGGTTCCGTCGAGGCAGCTGAAACTGGAACTGGAACTGGAACTGGAACTGGAGATGGAGGTTGGAGCTGGATTTTCGAGTGGCTGCGGCATAAATAAACCAGCCAATCGAGCTAATTTATTAACGCAATCCCAACGGACGACGAATGATGTCAATGATCCTTGACGTCAAAAGCAAAGGAAATTATTCAGAATTTCCTCACCGCCTATACACTTCCCTAATGCCAGTTTTATATCACGTATACATATTTCATTCATTTATTTACTATATTAGCGTGGTCCTTGATTCGATCGTTTTTAAATTTCAATTCTCCGACGTTTCGAAATACATAATAAAAAAAGGAGCCAGAACTCCAGGTTCCTATCTCGATTCTAATATACCGTCCCAAAGTCTTCGAAATTTCCCATTTTAATGAAACACGATTCGTGTCATTTCGCAGGACTTATTTTGACATCAATGATCAAAAATCGAACCGGCAGTGTCTGAAAAAAAATTATTTTCAACACAGAATTAGCTTTCGTTCGAATTTTATATCACTAACAGATATTCAATCGACCAAATTGTTCGAATAGATTCTGTAGCTTACTGTTAAACAGGATCTTGAATTTTGAATTAAATCTTAAGCCGGAAGATGAAACTTGATCCATTTACTGCCAGCCATGGAAAGACCTTCTTATTTATACCTTATGGATTTACAATTTATAAGAACTGGACATAGGTACTATATGGAAAAAAATGGTAAACGTCACCAGAATTTAAATAAATAAAAAGATTACGGTGTCATTCTATTTGAAAAATATTCATCGCTATATCATATGAAAATACACGGTGTAACCGCAGTTTTCCGAATTGTGTCTAAACGAAATAATTTAAAAATGTACTATGAAATGTGGAGAGTTGGTGGAAACCAATATTTTTTTTTTTTTTTTATTTTCTCTCGAATCAGAATTTTTGAAAATCATCGAAGCAATATATTGACAGGTGGCTGATAGATCATGAAAAAAAGCAAGTAACGCAAAAAAAAAAAAAAAAAAAAAAGCGAAAGTAAGGAAAGGAAACAATTGAAAATTCTAGTCGTTCTAAACTGATCGACTTGTCTCTTCGACGGTGAATGTAATTCATCACTTTTCTGTGGCAAACGAAGTGGGTGCTTTATAGATACACAATTTGCGTGCTGCTTTCGATTCATTCATCGATTCTACGGAACGGAAATACGCAAGAGATAAATAAGATTGTATTTTACGCATCGGGAGAAATCGGGCTGAGACGGAGCCGGGATAGCCCAGGCCAATAAAGATCAGTGGCTCGAATCCCGAAATGTGAACAACAATTTGATTGAAAGAAAAAACAGCGGGAAATTTCAGTCCTATATTCAATCCCACTTTTCTAGACCACGGAAAAAAAAAAATTTCATTCGTATCCTTATAGTTCGAAAAATAATTCCAAAATTAACATTTTTTTCAAATTGGCTCATCTATGCTTCGGGCCGTTCCTTAGAGAGTTATACTGGCACAAAGTGTCGCCTCCGAAAGATATCGGTATTTTTTTTTCCCCAAGACTTCAAATCGCAGTTTCTCCGTTATTTATCTATCATTCTATCATACTAGATGAAACAATGCTCACAATGCGCGATTTGCCATAGCCGAATGGCTAGTCATTTAAAAAGTGCAATAAGTTGCGTGCAACTGTAAATAATTCCACGATTTCTCTGCTGATAACTGAATCTGTAAAAAAAAAGTCAAAATTTTCAAAAAACGAAATACTTAGCCAATTTCTGCCAAAATGAAGCAGTCATATGCAAAGTTTAATTCTAATCGGTTGTGTGGTACGGGAGAAAATACGAATCGCGTTTTCGAAGTGATCAGCGTCCCTCAGCCATCATTTCTGTGCTTACAGAATCATTTTTACGAACTTTTAAGTTTTCTTGGAATATTCGTGCGGTTTTTTGCACCAACATTTCAAATTCTAGATATTTCTAATGTGATATAATTGAAAATAATAAAGTATTTTCGCACGCCAAAGCGACTTCCATAGCTCTCGCCTCAAAAGTGTCATTTTAGCATGCAGTTTTTTTGCACTTGTGGCTAGGCTGTGTTTTTTTGTTTTTTTTTTCCCTCGTCAACTTAGAGCCTCTGTGATCATAATAAATGAGATACTGCCGCAAAAAGAAAATTTCGACAATCATTAATTCGCAAAAAAAAAAAAAAAAAAAAGAAGAAAAATGGCAAACTTACCATATTTTCGAACCAAGGATCCACATGGGCAGGTGCTACAGGGCAGCTTAGGGCAGCTATAAACCCGAGTTTTTGTACGTTTTTGCTAAGCTTTTAGACGGGTCAAAATGATGGGAACGACCCTAGGGAATGCAGTGGGGTTCTTAAGTGGCACTTTTCACCCTGGTCCGTCAAGACTAACCGCCTAAAGGTATGCCTAAAGGTCACTTTGTCCCCAAGTCGATGATTTGCAACCTTTGTATAGGTGGGATATGTCTAATCTGGCCAGAAATAAGAAAATAAAATGGGGAAAAAAAAATCAAAAAAAATTGTACGTATATAATATGAAAAAAGTGAGAAAAATGGAAAAGAAAAGAGAACGTGCCGCGGTATAAGTAAAATCAGTAATTTTTCGAGTCCTCACGTCTTTCGCAGCTCGGTGGGTAGCGACTGGTGCTGTTTGCTCGTGCTTTTAAATTCGCATCGGAAGTTTAAGCGTAAAATTTGAAGACGTAGTCTGCAAAGGATGCCTAAAGTTGACTTGGTAGGAAGTCCGATTCGATGTATTTATTTCCTCAACCCAAGCGCACCCTCGCCCTCGCCTTGCAGACGTGTTTTCTTATATATATATTTTTTTTTTTATTCCAACCCTCATACCAAAGTAGGTGGGTAGCTGAGCTACTCTCCTCTTTTCTTCGCTTGTTTTTTCTGTTTTATTTAACATAATAACACGAGCCGCGGTAAGTTTTTCGACGTCGACGAAAAACAGAAAGAGTGAAAAAAAAAGTGAATAAAAAAAATGTTTAAAAGTCAAAAAAATTCTTCGATAAATCTCAATACCAAAGAAAAGCGGAATTCCACATTCCCGAGTACCGAGGTCAGGTGCGCAGGCGACAAGGACCTACTTGAAAACGTTTAAGCTTTGACTTTCATCTTCCACTTGTCAAGGAAAAGCGCTGTCACGAGAAAATTGAATCGAGTTTTACTAAGGCAAGCAGAATCCGAGGAGAGACAAGAAGAGGATCAGATATAAGAGTAAAGGAGAGTAGATACGCTTTAGTCTTTGAAAAATTTCAATTCGTTAAATTACCAACTTATATATTTCTGATATATTTTCAAGTCTAGGATATCCGAATTTTCTGATTAGATTTTTTCAATCAACCTTTTTTTTTTCGCCTTGTACTTTTAAAATTTATTAATTAGTATATGTACGTAGGAAAAGTTTTTTTTAATCAGTTTTTCCATCACTCCTTTGATCTACGAGGACAGTATGACGTATCGATAGTAATTTACTTGGTAACTGTAATTTTTATAACTCTTGAGAAACTTATTATATATAAATATATATGTATAGTATATAGCTCTCCTCAGCTGAGTGGTTAATTAAAAGTTTCCCCGTCGCAGACAGAAGCGTCAAATTTCTCTTTGATATCAGTAAGGGATTGTCAGTGACTCTAATTAATTGCCAATTTAGAATATCGCTTCGTGAAACCGTTCGACTAATTGTAAACGACTAATTTGTTACGAATAATTATACATTATCAACCAATGAAATATACAGAGCCTCTCAACGTTTAATTCCACCTGTACGTATGCATATATTATATGATATGTGTGAAACTATAGTGAAAGACATGAGCCAAAATCGAGTCTAAAAATCCCCATAGAATAATCGAACGTTCCAATTTTGTATTTTATCTATAATTTTTCATTTGTGGGTTGACAAAAGAAAAATGGGTTGTTGGATTAGCGGGACAGAAACTCCACGTGCTATTAGGTCAACAGGATATTTCCTCCGCCTTGTTTCTTACCCCCCAACCTTTCGATCGAGTTCAATTTTCTTATTTTCCCCTAATAATTTTACGAGGAAATACTGAAAACTCGAGTGAATTATGTAAAGCTGTTTTATCGTGTCCCGTTAAGGAAAGAGGAAAGTCCGTTTGTGTCTGCAATGTGAAAGCTCGAAACGTCTGGTAACTGGTAAAACCAAAAGTGGTCGCCAATCCAATATGTCGACTGACTCGACACATAACAATATAACACGGCGTCTGTATGGCCAGCATGTGTAACTGCGCCTTTCGAGTTCTGGACTTAAGGGTGGATTCTCTTTCTCCCTTACTTTTACTCTTACTTACGTTAGTTCTCTCGGTCTTTTCGACGACCAGCTATACCAGCGGCAGTAAAATCCACCCCTGCACCCTCTAGCCTGGGGGAAGACTTTCTTGCTTTTCGCTCTTTTATTCTTTTTCTCTTTCCACCCTTCCCTTTCTCTCTCTCTCTCTCTCTCTCTCTCTCTCTCTCTCTTTCTCTTTCTTTTTCTCTTCCTCTCGTCTTCATCCCTTATACCTAAAACTCGTCGCCGCAAGCGCTGCCTCGTACAATAATACAAGCTTACTCGACAAGTTACGAGGCCCAGGCTGGGTCAAAGAACATGTGGAAATTTTCTTATTTCTACCGTATGGTACCTGGCGTTAGTCAAGCTATAATTATCCTCATTTTCTTCAGCCTCATCGCGGTCTCAGCTGACTCAAACTGTCATAAGGTTAGGCTCAATTTTTATAGGGTATGTTGTAACGTTTCATCAGAAAGGCTAGCAGTTTTTTCTCTTTATTTTCCGAGCTTTTATACATTTTTGTTTTACCCTTATCCTCTATTTTCCTTCATCCCTTTATTCCCTTTTTTTTTTCTCCATTTAATAAAACATCAAGTTATATGCCACTTCTGAAAGACTTATACCTACATATACACACAGGTAGGATATATCTAAACCAAGATACTTCATTATGAGGGAGATGTATTCAGGTGTAGGTACTACGTGACTGTATAATTAATTCACCTACTCAACAGAGAGGAAGATATATAATTTTACGAGGGTTGATTACCTCGTTATTAGAAAAAAAAAAAAAAAAATTCACAACGACAGGCACACAGATATATATATCATCACTGGTAACCAACTACTTCATCGAAGAGCAGATCTTCCTCTCTCTCTCTTTCTCCCTAATATATATGCATATCTCTTTCTCTTTCTCTTCTCTTTCACCCTCAACGATGAGATGATATAATAATTCAATTTGCAAATCAGATGTATAAATTTATTCGCAGGATGTTATACTTGGCTAATAATTGCAATAGATTTACAGATATTATACTTGGTGATTAGTTATCACAGTTATTTAACGATAATAATTTACTCACACACATCTATAGTTCGCAGCCCTTAGTATAAAAGCCCTAATTAACGCACCCTAATAGTTGTGAGAATTAATTGAAACTTGGAAAAAATGATAAAGCTATAATTGTAGTTTGATATGATAAAAAAATTTATACACATATGTACGAATTTGTTGAATCTTTCAGAGTTGATATAATTATATATAATTTAAATTGAAATTCTGATTAACGTCTCTACGTCCTAGCTGAAAATTTTGGGAAAAATCAACTTAACGATCAATTTTATTTTCGACGTAAAATTTGTTCGTCAATCGGTTTGCATAAGACGTTTGAAAAGTCTAGTATTGCGGTTAAACTTTCTGAAAATAGACATGGATCTGAATTTTAAGTGAAAATCGAAATTGCATTCCATGCACAATCCTACCCTCAAATTTTATAGCTTGCATCTTCAAGTCTTCGGCGAGAACTTGTGAAATGAAACTAGAATTTCCATTCTGACTCGGGAATGCTGTTTCGCGCAATTTATTGGTCGAAATTGTGACGCGGATGTAGAACGAAGACAAAAAAATTTCAATGAAAAATCAGCGGAGAGGAAAGGATGAAATTTACTAGTCCGCCACCCTCGCGCTTTACGCCGAATTGATACGCCATAACAGAGCCTGATATCCATCATTTCATTCACTACCGAATTCGCTTTCGACCGTTTTGTATATGGCCTCTGTGTATAAATCCCGGTTTTGGATCCCCATAAATCTCTAGCTGAGTAAAGTCGAGGTCGCCTTAGTGCCCGGATTCGAGCACCAATAGCGGTTTTTTTTTTTTTTTTTATTTTTTTTTTTTTTCAAAAATCAACCTATAAACACAAAGACTTCCGGGATTCTGTAGCCTAGCCAGGCCAAACAACTACGCCGGTGTTTGCACGAATATAATACAGGGTGTTATGCCGACTACATCGCAGTACTGCAGGTCTCGGACTGTCAGGGACCTGTCAGGTATAGTCGAAAATTGGCCGATAAACATGAGCGCGAAATATCTGGTTCACCGCTCGACTTTTAGGCATCGAAATCCACGACTACGATCTGTGGCTACGATCGCGTTGATCGAATTTCGACTGTCTAAAGTCGAGCGGCCGATCCAGATATTTCTTTCGCGCTCATGTTTATCGGCTTTTCGACTATTCGACTATACCTGACAGTCCGAGACCTGCAGGACTGCGATGTAGTCGGCATAACACCCTGTATATCGACTATCGATAAATTTTCAAGACAAACCCAAACAGACAGGAAAATTACGCGACTCTAGCGCATATTCATGAGCAATTAATTACTGCCGAACGTCTGACCGGCTTCTTGCGGCATGTTTCTCCTCCAACCCCTACGGTATTATAAAATTCGTTTCCTAATTCAAACCCATTAGTTCTTATCTCGACAAGAATTATTTGTTTCAAAATCTCAATGGGAAAAAAGAAAGAAAAATTAAGAAGAAAAAGAGGTGTCGAAGTTATATATATATGTCGAATTCAGTTACGAATTTTCCAGAATTTTGAACATTTGTGAACATTTCGAACGATCCGATCATTTTTCTAGAATATCATAGAAAATTTGTCGGAACATCGTCTAGGTATGGAAAATTTTCTGTTCAAATTCCAACCAAATCGATTGAGTGAACTTCGTCTGGTAGATATTATTTAGAACCCCGAAAAATCGAACCGATGAATAGGGGTAGCATTTCGATAGGCAGCAAGCGAGTACCATATAGAGTAGGTATATACTTATATTTTAGATGAAAAATAGAAAAAATAAATATTATAGATAACAATATACATACATACTTATATATCATATGTATATAATATATATTGCGCTTCTAGCCTGTAGCAAGCACTTTGCTAGATCACAGAGCTGTCTTTATATTATACTTCTTTACATATATCCGAATGATCGATGAAGATAACGTTTCCCGAATAAATATGAATGTATATTATATATACATATGTACATATATCCTAAGCCAGCTACAGGGTGTCGAACTAAATGCCTATATACTCGTGTTATAATTATTATTATTATTATTATTATTATCACGTAATCGTGGAAGAAAGATTTTTTGATAAAGAAGAATCGTATTTTTTCATATGAACAGGTGGTGTGGGTGAGCTGTGTTTGAGGATTTTTTTTATTTCAAAGAAAAACAAACCAACAAAAAGAAAAAAAAAAAAAAAAAAAAAAAACGAAAAACCACACAGGGGATTAGGTTGAATTCAAAAACTCCGTTGACACTCCTTTGTTACTGCTGTACTTTACAAAGCTCATAACTTCTGACTGACATATCAAAGGGTTAGCTTTATTAACAGGGTGTTTTGAAATCGTCTCGAATCCCTTGTAAAAAATGTTTGTATATTTGAAAAAAAAAAAGAGTCAAAAAATTAGGGCTGTATTTTGACACATATTTCACGAAATGATTAACGTCGTTGTCAAAAATCAAGCTAATGCATGTTCAGAAAGTCCGAATTTTAATTTTTTTGTTTTTACAAATTTACAGCCTAAACACAGTCTGAAACACCCTGTATTTTAATTATTTCAACAAGTAACTACGGAGATACTATCTACGTAAATATGGGGCGTGAAATAGGGAATATCGTTCGAGGCTGAGGCTCAGTTTTAAATATAATCTTAGCCCACCCGTAAATCAACCCCTTTCCATAGAAATGGGCAGCCTAAAATTTATCGCAACTCGCTACCGCGCATTTTCGAATGTACTTTTGCCACGAAAGTTGCCTTAGACCTTATAGGAGAGGCGGGAAAGGGCTGGTTGGGTTCGGTATAAGGTAATGCGGGCATCTGTCTTTCCGACACTCTGGGTATAACCCTGCACACCGTAGCTACCCTTCCCAAACCCCCGATTACCACCACCTCCTTTACCCAGGCCGTCATCCTGGTCGTCGCTTCTATCGGCGGTACATGATCGTGAATGATTACCATCCCTTGTTCCGAAAAGGTGTCTTCACCCCCTTTAACTCTCATGAAATTCGCCTAATGACCCACCGGAAATTGTTAGGATATCACGTTATTATATTATAGTAGACGCAATTTGCGACGAAAAATTGGCACTTTAGTTTCAGGAATGAGAATCCTTCAGGATCGTATAGGTACAGCGATAAAAGCTAAGATCGGAATAATTCTTGGAAATGTCGTTTTTATACTGAAATTTCTCAAATTTATGCCTTCTTATGTTATTTCGATATTGAAATCAGAATATTTTTACAATATTTGAATTGCAATCTCAAAATTGCAATGTTTCATTATATTCTTGTGATTTTCTGATTAATATAATCTCGCAATATTGCAATTCAAATACTCTACCAGTTTTCATGCGACATTGCAGTTGAATTGATGTTTCAATTTCAGCATTACAATTTTTTGATTTTCTGGTGTTAATAATTCAGCGATTCAAACGTGTTGCTGGATTGGTGAAGTGGTAATCTTCAAATGTTCTTTGCAATTCCAATGCCCTCATCATGTACCGTTCTAGCAATATTCCTGCAATATCGAAAACGTAATGCTGCAATATTCTTGCATTATTGAAATCAAAATGATTTCGTAACATTGTTCTCGTAACAAATAAGTTCAAACAATATTCCTGCCATGTCGAACACGCAATATTGAAATTTTTATGCAATATTGAAATCACAATGATTTCGTAACTTTATAATTCAGATAAACTAATAGAGGTTATGCAATATTGCAATTGAATTGATACTCTAATCTCAGGATTATAATTACGTTAAGTTATTCTTTCACTATTATTATTGAAATTAAAATATCGATGTAATGGCGGAATCACAATATTCCCATGCTCTCGCAATCTCACGATAAAAATGTTTTCCATAATATAAATTTAATTGAAATATTTGAGCAACATCGCTGCAATGTCTAAATCACATAATATTTCATGCGATTTTAGCGAATTACAATTCTAATACTCTCTCAATGTTCATGCAATATTGCAGTTGAAATATTGTTTCAATATCAGGAAGCCAACTATGTTCCGGTATTCTTCCATTACATATTGCAATATTCAAATATAGTTGCAGTGTTGAATAGCAATATTCTCGCAATATTGCATGTTGCAATATTAGAATCGCAACTAGGAATATTTTTATCAAATTTTTATTGCAATGCATCATACTAATAGATGTTGAATGAGAAATTCCTTATCAATATTGTGAAATAAATGTAACGAAACCAATCAGCTATTAGAATACTTCAGATTTTATATCGCTTCAAGAATTTAATGGTCCTTTTATGAGACGATTACGAAGAACAGGTAAATTTGTATAAAAATTGTCCCCTTCAACCCGTTCAATATTTCCATTCGGTACTTCCTCGCTATTGAAGCGAATTTGTTTCTCTATTGATTATTCAACCCCTTCAAACATCCCTCATTGATATTCGCTCATTTATTTATTTTTTAAATTATTTATCAATGCTATTGATCAACGACTGTATATACTGTTCGTGCTGGATGACCAACATCACCATGTTTATTACGAAGGGGGGGGGGGGGGGGTAAAAAATTTAACGAATGGTACCCGACACCCGCAATCTTAATCAATAATGACAAAGCCGATTGTAAACCACACCTAATTAGCGTTGACGTCATTCACTGTGAACACTCGATGAACTCTGAACGACGACGTGCCTAAAAGCTTCGATTTCATCGTGAAAAGCGAGGCGACATTGGGGAAAGAGAAAATGCTGGGGTGCCCTGTTTTTCGGCTAATATCAGATTACCCATCTCCGAAACGTTCGCCTCTTGAATGTACCTCATTTCAAAAAAGGTCAATAGTCAAAGGCTTATACCCTAGGCACAAGGATGGCACCATTCGATACCGTTTCAAACATTAATTTCTGCTTTTCGACCCTCATTTTGATTTTGAATTTTTTTTCTTAAAGCACCATTTCCTCCAACCGTATATATTTTAATACCATACCTAGAAGGGATTATTTTCGAGCAAAAAAATTTACACTAAATCATACAATACTCGATAATGAATTTCCGTTTCGCTAAATATCGTGTCTCTCGGCTATAATTTTTATTCTATATTCATTATATTCATTCTGTTCGTTATCATTGTGATTATTTCGTTATCTGTATGTGTTTCAGATATAGCTATCCGATATTCAAACAAATTATTAACAGCCGTTGCACATTCCGCATTCTAGGTAAAAAAAATAAAATAACAAATATACATATATATATATATGAAATAAAAAAATATGGAAATCGACTAAATAAAATTTTTATAACGCTGTGGAAAATATTTTCAACATTATTGGTATAGAATAAAGTGTAAAATCGTGGACGGTTTATATTTAAAAAATTAACACCGACGACCCTTCCCTGTTCCCCGGATATTATCAGCGGTTAACATTTTTTTTTATGCCAATTAATCCTCGCGATTAAGTTCGGCCATATTGAACAACTTAATTTGGTACTTCTAAATGCAGGAATAGGAAGAAAATTTTATTTCTCTGCATCAGGGTGGAAAAACAAGCCATCGGAAGAACCGCATTATTATTTACCTACCGTTGGGATTTTTTTTTTCCAAAAAAATCTACCGAAACGTGATCAGAATCAATACTCCAGGCTTCTCCAGCTCACCCCTATTAAACACACCATCACCTGGAGTATCTTCGAAGAAAACGGTACAGCAACTATAATCAGGCTCTTGATATAGTAAGTTTATCGGAAAGAAAAAACAACATTAAAAAGGTGGATTAAGAGCATTATCAAAACACCTGAGCTTTTCCGGACACTTTTGATTTCGTTTTTTGATGTAATTTTATTCATTTTTTTTTTTTTTTTGTTTTGTTTTTTTTTTTTTTGTTTTCTTTGCTGCCACGTATCTCCTGGGGGATCTAAACTATAGGTAGGTATATACTATAAAGACCGAGGACGTATAGGCTCCCTCATCCTGGGTCGTGGTGCCATTGATTTTTCATTACCGTCTTGGCATCAGACTACCTTAACCACCCCAAGTTCCATGTTTCGTATCGGTTCATCGAATACTTGCCTAAACTTCTCGTTCAAACTCAAGATCCAATAAAATTCTTTCGCAACGTCGTCTTCGCCTAATATCAAGGATTAAGAGTCACTCAAGTGTTCTCTTAATTACGTTAAAAGTTCACCAAAAATTTTCGGCTTAGTTATACAACCGAAGTTTGAACCGGTATATGTATAGGCTGATGGCTTTAAAAAAATGGGGAATTGTTTAAAAAACCATTGTAACCAGAAATGATTGTTTTATTAAGAGGCTTGAATTTGCTTTCACGTTTTGGAATGAAATTCTGATTTCGACCTGAAAGTGAAAGTGAAATTTTAAAAATTTAATTGGATGTAGAGACGCTGATCAGAATTTCTACTGCTTACCCTGGTTCTGATTTATACCCTGGAATTCAGGTTTTAGATAATAAAACTAAAATCTCTGTCTGATAATTTGATGCAGAGGTTTGTCCCCAACGATGATGAAATCTTGATTTGAATTAGTGTAATGAAACGTGTCTGAAACTCTTGACGATTATACCGAGGGTGGAATGAAATTTTTAATAGAAATTAGGAAAAAGGCTTTTCTGTATTCAACAATTGTAGAAGATATCCAAGTGAGTTTAGGGTGAAGGTTGGCGACCGATGCCCATTAGAAAGGCAAATAGCTTAATCCCGCCTTACGTTCCCTCAAATATCATCTCCTATTTGCGTTATCATGATTATTAATTGGTTTAAACTTCGAGTCGTTCGTGCCGCGCTAACAGAAGGGGGAGTAGAAGGAAAGGCGAAGGCGAAGGCAAAAGCTTCGAGCACTTCATGCGCTTGGAGTTTTCCGTCGCCGACAAAGTAACTTGGCGAACTAATAAATCAGCAAGTAAAATATAGTTTAATTGAGTCCAATAAACGCACGCTTTTCAAGACGGAAGTTCGCTCAACAATTTCACGAACGAACGCCGCGAAACTTTGCGAAAACAAATTACTAAAATATCATTAGTATATATACGGATCCGGATTATCTCAGGCACTGAAAATTGAACATAAAAAAAAAAGACAAAAAAATAAACGCGTCCTACTCAAAAGACTTGAACATACATGCTCTGATCACCTCGAAAACGCGATTCGTTATTTCTCCCATACCATACAGCCGATGGTTATGAAACTTTGGGGATTATTGCTTCACTTTGGCAAAAAGTGGCTGAGTATTTAGTTTTTTGAAAATGTGAGAAAAAATTTTACAGATTCAGTTATCATCCGAGGAATCGTGAAATTATTTACAAATATCAATCGGTAACAGAGGCCTGCGTCGACTACCAGAGCCCCTTAAAATCCAAAATCCTTGAACCTTCGATCTTGGTGACTAAAAATGGTCCTTTTTTTCATCGGACAAGAAATTTGACATAATTATTTGTCTCTCCGCATGGTTTTGGCCAATTTGACAGTTGGCATTATGAATTGACTGAAGTGTCCCTTGAGTTGGGAATGATTTAATATTGCGAGGGGTAGAATTAGGAATCGCCCTTGCATTACGGAGGGCTGAGGGCAGTAATGCGTCACGCGGGGCCGTCCAGTCTAGACGCTAATTAAATCAATTTACGAGTGAGTCAAATCGCTGTAAACTTGGCTCGACGCGAAGCGAGCGTTAATTTACAGAAGACACGCAATTTCCCGGTCGCGCCTCGGAAGGCCATCTCAACTTTCTATTCAGTCATTTTACGTCTGTTATCCTACTACCAAATCCTCGTTTTCGTCGGTCTCCTTCTTCCTTTATAGATTAAAGAACCTTATGCAGGGATTACCCGACTTTACTAAATTTTCTATCAAAATTCCAACTAAGAAATAAAACTTTTTAATTACCGTTAATTTAAAATGGTAATTTCTCAACAAAACACCCCTCTATATAAACTTACTTAACAATTTACGAAGATGTTAAAGAGTTTCAATGTTAGAGGGGTTGAAAATAATTTTTCTTCAAGTTTGAACAAATATTATATCATTTTCATACATAATTCAAAATTATTTCCAAATTTCACAAACCTTGTACTGCAAAGGGTATCTTTCATCAAAACTTCGCCAATTTTCGAGGGAGTATTCTGCATTGATGTATTTTCAGAGTAAACACATGATATTCAATGAATTTCATTTTCGGATACGAAATTTTTTTATTTCAAGTCATTTTTTTGCTCACGACGATAGAAGACTGACATTGGTTTGCCTTGATACTAAATATGTATTTTCCGAATTTGAAAAATACTGGATCATCGTGGGTCGAGGTCCGTGAAACGTCAAATAATTTTCCAAGTCGAATTAGGAGTTCTATTCAATTCTATTCAATATTTTATTACATATCACACAGCATCATGGGCGTTGTAAGAAATGAAGAAGAATGAGCTATTGTAGAATTTTTATGCGTTAATAAAAATCGTTCAACTTCGTATGTATTGCCTTTGAACAGTATTCGCGAAGTTCGTCTGTGCGGGAAATCAGACATCCTTTCAAGAACGATACTCCCGTGACTACAACAATCATTGACGGATTCCCCTTTATTGGCCATCTCCTCTTCTATTCTATTCGAAAAAGTGTTTTGCATTCATTGGATATAGTGCTCAGAAGTTTCATATCACCATTGAAAATTGAAATGTGAAATATTTGATAACCATTTCCGGAAAACGTAAACTGGTCCTTATTTAGGACTCGGGCTAATTTTTTAGCACCCCCCCCCCCCCCCCCCCCCCCCCAAATCAGCTCCAAATAATTCAACACAATTTTTTACTTTTTTCAGATTTTTTTTTTTTTTGTTTAAACTCTAACCCCTTCCACCTAGAGGGTGGATTTCCCCATTTACAATATTACACGTGTTTTGGCTGTATTCTCAGTATATATTTTATTGTAAGTGTAATAATTTTCAAAAAAATCTGTGACTGAAAGATTTTAGTGGGCATTGGTGCTACTAACAATATTTTGTTGAATTGAAAAAAAAAAGTCAAATTCAGAGGTATGCAATTCGTCTATATCGTCTGGTATGATGATGCGAATTTTTCATCAGATAGTAGCACCAATGCTCACTAAAATCTCACAGTTACAGATTTTTTTGAAAATTATTACTCTCAGAATAAAATATATACTGAGAATATAGCCGAAACACGTGTATTTCAAATGGGGAAATCTACCCTCTTGTTGGAACGGGTTAGAGGTCAAATAAAAATCTGAAAAAATTAGAGAATTGTTTTTGAATAATTTGGAGCCGATTTGAGGCGTGCCTGCTGAAAAATTCGTCCGAGCCCTAAATAAGGACCACCCTGAGGCATTTTTTCGCTAAAACGTTCCATTCGATCCGTCACCTTTGATTTAAACCAATATGAAATTTGTGAACAAAAATCCTGGAAATTGATACGAGGGTGTAGTTGAAAGATGATACGAAGAAGTGATTAATGGATTTTCAAAATCGTTTACAGCTTGACAGTAAATTTCAATGAAGTACGAGTGGAGATAATTTGAAATTGATGAATTTCAGATTTTTTTTTCATTTATTTATGACTAAATTTATGATATTTCGAAATGTCAAAGTGTTTGTTTTTTACTTCAAATGTTGTAAAGGGTCGTTACTATTTCCATGCAATAATATTGTCTCACGAAAAAATCGTCTCCAAACTCAAGTTTTTTTCAAATAAACACATAGTTTTTTTTTTTTTTTTTTTCGAAGCAGAAGGCAAAACGTATAATTATTGTTCAGTTAATTAAATGTCCGTCTGTTTTCCAAACGCGCTTTTTTTTCAATAAATAATTTACGCGGCTCATGGGTGTTTAATTTAAATGGGAAAATTCTAAGACTTAGGGGCGGAACAGAATTGAGATAAGAACTTGCAGGTTCGGCTACATTTCTTTGTATATATTTCGAGACGTTCTGGCCCATGGGAGCATTAAAATTCTAAAATGATCAAATTGAGATCCACCTCAATTCACATCCATACATATGTATTCATTATCATAGTACAGTTATCGACCCCCTAGCAAAATCCTTCGGGCATATAATTATACGTGACATTTGTCTATAGATTATATGTCTGAAACCACATACGTGTATCCATATTGTATAGTATATAGCATATATATGTATATATACCAGTTTTAGTGGGGCTGGTTTCCGGTAACAAGCATTAAGAGCCCCTAGGATACCCTGGATTATGATCAGGCTTTGACAAGATATTTCGTGCCCAAGGAACATCCTTGACTGTTAGGTTGCCGGTAGCTAAGGGCTATAAGGGCAAATCCCAAAGGTAAGGATGCGGTTAACGGTCCCTTGGTAACATATCGACAATGTCCCCTGATCTATCGCGCATAAAATATGTACAAGTAGAGTGTTTAGTAAGAAGAAATCGATATTTCATATTTTCCACTTACGACACTCTAACGTTAGTTTTTTCACAGAAAACAAATCTCTTCACAAGATTAGCTCCATATCTCAACTCGAAAGGTGGCGCAGACCAGTTTTCTATTTTTACAAAACTTTCGGAAGCTTCTACTTCTCCTGGAAATCGATCTTTTTGGAACTCACTTAGAGGGGGTTTTTTGGATCGTTGATTCCAGATATGAAATCGAAATACAGAGACCCAAAATGGCAGTTCCAATTTGGCGTATCGAAATTGGAAAAAGTAGACAGTTTTACATTAAAATTGGTGATTTAAGGCTTTTGGAGCCACTCCCTTACGGAAAAAACCCCTGAAAATATCACCCTCAACTGAGCCCTCAACTTTCAGGGTGATTTCGTACCCCCAACTTGAGGGTTGAACCTGAATTGAGGGGTACCTTCAACTTGAGGAGCAACCCTCAAATGGGGGTCCCTTCAACTTCAGGGTTAACCATTAAGGGTAACCCCTAAATTGAGGATTGTCCTTGATTTGAGGTTTTGAATTTCAGAACCCCTTGAAGAATTATTATAGCTGTAAATCTTTGGACTCAACTCTTAATACGCTTCAAGGTATTAACCGATAACATTTCAAGTAATTACTCTTAATTGTGAGGCGACCCACTAAGACTTTTCGAAGTGACCGCCACTTTTCAGGTTTGGCCCCTAACTATTCAGCGTCATCCCTCAATTTTCAGAGTTGTCCCAGAACGTCTCAGGGTTATCCCTGAATTGTTGAAGGTTATCCCCCAATTGTTGGAGGTTGCCCCTTAATTTTTGAGAAATGTTCCTCACTTCTTCGGGGTTTTCCCTCAATTTTCAGGGTTAATCCACCAACTTTTCAGGGATGACCCGTCAATTGATGGTTTAACCATAGAAATTGAAGGTATAACCCTGAAGATTAGAGGTTGAACCCTGAAATTTCAGGGTTTCACCTTCAGAATGGAGGGTTTAACCCTGAAAGTTGAGATTTCACCCTCAAACTTGAAGGGTTTTCTCCGTTAGGGCTAACTTGAAATCGGGATGAAAGAAGTGCGTAAGTGACCAAATACACATTAATAGACACTAAAAATCCTGCATATCACAACAAATATAAATGTCGATTTTTTTCATGCCTTAATTACACAGCTTGGTATGTATTTCGTGATTAGTTTAATTTCATTAGGAGCGTGTGAGATTTTACTCTAATGAATTCCTTATAAATTTTCCTCCCTGTTTCATGATTCGTAAAGCAATTTTGAGCGAAAAAAAAAAAAAAAATGAAGAATTTTCGAAGAATTCGGAGAACGGCATTTTCGCAAGGATAACCGAAGGCTGTGGGCGAGAAAACCCTGCGAGATAACGAATAGAATTTCATCTCGGCTCCTGACGTAAAGGGTTTGATAAAATTAGCGAAAATTTGGTGATGGGGAAACACTTTGGGATACATATTTACCTCGCTCGTGGCCGGAGAGCTGTGCCAGCGGTGGGATGGGACTCGCGAAGCAATACGCAGTATCGGAGGCTGGAAGCTTTCGCGATCATCTTGTTAAAAGCCGTTCGAAAATTCATCGAATCTTTTTTAGAAAATTGGTGAGACGCACCAGCTAAGAGAAGAGAAGAAAAGAGAAGACAGAAGAGGAGAGGGGCGAGCAGAGGAGAGAAGGGAATTGCAGGGTGCGAGAGTATAGGATAAAAGAAAGTGAGGGTTACGTCACGTTGGAGAAGAAGAGTAAGAGGATACGGCAGGCGTTTAATAAGATGAGAAAATGGATGGATGTGCAAGATGGAGTCGCGAAGTAGATTGGCGGATGTATAGATAGAGAAGACCCGCTTTGTCTGTCGGATTATAACCAGGTTTGACAACGACCAGGATCTCCGATCGCTCCTTGTTACCCGATACTTTTACTCCAATCCATACCGAGCCTCGCAAGCTTCGAAAGATATAGATTATTTCACAAGTGAAAAGAAACCTTCGATCCTTATGCCTAAAAGATTCTAACGAAACGCGATACTCAAGATTCGCGCAACTCCGCCAACTAAATCGAAGAATGATGCTAGTCTACATTTTTTTTCTACACTTATCGAAGAAGTACGATTCCAGAAAATAACACATCTCCAACAGACACAATCACGTAATACCATCCGAATTTTTTCGCTTCCAATTTTCGCTCCTTTTTAGACAGGATCATCGCAAAACCACGATAACTGACGAACCAGTCGAGCGATTTAGCTGAAATTTTGACGTAAAATTGTCTGCGCTTAGACGATGTTCCGAAAATTTCATCGGACCGTTTGCAAATCTGGTTTCAAAATGGCGGACGTCCAGACTTTTTGAAAATCCGTAACCTCGACATTTTTCAATACGATTTAACAAACTTCGGAACGAATTGATCGTCCGCCATTGAAATACATTTTTGGAAATTTTTACATAATTTTCAATCGCGTGGGTCTATTGCGAGTTTTTTGTTGGCGAAATTCTCGTAGAGCCATTGAATCGATTTGAATGAAATTTGGACAGGATACTGTTCTTATCGAGATTCTACGACCCATTCCAATTCCTGGTTTCTGAGCACCTACATTGTAATTTTTGAAAAAATTTTCATCACCACCCAAAACATCAAGGAAAAAGATGAAGAGAATTTTATTTGTTCAGAAAGCTCGATCAATTTCTCCTTCACTGAATTATCCTGAAATTAATGAAGGGTTGGAATTTTTTTAACGTATTCTTCCACGTCGGGTTCTGTAATTGACGTTTTCAAGCCCGGCACCTACTCAACCCGCTCAATTATACGGGATATACTGTTTTCGGCTGTTTGCGGTATTCCGCGAGCTAACCGCTGCCCACACCGAGTGACGCGATAATTAAGCTTCAGTTACCCATAAGCTATAACACTAAGACGTCGAGACGCAATTCCGATTACGTTTTCTATAAAAGTAACGCCAGACTCGGGTTCATTATGGATCAATAAATTGAGCATGGACTATAGATCGATCGTCTACCATAGTACGGCCTGTAAATTATACAATTAAACAACTTTTTCGGAGCGATTTCCTGCACACCCCAAAACTTCTCAATTTCAAGTTAGCTCATTTCCAATTTTCATTCAATCGAACCAATCAGACAAGAGGATGAAGATCCAAAACAGATTTTTTAGCTAAAAAGGGGCCATGCGGCGCCGCTAGATGGCAGAGTTTTCTTGGAGCTTAAGGGGCCAGTACAGCTACTTTTCGAAAAATTATCATAGTCCGAAATCAATTTATTTCATAACCAAAGTTCATTTCACATCAAAATATTTTTCTTTTTCAAAATCATGTGTCGTAAGGATTTCAGAGCACCGTTGGATCGATTCAGGTCATCTTGGATTCATGCTCTTCAGAAAACAAATCCTCATCATGTGAATGTAGGAATTTTGAAAATTTTTCGTTTTGGCCAAGTTAATTAAGAAATGAGTGATAATAATTTTTGCAAATTTGGTAAATTGATCATAACTTATGACATAATTTATTATTTTTAAATTCCTACATTGACATGATGAGGATTTGTTTTCTGAAGAAAATGAATCCAAGATGACCTGAATCGGTCCAACGGTGCTCTAAAATCCTTACGACACATGATTTTGAAAAAGAAAAATATTTTGATGTGAAATGAACTTTGGTTGTGAAATAAATTGATCCCGGACTATGATAATTTCTCGAAAAGTCGGTGTACTGGTCCCCCTTAAACTAGCCAGGGCGTATAGAAGCCCAGAATTTATAGGGTAGGACAAAAATGAAACAAAATGATTTTCGCTCGGCAATACCGACGCTGACCAGCTGCCTATAGGCTTGGCATAAACGAAACAGTTCCTGTTTCTATTAATCGGATGAAAATAAATTGACCCTACGTTTTCGTGAACTCTTCTCGCCCTCCGTGTCGATAAACTATGACAAAGAGACCCCCAAATGAAAGGAAAATATTTCGGTTACAATGAATCAAGTCGGACGAACAATTCAATGAAACTTATCCGCAGTCGAGCCTACAGAGTAGTTTCGTTTATTCAATGGAATAATCTTGTTAATTCGACACAGTAGTTTGGTTTGTTCGGCTATTCGGCTTCGTTGAGGCCACCCCGCAGTTTTGTTGATTCAAGAAAAGTGGCCAACAAAGAAGATTGGTTGAACCAAAAAAAGAAAAAGAAGAAAATTCGCTGTACATTTGCGAAACTTTTATTGACCCAACGACGCTTTCCTCTCACTGTATATATATCAGCTGCACACAATGGTCACCATCAAAACCCGTATGAATTTGTAGACCAAAATTGTTACAATGGTTCATCACCCCAATTGTATTCCGTCGTCTTTCACGGTTTTGAGAACGGAATATCCGTCTCCAGACTTTCTGTTCTCAGTCATATGTAGCCGGATAGCTATTTCATTGTCTAAATGCCAGTGGATTCGTTCGTGAGTCTGATAGTGACTTGGGATTCGACTAACCATCGTTTAGCTGTATAAGCCTCTATCATCGCGTCGAATCAAGTTCGGGGGATTCTTGCAGGATCAAATACCCCGCCAAAGGAAAAGAGAGGAAGAAAATAAAAAAGAAAAAAACGGTTCGAATATACGACTGCACGATTCGGAAAAACGACAGTTCAGGATTTTCTGATGGACAGAAGACCCGA
This sequence comes from Tenthredo mesomela, assembly GCA_943736025.1. Taxonomy (NCBI): domain Eukaryota; kingdom Metazoa; phylum Arthropoda; class Insecta; order Hymenoptera; family Tenthredinidae; genus Tenthredo; species Tenthredo mesomela. The sequence goes on from OX031017.1 coordinate 4,383,880, forward strand.
TCCCGGAGAGAAAGAGAGATACTTTTTTGTGGAGCAATTAGCCGCCGACTTGACCCTAGCAAGAATGGCAAAATTCTTCCTTCTTTTTCTTTTCTCTGAATTTTTCTCACTTTTTTTCTCAAACCCTGCACCAACATGGTAACAGAAGCAGTATAGCAGACGTAGCAGCACACAGTCGAAGAAATATTTCTCCAGGTTTTACGAAAGCACAAGAACTGGACCAAAACTTCGAAGGAGTTCACAAGACGTGTGAGAAAGTAGCGTGAGCTTTGCTCAGGAAGTGGACCAAGTGGTCGTCCCTCAGTAATTGAAGCGTTCCCTGAAAAAACTTCGCTGCTTTTTTCTTTTCTGAAATGCTCCCTTTTCTCTCTGATATGCTTGCACGCTGCACTAGGTTATAATGGAATGAAAACATCGGTCAAAATTATCTCAGCAGTGATACCTATTCGCCCATTTGTTGTTCACAATGATAATTGAACACAACAATCGCTTGCGTGCTAGTTTTTCAAAAACAGCATCAGTTCATCAGCTAATTATGATTACGATCAACTAAATGAGTGAAAATTTAATGATTTTTGAAATTTCATTTTGAAGCATAAGTTTTTCACGTCTTTCTTCCACGAGATGGATCCTTTCATAATAAAAATTCACGATTCAACGTTAAGCTCGTTTGATATCAGCATCATCTCCTGCGATCTTTTGGATCGAATAATCGGTGCGGTAAAGGCACCTATACTACCCTACGGTGTTAGGTAAGCGAGGTAGCTTACCAGGAGCTTTTACGCGATGCCCTCGTTAAAAGCAGAGGAAATGCACTAAGGCTTGACGTTCGGAGGGTAGCGGTGTAGGTAGGTATAGGTTCCTACCCTTCCCCACCTAACTACATCTACGAACGAACGTTGTGCTTAAAAAAGCTTGAAAAAACTTGGAGCACGCCGGAGCCATGTGTTCCCCTTAATGGTTGCGGCAGTGAGCTCCGTCGTTTGCTGGAAGCTCTAAGCGAGCTGAGCTGAAATAGCGTAGTACGAAGGAGAGAAAACAAGAGGGTGAAATAAAAATATATATAAAAAAGAGGAAGAGAAAAGAGAAAAAATTTTTTTTTAAATAAAATAAAATAAAAATGTGTACTACAACGCGCAAAACTAACCGCTATACTAGATTTCTGCATGACGTACATGACCCAAAGCCCTCTGTTAGGGGTAGCTAAGGGTCGGCAAGCTCGGGCTTACCAGCAGAGAAAGAGAGATGGATGAAAGAATAAAGTAATAAAAGAAAGAAAAAGGAAAAAAAAAGAGAAAAAAAAAACAGCAAGAAGGTAAGAAAAATGGGGAAACAGGACGGCGGGATGTAGGGGTCGTTGCTTGACCCAGTAACCGGAAGTTAATGTCTTTTATAATCGGATAACGTTTAAATTTCGGTTAAATCTAATGCCCGATTATTAAAAGATATTTTCCCCGTATCTACTCAGAATTTCAGCCCATTATTTCGAGGGAGTGTATACTTTTAATCTTACGCGATTCATCATCGCAGTATAGTAACACAACCCCGGTTTTTCGGATACAGCAAACTTTCTGAACCGGGTTAGAGAACCTTCTGACGTCTGATTAAGCAAGAAATTTTCATTGTTATTCATTGCTTTTAATTACATAACTGATACAAAGTTATAGCTATGGGTAGTAGGTAATGGCAGGGGTGGAAACGGTAAGGGATTAAGCTCTTAAAATCTTAGAAACAATAAAAAGTTTCTTAAATTATCAAATCTGAATTGGGGTTTCCGGGTCTGATATTAATTTATTCGTATTGTAATCGTAGGAAATACAGTTATTTGAATTAAAAGCAATAAGAGTACTTTGGGTTTTTTTCTTTTTGTTACAAAAACTCAAAGAACAAAAATCAAATTACCTTTTGCATTCTCTACCATTTTGAGAGCCTAAAACTCCTGTTTCGAACATGTTTTGCACCCTGTTTTCTCCAATTTTCTTTTCAAAATATTCACCAAATCTCTGGAATAACAATAAAACCAATTAATTCCGATTGGGTTTTGGTAACGTGGAACTTCTCTCTTTAAGGGAGTAATCACACCCTTTATCCATGAAGAGATAAATGAGGCTGAAGATTTGTCTAAAAGTATATGAAAATTGATCATTTTTTGAAAGATGAATTGAAAAAAAGGAAATTTTTTGATTTCTTTAAGGGTAGGGATATTCCTTGAGATATTTTCAAAGGCTTTATGCTTTTCAGCTGTCATATATCCAAACTGGAAGAACTTAACTTGAAATTTAGTGAAATCCAATAATCTTGGGCAATACATAATACACTCAGCAACAAAATTAACGGCGCACCTGATGGCACTCGGCGAAATTATGCCGATTTTCAAAATGCTGAAACTCGATGAAAAATTGTCGAAAAAAATCATTCAGGAAAGCATTTTGAAGTATGAAACTTCATCTTCAAGGTTGTTTTTGAAATTTTTTCCTACGGCCATTTTTGACCTCATGGCGTAGGTTTGAGTGCCGGGTTGCGAAACGACAGAAAAAACAAGTTTTTCAAAGTTCTCTACGGGGCGTTAAAAAAATCACAGAGAACTTTCAAGACACTCATTTTGTAGCCTGAAATCTCCTCTTCAAAATGGTTTCTAGAAATTTGTCGCCCGATTTTTTTTCCACCGAGTTATTCAACTTTTCGTGAAGCAATGTCAATAAGGGCAGGATCGACGAGTAGGCGTAGACTGATTTGGGGTTATCCAGGCAGGATGCACCGCAGGATGTACGAAAAGTTGAATAACTCGGTGAAAAAAAAATCGTGCGACAAATTTCTAGAAACCATTTTGAAGAGGAGATTTCAGGCTACAAAATGACTGTCTTGAAAGTTCTCTGTGATTTTTTTAACGCCCCGTAGAGAACTTTGAAAAACTTATTTTTTCTGGCGTTTCGCAACTCGGAACTCAAACCTACGCCATGAGGTCAAAAATGGCCGTAGGAAGAATTTTTAAAAACCATCTTGAAGATGAAGTTTCAACCTTCAAAATGCTTTCCTGAATGATTTTTTTCGACAATTTTTCATTGAGTTAAAGCATTTTGAAAATCGGCATTATTTCGCCGAGTGCCCAGGTGCGCCGTTAATTTTGGTGCTGAGTTTATTTTCTAGTTTTAATTTTTAATTTTTTTTTTTTTTTTTCTCGTCTAAGGGCGTGAAAGGGGTGGTTATTTATTAATATACTGATAAAACCGATGGAAAGCTGGTGGGTAAGATAGGTATGTAGGTTAGACGTGTGTAAAAGTAATTCAAGGACCTTATAGACTGAACAAGGGATGATATAAGGCTCAAGCATGTTCTACGCCGGAAAACTCACTTAGTTAACCCCCGCGAACATCCGCCTTAAACTGACGTCACATCCGGAACAGTAACAGCTGGCAATTCGGGACTTCCTTGTCGTGTACCAAATTTCCGCTCATTGATTGTCGACTCGCGTATTATAGTCGTTCAGAAGTGGCTTATTGTCGTCTTATCACACTCACCTCCGTCCAGCTGTGAGCACTTAATTAATGATGACAAACAGCATCGGGTAAACGTAAGAAATCCGAAGGACCAAAAAAGAGAATTGAAACAAAAAAAAAAAAAAAAAGAAAAAACAAACAAAAATGAGATAACGTGGGAATTGTCATTCGGCGGAGAAAAAAAAAAAAGAAGAAAATCCTGGTTAAGGATGCGAGAAATGAATTCCGAACGTTGAGAAAGAAAAAAACGAGAAAAATATATGTGAAAGAAAATAAAGGAAAATCTGCGAGAAAGAGGAAAGAAAACAGTGGGAGAATAATACGCGTGAACTTCCGGCTCGTTAAGCTCAACGAAACGGAGATTTCAGATATTTTAGCGACAAACCCGAGCCGGCAAAAACACCGTTTTCCCATCATCCCACCGAACTCTTTGTGTCAAAATAAGCATTCGGTTAGATGATACAAACCGAAGAATAACGATAAGAAATTTTCTGCTTTCACCATTCAAGCGAAACATTATTTTTTAAACACCGATACCGGATTCGCAAGGCTGAAAATCAAGGAAGAAATTGACAAACTGAATACTTATGGGGGGCCAAAATAGCAAAACAATTTTTACTATTGGAACAAAGCTTCCAGATTCAAAAAAGCTTCACCAATATCTTCAAATTCTATCTACAAATGAGTCAGAAAAGTTTAGATTGAAAAGCTCAATATTTTCGATGCAGGGAAAATTTTGACTGTATTTAAAACATTGAGCTTTAAAAAAACTCCACTCAGAAAAAGGTCTTGTTGACACAACCAAAATTTGGTTATTATACGGTCAAAGAAATTTTTTTGTTCAGTCAACCAAAATTTTGTTGGGCCAACCAAAATTTTGATCGGCTAACCAGAATTTTTGCTGATACTACTAAATTTCTTGTTAGCACAACAAAATTTTGGTTGACTGAACAAAAAAATTTCTTTGACCGTATAATAACCAAATTTTGGTTGTTTCAACAAGACCTTTTTCTCAGTGTCCCTTAAGTCACAAATTTTGAGTTTTTCAGTTTAAACACTTCCGTTCCGTTAGTGAATATAATTTAAACAGATGGATATGGCATGTTTTTCAATCAGTTCATGTTTTTGCAAAGTACAAATTGTTTCACAGTATTTTTGAAGCTACAGTCGACCCTCTCAATAAAGCCGGTCAACGCGGAAAGGGGAAGAGTTTTTCTGAGAATCCTAGTTCCCCCACTCTGCACTGTCGTGCTCGCCGGCGATGTTTACACAGAAACTATTCTCAATAAGGCCGGCACCTCGTGCATATCTAAATACTGGTTTTACATTTGAAAGTATATGTAAAAAGCCAGTGCGTCGAGCGGCCTTATTGAGAATATTTGCGGATGAAATTCGAGCTCGTCTTATCTGCTTGAGAGTGGGGGAACTGCTCGACGTGCTAACCTGGGTAAGCGGCCTTATTGAGATGGGCCTTATTGGGAGGGTCGACTGTATTTGGATAGGCCCTCTTTAATACCTAATTATAGTTAAAAATTGATATTCCAGTGGAGCAACAGAATCGCACAGTGGATGAATTGGCAGTAAACTCAAATAAATAGACTATTCATGTTTTGGTTTAGAGTTCAGATCAAAAAACTGATAGATTTAATTTCTAATTTCAAAAATCGTATTTCTATGTATCACTATAATTTATTTATTTCTCTTCATTCATGTCGAAATTTTTTTTTTTACAAAATTTGTCATCGAAATCGAATTCCTTTCAACAAAATTCGTCGATAAATACATTCCACTCCTCATTTAGACGTTTTCAATATCTGGTATGACGGAAAGAAAAAATTGTTGTTCAAATCTTCCCGCGCCGATTGCGTCCTGAATAGTGGGGTAAGGTCGTACGCCTAGAGGCCGCTAGTGAGCCCAGAGTGGCGCATGCGCGTGACTGCATTTCGCGCGGGAAATTCCCGTTCCTTCAATTTGTTTTTTCTATTGATTATTTCTGAACCGTTTATCCGATTGTATCGATTCTGGTCTTAAATAATAGGTGGAGAATGTCGCCGATGAATGACCATCGTAAAATGTTAAAAAAAAACCTCACTCGCCCCTGTATCTCGTCGCAAAAATGGCCGACTTTGAAAACTGTTTTACGCAAAGCTGGAAGCAAAATCTGAGATTTGTTTTCATCTCGTTCACTAGACAATGAATAATAACTCTCTGGTGGTCGGCCATTAATTCACGTCGAATTTGCGTCACCGTTAAATTTTCTATATATTTTTACGTGCAGTAGCCGAGAACTGAAGTCGATCGTAGCGATTCAGTAAGTCGAGAGGTTTTTCAGTATATTTAAAACAAATTTCTGGCCTTAAGCTCTCTCTTAAGCTCTCACTCTCATCTCGGGCTGCAAGCATCTCTCAACTACCGCTCGACTGCTCCCGTACTGAAGCGAGCCGTTCGCATTTCAAACGAAACGCTTAGCGGGTTATTTCGAAATACACGTTCAGGAAAGTAAAGGCGACCTAGATCCGGCCAGAAACTGACTAAGTTATTTGATGCTGGGCCCTGGAAATCCACGTAACTTGGAAATCCACGTCTCTCTCGCGCTTATTTCTACGCTAATTCGTTTAGCCACGAACTAACGTCAGAGCGCTTTTTACCCGTTTTAATTATGCCGAAGCTCTGGAACGGCTTCTAACAGCTCACAGAATTATTGTAACTAATCATTTCTCATCCCCTATAGATTTCCCCTTTAGATATTTTGAATTCATGAAAATTGTGTGAAATTTTCGTATATCACAGCTTATTTTCCCTTATTTCTTTCGTCTTTATTTTGAATGTTTTTTCATCGTCATCCGTACCCCCCACGCCTGCACACCCGAGCATTTATGTAAAGCCGGTTTTTATTCATTTCATTATCCCTCAGGCAAGGTAAATTAAAATTTGCTTAATAAACCAGCGTTCTAGAATCGCGAGAGAAAATGAACGAACATAAGAAAAGGGAGATAAATAAGGGAAAGAAATAGAATAAGGTAAATTAAAAACATGTAATATACTATAATTGGCTCTTTTATTTCGGGCTGAAAGAAAAAAAAAAAAAAAATACGAAAAATATGGAAACAGATTGACGAAAGAATGATGACATAACGATTCATAAAGATTCACGGTTGAGAAACACGCTCTTATATTCAATACACCCCATAAAAGAAAAAGAAAAAGAGAAAGAAGGAAAAAAGAAGAAAAAAAAAAAAGAAAAAGGAAAAACGGTCTTTCCCCTTTCCCCAGGATCTGTTTATTTTGGAATAAAGTTAACAAATAATTAAGAAATTTTGCTAAGCACTCTTCATATATCGCATTGCAGTTAAAATTCAAGCGAGGGTAAGGTTTTATTTGAAAATTGTAAAACCGCGAGTCGTCATCGCAGAAGGTTTAAATCGTCGCGCCTATGAGGTACACTAAAGTGTACTTATGTAATTTTCCGAGCATATTATACCAGGCTTACCTAGTCGCTATTTCTGTATTTCGGAAATTTTTCAACTGCCAGGTAGTAAAATTTCACGAAACCAACCCTGCATACGGCAAAGTGGGACAATAATTTTACAGACCTACTTGCACTAGTCTAGATATACCTATACATGTATGTATATATGGGTACACCCGACATCTACCCGTGTCAAAATATTATAACGGTGATAATGGGACCTCGCTCGTTTCAACCTACGAAATTATAGAATTAATATCATTAGAACAGCTCTCGGCTGACTGTATTTTGAAAAGAATTGGTTAAGCAGTGGTAAATTAATGAAATAAATGGGAATTATATATAGTGACGAAAATGTTTTTAGCATGCGCGAAAAATGACACTTATGTTAATTTCGAAATTTTCGCAGCATATTATTTTGATTTTATTTATTTATTGTTTTCATTTATTTCTCATCATCTTAGAAACGGCCGTATTAGTTATCAGAAATACTAATTATCGAAAAAAAAAAAAAAAAAAAATTCTCATGGAAGAAATAGTTCGAATTTAACGAGATATGGAAATTTTTTAAGCTCATAATCTGAATGTGAAATCCTGTTGATTACAAATTTTTTTATTCAGTCATATTCGGCGAATTTGAATTTGTAAATCAGAAAAAAAAAAAAATTATGTTTATAGCTATACGGATGAAAAGTCTCTCGTGAATGAATTTGGAAACAAATATTTGTCATAGTTGAAAGGCTTGAGGTTTTTTTTTTTTTTTTTTTTTTTTTTTTTTTTTCTATGAGTACTTGGAAAATCAGGGTGGATTTAATCCATGAAAATTGAAGTACATATGTACATGTAGGTAGCATCGGTAATAGCGGAAAACAGTTTGGAACTTTTCAATCAGAATATTCATTTCGACATTTGATTCACAAAATATTCAAACACAATCCATATTCGTTTAAAGAGGACATACTATAGGTATGCGGCTGCACCCTCGCGGAACGAAAAAAAAACAGCCCTTTTCAAATTCAATTATTACAGAGGGATGAGAACGAGGCACAAAATTGCGGTTCTTCAGTCTGTTTATTTCCCAAATTTCGAGCACTTACGAAAAAAAAAAAAAAAAAAGCAACAGTGTCAACAAAAAAGCTCTGCGCTTTTTTGCAACAGGCACAATCACAGGCTTATAATGATGATGATTTTTTTTTTTTTTTTTTATACTGACATCCTTTCAATAGTTTATTATAATAGTTTTTTCTCGCAACGTTTACAAAACAACAACAAAAAATGGCTTAACATGACAAATTTTCGTATCCATAAATGAAATTAAACGAGTAGGTATATCGTTGATTTTCTCGAAAATTACATAAATTTGGAATATTCCATAAAAATTTGGCAAAGTTTCGATAAACGATGCGACGCTGCACCCTACGACAACGACTTTTCCTTCGATGCAATAAATCTCTATGTATAAGGCGAAGTCGATAAAAATGTCAAATAATTTTGAATTATGTTTGAAAATCCGAGTAATCAGCTGTGGAAAAACTAAGTCAATAGAATATTTCGTCAAAGCTTGAAGCAGGGATTTGAGAAGAAATATTTCCAAGGTGTGTGTGTACACATCCCTCGTTTCAAAAAAAAAGTCCATTTATTTACCCTCCGAAAGCGGTACACCCCGTTAAGGTCGGATCACGTGTTGATAATTGGTTGAAAATCCAAGGTAAAAATGGTCGGAAAATCTCCCCGTATTTTCAACGGCAATAAATAACTTTGCGTTTCTTGCGCCATTCCCGATTTCTTGCCGAGCGCTGTAATGTTGCGGGTGATATTTTTTATCGGCAAAAGTTACCTACGGGTTTTAGAAGTACCTCGAATTGAGGGAAAGAAATTTTCTTTTTTCTATACAACAGTGGAAGCTGGCGTGGTGTGAGCGGTGAGCTATGGCACCTTGAGAATCACAACACCACGCACTTCAACAAGTAGCGCTAAGTAGGACTTTTGAAAGCGCTAACGAAACTGGCGCCAGTTTATCAACGTTCTCTTCAATTATACCAAGCAAATAATTTATGTGTTTCTTTTTTCTTTCCAAGGCCTTTCTCAAGCCTGATCATCGCAGCTTTCAGTAAACGGTAAAATTCGGAGATAAATCCGTCCATTTTTATTTTATTTTTTTCCTTTCATTCAAAATCAGTTTTATCACAGAATTTTGATAACTCATTGAAACATGGTCAAGTAAAATTTAGGAGTTGTCAGTTTTTTGATACGTTGATTTTTGTTTCATAAAATTGTCAAACAGTAGAAATAAAAAAGAAAAAGACGTTTGCAAACCCGAATATTTAAAATCGGAACACCGGTTGATCCAAATCATTGAGATTAGGCGCTTTTACTTTGACTGCATCTAACTTTGAGACCCGACGACTCACAAGTACTAACTTTGACTTCATTATGCTCCAAGAGATTAGCAAACTACTGTAATGAAACTGGTTGATCGAAGAACAATTTGGAAACATGCCAATCCTTAACGAATACTCTTTTAGGGATTTTCGGATCGCTGATCCCAGATCTGAAGTAAAAATACATAAATTTAAAATGGGTTCGATATGGCGTACCAAAATTCTGGAAAGTTGACAATTTTGCATGAAAATCGATGTGACACGGTTTTTTGGGGCTGCAAGTAAAAAATCTGGATCAAAAAAATTAACATATTTATATTAATGGAGATTACAAATTCCGAGTAGCAATAATTTCCAGTCTATAATCTCGAACAATTGTCCTAAAATTCTGTATTTTGACTCGAGGTCCGAAATGAGAAACCGAGAACCCCCTTCTTAGAGACTTTCAAAAAAATGTTACGCCAGCAGAAGTAAGGTTGGAAAAGAGGATCAGTCTTTTTTCAAAATCCCACGTCCAGAGTAGTGAGGGTGAAAAAAATGAAACGTCGATTTTCTTCAGCCACCCCAATCCACTCTTTCAATATTTCCAATCAATTCAAGCTGAATCAACTCATGGTTAGTTGATTGGTTGGAAAAAATCGACTATTCGTATCGTTCCGATGAAAAACTACAATTTTCGGTCATTTTTATTCTCCAATTGATTTCTACCATCATTCATTTCCGTGTCTCGCGTTTTGTGTATCTATATTGCTAATTTTTCAAATATCTTTTCCTTTTTCATTTCGCTTCTGTTTCTGCATCCATTTCCGGACAGCCCCATATCATTTTTCAATTTCACCATCCCAGATACGGCGTGCACAGTACTAGCAGCAGAAATAGTAGCAGGTATAGCAGCTCTCCCGGGAATTTCATTAAGCATTTGGGGAAATGGTACCTACAGCTGTCAGGTTCGGTTTTTATTTTATTATACCATATACACCTAGCGGAGTATAAATTTCACACCATTTGGACGGGCTGGAGTTTAGCGTGAATGAAAATCTGTTGTAAATCGAAAGGGAAATCGAGAAAGAAATTTAGTCGCACATATATTATAGGTACAGCTGATAGGATGCGGATGTCTATCTACACCTGCGGTAATGAGAGAAGTTCGTCTAACTCGGATTGAACTTAAGGTAAAACCGATGATAAAGCGCGTTTTATGTTTATCGCCGGCAATTGCCCCGTTTCCAATTAAAATCTAATCAACTCTTACTACTACCGTTTTCATTATATACCTATCGTATACCATATACTTCCTCCGCTCAAGGTAAACATAATTAAAACGATTACCACGGGGTTCCGCGAGTGTTAGGCAGACGTCGGACTTATTCCAAACTGAAATTGGAGATTGAAAATCCTATTTGACGTAGTATAAGGCTTTGTCCGCGTGTGCCATTGCCCATACGGCTTCCTCAAAATGCCGTAAATTGAACTTGAGAAAGATCTATAGTCTCATTTGTAGCTTTTATAATATATGTAGCTTCGAAAAATGTTACTTTTTTTTTTTTTTTTTTTCTTTTTTGACTTCGCTGAAAAATAACAGGGCAAGGATCGTGAAGTTTACGAATTCGGAAAGCTGGTTTCAAGAGCTTTTCAATGGTACCCTACAAAACGATACTTTCATATTGCGGTTCAGGAGGTATGAGGGACTGAAGGCCGCACATTGCTTGTGCAAAATTGATGACAACCCAAATTTGCAAATGGGTTTTCACATATGACAAACGACTGCAATGAAAATAGCTTAAATAATTCAAGATACTCTCGAAACTGCAAGTAGAATGGCGTAAACTGAGTGGCGATAAACTCCGAGATGATGCGAGGGTCCACGCCCACGTTGAAACGACACGTTAAAGCTCCATACGCAGTAACCATGCCAACATCCAACGCATAACTAACTGCAGAAATGGTTAGTTTCCACAAATTCCTAATTAACTCATAATAATACCCTAGGGCTGCAATGTGTCATTTGTATATATTATATATATGTAGGTATATATCAAGCTAGAGGGAAAAAAGATTAATGAATAAATTAGGTCGAGGAATAAACACTTTAATTTGCGGACTTGTGAAAGTTAGTCGGTTCTTTCTATTCAACCGGGTGAAATCCTGCACTTTCATAAAACCCCGCAAGTTTTATTATAAAATAACATTTTGCGACTGTGAAAACGCGTTACCGTCTATGTATGGAATTCGCACTTCAAATTTTCAATGCAAAAGTATTGGTATTTTTCCTTTTTTTTTTTTTATTCCCGATTGTTCAACGGGGTGTGTGAAGAACTCGACCACCTTTTTTTCTACACCCTCAGATTTTTTTTTTTTTTTTTTCTTTTTTTAGTAAACCATTTGAGAGCACATTTTGTGATTTTTTTTTTCGCACTGTTTTTTATCCACCCATTTCAAAGTTGGGTTGATTTTTTTATATCCATAGTCGTGATAAGGGGTGTGAGAGTCAGTGGTGTAAAAAAAATAAAATTGTACTATGAAAAAGTTGACTTTTGAATAGAACACGGAATTCCTATTTTTTATTCATATCCTAAATGCCGATTTCCGCCCGAAAAAAATAATCGAAGTAACGGTTTTTTTTTTATTTTTATTTTTTTTATTTTTTATTTCTCGTTGAACAAGGCACTCTTCATTTTGATATAAATTCTACACAATATTCAGGGACGTGTCGGAATTTAAATAAAAAATTGGCATCGTGGGTATCGACGTTTGTTTACGAGTTCAAATTATTACAGGTCGCATCGTTATTTGAAACTTTTTGAAAATTTTTAACACAATATGTTATAAAATGATGTTTCTTCTCGGCAAATCAATAATTTATAGAGATGAGATTCGTATTCGGTTATAACTCTCATTTTCTCTAATGGCTTAGAAAAAAAAAAAAAAAAATAAAGAATGGTTCAAAATCAAAATCCGTAATTTTTTATCACCTCTAAGCATACTTAATAATCAGTTGTGAAAAAAAAAAAAAAAAACTGAGTCAAATCATTTCCAGGGTTTATATGATCCCTTGAATGTAAATTTGATGAGGTATTTTGCAGGAAATTTTACGAGACCTTAATGGCTGCTTCATCTATTCAAAATCCTTGTTAGAAGCTCGACGTTAGCGTGAGTCACTAATTTCGAGTAGATAAACTCGGTCGTCTTTATTAGTAGCTAGTATGGAATCTGTGTAACAAAGGGAGCAATTGTCTCGTCGTCTGGCGTCTTGTTTCGTGCTGGAAGACGCGGAATCAGGATTTCGAATGGTAGATGTATGTATGCGAGAGCTTTCGCGAGATTACTGTCTGGCACGAACTGTAGAATCATCTAAGGGATATTGGAACCCCATTACATCCCCGAGCTGTGTAATTGGCAATAGTTACCAAGCTCTAGAGTCTAGGTTTTGCCATGTTAACCCACCTAGAGAACTAGACTCCAGGGTTGCTGCAGTTCAAGCTTCTGTTTCAAACACATTCTCAAAGCTCGCACCACCTCGGGGATGAAATCATGTGTTTGATTATATCTACTTTGTTTCACTTTCAGCTTATCCATAATTAAGAAAAGACACAGTCTTTTTATGGATTAGGGGATGAAAAACAAACAAATTTCAGCCAATATCTGCTTCATACCACTTGCAGTTTATCCAAAAGTACGGAAAGGCATCTAGATATAGTCTTCGTTGGATTAGGGGATGAACAAAAGAAAAATTTGCTAATATTTGCTTCGTTTAACTTGCAGTTTACTCAAAAATACGAAAAGGAATCTAAATGAAGTTTATCGGTGGATCAGGGGATGAAAAAACAACAAGTAATTGCTAATATTTGCTTCGTTTAACTTGCAGTTTATCCAAAAGTACGAGAAAGCATCTGGGTAGAGTTCTTCGTTAGATTAGGGGATAAAAAACGAAACTTTTTACCTCATTTCACTCGCAGCTTATCCGAAAGTACGAAAATGCACCTGGATACAGTTTTTCTTAGTATTATTAGGGTAGTAGAAAACGAGAATAACTGTTTGAGAAAAATAAATATAGAATTTTCATTTATCAGAAGGGAATAAATAAATGAGTAATGGAATTTTCTATAGGATCAAGAATGGAACAAGTTCCGGTATATATCTTTTACCTGCAGCATCAGTACTATAATATATTATATGGGATAAGATAAACGAGGAAACGATCGAGGTAGAGAAAGCAAGAGTGAGAAATTGTAAAAGAGTGAGTGAGAGAGAGAGAGAGAGAGAGAGAGAGTGAGACACCGAGAGAAGGGAAAAGGGGGTTCTAGACGGAGGGTGAGATCCCAGGGGAAGAAAAATACTCCTGCTGACCTTTAAGGCTACTCTTACGTCAGAGAATAGACAGCAGCTAGAGAGATGACTGTGCGATAGAAAATTGGTCGATGCGGTAGTTCAAGGGAGAAATTTTTCATGTGGCAGGCAGGGGTAGGGGTAGTTTTTATTTTCATTAATTTAATAGAATATATTTCAGTCAAATACATACCCCCCTCGTTTATACTAATAATTTTCGACCCGGGAAAAAAAGTTCCAAATATGATCATGTATGATCGTACATAAAAGTATGTATGATCATATATGATAGGACATGCACATACTCGATCATATCTATTCGGATATGAATTTTGACCTGACAATATGACCATGTATAATCACGTGCGTCATATATGATCATACATGGCCATAGATGATGTTACGAGCTCATACATGATCATGTGCGGTCATTTCAGTTAGTAACCTGGCTGTAATCATCAGACTTATACATGCCCATGTGTACTCATACATATCCATGTATGACCATGCATGGTTATAAACGATCACAAATGAGCATATACACTCGTATCTGAGCATACCATTAATTGCCCGATTTGGACTATACATGACAACCTATGATCATATATGATCATATATGATTGTATATGCCCATATATTGTCATGTATATGATGCAATGAAGCCTTCAAATAGAATTATTGAACTCACGGAAATACGATTGAAATATTCTATAGGTCTTCGAATTTCCTCTCTGCGTTTCACAGGACTGAGATTGTCGCCAATTATAACACACAAAAACTATTCATCGTATGCCTGTGTGTTCAACAATAATGACTATACAATTTCCGATCAAGAACATGCAAAAATATCGTCGATTGATATGTTGTTATTGTTTTGATTTCATCAAAATAACTCACAAAATTGGGGTGGCCGGTCCTCTACCTGCACAAAAGTGATTATTACCCTCTAATTACCTATGATGTAAGTCAAATGAATAAAATAAAACAACGTGCAATAGCTTGAAGAAGTGTCGTTCCTACAAAGTCACATTACTTTTATTTTTAAATGCTCATTTAGCTTATATAAGGTGCTCAGATATGTTCACAAATGCTCAGATATGTTCGGATATGTTCAGATATGCTCATGTATGCCTTTATATTTTCAGATCTTCTCAGATATACTCATATATGATCTTACATGCCCATACATCTTCATGTGATCTTTGATATGCTCATATATGCTCCCACATACTCATGTTTGTTCAGATCAGGATAAATTTCATACCTGATCATATATGGAAGTTCATATCTGGCCGTGTCTGATCATATTATGGAACTTTTTTTCCCGGGTAGGTATAATAAAAAAATGGTTAAAATTTGCGATTTTTCTAAAAAAATTATTACAATAATTAATAGTACATAATCTGTCATCTTTGCAGTGTCAGGTGTTATTCTTATAACGTTATTATCATTGTGGTTAATTGTGTCAATATACCAATTCTTGCGGGTGGCAAATATTAACACAAGGCTGGTTATATATACGTGTCTGTATATGTGTTGATGTAGGGCAAACCTACGGGCGCTCGTCTTAACGCACCTCCTCCACCCCATAGCTGAGTTAATTATGTAATTACGTTTGCGAAAGGCTCGAGTTTACCAGGCAAAGATTTTCCATAATTTTGTCTATATATGGGTATAATATATAACCCATATGTATATACCTAGTATACTTTACAACCATAGCTGGACTCGTGTACCCAAGTATATAGATACTCCACGCATATACATATATATATATACGGATGAAGAAGGCGGGTAATTTAGCTCGGAGCTTTACACAAACATATATTCCACGCACGTCCCTCTGTTCCGGGTTCACGTCCGAATTGCGGGATTTCGAGTAAAAACAAAAAATAAGAAAGAAGAAAGAGAAGTAGACAAGATGCTTTGAGAGTGCTCGGCTATATACTACAAGGAAAGAAAAAAATTTCCTTAATAATTATTCGACGGAATTTTTTTTTACGGCCGAATATTTTCCGGAAAACGTTTTAATCCTTTGAATATTTTCGTCGGAGAAAAGCTGCGAGAAATTTTCAGTTTATTTTTATTTTTAATTTTTTCACAATCAATGCAGCTAACGCGGCTAAATTTCTCAACGTTTTTTTTTTTTTTTTTTTCTCAAAATTCGATTAAGCCACAGGCGTTTTTCCTCCTTTTTACCTTTTTTTTTACCTTCTTCTTACTTCTGTTGAAACATTTTTTGATAAAATCAACCTTTTCAGCCTCAAGCCCTGCAGCTTGCGGGTCGTTCTTATCTCGGCCTCTCTCTCTCTCTCTCTCTCTCTCTCTCTCTCTCTCTCTCTCTTTCTTTCTCATGGGCCTCTCATCTTATTTGCCGTGAAATTGGTCCGAAATTTTCTTGCTCAGCTCTTTTATTTATCCCAGGTAATTGTGCGGGCAATCCGGTAACGAGGAGGAGGTTCAACCAGCAACCGCCGCGCTGTGAGAGGAATAAGAATTCCGAGCATGCCGCTACTGCTATTTGCTCCTTGCTACTTGTTCTTGTTTTTGCTACTTGCTGCTGTTAACCCTGACAAAAATCGTCGACTTTATTCAAAGCGCTACATGCTCGTCTTATAGGGGGCGATTGTTTTTTGCCAAGTGGTTCGTAGGAAACGAGTCTTTTCCTGGGGCTACGCGTGCAAGCCCTCACCTCTCTTCTCTTTTTAAGACCGGAAGTCAGTCATAAACTCTGGCTTATTTCCGTGCAAAAAGCTATTAGCCGAAGAGTGAAAATTTGGTAAAAAATTGTTAACTTTAATGAAGTTTCTGTCAAATATCTTTGTTTTTCTTCAACCATTTTATACGCTTTTTAAGATCGGAGTGTAGGCCGCGATTAGGGTGTCATTTTTGATATTTTTGATAATTAATTTCAGGCACGAGAAATTCGCGAAAATGTAGGCCGTAAGCTGTGCCTAAAGCACTATGGTGCTTCTGTGTGCGCGCTAGACCAACTAGAGATTTCGGAGTATCCTGCCTTGGTGTATATGTACATTTGGCTGCATCTGATAAATTAGGGAAACATATCCAACCGCAATATTATAATATATGCTGTGTGCCGAGTTTTGCACACAGTAATAGATGCGAGAGGAGGAAATTTGGCAAACAACAACGAGATGAGCGAAGACTTGCCCCACCCGATGTCTAAATAAAAGATGATAATTGGGATGAAACGTTTTAATGAAAAAGGACGAAGCTGCTCTTCCAGGAACAGCCTCGATTCCAGAACGCCAATTATTCAAGATTCTTTTGAGCCATAGTCAATTACCTTGGGTCTTCACTTATTTGCAAGTATTTACTAAAATCTTAATTGGGAGTGAAAAATAGAATTTTGCGCACAATGAAATTCTGATTTGCACCTGAAAGTGAGACTTATGTCCGTTCAGATGAAGTTTAGGTTTAGATTAACTTTAGAATTCAGAGGACCTAGATCCTAGAATTCGATTTGTCTTTCGTTCAAAAAAGAGGTCGTTCCAAATTTGAATTTAGACAACAATTGGATGTACATTTTTCGCCGCGTACAATAAGCACTTCAACTTTTTTCACCAAAGCGAATTTTCTACGAACAATTTCTCAGTGCATGAAATAGTGCAAAGAAACAGCCGAGTTATTAAACCTGGCAATATACCCGCTGCGCCAACAGCTATACACACAACGTTTCTCTGCTGGATTCGCGGAGCATATAAAGTATACGGGTAAAATTGCGAATGGGAGGAGATACCGCAGGAAGTAGATGTCGCAAAAATTGATGCAACGAAATCATTTTAGCCAATGTATTTATACAAAAGTGGTTTTTGCGAGAGAAAATAGTATATATTGCGCAATTAGTGCGGGAACCACCTTGCGCACGATTTGCGTATACTTTTTTTCCCTAACAAGTGTGCAAAATTCGGTTTTGCGTGCTAATTTGTCACTCGCGAATAATTCTCAGACGTCTTTTATATGATTCTTTTATACAAACATTTTGTATACGCGAATTGTGTTTTTCACAACTGCATATTATTTTGCGCACGCAAACCGCATTTTGCACGCACAAACTGCATTTTGCGCAGGGGAACTTCATTTTTCGCACGCTTACAAAATGCGTTAGGAAATCTGACATTTTGCGCACGCAAATTAGTACGAAAAATCGAATTTTGCACACGGCGTTAGGAAAAGAGTCTTACAAGGTGAACCCGCAAGGTTATTTAATTATATATTCCATGAGATTTTGAAAAACTGCAACCTTTGCAGATTTTTATTTCTTGGCACAGACATGATAGCCCCCTGCATGCGACTACTGCAGTCCTCGATGTTGCAATGTCGTAAAATTCTACACTTAATGAACTATATTAATGATTCATAAAGTCGCTCTATAATTACTCTCCAAATCGTCAAACGGTTATTATCCTGAGGTATCACCTCGATATCCGTACTCAGAGCCTGGTAATATTCGCATCCTGACACCGTTTCCGAATTATATCGCTACGTCTATAACTATAATATGCAGGTACATAATATCGATATTGGAAAATGGATTGGCATTAACCAATCGCGAGATTACATAGTGCAATAATTCCAGACTGTTTGCGCACTTTTTTAGTAAAACGCAGAACCAACTACAAAGTCCGTTTTTTTTTTTTTTTGTTTCTTGCGATAAATTCGTTTATTTTTGTTATTTGAGTTTGAAAGCATGAAGTTTCAGTGATAGGCACCGTTATAATACCAATTTGCAATTGAATAGAATTACATCTGCAATTTGTAATTGATTTTGAACAAATCATCAAATAAATTTTGGTTTTTTGATGGAACCGAAATCAATTACAAAATGCATTGGTAATTTGCAATCGAACCGCAAGCAATTACTTTTTCCACTTATCGGAATTTGTCAACTGCTTTATATTCGGTTACAAATTAAAATTATAATTTGTGATTGATTACGCGGTTCAATTAAATTTGAATTACAATAGTACTTTTTAATTGGTTACGATTAGATTACAAATTAAAAATCTATTGCATGATTTAATGGTCTGAAATAAATTACAAATTGCAGACGTCGTAATTCAGAACAAGTACCTAATTGCTTTAGCAATAAATTGCAATTTCAAAATGCATTTCTTTCGAATTAATTTCAGTTTGATTATAAATTAGAAATATATTTCGTAATTTATTCTGCAGGTTCGAATGACAAATTGGATTTAGAATTCGTAATGGGAAAATTACGATTCTTCCTAGCATATGCGATTCTAAATGAAGGAATCGGCTCTCACCGATATCCGCAGACTTCTGATGGAAAATATTAATAATTGGTCAATTTCCTGAGTCAATATATAGTCAAGTCGACATTAAGGGTTTAATATTACCTTGACGAATATATCAACATTAGGGTATATGGTCGTTAATTCGATCATTCTCGAACCTGGGGTTTCGACTACATTGTTTTTCTATATATTTGAAGACGTTCTGCCCCATATGCGAGTATCGAAATTCAAATTATAACGAAATTGAGAACCACGCTAATCTATATACTCTCGCTCATTAACTTCGGATATATAAGTTGACCATCATGCCATCATCGAACATATTATGGAAGTCATAGTTTGAGGGTGAATCGCGTGGTGACAGCCTAACAAAGGTGTATTAATTATTCGAAGATTAGGTCTTGTCTGCATATTATATTCTACTTCCGAGTTCGATTGTAGTCCATTTCGCTGCCTGAATAATCAACCATCGGCTATTGGTAAGTAATGCACTGTGCTGATTATACGAAACGATGAAATTTGTCGAGACGACTTCGCCGACATTGATAACTTTTATCATTTGACCTGAACGATTTATCAACAATATAGCTATGGTCGATCAGTTCATCGTCATTAGTCTCAAAGTATCCGGGATCACCTCGGTCTACAATGTTTTTACATTAAATATGCTAAGGGTGGTTTAGTCTTTCTTTAGCAAGATTTGCGAAACAGCATTGCAGACATTGCTAACTAGGGCTGTCCAGCTGTTTACGTCTACAATACTGTGAATAGCTGATAAGACAAAGGGGTTTTTTTTGTGGAAAGGGAAGGTAGCAATGCAGAAAAAGCTCGGAAAGGGAGAACAAAGACTGAGCTGTCGCATATTTATAAATGAAAAAGGGGTGAGAGTGCTAGGGGTAACTGGCTTCCTGCTTGTTAGGATCCCTTGGCTACAAAGTGCGAGTATGTTTACACGTCGCAACTCAGTCAGCCTAATTATCAGGCCGGGGGGGCTCATGGCTTTCTGCACCCTGGTCTCTGCTCCCAGCTCGTATAAGGGTCTGACTTTGTGATAATATGCAAAGTAGTCCTATTAAACTAGAGATAAGGACGAGCGTAGATCCGCACTATACAACGTTTCTGCAGCACAATAGGATCATATCGCTATTAATCCGACAGTGAAATGAGGAAGTTTATTTATTTAATATAAACGAGGGACATTGTCATGCTGATTCATTTTGATTGGTAATTCGAAACTGAGGAAAACTACTGCCCTGACGAAATGTGAAAAAAAAAAAAAAAATGAAAAAAATTTGGAATTTTCAAAATTACTATAAAATAAGACCAATCAAATGATGAACACTACAATTTCGAAAGCATATCGTAATAGGTGGATTGAGAAAAAATTTTCAACCTTTTGCGATGAAATTTCAAACGCAATATACTATATTTTTCAACTTTTTGCACGCTTTTATCGCAGAGGGTAGAAATTATTTTTTTTTTTTCCAATACACGTGTTTCCATGCTTCACAAGTTGTAGTACGCATTTTTGGATTGAATATTTTCTTTTTAGTTGGAAAATCGGAAAATTACAGTTTTCGAAATTTCATAAAGGTTTTTCCTCGAAATTGCTGAAAGTAGTATGCAAATGTAATTATATTTATCAACGCGAGGAGTGAATGACGTGCAGCAATGTAGTCTTTATCGTTGATCATTATTATGGCGATATTTTATACAGTGCAGTTTTACACCCCACTTTAATGTAGTTTTGAACAAAGTCTTTACGGTATTCATAGGAAATAAGAAACCGTGTTGCGTCAAAGCGGACTCGTTTTAAATTAATACCAAAGCTATCAAGTTCCACAGCTACGATCCGTAAAAATTCTCATATCGCAACGATGAAATTTAACGTTAAAATGAAATTGAAATTCCAAGACGTTTAGATGGCTCTGTAAATTTGGAAAAATTTCGTAAGTTCAGAAACTTCAGAGAATATTTCGGAAAATTTAAGAAAGTGAAGGAATCGAAGAGATTCAGACAATTCAGAGAACCGGAGAAATTCTGTGAGCTACGGAAATTTGGGAACGTCGGAAGATTTTGGAAAACTGAAGAAATTCGAGATATTAATCGGATTTAGAAAATTGTGAAAATTTTAGGGAAATTCGACGAATTGCGGAAATGCGGAAAATTTAGAGGATTCATAAAATTGCGGAAATTTGAAAAATCACATGGTTCGGAAACTTCGGAAAATTTCGGAAAATCGAAGAAGTTATAGGAATCGAACAGATTTGGAAAATTCAGAGAATTAGCGAAATTTGGGAATTTCAGAAGGTTTGGCAAATTGAAGAAATTCAAGATATTGATCGAATTTAAAAAATTGAAAAATTTTTAGGGAAATCTGACGAATTGCAGAAATTTGAAGAATTGAAAATAATTCATGATATTGTACAGATTTTTGAAATGAAGAGGATTCATAAATTTTACAATATTCAGCAAATTAGAATCACTATCGGAAATTCGCCAAATTTTGCAGATCTGAAAAATTTTCGAACATCAAAAAAAAAAAAAAAATGATGGAATTTGAAAAATTCAGAAAAGTTGGGATATTTCATAAGATTTGAAGATTTTGGGTACGAGAAAATACATTAGGAGAACTGGGAAAACTGAAATAAATTCGAATAAATTTGACGAAAATTTTGAACAGTGGTCAAGTTTATTTGGAAAATTGAAAATGCCAAAAAGCCTGTGAAAATTCAAGAAAAATTGTACGTTGGATTGCAAAAATTGCATGTGACGATGGTTGCGAGTATAGACTGCGGGTATCCATTGCTTTTGCTTATATTTTCCATTGGTGGCAAAAAGATAAATTTGAAGATATGTTCGCAAATTTTTCTTTTTTTTTTTCTTCTCTGTTTTTTTTTCCAACGTATTACCTTTTGACGCATTGCGTGTGAATAAATTGTTTGTTTCTTTTCAATTTTCAGATGACACATCAGGTCTCTTGGGTCCGTCACAGAGACATCCACCTCCTCACAGTGGGTCGTTACACCTACACAAGTGACCAGCGTTTCAGAGCTATCCACCAGTCTCAAACAGACGACTGGACGCTGCAGATAAAATATCCTCAGCATCGTGACAGTGGGATATATGAGTGTCAAGTATCAACGACACCGCATATGAGCCATTTCGTACATCTAAACGTTGTCGGTAAGTTTTTGCAGAGTCCGAATCACGTCTAGGTATTTTAATTCTGGTTTTGTTTCCATTTTTTTTTTTTTTTTTTTTTTTTACTTTTTGAGTGAAGCCACGCGTACCTACTTGTTCGTGCGCTTTAATTCTGCCATGTTGATCCTATAACCAATTTAAATTATTTCACTTCACGTTCATTCTAGCGGAATACGTATAACCATTTTATCCATGCGAGTGAAGATTGATGTCACTCATAAAAAATTATAAAAATCGTCGAAAGTATGACTTTTGCTGATTCTAATTCACGTTTTGCAATACTTAGAACTGAGAATTCAGAATTAGAAATTAACTTTGGAAGGGGACTTTGGAAGTCGTGTGGGAACTCTGACGCGGGCCTCTTTTACCGAGTGATTATCATACCAAAAAGCGTCGTGCTCGTAAGATGTCGATATTTTCATTTTTTGTTTTTTTTTTTTGCTCAAAATGTTTGATATTGCTACCACCGAGTGGCAAAGTATTTAAAAACTGGAACAAATGCACGATTTCTCTGACGATAACTGAATCTGTAAAAAAAAAATACAAAATTTTTAAAAAACGAAACACCTGGCCACTTTGTGCCAACTTGAAGCATTCATCCCCGAAGTATCATTACCATCGGTTGTGTTTTATGGGAGAGACTACGAATCGCGTTTTCGAGGTGATCAGCTTGTCCCGGGTTTCGGTACCGAAAATGTTTTGTTAGGAAGGGATGAGTTCTCGGGTATTTTTTTTTTTTTTTTTTTTTTTCTATTGAGAGAAGAATTGTACGCTAATATAATTTAACAAGAATCAGTACAGAAATTGAAAATTGTGAATTTTCGGTGGGTAGGTTTATATAAAGTCCCCTCAAATGTATTTGGAAACAGCGGGATACCTACCCTTGCAGAGTCTGGCAAACACCGTTTTTCGTTTATTTAAATTTACTCGGGACTCAGCCGACGACTTCTTTCTTGGTCACGTATACTGAAATCGCACAATGTCCGCGGTGATATCAAATTAAAACAGACCCTCCTAAAATAATGTTAAGACTATCAATTATACTCGCGATTCAAACACGATTTTACCTCATTGTGTAGAGCTTTTGCCATTATTTTTTTTCAAATGTCTTTGACTCGCGGCTATATTTTTAACTCGTTTTAATTCAACAATTGTTTTCTAATTTATAGGGTGAAAGATAAGGGAATTCTTAGCCCAATCTTAACCGAATTAGCAGAACAATTACCCAGATAATCGATAAGCGGGTATTTTACCCTCGCGAATTTTAAGACCACAATATTTCGCCTGGATCGAACGGGGGTGAAACCGACCGAGTTCTATTCAAATATTTTGATTTCTTCAAAAATCCCTTATCGCATTACCCAGCCGTAATTGCATTAGCATAATTTCACCTAGAGGTAAAACGCAATTCTTATGTCTACTTACCCCAAAAAAAGATGAAATTTTTCCAGACACTCCCACCCTTATAAACATTAGTTTTTTTTTTTTAACAAAACGGATCCTTCCCCTGGTTCAACCTTTTGCAATCTACACTTTTACTTACATTCGGCTTCTTAGAATTCGCTGAGAAGGGGTGCTTGTGGGTTTCTCATTCCTGAGCTGAAGTCAGAATACAGAAATTTGAAATCGCGGGCCCATTATGGCGAAGGAAAATGACATAAAAATATTCCATAGAATGACATTTGGAACATCTTTGCTTCGCTAAAATTCTGAAGATACGGCATTTGTCGTAATGAAAAATGTGATTTTTCGTTCTGCCTTTTTGTTTCAAAACTTGATACGAAACGTGGCGTATATTTTTCACCTTATATTTTATCAAAAATCCGAATCCTAATCCAAAGGAATCGGTCTACCAATACTCGCAGAATCCCACATAATGTAGCCGAAGAGAAATGGCTTCACTTTGAATCGCCGAAGATCAAAAGTGAGTTTTTGAGGGAGGGAATCCCTCGCAATTATAAATGTCGCAATTTTCCAGTCACACAAGTAATTATTGAGCCGAGTTCGGGCGAATGAGGATGACTCCACCCCCTCAGTAGTTTAAATTTCATAATTTCTCCTCTTCTTTTAGAAAAAAATTTCTTTAGGGTTGGTTTTCACCCTCGATTAGTTACCCGCTGAATTCTGCTTTAATTCTTGGTTGATTATTCTACTTCTTTGTCTAGATTGAGGCCCACATTGTCAGTATTACCGCGTGCTATAACTCTGTTATGAATCTTCTCAACGGGGTGCCTTGGCCGAGCAAAGGGCAAGGGTGAAGAGAGGCGAGTACTATATATCTAACTAAGGCATAAAGACGGATGACCAAGCGGCCTCCGTTCATTTTAACAAGTTATAAACTAATTCTATAAGCCTTGGCAGTCACCCGACGCCCTACCGTTTCGTCGAGGCTGTAGTACACCCCATAACCGAGGCTACCTAAACTGAAAGACATAAGGGTTTCACCCTAAATAAAATCTTTGACCCGAATTAGAAGAGGTTTTCAACCATACAGGTATATGTATACGTAAAAAGGAAAAACAAGCAAAATTCTTGTGCAAACCGCAGGGGCGCTACGTATGCAAAACTTTTATTTCATCCCTAGGTTATTTCATCCCCCTCGAATCGTTGGGCACACTTTTCGACTCTTTTTTTTTTTCCCTTGGTTAGTTTCTGTAGGTATAAATAGAAGTATAACAAAAAGAAAACGAAAACGAAGAAGAAGAAGAAGTAGAAGAAGAACTTTTAGATAACTTGGAGAGTGTATTTCTGCAGTGTTTACAAGTAGGTATGTTATGGAATTGTATGTAAAAACAGGAAATATCTGCACGCGAAGTTCGTCCTCGGTTCCTATATCGCATTTATATAACCATATACGTATATATATATACAGAAATATGAAAGTTCTGTTCTGTTCGGTATGAAAATTTGATGTACCTATGTAGGTACGCGAAATGCCGAGTACCCACCAGCAGAAATTCCTGATCACGTATACATAAAACGGAAATAAAGTAGATTCGCAAGTCGGTCATATCCCTAGCTGGGGTGAATCTTTCCTTTGAACATAAGGAACAGACACGAATTGCGAATTCACTCTTTAGGGGGCCTGGTCGAAGTTCCGAATTTTAAATCTCAGAATGGTCACGATTCCGAATTTACAGAAACATTGAATTTTAGAAAATTGAAACACCGAAAGTCGAGACCCCCGAAAATACCCGAAATTCATCAGGATGTAAAGACAAAGAATAGTTCATTCTAATCGAGGCCCTCTTTACGAAAACCGATTTTATCTACTTCAACCGATAACTTCATGATGTCATAAATAATTGATCCTTAGCTTTCGGAATTTTGAACCCTCCATGTTCTTCATTTCAGATTCTCTTTAAATCGGCTGAGCTGTAGACGTCCGAAGAAATGCCCTTTCTAAAAACTGCTAGTCGGTAATATTCAAATTCAGACCTTCAGCCCAGGCGCACTTTTTACAAAAAAAAAAAAAAAAAAAATCCGCACAATGATTATTTTGAGAATAGACTGTATACATATATAGATGAAACGAAGTTCTGTTTTTATGGCTTGCATAGTTCGAGGTCTAACTATAAGTTTTGGTAATTTTTTTTTTGACATTTTTATGCCCCTCCGCTGCTCTAAAAGTTATGAGTGCAATTTTGTGGTAATTTTATGGGGTGGTCTAAAGAAGTCTCACCTTACATAGCCCCGACGCGACTTAGAAAGCTAAAAAAAAAGTTCTATTCTACTCCTAAAAGGTCCACTAATAATGCATTGTCTCACAGTTTTATGAATAAACGAAAGCTGCCTACTGCATAATACAAATTCTTAAAGTTTAACTTTGCAGAAGAATACTTGAAAGTTTTATGCAAATCGATCATTTCACTCCGCGTATATCATAGATGTAGGCCAACAGCTTTTGAGATAATTTGGCAGAACCATTCATCAGTAAGATCAAATTTCAAGTCAAATTTTAAACGAGAAGAAATTTTCTGATTACACGTAAAGGTCGCGCAAAATATTTTGGCAATATATGCAAGTGTTTCAAATCCCAGAAACGATTTTATTGGATGAGAAATTTTGATCTCACTGACAGATGAATGAAGGAACAAAATAAGGGTGCGAAAAAATATTATGATTTCCTATTTTCACTTCAGTTCGAGGTCTGAGCGCCCTTAATTTATTTCATTACATTTGACGTACCCTAATAAAGCTCTCGCAAGCTTACATTGTGCCTGACGCGGTCTACCCTCGTAAAAGTATAAGAAAACCTTTTTGCACTTGGGTTACAAATTTTCACCGATATATCCCTACTTCGCGGCTTGACTATATATGGTATACCTACCTACCTTCTACTATTCGGGATTTACGGCGCAATAAAAATTTTAACATCAAACTAGACGAGTCCAGATAGGTAACTACCCCCGTACCCCCGTACCCCATATCGAATCTCAATACGAGCGATAAACAACATTGTTAATACGTGGCTGTCTATTTCAAAGAATCGAACCGTGAGACACACGTGTGTAAATTCTTCTTTTACCACCATCCCGTGAATTCGCTTTTTTATCACCTCCTGCTGTATAAAATTAAGGGTTGCTTTATTCCACGAACTGCTGAATTTCCTAGTTGAGTTTTTCTGACTTTTTCCAGCTGTATTACAGCTACCCTCGACTTTTCACTACGTAGGTAATAATTTTTTACACCATCACTCTGCACCAGCCCAGGTCACTAGCTTACTTTTCCACCCTCTCGTACCTAACCCTGGAGTAGCGTCATGACCTTTCACAGAACGACGGCTAGTGGACCAGTTCGCTTATATTTCCGCAGGGCAAATATTGTCAAACTTTTTTTTTTTTTTTTTTTATATACGCGATGTATCCAGCTCTTATCTTCCTTAAATTTTACCATTTTACACTCGCCTCGGTAGTACTTTCGCGAGTTTTCACAAAACGATCTTCCACCCCCCCATCTCTACATGCCATATACCACACACACATATACACACATCGAACAAGCACATCTGCGTAAGCTTTTAACTGCCTCATCTCACGCAACGTGCTCTGTTTTATTTTTTATTATTCTACAAGCTGAAGTCTAATTTTTTTTCTTTTTCTTTTTACTCTAAAAAATGAAAAGAGACGAAAAAAAATTTTCATTCCCCAACCGTCGCCCTCACATATATATAATACATATATCTGTGTCTCGATTCTCTGTGTATTAGTATTCCCGGGGGGTGCATATTATGTTTTCAGGATGTAAAAATTAAATACATTTTCGGGGCTCTAGTGGCGATTAGGGTTAATTATTTATAGATATCCTGTTCTTTGACTTTTATCTACATGATGTGACCCACGAAAATTCCGGCATCCGGCATCAAAAGGCTAGTTCTTATCTTACATAATCTGGCCAACAGCATAGATTGAAGTGAACTCTGCATAAATCACATATTTTAACGGTTGAAACAATTTTTAGGTCAATTTTAGTTCAAACTGAATTTAGTTTTGCTGGGATATTGAATACCGATGTGATTCTGTGGCGAACTAGAATTGTCAAGAAATATACCATTTTTGATGCACTTTCAAATTCTTCGAAGTCCGTATACTGAAATGTACAAAAATTATAATTTTCCCGAATTTTTAGCAGCCAAATAAATGAATATTTTTGAAAACCTGAAAGCGTGAGAACCACATCCAAAAAAATTGTAAATTTATCAGACTAATGGTTAGTTAATTATTGAATAAAAATTATTGAAAAATGCAGTTACGAAGATTATGAGCTTCGTCATAGAATGATCGCAAAATGATCTCGATAATCTGCAGAACAAAAATTTGCAAAAAATGAAAAAAATGAAAAATATGTGTCCAGGGAATTATATCAACTCAAAAAAAGAAACGAAACGAGGTTACGATTTTGTAAAAAAAATTGCCAAAATCATCAAGAAAATTTGACCAAAATCCGGGAAATCAACCCTAGGAACAGATTGAAAAATTATCGAGCCAATAGTTTTCATTGATTTCAATACTTCTTGAAAAGTTATTCGATATATCCATTAGGAAGGTGTTTATTTAGGACTCGGACGAATTTTTTAACAGGCGCCCCCCAAATCGGCTCCAAATCATGCAAAAACCATTCCCTAATTTATCAGATCTTTATCTCAACTCTAATTCCTCTCACCAAGAGGGTGGATTTCCTCATTTAAAACAGACGTGTTTCAGCTGTATTCTCAGTATACCGGGAAGTTCTGTGGACGCGGAACGCTAGGGATACCAACCCAAAAAGGGTCTTATTTTGGTAAGCTGCAACAGCAGTTTAGTAACTTACTAGATGTTTCTAGTAAAATCACTAGAAATCACTGCAAATACTAGATTTCTAGTGATCTCTAGTGATTTTACTAGAAACATCTAGTAAGTTACTAAACTGCTGTTGCAGCTCACTGCCCATGAAATAGCAACCTTTTTGGGTTTGTATCCCTAGCGCCCTAAATATATACTGAGAATACAGCCGAAACACGTCTGTTTTAAATGAGGAAATCCACCCTCTTGGTGAGAGGGGTTAGAGTTGAGAAAAAAAAGTCTGAAAAAATTGGGGAATTGTTTTTGAATTATTTGGAGCCAATTTCGGGGGTGCCTGTTAAAAATTTCGTCCGAGTCCTGAATATGGACCACCCCCATAACCATATTCAAACTGGAAAAATATTATTGAAAACAATATATGGTTCCAAAAAAATGATGACTTTCCGTTCGTTCTCTCCCTTTCTCCTCTATCCATATGCCTTTGCTCTCTCTTAATTTTATGCTCTATTTTTATGGATCAGATATTATACCGCAGGCGTAATAGACTCTGAGATAGGTATATACCGAGAGGTCATGTGGAAAGTGCTGGTTTCAAGCACCAAGAATATCCTTGGTGGCAGAATCGCACTAGCAGCGCCATTTTTGTTTGACAAAAATCGAAATTAAATAGCAGACGAACTCTGAAGATATTCGTCGCAAGTCTGAGATTGGCGGCTCTCCTAATATTCGAATAAATCAGTGCCGGCGCGCTTCCAAGACAGCACGGAATATTGTCCAATATTGTAGCAACATTGTAGCAACATTGCAATATTGTAGCAACATTACAGCAATATTGCAATGTTGCTACAATGTTGCTACAATGTTGCTACAACATTGGGCAATATTCTGTGCTGTCTGGGTTGGAACCAGCACTTTCCACGTAACCTCTCGGTATAGAATATATATATAGTATCTTCGCAGAGCTTTTCCGTCCACTTTAGCTATTACTTCGATATAATCTTTTCCGCTTAAAATTTCTGCAGTTTTGTATTCCGATAAGACGATAGTTACCATTTCCGTTAGGAAAAATCCTCATGGGTATAAAATCGTGCGATATAGACATAGACTCTATTTTATTCTAGAAATGATTAAATAAGAAACGGTATAGCTGTTCGTTCAGTTCCAGGGATATTTCGGCGAGAATTAAAAGCCCCTAGCCTAATATTACCACGCGATCGAAACCAGACTGCATAATAACCGGGTGAAACTTTCCTATCGCTGGTTAGCCGAATTATTGGCTTTATCTAAACACCCTTACATACACACACGTTGACTTGCGGATAAATCGCTACCACTACCTCACCTGCCAACTATACGAGTTTAACTGCAATTGCCTAATGTCACGCTATGTTTATTAGTACCTTATTCCATACCCCGCATATATATGATATATATTACATTAGAATGATGATTAAAAGCCTCTCAATTGGTTCCAAATACAAAAAAAAAAATAAAGATACAAAATTTTTCTAAAATTTTAGCTCAAGATTTCAATTTTTTTTTTTCAATAAAATTGTTTTGGTTTTTTCTTTTGTTGACTTCGTATACACTCCAAAAAATTTCAAGTGCTCTAAATTATTATAATATTGCACCGTGTGATTTTTTTATTCAAATTATAAATGCCATGAATGAATTAAATTTTTTTATTCAGTTGTATATTTTCTAGCTGAAGGTTTTCATTTGCTTTTAGCTATTGAAAATGAAAACAAAAACAGCCTTAATATCTTATACATGTATTAGAATATGTTTGAAAAAAATATCAAAATCATTATCATTAAATAAATCATTTTTCTATTGATTTTTCAATTTTATTGAAAAAAAAAAACATTTTTTTTTTTTTTTTTTTTTATCTGTATTTTGAACCGATTGATAGGTGGAAATTGATAATTTTAAGAATCACCCCTCAGCGACCACTCTGATATAGGTATATTACAAATATGAATCGAGCAAAGAAAGTTGTTTCTCCCACGTATGATTCGAAAATTATAATTTATTATTGACGTCAAATTCTCAACCCCGTGTTTAGAAATCGATTACGAAACGGTGAAGGTTGAAATCAATTCGGTTTCGAATAAAATTAGCCATTGATCATTTATCTATGAAAAGCAATATTTTTAGGTATTGAAATCATTAGAGCCGTGGGCTTTCACAGCTTTCATAGCTGTTAGTCCATGAATAATTAGTTCGTACGGGATTACTCTGGTTCCAATAATTCTAAATGAACCAAATTTCACATGAATATTGTGAATGATTATATCTGGCGTCTGAACTATGGAAATAGGATTATATTTATACGAATTCCTTTTTTTTTTTTTTTTTGCATAATCATCACAATCCGTTTTTTGAGTGTATATATCATACAGGTTTATCAACTAATATCAATATTCGTAGTTCAGACAGTGCGAAACTATGCATGCAACGAGTATACTTCAAATCTGAATCTGTTATAAACATCAGTTTTTGTGTAATCTTGTACAAGTTGACAGAAAATTTGATTCATGAAAGAATGTGATCGTAGAAAATTCATTAAGAAGAATAATTATAAAAATCTATTTCTGCTGCGATTTTCAGAGTTTTTAGATTTTTCGAAATTGTGGATTTTGGTCCGATTTATCGTTGGAATAAATTATATCGTATATTTTGGTTAATACCTACATGAGTACAGGGGATCTCGATAAACGTAAATAACGAGAAATAGCCCTCCGTTCATTCATTTGCTCCCCCATCCGATTGGCGGAAGGTTTATAAGGGTCGAACAATTCTGGAGCATTTTTCTTGTCTGCGTAAGCTGGAAGCTACAGTTTAACCAGCTTAATTTCTCGCTCTCTGAAAATCCTGGAATAACGCCTCGTCGCCTCGCGTCCTCCAGGCTACGTGCTGCAGCTTCACCTGAAACAAGGTGAAAAAATAAATCAGAACATGGGACAATGAGGACGAATAAAATAATAAAAATAAATAAAATCAAAAGAAACACAATAAAAGTGATAAAGACAAAGACTTCACGTGAAACTCATTTCGACAATTTTTCTCAAGCGTAAGGAGGTATGGTTTAGTAATGAGGTACATAAAGTAAGCAACAAGTGCAAAGAAGGGTCCGAGTAATATTAATGATTTCGACACATCTTATAGCTGTTATTCTCTTCGAGGGATATTTTTTATCTACCGATTGGTAGGTCAGATTAACTTCCCAGACAGCACGGAATATTGCCCAATATTGTAGCAACGTTGTAGCAACATTGCAATATAGTAGCAACATTGTAACAACATTGGAATATTGTAGCAACATTGTAGCAACATTGCAATATAGTAGCAACATTGTAACAACATTGCAATATTGTAGCAACATTGCAATATTGTAGCAACATTGCAGCAACATTGCGATGTTGCTACAATGTTGCTACAATATTGAGCAATATTCCGTGCTGTCTGGGTTGTTCGAGGATTTCTCGGTAGTCAAACACACAGTAAACATTTTTTTTTGTAAAATTTAACACAAATATTTGTGTTATTTCAACATAATTCGTTTATGTTAAAAAAGTAACACAGCTTTATGTTAAAAGTAACACAAAACTATGTTAAAATTTTGTGTTGATTTGAGAGTAACATTTAAAAAGTGTTACTTTTGTGTCAAATTAACATTTTAGTGTGTTAAAAAATTAAAAACAAAAAATAACACTGAACCATTGTTTGAATTAACACACGAGAATGTTAAATATTCCACACAAAAATTTTAACATGGACTTTTTTTTACACAATGATGAAATCTTTTTTACTGTGCATGATGATAAAAATCCCTGCAAATTTCAAGATCCTATATCGAAGGGTTTCGGAAAAAACAAATGGGCACTTGCGTCTATATACTTACTCATCAGATTTGATCCTTGCGTCATATAACGCACTTTTTCATCCCCTTTTCCATTTTAGGCCCCGTGAGCACCTGCTTAGTCTACATACGAATCGTTAAGAAAGAAAAATTGAATCAATAATAATTGATAATTCCTCAGACTAAGATACCCCTTGAATAAAATTTCTCAATTCATCTTCTGCGTGATTGACATATGACACAGATATACCTGAACCGGAAATGAGATAGGGTTCAGTTTCTTCCTCAGCGTATGTGGGAATGGTAATTAACCGTACGTGAATGGGGAAGTCAATCACTCGACAACAAACGTGCTTCGAGGGTGTAACGCGTGAAACTCAACCCGTTCTGCGGATGGTAACATGCAATTCCGAAACAGCTCTCCACAGGATTTGGCTTTGGCTCGCATAGCCAATTAGCTAATCGTCGAACTATACCGCCTGCATGCCCACGTACAGTAGGTACCCGTATACGTACATATCTTGTCTGACCGCAATCCGCCTCGCCACGTCGTGTCTGACCGCAATTTAAACCCGAAGGTGTTATCGCGCGGTATGTTAGAAATTTATACTCCGATTGTCAGTCATGGTCATTCGTCAAAAGTTTCTTTGTTTTTTTTTTTTTTTTTCCACTCGTATGAGTTGGCAAAAAACAAAAACAAAAAAGAACCGAGTCCAGTCCGAGTCAAATATACGAGCACAGACATTTTCTTTTTTATTGCAAAAAATTCTTGACAAACTATTTCATAAGATCATGCAATGTACGAGCACTTCTTCACCTTGCACATTTTGCACATTTGCACATTTTGTTGCAAATTCTCACATGAAATAAAATTCGGACTTATTAGACAGAATTGACTCTTCGTACTCATGCATAGTATTTTTAGATTCAACCAATCACTGCCATTCAGTAGGGATTTAACACCATCTGGTACCAGTTAATCACTACTTCGTGTACTTATATGACACTATTTCAACGAAATTTAACACTTGCTCATCTGATTTTCGCACCATACCATTCCGAGGCCACTTTTTTATAATCTCTAATCTAACAATATTCATCAATCATTATTATTTATTGGGTTCTGCTTGGGTATAGGGGAGGGTGGGGCAAAATGGACCGGTGAAAAAAAAGACTGGTCTATCTTGCCCCACCCTCTCCTATTAATAATTGATGACAATTCAACACTATTGTAATTGAATGCCATTTGGTGTAATTCATGGCATGCAAAACTATTTGACATAAATTTACTCGAATTTATGTACAGCAATTTAACACTATTTCGTATATTTTACGATATGCAATATTATTTGCAGTAAATTGTCACGTGCAATTCATGACACGCAACACTATTTACGATAAATTCAACTGAATTTATCTATGGCAATTTAATTTGCTACCTACATGACGACAGTTTTTTTTAACACTATTTCATACATTTCATGATATGCAATATTATTCGCTGTAAATTATCGCGTGCAATTCTTGACATGCTACACTATTTCGGGTAAATTTACCTGAATTCATATGTGGCAATTCAATTTACTTCTTGATAACGGTATACGTCTGGTTCATGGCAATTCAACACTATTTCATACATATTTCACGATATGCAATAGGCATTATTCGCTGTAAATTATCGCGTGCCATTCATGACATGCAACACTATTTGGTGTATATTCACCTGAATTCATGTATGATAATTTAACACTACTTGATGGCAGTTATGACGCGCAATTTATGGCAATTTAACATTATTTCTGTCAACACGCATGGCATGCAACACTATTTGATCATTGATGACTATTCTCGATACTATTTCGTGTGAATCTAGAACGCTTTATTGACATATTTGACAGAGCTGGGTAAAATGTTGTTAAAATGGCATTTCAAATGGAAAATGTAAAATGGTTTTCAAAATTTTTTTAAGGAAATCATTTCCATATCACATTTCAAATACATTTTTAAAACCATTTTCCGTTTTCCATTTGGAAATACATTTATAATACAAATACTCAGCCCTGATATTTGACAACCACCGCACTCAGTTATATCATAATTTAACACTAATGATACATGTATTTATTGGCGACTTGATATACTACGAGTCTCAAATTATTGAATAAAGTATAATGCGATATACCTTCAAGCGGGAGTTCCACATGAACTCATTTTTCAAAACATTGTTCTTTCTTCCAGAAGATTGGTTCTTTTTAAACAAAATGAAGAAAAGATTACTCTTCGATAGATACTCCAGGGATATGAATCTTCGAACCTAAATATCAACCATCAGTTTCCA
This sequence comes from Tenthredo mesomela, assembly GCA_943736025.1. Lineage (NCBI taxonomy): Eukaryota > Metazoa > Arthropoda > Insecta > Hymenoptera > Tenthredinidae > Tenthredo > Tenthredo mesomela. The sequence goes on from OX031017.1 coordinate 4,418,517, forward strand.
ATAATTCAAGTATCACTTTGATTTCAACGTTCCTAAAAAAAATTTTGCACTCACGCTTTAGCGCCATGTTTTTTCTCAAATTTTTCAAAAATCTCTGACTCAATAAAGTCATAAAAATTGACCTGCTAATAAACCATAAAGCTTTTCTTTCTTCGGTTCGGCTTACCCCAGTGTTGTCGCAAGCACAGAGGTATGTAGGTATACTTTTGTTATCTACCTGTATAACAATATCGTTTAATTTATATTTTTTGTGTGCTGCTTGCTGGCTTATATCGTGGTTAAAGGTAGATATAAGTCTGATGTCCGGGCTCGTGTTGGCCCAGTTCGTTTTTAATGAAGTCTGTGCTGAGCTTTAGCTCCGCATGTTCATTAATTTGGTTATGGAAGCTTTTTGCAGGCCAAGGTGGTAGGTCATAATAAAGTAATATTAAATTTGTTCTCACAACTTTGTTCGAACGTTGAAAAAGACGTGAATATTAGCTCGTCCTGAGTTAAACAAGCCTTTTTGTTTTGCGAACGAACTTCCTCTTCTTTCAACCCCACAGCCACGGCTTACGAGCTTCTTGACCCCGAATCTTTGCCAAAACCGGCTGTACCTTACCCCCACGCTTCTGAGCGGCCATGTTTTCGGATATTCAACCGAGTTAAGACAGAAAAGCTGAGATAATCCACCGGGCGTTCATTTGTTATCGTTGCAGGCTCTTATTCTTAGCTTACTTTTATATATATATATATATATGTATATATATTATAGTATATGTACATACTTTGCATATCCTTTATATTCTCTCTGCTTTAGCTTAATGTCTAATTTATTGCGCTAGTTCAAAAAGAAAGGAAAAATACAAAAAACAAAAAGGGGTAAATCTCTAGTCAATGAATCGAATAATTTTTTACCAAATCATTGATACGAATTTGATAAATCTATACAAAATTTGTATCAAATTTTTTTTCATCTGAAATTGACCACTCGGTGAATAAAACGGTCATAGCAGTTGAATTGCTGGAACTACGTTGATAAATTCGAGTTTAGTATACCTTTCACCAATTCTCAGATCAACTGAGTTCGAAGTATCAAAGATGATGGAAATTTTTCAAAATACGATCGAAGGAAATGCGATTTACTTCTTGAAAACTCGAAAAATGGTGAATTTCACGTAGTTTTTTTCATTCGAAACAAAGATCCTGGAATTAGTTTCGATTTTTCTGAGGTACTACCTGGGTGTTTCCATGTTCATAAAATCGAGCTTTCTACACGACTATAATTTCGGACAAAGTAATTGCCCTCAAGCGTTAATATACAACATCAATCATTCCAGGCCCCCCGAGATCTCCGATCCATTTTTTACTTCACCTCGTAGCAGGACGATGTTGAGTAGGAAAAATTAATAAGCGCATTATAGCAGCGGAGGCATATAATACAGGGGTAAAGCTGCCGAAAGGAGGCGAAACGATGTACGCGTCCGCCAAGTATGTAGCTCTGAGAACTATTTCTTATGTCACATAAGACTGAGGGGGTGTTTTTCTTGGATCTTTCATCTATAAAATCAATTTCAAAGCATGTGAGTTAAAAAGCTCGGAATTTCGTCTCTCGAACGATAAATTTCTCCACTTCATTGTATTAATGTCCTAACGCGTAAATAGGTGTGACTATATATTTGATATAGATATACAATGCGTCAGGGAGCTTACGATTCTGATGTAAAGCCTGCGTTACTTCCGCGCTGTGCACACTCGGTTATCGCTTCACCAATATTTCCCATCCACGTTAACAGGGAAAGCTCTACCGAGGTGCGAGATGATCGCGTAGTTTCTCAAAGCTCAGACGGGTACCTATACCTATTTCACGGTATAACATACTATAACCAGGTCTTATATTACTATCATAAAGTGCCATAAAGACGCTTTAAAAGGTATCATCGTGGCTCTTAAAAAGACGTTATTATTCGACGACAGGCCGACAAGCTGCCTGGTGACAAAAAGACAAGGTTACAAAAGGGGGTGGTTTCGTCCAGGGTGCAGAGAGGGAAATATTTATCCCCTTTTCTCTCGCCTCTCGCTTCTTGCCTCTCTCTCTCTCTCTCATCATCTAGGGGTGAGTTTCAACGTCTGTGGTACTCTGTGTCTCCCTAGGTGGCGCAAGCCGCGCGAGGGTTGTCTAATTACGTCACGACGTCGACGCCCTTTAACCTTTCACCTTTCACCTTACACCTTACACCTTACACCTTACCCAGGCGCATTCTCTGTTCAGCTCCCCACCCCGTTATATGTAGGTGCTTCACAACATCTTGCCGCGTTATTAGATCCAACCTGGAGAGCTTTAAAGTCATCCTTTAAATTGAACCTTCGCGCTGATCGAGCTGGAAGCTTGATGCTTGGAGCTTGAAGCTTGAAGCTTGGAGAGGTGGGAGCTGGGCAATCTGGCAGCTATCGTCTACGTCTGGTTCGAATGTCGGAATTATATAGTTTTCAAGCTTGCGGCAGAGTATTACCAAGGAATAAGAATATCCGTAAGGTACCTACTTTCGGTGCAGCATAAGCTTCACCTTGATCGAAGCCGATCGCGGATTACCATTTAAAACCGATCTCATATTATGCGGAAGGTGTAGCAGTGTGGATTATAGTTTTGAAACTACCCCTGCAGAACTGCACACTATTTGACAACAACAGAAATATTCAAATTCTGACGCGATTAGACGAAGCAGCAAAAAAAAAACGAAATAACATGGAACTATTCAATCGTGGGCAAAAAACCATCGGAATTACACATAATTCACTATGAGTCTATTCGAATTTGTGCCAGAAACTATTGGGAACAAGAAAAATACCATTGAACTATTTGAGTCTGTCCCAAAAACCATGTAAGTGATGTACAACTGAAAAACTATAGCTCAAATATTGGAGCTTATGCCACAAGCGATTGGACATAACAAAAATACTGTTGAACTATTCAAATTTGGTCCAAGAATCATCGACATAACTACAAACTACTACCAGATTAGTTAAGTTTGTGTCGAAAACCATTTATAATGGGAAAACTGCCATGAAAACTGTAAAACTATATCTATTCGTGTGTTGTGCCACAAAGGATTGAGAATAGAAAAACTACTATTGAATCGTTCAACCTGGCCTACGAACTATCAATCACGACAAAACTACCATGTGACTATTCAGGTTTGTGAAAAAAATCCTCCATAACGCGAGAACTACGAACGAATTATTCAAGTTTTTGCCACAAATGATATACAACGGAAAAGCTCATACTAGGAAACTGTTCAAGTTTGTGCCTAAAATCATTCAGAATGGATAAACTACAATCGAACTCTTCAAGTTCGGACTGAAGAGGATTGAAAATGAGAGTACTACTATTAGACTATTGAAATTTGTGCCAAAAGCAAGTAGCAATAGAAAAGCTGTTACTGGACTATTAAAGTTTATTTATTATTTGGGTCAAAAATGTTAAACCATTTGCGCACCATTATGGTTTTGTTGATTCGTCGAATAGTTATCCTCTTTCCTCGTTAATTTTTATTTCTGTACCTCTTTAAATGGCAGTTTGAAATGTTGTTCGCACTGTCGCGTGCACGGCAACGTTAATTTATAAGTCGTATTACCAGGAATGAGAGTACCGTACCTACCCTGCAACAAAGCAAAGGCATCCGCGCGTAATCGAGAGCTTAATTAGCTAGCAAGTACATCGTTAAGTTAGGTTAGGTTCGCAATAAAAAGTAATAGTTAGAGATTGCCTTTTAAACGCAGTGAGCTAACTCTATTATCGCACGAACGAGATATATATGTCGCGCCATATATTTCCAACTGATTTTATTTGCCAATTTCAACTCTTCATTATTCGACAATTTTCCACATTGGTCTAAAAAAAAAAACTCGTGAAACTTCAAAAGAAAAAGTGGTGAAGGTCGCACCGTTCATCTTCGAACTTTTTGAAATTCGAAGTAAATATTCTAAAATTGTGTCACTTCGGGGCAAACCTAACCAATAATATAGGGGCTGTGGAACACACTTTGTTCACCTCGAAAAAGCGATTCGTGGCTTCTCCCGTACCACACAACCGATGGGAATGAAATTTTGGGGATTACTGCTTGACGTTGGCAAAAATTGGCTGAGTATTTCGTTTATTAAAAATTTTGAAATTTTTTTCAAAGATTCAATTATCATCAGAGAAATGGCAGAATTATATTCACAGATGCACTCGATTTATTGCACTTTTTAAATACTTAGTGACTCGGCGATAGCAGATCACACATTTTGAGCTCATCTTATTTGATAAAGGAATGTCAATCAGAAACTACGATTTTGCGTCTTATGAAGAAAAAAGAAAATACTTACATATTACGGAGGCGACACTCTGTAGCAAGATAATCAGAAAATTTCATCTTGAAATTTGGCGAAGTTTCGATTAACTTGGGATAAATATACTTATATCCAAGGCGAAGTCCAAAAAAACTCTATGTGATATTTTTTGACATTTTGGCAGTGATTTGAAATTTTTTTTATGCTACGTATAGGAAGAAGAGCTTCAAAATCCGTCGAAAAGTATTATCTTGTAATATTTACCTTACTGGATTCCCCAGTCTCGCAAGGGTTGAAAGAGAAGGGTATATCCACATCCAACCCTGCTCTGACTGCATCCAATTTGTTATTTTTTGACTCCCTGCAGCAGCCTTCAAAAAGCCACTTCAGACGCCACGGCCGGCCAGCTTCCTGGTCCTTTCCCCTTCTCCATTTCTATGTTTTCCCTTATATATACTTACACAAGAGATGCAGCACTCGCAAGAGCAGCCTGAGACGAGAGTCGAGCAAACAAAGACTCTAACAATCTGCGATACTCAAATTACCCCAGCGAAACGACTGTAGTACATATATAAGTATCTATATGTACATACATACCTATGTATGCCCTCTGGGAAGTCGTAGAGTCATATACCACATACATATCCAGAATCATAGAAATTTTCAACAAATCTTTGTTGGTGCGATAATGATTTTCAACACACCATCGCTTATCCCGCCCTTGCAGACTAAGAAAAACCCCCTGCTTCTGTTTGATTTCTATTTCCTTGATTTAATTGTGATGAATATTGAGTGCAGAGGTCGACTTTTTGATTCATTGAATCAAATCATTCGACTGTTGCTTGATTTTTTTCAAAATTCTGTTGTAATTTCTTGACAATTTCAAAGTTGAATGTGAAAAAAATGCTGCGCCGTTCTTTCACCCGAGAAAAACTGAATTGGGTCAAATTTGATCCAGTGAGATCTAAGTTTTGGTTAAAAAAAAAAAAAAAAAAAAACAGACCTAAACAGATTTCCCAAGATCCATTTGGATCTAATTTTTTTTTTTCAAAATTTAGGTCAAATTTAGGTCAAAATTGATCAAGGTTGATCGAATCCATTTTTTCCCGGGCGAAAATCATCAAGTATCATGAAATTTGTGGCACACTAGCTTGCGCAGTAGTATCTAACATGGTGGTATACTATATATCGCGTTCAATTAACCCTCTGCGTCTGTGAATAAAATGAAATAACCGCGTTGAACTCTGCAGCTATACATTATAGTAGAGAGACGCGCCTGCAGGACGATCTCGTAAATAACCCCATTTGCCATCCGAATAAGAGATGGAAAAACCTTTCCCTGAAAAAACCAAAGAAAGAAAAAAAAAAAAAAAAAAAAGAAAGAAAAAGTGAGGGAGAAGGAGAAAAACAAAAATAAAAAATAGAAGAAAAAAAAAATGTAAAATAAAAGCACCGCGCAACACACGGCACTGCTGAGCTTGCAATGCTTTTAACTTTACCCATAAATTTATTTGCTTTCTGTGATACCGGTAAAGTTTCGTTAAGAAGTCTACAGCTCTTGCCTCTCTTTCTTTCTCTCTTTCCCTTACTATGTTTTTCTTACTTTATTTCACCTACCCTCCTTTTCTCTTTCTCTCTTTCTCTCCTTCTCTCTTTCTTTCTCTAGTAAACTGCCCCTTACTCGATCTCGTCGCCGTTTTCCTTACTTCCTATTCTTTTATCTGACTCGACGCTGTCTGGCAGAGATTTCAACAGCAGACTATTAGAAATGTGTAATTATAGCTATCGGCGACATCGCTGTCTATGGTTCTCTCTTTTTATAGTCTCTGATTATTGATAAAATGTATAAAAAAAAAAAAAAAAAAAAAAAACTTACGAAGATTACAATTTTTTGGTGGGAAAACTATAAAGTATTCGAAATTTCATAGACATTTTTTTAGACATTTTTGGGACTGGAAATATCTGCCAATTTCTACTCACATATGTACATATTATACGTATGTAAGTATATATATATACCTATATATTCGTTGAAATACAATGAGACAGGATTAGTTCTGTGTGACTAAATCACCTGATGTAATTATATATTAAGTCTGTAGGTACGATGTGACAGTATATTTACGACCAGTGCAGCAGTCGAACTTCTATAATTGTTCACTAATTTATTTAAAAGGGATGATTGTCACGTTATCAGACATAAGCTAATGTTATCGATTCCAATCGGTATTCAACATTGATTGAAAAGCAGGAGCATCAAACTATATGAAAATGTACAGGCTAATTCTGGTTGAGCGAGCCGAACGAGCTGAGACTAAATTTTCTTTACCAAAAATTCGAGGGACCAATACTTTCCGAGCTACGATCTTAGAACTCTCTACGAGCGAAGATCTTAGTTGACCAATCACAGAGAGTATGAGTCACACAGACTGGGCACTGCGCAACTTCCGAATTCCGCTCATCATCAGCCCAGTCTGCGTCACGGATTAGTTATGTGATTGGGCAACCAGGATCTTCCGTAGCTCGGAAACCATTGGGTCCTCGAATTTTTGGTAAAGGTAATTAAGTGTTGGAACTTCACGAGGCATCTACTCTCAAAATATGACATGTCGAGCCTGAATCACCCTGTATAATGGAAGCCACGAATCATTGATAGCGGTTCTTCTCACTTGGTTGGCAAAAATCTATTTCAGGCAATTTACTTTTCGAAAAAAGAGTCCATGATTATATTACGTCTTGTGAAAAACAGAAAGTTTCAAATTTTCCATTTGCGAACAAAAGTGAAGCGAAAATTACATTTAAACTGAGAAATCTTCTTGTCTTTTAAAGAACAAGGGCTTCATTAGGCTCAATTATCGTTCATTTATTGGAACCCCTTGAGAATCTGCCAATCCGCAAATCATATTTCCTTAGTAATTTGCGTTGGATTTTTCGAAAGGAAGACAAAATCGGAATTATAAGAATTGCGGAAAGCTATCAAAATGCCGTTTTAATACGAAGAGTGAATTTCTGAAGCATTTAGAAGCATGGAGAGAGAAATACATACATTTTCATTCGAAAAAGCGACAAAATTTTGCATGAAAATGTATTTCTCACCTTCGACTTTTGGTTTTTGAAAAAAATCACCAGAATTAAGAATTCAAATAGGCATCACGAGGGTTCAAAAAAAAAAAAAAAATCTAAAACAAAATACTTTTGGGCTCCTTATCACTGGATTCGCAGACTTTGGGGCTAAATTAGGCCACAGAGATATAAATTTTTGAAAATCGTACTGTTCTTTTTTTATACGCGTACTTGAATCATATTATTTGTGAAATTCTACTGCTGGAAAGATCTATACAACCGAGTAAAGACTCGAAAAGATAATTTCGGAATTTCCCTGTCAGAGACAAACAATGTCGAATTGCAAATAAACAGACAAAATTTTTTGTTTTCGAATATTGAACAACGGCTTGAACTGGGTTGAGCTTTCAGCTACATTACGGCCGAACAAATATTTTTTTTAATTAATAAATGGCGAAGTTATAACCGTTCAAAAATTCGACCGCGTTTCGTGCACGCTTGGGTGCTGTACATCACTCTAACTACGGTAAAATTGATGATTTGAAACGGAGATAAAAATTTGTGGGTGGGTAGGTATACTATTCGTATGATAGATATCCTCTTTTTGGAGGACAAATGCAATTGTTTAAAATATTTAATAAAGGGATGTAGGGACATAAATCAAGGATATATTACAAAATGATTTTGACTTTAATTTTCATCGATCGCAGCTAGAGTTACAACGGCGCAAACGGCTCGGTTTACCCAAAAAATTGAGTTTTACAAAATTCATCGAAATTTCGGACACGATTATTTTTTATCTACCGATTAGTCCCAGGTAGCAATTTCGAAAATAATGTAACAAGGATGTAACGGCCATGAAGAAATGTCCGCACATTTTGAGATTAGCTACATATCTGGTACAGTGACGTCCCTGAGATGTCAAAGTACCAGATATGTAGCTGATCTCCAAATGTGCGGAGATTTCCTCATGGCCGTTACATCCTTGTTAGATTACTTCCGAAATTGCTACTTGGGGTGGGTCAGATTAACTTGTTCGCGCATGTTTTCTCGATAGTCAAACATGATGAGAAAAATCCCTGCAAATTTCAAGATCCTAGATCTAAAGGTTCTGGAGAAATCATATGGACAATATCGAAAAATCGATTTCGAGAAAAACGGCTGAGATGTTCATTCGCTTCCAAGAGCGTGCTGCGCTCACCTACGTCCATACTTACAAATCAGATTTGATTCTTGCGCCTTTCCGATTTTCATTCGACAGAAAAAAATAATGAAAAATTGAATTTTCCATCTTCCCTCGCATATGGCTCGATCATTCCGTATAACATTAGGATCGAATAACAGAAGGGTGCGAAAGTATCTACTAGCTATATAGTGGTGGTGTATTAATCCTGATCCAACTTCTAGAGGAAGTTTCTGCGGGCGTTTGATTGCGGAGGGATGATCTGATTGATAAAAAAAAAAAAAAAAAAAAAAAAAAAAAAAAACAGTCCCACCATTCCGGAACCTAGAAGAAAATGTATAAAAACTGGAAAATAAATTAACCCTGATTTCAAAATTGACGGACTAATTTTTCTTTTTTCACAGATTTGCTTTTTTCTTCTTTTCGAGAACCTATTTCCTCACCCTGTTGAAAACCGAATATAAAATATAATAATATCTCCCTATATTCTGCGCGTTGCGGAAATATATATAAATATGTAAGTAATACGTCTTGTTGAGAGCTGCTGTCTGAGGGTTGAACTCTCGAGGCGCGCCACGCTGTCACCTCGGACAAAATTGCTCTATTTGTATCAGAACGCCTGTGCTATATAAGAAAGGAGGGTGAAAATTGAGAGAGTTTCAACCCCCATGATTTTGCGAAAATTTCTGAAATCGATAACACAGTGTTTTGAATAAAACAAATTATAAGTTACATCCCTCATATATTTATTTCCCTACTTTAATATATTTACATACTCACATGTGTATATATATATATTATTTCTTTTTTCCACGCAAATTTTTATATACTCGATACAGCCACTTCTTTGTAAGACTTTAAAACGTACTAGCATGTGAGTGAGGGGGTGTTCAAAGCCCTTAGGTATATACAAGACGCTTAGAAAGAACGGGCCATAAAATTCCGCGACACGTAAACGTGTTTACTTATTTTTTTATTCGTATTTTCTTTTCTTTTTTTTTTCCCCCTTTCTTTTTCCTCCCTCTTTTTTGAATAATTCGCATGCATGCGAGAGAGAGGAGAGAAGAAAGAGAATCTCAGCCCGGGGTATTTTACGTCAGATTTTTTCACTGAGACCGCCTATATTATATGTACATACAGTTCTATATATAGTACATCGTCGACCTCGGATCAGAAGACCTTTTTTCTATGTACCCATACATCTACGACCCTGTTTTCTCCTAAACTTAGACGTGGTGGCTGGCATCTCTTTCTTGAAAAAAAAAAAGAAACAAAAAAATGAAAATGAAAAAAAAACCCTGAAAAGAGACTCTGGGATTTTTATCACATAGTATATAAGGTGGATAGTGGATATAATGGTAGTGGTACAGGATCTCTATATTTCAATTCATCAATATGAGAATATATATGGGAAGTTTCACGTCAATTTGCCCATTTTTCAACGTACGACAAATTTTTCCACGGTATCGTCGAAGATATGAATTTTACAATTTTTCGAAAAGATTACATTTTTCAAATCAAAATTGTCTCATAAATCCATAATTTTATAATAAATCTGGTTAGTAGGTACTACATACGATATAGCAGTTTTAAATAAAAATCTATAAAATCTAAAAAAAGAAAGAAAAAAAAACGAATGAATATCAAAAAAGGTTTTCATTATCAGAAAATCAATTTTTCTTCAAGTTTGTCATGTTATTTTTCCTTTTTTTCTTTTCCAAACTCGATCTAACATATATTCTATCAGAAATTCGGCAATTTTTCAACCAGATATGTAAACAAGATTGTCAAACCGGTTAGAAATGATAAATGAGTATTTGAAAACACACAATTAACGTTGAGATCGTTGATCAGATTGAATTTTTAATTTTCTTATTTTTTCAATTTATTCTCTGCTTTTTAGATTGTGTTATAGATATAATTGAAGAATTAATGACCAAGCCGACCTGAAACTCCCCGTATGATTTGATATTTTATTTCTCAACGTACAGCGTTTCTTTTCTGTGTAATTTTTTTTTTTTTTCTTTTTATTTCATTTTATGTTATTGATTTTTATTTTTTACTTTTAATTTTTTTTTATTTATTTCTTTTTTTTTTCTTTAATGTATACAAGAATTGAAGGAAAAAAAGAAAAGAGAATTTGGTGTAGCCTGTAGAAGCGTAAAAGAATTACGGGGGCGTCAATGGTTTCAGGGTGAAGAAAAAAATAAAAATAAAAAATAATAACGAAGTGTATTTAGCTCGTACGTGCTTAATTAATTCTATTACAAGCCGAGACCCAACTCGAATGGCCAGAGTTGTAGAAAGCGAGAAAGAGAAAGAGAAAAGAGAAAAGAGAATTAGTAAAAGCGTATAAAAAAAAAAAAAAAAAAAAAAAAAAAAAAAAAAAAAAAAAAAATAATGAAACGAAATGGAAAAATATTCAAAAAGTAAAATATAAAAGAATTGAAAAAAAAAATAAAATAAAAAATAGCATCCAACTCCGGTCACACTAATTGTACATAAAACCTCCTTGGAGTTATAATTCTCGAGCTTTCACGTATCCCGATCACCGAAATCACGTTTCTAATTATAAAGCTCTGCGCAGTTACTGAATATTTTAATTACTTCAGGGAAATAAAGTGGCGTTAGTTAAGCGAAACTGCAGCGAACTTACGAGGTGAGAAATAATTCTTACCAGAATAAGAAAACTAACAAAAACTAAAACTTGAAACATATTCCAGCCAACCCCCTATCTCATAAGCCGAGCTTTTCATTGCAGGAGACGTGAGAACGTCGACGAGGTTTCAGATGACGAACTAAACGAGCTACTCCTCGCTAGGACTATGGCTTTTATTTACCAGCTACGAATAAAGCCTTCACTCTTGGGTTAGATTACACAGGGTTGCTTAAAATAGATGAAAACGTGTTTTTAGTTTCTGTTTTTTTTTTTTTTTTACATTTTTTTTTTTTTTTTTTTTGAGCTTTGTATTCACACGGTTTTTTATAATTCGTTTCTTCACCCAACATCTTCGAATCAGAACCCAAAAATAAAATTAAGAATTAAAAATTCGCATTGACAGTGCCTGAATTTTTTTATTTCCATCTGGATGTGAAATCCTGTAAATTGAGATTTCATTTTTATTTTTTCATCCAGCTGTTTTGGAAATTGTTCCGCGAGTTTGGATTCGTGAATTTTGCACTTTGAATGTCAAAAATTGAAAGAAGAAGATTTTTTGAAGATCTTCCATCTTTCTAAAATAAATTCAGTCTTTCGAATACCAGAGTCTCAAAAGCGTAAAAATTCTCAACTAAATCGGTTTCAAATTTCACCTGGTTTAGGTGAAAAAAAATTTGGCTTCCGAGTTAATAAATTCGGTGGTATATGTTAGAGTAAAATTGAACCGTAATTCCATTTACGTTTTTCGCTCTGATGCGGTACGGTGAAATCGGGCAGACTTCACTCTGCGTAAAGGCGCGTAAATTTAACTCGAGAGTTCTGCCAGTTACCCACCTGAATCCATTCTCCCTCTCTTTCTCTCTGCTTCTCTCTGAGGAGTGGAGCACAGATTATGGGACTCATTAATGGAAACTAAGTACTTCGTTGGGCAACTACATCGCCCGACGAGATAAAGAGCCCAGAGAGCGTGACGCGTTCGGAATTTCCCAAATCGCGACTCGAGAAGGGATGGAGAGACGTAGGGACAGAGAGCGAGAGAGAGAGAGAGAGAGGGAAGAGGTTGGAGAGGAAAGAGGAACCTGAAACCAGGAAAGAGGAAAGATGAAGATGGGGCACAAAGCTGAAGGGGAAGGAGGCACGTCGGTATTTAGGGTCTTTAGGGGTGAGGCGTGTCTGTATCCGGAGATAAGGTTTATAACGGCTATGGAGAACCAAGGCTGAGTAGCATTCAGACTAATATTCAATGAGGGAGAAGCGCAGGGATTATATTCCAGATATTATAGCTCTATGTATGTACCACGTTCAGATGTGCGTTTAAGTATGTGTGCATATCGCATCTATACAGGGTAGCCGCGAACTAAGTGCTTCAATTTCGAGGGATGATTACGGAGGTCCAGCTCGACATTTTGCCGTTAAAAGTAGTGAATTCCGTTGCGGCGTCTGTGAGATACAAGTCATTCAAAAAGTCGCCTGCAATTAGGCAACCAACTGCACAGAAGCAAGCTGTGGGTTGTCGGATTTTAGGCGCGAACGAGTCACAACACTCTTCCACCTCAATAATCACTCGACTACGACACTGACAGATGCAGACTGCAACTAGAAAAGCGTTATGAGTCCTTCAGTGGCCGCACGCACCTTAAACTAGACACCCCACTGATCAGCGCTGTGCAGTTGGCTGCCTAAACGCAGGCGGTTTTTCAAATCGCTTATATTTCACAAACGCAGCGATGGAAATCACTGTTTCAACTCGACACCCGATACGAATAACAGCACATTTCAGATTCCGGGTGACAAAGAGCACGTTTCAGATTCCGGGTGGAAAAGAGCACATTTCAGATTTCGGGTGGAAAAGAGCACGTTTCAGATTCCGAGTGAAAAAGAGCATGTTTCAGATTCCGGATGGAAAAGAACACGTTTCAGATTGAGAAGAAAAATAGCACGTTTCAGATTCACTCGAAAACTAGCACAATTCAGGTCAAACCGAATATTATTTATTAGCAAGTGTCAAGTAGGTTTGTTATGAAATTGGAAATGCACAATTATGCACAAGAACTCGATTCAATTTCATCATTGAATGATTAATTCAATCTGATACGTGTTCTTTTCCATCCGAAATCTGAAACATGCTCTTATTCATTCGGAATCTGAAATGTGCTCTTTTCCACCCGGAATTTTAAACGTGCTCTTTTTTACCCGGAATCTGAAATGTGCTGTTATTCGTATCGGGCGTCGAACTCACAGGGTGACGAGCCGATCACCCTCCTCAATCATCCCCTAAAATCAAATCACTTAGTTCGCGGCCACCCTGTACGTGTGTTTATTTACGTGTAGAGAAACTAGAATCCTGCCTTAGTTCCCTCTGCAGTACCAAGCAGAATATACTGTATGTTACGTACACCTGCAGTATCAGAGGGGTAGGTAAATATAGCTCTGGTTTCTCGGCATTAACGAGATATAGTAATGCCAGATAATATAATCAGGTATAATGGTGAATTATTTTCAATTATTTCGAAAACTGATAACTCGCCGATCCCTAAATTATTATTCACTCGGTTTTCCACTTCTTTGTTCAACCAGTTTTCTATTCGGATATTATCATTCTCACAATAGGTACACGCTCATCGGTAATCTTCACTCTTTGAATTCTTCGTTCAGAACACGAGTTGACATCAATTTTAAACGAGCCTGGTCACTGGTCAGTCTATGAAACACAACGGGTTTCGGCTTTGTGAAAAGCGGAGACATCTTCGATATCTCATACGGTGCATTTCAAAATAGCCCGTATGCATAGGTAGGCATGCATAATGAGTGTCCCGATTTTTTGTACCACTACGAAAATTGAAAAGACTTTTCGCTGAGGATGTCATGTATTCTTCAAAAGCGTAGTGACCTCATTGCAGGATTCCTACTCGAAATTTCTGTTGCACTAGTAACTTGAATTTCGAGGTTGAACAGAAATTCGATAAAACGTGTAGAATTTAGGAATGGCGATGTCATTTCTCGATATTTTGATATCGAATTTTTTCGACCATTTTATTCAATTTTTTGTGAAAACCACGACCGAGTAATAAGCAGCTCGGTGAAATTTTACTGTTAGATATACAGTCCTTCGTTCATTTCATTTTGTCACTTGAAATTTTGTGAATAACTGAGTGGGTATTCATTATTTCTCGTATCTATATAGACGAAGAAGTCGAGAGGAGGATCGGAGAACTTGCTTTTTCTTGAACGAAGAAGACGCTTTCTCATTTCCACGAAACTCCCGAACGAAAAATCACCAGTATTCCTTACGCGTTGAAGAATACTCCTCTCTGTTACTTGTAATTGATGTTTCACCAATTTCGTACTGTTTCTCGCTGCACGAGAAACCTGAAAATAGAAGGTAAAATTCTTGTGAAATCTAATGAATTCGTCGAAATTATTTATTGAACCTCTTCCCATCGTTTCGACAAATTTTCGTCTCAGTTTGACTCGCAATACAAACTTTCACCAGCGTTTATCTCTGAACGAGTCGATTTGGCTTATTCTCGTGTTTGGATTGACAATATAAAAAATCAATTTCAGGTAAAGCCTCATTAATTCCTGATTGGCATATAAGAGACGACAAAATTTCAAGAGGGTTTCTACACCTCGAAAAGATTTTTTTTTTTTTTCTCAATCACTGGTAGGTACACTGTCGAGTATTTTGAGACAAGACATGGATTGATTGCATATCGACAAAAAAGTCATTGTCGTAGGGTACAAGTTCATAGAAACTTCTCCAAATCACGAGAGAATATTCTAGATTGATGTAATTTTGCGGTAAATCAATGATTTTCGATAAATTTCATTTTTTGTATACGAGAATCTTTGATTTCAAGCAATTTTTTTGTAAGAGCTGAGGAAAGAAAAAGCGTATTACATGCTCGCGGTGATAACGACACACCTTATCTCTACAAATTATCAGCTTACCCCGAAATCACACAATTTTATAACATTCCCTCCAAATTTCGAAAAGTTTCGACGAACAAAGCGATCTGCCCTTACGGAAAAAACCCTTCAAGTTTGAGGGTGAACCTTCAATTTTCAAGGTTTCACCCTCAATTCTGGGGGTGAAATACTGAAATTTCAGGGTTCAACCTCCAATATTCAGGGTTCAACCTCCAATATTCAGGGTAATACCTTCAATTCCTATGGATGAACCATCAATTGAAGGGTCAACCGTGAAAAGTTGGTGGATCAACCCTGAAAATTGAGGGAAAACCCACAAGAATTGTGGAATATCCCTCAAACATTGAGGGACAACCTCCAACAATTGAAGGATAACCCTGAATAGTTGGGGGTCAATACTGAAAATTGAGGGAAAACCCCCAAGAATTGAGGAATATCTCTCAAACATTGAGCGACAGCCTCCAACAATTGAGGGATAACCCTGAAACGTTCTGGGACAACTCTTAAAATTGAGGGATGACCCTGAATAGTTAGGGGTCAACCCTAATGAGTGGCGAGTCACTTCAAAAGTTACTTCAAAAAGTCACCTCAAAAACCCTGAAGTTGAAGGGACCCCCATTTGACGGTTGTTCCTCAAGTTGAAGGTACCCCTCAATTCAGGGTTAACCCCCAAGTTAGGGGTCCAAAATCACCCTGAAAGTTGAGGGCTCAGTTGAGGGTGATATTTTGAGGGTTTTTTTCCGTAAGGGTGTACCCAACGAAAATAGCACTTTTTGATACTAGTGCGAAAGTGTTGATTCTCGGATGAGTGTGAAGTTTTTGAAGTGAAGTGTGAAGCAAGGGAGACAATCACACGAGTCGAGAATCATCTTTTGCAAGTGTATCGGACTTTTTCTTCTAACACAACGTGCGTTAAGTTGAATTTTATGCACGCGAACTATGTGCAAAATCGAACTTTACGCACAGCGTGTTGAAATAGTAGATTACGTAACTAGTGCGCAAAATAGGTGAATCCCGCACGAGTCGGATTTGTCGCCCGAGCGTAGCGAGGGCGACAAAAGAGACGAGTGCGGGAGACACCTATGCGCACTAGTTACGTATACTATTTTTCCTAACGAGCTACGCAAAATTCTACAACATTGGTATCGTGTATGAAATATTAAATTTTCAAGTATGTACAAATTATTGTATATAAGATGGATGAAGTGTCCGCTTTAAAGAATCGGTAACGATGCCGATCGTGTTTATTTACGTTTACCAGCTCTATCTCCCCGCACCTTGAATTTTCTCTCTTTCATTTAACGTTACAATACACAAAGAAAAGGTGTTGCGTTTCAATTATATTTATTTTGCGCACTAGTGCGGGAAAGTACTATTTTGCACACTCATTTGCGTGCGCAAAATCGAATTTTGCACACTTAGTTAGGAAAACACTTTTCCTTCGATAGACTAAATCGATTCAAGGCGAATTCCGTAAAATCTGAAACAATTTCTAATTACATCTGTATACAGCAGTAATCAGCCGTGAAAAAATTGAGTCTATGAAATTTCCGCTCTTATCATTTCGCAAGCGAACTTTATTCGCCGAGTTCTATCCGATGGGGTGTGGTCAGCTATTTTATCGCACGTTACACATAGGACCTCCTCATTCCTCGCGCTATGCCCTGTAAAAATATCGTCTTGGATCTGAATTCTAAGCTGCTGAAGCCCCGGTTTTTCGCGGACAATTCTTCGACGATGGTACGTAAGCGAGAAGTAATTTGGTGCCATTTAGTTAAGTGGAATCGTACCATTGTGGTCCCTCTACGCTGCAATACTCGAGTGGTGGTACTAAAATCTCGTTCGGTACGTACGTCGCTTTTCCGAAGATCCCGCGGGAACTCCATCAGTTTTTTCTTTCTTTTTTGTGTTTTTCTCTTTTTTTTTTTCAACAAAAATAGCTGGTCAATTCATCCTCTCTTTTCTTACCTAGCTCATTTCCTCCCATTCCTATTTACGTTAACACCAAATACGCATATATATAGACGTTCGAAAAATCATTCGTTGAAAATGTACGAAAATTCACAATTTTTCATCAACTTTCATCACAGCTTTTCACAAAGCTGAAACCGTATGAAAATTTCCACCTCATATCTCCAACAAATTATATTCTCGCAAGTATTCAACAAATCGTTACAATTTCTTAACTTTTATCACAATTTTTTGATATTTCTATAGTTCTGAAAAAAAATTTTGATGAATTACTTTTCACCGTTTCGAATATCTGTTGTTAAAATCCTGTCTTTTTTTATTCTTTATTTTTTTTTTTTTTTTGCAACATATGATCTCATTGGCTATCTAGAAAAAAGTATACGAAGAAAGCTCCGCAGCCCTACTGCAGCGAGTTCTGGGGTTTTTCTCGCGGGCATAGCCTTTCACTTAGCAAATTGAACGCAGCGAAGTTTCTTTAAGCTTTTCTCAAGATTCTAGCTGTAGTCTATACCCACTATACCCACCCATCTACCCCTAGGCCTTGAAATACATTTCCGTACTATACGCTATACTATACCAGTATGAGATACATCGGGCCGATAAAAAGCCAGCCAATTCTGATTCTGAGCATCGCGTTTACCCCGCAAGCCGCATATAGTAAATCATTCTATCTGCAGCAGTTTGATAAATCGACGTCTCTGTTCTAGAATAAAAGTTAAAAAAAATGTAAAAAAAATTTAAAAAAAAAAGTATTTTTGTCGCCCAGTAGATATCCAAAAATTTTTAACAAATTTTTTTTATAAAAATATTGTAATTTTGTATCGTTTGTAAAATTTCGGAATAAAATTGAGGAAATCTAACATAATAATTTTATAATGATTTATAAATTTTGTATTATTTGCGATAAGGTAAGTTTTTGTAAGCGAAATAAAATAAATCGAGGGTGAAGGTGGTCTCTGATGAAGTTTTTCGAGAGCTTGTAAAACCGACGAGACATGATGAAAATTAAATACTGATTTTGTCGCCGATCGTGGAATAAATTTTATCCAAGCTGCACGGCTTAGAAGGTTCAGGAAGGGGGTGTAACAGGACGAGAACGATTTATAAAATTACGCACGCCTCTTAACCGTTAGATAGAGCTGTGAGCTACTGCACTAGGGGGTTGAAAAAAAAAAAAGTATCCTCCCTGACCCTTCTTCGCTCAGCACTTTTACAGATGAACAATTAAACTTTCCGTTTAGAAAGAGTTTGGACTTATAATGACCCCCCAATTAGGTACCTCGCCAAGGCTGATCCTTAATTGCCGCTGGAATCTCCTGTGCAGGTGTCGAATCACGTCCTCGAAATTATTTCATCTATCTCTCTCTCTCTCTCTCTCTCTATCTTTTGGTTGAACAATTTCTCTCAACCGGTAATTACTCGTCGATGTTAAACTCGTTCCGCAAATGACGTTGCGACTAAATTATTGCCAACGTTTTCCTTCGCTAATCAACCTCATTTAATAACGAAATCAGAATTAGGAAATTCGATTTTCCTTCGTTTCCTGATTTTACAAATTTTTCAACTTTATCGACTTTTTTCAGATACCAAAAACCATTTCTCATTCATACATTCGCATATGTTATTTATTTTTGCTTACAACTTTTTTTTGCACAAATCGCATTATTATTCATTCCTGAGTTTTTTCCGAGGGGTTAACCACTCTTGAAGTCAGGTGTACACCTGGCTGAGAATCAGTTGAAGTCAGTAAGTCAGTTGAAGTCCGGTGAAGTCCGTGAGTCAGCTCAAGTCACTTAAAGTCAGGTGAAGTCAGGTGAAGTCAGTTGAAGTCAGTGAGTCGGTGAGTCAGTTGAAGTCAGTTAAAGTCAGTTGAAGTCAGTTGAAGTCAGGTGAAGTCAGGTGAAGTCCGGTGAAGTCAGGTGAAGTCAGTGAGTCAGCTGAAGTTAGCTGAAGTCAGCTGAAGTCAGTTGAAGTCAGTTGAAGTCAGTTGAAGTCCGGTGAAGTCCGTGAGTCAGCTGAAGTCTGCTGAAGTCAGTTGAAGTCCGCTGAAGTCAGTTGAAGTCAGTTGAAGTCAGTTGAAGTCCGGTGAAGTTCGTGAGTCAGCTGAAGTCTGCTGAAGTCAGTTGAAGTCCGCTGAAGTCAGTTGAAGTCAGTTGAAGTCAGTGAGTCACGTGAAGTCAGTGAGTCAGCTGAAGTCACTTAAAGTCAGGTGAAGTCAGTTAAAATTGAAGTCAGTTGAAGTCAGTTGACTCCATGAAGTCTTGAAGTCTGAAGTCAGGTGTACGGTCAATCGACGAGTGGTTAACCCCTCGGTTTTTTCGTTTTTTTTTTTATTTTTTTATACCAAACACGTCGATTCTTATTTTCTTTTTTTTTTTTTTTGTCTGTTTTGACACTTATTTTTTTGCAATCAAATAACAGGACACATAACTCATAAGTTTGCAAGCTCGGGGTATAGCTGGTCCGTGAACATAGTTATAGAAGCTTAAATTCGACATTGGGATTCGGAGTCTGTCCGCACAATGAAATAACCACTCTGTCGGGAAATTTAATTCCCAGAACGTTAGGAGGACGCGGGTAGCGAGACAAAGCTCGAAAGCTCTTTGGGGAGGAGCTGAGTCCACACTTAGGTGTCGAACGTGGTGAGGCCGCCTTTGACGTCTTCAATTTCGAAAATTGAATAATGTTGTGAAAAAAAAAAAAAAAAAAAAAATAGAATGAAAAGAAGAAGAATAAAGAAGAACAAAAAAATCTATCGAATTAAATATTCGCACAATTTTGTTAAAATTGTGAAAATGAAAAAGAAATAAACGAAAATATAATAAGCGAGATTCAAAAAGCTCATGAAATTTTTTTTATCTTCTTGATCCCTATAGGGGAATTAACGTTTTATTTCAATCCGAAAATATAACGTGTCATCATATAGCTATGTAATTTTCACGATAAATTGATTCGCGATTGATCTGCGGAGGCTGGGAAACCAGATGGTCCCGGGAGCCAGGCTAGAGTAATAAAACATCTCTGGTACATCGGATGACCTATGGAACAAATTGCACTTTTATTATCGCAGATAGCGCCCGGAGCAATTGCCAATTTACGATATCGGTTCGATGTAGGAAAGGTAGTTCCTTTCTCATTTCACATCGACTTGATGCAATTATATGTCGCACCTTCTTACATCTCGGCTACTTTAACACCTGCACATGACTAGGTAGTTTTATTT
This sequence comes from Tenthredo mesomela, assembly GCA_943736025.1. Classification (NCBI taxonomy): domain Eukaryota; kingdom Metazoa; phylum Arthropoda; class Insecta; order Hymenoptera; family Tenthredinidae; genus Tenthredo; species Tenthredo mesomela. The sequence goes on from OX031017.1 coordinate 4,438,857, forward strand.
TATTTACATTCAGTTTTTTTTTTTTTTTTATTTTTCTGAAAAATGTATAAAAAAATATTCTCGCTGAAAATTGAAGAATTTATTTATTTATTTTTTTTTTTTCTGCGACCACTCCTGGAATACTTTATTAAATACTAAAAGTTTGGGACTCTCTCGATTTGGCTTAACGTTTTAAACTTAAAGTCAACATAAGACTTGACGAATAACGATATAATAATATTTTTCGGATGTAAAATTTCCGAGTTGTCCCGCACGAACTTTGAGGGGGAAAACGCCGAACTCTTCAAAGTGAGGAAATGTTAATCTTCAAACTTTTAGTATATCTAATTCTGAAACGTAGGTAGGTATTACGGGAAAATCTAAATAGATTAGGTATACAGGATGGAAATTAGCCTCGATGAATTATTGACGTTATCCCCCTCCGTTTGTTCGTTCGTTCGTTCGTTCATTCATTCGTTGAATAAAAGCTTGGTACCTAATAAGTATTAAAAGTGCAAGAGAAAAGTGAAAACTGTAAAGCGAGGGCACTTTGCACCGTTTCATCTTTTCCTGGGAAAATTTTCTCGCCAATTTCACTTGCCAAGTTACTCCTAAGCTCCTGCTCGGAAACTGTTCGCCAAGTAGTTATCGCTTCGGGGTCGTAAAACCGCAAATAGCTATTCTTATATATATATATATAAGTATTATATATACATGTATAGGTATTATATATGTTTTTATTTTTCCCTATTTCTTCAAGTATGGATTTCACAGCGTGTGGTGCAATTATTATTGGCAACTGCAGGTAAAATTTACAGAATTTCTTTTTTCTCCTGCAACGAATACGCCGCCTCTCCCTCTGTACCACTATTCCTACATTTTATCCGTAGCTGATTCAGACCTCCGTTCTCGTTTTCACGGGAAAAACGAGACTATATCCACTCCGTCGCGTTCCTCGACTTTATGTCTCACTACACAAACCGGTGAGAGAAATGGGACAAGGACTTTCTGTTTATTCGAACGAGAAGGAGAACGTGATGAAAAAAGTTCAAAGAAAGAAAAACAGAGGCGAGACCGACAACACTAAATTGAGACGTTTGAGACGATCTGTCTCAATTGAACATTTCTCACCCTTATTTTCATCAGGATCAAGAAATGAGCTTTTCTTTTCGTAATATATGAATCGATATCGAAAATTCATATTCCATTAATTAATTATTTTTTCCCTCATCATATTTTGTGAAAAGTTCGCATCAATGTGGTTCTATTAATATCATACCTCTGATCTAATTAATGACAAAAGTCGTAATTCGATATCGTCCCATTTTGCGAACGAAAAATAAAGGGAATAAGGAAATAAAGAAAGGTGGAGGGAGGAGGAAGAAGGGGTGGTTTTACGACGTTGTTGGATACCCCAACCCCAACAGGAAACTAACGGTCGAACAAGTCCCACAACTTTCGCCTATTAAATGGCTATTAAACATTTATCGGAGGCATGGACAGCGGACTTCCCTTTTCCGCGACAATCAGCTTTAGCAGCGAAATTTAATCCGCCTTTTCCTCCCCTAAGAGAGACAGAAAAATAGGGAATATCCATGTAAAGGACGATACGCTCTGAATATCGAATAAGGAGATTGGATTTTCAGCTTTTATGGTTGATGATGGAGTTCTGTTTTCTGGACCATTAGAGACAAGAAATTCCAAAATCCATGTATCGATTCACCTAAATTCTTACGACAAGTGATTTTATTTTTACTTTCAAAGGGGCTGGGTTGAATTTTGGAACTTTAATACTACCGACTCGCAGTTTTTGGACAGAATATCTCCCCGATTTGAAAAACTTTGAAACGAAGAACACCGGGGTTCAATAATCCGAAAGTTGGCCAGGTATGACTGCAGACTGAGTATGAATATAACATGTGAGCATATGGCTGTATATGTTCATAGTCAGTCATACCTGCCCAATTTCCATGGATGGTCATATATGGCTATATATATATATACCCTTACGGAAAAAACCCCTCAAAATATCACCCTCAACTGAGCCCTCAACTTTCAGGGTAATTTCGTACCCCCAACTTGGGGGTAAACCCTGAATTGAGGGGTACCTTCAACTTGAGGAACAACCGTCAAATGGGGGTCCCTTAAACCTCAGGGTTTTTGAGGTGACTTTTTGAAGTGATTTTTGAAGTGACCCGCCACTCATCAGGGTTGACCCCTAACTATTCAGGGCCATCCCTCAATTTTCAGAGTTGTCCCAGAACGTTTCAGGGTTATCCCTCAATTTTTGGAGGTTGTCGCTCAATGTTTGAGGGATATTACTCAATTCTTGGGGGTTTTCCCTCGATTTTCAGTATTGACCCCCAACTTTTCAGGGTTATCCCTCAATTGTTGGAGGTTGTCCCTCAATTTTCAGGGTTGATCCACCAACTTTTCACGGTTGACCCTTTAATTGATGGTTCATTCATAGGAATTGAAGGTATGACCCTAAATATTGGAGGTTGAACCCTGAAATTTCAGGGTTTCACCCCCTGAATTGAGGGTAAAACCTTGAAAATTGAAGGTTCACCCGCAAACTTGAATGGTTTTTTCCGTAAGGGTATTGTCATGTATGTTCATACTCAGTCATACCAGTCCAATTTCCATGGATGGTCATATATGGCTATATATTGTCATGTATGTTCATGCAGTCATGTCTGGTCAATTGCCATGTATGACGATATATGGCTAATACATTGGCATCTATGCTCATATAAATTATATATGTATATTAGGGTGTGCCAAGAAAATTCGTTTTTTTTCTTTTCTTGTTTCCTGTATAAAAAATGAGTGCTTTCAAGTATTATGAGAAGCGTCGTCGAATGGTGGCTCTGACAAGAAATGTTCGAAGGTGTCTCAGTCGACCAGAAATCACACTGATGAGGCACCTAGTTTGACACAAGACAAATAATCCCGAAGAATGATTTTCCTGCTTCCGAAAAGTAAATCTCAAGACGATTAATTTAAAACCATACATATATTCCCGTGAAAAAACCATCATACATGGACGGATACGACCATGTATGGTACATATATATATGGCAAGTGTTGATTTTGTTTTTATTGACATAACGCGCGTTGGGTTGAATTTTATGAACGCGAAGCGTGCTGAAAATCGAACTTTGCGCACAGCTTGTTGAAAAATGAAGTTTCGTTTAATATTTAGATAGCCTAGTGTAAACGCCGCCGTTAATATAAGAGTGGATGAAGATTAAATATTGAGAATTAAATTATTTGAGGACACACGTGGTAAAATACGAAACCCTTCGTTGGGCATAGTTTGAGAGTCTTAGGGCGGTCTTATACATCATATATAAAAAGTTAGTTGGATAACCAATAAAAATAGTTAGCTAAGAATGCGATTACGCCGCTCAGGTAAGCTAAAAAGAATTTCATTCGGTCCCGTCTTGTTCCCGGAACAAAGGTGGCTCCGTGTATTGACGTGGCTGCTAGTCACAGGATGAGGATCGCGTGACTGCCTCGTATAAAGTGAAATAAAGTCTGCGGGAGGCTCCCCGGTGTACTTCGCTTTTACCCCGCATCCTTTTTCGTGAGAAAACTCGCGGATTCTGGTCTCAAAAGAAACTCAACAACCACCATCGTCGCAGCCTCAGAAAATGTCCGTTCTCATCCCTTTTCCATCGACTCTCTTATTTTTAGTTTATTTTATTTCATTTTATTTTAGTGCAGTTTATTTCATTCTTCTTCGTCTTCTCCTTCTCCTTCTCCTTCATCTTCTTAGTTTTCTATCCTATATATACTCTACTTCCTTCACAATTTTCAGCTCCGCACTATATCTGCGCTCTTTGCTATGGAGTTGCGTCGCGCAATCCGCGATTTCCTTTGAGCGACTAAGAAACTTCGGAAAATCTTGGCGGTGGATTACCCAATAGAAATATTCCCGGTACGTACGCCCCGAGATTACACATCCTTTCATCGCATCTTAATTTTAAATTCGGATAATCTTTCCTTTGTGCAACAGGCCCCACACCCATTATCCCTCTTCATTTTTCCTTCTTACTTTTCATTCTACTTGAACGAACAATATCCGCCTACACATGGACAACGGCACGAAGATAGACAGACGTGTATATATATATATATACTCATCATCGAATGAGTTTAGGGGATGAAATTACACCCGTCACAAATTTTCAACATTTCAATCTCGAATTGAAAACCAGAATCTTAATACCCTTTCAAAGAGATTCTCCATTGACTCGGTTTATTTACAGCTGATTTACTCCTGCCTTGAGATATAATTAGAAATTATTCACGTCAATTCCATCGTCGAAGAATTGTCCGCGAAAAACCGAGGCTTCTTTAATTCTTGCAGCTTTGGATTTATAGATCCAAGACGATATTTTTACAAGGCATAGTGCAAGGAATGAGAAGGTCCTGTGTGTAACTTGCGAATAAAGTTCACTTGCGAAATGATAAGAGCGAAAATTTCATAGACTTTATTTTTTCACGGCTGCATGCAAAAAACAGTGCTGTCGAACTTACTCTGTGAGCAGTAAATATATGGACAGCATTCTTTTGCAGTAGAAATTATCACAATTGTGGTAACATTCACTCGTATAGACATTGAATGCCACTTGCTCCAATGTAGTACCCAGTACCCAATACTAGAATTGTGATAATTTCCACTGCAAAAAAGTGCTGTCCATATATTCACTGCTCATAGAGCAAATTCGACAGCACTATTTTTTGCGTGTGGATCACCGCGGTTTTCAGATGTCATTAGAAATTATTTCAGGTTTCACGGACTTCACCTTGCATCGACTTAGTCTATCGAAGGAAAACTGTTTTCAACCCGCTGTGCGTGAAGTTCGATTTCACGCATGCTTCGCGTGCATAAAATTAATTCAACTTAACGCGCGTTGTGTTGAAAAACAAAGTCCGATACACTTGCAGCAGATAATTCTCGACTCGTGTGATTGTCACCCATGCGCGTCGCTCGGGCGAAAAACTTCACACTCGTCCGAGAATCAACACTTTTGCACTAGAATCGAAAAGTGTTATTTTCGTTTGGTACAGATCGCATTGTTCGTCGAAACTTTTTGAAATTTGGAAGGAATGTTATAAAATTATCTGATTTCGGGATAAACGAATAATTTGTAGAGATAAGATGTGTCTTCATTACCGCGAGCACGTAATACACTTTTTTGTTCAACGTTTACAAAAAAATTGTTCAAAGTCAGAGATTCTCGTATGCAAAAATTAAATTCAACAAATATCGTTGGTTTACCGCAAAATCACATTAATGTAGAATATTAGCTCGAAATTTGAAAAAGTTTCTATGAACGCTGCGATCTGTATCCTACGATACAGACTAAGTCTATAAAACGTAAAATAATGTTGAATCATGTGGATTAGAATAGTTTCCCCAGATCACCCCTTCAATGTATCGTGAAAACGTTGACGGTCATTTAAAATCTAGGAAAAATCTGACTAGTAGAAAGGAGAGCAGGGTGATAAGGCTGCAAGTTAAAAAAAAGGTGTGAAAGAGAGCGAATATCTTATATCGCTCGGGCACTGTGCAAGGAAAAAGCTTTCGTGTCTGTGTGAAGATATGTGAGTGTGGAAATAAGGTAATATGTCTAGGTAGAAGAGGTAATTTATAGAGAACTCTTGCCCGGCACTAGACCGTCGATCAATACTAGTAGATCGTAAGATTCGCTAATTCCATGCCACCGATCACGGCATACTGTGTTATAAAGACTAAGAGCTTTAACTGCCCTCGTGGTAGCTGTTATTCCGACGTGACTTGCTTTTCAACTTCTGTAACTAAGTTGATATTAATCAATCAATTTATACATTTATTTATTTATTCATCCATCAAATGCATCCCATTTTATATTCGAATTATATTCGATTCAAACATTCGATGTGCATTCATGCATGTGTATTAGGGTGATCCTTGATTTGATCATTTTCGAATGTCAATGCTCCCAAAAAAAAAAAAAAAATGTATCTCAATTCTAAGTACTAGGTTATACGGATACCTTACTACTAGTACAGGGAAGAAGTGTTCGAAGTTTTACATTCAAAGAAGCGATAATGCGATAGGAAGTCAGAAATAGCCCTGAAGTACTTAAAATCGTGTGTTATTTAAATGGAAAAGTTCAAAGGCTTTGGGGCAGTACTTAGAATTGATATAGGAACTTGGGGTTTCAACTTCATTTTTTTTTTTTTTTTTTTTTTTTTCTCGTTTATATTTGGAGACGTTCTGGCCCATGGGAGTATTGGAATTCGAATATGACTGAATCGAGGACCACCCTAATGTATATAGAATTGAATATCGACATCTTAAGACTCAGGGAAGTATAGGTAGGTAGGTATAGATGGGAAGTAATCCTGTCTGATAAAAATAGCGTGGCTAAACGTGTGACGTACGAGTAAAAGTGGTAGTATATCTGATAGAACGATGCGAAGGGTAATTTTATCCTGAGAAAAACACAGCCATAGATTCAAGTCCTTTATCTTGGGAAGGAAATAAGTTTTATTTTTCTTGCTCGGTGAGGCGGTCGTATCACGTACCTATCAGCTCTTGTGAAACGACTGTGAATACCTAGACTTCCTCGAAGAATGGAACATGGTCAGTCCATTCGAGTGGCGATAGTATATATGCAAAATAAAAACACAGGGTGCAAGAAACAACCCAGCGAACGACAGCTGGCATTTTAATTCCTTGGAAAAAGTTTGGCCATTATTTACCCTGCCGCAACCCTGGTGCAGGTATCGTACTACTATACCTACGTAGCTCTCGGTAGCTAACAACTTTACTCAGGAATCCAAATCCCACTAGAACAAACTACCATCCTAAATTATAGAACCAGAAGTCACCAAAGTATGCTAATTGGACAATCAAAACTTTAAGAGTTACAATTAATACACTACTGCTTCCACCCCAGGCTCAGCTAATCCTTACCAGACTATATTACGACGAACAGGATATTTGCCGGGCAGTTTTAATGTCCGGAAAATGAGGACGAACGGAAAATTCGTATTTTCCAAGGACTGACATATGTCCAATAGAGTGCTCCCTAAATTGATCGTTTTAGCCCATGGGAGCATTAGAATTCGAATTTGACCGAATTAAGGACCACCCCAATGTCCAAATTGTCCACTGATCCTTTTTCGGATTAATCGGTGCTTCGATTTTCGATATCTGGGTCTCTAATTGTTCAAAAGACGAAGCTGTGTCTGATGAACAGATAATTTCATGAAACTGCAATGAATTTTTTACTGCCAACATTTTCAAGTTTGAGAACATATTTTTAACACCGTTTTGATATTTTTTTATAACAGAAATAAACGCATGACAAAATCGTCTGTTCGTTGGAAACAGCGGTTGATCCAAGTTCTTGCATTGAGTGCTTTTACTCGGACTGCATCTAACTCCGAGACCCGGTGACTCACAACTTCTAACTTCTACTTGATTATACTCCGAAAGACTAGCGAACTTTTGTAATAAAACTGTTAGTTCGAAACAAGATTTAGACACTTATCAGTCCTTCAAAAGTACCCCTATTCAAGGAGTATTTCCTTCAGGTTAAAATGGCAGGAAATAAATGTTAAAAATCGTAATTTAATCGCAGCAGTTGATCAGCCTCGTGATATGTAATCGAGCAGTGGTCAGGATTCACGAGATACATTTGTAAGACGAACAGACAATATTTTGCATCTATGAAAGTATGAAGTTGGTAGTCAATCAATAATTTCATTCCGCCAAAGGGGCCGTCCATAAACGACGCCACCATGAATTTCACCTTTTTTTTACCCCCCCACCCCCCTTGTCTCACTCAGTCACGAAGCTCGGACTCCCCACCCTAGAGGTGACGTCACAAAGCTTCCATCTACCCCCCCTTTAATGATGAAGAAAACAACATTGAAACTTTTCATTATTTCAAAAAATCCTTTATTGATATTCCAAATAATCTTTCTGCACATATTGTGTGAAAATTCGAAATTTCGAAATGTCACATTTGGATGTCCCCCTCCCCTCCCCATGTCACAACATATCACATTTTCGTTTACCCCCCTCCCCCCCCTTGAGTGGTAACGTCATTTATGGACGGCCCCAAATCCTGAGATTTGCGAAACCTTATTTCACTCATTCAGCAATTTTCAAGGACACTAATCAACGTATCAAAAAATTTATCCGATAGAGGTTTCTTTTCTAGACTGAAAAATAACTAAGCAAATCGACTTCGCTCGATGAAATCCTGGGCCTTAATTGATATCACGCGAAAGAGTGAAGAATAATTTTTGCACATTCTAGTCCTTGGAAACGGATCCTTTAAACCGATGATTGAATTGTCGTGTTCGCATGGTCCATCGATAGAATCACGTCGTTCGTTTGGAGTTTGTCGCAATGTAAGCTTTCGGATGCCGTTTCTTCTCGGGAGGTTTAATCCCCAGGGATTAAGCTCTCTTTCATCTATCTGCTGGCTCTTTGCAGTAATTTCGTAACTCTCATCCGGTCTTTCTCGTTGAAGAGGAGTTCAGCCGAGCTTTAATTGTGATCCAAAAGCTTAGCGCGGACACTTACATCATGCAAGCTAAGCCAGTAGTTAGAGCCAGCTCTCAGCTAGGGTCCTGGGTCATGGGATTCTACTGCAACAGGATAAAGCTTGGCAAAATCTGGGGTCTGTCTAGTAATACATTAGCTAACGAAACCTTGATATATCAGCTTTTCTGCTTCTACGACGACACGGCGCAGGACAGGGCCTAAAAATAAGAACTTAGATTCGAACATACGTGGAAGGTCTTCGGGGTAAATTCGTCCTAAAGTGTCCCTCGAATTTAATGATGAATTTCCGAGTTGCTCACCGTTTAATTGGACGAAGGATTTCGCCCGCTTTAGGCGCAGAGCTTAACTACATTTCATCAACGGTGTAATGTAACACCGCGTTGCTCGGACACAAAGATAATGTTATTTGACGTCCTGAGCAAACGTAGACGTAATCAGTGAAAACACCCAGCGCTTAGTTAGGGTGGAAGCACTTGGCCCAGAAATTAAAAAACTATCACAGCAGGTTGATGACGAGTGGTATTTGAAGGCGAGGAAATGACGGCGACGCTGATTCACCATAAAATGTCAAAAGATTCCAAAAATACTTCACATGACTTGAGAGGGCGGACGACCCTTATCGGCTAAGAATTCAGCTTACTTTTTCAAAAAATCATAATCTCGAAAGTACCGAACGAAAGTTTATTTTTACAAAAATTGTCCAAAAATGTTCAAAAATCGCGCGTCGGTCGCGGGTAGTAAAACTCCGGATTCTCACCACCGAAACGAAAAAGACCAATCATCTTCTCATTCACGAAGAGTGTAGTTTTAATGTTACGGCTTTTATTTTTTGTGTTTATTTTTATTCTGTAAATTGGGGAAAAAAAAATAATTTTATTTTAATGAAAATTTCAAACGAAAGAAATTTTTAATTCAAAAACTAATTGACTTATGGTAAAAATCGTTGACCACATTGTAGATCGTGTATATAGGTAATATCGTATCCAAATTTGGAATCAAACGGTATTGTAAATCAGTAGGTCCTTTTGAGAAAGACGAAAAATAAAGTAAGAATTTTATGAAAGAATTTTTTGCCAAAATGTTTGAAGGCTAATTTATTCCTGACTAATTCTAGTGATTTGAGGTGATTTTCATTCCCTTTGAACTACATTGAGTGTCTAGAACATCGAATTGAGGATCGTTGAGAAATAATTTATATGACCCGTTCGCGAGTGATCGATAAGCGCTGTAAACTTCAAGCAGAAAATTAAATCCTGCGTAAATTCGATTCATTCCGTTATACTATATTCGACCTAATTGCGGGCGCATTTATAATTCTGAGCAAAATAGCAAATAATTATTCGGTAATTAATTTGGAAGGGGATAGTTCGCGGCTGGGAATGAATAGGCAAAAATCGAGGGTGGTTTTTGGATTCGGTGATGGTCAGTACTGAACATTTCATGTCCGTCACCATGTCTAGTGGTAATACATGCATTTATGTAAATTTGCTACGAAATTGCAGTTTCGCCAAATGTAATAAAGAGTCTGGTTGATAGCGGTGCCCGGGGTTTATTAAAACACGTCAAACAGCTGTCTGTGTTTCCTAGGATATTAAGTTGCGACGAATTTGTCTACGGATGAGGTATACAGCTACAAATTTCTAAAAGCATATACCGGGAGTTTTCGTGGAAACGCTTCATAGGACGCCTGCATACATGCAACTCAAACATCAAGCGATTAGGTTTTTCCTGTATGCAGGCGTTTTTACTTTTCTATGAAGCGTTTCCACGAATACTCCCAGTATATACAGGGCGTCCCAGAACTAAATGCAGAAAATTAAGGGGGTAATAAAGGAGGTCAAGCTGAGTGAATTGACCGATAGAACATGTGGTCTCCGAAGTACCGGTCGCGTTTTCATTCGAAATTCTTGACTTCTGAAGCGCTATGAATGGAGTGCTAACCGATACCAGCTGTGTAGTCGGTTGCCTACGTGCCGGCGCCTAGCGCGATTTTTTAAATGGCCGTATCTCGCAACCGGTACTTCGGAGACCACATGTTCTATAGGTCATTTTACTCAGCTTGATCCCCTTTATTAATTTCTTCATTTTCTGCACTTTGTTCTGGAACACCCTGTAATATATATAAATATATGCTATGAATAATTTACAACAGTCTGGGAGCCGAGGATTTGTTCTACAAAGTAGTATACGCCCTTTTTAGATCAGACGTAACCAACCCCTTCTTTTCCAGACATTGTTTGCATTGTTCCCGTCCTGCAGGAGCTAGGCCGTAAAATATGTACATATACCTACCCTCGGCTCCATTCAGGCCTCAATTTATTCGAGTAATAAAAAATCGGGAATACAGAATTAGGAACGAAGCATAAAGAGATATAAAAACTCCGTTCCTTTTTTTTTTTTTTTTTTTTTTTTAATTTTTTTTTTTCTATAATTTTTACGATGGGTAAGTTATTGCAATCAAATGTAGGTACTACCCGATTAAATTCACCCCTGAGATATTTTATGTCGTGGAAATCAATAAAGCGCATTTTGTTTTGCTTTTTCTGTCTGAAATGAACCCCGCCTGATGGTATGTACCGGCTTCCGGAAATAACACTTTGCGCAGTGAAGATGGCCGCCTCGTAATATCCGGACACACGGTGGTCATCGCGCACTTTCAAAAGACCGGAGCTCTTTTGATGAAAATAAAATTGAAAGAATAATAAAAATAAAAAATAAAAAAAAATGAAAAAAAAAAACGAGCTCAGAAATACCATCCGCCTACGAAGGAGGGAAAAATATACTTCATACGTACGATAAATAGATGCACCTGCGCAACCTTATACACTTTTAATCACTAATTATCTCCAAATTGTGATGAATAACATTTTTTTGTTAAAAATCTGTTAATTTTTCACGGATACCCACGGATATTATAGGTAAAAGGTGTACGGAGTTTCGGATAATGTGATAGGGAGGAAAAATAATCCCGAAGTATTAAAAATCGTGTTATTTAAATGGGAAAGTTCGAAGGCTTTGGGAAGTACTTAAAATTTAGATAAGAACCTGGGATTTTGACTAAATTTTTTGTTTGTATATATTTCGAGACGTTCTGGCCCATGAGAGCATTGAAATTCAAATGTGACCAAAATATGGACCACCCTGATGTCCAGTCTGACTATTCCAATGAATTATAATCCGAAGCACGTAGTTGAATTATTGAAATTTGAGTCGAGAGATTGCGAAGGTTTCAACTGCAGGAACCCTTATTTTTATATCAAACATTTGTGAGCTTGTATGTATATGTATGTGTAACGACTAACGATTAAACGTCAAACCCAAAGGCTGGACTTCAAATACAGACAATGGTGCAAGTTAAATATTATAAAATCATTATTTCCAAGTAAATTTAATATTTCTGTTCAGTCAAATGTCGTTTCAACAACGTGAGATTCAGTTTTTGAAAAAAATCAGTCATACATATTTCAGGACTTTGGTTATATCAGTTTTTTTCTTCTTTTCGATAAACTCCGGCGTCAAGTCTGTCACTTTACACCTTATTTTCGACGATTTTTAAAAGGGACTCACATCGACGACGCCATTAAATTTATCGTACATTTATCATCGCAAGAAACGTCGCATCGATTTGGGAGAGAGAGAAAAAAAAAAAAATTGTCACCCACAAATACGTTTGCAAATATTAAAAAAAAAAAAAAACGGACAAACTTCTTAACCGATTTGGCTGAAATTTTCACAATAAATTATCCACACCTAGACGATGTTCCAATAATTTTTCCATACCATTCGCAGATCTGGTTTCAAAATGATCGACGTTCTAATTTTTAGAAAAACCGTAACTTTGACATCTATCAAAACAATTCAACGAATTTTGGAATTCAACTTTCTGCGATTGAAATACATTCTTAGAATTTTCATTCTCTTTTCCTTCCTCCCATTCGTTTCCATTAAACAGATAAAGCACTACTGTCAATGAGTCTACGATACTTTTTTCTTTTACATCCAAGTATTGATAAAAAAATCGGGAATTTTGTACTTTGGAACGTTTGACAGAATTCCAATATTCCGCATAAAGAAAGAGTTTGGTTACGTGGTAGCGCGTGAAACTTTCACCTACTTGGTAATATAGAAACGCCAGAGCAGACTCTGAATCGGGTGAATCCATAGCAATGTAGCAAATTGCGTAACAGTTTGGGAGAATTCTAATTTTGTCCTCGTTGAATTTTTACGCCGCATAATATATTCGCCTGTGGTTAAACGGGGGATGTTTTAATCCGAAGAGTAGGTACCTGGAGTTGTGGAAATAGAGAATAAGAGAGAGCCAGAAAACGAGAGAAATTAAGAGAAGAGAAGACGGAATAGCGAACATAAGGGCTGCGTGGAAAATACCCGAGAAGAATATTCGGATTAAATTTAACCCTGCACGGTTTGAGACCCTCGTGTAGAAAGCTGATTAAATAAGGACTATTCCACACAAGATCCAACTAGTGATATACCTAATGTAAGCCATGCATAAGGAAGGAAAACGAGATAAAGCGAGGAGAGAGTGAGTGAGTGAGCTTTCTTCCACTGGTGGACCATAAAGCATAAAACTGGAGTAGACACACAGGCAGGGTGAGCCTTTTATTTCAATATTTGCAAATTGGTTTCCTTTTACTGCCCCGCGAATTAGGTCGTCCACGAAAGAAGGAAAAGCTTTTCCCAAGTCCTGGACGAAAAAGGAAGAAAAAGGCTTATCAGCTGGCAGACATACGACGCCAAAATTATTTTTATTCAAATACGCACATTCTAGCCTGCACCCCTATTTTTATACTACCTATTTCGGCTTATTCAGAACCACCCTGCGATACATTTCACGTATGGAAAATTCCCGTTTGAATAAACCTGCGAACTGATGCCTAAATTTTTTTTTTACGTTTTTTTTTTTTTTTATCTCTAAAGAGCTAATGAAAACCATAAAACACTGCTATTCCCGGAAAAGCGACCCGCAAGCCAAATCAATGTTTCGAAGAAAATCGCCTTGAAGTTTATTTCGTTGAAAATTTTTGAGGCGTTAAAAAAAGTTTTTCGGAAAATCTGATATATTATGGAATAGACAAAAGACAAATTTCTTTCCGCATAACGAAGTGAATTTTGATTATTTTTTTTTTTATATTTACGAAAGAGAAATGTTTTCTTAAAATTCTCTCAGACGATCGATACTGGAACTGTTAGCTCTAACAAGAAGTGTATGTACGAAGAACTTGTCCGACAGGCAACCTTCTTGTTCAAGCTGCAGTCTGCTAAAGCCACACCAAAGTTTGTTATTCATATACGAACTTGCAAATTAGTCTAGAATAACGCGTCTAGGCGCCGATGTAAGCACAACGATGCAACGCGGTACGGTGCAGTTCCGTCGCCTCATTGCAGCGGTAAAAAAACAATCTGCGTAACGTCACCTTCGATCTCCAGGGAAATTTTGCTTCAATATTACTCAAACGTCTTTAAAATTCATGACAATATTATTTTCTAAGAAAATCTAAACATATAGTTCATTTCACATCAAAATATTTTTCTTTTTCAAAATCATGTGTCGTAAGGATTTCAGAGCACCGTTGGACCGATTCAGGTCATCTTGGATTCATTTTGTTCATAAAACAAATCCTCATCATGTGAATGTGGGAATTTTGAAAATTTTTCATTTTGGCCAAGTTATTTAAGAAATGAGTGATAATAATTTTTGCAAATTTGGTAAATTGATCATAACTTATGACATAATTTTTTATTTTAAAATTCCTACATTCACATGATAAGGATTTGTTTTCTGAAGAAATTGAATCCAAGATGACCTGAATCGGTCCAACGGTGCTCTAAAATCCTTACAACACATGATTTTGAAAAAGAAAAATATTTTGATGTGAAATGAACTTTGGTTATGAAATAAATTGATTTCGGACTATGATAATTTCTCGAAAAGTCGCTGTACTGGTCCCCTTAATGATATTTGAAATGTTTAACGATTTCATGGGACATATTTTATAGAATTTCTGTGAAAATGATCGTTAGAAAATGATTTTATCGTTTTATTTTATACTGAGCCATCGTTATAGCCGTAACCAAATCCTCATCTCACCTGATGGGTAGGTATATCAAGAATTGTTATTATTCCTCAAGAATGTTGGAAGATCTGTGCAGACGCTGATATTTCTCGGTCTGATTCCGGCTCCTTTTCTTATTTCCAGTTTTCTTCCCCCTTTAGAAAGGAGAAGAGTAGAAAAATGAAGATAAAAAAAAAAAAAAATTCACATTGCCGTATATTATGCGAGGATACACGTATAGAAAGGCAAACAAAGAGCGAACGGTATGAACATTTATAAGGATCGAGGAAAGTCGAAGACTCGTGAAAACCGTCTGTAGAATAAGAAGTACGTTAAAAACGTTCAAGGCAGAGATACTCGTTTTCTCATTGTAAACTCCTGAGCCACAGGATGCGGTGGTAGTCATCCGAGGAAGCTCTCTCCACTGGGAAGAATGCCACCATGGTACTAGAAGATGAACCAACCGTCTGATAAGAAGGCGTCTCAGCAACCGGATGAAGGGAGGAAGTTCGCTCGAAGAAAAGGACAAATAGGGACCGCGACTGCCGGGAGTTTTATCAGTAATTTGCGATTTTTCCTACGTCCCTAGCTCTCCCTATTTCACTCTCTCTCTCTCTCTCTCTTCATCTGATCCTTCCGTGCTTCTTCTCTCTCTGTGAATATGGTGGTTCGCACTTTCGCCCACCCTGTTGCCACTTTCCTGTTTCCCATTGTAGCCATCATCAACACCCATCCCATACCGGCGCTCGCTTCATCCTCATGAAGTCTACAGTATTCCTTTTTGTTTCTCAACCTTATCTGCATCGCCACTTCCGCACACTTTCCTACTTACCGAAAGTACACTTTACTACTCCGCCTCACCCCCGGCTTTACTTTCCTAATCGCGTTGCAACTTTCCTTTCTTTCTTCTTATATACATCCTGCACGGAAAAATTAACACAGAATAGATACCAGGGGGTGAATACGTGCAAGAACATGTATAATATCCGTCCAGAGGTTCTATCTTCGATCTCAAATTCGAAACGCCAATTAAAACTGGAGACAAGTTTTTCTCAAGAAATTACCGCAGGACTAATCTGAGACATGGTTAACCGGAAGTAGAATCGCGCATGGGGTTGATGTTGGCTTCTGAGAAGTTCGCTCTTGCATCTTGATTTATACAAGCCAGGGACTGGTCACGCCACTGTTTCGCTGTAGGGTTGCTCGGCTTTTAGCTTACAATGGGTGGCATTAACCCGCGGCCATTATGTGCTGCTCTGTACGCTCGTGTAACGTGTTTTAATACACCTGGTACTATGCGGACTGTATATATGTGCATTCATAATTCACGTCCCTGCACAGTGAGGCGTTATGGGCACGTCGGTAGGTCGGATGAGAAACCGGAAGAGAAAGAAAAAGGGGAGTTCATTCTTGCGTGAAAAATCACCGGTATTTTATTCCATTTCCGCGTTTTCGCCGCACATCAAATCTTCCAGTTCTTTCTTTTTTTTTCCCCCCCTTTTTTTATGGAATCAATTTTCTTATAGCAACGGAACGGGTCGAACAAATCTTCACGGTGCTAATTTGTCCCATCTGAAGTCACTGTCTTACTGTCAGATCCGAGACCCGGGTAACAACAGGTGAGACTTCATGAATATGCATTATCCCAGCCCAGAAACTATCCGGCTCTATAAGGCGTCATCAATTATCGTTATCTTGCAAATAGTCGAGTAATAGCTCTCGAGCAGTGTTAGCAGTGTAATTTCACCAATTACCTAAACACCATCAACCATGATTCTGTGTAGGGATCCTCTCGCAGTTTTCTCTATCGCTTTTGACTCCACGTCTTTACCGCAAACAGACGTCACCGTCTGGCAAATCCAGTTTCCAATCAAACTTAGTTCACTGTTCAAACATCCAACCTCGCGTAATTAACGCGCGGTACTCCCTGTGCCTATTTATATTCAAGGCTCCCTTATTAATTCACAGACATTCATTTTACCCTAAAACGTCATTATTCAACATTCCGCGTAGACCCTGGTACCAATATTTCCAAATTTCGATACAAACTTGATGGATTTTTTTAGATTTTATGAAAATCCAACTGAGGGAATGGCGAAATGTTCACCCCTTCAATAGACATTATTCATAACCGGAGTCCAGTTCCGTTTTTGTATCGTAATTATTTTTTCTTGTTTGTGGTGAAATATTTGATCAAACTTTCTACAACCGTGGTTCTCGGCTTATGATCTTCTGCCTTCGATTAATAATTGCTTGGGGTTCTGTAAACCTTGGGATAAATTTCAAGGTCTAAGGGGGAACGGTGAGATCTACTCATCCGGCGCTTTGGAGGTCGTCCCGAGTTTTCTTCAGCGACTTTAAAACTTACCAGGAGAGCTAGGCGGTTAAGCGAGTGGGAAAACTTGTCGAGTTTCAACCCTTGTTCAGCCGGTGTTACCGCCCCATCGAAGAACAAACATAAAGTCGAAAACCACCTGGTTTATATTCTATTCATGACCTGCAAGCGCGTACGTTATGGCATATGGCACCTTGTGGTTCACGCTTGACTGAATTCGCAGCTTTCACACGATGATGAAATTTCGAGTGATATCATTCGTTTATACATCTATCGAATCAAATTTCATTAACATTTCCACAGATTTTGAGAAACTGATCGTTATAGGGGCTCCGATAATCGCGTCTGTCTCTCCCATGGAGTGATGATACTGCTGCGAAGTGTTGCCTCCGTAAGATGCCTGTATTTTTTTTTTTTTTTTTTTTTCTTGCATACGCAAAATCGTAGTTTCTCGGTTATTTGTTTATCAAACGAGATGATTACAGTGCTCAAATTGTGTGGTAATCGCTAAGTGGCTCAGTATTTAAAAAGTCAAATAAATTGTGTGGAACTGAATAATTTCACGATTTCTCCGATGATAACTAAATCTCTAAAAAAAGATTCAAAATTTCGAAAAAATTGAATACTCTGCCACTTTCTGCCAAAGTGAAGCAGTAATCCCCGAAGTTTCATTACCATCGGTTGTGCGGTATGGAAGAAATCACGAATCGCGTTTTCGAGGTGAGCAGAGCGGTTATCGAAGCCTCTTAAATTGTATCGAAGTGGCACATCGTGGAAACAGTGCGGAAAGTCGAATTCAATTTATGGAGTACCTGGAGCCATGGATTCCTGACGTACTGGTCCATGGAAGAGGCTACAGGGCGAAGGGAACTAGTGGAAATGCAGTTTATCAGGATCCGATGTATCGGTTCTGTGCAGTAGCGTCAATGCTTCTCATTTCCCGAGCGGCCCCCCAGTGGCGTACCACACAGTCTGCTTTTGTGATGCTACCAGTGTTTGCCAGACACCCACAAAGCATATTCATTCCAGATCGTATTCCGCGGGTTGACGCCCGACCTGAATAAAGCAACGACACAATGCTTCGCTCTCGAGTAACTTGCAGGGCGATACGTGCAACGGCGAATTTATATAAAGTATCGAGTGGCAGGCGTTGTTATCGCCCACCCTAGAGACTGCAGCTCTGCCTCTGGTAGGTACGACTCACTCCAGAAATGGCGCGTCCTCCAATGTCTCGAAATCAACTGCTGCACCTACAGAAGATTGAAATGAATCTTACTTACAACATCAGATGAACCCAAACCAAAAACTGAAGATATTGAAGTGAATATCTCAGCATGCCATTCGCGAACCATATCAATCATGAGAAGTCAAACCATGACAGTAAGCACGAGTCAGTTTGATAAGCAGGCCTTGTGCAGCATTGTTATCTATTGGACTGTATACATCAACGTTTTTATATTAGAAGAGGAAATTTAGTGGCCAGTATCAAGTAAAATATCAATGACTATGACTAGGCTTCGGGATTGTATGAGTTCACTTCAGCATTTGATATAGCGACCATTCCAGGAAATTCGCATAAGAAATACGTTTTCCCAATGAAAAGCTAAATGCAGCATTTGCTGCCTTTTTTCATATGTTTTCAATAAGGCTTTCGACTCTGGCTATGTGGCAATGTGAACATTTTTAATTCTCTTTCTCAGGTCCATTCAGTAGTTAAATCTGGTAAAAACAGTAAAATTATGTAACAAAGGATTTCGATTCATTGAAGAAGCGAACAGTTTTGTTGAAACCTCGATGAAATCAATACGAATTGAAGTATCGTCGATATCCTGAAGTAATTGTGAAATTCCACCATCATATATATATATAATATATATGTTACACCTAGTTTGTAAAACTTCTTGTTTTCGCCTGGAAGCAGAATACCTAGTTGGTTGCAAGGGGGGAAACTTCTTATCGCATTGGCATAGGGTAGCGATAAATTATGTCTATAGTCTAGTACACGTCCGTGTCTATCCCAAGGCAGAAAAGCCGCGATTAGATCGCCGAAGGACTGAAGAGTGGGATAGAAATATTGCGCAAAAGGTCAATTGCCTCTTGGCCGCAATCTTGGATCTTGAACTGCAGTGAATATCAAACGTTTCAGTCCCGACGTCAGTCTCCAGAGGAATCGCGGAAATCGTTTACTTATTTTACCCGTTTTCCCACTTGAAACTAGTTTCCAAGAAATTTGCACAAAATTGCTACGTGCTCGTACCTTTTTATAGACATCATTTCAATGATGTTAAAAATAATATTTTATGCACTTTTCTGAGTCAATAATAGTCGGGTAAAAGACGTCTTTGAGTTGCAATGGTCATAGCAGAGGCCTGGAAGACGACTTTTACTCATTTCAAGATTAACTAAAATCATGTATAAGACGTCTTCGAGTCCTCATACTCAAGAATAGTCATCTGACAGACCTTTTCTAAACTTCTTGATAAGAAACAGTCGGTTTGGAAACACCTTTCAGTCCTTTAGATAAAAAAATTGAGTACCTAATATAAAATAGGTCTTCCGTGATCTCGGAGTAAAAGACGTATTTCAGAGGACGTCTTTTCGCTTCTGTTTTGACAAATATTTTCTTTCACTGGACTGCTATAGACTGTTATTCAAACAGTTATCAGCGTTTGGTATGATTTTAGTAATTACCGAAGGACATCGACTTTTCCACAAATCCGACGAGTCTTTTTACCCAATTTTATGATACTACAGAAAAGTGACTAAATTTTGTTTTTCACATTAAAGTACCGTTCAGTTCCGTTCCGTTTATAGCCGGTCGATATTCAATTTCGTTTTTCATGGGACACCAATATTTCCAGTCAAAGTCTAGTGCATTTCGTTTACCCACAGGATTACCCCCGATATCATAACGCGGATTTCGTCTCTAGTCTTCGAGGAAGAAGAACAAGAGACATGGCCAAGGGGTTGGGGTTGGGGTTGGGGTTGAGGTTGGGATTGGGGTTGGGGTTGGTGCGGCGACCCGGTCACTTGCGCTGGCACGGGTCAGCCATAACATAACGTAACGTAACGTACCTACATCGGCGAGGAGGAGCCTTAGCACATAAAGGCACAAAGGCCGAAGCACGCTCTACGGCTATTTCGGTCAATCCTTGAAGAGGAAGCCGGCCGGAAAATATTCACATCGATCTACGAACTGACCTCTCTACAGGCTTGTAGATGGGATGCGCCCGAACGTGAATGTGAACGTGCCGCAATGTATCTATACATACACTTACACGCGACGTCGACGTCAACGTCGACGTATTATATACATTACACATAAATATATATATGTATCCATATCTCCATGTAGTTTATACCTTCATATATTTATATACATACGTATACGGTATGCACATACGTATGCACTTTCCCGGGCCGGTAGGTCATCCAGCGAGACGGGAAATGTATACGAGCTTCTCAAACTGCTTATCCAACCGACCCAGAGCCCGGCGACTCGACCATCAAGTCGCAATCTCTAGGTACGACCAGAAAGCCAGTTTATTTCGAACTAAGAAATGAATATAGTACATACATATTACATCTGGAAGGTGCAATACAATTAATACAATTTTTGACATCTGATTTAAGAAATCGTAAAATATTTTAATGGCTTTTCAGCAGATTCGATATCTTCTGAAATTTACGTCGGGACTTTTATGCAATTTACATTCTATTTTTGGTTCTATGAATATTTTCTTCACTCAGAATTTATCAATCGGTAGATGAAAAATAATAACATTTGTATATTTTTTTTATTTCCTTGCGATTTTTGACCGTCGAGTATATATCGACGCCCGATACGAATAACAGCACATTTTAAATTCCGGGTGAAAAAGAGCACGTTTCAAATTCCGGGTGGAAAAGAGCACGTTTCAGATTCCGAGTGAAAAAGAGCATGTTTCAGATTCCGGATGAAAAATAGTACGTTTCAGATTCACTCGGAAACTAGCACAATTCAGGCGAAGCGAATATTACTCATTAGTAAGTGTCAGGTAGGTTTATTATGAAATTGGAAATGCACAATTATGCACAAGAATTCGATTCAATTTTATCATTGAATGATTAATTCAATCTTATAATAAACCTACTTGACACTTGCTAATAAATAATATTCGGTTCGACCTGAATTGTGCTAGTTTTCGAGTGAATCTGAAACGTGCTCTTTTCCACCCAGAATCTGAAATGTGCTCTTTTCCACCCGGAATTTGAAACGTGCTCTTTGTCACCTGGAATCTGAAATGTGCTGTTATTCGTATCGGGCATCGATATGTGCCCCCGTTGAACTGGCTACATTCTTCCAAATTGCGGTAGACAACCGAAAGATCGTACTCCGCCAGTTATTCTGACTAAAAATCCAGAAATCGAAGTAAAAGAAGAAGAGGAGACGAAAAATAGAAAGTCAGGCCTAATTATAGTGAAACTCGAGATATGAAGTAGTTGGAGAAAAAAAATCTTACACATACGCTAATAATTTGACTTTTCATAAGAAAAAACTACTCAACTTTGGAAAGACCGTATAAAAGCATATACTGCGTTGCGTATTTAAAAAAACATGGATTACAAGTCTGTGTGTGGGAGTGAGGAGAGAGTTATAACGGATTGAAGATGCATCAGTTGAGTCCGCGTGCGGTGTACATACATTTTTCTATCCAGGAGTAAAAAAAAAAAATAAGTGGAATTACATTTGACGGCGAGTGCGCTCGAGCGGTTTGAATTTGTTGGATTGCCACTCGAAACGCATTGAATTTTTCCAGGGAAACCGAGCGAAATAAAATTGAAGGGGTTCATGTATCCGGCGATGGCTGCGGCTTCGGTGAGCCCGTGTCCACTCGCTCGCCACATTAGTAACACGATCAATGGTCTGCGTACTTTGAGAATTCCGTTTTAACGCTAGTAGGCTCATTGCCATGCTATAATTGCGAATTCCGATTTCGATTTTTTTTTTATACCTATTTCATATTGAGGAATTCTAATACACAAAGCAGCCACTAGTTTGCCAATCCTTCGAAGCATAATCAAGCAAAAGCTAGGAATTGTGAGTGATCGGGTCTGAAAATTAGATGCAGTCAAAGTGAGAGCACTTAATTCAAGAATTTGGATCAACCGGTGTTCCGATTTTTGATATTTTGGTCTTCAATTGTTCAAAAAACAAAGCTCTACCCGATGAACAGAAAACAATGTGATAATAAACTTTTTACTACCAAATTTTCAAGCTTGCAAACTCTGTCTTTTTTTTTTTTTTACTAGTTTACAATTTTCTCGAACAAAAATCGCCACGCATCAATAAATCGGCTTGTTTGTCAGACAGAGGTTTGTTTTCTGAACAATTAGAGACCCGAATATCCAAGATCGGAACAACGCTTGATCCAAGTTCTTGCATTAAGTGCTCTTACCTTGACTGCACCTCACGTCGGGACCAGATGACTCACAAGTCCTAACGTTTGTTTGTCATTTCTTTATAAAATGAGATGAGATGGTGTTCAAAATGTGTGCTATGCCACCGCCGCGCCGAGTGGCTAAATATTTCGAAAATCCAATAAATCGAGTCTACCTGTAGATAATTCCACGATTTCTCTGATGATAAGTCAACCTGTAAAAAAAAGTTGTAAATTTTCTAAAAACGAAATGTTTGGCCAACTTCTGCCAACACGCAGCAGTGATCCCCAAAGTTTTGGTCCCATCGATTGTGTGGTATGGAAGAAATTACGAATAGCGTTTTCGAGGTGAACAGTGCCTATATCAAAGCCCCATAATGAAAATTGTTCAAGCCTTTGCTTTTTGTATACGTAGGTAAAATATCTTGCAATAACCGCAATACATATGGCAATATATATGTCCTTTGTTGCAGAGCCTACAACGGAGATTGTCGGTGGTCCAGATCTGTACATCAACCGTGGAAGCACGATTAACCTGACTTGCATCGTCTGGTACAGTCCTGAACCGCCTGCGTTTATATTTTGGAATCACAACGATGCGGTGAGTCAAATATGAATAAAATTCCTTTGGTCCTCATTCTGCACTTCCGTTTCTTTTCCTTTTTATGGAAATGACGAGCACTTCTATTTCAGGAATAATCTACTTTTTTTTTCGGACAGACGGAAGGAAACTTTTGTATCACAAAAAAATAAAAAAAAATAAAAAAAATAATAATAATCGCGAGCAAATTAATAATATACATTATGTTTCACTCTACTGAATTTGAGTAGCGCGTGTCGACCGACTGTATAATATTCGTAAGCCATCAAATTTTCTCTCAGATTGAGTAAAGCTGAGATATACAAGTAACGATAGCCACTAGGCTTTGGCCAGGTAATGGCCGGCTGTCATACAAAAATTTCGAGATTAACCGAAAATGTATCCGGCGTGGAATCACTCCGGGAATTTACATATAACGTTCTCGAAATGTGATGGGTCAGACGGTTTTCACGGCCTTGCGATAAAACTCATACTAAATTCAAAGGCATGAAGTCCAAATAATTTTCAAAATCGAAATAAATAACTAAAATCCGTGAGTTTCGAATGATCCATTTTTCAATCACCTCACAAACCAGCCGTGGCTCAAAGTCCAAGATTAACCGTTTCCCGTGTAGAAATTTTCCCCGGGCGCTAATGAGGGCCAAGTTAATTTTCCACAATAATGTATAGGCCCAAGTTTGGTCACCAATATTGGGCCTATATCGATTTGTCCCGCTTTTTTGTTGTGGCCCCATATACGGTGTCCACTTTGGGCCCTACTGGCTGTCCAAATTGGCCCCAGTTTGACCACGCATAGGGGGCCGAATCAAATACGTGGGACAATCCAACATTGGCCCAATACAGGCGACCTTACTTGGGCCTGAATAATATCGAGCCAAATTAACTTGGCCCCTGTTTGCGCCCAACAAAAATTTCTATACGGGATATATATAATATATATGGGCTGTCCAAACTCGGAGCAACATTGGGTATAAAAGGTGGGCCATTATGGGATACCGAATTTGGGCCAATATTGGTTTTAAAATTATCCTGCGAGCCTGGATAAACCCTGACTCGGGCCAACTTTGGCAGAGGTTAGGCAAGCCCAGACAAAATGAGTCCAAATGCCCAGTTAACCAATTTTGGCAAAAATTAGATAAGCCTGGACAAAATGAGTCTGAATGCCTGGCTACACCCCGACCCTGCTATATCCAGAGAGATAATTTTTTCTCAGATTAAATGCTATTCTATTGTCCGACTAGTTAATTTCCGTAGTTACTTTGTTAGCGAGAAAGATTTTTAGACAAAATGGCGTTTACTGTAAGTTGACCGCGCCGTGGTAGATGGCGTCTGATATGGTTGACCGAATGCCTAATTAACCCCCGACTTGGCCCGAGTTTGGCACAGATTGGGCAAGCCTGGACATGATGAGTCCGAATGCCAGGCTAAACCCTGACTTGGCCAAAGTTTGGGACAGGTTGGGCAAGCCTGGACATGATGAGTCTGAATGTTTGGCTAAACCCCGACTTGACCCAAGTTTAGGACAGGTTAGGCAAGCCTGGACAATATGAGTCCGAATACCTGGCTAAAGTCCGACTTGGCCCAACGTTGGCACAGATTGGACAAGCCTGGACAAAATGAGTCCGAATGCCAGGCTAAACCCTGACTTGGCCCAACGTTGGCACAGATTGGGCAAGCCTGGAAAAAATGAGTCTGATTTCCTGGCTACACCTCGACTTGGCCCAAGTTTGGGACAAGTTGGGCAAGCCTGGACAAAATGAGTCTGAATGCCTAGCTATACCCTGACTTGGGCCAACGTTGGCACAGATTGGGCGAGCCTAAACAAAATTAACTTGGATGCCAAAATAAACCCTACTTATGCCCCAGTGAGGCAATAGTGAGGATGCCTTTATAGTGGATCCCCTGTTGACGCCCAGAAAGGGCCTCTTTTCTAATTGGGACGCCCTAACAATTTTCTACACGGGTTCTGAAAATTGTATAGAAAAAATTGAAAAAACCGCCGTTTCGAAACAGTCGTGGATTCTTTTCGTTACGAAAACTACTTTGAGTTTTAAAACTGCATGTGAATACGACCAGAAGAGACGATGTTTAAAAACGTCTTCCCTTTACCTGATCATACTATAAAATGCTACAACGAATTTTTTGCTATAAACGGATATTGTTGAAAAAAATCTTTTTCGGCAGAGTACCGTACAGGTTTTTGAAAATTAAAAATATATTCCCGTTTTCGTGGCTCGTATTACCCCTTGAGATCTGAGAAAAAAATTAATTAAATTACAAACACCAACGTATAACGTTACTAATTATTATTATATTAATAACATCCCCTAAATCTGTGGGAGGATCGTTGTATGCTTCATATTTCGAAGATGAGAAGGAGATATCTGAACGTAGATTAAAGCCGTCCATTACATTGCAGATATATATATATATACATATATATTACACTGGCGATTTTGACACCCTGTTTAACTTCAAAGCGAATATCTGTGGGTCGAGCGTGTGATGAATAATTACGGAGGCATTCCGCGCGAGAGTTCCTCAGAGATGATCGATCCGGTCGCGTTGCGGAGTCGAATCCGGGGTCTCGGCTATTTTCAAACTCAGATTTATTCTACATCGGCATCGAGGTACTATATTCCTGACGAATCGTAAAAGGATGAAAAGTTTGAGCAGCTTTTTACCCGATCCATTCGTTATTTTTCGATTTAAGTATATAGAGGGTAAAATAAAACGCTACCGTCCGTCACTCGCCGGTTCGCGTGTCGTCAAATACTCTGCACTTGTCCTCATGCGATCACAGCATTACCACCTACCCTCGTCCGACAAAAATTCACCTTTAGAATTCAGAATAATTTATTTCAAAATTATCCTAGCCGTAAGATTTCGCCAAATTATTGACCTGCACTGAGTTCGTTCGTTCCTTTTTTTTTCTCTCATCTTCTCCCCCCCCCCCCCCCCCCCCCCCCCTTTTTTTTTTGTTATCCGGTACCTACGTAGTTCGGAATCAAAGGGTTACTTTAGGTTCGAGGCAGGGGTAGCGATGAATTCTTCAAACCTTTTCACGGTAAAATAACTCGTACATCAGTAATTGGATGAGCGTCCTTCTGCTCCCTTACGGACATTCCCTTTTTCCCCTTAAATTTCGGCCGACCTTTTTGGCCCGGAAGTGTTGAGTGGTATAACGACGCCCTCGATTTTTGAATTTTCTCAAGCTTTGAATGTTAGGTAGTTTTTCGATTTTTTATCATATTTATAAGAGGAAGAGAAAATTAACGAGAAACTATAGCGATGCGTGTACTGCAATAAATCCATTCAATCAATTTTTTACCGACGAAAATCTGCGATGATACCAAAAATTGGTTTCATGCTGCGAACTGTGAATTTTTTTTATAATACTATAGGCTTATAGTTTTCTGTTCGCGGTACGTCTACGCGCACCCTATAACCCGGGCTGTTTGTGCGAAGGGGTAAAAAAAAAAAAGAAATTAAACGAAAAGCATCCATATTCTACTTTCGTTTTTTTCGTACGAATATAGAAACACCCATATGAACCAACGACGAGACGACGAGACTAATACTGTAGCATAAAAGCTGTTGACATCCCCTAGCCGAAGCAACGAAAAAATAAACAAAAAATGGCGTCAGAAAACAAGAGAAAAAGTGTTACCCGAAAAGTAAAAGTGCCGCGAGGGTTGGAGAGGTAGAGAAAGAGAAGAGAAAAAAGTAACTCTAACAACGGGGAGAATGGACACAAACATCCCTGTGGTTGTAGACTCCTCGAAGAAATCTGGAGGACAAAAGTTTAACCAATCTCGATGCTTGGAGGGTATAATTGATCTCTTAACAAACAAAGTTGACGGTATACGATCAGGAGATATAATTTTGACGAGAAAATTATTATCAAAAATGATCATGGCAACATGAACATGGGCCTGACCCTCGAACTCTCGGAATCGGTTCATGAATTTTGATGTTATCGCCCCATGTCTGAAAAAGAATCGGAACTCAGAAAACACGTTAATTACACCCTTGAAGCTTGAAGTAAGTCCAGAACAAACAGAATATGTATGTATGTACCTTAGGGTGCTTTTTTTGAAACGACTATTTTTTTTTTTTTTTTTTGCATTGATTAGAAAGCGAGAAAGAAGAATTATGCATAAAATCGACTTTGGAGGCTCACACAAGTGCGGCGGTTGAAACCACTGCCAAACTACCTGATATACTTTTGAAGAACACTAAATTCTCTGTAAAATGAGTCTTAGGTGAGAACAATCCATCGAAATGCGGCTGAGTTGTGCGTGACTAAAGAAAAAGTCGTAATGTTCACATGCTTTTAGCATGGAAAAACTTAAAAAGAAGAGCGCGAGTACTAGAATCGGAATTAAGAGCTAAAAATTGGACAGGATTGCCCTTTCGACATCTACAACAAGATTTTCAATGGGAAGTTGCAAAAAAAAAAATAGTCGTTTCAAAAAAAGCACCCTAATGTACCTATGTACGTCATAAAGTTCATTGTGAGACAAACTAAAGTTTCCTTTCTTTTTTTCACTTTTGTCAATTCATGAGTTTTGCTTAGCCCAGTGATTTTATGTATATACGTACATATATATGTATATATAAATACTTACGAGTTTGTAAGGATGGGCTGAAATTTATTGGTAACGACTTGCGGAATCGGTAAAAAGGTCGGGGAGAGAGGTGCGTGGGGTGGATATAGGGGATGGTGCGTGGGATGGCGATAATCCAGATGGAAGTAGGAAGAGAGTGGTAAAGTTAACTGTCGAAAAAGCGGAAATTTCTTGTTTTACAACGCGAAGTTATACGGATTAATCTCCGCGGAAAGCGAAGAGTCGAAGGTGAGTGAGATTCGTGAAACGCATTCGAAGGGTGTTTATAGAGGCAGGAAACCGGGAAGCAGTAGAACACGGAAGACGCGGGGTTGCTGAATACGAGAATGAAATGAAAAAGTTCCTTCGTGGACAGAATAAAACCCGAGCTTTTCCCGTTACCATTATAACGTTGAAACACCGCAAGCGTTCAATCTCAAAATGAATAAGTTTAAGGGATGAATTCTCTCTTCCTTATTTTCCTTTCAATTGGCGTTATATAATTTGATTCGGTAAAAAAAAAAAGTTTAGGAAATTTCTTAATTACCTTCGAATTTGTTGCAATTTTGTTTTAATAATTTTTGGAGAGTGAACATGAAGTAGTACAGCTGCAGGGGTAGAAATTAGGGATCTGTATTTATTTCATACTGTAATTTTTACACGAACCAATTCTGTTCTCGGTTAAGCATATATATATATATATATATATATATATATATATATATATGTGTGTATATACATGAGGGTTGATACACGGCTGCAGAGCTTTAGGAACAATTAAATATCGCCGTTGTTACTCGCACGCAACACGTGAGGGTGTTAACCGCCCTACTTCTCACGACACGACGCAAAACACTACCCCTCTTAAATTCAAATACTGGCTAAAGCCTGCTCTCTCCTGTAGCACGAACTCGATCTCCGCACATGAACACGCCTGAACACGACTGAACACAATCCATAAAAAAGTACGTGATCATTATTTGTTGAAAGCCTTCAGACCACCGTAAGCTTCACTTTAAAAAAAAAAAGTGTACTAAAAAAATTACAATTTCATTTTTATTTTGATTAGTTAATTTTTTTACTTAAACTAATGACAGGTTTTTCGATCACAGAATATAAAAGCACCTAGCCAGTAATCAGAAGAATTTAAAAATTGAGGATGAGTGTAAATATTAGTACATAAATTTATTGAACATAACAAAGTTTGGAAAATTTTAGCCTCATTTTTACACAAATAATGAAATTTCAAGCCCGTTTTTTTCGAAGTATATATCCTATATACTCGACCATGGTCTCGGACTCTGGGACGATCTAATTAGTAGGTAAAAAAAAGTCTGAGATCTAAATGTACCTAATTATGTAACATTGCCAAGTATGTAAAAATTATTTTTCAGCATCGCGCTGGTTTTAGGTAAATATACTTTGAACCGGGTAGGTTCAATCTCACTCTCGTTTTTATACTCAAATTTCTCGATTCAAAGAATACCTAATCGTGTTAAGGGGGCCTGAAGTCAACCAAAGGTTAAATTTCTTTCGCTCCCCTGAGCCATGGTTTAATGCTGTTAACAGATTCAAAACAGCCTCATACGTCATCATTTTCTTCGCCTTTCATCCAGCAAAAGCGACATTCTGACCCATAGCAACTACATCTACTAGGTAGAATCAAGATTCATCAAGAATTCGCTGATATCTTCATTCATCCCTTATCCAACTCCATTTCAATTTTGTTATCCCGGGAAAAAAAGTTCCAAATATGGTCATGTATGATCATATATGAAAGTATGTATGATCATATATGACAGGACATTCTCATACTTGATCATATCTATTCGGATATGAATTTTGACGTGACATGATCATGTATAATCACGTGCGTCATATATGATCATACATGGCCATTGATGATGTTACGAGCTCATACATGATCATGTGCGGTCATTTCAGTTAGTAACCTGGCTGTAATAATCAGACTTAGACATGCCTATATGTACTCATACATGTCCATGTATGGCCATGCATGGTTATAAACGATCATAAATGAGCATATGCACTCGTATCTGAGCATACCATTAATTGCTCGATCTGGACTATACATGACAACCTATGATCATATATGATCAAATATGATTGTATATGCCCATATATTGTCATGTATATGATACAATGAAGCCTTCAAATAGAATTATTGAACTCACGGAAATACGATTGAAATATTCTACAGGTCTTCGAATTTCCTCTCTGCGTTTCACAGGACTGAGATTGTCGCCAATTATAACACACAAAAACTATTCATCGTATGCCTGTGTGTTCAACAATAATGACTATACAATTTCCGATCAAGAACATGCAAAAATATCGTCGATTGATATGTTGTTATTGTTTTGATTTCACCAAAATAACTCACAAAATTGGGGTGGCCGGTCCTCTATCTGCACAAAAGCGATTATTACCCTCTAATTACCTATGATGTAAGTCAAACGAATAAAATAAAACAACGTGCAATAACTTGAAAAAGTGTCGTTCCTACGAAGTCACATTACTTTTACTTTTAAATGCTCATTTAGCTCATATAAGGTGCTCAGATATGTTCACAAATGCTCAGATATGTTCGGATATGTTCAGATATGCTCATGTATGCCTTTATATCTTCAGATCTTCTCAGATCCACTCCATGCCCATACATCTTCATATATATGTTCAGATCAGGACAAATTTCATACCTGATAATATATGGAAGTTCATATCTGGCCGTATCTGATCATATATGGAACTTTTTTTTCCCGGGATCAAACAAATCCAAGATTATCAGTTCATTCATCATTCATTCACTCATCTATACACTAGCTGTAGAGTTGATTTGTCAAATCCACTGAAATCTGGAAACCTACTGGACGAGGGGTGGATGTAGCTACTAATTTGAAGATATCTCGTAGATCATACCTACTAGTTCATCACTGTGCTAACGCTATTCGCTGCTTTATCATTGGGTTCCAATATCGTGTGTCGAGGTATATATATATATACAATCGTGGTTGTTATTTGAGCGCACTTGTGCAGTCAAGCACTTGGCCCGTGTCTATAACATGTAACGAGATGCAAGATAGAGGTATAATTACTAACATACAAGGCTTCTGTAATCGTATACACAAGAAGCACAAGAGCTACAGTGCTGATGTCTATCTTTGACGACGAACCCCGAACATCTATTCGAGATTGGATGTGATAAATTAAAATTAGAATTCGAAAAAAGACATAGTCGAGTCTTCCGGGAAACAAAAGGAGCCAAACTTGATCAAGTTTGATGAAAAATGATGAAGAATGAAAAAAATGCGAGCTGGTGAGCCTCAAAGTTTTTATGATAATGATTTTTCATTTTCATTATCGAGTAATCAATTTGTGGCTATTTTCACTAGAGCAAAAGAAGGAGAAGAAGAAACCCTTTGAAAATTTTTCACCCGGGTGATCATCGCCGGATGATAATTTCAGGATTAAAGCTCTTGCAGGGTGAATCCTGGTTTTATTTCATTTACCTATTTATTTATTTATTTATTTATTTTTATTCTTGTTTCAAAGTACGTAATGCAGAACCCTCCCCCCCTCCCTGGGTAAACTCGTGGCAATTTCTGTGAAGATATCTCTCTAGGGATGGTTTAAAATGCATTCAATTTGCAAGGTAAATAAGAAGAGATTTATGAACACCGGCTACCGGATTTATCTAACTCATCAACGGAAGTAGGCAAAGTCTACTATCTTATACAAACACCTCCTCAGTTCACAGTGGCATAGCGCAGTGACCGCGCACGATTCCTTTTGTTTATTATCAAGCCGGTAAAAAAAATTATGCAGACGAATATATTTCACCCTGGAATTTTACCCTGCAGAACCACAATTACACCTCTTTTTCGTTTCTTCTTCATCTCTTTCTTCTTATTCTTCTTCTTATTCTTATTCTTGTGCTATAAACTTAATTGCACAAGTCCGAGAGGTCTCGCCCTAGATGACTACGATAAAAGTGAGAAACCTACAGTCTCGTGAAAGAGCACTAACTCAGACAAGCACACTGGAAAATAAATGAACACACTAAAAACATGGGTTGAATAAGCTATACAGTAGAATTAAACCAGATTATTAAGACGTCACGTCGATGAATGAAACAGGCTGAAGAATACTCAAAGATACTCAAATCAATTGAAATCAATTAAGAAATCCGAGTGTTCAAGGGCCGGTTATTTTTCTCGCACAATCTTACCTAATAAGACAAAAATGTTGAAGATATGGATTCTCCCGGAATCCTACGTCCATTTGTTTGCTTCCTTTTTGCAAAACGTGGCATATTTTTATTTTATTTTTTTCTTTCTGAGGTGAAAGCTTATAGATTATACTTAGACATGTCTGTTTATAGTTTGAATTATCAAGTCATAGCTTTTTCACATCTGAGAAAAATGATTAGAAAAATAAAGTTGAGAGAATAATGGTGACTCTGCAGTCCCCTCAAGAAGCTCGTTCGAAAGTAAATGAAAATTTAAAACTTTGTTGAAACGTAAAGAAAGTTCGCTTTACCAAAAGAATACATGCATAGTTGCCTTTTATGAAAGTTTTATAAATTCCGAACGAGCTTCTCCATTTCTTGAAATTTCAACACCAACTTCATAATACTGATGCGAATTATTAAATGTAGTAATTCAGCTTCACGATTCTTACTTGGAAAAAAATTATTCACAACTCAAAGAATGTGCTCACCGGCACCACCTATAGAATCGAAATCAAAGAAAATCCTTTGACAGAGCTGTTTTTATGTTTATTTGGAACCAATTGAGCAACACGGGAGAATGAAGTTCGAAAACCCCCTTTATAAGGAAGCCCCTAATATTAACTTCCCTTGAATTGCTCCCTGATTGAACGAGTTGATTTCGTCTTTGAACGACATCGACACGATGCGATTACGTGTACCTCCGTTTTTCCGAATTCTAAATTGTCGGAAATGAGTCACCGTGTGATACTGAACAAGGTGTACAAATATTTGAAGGGAAGATGAATGAGAGCTTTTCACTCTCGGGGAATCACCGAATGAATTTAGCAGTCCAAACAGAAGTAGATCGGAAACGAGAGCAGATGGATGCTAGGGTGGTGGCAGGAGTAGATGGGTAGATGGGTTTCTCGTCGAGATGGAGATAGAAGAGGCTCTGGTGCCGGGCGGGCATAGATAGATAAGGGTTGCTCGAACTAGGGAAACCATTTCGAGGGTCGCGGGTCCTAACTGCCTTATTCCTTCCTGCTTAATATTCCTTGTTTTCCAAACTTCCCCGTTGACCAGCCCGGCGCACGGCGTTATTGGAGCGAAATGTTCCGCAGACGTCTTCGTTCGTGCTTTAGAAACTTCGAGCGGTAGGTAACCACCTACCCAATAGTTTTCACTAACGTACCAATTAACCGCGATTTACCACGACCAATATTACACCGTAGTAAACTGATTTTCAAAGTATACCACCGAACGATCTTACGCTTACTAAAATCTTAGTCTTCTCAGAAATCCGGGCTAAACCACCTCCTGTCTATTCATATATACACTTCGACAAGTTTACCTCGTAATTATTTACCACACAGCAAATTTCACCCTCTCTAAACTTACCTCAATAAACGTCTTCAATTTGTGACTTTAGATCGTTCAAAATTTAGTCCATTAATATACTCAAAACGTAAGAAAATAGATAAAGCCTTTTCCCAACTTATTTTTTTCAGATTATAAACTACGACTCACCAAGGGGTGGGGTTTCCGTCGTCACAGACAAGGGTGACAGCACGAGGATCTTCCTCCTGGTCCAGCAAGCCAAACCATCGGACTCAGGCCAGTACACTTGCAACCCAAGTAACGCACAGCCAAAATCAGTGATGGTTCACGTACTGAACGGTGAGAAATTGGATGTCAGACATTTATTTCTTGCAACACCTGCTTCGAAAGTTTGATTTTTGAGACCCGTGCAGCGTGCGTAAGGTACCTCATTACCGAATAGTGGAAAAAAGAAGAGTCAGCGTATGCGCAGATCGCGAATACTCTACTTTCAGTACGAGTCCTTTTATTCGCGCATGCGAATTCCAAAATGACTCAATTTTACGCACTTGTGCTGTGCTATCTTTGAAATCAAACGTTTTTCGCTGGGAGTTACAAAAAATATCGTGTGATACAAGTGCGGATAGGCAATATCTGTCCCGTGTCATTACGACACTCGCATATTGCCTACTTTCCACACTTGTATCACAATATGCTATTTCCCTTAACTTATATCGTTGCAAAAAAAAAACAGAAAAACTTATTTCGCTAATTATTTTGGAGAATTTAAGTGTTTCCCTTTGTTTCAGGAGAGTATCCCGCGGCAATGCAGCACGGTGGCCAAGCAAAACAACCGAGACTATATTCCTTGCTGTTATGTTTGTGTCTGTTGCTTTACTAATAAGCGAACAGAACCAGCGTCAGCAACAGAAACTGAAATTTCGTCGCTATTATCTGTCATGACTTCCATGAGAAGTAAATTTGTATAAATATTCATCTTCTAGGGATACGATGCCGTGACACGTTCTGCTGAACGATAAATAAATTATTTCGAGCAATATGTATACCTACGTGTGTATTCGGTTTGCTGTAATGCGAAATTTAATCATCCCATCGCTGTGCTAATTAATTATTATTATCATTATGATAATTATTTCAAATTACAAAATAATGGCGATTGTAATGCTATTTTAAAATCTTCGATTTAAAACTCGCTCTAAAAACTATTCGATCATCCCCATCAATTATTATTCTACAGCAAACGAGAATAATCCTTTTCTCACATAATTGGAAAAATATTTTTCGAATTAATATAATAACCTTCGCGTGTCACGTGCGTTTGAAAAAAAAAAAAAAATCATTCGCAAAATTAATTAATGAGGTTCGTATAGTTGGTATGAACGGACGACGAAAGATAATATATATATAAATAAGCACTATTTTCGTTTCAAATTAGTATAATTAAATTTCTGTAACAAGCAGCTCAAGGTAAAGTGAAAAGATTATGGAATTGAAGATCTGGCCAAGGGTCTGCGTTGCATCGATATACCTGGCTTAGTATTTTTCAATCTCAATGAAACACGATTCAAAATTCAGTTTTAGCATCCGTTCGATTTTACAGACATACTTTCCACATTACAATAATTTTTTCGAATAATATGTTCTACCAATTTTCTAAAACTAAGTTCCAATTAAAGTATAAAGGCCGCGATATCTTGATGGCTTGTCAGTTAATTACTCGGCATGGCCCTGGGTCCAGGTCGAGCACCAAAAATCTGTGCTGTATATGAAATGGGGTAATGAAACGATCAAATGATAAATTTCACTGTTGGCGGAATATAGGAAAATAAATATTCGAGGCTGATCGTAAATCTGATCATAATTATCGCTTTCTAAACCATAAAGTACGTGATTTTGCATTGATCAATGCCTAAATCATACTGGCATGTACTCATACTTGGAGTTGATCAGACCCCATGGCATCATTTTTCCTCTTCTTATAAGTCCCGGAAGAACTGAACCTTCCCAAAAGTTGTCAACATATCAATAAATAATCGAAATCTGAAAATGACCTTAAAAATAATGAAACAGTTTTTGCCAAAATCCCATCAATCGCGATTGTAAATTCTCATGAAATAATACGATGATCATTATTGACGGTGAGAAATAATTGTTGAACAATATCTTTTTTTCCATTGAAATAAAATTCTAAATAATTATCTCGGTATGATTTGTCTTTTTCGTGAAGCCCGAATAACTTTTCCTTTCTCTACTTTCAGTGAAAAATTATTATTCACCATTATTATATAATTCCCAGAATAATTTTTACTCGGGAAATGAAAGTTTAGAATTTTACCGATTTTCCACTGCTTGGCAATCATTTTTCTTATATATATATGTATGGTGGTAACTATATCTAACTATATAGACCATTTTCTTCTATGTAAATATGTACTTAAAAAGTTTAGTTGTTTAGGTTGCTCTCGACAATATAAGAATAATAACAATTACTGTACTACTACTGCAGCGGTTCTTTTTATAAATAATTATATATTTTGACCAACACTCGACGATGTATGTGATTACATGAGGATATATTATTCATAATACTAGATATGTAACAAATATAGCTACAATATGTAAAATTATCCAAATATGAGCAGTATGAATTTATATATATAAATATTTATGTGTACAAGGTATGAAATAATGACA
Source organism: Tenthredo mesomela (assembly GCA_943736025.1). Taxonomy (NCBI): domain Eukaryota; kingdom Metazoa; phylum Arthropoda; class Insecta; order Hymenoptera; family Tenthredinidae; genus Tenthredo; species Tenthredo mesomela. Next base: position 4,474,717 of record OX031017.1, read on the forward strand.
AATATTCATAATTTTGTATTTGTCTTATTCGTTAAAAACCACGATGAATTTATCTCGGCAAGAAAATCGAGATCACAACAGTTTTCAAACGGCAGCGAGTTACAATTTGACCGATCACGGTTCGTCTCTAACACAAAGGCGACGAGCGCGCCAACTGGCGGTGGCGTCCTGCATCAGCGTGACCGTTAAAAGTCCCGCCGCGTAATTATTCAAACTTTAACTAGCTCTAATTTGAAAACTAATATAGCCTCGATTTTTTCGCTCGAACAAAATCGTCATAATTTTTCACTAAGAACGCGTATCTATACATAAGCGAAAAAAATTTCGGTAAATTTCATATTATACCCTGTACACATGCATATATAACTGTACGATACGATAAAGTGTAACATATGAAAAGAAGAAAAAAAAGGAGAAAAAAAAACATAATAAGAAGAAAATACTCTGTTAGTCTGATAACTTTGGATTAATCAATGTAACGTATGAATTAAAACTAACTATACAAAAACAAAAAAGAAAATACAAAAAGAAAAAAAGAAAAAAAAAAAACCAATCATGAACGTGTGATTGATATTACACATATGTGAAAAGAATCGATCGTTGTTATCTCATTATTAATTGATAGAAACAAAAAATTAAATACGTCGTGTTCTTCGTGCAGACATGGGTGCAGGGGTGCAGGCTTATAATGACACATAAAGTCAAGAGGGAGATGCGGTGTGCAGTGAATCCAGATACGTAATTCCAACAATGCATTTTGCCTTCGTTGCAACAGTGTGCCGATAAGATATGCATTATATGTACGAGGTGAGATGAAACCCTGGGACGAAACGTCACGCGGACGCCCGCGCCGATGATGTATCGTTGCGTTACCTAGCTGACAGAGAGTGCGTTTCAATCTTTATTTAAAAGTTATTCTTGAATTTATGATACCTAGAACTCTGAATTCTCGTTCAGTACAGAAGGTGTCTGCACGGAGAGAGAAATGTTCAGGTAAAAGTATCCCGGCTATACCGTAACGTCCTGCCAGGAGTAAGAATTACCTGAATTCAGACACATGGGCCAGTACGTGGAGCCAAATATGCAACCTCCTTGAAATGAGGACTGTGACTTCTGGAAGAAGTCGTGTTTACTCAAAAGGTGGAAAAATGTTTTTCAAATTTGTTCTATATCATATACCTACCTATGTGAGAATCGAAGTATTGAAACATTAGTAATGGAACAAAAAAAATTTTTCGACAACCATATGAAATCGAGTTGTAAATAAATATTGAACGATTGAAATTTCGGATGAGAATTTTCATTTCACAGCTAACTATAATACGTGCGAGAGTGAAAAAGAAAAAAGTAAATAAAATGAAAATAATTGTTGAAAAATCATTGACTAAGTGAAGTGATACTGTAAGAGAGACTTTATTGTTGAAGAATTAAGATTGCACTTAGGTATTTGATTAAATACTTGAAAAGATCGTTTTTGAATAATATATAATATATATAGTATAGGCACTGATTTTTCGAAGAATTGGTACAGAAAAAAAAAAGAAAAAATTAATTAAGGACGAAAGGAATCGGGTGGTGGATCGTATAGACACCTTTGAGAGAATGATAACCTGATCATAAATTCAGATTCATTTCTTCGGCTGTGTTAATCGTACAGCCCTTAAGTAAGAAAGCGCGAAACGATAAGTATAATGAGATTAAAACTTTTAGCCTTATAGTGGAGATCCCTAATCGCGTGCGGGCCGATTTTTCGCGTGACTATAATGCATAATACATATATATTATATAATATATAATATATATGAGGTATTCCACGCCGTTTCGAACGGTCAAAAAAATCACCGCTTCCGAAAAAATCGTAATTTGGTCCTCGAACACAACTATATCGAAAGAATTTTTGTGAATTTTTTCAGAATTTTCGGATTGCATTTGTGGATTTTTTCCAAATTCCAACTTTTTTTACAAACTTCCGTATCTCAAAAGTATAAGATCCTACAAGAAAATTTATGAGACACAAAAGTTGCAATTTCGAATCAACTTTCTGAAAAAATTTTTTTGGGAATTTCTCGAATCCCAAAAATAGCAATTTTTATCAAAAATACACAAAAATCGATTTTTCAATCAATACGTCACCTTCGATTTGCCTCGATAAATCACAGAAAATACTCTCAAGTGTGGAGAACAACCCCGTATTTTTTTTGAGATGGGTGGCGCAATCGTTTGGAAGATATGCTTTATTAATTTTTTTTTTTTTTCTTCTGAGAAAAAAATTAATAAAGCATATCTTCCAAACGATTGCGCCACCCATCTCAAAAAAAATACGGGGTTGTTCTCCACACTTGAGAGTATTTTCTGTGATTTATCGAGGCAAATCGAAGGTGACGTATTGATTGAAAAATCGATTTTTGTGTATTTTTGATAAAAATTGCTATTTTTGGGATTCGAGAAATTCCCAAAAAAAATTTTTCAGAAAGTTGATTCGAAACTGCAACTTTTGTGTCTCATAAATTTTCTTGTAGGATCTTATACTTTTGAGATACGAAAGTTTGTAAAAAAAGTTGGAATTTGGAAAAAATCCACAAATGCAATCCGAAAATTCTGAAAAAATTCACAAAAATTCTTTCGATATAGTTGTGTTCGAGGACCAAATTACGATTTTTTCGGAAGCGGTGATTTTTTTGACCGTTCGAAACGGCGTGGAATACCTCATATAATATATATACATCCACACGTACATACATACATAGATATATGTATATACAGAGCTTTCCACGTCAAATGAGCAACCCATTTCCCTCACCCCCTTCGATTTTGATTATTTTTTAGTATGATGTTGTTATCAGATTTTTTTTTCAAATTTCTTTACCCACAAGTGAAATTTGAAACAAAAAAATCGCAGACCCAATTCCGAATTCATGTCAGAATTGGAATTCTTAATTTTTTTTTTTTTTTTTTCTATCGGTCAATAACTTTCTCAAAATATTCATCTCAATAAGATGAAAATCCATCAATATTTGAGAATCAGTTATGACTGATCAGAAAAATCAAAAAATTGCGTAAAAAATCACATTTTAAATCATAGAATGAGTGTGAATTTTTTCAGATTTTTAAAAAATGACATTTTCGGAATTGATTTTCCGATTATTCTCAAATTTCATGGGTGGTTAAAAAAATTTGAAAAAAATTTCCACGACCATTTTGGGGTCAGTAACAACATCATACTAAAAAAAAAAATCATCAAAACAGAAGGGGTTGAGAGAAATGGGCTGCTAATTTGACGTGGAATGCCCCATATATATATATATATATATATATATATATATATGTATACACAAAAATATATTCGATGGCGAAAGTATAAAGTTTTTGATAAAATTCTTCAAAGTCGTATTTGGCAGAGAAAATTGATAAAAAATAAAAAATAAAAAATAAAAAAAAATAAAAAACAATATGTTTTACAGATTATAATAATATATTGTCAGCTGTGAAAATATGTCCTGCAGTAAGTCGCGTGGGCTATAATGCATATAATATATATAATATGAGGTATTCCATGCCAACTTGACCAATGATTTTTCCACACCATTTTTTATTCGATTCATAATTTTTCATAAGGTAACACCAACTCCAACACGCACTCATGAATTTTTCACAGATTTTTATTCCGAACCGTTATTTATCCAGGAATTTTCAAAATTTCAAACAGAAATACACTTTTGATATTAAAAAAAAAAAAAAAAAAAAAAAAAAAAAAAATTCTGTGTCCGAAGACGATTATTTCGACCCCTATTCGAAAATGGAAACTATTTTCTTCATATTTATTTTCTCGTTTATTTTACTGATTTGAGAAAAAATTATTCCATAAACGTGCCGGCGGATAATGGCTTCCAGAATTATTGCAATGCAGATGAATTGTATTTTTAGGAGAGGTGGTCGTAATGATCAGAAATACAATCGATTCTGCAACCGAAAATTTTATAAATTATGAATTTTATTTAAAATTTTTATTTTTTATTCAAAATTTTTTTCTTCATTTTCATTTTTCTTCTTTGAATTTTTTTTTTTTTTTTTTTTTTTTTTCAAGCCAGGCACGTGGCCAAAACCGGGCATGGAGAAAATAGTTTCCACTTTCGAATAGGGGTCGAAATGATCGTTTCTGGGCACAAAATTTTTGAGATTTTTTTCAAAAAATTCAAAATTTTCTTTCTGTTCAAAGTTTCGGAAATTCATGAACAAATAACGATTCGGAAAAAAAAAAAATCTGGAAATATTCAAGAGTGGGTATTAGAGTTGGGGTTGCCGTATGAAAAATTATGAATCGAATAAAAAATTGTAAGGAAAAATCATTGGTCGAGTTGGCATGGAATACCTCATATATGTATATATCAATATATATAAATATAAATATTATATATATATTAGGGTGATTCAAAAAAAAAAAAAAAATTTTTTTTTTTCTTTCACTAACAGGCTCAAAAGTTTCATTTAGGTCAAAAAGTATGCCTGTTAAAATATGAGCTCTTAATATTAATATTAAGAGTGGGCGCATCGCACTTTTCGATTTTCCATAAGAATAACATGGGATAAATTATTTTTGCCTCTTCTGATTCTTATAACTAGCAAATGATACGTCACACAAAGAATCTACAGACATGTTTTGGTTGGAAAATGAAAAACGAAAAATACAAAAAAATTAAAAAATTAAAATTGAAAAAATTAACATTAAAATCAATTAAAATAAATTAAACTTTGACCTTGAATAACTTTTGAACGAGTGGACTTATTGGAAAATAACTCAGAACTTTTTTGTAGAGCGTTCAGTTCTCTACAAAAATATGTCTGTAGATTCTCTGTGTGACATATCATTTGCTAGTTATAAAAATCAGAAGAAGCAAGAATGATTTATCCCATGTTATTCTTATGGAAAATCGAAAAGTGCGATTCGCCCACTCTTAATATTAATATTAAGAGCTCATATTTTAACAGGCATACTTTTTGACCTAAATGAAACTTTTGAGCTTGTTAGTGAAAGGAAAAAAAAAATTTTTTTTTTTTTGCATCACCCTAATATATATATATATATATATATAAATTGATATAAAGCGCATGTAAATATATATAACTATCAATTCTGATACTCTTCGCGTAAGAGATGACTACATAGATAATTATTATAAAAAGATAAGAAGAAAAAGAAGAAGAGAGGGAAAAAAATTAAAAAAAAAAAAAGAAAAAAAAAACAGAAAAAAAAAAAACACTAGATATAAGTAAGCTGCAGATTATAAGATAATATATTATATATTGTTATAGTTGTTGATATGTAAAACAGAAATAACTACTGGAACTTGAATTGACTGACTGTAACAACTATATAATTACTACAAATACTACAAAGACATCTTTATAAAATATATTAATAATATATTATTTATAAAATTTGATTTGACTAGACCAGTGAGTGACGTGACGTGACGATAGATTTCAAGAAAATTATACATTCCTCGTAAAAATTTATTTTATCATTCGATTTTTCGTTACTCGTTTTCTTTTTTTTTTTTTCATTTCATTTCTTTTTTTTTTTTTTTTTCTTTTTCTTTTTTCTCCAGACGTGTGAACGGATAGGTTAATATATCAGTGTTTCAGCTAGCCTATGATGTATATTGTAACTAATTATAAAATAAATTATCAAGAGTAAAAAAAAAAAAAAAAAAAAAAAAAAGAAAGAAAGAAAAAAAATTGAAAAAAAAAAAACGAAAACAATTGGAACGAAATAATTCACACCTTTTTCCGCATTCCTTTACGGTTTTATTCTGATTTTTTTTTTTTTTTTTTTTTCTTATTTTTCTTAAGAAGAAATAATTTTTCGTAGCGTAAGACGGTAAGTATACGATACTGATGATAATAATGTAGAAATTTATGTTCGCAAAAATAATTTTATTAAAAATTTGTATTGAAAGCACGGTGTGCGAATTCAATCAATATAATATGACAAGTACTTCATAAGAATATATGTATATATCAATAGAAACGAAATTTCAATTTAAAATATTGTGTTTCTTAGGTAAAGCTAATAGCCTTATTTACTGACGTCAACGTATTTGTGAGAAAAATATATAAAAGACAAACAACAACATAAGGCACGAGTATAAGACGAACTACCTATATAGATATTATTTGTTATTTGATACGGACAAGGTAAACATTTGATGCATCAAAGAAAGAAAGCAGGATATTATTTTACTTAATTTTATACTTTAGGGCGAAGTTTATTCTACCAAGGCAATATTTCATTTTTTACTTCTCCTTGTTCTTCTTTGTGTTTTTCGTTTTTTCTTTTTATACTATAGCAGACTCTTACGTCCCACGCAGAATATCGCAATCTCATCAGGTTCAACTTCTGAAAATCTTAAGGCATCGAGTCTCATGAGAGAAGCTATTTTTTGCATAATATAATACTACTCACGGATTTACTGTGTCTTAGGCAAGTTTTTTTTTTTTTTTTTTTCTATCTGTCATAATAACTTTTTCAAATATTAATGGATTTCCAATTTTTTTTAATCAATTAATATTTCAGAAAGTTCTGACCCCTCAAAAAAAAAAAATAAGAACTCCAATTCCGATATATAGAAAAACTAAAAGCTTGCGAAAAAAAAGTAGTAAATTTGAAATCCGATTATCACGTAGTGCTTGAAAATCATATTTTTAATCGTAGAATTGGTGTTCAATTTTTTCCGATTTAGAAAAACTGCAATTTCGAAATTGGTTCTCCAATTTTTTTTTTTTTTTTTTTTTTTTTTTTTCTAATTTTATTTCCATTGGTGGTTCAAAAAATCTGAAAAAAATTCCGATACTATTTTGGATCGGTAACAACATGATAATAAAAAATGATCAAAATCGTAGGGGATTGGGGAAATGGGCTGCTTTGACGTGGAAAGCCCCATATATATATATATATATGATATTAAACGCACGCATACTTTCAACAAGCTAATTAAATTACAGATTCGTTACTTCCCGAAGTACAAAGAAAGCTTCGCCTTTGCGGAAACTTGTTACACGAACGCGAACATCAAGCGTAATCATTCAGGTAGTTTACAAAGCTATGCCCTGGAATCTATAGATCAAGGAATCTCCGATTAGAAATTTGTTGGAACTTTTTTACTCGTGAACCCGGGCTCATCAATTTCCCTTGTTTGTTAACATGGCAGACAGGATATTGTGCAGGAAGTTGTAGCCGGAGATCGGTCAAATACACGTCGTTCAAAGCCTTCATTATATATACACGTGTATATATATATATATATATATAGGTACCTATGTCGGAAAAATTGAACGGAAACAAGTTTGAAATATATACTGTTCAGTCCTATTTTTCTTACAATCATTCATCCTATAAAGATTTCTCTCCAGTATTGAGAGAGTTTCTATTCCAAAGACTCCAAAAATAATAGTATTCAAAAAATTTTCTCGAAGAATTGATATCTGATACATGAATATTGTTACAAGTTTCAATAAGTCTTCTTTTCGCAAAAATAAAATCGTGAAAAGCAATTTGGTTTTAGATTCCAAGGATTAGAACCCCTCTCAATCAACTATTTCCAATTAAAAAGCTGAGAGGAATGTCGTCGTGGTATTTGAGCTCGGTTTTTTCTCCTCTAAAGACATCAGAAATCAACGAAAGAAGGAAATTTCCATTTGACTGAAGAAACAATTTGTGTAAGAACCTTGCCAGCTGGTATATGACATCTGTTGTAGAAACTCTAGACTCAATTCATGCCGGTCTAGCTGTAATTACTAAATGAAGATGGTCAAAGAAGTATTAGTTTTCTTTCATTTTCACTTGTGACCAACAAACACTGGCTTTAAAAGTTATCATCCCGTAACGCTATACCTAGTTTGCTAATATTTTCAAAGATGGTGGGAGCGCTGGGCCAAATTTCTCAAACCGTTCTTGTTGCATCCAATCCTACCTGCAACGAGCAACAGGTCTGTTACTTGTTTCCAGATTGCTACTGGCATAGAGTGGCCTGGGGACTGAGATGCTCAAGGTGCGGTGATGGCGATTATTAGTATGCAAATATACGCTGAGGAGGTCAACTCTTCATCTCACTAGAATCAATGCATCTTTTTTACCAACGAATCGTGAAGATGATGAACTGCCCGCTCTTGATAATTTCCTGAAATCCAAACGTTTGAAGACAAATCCTTGTTTCATTCCTGATAGTCGTATTGTCGATGAACTCATGCCCTAAGTTTGGAGAATGAATTATCAAAGTGTTTCTCTGCCTGAAACATCCCACCGCTTACACCACATTTGTGTTAAAACTGCGCTTGCCGACTTTACGGTCGGCTGGTTTCATTAGGTTGCATCCTCCGTGAATTAAACTCATCTCAAAAGGATGGATCTGTTCCCAGAAAGAAGTGGCGAAACGAGGAAGTTTTACAGATTACTTAATTAGCATTTCTTGGCCCTTGTTCTTTATGCTATGTCCAGGATTACCTTGATAGCGCAGGCTGACGCTCTGGTTTGAATTAACTTTTCAAAATTCATTCCGTACACGTGGCCTCCGGCTGTAGCTTTGCGTCGTCAGGAATAAACGACCCCAATCACAAGCCTCTTAAGTCCTTATAATTACGTCACGGGCTGCCGGAGCACCTGACAATGTCAACAATCTGTCAAACAATTAATAACTAATCCTGAGCTCAGAAGCTCAGACCGTAAATAACCTCCTCTAGACTAGTACCAAGCTGTAAACTCATCACATTATAATCCCACTGTACCTCACTGTCGCCTTTATGCTTTTTATAATCCTGGACATGTGCGGAAAAAGGGAACAGGAAGATTCTATTATTCCTCGAAAAAAACGTCACGACAGCGCCTTTACCTGTACAGGTATAGCAGTTACAGGGGGTCAGGCGCAGCGCGCGCCTTCCACGGTATTGATTACAGCCTCCTATATCCAGGTGCACAAACAGGGGCGGCGTTCACCTCCACCATCCCACAGATCCCCTGCGTCATTCTGGACCTCCACACGAGCCCCACAATTTTCTCGGTTCAGCTATCATCACCTGGATTTTGATCTCTCGTCAACAACCCTTCGGTCATACCAGTTCACAGACGAAAATGGGCTCCTCTGATCTCTGCATACCGATTCTCACCCTTTAGGTTCGAGAATGAGTATCGTAGATCGAAATTAATAATGATCAGAGCTTTTTTCTGTTTCATCACGACATCATCGCCTCTTTACATTTTGGTTTCAAACTTTTTCATGGCTCTTCACTCTCGGAGGAGAAAATTGCGGATGATATAATCCGGTGTGTTGGTTGGACGGCTTCTTTCCCTCGTGACGAAGAGGGTGCAATGTGTTACTATATACATCCTCGAAGATATATCCGGAGAGCTTTTCTTCATGCTGCCACGCTGCAGAGACTTGAGAGAGTGACGTAGGTACTTTTACGAGTTGAGATTCCGCGTCTTTGAATAGTGCGGTGTGTGATGCAGTGGGAATTTTTACTGCCATGGTATATATATGTATAGCTACTATATGTATGTATGTATGTTTAGGTATATTATACATATAGTATATGTATATAATATACATGTATACGTGCATTTTTATGCCCCAGAGGCTATTCGGTTAGAGTGAAATTGGTTCGGCTGGTGGATTGAGCGAGTAATCTTGTATATCATGAAAGCACAGTGACAGAGAATTAAGCGGATTTGAAGGAGGTTCAATCCAGGCCCATTCCTCCACGAAATTTCAATGAGAAATATCGCGACTTGGGGTATAAGGTGTACATGTGCGAACACTGGAGAGAAAGTACATTCTTTTTGAATTACTTAAGAAAAAAGAAGAAAAAAAAAATGGATCCGCTCTTATGAAAAGTGGCGAAAAGTATCGGGGACGTCTACCTTAAAACCCTACTGAATTAACTGCCGTTTTAAACGACCTTAGCTATCAGCTGGTAGCACGACCTTGAATGAAATTCGCAAAGTGCCCTACGAACGGACCACTTTCTCTCGCAGAAAATCTTATTGCGAATTTAAGCCACTCCCGCGAATGTACATTCCTAATATCATATCGTTCTCTTTGCGAATTCAGTACGTCCGTAAGACAAATGCGAGCTGGTTGGCTACTCCGGACGAAAATTAATCTCCTTTCAATCATACGGCTGACGTCGTACGCGCTGTGAATAAGACAACCTCGATTAACGTCGGGGGTAAGGTTGTTAATATTAATGAAATTCTATGAGAGCAAGGGGTCAAACAACGTTCGGGGAATCACTGGGCCAATAATTAATTAACCCCCGTAGAAAATCCCGAAAGAATTTTTTCTAGACCAGACCGATTGAGTGGGTGGAAAATTAGAGCCATTATGAGCCTCCTCGGGTGAAACTACCAACGAGAAAAGTCCTCGTCTACAATTAGATAAAGTATCGAGAAAACGATCGGGCCTGTAACGCCGTTCGTAAATACGAGACTCTAGGGTTGAGGAAACGAGCTAGAAAGACGAAGAGAGTTGGATAAATGAAGAGAGAACCGTAGGTCTTCTACTGGAAGCCCTTGGGGCGATGGCGTCACGTTGCGTTGAGAGATTTTACACACTCCGTCGGATCCCTGGTCTGCTATTTCGCGATCCTAGACCGGTCCCAGACCAGGATCTTAAGAACTGCTACGCGGTTCGACCTAGACAGCGCCGTCTGGCCGTGAGATAAAGCTCAGTTCATTTTTAGGTGAAGCTTAATTTTTTACAGACTTTGGTCCCAGCGGAGCACTATCGGTCACATGTGTATGGCGCTGGGTAAACCGTGGTCACATGAAATCCGCAAAATTCAAATCAGTTGGTCTGAATTCGTAGTGCGAAACGCGTTAGCGACCAAAATCCTAAAGTTGACACCTCAAAACTTAGAGAATCACTAGAAAAAAAAATACTGCGCAGACGTCGCTATCGATCATCTTAGCTCCTAAGAAGACTCGCGAGAGTTGCAAGAGCGCGTGTAATGCCCTCGTTAAAGTTCTCGGTAATGAGAACAGTCGTATAGTTCGAATTGTCGTTTGCATTGACGTGACTTCCTTCGTGACATCAACCTCCAGGCCATATCCACTGGCGAGACCCTCAAACGTGCTTAAGCGTTGTTGGATCATGGCAAAAGGTTTGCTACAGATAATTGAGAGGGTAAAACGACTGTCCACATCTTGTCCGTAGAAAGGAAAGCCGATAGTGTACCTATGTCCTGTGCTAGTTCGTGAATGCAGTCAATTATTGATGTTCAGATATCACTAGCCGTGGAAATCCTCCGGTGCGTGGGTTCTCGGGAAATTCCTACCTCATAAAAGTGGAAAACAAAGTAAAATATTCAACGGAAACATCTACCCGCACGGTTATTCTTGCAGGTATTTAGATTCACGTGCTTGTGATGCCGTGAGCATTCCGGTTGAACCCTGACCCATACGGAGTGGCGTGCCGAGTTGGCTTCATTTGGACATGCGACTGAAATATTCACGAGGACTCCAGTCGATCCGATACAGTGCTATAGGAGGTGAGATATACCTACTCAAGCTCCCTGGTAGTTGACGTTGACTGAAATGCAATGTACTTTATTATTGTATTTTATATGGGATTTTGAGTTTAAACGACCAAAGAAATGACCTGTTCAATAGGTCTCATTACTGATCCTTCTATTCCGCTAGACGTGGCAATAGACGTAGAAATTCAATCAACTGTTACTATACCCACTGTGATTGACAGCGGACCACTAGGCGATTACGGAAACCACTAAACACATATTTAGTATCCAATCGTAAACGATGAGCGTCCTGGTACGTCAATGGGTCGAGTTATTGGAAGGGATCAAGTCACGTGGATGACGTTTCCGGCCTTTCTCTCGCCCCTGAAAGACGCGAGAGATGAAGACGATTAGAAAAAGAAAAATCTTTATTAATTTGCTTCAGGACCATTGACACAGAGAAACAGTATTCGAATCTGCAACATCATGGACTCCTGGGTCTTCGGCTCACGTCAATTTAGGTAACAATCAGAGAACAGTTTAGGAAGACGAAGAATCCCATCAGGCAGTTTTATCTCTACCAATCAATCGCACAGTCATACAAATAGCAATATTCGAGTCATTCTTCTATGATCATTAATTCGTTTCCATGTCATGATCATGCAATATTCAAATGTGGCTCATTTCGTGTTCAACTCACATGAAATTTTCAATTATCTTCATTTCATGGTCATTTTGTGTCCTACGATTTTCATATTATCGTGTTCATCTGATGTTAATGATGAATTACGCTCCCGTCTATCATATCTCCACGTCAGGCAGTAGGTTGTATCATGAATTTCATCCGCTCCTACGGCCACGTTAAATGATATTACCTCGGTAGGTAGAAAGGGGTAGCATTTCGGTCCTGGAAATGAAGAGAGACCAACTCCGCGGACATAACGGAGAAGAGAGTTATTGCAGCCGACTGTACTTTGACCTGGAAGCAAAACAAGCAAAGCGCGAGGCGTTCCTATCGCAAATTATTGCTTGCGAATCGGTCAGAGGAACGGGTTGCCGTAGTTCGAAACACAACGCCGCACTGTAACTGGTCGCAAATTCGATGCAAATATTCCGATAACTCAATGGCATGGCATGGCATGGCATGGGATGGCATGACGACAGGGTGGCCTCGGCTTTGCAGCGTAAGCCTTGAATCCTGCAGAGGTAGCTTTCCTCTCTTCAACAGCTAGACAGCTATGCTTGTATTTCCGACCGTAACTGTTTTTTTTTTTTTTTTTTTGCAACGCTGAAAACGCCCGTTCGCATACGTCGAGAGCTGCGATAAGACCCGCAGCCACTGCGTAATAATTAACAACAATTATCATTACCTGGGTAATTTTCTACAAAATTATATATACACTTGTATGGAAGGAGTACCAGTGCTCGATTCACACTCGCGTGTTGCGAAAACAATTTTCCCAACGATGCGCTGCAGCTCGTGGATACCTACACCGCGAATATTCCGCTTTGCAAAACGTAGGTGAATACCTATAGGAGCACCATGTCGTGTACAGTTAATAATACAGATACGGCTCGTGTACGGATATACTAGTCCGCGAAGCGTATAGGTAAACAGAATTTACTAATGAACTTTGGCACGGACGGCTGCTAGATTAAAGGTGAAATTCCATCGGAGCAATACTAGCTGGCTTTCTGACTGACTTGCTGCAGGCAAAATGCCTAAAAGTTCGTACTAATTAGAGATATAGAGAGGAATCCAGGAGAGGAATATTCCCACAATTATATTACTTACCATCGGTGAAATTCATTTACTTTAAGAGCTGATTCATACGCCGTCTTCATCAGCTTCGACAACGGATATGTCTAAATCATATAAAAATGAAGACTTGGAAATGGACTGCAGTGAGTGGTGCTGAAGGGAAGTTAAAAAGAAAATTGATTTAGCCAGCATTGGAAAGTGTTTAGTACCAACTTCGTTATCGATAAAAAGATTACAGCCTCATCGGAGGCGGATTTCGAGCGGACAGCATTCAAGAAGTGATTAAGTAATTTTGAAAATAGAAGACCAGTGAAGGACTTATCGTTTCCAGAACCAGGATTCCGCGGTACGGAATGCTTGTGCGGAGCTCTTCATCGAGAGACTCTTTTCATCTTCTATACCTTATTCTCGGGAGAAGATCATTGTTCGCGGAATTGAATACCCGAGTCACGCGTCAATGCGAGATACCTACCCGGCTCTTATATATCAGATGTACCTACCCTGCAGAGAAAGACGAGAATGAAAAGAACTCAACCCCATGCACTTTCGCTGCTAGAAATATGTTCTTCGACTCCTGTACGGTTATGATGATACAAGTGTACCTTTTTCACATTTCTTTTGCTTCAAAGCAGTAACACAAGAAAACTAGTCTGACCCTAGCTTCATCTTCTATGGCGGAGCAGCAGGATGTTTCTCTCTTTTTTTTTTTTTTTTTTTGGTAATTCTTTCTAATCGACAATACATTGACTTCGATAAAGAACTCAGGCCTTACTTGAACTGCGTTTATTTTTTACTAGCTTTTTTTCCATCGATTCGATAGAATACATATTAGTATTTCACTCGTACGTATACCTTTACGTCGTGGAGAAAAATAGAGATGTACTTCGTACGCCCAGGCAAACTTGCCCCTGGGTACTTGTAGATGGTCCACGTCTGTCGAGCGGCTGGAAACCGGGTTAATATTTGATTTTGGATTACGGCACTCGAACTTGCCCTCACCATCACCCCCAACCCGCTCTCCCTTGCCGTTGGGAAAGCTTCGAAAGGGTTCTAGCTCGGTCAAATAAATGGATATAGGTACCAGCCACAGACTGGCTCTTCGCTATCGATAATCTTGTGACCGCTATATTTACGTATCGTATGTAAACAGGGTGTGAGTACTTTATACGTGGTACTTTCATTTTCCAATTGAATCTAATTTTTTTCTCGCTTGTTCTCTTTTTTCTTTTTTTTTTTTTTTTCCTCTGTTCTAAAGCGTGTAAAAAATTCCAGTGTGTTCTGGGTTTGTTTCGCTTGAATAAACCAAACGGTTAAGGAAAGAAAAAAAAAAAAAAACGGTTATTTTTATGAAAATTTCACACGAAAACTATTAGTAATTGAAAAACTTATCAACTTAAAATAAAAATCATGCACTATATTGTAGATTATGTATCCAGGAGTATTGTGTCCAAATTTCAACTTAATCGATCAAGTAGTTTCCCAGATCTAGTTGCCGTAAGATAGGACAATGTAGTTTTGAGAAAAAACGCAGAAGAAAGAAAGAATTTTCATAGAATGCAACCAAAGAAAAGAAATCGATTTTTCTACAAATTTGAGGATGGTTCAACCACTTGACATAAACCGAAAAATGAACATAAAAAAATGAATAAACTTATACATCTACAGATAGTTTGGGTATTAGGTATGGAGTTACAGTTAGAGCCACGGATCGTAGCACAACTAATACCGATCAATAAAAAGGTGAAGTGGAGTGTCCCGTGAAAGCTGAGATGATCTTGAACGAATCCCCAATCCAAAATCTGCAACCAGTTTCTGGTAAGACTGGGACGGAGACACGTAGGAGGACAACTCCTCGGGGACTCTGGGAGAATATTTGACAACTTGTTTCCCGAGACAAGAATCCCCGGTGAATAGTCCAGAGGGATTTATACACCCAGACGTCGTTCTTCTTCTGAAAATAGAAAAAAAAAAAAAAAAAGTAAAATGTAAAAGGGAAGGGAAATCTGCAAAAAGACGCGGTTATTTTTTTTTATATACAATCATCGCTTTTATCAAGACAATTATTTCAGGATTTCAAGTATTTTGCAGTTCCTGAAAATTCCAATTGCCTGTTTTTCAAAACTAATTATCTAATCTACTTGGTTCATGGCTGCCGATTTTTCTATTTAATCACCTCGAATACGCGATTCGCAATTTCTTCCATACCACACACCCAATCGAAATGAAACATTGGGCATTACTGCTTGATGTTGGCAGAAAGTGGCTAAGTATTTAGTTTTTTTTTTAAATTTAAAAAAATTCTACAGATTCAGTTATCATCCGAGGCCACAATTCGTAGCAACATAATCACGCGGTAAAAGTCACCTGCGTCCGAGTTCCCGCGCAACAACCAAACCCCCTTAATGATTGATTAACTGTGATTGAAAACGACGTACCAGTATTAATTATCCTCCAATTACCAGTGTGATTGTTTTTGCTTCTGTACGATTTTACCTCGCAGTTTTCCATAATGGCATAAAAACCGAATGTTAATTACTGTTTTCTTTTTTGTCAAATTCTCCGTCGCTCGATTTGTATATTATTAGAAATCACACGGATCGGCAGCTGTCGTTACCGAATCTACGTGACAAGGAGTTTATCGGGCGTATAGAACAGAGTACGGTTTACGGTTGAAACCAGATGCGTAGCTGGTGCGTATCTCCTCCTCGGGGCAGTTCACCCCTGTCGTAAATCAACAGAGACTCCTGGTTTTTCGTTAGGGATGTACGGCTGTAAATCGGATCGAAACAATTAGCCGTGACATTTTTCAAATCAAAAATACAAGATACGTAGTTTTCGTACTTGGGTTTCAACTGTGTTAGAAAATGTTTTCGGAAAACTACCTATAAGTCGCTCACACACAACATTCTAGCTTCTGTTAATCGCTTACATAAAATAATAATAATCACAGCTCGTATAGCGGTGATTACGGTTAATTTATGAGCCCAATTCACTCTACGGTATACATCATATTAACATAATCCTTTGATAGAATTCACGTCATTCCGGACGGTTAAAACTTTGCATAGGTCTGCTATGCGATTATTATATAGCCTGAACCTGAATGGTGGTGGGATTTTACAACAAGTCATTATACTACCCACGGAGTATATTATACAGTCAAATTTCACTATCTGCTAGCTAATAATATTCACTATGGGGTAGTTTGCTCAGGTTTCACACAGATTTAACGTTCTCTTTGTCGCCGTGATGCTACCGGACGTATGAATCTACAATTTCGTAATACGTCCTTCTGGCGAACTACGAAATCCCTTATTGAATTCAAATTCATTACAAAATTTCCCTTAGAAATTATTATTTACCGGAGGACCAGTACGCGGATTACTTATTCTCAACACTCTGAAATCATTTTCAGCCTAAAATAGCACGAACTAATTTGAACGAAGTGAGTTCAGAAAAGTTTAAAATCAAGAGCTTGATAAAGCTCAATATTTGAAATTTTCTTTTCTTATTGAGAAAATATTTATTGAATGTCGAAAAGTTAATCATTCGATTCAAGAAAATTTATAAGAAAACTAATGAATCTCCGGAATATGACTACTGATGTGCGATAATTTTAATATACTCTTTGAAAGGTGTGCGTGGCAGTAATTGGTGATCGAAAAGAAGTAAACCAAGAGTTTTGTATATATTCTGCAGTCTATAAAGCAGCTTGGCGAAGTGATGGCGAAAGTTTTAATTGACCGAAAGGACGTCATTTCCGATATTTTCCTTGGTTTTAACTTTATATTCAACAATCTTTGTTCCGAGATAGCGGAAAAGCGAGGAAAAAAGTAAATCTCGTTCGAAAAGTATATCGTATTGGGTATACGGTAGTTCGTTAATTTTCAAGCCTCGTTACCTAATTGGTTTCCCCTTAGTAAAATTGTACCTGTACCCTATATATCGACTAATGGAACCCGCGAGCTTGAGGCTAAAGCCCCGATCGTTAAGTATTCGAAGTATATGTGCGTTACGCGGAGACGCCCCATATTATCGGCGAAATGTACGATAGGCAAACGCAATACCAGAGGAGAACCCGACCTCACCCACATCCTGCACTCGTTCCTCAGACCGACTAGAACCGCTAGGTAGTTATTTCTCGGGTTTAGTTCGAGCGATAAGGAGGCCGGGGAACCGGGGAACCAGGGAGCCGGGGAATCACGGAACCGACTATGCCGAGCACAATAGCCAACGAGGATGTAAACGCGGACGCGGATGAGTCTCGGCGAAATTAGCTAACTTGAGACAGTAGTAACGGAACATAGCCAGATATCAGGACGCCTAAGCTGTTATGCGCTCGCCGTCACATTCACCACACCGAACTTTCAAAGTCACTTACGGAAATTTACATTCGCTGAGACTGTTATTGTAATATTATCTTCTCTTATCTCTCAGCTTTCTGGGCGAACCTGCACCGCCTAGCCGAAGTGCTGCCTTCAAGTTTCTGCTGCATAATTATAGTACCTGGGAAAATGCTATTTGGCATGCCGCTGCAGCGGACCAGTTATTGTTCTCTCAACTCTGGGATTCGCACCTGTTGATAAATTATTTTGAAAAAATTTATATGCCCCGTACAAAAAAAAAAAGCGTCGTATTTCACTGTATTTTTAGAAAAAGGAAATTACTTTCCGGAATCATGTTCTTAAAAATGAATTTGTAATTTGAATTCAATGAAACAGCACAAAATAGCGATGTTCGTCATTTTTTCAATCTTATCTGATGAAATTAGATTTCGTGAAATGGGTCGAGATACAAAATCTGATAAAAATTATCGAAACCATATATACATATGGGGAATTCCACCAATTATAGGCAAACGATCCGGGATCAAAATTTCGATTTGTCTGCAATTTTGATATCTCATAGTGTGTATTGAGATGTAAAAATCCACCAAGTTTTAGACCTCTAAGCCTTACCGTTCAGGAGAGACGCGCTGATTAGTCTTTCAACTTTGAGCACATTGACTTTTACATTCGAATTTTTATCCCATCTCTATCGCGAAAAAAAGAATTTGATCAAACGTGTTTTTCGTGTAAAAATGTCTGATCTTTCCGAATATCACATTCATTTCAAGCTAGATTCTCAAAAATGGTGACAAAAACACGTTTTTTCGAAAAAAAAACATGTTTTTTCAACGTTCCCCAAACTTTTTTTTAAATTTGATATTTTTATCTGAAAGCTTGCAGTTTTTCGCTGAAGAAACTGATTTTTATTTTGGGTGCTCGAAATGGGATCAGGCGGGAGTTGCATTTTTGTTTATTAAATTACGTATAAAATATTTTTTTTTCTTTAATCAGCGAAGAATCCTTATTTTATAGTATGTAAAAAATATAGCACTTCCACAAATGTGCATAAAATGAATATACATCGCTGAAAAAAAGAAAAAAAAAATTTTACACCTAATTTAATGAACATAAATGTAACTTCCGCCTGATCCCATTTCGAGCACCCAAAATAAAAATCAGTTTCTTCAGTGAAAAACTGCAAGCTTTCAGATAAAAATATCAAATTTAAAAAAAAGTTTGGGGAACGTTGAAAAAACACGTTTTTTTTCGAAAAAACGTGTTTTTGTCACCATTTTTGAGAATCTAGCTTGAAATGAATGTGATATTCGGAAAGATCAGACATTTTTACACGAAAAACACGTTTGATTAAATTCTCTTTTTTGCGATAGAGATGGGATAAAAATTCGAATGTAAAAGTCAATGTGCTCAAAGTTGAAAGACTAATCAGCGCGTCTCTCCTGAACGGTAAGATTTAGAGGTCTAAAACTTGGTGGATGTTTACATCTCAATACACACTATGAGATATAAAAATTGCAGACAAATCGAAATTTTGACCCCGGATCGTTTGCCTATAATTGGTGGACTTCTCCATATACATTAGACTGTGTCAAAAAAAGAACGACATCTTTTTGTTCGGCCCCTTTCGAAAATAGTTAGTGCTTAATATAAAGAAAATTGTCCCCAAAGCTCAGCTATGTAGCTTGAACACAGAATTAGCGCATTTGAAAATAAGATTTCCCATGTATTTCAAATGGTAAAATTTGTTTATCCTGGTTTTATTTTTATAACTCTCTTTATTCAACTGATAAGAATAAAGTAGATATACGGTTTTGTAGAGAATCTTATGATCTACAAAAATAGTCCTTTGGCCCAAGTTGCTCGATTGAACCGTTAACGAGTTACAGTGGTTTAAAAGTCATATGTATATTTGATTACACTATTACTTTTCGACAAATTGATTAAAAAAAAATTTTTCGTGCATTTTCTCAGAAATTTTTTTCCCTTCAAAACCGTACATTTACTTTATTCTTATCAGTTGAATAAAGAGAATTATAAAAATAAAACTAAGATAAACAAATTTTGCCATTTGAAATACATGGAAAATCTTATTTTCAAATGCGCTAATTCTGTGTTCGAGCTACATAGCTAAACTTTGGGGACAATTTTCTTTATATTAAGCACTAACTATTTTCGAAAGGGCCCGAACAAAAAGAAGATGTTGTTGTTTTTTTTTTTTTTTTTTTGACACAGTCTAATATACATATAACTTTGAGTAAGTATTAAAAAAACGAAATATTCAGTTATTCAAATTTGTTTGCCAATTAAGTAATCAGATATTCCCGAGGCACTTCTATTACAGAAATCAACCGAAGGCTTCACACTAATTAGTCGAGCTTGACTCCGATTCATCTAAATCCGTAGAGTACTACTTGAGGGGAATCTGTATCTTGTTAATCCCAATTAGACACTTGAGTAACATCTCAAATAATGGGATAAGCCATTATCTCGAAAATCTAATACTGTTATTGGAAATCACATGCGTAGGTATATCTACGGATTACAAACAGTGCATTTCGGTTTACCTAAAACATCGATTTCCTCCACGTGTGTTTATTCTGTTCATCAACAATATCGGAATCTGTTGCCCCTAAGGATATGCAATCGAAGTTGGACCCTGTATTCAGTCATACACGTGGGTCATGTAACATTTCCATGAAAACCACTTTTTTGAATAAACTGACGAGAATCACACGAAAACTGTTTGACGTATCGATCCAAATGTTTGACAGTTAATTATCGGTTCTTAGTATATTCCGATAGCTTCATCTTTCTCGCGTATTTCAAGCTTTAGAAGAAGAAAAAGTTCCGAGAATTGACCAAATTGCAGCCAAAATTGTCAGAATTCACCGCCGAGCAAAGGGTGACAAGGAATCACTGAATGAAACTGAGATGAAAAGGAAACAAATCTTTGGATTCAAAGAAGTCAGAGGAAGGTGTGTTGCATGAAAGTGACATCGACTGAAAATCGTCAGAATCAATTTTAACGCGTAAATCGCTAGCAGACTCAAAAATGAAAACGTGCTAGAGTCAAATTTCCAACGCGATTTCTCACAAGCCACGTTTTTCAGGTCGGTTGATATAAAAGCCCAAAAACCGCTCAAACGGTTGGAATGCAAATGAAGGGAGAGTTGCACAGCACGATATGATTGGGAAAGCAAAAGAAATGAAATATTTCCCTGTAAAAGCGGGTAAAATCGTACTTTTCAACATGAGAGAGGTGTTTTTTGTCATTTTTAAATACAGCTCGTACAGATTATAAAACCTTGCCGATTTTGTGTTATTCACGAGTCACCTAGATCCGGAATGATGTTCACCAGCAGACACCACGTTTCGATTAGCAACTCTGGTATATATATATGAAAATATTTGAAACCCTTGTTTTTTTTTTTTTTTTTTTTTTTTTCAAATATTGCTGATGAAATGACGATTGAAACTCAGAGAAAAATATCACTCTACCTCTGTTCATCGCCCAACAAATTACGCTCGAAAAATATCATTTTTTTGGGGGGGTCAAAAGTGAGTAACCCTCTCGAAATAAAAATTTGACAAAAATTAAAAAAATTCAATTCTCTTGTCATCAACTTGCTGTATGCAGACAAAATCTCAGATTTTGATTGTTCAATACACTTTCGCATTATTATAGATATAAGTAGGTTGGATGACGAGTAGCGAAAAACCCGCACATCTTTTTCATTGCCGAAGTGAATCTATTCCTCGAAAACTTGTGAAACATAAGATGCCATAGGTGGTCCCTGGTTTCATACTAGTAACCACTTCGTGGAGGGATTGAATATCAAATATTTATAAACCAACATGGTCAGCCCGGTGGGGATACTCTGAAACCTTTCACCCTTTTTGCGTTGCTATAGGGGTTCATTTCGCTCAATTCGTACTAATTCATTTTATTATTTTTTTCAATTTGTGGAAATGAAAATGATGTATGAAGTCGATTTAATATGAGACCACAGCTGCAGGTACATTCGCCGAGTTTATTGATAATAATAATTTTGTCCACATATTTTTTGCTACATGAAATTGAGATAATGCATCAGGAAATACCAGAGACCTTGTTATTTACTGGAGTTTAAAGCTTTCCTGTGCAGGGGAGGAGGTAAAAAAGCCTCGAATCCCTGGAACGAAGCGATGCAATGCAACAATGGAGATCGCACCGAGAACTCACCACCGTGTGCATGTGATACATAGCGTTAATAATGCCGGCAATCTTTTCAAGCCCAGAAGTTAGTGCGGTCGTGGCCCACAACGCCAGCAATATACGATCAACTTTTATTATGCTTTGCCTTGCCTATTATTCACGGGACTCCAACCTGGCGCAGATAGCTTTATTTATCTCGAACTCTCAAACGAACTTTATCTACCCCCATTCCCCATACCTGAGTAGACAATTATTCAACTGGTACCGACTGCTAATTAACTGTGGCTACTGGAAGCGCTGTCATTATAATATTTATAACAACGCCGAACAAGGATTTGGATTTTTTTCTTTTTCAAATTCCATATATTTGGAGGAAAAGCTCCACGTCCTAAAAATAGCGAAACTCTTTCGAAAACATATTTCCTCTTCCCTCTTCAAACCTTTTGTCTAATTTTGTTGAAATTAAATACTAGATCTAGACCGTTACAAATAGAATGTTTATTTGAAAAATTTATCGAATTCACCGAAAGGCTATATAACAAATTGATGATAATTTAACAATCGCGTTTGATTTCAAATGTAAACGAATGAAACGTGTCGAACAATCGAAACAAGCGCATAGTTTGTCGCTCGTTTGAAATTTGCGACATTTTTATTGCACTGGAATTCGTAGGTTCATATTGAATTCAACGCGTTGTACACTCGACGTTGAATTGACATAGTATAAACATGTGAAATGTAGTATCAGAAACTTCGAAACTTTTGTCATGCATAAAACGTAACATTTACACAAATCAATTCCTTCAGTGTAACGTTTTTTCTGCTTTAATCAGAACTTTCTCATCAAACTTCGAGGACGTATTGCCAATAGGGTGGTTCAAAAAAGACCTAATTTCTCAGATGTTGCTGCTCATCCGTGAATATGTTGTTTGTGATTTTTTAAAATTATTCAATTTTTTTTTTTTTTTTTTTTTAGCTCTATTGGACAATATTTACTACTGCCTCAGTGAAGTTGAAATTTCGAAATTTAGCCATTTTTGGCAATTTTAAAGTTCTAAGATCAAAGCGCTCATCTGGCTACCTCGAGATTCTCATTCAATGAGCATGTTGGTTCAAGATGAGACTCGTACGATAACATTTAGTACTGCCTCGGAGACATTGGAGTTTTTTTCAATATTTTGCGTTTTTTCGGAGATTCGATCGCCAGGTGCTGCTCATGAGACAGTTTCATCTTACCAATATAAGGAAGAAATCCAAACAGTTTGCAGTCTGCGGGACCATTTTTACTACTGCCTCATTGACGGCGACTTTCCTTCAAGTAAAATTAGCAACATGAGGCAGTAGTAAAAATGGTCCCACAGGCTGCAAACTTCGTGTACTTCTTCCTTAAAATGGTAAGAAAAGACTGTCTCATGAGCAACACCTGGCGATCCAATCTCTAAGAAAACCCCTAAATAGTGAAAAAACTACAATGTCTCTGAAGCAGTAATAAATATTATCGTACGAGTCTCATCTTGAACCAAAATCCTCATTGAATGAGAACCTAGAGGTAGCCAGATGAGGACTTTGATCTGGGAACTTTGAAATTGCCAAAAATGGCAATATTTCGAAATTTCAACTTCACTGAGGCAGTAGTAAATATTGTCCTAAAGAGCTCAAAAAAATGGAATAATTTTTCAAAATCACAAACAAAATTTTCACGAATGAGCAGCAACATCTAAGAAATTAGGTCTTTTTTGAACCACCCTAATTACCAAGTACGAAAAGTGATAATGCCACCCGTGCAGGATGAGTATGATCTGTTCAAACCTTATAACCACATGCTATTGATATCAAGATAAAAAAACTTCAAGTCCGGATTTCTTAAGACGGAGGTCCAATCTCCGCAGCAAAAATTGGTGACAGCGGTGGGATGCCGATTCGCAGATTATTGCGGGTTGGTATACGTACCTAGGTAGAACAGACCGCAAAAGGCTATAATACACTACTTCGCATGCAGCTTCTTACTTGACGGTCGAGACTACGTGCCGGAATGGAATATTGCCTTGATAAAGAGATCCTCGGAAGTGAACCGCACACGCAAGGCAAAGAGCGATAGCACGAGGGACTGTTCCTAAAGAGCTAAACCCTTTCAGGGCTGTACGCGACATGTACATACGTAGGTAGTAGCAAACTCCCTTAGAGCTCAGTTTTCCAAATTCAATTTTCACTCTGAGTCAGGGAAACTTGCGCAATAACAATCCGAGGCCGAGGACGGTCTCCGTCGTACCGTTAAAGTATAATACTTTACTGCAGCGACTGATATATATATCTTGCTCACCAATCGCTTAAACCACCACTGATAACAAGACGATCCGTTTCTACACTAAAAGTATTCCAATTCCGCAGTGAAAGACCGCCGCAAATCCTCAAGTCGTATAAAATTCTAACATATATATATACCTAGATATACCTTTATCCTAGCACCTACATAAAATTTTTAACCAACCGCAAATACACACTTTACAGTTTCGTTGGTAAGTTTAGCTCTTAGGAAAGAAAAGCGATGAAACGCGGACTTATGGAGTTTTGCTATAACGTTTTTTTGTCAGTTTTTTTTTTTTTTTTTTGTTTCGGATGGCGGATAGCCGCTACTCATATCTGGAGCAAAACGCAGTACGACATTGTTGAAACTCTGTGGCAGCTTTCTCGGGCGAGTTAAGTAATCCTAGGTCTCATTCCTCCTTGAAATCCAGGACATTAACCCTGCGAGGGTTTTTGTCTCGGTTTTCACCCTGTTTATACAATCAAAGAAGGTAGGTAGGTAGGTAGGTAGGTATATGTAAATGGACCTTACCACCCATGACAAATGCATTGAAATGTTAATTCACTAGTCGTGTTTATTCACCGGCGTCTTTACCCAAGAACCCTAGATGATTGTGTGGTTTAGACGACAAGGGAGTAAAGAAGTACGTGAGTCAATCCATGTGTCCTTGTCATGAAACTTGGAATCCTAATTTTGTAGTTGAATACGTTTTTTTCGAAAAAATATACCCTTGATGTAATGTGCAGAGAAAATATACCAAAACTGACATAGAGGGCTGAGTAAAATTGTTGCACCCCAATTTTTCAGTCGAAAAATCCTCCACTGCATCGGTACTGACGTGAACCTGGCGTACTTCGTTTGTTTACTCGTCTAGAACTGATAGTTTCCATATTCATCACGTGTTTGCCCTCAAAATATGCCACGTTTTTTTTGTTATCGGGGTTTGAATTGAATGTTTCGAATCATTTTTGTTTTTGCTTTCATCGTTGATAGTTCTCCCACAGTAAAATTTGGGAAATCAGGGTGCTCTGTGAAGTGACGTACTCCGATATTCCGCCTTGAATACGTCAATTTATGAAAAATAGATAAATATACCATCGGTCCTGTGCTAGAAGGACATTCAAATCTGTGATTTCCGTCAATATGAATTTGGTTCGTCTAATCTTTGATCTGAAAATTTGAAATTATAATTTATTGATATTTATACTAAGCAAAAAAACACATTCCAAAAGCTGGATTGGGCAAATCTGTTTTCTAAAATATTTCCAATTATCTTCTAATTTTTCCATTATTATTTGGGGGTAGGTACACTGATTTTTCGGAGCCACTGTTGAGGTAAATTTCACTTCGCTTAAAGAAAAGTGAATTTGTAAATGAAGAAAATAAGGAAATAATATGATGTTCACTTGATTTACATTTTTCTTGGAAAGTTTAATACTGCGCTCTAGCTCGAGGCCTGCAGATCCAAAAAACAAACAGGAATAACAAATAATTGTACGTTGATTTTGTTTCCTTTTTCTCTATGCCGAAGATAACTGAAAAACCGTTCAAAATATCGGGCTGATATTTCCACCACATTTTCAGAATACATGTGGCTATCAACTATACTTCCAGTTTCGCAATACTCCAGTTTATCACGATGCGATAAATTGTTTTTTTTTTTTTTTCCTCTTCATTTATTACTATTTTCGCGATAATTTATGGATTTTTTCTTTCGTTAGAAAAGAACAATTTTATGTACGTAAATGAATACCGATTGTGTTATCCTCGACAGAGGGAAATATTGTCGAATTTTCTAGGGATTGAATAAAACCAGTGTATTTTAAAAACGTTCGAACGTCGAATTCTACAAGGTACCAATTTGTTCATAACAGTGCAATCAATAAATACTCTCTATAGCCCGCAGATTAATTGTCTCATTTCGGAATAACAGCCCTTGAAAAATCCATGGACAATCACCCTTCCCGAAAAATATTTCATAGAATCGTCAAAGAGATGAGATTTTCGAATTGGAAAAAAGACTAGAAAAGGATTAATCATAATAAATAACCCCATGCTAGTCCTTTTACCTGTAAAACGGCATATGTCCTGTAAAATTCAATCACGAACTCTGGTCCATCCCTTTTTTGTTCCTGCAAATGTGAACATGAATTTTAAGAAGGTACGTAAGTTATAAGAATTATAAAAAGAAGATTGATTCACATGGAAATTTATTTTCCACGTAATAAATAAAACCTAATCGTTACCTAATCGTAAAACTGCTCAATGCAGGCGACTCGCATTTGCCTACATTTTGGGCGCGTTACTTTCCAGAGAATCGCTCTGTATATTGCAGGAAGATTTGTTTTGTATGAAAAAATAAAAATTAAGATTCGGAGTGAAAATAAAATGACGATTTTTTTCAGACACCCCTTACGGAAAAAAAAAACCCTCAAAATATCACCCTCAACTGAGCCCTCAACTTTCAGGGTGATTTCGTACCCCCAACTTGGGGGGTTAACCCTGAATTGAGGGGTGCCGTCAACTTGAGGAACAACCGTCAAATGGGGGTCCCTTCAACTTCAGGGTTTTTGAGGTGACTTTTTGAAGTGACTTTTGAAGTGACCCGCCACTCATCAGGGTTGACCCCTAACTATTCAGGGCCATCCCTCAATTTTCAGAGTTGTCCCAGAACGTTTCAGGGTTATCCCTCAATTGTTGGAGGTTGTCGCTCAGTATTTGAGGGATATTCCTCAATTCTTGGGGGTTTCCCCTCAATTTTCAATATTGACCCCCAACTATTCAGGGTTATCCTTCAATTGTTGGAGGTTATCCCCCAATGTTTGAGGGATATTCCACAATTCTTGGGGGTTTTCCATCATTTTTCAGGGTTGATCCACCAACTTTTCACGGTTGACCCTTCAACTGATGGTTCATCCATAGGAATTGAAGGTATGACCCTGAATATTGGAGGTTGAACCCTGAAATTTCAGGGTTTCACCCCCAGAATTGAGGGTGAAACCTTGAAAATTGGCGGTTTACCCTCAAACTTGAAGGGTTTTTTCCGTAAAGGACGCTTATAAGCATACTGCGTTAGGGTGAAACGATACAAATGGATGAAAATACTGCCGGATTAAAAGAGCGTCATATAAACAAAAAATTCAAGACTGTATAGCAGCAGAAGGAGAAGCGTAGAAAAATTTGATCCCTATTTCTTGATCCATAAATCTGTACTACGTATCGCAGTATTATCTAGGTGTATCCCATACCCAAGTTCACATTCGTGAAAGAACCGATATCTCTGAGTGTTGTGCAGACGCAAGAAGAAGAAGAAGAAGAAGAAGAAGAAGAAGAAGAAGAAAAAGAAGAAGAAGAGGGTGAAGCTGAGGAAAGTGGCTCGTGGAGTAGCAGGAAATTGTAGGGGGATGCTCGATATCTTTATGCCAATCTGTCCGCATATGTGAAGAAGATGTAAATATGACGCCGCGCGCGTGATATAGCCCCGTGGTTGCAGTAGCAGCAGCACCAACACCACTAGCATATAGTATATCTGGAATATAAGGGTAGTTCGTGTTTCTCGTCCATGATATAGTCCCAGGACTGTACCCGTAACAAATATGTCAGAAGATATCCGGTAATATAATAAAACCAAATATCCTACCGTATCAGATATATATACCTACCTAGTCACAGGATTTTATTTCTCGTACAAAACGAAATATAAAAATCCTAAACCAGCTCACTCACCCTCTGCTCGCTCTTTATAGACGACGTAAAAGTATCTTTAATCAGGCTTCCTCTCCCGACGATAAAACTTTTTCACCCAATTATCTCAATTTCTATTTTTTTTCTCCCTCTCCCTCTCTCTCTCTCTATCTCTCTCTCTTTCTCTTTCTTTCTTTCTTTCTTTCTTTCCTTTTTTTACGATCAAAAATCATCTATAAAATTCGCGAATATTTAATCAAACTTTTCGGTATATGTTTTTTTATACCCCGTTACATCGCTTTAAAGATATATCCAGTTGAACAGCGATGTCTTGTTTGATTGAAATAGGGAATACTGTGAAACGATGAACGATAACCAATTTTTTCTTACAAATATTCGCGAATTTTCAGCGAATTCAATTATAAAATAAAAATTTCTACCCTGATCGTCCAATAATTGTTTAATGGATAATCAAGCAGTGGCACGATTACAATTGATTCGCGAAGCGCAGATGCGCCCTGGATGGAAATAAACGTATTTTCATGTGCCTGAGCTGGAACGATCGCGGGGGAGTAGAATAAAATAGTTGCTGTAAGGTAGAATTAGAAATGGGGTGAAATTCTGATAATTTTCGCAGTTTACTACTTCGCTGTTACACCGCACCACCATTCACTGCTCACTGTACCCTCGGGGACACTTGGAAATAGACTTGGGATATGAAACAGGATGGGTAACGCGGGCGTTCACGTAGAGAGATGGAACAGCAGTACCACTTTCAAGGGATGACCCTAAGCCTCCAAAGGTTCTGCAGTAATTTCGTTCAAGAACCTTCAACGTTCGGTGGCTTTATAAAAATCTCCCAAAACAGGATCCTGCCAGTTCTTTCGTATACGTCTGAGTCTTGAATTGTAGCCACGAGGACCCACTCCATACACGCAGAAACCGAATTTGTCGATTTTTTAAGCAGATGCGATGATTTTTATTGAATAATTCACATTTTTCGCTGGAAAACATGTTAATGTATTTCTTTCAAATAAAAATTGAGTAACAAAGAACATAGACTGTTTTTCGACGGACAGAAATTAACAAAAATTTTAATAAAATCGTGGATATAAATAATTTGGCTAAAGTCGTCGGTGAGTTTATCTTTTTTCGGTAAATTATGATAAAACATCGAAATTTGATATGACAGGATATTCTAAAAGTGCTGAAAAAAATAATTGAGTATCTTGAGAGAAGAGTTCACTCCTTGTAATGGGTTTTATAATTTTTGAAATGACTCAATTATGATCAATTTTATCAGTATGCATCCGAAGTAGCAGCTGGAAGAAAGAAAATGAGGGAAAAAGTGTTTTGGTTGCATTTAGCTTCGTTCCATATTCGAATTTAGTTCGTTTTGGTAAAAGTAGTTGGTAAAATTTCCGCTTGAGAATGCATTTGGATAGCGCTGTCTTCTGGAGTTATCGATGACGCGATCTTACAGATCATTCAGAAACTACAATCACATAGGTTGATAATTTAGAGCCAATGAAAGATTATCATCGGAAGATATTACGCGATTGTCGGTATCTCAGTATCACGTTCTCTTCTTTGCCCACTTTTATGGTAGAAATCCGCGCGAATAAGTAACTTTATTGAACTTCTCATATATTTTGAACAACAATCGGCATGGGTGGTTTTGAGATTTTGAGATCAGTGTCGGTATCGCAGTCCACTATAATTTCATGAAACTGTAGTAGATTCGCAGGGACGTGTCCAGGCATGCGCAAAAGGGGCAAGTGCTCCAGGCGCCATTTGGAAAAGGCAGCATTTTGAGACAACATTCGAAATCTCAAGAAAATGAAAAACCCAAAAAAATTATTAAAATTGAAAAAATAAATAAATAAAAAAAATGAGAAAAGGCGGCTTCAAGTTTCTACTGCCCCAGGTGCCCAATATGCTGGGAACGGCCCTATAGATTCGTCCCGCTATCAGGGAACGTTGTCTTACCTAATGAGAACTTCTCGGGATTGCAATTCGAAAATCACATGCCCGTAGAATTTTGAGCTGAATTTTGTTTGTGAAAATAAATAATTCGTGAATAAAGATGGTATATTATTGCTATTCAAGTGTGATAAGTAAATTTTTGAATAATTTATTTACACTAGATAAAAATTAGAATATTTTCATTCGAAAAAGCGGGAACTGTGTCAACTTTTATTTTTCATTACCTCTAAGACGATATAATAAATTCAACGAAGCTGTCGCCGATTTTCAAGATATTATACAACGATGAGATATTTTAAATTCAAAAAAAATATGAATAAAGTTTTAGCATCTAGGTATATTAGGGTGTGCCAAAAAAAAAAAAAAAAAAAATTCAAACGCACATGAAGTTTCCGGTAGAGCATTTTAAACAGAATATCTCAGCCAAATATAAGCTCTTAATATTGATATTTAGAACTGCCTAACTCAGTTTTCCTATTTTTGATTTGAATAACATGTGAAAAAAAATCGGAAAATTTTTTAATTTTTTTTTTTTTTTTTTCTCCTAAGCGGCTTGATTTAGAAATTATCTGAATACAGATTCTTATAGGAAATTTCACGCTCTATAAAAAAAGTACTGAGATTAAATTTTCCATACTCTCACCGATTAAGAGATATTCGCCTATAAACATTGAGTCATAGCGTCATGGAGACATATGACTCTGGGAAAAACAATTTTTTTTTCAACCGCACATCAAAATTTCGGTAGAGCATCTTAAATAGAATGTCTCAGCCAAATATGAGCTCTCAATAATGATGTTTAGTACTGCCTATTTCAGTAACTAAAATTCGTAACTAAAATTAGTAACTAAAATAGGCAGTGCTAAATATCAATATTAAGAGCTCACATTTGGCTGGGATATTCTATTTGAGATGCTCTACGAGAATGTTGATGTGCGTTTGAATTTGTTTTTTTTTTTTTTTTTTTTGGCACACCCTAAGGTATATTTACAATTGACTTTTCACTATTCGAAAAACTTAAATTAAAATAGATCCTCGGGTAATAAATAATTTGAATACAATATGTAAACTTCAAATTTCGATATATTCAATGGTATATATATATATATATATATATATATATATATATATATTATATCACAACAATCAGCATGCAACGATTATAAATCACAGTATTTTTTGTTTTGTTTTTTGTTTTTTTTTTTTTTTTCTTCTTACAACATCGTCATCAATATTCATTGATATACATTATTATATACCTAATATATATGCTATATTATATGACATACAAAATGTTAAGAATTTTATAACATCATTATGGTGCAAGTGGATATGAATATGATAAATGATAACGATATGATTATATGCTCTTCTGAATTCAGACTGATATATATATTTGTAGTTTCGAAAAGTCAATGTGATAATTTTGACTAAAGATAAATCACACTATAGTTGTTGTTTTTTATTTTCTTTTATTTTCTTTTCTTTCTTTTACTTCAATTTTCTTTTTTTACAATATAATAATTCATTAAACAACACACGTTGATCACAGCTTTTTTTTCTCATTTATTCTTCTTGTCTTCTTCCTTTCCCTTTTTTTTTTTTTTTTTCTTGTATGTTCGATACAATTTTTATTCAAATTATTGTATAAATATATGTATATGTATAACTAATATATGTATTTATGTGCAGGGTGATTCAGAATTCGTGACGAATCTCTTGAGGGGTTAATCCTCGTCAAAATTGGGATCGAAAGTTCCTTGGCCATTTTTCTGAAAAATGATTTTTTTCCGTGGAAATTTTTTTTTTTCCGACAGATAAGTTTTTTTTTTCAGCAATTTTTTATTTTTTTTTTCTTTCTTCTATATCATCTGTTAATTTTAAAGTATCCTATATGATGCCGATGAGTTTTTTTTTTTTTTTTTCAATACTAGAGATATTTCTCACTGAAAGTTTCTTATTTGGTGGAAGATGTTAAAAAAATATGTTATGGTTCTAAGGAAAAAAATCATTTTTTGGAAGAATGGCTAAGGAACTTTCGATCCCAATTTTGACAAGGATTAACCCCTGAAGAGATTTCCCACGAATTCTGAATCACCCTGTATAGTATATATAAATGGGGCATGCCAGCTCAACTCAACCAGGTATCGACACTCATGTCTTTGTATTTTTCTTCGAAAAAACATACGTTAAATTTCGAGTAAAAAGACAATGCTTCTGTGAGTTAGAGGTCTTGCATCCAATTTTTGACTGTCACAGATTTTTTCATAAATGTAGGCGGCGGATAATTCAATTTTTGATCGAATGTAAATATAGAATCTTAGAGGAAAATGTTAGATACACAAAACAGCCGTTATCCTATCAATTTTGACTGCGATTAATTGCAGAATTTTCGAATCATTCTTCGACCCAGTTTTGGTCGATAAAAGTCGAAAATCTCGACTTTCTCAAATGTCGCCATGACCGATTTGTGTGAATTTTTTACACAAAATACTGCATCAAAAAACAACATTTTCAAGACCTTAACCAAGATGCCTTGACCTCTGGTTACAAAGATATGAATTTGTTCAATATTTTTCGCAGATGCAACTGTCATCAATTCTTTTCGTCTTTTATGATTTTGAGACGAATATGATTCGAAACATTTTGAAATCCATTAAATACTGTCAAATGATATTATATGAATGAAAGATGATACATATACAGGGTGATTCAGAATTCGTAACGAATCTCTTGAGGGGTTGATCCTTGTCAAAATTGGGATTGAAAGTTTCTCAGACTTTTTCAGACTTAACTCAGACAGATTTATTAAAAAATGTGTGACTGTCAAAAATCGAATGCAAGACCTCTAACTCACAGAAATGTTGTCTTTTTACTCCAACTCTAACATATGTTTTTTCGAAGAAAAAACGAAGACATGAGGGTCGATGGTTGGTTGAGTTGAGCTGGAGAATGCCCCATGTATACATTAGGGTGTGCAAAAAAAAAAAAAGTCAAACGCACATCAACATTCCGGTAGAGCATCTCAAATAGAATATCTCAGCCAAATATGAGCTCTTAATATTGATATTTAGAACTGCCTAATTTCGTTACTAATTTTAGTTACTAAAATAGGCAGTTCTAAATATCAATATTAAGAGCTCATATTTGGCTGAGATGTTTTATTTGAGATGCTCTACCGAAGTTTTGATACGCGGTTGAAAAATAAATTGTTTTTCCCAGAGTCGTATGACTCTATGACGCTATGACTCAATGTTTATAGGCGAATATCTCTTAATCGATGAGAGTTAGGAAAATTGTATCTCAGTACTTTTTTGTAGAGCGTAAAATTTTCTATAAGAATCTGTATTTAGATAGTTTCTGAATCAAGCCGGTTACGAGAAAAAACAATTCGAAAATTTTCCGATTTTTTTTCACGTGTTATTCAAATCAAAAATGGGAAAACTGAGTTAGGCAGTTCTAAATATCAATATTAAGAGCTCATATTTGGCTGAGATATTCTATTTGAGATGCTCTACCGGAATGTTGATGTGCGTTTGAATTTTTTTTTTTTTTTTTTTTTTTTGGCACACCCTAATATACATGCTTAGGTATATAATATATATAATGAATTAACACGTTCATTTCTAAATATACGAAATTTTTCACGATTAGATTACAAGACTATTTTCAACAAATAAATAAACAAATAAATGCATTCATTCAGACTATCAGGGTTCGAGAATATCGTTATCACGACGAAATCCAAAAACCTGTATTAATTGTTCAAAAGTTTTAACTTTTTCAATGATTGTCATCTTGTCGATCAGTCCTAGTATAATAAACATTCTTAAATTATGTCTTTAACCACCCACACAGCATTGAATATTTCAGAAATATTTCAGAAATATTTCAGTGAAATATTTATGAAATGTTCCTATGTCCGTTATCTCATGTATTTAAAATATTTCATGAAGTATTTTTGAAAGATTTCTGAAAGATCTTTTGAAATATTCCTTGAAAATATTTCTGAATATCTCAGAAATATTTTCCGAAATATTTTCCGGAGATATTTATCAAAGGTGTCTGGATCATTGCGTGAATGTTTTTTCCATAATATTTAATAATATAATATCATATAAAATACGTATTTTACATAACATTTCAAAAAGTTGAGTTCAACCTTTTAAGGAATATTTTTGAAACATCCTTTTGAAATATTTCTAAAACTTTTTGCGAAACATTTCATGGAATAATCCTGGGATGTTTATGAGACATTTCTTGAAATATTTGTGAACATTGCATTGCATTCTTTCATGTAATATTCGTGAAATATTCCAAAAATGTTTCGCTGAAACAATTCACAAAATGTTTAGAAAATATTTGAGTGGATATTTTCCGAAATATTTTCCGGAGATATTTATCAAAGGTGTCTGGATCATTGCGTGAAATGTTTTTTCCATAATATTTAATAATATAATATAATATAAAATACGTATTTTACATAACATTTCAAAAAGTTGAGTTCAACCTTTTACGGAATATTTTTGAAACATCCTTTTGAAATATTTCTAAAACTTTTTGCGAAACATTTCATGGAATAATCCTGGGATGTTTATGAGACATTTCTTGAAATATTTGTGAACATTGCATTGCATTCTTTCATGTAATATTCGTGAAATATTTCAAAAATGTTTCGCTGAAACAATTCACTAAATGTTTAGAAAATATTTGAGTGGATATTTCTGGAATATTTCCGAAATGTTTCCATGTAATAATGCAATTTGAATAATACATGAAATATTCAATGCTGTGTGGGCAATCGCAAAATGCCAAATGCTATATGGTGTATTGAAGAAATGATTTAAAAAAAGGTAACAAATGAATGAAGACCACTTTTGTTACATGTATCATTCGATTAAACAAACTTTAATTCACGTACCAGCTTATACTCAACAGTTGTGACTCACTGTCAGATAAACTGCAGACTTTCAGACTTTCTCATTTAGGCCTTGAACCATCATCCAAAACGTATTTAAAATCATATTTAATCAACCTGTAAGATGTTCTGTGAAAATAAATAAATTTAAAAATCTGAAAATCGAAATTATCATTCTTCTACCAGCGTTGGATTATTATAATGCAAAAACAATTTCTTACATTTGTTACAATATTTTGGCTTTTTTTTCTTTAGTTTTTTTCATTTTTGTTTCTTATTTATTCGCAAAACAAGAAATCAACGAACAGCTGAACTATCCAATATATAGAAATATAGCTAACGATAATGATTATTTCAATGTTAAAAACCCTGTCATCGCATTCGCGTTCAGATTAGAAAATTGATTGTCTTAGTTATAATATGTTTCAATAAAATATACATATACTATATTTGTAATGATAGCATGTCATCTGTATAAGTATTGCAGATTGTGATTATACATACCTACACGAAAACGGTATTAATTTATTGCTAATACGAGTTTTTCCCCCGATAAATCTGCATCACCAATTATGAAAACTGGAATCTTAGTGCAGTATGCCCGATATGATTTAATCATCATTCTCTCCCGGATGACATAAAGGGAATTATCCGTCTTCTGAAAATCATCAAAATAGAATTACCGAATTGATTATTAATATTTTTTATTTATTTTTCTCGGTACTATTCTAAAAGCAATTGAAATGCGAAAAAACAAACCAAAAATGTTCATTGATATGAATTATGAATTTTTATTTTTTCAAAGTTAATGAAAGTATTTGAAAATCGTCGAAAAATCGACATGTAATTGCAGAGATTATGTTTTTACGGTAAATACAAAAAAATAGAATCATTACCATCTGGTTCATCCGCTTCAGACGGCGAATCAATTTTCTGGCGAAACTCTGTCGGTACATCGATATCATCGCCAGAAGTCTCGATTTCTACTTCGGTTAGATTCTCTAGCTCAGGTTCTTCCAATAGAGCATCAGTCTCAGCCGGTCCCTCAGTAGACTGACCACTCCCTTCCATATCGACCGTATGGCTCTCGTCCGATCCGTCAGCCCGACTTCCGTCGGTATCAAGGGAATTTGTAGTGAAATATTTGAGCTCGTAAGTACCGAGACCCTCGAGAACAGCCTGCGTTTGAGTATTCAACGAGAACCTACTGCACTGCGAGTCGCTTCTATGCTTGTCGAACGATCGCCGTCTATTGTCGTCAGACCTCGAATGGTAAAGCTGTTTACCGTGTCGGTATCTCCGACCGATTTCTCCGGTGTTAGCTCTCGGTCGAAATTCCTGATCGATAACTACTTGGTTCTGCAGAGTACCGTTTCCGGATGCGGCATGTGTCCCACACTCGATGGCGCACTTGTCCGTCCCGCATTTTCGGTAATCTTTTTTCCTGAAGTCCGGGGATTTCCTGCAGTCCAAACTGGCCTTTCTGTATCCAACTGGGGTGGTCATTCTGTCTGACTTTCTAAGCTCACCGCCGATGCGATCTAGCGACATTTTTCGAAAATTAGGGGATGAAATTTTCCTGAAATCTTTTGGGCTTCTTTTGAATTCCAACTCCTCCAACACCCTGAGATCGATCGAATTCCTTTTCCTGGATATAAAATCGTCCGGATATTTACTATAGCTAGAATATTTTTGCGGATAAATGGCAACGCCGCCACCGCCACCGCCTCCTTTTCTCAACTCCACCTCAGCATCGTCATCGATCCTAGTCTGTCTAAGGAGTTGATGCCTCTGCGCAGTATCGGATCTATCCTTAATCTTCAAAGTGACCGGCCCCCCCTTGTTGGGAATGTGCAAATCCATCGCCATTGACACTTGGCTTTCTGATATCTTGTTGTAGTCCAAGCTCTCCCTACTTATCCCTGGATTATACCCTGCGTTATCGACCGACATAGCATGTCGCTTCAACAACTCAGCGTTCAAAAGTGCACAGCCAGTATATCTAGTCGGTTTCCTGCGCGGCGAGTTCTTCATAACAAGATTTGGCGCGCTTGGGCTCTTCTTTATCGGCTGTAGGTTATTCTTGTCGTGCAAATTTTTAGAGAATTGCATCAGCTCCGCGGTTAACTGCTTTCTTGATACCTCCTGAGTAGACGGACTCGGACTTCTATGTACCCTGAAGAGGCCCAATTGGTGATCCCATCTTGTAGTTTGACAAGAAGTTGAACGGCGGCTTCTCTGCTTGTTATTCTTACTAGGTGGATTCTGAGCGAAACGGAAACGAGCTGGTACTACTTTTGCCGCGCTATCTCGCGCCTCGAAAGTCATCACGCAGGCAGCTACGACGATAAAACCTAATGGAATAAATCGTAAATTTCATCATCAAAGTGGTTATAATAAACGAAGAAAAATATAAGACGATCTATAAATGCTTTTCTTCGCACCATTTCAAAATCGTTTTATTTCCTTTTAACATGTTATCAATACTTTCGCAAGAATTTCGACAAATTTTCAGGGCTATCAACCTAATATGGCGTAGTACACGCTTAGATATCATCAATGTTCATTTCTGGAGAATCTTTTTTTTTTTTTAAACAAAAGCAACAGCATGAATACAAAATCGAATAAAAATAGCAAAATATGGCGTATTGAGAATAAAATTTCGAGTATCTTTGGTTTTTTTAAGATTGTGTATATCAAGTCCAGAATTTTCTGTCTCTCATCTGTATCGCCTCCATAGCTCAGGGGTTAGAGCACTGGTCTTGTAAACCAGGGGTCGAGAGTTCAAATCTCTCTGGGGGCAAATTATTTTTTTTTTTTCTTAGACGATGGCGATTCAAAATATTCTTCTTGCTCAAATATCTGTGTCAAACTGCATTTAACGAATACGTTTCACATATCCCTGACTTAATTCCTTTGATCGTCAATTCAATATAATGGCACGTATTATTGCCTTTATAACACACGAGGTGTTTAATCATTTACACAGTAAAGTCTGGGGTCTAGACCCGTGCGAAATGCGATTGTTCTAACAAGTCACTATACATGCAAAGTCTGGGGATTCTATTTTGGTTACTATACGCAGCTGGAACTGGAATAACAACTATTATCGATTACGAAGAGAATCGAGTATTTGTACAGCTTGTTGAATGCTCCTAGTTCAGTCAAATTAGGTGAATTCGAAAATTTTCTTTTTGCCAGAATCTGTTCCAAATTATTTGTACGACGGTATATGATTTCTTTCAAATTGCTTGATACAATGCCAAGAATTGTTCTATTTACCTGCAGATATTTTCACACCCGATTGCTCGCATTTTCAGACACAATTCAGTGGTAGGGATACATGTCACATTAGGTTTGGTCCAAAAAAGACCTAAGTTCTCAGATGCTGCTGCTCATCCGTGAATATGTTGTTTGTGATTTTTAAAAAACATTTCATTTTTCTGAGCTATATACGACAATATTTACTACTGCCTCATTGAAGTTGAAGTTTCGAAATTTTTACGTTTTTGGCAATTTCAAAGTTCTCAGATCAAAGTGCTCATCCGGCTACCTCTAGATTCGCATTCAATTAGCATTTTGGTTCAAGATGAGACTCGTACGATAATATTTAGTACTGCGTCACAGACATTGGAGTTTTTTCAATATTTAGCGTTTTTTTAGAGATTCGATCGCCAGGTGTTGCTCATGAGACAGTTTTTTCTTACCATTATAAGGAAGAAATACGAGCAGTTTGCAGTCTGTGGGACCATTTTTACTACTGCCTCATTGAGGGAAACTTTCCTTCAAGTAAAATTAGCAAAATGTGGCAGTACACGGAAAAAAATAATTAGTCGTTAGCCAATAAATTTGCTTTGCGCCAAGTAAATAATTACTTGTCTATTAGCAAGTAAATGTGTATTAAGATCAAATAAATATCTTATCGATCGAAATATTCCTTCATAATACAAGCAAGTAGGAGATATTCAACTCAAGAAATTAATTTGTTACCAACAAAAAACAGATGACGTATGTGTCTTGGTTCTTCCATCCAAAGCAACCACTGCGTTGAACATAGCAATATCTCGTTGCAAAAACCAAATAGAGTATTGAAATCGAAAAATGTCATTACTCGTATCATATAATCTTGTTGTCTTACTTCAGGAATGACCGCTTTTTTGTTTCAAAAAAAATATGTTTGTGGCAACGAAATAGAATATTTGTATCAAAGACATGCAGTCAAGAAAATTAATTAATAGGCGCAATGATAAATATAGTACGAAAACAAATAAACTTTTCTTGTGATGAGTAAATATGACTTGAGTAAATTGGTTTACTTGAATCAAATAACTTTTTTTTTCCGTGTAGTAAAAATGGTCCCACAGACTGCACACTGTTTGTATTTTTTCCTTATAATGGTAAGAAAAAACTGTCTCATGAGCAACACCAAGCGATCGAATCTCTAAAAAAAACGCTAAGTATTGAAAAAACTCCAATGTCTCCGAGACAGTACTAAATATTATCGTACGAGTCTCATCTTGAACCAAAATGCTCATTGAATGAGAATCTATAGAGGTAGCCGGATGAGCACTTTGATCTGAGAACTTTGAAATTGGTAAAAATGACAAAATTTCGAAATTTCAATTTCAATGAGGCAGTAGTAAATGATGTCCTATAGAGCTTAAAAAAAAAAAAAATGGAATATTTAAAAAAAAAAACCCCAGGAAAAAATGGATTAGATCAAATTGTATCAATGAATTTGATCAAATTTGATCTAGTTGGATCTAAATTTTGGGAAAAATTAGATCTAAATAAATCTCCCAAGATCTACTTAGACCTGACTACACGGAGAAAAGTAGTTCATGAAACTTTACTGAACTGTTGAACAAAGTTGGGACATAGAGACAAGTTGGTGATTTTTCACATTTTTGTAGTAATCAGTGACATACTGAACGTTACAAAATACATGACAGTTTGGTAAACTTTAATAATGTACAGTAAAATTGTAAAGTTTACCAAACTGTCATGTATTTTGTAACGTTCAGTATGTCACTGATTACTACAAAAACGTGAAAAATCACCAACTTGTCTCTATGTCCCAACTTTGTTCAACAGTTCAGTAAAGTTTCGTGAACTACTTTTCTCCGTGTAGATTTAAAATTGCATTTGTACGTTTATGCGAATTAGATCAAAGTAAATGTAGTGAGATCTCTCGAGATCTGTTAGATCCAATTTTCCCAAAATTTAGATCTAACTGGATCAAATTTGATCAAATTCGATCTCATCCATTTTTTCACGGGAATCACAAACAACATATTCACGGATGAG
Source organism: Tenthredo mesomela (assembly GCA_943736025.1). NCBI lineage: Eukaryota > Metazoa > Arthropoda > Insecta > Hymenoptera > Tenthredinidae > Tenthredo > Tenthredo mesomela. The sequence continues at coordinate 4,514,728 of OX031017.1, forward strand.
CAACAACATCTGAGAACTTAAGTCTTTTTTGAACCACCTTAATGTCACATCGTTCATCGAAATTCCGTCAAATTTCGAGGAAATATTTTACGTCGATTAAATTTCGGAACAAACGAATGATATTCGATGAATTTTATTCTAGGATACGAAAATTTTTGCTTTCATTTTTTTTTTTTTTTTTTTTTACATTTTACAAAGAAAAGCTCTCGACAATAGAGGTGTTGGTTTAGCCCGGAATTATATCGTTTTATAGAATATTCCCTCTGGATTTCGCAACCCTTCTAAAAATAATCGATTAAGGACGATTCAGAACGATAGAATGAAAAACTCAATCGTTTTCAATTGTGTTTCTTAATCGTGTTAACACGATTGGGTACGATTGAGTCTTCTTGCGCCCCCAATCGTTCCCAATCGGGTTCTTGGATTTAGAGGTTAAGTTTGGCAGCACTTCGATTTCGCGGGAATGATTTGCAACCGGATTGTTACTTCTTTCGAGCAACACACATTTCTGACAGTATGTATTTTCCAAAAAGTGAAAAAACGTTTTTCAATAATTCTTGCTCGACGGAAGTGCTCCCATGAGCTTTTTCGCCCACAATTTTCAATGTTTAAAGTATGAAAGAATATTTTTTAACCTCCAAATATATTAACTTAATTTATAAACACAAAGCAAAACATATAGCTTAATACAGACAACGAGGAACAAGATCGAACGCAATGTAATGAATCAAAGTCACTTCAGATCTAATGTATAATGAGCAATAATGAGTCAAGATCACTTCGCATTATAAAATATGATGCACATGCAACTGTAGTAACGCAATTACAAAGTCGATTGAAAATAGCAGTGAGTACCTACACCCGATTGGAAACAACAAAATATGCTGATTTTAATCTAAAACACGCTTGCTACGATTCAGCACGATTAACGAAAGCTTGCCCCGATTGCACACAATTCAAAACAATTCAACTTCTGATCGTTCTGAACCGTTTTGAATCGCGTTCGATCGATCATTTTGCGGAGCACGATTCAGCACGATTTAGCACGATTAACGAAAGCTTCCCCGATTGCCAACAATTCAAAACGATTCAACTTCTGACCGTTCGGAATCGTTCTGAATTGTGTTCAATCGATTATTTTTAGAAGGGAAAGTTTTGACGAACAATGCGAACTTTACCCTCCGACGTCGATGAAATCTCAAATAATTTCTTATCATCTCTTAAAATCGAAGTGATCATAGAATATGTCTATGATTTGAGAATAAATTACTTCCAAGGAATAAGATAATTTCAATTTGGCTTTTAAACAGAGAATATCGATATTCGTTGGAATAAAACTCTGGAGATTGTTGGATTTGTTCCAGATTCTTAAAAACCTTCAACTTTCTTTCTCAGATTTAGCCACATTCATCATGTATATAGCTTCATCAAGCGACGTGTTATCTGACCTTGTTCTTTTTCTATTGTTACCTCCAACTCCCATGACAATGGGTCCAGCGTAGCTTAAGTTGTTCAGATGAAAGCCTCGAGACTCGTTCTTCACTCTGACGGTTAAGTTGCCTCTTATTTCTTGGGCCATTGATAACTGATCAGCGTAATATCCTGAGCAATAAATATAATGATATCAAATATTATATATAATTCATCGCATCGTCTAACACTGTTATATAATGTAGGCAATATATAATTATAAGCAAAAAAAAAAAAAAAAAAAAGCAAAAATGAATGAGTGCGTTTTGGAAACTTGAATAAAACTGCCCTGGTAGAAATTCATCTAGATCTGCTAGCCTGCAATATAGGCCTGTCTAGATTTTTCAAGATTTGCTAGATTCGCTAGGTTTTCGTGATTTGCAATACAGACCTGCCCAGAATTTTCTAAATTTGCTAGATTCGCTAGGTTCTTTAGATTTGTAATATAGCCCTGTCTAGATCTTTCTAGATTTGCTAGATTCGTTAAAATAGAGTGAAAGATTATAGGACAGAAGCCAAATGATGAAATATTATCGTACAATATGAATATGTTTCATTAAAATAAACATAGTCAAGTTAGTTCTGACCACGTTCACACATTACAAAACAAATTGACATTTGTTACATTACTCATCAGAAGACGCGATCAATTGAATCAGTTTTAAATAATCAATATTAATTAATTAATAATCATTAATAAATAATAGCTGTGAAAATATAAGCAAAATTTACATAAAATCGCATTCAAAACTCATTGCTTTTATGAAAAAACAAGCTGTTGGTTTCGAAAGTAAGAAATAAGAAATCCAAAGTCCTAACATCAGATGACGTTGAAAAATCTCCGAACGAAGCTCCCGATCAAATTCGTTTAGCATAACAAAAGTAACTGAAAATTAATCTATTCGTTAAGTAAAATCTTATTACTTGAAATTTTACTAGAGATTATTTATACGATTACAGAATGCTTTAATTTTTGGAATCATGGGCGGGTGTCGAAGAGAAGAGTAGAGTAAAATGACAGCGAATGATATTCAAGATTACAAAGAAATTTTATACTACTGTCAAGAATTATCAAGTACTACGTCCACCTAATTGTAAATGTGATCGACCTTCTTTCAATTACGTAAATGGAAAATGTACACAGCAGCCAGTCGGTATCTATAAATAAACGTGCACCTCAAAAGAAATTTGTTTCTCATTATCATCGTTTTTAGAAAATAACCTAAGATTTCTAACAAAACCTGCCTAAGAACACGTTAGTACTGCTCAGAACTGTACAGATATAATCTAGCGCTACTAGATACTGCTAAATAGCATTGCTAGATAGCGTCTAGAAGGGACAAGTGTTACATTTCTGTCCGGGCATCTGTACAGTTTTACTAGATAGGCCTAGATGGCAGTCTCGCGAATCTAGCTAGACCTAGACAGATTATGGGAAAAATTTCTACCAGGGTGATAGCTGAGTAAAAAGCTCGTTGTCACTGAAACTATTTTCGAAAAACGGCCACGTCGAGAGAAAGAATTAACTGATTGTTGAAAACTAGAAAGATCAAAAAATTATTCAACAAATAAAACAAATTGTTGCAAGACATTTTATAAGTTTTGGAGGAGTGAAATGAATAGTTCAAATAATTTCAGCTTCATGGTTTTGAAAATTTCCATCTCGTTTTCAGACGCAAATTAAAGTTTGGAAAACCTTTTTCGGAAATGCAATGTCAATTATTATATGAACATTGAGCTGCATATGTGGGGCGAATGAATAATAATGATATTCATCTATGGTGTATTTATCAACTAATAATAAGCTATGGTATAGAATCAATCTCACCTATAGTAGCCATGCAAGCTCCCAATAACATCAGCAAAAGTCCGATGCCAAGAGCTTTGCAAGCGTGCCATAAGCAGCGTGTTGTTACTTTTCCTCTAACCACCTGATGAATGAAATATAAAAAGCGTTTCACCGCATTAAATAAATGCAACACATCGTACATGTAGTTTTTACATCGAATTAAAAATCAAGAAATATGCTATCTATGGGCTATTTCACGCTAACTCAGTAGCAACATCTGACCCTGACGCTTATCCATATCATTGTTCAACACTCAAATTTTTCCTACAACTTTTGGAAAAACGGTTATTTATTTTTGAATAGACTCTTTTCAGCCACATATCAGAACGTGGAGCTAGGTTTTCGTACATTTACTATTTAATAGATTTCAATGAATCTGAACGAAATCATTAACACAATTTTTGTACGAAGGAATATTGAGGAAATGAAAAGATCCATTAATGCTGGTGAAAAACTGGTGTAAGACAGAGTTTTTGAGATTATTTTCGGGAACAATAAAAATGGGCGTTTTCTTTTCTGGTCTAAAGAATTCAGAAATAACTAACGCTTCGTGGAAAAAAATATCGACAAAATGTAAGTGTTCCTCAAACTTGGAAAAACGATGTATATAAAAAAAAAAAAAAAAAAAGGGTCAGACGTTATTTGTTATTTATTATCTGATATACAGAGAAGCTATAATATATCATTCTTCTTATAGTTGAAGTTATTATTATCCTTTCTCTTCGATCGAAACTTCAGATGGTAGCTGTGTGTGTGTGTGTGTGTGTGTGTGTGTATCTTCGACGTTGAATATGGGTATGTGTGTGCTAGTACTTCATCTCGAACCCCTTTCACTAAATATAGCTATTTTCTCTGCACTGATATGAACATTGAAAGTAAATTTTTCATCAAACAGATTGAAAAGAAAAACTCTCGTCTTTAATGACGTAGAAAGAATATAAGTGTTGACAAATTTTTTGGTCGACAAAATATCGAGTCAATTAAATAATTCACTAAACAACTAATACCATTCTACAAACAGTGCCTAAGATCTGGTGAAAGAAGAAAAATCAAAATCGCAGTGAATCCTTGTGAAACAAAAAAATCAATTTTGAACCTATTTAAAAAAAAAAAAAAATCAGAGTTCAATATATGTTTTTGAACCGTTTCAAAATGTCAATCAGATTAAACAAGTTTCGACGTAGATATTATAGTCTTGAATAGTAAATTCTTAGGCCAGTAAAAATAGAATTTAACTTTGCACTAAATTTTAGGTATTATTTTATTTTTTCATGAGGTTTAGTATCACTTACTGAGTATAAAATCACAAAATGTTGACAGATTCCGGTGGAGCTTCAGGCGCCATCTTGAAAAAACGTTTTTAGCCGATATCTCGGAAACTATGCACTTTATGGCAAAAGTTATACAGACCATTATTGTAGAAAATAAACTTTCGCGTTTTTTGTTTTTCATAAACTTTTTTGTAAAACTTACCGTTTACGATTCATGGCTCATTTAATGAACAGGTTTTATTAATTAATCCAACATTAGAAGAGTTATCGGCCGAAATAGAAAAACCTGTTCATTAAATGAGCCATAAATCGCAAACGGTAAGTTTTACAAAAAAGTTTGTGGAAAACAAAAGACGCGAAATTTTATTTTATACAATAATGGTCCATATGACTTTTGGCCTAAAGTGCATAGTTTCCGAGATATCAGCCAGCAACGTTTTTTCAAGATGGCGTCTGAAGCTCCACCGGAATCTGTCAGCATTTTGTGATTTTACACTTAGTAAGTGATACTAAACCTTACAATGAAATAAAACAACACCTAAAATTTAGTGCAAAGTTGACCAAAAGAAACGTCTATTTTTACTGGCCTATTCTGTATTGATGTTCAATCTGTTCTAAGGTTGACCAATTATTGTATATTGATCTGTGGATCTAAGATTCAATTCGAAAAATACGAAAGTTGTAATCGACCATTCTTGAGTGAAAATAATTTCACAAATTTCTACGAATTATTATAGAGAAATTACAAACTTTATATAGTTTTTCATGAGATTTTTTAGTTTTTTTTTTTTTTTTTTTTTCAGTTCAATTAACGAAAACATCGAATTCTTCTGAAAAACTACGGAAAACCTACGATTTTTTTTTTTTAATGAAAACCTACGAGAATCTACAATTTTTCGTAATGAAAAACTACATGAAACTTCTACAACTTTTTATGAAAAACTAAGAAAATATTTATATTCGATATAATAATGAAAATTCGATTGATCGGTTTTAATCGATTTTCATAGTATCGATCGATATTATAAAATCACGATTTTAAATTTCAACAAATGAAACGACTAAATTCAAGTCCATAATGGGGATTGAGGCACTCCATTCCAAGTGTATGAACCCGTGACCCTGACCCTCTCGGATTTTGCTCATTATTTTTTCTATGATTGCATTGAGTCTAAAAGGCACCCTCAAATTTTTAAAGATTTCTCCAAGGGCGCTTGTTTTTTTTCTACATCCAGAGAAATGGGTTTACTTACATTATTTAATCTGGATAAATTTAATTTAATTTAAATAAATCTTATTTAGATTAAATAATTCACGAAAACCCATTTCTCTGGGTGTATAGCTGTCTCATTTTTTTTTTTTTTTTTTTTTTTTTCTCTTTGACCTTTCTGAAATTCTGTTTTGGTTGCCAAAGTATTTCAGCATCTGCCCAAAGTAAGTTCACACTATTCCCAAATTTTTCGGAATTTTTTCATATTTCAATAAAATCGCATTTTGTTCGTAAAAAAAAAAAAAAAATTAATAAAAATAAGGGCTGTTTCGGAAAATCCTACGAAAATTGAAGTTCGTACACTTCCAATGAAATGTATAATTTATACATGTAATGAAAACTTGAAAAAAAATTTCAACAGTAAATTTTTAACAATAAAAATGGTATAAGATCGTACCTATAATTTTTTCTTCACGCCGTAATTCGCTATAAAGATGATGAATAAGCGCATAAGCAATTCGAGATTAAGAATTTAAACACCTGAAAGCAAAAGGTTGTAAGTGGGCGAATACGACCTCTTGCTTTCAGATCTTCCGTTTATTTTTTTATTATAATTATATTTTTTGAAAATATTTTGAGGCAGATACAACCTTCTGCTTTCAATAGTTGAATTAGACATTGTTTCAGTTTTTTCCAACATTTTTACGTCTTTACTTTGACAAATGAAAGAAAATCGTATAACGTCGCTCGCGGTCTTGCGGAATTAGTTGACGGTATTATTTTTCGTTCAGTTAGGTTCCAAAAGATCGTATGCCCCGGGATCTTGAATTTCAACGTTTTTCAACGTATTTGGAGTTTCTTCTCGTCAATACCTACATCACGAACAAATTTGAAGACTCTTCGATTTCCAATATACCAAACGGTCGTATAATTGCGCTTACGACAGCTCACGCAATTATACACGTGACGTATAATGATATAAATGCACCATATATGTAATGTGAGCTTAAAAAATATGAAACAAAACCGATTTATGATCGTCCATTTTCCGCTTAGCGTAAATAATTTTCCCGCAATTTTAGCGGACTTCAGAATTCTCGTTGAGGGTTCTTTGCGGTATCGACGGTTAAGGTTCCCACAAATTTACGTATAGGTATACGAAAGTGCTGGTGGTGTAAAGATTCACCGAGCTTTATTATTATACAAACCCGCACAAAAGGTGGAGAGATAACCGCGAATGGTCATTGCGTGCTTTTCCGCACCAAGGGTACAAGTACGGCGTTTAATATACGTTTTTTTTTTTTAAATTGCACACATAAGATAACAAATATAAGATAAACACATATACGAGTCTATGGCAGGAATTTAGAGAAATTCTCATCTAATATCCACGGTTTCAGAAATGTCAGATTTTTCGGAATTCCCTCGCGGGCAAGAAATAACATTTTATCGTTCATATAGTAATGCAATAATTTTTCCCTCACGTGAATTTTTTTTGAAAACTAAATCAAAAGGGGTTTTTTGAAGCCTGAATACCGAAACCAAAAACTCAAAATCGCGGGCCAACTATTTCCTCAAAATTAGTACTCGACGGATTTTGGGATCGCTAATCGTTTTCGATCTCAGGCCTTATATATGCAAAAACTTCACAACGGTGGATAGGGATTGTAGAAAGTAGGCTAAGTCACTTGAGAATTTCGTCCCTCTTCGTTTCTAAAAAAAAACTTTTGAATATCTCGAAATAGGATTTTTTTTTTTTTCAACAATCAATAAAACGGTTGTGAAATAGGTACTGTAATTTACCTAAACCACTGATAACCGGAAATAAAATGAAGAAGAAAAAAAAAAAAAATTAGCAATCTAAATTAATAACTGCAATTATTTGAGTAAACTTTCATTTCGATATTATATATTTATATTTTATGTCGTCAAAGTGAAAAGGTTCTGGAAAATACGTATTTATACGGGGGTTGTGGGGCCGGGGAGGGGTTGGGAGAAAAGAGAGTTCATATTCCAGACATTCAGCTAAAAATCGACCTGCGCCTGAAAAACTGAATCCCGGGGGCTACGTCTTGGTCCTTCGTCGTTCTTAAGCACTCGCCTTTGTTACGTGGGACTCTTGATCCGCTTTTCCAGCCATCTAACTGCTAACACTCGCGTAATATTCCGAGCCGGATATATAGGTATATAACCGTGTATAATATAGATATATGTATATACCAGGTGGTAGAGAATTGTGATATAAAAAATTGCCGCAAAACTGAGAGGTTTTATCTATATTTTCCGCTTTTGAAGAATTTTTTATTTTTATTTTTACTTCTTTTCAATTTTCATCACCATTATTGTTATTGTCATTACTTTTATTCTCTTCGTCGCAGAGTCATGCCTTTTATATACGAAGCTGGTTTGAAGTAGGTACCGAATTTTTAAAACTCGGAACGGTATAAAAAATGACGAATTCGTTTAGGATGATTTCGAAGTTTCAAAAACGTTGAAGTTTAGAATATTACAATTCCGAAATTTTGAACCCTCGAAGGTCTGGAAATCTGAAAATTTCGGTCTATTTCTCAGGAATGTGAAGACAAAAAATAGTCATCCCAGAACTCACAGAATATCACAGAACTGACAAGGTGCATTTCTATCGCCATTTTAGACCTTGAAATCCGATTTCGCAATAATATACAGGGGTTGATATTTGTTGTTGTTTTTTCAGAACGAAGGAAATTTCATTCAAAAAAGTCTGATGACTGAAATCAATTAGATGCATCTCGTTAGCATTGCGATAATTTGAAAAATATTTCTCATTTTCTATAGACGCCGTTATCAAAATTGGAATCGTTCTGCCCGGGGGTTCGTTTAGAATGTTGCCCCTGATGCAAAATTTCGTTTGACGGTAAAAATGAAGATCTTGAAGTCTGGAAGGTGCCTGGGTTGAGTGGGAACTCCCCATACACCTATATAAAGTTAAATTATTCGTGAATGTGGACCGACGCGGATTGATGTACCGTGAAGTTTATTTTGTCGTATAGTTTGGTAAAAAAATTTCTAAACTTCGCGAGTTATTGGTAATTGGCACAACGGACAAGAGGAAAAAAACTCCAATCAATTCTAATGATTTAAAACAACGTGTTATGGAATTTATACAATTCAAACAATGTTCAAAAGTAAAGCATAATGAAGCCTAGAAAATTGATTTTCCGTTTTTCAAATTTCTGTTTGGTAGGGGAGAGTGGTCCTGAGTCGGCCCAGTAAGCTCTTTGTCCAAAAGCAGAAGGTAAATCGGATTTTATGGCGCTGCTAAGTGTTCGGTTGCGTGCAGCGATCGTTTGCCTACAATTCTATGTCATTTAGGAAGGTGTAGTGCGGCGTTTGCAGTCGCAATGCAGTGCGGAATGAAAAAGTACATTTTGACCATTTCTCAAAATAGTGTTCCTGAGTCGGCACCCCCCTGGTCTTGAGTCGGCACCCCATTTTTTTCGCTTGAATGCAGGAAGAAGCGCAGATTCTCTAAGTCACAGCAGGAAATGGACGAATTGGAATCATTTAGAAAAATAAAACATGCATTTTTTGTCCAATTTTACATGGAAATATATTTCGAATACAATGTTGAAACTGAAAAAATATGAATTTTGAATTGAATGAAAAAATTAATTGAGAACGGGACGATCACTCGCTATCGTCATCAGATTCGCAGTACGTGGGGCGTACTGCTGCCACCGCGCGTAAGAGCACACGGGTATCACGCTTTTGTGTCTTGCGTTTGAAATTACGTCCCATGACTATAGTAAAAATACCGAAAATGCAGAAAAAAAAATAATAATAACAGAAACGAAACAAAAAAGCAACAAGATCAAAAAAAATATCAAAAAAATTGGTGCCGACTCAGGGCCACCTATTTGGTGCCGACTCAAGACCACTACGACTTTTTACACGTTTCACGTGATTAGGCACGCGCACAGATCCGAATGGAAAATTGACCTAACCGATCAATTAGAACATAGAATGAAGAAACCAATGCATTCACTCATTTCAAATTTTTTACATATTTACATACCCGTAGCTGCTTCAGAATGAATGACGAAAATGAAATTCTGTCATAAACGAAAAATATAGACGCGCTCACGCTGCGCAGCACAATTCAAACTGACACCTGTAAGCATAATTTACGTCAGTGTTTACCAACATGTCATACGACAAAATAATTGAGCCGACTTGCACACCATCTCCGAGAAACGCCATGGTGCCGGCTCAACCCGCAGTGCCGACTCAGGACCACTCTCCCCTATCATAAAATCGTAAAGTTTATAAGGAAGAAAATGCCACTAAACTCATGTCGATCCGTCAAACCGTTTAGAAATTTTAGCCGATTCTATTTTACGAACCACTTTTACTCGTATATATCATAATAGATGTTCATCTTTTAAGGGGACCAGTACAGCGACTTTTCGAGAAATTATCATAGTCCGAAATCAATTTATTTCATAACCAAAGTTCATTTCACATCAAAATATTTTTCTTTTTCAAAATCATGTCTCGTAAGGATTTCAGAGCACCGTTGGACCGATTCAGGTCATCTTGGATTCATTTTCTTCAGAAAACAAATCCTCATCATGTGAATGTAGAAATTTTGAAAATCTTTCGCTTTGGCCAAGTTATTTAAGAAATGAGTGATAATAATCTTTGAAAATTTGGTAAATTGATCATAACTTATGACATAATTTTTTATTTTAAAATTCCTACATTCAGATGATGAGGATTTGTTTTCTGAAGAAAATGAATCCAAGATGACCTGAATCGGTCCAACGGTGCTCTAAAATCCTTACGACACATGATTTTGAAAAAGAAAAATATTTTGATGTGAAATGAACTTTGGTTATGAAATAAATTGATTTCGGACTATGATAATTTCTCGAAATATCGCTGTACTGGTCCCCTTGATGAAGATATATGCATTAACGATCAATTCATCAAACATTTTCCGTATCAACAAAAATATCGAAATATTCTTCACGATGTAAAAAAGAAAATGAAAACTTGGTTTCTCATTCATTTTGCTACAACAATTTCTTATTCGACTGTTTTGAGTGCACGGTATTATTTTTTTAATTTTTTTATTTCTTTTTATCTTCAACCAAGGTCCAAAAAACGAATGAATTTTGCAGGGCGATTTTTCATTTCGAAGCACTGAATTAGGAAAAAAAAAAACCTGGTCCATATTTACTCACTTTACCGTGAACATACAGTACAACGATATAATTTTGCGCAAACATAATATATGAACGTATGTATTAGCGTTAATTGATACCGTATACATAAAATCTCAGCTATACAAACTCAACTCTACACTTGCAGTACAATCCACACGATGGTTTCTATTCACGGTGTCAGTTTATCTAATTATACACTCTCCCAGTAGCTAATTATCTCGCGGTTTTTCTACCGCAGGTACGGACGCACATATGAAGCATTTTCCACCGGACCATCATTTTTCTTCGTGACCCTCCGCGAAATTTTCAAAAATTTGCCAGTTTGTAGAACTAGTTGAAAGAAACTTTCAGTGAATTGTTTCAAACATTTTGAATCCAACCGTTTTGGAAATACTATATTTATTGAAAGTGAACATATCTCAAAAAATAAAGTCAGCAGAAAAAAAAATGATTCAAGATAAAAGTTGTAGTTTTTCATAATCTTTCCAATAAAATTTATGTTATAATTTTAACGTCCCTGTAAACTGGATTTTTCACCTAAAAATGTAAAAGAAATTTTTCAACACGATGTGCGTAAAGTTCGATTTTATTTTTTTGCTTCGCTAGGGCGAAAAACTACACACTCGTCCGAGAATCAACACTTTCGCACTAGTATCGAAAAGTACTATTTTAATGTAGTGGGCGTAAAATTCATTTGATACAAAAACTTGATACAAAAACTACTAATTTTCTTCTTCGAGAAACACCACTTTTATTTTTCTGTTGGATCTAAAAATCTGAAATGATTCACTGAAAGTCTCTTCAACTTATTCTATAAACTGGCAAAGTTTCGAAAATTTCGAGGAGGGTGACGAAAGAAAGTGGCTGGTTTAGTGGAGAATACTTCATAAACGCCGTTAAAACATAGTACGGACTTGAAGTTTTTGACAATCTGATTAAATAATGAACAATATTTCGAGTTCCGCATAACCATATTCATGCTTTGCTATATTCATCTTCGTCAGCTAATCCATATTCAAAGATTATCATACGTATTCATTCATATTCATTCAACAATTTTATCAACTATATGATTGACATGATTATTTTCAGCTATAACTTCATCAAGTCTTTAACTATTCCGCAACTATTTTGAACTGTGTCAAATAACTATCAACTTCCAACTATTTTCAAATCATTGATCAACCATTCATCTAATTTTTACCCATTCGGCAATTATTGCGTTCAATGAATTTCAAATATTTTTTGTATGTGTGTAAACTGTTTCTCAACTATTTTTAATCAACCATAATAATAATAGGCAACCTTTCAACTTATTGTTTAAATATTATTATCAAATAATTTTGTCAATTTTCAACTATTATTAAGCTCATTTATCAACCATATAAATTCTCATTTCACCAACTATTTCATAATCAGTTTCTTGTACAATTTCATGACTGTATTCTTCAACTACTTTTCAACTATTCTCAATAATTTTTCACATGATTTTCAACTATTATCCACCATTCTTCAAGCATTTCCCAAATATGTTCCATCTATGCTTTTGAACTACCCTCTGAATTGTCTCAGACGATTTCCAACTAGTTTTTCAACTATTATCAACTATTTTTCAACTCATTGATTACATTTTCAACTAGTTTTCAACTTTGTTTCCGAACTATTCTCTGAATTGTTTCAGACGATTTGCAACTAGTTTTTCAACTAATATCAACTATTTTTCAGCTCGTTGATTACATATTTTCAACTAATTTTCAACTTTGTCTCCAAACTATTCTCTGAATTGTATTAGACGATACTCAATTGGTTTTTTCAAACTTTTAGTAACTATTTTTGAAACCATTTGATAATTATTTCAACTATTCTGTGTTAACTATTCTCTGAATTGTTTTAAACGATTTTCAACTATTCATTAGGCAATTATCAACTATTTCGAAGCTATTTCAGACTTGATCAGCCTAATTTCATCCATATTTCGACTTCTTTTATTGATGACTATGATTTTGAACGATTACTGCAATTTTTTCGATTTTTCGATCTTAGATTTATTCATGCACTATTTTCAACTATTCTCCAACCTTTCAAGCCCCAGAATTTCACCAAGCACTATATTATCATTAAATCCATGAGATGGGGATAATTACCTGAACATTCCAATGTGCGCCGGGAGCACATGCTCGTCTTTGGGTTCCCTGCCAATGAACTCCTCCTTGGGGCATTTTTTTATCTCTGAAATAATTATACACTCATATGCTTCATAACCTTTCGATAATCATTCAAGATAATGGGGTGTAAATTTTATCCTCATCTCACGAGACATGTTCGTTTATTATTCATACATGGGTCATTCCACCAATCATTGACAAGGTTTGAAGTCTCACCACCTCCGATTCTCTTTCGACTTCAGACACCCCCCGCACGGAAATATATATATGCGAAAAATATATGCAACATATATGTCGCACTTATAACATATATGTGCGCAAAATCCAAAGATGTTCGCATATATTATAACATATATGTACGCATTTACATATATGTATCCTATATGTCAGATGAATTTTACATAGTGTTGACATCTATGTCGACATACATGTCACTACATGTATGTTGACATTTATATCAAACTTATAAAAAATAAATGTTACTTATATTTTAGCGCAAAAAACAAATATGTCGCATATATTTTTCGTATATATATATTTCCGTGCGGGCCCTTCTTCCAGTCACAATGAACTGAAAAGTATTTTCTTTTCAGACATTTTTTTTTTTTTTTTTATCCCTAGTATCTTTTTGTTTCAATTCTTTTTCAATGATTTTCATAGACTCTCAGAGAAAATGGAAACTGAAAGACGACGACATTTTGCATGCAAAATTTCCCGCTCTTTCGAATGAAGATATTTTCAACTTCCTCTGATGTCTGTAAATCCTAGAAAAACTTCATTTTTGCATTTAAATATGCCGTTTGGATGACTTTCCGCAACTTTTATCTTGGATTTTATGTTCTTTCGGAAATTTCCAGTCTTAAATACTGCGAGGACATGTAATTTATGGATTCGGATATTGAAGTAAAGTCGAAACCTGTTTAATAATTGGTAGAATCAAGCATATATACTAGCTACTCTCCAGAGTCTCTAAATATCTTCCGGACCAACATTACCGCCTCCAAAATTAATGGACCTTCAACGATTCACTGTTTACACTTTACACTATAGTTATATCGACGCGTTAACACCCGGATCACAAATCATACAAAACGACCCACGGATTTGTACCAGCTTCATTTTATGGTAGAGTGTAAACTGGAAATACTATAGACGTTATAACGTTATCTAGTTACCGATATAATAGCAATGGACAGAGTGCAGGTGAAACCTTCGTCCAGATCTCAACACGTCTCGGACAGAACTACGGGGAAGAAATTTACCAGTTAATAATAACTAATGAGTAATGGATCTGTGTTCCCTGCACGGTTCAGATCTATTTTTTAACACAAATGAATACCTAACGCCCGGATGTCTTTATTGTTGATGGTAATCCTGCACGGTTTATACTAAACGTTAGAATTATACCAAACGTTCTTTGATACCGTTCCAAAAAAATGTCTATCAACTCGCTATCGAAGAATTCATTCCATTAGTTCTGTGAATCATTGTTATCTTTTTTCTTTTTTTTTTTTTTTTTTTCGATTAGAATCAATCATCCACCTCCACTCTATATATTATCGTTCGTTTGCCCCGAAATCACATAGTTTTAACATATTTCCTTCAAATTTCAAAAAGTTTTCATCAACGATGCGCTACGACAAATACTTTTTCTTATATTCTCCCCACTTTGGACGGAAAACAAACTTCGAAACGAGTTTCTGTTTTTCAATGATAATTTGCAAATGACATTAACTTCCACAATATATGTTCCCAGGTGATCTAGCTTTCTTCTAAAAAGAATTAAAAATTGAGGAAATTGTTAAAAAAAAAAATAAATAAATAAATAAAAATAACGCAAATAAACAACTAAAATTCGCAGTGTGTTACCAAATGATCCAATTATTGATTTGGAACTCAGTTTTCCATACATTAAAAAAAAAAAAAAAATTTTGTTATCTTCATGGGATTAAAACAATCCATCATATCTATCTGATCGATGACTTATAAGCGATGCATACGTTTATTATAATTCATGGGTTGCCATGCCACGAGACGTGGGAGAGACTATTTTGTTTATGTAGGTAAACATGATTATGCAATAATTATATCAGACAACAAATTATCCGGATCTTCCAACTCCGTTTATCAGGATAAGAAGCGTGAGCTAAAGTACGTGTGAGAAATTATCGTAAGCTTTAATCAAAACTGTAGGTATATATAGGCTCACCTTTGACACCGCTTCACTTTTGGGAAACTAACTTTTTCTTTATAATATCTATGGAATATTATTGTAAAAAATTCAAAGAAAAAAAAAATAATAATAATAACTCAAATTATCACATATTGTGTCAGAATTCTTGACGTAAATGAATATAACCGTATGTATAATATAGGTGATTTGTGTATATATTCGTGACACGTTATTATTATACGACTGTGCATAACACAGTTATTCAGGGTTACTATTATATCAATATATACACGCCGATCTGTTATACAATATCATTCATCAATTATAATAAAAAAATTTAATTTTTTTAATAATAAGAAATAAGAAATTAAAAACCGCACAAGCACGCTAAACTTTTATTCAAAAACTGTTATTATTTTCACTCGTTAATTATCGAACAGATAATTGTGAAATTTAGGTATATATTATATAAATCAAATGATTGAACACCTCGATTGATAATCTGTCGATATTTCTTCACTTCGATTTTGATATTAATTGTTACATTTTTATTTTTTTTATTTGATAATCACTATATGTTGTATCGTGGTATAGATATCATTTTATGAAATTTGGAACTAAAAATTAGCGATAATAAATGTTTAATTGAATATTTCATTTGCACTTTGATTTGTCGGCAGAAATGGTACAAAAATATAACATCTAAAAATCTTGGATGAGTATACTTGGAAATTGTTATTATATAGAATTAACCATCGATCGATGTAATGTCATATATATATACTTAGATATCCTATTTTGACAATATTCAAACTATTGGTATATAAAAATAATGGATAACACCCGTTTTTCTATCAATGATTATTATTTTTTATTATTATTAAAAAATACTGAATGCAGCGCAACTGGTAAACTGGTAAACACTTCGGAGACGATACTTGATATGATTTTTATTTTTCATTTTTTACAGGGGAAACAACTTATTTTTCTTGTTTTATTCTTTTTTTTTTCTTTTTTTTTTTTTTTTTTTTTTTAATTAATTTGAATTTTAGAAAATTTTATAAAAAATTTCAAACTCTAATAAATCTGTATATTTTGGACTCTTGGGACGCAGGGAGCCTGGATGTTGTCCGAGGGAGTGTCTCCCTCGTCACCTGTTGGTTCACGTACCTACCCGGTATCGGGGTGCCCTGAGAGGAATCACGCGTCTCTGCGCATACGCGCAAACGCAGATCAATGTGTTATATTCCATGCTTGATATTACCTACTTTCGAGGTATTTCATGGACCGGGATGATGCACAAGATTATAATACAGTTATAACTCACGCTTCGAGTTTAATTTATACTGTAACTATATATACGATTAGAGAAATATGTTGATTTATTATTAAGCCAAACATATTTCGGTGAATTCATGTTCTTTTTTCTATTTTTTTTTTTTTTTTTCTTTTTTCAATATTTGATTGGGATCGGAAATGTCATCCCAGCAAACGAGAATAGATTGAAATATGTTGATTCTGATTCGTTCTGTTATCAGCCAATCCGAATTTCCATGAAAATAAAACGCCTGAATGCGATGTCCATGGATATGCCTTCGGAGTCAAGTCATCCTCCAACAAATCTGCTAGCCATTCGATTTATAACTCAAAAAGAATTGAGTGTTTAAAAATTTATTAAAATTTCTGACGTAACTGTTTTCTATCTATGGATTGTTAGGTCAGATTAACTCGTGCGTGAATTACTGGATGGTCAAAACACGATGTGGAAAGTTTCGGCGAATTCAAAGCTCATATGGGTCAAATGGTTTCGGAGGAACCGTATTTGGACAAGATTGAAAAAACTAGATTTCATCAATTCTGTACATCCCTTACTGCCTTCTAATCGTAGAGCTTGTATTCTAGATTCATGTTTTTTCTCGATTTTGAGCCACGTGATCACTGACTTGCAATTAGTTTGCATAATATACTGCTGAAAGATCATTCGGCCATTTTTTTGTTAGCTTGTGAAAGTAATTAGAAAAGATACGATAGGCTTGAAGAAAGTAATTAATAGCAAAAATCCATAAATGATCATTTTTCAGACTATAACAGGCAGATTCAATTTTTATCCAGATTCTCATGTACAACTGTGTGAATTTCACAATAATTCAAGTCTAATTCAATCCAAATGAGATTTGCATCAAATCTGGAAAAATCTTTTTTTTTTTTTTCATATTGTGTGTCTAAATTTTATTTTGTGGCGTCACAAAATTTCAAGCCAACACATGAACGTGACACTTTCTTAGACTATATTAAGGTGATGTCTTTACTCTCGTTGATCAATATCGATTTGTTATCAACATTGGCGGGAAAATTTCTGAGAGTATAATTTTCCAATTTCGCAAGAGAATCTTAGGTATGATTGCCTATAGTTCTATTATATTTCAGTTCAAATTCGATTCGGTTCAAATATTGAGAGACACGAAGTGAAAGAAAACAAAAAATAAAACTGGAAATGTAAAAGAAAGTAGTCAACTGACAAACATTGCACTCAATTGTGATTTGAAAATCAAAAAAAGAAAAAAAACTGATTCATCCAGATTTAAAATTTCAATCTGTTTGAATCGTTTTCAATCTTTTCCCCTTTACGGGGTGAAGCATAAGGAACTACCCCCAACTTGTATTTAGATTACCTTTCCATTCTCCGATGTGAATGAAAAATTGTATATTTTAGTGAGGAAAACTCGTAGAGAAATTTTCAACCAACGATTTCAAAGTAGAGAAAAAAAGCTTCTATTTACTTCTCTTCGAATTGTTCTGCGATTCTTTTTACGGTTATACTAGACGCTTTTGTTTTCAAGTATTCCTTGCAATATTTTTTTTTCTATTTTTTTTTTTTTTTTTTTTTTTCTAGAAACTTGTAGTTTTCTGAAAAAATAAACGTAGAAGCGTAGTTGAAAAATCATTTTGAAGTAGAAAATATACGATTTCATTTTCTTTGTCGATGTTTGCTGTACGATTTTTTTTCCGCTCAGTTATTCAAGGTTGTATCAAAAGGTTGTTATTCAAAAGTTCACAGTAGCTCGAAAACTGTGTGTTCAAAATAATTGTCACGACGAAAAAAGCTCCATTTTATTTATTTTGATGTCGTGAAAACTTTTCAACGAATTCTCAGGGATAGAATAATTCACTCCGGAAATTATTGCACCTCACAGACATATGCATTACAGGAGTGTATCGGTTTCAATATTTTGAGAATACCACTCAATATCTCAATCATAAAATTTCCTAGCTAATTACAGCAAGGGGAGTTCATTAATATTTCTGAAAAACCGCTCAAAGTCTTTAGCAGTAAAGAGGAATTCTTCCCTCGGAGGTAAGCCTTCTGCAACATATGTGGGTATATGTAAATGGCAACTACGAGGTAGATATCTGTCATGTTTTTGTACCATGAGATTGATTCCAATCATGAATTCTGTCGGTGAGATCCCACGTTGATATCTTCATTTCCGTGATGGTATGATCTTACAACAACAAACATCAAAAATTGTAAATTTAAAAGGAAAATGAAACTGTTTTGTTATGTTACAAAAACGGTGTAGCAGGCTTGCGAAAGAGGTAAAAGAAGTGAAATGAGAAAGGCAAAACGTTTCAACATTGTGACGTTTTTGAAATGTTGCCGCTACGTTTTATCCAACGCTGGTAACTATGATCCCTGAATTATATTATACTGCCGGATCATTCCTGCTGATGATACTGCGAAACAGATTTCACTGCGCTATCTTAATTATCGAATTTCGATCGAGCTGGCAGCAGAATGATGTATCATCTGAGACAACAGCAGGACTTCAAATGTTAATTGCTATATAACGCCCATTATGGAAATGCGGTTGAGATCATTTGTTTTAAAACAACAAGTTCACTGACAATTCAGACGGGAATCGAGGAACAGAGACAGCAGTATACAGGCGAGACTACATAATTAGGTGGAAGAGACGCGAAAATGTATCTCAAGCAGCGAGACTGATAACACTAATTAATAATAAGGAC
The DNA here is from genome assembly GCA_943736025.1 of Tenthredo mesomela. Taxonomy (NCBI): domain Eukaryota; kingdom Metazoa; phylum Arthropoda; class Insecta; order Hymenoptera; family Tenthredinidae; genus Tenthredo; species Tenthredo mesomela. The sequence continues at coordinate 4,534,102 of OX031017.1, forward strand.
TTGAACATTTGTATGAGGCATTCCATGCCAAATCGTTAAGGAAAATTGTGACGATTTTTTGTGTGTTCAGTACTTTTCTGAATTGTTCTTATATTTCCGAAACGTTGTCTGTGATTTTTGAGACTGTTTTTTTTTTTTTTTTTTTTTTTTTTTTTTGCAGGCCCATTCATGAGTCAAGGATTTTTGAGAACTCTCTAAATTCTAACAGTTTTTAGATTTTTTTTTATTGGCTTGAAAGAAATCTGAAGAATTCACAAAATTTGTAAAGAATATTAGGTATCCTATATAAACCTCCAAAAATTAAGTATCTATTTTCAATCCGCGATTTTTTTTTTTTTTTTTACGTATATTATATATACCTGAAAATAATAAGCATTGGAATTATTTTCTTGTATAAATAAATAATTGAGTCTAGTTGAAAAGCGAAAGCTCTCAGAACGATACATTTTTTCCAAGATCCATACAGTTTTAGTGAACCATATTTCTGTTAGAGGATTGAAATTTGTGAAATGTTTGAGAAAGTGGAATTGAACACGGCGAAGATGTTGCGCGCACCGCGCTCGCACCATCTTTTTCTAGCGGTATGGTCGCACACGAACAAATACAAGCGCCCCACCATCGCACTTTGAGAACTCCGTCTAGAACTCATTGGGTGGCTCTCGCATTAATTCGGCGCGATAATTCATCGCAGAGAGTGATATCGGCAACACAGACTTTTCGTATCCGTGGTCGGCCTCACCTACAGGCGCTACGATCGCTCACACATGGCTGTGATTGGTCGGCGCAGCGTGTGAGTGAGTGAACACTGTTAAGGATGAATCCCACCTTTGCGTTGCCTTGCGTTGCGAACCGAAACGAACTTTTCATTACATGTTTGCTCAGTAGTGTGCGTGCATACTTCCATAAGAAACATAAGAAAAGCATGTTGATGAAACTTCGTTTCGCTTCGCAACGCAACGCAACGCAAAGGTGGGATTCATCCTTTACTGATCTCCGTAGGTGAGCCGAAACGAAAAGTTTGTGCTACAGGCGCGTTCGAGCTGACGTGAGACACAGACATTAGAGGGTCCTACATTACCATATAGTCGTGAGCAACGTGAAGCCGAACGTATCGGCTTTTTTCACGTCTATAATTCACGAGAAAGAAGTTTCAATAGTCTGAAAAAATACGAGGTCGATTCTTGGCCGGTTTCTCTTGGAATTGCCCATATGCTTTCCTATAGGATGTTTATTACCATGCACGAGGAAAATGATCAATTTGAACTTTTCTGCTATTTTCTGCATCGTAGGAATTATACACAATATACGTATACATAGTACATGTGTCGCTCTATCTTCAGCCCATTGCGACCCAGCTCCTCCACAACCAGCCGATTTGGGATGTAACGTGTCGTTGGAATCTTTTTTAAATATTATTTTTCACGCGCTCTTTTCTTCTTTTCAACGATGCATCCAAGTAAAGTCTGTTGCCTTTCGCCAACGACCATACCACGTTGAAAGCACCGGTTCTCGTCCGATCACCGAAGTTAAGCAACATTGGGCGCGGTCAGTACTTGGATGGGTGACCGCTTGGGAACACCGCGTGCCGTTGGCATCTTTTTTATTTTGTTTACCATTTTTGATGCGCTCTTCTATTTTTTTTTTTAGGGTAGATCCGAGTAGAGTCTCCTGCCTTTCGCCAACGACCATACCACGTTGAAAGCACCGGTTCTCGTCCGATCACCGAAGTTAAGCAACATTGGGCGCGGTCAGTACTTGGATGGGTGACCGCTTGGGAACACCGCGTGCCGTTGGCATCTTTTTTTTTGTACCATTTTTGATGCGCTCTTCTCTTTTTTTTTTTTTTTTAGGGTAGATCCGAGTAGAGTCTCCAGCCTTTCGCCAACGACCATACCACGTTGGAAGCACCGGTTCTCGTCAGTCGATCCCTAGCTGTCTAGTGATAAGGACATGCTGAGATTAGCGAAGGATTCAGAGCGTAATCAAAACAGAAAATATAAACGATAGTGTCACCAAGCTGGGGCGCTTACATTATTACGAAAAGTTTTACCTAGGCCGATTATTAGTGAAAAAGCCGGGAACGGGGGTCCCACCCCCCACCCTCAGATGCACAAAGTGCAGAAAAAGCCAATGAAGGCCGCTCCACAGCGACATACGCCCATAGCAACAGCGAAACGCAAAATCGCAGATTTATCCGCTGAAGCAATAGCACCATCAGACCTTGACAATTCGGGAGAAGCTTATATTGACAAGTCGCAAGACGATAATACCCTGCCCAAGGATACGCGGAAACAAAAGACTGAACCTCGATCACTTCAGCCCATCGCAAATCAAAAAGCTCAGCAGAAAAAACGCGCTAAGAACGTGAGATATTCGCCGCATCCGAACCTAGTCACTAGGAAAAAACAAAACCCCAACGATATGCAGAAGTCAGAACCAGAACGAGATGCAGTTCGGCCCCAGGCCCTACCTCCAGTAATAAAAAATCAAGGCACAGTGACAGAAGTGGACATCCACCTGATAGAAGAGGTATCTCACGGTACAGCAGGTAACAAACACCATGCCACGCAGTCGGCGAGTGAAAAAATTGGCGCACCTACAGACTTGCAGAAAAAATTGGAAAGAGCACTGCAAGAAATCGAGAAGCTGAAGAAAACAAACGAAAGTTTAGTGGCATTAATAACTGACTGGAAGGAGGCTAAATCTGCAGTCACTCACGCAAATCAACAGAGTAGTGCAAACACACAGAAGAAAAATAAATGATGATTGGCTGTAGACCGATTTTGTCCACCAATCGCCGAATTTGAGACAATCGGCCGATCACGCAGCCAATCGGGGCCTTTGCTAACTATTTTCATTTTCGCGCTTCAAAAAATGTGACGCGCGATTGGTGGACAAAATTGGTTTTCCAAAAATGTGATGCGTGATTAGTGGACAAAATCGGTCGACAGCCAGTCATCATTTATTTTTCTTCTGTGTGTTCAATGCTCGTGGAATTTTGTCACAATTGTCCAGGAATCGGTCCTCTTCGATTTCTTACTATAATTTTGAAATAAACATTCTGTTGTTAATCCATCATTCCAATCCGAAGACTTTGTTCAGTCATTATTTACTATTCGTTGCTCGATCGCAGCTGCGAGTAACACGAATTGCTAACGTATCCAGGGCCGGATTTACCCAGGGTGCCGCCCTGGGGCACCATGAAAAATTCCGCCCCATTACCTAAAGCCTACATAAAATGGGTAAAATGGTTCGGTATATACAATTTTCAAATAAATAAAATCAAAACACAAACTTTCAAAAATTGTGAACAACAAGATACTTATGAAGGTTTCTTCTTGGTTTCTTCGTCAAACGGGGCCACCCATTTAATTTGAGGTCTTCGAACATTCCGTAATAATTCGTACATGTTATTGAGGATGAAAAACAAATTTTTGAATTTTTTCAGACTTTTTGGTCATAGCATTTCAGAAATATTTTTATACTCAATAATTTTCACGTAGTGCGATAAATTGGGGAAGGAGAGAAAACTTGGCATGAAATTTCTTCGTTTTTTTCTCAGCTTTTCGGTAAAATTAACAGAAAAAAATTCCGGCCCATTTAAACCCCTTTTATAAAAAAAAAAAAAAACATAAAAAAATGTGCCTTGTCCTAATTTGGACATTTTTTTTTTCGTTTAAAAAAATGTCTAAAAAATGAAATTCATTATAGCGTTTTTTGACAAAAAATGTGGAGTGGCGACTTCAATTCTCTCCCAGAAAAAAAAAATAATCATCAGAACGATGATTCCTCTCCCTCACTTCCATTTTTTTTTTTTTTTTTTTTTCAAAAACTCTATTATGAATATATAGTTTTTTTAGATTTTTTTTTTTTTTTTACGAAAAAAAAAAAACTGTCCAAATTAGGAAAAGGCACATTTTACAACGTGTTTTTTTTTTTTTTTTTTTTTTTTTAATGCGGTTTAAATGAGTCGGAATTCTTTTATTCTAATTTTACCGAAAAGTGAGAAAAAACCGAGAAATTTCATGCCAACAACATTTCTCTCCTTCCCCAATTTATCACGCTACGTGAAAATGATTGAGTAAAAATATTTCTGGGATGCAATGACCAAAAAATCTAAAAAAACTCCCAACATTTTTTTTTGTTCCTCAATAATATTTACGAATCATCACGGAATTTTCGAAGACCTCAAATTTAATGGGTGACCCGTTTGACGAAGAAACCCTCTTATTTTCTTTACTAAAAATGTGTGTAAAATTCTAGAAACTGAAAGATTGTTTCACAATTTTGTAAGAAAAACTGCAGTATTTATAACTTTAGACACATTCTTATAATAATTATGAAAAAAAGTATTTTATTCATTTCAATTTATGAATGTTTTTAACACGATCACACTTTTCGAAGGATTTTCCATAATGCAAAAAAAAAAAAAAATTTCTGACGTTTCAAATTTTGCCGCCCCTGAAAATTTGCCGCCCTGGGCACTGGCCCCTAGTGCCCCTAGTGTAAATCCAGCGCTGAACGTATCATAATTTTGTTATAAGATAATGAGTAACCATTTTATTGTTCCAACGGTTCAACAAAAACATCTTCAAAATTGCTTGATTCATAATAAATTGATTGCAAGTCAAACCTGCTATTGATGAATAATTATTTTGTTGATCGATTGATTTAAATCATCTTCCTTACCTGGTCCAGTTTTCCCGTAACTTCACTTATTCGCACGATTTATTTATTCATTTTAAATTGAGCGCCTGACCTTTAAATTTTACGCGCGCTGTTCTCGGGTTCAAACAGAATAAACATAGCTTGAACAGGGTATGGTTGAGCGCAATTCCACTAGCCAGCGTAACTAGTGATCTTGCTAGAAACATATAGTAAGTTACCAAACTGCTGCTGCAGTTTACTGTATGACCTACGCCTATGGAATAGCAAAAATTTCGGGTTGGTACCCCTAGCGTTCCGCGTCCACGAAACTTCTCGGTAGAAAAACTCTTCAAACTATTCAATGATCTCGTAAAACCCATAATAAGTCATGAATGAGAACAATATACAGCGCAAAGAACTTAGCATTATATCGATCAACGTCAACTCAATTATATCAATACAGCGAAGACTGAATCTGAAAGAATTAATAGAGTCGCACAACCCCGATTTCGTCCTGCTAGGTGAAACGAAGTTAAGCAGTAAGTTTAAAATAGCGATAGAAAATTATACATTTATAAGGAAAGACCGACCGAACTCTATTCAGGGTGGCGGCACGGTAATATTAGTTAAAAACGAATTTCAATTTCAAGAAATTAACCCAGCGTGCCTAGTTCGAGCTAAAGTGCTAGAAGCATCCGTTATCAAACTGAAAATAAATCAAAACTATAACCTTTTTATAATATCTGCCTACGCGGCTGGAAACCACAAGCCTGAATTCATCCTTGAATTGAGACATCTTTGTAATGAATTGGGATTGCATGAGCCGGGGAACTTGTATATATTGGCAGGGGATCTGAACGCGAAACACACCGATTGGTTAAATGAAACTAACAACCCAAGAGGATCGGCGCTGAAAAAATGGATTCATGAGAATGAGATAACCATGAGAGCGAAGTTATTTTGCTCTTTGTTACCTTCGTTTCCCAGGGGAAACTCATTCTTAGACGTCTGTTTAGCTGATCGAAGACTAAAATTTCACAATATCAAAGATGATCTAAAAATGGAATCACTTCCATACGACAGTGATCATAACGCGTTAAAAATTTCCGTTTCCTTCTTGTGCAATCTTCCGTTCATTATAGAGAGAAAACCAAACAGTACCCGGCTGAATTTTGCCAAAACAAACTGGGATTCGTTTCAAAAACATATTAGTAACACAGCCGAACTGAACATTCCTGCTAATAGGAACTTGACCAACGAGGAAATTGACTCCTTTCTGAATAAGCTAAATGAAATTACCGTGGATGCAATGAATAAAAAAGTGCCAAAATCTAAGCCGAAAAATACTTTGATAGCTTACACTGCAAAAGAAATAAAAAACTTGTTCAAACACAAAACTTACCTCATAACCCAAATCAACAAACTACACAAGTGTAACCCAAGGGGAAACATTGTTAAATTGAATATTCTAAAAGACCTTGTAAAAAAAACCAGAGATAAAATTAACGAAAAACTGAAAAAATCCGTAAACGGCTTCTGGGAAAAAAAAATCAGGGACATTTCAATTAATAAACAAGATAAAATGTTCCCACAGATCAATAGCTTATTCAGAAGGCGAGCCAGTATTCCAATTCCATCTCTTGCAATCCCAAACGAAAAAAAGGCACCTAATAATAGATTCAGAAATACCGATCGAAACAACATATACAGATAATAATGGTCGCTTTATTATTAATAAACAATCCGACAAGCTTAACGTAATTGGAGCGCACTTCGCGGCCACTAATGTCCAAAACACTAACCTAGGAAAAAATCAGCTCACACATTTAATAGGAAACAGGATTTCTGAGTTAAAAAACGAAATACAAAGCGATGAGCTGAACGGTAAGACTGTAATGTCTTTCTCAGACCGAAACTCCGCGATAAGCCCCAGATGCGAAGAGACGCCAAATTATTTCACCTCAGAACCTGAATTAGTCGCAATATTCAAAAAATTGAATAACAAAAAATCAGCAGGGTACGACAATATTCCTAATGTAGTCCTGAAGCATCTACCCCGTAGAATGATCACATACTACTGCATCCTGTTTAATAATGCTTTAAATAATACTTACTTCCCGACTACCTGGAAGACAGCTAAAGTAATAGCACTCCTGAAAAAAGACAAAGACGCAGTAAATCCGACCAGCTACAGACCCATTAGCCTGTTGCCTAACATCAGCAAAATATTTGAAACAATAATAAACAAAACCTTGACAGCTTATTGTGATAAGAATGATATAATCCCCGAATCACAATTCGGTTTCAGACATAAACACTCAACGCTGCACGCGATCAGCAAATTCACGTCGGACATATGTTGGTCGTTGAATAATCGAGATTGCGTTGCAGCTTGCTTCATAGATCTGGAAAAGGCTTTTGACACGGTGTGGCTGGACGGATTGTTCTATAAACTATTAAAAAAGAAATTCCCACGGCAAATCATAAAAATTCTATGGGTTATGCTTCACGACAAGTACTTTAGAGTAACCGATGGCTCGAGTACATCCACAAAAACCTTTGCGATTCTGGATGGCCTTCAGCAGGGTACCGTCAATTCGCCAATATTATTTAATATTTATAACAGCGATGTCCTAAGGTTGTTCGACCTAAACACGACAGTCTCGAAAAAAGCAATCGCCTTCGCGGACGACCTTTTAATATACGTCACAGGTAAAAAGCCCTCGCTTCTGAAAGTAGAGCTGCAAAATTTATTCAGAAAGATCATTGATTATTATAGCTCGTGGAAATTAAAGATCAACACTGCCAAATGCGAGACTGTCCTGTTTAGGCCAAAACTAAGTCTACTGACAAGGGACGCAAAAAAAAGCTGGAAGACCTTCCAGATATCAGACAGCGAAATAAACGGACTCCAAGTCCCACACAAAAATTCCGTCAAATATCTCGGGTTAACTATAGACTTTCAACTCAAGTTCAACAGCCATTTGAAAGCGCAACTTGCAAAAGCATATGGAGCTTTCCATGTCGTGAACCGTTTATTTTACTGTCGGTATCTGGACGCCAGAGTAAAGGTGTTATGCTACTTACTCCTGATAAGACCTATTATCACATATGGGTGTCCAATATGGTTTAACACAAGTGCAGGGATGATGGAAAAGATCCGAGTTTTCGAAAGGAAATGCCTCCGAGTATGCCTGAGTAAATGGAGGTCGGCCTCGTCGCAGTATGCCAAATTCATTAGTAATGAAAAGATATACAATGAGGCAAGAGTGCACCGAATCGATTGCTTCGCGTTGAGACTGATTAGAGATCATTTCGCCAATGCAGTGAAGATTTCTAACAACAGCTTAATCTGGGGTCCGACACTAGTGTTGCCGCGAGAGACGAGAAAAACGAGACGAGACGAGAATGAAGAGTCGAGAGACGAGACGAGAGAGCGATTTTCTCTCGGCCGTCCAAGTCGAGACGAGACGAGAAAGACACGGCGAGAGTGTCGAGAGTCTCGGCCTATCGATATGATTAATCATGCGAATTAACTGAGTTCTTTTGGTATAATATAAGCATTTTATCTATGGGAAATAAAAATGGGCAATTATTCGGAAAACGAAGATTGCAGTATAACAGGTACATGCGGTACAATCGAAGATATAAAGCACCAAAATAAAAAATAAATCGATATTAAGATTTTATGCCGACATTTTCCATCACGGTCAGTCGAGAAAATTCGAGACGAGACGAGAGACGAATCTTAAGGTCGAGAAAAATTCGAGACGAGAGACCAATTTTTTCTCGATATTCGAGACGAGACGGTATGATCTCTCGTCTCGACAATGTCGAGACAAGACGAGAGAAGAGAAATTCTCGTCTCGTCTCGTCTCGCGGCAACACTATCCGACACTACCAAACCCACTGTATTTCGATAAATCGTTGCTAACAGGTTTCATTCCTCCGGAGGCCTTCATTTACCTAGACAGCAAAGGGCTAATCCAAGACCGGAATAACATTCCCACAATATACCACGTGATGAGGAGTAACCACGATAAAAAAATAACTTACCAACCCAATTTGAATTGCGCATTGCGACGGATTAACAATATAAGATTCAATATATCCCTGCCGCAAAAGGACATCAAAGATCAACATCGCTCAACTCACAAAAAATATTGGTGGCTTGACTAGCCGACCGAACAAATATCAGCAAAAAATGTATATACCTCTTGTAAATATACCTGTTAGTTCATAAGCAAATAGATAAGCTCAAGGTGCCCGGTACGAGGAGTATTTATGTGTCCTCTAGTCCTAGTTATTAAGATAGGCTTAGTAAGTAGGTTAAGGAATCAAATTCATGATACCGATCGAGCAGTTTTTAACAGGCCATTTTTTTTTTTTCTGTTCCAATATCATTATTATGGTTACCCCTCTAGGGAGGCTGCAAAAATTTCTTTCATTTTTGATTGTCAAAAATACAATACAGAAACCCAGCTAAACGAACAGTCGTGTAGTGCCCGCCATGCGAGCCATAACGCACTAGAATTAATAATTTTCTCTGTGAACATATTAGAAGTTTTGTGTTTGTAGCATGTATTTTCTTTGTATCATCTGGCCTTGAATAGACTTCTATTAAACAGCACCGGTTCTCGTCCGATCACCGAAGTTAAGCAACATTGGGCGCGGTCAGTACTTGGATGGGTGACCGCTTGGGAACACCGCGTGCCGTTGGCATCTTTTTTATTTTGTTCACCATTTTTGATGCGCTCTTCTATTTTTTTTGAGGGTAGATCCGAGTAGAGTCTCCTGCCTTTCGCCAACGACCATACCACGTTGAGACTTCCGGTTGTTTTTAAACCGAAGCCAGTTTGGTTATTTATTGCGCGCATTATATATTTAAAATTCAACCATTTATGGGTGATATATTTAATATCTTTAGTGCTGAGTGAATAACCCAATTTAAATAGCCGTGATACATCGATCAATTAATACCTGAAAATCATTAATACATAGCTATAAAAAATATAAACGCAACCCGATTGGAAATAACCCACAAAAAAAGGCCATCATGGCCGACCCAACTATGAAACGAAAGCACCAAAACGAACCACCAGATGCTTCTTCAAATAACGTGATCCCTAGACCAAAAAAACCCGCAAGTATTAGTGTAGATCATTCAACAGCTAACAAATTATATAAACAAGCAATGAAAGAACTCTCAGGCATCCATCCTGCTCATAAAATCCAACCAAATTTAAATACATCGCGTTCTCATCGACAATCTGCTGAATCCACATCAAATGACGACTGGATCACCCCCGCCAAAAGTCAAAAGAATATCAACAATAGAGAAATAGCGCCACCTACAATATCTACCAGCAATTGTTCTGACCCCCTTACCGATAATACTATCGATAATGATAAAATGGAAGACGACATTACCGACTTAGCAACTAGGAACGCACATACGTGTATCTCCGAAGAAAAAGGAGATCTATTCAAACTCGATAAGACAACATGCCTCGCACACTGTGTTGGAGCTGATTTCAAAATGAGCGCAGGTATCGCCAAAGGATTCAAGCAATTATTTGGATCTGTAGATGAACTGCTCCAACAAAAAGCAGAACCTGGAGAAATTGCTACATTAAAACATGAAGAAAAATATATTTTTTACTTAGTCACAAAAAAGAAAAGCGACGATCTCCCAACTTATAACTCCCTAAGCAAAAGCTTAGCTGCTCTGCTCAACATGTGTAAAACACTTAATATAAAGGAAATAGCTATGCCCCGTATAGGCTGTGGGCTTGATAAATTAAATTGGACCAAAACCAAACAGATAATAAATAATATATTTGCAAATGAAGATATTGCTATTAAAATTTATAATTTAGATACAAATTCAGCCACAGCCACACCCTCTCAAGGCATAGCTATCCCCAAGGGAAAACCCCCTCCAATACATATTCAAAATCATCCCCTTGATTCAACCATCAACCTCCTTATTTCAGAGAACATTCCAAAAAATGCTTTCAAAATCAAATTCATAGATAATGAAAACTCAACAATTACATCCACAACCTTCACTGATTACTCTTCTATACATAACACCCTAAGAAAAAATAATGTACAATTTTACACTTTCACACCTAAGCACGAAAAATCTAGAACTCTAATCCTTAAAGGTGTTAAAGGGAACTTTAATGAGACAGATGTACTTAAAGACATCCAAGACACAAAAATCCCGAATTGCGAAGTCACTAAAGTTTCGAAATTCACATTTAACAAATCAATTCCGGATAGACATCACTATTTAGTACAATTCTCCAGCAATTCATCTTTGGCTGATGTATTCAACACCAAACATTTGTTATATCAAAAAGTCAAATGGGAACACCTCAGACGAAAAAAAATTTTCCAATGTATGCGTTGCCAACGTATAGGGCACGCATCCAAAAACTGCCAACTCCCATATCGTTGTGTACGTTGCTCCCTTTCGCACCCACCAGGGGAATGCACACTTGCTCCCGAAATAAATAAAGAATTACTGAAATGTGCTAACTGCGGTCAAAACGGTCACCCTGCTTCTTATAGAGGTTGTCCTTTCCTCAAATTTGCAGCAAATTTAAACAAAAAACCCATTACACAACACGCCAATACTACTCAAAAACCTAGAGAATTTATCAAAAAAACTACTAACGAAAATATCTCGTTTGCACAAGCTTTAACCAACAATACCCACACATCACGACAACTCATCCCGCAACAAGTAAATCTGACGCAGACCAACCCCCTTATATATCAAACCCCGAACAATAACCTGCCTCCCGATTGGATAAACGATTTTAAGAAAGAAATTTCACAAATATTAGCAATACAGATTGCAACCCAAATTAATCTTCAATTAGAAAAAATCACTAATCAAATCACAGAAAACGCCTCTAGAATAGACTATTTGTTCAATTCAATATGTATGGAATAAATACACATCCGCAAATTACAGATGAACAGAGTAGCATACTACCTGATGAATTAAATATCGTTGCAATCAATGTAAATTCAATAGCTTCAAACTATAAAAGATATGAATTAGACAGCTTTATCCAAGAACATAATCATGATATACTATTACTCTCTGAAACTAAATTAAACAACAACCATAAACTCTTTTTCAACAACTACAAATTATATAGAACAGATAGACCTAATGCCATCGCAGGTGGCGGGACAGCGATCCTCATACGAGATCACATATCTCACCAAATCATCTCATATCCATCTTCCACCAACAATGAAATCATTGAATTCACCATCATCAAACTTAGAACATCACCTATAAATAATCTTTACATCATTAGTATATATGCAACTAATGATAACAGAAACATTTTCATAACAGAACTACAATACCTTTTCGATCAATTAAAACTCAACAACGCGAACAACTACTATATAATAGCAGGAGATCTCAACACCCGATCAAAAGATTTTGGAGACAGAGCATTCAACCCTCGTGGTAGATACCTAAGAAAATGGGAAAAAGATAAACACACACATTATAAGCTCACAATCCACACACCATTCGATCCCACATTCATTCCTGCAAACACATATCTAGATTTATGTCTAGCTGATAATAGATTAGAACTTCTGAATATGAAAAATAATAAATTAATCACACTATCTTTTGACAGCGATCATAAAGCTATACAAATCACAGTAAAAATTCCGAATATATTTAACCCTCTCACTGACACAGATAATGCTAAATACATCTATAATTATAAATCCACGAATTGGGAAGATTTTACCGAAAAACTTGACGAAGATTATATCCTACAAATCCCTGATGATCGCAACTTATCAATTATAGAAATAGATGAACACATCAACACATTATCCAATGTAATTTTAAACACTATTGAAAAGATAGTACCAAAAATTACCCCAAAAACAACAGTCTTAAAATATTTGAACCCAAAAATCAAAAAATTACAAAAAAACAAATCTAAATTATTGACAAACTTCCATAGATTACAAAGGCTCGACCCAACACTAAGAAATTCTGAAACCCAACTCATAAAAAAAGCACTCGCAGATACCAAAGATACACTAAGGCATGAATTCAAAAAATCAATAACCAAATATTGGGAGAGTCAACTAAAGCAAATAAATCATAGAAATACAGAATCATTCTTTCCAAAAATAAATAAGCTATTAAGACCCAAACAACCTCCAAAAATACATGATATAGAAATTAACCAAAATAATACAGTCATATTAAATAGAAGTAACTGCGAACTAAATTCAGCTCAAAAATATGAAGATAAATACTTATTTACTAACCCGATTCAAAAATTAAATATAATAGGGGCACATTATGAACAAATTAATTCACCTAAGCCATATATAGCTAACATTCGATTTAAAGAAATTATTGATACTCATTCCAATACCTTTAAAGCTAATCATCAAGATATTAGAAACAATGATACAACACATACAATTTTTTCAACATCAAATAGAGCTTCAAACCCATCAAATCTACCTTCAAATGAAGAATCACCCTTAAATCTCTTCTGCACCCCTAATAAAGTGGGAAAAATTTTTCACAATCTTCTAAACAAAACATCATCTGGCCTAGATAAAATACCCCCACTAATTTTAAAACACTTAACTCCTAATATCATACATTCATACACCATAATTTTTAACAACGCCCTTAATCACTACTACTTCCCAACACCCTGGAAATGTGCAAAAGTCTTACCCACATTAAAAAAGGACAAAAATGCAAAAATCGCTACCAATTATAGACCCATTAGCCTCAGCCCTGCAATTAGCAAAGTTTTCGAAGCAATCATAAACAATCTAATCGTAGAAACTTGCAACAAAAACAACATAATTGCCGAAAATCAATTTGGATTTAGAACAAAACATTCGACCACTCACGCCATTCATAAATTCTTATCTGATACTAATCATTATCTCCATAATACCCAACATGTTGGTGCAATACTTATTGATTTAGAAAAAGCATTTGACTCAGTATGGTTAAACGGCCTCATTTTTAAACTATCCAGAAAAACTTCCCCATTTGGCTAATACATATTATTTGGGACATGATTTCACAAAAATCATTTGTTGTTTGGGATGGATCAAATACATCCTCTGAAATATTTAAGATAGAGGAAGGTCTCCAACAAGGAACTGTTAACTCACCAATACTCTTTAACATCTTTACCGCTGATATACTCAACGCATTTGACTTAAACTCGGGCAATCACACACACTCCATCGCATATGCTGACGACCTCATCATATATACAGCAGGAAACAATGTTCTTAAAACACAAAACCCCCTAAACAATCTTCTAGGTAGAATCAATAATTACTACATATCTTGGTGTTTGAAAATAAATCCCGATAAATGTGAATCAATAGTATTTAGGAAACCAATAGATTTTTATGCCACTAATGACAAAAATGCAATTAGACAATTTCAACTTTCTATAATTAAACCTGGGACTAACGACCGCATTCCTATACCCCATAAGAAAATAGTTAAATATCTAGGGTATAATATAGATCACCTAGTTAGAGGCAATCATCATCACATTATCCAACTCAATAAGGCTGAAAAAGCTTTTAAAGTAAATAGTCACCTCTTCTATTGTAAGCAATTGGAAACCAAAGCTAAAGTAATATGTTACCAACTATTGATAAGACCAATCTTGACATATGCAGCACCAATCGGTTGGAATATGGGAGCATCTCTTATGGAAATTATCAGAATGTTTGAACGCGCCTGTCTAAGAGTTTGTTTGAGAAACTACCGATCCAGCCATTCAAATTATCGTCATATGACCAGCAACGCCAAAATATATGAGCTCGCAAATATACCGCGAATAGATAATTTTTCACTTAGATTAACTAGAGACTATTTTAGCAAATTACCTTCATCTTTAAACAACACAATAAAATCATTAGTCAACATAGAGAACATTAACAATTTGAACCATTCTAAATATTTACAACCACAGGCTTTTTTAGCTCTTGACAATACAGGTCATATACAAGATGGGAATAATGTACCCCTTATATTTCATTGGAAAAGAAATCGGGCAGATGAAAGAATTGCTTGGAACGGTAGTGCTGACCTCAATGACCATTATAATTTCAGTTATTCTACAGCAATCCCGATAATAGACTACTACAATTTTTGCCGACTTGATTATAAAAGATATTGGTGGACAAACACTAATTCTATACACCATAATGTCCTAAAGACTAAATACACTAAGATGTTAAAAAATAATAATTAATTTTCAATATTTCATTTATGTTTATCTATAAATGAATATATTGTATATATTGTATATATATATTGTAAATATCATTAAATTTAAGTTTCCTATCCCCTATTCTCTGATGCTATGGTTTAAACTACCCTGCATAAAATTTCCGAAAGAAAAGATAGAATCTGGGTACAAAAGCCATATACGGTATACGGTTTTTATAGGATCCGGATACAAAAACCGTATACCGTATATGGCTTTTGTACCCGGATTCTATATTTCTATCGGAAATTTTATGTAGGGTAAGAAGGTACTTAGGACTTTCTCCCATTATGCTAAAAAATCCCCCTGATATAGTTAGAGTCCTCACGAATTGCTCTTAAAGATTAATATATTAACAATATAGGTATAATTCTAGAGAATAATCTCACATTCACTGTCGGAAAGAGAGCGCTTACATCATTAAGCCACCCTTCCCCCATCTATCATCTAAGTTAAGGTTTTTATTAAGTATTTTTGTTAACCTAAATAATCTGTATTCTGTATCCCCACTAATAAACAAAACTATTTAGAAGAAAAAAAAAAAAAAAAAAAACCATACCACGTTGAAAGCACCGGTTCTCGTCCGATCACCGAAGTTAAGCAACATTGGGCGCGGTCAGTACTTGGATGGGTGACCGCTTGGGAACACCGCGTGCCGTTGGCATCTTTTTTATTTTGTTTACCATTTTTAATGCGCTCTTCTATTTTTTTTTGAGGGTAGATCCGAGTAGAGTCTCCTGCCTTTCGCCAACGACCATACCACGTTGAAAGCACCGGTTCTCGTCCGATCACCGAAGTTAAGCAACATTGGGCGCGGTCAGTACTTGGATGGGTGACCGCTTGGGAACACCGCGTGCCGTTGGCATCTTTTTTTTTTTTTGTACTATTTTTAATGCACTCTTGTCATCTTTTCACCGATGCATTCAAGTAGAGTCTCCTGACTTTTGCCAACGACCATACCACGTTGAAAGCACCGGTTCTCGTCCGATCACCGAAGTTAAGCAACATTGGGCGCGGTCAGTACTTGGATGGGTGACCGCTTGGGAACACCACGTGCCGTTGGCATCTTTTTTATTTTGTTCACCATTTTTGATGCGCTCTTCTATTTTTTTTGAGGGTAGATCCGAGTAGAGTCTCCTAACTTTCGCCAACGACCATACCACGTTGAAAGCACCGGTTCTCGTCCGATCACCGAAGTTAAGCAACATTGGGCGCGGTCAGTACTTGGATGGGTGACCGCTTGGGAACACCGCGTGCCGTTGGCATCTTTTTTATTCTGTTTACCATTTTTGATGCGCTCTTCTATTTTTTTTGAGGGTAGATCCGAGTAGAGTCTCCTGCCTTTCGCCAACGACCATACCACGTTGAAAGCACCGGTTCTCGTCCGATCACCGAAGTTAAGCAACATTGGGCGCGGTCAGTACTTGGATGGGTGACCGCTTGGGAACACCGCGTGCCGTTGGCATCTTTTTTATTTTTTTTACCATTTTTAATGCGCTCTTCTATTTTTTTTTGAGGGTAGATCCGAGTAGAGTCTCCTGCCTTTCGCCAACGACCATACCACGTTGAAAGCACCGGTTCTCGTCCGATCACCGAAGTTAAGCAACATTGGGCGCGGTCAGTACTTGGATGGGTGACCGCTTGGGAACACCGCGTGCCGTTGGCATCTTTTTTTTTTTTTGTACTATTTTTAATGCACTCTTGTCATCTTTTCACCGATGCATTCAAGTAGAGTCTCCTGACTTTTGCCAACGACCATACCACGTTGAAAGCACCGGTTCTCGTCCGATCACCGAAGTTAAGCAACATTGGGCGCGGTCAGTACTTGGATGGGTGACCGCTTGGGAACACCACGTGCCGTTGGCATCTTTTTTATTTTGTTCACCATTTTTGATGCGCTCTTCTATTTTTTTTGAGGGTAGATCCGAGTAGAGTCTCCTAACTTTCGCCAACGACCATACCACGTTGAAAGCACCGGTTCTCGTCCGATCACCGAAGTTAAGCAACATTGGGCGCGGTCAGTACTTGGATGGGTGACCGCTTGGGAACACCGCGTGCCGTTGGCATCTTTTTTATTCTGTTTACCATTTTTGATGCGCTCTTCTATTTTTTTTGAGGGTAGATCCGAGTAGAGTCTCCTGCCTTTCGCCAACGACCATACCACGTTGAAAGCACCGGTTCTCGTCCGATCACCGAAGTTAAGCAACATTGGGCGCGGTCAGTACTTGGATGGGTGACCGCTTGGGAACACCGCGTGCCGTTGGCATCTTTTTTATTTTGTTCACCATTTTTGATGCGCTCTTCTATTTTTTTTGAGGGTAGATCCGAGTAGAGTCTCCTAACTTTCGCCAACGACCATACCACGTTGAAAGCACCGGTTCTCGTCCGATCACCGAAGTTAAGCAACATTGGGCGCGGTCAGTACTTGGATGGGTGACCGCTTGGGAACACCGCGTGCCGTTGGCATCTTTTTTATTCTGTTTACCATTTTTGATGCGCTCTTCTATTTTTTTTGAGGGTAGATCCGAGTAGAGTCTCCTGCCTTTCGCCAACGACCATACCACGTTGAAAGCACCGGTTCTCGTCCGATCACCGAAGTTAAGCAACATTGGGCGCGGTCAGTACTTGGATGGGTGACCGCTTGGGAACACCGCGTGCCGTTGGCATCTTTTTTATTCTGTTTACCATTTTTGATGCGCTCTTCTATTTTTTTTGAGGGTAGATCCGAGTAGAGTCTCCTGCCTTTCGCCAACGACCATACCACGTTGAAAGCACCGGTTCTCGTCCGATCACCGAAGTTAAGCAACATTGGGCGCGGTCAGTACTTGGATGGGTGACCGCTTGGGAACACCGCGTGCCGTTGGCATCTTTTTTATTTTGTTTACCATTTTTAATGCGCTCTTCTATTTTTTTTTGAGGGTAGATCCGAGTAGAGTCTCCTGCCTTTCGCCAACGACCATACCACGTTGAAAGCACCGGTTCTCGTCCGATCACCGAAGTTAAGCAACATTGGGCGCGGTCAGTACTTGGATGGGTGACCGCTTGGGAACACCGCGTGCCGTTGGCATCTTTTTTATTTTGTTCACCATTTTTGATGCGCTCTTCTATTTTTTTTGAGGGTAGATCCGAGTAGAGTCTCCTAACTTTCGCCAACGACCATACCACGTTGAAAGCACCGGTTCTCGTCCGATCACCGAAGTTAAGCAACATTGGGCGCGGTCAGTACTTGGATGGGTGACCGCTTGGGAACACCGCGTGCCGTTGGCATCTTTTTTATTCTGTTTACCATTTTTGATGCGCTCTTCTATTTTTTTTGAGGGTAGATCCGAGTAGAGTCTCCTGCCTTTCGCCAACGACCATACCACGTTGAAAGCACCGGTTCTCGTCCGATCACCGAAGTTAAGCAACATTGGGCGCGGTCAGTACTTGGATGGGTGACCGCTTGGGAACACCGCGTGCCGTTGGCATCTTTTTTATTTTTTTTACCATTTTTAATGCGCTCTTCTATTTTTTTTTGAGGGTAGATCCGAGTAGAGTCT
Organism: Tenthredo mesomela; assembly: GCA_943736025.1. NCBI lineage: Eukaryota > Metazoa > Arthropoda > Insecta > Hymenoptera > Tenthredinidae > Tenthredo > Tenthredo mesomela. The sequence goes on from OX031017.1 coordinate 4,552,613, forward strand.
CCTGCCTTTCGCCAACGACCATACCACGTTGAAAGCACCGGTTCTCGTCCGATCACCGAAGTTAAGCAACATTGGGCGCGGTCAGTACTTGGATGGGTGACCGCTTGGGAACACCGCGTGCCGTTGGCATCTTTTTTTTTTTTTGTACTATTTTTAATGCACTCTTGTCATCTTTTCACCGATGCATTCAAGTAGAGTCTCCTGACTTTTGCCAACGACCATACCACGTTGAAAGCACCGGTTCTCGTCCGATCACCGAAGTTAAGCAACATTGGGCGCGGTCAGTACTTGGATGGGTGACCGCTTGGGAACACCACGTGCCGTTGGCATCTTTTTTATTTTGTTCACCATTTTTGATGCGCTCTTCTATTTTTTTTGAGGGTAGATCCGAGTAGAGTCTCCTAACTTTCGCCAACGACCATACCACGTTGAAAGCACCGGTTCTCGTCCGATCACCGAAGTTAAGCAACATTGGGCGCGGTCAGTACTTGGATGGGTGACCGCTTGGGAACACCGCGTGCCGTTGGCATCTTTTTTATTCTGTTTACCATTTTTGATGCGCTCTTCTATTTTTTTTGAGGGTAGATCCGAGTAGAGTCTCCTGCCTTTCGCCAACGACCATACCACGTTGAAAGCACCGGTTCTCGTCCGATCACCGAAGTTAAGCAACATTGGGCGCGGTCAGTACTTGGATGGGTGACCGCTTGGGAACACCGCGTGCCGTTGGCATCTTTTTTATTTTTTTTACCATTTTTAATGCGCTCTTCTATTTTTTTTTGAGGGTAGATCCGAGTAGAGTCTCCTGCCTTTCGCCAACGACCATACCACGTTGAAAGCACCGGTTCTCGTCCGATCACCGAAGTTAAGCAACATTGGGCGCGGTCAGTACTTGGATGGGTGACCGCTTGGGAACACCGCGTGCCGTTGGCATCTTTTTTATTTTGTTCACCATTTTTGATGCGCTCTTCTATTTTTTTTGAGGGTAGATCCGAGTAGAGTCTCCTAACTTTCGCCAACGACCATACCACGTTGAAAGCACCGGTTCTCGTCCGATCACCGAAGTTAAGCAACATTGGGCGCGGTCAGTACTTGGATGGGTGACCGCTTGGGAACACCGCGTGCCGTTGGCATCTTTTTTATTCTGTTTACCATTTTTGATGCGCTCTTCTATTTTTTTTGAGGGTAGATCCGAGTAGAGTCTCCTGCCTTTCGCCAACGACCATACCACGTTGAAAGCACCGGTTCTCGTCCGATCACCGAAGTTAAGCAACATTGGGCGCGGTCAGTACTTGGATGGGTGACCGCTTGGGAACACCGCGTGCCGTTGGCATCTTTTTTATTTTTTTTACCATTTTTAATGCGCTCTTCTATTTTTTTTTGAGGGTAGATCCGAGTAGAGTCTCCTGCCTTTCGCCAACGACCATACCACGTTGAAAGCACCGGTTCTCGTCCGATCACCGAAGTTAAGCAACATTGGGCGCGGTCAGTACTTGGATGGGTGACCGCTTGGGAACACCGCGTGCCGTTGGCATCTTTTTTATTTTGTTCACCATTTTTGATGCGCTCTTCTATTTTTTTTGAGGGTAGATCCGAGTAGAGTCTCCTAACTTTCGCCAACGACCATACCACGTTGAAAGCACCGGTTCTCGTCCGATCACCGAAGTTAAGCAACATTGGGCGCGGTCAGTACTTGGATGGGTGACCGCTTGGGAACACCGCGTGCCGTTGGCATCTTTTTTATTCTGTTTACCATTTTTGATGCGCTCTTCTATTTTTTTTGAGGGTAGATCCGAGTAGAGTCTCCTGCCTTTCGCCAACGACCATACCACGTTGAAAGCACCGGTTCTCGTCCGATCACCGAAGTTAAGCAACATTGGGCGCGGTCAGTACTTGGATGGGTGACCGCTTGGGAACACCGCGTGCCGTTGGCATCTTTTTTATTCTGTTTACCATTTTTGATGCGCTCTTCTATTTTTTTTGAGGGTAGATCCGAGTAGAGTCTCCTGCCTTTCGCCAACGACCATACCACGTTGAAAGCACCGGTTCTCGTCCGATCACCGAAGTTAAGCAACATTGGGCGCGGTCAGTACTTGGATGGGTGACCGCTTGGGAACACCGCGTGCCGTTGGCATCTTTTTTATTTTGTTTACCATTTTTAATGCGCTCTTCTATTTTTTTTTGAGGGTAGATCCGAGTAGAGTCTCCTGCCTTTCGCCAACGACCATACCACGTTGAAAGCACCGGTTCTCGTCCGATCACCGAAGTTAAGCAACATTGGGCGCGGTCAGTACTTGGATGGGTGACCGCTTGGGAACACCGCGTGCCGTTGGCATCTTTTTTATTTTGTTCACCATTTTTGATGCGCTCTTCTATTTTTTTTGAGGGTAGATCCGAGTAGAGTCTCCTAACTTTCGCCAACGACCATACCACGTTGAAAGCACCGGTTCTCGTCCGATCACCGAAGTTAAGCAACATTGGGCGCGGTCAGTACTTGGATGGGTGACCGCTTGGGAACACCGCGTGCCGTTGGCATCTTTTTTATTCTGTTTACCATTTTTGATGCGCTCTTCTATTTTTTTTGAGGGTAGATCCGAGTAGAGTCTCCTGCCTTTCGCCAACGACCATACCACGTTGAAAAAAGCTCGAAGAAGAATACGACGTGCAAATACCAACCGACCGCAACCTAACAATAACAGAAATCGATGAACAAATAAACACAATAGCAACAGTAATCCTCAATACAATCGAAAACATAATACCCCGAACCACACCAAATACGTCGGTACTAAAATACCTCAACCCAAAAATTAAAAAACTACAGAAAAACAAAACAAAACAGCTAACGACCTTCCACAGGCTACAACGAACAGACCCGACCATAAGAAAAAACGAAACACGGACGGCAAAAAAGACACTGACTGACACTAAAAACGCACTCAGAACTGAATTTCAAAAAGCGATCACAAAATACTGGGAAAGCCAGCTGAAGCAAATCAATCACAGAAAAGCCGAAACGTTCTTCCCTAAAATAAATAAAATTCTAAGACCAAAACAAAGAATAAAAATACACGACTTAGAAATAAAACAAAACAACAACCACATTATAACTAGAAGCAACAGCAACACCAACAATGCACAAAAATACGAAGACATATATCTAATTACGGACCCAATCGACAAACTAAACATAATCGGCGCTCATTACGAGCAAATAAACTCCCCCAAACCGGACAAAGACAACAACCGACTCAAGGATATCATAGACACTCAAGCTAACTCTTTCAAAACAAACCACCAAAACATAAGAGACAATCAAATAACACATATGCAATTCTCTCCAACTAACGACGCCTCAAACCCTACAACAAACCAAGAAGAAAAAAACTTCTTCTGCACACCCAAACAAGTAGAAAAAATCCTCCACAAACTACCCAATAAAACATCTGCAGGATTAGACCAAATCCCACCATTAATCCTAAAACACCTACCGGCTAAACTAATACATGCATACACAGTGATCTTTAATAACTCACTCAATCACTATTATTTCCCCACACCTTGGAAATGCGCTAAAATACTGCCCATACTAAAAAAAGACAAAGACCCCAAAAACCCAACACATTACCGACCCATCAGTCTTACGCCGGCGATAAGTAAAGTATACGAAGCATTAATAAACAATTTCATAGTAGAGACCTGTGACGCGAATAAAATTATACCCGACAACCAATACGGATTTCGATCAAAGCACGCCACCACCCACGCAATCCACAGACTTCTTTCCGACATAAATAAATACCTCGACAACAACAGACATGTAGGAGCCATTCTCATCGATTTGGAAAAGGCATTCGATTCCGTATGGCTAAACGGACTAGTATTTAAGCTACTTAGAAAAAATTTCCCAACCTGGTTAACCCACCTCATATGGGACATGATCTCCCAAAAGTCGTTCGTAGTGTGGGACGGAACGAACACCTCGTCAGAAATTTTCCATATAAAAGAGGGCCTACAACAAGGAACGGTGAACTCACCAATATTATTTAACATCTTCACAGCCGACATCCTACAAGCTTTCGAACTAAATACAGGCAATGGTACACACGCCATAGCATACGCGGATGACCTTATAATCTATGTCGCAGGAACAAACGTACGCAACACCCAAACTACACTTAATAACCTGTTAAACAGAATTAACAATTACTACTCAGCGTGGTACCTAAACATAAACCCCAACAAATGCGAAACAATAGTATTCAGGAAGCCAATCGACTACTACTCAACAGCAAACAAAAATACAATAAGACAATTCCACCTTACAACCAACAAACCAAACACCACCGAAATCATAACCATACCACACAAAAAAACAGTGAAATATCTAGGATTTACCATTGACGACCTAATGCGAGGAAACATACACCTCGTAACCCAATTAAATAAAGCAAAAAAAGCATTAAAGGCCAATAGCCATCTCTTCCATTGCAAGCAATTAGAATCTAAAGCAAAAACCATCTGTTATCAACTTCTCGTTAGACCGATATTAACCTACGCAGCCCCAATCTCTTGGAACATCGGAGCAGCGTTAATGGAAACCATTCGTATGTTTGAACGCTCATGCTTGAGAATATGCCTCAGTACCTACAGATCAAGACACACAAACTTCCACCATAAAACTAGCAACGCCACTATTTATCAAATGGCAAACATACCCAGAATCGATAACTTCATGATTACTCTAACACGAGATTACCTTAGCAAAATCCCCAAATCCAACAACAACTCGATAAAGGCTCTAGCCATCATATACACACCAGATATCAACAAGTTGAAACAAACACCGTACCTACAACCACAATCCTTCCTCTACTTTGACAGCATAGGCCTTATACAAGACGCCAATAACATACCACTAATATACCACTGGAGAAGAAACCGTGCAAACAAGCGTATTGCATGGAATAGCAATGATGACCTCAACGACAGTCATAAATTTGCATATTCAATCGCAATCCCCCCAATAGACCACAACAATTTCAGTAGAATTAACTACAAAAAGTACTGGTGGACAAACACCAAAACAGAACACCACAAGTTACTCAAAGCAAGACAAGCCAAGACACACAACAGCACCTAAAATAAGGTACCCTCTAAGAGAGCAAATATATATACCTATAAAGAAAATGTAAATAATTGTAAATAATGTAAATAATGTAAATAGTATAAATACCTAGTCATAAGCCCCCACCCCCCTCAGATGATGTTATGGTTTAGCCCAAGGCAGAGCTTGGGCCTTTTTCACCATGAAACAAAAACACAACCCCCAAACTACCTTCAGAGTTTTCACGAACTGCTCTACAAACAAAATTGTCTAACCAACATTTAAATACCCTGCAAAACAATAGAGACAAACACAACCTCATATACCAGACGGACGGAGAGTGCTTCAAAAAACTAAAGCCACCCATCCCCCACAACCCTATTAAGCTAAGGTCTATTTCATAAGTTTGTTATCCCTACCAAATGTAATCGAACACTCAATAATAAACAAACCGTTTAAACAAAAAAAAAAAAAAACCATACCACGTTGAAAGCACCGGTTCTCGTCCGATCACCGAAGTTAAGCAACATTGGGCGCGGTCAGTACTTGGATGGGTGACCGCTTGGGAACACCGCGTGCCGTTGGCATCTTTTTTATTTTGTTTACCATTTTTAATGCGCTCTTCTATTTTTTTTTGAGGGTAGATCCGAGTAGAGTCTCCTGCCTTTCGCCAACGACCATACCACGTTGAAAGCACCGGTTCTCGTCCGATCACCGAAGTTAAGCAACATTGGGCGCGGTCAGTACTTGGATGGGTGACTGCTTGGGAACACCGCGTGCCGTTGACATTTTTTTTATTTTGTTTACCATTTTTGATGCGCTCTTCTATTTTTTTTTTTGAGGGTAGATCCGAGTAGAGTCTCCTGCCTTTCGCCAACGACCATACCACGTTGAAAGCACCGGTTCTCGTCCGATCACCGAAGTTAAGCAACATTGGGCGCGGTCAGTACTTGGATGGGTGACCGCTTGGGAACACCGCGTGCCGTTGGCATCTTTTTTTTTTTTGTACTATTTTTAATGCACTCTTGTCATCTTTTCACCGATGCATTCAAGTAGAGTCTCCTGACTTTTGCCAACGACCATACCACGTTGAAAGCACCGGTTCTCGTCCGATCACCGAAGTTAAGCAACATTGGGCGCGGTCAGTACTTGGATGGGTGACCGCTTGGGAACACCGCGTGCCGTTGGCATCTTTTTTATTTTGTTCACCATTTTTGATGCGCTCTTCTATTTTTTTTGAGGGTAGATCCGAGTAGAGTCTCCTATCTTTCGCCAACGACCATACCACGTTGAAAGCACCGGTTCTCCTCCGATCACCGAAGTTAAGCAACATTGGGCGCGGTCAGTACTTGGATGGGTGACCGCTTGGGAACACCGCGTGCCGTTGGCATCTTTTTTATTCTGTTTACCATTTTTGATGCGCTCTTCTATTTTTTTTGAGGGTAGATCCGAGTAGAGTCTCCTGCCTTTCGCCAACGACCATACCACGTTGAAAGCACCGGTTCTCGTCCGATCACCGAAGTTAAGCAACATTGGGCGCGGTCAGTACTTGGATGGGTGACCGCTTGGGAACACCGCGTGCCGTTGGCATCTTTTTTATTTTGTTTACCATTTTTAATGCGCTCTTCTATTTTTTTTTGAGGGTAGATCCGAGTAGAGTCTCCTGCCTTTCGCCAACGACCATACCACGTTGAAAGCACCGGTTCTCGTCCGATCACCGAAGTTAAGCAACATTGGGCGCGGTCAGTACTTGGATGGGTGACCGCTTGGGAACACCGCGTGCCGTTGGCATCTTTTTTATTTTGTTCACCATTTTTGATGCGCTCTTCTATTTTTTTTGAGGGTAGATCCGAGTAGAGTCTCCTAACTTTCGCCAACGACCATACCACGTTGAAAGCACCGGTTCTCGTCCGATCACCGAAGTTAAGCAACATTGGGCGCGGTCAGTACTTGGATGGGTGACCGCTTGGGAACACCGCGTGCCGTTGGCATCTTTTTTATTTTGTTTACCATTTTTGATGCGCTCTTCTATTTTTTTTGAGGGTAGATCCGAGTAGAGTCTCCTGCCTTTCGCCAACGACCATACCACGTTGAAAGCACCGGTTCTCGTCCGATCACCGAAGTTAAGCAACATTGGGCGCGGTCAGTACTTGGATGGGTGACCGCTTGGGAACACCGCGTGCCGTTGGCATCTTTTTTATTTTGTTTACCATTTTTAATGCGCTCTTCTATTTTTTTTTGAGGGTAGATCCGAGTAGAGTCTCCTGCCTTTCGCCAACGACCATACCACGTTGAAAGCACCGGTTCTCGTCCGATCACCGAAGTTAAGCAACATTGGGCGCGGTCAGTACTTGGATGGGTGACCGCTTGGGAACACCGCGTGCCGTTGACATTTTTTTTATTTTGTTTACCATTTTTGATGCGCTCTTCTATTTTTTTTTTGAGGGTAGATCCGAGTAGAGTCTCCTGCCTTTCGCCAACGACCATACCACGTTGAAAGCACCGGTTCTCGTCCGATCACCGAAGTTAAGCAACATTGGGCGCGGTCAGTACTTGGATGGGTGACCGCTTGGGAACACCGCGTGCCGTTGGCATCTTTTTTTTTTTTTTGTACTATTTTTAATGCACTCTTGTCATCTTTTCACCGATGCATTCAAGTAGAGTCTCCTGACTTTTGCCAACGACCATACCACGTTGAAAGCACCGGTTCTCGTCCGATCACCGAAGTTAAGCAACATTGGGCGCGGTCAGTACTTGGATGGGTGACCGCTTGGGAACACCGCGTGCCGTTGTCATCTTTTTTATTTTGTTCACCATTTTTGATGCGCTCTTCTATTTTTTTTAAGGGTAGATCCGAGTAGAGTCTCCTAACTTTCGCCAACGACCATACCACGTTGAAAGCACCGGTTCTCGTCCGATCACCGAAGTTAAGCAACATTGGGCGCGGTCAGTACTTGGATGGGTGACCGCTTGGGAACACCGCGTGCCGTTGACATTTTTTTTATTTTGTTTACCATTTTTGATGCGCTCTTCTGTTTTTTTTTTGAGGGTAGATCCGAGTAGAGTCTCCTGCCTTTCGCCAACGACCATACCACGTTGAAAGCACCGGTTCTCGTCCGATCACCGAAGTTAAGCAACATTGGGCGCGGTCAGTACTTGGATGGGTGACCGCTTGGGAACACCGCGTGCCGTTGGCATCTTTTTTTTTTTTTGTACTATTTTTAATGCACTCTTGTCATCTTTTCACCGATGCATTCAAGTAGAGTCTCCTGACTTTTGCCAACGACCATACCACGTTGAAAGCACCGGTTCTCGTCCGATCACCGAAGTTAAGCAACATTGGGCGCGGTCAGTACTTGGATGGGTGACCGCTTGGGAACACCGCGTGCCGTTGGCATCTTTTTTTTTTTTTGTACTATTTTTAATGCACTCTTGTCATCTTTTCACCGATGCATTCAAGTAGAGTCTCCTGACTTTTGCCAACGACCATACCACGTTGAAAGCACCGGTTCTCGTCCGATCACCGAAGTTAAGCAACATTGGGCGCGGTCAGTACTTGGATGGGTGACCGCTTGGGAACACCGCGTGCCGTTGGCATCTTTCTTATTTTGTTCACCATTTTTGATGCGCTCTTCTATTTTTTTTGAGGGTAGATCCGAGTAGAGTCTCCTAACTTTCGCCAACGACCATACCACGTTGAAAGCACCGGTTCTCGTCCGATCACCGAAGTTAAGCAACATTGGGCGCGGTCAGTACTTGGATGGGTGACCGCTTGGGAACACCGCGTGCCGTTGACATTTTTTTTATTTTGTTTACCATTTTTGATGCGCTCTTCTGTTTTTTTTTTTGAGGGTAGATCCGAGTAGAGTCTCCTGCCTTTCGCCAACGACCATACCACGTTGAAAGCACCGGTTCTCGTCCGATCACCGAAGTTAAGCAACATTGGGCGCGGTCAGTACTTGGATGGGTGACCGCTTGGGAACACCGCGTGCCGTTGGCATCTTTTTTTTTTTTTGTACTATTTTTAATGCACTCTTGTCATCTTTTCACCGATGCATTCAAGTAGAGTCTCCTGACTTTTGCCAACGACCATACCACGTTGAAAGCACCGGTTCTCGTCCGATCACCGAAGTTAAGCAACATTGGGCGCGGTCAGTACTTGGATGGGTGACCGCTTGGGAACACCGCGTGCCGTTGTCATCTTTTTTATTTTGTTCACCATTTTTGATGCGCTCTTCTATTTTTTTTAAGGGTAGATCCGAGTAGAGTCTCCTAACTTTCGCCAACGACCATACCACGTTGAAAGCACCGGTTCTCGTCCGATCACCGAAGTTAAGCAACATTGGGCGCGGTCAGTACTTGGATGGGTGACCGCTTGGGAACACCGCGTGCCGTTGACATTTTTTTTATTTTGTTTACCATTTTTGATGCGCTCTTCTGTTTTTTTTTTGAGGGTAGATCCGAGTAGAGTCTCCTGCCTTTCGCCAACGACCATACCACGTTGAAAGCACCGGTTCTCGTCCGATCACCGAAGTTAAGCAACATTGGGCGCGGTCAGTACTTGGATGGGTGACCGCTTGGGAACACCGCGTGCCGTTGGCATCTTTTTTTTTTTTTGTACTATTTTTAATGCACTCTTGTCATCTTTTCACCGATGCATTCAAGTAGAGTCTCCTGACTTTTGCCAACGACCATACCACGTTGAAAGCACCGGTTCTCGTCCGATCACCGAAGTTAAGCAACATTGGGCGCGGTCAGTACTTGGATGGGTGACCGCTTGGGAACACCGCGTGCCGTTGTCATCTTTTTTATTTTGTTCACCATTTTTGATGCGCTCTTCTATTTTTTTTAAGGGTAGATCCGAGTAGAGTCTCGTAACTTTCGCCAACGACCATACCACGTTGAAAGCACCGGTTCTCGTCCGATCACCGAAGTTAAGCAACATTGGGCGCGGTCAGTACTTGGATGGGTGACCGCTTGGGAACACCGCGTGCCGTTGACATTTTTTTTATTTTGTTTACCATTTTTGATGCGCTCTTCTGTTTTTTTTTTGAGGGTAGATCCGAGTAGAGTCTCCTGCCTTTCGCCAACGACCATACCACGTTGAAAGCACCGGTTCTCGTCCGATCACCGAAGTTAAGCAACATTGGGCGCGGTCAGTACTTGGATGGGTGACCGCTTGGGAACACCGCGTGCCGTTGGCATCTTTTTTTTTTTTTGTACTATTTTTAATGCACTCTTGTCATCTTTTCACCGATGCATTCAAGTAGAGTCTCCTGACTTTTGCCAACGACCATACCACGTTGAAAGCACCGGTTCTCGTCCGATCACCGAAGTTAAGCAACATTGGGCGCGGTCAGTACTTGGATGGGTGACCGCTTGGGAACACCGCGTGCCGTTGGCATCTTTTTTTTTTTTTGTACTATTTTTAATGCACTCTTGTCATCTTTTCACCGATGCATTCAAGTAGAGTCTCCTGACTTTTGCCAACGACCATACCACGTTGAAAGCACCGGTTCTCGTCCGATCACCGAAGTTAAGCAACATTGGGCGCGGTCAGTACTTGGATGGGTGACCGCTTGGGAACACCGCGTGCCGTTGGCATCTTTCTTATTTTGTTCACCATTTTTGATGCGCTCTTCTATTTTTTTTGAGGGTAGATCCGAGTAGAGTCTCCTAACTTTCGCCAACGACCATACCACGTTGAAAGCACCGGTTCTCGTCCGATCACCGAAGTTAAGCAACATTGGGCGCGGTCAGTACTTGGATGGGTGACCGCTTGGGAACACCGCGTGCCGTTGACATTTTTTTTATTTTGTTTACCATTTTTGATGCGCTCTTCTGTTTTTTTTTTGAGGGTAGATCCGAGTAGAGTCTCCTGCCTTTCGCCAACGACCATACCACGTTGAAAGCACCGGTTCTCGTCCGATCACCGAAGTTAAGCAACATTGGGCGCGGTCAGTACTTGGATGGGTGACCGCTTGGGAACACCGCGTGCCGTTGGCATCTTTTTTTTTTTTTGTACTATTTTTAATGCACTCTTGTCATCTTTTCACCGATGCATTCAAGTAGAGTCTCCTGACTTTTGCCAACGACCATACCACGTTGAAAGCACCGGTTCTCGTCCGATCACCGAAGTTAAGCAACATTGGGCGCGGTCAGTACTTGGATGGGTGACCGCTTGGGAACACCGCGTGCCGTTGGCATCTTTCTTATTTTGTTCACCATTTTTGATGCGCTCTTCTATTTTTTTTGAGGGTAGATCCGAGTAGAGTCTCCTAACTTTCGCCAACGACCATACCACGTTGAAAGCACCGGTTCTCGTCCGATCACCGAAGTTAAGCAACATTGGGCGCGGTCAGTACTTGGATGGGTGACCGCTTGGGAACACCGCGTGCCGTTGGCATCTTTTTTATTCTGTTTACCATTTTTGATGCGCTCTTCTATTTTTTTTGAGGGTAGATCCGAGTAGAGTCTCCTGCCTTTCGCCAACGACCATACCACGTTGAAAGCACCGGTTCTCGTCCGATCACCGAAGTTAAGCAACATTGGGCGCGGTCAGTACTTGGATGGGTGACCGCTTGGAAACACCGCGTGCCGTTGGCATCTTTTTTATTTTGTTTACCATTTTTAATGCGCTCTTCTATTTTTTTTTGAGGGTAGATCCGAGTAGAGTCTCCTGCCTTTCGCCAACGACCATACCACGTTGAAAGCACCGGTTCTCGTCCGATCACCGAAGTTAAGCAACATTGGGCGCGGTCAGTACTTGGATGGGTGACCGCTTGGGAACACCGCGTGCCGTTGGCATCTTTTTTATTTTGTTTACCATTTTTAATGCGCTCTTCTATTTTTTTTTGAGGGTAGATCCGAGTAGAGTCTCCTGCCTTTCGCCAACGACCATACCACGTTGAAAGCACCGGTTCTCGTCCGATCACCGAAGTTAAGCAACATTGGGCGCGGTCAGTACTTGGATGGGTGACCGCTTGGGAACACCGCGTGCCGTTGGCATCTTTTTTATTTTGTTCACCATTTTTGATGCGCTCTTCTATTTTTTTTGAGGGTAGATCCGAGTAGAGTCTCCTAACTTTCGCCAACGACCATACCACGTTGAAAGCACCGGTTCTCGTCCGATCACCGAAGTTAAGCAACATTGGGCGCGGTCAGTACTTGGATGGGTGACCGCTTGGGAACACCGCGTGCCGTTGGCATCTTTTTTATTTTGTTTACCATTTTTGATGCGCTCTTCTATTTTTTTTGAGGGTAGATCCGAGTAGAGTCTCCTGCCTTTCGCCAACGACCATACCACGTTGAAAGCACCGGTTCTCGTCCGATCACCGAAGTTAAGCAACATTGGGCGCGGTCAGTACTTGGATGGGTGACCGCTTGGGAACACCGCGTGCCGTTGGCATCTTTTTTATTTTGTTCACCATTTTTGATGCGCTCTTCTATTTTTTTCTGAGGGTAGATCCGAGTAGAGTCTCCTAACTTTCGCCAACGACCATACCACGTTGAAAGCACCGGTTCTCGTCCGATCACCGAAGTTAAGCAACATTGGGCGCGGTCAGTACTTGGATGGGTGACCGCTTGGGAACACCGCGTGCCGTTGGCATCTTTTTTATTCTGTTTACCATTTTTGATGCGCTCTTCTATTTTTTTTGAGGGTAGATCCGAGTAGAGTCTCCTGCCTTTCGCCAACGACCATACCACGTTGAAAGCACCGGTTCTCGTCCGATCACCGAAGTTAAGCAACATTGGGCGCGGTCAGTACTTGGATGGGTGACCGCTTGGGAACACCGCGTGCCGTTGGCATCTTTTTTATTTTGTTCACCATTTTTGATGCGCTCTTCTATTTTTTTTGAGGGTAGATCCGAGTAGAGTCTCCTAACTTTCGCCAACGACCATACCACGTTGAAAGCACCGGTTCTCGTCCGATCACCGAAGTTAAGCAACATTGGGCGCGGTCAGTACTTGGATGGGTGACCGCTTGGGAACACCGCGTGCCGTTGGCATCTTTTTTATTTTGTTTACCATTTTTGATGCGCTCTTCTATTTTTTTTGAGGGTAGATCCGAGTAGAGTCTCCTGCCTTTCGCCAACGACCATACCACGTTGAAAGCACCGGTTCTTGTCCGATCACCGAAGTTAAGCAACATTGGGCGCGGTCAGTACTTGGATGGGTGACCGCTTGGGAACACCGCGTGCCGTTGGCATCTTTTTTATTTTGTTTACCATTTTTAATGCGCTCTTCTATTTTTTTTTGAGGGTAGATCCGAGTAGAGTCTCCTGCCTTTCGCCAACGACCATACCACGTTGAAAGCACCGGTTCTCGTCCGATCACCGAAGTTAAGCAACATTGGGCGCGGTCAGTACTTGGATGGGTGACCGCTTGGGAACACCGCGTGCCGTTGACATTTTTTTTATTTTGTTTACCATTTTTGATGCGCTCTTCTATTTTTTTTTTGAGGGTAGATCCGAGTAGAGTCTCCTGCCTTTCGCCAACGACCATACCACGTTGAAAGCACCGGTTCTCGTCCGATCACCGAAGTTAAGCAACATTGGGCGCGGTCAGTACTTGGATGGGTGACCGCTTGGGAACACCGCGTGCCGTTGGCATCTTTTTTTTTTTTTTGTACTATTTTTAATGCACTCTTGTCATCTTTTCACCGATGCATTCAAGTAGAGTCTCCTGACTTTTGCCAACGACCATACCACGTTGAAAGCACCGGTTCTCGTCCGATCACCGAAGTTAAGCAACATTGGGCGCGGTCAGTACTTGGATGGGTGACCGCTTGGGAACACCGCGTGCCGTTGTCATCTTTTTTATTTTGTTCACCATTTTTGATGCGCTCTTCTATTTTTTTTAAGGGTAGATCCGAGTAGAGTCTCCTAACTTTCGCCAACGACCATACCACGTTGAAAGCACCGGTTCTCGTCCGATCACCGAAGTTAAGCAACATTGGGCGCGGTCAGTACTTGGATGGGTGACCGCTTGGGAACACCGCGTGCCGTTGACATTTTTTTTATTTTGTTTACCATTTTTGATGCGCTCTTCTATTTTTTTTTTGAGGGTAGATCCGAGTAGAGTCTCCTGCCTTTCGCCAACGACCATACCACGTTGAAAGCACCGGTTCTCGTCCGATCACCGAAGTTAAGCAACATTGGGCGCGGTCAGTACTTGGATGGGTGACCGCTTGGGAACACCGCGTGCCGTTGGCATCTTTTTTTTTTTTTGTACTATTTTTAATGCACTCTTGTCATCTTTTCACCGATGCATTCAAGTAGAGTCTCCTGACTTTTGCCAACGACCATACCACGTTGAAAGCACCGGTTCTCGTCCGATCACCGAAGTTAAGCAACATTGGGCGCGGTCAGTACTTGGATGGGTGACCGCTTGGGAACACCGCGTGCCGTTGGCATCTTTCTTATTTTGTTCACCATTTTTGATGCGCTCTTCTATTTTTTTTGAGGGTAGATCCGAGTAGAGTCTCCTAACTTTCGCCAACGACCATACCACGTTGAAAGCACCGGTTCTCGTCCGATCACCGAAGTTAAGCAACATTGGGCGCGGTCAGTACTTGGATGGGTGACCGCTTGGGAACACCGCGTGCCGTTGGCATCTTTTTTATTCTGTTTACCATTTTTGATGCGCTCTTCTATTTTTTTTGAGGGTAGATCCGAGTAGAGTCTCCTGCCTTTCGCCAACGACCATACCACGTTGAAAGCACCGGTTCTCGTCCGATCACCGAAGTTAAGCAACATTGGGCGCGGTCAGTACTTGGATGGGTGACCGCTTGGGAACACCGCGTGCCGTTGTCATCTTTTTTATTTTGTTCACCATTTTTGATGCGCTCTTCTATTTTTTTTAAGGGTAGATCCGAGTAGAGTCTCCTAACTTTCGCCAACGACCATACCACGTTGAAAGCACCGGTTCTCGTCCGATCACCGAAGTTAAGCAACATTGGGCGCGGTCAGTACTTGGATGGGTGACCGCTTGGGAACACCGCGTGCCGTTGACATTTTTTTTATTTTGTTTACCATTTTTGATGCGCTCTTCTATTTTTTTTTTGAGGGTAGATCCGAGTAGAGTCTCCTGCCTTTCGCCAACGACCATACCACGTTGAAAGCACCGGTTCTCGTCCGATCACCGAAGTTAAGCAACATTGGGCGCGGTCAGTACTTGGATGGGTGACCGCTTGGGAACACCGCGTGCCGTTGGCATCTTTTTTTTTTTTTGTACTATTTTTAATGCACTCTTGTCATCTTTTCACCGATGCATTCAAGTAGAGTCTCCTGACTTTTGCCAACGACCATACCACGTTGAAAGCACCGGTTCTCGTCCGATCACCGAAGTTAAGCAACATTGGGCGCGGTCAGTACTTGGATGGGTGACCGCTTGGGAACACCGCGTGCCGTTGGCATCTTTCTTATTTTGTTCACCATTTTTGATGCGCTCTTCTATTTTTTTTGAGGGTAGATCCGAGTAGAGTCTCCTAACTTTCGCCAACGACCATACCACGTTGAAAGCACCGGTTCTCGTCCGATCACCGAAGTTAAGCAACATTGGGCGCGGTCAGTACTTGGATGGGTGACCGCTTGGGAACACCGCGTGCCGTTGGCATCTTTTTTATTCTGTTTACCATTTTTGATGCGCTCTTCTATTTTTTTTGAGGGTAGATCCGAGTAGAGTCTCCTGCCTTTCGCCAACGACCATACCACGTTGAAAGCACCGGTTCTCGTCCGATCACCGAAGTTAAGCAACATTGGGCGCGGTCAGTACTTGGATGGGTGACCGCTTGGGAACACCGCGTGCCGTTGGCATCTTTTTTATTTTGTTTACCATTTTTAATGCGCTCTTCTATTTTTTTTTGAGGGTAGATCCGAGTAGAGTCTCCTGCCTTTCGCCAACGACCATACCACGTTGAAAGCACCGGTTCTCGTCCGATCACCGAAGTTAAGCAACATTGGGCGCGGTCAGTACTTGGATGGGTGACCGCTTGGGAACACCGCGTGCCGTTGGCATCTTTTTTATTTTGTTTACCATTTTTAATGCGCTCTTCTATTTTTTTTTGAGGGTAGATCCGAGTAGAGTCTCCTGCCTTTCGCCAACGACCATACCACGTTGAAAGCACCGGTTCTCGTCCGATCACCGAAGTTAAGCAACATTGGGCGCGGTCAGTACTTGGATGGGTGACCGCTTGGGAACACCGCGTGCCGTTGGCATCTTTTTTATTTTGTTCACCATTTTTGATGCGCTCTTCTATTTTTTTTGAGGGTAGATCCGAGTAGAGTCTCCTAACTTTCGCCAACGACCATACCACGTTGAAAGCACCGGTTCTCGTCCGATCACCGAAGTTAAGCAACATTGGGCGCGGTCAGTACTTGGATGGGTGACCGCTTGGGAACACCGCGTGCCGTTGGCATCTTTTTTATTTTGTTTACCATTTTTGATGCGCTCTTCTATTTTTTTTGAGGGTAGATCCGAGTAGAGTCTCCTGCCTTTCGCCAACGACCATACCACGTTGAAAGCACCGGTTCTCGTCCGATCACCGAAGTTAAGCAACATTGGGCGCGGTCAGTACTTGGATGGGTGACCGCTTGGGAACACCGCGTGCCGTTGGCATCTTTTTTATTTTGTTCACCATTTTTGATGCGCTCTTCTATTTTTTTCTGAGGGTAGATCCGAGTAGAGTCTCCTAACTTTCGCCAACGACCATACCACGTTGAAAGCACCGGTTCTCGTCCGATCACCGAAGTTAAGCAACATTGGGCGCGGTCAGTACTTGGATGGGTGACCGCTTGGGAACACCGCGTGCCGTTGGCATCTTTTTTATTCTGTTTACCATTTTTGATGCGCTCTTCTATTTTTTTTGAGGGTAGATCCGAGTAGAGTCTCCTGCCTTTCGCCAACGACCATACCACGTTGAAAGCACCGGTTCTCGTCCGATCACCGAAGTTAAGCAACATTGGGCGCGGTCAGTACTTGGATGGGTGACCGCTTGGGAACACCGCGTGCCGTTGGCATCTTTTTTATTTTGTTCACCATTTTTGATGCGCTCTTCTATTTTTTTTGAGGGTAGATCCGAGTAGAGTCTCCTAACTTTCGCCAACGACCATACCACGTTGAAAGCACCGGTTCTCGTCCGATCACCGAAGTTAAGCAACATTGGGCGCGGTCAGTACTTGGATGGGTGACCGCTTGGGAACACCGCGTGCCGTTGGCATCTTTTTTATTTTGTTTACCATTTTTGATGCGCTCTTCTATTTTTTTTGAGGGTAGATCCGAGTAGAGTCTCCTGCCTTTCGCCAACGACCATACCACGTTGAAAGCACCGGTTCTCGTCCGATCACCGAAGTTAAGCAACATTGGGCGCGGTCAGTACTTGGATGGGTGACCGCTTGGGAACACCGCGTGCCGTTGGCATCTTTTTTATTTTGTTTACCATTTTTAATGCGCTCTTCTATTTTTTTTTGAGGGTAGATCCGAGTAGAGTCTCCTGCCTTTCGCCAACGACCATACCACGTTGAAAGCACCGGTTCTCGTCCGATCACCGAAGTTAAGCAACATTGGGCGCGGTCAGTACTTGGATGGGTGACCGCTTGGGAACACCGCGTGCCGTTGACATTTTTTTTATTTTGTTTACCATTTTTGATGCGCTCTTCTATTTTTTTTTTGAGGGTAGATCCGAGTAGAGTCTCCTGCCTTTCGCCAACGACCATACCACGTTGAAAGCACCGGTTCTCGTCCGATCACCGAAGTTAAGCAACATTGGGCGCGGTCAGTACTTGGATGGGTGACCGCTTGGGAACACCGCGTGCCGTTGGCATCTTTTTTTTTTTTTTGTACTATTTTTAATGCACTCTTGTCATCTTTTCACCGATGCATTCAAGTAGAGTCTCCTGACTTTTGCCAACGACCATACCACGTTGAAAGCACCGGTTCTCGTCCGATCACCGAAGTTAAGCAACATTGGGCGCGGTCAGTACTTGGATGGGTGACCGCTTGGGAACACCGCGTGCCGTTGGCATCTTTTTTATTTTGTTTACCATTTTTAATGCGCTCTTCTATTTTTTTTTGAGGGTAGATCCGAGTAGAGTCTCCTGCCTTTCGCCAACGACCATACCACGTTGAAAGCACCGGTTCTCGTCCGATCACCGAAGTTAAGCAACATTGGGCGCGGTCAGTACTTGGATGGGTGACTGCTTGGGAACACCGCGTGCCGTTGACATTTTTTTTATTTTGTTTACCATTTTTGATGCGCTCTTCTATTTTTTTTTTTGAGGGTAGATCCGAGTAGAGTCTCCTGCCTTTCGCCAACGACCATACCACGTTGAAAGCACCGGTTCTCGTCCGATCACCGAAGTTAAGCAACATTGGGCGCGGTCAGTACTTGGATGGGTGACCGCTTGGGAACACCGCGTGCCGTTGGCATCTTTTTTTTTTTTGTACTATTTTTAATGCACTCTTGTCATCTTTTCACCGATGCATTCAAGTAGAGTCTCCTGACTTTTGCCAACGACCATACCACGTTGAAAGCACCGGTTCTCGTCCGATCACCGAAGTTAAGCAACATTGGGCGCGGTCAGTACTTGGATGGGTGACCGCTTGGGAACACCGCGTGCCGTTGGCATCTTTTTTATTTTGTTCACCATTTTTGATGCGCTCTTCTATTTTTTTTGAGGGTAGATCCGAGTAGAGTCTCCTATCTTTCGCCAACGACCATACCACGTTGAAAGCACCGGTTCTCGTCCGATCACCGAAGTTAAGCAACATTGGGCGCGGTCAGTACTTGGATGGGTGACCGCTTGGGAACACCGCGTGCCGTTGGCATCTTTTTTATTCTGTTTACCATTTTTGATGCGCTCTTCTATTTTTTTTGAGGGTAGATCCGAGTAGAGTCTCCTGCCTTTCGCCAACGACCATACCACGTTGAAAGCACCGGTTCTCGTCCGATCACCGAAGTTAAGCAACATTGGGCGCGGTCAGTACTTGGATGGGTGACCGCTTGGGAACACCGCGTGCCGTTGGCATCTTTTTTATTTTGTTTACCATTTTTAATGCGCTCTTCTATTTTTTTTTGAGGGTAGATCCGAGTAGAGTCTCCTGCCTTTCGCCAACGACCATACCACGTTGAAAGCACCGGTTCTCGTCCGATCACCGAAGTTAAGCAACATTGGGCGCGGTCAGTACTTGGATGGGTGACCGCTTGGGAACACCGCGTGCCGTTGGCATCTTTTTTATTTTGTTCACCATTTTTGATGCGCTCTTCTATTTTTTTTGAGGGTAGATCCGAGTAGAGTCTCCTAACTTTCGCCAACGACCATACCACGTTGAAAGCACCGGTTCTCGTCCGATCACCGAAGTTAAGCAACATTGGGCGCGGTCAGTACTTGGATGGGTGACCGCTTGGGAACACCGCGTGCCGTTGGCATCTTTTTTATTTTGTTTACCATTTTTGATGCGCTCTTCTATTTTTTTTGAGGGTAGATCCGAGTAGAGTCTCCTGCCTTTCGCCAACGACCATACCACGTTGAAAGCACCGGTTCTCGTCCGATCACCGAAGTTAAGCAACATTGGGCGCGGTCAGTACTTGGATGGGTGACCGCTTGGGAACACCGCGTGCCGTTGGCATCTTTTTTATTTTGTTTACCATTTTTAATGCGCTCTTCTATTTTTTTTTGAGGGTAGATCCGAGTAGAGTCTCCTGCCTTTCGCCAACGACCATACCACGTTGAAAGCACCGGTTCTCGTCCGATCACCGAAGTTAAGCAACATTGGGCGCGGTCAGTACTTGGATGGGTGACCGCTTGGGAACACCGCGTGCCGTTGACATTTTTTTTATTTTGTTTACCATTTTTGATGCGCTCTTCTATTTTTTTTTTGAGGGTAGATCCGAGTAGAGTCTCCTGCCTTTCGCCAACGACCATACCACGTTGAAAGCACCGGTTCTCGTCCGATCACCGAAGTTAAGCAACATTGGGCGCGGTCAGTACTTGGATGGGTGACCGCTTGGGAACACCGCGTGCCGTTGGCATCTTTTTTTTTTTTTTGTACTATTTTTAATGCACTCTTGTCATCTTTTCACCGATGCATTCAAGTAGAGTCTCCTGACTTTTGCCAACGACCATACCACGTTGAAAGCACCGGTTCTCGTCCGATCACCGAAGTTAAGCAACATTGGGCGCGGTCAGTACTTGGATGGGTGACCGCTTGGGAACACCGCGTGCCGTTGTCATCTTTTTTATTTTGTTCACCATTTTTGATGCGCTCTTCTATTTTTTTTAAGGGTAGATCCGAGTAGAGTCTCCTAACTTTCGCCAACGACCATACCACGTTGAAAGCACCGGTTCTCGTCCGATCACCGAAGTTAAGCAACATTGGGCGCGGTCAGTACTTGGATGGGTGACCGCTTGGGAACACCGCGTGCCGTTGACATTTTTTTTATTTTGTTTACCATTTTTGATGCGCTCTTCTGTTTTTTTTTTGAGGGTAGATCCGAGTAGAGTCTCCTGCCTTTCGCCAACGACCATACCACGTTGAAAGCACCGGTTCTCGTCCGATCACCGAAGTTAAGCAACATTGGGCGCGGTCAGTACTTGGATGGGTGACCGCTTGGGAACACCGCGTGCCGTTGGCATCTTTTTTTTTTTTTGTACTATTTTTAATGCACTCTTGTCATCTTTTCACCGATGCATTCAAGTAGAGTCTCCTGACTTTTGCCAACGACCATACCACGTTGAAAGCACCGGTTCTCGTCCGATCACCGAAGTTAAGCAACATTGGGCGCGGTCAGTACTTGGATGGGTGACCGCTTGGGAACACCGCGTGCCGTTGGCATCTTTTTTTTTTTTTGTACTATTTTTAATGCACTCTTGTCATCTTTTCACCGATGCATTCAAGTAGAGTCTCCTGACTTTTGCCAACGACCATACCACGTTGAAAGCACCGGTTCTCGTCCGATCACCGAAGTTAAGCAACATTGGGCGCGGTCAGTACTTGGATGGGTGACCGCTTGGGAACACCGCGTGCCGTTGGCATCTTTCTTATTTTGTTCACCATTTTTGATGCGCTCTTCTATTTTTTTTGAGGGTAGATCCGAGTAGAGTCTCCTAACTTTCGCCAACGACCATACCACGTTGAAAGCACCGGTTCTCGTCCGATCACCGAAGTTAAGCAACATTGGGCGCGGTCAGTACTTGGATGGGTGACCGCTTGGGAACACCGCGTGCCGTTGACATTTTTTTTATTTTGTTTACCATTTTTGATGCGCTCTTCTGTTTTTTTTTTGAGGGTAGATCCGAGTAGAGTCTCCTGCCTTTCGCCAACGACCATACCACGTTGAAAGCACCGGTTCTCGTCCGATCACCGAAGTTAAGCAACATTGGGCGCGGTCAGTACTTGGATGGGTGACCGCTTGGGAACACCGCGTGCCGTTGGCATCTTTTTTTTTTTTTGTACTATTTTTAATGCACTCTTGTCATCTTTTCACCGATGCATTCAAGTAGAGTCTCCTGACTTTTGCCAACGACCATACCACGTTGAAAGCACCGGTTCTCGTCCGATCACCGAAGTTAAGCAACATTGGGCGCGGTCAGTACTTGGATGGGTGACCGCTTGGGAACACCGCGTGCCGTTGGCATCTTTCTTATTTTGTTCACCATTTTTGATGCGCTCTTCTATTTTTTTTGAGGGTAGATCCGAGTAGAGTCTCCTAACTTTCGCCAACGACCATACCACGTTGAAAGCACCGGTTCTCGTCCGATCACCGAAGTTAAGCAACATTGGGCGCGGTCAGTACTTGGATGGGTGACCGCTTGGGAACACCGCGTGCCGTTGGCATCTTTTTTATTCTGTTTACCATTTTTGATGCGCTCTTCTATTTTTTTTGAGGGTAGATCCGAGTAGAGTCTCCTGCCTTTCGCCAACGACCATACCACGTTGAAAGCACCGGTTCTCGTCCGATCACCGAAGTTAAGCAACATTGGGCGCGGTCAGTACTTGGATGGGTGACCGCTTGGGAACACCGCGTGCCGTTGGCATCTTTTTTATTTTGTTTACCATTTTTAATGCGCTCTTCTATTTTTTTTTGAGGGTAGATCCGAGTAGAGTCTCCTGCCTTTCGCCAACGACCATACCACGTTGAAAGCACCGGTTCTCGTCCGATCACCGAAGTTAAGCAACATTGGGCGCGGTCAGTACTTGGATGGGTGACCGCTTGGGAACACCGCGTGCCGTTGGCATCTTTTTTATTTTGTTTACCATTTTTAATGCGCTCTTCTATTTTTTTTTGAGGGTAGATCCGAGTAGAGTCTCCTGCCTTTCGCCAACGACCATACCACGTTGAAAGCACCGGTTCTCGTCCGATCACCGAAGTTAAGCAACATTGGGCGCGGTCAGTACTTGGATGGGTGACCGCTTGGGAACACCGCGTGCCGTTGGCATCTTTTTTATTTTGTTCACCATTTTTGATGCGCTCTTCTATTTTTTTTGAGGGTAGATCCGAGTAGAGTCTCCTAACTTTCGCCAACGACCATACCACGTTGAAAGCACCGGTTCTCGTCCGATCACCGAAGTTAAGCAACATTGGGCGCGGTCAGTACTTGGATGGGTGACCGCTTGGGAACACCGCGTGCCGTTGGCATCTTTTTTATTTTGTTTACCATTTTTGATGCGCTCTTCTATTTTTTTTGAGGGTAGATCCGAGTAGAGTCTCCTGCCTTTCGCCAACGACCATACCACGTTGAAAGCACCGGTTCTCGTCCGATCACCGAAGTTAAGCAACATTGGGCGCGGTCAGTACTTGGATGGGTGACCGCTTGGGAACACCGCGTGCCGTTGGCATCTTTTTTATTTTGTTCACCATTTTTGATGCGCTCTTCTATTTTTTTCTGAGGGTAGATCCGAGTAGAGTCTCCTAACTTTCGCCAACGACCATACCACGTTGAAAGCACCGGTTCTCGTCCGATCACCGAAGTTAAGCAACATTGGGCGCGGTCAGTACTTGGATGGGTGACCGCTTGGGAACACCGCGTGCCGTTGGCATCTTTTTTATTCTGTTTACCATTTTTGATGCGCTCTTCTATTTTTTTTGAGGGTAGATCCGAGTAGAGTCTCCTGCCTTTCGCCAACGACCATACCACGTTGAAAGCACCGGTTCTCGTCCGATCACCGAAGTTAAGCAACATTGGGCGCGGTCAGTACTTGGATGGGTGACCGCTTGGGAACACCGCGTGCCGTTGGCATCTTTTTATTTTGTTTACCATTTTTAATGCGCTCTTCTATTTTTTTTTGAGGGTAGATCCGAGTAGAGTCTCCTGCCTTTCGCCAACGACCATACCACGTTGAAAGCACCGGTTCTCGTCCGATCACCGAAGTTAAGCAACATTGGGCGCGGTCAGTACTTGGATGGGTGACCGCTTGGGAACACCGCGTGCCGTTGACATTTTTTTTATTTTGTTTACCATTTTTGATGCGCTCTTCTATTTTTTTTTTGAGGGTAGATCCGAGTAGAGTCTCCTGCCTTTCGCCAACGACCATACCACGTTGAAAGCACCGGTTCTCGTCCGATCACCGAAGTTAAGCAACATTGGGCGCGGTCAGTACTTGGATGGGTGACCGCTTGGGAACACCGCGTGCCGTTGGCATCTTTTTTTTTTTTTTGTACTATTTTTAATGCACTCTTGTCATCTTTTCACCGATGCATTCAAGTAGAGTCTCCTGACTTTTGCCAACGACCATACCACGTTGAAAGCACCGGTTCTCGTCCGATCACCGAAGTTAAGCAACATTGGGCGCGGTCAGTACTTGGATGGGTGACCGCTTGGGAACACCGCGTGCCGTTGTCATCTTTTTTATTTTGTTCACCATTTTTGATGCGCTCTTCTATTTTTTTTAAGGGTAGATCCGAGTAGAGTCTCCTAACTTTCGCCAACGACCATACCACGTTGAAAGCACCGGTTCTCGTCCGATCACCGAAGTTAAGCAACATTGGGCGCGGTCAGTACTTGGATGGGTGACCGCTTGGGAACACCGCGT
This sequence comes from Tenthredo mesomela, assembly GCA_943736025.1. NCBI lineage: Eukaryota > Metazoa > Arthropoda > Insecta > Hymenoptera > Tenthredinidae > Tenthredo > Tenthredo mesomela. The sequence continues at coordinate 4,576,749 of OX031017.1, forward strand.
GCCGTTGACATTTTTTTTATTTTGTTTACCATTTTTGATGCGCTCTTCTATTTTTTTTTTGAGGGTAGATCCGAGTAGAGTCTCCTGCCTTTCGCCAACGACCATACCACGTTGAAAGCACCGGTTCTCGTCCGATCACCGAAGTTAAGCAACATTGGGCGCGGTCAGTACTTGGATGGGTGACCGCTTGGGAACACCGCGTGCCGTTGGCATCTTTTTTTTTTTTTGTACTATTTTTAATGCACTCTTGTCATCTTTTCACCGATGCATTCAAGTAGAGTCTCCTGACTTTTGCCAACGACCATACCACGTTGAAAGCACCGGTTCTCGTCCGATCACCGAAGTTAAGCAACATTGGGCGCGGTCAGTACTTGGATGGGTGACCGCTTGGGAACACCGCGTGCCGTTGGCATCTTTCTTATTTTGTTCACCATTTTTGATGCGCTCTTCTATTTTTTTTGAGGGTAGATCCGAGTAGAGTCTCCTAACTTTCGCCAACGACCATACCACGTTGAAAGCACCGGTTCTCGTCCGATCACCGAAGTTAAGCAACATTGGGCGCGGTCAGTACTTGGATGGGTGACCGCTTGGGAACACCGCGTGCCGTTGGCATCTTTTTTATTCTGTTTACCATTTTTGATGCGCTCTTCTATTTTTTTTGAGGGTAGATCCGAGTAGAGTCTCCTGCCTTTCGCCAACGACCATACCACGTTGAAAGCACCGGTTCTCGTCCGATCACCGAAGTTAAGCAACATTGGGCGCGGTCAGTACTTGGATGGGTGACCGCTTGGGAACACCGCGTGCCGTTGTCATCTTTTTTATTTTGTTCACCATTTTTGATGCGCTCTTCTATTTTTTTTAAGGGTAGATCCGAGTAGAGTCTCCTAACTTTCGCCAACGACCATACCACGTTGAAAGCACCGGTTCTCGTCCGATCACCGAAGTTAAGCAACATTGGGCGCGGTCAGTACTTGGATGGGTGACCGCTTGGGAACACCGCGTGCCGTTGACATTTTTTTTATTTTGTTTACCATTTTTGATGCGCTCTTCTATTTTTTTTTTGAGGGTAGATCCGAGTAGAGTCTCCTGCCTTTCGCCAACGACCATACCACGTTGAAAGCACCGGTTCTCGTCCGATCACCGAAGTTAAGCAACATTGGGCGCGGTCAGTACTTGGATGGGTGACCGCTTGGGAACACCGCGTGCCGTTGGCATCTTTTTTTTTTTTTGTACTATTTTTAATGCACTCTTGTCATCTTTTCACCGATGCATTCAAGTAGAGTCTCCTGACTTTTGCCAACGACCATACCACGTTGAAAGCACCGGTTCTCGTCCGATCACCGAAGTTAAGCAACATTGGGCGCGGTCAGTACTTGGATGGGTGACCGCTTGGGAACACCGCGTGCCGTTGGCATCTTTCTTATTTTGTTCACCATTTTTGATGCGCTCTTCTATTTTTTTTGAGGGTAGATCCGAGTAGAGTCTCCTAACTTTCGCCAACGACCATACCACGTTGAAAGCACCGGTTCTCGTCCGATCACCGAAGTTAAGCAACATTGGGCGCGGTCAGTACTTGGATGGGTGACCGCTTGGGAACACCGCGTGCCGTTGGCATCTTTTTTATTCTGTTTACCATTTTTGATGCGCTCTTCTATTTTTTTTGAGGGTAGATCCGAGTAGAGTCTCCTGCCTTTCGCCAACGACCATACCACGTTGAAAGCACCGGTTCTCGTCCGATCACCGAAGTTAAGCAACATTGGGCGCGGTCAGTACTTGGATGGGTGACCGCTTGGGAACACCGCGTGCCGTTGGCATCTTTTTTATTTTGTTTACCATTTTTAATGCGCTCTTCTATTTTTTTTTGAGGGTAGATCCGAGTAGAGTCTCCTGCCTTTCGCCAACGACCATACCACGTTGAAAGCACCGGTTCTCGTCCGATCACCGAAGTTAAGCAACATTGGGCGCGGTCAGTACTTGGATGGGTGACCGCTTGGGAACACCGCGTGCCGTTGGCATCTTTTTTATTTTGTTTACCATTTTTAATGCGCTCTTCTATTTTTTTTTGAGGGTAGATCCGAGTAGAGTCTCCTGCCTTTCGCCAACGACCATACCACGTTGAAAGCACCGGTTCTCGTCCGATCACCGAAGTTAAGCAACATTGGGCGCGGTCAGTACTTGGATGGGTGACCGCTTGGGAACACCGCGTGCCGTTGGCATCTTTTTTATTTTGTTCACCATTTTTGATGCGCTCTTCTATTTTTTTTGAGGGTAGATCCGAGTAGAGTCTCCTAACTTTCGCCAACGACCATACCACGTTGAAAGCACCGGTTCTCGTCCGATCACCGAAGTTAAGCAACATTGGGCGCGGTCAGTACTTGGATGGGTGACCGCTTGGGAACACCGCGTGCCGTTGGCATCTTTTTTATTTTGTTTACCATTTTTGATGCGCTCTTCTATTTTTTTTGAGGGTAGATCCGAGTAGAGTCTCCTGCCTTTCGCCAACGACCATACCACGTTGAAAGCACCGGTTCTCGTCCGATCACCGAAGTTAAGCAACATTGGGCGCGGTCAGTACTTGGATGGGTGACCGCTTGGGAACACCGCGTGCCGTTGGCATCTTTTTTATTTTGTTCACCATTTTTGATGCGCTCTTCTATTTTTTTCTGAGGGTAGATCCGAGTAGAGTCTCCTAACTTTCGCCAACGACCATACCACGTTGAAAGCACCGGTTCTCGTCCGATCACCGAAGTTAAGCAACATTGGGCGCGGTCAGTACTTGGATGGGTGACCGCTTGGGAACACCGCGTGCCGTTGGCATCTTTTTTATTCTGTTTACCATTTTTGATGCGCTCTTCTATTTTTTTTGAGGGTAGATCCGAGTAGAGTCTCCTGCCTTTCGCCAACGACCATACCACGTTGAAAGCACCGGTTCTCGTCCGATCACCGAAGTTAAGCAACATTGGGCGCGGTCAGTACTTGGATGGGTGACCGCTTGGGAACACCGCGTGCCGTTGGCATCTTTTTTATTTTGTTCACCATTTTTGATGCGCTCTTCTATTTTTTTTGAGGGTAGATCCGAGTAGAGTCTCCTAACTTTCGCCAACGACCATACCACGTTGAAAGCACCGGTTCTCGTCCGATCACCGAAGTTAAGCAACATTGGGCGCGGTCAGTACTTGGATGGGTGACCGCTTGGGAACACCGCGTGCCGTTGGCATCTTTTTTATTTTGTTTACCATTTTTGATGCGCTCTTCTATTTTTTTTGAGGGTAGATCCGAGTAGAGTCTCCTGCCTTTCGCCAACGACCATACCACGTTGAAAGCACCGGTTCTCGTCCGATCACCGAAGTTAAGCAACATTGGGCGCGGTCAGTACTTGGATGGGTGACCGCTTGGGAACACCGCGTGCCGTTGGCATCTTTTTTATTTTGTTTACCATTTTTAATGCGCTCTTCTATTTTTTTTTGAGGGTAGATCCGAGTAGAGTCTCCTGCCTTTCGCCAACGACCATACCACGTTGAAAGCACCGGTTCTCGTCCGATCACCGAAGTTAAGCAACATTGGGCGCGGTCAGTACTTGGATGGGTGACCGCTTGGGAACACCGCGTGCCGTTGACATTTTTTTTATTTTGTTTACCATTTTTGATGCGCTCTTCTATTTTTTTTTTGAGGGTAGATCCGAGTAGAGTCTCCTGCCTTTCGCCAACGACCATACCACGTTGAAAGCACCGGTTCTCGTCCGATCACCGAAGTTAAGCAACATTGGGCGCGGTCAGTACTTGGATGGGTGACCGCTTGGGAACACCGCGTGCCGTTGGCATCTTTTTTTTTTTTTTGTACTATTTTTAATGCACTCTTGTCATCTTTTCACCGATGCATTCAAGTAGAGTCTCCTGACTTTTGCCAACGACCATACCACGTTGAAAGCACCGGTTCTCGTCCGATCACCGAAGTTAAGCAACATTGGGCGCGGTCAGTACTTGGATGGGTGACCGCTTGGGAACACCGCGTGCCGTTGTCATCTTTTTTATTTTGTTCACCATTTTTGATGCGCTCTTCTATTTTTTTTAAGGGTAGATCCGAGTAGAGTCTCCTAACTTTCGCCAACGACCATACCACGTTGAAAGCACCGGTTCTCGTCCGATCACCGAAGTTAAGCAACATTGGGCGCGGTCAGTACTTGGATGGGTGACCGCTTGGGAACACCGCGTGCCGTTGACATTTTTTTTATTTTGTTTACCATTTTTGATGCGCTCTTCTATTTTTTTTTTGAGGGTAGATCCGAGTAGAGTCTCCTGCCTTTCGCCAACGACCATACCACGTTGAAAGCACCGGTTCTCGTCCGATCACCGAAGTTAAGCAACATTGGGCGCGGTCAGTACTTGGATGGGTGACCGCTTGGGAACACCGCGTGCCGTTGGCATCTTTTTTTTTTTTTGTACTATTTTTAATGCACTCTTGTCATCTTTTCACCGATGCATTCAAGTAGAGTCTCCTGACTTTTGCCAACGACCATACCACGTTGAAAGCACCGGTTCTCGTCCGATCACCGAAGTTAAGCAACATTGGGCGCGGTCAGTACTTGGATGGGTGACCGCTTGGGAACACCGCGTGCCGTTGGCATCTTTCTTATTTTGTTCACCATTTTTGATGCGCTCTTCTATTTTTTTTGAGGGTAGATCCGAGTAGAGTCTCCTAACTTTCGCCAACGACCATACCACGTTGAAAGCACCGGTTCTCGTCCGATCACCGAAGTTAAGCAACATTGGGCGCGGTCAGTACTTGGATGGGTGACCGCTTGGGAACACCGCGTGCCGTTGGCATCTTTTTTATTCTGTTTACCATTTTTGATGCGCTCTTCTATTTTTTTTGAGGGTAGATCCGAGTAGAGTCTCCTGCCTTTCGCCAACGACCATACCACGTTGAAAGCACCGGTTCTCGTCCGATCACCGAAGTTAAGCAACATTGGGCGCGGTCAGTACTTGGATGGGTGACCGCTTGGGAACACCGCGTGCCGTTGGCATCTTTTTTATTTTGTTTACCATTTTTAATGCGCTCTTCTATTTTTTTTTGAGGGTAGATCCGAGTAGAGTCTCCTGCCTTTCGCCAACGACCATACCACGTTGAAAGCACCGGTTCTCGTCCGATCACCGAAGTTAAGCAACATTGGGCGCGGTCAGTACTTGGATGGGTGACCGCTTGGGAACACCGCGTGCCGTTGGCATCTTTTTTATTTTGTTTACCATTTTTAATGCGCTCTTCTATTTTTTTTTGAGGGTAGATCCGAGTAGAGTCTCCTGCCTTTCGCCAACGACCATACCACGTTGAAAGCACCGGTTCTCGTCCGATCACCGAAGTTAAGCAACATTGGGCGCGGTCAGTACTTGGATGGGTGACCGCTTGGGAACACCGCGTGCCGTTGGCATCTTTTTTATTTTGTTCACCATTTTTGATGCGCTCTTCTATTTTTTTTGAGGGTAGATCCGAGTAGAGTCTCCTAACTTTCGCCAACGACCATACCACGTTGAAAGCACCGGTTCTCGTCCGATCACCGAAGTTAAGCAACATTGGGCGCGGTCAGTACTTGGATGGGTGACCGCTTGGGAACACCGCGTGCCGTTGGCATCTTTTTTATTTTGTTTACCATTTTTGATGCGCTCTTCTATTTTTTTTGAGGGTAGATCCGAGTAGAGTCTCCTGCCTTTCGCCAACGACCATACCACGTTGAAAGCACCGGTTCTCGTCCGATCACCGAAGTTAAGCAACATTGGGCGCGGTCAGTACTTGGATGGGTGACCGCTTGGGAACACCGCGTGCCGTTGGCATCTTTTTTATTTTGTTCACCATTTTTGATGCGCTCTTCTATTTTTTTCTGAGGGTAGATCCGAGTAGAGTCTCCTAACTTTCGCCAACGACCATACCACGTTGAAAGCACCGGTTCTCGTCCGATCACCGAAGTTAAGCAACATTGGGCGCGGTCAGTACTTGGATGGGTGACCGCTTGGGAACACCGCGTGCCGTTGGCATCTTTTTTATTCTGTTTACCATTTTTGATGCGCTCTTCTATTTTTTTTGAGGGTAGATCCGAGTAGAGTCTCCTGCCTTTCGCCAACGACCATACCACGTTGAAAGCACCGGTTCTCGTCCGATCACCGAAGTTAAGCAACATTGGGCGCGGTCAGTACTTGGATGGGTGACCGCTTGGGAACACCGCGTGCCGTTGGCATCTTTTTTATTTTGTTCACCATTTTTGATGCGCTCTTCTATTTTTTTTGAGGGTAGATCCGAGTAGAGTCTCCTAACTTTCGCCAACGACCATACCACGTTGAAAGCACCGGTTCTCGTCCGATCACCGAAGTTAAGCAACATTGGGCGCGGTCAGTACTTGGATGGGTGACCGCTTGGGAACACCGCGTGCCGTTGGCATCTTTTTTATTTTGTTTACCATTTTTGATGCGCTCTTCTATTTTTTTTTGAGGGTAGATCCGAGTAGAGTCTCCTGCCTTTCGCCAACGACCATACCACGTTGAAAGCACCGGTTCTCGTCCGATCACCGAAGTTAAGCAACATTGGGCGCGGTCAGTACTTGGATGGGTGACCGCTTGGGAACACCGCGTGCCGTTGGCATCTTTTTTATTTTGTTCACCATTTTTGATGCGCTCTTCTATTTTTTTTGAGGGTAGATCCGAGTAGAGTCTCCTAACTTTCGCCAACGACCATACCACGTTGAAAGCACCGGTTCTCGTCCGATCACCGAAGTTAAGCAACATTGGGCGCGGTCAGTACTTGGATGGGTGACCGCTTGGGAACACCGCGTGCCGTTGGCATCTTTTTTATTCTGTTTACCATTTTTGATGCGCTCTTCTATTTTTTTTGAGGGTAGATCCGAGTAGAGTCTCCTGCCTTTCGCCAACGACCATACCACGTTGAAAGCACCGGTTCTCGTCCGATCACCGAAGTTAAGCAACATTGGGCGCGGTCAGTACTTGGATGGGTGACCGCTTGGGAACACCGCGTGCCGTTGGCATCTTTTTTATTTTGTTCACCATTTTTGATGCGCTCTTCTATTTTTTTTGAGGGTAGATCCGAGTAGAGTCTCCTAACTTTCGCCAACGACCATACCACGTTGAAAGCACCGGTTCTCGTCCGATCACCGAAGTTAAGCAACATTGGGCGCGGTCAGTACTTGGATGGGTGACCGCTTGGGAACACCGCGTGCCGTTGGCTTTTTTTTTATTTTGTTTACCATTTTTGATGCGCTCTTCTATTTTTTTTGAGGGTAGATCCGAGTAGAGTCTCCTGCCTTTCGCCAACGACCATACCACGTTGAAAGCACCGGTTCTCGTCCGATCACCGAAGTTAAGCAACATTGGGCGCGGTCAGTACTTGGATGGGTGACCGCTTGGGAACACCGCGTGCCGTTGGCATCTTTTTTTTTTTTGTACTATTTTTAATGCACTCTTGTCATCTTTTCACCGATGCATTCAAGTAGAGTCTCCTGACTTTTGCCAACGACCATACCACGTTGAAAGCACCGGTTCTCGTCCGATCACCGAAGTTAAGCAACATTGGGCGCGGTCAGTACTTGGATGGGTGACCGCTTGGGAACACCGCGTGCCGTTGGCATCTTTTTTATTTTGTTCACCATTTTTGATGCGCTCTTCTATTTTTTTTGAGGGTAGATCCGAGTAGAGTCTCCTAACTTTCGCCAACGACCATACCACGTTGAAAGCACCGGTTCTCGTCCGATCACCGAAGTTAAGCAACATTGGGCGCGGTCAGTACTTGGATGGGTGACCGCTTGGGAACACCGCGTGCCGTTGGCATCTTTTTTATTCTGTTTACCATTTTTGATGCGCTCTTCTATTTTTTTTGAGGGTAGATCCGAGTAGAGTCTCCTGCCTTTCGCCAACGACCATACCACGTTGAAAGCACCGGTTCTCGTCCGATCACCGAAGTTAAGCAACATTGGGCGCGGTCAGTACTTGGATGGGTGACCGCTTGGGAACACCGCGTGCCGTTGGCATCTTTTTTATTTTGTTTACCATTTTTAATGCGCTCTTCTATTTTTTTTTGAGGGTAGATCCGAGTAGAGTCTCCTGCCTTTCGCCAACGACCATACCACGTTGAAAGCACCGGTTCTCGTCCGATCACCGAAGTTAAGCAACATTGGGCGCGGTCAGTACTTGGATGGGTGACCGCTTGGGAACACCGCGTGCCGTTGGCATCTTTTTTATTTTGTTCACCATTTTTGATGCGCTCTTCTATTTTTTTTGAGGGTAGATCCGAGTAGAGTCTCCTAACTTTCGCCAACGACCATACCACGTTGAAAGCACCGGTTCTCGTCCGATCACCGAAGTTAAGCAACATTGGGCGCGGTCAGTACTTGGATGGGTGACCGCTTGGGAACACCGCGTGCCGTTGGCATCTTTTTTATTTTGTTTACCATTTTTGATGCGCTCTTCTATTTTTTTTGAGGGTAGATCCGAGTAGAGTCTCCTGCCTTTCGCCAACGACCATACCACGTTGAAAGCACCGGTTCTCGTCCGATCACCGAAGTTAAGCAACATTGGGCGCGGTCAGTACTTGGATGGGTGACCGCTTGGGAACACCGCGTGCCGTTGGCATCTTTTTTATTTTGTTTACCATTTTTAATGCGCTCTTCTATTTTTTTTTGAGGGTAGATCCGAGTAGAGTCTCCTGCCTTTCGCCAACGACCATACCACGTTGAAAGCACCGGTTCTCGTCCGATCACCGAAGTTAAGCAACATTGGGCGCGGTCAGTACTTGGATGGGTGACCGCTTGGGAACACCGCGTGCCGTTGACATTTTTTTTATTTTGTTTACCATTTTTGATGCGCTCTTCTATTTTTTTTTTGAGGGTAGATCCGAGTAGAGTCTCCTGCCTTTCGCCAACGACCATACCACGTTGAAAGCACCGGTTCTCGTCCGATCACCGAAGTTAAGCAACATTGGGCGCGGTCAGTACTTGGATGGGTGACCGCTTGGGAACACCGCGTGCCGTTGGCATCTTTTTTATTTTGTTTACCATTTTTGATGCGCTCTTCTATTTTTTTTGAGGGTAGATCCGAGTAGAGTCTCCTGCCTTTCGCCAACGACCATACCACGTTGAAAGCACCGGTTCTCGTCCGATCACCGAAGTTAAGCAACATTGGGCGCGGTCAGTACTTGGATGGGTGACCGCTTGGGAACACCGCGTGCCGTTGGCATCTTTTTTATTTTGTTTACCATTTTTAATGCGCTCTTCTATTTTTTTTTGAGGGTAGATCCGAGTAGAGTCTCCTGCCTTTCGCCAACGACCATACCACGTTGAAAGCACCGGTTCTCGTCCGATCACCGAAGTTAAGCAACATTGGGCGCGGTCAGTACTTGGATGGGTGACCGCTTGGGAACACCGCGTGCCGTTGACATTTTTTTTATTTTGTTTACCATTTTTGATGCGCTCTTCTATTTTTTTTTTGAGGGTAGATCCGAGTAGAGTCTCCTGCCTTTCGCCAACGACCATACCACGTTGAAAGCACCGGTTCTCGTCCGATCACCGAAGTTAAGCAACATTGGGCGCGGTCAGTACTTGGATGGGTGACCGCTTGGGAACACCGCGTGCCGTTGGCATCTTTTTTTTTTTTTTGTACTATTTTTAATGCACTCTTGTCATCTTTTCACCGATGCATTCAAGTAGAGTCTCCTGACTTTTGCCAACGACCATACCACGTTGAAAGCACCGGTTCTCGTCCGATCACCGAAGTTAAGCAACATTGGGCGCGGTCAGTACTTGGATGGGTGACCGCTTGGGAACACCGCGTGCCGTTGTCATCTTTTTTATTTTGTTCACCATTTTTGATGCGCTCTTCTATTTTTTTTAAGGGTAGATCCGAGTAGAGTCTCCTAACTTTCGCCAACGACCATACCACGTTGAAAGCACCGGTTCTCGTCCGATCACCGAAGTTAAGCAACATTGGGCGCGGTCAGTACTTGGATGGGTGACCGCTTGGGAACACCGCGTGCCGTTGACATTTTTTTTATTTTGTTTACCATTTTTGATGCGCTCTTCTATTTTTTTTTTGAGGGTAGATCCGAGTAGAGTCTCCTGCCTTTCGCCAACGACCATACCACGTTGAAAGCACCGGTTCTCGTCCGATCACCGAAGTTAAGCAACATTGGGCGCGGTCAGTACTTGGATGGGTGACCGCTTGGGAACACCGCGTGCCGTTGGCATCTTTTTTTTTTTTTGTACTATTTTTAATGCACTCTTGTCATCTTTTCACCGATGCATTCAAGTAGAGTCTCCTGACTTTTGCCAACGACCATACCACGTTGAAAGCACCGGTTCTCGTCCGATCACCGAAGTTAAGCAACATTGGGCGCGGTCAGTACTTGGATGGGTGACCGCTTGGGAACACCGCGTGCCGTTGGCATCTTTCTTATTTTGTTCACCATTTTTGATGCGCTCTTCTATTTTTTTTGAGGGTAGATCCGAGTAGAGTCTCCTAACTTTCGCCAACGACCATACCACGTTGAAAGCACCGGTTCTCGTCCGATCACCGAAGTTAAGCAACATTGGGCGCGGTCAGTACTTGGATGGGTGACCGCTTGGGAACACCGCGTGCCGTTGGCATCTTTTTTATTCTGTTTACCATTTTTGATGCGCTCTTCTATTTTTTTTGAGGGTAGATCCGAGTAGAGTCTCCTGCCTTTCGCCAACGACCATACCACGTTGAAAGCACCGGTTCTCGTCCGATCACCGAAGTTAAGCAACATTGGGCGCGGTCAGTACTTGGATGGGTGACCGCTTGGGAACACCGCGTGCCGTTGGCATCTTTTTTATTTTGTTTACCATTTTTAATGCGCTCTTCTATTTTTTTTTGAGGGTAGATCCGAGTAGAGTCTCCTGCCTTTCGCCAACGACCATACCACGTTGAAAGCACCGGTTCTCGTCCGATCACCGAAGTTAAGCAACATTGGGCGCGGTCAGTACTTGGATGGGTGACCGCTTGGGAACACCGCGTGCCGTTGGCATCTTTTTTATTTTGTTTACCATTTTTAATGCGCTCTTCTATTTTTTTTTGAGGGTAGATCCGAGTAGAGTCTCCTGCCTTTCGCCAACGACCATACCACGTTGAAAGCACCGGTTCTCGTCCGATCACCGAAGTTAAGCAACATTGGGCGCGGTCAGTACTTGGATGGGTGACCGCTTGGGAACACCGCGTGCCGTTGGCATCTTTTTTATTTTGTTCACCATTTTTGATGCGCTCTTCTATTTTTTTTGAGGGTAGATCCGAGTAGAGTCTCCTAACTTTCGCCAACGACCATACCACGTTGAAAGCACCGGTTCTCGTCCGATCACCGAAGTTAAGCAACATTGGGCGCGGTCAGTACTTGGATGGGTGACCGCTTGGGAACACCGCGTGCCGTTGGCATCTTTTTTATTTTGTTTACCATTTTTGATGCGCTCTTCTATTTTTTTTGAGGGTAGATCCGAGTAGAGTCTCCTGCCTTTCGCCAACGACCATACCACGTTGAAAGCACCGGTTCTCGTCCGATCACCGAAGTTAAGCAACATTGGGCGCGGTCAGTACTTGGATGGGTGACCGCTTGGGAACACCGCGTGCCGTTGGCATCTTTTTTATTTTGTTCACCATTTTTGATGCGCTCTTCTATTTTTTTCTGAGGGTAGATCCGAGTAGAGTCTCCTAACTTTCGCCAACGACCATACCACGTTGAAAGCACCGGTTCTCGTCCGATCACCGAAGTTAAGCAACATTGGGCGCGGTCAGTACTTGGATGGGTGACCGCTTGGGAACACCGCGTGCCGTTGGCATCTTTTTTATTCTGTTTACCATTTTTGATGCGCTCTTCTATTTTTTTTGAGGGTAGATCCGAGTAGAGTCTCCTGCCTTTCGCCAACGACCATACCACGTTGAAAGCACCGGTTCTCGTCCGATCACCGAAGTTAAGCAACATTGGGCGCGGTCAGTACTTGGATGGGTGACCGCTTGGGAACACCGCGTGCCGTTGGCATCTTTTTTATTTTGTTCACCATTTTTGATGCGCTCTTCTATTTTTTTTGAGGGTAGATCCGAGTAGAGTCTCCTAACTTTCGCCAACGACCATACCACGTTGAAAGCACCGGTTCTCGTCCGATCACCGAAGTTAAGCAACATTGGGCGCGGTCAGTACTTGGATGGGTGACCGCTTGGGAACACCGCGTGCCGTTGGCATCTTTTTTATTTTGTTTACCATTTTTGATGCGCTCTTCTATTTTTTTTTGAGGGTAGATCCGAGTAGAGTCTCCTGCCTTTCGCCAACGACCATACCACGTTGAAAGCACCGGTTCTCGTCCGATCACCGAAGTTAAGCAACATTGGGCGCGGTCAGTACTTGGATGGGTGACCGCTTGGGAACACCGCGTGCCGTTGGCATCTTTTTTATTTTGTTCACCATTTTTGATGCGCTCTTCTATTTTTTTTGAGGGTAGATCCGAGTAGAGTCTCCTAACTTTCGCCAACGACCATACCACGTTGAAAGCACCGGTTCTCGTCCGATCACCGAAGTTAAGCAACATTGGGCGCGGTCAGTACTTGGATGGGTGACCGCTTGGGAACACCGCGTGCCGTTGGCATCTTTTTTATTCTGTTTACCATTTTTGATGCGCTCTTCTATTTTTTTTGAGGGTAGATCCGAGTAGAGTCTCCTGCCTTTCGCCAACGACCATACCACGTTGAAAGCACCGGTTCTCGTCCGATCACCGAAGTTAAGCAACATTGGGCGCGGTCAGTACTTGGATGGGTGACCGCTTGGGAACACCGCGTGCCGTTGGCATCTTTTTTATTTTGTTTACCATTTTTGATGCGCTCTTCTATTTTTTTTGAGGGTAGATCCGAGTAGAGTCTCCTGCCTTTCGCCAACGACCATACCACGTTGAAAGCACCGGTTCTCGTCCGATCACCGAAGTTAAGCAACATTGGGCGCGGTCAGTACTTGGATGGGTGACCGCTTGGGAACACCGCGTGCCGTTGGCATCTTTTTTATTTTGTTTACCATTTTTAATGCGCTCTTCTATTTTTTTTTGAGGGTAGATCCGAGTAGAGTCTCCTGCCTTTCGCCAACGACCATACCACGTTGAAAGCACCGGTTCTCGTCCGATCACCGAAGTTAAGCAACATTGGGCGCGGTCAGTACTTGGATGGGTGACCGCTTGGGAACACCGCGTGCCGTTGACATTTTTTTTATTTTGTTTACCATTTTTGATGCGCTCTTCTATTTTTTTTTTGAGGGTAGATCCGAGTAGAGTCTCCTGCCTTTCGCCAACGACCATACCACGTTGAAAGCACCGGTTCTCGTCCGATCACCGAAGTTAAGCAACATTGGGCGCGGTCAGTACTTGGATGGGTGACCGCTTGGGAACACCGCGTGCCGTTGGCATCTTTTTTATTTTGTTTACCATTTTTGATGCGCTCTTCTATTTTTTTTGAGGGTAGATCCGAGTAGAGTCTCCTGCCTTTCGCCAACGACCATACCACGTTGAAAGCACCGGTTCTCGTCCGATCACCGAAGTTAAGCAACATTGGGCGCGGTCAGTACTTGGATGGGTGACCGCTTGGGAACACCGCGTGCCGTTGGCATCTTTTTTATTTTGTTTACCATTTTTAATGCGCTCTTCTATTTTTTTTTGAGGGTAGATCCGAGTAGAGTCTCCTGCCTTTCGCCAACGACCATACCACGTTGAAAGCACCGGTTCTCGTCCGATCACCGAAGTTAAGCAACATTGGGCGCGGTCAGTACTTGGATGGGTGACCGCTTGGGAACACCGCGTGCCGTTGACATTTTTTTTATTTTGTTTACCATTTTTGATGCGCTCTTCTATTTTTTTTTTGAGGGTAGATCCGAGTAGAGTCTCCTGCCTTTCGCCAACGACCATACCACGTTGAAAGCACCGGTTCTCGTCCGATCACCGAAGTTAAGCAACATTGGGCGCGGTCAGTACTTGGATGGGTGACCGCTTGGGAACACCGCGTGCCGTTGGCATCTTTTTTTTTTTTTTGTACTATTTTTAATGCACTCTTGTCATCTTTTCACCGATGCATTCAAGTAGAGTCTCCTGACTTTTGCCAACGACCATACCACGTTGAAAGCACCGGTTCTCGTCCGATCACCGAAGTTAAGCAACATTGGGCGCGGTCAGTACTTGGATGGGTGACCGCTTGGGAACACCGCGTGCCGTTGTCATCTTTTTTATTTTGTTCACCATTTTTGATGCGCTCTTCTATTTTTTTTAAGGGTAGATCCGAGTAGAGTCTCCTAACTTTCGCCAACGACCATACCACGTTGAAAGCACCGGTTCTCGTCCGATCACCGAAGTTAAGCAACATTGGGCGCGGTCAGTACTTGGATGGGTGACCGCTTGGGAACACCGCGTGCCGTTGACATTTTTTTTATTTTGTTTACCATTTTTGATGCGCTCTTCTATTTTTTTTTTGAGGGTAGATCCGAGTAGAGTCTCCTGCCTTTCGCCAACGACCATACCACGTTGAAAGCACCGGTTCTCGTCCGATCACCGAAGTTAAGCAACATTGGGCGCGGTCAGTACTTGGATGGGTGACCGCTTGGGAACACCGCGTGCCGTTGGCATCTTTTTTTTTTTTTGTACTATTTTTAATGCACTCTTGTCATCTTTTCACCGATGCATTCAAGTAGAGTCTCCTGACTTTTGCCAACGACCATACCACGTTGAAAGCACCGGTTCTCGTCCGATCACCGAAGTTAAGCAACATTGGGCGCGGTCAGTACTTGGATGGGTGACCGCTTGGGAACACCGCGTGCCGTTGGCATCTTTCTTATTTTGTTCACCATTTTTGATGCGCTCTTCTATTTTTTTTGAGGGTAGATCCGAGTAGAGTCTCCTAACTTTCGCCAACGACCATACCACGTTGAAAGCACCGGTTCTCGTCCGATCACCGAAGTTAAGCAACATTGGGCGCGGTCAGTACTTGGATGGGTGACCGCTTGGGAACACCGCGTGCCGTTGGCATCTTTTTTATTCTGTTTACCATTTTTGATGCGCTCTTCTATTTTTTTTGAGGGTAGATCCGAGTAGAGTCTCCTGCCTTTCGCCAACGACCATACCACGTTGAAAGCACCGGTTCTCGTCCGATCACCGAAGTTAAGCAACATTGGGCGCGGTCAGTACTTGGATGGGTGACCGCTTGGGAACACCGCGTGCCGTTGGCATCTTTTTTATTTTGTTTACCATTTTTAATGCGCTCTTCTATTTTTTTTTGAGGGTAGATCCGAGTAGAGTCTCCTGCCTTTCGCCAACGACCATACCACGTTGAAAGCACCGGTTCTCGTCCGATCACCGAAGTTAAGCAACATTGGGCGCGGTCAGTACTTGGATGGGTGACCGCTTGGGAACACCGCGTGCCGTTGGCATCTTTTTTATTTTGTTTACCATTTTTAATGCGCTCTTCTATTTTTTTTTGAGGGTAGATCCGAGTAGAGTCTCCTGCCTTTCGCCAACGACCATACCACGTTGAAAGCACCGGTTCTCGTCCGATCACCGAAGTTAAGCAACATTGGGCGCGGTCAGTACTTGGATGGGTGACCGCTTGGGAACACCGCGTGCCGTTGGCATCTTTTTTATTTTGTTCACCATTTTTGATGCGCTCTTCTATTTTTTTTGAGGGTAGATCCGAGTAGAGTCTCCTAACTTTCGCCAACGACCATACCACGTTGAAAGCACCGGTTCTCGTCCGATCACCGAAGTTAAGCAACATTGGGCGCGGTCAGTACTTGGATGGGTGACCGCTTGGGAACACCGCGTGCCGTTGGCATCTTTTTTATTTTGTTTACCATTTTTGATGCGCTCTTCTATTTTTTTTGAGGGTAGATCCGAGTAGAGTCTCCTGCCTTTCGCCAACGACCATACCACGTTGAAAGCACCGGTTCTCGTCCGATCACCGAAGTTAAGCAACATTGGGCGCGGTCAGTACTTGGATGGGTGACCGCTTGGGAACACCGCGTGCCGTTGGCATCTTTTTTATTTTGTTCACCATTTTTGATGCGCTCTTCTATTTTTTTCTGAGGGTAGATCCGAGTAGAGTCTCCTAACTTTCGCCAACGACCATACCACGTTGAAAGCACCGGTTCTCGTCCGATCACCGAAGTTAAGCAACATTGGGCGCGGTCAGTACTTGGATGGGTGACCGCTTGGGAACACCGCGTGCCGTTGGCATCTTTTTTATTCTGTTTACCATTTTTGATGCGCTCTTCTATTTTTTTTGAGGGTAGATCCGAGTAGAGTCTCCTGCCTTTCGCCAACGACCATACCACGTTGAAAGCACCGGTTCTCGTCCGATCACCGAAGTTAAGCAACATTGGGCGCGGTCAGTACTTGGATGGGTGACCGCTTGGGAACACCGCGTGCCGTTGGCATCTTTTTTATTTTGTTCACCATTTTTGATGCGCTCTTCTATTTTTTTTGAGGGTAGATCCGAGTAGAGTCTCCTAACTTTCGCCAACGACCATACCACGTTGAAAGCACCGGTTCTCGTCCGATCACCGAAGTTAAGCAACATTGGGCGCGGTCAGTACTTGGATGGGTGACCGCTTGGGAACACCGCGTGCCGTTGGCATCTTTTTTATTTTGTTTACCATTTTTGATGCGCTCTTCTATTTTTTTTTGAGGGTAGATCCGAGTAGAGTCTCCTGCCTTTCGCCAACGACCATACCACGTTGAAAGCACCGGTTCTCGTCCGATCACCGAAGTTAAGCAACATTGGGCGCGGTCAGTACTTGGATGGGTGACCGCTTGGGAACACCGCGTGCCGTTGGCATCTTTTTTATTTTGTTCACCATTTTTGATGCGCTCTTCTATTTTTTTTGAGGGTAGATCCGAGTAGAGTCTCCTAACTTTCGCCAACGACCATACCACGTTGAAAGCACCGGTTCTCGTCCGATCACCGAAGTTAAGCAACATTGGGCGCGGTCAGTACTTGGATGGGTGACCGCTTGGGAACACCGCGTGCCGTTGGCATCTTTTTTATTCTGTTTACCATTTTTGATGCGCTCTTCTATTTTTTTTGAGGGTAGATCCGAGTAGAGTCTCCTGCCTTTCGCCAACGACCATACCACGTTGAAAGCACCGGTTCTCGTCCGATCACCGAAGTTAAGCAACATTGGGCGCGGTCAGTACTTGGATGGGTGACCGCTTGGGAACACCGCGTGCCGTTGGCATCTTTTTTATTTTGTTCACCATTTTTGATGCGCTCTTCTATTTTTTTTGAGGGTAGATCCGAGTAGAGTCTCCTAACTTTCGCCAACGACCATACCACGTTGAAAGCACCGGTTCTCGTCCGATCACCGAAGTTAAGCAACATTGGGCGCGGTCAGTACTTGGATGGGTGACCGCTTGGGAACACCGCGTGCCGTTGGCATCTTTTTTATTTTGTTTACCATTTTTGATGCGCTCTTCTATTTTTTTTGAGGGTAGATCCGAGTAGAGTCTCCTGCCTTTCGCCAACGACCATACCACGTTGAAAGCACCGGTTCTCGTCCGATCACCGAAGTTAAGCAACATTGGGCGCGGTCAGTACTTGGATGGGTGACCGCTTGGGAACACCGCGTGCCGTTGGCATCTTTTTTATTTTGTTCACCATTTTTGATGCGCTCTTCTATTTTTTTTGAGGGTAGATCCGAGTAGAGTCTCCTAACTTTCGCCAACGACCATACCACGTTGAAAGCACCGGTTCTCGTCCGATCACCGAAGTTAAGCAACATTGGGCGCGGTCAGTACTTGGATGGGTGACCGCTTGGGAACACCGCGTGCCGTTGGCATCTTTTTTATTTTGTTTACCATTTTTGATGCGCTCTTCTATTTTTTTTTGAGGGTAGATCCGAGTAGAGTCTCCTGCCTTTCGCCAACGACCATACCACGTTGAAAGCACCGGTTCTCGTCCGATCACCGAAGTTAAGCAACATTGGGCGCGGTCAGTACTTGGATGGGTGACCGCTTGGGAACACCGCGTGCCGTTGGCATCTTTTTTATTTTGTTCACCATTTTTGATGCGCTCTTCTATTTTTTTTGAGGGTAGATCCGAGTAGAGTCTCCTAACTTTCGCCAACGACCATACCACGTTGAAAGCACCGGTTCTCGTCCGATCACCGAAGTTAAGCAACATTGGGCGCGGTCAGTACTTGGATGGGTGACCGCTTGGGAACACCGCGTGCCGTTGGCATCTTTTTTATTCTGTTTACCATTTTTGATGCGCTCTTCTATTTTTTTTGAGGGTAGATCCGAGTAGAGTCTCCTGCCTTTCGCCAACGACCATACCACGTTGAAAGCACCGGTTCTCGTCCGATCACCGAAGTTAAGCAACATTGGGCGCGGTCAGTACTTGGATGGGTGACCGCTTGGGAACACCGCGTGCCGTTGGCATCTTTTTTATTTTGTTCACCATTTTTGATGCGCTCTTCTATTTTTTTTGAGGGTAGATCCGAGTAGAGTCTCCTAACTTTCGCCAACGACCATACCACGTTGAAAGCACCGGTTCTCGTCCGATCACCGAAGTTAAGCAACATTGGGCGCGGTCAGTACTTGGATGGGTGACCGCTTGGGAACACCGCGTGCCGTTGGCATCTTTTTTATTTTGTTTACCATTTTTAATGCGCTCTTCTATTTTTTTTTGAGGGTAGATCCGAGTAGAGTCTCCTGCCTTTCGCCAACGACCATACCACGTTGAAAGCACCGGTTCTCGTCCGATCACCGAAGTTAAGCAACATTGGGCGCGGTCAGTACTTGGATGGGTGACCGCTTGGGAACACCGCGTGCCGTTGACATTTTTTTTATTTTGTTTACCATTTTTGATGCGCTCTTCTATTTTTTTTTTGAGGGTAGATCCGAGTAGAGTCTCCTGCCTTTCGCCAACGACCATACCACGTTGAAAGCACCGGTTCTCGTCCGATCACCGAAGTTAAGCAACATTGGGCGCGGTCAGTACTTGGATGGGTGACCGCTTGGGAACACCGCGTGCCGTTGGCATCTTTTTTTTTTTTTTGTACTATTTTTAATGCACTCTTGTCATCTTTTCACCGATGCATTCAAGTAGAGTCTCCTGACTTTTGCCAACGACCATACCACGTTGAAAGCACCGGTTCTCGTCCGATCACCGAAGTTAAGCAACATTGGGCGCGGTCAGTACTTGGATGGGTGACCGCTTGGGAACACCGCGTGCCGTTGTCATCTTTTTTATTTTGTTCACCATTTTTGATGCGCTCTTCTATTTTTTTTAAGGGTAGATCCGAGTAGAGTCCCCTAACTTTCGCCAACGACCATACCACGTTGAAAGCACCGGTTCTCGTCCGATCACCGAAGTTAAGCAACATTGGGCGCGGTCAGTACTTGGATGGGTGACCGCTTGGGAACACCGCGTGCCGTTGACATTTTTTTTAGTTTGTTTACCATTTTTGATGCGCTCTTCTATTTTTTTTTTGAGGGTAGATCCGAGTAGAGTCTCCTGCCTTTCGCCAACGACCATACCACGTTGAAAGCACCGGTTCTCGTCCGATCACCGAAGTTAAGCAACATTGGGCGCGGTCAGTACTTGGATGGGTGACCGCTTGGGAACACCGCGTGCCGTTGGCATCTTTTTTATTTTGTTCACCATTTTTGATGCGCTCTTCTATTTTTTTTGAGGGTAGATCCGAGTAGAGTCTCCTAACTTTCGCCAACGACCATACCACGTTGAAAGCACCGGTTCTCGTCCGATCACCGAAGTTAAGCAACATTGGGCGCGGTCAGTACTTGGATGGGTGACCGCTTGGGAACACCGCGTGCCGTTGGCATCTTTTTTATTTTGTTTACCATTTTTGATGCGCTCTTCTATTTTTTTTGAGGGTAGATCCGAGTAGAGTCTCCTGCCTTTCGCCAACGACCATACCACGTTGAAAGCACCGGTTCTCGTCCGATCACCGAAGTTAAGCAACATTGGGCGCGGTCAGTACTTGGATGGGTGACCGCTTGGGAACACCGCGTGCCGTTGGCATCTTTTTTATTTTGTTTACCATTTTTAATGCGCTCTTCTATTTTTTTTTGAGGGTAGATCCGAGTAGAGTCTCCTGCCTTTCGCCAACGACCATACCACGTTGAAAGCACCGGTTCTCGTCCGATCACCGAAGTTAAGCAACATTGGGCGCGGTCAGTACTTGGATGGGTGACCGCTTGGGAACACCGCGTGCCGTTGGCATCTTTTTTATTTTGTTCACCATTTTTGATGCGCTCTTCTATTTTTTTTGAGGGTAGATCCGAGTAGAGTCTCCTAACTTTCGCCAACGACCATACCACGTTGAAAGCACCGGTTCTCGTCCGATCACCGAAGTTAAGCAACATTGGGCGCGGTCAGTACTTGGATGGGTGACCGCTTGGGAACACCGCGTGCCGTTGGCATCTTTTTTATTTTGTTCACCATTTTTGATGCGCTCTTCTATTTTTTTTGAGGGTAGATCCGAGTAGAGTCTCCTAACTTTCGCCAACGACCATACCACGTTGAAAGCACCGGTTCTCGTCCGATCACCGAAGTTAAGCAACATTGGGCGCGGTCAGTACTTGGATGGGTGACCGCTTGGGAACACCGCGTGCCGTTGGCATCTTTTTTATTTTGTTTACCATTTTTGATGCGCTCTTCTATTTTTTTTGAGGGTAGATCCGAGTAGAGTCTCCTGCCTTTCGCCAACGACCATACCACGTTGAAAGCACCGGTTCTCGTCCGATCACCGAAGTTAAGCAACATTGGGCGCGGTCAGTACTTGGATGGGTGACCGCTTGGGAACACCGCGTGCCGTTGGCATCTTTTTTATTTTGTTTACCATTTTTAATGCGCTCTTCTATTTTTTTTTGAGGGTAGATCCGAGTAGAGTCTCCTGCCTTTCGCCAACGACCATACCACGTTGAAAGCACCGGTTCTCGTCCGATCACCGAAGTTAAGCAACATTGGGCGCGGTCAGTACTTGGATGGGTGACCGCTTGGGAACACCGCGTGCCGTTGACATTTTTTTTATTTTGTTTACCATTTTTGATGCGCTCTTCTATTTTTTTTTTGAGGGTAGATCCGAGTAGAGTCTCCTGCCTTTCGCCAACGACCATACCACGTTGAAAGCACCGGTTCTCGTCCGATCACCGAAGTTAAGCAACATTGGGCGCGGTCAGTACTTGGATGGGTGACCGCTTGGGAACACCGCGTGCCGTTGGCATCTTTTTTATTTTGTTTACCATTTTTGATGCGCTCTTCTATTTTTTTTGAGGGTAGATCCGAGTAGAGTCTCCTGCCTTTCGCCAACGACCATACCACGTTGAAAGCACCGGTTCTCGTCCGATCACCGAAGTTAAGCAACATTGGGCGCGGTCAGTACTTGGATGGGTGACCGCTTGGGAACACCGCGTGCCGTTGGCATCTTTTTTATTTTGTTTACCATTTTTAATGCGCTCTTCTATTTTTTTTTGAGGGTAGATCCGAGTAGAGTCTCCTGCCTTTCGCCAACGACCATACCACGTTGAAAGCACCGGTTCTCGTCCGATCACCGAAGTTAAGCAACATTGGGCGCGGTCAGTACTTGGATGGGTGACCGCTTGGGAACACCGCGTGCCGTTGACATTTTTTTTATTTTGTTTACCATTTTTGATGCGCTCTTCTATTTTTTTTTTGAGGGTAGATCCGAGTAGAGTCTCCTGCCTTTCGCCAACGACCATACCACGTTGAAAGCACCGGTTCTCGTCCGATCACCGAAGTTAAGCAACATTGGGCGCGGTCAGTACTTGGATGGGTGACCGCTTGGGAACACCGCGTGCCGTTGGCATCTTTTTTTTTTTTTTGTACTATTTTTAATGCACTCTTGTCATCTTTTCACCGATGCATTCAAGTAGAGTCTCCTGACTTTTGCCAACGACCATACCACGTTGAAAGCACCGGTTCTCGTCCGATCACCGAAGTTAAGCAACATTGGGCGCGGTCAGTACTTGGATGGGTGACCGCTTGGGAACACCGCGTGCCGTTGTCATCTTTTTTATTTTGTTCACCATTTTTGATGCGCTCTTCTATTTTTTTTAAGGGTAGATCCGAGTAGAGTCTCCTAACTTTCGCCAACGACCATACCACGTTGAAAGCACCGGTTCTCGTCCGATCACCGAAGTTAAGCAACATTGGGCGCGGTCAGTACTTGGATGGGTGACCGCTTGGGAACACCGCGTGCCGTTGACATTTTTTTTATTTTGTTTACCATTTTTGATGCGCTCTTCTATTTTTTTTTTGAGGGTAGATCCGAGTAGAGTCTCCTGCCTTTCGCCAACGACCATACCACGTTGAAAGCACCGGTTCTCGTCCGATCACCGAAGTTAAGCAACATTGGGCGCGGTCAGTACTTGGATGGGTGACCGCTTGGGAACACCGCGTGCCGTTGGCATCTTTTTTTTTTTTTGTACTATTTTTAATGCACTCTTGTCATCTTTTCACCGATGCATTCAAGTAGAGTCTCCTGACTTTTGCCAACGACCATACCACGTTGAAAGCACCGGTTCTCGTCCGATCACCGAAGTTAAGCAACATTGGGCGCGGTCAGTACTTGGATGGGTGACCGCTTGGGAACACCGCGTGCCGTTGGCATCTTTCTTATTTTGTTCACCATTTTTGATGCGCTCTTCTATTTTTTTTGAGGGTAGATCCGAGTAGAGTCTCCTAACTTTCGCCAACGACCATACCACGTTGAAAGCACCGGTTCTCGTCCGATCACCGAAGTTAAGCAACATTGGGCGCGGTCAGTACTTGGATGGGTGACCGCTTGGGAACACCGCGTGCCGTTGGCATCTTTTTTATTCTGTTTACCATTTTTGATGCGCTCTTCTATTTTTTTTGAGGGTAGATCCGAGTAGAGTCTCCTGCCTTTCGCCAACGACCATACCACGTTGAAAGCACCGGTTCTCGTCCGATCACCGAAGTTAAGCAACATTGGGCGCGGTCAGTACTTGGATGGGTGACCGCTTGGGAACACCGCGTGCCGTTGGCATCTTTTTTATTTTGTTTACCATTTTTAATGCGCTCTTCTATTTTTTTTTGAGGGTAGATCCGAGTAGAGTCTCCTGCCTTTCGCCAACGACCATACCACGTTGAAAGCACCGGTTCTCGTCCGATCACCGAAGTTAAGCAACATTGGGCGCGGTCAGTACTTGGATGGGTGACCGCTTGGGAACACCGCGTGCCGTTGGCATCTTTTTTATTTTGTTTACCATTTTTAATGCGCTCTTCTATTTTTTTTTGAGGGTAGATCCGAGTAGAGTCTCCTGCCTTTCGCCAACGACCATACCACGTTGAAAGCACCGGTTCTCGTCCGATCACCGAAGTTAAGCAACATTGGGCGCGGTCAGTACTTGGATGGGTGACCGCTTGGGAACACCGCGTGCCGTTGGCATCTTTTTTATTTTGTTCACCATTTTTGATGCGCTCTTCTATTTTTTTTGAGGGTAGATCCGAGTAGAGTCTCCTAACTTTCGCCAACGACCATACCACGTTGAAAGCACCGGTTCTCGTCCGATCACCGAAGTTAAGCAACATTGGGCGCGGTCAGTACTTGGATGGGTGACCGCTTGGGAACACCGCGTGCCGTTGGCATCTTTTTTATTTTGTTTACCATTTTTGATGCGCTCTTCTATTTTTTTTGAGGGTAGATCCGAGTAGAGTCTCCTGCCTTTCGCCAACGACCATACCACGTTGAAAGCACCGGTTCTCGTCCGATCACCGAAGTTAAGCAACATTGGGCGCGGTCAGTACTTGGATGGGTGACCGCTTGGGAACACCGCGTGCCGTTGGCATCTTTTTTATTTTGTTCACCATTTTTGATGCGCTCTTCTATTTTTTTCTGAGGGTAGATCCGAGTAGAGTCTCCTAACTTTCGCCAACGACCATACCACGTTGAAAGCACCGGTTCTCGTCCGATCACCGAAGTTAAGCAACATTGGGCGCGGTCAGTACTTGGATGGGTGACCGCTTGGGAACACCGCGTGCCGTTGGCATCTTTTTTATTCTGTTTACCATTTTTGATGCGCTCTTCTATTTTTTTTGAGGGTAGATCCGAGTAGAGTCTCCTGCCTTTCGCCAACGACCATACCACGTTGAAAGCACCGGTTCTCGTCCGATCACCGAAGTTAAGCAACATTGGGCGCGGTCAGTACTTGGATGGGTGACCGCTTGGGAACACCGCGTGCCGTTGGCATCTTTTTTATTTTGTTCACCATTTTTGATGCGCTCTTCTATTTTTTTTGAGGGTAGATCCGAGTAGAGTCTCCTAACTTTCGCCAACGACCATACCACGTTGAAAGCACCGGTTCTCGTCCGATCACCGAAGTTAAGCAACATTGGGCGCGGTCAGTACTTGGATGGGTGACCGCTTGGGAACACCGCGTGCCGTTGGCATCTTTTTTATTTTGTTTACCATTTTTGATGCGCTCTTCTATTTTTTTTTGAGGGTAGATCCGAGTAGAGTCTCCTGCCTTTCGCCAACGACCATACCACGTTGAAAGCACCGGTTCTCGTCCGATCACCGAAGTTAAGCAACATTGGGCGCGGTCAGTACTTGGATGGGTGACCGCTTGGGAACACCGCGTGCCGTTGGCATCTTTTTTATTTTGTTCACCATTTTTGATGCGCTCTTCTATTTTTTTTGAGGGTAGATCCGAGTAGAGTCTCCTAACTTTCGCCAACGACCATACCACGTTGAAAGCACCGGTTCTCGTCCGATCACCGAAGTTAAGCAACATTGGGCGCGGTCAGTACTTGGATGGGTGACCGCTTGGGAACACCGCGTGCCGTTGGCATCTTTTTTATTCTGTTTACCATTTTTGATGCGCTCTTCTATTTTTTTTGAGGGTAGATCCGAGTAGAGTCTCCTGCCTTTCGCCAACGACCATACCACGTTGAAAGCACCGGTTCTCGTCCGATCACCGAAGTTAAGCAACATTGGGCGCGGTCAGTACTTGGATGGGTGACCGCTTGGGAACACCGCGTGCCGTTGGCATCTTTTTTATTTTGTTCACCATTTTTGATGCGCTCTTCTATTTTTTTTGAGGGTAGATCCGAGTAGAGTCTCCTAACTTTCGCCAACGACCATACCACGTTGAAAGCACCGGTTCTCGTCCGATCACCGAAGTTAAGCAACATTGGGCGCGGTCAGTACTTGGATGGGTGACCGCTTGGGAACACCGCGTGCCGTTGGCATCTTTTTTATTTTGTTTACCATTTTTAATGCGCTCTTCTATTTTTTTTTGAGGGTAGATCCGAGTAGAGTCTCCTGCCTTTCGCCAACGACCATACCACGTTGAAAGCACCGGTTCTCGTCCGATCACCGAAGTTAAGCAACATTGGGCGCGGTCAGTACTTGGATGGGTGACCGCTTGGGAACACCGCGTGCCGTTGACATTTTTTTTATTTTGTTTACCATTTTTGATGCGCTCTTCTATTTTTTTTTTGAGGGTAGATCCGAGTAGAGTCTCCTGCCTTTCGCCAACGACCATACCACGTTGAAAGCACCGGTTCTCGTCCGATCACCGAAGTTAAGCAACATTGGGCGCGGTCAGTACTTGGATGGGTGACCGCTTGGGAACACCGCGTGCCGTTGGCATCTTTTTTTTTTTTTTGTACTATTTTTAATGCACTCTTCTATTTTTTTTTTGAGGGTAGATCCGAGTAGAGTCTCCTGCCTTTCGCCAACGACCATACCACGTTGAAAGCACCGGTTCTCGTCCGATCACCGAAGTTAAGCAACATTGGGCGCGGTCAGTACTTGGATGGGTGACCGCTTGGGAACACCGCGTGCCGTTGGCATCTTTTTTTTTTTTTGTACTATTTTTAATGCACTCTTGTCATCTTTTCACCGATGCATTCAAGTAGAGTCTCCTGACTTTTGCCAACGACCATACCACGTTGAAAGCACCGGTTCTCGTCCGATCACCGAAGTTAAGCAACATTGGGCGCGGTCAGTACTTGGATGGGTGACCGCTTGGGAACACCGCGTGCCGTTGGCATCTTTCTTATTTTGTTCACCATTTTTGATGCGCTCTTCTATTTTTTTTGAGGGTAGATCCGAGTAGAGTCTCCTAACTTTCGCCAACGACCATACCACGTTGAAAGCACCGGTTCTCGTCCGATCACCGAAGTTAAGCAACATTGGGCGCGGTCAGTACTTGGATGGGTGACCGCTTGGGAACACCGCGTGCCGTTGGCATCTTTTTTATTCTGTTTACCATTTTTGATGCGCTCTTCTATTTTTTTTGAGGGTAGATCCGAGTAGAGTCTCCTGCCTTTCGCCAACGACCATACCACGTTGAAAGCACCGGTTCTCGTCCGATCACCGAAGTTAAGCAACATTGGGCGCGGTCAGTACTTGGATGGGTGACCGCTTGGGAACACCGCGTGCCGTTGGCATCTTTTTTATTTTGTTTACCATTTTTAATGCGCTCTTCTATTTTTTTTTGAGGGTAGATCCGAGTAGAGTCTCCTGCCTTTCGCCAACGACCATACCACGTTGAAAGCACCGGTTCTCGTCCGATCACCGAAGTTAAGCAACATTGGGCGCGGTCAGTACTTGGATGGGTGACCGCTTGGGAACACCGCGTGCCGTTGGCATCTTTTTTATTTTGTTTACCATTTTTAATGCGCTCTTCTATTTTTTTTTGAGGGTAGATCCGAGTAGAGTCTCCTGCCTTTCGCCAACGACCATACCACGTTGAAAGCACCGGTTCTCGTCCGATCACCGAAGTTAAGCAACATTGGGCGCGGTCAGTACTTGGATTGGTGACCGCTTGGGAACACCGCGTGCCGTTGGCATCTTTTTTATTTTGTTCACCATTTTTGATGCGCTCTTCTATTTTTTTTGAGGGTAGATCCGAGTAGAGTCTCCTAACTTTCGCCAACGACCATACCACGTTGAAAGCACCGGTTCTCGTCCGATCACCGAAGTTAAGCAACATTGGGCGCGGTCAGTACTTGGATGGGTGACCGCTTGGGAACACCGCGTGCCGTTGGCATCTTTTTTATTTTGTTTACCATTTTTGATGCGCTCTTCTATTTTTTTTGAGGGTAGATCCGAGTAGAGTCTCCTGCCTTTCGCCAACGACCATACCACGTTGAAAGCACCGGTTCTCGTCCGATCACCGAAGTTAAGCAACATTGGGCGCGGTCAGTACTTGGATGGGTGACCGCTTGGGAACACCGCGTGCCGTTGGCATCTTTTTTATTTTGTTCACCATTTTTGATGCGCTCTTCTATTTTTTTCTGAGGGTAGATCCGAGTAGAGTCTCCTAACTTTCGCCAACGACCATACCACGTTGAAAGCACCGGTTCTCGTCCGATCACCGAAGTTAAGCAACATTGGGCGCGGTCAGTACTTGGATGGGTGACCGCTTGGGAACACCGCGTGCCGTTGGCATCTTTTTTATTCTGTTTACCATTTTTGATGCGCTCTTCTATTTTTTTTGAGGGTAGATCCGAGTAGAGTCTCCTGCCTTTCGCCAACGACCATACCACGTTGAAAGCACCGGTTCTCGTCCGATCACCGAAGTTAAGCAACATTGGGCGCGGTCAATACTTGGATGGGTGACCGCTTGGGAACACCGCGTGCCGTTGGCATCTTTTTTATTTTGTTCACCATTTTTGATGCGCTCTTCTATTTTTTTTGAGGGTAGATCCGAGTAGAGTCTCCTAACTTTCGCCAACGACCATACCACGTTGAAAGCACCGGTTCTCGTCCGATCACCGAAGTTAAGCAACATTGGGCGCGGTCAGTACTTGGATGGGTGACCGCTTGGGAACACCGCGTGCCGTTGGCATCTTTTTTATTTTGTTTACCATTTTTGATGCGCTCTTCTATTTTTTTTGAGGGTAGATCCGAGTAGAGTCTCCTGCCTTTCGCCAACGACCATACCACGTTGAAAGCACCGGTTCTCGTCCGATCACCGAAGTTAAGCAACATTGGGCGCGGTCAGTACTTGGATGGGTGACCGCTTGGGAACACCGCGTGCCGTTGGCATCTTTTTTATTTTGTTTACCATTTTTAATGCGCTCTTCTATTTTTTTTTGAGGGTAGATCCGAGTAGAGTCTCCTGCCTTTCGCCAACGACCATACCACGTTGAAAGCACCGGTTCTCGTCCGATCACCGAAGTTAAGCAACATTGGGCGCGGTCAGTACTTGGATGGGTGACCGCTTGGGAACACCGCGTGCCGTTGACATTTTTTTTATTTTGTTTACCATTTTTGATGCGCTCTTCTATTTTTTTTTTGAGGGTAGATCCGAGTAGAGTCTCCTGCCTTTCGCCAACGACCATACCACGTTGAAAGCACCGGTTCTCGTCCGATCACCGAAGTTAAGCAACATTGGGCGCGGTCAGTACTTGGATGGGTGACCGCTTGGGAACACCGCGTGCCGTTGGCATCTTTTTTTTTTTTTTGTACTATTTTTAATGCACTCTTGTCATCTTTTCACCGATGCATTCAAGTAGAGTCTCCTGACTTTTGCCAACGACCATACCACGTTGAAAGCACCGGTTCTCGTCCGATCACCGAAGTTAAGCAACATTGGGCGCGGTCAGTACTTGGATGGGTGACCGCTTGGGAACACCGCGTGCCGTTGTCATCTTTTTTATTTTGTTCACCATTTTTGATGCGCTCTTCTATTTTTTTTAAGGGTAGATCCGAGTAGAGTCTCCTAACTTTCGCCAACGACCATACCACGTTGAAAGCACCGGTTCTCGTCCGATCACCGAAGTTAAGCAACATTGGGCGCGGTCAGTACTTGGATGGGTGACCGCTTGGGAACACCGCGTGCCGTTGACATTTTTTTTATTTTGTTTACCATTTTTGATGCGCTCTTCTATTTTTTTTTTGAGGGTAGATCCGAGTAGAGTCTCCTGCCTTTCGCCAACGACCATACCACGTTGAAAGCACCGGTTCTCGTCCGATCACCGAAGTTAAGCAACATTGGGCGCGGTCAGTACTTGGATGGGTGACCGCTTGGGAACACCGCGTGCCGTTGGCATCTTTTTTTTTTTTTGTACTATTTTTAATGCACTCTTGTCATCTTTTCACCGATGCATTCAAGTAGAGTCTCCTGACTTTTGCCAACGACCATACCACGTTGAAAGCACCGGTTCTCGTCCGATCACCGAAGTTAAGCAACATTGGGCGCGGTCAGTACTTGGATGGGTGACCGCTTGGGAACACCGCGTGCCGTTGGCATCTTTCTTATTTTGTTCACCATTTTTGATGCGCTCTTCTATTTTTTTTGAGGGTAGATCCGAGTAGAGTCTCCTAACTTTCGCCAACGACCATACCACGTTGAAAGCACCGGTTCTCGTCCGATCACCGAAGTTAAGCAACATTGGGCGCGGTCAGTACTTGGATGGGTGACCGCTTGGGAACACCGCGTGCCGTTGGCATCTTTTTTATTCTGTTTACCATTTTTGATGCGCTCTTCTATTTTTTTTGAGGGTAGATCCGAGTAGAGTCTCCTGCCTTTCGCCAACGACCATACCACGTTGAAAGCACCGGTTCTCGTCCGATCACCGAAGTTAAGCAACATTGGGCGCGGTCAGTACTTGGATGGGTGACCGCTTGGGAACACCGCGTGCCGTTGGCATCTTTTTTATTTTGTTTACCATTTTTAATGCGCTCTTCTATTTTTTTTTGAGGGTAGATCCGAGTAGAGTCTCCTGCCTTTCGCCAACGACCATACCACGTTGAAAGCACCGGTTCTCGTCCGATCACCGAAGTTAAGCAACATTGGGCGCGGTCAGTACTTGGATGGGTGACCGCTTGGGAACACCGCGTGCCGTTGGCATCTTTTTTATTTTGTTTACCATTTTTAATGCGCTCTTCTATTTTTTTTTGAGGGTAGATCCGAGTAGAGTCTCCTGCCTTTCGCCAACGACCATACCACGTTGAAAGCACCGGTTCTCGTCCGATCACCGAAGTTAAGCAACATTGGGCGCGGTCAGTACTTGGATGGGTGACCGCTTGGGAACACCGCGTGCCGTTGGCATCTTTTTTATTTTGTTCACCATTTTTGATGCGCTCTTCTATTTTTTTTGAGGGTAGATCCGAGTAGAGTCTCCTAACTTTCGCCAACGACCATACCACGTTGAAAGCACCGGTTCTCGTCCGATCACCGAAGTTAAGCAACATTGGGCGCGGTCAGTACTTGGATGGGTGACCGCTTGGGAACACCGCGTGCCGTTGGCATCTTTTTTATTTTGTTTACCATTTTTGATGCGCTCTTCTATTTTTTTTGAGGGTAGATCCGAGTAGAGTCTCCTGCCTTTCGCCAACGACCATACCACGTTGAAAGCACCGGTTCTCGTCCGATCACCGAAGTTAAGCAACATTGGGCGCGGTCAGTACTTGGATGGGTGACCGCTTGGGAACACCGCGTGCCGTTGGCATCTTTTTTATTTTGTTCACCATTTTTGATGCGCTCTTCTATTTTTTTCTGAGGGTAGATCCGAGTAGAGTCTCCTAACTTTCGCCAACGACCATACCACGTTGAAAGCACCGGTTCTCGTCCGATCACCGAAGTTAAGCAACATTGGGCGCGGTCAGTACTTGGATGGGTGACCGCTTGGGAACACCGCGTGCCGTTGGCATCTTTTTTATTCTGTTTACCATTTTTGATGCGCTCTTCTATTTTTTTTGAGGGTAGATCCGAGTAGAGTCTCCTGCCTTTCGCCAACGACCATACCACGTTGAAAGCACCGGTTCTCGTCCGATCACCGAAGTTAAGCAACATTGGGCGCGGTCAGTACTTGGATGGGTGACCGCTTGGGAACACCGCGTGCCGTTGGCATCTTTTTTATTTTGTTCACCATTTTTGATGCGCTCTTCTATTTTTTTTGAGGGTAGATCCGAGTAGAGTCTCCTAACTTTCGCCAACGACCATACCACGTTGAAAGCACCGGTTCTCGTCCGATCACCGAAGTTAAGCAACATTGGGCGCGGTCAGTACTTGGATGGGTGACCGCTTGGGAACACCGCGTGCCGTTGGCATCTTTTTTATTTTGTTTACCATTTTTGATGCGCTCTTCTATTTTTTTTTGAGGGTAGATCCGAGTAGAGTCTCCTGCCTTTCGCCAACGACCATACCACGTTGAAAGCACCGGTTCTCGTCCGATCACCGAAGTTAAGCAACATTGGGCGCGGTCAGTACTTGGATGGGTGACCGCTTGGGAACACCGCGTGCCGTTGGCATCTTTTTTATTTTGTTCACCATTTTTGATGCGCTCTTCTATTTTTTTTGAGGGTAGATCCGAGTAGAGTCTCCTAACTTTCGCCAACGACCATACCACGTTGAAAGCACCGGTTCTCGTCCGATCACCGAAGTTAAGCAACATTGGGCGCGGTCAGTACTTGGATGGGTGACCGCTTGGGAACACCGCGTGCCGTTGGCATCTTTTTTATTCTGTTTACCATTTTTGATGCGCTCTTCTATTTTTTTTGAGGGTGGATCCGAGTAGAGTCTCCTGCCTTTCGCCAACGACCATACCACGTTGAAAGCACCGGTTCTCGTCCGATCACCGAAGTTAAGCAACATTGGGCGCGGTCAGTACTTGGATGGGTGACCGCTTGGGAACACCGCGTGCCGTTGGCATCTTTTTTATTTTGTTCACCATTTTTGATGCGCTCTTCTATTTTTTTTGAGGGTAGATCCGAGTAGAGTCTCCTAACTTTCGCCAACGACCATACCACGTTGAAAGCACCGGTTCTCGTCCGATCACCGAAGTTAAGCAACATTGGGCGCGGTCAGTACTTGGATGGGTGACCGCTTGGGAACACCGCGTGCCGTTGGCTTTTTTTTTATTTTGTTTACCATTTTTGATGCGCTCTTCTATTTTTTTTGAGGGTAGATCCGAGTAGAGTCTCCTGCCTTTCGCCAACGACCATACCACGTTGAAAGCACCGGTTCTCGTCCGATCACCGAAGTTAAGCAACATTGGGCGCGGTCAGTACTTGGATGGGTGACCGCTTGGGAACACCGCGTGCCGTTGGCATCTTTTTTTTTTTTGTACTATTTTTAATGCACTCTTGTCATCTTTTCACCGATGCATTCAAGTAGAGTCTCCTGACTTTTGCCAACGACCATACCACGTTGAAAGCACCGGTTCTCGTCCGATCACCGAAGTTAAGCAACATTGGGCGCGGTCAGTACTTGGATGGGTGACCGCTTGGGAACACCGCGTGCCGTTGGCATCTTTTTTATTTTGTTCACCATTTTTGATGCGCTCTTCTATTTTTTTTGAGGGTAGATCCGAGTAGAGTCTCCTAACTTTCGCCAACGACCATACCACGTTGAAAGCACCGGTTCTCGTCCGATCACCGAAGTTAAGCAACATTGGGCGCGGTCAGTACTTGGATGGGTGACCGCTTGGGAACACCGCGTGCCGTTGGCATCTTTTTTATTCTGTTTACCATTTTTGATGCGCTCTTCTATTTTTTTTGAGGGTAGATCCGAGTAGAGTCTCCTGCCTTTCGCCAACGACCATACCACGTTGAAAGCACCGGTTCTCGTCCGATCACCGAAGTTAAGCAACATTGGGCGCGGTCAGTACTTGGATGGGTGACCGCTTGGGAACACCGCGTGCCGTTGGCATCTTTTTTATTTTGTTTACCATTTTTAATGCGCTCTTCTATTTTTTTTTGAGGGTAGATCCGAGTAGAGTCTCCTGCCTTTCGCCAACGACCATACCACGTTGAAAGCACCGGTTCTCGTCCGATCACCGAAGTTAAGCAACATTGGGCGCGGTCAGTACTTGGATGGGTGACCGCTTGGGAACACCGCGTGCCGTTGGCATCTTTTTTATTTTGTTCACCATTTTTGATGCGCTCTTCTATTTTTTTTGAGGGTAGATCCGAGTAGAGTCTCCTAACTTTCGCCAACGACCATACCACGTTGAAAGCACCGGTTCTCGTCCGATCACCGAAGTTAAGCAACATTGGGCGCGGTCAGTACTTGGATGGGTGACCGCTTGGGAACACCGCGTGCCGTTGGCATCTTTTTTATTTTGTTTACCATTTTTGATGCGCTCTTCTATTTTTTTTGAGGGTAGATCCGAGTAGAGTCTCCTGCCTTTCGCCAACGACCATACCACGTTGAAAGCACCGGTTCTCGTCCGATCACCGAAGTTAAGCAACATTGGGCGCGGTCAGTACTTGGATGGGTGACCGCTTGGGAACACCGCGTGCCGTTGGCATCTTTTTTATTTTGTTTACCATTTTTAATGCGCTCTTCTATTTTTTTTTGAGGGTAGATCCGAGTAGAGTCTCCTAACTTTCGCCAACGACCATACCACGTTGAAAGCACCGGTTCTCGTCCGATCACCGAAGTTAAGCAACATTGGGCGCGGTCAGTACTTGGATGGGTGACCGCTTGGGAACACCGCGTGCCGTTGGCATCTTTTTTATTCTGTTTACCATTTTTGATGCGCTCTTCTATTTTTTTTGAGGGTGGATCCGAGTAGAGTCTCCTGCCTTTCGCCAACGACCATACCACGTTGAAAGCACCGGTTCTCGTCCGATCACCGAAGTTAAGCAACATTGGGCGCGGTCAGTACTTGGATGGGTGACCGCTTGGGAACACCGCGTGCCGTTGGCATCTTTTTTATTTTGTTCACCATTTTTGATGCGCTCTTCTATTTTTTTTGAGGGTAGATCCGAGTAGAGTCTCCTAACTTTCGCCAACGACCATACCACGTTGAAAGCACCGGTTCTCGTCCGATCACCGAAGTTAAGCAACATTGGGCGCGGTCAGTACTTGGATGGGTGACCGCTTGGGAACACCGCGTGCCGTTGGCTTTTTTTTTATTTTGTTTACCATTTTTGATGCGCTCTTCTATTTTTTTTGAGGGTAGATCCGAGTAGAGTCTCCTGCCTTTCGCCAACGACCATACCACGTTGAAAGCACCGGTTCTCGTCCGATCACCGAAGTTAAGCAACATTGGGCGCGGTCAGTACTTGGATGGGTGACCGCTTGGGAACACCGCGTGCCGTTGGCATCTTTTTTTTTTTTGTACTATTTTTAATGCACTCTTGTCATCTTTTCACCGATGCATTCAAGTAGAGTCTCCTGACTTTTGCCAACGACCATACCACGTTGAAAGCACCGGTTCTCGTCCGATCACCGAAGTTAAGCAACATTGGGCGCGGTCAGTACTTGGATGGGTGACCGCTTGGGAACACCGCGTGCCGTTGGCATCTTTTTTATTTTGTTCACCATTTTTGATGCGCTCTTCTATTTTTTTTGAGGGTAGATCCGAGTAGAGTCTCCTAACTTTCGCCAACGACCATACCACGTTGAAAGCACCGGTTCTCGTCCGATCACCGAAGTTAAGCAACATTGGGCGCGGTCAGTACTTGGATGGGTGACCGCTTGGGAACACCGCGTGCCGTTGGCATCTTTTTTATTCTGTTTACCATTTTTGATGCGCTCTTCTATTTTTTTTGAGGGTAGATCCGAGTAGAGTCTCCTGCCTTTCGCCAACGACCATACCACGTTGAAAGCACCGGTTCTCGTCCGATCACCGAAGTTAAGCAACATTGGGCGCGGTCAGTACTTGGATGGGTGACCGCTTGGGAACACCGCGTGCCGTTGGCATCTTTTTTATTTTGTTTACCATTTTTAATGCGCTCTTCTATTTTTTTTTGAGGGTAGATCCGAGTAGAGTCTCCTGCCTTTCGCCAACGACCATACCACGTTGAAAGCACCGGTTCTCGTCCGATCACCGAAGTTAAGCAACATTGGGCGCGGTCAGTACTTGGATGGGTGACCGCTTGGGAACACCGCGTGCCGTTGGCATCTTTTTTATTTTGTTCACCATTTTTGATGCGCTCTTCTATTTTTTTTGAGGGTAGATCCGAGTAGAGTCTCCTAACTTTCGCCAACGACCATACCACGTTGAAAGCACCGGTTCTCGTCCGATCACCGAAGTTAAGCAACATTGGGCGCGGTCAGTACTTGGATGGGTGACCGCTTGGGAACACCGCGTGCCGTTGGCATCTTTTTTATTTTGTTTACCATTTTTGATGCGCTCTTCTATTTTTTTTGAGGGTAGATCCGAGTAGAGTCTCCTGCCTTTCGCCAACGACCATACCACGTTGAAAGCACCGGTTCTCGTCCGATCACCGAAGTTAAGCAACATTGGGCGCGGTCAGTACTTGGATGGGTGACCGCTTGGGAACACCGCGTGCCGTTGACATTTTTTTTATTTTGTTTACCATTTTTGATGCGCTCTTCTATTTTTTTTTTGAGGGTAGATCCGAGTAGAGTCTCCTGCCTTTCGCCAACGACCATACCACGTTGAAAGCACCGGTTCTCGTCCGATCACCGAAGTTAAGCAACATTGGGCGCGGTCAGTACTTGGATGGGTGACCGCTTGGGAACACCGCGTGCCGTTGGCATCTTTTTTATTTTGTTTACCATTTTTGATGCGCTCTTCTATTTTTTTTGAGGGTAGATCCGAGTAGAGTCTCCTGCCTTTCGCCAACGACCATACCACGTTGAAAGCACCGGTTCTCGTCCGATCACCGAAGTTAAGCAACATTGGGC
The DNA here is from genome assembly GCA_943736025.1 of Tenthredo mesomela. Lineage (NCBI taxonomy): Eukaryota > Metazoa > Arthropoda > Insecta > Hymenoptera > Tenthredinidae > Tenthredo > Tenthredo mesomela. Next base: position 4,612,393 of record OX031017.1, read on the forward strand.
GCGGTCAGTACTTGGATGGGTGACCGCTTGGGAACACCGCGTGCCGTTGGCATCTTTTTTATTTTGTTTACCATTTTTAATGCGCTCTTCTATTTTTTTTTGAGGGTAGATCCGAGTAGAGTCTCCTGCCTTTCGCCAACGACCATACCACGTTGAAAGCACCGGTTCTCGTCCGATCACCGAAGTTAAGCAACATTGGGCGCGGTCAGTACTTGGATGGGTGACCGCTTGGGAACACCGCGTGCCGTTGACATTTTTTTTATTTTGTTTACCATTTTTGATGCGCTCTTCTATTTTTTTTTTGAGGGTAGATCCGAGTAGAGTCTCCTGCCTTTCGCCAACGACCATACCACGTTGAAAGCACCGGTTCTCGTCCGATCACCGAAGTTAAGCAACATTGGGCGCGGTCAGTACTTGGATGGGTGACCGCTTGGGAACACCGCGTGCCGTTGGCATCTTTTTTTTTTTTTTGTACTATTTTTAATGCACTCTTGTCATCTTTTCACCGATGCATTCAAGTAGAGTCTCCTGACTTTTGCCAACGACCATACCACGTTGAAAGCACCGGTTCTCGTCCGATCACCGAAGTTAAGCAACATTGGGCGCGGTCAGTACTTGGATGGGTGACCGCTTGGGAACACCGCGTGCCGTTGTCATCTTTTTTATTTTGTTCACCATTTTTGATGCGCTCTTCTATTTTTTTTAAGGGTAGATCCGAGTAGAGTCTCCTAACTTTCGCCAACGACCATACCACGTTGAAAGCACCGGTTCTCGTCCGATCACCGAAGTTAAGCAACATTGGGCGCGGTCAGTACTTGGATGGGTGACCGCTTGGGAACACCGCGTGCCGTTGACATTTTTTTTATTTTGTTTACCATTTTTGATGCGCTCTTCTATTTTTTTTTTGAGGGTAGATCCGAGTAGAGTCTCCTGCCTTTCGCCAACGACCATACCACGTTGAAAGCACCGGTTCTCGTCCGATCACCGAAGTTAAGCAACATTGGGCGCGGTCAGTACTTGGATGGGTGACCGCTTGGGAACACCGCGTGCCGTTGGCATCTTTTTTTTTTTTTGTACTATTTTTAATGCACTCTTGTCATCTTTTCACCGATGCATTCAAGTAGAGTCTCCTGACTTTTGCCAACGACCATACCACGTTGAAAGCACCGGTTCTCGTCCGATCACCGAAGTAAAGCAACATTGGGCGCGGTCAGTACTTGGATGGGTGACCGCTTGGGAACACCGCGTGCCGTTGGCATCTTTCTTATTTTGTTCACCATTTTTGATGCGCTCTTCTATTTTTTTTGAGGGTAGATCCGAGTAGAGTCTCCTAACTTTCGCCAACGACCATACCACGTTGAAAGCACCGGTTCTCGTCCGATCACCGAAGTTAAGCAACATTGGGCGCGGTCAGTACTTGGATGGGTGACCGCTTGGGAACACCGCGTGCCGTTGGCATCTTTTTTATTCTGTTTACCATTTTTGATGCGCTCTTCTATTTTTTTTGAGGGTAGATCCGAGTAGAGTCTCCTGCCTTTCGCCAACGACCATACCACGTTGAAAGCACCGGTTCTCGTCCGATCACCGAAGTTAAGCAACATTGGGCGCGGTCAGTACTTGGATGGGTGACCGCTTGGGAACACCGCGTGCCGTTGGCATCTTTTTTATTTTGTTTACCATTTTTAATGCGCTCTTCTATTTTTTTTTGAGGGTAGATCCGAGTAGAGTCTCCTGCCTTTCGCCAACGACCATACCACGTTGAAAGCACCGGTTCTCGTCCGATCACCGAAGTTAAGCAACATTGGGCGCGGTCAGTACTTGGATGGGTGACCGCTTGGGAACACCGCGTGCCGTTGGCATCTTTTTTATTTTGTTTACCATTTTTAATGCGCTCTTCTATTTTTTTTTGAGGGTAGATCCGAGTAGAGTCTCCTGCCTTTCGCCAACGACCATACCACGTTGAAAGCACCGGTTCTCGTCCGATCACCGAAGTTAAGCAACATTGGGCGCGGTCAGTACTTGGATGGGTGACCGCTTGGGAACACCGCGTGCCGTTGGCATCTTTTTTATTTTGTTCACCATTTTTGATGCGCTCTTCTATTTTTTTTGAGGGTAGATCCGAGTAGAGTCTCCTAACTTTCGCCAACGACCATACCACGTTGAAAGCACCGGTTCTCGTCCGATCACCGAAGTTAAGCAACATTGGGCGCGGTCAGTACTTGGATGGGTGACCGCTTGGGAACACCGCGTGCCGTTGGCATCTTTTTTATTTTGTTTACCATTTTTGATGCGCTCTTCTATTTTTTTTGAGGGTAGATCCGAGTAGAGTCTCCTGCCTTTCGCCAACGACCATACCACGTTGAAAGCACCGGTTCTCGTCCGATCACCGAAGTTAAGCAACATTGGGCGCGGTCAGTACTTGGATGGGTGACCGCTTGGGAACACCGCGTGCCGTTGGCATCTTTTTTATTTTGTTCACCATTTTTGATGCGCTCTTCTATTTTTTTCTGAGGGTAGATCCGAGTAGAGTCTCCTAACTTTCGCCAACGACCATACCACGTTGAAAGCACCGGTTCTCGTCCGATCACCGAAGTTAAGCAACATTGGGCGCGGTCAGTACTTGGATGGGTGACCGCTTGGGAACACCGCGTGCCGTTGGCATCTTTTTTATTCTGTTTACCATTTTTGATGCGCTCTTCTATTTTTTTTGAGGGTAGATCCGAGTAGAGTCTCCTGCCTTTCGCCAACGACCATACCACGTTGAAAGCACCGGTTCTCGTCCGATCACCGAAGTTAAGCAACATTGGGCGCGGTCAGTACTTGGATGGGTGACCGCTTGGGAACACCGCGTGCCGTTGGCATCTTTTTTATTTTGTTCACCATTTTTGATGCGCTCTTCTATTTTTTTTGAGGGTAGATCCGAGTAGAGTCTCCTAACTTTCGCCAACGACCATACCACGTTGAAAGCACCGGTTCTCGTCCGATCACCGAAGTTAAGCAACATTGGGCGCGGTCAGTACTTGGATGGGTGACCGCTTGGGAACACCGCGTGCCGTTGGCATCTTTTTTATTTTGTTTACCATTTTTGATGCGCTCTTCTATTTTTTTTTGAGGGTAGATCCGAGTAGAGTCTCCTGCCTTTCGCCAACGACCATACCACGTTGAAAGCACCGGTTCTCGTCCGATCACCGAAGTTAAGCAACATTGGGCGCGGTCAGTACTTGGATGGGTGACCGCTTGGGAACACCGCGTGCCGTTGGCATCTTTTTTATTTTGTTCACCATTTTTGATGCGCTCTTCTATTTTTTTTGAGGGTAGATCCGAGTAGAGTCTCCTAACTTTCGCCAACGACCATACCACGTTGAAAGCACCGGTTCTCGTCCGATCACCGAAGTTAAGCAACATTGGGCGCGGTCAGTACTTGGATGGGTGACCGCTTGGGAACACCGCGTGCCGTTGGCATCTTTTTTATTCTGTTTACCATTTTTGATGCGCTCTTCTATTTTTTTTGAGGGTAGATCCGAGTAGAGTCTCCTGCCTTTCGCCAACGACCATACCACGTTGAAAGCACCGGTTCTCGTCCGATCACCGAAGTTAAGCAACATTGGGCGCGGTCAGTACTTGGATGGGTGACCGCTTGGGAACACCGCGTGCCGTTGGCATCTTTTTTATTTTGTTCACCATTTTTGATGCGCTCTTCTATTTTTTTTGAGGGTAGATCCGAGTAGAGTCTCCTAACTTTCGCCAACGACCATACCACGTTGAAAGCACCGGTTCTCGTCCGATCACCGAAGTTAAGCAACATTGGGCGCGGTCAGTACTTGGATGGGTGACCGCTTGGGAACACCGCGTGCCGTTGGCTTTTTTTTTATTTTGTTTACCATTTTTGATGCGCTCTTCTATTTTTTTTGAGGGTAGATCCGAGTAGAGTCTCCTGCCTTTCGCCAACGACCATACCACGTTGAAAGCACCGGTTCTCGTCCGATCACCGAAGTTAAGCAACATTGGGCGCGGTCAGTACTTGGATGGGTGACCGCTTGGGAACACCGCGTGCCGTTGGCATCTTTTTTATTTTGTTCACCATTTTTGATGCGCTCTTCTATTTTTTTTGAGGGTAGATCCGAGTAGAGTCTCCTAACTTTCGCCAACGACCATACCACGTTGAAAGCACCGGTTCTCGTCCGATCACCGAAGTTAAGCAACATTGGGCGCGGTCAGTACTTGGATGGGTGACCGCTTGGGAACACCGCGTGCCGTTGGCATCTTTTTTATTCTGTTTACCATTTTTGATGCGCTCTTCTATTTTTTTTGAGGGTAGATCCGAGTAGAGTCTCCTGCCTTTCGCCAACGACCATACCACGTTGAAAGCACCGGTTCTCGTCCGATCACCGAAGTTAAGCAACATTGGGCGCGGTCAGTACTTGGATGGGTGACCGCTTGGGAACACCGCGTGCCGTTGGCATCTTTTTTATTCTGTTTACCATTTTTGATGCGCTCTTCTATTTTTTTTGAGGGTAGATCCGAGTAGAGTCTCCTGCCTTTCGCCAACGACCATACCACGTTGAAAGCACCGGTTCTCGTCCGATCACCGAAGTTAAGCAACATTGGGCGCGGTCAGTACTTGGATGGGTGACCGCTTGGGAACACCGCGTGCCGTTGGCATCTTTTTTATTTTGTTTACCATTTTTAATGCGCTCTTCTATTTTTTTTTGAGGGTAGATCCGAGTAGAGTCTCCTGCCTTTCGCCAACGACCATACCACGTTGAAAGCACCGGTTCTCGTCCGATCACCGAAGTTAAGCAACATTGGGCGCGGTCAGTACTTGGATGGGTGACCGCTTGGGAACACCGCGTGCCGTTGGCATCTTTTTTATTTTGTTCACCATTTTTGATGCGCTCTTCTATTTTTTTTGAGGGTAGATCCGAGTAGAGTCTCCTAACTTTCGCCAACGACCATACCACGTTGAAAGCACCGGTTCTCGTCCGATCACCGAAGTTAAGCAACATTGGGCGCGGTCAGTACTTGGATGGGTGACCGCTTGGGAACACCGCGTGCCGTTGGCATCTTTTTTATTTTGTTTACCATTTTTGATGCGCTCTTCTATTTTTTTTGAGGGTAGATCCGAGTAGAGTCTCCTGCCTTTCGCCAACGACCATACCACGTTGAAAGCACCGGTTCTCGTCCGATCACCGAAGTTAAGCAACATTGGGCGCGGTCAGTACTTGGATGGGTGACCGCTTGGGAACACCGCGTGCCGTTGGCATCTTTTTTATTTTGTTTACCATTTTTAATGCGCTCTTCTATTTTTTTTTGAGGGTAGATCCGAGTAGAGTCTCCTGCCTTTCGCCAACGACCATACCACGTTGAAAGCACCGGTTCTCGTCCGATCACCGAAGTTAAGCAACATTGGGCGCGGTCAGTACTTGGATGGGTGACCGCTTGGGAACACCGCGTGCCGTTGACATTTTTTTTATTTTGTTTACCATTTTTGATGCGCTCTTCTATTTTTTTTTTGAGGGTAGATCCGAGTAGAGTCTCCTGCCTTTCGCCAACGACCATACCACGTTGAAAGCACCGGTTCTCGTCCGATCACCGAAGTTAAGCAACATTGGGCGCGGTCAGTACTTGGATGGGTGACCGCTTGGGAACACCGCGTGCCGTTGGCATCTTTTTTTTTTTTTTGTACTATTTTTAATGCACTCTTGTCATCTTTTCACCGATGCATTCAAGTAGAGTCTCCTGACTTTTGCCAACGACCATACCACGTTGAAAGCACCGGTTCTCGTCCGATCACCGAAGTTAAGCAACATTGGGCGCGGTCAGTACTTGGATGGGTGACCGCTTGGGAACACCGCGTGCCGTTGGCATCTTTTTTATTTTGTTCACCATTTTTGATGCGCTCTTCTATTTTTTTTAAGGGTAGATCCGAGTAGAGTCTCCTAACTTTCGCCAACGACCATACCACGTTGAAAGCACCGGTTCTCGTCCGATCACCGAAGTTAAGCAACATTGGGCGCGGTCAGTACTTGGATGGGTGACCGCTTGGGAACACCGCGTGCCGTTGACATTTTTTTTATTTTGTTTACCATTTTTGATGCGCTCTTCTATTTTTTTTTTGAGGGTAGATCCGAGTAGAGTCTCCTGCCTTTCGCCAACGACCATACCACGTTGAAAGCACCGGTTCTCGTCCGATCACCGAAGTTAAGCAACATTGGGCGCGGTCAGTACTTGGATGGGTGACCGCTTGGGAACACCGCGTGCCGTTGGCATCTTTTTTTTTTTTTGTACTATTTTTAATGCACTCTTGTCATCTTTTCACCGATGCATTCAAGTAGAGTCTCCTGACTTTTGCCAACGACCATACCACGTTGAAAGCACCGGTTCTCGTCCGATCACCGAAGTTAAGCAACATTGGGCGCGGTCAGTACTTGGATGGGTGACCGCTTGGGAACACCGCGTGCCGTTGGCATCTTTTTTATTTTGTTCACCATTTTTGATGCGCTCTTCTATTTTTTTTGAGGGTAGATCCGAGTAGAGTCTCCTAACTTTCGCCAACGACCATACCACGTTGAAAGCACCGGTTCTCGTCCGATCACCGAAGTTAAGCAACATTGGGCGCGGTCAGTACTTGGATGGGTGACCGCTTGGGAACACCGCGTGCCGTTGGCATCTTTTTTATTCTGTTTACCATTTTTGATGCGCTCTTCTATTTTTTTTGAGGGTAGATCCGAGTAGAGTCTCCTGCCTTTCGCCAACGACCATACCACGTTGAAAGCACCGGTTCTCGTCCGATCACCGAAGTTAAGCAACATTGGGCGCGGTCAGTACTTGGATGGGTGACCGCTTGGGAACACCGCGTGCCGTTGGCATCTTTTTTATTTTGTTTACCATTTTTAATGCGCTCTTCTATTTTTTTTTGAGGGTAGATCCGAGTAGAGTCTCCTGCCTTTCGCCAACGACCATACCACGTTGAAAGCACCGGTTCTCGTCCGATCACCGAAGTTAAGCAACATTGGGCGCGGTCAGTACTTGGATGGGTGACCGCTTGGGAACACCGCGTGCCGTTGGCATCTTTTTTATTTTGTTTACCATTTTTAATGCGCTCTTCTATTTTTTTTTGAGGGTAGATCCGAATAGAGTCTCCTGCCTTTCGCCAACGACCATACCACGTTGAAAGCACCGGTTCTCGTCCGATCACCGAAGTTAAGCAACATTGGGCGCGGTCAGTACTTGGATGGGTGACCGCTTGGGAACACCGCGTGCCGTTGGCATCTTTTTTATTTTGTTCACCATTTTTGATGCGCTCTTCTATTTTTTTTGAGGGTAGATCCGAGTAGAGTCTCCTAACTTTCGCCAACGACCATACCACGTTGAAAGCACCGGTTCTCGTCCGATCACCGAAGTTAAGCAACATTGGGCGCGGTCAGTACTTGGATGGGTGACCGCTTGGGAACACCGCGTGCCGTTGGCATCTTTTTTATTTTGTTTACCATTTTTGATGCGCTCTTCTATTTTTTTTGAGGGTAGATCCGAGTAGAGTCTCCTGCCTTTCGCCAACGACCATACCACGTTGAAAGCACCGGTTCTCGTCCGATCACCGAAGTTAAGCAACATTGGGCGCGGTCAGTACTTGGATGGGTGACCGCTTGGGAACACCGCGTGCCGTTGGCATCTTTTTTATTTTGTTCACCATTTTTGATGCGCTCTTCTATTTTTTTCTGAGGGTAGATCCGAGTAGAGTCTCCTAACTTTCGCCAACGACCATACCACGTTGAAAGCACCGGTTCTCGTCCGATCACCGAAGTTAAGCAACATTGGGCGCGGTCAGTACTTGGATGGGTGACCGCTTGGGAACACCGCGTGCCGTTGGCATCTTTTTTATTCTGTTTACCATTTTTGATGCGCTCTTCTATTTTTTTTGAGGGTAGATCCGAGTAGAGTCTCCTGCCTTTCGCCAACGACCATACCACGTTGAAAGCACCGGTTCTCGTCCGATCACCGAAGTTAAGCAACATTGGGCGCGGTCAGTACTTGGATGGGTGACCGCTTGGGAACACCGCGTGCCGTTGGCATCTTTTTTATTTTGTTCACCATTTTTGATGCGCTCTTCTATTTTTTTTGAGGGTAGATCCGAGTAGAGTCTCCTAACTTTCGCCAACGACCATACCACGTTGAAAGCACCGGTTCTCGTCCGATCACCGAAGTTAAGCAACATTGGGCGCGGTCAGTACTTGGATGGGTGACCGCTTGGGAACACCGCGTGCCGTTGGCATCTTTTTTATTTTGTTTACCATTTTTAATGCGCTCTTCTATTTTTTTTTGAGGGTAGATCCGAATAGAGTCTCCTGCCTTTCGCCAACGACCATACCACGTTGAAAGCACCGGTTCTCGTCCGATCACCGAAGTTAAGCAACATTGGGCGCGGTCAGTACTTGGATGGGTGACCGCTTGGGAACACCGCGTGCCGTTGGCATCTTTTTTATTTTGTTCACCATTTTTGATGCGCTCTTCTATTTTTTTTGAGGGTAGATCCGAGTAGAGTCTCCTAACTTTCGCCAACGACCATACCACGTTGAAAGCACCGGTTCTCGTCCGATCACCGAAGTTAAGCAACATTGGGCGCGGTCAGTACTTGGATGGGTGACCGCTTGGGAACACCGCGTGCCGTTGACATTTTTTTTATTTTGTTTACCATTTTTGATGCGCTCTTCTATTTTTTTTTTGAGGGTAGATCCGAGTAGAGTCTCCTGCCTTTCGCCAACGACCATACCACGTTGAAAGCACCGGTTCTCGTCCGATCACCGAAGTTAAGCAACATTGGGCGCGGTCAGTACTTGGATGGGTGACCGCTTGGGAACACCGCGTGCCGTTGGCATCTTTTTTTTTTTTTTGTACTATTTTTAATGCACTCTTGTCATCTTTTCACCGATGCATTCAAGTAGAGTCTCCTGACTTTTGCCAACGACCATACCACGTTGAAAGCACCGGTTCTCGTCCGATCACCGAAGTTAAGCAACATTGGGCGCGGTCAGTACTTGGATGGGTGACCGCTTGGGAACACCGCGTGCCGTTGGCATCTTTTTTATTTTGTTCACCATTTTTGATGCGCTCTTCTATTTTTTTTAAGGGTAGATCCGAGTAGAGTCTCCTAACTTTCGCCAACGACCATACCACGTTGAAAGCACCGGTTCTCGTCCGATCACCGAAGTTAAGCAACATTGGGCGCGGTCAGTACTTGGATGGGTGACCGCTTGGGAACACCGCGTGCCGTTGACATTTTTTTTATTTTGTTTACCATTTTTGATGCGCTCTTCTATTTTTTTTTTGAGGGTAGATCCGAGTAGAGTCTCCTGCCTTTCGCCAACGACCATACCACGTTGAAAGCACCGGTTCTCGTCCGATCACCGAAGTTAAGCAACATTGGGCGCGGTCAGTACTTGGATGGGTGACCGCTTGGGAACACCGCGTGCCGTTGGCATCTTTTTTTTTTTTTGTACTATTTTTAATGCACTCTTGTCATCTTTTCACCGATGCATTCAAGTAGAGTCTCCTGACTTTTGCCAACGACCATACCACGTTGAAAGCACCGGTTCTCGTCCGATCACCGAAGTTAAGCAACATTGGGCGCGGTCAGTACTTGGATGGGTGACCGCTTGGGAACACCGCGTGCCGTTGGCATCTTTTTTATTTTGTTCACCATTTTTGATGCGCTCTTCTATTTTTTTTGAGGGTAGATCCGAGTAGAGTCTCCTAACTTTCGCCAACGACCATACCACGTTGAAAGCACCGGTTCTCGTCCGATCACCGAAGTTAAGCAACATTGGGCGCGGTCAGTACTTGGATGGGTGACCGCTTGGGAACACCGCGTGCCGTTGGCATCTTTTTTATTCTGTTTACCATTTTTGATGCGCTCTTCTATTTTTTTTGAGGGTAGATCCGAGTAGAGTCTCCTGCCTTTCGCCAACGACCATACCACGTTGAAAGCACCGGTTCTCGTCCGATCACCGAAGTTAAGCAACATTGGGCGCGGTCAGTACTTGGATGGGTGACCGCTTGGGAACACCGCGTGCCGTTGGCATCTTTTTTATTTTGTTTACCATTTTTGATGCGCTCTTCTATTTTTTTTTGAGGGTAGATCCGAGTAGAGTCTCCTGCCTTTCGCCAACGACCATACCACGTTGAAAGCACCGGTTCTCGTCCGATCACCGAAGTTAAGCAACATTGGGCGCGGTCAGTACTTGGATGGGTGACCGCTTGGGAACACCGCGTGCCGTTGGCATCTTTTTTATTTTGTTTACCATTTTTAATGCGCTCTTCTATTTTTTTTTGAGGGTAGATCCGAATAGAGTCTCCTGCCTTTCGCCAACGACCATACCACGTTGAAAGCACCGGTTCTCGTCCGATCACCGAAGTTAAGCAACATTGGGCGCGGTCAGTACTTGGATGGGTGACCGCTTGGGAACACCGCGTGCCGTTGGCATCTTTTTTATTTTGTTCACCATTTTTGATGCGCTCTTCTATTTTTTTTGAGGGTAGATCCGAGTAGAGTCTCCTAACTTTCGCCAACGACCATACCACGTTGAAAGCACCGGTTCTCGTCCGATCACCGAAGTTAAGCAACATTGGGCGCGGTCAGTACTTGGATGGGTGACCGCTTGGGAACACCGCGTGCCGTTGGCATCTTTTTTATTTTGTTTACCATTTTTGATGCGCTCTTCTATTTTTTTTGAGGGTAGATCCGAGTAGAGTCTCCTGCCTTTCGCCAACGACCATACCACGTTGAAAGCACCGGTTCTCGTCCGATCACCGAAGTTAAGCAACATTGGGCGCGGTCAGTACTTGGATGGGTGACCGCTTGGGAACACCGCGTGCCGTTGGCATCTTTTTTATTTTGTTCACCATTTTTGATGCGCTCTTCTATTTTTTTCTGAGGGTAGATCCGAGTAGAGTCTCCTAACTTTCGCCAACGACCATACCACGTTGAAAGCACCGGTTCTCGTCCGATCACCGAAGTTAAGCAACATTGGGCGCGGTCAGTACTTGGATGGGTGACCGCTTGGGAACACCGCGTGCCGTTGGCATCTTTTTTATTCTGTTTACCATTTTTGATGCGCTCTTCTATTTTTTTTGAGGGTAGATCCGAGTAGAGTCTCCTGCCTTTCGCCAACGACCATACCACGTTGAAAGCACCGGTTCTCGTCCGATCACCGAAGTTAAGCAACATTGGGCGCGGTCAGTACTTGGATGGGTGACCGCTTGGGAACACCGCGTGCCGTTGGCATCTTTTTTATTTTGTTCACCATTTTTGATGCGCTCTTCTATTTTTTTTTGAGGGTAGATCCGAGTAGAGTCTCCTAACTTTCGCCAACGACCATACCACGTTGAAAGCACCGGTTCTCGTCCGATCACCGAAGTTAAGCAAGATTGGGCGCGGTCAGTACTTGGATGGGTGACCGCTTGGGAACACCGCGTGCCGTTGGCATCTTTTTTATTTTGTTTACCATTTTTGATGCGCTCTTCTATTTTTTTTTGAGGGTAGATCCGAGTAGAGTCTCCTGCCTTTCGCCAACGACCATACCACGTTGAAAGCACCGGTTCTCGTCCGATCACCGAAGTTAAGCAACATTGGGCGCGGTCAGTACTTGGATGGGTGACCGCTTGGGAACACCGCGTGCCGTTGGCATCTTTTTTATTTTGTTTACCATTTTTGATGCGCTCTTCTATTTTTTTTTGAGGGTAGATCCGAGTAGAGTCTCCTGCCTTTCGCCAACGACCATACCACGTTGAAAGCACCGGTTCTCGTCCGATCACCGAAGTTAAGCAACATTGGGCGCGGTCAGTACTTGGATGGGTGACCGCTTGGGAACACCGCGTGCCGTTGGCATCTTTTTTATTTTGTTCACCATTTTTGATGCGCTCTTCTATTTTTTTTGAGGGTAGATCCGAGTAGAGTCTCCTAACTTTCGCCAACGACCATACCACGTTGAAAGCACCGGTTCTCGTCCGATCACCGAAGTTAAGCAACATTGGGCGCGGTCAGTACTTGGATGGGTGACCGCTTGGGAACACCGCGTGCCGTTGGCATCTTTTTTATTCTGTTTACCATTTTTGATGCGCTCTTCTATTTTTTTTGAGGGTAGATCCGAGTAGAGTCTCCTGCCTTTCGCCAACGACCATACCACGTTGAAAGCACCGGTTCTCGTCCGATCACCGAAGTTAAGCAACATTGGGCGCGGTCAGTACTTGGATGGGTGACCGCTTGGGAACACCGCGTGCCGTTGGCATCTTTTTTATTTTGTTCACCATTTTTGATGCGCTCTTCTATTTTTTTTGAGGGTAGATCCGAGTAGAGTCTCCTAACTTTCGCCAACGACCATACCACGTTGAAAGCACCGGTTCTCGTCCGATCACCGAAGTTAAGCAACATTGGGCGCGGTCAGTACTTGGATGGGTGACCGCTTGGGAACACCGCGTGCCGTTGGCATCTTTTTTATTTTGTTTACCATTTTTGATGCGCTCTTCTATTTTTTTTTTGAGGGTAGATCCGAGTAGAGTCTCCTGCCTTTCGCCAACGACCATACCACGTTGAAAGCACCGGTTCTCGTCCGATCACCGAAGTTAAGCAACATTGGGCGCGGTCAGTACTTGGATGGGTGACCGCTTGGGAACACCGCGTGCCGTTGGCATCTTTTTTTTTTTTGTACTATTTTTAATGCACTCTTGTCATCTTTTCACCGATGCATTCAAGTAGAGTCTCCTAACTTTTGCCAATGACCATACCACGTTGAAAGCACCGGTTCTCGTCCGATCACCGAAGTTAAGCAACATTGGGCGCGGTCAGTACTTGGATGGGTGACCGCTTGGGAACACCGCGTGCCGTTGGCATCTTTTTTATTTTGTTCACCATTTTTGATGCGCTCTTCTATTTTTTTTGAGGGTAGATCCGAGTAGAGTCTCCTAACTTTCGCCAACGACCATACCACGTTGAAAGCACCGGTTCTCGTCCGATCACCGAAGTTAAGCAACATTGGGCGCGGTCAGTACTTGGATGGGTGACCGCTTGGGAACACCGCGTGCCGTTGGCATCTTTTTTATTCTGTTTACCATTTTTGATGCGCTCTTCTATTTTTTTTGAGGGTAGATCCGAGTAGAGTCTCCTGCCTTTCGCCAACGACCATACCACGTTGAAAGCACCGGTTCTCGTCCGATCACCGAAGTTAAGCAACATTGGGCGCGGTCAGTACTTGGATGGGTGACCGCTTGGGAACACCGCGTGCCGTTAGCATCTTTTTTATTTTGTTTACCATTTTTAATGCGCTCTTCTATTTTTTTTTGAGGGTAGATCCGAGTAGAGTCTCCTGCCTTTCGCCAACGACCATACCACGTTGAAAGCACCGGTTCTCGTCCGATCACCGAAGTTAAGCAACATTGGGCGCGGTCAGTACTTGGATGGGTGACCGCTTGGGAACACCGCGTGCCGTTGGCATCTTTTTTATTTTGTTCACCATTTTTGATGCGCTCTTCTATTTTTTTTGAGGGTAGATCCGAGTAGAGTCTCCTAACTTTCGCCAACGACCATACCACGTTGAAAGCACCGGTTCTCGTCCGATCACCGAAGTTAAGCAACATTGGGCGCGGTCAGTACTTGGATGGGTGACCGCTTGGGAACACCGCGTGCCGTTGGCATCTTTTTTATTCTGTTTACCATTTTTGATGCGCTCTTCTATTTTTTTTGAGGGTAGATCCGAGTAGAGTCTCCTGCCTTTCGCCAACGACCATACCACGTTGAAAGCACCGGTTCTCGTCCGATCACCGAAGTTAAGCAACATTGGGCGCGGTCAGTACTTGGATGGGTGACCGCTTGGGAACACCGCGTGCCGTTGGCATCTTTTTTATTTTGTTTACCATTTTTAATGCGCTCTTCTATTTTTTTTTGAGGGTAGATCCGAGTAGAGTCTCCTGCCTTTCGCCAACGACCATACCACGTTGAAAGCACCGGTTCTCGTCCGATCACCGAAGTTAAGCAACATTGGGCGCGGTCAGTACTTGGATGGGTGACCGCTTGGGAACACCGCGTGCCGTTGGCATCTTTTTTATTTTGTTCACCATTTTTGATGCGCTCTTCTATTTTTTTTGAGGGTAGATCCGAGTAGAGTCTCCTAACTTTCGCCAACGACCATACCACGTTGAAAGCACCGGTTCTCGTCCGATCACCGAAGTTAAGCAACATTGGGCGCGGTCAGTACTTGGATGGGTGACCGCTTGGGAACACCGCGTGCCGTTGGCATCTTTTTTATTTTGTTTACCATTTTTGATGCGCTCTTCTATTTTTTTTGAGGGTAGATCCGAGTAGAGTCTCCTGCCTTTCGCCAACGACCATACCACGTTGAAAGCACCGGTTCTCGTCCGATCACCGAAGTTAAGCAACATTGGGCGCGGTCAGTACTTGGATGGGTGACCGCTTGGGAACACCGCGTGCCGTTGGCATCTTTTTTATTTTGTTTACCATTTTTAATGCGCTCTTCTATTTTTTTTTGAGGGTAGATCCGAGTAGAGTCTCCTGCCTTTCGCCAACGACCATACCACGTTGAAAGCACCGGTTCTCGTCCGATCACCGAAGTTAAGCAACATTGGGCGCGGTCAGTACTTGGATGGGTGACCGCTTGGGAACACCGCGTGCCGTTGACATTTTTTTTATTTTGTTTACCATTTTTGATGCGCTCTTCTATTTTTTTTTTGAGGGTAGATCCGAGTAGAGTCTCCTGCCTTTCGCCAACGACCATACCACGTTGAAAGCACCGGTTCTCGTCCGATCACCGAAGTTAAGCAACATTGGGCGCGGTCAGTACTTGGATGGGTGACCGCTTGGGAACACCGCGTGCCGTTGGCATCTTTTTTTTTTTTTTGTACTATTTTTAATGCACTCTTGTCATCTTTTCACCGATGCATTCAAGTAGAGTCTCCTGACTTTTGCCAACGACCATACCACGTTGAAAGCACCGGTTCTCGTCCGATCACCGAAGTTAAGCAACATTGGGCGCGGTCAGTACTTGGATGGGTGACCGCTTGGGAACACCGCGTGCCGTTGGCATCTTTTTTATTTTGTTCACCATTTTTGATGCGCTCTTCTATTTTTTTTTAAGGGTAGATCCGAGTAGAGTCTCCTAACTTTCGCCAACGACCATACCACGTTGAAAGCACCGGTTCTCGTCCGATCACCGAAGTTAAGCAACATTGGGCGCGGTCAGTACTTGGATGGGTGACCGCTTGGGAACACCGCGTGCCGTTGACATTTTTTTTATTTTGTTTACCATTTTTGATGCGCTCTTCTATTTTTTTTTTGAGGGTAGATCCGAGTAGAGTCTCCTGCCTTTCGCCAACGACCATACCACGTTGAAAGCACCGGTTCTCGTCCGATCACCGAAGTTAAGCAACATTGGGCGCGGTCAGTACTTGGATGGGTGACCGCTTGGGAACACCGCGTGCCGTTGGCATCTTTTTTTTTTTTTGTACTATTTTTAATGCACTCTTGTCATCTTTTCACCGATGCATTCAAGTAGAGTCTCCTGACTTTTGCCAACGACCATACCACGTTGAAAGCACCGGTTCTCGTCCGATCACCGAAGTTAAGCAACATTGGGCGCGGTCAGTACTTGGATGGGTGACCGCTTGGGAACACCGCGTGCCGTTGGCATCTTTTTTATTTTGTTCACCATTTTTGATGCGCTCTTCTATTTTTTTTGAGGGTAGATCCGAGTAGAGTCTCCTAACTTTCGCCAACGACCATACCACGTTGAAAGCACCGGTTCTCGTCCGATCACCGAAGTTAAGCAACATTGGGCGCGGTCAGTACTTGGATGGGTGACCGCTTGGGAACACCGCGTGCCGTTGGCATCTTTTTTATTCTGTTTACCATTTTTGATGCGCTCTTCTATTTTTTTTGAGGGTAGATCCGAGTAGAGTCTCCTGCCTTTCGCCAACGACCATACCACGTTGAAAGCACCGGTTCTCGTCCGATCACCGAAGTTAAGCAACATTGGGCGCGGTCAGTACTTGGATGGGTGACCGCTTGGGAACACCGCGTGCCGTTGGCATCTTTTTTATTTTGTTTACCATTTTTAATGCGCTCTTCTATTTTTTTTTGAGGGTAGATCCGAGTAGAGTCTCCTGCCTTTCGCCAACGACCATACCACGTTGAAAGCACCGGTTCTCGTCCGATCACCGAAGTTAAGCAACATTGGGCGCGGTCAGTACTTGGATGGGTGACCGCTTGGGAACACCGCGTGCCGTTGGCATCTTTTTTATTTTGTTTACTATTTTTAATGCGCTCTTCTATTTTTTTTTGAGGGTAGATCCGAGTAGAGTCTCCTGCCTTTCGCCAACGACCATACCACGTTGAAAGCACCGGTTCTCGTCCGATCACCGAAGTTAAGCAACATTGGGCGCGGTCAGTACTTGGATGGGTGACCGCTTGGGAACACCGCGTGCCGTTGGCATCTTTTTTATTTTGTTCACCATTTTTGATGCGCTCTTCTATTTTTTTTGAGGGTAGATCCGAGTAGAGTCTCCTAACTTTCGCCAACGACCATACCACGTTGAAAGCACCGGTTCTCGTCCGATCACCGAAGTTAAGCAACATTGGGCGCGGTCAGTACTTGGATGGGTGACCGCTTGGGAACACCGCGTGCCGTTGGCATCTTTTTTATTTTGTTTACCATTTTTGATGCGCTCTTCTATTTTTTTTGAGGGTAGATCCGAGTAGAGTCTCCTGCCTTTCGCCAACGACCATACCACGTTGAAAGCACCGGTTCTCGTCCGATCACCGAAGTTAAGCAACATTGGGCGCGGTCAGTACTTGGATGGGTGACCGCTTGGGAACACCGCGTGCCGTTGGCATCTTTTTTATTTTGTTCACCATTTTTGATGCGCTCTTCTATTTTTTTCTGAGGGTAGATCCGAGTAGAGTCTCCTAACTTTCGCCAACGACCATACCACGTTGAAAGCACCGGTTCTCGTCCGATCACCGAAGTTAAGCAACATTGGGCGCGGTCAGTACTTGGATGGGTGACCGCTTGGGAACACCGCGTGCCGTTGGCATCTTTTTTATTCTGTTTACCATTTTTGATGCGCTCTTCTATTTTTTTTGAGGGTAGATCCGAGTAGAGTCTCCTGCCTTTCGCCAACGACCATACCACGTTGAAAGCACCGGTTCTCGTCCGATCACCGAAGTTAAGCAACATTGGGCGCGGTCAGTACTTGGATGGGTGACCGCTTGGGAACACCGCGTGCCGTTGGCATCTTTTTTATTTTGTTCACCATTTTTGATGCGCTCTTCTATTTTTTTTGAGGGTAGATCCGAGTAGAGTCTCCTAACTTTCGCCAACGACCATACCACGTTGAAAGCACCGGTTCTCGTCCGATCACCGAAGTTAAGCAACATTGGGCGCGGTCAGTACTTGGATGGGTGACCGCTTGGGAACACCGCGTGCCGTTGGCATCTTTTTTATTTTGTTTACCATTTTTGATGCGCTCTTCTATTTTTTTTTGAGGGTAGATCCGAGTAGAGTCTCCTGCCTTTCGCCAACGACCATACCACGTTGAAAGCACCGGTTCTCGTCCGATCACCGAAGTTAAGCAACATTGGGCGCGGTCAGTACTTGGATGGGTGACCGCTTGGGAACACCGCGTGCCGTTGGCATCTTTTTTATTTTGTTCACCATTTTTGATGCGCTCTTCTATTTTTTTTGAGGGTAGATCCGAGTAGAGTCTCCTAACTTTCGCCAACGACCATACCACGTTGAAAGCACCGGTTCTCGTCCGATCACCGAAGTTAAGCAACATTGGGCGCGGTCAGTACTTGGATGGGTGACCGCTTGGGAACACCGCGTGCCGTTGGCATCTTTTTTATTCTGTTTACCATTTTTGATGCGCTCTTCTATTTTTTTTGAGGGTAGATCCGAGTAGAGTCTCCTGCCTTTCGCCAACGACCATACCACGTTGAAAGCACCGGTTCTCGTCCGATCACCGAAGTTAAGCAACATTGGGCGCGGTCAGTACTTGGATGGGTGACCGCTTGGGAACACCGCGTGCCGTTGGCATCTTTTTTATTTTGTTCACCATTTTTGATGCGCTCTTCTATTTTTTTTTAGGGTAGATCCGAGTAGAGTCTCCTAACTTTCGCCAACGACCATACCACGTTGAAAGCACCGGTTCTCGTCCGATCACCGAAGTTAAGCAACATTGGGCGCGGTCAGTACTTGGATGGGTGACCGCTTGGGAACACCGCGTGCCGTTGGCATCTTTTTTATTTTGTTTACCATTTTTGATGCGCTCTTCTATTTTTTTTTTGAGGGTAGATCCGAGTAGAGTCTCCTGCCTTTCGCCAACGACCATACCACGTTGAAAGCACCGGTTCTCGTCCGATCACCGAAGTTAAGCAACATTGGGCGCGGTCAGTACTTGGATGGGTGACCGCTTGGGAACACCGCGTGCCGTTGGCATCTTTTTTATTTTGTTCACCATTTTTGATGCGCTCTTCTATTTTTTTTGAGGGTAGATCCGAGTAGAGTCTCCTAACTTTCGCCAATGACCATACCACGTTGAAAGCACCGGTTCTCGTCCGATCACCGAAGTTAAGCAACATTGGGCGCGGTCAGTACTTGGATGGGTGACCGCTTGGGAACACCGCGTGCCGTTGGCATCTTTTTTATTTTGTTCACCATTTTTGATGCGCTCTTCTATTTTTTTTGAGGGTAGATCCGAGTAGAGTCTCCTAACTTTCGCCAACGACCATACCACGTTGAAAGCACCGGTTCTCGTCCGATCACCGAAGTTAAGCAACATTGGGCGCGGTCAGTACTTGGATGGGTGACCGCTTGGGAACACCGCGTGCCGTTGGCTTTTTTTTTATTTTGTTTACCATTTTTGATGCGCTCTTCTATTTTTTTTGAGGGTAGATCCGAGTAGAGTCTCCTGCCTTTCGCCAACGACCATACCACGTTGAAAGCACCGGTTCTCGTCCGATCACCGAAGTTAAGCAACATTGGGCGCGGTCAGTACTTGGATGGGTGACCGCTTGGGAACACCGCGTGCCGTTGGCATCTTTTTTTTTTTTGTACTATTTTTAATGCACTCTTGTCATCTTTTCACCGATGCATTCAAGTAGAGTCTCCTGACTTTTGCCAACGACCATACCACGTTGAAAGCACCGGTTCTCGTCCGATCACCGAAGTTAAGCAACATTGGGCGCGGTCAGTACTTGGATGGGTGACCGCTTGGGAACACCGCGTGCCGTTGGCATCTTTTTTATTTTGTTCACCATTTTTGATGCGCTCTTCTATTTTTTTTGAGGGTAGATCCGAGTAGAGTCTCCTAACTTTCGCCAACGACCATACCACGTTGAAAGCACCGGTTCTCGTCCGATCACCGAAGTTAAGCAACATTGGGCGCGGTCAGTACTTGGATGGGTGACCGCTTGGGAACACCGCGTGCCGTTGGCATCTTTTTTATTCTGTTTACCATTTTTGATGCGCTCTTCTATTTTTTTTGAGGGTAGATCCGAGTAGAGTCTCCTGCCTTTCGCCAACGACCATACCACGTTGAAAGCACCGGTTCTCGTCCGATCACCGAAGTTAAGCAACATTGGGCGCGGTCAGTACTTGGATGGGTGACCGCTTGGGAACACCGCGTGCCGTTGGCATCTTTTTTATTTTGTTTACCATTTTTAATGCGCTCTTCTATTTTTTTTTGAGGGTAGATCCGAGTAGAGTCTCCTGCCTTTCGCCAACGACCATACCACGTTGAAAGCACCGGTTCTCGTCCGATCACCGAAGTTAAGCAACATTGGGCGCGGTCAGTACTTGGATGGGTGACCGCTTGGGAACACCGCGTGCCGTTGGCATCTTTTTTATTTTGTTCACCATTTTTGATGCGCTCTTCTATTTTTTTTGAGGGTAGATCCGAGTAGAGTCTCCTAACTTTCGCCAACGACCATACCACGTTGAAAGCACCGGTTCTCGTCCGATCACCGAAGTTAAGCAACATTGGGCGCGGTCAGTACTTGGATGGGTGACCGCTTGGGAACACCGCGTGCCGTTGGCATCTTTTTTATTTTGTTTACCATTTTTGATGCGCTCTTCTATTTTTTTTGAGGGTAGATCCGAGTAGAGTCTCCTGCCTTTCGCCAACGACCATACCACGTTGAAAGCACCGGTTCTCGTCCGATCACCGAAGTTAAGCAACATTGGGCGCGGTCAGTACTTGGATGGGTGACCGCTTGGGAACACCGCGTGCCGTTGGCATCTTTTTTATTTTGTTCACCATTTTTAATGCGCTCTTCTATTTTTTTTTGAGGGTAGATCCGAGTAGAGTCTCCTGCCTTTCGCCAACGACCATACCACGTTGAAAGCACCGGTTCTCGTCCGATCACCGAAGTTAAGCAACATTGGGCGCGGTCAGTACTTGGATGGGTGACCGCTTGGGAACACCGCGTGCCGTTGGCATCTTTTTTATTTTGTTCACCATTTTTGATGCGCTCTTCTATTTTTTTTGAGGGTAGATCCGAGTAGAGTCTCCTAACTTTCGCCAACGACCATACCACGTTGAAAGCACCGGTTCTCGTCCGATCACCGAAGTTAAGCAACATTGGGCGCGGTCAGTACTTGGATGGGTGACCGCTTGGGAACACCGCGTGCCGTTGGCATCTTTTTTATTCTGTTTACCATTTTTGATGCGCTCTTCTATTTTTTTTGAGGGTAGATCCGAGTAGAGTCTCCTGCCTTTCGCCAACGACCATACCACGTTGAAAAAAGCTCGAAGAAGAATACGACGTGCAAATACCAACCGACCGCAACCTAACAATAACAGAAATCGATGAACAAATAAACACAATAGCAACAGTAATCCTCAATACAATCGAAAACATAATACCCCGAACCACACCAAATACGTCGGTACTAAAATACCTCAACCCAAAAATTAAAAAACTACAGAAAAACAAAACAAAACAGCTAACGACCTTCCACAGGCTACAACGAACAGACCCGACCATAAGAAAAAACGAAACACGGACGGCAAAAAAGACACTGACTGACACTAAAAACGCACTCAGAACTGAATTTCAAAAAGCGATCACAAAATACTGGGAAAGCCAGCTGAAGCAAATCAATCACAGAAAAGCCGAAACGTTCTTCCCTAAAATAAATAAAATTCTAAGACCAAAACAAAGAATAAAAATACACGACTTAGAAATAAAACAAAACAACAACCACATTATAACTAGAAGCAACAGCAACACCAACAATGCACAAAAATACGAAGACATATATCTAATTACGGACCCAATCGACAAACTAAACATAATCGGCGCTCATTACGAGCAAATAAACTCCCCCAAACCGGACAAAGACAACAACCGACTCAAGGATATCATAGACACTCAAGCTAACTCTTTCAAAACAAACCACCAAAACATAAGAGACAATCAAATAACACATATGCAATTCTCTCCAACTAACGACGCCTCAAACCCTACAACAAACCAAGAAGAAAAAAACTTCTTCTGCACACCCAAACAAGTAGAAAAAATCCTCCACAAACTACCCAATAAAACATCTGCAGGATTAGACCAAATCCCACCATTAATCCTAAAACACCTACCGGCTAAACTAATACATGCATACACAGTGATCTTTAATAACTCACTCAATCACTATTATTTCCCCACACCTTGGAAATGCGCTAAAATACTGCCCATACTAAAAAAAGACAAAGACCCCAAAAACCCAACACATTACCGACCCATCAGTCTTACGCCGGCGATAAGTAAAGTATACGAAGCATTAATAAACAATTTCATAGTAGAGACCTGTGACGCGAATAAAATTATACCCGACAACCAATACGGATTTCGATCAAAGCACGCCACCACCCACGCAATCCACAGACTTCTTTCCGACATAAATAAATACCTCGACAACAACAGACATGTAGGAGCCATTCTCATCGATTTGGAAAAGGCATTCGATTCCGTATGGCTAAACGGACTAGTATTTAAGCTACTTAGAAAAAATTTCCCAACCTGGTTAACCCACCTCATATGGGACATGATCTCCCAAAAGTCGTTCGTAGTGTGGGACGGAACGAACACCTCGTCAGAAATTTTCCATATAAAAGAGGGCCTACAACAAGGAACGGTGAACTCACCAATATTATTTAACATCTTCACAGCCGACATCCTACAAGCTTTCGAACTAAATACAGGCAATGGTACACACGCCATAGCATACGCGGATGACCTTATAATCTATGTCGCAGGAACAAACGTACGCAACACCCAAACTACACTTAATAACCTGTTAAACAGAATTAACAATTACTACTCAGCGTGGTACCTAAACATAAACCCCAACAAATGCGAAACAATAGTATTCAGGAAGCCAATCGACTACTACTCAACAGCAAACAAAAATACAATAAGACAATTCCACCTTACAACCAACAAACCAAACACCACCGAAATCATAACCATACCACACAAAAAAACAGTGAAATATCTAGGATTTACCATTGACGACCTAATGCGAGGAAACATACACCTCGTAACCCAATTAAATAAAGCAAAAAAAGCATTAAAGGCCAATAGCCATCTCTTCCATTGCAAGCAATTAGAATCTAAAGCAAAAACCATCTGTTATCAACTTCTCGTTAGACCGATATTAACCTACGCAGCCCCAATCTCTTGGAACATCGGAGCAGCGTTAATGGAAACCATTCGTATGTTTGAACGCTCATGCTTGAGAATATGCCTCAGTACCTACAGATCAAGACACACAAACTTCCACCATAAAACTAGCAACGCCACTATTTATCAAATGGCAAACATACCCAGAATCGATAACTTCATGATTACTCTAACACGAGATTACCTTAGCAAAATCCCCAAATCCAACAACAACTCGATAAAGGCTCTAGCCATCATATACACACCAGATATCAACAAGTTGAAACAAACACCGTACCTACAACCACAATCCTTCCTCTACTTTGACAGCATAGGCCTTATACAAGACGCCAATAACATACCACTAATATACCACTGGAGAAGAAACCGTGCAAACAAGCGTATTGCATGGAATAGCAATGATGACCTCAACGACAGTCATAAATTTGCATATTCAATCGCAATCCCCCCAATAGACCACAACAATTTCAGTAGAATTAACTACAAAAAGTACTGGTGGACAAACACCAAAACAGAACACCACAAGTTACTCAAAGCAAGACAAGCCAAGACACACAACAGCACCTAAAATAAGGTACCCTCTAAGAGAGCAAATATATATACCTATAAAGAAAATGTAAATAATTGTAAATAATGTAAATAATGTAAATAGTATAAATACCTAGTCATAAGCCCCCACCCCCCTCAGATGATGTTATGGTTTAGCCCAAGGCAGAGCTTGGGCCTTTTTCACCATGAAACAAAAACACAACCCCCAAACTACCTTCAGAGTTTTCACGAACTGCTCTACAAACAAAATTGTCTAACCAACATTTAAATACCCTGCAAAACAATAGAGACAAACACAACCTCATATACCAGACGGACGGAGAGTGCTTCAAAAAACTAAAGCCACCCATCCCCCACAACCCTATTAAGCTAAGGTCTATTTCATAAGTTTGTTATCCCTACCAAATGTAATCGAACACTCAATAATAAACAAACCGTTTTAAAAAAAAAAAAAAAAAAAACCATACCACGTTGAAAGCACCGGTTCTCGTCCGATCACCGAAGTTAAGCAACATTGGGCGCGGTCAGTACTTGGATGGGTGACCGCTTGGGAACACCGCGTGCCGTTGGCATCTTTTTTATTTTGTTTACCATTTTTAATGCGCTCTTCTATTTTTTTTTGAGGGTAGATCCGAGTAGAGTCTCCTGCCTTTCGCCAACGACCATACCACGTTGAAAGCACCGGTTCTCGTCCGATCACCGAAGTTAAGCAACATTGGGCGCGGTCAGTACTTGGATGGGTGACCGCTTGGGAACACCGCGTGCCGTTGACATTTTTTTTATTTTGTTTACCATTTTTGATGCGCTCTTCTATTTTTTTTTTTGAGGGTAGATCCGAGTAGAGTCTCCTGCCTTTCGCCAACGACCATACCACGTTGAAAGCACCGGTTCTCGTCCGATCACCGAAGTTAAGCAACATTGGGCGCGGTCAGTACTTGGATGGGTGACCGCTTGGGAACACCGCGTGCCGTTGGCATCTTTTTTTTTTTTGTACTATTTTTAATGCACTCTTGTCATCTTTTCACCGATGCATTCAAGTAGAGTCTCCTGACTTTTGCCAACGACCATACCACGTTGAAAGCACCGGTTCTCGTCCGATCACCGAAGTTAAGCAACATTGGGCGCGGTCAGTACTTGGATGGGTGACCGCTTGGGAACACCGCGTGCCGTTGGCATCTTTTTTATTTTGTTCACCATTTTTGATGCGCTCTTCTATTTTTTTTGAGGGTAGATCCGAGTAGAGTCTCCTAACTTTCGCCAACGACCATACCACGTTGAAAGCACCGGTTCTCGTCCGATCACCGAAGTTAAGCAACATTGGGCGCGGTCAGTACTTGGATGGGTGACCGCTTGGGAACACCGCGTGCCGTTGGCATCTTTTTTATTCTGTTTACCATTTTTGATGCGCTCTTCTATTTTTTTTGAGGGTAGATCCGAGTAGAGTCTCCTGCCTTTCGCCAACGACCATACCACGTTGAAAGCACCGGTTCTCGTCCGATCACCGAAGTTAAGCAACATTGGGCGCGGTCAGTACTTGGATGGGTGACCGCTTGGGAACACCGCGTGCCGTTGGCATCTTTTTTATTTTGTTTACCATTTTTAATGCGCTCTTCTATTTTTTTTTGAGGGTAGATCCGAGTAGAGTCTCCTGCCTTTCGCCAACGACCATACCACGTTGAAAGCACCGGTTCTCGTCCGATCACCGAAGTTAAGCAACATTGGGCGCGGTCAGTACTTGGATGGGTGACCGCTTGGGAACACCGCGTGCCGTTGGCATCTTTTTTATTTTGTTCACCATTTTTGATGCGCTCTTCTATTTTTTTTGAGGGTAGATCCGAGTAGAGTCTCCTAACTTTCGCCAACGACCATACCACGTTGAAAGCACCGGTTCTCGTCCGATCACCGAAGTTAAGCAACATTGGGCGCGGTCAGTACTTGGATGGGTGACCGCTTGGGAACACCGCGTGCCGTTGGCATCTTTTTTATTTTGTTTACCATTTTTGATGCGCTCTTCTATTTTTTTTGAGGGTAGATCCGAGTAGAGTCTCCTGCCTTTCGCCAACGACCATACCACGTTGAAAGCACCGGTTCTCGTCCGATCACCGAAGTTAAGCAACATTGGGCGCGGTCAGTACTTGGATGGGTGACCGCTTGGGAACACCGCGTGCCGTTGGCATCTTTTTTTTTTTTTTGTACTATTTTTAATGCACTCTTGTCATCTTTTCACCGATGCATTCAAGTAGAGTCTCCTGACTTTTGCCAACGACCATACCACGTTGAAAGCACCGGTTCTCGTCCGATCACCGAAGTTAAGCAACATTGGGCGCGGTCAGTACTTGGATGGGTGACCGCTTGGGAACACCGCGTGCCGTTGGCATCTTTTTTATTTTGTTCACCATTTTTGATGCGCTCTTCTATTTTTTTTAAGGGTAGATCCGAGTAGAGTCTCCTAACTTTCGCCAACGACCATACCACGTTGAAAGCACCGGTTCTCGTCCGATCACCGAAGTTAAGCAACATTGGGCGCGGTCAGTACTTGGATGGGTGACCGCTTGGGAACACCGCGTGCCGTTGACATTTTTTTTATTTTGTTTACCATTTTTGATGCGCTCTTCTATTTTTTTTTTGAGGGTAGATCCGAGTAGAGTCTCCTGCCTTTCGCCAACGACCATACCACGTTGAAAGCACCGGTTCTCGTCCGATCACCGAAGTTAAGCAACATTGGGCGCGGTCAGTACTTGGATGGGTGACCGCTTGGGAACACCGCGTGCCGTTGGCATCTTTTTTTTTTTTTGTACTATTTTTAATGCACTCTTGTCATCTTTTCACCGATGCATTCAAGTAGAGTCTCCTGACTTTTGCCAACGACCATACCACGTTGAAAGCACCGGTTCTCGTCCGATCACCGAAGTTAAGCAACATTGGGCGCGGTCAGTACTTGGATGGGTGACCGCTTGGGAACACCGCGTGCCGTTGGCATCTTTTTTATTTTGTTCACCATTTTTGATGCGCTCTTCTATTTATTTTGAGGGTAGATCCGAGTAGAGTCTCCTAACTTTCGCCAACGACCATACCACGTTGAAAGCACCGGTTCTCGTCCGATCACCGAAGTTAAGCAACATTGGGCGCGGTCAGTACTTGGATGGGTGACCGCTTGGGAACACCGCGTGCCGTTGGCATCTTTTTTATTCTGTTTACCATTTTTGATGCGCTCTTCTATTTTTTTTGAGGGTAGATCCGAGTAGAGTCTCCTGCCTTTCGCCAACGACCATACCACGTTGAAAGCACCGGTTCTCGTCCGATCACCGAAGTTAAGCAACATTGGGCGCGGTCAGTACTTGGATGGGTGACCGCTTGGGAACACCGCGTGCCGTTGGCATCTTTTTTATTTTGTTTACCATTTTTAATGCGCTCTTCTATTTTTTTTTGAGGGTAGATCCGAGTAGAGTCTCCTGCCTTTCGCCAACGACCATACCACGTTGAAAGCACCGGTTCTCGTCCGATCACCGAAGTTAAGCAACATTGGGCGCGGTCAGTACTTGGATGGGTGACCGCTTGGGAACACCGCGTGCCGTTGGCATCTTTTTTATTCTGTTTACCATTTTTGATGCGCTCTTCTATTTTTTTTGAGGGTAGATCCGAGTAGAGTCTCCTGCCTTTCGCCAACGACCATACCACGTTGAAAGCACCGGTTCTCGTCCGATCACCGAAGTTAAGCAACATTGGGCGCGGTCAGTACTTGGATGGGTGACCGCTTGGGAACACCGCGTGCCGTTGGCATCTTTTTTATTTTGTTTACCATTTTTAATGCGCTCTTCTATTTTTTTTTGAGGGTAGATCCGAGTAGAGTCTCCTGCCTTTCGCCAACGACCATACCACGTTGAAAGCACCGGTTCTCGTCCGATCACCGAAGTTAAGCAACATTGGGCGCGGTCAGTACTTGGATGGGTGACCGCTTGGGAACACCGCGTGCCGTTGGCATCTTTTTTATTCTGTTTACCATTTTTGATGCGCTCTTCTATTTTTTTTGAGGGTAGATCCGAGTAGAGTCTCCTGCCTTTCGCCAACGACCATACCACGTTGAAAGCACCGGTTCTCGTCCGATCACCGAAGTTAAGCAACATTGGGCGCGGTCAGTACTTGGATGGGTGACCGCTTGGGAACACCGCGTGCCGTTGGCATCTTTTTTATTTTGTTTACCATTTTTAATGCGCTCTTCTATTTTTTTTTGAGGGTAGATCCGAGTAGAGTCTCCTGCCTTTCGCCAACGACCATACCACGTTGAAAGCACCGGTTCTCGTCCGATCACCGAAGTTAAGCAACATTGGGCGCGGTCAGTACTTGGATGGGTGACCGCTTGGGAACACCGCGTGCCGTTGGCATCTTTTTTATTTTGTTCACCATTTTTGATGCGCTCTTCTATTTTTTTTGAGGGTAGATCCGAGTAGAGTCTCCTAACTTTCGCCAACGACCATACCACGTTGAAAGCACCGGTTCTCGTCCGATCACCGAAGTTAAGCAACATTGGGCGCGGTCAGTACTTGGATGGGTGACCGCTTGGGAACACCGCGTGCCGTTGGCATCTTTTTTATTTTGTTTACCATTTTTGATGCGCTCTTCTATTTTTTTTGAGGGTAGATCCGAGTAGAGTCTCCTGCCTTTCGCCAACGACCATACCACGTTGAAAGCACCGGTTCTCGTCCGATCACCGAAGTTAAGCAACATTGGGCGCGGTCAGTACTTGGATGGGTGACCGCTTGGGAACACCGCGTGCCGTTGGCATCTTTTTTATTTTGTTTACCATTTTTAATGCGCTCTTCTATTTTTTTTTGAGGGTAGATCCGAGTAGAGTCTCCTGCCTTTCGCCAACGACCATACCACGTTGAAAGCACCGGTTCTCGTCCGATCACCGAAGTTAAGCAACATTGGGCGCGGTCAGTACTTGGATGGGTGACCGCTTGGGAACACCGCGTGCCGTTGACATTTTTTTTATTTTGTTTACCATTTTTGATGCGCTCTTCTATTTTTTTTTTGAGGGTAGATCCGAGTAGAGTCTCCTGCCTTTCGCCAACGACCATACCACGTTGAAAGCACCGGTTCTCGTCCGATCACCGAAGTTAAGCAACATTGGGCGCGGTCAGTACTTGGATGGGTGACCGCTTGGGAACACCGCGTGCCGTTGGCATCTTTTTTTTTTTTTTGTACTATTTTTAATGCACTCTTGTCATCTTTTCACCGATGCATTCAAGTAGAGTCTCCTGACTTTTGCCAACGACCATACCACGTTGAAAGCACCGGTTCTCGTCCGATCACCGAAGTTAAGCAACATTGGGCGCGGTCAGTACTTGGATGGGTGACCGCTTGGGAACACCGCGTGCCGTTGGCATCTTTTTTATTTTGTTCACCATTTTTGATGCGCTCTTCTATTTTTTTTAAGGGTAGATCCGAGTAGAGTCTCCTAACTTTCGCCAACGACCATACCACGTTGAAAGCACCGGTTCTCGTCCGATCACCGAAGTTAAGCAACATTGGGCGCGGTCAGTACTTGGATGGGTGACCGCTTGGGAACACCGCGTGCCGTTGACATTTTTTTTATTTTGTTTACCATTTTTGATGCGCTCTTCTATTTTTTTTTTGAGGGTAGATCCGAGTAGAGTCTCCTGCCTTTCGCCAACGACCATACCACGTTGAAAGCACCGGTTCTCGTCCGATCACCGAAGTTAAGCAACATTGGGCGCGGTCAGTACTTGGATGGGTGACCGCTTGGGAACACCGCGTGCCGTTGGCATCTTTTTTTTTTTTTGTACTATTTTTAATGCACTCTTGTCATCTTTTCACCGATGCATTCAAGTAGAGTCTCCTGACTTTTGCCAACGACCATACCACGTTGAAAGCACCGGTTCTCGTCCGATCACCGAAGTTAAGCAACATTGGGCGCGGTCAGTACTTGGATGGGTGACCGCTTGGGAACACCGCGTGCCGTTGGCATCTTTTTTATTTTGTTCACCATTTTTGATGCGCTCTTCTATTTTTTTTGAGGGTAGATCCGAGTAGAGTCTCCTAACTTTCGCCAACGACCATACCACGTTGAAAGCACCGGTTCTCGTCCGATCACCGAAGTTAAGCAACATTGGGCGCGGTCAGTACTTGGATGGGTGACCGCTTGGGAACACCGCGTGCCGTTGGCATCTTTTTTATTCTGTTTACCATTTTTGATGCGCTCTTCTATTTTTTTTGAGGGTAGATCCGAGTAGAGTCTCCTGCCTTTCGCCAACGACCATACCACGTTGAAAGCACCGGTTCTCGTCCGATCACCGAAGTTAAGCAACATTGGGCGCGGTCAGTACTTGGATGGGTGACCGCTTGGGAACACCGCGTGCCGTTGGCATCTTTTTTATTTTGTTTACCATTTTTAATGCGCTCTTCTATTTTTTTTTGAGGGTAGATCCGAGTAGAGTCTCCTGCCTTTCGCCAACGACCATACCACGTTGAAAGCACCGGTTCTCGTCCGATCACCGAAGTTAAGCAACATTGGGCGCGGTCAGTACTTGGATGGGTGACCGCTTGGGAACACCGCGTGCCGTTGGCATCTTTTTTATTCTGTTTACCATTTTTGATGCGCTCTTCTATTTTTTTTGAGGGTAGATCCGAGTAGAGTCTCCTGCCTTTCGCCAACGACCATACCACGTTGAAAGCACCGGTTCTCGTCCGATCACCGAAGTTAAGCAACATTGGGCGCGGTCAGTACTTGGATGGGTGACCGCTTGGGAACACCGCGTGCCGTTGGCATCTTTTTTATTTTGTTTACCATTTTTAATGCGCTCTTCTATTTTTTTTTGAGGGTAGATCCGAGTAGAGTCTCCTGCCTTTCGCCAACGACCATACCACGTTGAAAGCACCGGTTCTCGTCCGATCACCGAAGTTAAGCAACATTGGGCGCGGTCAGTACTTGGATGGGTGACCGCTTGGGAACACCGCGTGCCGTTGGCATCTTTTTTATTTTGTTCACCATTTTTGATGCGCTCTTCTATTTTTTTTGAGGGTAGATCCGAGTAGAGTCTCCTAACTTTCGCCAACGACCATACCACGTTGAAAGCACCGGTTCTCGTCCGATCACCGAAGTTAAGCAACATTGGGCGCGGTCAGTACTTGGATGGGTGACCGCTTGGGAACACCGCGTGCCGTTGGCATCTTTTTTATTTTGTTTACCATTTTTGATGCGCTCTTCTATTTTTTTTGAGGGTAGATCCGAGTAGAGTCTCCTGCCTTTCGCCAACGACCATACCACGTTGAAAGCACCGGTTCTCGTCCGATCACCGAAGTTAAGCAACATTGGGCGCGGTCAGTACTTGGATGGGTGACCGCTTGGGAACACCGCGTGCCGTTGGCATCTTTTTTATTTTGTTTACCATTTTTAATGCGCTCTTCTATTTTTTTTTGAGGGTAGATCCGAGTAGAGTCTCCTGCCTTTCGCCAACGACCATACCACGTTGAAAGCACCGGTTCTCGTCCGATCACCGAAGTTAAGCAACATTGGGCGCGGTCAGTACTTGGATGGGTGACCGCTTGGGAACACCGCGTGCCGTTGACATTTTTTTTATTTTGTTTACCATTTTTGATGCGCTCTTCTATTTTTTTTTTGAGGGTAGATCCGAGTAGAGTCTCCTGCCTTTCGCCAACGACCATACCACGTTGAAAGCACCGGTTCTCGTCCGATCACCGAAGTTAAGCAACATTGGGCGCGGTCAGTACTTGGATGGGTGACCGCTTGGGAACACCGCGTGCCGTTGGCATCTTTTTTATTTTGTTTACCATTTTTGATGCGCTCTTCTATTTTTTTTGAGGGTAGATCCGAGTAGAGTCTCCTAACTTTCGCCAACGACCATACCACGTTGAAAGCACCGGTTCTCGTCCGATCACCGAAGTTAAGCAACATTGGGCGCGGTCAGTACTTGGATGGGTGACCGCTTGGGAACACCGCGTGCCGTTGGCATCTTTTTTATTCTGTTTACCATTTTTGATGCGCTCTTCTATTTTTTTTGAGGGTAGATCCGAGTAGAGTCTCCTGCCTTTCGCCAACGACCATACCACGTTGAAAGCACCGGTTCTCGTCCGATCACCGAAGTTAAGCAACATTGGGCGCGGTCAGTACTTGGATGGGTGACCGCTTGGGAACACCGCGTGCCGTTGGCATCTTTTTTATTTTGTTCACCATTTTTGATGCGCTCTTCTATTTTTTTTGAGGGTAGATCCGAGTAGAGTCTCCTAACTTTCGCCAACGACCATACCACGTTGAAAGCACCGGTTCTCGTCCGATCACCGAAGTTAAGCAACATTGGGCGCGGTCAGTACTTGGATGGGTGACCGCTTGGGAACACCGCGTGCCGTTGGCATCTTTTTTATTTTGTTTACCATTTTTGATGCGCTCTTCTATTTTTTTTTTGAGGGTAGATCCGAGTAGAGTCTCCTGCCTTTCGCCAACGACCATACCACGTTGAAAGCACCGGTTCTCGTCCGATCACCGAAGTTAAGCAACATTGGGCGCGGTCAGTACTTGGATGGGTGACCGCTTGGGAACACCGCGTGCCGTTGGCATCTTTTTTTTTTTTGTACTATTTTTAATGCACTCTTGTCATCTTTTCACCGATGCATTCAAGTAGAGTCTCCTAACTTTTGCCAATGACCATACCACGTTGAAAGCACCGGTTCTCGTCCGATCACCGAAGTTAAGCAACATTGGGCGCGGTCAGTACTTGGATGGGTGACCGCTTGGGAACACCGCGTGCCGTTGGCATCTTTTTTATTTTGTTCACCATTTTTGATGCGCTCTTCTATTTTTTTTGAGGGTAGATCCGAGTAGAGTCTCCTAACTTTCGCCAACGACCATACCACGTTGAAAGCACCGGTTCTCGTCCGATCACCGAAGTTAAGCAACATTGGGCGCGGTCAGTACTTGGATGGGTGACCGCTTGGGAACACCGCGTGCCGTTGGCTTTTTTTTTATTTTGTTTACCATTTTTGATGCGCTCTTCTATTTTTTTTGAGGGTAGATCCGAGTAGAGTCTCCTGCCTTTCGCCAACGACCATACCACGTTGAAAGCACCGGTTCTCGTCCGATCACCGAAGTTAAGCAACATTGGGCGCGGTCAGTACTTGGATGGGTGACCGCTTGGGAACACCGCGTGCCGTTGGCATCTTTTTTATTTTGTTCACCATTTTTGATGCGCTCTTCTATTTTTTTTGAGGGTAGATCCGAGTAGAGTCTCCTAACTTTCGCCAACGACCATACCACGTTGAAAGCACCGGTTCTCGTCCGATCACCGAAGTTAAGCAACATTGGGCGCGGTCAGTACTTGGATGGGTGACCGCTTGGGAACACCGCGTGCCGTTGGCATCTTTTTTATTTTGTTTACCATTTTTGATGCGCTCTTCTATTTTTTTTTGAGGGTAGATCCGAGTAGAGTCTCCTGCCTTTCGCCAACGACCATACCACGTTGAAAGCACCGGTTCTCGTCCGATCACCGAAGTTAAGCAACATTGGGCGCGGTCAGTACTTGGATGGGTGACCGCTTGGGAACACCGCGTGCCGTTGGCATCTTTTTTTTTTTTTGTACTATTTTTAATGCACTCTTGTCATCTTTTCACCGATGCATTCAAGTAGAGTCTCCTGACTTTTGCCAACGACCATACCACGTTGAAAGCACCGGTTCTCGTCCGATCACCGAAGTTAAGCAACATTGGGCGCGGTCAGTACTTGGATGGGTGACCGCTTGGGAACACCGCGTGCCGTTGGCATCTTTTTTATTTTGTTCACCATTTTTGATGCGCTCTTCTATTTTTTTTGAGGGTAGATCCGAGTAGAGTCTCCTAACTTTTGCCAACGACCATACCACGTTGAAAGCACCGGTTCTCGTCCGATCACCGAAGTTAAGCAACATTGGGCGCGGTCAGTACTTGGATGGGTGACCGCTTGGGAACACCGCGTTCCGTTGGCATCTTTTTTATTTTGTTTACCATTTTTGATGCGCTCTTCTATTTTTTTTGAGGGTAGATCCGAGTAGAGTCTCCTGCCTCTCGCCAACGACCATACCACGTTGAAAGCACCGGTTCTCGTCCGGTCACCGAAGTTAAGCAACATTGGGCGCGGTCAGTACTTGGATGGGTGACCGCTTGGGAACACCGCGTGCCGTTGGCATCTTTTTTATTTTGTTTACCATTTTTAATGCGCTCTTCTATTTTTTTTTTGAGGGTAGATCCGAGTAGAGTCTCCTGCCTTTCGCCAACGACCATACCACGTTGAAAGCACCGGTTCTCGTCCGATCACCGAAGTTAAGCAACATTGGGCGCGGTCAGTACTTGGATGGGTGACCGCTTGGGAACACCGCGTGCCGTTGGCATCTTTTTTATTTTGTTTACCATTTTTGATGCGCTCTTCTATTTTTTTTGAGGGTAGATCCGAGTAGAGTCTCCTGCCTTTCGCCAACGACCATACCACGTTGAAAGCAACGGTTCTCGGCCGCATTAGCAATGTAAAAATCTACAACGAAGCCAAGGTCCACCGGATTGATTGTTTCATGTTGAAATTAATACGTGACCACTTCGCCAACGCATCTGCCAATCAAGATAATAGCCTGATATCCTGGCCTATGACTATTGACCAGTTGTATATCGAGAGATCGATGCTATCGGGTTTCATTCCGCCTGAGGCCTTCACTTACCTAGACTGCAACGGTTTTATTCAAGATCGTGACAACGTGCCCACTATATACCACGTGGCGAGGGGTACGCGCGACAAAAAAATAACTTATACCCCAATGTTGAATTGCAGAGATAGGGTGAACGCCAATAAAATTAGATTTAACACGGCACTACCGAGTAAAGATGTTAAGGACAAACATAGGTTGAATGGTGACAAGTACTGGTGGATAAATTAGTACCTCGTGCGCAGGGTAACACAAGTCCCCCGTTTTGACCCACAATTAGTAGCGGCTAGTGCAAAACTCCGACGACGCTGCAGGTTGCAGTGTAAATAGACCCTAACTAAGTGCACATATTACCGAGCGATCAGTTTTACAAGCCTTTTCCTGATCCAATCCAAGTATACATGCGAGGGCGCTTTAGCAACCACCTCTGAAATAATTATAAGTGACTGTATGAAAATACAATTACCTTCTGCCATATAGGCGAGGCAAGGAACTTTTGTTCAAATATAGAATAAGTCGTGTAGCGCTCGCTGTGAGCCATAACGTTCTAATTTACAATTTATACCCTGTGACAGGTTTTGGAAGTTTTTATCCTGTGTAATTTCATGTATTATTGTTTCTTTGTATATCATGGCTTGAATAAACTTCTATTTGAAAAAAAAAAAAAAGCACCGGTTCTCGTCCGATCACCGAAGTTAAGCAACATTGGGCGCGGTCAGTACTTGGATGGGTGACCGCTTGGGAACACCGCGTGCCGTTGGCATCTTTTTTTTTTGTTTCATTTTTATTGCACTTTTATCTTCTTTTCTCCGATGGATTCCAGTAGAGTCTCCTGACTTTCGCCAACGACCATACCACGTTGAAAGCACCGGTTCTCGTCCGATCACCGAAGTTAAGCAACATTGGGCGCGGTCAGTACTTGGATGGGTGACCGCTTGGGAACACCGCGTGCCGTTGGCATCTTTTTTATTTTGTTTACCATTTTTGATGCGCTCTTCTATTTTTTTTTGAGGGTAGATCCGAGTAGAGTCTCCTGCCTTTCGCCAACGACCATACCACGTTGAAAGCACCGGTTCTCGTCCGATCACCGAAGTTAAGCAACATTGGGCGCGGTCAGTACTTGGATGGGTGACCGCTTGGGAACACCGCGTGCCGTTGGCATCTTTTTTTTTTTTTGTACTATTTTTAATGCACTCTTGTCATCTTTTCACCGATGCATTCAAGTAGAGTCTCCTGACTTTTGCCAACGACCATACCACGTTGAAAGCACCGGTTCTCGTCCGATCACCGAAGTTAAGCAACATTGGGCGCGGTCAGTACTTGGATGGGTGACCGCTTGGGAACACCGCGTGCCGTTGGCATCTTTTTTATTTTGTTCACCATTTTTGATGCGCTCTTCTATTTTTTTTGAGGGTAGATCCGAGTAGAGTCTCCTAACTTTTGCCAACGACCATACCACGTTGAAAGCACCGGTTCTCGTCCGATCACCGAAGTTAAGCAACATTGGGCGCGGTCAGTACTTGGATGGGTGACCGCTTGGGAACACCGCGTTCCGTTGGCATCTTTTTTATTTTGTTTACCATTTTTGATGCGCTCTTCTATTTTTTTTGAGGGTAGATCCGAGTAGAGTCTCCTGCCTCTCGCCAACGACCATACCACGTTGAAAGCACCGGTTCTCGTCCGATCACCGAAGTTAAGCAACATTGGGCGCGGTCAGTACTTGGATGGGTGACCGCTTGGGAACACCGCGTGCCGTTGGCATCTTTTTTATTTTGTTTACCATTTTTAATGCGCTCTTCTATTTTTTTTTGAGGGTAGATCCGAGTAGAGTCTCCTGCCTTTCGCCAACGACCATACCACGTTGAAAGCACCGGTTCTCGTCCGATCACCGAAGTTAAGCAACATTGGGCGCGGTCAGTACTTGGATGGGTGACCGCTTGGGAACACCGCGTGCCGTTGGCATCTTTTTTATTCTGTTTACCATTTTTGATGCGCTCTTCTATTTTTTTTGAGGGTAGATCCGAGTAGAGTCTCCTGCCTTTCGCCAACGACCATACCACGTTGAAAGCACCGGTTCTCGTCCGATCACCGAAGTTAAGCAACATTGGGCGCGGTCAGTACTTGGATGGGTGACCGCTTGGGAACACCGCGTGCCGTTGGCATCTTTTTTATTTTGTTTACCATTTTTAATGCGCTCTTCTATTTTTTTTTGAGGGTAGATCCGAGTAGAGTCTCCTGCCTTTCGCCAACGACCATACCACGTTGAAAGCACCGGTTCTCGTCCGATCACCGAAGTTAAGCAACATTGGGCGCGGTCAGTACTTGGATGGGTGACCGCTTGGGAACACCGCGTGCCGTTGGCATCTTTTTTATTTTGTTCACCATTTTTGATGCGCTCTTCTATTTTTTTTGAGGGTAGATCCGAGTAGAGTCTCCTAACTTTCGCCAACGACCATACCACGTTGAAAGCACCGGTTCTCGTCCGATCACCGAAGTTAAGCAACATTGGGCGCGGTCAGTACTTGGATGGGTGACCGCTTGGGAACACCGCGTGCCGTTGGCATCTTTTTTATTTTGTTTACCATTTTTGATGCGCTCTTCTATTTTTTTTGAGGGTAGATCCGAGTAGAGTCTCCTGCCTTTCGCCAACGACCATACCACGTTGAAAGCACCGGTTCTCGTCCGATCACCGAAGTTAAGCAACATTGGGCGCGGTCAGTACTTGGATGGGTGACCGCTTGGGAACACCGCGTGCCGTTGGCATCTTTTTTATTTTGTTTACCATTTTTAATGCGCTCTTCTATTTTTTTTTGAGGGTAGATCCGAGTAGAGTCTCCTGCCTTTCGCCAACGACCATACCACGTTGAAAGCACCGGTTCTCGTCCGATCACCGAAGTTAAGCAACATTGGGCGCGGTCAGTACTTGGATGGGTGACCGCTTGGGAACACCGCGTGCCGTTGACATTTTTTTTATTTTGTTTACCATTTTTGATGCGCTCTTCTATTTTTTTTTTGAGGGTAGATCCGAGTAGAGTCTCCTGCCTTTCGCCAACGACCATACCACGTTGAAAGCACCGGTTCTCGTCCGATCACCGAAGTTAAGCAACATTGGGCGCGGTCAGTACTTGGATGGGTGACCGCTTGGGAACACCGCGTGCCGTTGGCATCTTTTTTTTTTTTTTGTACTATTTTTAATGCACTCTTGTCATCTTTTCACCGATGCATTCAAGTAGAGTCTCCTGACTTTTGCCAACGACCATACCACGTTGAAAGCACCGGTTCTCGTCCGATCACCGAAGTTAAGCAACATTGGGCGCGGTCAGTACTTGGATGGGTGACCGCTTGGGAACACCGCGTGCCGTTGGCATCTTTTTTATTTTGTTCACCATTTTTGATGCGCTCTTCTATTTTTTTTAAGGGTAGATCCGAGTAGAGTCTCCTAACTTTCGCCAACGACCATACCACGTTGAAAGCACCGGTTCTCGTCCGATCACCGAAGTTAAGCAACATTGGGCGCGGTCAGTACTTGGATGGGTGACCGCTTGGGAACACCGCGTGCCGTTGACATTTTTTTTATTTTGTTTACCATTTTTGATGCGCTCTTCTATTTTTTTTTTGAGGGTAGATCCGAGTAGAGTCTCCTGCCTTTCGCCAACGACCATACCACGTTGAAAGCACCGGTTCTCGTCCGATCACCGAAGTTAAGCAACATTGGGCGCGGTCAGTACTTGGATGGGTGACCGCTTGGGAACACCGCGTGCCGTTGGCATCTTTTTTTTTTTTTGTACTATTTTTAATGCACTCTTGTCATCTTTTCACCGATGCATTCAAGTAGAGTCTCCTGACTTTTGCCAACGACCATACCACGTTGAAAGCACCGGTTCTCGTCCGATCACCGAAGTTAAGCAACATTGGGCGCGGTCAGTACTTGGATGGGTGACCGCTTGGGAACACCGCGTGCCGTTGGCATCTTTTTTATTTTGTTCACCATTTTTGATGCGCTCTTCTATTTTTTTTGAGGGTAGATCCGAGTAGAGTCTCCTAACTTTCGCCAACGACCATACCACGTTGAAAGCACCGGTTCTCGTCCGATCACCGAAGTTAAGCAACATTGGGCGCGGTCAGTACTTGGATGGGTGACCGCTTGGGAACACCGCGTGCCGTTGGCATCTTTTTTATTCTGTTTACCATTTTTGATGCGCTCTTCTATTTTTTTTGAGGGTAGATCCGAGTAGAGTCTCCTGCCTTTCGCCAACGACCATACCACGTTGAAAGCACCGGTTCTCGTCCGATCACCGAAGTTAAGCAACATTGGGCGCGGTCAGTACTTGGATGGGTGACCGCTTGGGAACACCGCGTGCCGTTGGCATCTTTTTTATTTTGTTTACCATTTTTAATGCGCTCTTCTATTTTTTTTTGAGGGTAGATCCGAGTAGAGTCTCCTGCCTTTCGCCAACGACCATACCACGTTGAAAGCACCGGTTCTCGTCCGATCACCGAAGTTAAGCAACATTGGGCGCGGTCAGTACTTGGATGGGTGACCGCTTGGGAACACCGCGTGCCGTTGGCATCTTTTTTATTTTGTTTACCATTTTTAATGCGCTCTTCTATTTTTTTTTGAGGGTAGATCCGAGTAGAGTCTCCTGCCTTTCGCCAACGACCATACCACGTTGAAAGCACCGGTTCTCGTCCGATCACCGAAGTTAAGCAACATTGGGCGCGGTCAGTACTTGGATGGGTGACCGCTTGGGAACACCGCGTGCCGTTGGCATCTTTTTTATTTTGTTCACCATTTTTGATGCGCTCTTCTATTTTTTTTGAGGGTAGATCCGAGTAGAGTCTCCTAACTTTCGCCAACGACCATACCACGTTGAAAGCACCGGTTCTCGTCCGATCACCGAAGTTAAGCAACATTGGGCGCGGTCAGTACTTGGATGGGTGACCGCTTGGGAACACCGCGTGCCGTTGGCATCTTTTTTATTTTGTTTACCATTTTTGATGCGCTCTTCTATTTTTTTTGAGGGTAGATCCGAGTAGAGTCTCCTGCCTTTCGCCAACGACCATACCACGTTGAAAGCACCGGTTCTCGTCCGATCACCGAAGTTAAGCAACATTGGGCGCGGTCAGTACTTGGATGGGTGACCGCTTGGGAACACCGCGTGCCGTTGGCATCTTTTTTATTTTGTTCACCATTTTTGATGCGCTCTTCTATTTTTTTCTGAGGGTAGATCCGAGTAGAGTCTCCTAACTTTCGCCAACGACCATACCACGTTGAAAGCACCGGTTCTCGTCCGATCACCGAAGTTAAGCAACATTGGGCGCGGTCAGTACTTGGATGGGTGACCGCTTGGGAACACCGCGTGCCGTTGGCATCTCTTTTATTCTGTTTACCATTTTTGATGCGCTCTTCTATTTTTTTTGAGGGTAGATCCGAGTAGAGTCTCCTGCCTTTCGCCAACGACCATACCACGTTGAAAGCACCGGTTCTCGTCCGATCACCGAAGTTAAGCAACATTGGGCGCGGTCAGTACTTGGATGGGTGACCGCTTGGGAACACCGCGTGCCGTTGGCATCTTTTTTATTTTGTTCACCATTTTTGATGCGCTCTTCTATTTTTTTTGAGGGTAGATCCGAGTAGAGTCTCCTAACTTTCGCCAACGACCATACCACGTTGAAAGCACCGGTTCTCGTCCGATCACCGAAGTTAAGCAACATTGGGCGCGGTCAGTACTTGGATGGGTGACCGCTTGGGAACACCGCGTGCCGTTGGCATCTTTTTTATTCTGTTTACCATTTTTGATGCGCTCTTCTATTTTTTTTGAGGGTAGATCCGAGTAGAGTCTCCTGCCTTTCGCCAACGACCATACCACGTTGAAAGCACCGGTTCTCGTCCGATCACCGAAGTTAAGCAACATTGGGCGCGGTCAGTACTTGGATGGGTGACCGCTTGGGAACACCGCGTGCCGTTGGCATCTTTTTTATTTTGTTCACCATTTTTGATGCGCTCTTCTATTTTTTTTGAGGGTAGATCCGAGTAGAGTCTCCTAACTTTCGCCAACGACCATACCACGTTGAAAGCACCGGTTCTCGTCCGATCACCGAAGTTAAGCAACATTGGGCGCGGTCAGTACTTGGATGGGTGACCGCTTGGGAACACCGCGTGCCGTTGGCATCTTTTTTATTTTGTTTACCATTTTTGATGCGCTCTTCTATTTTTTTTTTGAGGGTAGATCCGAGTAGAGTCTCCTGCCTTTCGCCAACGACCATACCACGTTGAAAGCACCGGTTCTCGTCCGATCACCGAAGTTAAGCAACATTGGGCGCGGTCAGTACTTGGATGGGTGACCGCTTGGGAACACCGCGTGCCGTTGGCATCTTTTTTTTTTTTGTACTATTTTTAATGCACTCTTGTCATCTTTTCACCGATGCATTCAAGTAGAGTCTCCTAACTTTTGCCAATGACCATACCACGTTGAAAGCACCGGTTCTCGTCCGATCACCGAAGTTAAGCAACATTGGGCGCGGTCAGTACTTGGATGGGTGACCGCTTGGGAACACCGCGTGCCGTTGGCATCTTTTTTATTTTGTTCACCATTTTTGATGCGCTCTTCTATTTTTTTTGAGGGTAGATCCGAGTAGAGTCTCCTAACTTTCGCCAACGACCATACCACGTTGAAAGCACCGGTTCTCGTCCGATCACCGAAGTTAAGCAACATTGGGCGCGGTCAGTACTTGGATGGGTGACCGCTTGGGAACACCGCGTGCCGTTGGCTTTTTTTTTATTTTGTTTACCATTTTTGATGCGCTCTTCTATTTTTTTTGAGGGTAGATCCGAGTAGAGTCTCCTGCCTTTCGCCAACGACCATACCACGTTGAAAGCACCGGTTCTCGTCCGATCACCGAAGTTAAGCAACATTGGGCGCGGTCAGTACTTGGATGGGTGACCGCTTGGGAACACCGCGTGCCGTTGGCATCTTTTTTATTTTGTTCACCATTTTTGATGCGCTCTTCTATTTTTTTTGAGGGTAGATCCGAGTAGAGTCTCCTAACTTTCGCCAACGACCATACCACGTTGAAAGCACCGGTTCTCGTCCGATCACCGAAGTTAAGCAACATTGGGCGCGGTCAGTACTTGGATGGGTGACCGCTTGGGAACACCGCGTGCCGTTGGCATCTTTTTTATTTTGTTTACCATTTTTGATGCGCTCTTCTATTTTTTTTTGAGGGTAGATCCGAGTAGAGTCTCCTGCCTTTCGCCAACGACCATACCACGTTGAAAGCACCGGTTCTCGTCCGATCACCGAAGTTAAGCAACATTGGGCGCGGTCAGTACTTGGATGGGTGACCGCTTGGGAACACCGCGTGCCGTTGGCATCTTTTTTTTTTTTTGTACTATTTTTAATGCACTCTTGTCATCTTTTCACCGATGCATTCAAGTAGAGTCTCCTGACTTTTGCCAACGACCATACCACGTTGAAAGCACCGGTTCTCGTCCGATCACCGAAGTTAAGCAACATTGGGCGCGGTCAGTACTTGGATGGGTGACCGCTTGGGAACACCGCGTGCCGTTGGCATCTTTTTTATTTTGTTCACCATTTTTGATGCGCTCTTCTATTTTTTTTGAGGGTAGATCCGAGTAGAGTCTCCTAACTTTTGCCAACGACCATACCACGTTGAAAGCACCGGTTCTCGTCCGATCACCGAAGTTAAGCAACATTGGGCGCGGTCAGTACTTGGATGGGTGACCGCTTGGGAACACCGCGTTCCGTTGGCATCTTTTTTATTTTGTTTACCATTTTTGATGCGCTCTTCTATTTTTTTTGAGGGTAGATCCGAGTAGAGTCTCCTGCCTCTCGCCAACGACCATACCACGTTGAAAGCACCGGTTCTCGTCCGGTCACCGAAGTTAAGCAACATTGGGCGCGGTCAGTACTTGGATGGGTGACCGCTTGGGAACACCGCGTGCCGTTGGCATCTTTTTTATTTTGTTTACCATTTTTAATGCGCTCTTCTATTTTTTTTTTGAGGGTAGATCCGAGTAGAGTCTCCTGCCTTTCGCCAACGACCATACCACGTTGAAAGCACCGGTTCTCGTCCGATCACCGAAGTTAAGCAACATTGGGCGCGGTCAGTACTTGGATGGGTGACCGCTTGGGAACACCGCGTGCCGTTGGCATCTTTTTTATTTTGTTTACCATTTTTGATGCGCTCTTCTATTTTTTTTGAGGGTAGATCCGAGTAGAGTCTCCTGCCTTTCGCCAACGACCATACCACGTTGAAAGCAACGGTTCTCGGCCGCATTAGCAATGTAAAAATCTACAACGAAGCCAAGGTCCACCGGATTGATTGTTTCATGTTGAAATTAATACGTGACCACTTCGCCAACGCATCTGCCAATCAAGATAATAGCCTGATATCCTGGCCTATGACTATTGACCAGTTGTATATCGAGAGATCGATGCTATCGGGTTTCATTCCGCCTGAGGCCTTCACTTACCTAGACTGCAACGGTTTTATTCAAGATCGTGACAACGTGCCCACTATATACCACGTGGCGAGGGGTACGCGCGACAAAAAAATAACTTATACCCCAATGTTGAATTGCAGAGATAGGGTGAACGCCAATAAAATTAGATTTAACACGGCACTACCGAGTAAAGATGTTAAGGACAAACATAGGTTGAATGGTGACAAGTACTGGTGGATAAATTAGTACCTCGTGCGCAGGGTAACACAAGTCCCCCGTTTTGACCCACAATTAGTAGCGGCTAGTGCAAAACTCCGACGACGCTGCAGGTTGCAGTGTAAATAGACCCTAACTAAGTGCACATATTACCGAGCGATCAGTTTTACAAGCCTTTTCCTGATCCAATCCAAGTATACATGCGAGGGCGCTTTAGCAACCACCTCTGAAATAATTATAAGTGACTGTATGAAAATACAATTACCTTCTGCCATATAGGCGAGGC
This sequence comes from Tenthredo mesomela, assembly GCA_943736025.1. Taxonomy (NCBI): domain Eukaryota; kingdom Metazoa; phylum Arthropoda; class Insecta; order Hymenoptera; family Tenthredinidae; genus Tenthredo; species Tenthredo mesomela. The sequence continues at coordinate 4,655,355 of OX031017.1, forward strand.
AAGGAACTTTTGTTCAAATATAGAATAAGTCGTGTAGCGCTCGCTGTGAGCCATAACGTTCTAATTTACAATTTATACCCTGTGACAGGTTTTGGAAGTTTTTATCCTGTGTAATTTCATGTATTATTGTTTCTTTGTATATCATGGCTTGAATAAACTTCTATTTGAAAAAAAAAAAAAAGCACCGGTTCTCGTCCGATCACCGAAGTTAAGCAACATTGGGCGCGGTCAGTACTTGGATGGGTGACCGCTTGGGAACACCGCGTGCCGTTGGCATCTTTTTTTTTTGTTTCATTTTTATTGCACTTTTATCTTCTTTTCTCCGATGGATTCCAGTAGAGTCTCCTGACTTTCGCCAACGACCATACCACGTTGAAAGCACCGGTTCTCGTCCGATCACCGAAGTTAAGCAACATTGGGCGCGGTCAGTACTTGGATGGGTGACCGCTTGGGAACACCGCGTGCCGTTGGCATCTTTTTTATTTTGTTTACCATTTTTGATGCGCTCTTCTATTTTTTTTTGAGGGTAGATCCGAGTAGAGTCTCCTGCCTTTCGCCAACGACCATACCACGTTGAAAGCACCGGTTCTCGTCCGATCACCGAAGTTAAGCAACATTGGGCGCGGTCAGTACTTGGATGGGTGACCGCTTGGGAACACCGCGTGCCGTTGGCATCTTTTTTTTTTTTTGTACTATTTTTAATGCACTCTTGTCATCTTTTCACCGATGCATTCAAGTAGAGTCTCCTGACTTTTGCCAACGACCATACCACGTTGAAAGCACCGGTTCTCGTCCGATCACCGAAGTTAAGCAACATTGGGCGCGGTCAGTACTTGGATGGGTGACCGCTTGGGAACACCGCGTGCCGTTGGCATCTTTTTTATTTTGTTCACCATTTTTGATGCGCTCTTCTATTTTTTTTGAGGGTAGATCCGAGTAGAGTCTCCTAACTTTTGCCAACGACCATACCACGTTGAAAGCACCGGTTCTCGTCCGATCACCGAAGTTAAGCAACATTGGGCGCGGTCAGTACTTGGATGGGTGACCGCTTGGGAACACCGCGTTCCGTTGGCATCTTTTTTATTTTGTTTACCATTTTTGATGCGCTCTTCTATTTTTTTTGAGGGTAGATCCGAGTAGAGTCTCCTGCCTCTCGCCAACGACCATACCACGTTGAAAGCACCGGTTCTCGTCCGATCACCGAAGTTAAGCAACATTGGGCGCGGTCAGTACTTGGATGGGTGACCGCTTGGGAACACCGCGTGCCGTTGGCATCTTTTTTATTTTGTTTACCATTTTTAATGCGCTCTTCTATTTTTTTTTGAGGGTAGATCCGAGTAGAGTCTCCTGCCTTTCGCCAACGACCATACCACGTTGAAAGCACCGGTTCTCGTCCGATCACCGAAGTTAAGCAACATTGGGCGCGGTCAGTACTTGGATGGGTGACCGCTTGGGAACACCGCGTGCCGTTGGCATCTTTTTTATTCTGTTTACCATTTTTGATGCGCTCTTCTATTTTTTTTGAGGGTAGATCCGAGTAGAGTCTCCTGCCTTTCGCCAACGACCATACCACGTTGAAAGCACCGGTTCTCGTCCGATCACCGAAGTTAAGCAACATTGGGCGCGGTCAGTACTTGGATGGGTGACCGCTTGGGAACACCGCGTGCCGTTGGCATCTTTTTTATTTTGTTTACCATTTTTAATGCGCTCTTCTATTTTTTTTTTGAGGGTAGATCCGAGTAGAGTCTCCTGCCTTTCGCCAACGACCATACCACGTTGAAAGCACCGGTTCTCGTCCGATCACCGAAGTTAAGCAACATTGGGCGCGGTCAGTACTTGGATGGGTGACCGCTTGGGAACACCGCGTGCCGTTGGCATCTTTTTTATTTTGTTCACCATTTTTGATGCGCTCTTCTATTTTTTTTGAGGGTAGATCCGAGTAGAGTCTCCTAACTTTCGCCAACGACCATACCACGTTGAAAGCACCGGTTCTCGTCCGATCACCGAAGTTAAGCAACATTGGGCGCGGTCAGTACTTGGATGGGTGACCGCTTGGGAACACCGCGTGCCGTTGGCATCTTTTTTATTTTGTTTACCATTTTTGATGCGCTCTTCTATTTTTTTTGAGGGTAGATCCGAGTAGAGTCTCCTGCCTTTCGCCAACGACCATACCACGTTGAAAGCACCGGTTCTCGTCCGATCACCGAAGTTAAGCAACATTGGGCGCGGTCAGTACTTGGATGGGTGACCGCTTGGGAACACCGCGTGCCGTTGGCATCTTTTTTATTTTGTTTACCATTTTTAATGCGCTCTTCTATTTTTTTTTGAGGGTAGATCCGAGTAGAGTCTCCTGCCTTTCGCCAACGACCATACCACGTTGAAAGCACCGGTTCTCGTCCGATCACCGAAGTTAAGCAACATTGGGCGCGGTCAGTACTTGGATGGGTGACCGCTTGGGAACACCGCGTGCCGTTGACATTTTTTTTATTTTGTTTACCATTTTTGATGCGCTCTTCTATTTTTTTTTTGAGGGTAGATCCGAGTAGAGTCTCCTGCCTTTCGCCAACGACCATACCACGTTGAAAGCACCGGTTCTCGTCCGATCACCGAAGTTAAGCAACATTGGGCGCGGTCAGTACTTGGATGGGTGACCGCTTGGGAACACCGCGTGCCGTTGGCATCTTTTTTTTTTTTTTGTACTATTTTTAATGCACTCTTGTCATCTTTTCACCGATGCATTCAAGTAGAGTCTCCTGACTTTTGCCAACGACCATACCACGTTGAAAGCACCGGTTCTCGTCCGATCACCGAAGTTAAGCAACATTGGGCGCGGTCAGTACTTGGATGGGTGACCGCTTGGGAACACCGCGTGCCGTTGGCATCTTTTTTATTTTGTTCACCATTTTTGATGCGCTCTTCTATTTTTTTTGAGGGTAGATCCGAGTAGAGTCTCCTAACTTTTGCCAACGACCATACCACGTTGAAAGCACCGGTTCTCGTCCGATCACCGAAGTTAAGCAACATTGGGCGCGGTCAGTACTTGGATGGGTGACCGCTTGGGAACACCGCGTTCCGTTGGCATCTTTTTTATTTTGTTTACCATTTTTGATGCGCTCTTCTATTTTTTTTGAGGGTAGATCCGAGTAGAGTCTCCTGCCTTTCGCCAACGACCATACCACGTTGAAAGCAACGGTTCTCGGCCGCATTAGCAATGTAAAAATCTACAACGAAGCCAAGGTCCACCGGATTGATTGTTTCATGTTGAAATTAATACGTGACCACTTCGCCAACGCATCTGCCAATCAAGATAATAGCCTGATATCCTGGCCTATGACTATTGACCAGTTGTATATCGAGAGATCGATGCTATCGGGTTTCATTCCGCCTGAGGCCTTCACTTACCTAGACTGCAACGGTTTTATTCAAGATCGTGACAACGTGCCCACTATATACCACGTGGCGAGGGGTACGCGCGACAAAAAAATAACTTATACCCCAATGTTGAATTGCAGAGATAGGGTGAACGCCAATAAAATTAGATTTAACACGGCACTACCGAGTAAAGATGTTAAGGACAAACATAGGTTGAATGGTGACAAGTACTGGTGGATAAATTAGTACCTCGTGCGCAGGGTAACACAAGTCCCCCGTTTTGACCCACAATTAGTAGCGGCTAGTGCAAAACTCCGACGACGCTGCAGGTTGCAGTGTAAATAGACCCTAACTAAGTGCACATATTACCGAGCGATCAGTTTTACAAGCCTTTTCCTGATCCAATCCAAGTATACATGCGAGGGCGCTTTAGCAACCACCTCTGAAATAATTATAAGTGACTGTATGAAAATACAATTACCTTCTGCCATATAGGCGAGGCAAGGAACTTTTGTTCAAATATAGAATAAGTCGTGTAGCGCTCGCTGTGAGCCATAACGTTCTAATTTACAATTTATACCCTGTGACAGGTTTTGGAAGTTTTTATCCTGTGTAATTTCATGTATTATTGTTTCTTTGTATATCATGGCTTGAATAAACTTCTATTTGAAAAAAAAAAAAAAGCACCGGTTCTCGTCCGATCACCGAAGTTAAGCAACATTGGGCGCGGTCAGTACTTGGATGGGTGACCGCTTGGGAACACCGCGTGCCGTTGGCATCTTTTTTATTTTGTTTACCATTTTTGATGCGCTCTTCTATTTTTTTTTGAGGGTAGATCCGAGTAGAGTCTCCTGCCTTTTGCCAACGACCATACCACGTTGAAAGCACCGGTTCTCGTCCGATCACCGAAGTTAAGCACCATTGGGCGCGGTCAGTACTTGGATGGGTGACCGCTTGGGAACACCGCGTGCCGTTGGCATTCTTTTTTTCCATTATTTTCAATGTGACTTTTTTTCCCTTGTTAATTCTTTCTTTTAATAAACTCCATCACGACAATTTTTCTTCGAGGGCTGGTGCACTGAGCGAATTATATATACTAAATATCCGCAAAAAAAATATTGTGATTCACTTTATACAGTATAGCCGCGGTGGGATTTGCCCGAAATATGAGAAATATCAAAGTACAGTATAGGATGAATCCGGACGGGTTTTATAGTATACAGGTTATATCATTAGGGGAAGATGGGGTAATTGCGGACACCTAAGGGAGATTGAAAAAAAAAACGAGGAAATCACATACCCAGCCAACAATCACAGAGGTTATGTAACAAGGATGTAACGGCCATGCCAAAATGTCCGGAAATCCAGAGTCCGGCTACATATCTGGTACTTTGACATCGCAGGTATGTACCTGAGACATCAAAGTACCGGCTATGTAGCCGGACTCTGGATGTCCGGACATTTTGGCATGGCCGTTACATCCTTGTTACATAACCTCTGTGATTGTTAGCTGGGTAGTTATGAAATTTTTCTTTATTGCAACCTCAATTTTGATATCTTATCTTGGCAATTCATCACAATTTATATTTTTAAATCAAGAATTAGGTCAAGATTTTGAATAAATACGAAACCCTTGCATTTCGCAATTACCCTGACCCCCCTGGCGTAATTTCGAACAGCACTTTGGGTAGCCCGGACGACTAGACTTGAGGTATATCCGATAATAAATAGGGGTAAAACATCAAACACAACCGAGTACCTGCAGATAATCACTATTCCAACAACATATGGTGAAAAAAATCAGCTTGGGGTAATTGCGAACACGCGCAATCCCCATTATTACAGCCGTTCGCGATCACCCCAAACTAGGGCTTCGCACAAGACGAGACAAGACGAGACTTTGACAAGTCTTGTCTTGGTCTCGTAATTTTTTCAAAATCATGGTCTTGTCTTGGTCTTGAAGGAGTTTGGTGTTACCAGTCTTGGTCTTGGTCTTGGTTTTGGTAGTTTTTACATACAAAATCAAAATGACTATATGTGCTATATGAGTATGCTGTGAGATGGAGACATCTAGTGAGTAGTTTTATAGGAAACCGGGTCAGGTGACTTGACAAGGGATCTCCCGGCAGTAATGGCTAAATCTTTGTACACGCCTAATGACTGTCTAATGACTGTAATAACTATATATGAATAAACAGATATAATACTAATAAATAATGTACAAGTGTTTTAATGTGAAAATACAACAGTGGCGACGAGGATTGTCAACCTATGAGTGTTGTGAAGGCAGTGTAATAAGTTGTGTTACGTGTAAAAGTGAAAACCGTTGTTAAATTCGAAAACGAACTGGGCGTAATGGCGGCGTCAACTGCAAATTTGAGTGTCTTTGGAATCTTTAAGCCGGAAGAGGAAAAATGGGACGCTTATATTGAAAGATTTGAATGTTTTGTTAAGTGTAGCAAAATTAGTGACGGTTTGAAAGAAACAACATTACTTACTGTAATTGGTAGTAAGGTTTATGGTTTATTAAGAGATTTGTGTTCGCCAAGGAAACCTCATGAATTGGAATTTTCCGAGTTAAGTAAACTTATTGGTGATCATTTGTCACCGAAACCATCGTTTAGAGCTGAAAGATTTGAATTCTATAGACGTTTTCAATCTCCGGATGAGTCAATTTCAGAATATTTGGCAGCGTTGAAGAAATTAGCTACCACGTGTGATTTTGGAACGACGTTAGACGACAGATTACATGATATGCTTATTTGTGGTATTATTAGTAGAAATATCAGAGAACGTTTAATAAGTGATGATTCTCAAACGTTTGTTCAAGCTGTAGCATTGGCAACGGCTATCGAGAAAGCGCATAAAAACGCCTCTAAGATAACTCAAGAGGTGAATTCAAATCATAATTCTGTTAAAAAAGTTACAAATAAAGGTTTCGAGAAATCTAAAGGGAGTAAAAAAAAATCAGTAAAACCATCAAACAAAGAAAAAAAATGTTGGAGATGTGGATACAGCAATCATAGATCTGATGATTGTAGATTCAAGTCATATACGTGTTCGAAGTGTCGACAGGATGGACACTTAAAAAAAATGTGCACGAAAAGCGTAAATCAGATTGTTAATAGAAATGAAGATGCAGATGAATCGGAATTCGAAGTGGATGAAGAATTGGGGTTGTATCATGTTGACGGGAAGCGGGCATCTAATGTTAGTCAATCAACAACAAAACACCACGAGTTCTTCGAGACTTTGAAGGTTGAGGGTAAAGATGTTTGTTTTGAATTAGATTCTGGAGCGGTGGTAACCGTTATGCCTGAAAGTTATTTGAATAAGCATTTTCCGTCAATAAGAATTGTTCCATGTAATGTTTCGTTAACAACGTACGCAGATCAGAAATTGAAAGTTGTTGGGAAAGCACAGGTTGAAGTTGAGTTTCGCGGAATAGTTTACAAGGATTTGTCAATAACTGTGGTTGATTCAAAATGTAAAATGCCTTTGTTGGGACGAAGTTGGCTTAAAAAGATTCCGTTAATTCAAAGGGTCCTTTCTGTGGGAACTGAAACTATTTCTAACATGGATTCGAAAGTGTTTTCTTTGAGTAAATTGAAAGAAGGTTTTCCTGACTGTTTTAAATTATCTGGTGATGCTATTAAGAAATTTAAGGCAACTGTTGTTTTGAAAGAAGAAGCGATACCTAAATTTTGTAAAGCTAGGCCTGTGCCGTATGCTAAACGCGAAGAAGTTGAGAAGGAGCTAGAAAGGCTCACAGAAGAAAATATTTTGATTCCTGTGACACACAGCGATTGGGCTACACCTATTGTAGTAGTTAAGAAAGCAGGTGGAAAGGGAATTAGATTATGTGGTGATTATAGTATTACGATTAATCCGAATTGTAGTATAGATCATTATCCTTTACATAATACGACTGATTTATTTGCTTCGCTGCCAGGAAGCAAATTTTTTTACAAAACTGGATTTATGCAATGCGTACCAGCAATTAGAATTGACTGAAGAATCTCGTTCGCTTTTAACAATAAATACTCATGTTGGGTTGTTTCAGTTTACAAGATTAAGCTTTGGCGTAGCCTCAGCACCGGCAATTTTTCAATCTGTAATTGATCAAATGCTTCTAGGATTAGAAAAAACTATTTCGTATCTTGACGATATAGTTACTTTTGGTTCTACAGTTGAAGAATGTTGGCAAAATACAAAGGAACTAGTTGGTAGATTACAAGAATTCGGAGTTCGTATTAATGAAAAGAAATCGGAAATTTGTAAATCTGAAATTGAATTTTTAGGTTTTCGTGTTAATGCTGAGGGTCGTCATACGACTGAAAGTAAAATTAAAGCAATTAAGGAAGCTCCTATTCCAAAAGATATTTCCCAATTAAGATCTTTCTTGGGATTTATTGGATATTATTCTTGTTTTCTTCCGGATTTGTCAACAGTCTTAAGACCGCTGCATTGTTTGTTAGAATCGAATAGATCTTGGGTTTGGTCAAAAGATTGTCAGGAGGCGTTTGAATCTGTTAAAATGATGCTTTGTCAGTATAAAGTCATAACACATTTTGATTCATCAAAACCTGTAATTTTAGCTTGTGATGCCTCACCATATGGTGTTGGAGCAGTTATCTCGCATGTAATGCCGAATGGGGAAGAACGTCCTATTGCATTTGCATCGAGATCTTTGACGAAAGTTGAAAGAGCTTATGCACAGATTGAAAGAGAAGGGTTGGCTATCATTTTTGGGCTTAAAAAGTTTCACGTTTTCCTGGCAGGTCGTAAATTTATTTTATATACCGATCATAAACCTCTAACAAGAATTTTCAGTAGTAAATCAGGAGTTCCGGTAATGGCGGCTGCTCGTTTAACACGTTGGGCGGTTATTTTATCATCGTATCAATACGATATTAGGTACAAGAAAGGTGAGCAAATGGGTAATGCAGATGGCCTTAGTCGATTGCCATTAACTAATGAATTCCAAGAAGATGGGGAATGTTTTAGGATTGCGTCAATGGAGAACTGGCCATTATCGGGAAAAGAAATTGGTAAATTTACGCTAAAAGATAAAATTTTGTCAAAAGTTTTAGATTATACACTTTTTGGCTGGCCTATGTCTTGTCCATCTGCAGATTTAAAAGTTTTTTTTGTTCGTAAAGAAGAACTTTCGGTTGAACAAAACTGTGTGATTTGGGGTAATAGAGTGATTATTCCTGATGTACTACAAAAGAAAGTTCTTGGCTTGTTGCATGAAGGCCATGCAGGTATAGTTAAAACTAAGATGTTAGCGCGAAGTTTTGTATGGTGGCCTAAATTGGACGAGTCTATCGAAAATTTAATTAAGGAATGTGAATTTTGTCAGAGAATGTCAGATAACGTCGAGGCGGTTGTTTCGCATCCGTGGTCGTGGGCAACAAATGTTTTGGAAAGGGTGCATCTGGATTTTGGCGAGTATAAGGGTACTGATTTGTTAATCTTACGTGATGCATTTTCTAAGTGGGTTGAAGTGTTTGTGATGACAACCACTACTTCACAATCGGTCATTGTAAGGCTTCGTACATTTTTCGCAATGTATGGATTGCCTGAAGTGGTGGTTAGTGATAACGGCACTCAATTAGTCTCAAAACAGATTGAGGATTTTTTGTATCGAAACGGTATTAAACATCGAACGAGTCCTCCGTATCATCCAAAATCAAACGGTCTTGCGGAAAACTCGGTTAAAACGGTTAAAAAAGCTTTGGCTAAGCTTGATTTGCAGGATGAACGGGAAGGAATTAAAAGAAGTATTCAGCACAAAGTAGATCATTTTCTTTTCTCATATCGAAACACTCCTCATGTATCAACTGGGAAATCACCAGCGGAGTTGTTCTTAAAGCGAAGACCCAGAACACCCTTATCAATGCTTAAACCTAGTCTTAATCATGATATGAAAGAGAAACGGAATGATAAAGTTGAAAAAGCTGTTGGTAATGTAAGAGTTTTTGAGGTAGGTCAAAAAGTTTTTGTGAAAACAGTTAGAGGGGAAAAAGTAAACTGGAGTCCGGGGTGTGTAGTTAAAATTGTCAGTCCAGTAACGTATAGGGTTGTAATAAATGATAAGATTCAATTTTGTCATGCAGATCATTTGAAAAATAGAGTTGAGTCTTCTGATGCTGAGGTAGATTCAGGGTTGAATTTTGAAATACCAGTAGTACAAAAAGACAATGTCACTGAAACATTAGTCGACAAATCTAGCAAGGATCACGAAGCGAGTGGGTCAGATATGTTGAACGGAAGTAAGAATAGGATGGCGAAAGATAAAAAGAAGCCGGTGACAAGTACTGTTGAAGCTAATGAAAAGTGTAATACGCCGGTGAGAAAATCGACTAGAGTTAAGAAACCTATAGAAAGATTAATTTTGTAAACTATGGATGAAATGTTGTTTTTTTTTTATGTGTGGAGGAATGTGCTATATGAGTATGCTGTGAGATGGAGACATCTAGTGAGTAGTTTTATAGGAAACCGGGTCAGGTGACTTGACAAGGGATCTCCCGGCAGTAATGGCTAAATCTTTGTACACGCCTAATGACTGTCTAATGACTGTAATAACTATATATGAATAAACAGATATATTACTAATAAATAATGTACAAGTGTTTTAATGTGAAAATACAACACTATATTTTAACGAACTTTATTTATTTATTTTTATTTTATTTTATTTTATTTTATTTTTTTACAGTGACAAGTTAACAACCCTGTATCAAACTTTGGTATTGGTATTGAGAACCGTATTGTTAAATAAACATTTAACATATTCATTAGACTGGTTAAAAAAATCAACTTTTTTTTTTTCAATAGTTGATTTCTTTGAACCAGTCTAATATTTATCAAGTAATAACGGTTAAATATACTATATACTTTAGGAACTTTTATATTGACTTCGACTTAAAATAAACTTAATTCATAAACTCTATAAACATAAGATCATAATCATAAATTCTATAAACATAAGGTTAACAAAACATACGACATTTCACAATACCTATTACCTATAACTATTAGGTATTATAATAATACTTATATTGCCATACATCCAAAGGTCCACAATAATTAACGATCTTCAGTATAAAATATTCATTCTATGTAAGAGGAGGGATTTTTTCAGCTAAAGTACGTTTTATTTTATCATTCAAACTACATGTAGCCCATGAATTCAAGCATAGTAAAGCACGGGCTGATTCGTCGTTCATCGAACTACGAGTTTTCGTCATGATCGAGGCAGCTTTTGAAAACAATCTTTCGCATGGGACCGAAGTTGCCATGATTGAAAATAGGTCTCTAGCCATTTTGGACAAAGTAGGAAAATTGGTTTCCCGCAGCTTCCACCATTCTAATAACTTGGTGTCTTTAGCCGCACGCTTGAGACTTAAATATTCCTCCAGTTCACTCCTCCAATTCTTTTTTTCGGTATCTTCGCTGTATATTGACAAAATGTCAATATTATCATTTTCGTTTTCTTTTTGCTCGCCAGACACATTTTCCGTCAAATTTTCAACATAATATTTATCTCGGTACATCTTTTCGAATTCCTTCACAGACCTTGTTTTCATTTCCTTACCCCGAACTGTAAGGTTGAAGGTTTCCATTTTGTGTCGAGGATCAAGAATCAATACTGCACAGTAAACCCAGTTGCATTTATAATAATGTTTCAATATTTTGTCCCGGCCAGTTTGAAGAGCTAATAACAAAACCTGATCTACCTCAGTCTTGACAACCTTTTTACTTAAATCCAATATAATGGATTCAACTTTGTCTAGGAGCATATTGAAGCCGACTATGACTAGAGGTAAGATGACATACTGATCTCCTTCAAGAATAGTAGAAATAGCCTTGAAGTGCTTCAAGTATCCATTAATTTGTTGCAATAAATCCCACTCACTATCATTCAGTTTCAGGTTGGATAACTCATAGCTGCAACTGAGCCAAAGTAAAGTTAAAGCCGCTTTCAATCTTAGTCCTACTACGATCATATCGTAAGTACTATTCCATCTTGTTCGGATATCCAAAATTGGCTTCAAATATACTACGTTACTAGCAACACAACAATTTCTCAGCTTTAGTTGTAAATGCTCAGAATGTCTAATTTTTGCAAACGTCTGTCTCAACTTAATTACAGCAGATGTATCCATTGTAATTGCATCATTGTCTTCATCATCGACCTCCTCTGTTTGATCATCATATTCTTCCTCACTCCGGTCCGTATCGAAAAATGTGCAATCCTCATTGACATCCACTTTTAATAGTTTTAATATATCCTGTACACCCAAGTTTAGAATATGCGCAAAACAGCGAAAATGCTGGTCAACGTTATTGAAATCAATCTGGTTCTCGTTCATTATTTTTTTTAGTTCCGCCATAAAAACTGTATTAGACGAAACGTTATCCATAGTTATACCTTGAATTTTATTTTCAATACCATGTTCTTTTATGCAATTGAAAAAAGTTATTGCGATTGCTTTGCCTGTATGTGAACCACTAGAAGGAACAAAATCTAATGCCAATGACTGCAATTCCCAGTTATTGTCAATAAAATGTGCAGTAATGCCATAATAAGATTTGCAGTTTAACGATGACCAGCCGTCTATGGTGAAAAAAATTTTCGAAGGATTCTCCTTCAAAATTTCGGTCACTGTCGATTTTAGTTTCGTATATTCTGCTATTACCATCCGACGAGTCGTATCCCGTTTGGGCATAGAGATCGTAGGATTAAGGAAATGAAAGAATCTTTCAGTATACTGATCTTCGAAAAAATTGAACGGTAGTCGTTTCACTGCCATTCAATTAATCAGCAAACTCTTCCAGTCAGTATTCTCTGATAGTTCCTAAAATGAAAGACAAAGAGAATAATAATAATAAAAGTGATGTGCTCAATCTGTGACTAAATAATGTTCGTTGTCCAGGTGCAATCGAATTTCGCAGAGCTTCTGTTCCATAAACGTCAGAATATGCTGATAGATGCGATGACTGCAAGTGTTTCTTCAGTACTGATGTGTTCGCATTTTTCCGTTTTATAATTTTATGGATATTTTTCTTTGCACATTCCAAACATATAGCTACTGGCATATTATCGTGGACTTCATATTTGAAAAATTTTGTGAACTTGCTGTTTGAGTTGTTGTTTGTGTCTTCTTGAGATCCTCCGGTAAATAAATGCGATACTTCCACTGAGGTCGCAGGTTCCTTTTCGGAATTGCTGCACGTTGAGGAAGTGTCACTATCCTCGGCAGTCTCTGCTTTCTTTCGTTTGTTGTTTGAAGATGTCTTTTTGCAGTTTCTCGACATTCTTCTATGCACGTTGGCAATTTGGTACCGCGTTAATAAACTGAGGTTTTGAGGTTATGTGAACTACCTACTGTCGAGAGTTGAACGCGACCATACAGTGTATACCATAGACATATAAGAGATAGACCGCATGAGTCGTGGGGAATGCGACAGCGGAATAAAAGAGAACCCTTATCCACACGCGCATGCGCGCCAAGACCGATGGGTCCCATGGCCCTCTCACGCGGTCTATCTCTTATATGTCTATGGTGTATATACTATAAATGAAGCAGGAAACACCAGCGCTGTTATGTCAACTTCGAAAATTAAAAATGATTACTTTAGATTCGGTCGGTATGAAAATGCAGCAAACAACACTTCTTTTCACCACACCCAAGACTCACAAGAGTCTTGTCGAGACTAATGTCTGAGTCTTGGTTTGGTCTTGATTTTTTTTCCGTAAGTCTTGTCTTGGTCTTGTCTCGAAAAACCAAGACGAGACTAGACAAGACCAAGACAAGTCTTGGTATTGTGCGAAGCCCTACCCCAAACGATCAAATCGGTAGAAAGTAACATTGCGAAGAAACACGGCCTCACCCGAGTCGAAATTTAGCGCCTATTTTAATACTCATAGCATCCAACTCAACCTCTCTAGATCCTATTTAGACCTCAAACTCTTATTTTGAACCTACAAGTCCTCAAGAGTCGAAATTTAGCGCCTACTTTGATACTCATAGCATCCAACTCAACGTCTCTAGATCTTATTTAGACCTCAAACTCCTATTTTGAACCTACAAGTCCTCCATAGTCGAAATTTAGCGCCTGCTTTGATACTCATAGCATCCAACTCATAACGTCTCTACAGATCCTGTTTAGACCTCAAACTCCTATTATCAACCTACAACTCTGTAGTCGAAATTCAGCGCCCGCTTGAGTACTCATAGCGCACAAATGAACGTCTTTTCAATCCGTAATAATAATTTAGCGCCTATTTTGATACTCATAAAGTCCGATCACCATGCAGCCGTGCACCGCTACGCGGCAGGGCGCAGTGAGGGTTTTGCGAGGTTCTCGTGAGATCCTCATTTGACCCTAAAATGCTGCATTTGTCTGGTAACTACGAGTTTTAGGCGCTAAAGAGGGTTTCAATTCCCATACCAAATAAACCTCTCTAGACCCTCAAAAACCTCCCAACGGTAAAATTTTGAGGTTCTAATGAGGCGTTAAATTTCGACTCGGGCACATTCTGAACTTGAGGTTGGGCAATGAAATCGTCATGGAATTTACTTTCTGAAGCTAAATATTCAACACTGTATTACATCAAACCAGGTCATTTAATCGATTTGAACGCCTAACAATAATTAGATCAAATTTAAGGTCTTTGAGGCTTTCGCGGTGAGATTCTGAATAAGACTTGGCTTCCGGGATGGAGCCGCGTTGCTGTTGGGGAGCAACCAGTATCAGGTTGTTTCTCGCCCTGATGAAGTAAACTGCAATGTTTACGAAACGTCGGCACCTAACCGTTAAACAACGCGGCTCCATCCCGGAAGCCAAGTCTTATTGAGATCAAATTTGTTGAAATGTTTTCACGGTTATTACCTCGAAGAGCTTACGAGTTTTTTTACATTTGACAGAGCGTCAACACTGCAATTCGAGACAGCTCTCTCATATGTGCCAGTTTGAGGATATTGGGGAATGGAAACATAGAGAAATGGCGCTGTTCGGATTTACCCCGCGTTCGCAATTACCCCATCTTCCCCTAAATCTGTGCCTAGTATAATATGAAGTACATAGCACAAAGTATCTATATGTTTATTCGTACTACATCCCTGTATAGTAAATGATATCATACAGGATGGAAGAAGAATATATACTGTCGTACAGTTTTTGACTATACTGAGTATACAGGATATTCTTATACTCGACTCGAAGGAATCGTTACCCGAGAAAAAATGATTATATATAAACATACATAAGCATATATACGATCAATCATGTATAATTGTATCCGAAAATCGGCCCGATCGAGACACATATATAATTATATATCGGTATATAAAATGATATACAATTACATTCATACCATATGTGAATTTATTGGACCAGTCGAACCAAATTTTTAAGTCTTCTAACTGAAGCTCACCTCTATATAGAGCGTGCAATCTCCAGATAGACCGAAAAAAACGGAAGTGCATCATAATTATTTTTCAAGTAAAAAAAACTTACTTATTTTTAAAACTTAGTTATTTTTAAAACTTACTTTTAAAACTTAGTTATTTTTTCAAGTAAAAAAAACTTACTTGAAAAAATAATTATGATGCACTTCCGTTTTTTTCGGTCTATCTGGAGATTGCACGCTCTTTATAGAGGTGAGCTTCAGTTAGAAGACTTAAAAATTTGGTTCGACTGGTCCGATAAATTCACATATGGTATGAATTAATAGGTTTCGAACGATAGAGTCACTACACATTGAGATATACAATTACATCTGCACTTGTATATAATTATATATGATTCTATCTGAACATTGTATGAAGAGAAATGGTTATAATTTGTCATATAAAACTGATTTTATAGTTAATTTTGAACCTTATATGTTTATAAATGGCCATATATAAATCCAGATATATTCAGATACAATACTATACATTGTCACATATAACTGTATATGAGCCATTCCACGTCAGACCGGACAAAATAAATCAAAAAATGACCTCGATGTTATCGATTTCGCTATCATTTTTTTTACGGGTTCTATGGAACAAATAAATTCGTCAAACAATTTTTTGTTTTTTTTTTTGGCCCCTATTTTCCAAGTTACACGGGGGTGAAATTCAGGAAAAAGAGCCAAAAATCGAAAACATACTCCTCTTTAAACGGTCATATCTTTGATTGTATTAATCCTAGAGACTTCATCCAAGAACCATTTCAAAGCTATTGAATGACACTATTATAATATATTTATTTCATTTCGCGGTAACAAACAATTCTATTTGGTATAAACAAATATATTATTCAAACGTGATTTTCATAGAAAATACCAAGCGATAAAATTATCAAAAAAATATGAGCGTATTCCTTGATCAATTCTCTACAAAATCGTTAAGTCAATTTTATGGAGAACCGATGGGAACCATGTTAAAACGATTCATTTATAAGCGAAGGCGCGCGCTGCCACCCAAAAACCCGGCTCAGGTACGTGTGGCTAGCATGAGAAAGCATCGGTGGGCATGTTCACGGTCATATCTTTGGTTGTTTTCATCCGAAAGACTTCTTCCTAGAACCATTTCGAAGCTATTGAATGACACTATTATAATATATTTATTTCATTTTGCGGTAGCGAACAATTCTATTTATTATAAACAAATATATTATTCAAACGTGATTTTCAAAGCAAGGGCTACGCGATAACATTCTCAAAAAAATATGAGCGTATTCCTTGATCAATTCTCTACAAAATCGTTAAGTCAATTTCATGGAGAAACGATGGAAACCATGTGAAAACGATTTATTTATAAGCGACGGTGCGCGCTGCCGCTGAAAGACCCGGCTCGGGTACGGTTTTTTGGTGGCAGCGCGCGCCGTCGCTTATAAATAAATCGTTTTAACATGGTTCCCATCGGTTCTCCATAAAATTGACTTAATGATTTTGTAGAGAATTGATCAAGGAATACGCTCATATTTTTTTGATAATTTTATCGCTTGGTATTTTCTATGAAAATCACGTTTGAATAATATATTTGTTTATAACAAATAGAATTGTTTGTTACCGCGAAATGAAATAAATATATTATAATAGTGTCATTCAATAGCTTTGAAATGGTTCTTGGATGAAGTCTCTAGGATTAATACAATCAAAGATATGACCGTTTGAAGAGGAGTATGTTTTCGATTTTTGGCTCTTTTTCCTGAATTTCACCCCCGTGTAACTTGGAAAATAGGGGCCAAAAAAAAAAACAAAAAATTGTTTGATGAATTTATTTGTTCCATAGAACCCGTAAAAAAAATTGACCGATCAAACGAACTTACCTGTTGTGAAGTTCGATCGGAATTATATATGGAGTCTCGTTCGAAATGATTACTAGGTAGTACCGCTACTTTATGCACTGTGTCGCCACAATCTTTATCTTCAAAAAAGGAACTGCTGGCGCCTCCTAGCGCCTTCCTACACACCCTGGACTATCTCGTCATATCGTTTACAGTCTGCAATATTACGCAAGGGGTTTGGGAAGCGATTGCATGAAAACCAGTTCATGCAATTTATGCTTTCGGGAGGGTCCTAATCATTTCGAACGAGACTCCATATATAATTCCGATCGAACTTCACAACAGGTAAGTTCGTTTGATCGGTCAATTATATCTGGGTCTCGTTCTCATGATTACTAGGTAGATGTTCAGCGACTCTTCTAATGAATCTCAACACTTTCCAGCACGATTAACAATATTTATTGGAATAAATGTATGTTTAACAAAATCTTACAGACTTCTTCTGTTATATGTATTGCCTATTCTAGTATTTTATGTACTGGACTGAGATACAATTGTGTTCGCAAACACACTTCTGTCTTGTACGATCGGTCTGTTATAATACTTCGCGAACATTTGCGAATTCTTTGACCAGCCAGCAATGCTCTTAATTACGTGTATGTCGATTCCTTTTTTAAGAGCCGCCGATGTAGACGCATGTCGCTATGCGTCTATATGTAACTATGCGCTGTAAAGTCTTTAGTTAAACCACTGCTTACTAAAAATGCTCGGATCCATCTACTGATGGTTTGTGGATTTGCCGCCTTATACCGCTTTCTAGTTGTTAACAACAAGCTATCGATGTTTTTCCGCAAAGGATTGGTAACCGCTATGTATTGTTCTAGCGTTCCCGCGATACAGAGCCTTGGCTTATCTTTAAACTTAGGTATTACTAAAAGTGGCTGGCACGCCCCTGGACGAGACGTCTTAATCAAATCTTCTATTCTTATTTCAAAACCAGTATTGGTTTTAATAATGTTGCTTAACTTAATCAATGACAATGTTTGTACCCTATGGGCCGTTCCCAACGCTAGGAGTACTACGAGTCTGTTTGTAAGCTCCACTAGGCTTAAGCCATCTAGCGGGTATAGTTTCGCAATTGACTCCAATACTGGACTCATGTCCCACGTCTTGTCGTATTTTGGTTTGGCTGGCCTTGACCTAAACACTCCTTTAAAGAACCTCGATAAGATGGGGCTTTTTGATACTCGATCACCAATAATTAGCGAAATTGCTGCTCTGCACGTGTTCAAAGTTCCGTAGGACGCGCCTGCTTGGAAACGCTGAGTGAGCCATGTTATGATGTTGTTTTCACTTGCTTCATACGGGTTGCACTCTGCTGCTGAACAGTAGTTTAGCCAGTCTTTTATTGGTTTATTGTATTGTTTCATTGTTCCTGTCGCTAGCGAAGCCAGAAGTAGATCTAATGATTCCTCCGGGATATTTCGCCGTCTGAATGCCTCCCTGATAACTTGCCGGCAAGAAGTGTCAACTTCTTGGCCAGTGGATGATGTAATGATCTGCAAGGGGAAACGAGCAGGTTAGGTGAGGGTTCGAATATTAATGGCGGTTCCACTAGCTGGGACGTGAACAATGGGTACCAGGGTTGCGTACGCCAGTCTGGTACCACAACTACTCCCTGTGCTTGGTCCGAAATGATTTTCCTGATAACTCGCAAGATTATCGCAAAAGGTGGAAACGCATAAAACTGTAGATCCCGCCAATCTAGGGTGAATGCGTCAACCCTGAAGGCTTCTGGATCTCGATGCCATGAGCAATAGTTCTGGCATTTTGCATTATTCCTTGATGCAAACAAGTCGATTTCGCAGGTGCCCCACTTGTCTACAATTTTGTCGAAGGCTTCGCTCGAAAGCTCCCACTCCGTGTCGATGTTTGTGATTCGCGAGCCTCTGTCAGCTTCTACGTTTTCTTTGGATGCAATGTACGATGCGAACGCCCATAAACGCCTGGCCTCGCACCATTGCCATATATCGCGCGCAATCTGATTCAATTTTGGATACTGGATCCCACCCATGCGATTAATATACGATATGGCCGTTGTATTATCGATTCTAAGGAGGATTTCGCATCCTTCGAGTTTCTTGGCAAAACATTTGAGGGCTAGAAATGCGGCCACTAGTTCTAAATAATTAATGTGTGAGCTACTTTCCGACTGCTTCCAAAAACCATGGGTTAACTCTCCTTCGCAATACGCGCCCCACCCTGACATGGATGCGTCAGAGAATATTTCTTTTTTGAACGCGAATGTTCTAATTGGGTTGACTGTCCGGTTGATCTTATGTTCCCACCACGCAAAATCACTTTGAAGTGATTCTGATATCATCATTTTTGCGTCATAGTTGTTATTGCATTTTTCCAATGCCAAATACCTTTGACGCTCGAATTGTTTGGAGTACAGCCATCCGTATTCCACCGCCGGACAACAAGCTATCAAGTTACCCACGAACTGTGCGAACTCTCTAATCTTACAGCTTTTCTTGGCCCTGAACTCTCTAACCAGCCCTAACATCTTTTCTCGTTTTCTGTCGGGAAGCTCTAGCGTTAGGTTTTTTGAATCTAAAACGAACCCTAAGAACTCACATCGCTTGTCGGGGGTCAGAATACTTTTTTCGTAATTTATTTCGAACCCCAAGGATTTTAACAGTCCTATCGTCTGTGTCACGTTTCTGCTGCAGCTCTCCTGATCTGCCCCTAAACATAACCAATCATCTAAGTAAACGACTGACATCCAACCTCGCTCCCTTAACCAGTTTGCTATTGGTTTCATAATCTTTGTGAAAACCAACGGCGCAGTACAAATACCGAATGGGAGACACTGAAATTCATACGATTGTCCTTTCCAAATAAATCTAAGATATTTCCGACTTTCTCTATGAATTGGTATCAGGAAATACGCATCTTGCAAATCTATTTTTGCCATGAATGTACCTTCAGAGAGCAGTTTGAGTGCTGTGCGGGTGTCTTCCATTTTGAAATGTGCTGCTGACATGAACTTATTTAATTTTTTCAAATTCAAAACAAAACGTTTAGACCCGTTTGGTTTATCTACTAGAAAAAAACTGGATATGAATTGCCCTTCGCACGGTGTGCATTTTTTAATTGCACCTAGATCCCGTAACCGGCCTATGGTCTCTTCATAATCCTTTACTTCACCTGCTGCGATCGGTGCCTGTTGAGGTGTATACGCTTGATAAGGTGAAGTTGTGAACGTTAATTTATGGCCTTTAACGGTATTCAAGACAAACCTATCTGATGTAATATTGGACCAAGCGCTCAGGAAGTATTTTAAACGTCCTGCCAATTTTCTTACCCTTAAGGTCTTCGTGGGGGGTTCTGTGGACCCTCCCAGGGACGAGCTTGGCCCTGGCCCCTCTGATACTGTGGCCGATCCATCTGGTTCTTGGGTGTCGGGTGGTATGAGCTCCGCTGTTGACTTCTTGGTTTGTTGCCCGCCTGCGACTGCCCTTGGTTTCTTGCAGACGGGCCTCTCCAGTTTCCCGTTTGATTTGCTCGCAACGGTGTCTTCTTTGTCATAACTACAGGCTTTAGTGTCAAGCCAACTTTTTCCATAGACTTTGCAGTCCTGAGTTGCTCCGAAAGATCTGCGCCGAACAGATACTCATCCGTCTCAGCTTTTTCCAGTACAGTTTTAGCCTTTTTATCCAGTCCAGGATATATAAAAGCTTTTCGGGCTTTCGTCATTTGGAAGTGCACTTCTGACATTAACTTGATCGCTTCTAGCTGGTATTTAATCAGCAGTTCTCTGTCGTTTTTATCCAGCTCCTTTTTGACCAGCAACATCGACAGTCCTAAACCTACAGCGGAGATCGCAGAGCCAACGACATTTTGATCGGCTACGAAATATTTATCCCGCTTTTTAACCGAATCATTTGTGGATGAGTCAATTTCGGGATTCATAATTGGTGCCTCTAATAACACGTTTCCCTTACGAGGATATGCGACTAGCAAGTCAGCCTTTTCTTCTTTTTTAAGGCCGTCTTTTGTCCACTGTGTAATACGCGTTGCCATCTCTGAGTGCAACGTAATCGTTTTCTCCGTAGCAGCTGTCTTCTCCCAGAGGAGCATCGCAGTTTCCTCATCTAGAGGCAGCGATTCGACCGCCCCAGTGGCTTCCTTTGGAACTTGATCATCTATGTTTTCCTTACCACGTGAGTTGTCGTCTGCCATATCTAATGCAGAACGGTTTGATCCTGCAATAATGAACACGTCTAACTATTTGCATTCATGACTCGACGGTGCGAGTATCCACCAATCAAAAAATAAGCGCAATTTTATCCCACGTCTTACGTGGGCCTAATGCCTTGTATGCACGGTATGTCCCACCTCTCGTGAGGGCTCACCGCCAAGATGCACGACTTATCTCATCTCTGGTATGAGCCTGTCGTCATTTTCCCTGTCATTTTAAATGATGGGTACTGTACGATCAATTTTTTCCCAGTACTTACCGAGATTCTCGCTCTCCACAGACGAGTGTCTGAGATCCCGAGGGGAATCGTCATAATTATCGTCCGAATAGCTTTCGTCAGCTACCCTGTCACGGCCATCTTTATGACCGGTGTTTCTGTCCGAAGATGGACTGCGGGTGCTGCGATCATTGCGATGTCGTCTTAATTTCTTGATCTTTCGATATAACTCGTCTATATCGTCTCTATCGTGCCTTCTCTTCTTTTTGGTGTGTTTTCCCATCGCTGAGGCTGTTTCTTAAATACTTTTTCACCTCAGCTCTTACGACGATGTGGCGTCGTCGTGCACAAAAAACGTTATGACGAAATAGTCCAGGGTGTGTAGGAAGGCGCTAGGAGGCGCCAGCAGTTCCTTTTTTGAAGATAAAGATTGTGGCGACACAGTGCATAAAGTAGCGGTACTACCTAGTAATCATGAGAACGAGACCCAGATATAATGATAGCGAAATCGGTAACATCGAGGTCAGAAAGCTGTCCGGTCTGACGTGGAATTGCTCATATAACTATATATGATGATATATAGTACTGTATCTGAATATATTTGGACACATATAATCATATATGATTCTATCTGAACATTGTATGCGATTAAATATTGAAATGAATGGTTATATATGATCACTAGGGTGGGCCAAAAAAAAGACTATTTTTTTTCCTTAGTTACCATGAAAATATTATTCAGGATGACGAAAAAAAAATTCTCTCAAAGTTTGTGATCTTAATATTAATATTAAGAGGTGGCTCATCGTGATTTTTGATTTCCCATTGAAATAACACGGGAAATGTTTTTTTTTTTTTTTTTATTCGGAATTTTATTCCGTTCTAACGAATCATCGTGTTGTAAAAATCAATACATATTCTTGTAGGAAATTGAATGATCTCCAAAAAAGGTCTGATGCGATTTTTTACTCAGTCGAAAAAAAAGTCGTCGTACACCGTTTGAGGTTGAACTTCAACCTTGAATAACTTTCAAACGAGTGGACTTGGCGAAAAATCATATCAGACCTTTTTTGGAGACCGTTTAATTTGCTACAAGAATATGTATTGATTTTTACAACACGATGATTCGTTAAATTGGAATAAAATTCCAAATTAAAAAAAAAAAACATTTCCCGTGTTATTTAAATGGGAAATCAAAAATCACGATGAGCCACCTCTTAAAGAGGTTCGACCGAATCTTATGTAAAAAATAATTTCCAACTTTGAGCTTTGAAATTAAGTATACATATAAATAAATACATAATTTATCATATCCTAAAATTTGAAAATGATTCACCGTTTAGTTATTTAGATATTAAATTTCAAAAATCACATTTTTTCTCTCCTTATACACGGGCTCTTATGGCGGACAAACTTTTGTCGAGACTATTTTTATTTTTTTCAATATGAACCTCCCAACTTTAACGAATAAAAAACTATACACAAGAAACTTGAACTATTGTAGAATATAGGAAAAATTTTTAAATATTACATTACTGATATAATTTCGGAAACATTTAAAGTTGAATTTTATTATTTCAACTCATTTATCGACGGCTATTTACTCGAATAAAGATTTGGCAACGCCGCGTCAACAGCTGAGAAAAAAGAAAAGGATAGAAATATAATTTAAAAAAAAAACACGAGATAAGAAATTAATTTTTCCATTTTGCTACATTTTTCTCACAAAATTTCCCTTTATATCTGCAATGCATGTGAGCAATTCCACGTCAGACCGGACAGCTTTCTGACCTCGATGTTACCGATTTCGCTATCATTTTTTTTACGGGTTCTATGGAACAAATAAATTAATCAAACAATTTTTTTTTTTTTTTTTTTGGGCCCCTATTTTCCAAGTTACACGGGGGTGAAATTCAGGAAAAAGAGCCAAAAATCGAAAACATACTCCTCTTCAAACGGTCATATCTTTGATTGTATTCATCCTAGAGACTTCATCCAAGATCCATTTCAAAGCTATTGAATGACACTATTATAGTATATTTATTTAATTTCGCGGTAACAAACAATTCTATTTTTTATAAACAAATATATTATTCAAACGTGATTTTCAACAAAAATACCAAGCGATAAAATTATCAAAAAAATATGCGCGTATTCCTTGATCAATTCTCTACGAAATCGTTAAGTCAATTTTATGGAGAACCGATGGAAACCATGTTAAAACGATTTATTTATAAGCGACGGCGCGCGCTGCCACCGAAAAACCGTACCCGAGCCGGGTCTTGCAGCGGCAGCGCGCACCGTCGCTTATAAATAAATCGTTTTCACATGGTTTCCATCGTTTCTCCATGAAATTGACTTAACGATTTTGTAGAGAATTGATCAAGGAATACGCTCATATTTTTTTGAGAATGTTATCGCGTAGCCCTTGCTTTGAAAATCACGTTTGAATAATATATTTGTTTATAATAAATAGAATTGTTCGCTACCGCAAAATGAAATAAATATATTATAATAGTGGCATTTAATAGCTTTGAAATGGTTCTAGGAAGAAGTCTTTCGGATGAAAACAACCAAAGATATGACCGTGAACATGCCCACCGATGCTTTCTCATGCTAGCCACACGTACCTGAGCCGGGTTTTTGGGTGGCAGCGCGCGCCATCGCTTATAAATATAAATAATAAATCGCTTATAAATAAATCGTTTTAACATGGTTTCCATCGGGTCTCTATAAAATTGACTTAACGATTTCGTAGAGAATTGATCAAGGAATACGCTCATATTTTTTTGATAATTTTATCGCTTGGTATTTTTGTTGAAAATCACGTTTGAATAATATATTTGTTTATAACAAATAGAATTGTTTGTTACCGCGAAATTAAATAAATATATTATAATAGTGTCATTCAATAGCCTTGAAATGGTTCTTGGATGAAGTCTCTAGGATGAATACAATCAAAGATATGACCGTTTAAAGAGGAGTATGTTTTCGATTTTTGGCTCTTTTTCATGAATTTCACCCCCGTGTAACTTGGAAAATAGGGGCCCAAGAAAAAAATAAAAAATTGTTTGATGAATTTATTTGTTCCATAGAACCCGTAAAAAAAATGATAGCGAAATCGGTAACATCGAGGTCATTTTTTGATTTATTTTGTCCGGTCTGACGTGGAATGGCTCATGTGTATCCAAATGTCTTAAACATACTCGCATAACAGCGCGCTGTTGCCACATCTTTTCATCAAACCATATGAGTAAAAAATAACGAAGTCATTTCATCACTTTCTTTTATTGAATAAATAACAATTATCAATTTATGAACTAGTTGTATCATTCTAAATGAAAATAATGAATTTTAATAACTAGTAGAAGAATTAAGTAAGCGAAAAAATTCAAACACTACTTTGACTCATTAGTTTCGGTCGAACCTCCTTAAGGCCCATCCCTAGTCGCCCACCTCCTTTTGGTCGAAATGTGTCACATTTCGATTATTATCCGAGCCCAGGCGTAAAAAACGCAAAAAAGACAACTTAGCGCAAATTCTATTTCAATTCCGAACACATACGTCCAAAAAAATGTTCGTTTCGTGCGAAAATAGAGTCTACAGATGATTTTTACATTGTTCGCCGAGGAAATCGAATTCGAATAATTTTTTATAACACGTGCATGAAAAGTGGGGCGTTGCATGTCAGTTTAGCGGGACGAAAGTGGCTAAATGCATACCAGGGACGAAAGTAAGGTTGACGCATGCGCAGTTCACAATTATTTCACTTTCGTCCCTTGGGAACGTCCCGCTACTGACATGCACGCCCCACATTCATGCACTTATTATAAAAAATATCGTGCGTTACTATGGCCAACAGTTGCCGATTGCAACTCGTGTGTTTGCGGCCCTCGCTTCGCTCGGGCGGCAAACTTCACACTCGTTGCAATCGCCAACTTTCGTCCCTAGCAACGCAATATACTATTGTAACAATGTAAAAACCATCTGTAGACTTTATTTTCGCACGAAACGAACATTTTTTTGGACGTATGTGTTCGGAATTGAAATAGAATTTGCGCTAAGTTGGCCTTTTTTGCGTTTTTTACGCCTGGGCTCAGATAATAATCGAAATGTGACACATTTCAACCAAAAGGAGGTGGGCGACTAGGGATGGGCCTTAATATTAATATTAAGAGCACAAACTTTGAGAGATTTTTGTTTTCGTCATCCTGAATAACATTTCCATGGTAACTTAGGGAAAAAAAATTAGTCTTTTTTTTTTTGGCCCACCCTAATGATCATATATGTTTATACAGGGTGTAAATCTTAACTCTGTACATACTCATAGGGTGTGTAGGGGCTGTCAATACAAGCATTTTGAGGTATGACACCCATGGTCGTCCTAACCACTATGGAGGGCTTTAAAGGATATGGTACCGCACGCTTGATCGTAGTGTAATGAATCGGATGTGATCACTTTCGACCCAACATTTTATTCAGCCGTAGACAACAGTACATAAATGTTCTTGCGTGAAATCAACAAAACGATAAACTTTGCATTAAAAAAATAACAAAACAATTTCCGGTGCTTATGAACAGAATTTGAAAAAGTTATGGAAAACAAATTAAGGTTTTGCACACTTGGGCTTTCCGTTTTCCATAACTTTTTCAAATTCTGTTTATAAGCACCGGAAATTGTTTTGTAATTTTTTTATTGCCAGGTCTATCGTTCTGTTGATTTCACGCAAGAACATTTGTACTGTTGTCTACGGCTGAATAAAATGTTGGGTCAAAAATGATCACATCTGATTCATTACACTACGAAAAGCGCGCGGTACAAGCGCGCGGTACCAGAACCTTCAAAGCCCTCCACAGCCGTTGGGATGAGTTTCCGACCGTGGCACAGTGGTCCCAAATCCCAAATAGCCGGCCAAAACTCAAAATATGAAGTTTCTATTTAAGGAATTACAAGTACTGAGTCAGGTAGAGGGGTATATTCCACGTCCCTTTCAAGGGTCAGGTAGTGGTAAATGTCGCATTTAGCCCATGGGGTGTCATTCGTAACGGAACCCTCGAGAAGGTAGTATCGATCACGCACTAGCCTCTGAAAACTACGCTGTGTTTGAAGTTGAATAACTGTGAGTGAAATTGAGCAATTTTGATTTTGCAAAATGGAACTTCCACCGGAAAGTAAGTACATTTATTATATCAGTAGAGCTTTTCATATCAACGACACACCGAGCAATCACATATGAAAACCCCTTCTGTGAATTTAGGTGCCCGCGACGAAAAAAATTGTGTATAGATTGAGTAAAAGTTAATAATTCTACGGAATTCTACGACCGGTCGAGTTTCACGTGATTCTTTACACTCTTGAGTACAACATATCCAAAAATTAGCTGCCTAAAACTGCCATTTTCGTTTTGGTGAATTTTTTTATAAATAGACGCAGGACTTCACCTCAAGCGCGCGGCGCGGGTGCGACCGACGCGACGTCAAACGATTGGTTCTTTCGATTGGTTTGCTGGAAAATGTTGATTACAATATTATTCTTAGTCTATCGGATTCTACTATCATTTTCATAACGAAATTATTAATTCTTTAAAATTATATATTGTTGTCTCACCATTACATTCATTCTTTCAGGCTCTCAGAATAGCAGTGAAGAGACTGGTTTTACTCAGAAGGAATTATTTCATTTGTTGGTAAACCATTCGAATGACAATGCCAGCAAAGCCCACGAAATCATTGAAATAATAATAAATAATAAAAAATGGCAAGCACGTAAAGAAGACATCGAAGGTCGTAAAAAGACCATACAAAAAGGTTTCCGTGAGAAATTGGGACTTTTGATTGATCAGCCGAAACAATGATTTGGTAGCACAAATGACGGTAATACTGCTCGTTGTTTCGTCCAAAATTCCAGTATTTTCGCATCAATAACGGGACTGGATGAAGATCTAATTGAAAGATTTCACATAATCTTGCAAGTAATATCGTGCGGTTTTGAAATAAATGTTAATAAATTCGAAGAATACGCTTTAGCTACAGCCAGAAAATTTGTGCTATTATATCCTTGGTATTACATGCCTACTACCGTACACAAACTTCTCATTCACGGGCCAAAAATAATAGAATCTTCGATGCTGCCAATAGGACAGATGTCAGAAGAAGCCCAAGAATCTTGTAATAAATATATAAAATCATTTGGACAAGATTTCTCTCGAAAATGTGGTAGAAAACAGAATATGAAGGATGTTTTCTCACGACTTTTGATTTCGTCTGACCCTGTCATTTCAAGTTTGCGTAAGCTGCCAGTAAAGTCAGGTAAATCATTATCGCGTGAAGCAGTCGCGTTGTTGAACTCGCCAACTGTTAACGAAACAAACGTGGTTTTAATAACTGACTCCAGCGATAATGATGACGATAGCGATTCCACAGATAGCGAGTACCCCTTCTAAGCTGAAATAATGCAATATTTGTTCTAATTTTTCATTGAATGAACATTATCTTTGAATTTGTATTATTTATTCCTATACTTTACCAAACTCCTATATCCCACATATATGTAATAATTTTTAGAGGAAGGTCTCAATCAATCAAGTCGAGTCAATTATTCTTTTTAGTCAAAATTGCCTGACGTTTCGGCAGTCATGTTCTGCCCTCATCAGAGGCTGTTTATTGAAAAAAAACAAAATATTACAGAAATTTAGTTATTTGACACATGTGTACATTAATTACATATGTTAAAAGTCTAATGATTAAAATACAGCTTACAGCAGATAATACAATGGAAGTCAAACATTTAATGAAAGTCGCATTTGAAACAAAGTAAACAAACGGATAAGACCTAATGACAATTCGTAAACAAAATTTTAATTACCTTAATAAATTGGTGTTAAGTGAAAAAACTTGGCATACTTATTATAGCCATTGTCACACAACAGGATGAGCAGTCTGTCATCCTGTGATCGTGGAACGCTTATGAAAACAAGGGGGTGTGACAACTCTTATTATATACGGACTCTGCAGAGGCTCGTCATGTTGACAAACGTCACAGGTGATAATGTAAATAATTTAAACTTCGTGACGTTAGCGAATGACGTCAATGACTGACGTCAATGGTTGTTTATATTCTTCTGAATAGAGCCCGCTCTCATAGACAAGTTTTTTCACCAACAACAACATCTAACAAAACTAAGAGCAGCTTTTAGATCTTAATCTGTGAAGCATGTTAGAATAAGGTAAATGTAATTTTTTGGTGTCCTCTTTCTTGTTCAGACTGTTCGGTTGCAAATTGATTCGTAACATCTCGGAGGTGATCCGTTTGGACCAAACTGCTTCCCTATCAAGTATAGATGTCTTATCCCAATCAAAAACATGGTTAAATTCAATTTGATGTGAGGAAACTACAGAATGTGATTCTGGGTTTTTCTTAAGATTGTCTTGGTGTTCTTTCAGTCTAGTCCTAAGCTCACGTTTGGTCTCACCTACATAAGACGCCGAGCAACCCTTACATTGAATCTTATAAACTACATTACATTTGTCAAGTTTGTCCGTGAGGTCTTTACCTTTGGTAACGACAGACCTAAGATTGCTGTTGACACTCATGACAGGTGTTAAGTCATATTTCCTGAGTGAGCTACCTAATCTCTCAGAAAAACCCCTGATGTACGGTATCGGTACTAATTTGCGTTTCGAACGGACTGGACCACTGACCACTGTGATAACCGACGTGTTTTGTTCTGGGTCAGTTAACGTGATAACTATGTTGGTATTCTTATTCTGCAGGTTCTTAAATTTCAAATGTTTGACCCTTTTGATTAATAACTTTTCATAGAAGGAATCAGGATAGTTATTATCACGTAGCAAAGTTCTTACCAAGTTCAAATTCTCAGTATGGAATTTTGGGTGGGAAAGTGAAATCGCCCTATCCACTAAGTTAAAAACCATACCTCGCTTTTGAGACTGAGGGTGTGATGAATTAAAATTTAAAAACCTACCAGAAAACGTTGGTTTACGATACCAGTTAGTAATTATCATGTTGGAATCGTCCCGAATCACATGAATGTCTAAAAAACTTAGCCTACGTTCTTCCTCCAGTTCATGCGTAAACTGGAGGCGGTCATGATAACAGTTGAAAATGTTAGTCACATATTCAACGTTAGCCCTGGGTATGCACATGATGATATCGTCGACGTAACGGTAATAAAACAATGGTTTGAAATTCAATTTAGACAAACAATCGCGTTCTAGATCTACCATGACAACGTCAGCTAGAACTGGTGAAATTGGGGAACCCATGGGTGACCCAAAAATTTGTTTATAATATTGTTTATCAAACTGAAAATACACGTTCTCTAGTAAATAAGTTACACCCGCTAATACTTCACTTAAAGGCATAGTGGAATGTTTCGCTATGAAGGAGTATCTATTCACTATCGCTGACTTGACTAGTTCACTAGGTACATTCGTAAACAAAGACGTCACATCTAAGGAGACTAAAACAAAATCCTTAGGTACCTGGACATTTTTGAGTTTATCAATCAGGTCCCAACTATGTTTAATGTACGAGTCAGGCTTAGGAAAACTCCTGATTAGTAGATTACTAAGAAACTTAGAGATCGAATACGTCGGACTGCCTATGGCTGAGATAATGGGTCTCAGTGGTATGTCTTTTTTATGTATTTTCGGTAGTCCGTAGTTAGGTTTTTTTCAATAAACAGCCTCTGATGAGGGCAGAACATGACTGCCGAAACGTCAGGCAATTTTGACTAAAAAGAATAATTGACTCGACTTGATTGATTGAGACCTTCCTCTAAAAATTAAGAAGTTCGAGTGTTACCTTCATGATGAATAATACTACGAGGATTGAATCTACGACATCCTCTAATAACATTAGTTTCTACAATTTGCTGACCAAAGTACATGGAAGTAAAATTACGACCATCTTCAAGGAATGGGTTGACACAAAGAGAAGAATCACCATTTCTGCTGCACAACGACGGTTCCTCCTAAGATGTAGGACCTACGACTCAAGACCGAAACACATACAACACATTGGAGACAAACTGGAGTCTATCACGTGTCATAGCAAGACGGGATTCCTCCTGTTACGTAAGAGTATCATCCAACTTACAACTAGTTTACTAAATATAGAGATCGAAGACATACACGTTCATTTGTGTTTCTTGAAGAGAAAGTTTGATAAGCTTGATACTTCACTACAGGAGTTACTACCCCCCGAGGTGTACAATGACTTAGTTAAGTATCAACATGATAATCTAGACCTCTTAATTGATAAACTGAATAGTAGCTTCACACGTAAATTCAATGGCTTATCGCACAGACCTGTAGTTAAACATACACACACACAAGGCACACCAGCAGTGTTGACTAAGCCTAATGAACGTTGGTTTGTGAATTTAACTGATACACCGATTCCGGAAGATGTTATTGCTACGGTATCCTTGGGTCCTAAATTCTCTCCACCTACTAGCTTAGACCAGGAGACCATAATTAAAGTTATAAAGAACGTAGAGCATGCCGTTAACGCACCGTCATTTCCGGAAGAGCATAAAAAAGAGCTAAGAAGTAAATTGATTAAGAATGTTGAACATTTTTCTCGTAATAACAGACATATTAGTATTGAAGACCGGGTTGCTGCACAGAGACTTAACACTACTCGTCAATTTTTGAAAAATAATAATAACATCTTCTTCACCAACGCAGATAAGGGTAATGTCACAGTAGCGGTAAACAAAAACAGTTACACACACAAAATGAGGACGCTATTCGCTGACACCACCACTTATAGATTAGTAAACAAGAACCCACTAGTCTCGTTACGTAAGACTGCACAGAGAATTTTAGACAGATGGAACACTAATTGTTTCCTATCTCAACAATACCATAAAAACGAGTTAACGCAAACTAACACTTGTTTAGCTAAAGGTTATGGACTACCGAAAATACATAAAAAAGACATACCACTGAGACCCATTATCTCAGCCATAGGCAGTCCGACGTATTCGATCTCTAAGTTTCTTAGTAATCTACTAATCAGGAGTTTTCCTAAGCCTGACTCGTACATTAAACATAGTTGGGACCTGATTGATAAACTCAAAAATGTCCAGGTACCTAAGGATTTTGTTTTAGTCTCCTTAGATGTGACGTCTTTGTTTACGAATGTACCTAGTGAACTAGTCAAGTCAGCGATAGTGAATAGATACTCCTTCATAGCGAAACATTCCACTATGCCTTTAAGTGAAGTATTAGCGGGTGTAACTTATTTACTAGAGAACGTGTATTTTCAGTTTGATAAACAATATTATAAACAAATTTTTGGGTCACCCATGGGTTCCCCAATTTCACCAGTTCTAGCTGACGTTGTCATGGTAGATCTAGAACGCGATTGTTTGTCTAAATTGAATTTCAAACCATTGTTTTATTACCGTTACGTCGACGATATCACCATGTGCATACCCAGGGCTAACGTTGAATATGTGACTAACATTTTCAACTGTTATCATGACCGCCTCCAGTTTACGCATGAACTGGAGGAAGAACGTAGGCTAAGTTTTTTAGACATTCATGTGATTCGGGACGATTCCAACATGATAATTACTAACTGGTATCGTAAACCAACGTTTTCTGGTAGGTTTTTAAATTTTAATTCATCACACCCTCAGTCTCAAAAGCGAGGTATGGTTTTTAACTTAGTGGATAGGGCGATTTCACTTTCCCACCCAAAATTCCATACTGAGAATTTGAACTTGGTAAGAACTTTGCTACGTGATAATAACTATCCTGATTCCTTCTATGAAAAGTTATTAATCAAAAGGGTCAAACATTTGAAATTTAAGAACCTGCAGAATAAGAATACCAACATAGTTATCACGTTAACTGACCCAGAACAAAACACGTCGGTTATCACAGTGGTCAGTGGTCCAGTCCGTTCGAAACGCAAATTAGTACCGATACCGTACATCAGGGGTTTTTCTGAGAGATTAGGTAGCTCACTCAGGAAATATGACTTAACACCTGTCATGAGTGTCAACAGCAATCTTAGGTCTGTCGTTACCAAAGGTAAAGACCTCACGGACAAACTTGACAAATGTAATGTAGTTTATAAGATTCAATGTAAGGGTTGCTCGGCGTCTTATGTAGGTGAGACCAAACGTGAGCTTAGGACTAGACTGAAAGAACACCAAGACAATCTTAAGAAAAACCCAGAATCACATTCTGTAGTTTCCTCACATCAAATTGAATTTAACCATGTTTTTGATTGGGATAAGACATCTATACTTGATAGGGAAGCAGTTTGGTCCAAACGGATCACCTCCGAGATGTTACGAATCAATTTGCAACCGAACAGTCTGAACAAGAAAGAGGACACCAAAAAATTACATTTACCTTATTCTAACATGCTTCACAGATTAAGATCTAAAAGCTGCTCTTAGTTTTGTTAGATGTTGTTGTTGGTGAAAAAACTTGTCTATGAGAGCGGGCTCTATTCAGAAGAATATAAACAACCATTGACGTCAGTCATTGACGTCATTCG
Organism: Tenthredo mesomela; assembly: GCA_943736025.1. Taxonomy (NCBI): domain Eukaryota; kingdom Metazoa; phylum Arthropoda; class Insecta; order Hymenoptera; family Tenthredinidae; genus Tenthredo; species Tenthredo mesomela. The sequence goes on from OX031017.1 coordinate 4,688,049, forward strand.
CTAACGTCACGAAGTTTAAATTATTTACATTATCACCTGTGACGTTTGTCAACATGACGAGCCTCTGCAGAGTCCGTATATAATAAGAGTTGTCACACCCCCTTGTTTTCATAAGCGTTCCACGATCACAGGATGACAGACTGCTCATCCTGTTGTGTGACAATGGCTATAATAAGTATGCCAAGTTTTTTCACTTAACACCAATTTATTAAGGTAATTAAAATTTTGTTTACGAATTGTCATTAGGTCTTATCCGTTTGTTTACTTTGTTTCAAATGCGACTTTCATTAAATGTTTGACTTCCATTGTATTATCTGCTGTAAGCTGTATTTTAATCATTAGACTTTTAACATATGTAATTAATGTACACATGTGTCAAATAACTAAATTTCTGTAATATTTTGTTTTTTTTTCAATAAACAGCCTCTGATGAGGGCAGAACATGACTGCCGAAACGTCAGGCAATTTTGACTAAAAAGAATAATTGACTCGACTTGATTGATTGAGACCTTCCTCTAAAAATTAAGAAGTTCGAGTGTTACCTTCATGATGAATAATACTACGAGGATTGAATCTACGACATCCTCTAATAACATTAGTTTCTACAATTTGCTGACCAAAGTACATGGAAGTAAAATTACGACCATCTTCAAGGAATGGGTTGACACAAAGAGAAGAATCACCATTTCTGCTGCACAACGACGGTTCCTCCTAAGATGTAGGACCTACGACTCAAGACCGAAACACATACAACACATTGGAGACAAACTGGAGTCTATCACGTGTCATAGCAAGACGGGATTCCTCCTGTTACGTAAGAGTATCATCCAACTTACAACTAGTTTACTAAATATAGAGATCGAAGACATACACGTTCATTTGTGTTTCTTGAAGAGAAAGTTTGATAAGCTTGATACTTCACTACAGGAGTTACTACCCCCCGAGGTGTACAATGACTTAGTTAAGTATCAACATGATAATCTAGACCTCTTAATTGATAAACTGAATAGTAGCTTCACACGTAAATTCAATGGCTTATCGCACAGACCTGTAGTTAAACATACACACACACAAGGCACACCAGCAGTGTTGACTAAGCCTAATGAACGTTGGTTTGTGAATTTAACTGATACACCGATTCCGGAAGATGTTATTGCTACGGTATCCTTGGGTCCTAAATTCTCTCCACCTACTAGCTTAGACCAGGAGACCATAATTAAAGTTATAAAGAACGTAGAGCATGCCGTTAACGCACCGTCATTTCCGGAAGAGCATAAAAAAGAGCTAAGAAGTAAATTGATTAAGAATGTTGAACATTTTTCTCGTAATAACAGACATATTAGTATTGAAGACCGGGTTGCTGCACAGAGACTTAACACTACTCGTCAATTTTTGAAAAATAATAATAACATCTTCTTCACCAACGCAGATAAGGGTAATGTCACAGTAGCGGTAAACAAAAACAGTTACACACACAAAATGAGGACGCTATTCGCTGACACCACCACTTATAGATTAGTAAACAAGAACCCACTAGTCTCGTTACGTAAGACTGCACAGAGAATTTTAGACAGATGGAACACTAATTGTTTCCTATCTCAACAATACCATAAAAACGAGTTAACGCAAACTAACACTTGTTTAGCTAAAGGTTATGGACTACCGAAAATACATAAAAAAGACATACCACTGAGACCCATTATCTCAGCCATAGGCAGTCCGACGTATTCGATCTCTAAGTTTCTTAGTAATCTACTAATCAGGAGTTTTCCTAAGCCTGACTCGTACATTAAACATAGTTGGGACCTGATTGATAAACTCAAAAATGTCCAGGTACCTAAGGATTTTGTTTTAGTCTCCTTAGATGTGACGTCTTTGTTTACGAATGTACCTAGTGAACTAGTCAAGTCAGCGATAGTGAATAGATACTCCTTCATAGCGAAACATTCCACTATGCCTTTAAGTGAAGTATTAGCGGGTGTAACTTATTTACTAGAGAACGTGTATTTTCAGTTTGATAAACAATATTATAAACAAATTTTTGGGTCACCCATGGGTTCCCCAATTTCACCAGTTCTAGCTGACGTTGTCATGGTAGATCTAGAACGCGATTGTTTGTCTAAATTGAATTTCAAACCATTGTTTTATTACCGTTACGTCGACGATATCATCATGTGCATACCCAGGGCTAACGTTGAATATGTGACTAACATTTTCAACTGTTATCATGACCGCCTCCAGTTTACGCATGAACTGGAGGAAGAACGTAGGCTAAGTTTTTTAGACATTCATGTGATTCGGGACGATTCCAACATGATAATTACTAACTGGTATCGTAAACCAACGTTTTCTGGTAGGTTTTTAAATTTTAATTCATCACACCCTCAGTCTCAAAAGCGAGGTATGGTTTTTAACTTAGTGGATAGGGCGATTTCACTTTCCCACCCAAAATTCCATACTGAGAATTTGAACTTGGTAAGAACTTTGCTACGTGATAATAACTATCCTGATTCCTTCTATGAAAAGTTATTAATCAAAAGGGTCAAACATTTGAAATTTAAGAACCTGCAGAATAAGAATACCAACATAGTTATCACGTTAACTGACCCAGAACAAAACACGTCGGTTATCACAGTGGTCAGTGGTCCAGTCCGTTCGAAACGCAAATTAGTACCGATACCGTACATCAGGGGTTTTTCTGAGAGATTAGGTAGCTCACTCAGGAAATATGACTTAACACCTGTCATGAGTGTCAACAGCAATCTTAGGTCTGTCGTTACCAAAGGTAAAGACCTCACGGACAAACTTGACAAATGTAATGTAGTTTATAAGATTCAATGTAAGGGTTGCTCGGCGTCTTATGTAGGTGAGACCAAACGTGAGCTTAGGACTAGACTGAAAGAACACCAAGACAATCTTAAGAAAAACCCAGAATCACATTCTGTAGTTTCCTCACATCAAATTGAATTTAACCATGTTTTTGATTGGGATAAGACATCTATACTTGATAGGGAAGCAGTTTGGTCCAAACGGATCACCTCCGAGATGTTACGAATCAATTTGCAACCGAACAGTCTGAACAAGAAAGAGGACACCAAAAAATTACATTTACCTTATTCTAACATGCTTCACAGATTAAGATCTAAAAGCTGCTCTTAGTTTTGTTAGATGTTGTTGTTGGTGAAAAAACTTGTCTATGAGAGCGGGCTCTATTCAGAAGAATATAAACAACCATTGACGTCAGTCATTGACGTCATTCGCTAACGTCACGAAGTTTAAATTATTTACATTATCACCTGTGACGTTTGTCAACATGACGAGCCTCTGCAGAGTCCGTATATAATAAGAGTTGTCACACCCCCTTGTTTTCATAAGCGTTCCACGATCACAGGATGACAGACTGCTCATCCTGTTGTGTGACAATGGCTATAATAAGTATGCCAAGTTTTTTCACTTAACACCAATTTATTAAGGTAATTAAAATTTTGTTTACGAATTGTCATTAGGTCTTATCCGTTTGTTTACTTTGTTTCAAATGCGACTTTCATTAAATGTTTGACTTCCATTGTATTATCTGCTGTAAGCTGTATTTTAATCATTAGACTTTTAACATATGTAATTAATGTACACATGTGTCAAATAACTAAATTTCTGTAATATTTTGTTTTTTTTTCAATAAACAGCCTCTGATGAGGGCAGAACATGACTGCCGAAACGTCAGGCAATTTTGACTAAAAAGAATAATTGACTCGACTTGATTGATTGAGACCTTCCTCTAAAAATTAAGAAGTTCGAGTGTTACCTTCATGATGAATAATATATGTAATAATACTTAATAATAGATTCGTAATCGGCGACTTCGAAAATTCGCAAGTATGAAATTTCGTAGAGATTGATTCAATTTTGAAGGAAGTGATCCGCCATTTTTGGCCGCCATTTTGTTTTTGCTCAAATTTGACATCAGATTCGTAATCAGCAGCCTCGAGAACCCCCCGAAGACCAAGTTTCGTCAAGATTAATTCAATTTTGAAGGAAGTGATCCGCCATTTTTGGCCGCCATTTTGTTTTTGCTCAAATTTGACTTCACATTCGTAATCAGCAGCCTCGAAAACCTCCCGAGTACCAAATTTCGTTAAGATTGATTCAATTTTGAAGAAAGTGGTCCTTCGTTTTTGGGTCGCCATCTTGTTTTTTGAAAATTTGACCTCAAATTCGTAATCAGCGGCCTTGAGAACCTCCGAGTAGCGAATTTCGTTAACATTCAACAATATCTTCTAGTTTTGGCCAGCTTTTCGGGATTTGGGACCACTGTGTGCTCTTCGCCGCTACCCGACGGACGCGTAGCAGCGGTATTCGAGATTCATTTTCACGATGAGTGACACGGTTTAAAAATCTGAAAAAAATTCTGTAGTTTCCCAATGGCAACTATAAGCGATACGTTGAGTTTCGAGAACGTGTTCTTTTTCGTTTTTGAAACATTGCAGCTTAAAATGTTAGTATGTATGCTGAGCTGTATGCTATTATAGGTCTTTAAAAAATCGAAAAAACACGTGTATTCCAAAGGGGCAAATGAACCCCCTCTGGTAATGGCCAATTTCTAAGATGGGGGGCTGAAACTTTTTCCACATTTGTTTTGAATTATTTGGGTTCAAAATTCTTTTCAACCCCATTTAAGGACCACCCTAATGCATACATTATAAGAAAGAGTGGGGCAAAGCGGGGTACCTGAAAAATTGAAGAGAAAAAAATGATTTCGAAAAATTGACAAATAAAATTAAGCGAATAGTGTCATGGATTAAAAAATTCGAATTTTGATGAGAATGAAATTATATTTTTGAATTTAAAGTTGAAACGAATGTAAAAAAAAATTATCAGCGAAGATGAGAAATGATTGAATTGCTGAAGTACCCCGCTGTGCCCCGCTGGCCCCTATACCTGGATAACATTATCGTTGAACAGAAGTTATTAGTAACTGGCTGATTTTAGGTGTCTCTGGCTTTTAAAGGCCGACGCCCACTAGACCGCACCGATCGGCACCGCATCGATCCGCACCGCACCGATCGGCACCGAATTTCGTTGTTTAAACAATAAAATTCGGCGCGGAACGCTTCGGTGCCGATCGGTGCGGTCTAGTGGGTTTATCAAACTACGAAAAAAATCGAGAATCAGTAGCCATAGTAAATACTCCACCGTGTAGCATTTGCTACCGGAGTGAAGTATAGGCTACGCATACATAGTATTAACCCAAAATGCTTGGTATAGTAGATGCTACTACTCGAAGCATTAGCATGTACTTCGTTTTATGCATACCAGCCAATAACTCCACTAATTTTAGAAACTGAAGTGAGTATAACACCAACTTTCCAAAAAGTGAACCTTCAAACAATTCTTCGCTTCTTCTTCAAGCGTTAAGACTACGCGCTCGACCACGCGGATCGATTGCTTTTCGAAAAATCGCTGTATCTTAGCCAATTTTTATTCAATCAATCTGAAACTTCCTAAAAAAACTTCCTTTAATGTTAATGAACAAATGTCTCACTGAAAGTTTTTCCACGCTTAAACTTTGTAGCACACTTTTTCTCGTCGATCATACATAACCCTATAAAAAGTTGTTCGCTTGTTTACAACTAAATTATTTATGAAAAATATACAATTATTAACTTTTTATTACTTTATCGGCAGCGGTAGGGTATTTTACGATGTCATGCTAAAAATCAAGAAGATCCGTTGATATTTGTCGAAGTTAGAGCGCGAGTTAAGATTAAATAAACGTGGTCCAAACAAGCTTCGCGATTTTTCAGTTTTTATTATTTTTCTCAAAAAATAACGGATCTAGAAAAAAAAAGAAAAAACTATAAATACAAAAAAGTTGCCTTTTTTATCCTCTACAGAATGTTATTTTTGAAAAAAAATGGTATTTTTGAAAAATCATTTCAGTGACTTTTGAAAATTGGTCACATTGACGTCAATTTTCTACTGGAAAAGTCGAGCCGAGCGCTCAGGACCACTCAGGACCTTTTAGCATCGAGGCCTTCAACTGTCCCGGAACAACTTACCCCCGAAACTTCTAGCCCCGGGGTCCCCTATACCCGAACCGTTATGAGCTCAAGCTGGCGGCTTGAACAACAATCATTCTATTCTCTTCATCATTTGAAATTATTTCACCTCGCACTCCTCGACCTTCATTTATATCTCATCGTTACTCGTATTTCAAACTGGTTTCGACTCCGCAGTGTAAGTAAAGTACAAACACATCGTGTGTCTAATTATATAGTGTGGGATGATTAGTGACCTTGGAATGTTGTGAATACATTAGTCGGAGGCTGTCAGTTTTAGATTAGTTTCATAAAAAGATTTTTTTTTTATTGACATTTCAAAGATCTTTTTCGTCTGAGGATGGCCGGTCGTCGCCAGCCGAAACGTCAATAAAAAAATTTTCTTTTATGAAACTACTCCAAAACTGACCGTCTCCGACTAATTTATCTAATTATATACCTATACGGTTGTACGTGTAAACATACAAGCATTGCCCGCGCGTCAAGGTTGAGTGGTATACCGTGCGATTATGTGGAAATTACTGGCTCCAAGCTCGTGAACTTTGATTTATTCGAATATCATGGGCCGGCAGAATCGCGCCAGCATCTCCACCAACTTTTCAGTAATATCCCTAGTTCCCCGCACGGAAATATATATATGCGAAAAATATATGCGAACATAGATGTGACATATTTTGTTTTTGCGCCAAAATCTATTTTTTATAAGTTTGCCATAAATGTCGGATATATTCAACATAAATGTTGCGGCATGTATGTCGACATAGATGTCGACATACATGTCAACACGATTTGATTTATGTTGACATATATCCGACATTTATATCATAATTCATAAAAAAACTGATGTAATAGCGTAAGGTCGTATCTGCCAATTCACGTCCGTTCACCAAAATTATTTTGTTTCTTGTTGCTTTTTTCGAAATTTCAAGTATTTTTTTAGCGAAAGCTATAAAAACATGCGAGATTCGAGCTGAAAAATGATGGAAAAAAAATGTCGACGTCCTAATGAACGACCCTCCATCTAAAGATTTTCTCCGGATAATTTCAATAAATCTATGCGTTTTTAGTATTTTTATACATGATATTGCAGAGAGAAGAATACATATCCCTGTTAAAAATTCCAACAGAAATCCGTCAGAAGCTCACAGAATCCTCATGTCAAACTTATGAGAATTTAACAGAATCCTATCCGTTCCATCTGCGAGAAATAACCGATGATTGCATTTCAATCCGTGTCTATACGTCTAATATTTGCACAGCCATATATCTTTAACGTAAGCTATCTGAATTCTATTGGCCCATCTGTATTTGTCCGTGATAACGTATATGAATGTTAGAGATTTTTGTCCGCTTTTCTGTACGCACCCTAAGGTGTACGCTTCTGCCAGGAGTTTCAGATAGAATACGTATCCGTCTCTGTACGCGTCGCTTTTGGTCATCAGATATTATCCGTAATTCCGCGATACAATCTAACAGCTGGAGACCGCAACTCCGTGAGTATCGAACTCGTTTCATTTATTACTGCAATGTCGTATACCAGATCTATCCGTATCAATACGTATATGCAAACGGGTTTGGATCTAACTGCAATTTCATTTCTTGAAGTAACGGTTGCTGTCCGCATTGTTCGTGCAATAAGATTTTATTGCTTCTGACTGCGACTTCGGCTACTGAATCTATGAGCATATACACGCATCTTTGAACCTCACCGGATCGGATCTGCAATCCCTCCTTAGAATAAGTCGATTCTTGTATGCATTGCTCACGTACTAAACTTCGATCGCTACTGACTGCAACTTCGGCTACCAGATCTATCCGGATCCACACGCATCCTCAAACTTTATCGGATTTGCTGTGCAATCCCGCTCTATCATGTAACGGTTCCTATTCGCATTGCTCGCGCGTCTGATTTTATCGCTCCTGTCTGTGACTTCCGCGATCATATTCATCTGCATGTGCACGCATCTTCGAACTTCATTGGATCAGATCTGTAATTCCGTCATAAAATGTTACGCTTCTTATCCGCATTGCTCATATGCAGTCGAAATCGTCGCTTCTGACTGCGACTTCGGCATCAAGATCTATGAGCATGTATACGCATCTTTGGACCTCACCGAATCGAATCTGCAAGCCCGCTGTGAATGGAACCGATTCGTGTACGCATTGCTCACATATTCGAATTTATCACCGCAAAGCTAAATGTGTTACAGCGTTTGTGAATTAAACACACAACACGCACTTCTGGTATGTGATTTGACTTGAAGTTTAAAACTAACACCGCGAACATGTGTTGTGTTCAGAATTTACAAAGATGGTGTGTAGTTTACACGCACACACTGCATCTGTGTAATGATCATAACACGCGATAAGATCTAAACAATTAAATTTTTTTTGTTTTACACGATTTTCATGAATTTACAACTTAAATTGTACTCGCGTTACGTTCGGGGTAATGTAGTTGGGGTAAAGTGGCCATTCCAACGCATGCGCTGTTAGCCGCCGAGCGCCGACTTAACCTCATTTTGGCCGACCGGTGGTCCGCAGCCTCGCGGATGTGTTTTATGTTAGATATCTCCGTTCTAGCTAAATAGTATACGTTTTCAGAGTAATATACATTTCTGAAAACCAGATTAAAGAGTTTTATGTATTTGCAATAGTTTTGTCACTATTCTCATCATGGTAAGAATAATAATATGTAATGTAATGTATATAGCTACTGATTATAACCTATAACAAAACGTTTCTGTCAGATATCTTATGTATATTTGTATTAGAAATATGAAAGCACAAGTTGTGAATTAGTAATATTAGGTCGATATTATATACCCAAATGACCAGAGTACTGTTTAGGTTGCGGAAGAAACACATTAGGCTACGAAGTATGGTATGTTCTTACTTTCAGATTTCTACGACCACTGCTTTCATCAGAGAGAAGTTATAAAATATATTAAGAATGTGAAAAGTGTTAATGAAATGTGAAAAGTGTTAAATATCACAGATATATGACTTTGGTGTATGATCCATTGTTTTAAACAAGAATATTTCATATTAATGAAATCAGAAAGACAAAAGTCCAACGAGGCACCTCTAAATCTTTGAGGACAGGGCTCATTCTTCCCGCAGGTTGTTTTCTCATCTCAAAGTATAGTTTGAGGTAGTTTGAAGTGAAAAAAAAATTATGGATTTTTTTTAAACGGTCTAATATATACATATATATGTGGGGCATTCCCTCCCAAAGCGACCTGGCCGAGACCCTCACCATTTTTAATTTCTTTTCCCTACTAGTATGTTGTTCGTCATCACAAAAAAGCCCGCCACACCAAGTTTCAGATTCTTTGAAAAATTTATCTGATCGTTATAATTTCAAAAAGCAAAACACTGTCCAACCAATCCGATTCTAATGAAATTTGGAGAGATGAGTCTCTGCGAGAAAACTAATTTTATGTGTCTAGGCCCGAAAAACCGCGATTCTAACCGCGCTTCGCTCGGTTTAAACGTGGTTTTTGACTTAGAAACATAAAATTGTGTATGCCATACAGCCCATAAAGTATTTTCTGATGAATTTCATTGTAATCCTCACCTTCGGCTCGGATTATAAACTCAAATTCGTCGGAAAATACTTCATCGGCCTAATGACATAATGTACTATTTTTAGCCATTAGCGAATAAGGTAGGCGTGGATCTGGTTTGGGAGATACAGGGAAATGATTTGTTTTTATTGTTTGATATAAATTTTCCATCTCCAGGCTACTATACGACCAATAACATTCACTTATGAAGGATTCTTTCTCAAGTGGGCCACCCATTTTCGTCGTGGTCTCGAATTAATTTCGTTACTTCCTCCACTGATTACCCTCCTTTTCAGGAGTTTTGCTGAATTTTTGCAGATTTTTAGCACTGGCAGGAGCGTAGATATATGAAATATCTGGATAATCTATTTATTTTACGTATTTATAAATTACTGATAATGAAAGAAAAATCAAAATACATGAAAGTTATGTTTTTTCATCAGCTTTCCAGTAAAAATATTTTCAATTTTAATAGAATGACAGTTAGGGCTAAAAATGCCAAAAAACCCAGAAAAAATGCGAAAAAAGGTGGTTTCAAGTTTTCGGGCCGCTTTGATTTTGATGAAAAAATTCGAGAAAGACTCTCTCATTGCTCAGAGTTTACTGTGTAAATCTTATTATGGGACCGCCATCCTTCCTAAAGCGTTCCAAGTTGTCATACGAACAAAAACAATCATTGGGCTATCTTCGGATGTTTTTTTCTTAGGAAGGAGTGGCGGTCCCATAATAAAATTTACACAGTAAACTCTGAGCAATGAGAGACTCTTTCTCGAATTTTTTCATCAAAATCAAAGCGGCCCGAAAACTTGAAACCACCTTTTTTCGCATTTTTTCTGGGTTTTTTTGGCATTTTTAGCCCTAACTGTCATTCTATTAAAATTGAAAATACTTTTACTGGAAAGCTGATGAAAAAACATAACTTTCATGTATTTTGATTTTTCTTTCATTATCAGTAATTTATAAATACGTAGAATAAACAGATTATCCAGATAATTCGTATATCTCAGTGCTAAAAATCTGCAAAAATTCAGCAAAACTCCTAAAAAGTAGGGTAATCATTGGAGGAAATAATCAAATTAATTCGAGACCACGACGAAAATGGGTGGCCCACTTGAGAAAGAATCCTTCTTATATGAAATTTTTTTTTTTTTTTCTTTTTATGAGAAAAATTAACGGACGATCCGGCAATCGAACCGAGGAACCACGGAAGCCCATCCGGGGACTCACACCCGTGACCACCTAGCTCGCCCACAGATCGCCGCAATTTTTCTCATCGTATTCTTGTGTTCGTGTATGTTTTGAAATTGAAGTTATGATCTTGAGATTGTAACATCGATATCCGCAAGGCAAAGTTGTATACATTAGTTGTACCTGCATGACGGGATGTGTCACCACCAGGTTGAGATGTTTATGTATACCACGGCCTTTAAATGTTGCGTACTATTTTCATTAAATAATTAATTGCAGTCAATTAATTAGTTAACATTTTTTTCTCCTCCGAGTATTTTATTTGAAAAATTTTAATGAGAAAAATTAACGGACGATCCGGGAATCGAACCCAGGAACCACGGAAGCTACTAATGTATACAACTTTGCCTTGCGGATATCGGTGTTATAATCTCAAGATCATAACTTCAATTTCAAATCATTCACTTATATGGTTCGAGCTGAACGGATTGTGAGTATACCAGAAAAAAAATGTAGTACATCTGAAATAAAACAAAGTTTGATTCCCTGTATATACCTCCCAAACTATATCCACACCCACCTTCGCTGATGGCTTCAAAATTTAGTTTTCCCACAGAAATAAATAAAACCCAATCGTCGATGTTTGATCTGCTCAATCAGGTGTTTCCCGTTAGCCTACCGTTAGGCGCGTGATTATCCACAGAATCGCTCTGTATATACCACCTTGTTGATACTGCAGTATTTAGGTTTCGAGGAATCCGCAGTTTTTTGGGAATTTCTCACAAGATATGCAGATTTGATGAAAAACCAATGGAAAACCCAAAAAAAAATAGTTCATTTTTTTTTTTCAATTCTGAAAATTTTAAAGAATTTTTTTTCCGTTTTACATCAGTTTTCCATCAATTCTGCACCTTTTGTAAGACGTTTCCAAAAAACAGATTCATTAGAACAAAAACTTTGATCGTCTCGCGGCACGTTTCATTCTTTTTTCGCAAAAAAAAAAAAAATTTCCCTCAAGTTTTTACACGAAAAGGGAACTTTAGGGGGCGCCTGGAAAAATTTAATTTTTAACAACCACCCTAATATGTACGTATAGCGACGAATACAGTTGGGGCGGATAAAAAAATACTGTGTTCTGTCTGCCATTGCGCATACAAACAGACAGTAGTACTGAGCCAATAAAACAACGGATATATTTGTATCCGGTGCTCCGAACAAATACGATTAGAGTCCTCGTAGATAAATGCGGATAGGTTTCCTGTTTGTATTTGCTCATTATTACGGCTGTCTATGCCTCCGTCAAGAACCACATAGATTCGGATCTCGTTTCTATACGTTGTTGTACGAAAATGCATGTATAATAGTTTTAATCTGCTTCTGTCGGTAAAAGCAGTGATAAAAACACATACTAAAACGATAGTAAACGGATAGAATTCACATCCTATCCGTTTCTAATGGAATTTTTAACAGGGATGGGGTGTTCCACGTGAAAGGGATCGGTTTTTAGCCAGTGGTCATTGAATTTGACGTCAATGCAGATTCAGATTTCTTGTCAGTACATGAGATGTTTCCGACAGTAACGGAGCATGCAAATAATTGGTACAATATGTACATATGTCGCCACCGAAAACTTGATTTGACACATTTTCAAGTTCAAGTATCTTAGCTATGGATGAACGAAATCATAACTTCCCCAGTGCATTCCATGCACGTGAATGCGGATTTTTTTAAGGGGGTATGTACACCTTTGGAGGAGTTTAAATTTCCGAACAGAAATTTTTTTTACCACGCGAAGACTCTGACAAAATCCAGAAAAATCATGATGTCTGAGGAGGGTTCGACCCTCATTCCGCATGTTTTACATCATGTATTACTTTCAGCCTGAAAGTGGCTACGCTGAAGATAAGAAATGACAAAATGACTCGGTTGTCGTAAAGATTCAAGACCACCGTTGGATTAATCTTGAAATGTTTGGTCCTCAATTGTTCATGGGAGATGCCTCTATGGTATGAAGTATGAACGTAGCGATTTTTGATATTGTAAGAATTACTTGAGTTATTTGATTTTTTCGATTTTTTTTTTTTTTCAATTCTTAAATTCTTCTTACATTTTTTTCAATATCTCAATCAAAAATGAGTTTATCCAAAAATCCTACGTTCATACCATAAAGGCATCTCCAATGAACAATTGAGGACCAAACATTCCAAGATTGATCCAACGATGCTCCTGATTCTTTACGACAACCAGTCAAAATATTAATTCTCCAGAAATCAACATTTAAACTTTTAACTTTTTATTTTTTTTTATTTTTTATTTTTCCCAGAGAAGAAAATGCAGCTACAGAAAATCTAGTTGTAAGATTTTGCTCATGATTAATATGCTGGATCCGCAGCTGCTCTCGTATCGATGTGTTATAGACACATTCGCCAGGCGGAGGTTTGTAGTGAGCTTTGACCTGTTCTGTCCAACAACAGTGTCCGGTAGGTGTCCGGTAAGGCTGCTAGCAAAAGAATAAATTGCTTCAGGAAAAATCTGATCAAAATTTTTCAAAACATAAAAATTCTTCAGAATTCTTGATCTTCAATCTTTTGAGATTCAGAAGATGCTAGCACAATTTTTGTCAATATTCCGAAAATTCTCTCATCTTTGATCAATCATACCTTTTTTCTTATAATATTTACCAAACTTTCGCAATTAAAAATTATAGAAATACTCATCTTTTTAGAAATCTGGATGTGTAGTCTCCTGGCATCGATTTCAAATGCACTTTTTGATGAATCATCTTCTTTCGATTCCGAAGTCTCATCTCAGACATATATACACTGTGCTTGTTCAATATCGAAAATTATTATTGGTTTGAATTTGTAATGAAAGCACGACATTTTACAAACAAGTGGACACCTAACATCGAAAAAATGTAGATCGCAGCCATGTGTTCTGTCAATGATCACAATTCAAAAGAATATTGAAAATTAAATATGTATAAAAATGATAATTACAAAGAATTGAAAAATCAAAAAACAAAATTCAAAAGCAAAATATATAAAAACGTAAAAAAAAAAGCAAGACAGTAGTGTTGGCGGTGCTGTACAATATTTACGGGACTAATATGAGCGTCCGCGCGCCGCGCGGCGGCGCTTTCTCGCAATTCGGCACTGTCATGGCTGTATCTTTTCAAATCCTCTAGATTTTCTAACGCCGATTTATTTGCAGGTAGAGTAGGTCACTAGCATTCAAAAAAAAAAAAAATAATACAAAAACAAAAACGATTTTTTGAAAATTTGAAATTATAGATACCCCCTTAAATATGTGGCACCGAAATTATTTCTAAAAGTTTGAAACATGTGAAACTTTGGAAATGTGCGATTCCATTTTTTGTTCTACTCGAAGGTTCGCACGAATCGCCTTCAAATTTTTACCGAAATTACTTCAAAGAGGCACAAAAAAGTGTTAAAATTTTCAGCTTGCCGTCTTTCGATGACTTTCGGCCAAAAGCCGGTCCGTTTCACGTAGAACACCCCATATATACTGCTTTTTGACACCAAAATCGGCTTCGAGGCACATACGACCTTGTATTAATAGACACGTGCCATGAAACACTCACTCATGTATACGTCATGAGGCCGGAGTATCTTATAATTATTACCCGAACTAAGTAACAAGCCAATATATCGCCGTGTCAGAACAGAGAATTTTTCAGTAAAAATTGTTTGTCACAATTAGGATTTTTAATTTTTTCTAGACGCGTATTATTCTGTTGGTTTTTCAATGTGCTATCGATAGCAAGGATCTATAACCGGAGATATTCAACACAATTCACTGGATTATAACTTCAGTAAAAAAAAAATATTTTGAGGAAACACAAGAATTTACGTACCGACTGTTTTCTTTTCAAATTCTCTCAGGTAAAGGAAGTTTCAATCGAGTTAAATGAAATACGCATTCATTTTTCAGCCAGTCATATTTTGAGCCTGAACAATGAAGTACTTCGGCCAGAATCAAGAAGATAACATTTTTCCAAAACGTACATTTCCTGGTATCGGAGAGCTTTCAATATGGTGTTCAAACCCAAATCAATATTGGTTTCCGATTGTACCGAGGTATTCGCTGCAAAAATTTCCACTTTGCATCAATCAAGGAAGACCCTACTGATATATTGGCAAAGTCGCTCATGAAATCGATTTTTCGTTTTGCTGAAAATATACTCTAAGGGTCTGTCCCCACCTTGTGAAAAATATTCGAGGCCCTCTGATTTTTTTTCGATTCACGAGCAGCTGATTTTATGAATAAGATTAACTAAAGAAAACAATTCTTTGTTCTTCCCACAATCAACCTATTGAAAGCACCCAGCGCTGGCGACTTTTGCGTGGATGGTGTGGAACACTCCACACCCTGAATGCCCACCGTGTGGATATTCCACACCCTAAAGGCCTTATTTCAAAATTAAATTTTTTTCAATGGATTTTGAAAATCTTTTGATAAAAACAAGTATACAAAATTTTCCGAAAATAACCATATCATATATTCTCAACACTTGCGAGCCTCCTAGCAGATTCAAATCTCGACCATATTGATGAATACGTTTATCCTGAAAAACAATACTCGGCTATCGCACTTCGGAAAAACTACACGGAGCAAAATTTATAGTAAATTTTCTCATACTCATATAGTAGTTGTGTCATATACTTCCAATATGACGATCGTTCCGATACATTATACTCAATGTTCCATGAATGTGAGAAAGACATTCCTATATTCATGGTGACATTAGGTATAAAGTATAGGAACAATCGTCATATTGAAAGTATATGACACAACTACTATATGAGTATGAGAAAATTTACTATAAATTTTTCTCCGTGTACTTAATAAAACTTTCAGCAAAAATGTTGTGAGAACCCCCCCCCCCCCCCCCCCCCCCCAGCCCGGTCACTTGAGCTACTCCATACTCTGAAATTTCGTAAGTCGCCGGCCTTGAAAACACCAATGAATGCGGGTTACATGAAATATCAAATCAAAGTATAAAGTACGTAGCCAACCGTATGAGTACCCCAGGGCCGGGATTTTGGATCTTTCAGTGCTACGTAGCGACCGGGGAATAATTATTGACGTTATGTTTTGAGAAAAATACAGCTCTCATATTCGTTAATCGTTTGTCAGCAGCCAACCGCTCGTCCAAAACATGACGACGACGCTCGCTAACAGTCGTAGTCGCTATGAAAAAGTCGCTATCAGCATGTTAGCACGGACGTTAAAAGATCCAGAATCCCGGCCCAGGACTCCTAAATGCAACGAAAAGCTGAAGCGCTCGAGATTCAAAATTTCTTTCTAAACTTTCTTTCTTTCTTTGAAAAACAACTTCTTGGAGGGCAGCTATTATGATCGCAAATGTCCCCCCACTACAGAAAGCCATTACAGCGTCGCTCGAAATGATGAGTGACCAGATAAAAAATTGTCAAGAACTGATAAACTGATACTTTGTCATGAGAGATTAGCTAGCGACGAGCTGCTGCAAAGATGCGCCTCAAGCAACAGACAGAGACAAACGAGTGGTCAGAATCAGAATCAGTTAGCAACAGCTAAGGGGAAAAACGGGTCAAAGAACGGAGCACGACGCAATAAGCTTCCACGCATACCCAAATTGACAGAGGTGCAATGCGAAGCCCTGAAGAAAATGAAAGATCGGACTATACTTATGAAGCAGAACGGTCCTGGGCCAGGCAATGTCAAGTCAGGATTCGAAGATCAACCTCTTTTATTTTCTTTAAGGTGATGGTGAACGGCAATGCGGGGCGAAGAAGATCCGCGTCCGAAACACCGCAGCAAAAGATATAGAAAATCTGAGACGCGGTGATCAGAAAGATTGACGACATGGTCTTATCAATTATCTTGAGCCACCCGAGTAAAAATGATTTTATATAATTATATAGATTATATATAAAAATACATGTAAGTTATATAGACCCGGGAAAAAATGATCAGACCTGATCAGACATGAACAGGCATGAGTCTTCAGACCTGATCAGACATGAAAAATGACCGGGACTGAACAGGCCTGATCAGGTCTGTTCATGTCTGATCAGGCCTGTTCAGTCCCGGTCATTTTTCATGTCTGATCAGGTCTGGAAACTCATGCCTGTTCATGTCTGATCAGGCCTGATCATTTTTTCCCGGGTAATTGTAATAAAACAGTTGATTAAATTAAAAAATTATATGAACTATCGTTTTTATATCTTTTATATGTCGCAGTGATCGGAAATTATGGTTATTTTTGATCATTAACTTTTTTTTGTGGATGAAAATTTTTTCACTGTTTAGTACTGGGATTTGAACCCAGGTCCTTCTGCGTATCAGTCGAAGCTTATACCACTTCGCTACTTCACGTATTAAATACGTCGTATTTGATAATTGAAACTTTTAGAATGTGCAGTATATATATGGTATTCGTCACGAAGTTTTTAATAATCCTAACGATGCCCTTTATTGATAATGATGATCGAACGATTCTAAAATTGTTTTTGTATTTTAGGGAATGTGAGGCAATATGACCGTTCTAAATTTTTCAGCAAAAAAATAAATTACTAATTTGAAGTATCTATTAAAGTTATAGATAATCCAAAATATCAGACATGAACAGACATGGTCATGCATGATCATGTTTGAATCAATTTATAATATTCAGACATGATCATGTCTGTTCATGTTTAGTCAGACATGAACCAACGTATTAGGCCTGATCAGAGCTGGAGGTTTTAAACTTTCCAGCCTGGATCATGCATGAACAAACAGGATTAGGTCTGGCATCAGACAAAATCATACATGAACAGGCATGCTCATGCATGAACAACTTTAACGTATTTTATGTGTCTAGGCCCAAAAAAACCACGATTCTAACCTCGCTCTGCTCGGTTTAAATGCGGTTTTTGGCCTAGACACATAAAATGATATATGCCATACGGCCCATAAAGTATTTTCTGACGAATTTCATTATAATCCTCGCCTTCGGCTCGGATTATGAACTCAAATTCGTCGGAAAATACTTGACAGGCCTAGTGACATAATGTACTATAGCGATTCAGACATGACCATGCCTGTTCATGCATGAACAGACAAGATCAGGTCTGGCGTCAGGCATGATCAGACATGAACAGACATGATCGTGCATGAACAGGCCTTAATGTATTTAGGGCCTCAGACATGATCATGCCTGTTCATGCATGAACAGACAGGATCAGGTCTGGCATCAGGCATGATCAGACATGAACAGACATAATCGTGCATGAACAGCTTTAACGTATTTAGCGATTCAGACATGATCATGCCCGTTCATGCATGAACAGACAGGATTAGGTCTGGCATCAGGCATGATCAGACATGAACAGACATGATCATGTCTAATTTCAGGCCTGATCATACATGAACAGGAATGATCATGCATGAACAGGCCTTAACGTATTTAGCGATTCAGACATGATGATGCCTGTTCATGGATGAACAGACAGGATCAGGACTGGCATCAGGTATGATCAGACATGAACAGACATGATCATGTCTAATTTCAGGCCTGATCATACATGAACAGGCATGATCATGTCTAATTTCATGCCTGATCATACATGAACAGGCATGATCATGCCTGATCATTTTTTCCCGGGGAACTTTATATAATTATATATAACTTTATAGAGTTATATAGAATCATATAGAGTTCTATATAGGATCCAAAATAAGCTTATATGTAAGTTTTATAGAATTCCATATAATTACATATAACTTTATATAATTATAAATAACTTTACAGAGTTATATATATAATTATATAGAGTTCTATAATGGATGTTACATAACTTCTACATTTCTTGAGTTTCCTTGAAGCTCTCAAGGGATTTCCCAAGTTTGTGAGGACACATTCAGATAATCTATGAATAATTTCAATTATCGCGAGAATGTCGAAGCTTGTGGTTTCTGTAGGATCTTCCCTAAACAGGTTGAAAAAAAAAAACTATTCACTATATGTGTTACAATTCTACGCCATTCACTTGGACTTTGAGCACCAATGATTTAGACAGGGGTCAGCCCTGCTTTCTCACCGATAGGATCAGCTATGGCGATAGTATAAATAGCTGGATCCTCGCTGATACTAACGTAGTCGCCTATGATCCTTCATCTTAGGTTGTTATTTTTGCGAACGAAGGATCAAATAAGAGTACGATAAAGCTGGAAGATAATCTTAATTTTTATTTTCATCTGAGCAACATTTTTCACGTATATCTGGTTGAACTACATTAGTCGTTACAGTAGTTTGATGGTCTCAATTATTGAAATCCTCAACATCTTACAGAATGCACAATTTCGCGATAGCTTCTTGTGTTACTACGTGCATCATAATCTTTACGTTATTTAGCATAGTACAAAGGTACAGGAGACGGCGACACCTCTACAAACAGGCATCCAAATTCCCGGGACCACCAACCCTACCGATTATAGGCAACGCGCATCTTCTTACCAGAACCTCCGAAGGTATGCGTGTTATTTTCAAGTATATTCAATCGTTTACATTTACTCAAGCGATTATATTTATTAAATCGACTGATGGAATCGTCGAGCTCTTCATATTCTATACATGATTTCAGATATCCTTGATATACTGATCCAGCTGGGCAAGTCTTATCCTGCACCTTATCGGTTTTGGGTTGGCCCCTCTTTGTTATTTGTCATTAACACTCCTGAGCAACTGAAGGTGAGATAGTCCCGTTGTGAGTCAAAGTTGATCGAACTTCTCAATGGCTAATAGATCCATCATTCTAGGTAGTATTACATAGTCCGAAAACCATTGACAAAGGCAATTTGTTCGACCTCGTGCGACCATGGTTAGGAACAGGGTTACTTACAGCTTCTGGTAAGTAAGATTCCCCGGGAAAAAATTTTTTCACGAAATTTTATGAAATTTCATAAGTTTTCATAAAATTTCATGAAATCTCGTGAAATTTCATGAAATTTCAGTATTCAAATTTTATGAAATTTGATGAAATTTTATAAGTTCTTATAAGTTTTCATACATTTTCGAGAAATTTTATCAAATTGCATAAAATTACATAAAATTAGAATCGCGTACAAAAAGTATTGCTTTTATGAAATTTTATGAAATCTCATATAATTTTAAGAAAATTTGTGAAATTTTACAAAAACTTGAGAAATTTCATATAATTTTATAAATAAGAATCAAGTGCAGACAGTATTGCTTTCATGAAATTTCATAAGTTTTCATGAAATTTTTTAAGTTCTTATAAGTTTTTTGACATTTTTAAGAAATTTTATCAAATTTCATAAAATAACATAAAATTAGAATCGCGTACAAAAAGTATTGCTTTTATGAAATTTTATGAAATCTCATATAATTTTACAAATTTTGTGAATTTTTATAAAAACTTGAGAAATAACATATAATTTTAGAAATTAGAATCGAGTGCAGACAGTATTGCTTTCATGAAATTTTATAAGTTTTTATGAAATTTTATAAGTTCTTATAAGTTTTTATACATTTTCCAGAAATTTTATCAAATTTTGCGAACAAATTTTTTTCCGGGGCAGTACGAATATATAATAAGATTTTGTAAAATTTTATCGAATTTATTTTCTATGAAATATATTTTCGGAATAATGAAATGAAATTCTGTGAAATTCGTATATTTCTATGGAGATATGATACAATTCGTATATTTTTATATACGAATTTCACAGAATTTAATTTCATTATTCCGAAAATATATTTCATAGAAATGAAATTCGATCAAATTTTACAAAATCGTATTGTATGTCCTGGATTTCTTTATACGAATTTCACAAAATTCAATTTCATTATTCCGAAAATATGGATACATTTTCATAAAATTTCGTATAATTTGATAAAATCATTTTTCGAAAGAGAGTTCATTTCTACATAACTACCGTTTTGAAAGAATCAACTCCAAATATTGTATGTTTCATAGATTTTCATTCAGTATATCCATTATTTAAATTACAACTGGAGATATGATATAATTTAATACAATTCAATTACAGGCCATTTTCGGTATGAATTTTTATTCACAAAATGACCTGGTCAAATTTCATGAGATTTTATAAAATTGTATCAGGCCATTTTCAGTACAAAATTTCAAAATGTTATGAAATTTTATATCGAAAATAATTTGTTGGAATCTTATGAAATTTCATGAAGTTTCAGAAAAGTTCACAAAATTTAATGAAATTTTATCAGGCCATTTTCAGCATGAAATTTTATGAAATTTTAATAAATCCAATACCCGGGAAAAAATTTGTTGGAATTTTATGAAATTTCATGAAGTTTCATAAAAGTTCACAAAATTTTATGAAATTTCATCAGGCCATTTTCAGCATAAAATTTCATGAAATTTCAATACTGAAATTTCGTGAAATTTTATAAAATTTTATGAAACTTCATGAAAATTTTTTTTCCCGGGTCGGAACATCAGGACGATCATTTTTCTTATTTCATGATGTACAATGATGTCTTCGTAATTTTTCAATGTGTGCAAAACGACAAAGCAACCATTTATTTTTAAGACCACGAAATTTCGAAACGATTTAAGAAGCATTTTTTGTAATATCAGATTGGTATTTCCCACTACAATTCCTTTTCATCATCCATCTTTTCAATACTGCTTTGCGAACTTCGTTTGGATGTGAAGAGGATTATTCAATGTAATTACCAAAGTAACCATAGTAATACCCGCGATTGTGGCATACCAGCGTAACAATAATCAACTAATATGGGGGCGTTCGGATTAGGACTATACCGTGACAATCTGAGGATGTGGAACGCCATGAATACCAACCGAAAAGGGGAGCTATTCATGGGCAGTAAGCCATGCAGTGAACTGCTGCGGCAGTTTAGTCACTTACTAGATGTTTCTAGTAAAATCACTAGAAATCACTGGAAATCTAGTCACTAGATTTCTACACTGAGAGAAAAGTTCAGTAGAGACTACCGATGTCAGCAGGGTAATGGTGACTTCCTATCTGGCAAGTGACGCCAGCTGTAGAGGCAAGTAGTAGCTACCGGATTTTTCGGTTGCTTTGCCAACTACGCCATAGAAGTTGAGCGTATACTTTGTATTGGCAAGTAGTAGCTACTTGCCTACCGAAGTAGCCTCAACTGAGCCTATACCTACTTGCCAGAAGCAGGTAGTAGCTGCCCGAGTCTCAAGTGATGGCTACTGAACTTTTTTTCTCAGTGTAGTCCAGAAATTTAGTGACCAATAATCACTAGATTTCTAGTGATTTCTAGTGATTTTACTAGAAACATGTAGGAAGTTACTAAACTGCTGCAGCAGTTCACTGCATGGCTTACTGCCCATGAATAGCTCCATTTTTCGGTTGCTATCCGTGGCGTTCCACATCTTCAGATCGTCACGGTAGATGAAGAGGAAAATTATGAACCAACTGAATGGAATTTTTTTTTTCGGCAGACGCGAAGTGGCGAGTACATCGAAAGCTCATCCAACCCACTTTTAGTACATCAATTCTCCAGTCCTTCGTGGAAATATTTTCAGCCCAATCAGCTATGATGGCGAAAGGAATGGAACGGAATTTGAATGGACCGGAATTTGACATTAGTAATTATGTAACACAGTGGGCATTGCACACTACCTGTGGTATGTCAATTATAGTTTAACTATACTCTACGAAACTTGACCAGATTGAAATTCGACACCAATTTGAATGAAACATTCATTGTCTTCAGAAACTACCATGGGCCTAAACTTGGCAGCACAGACGAACGACAACGGATGCTACTTAGAGATTGCTGAGAAGTGAGTGAATCAAATCATGTCAATCTTATCGAGCTGAGTGAAGCAGCGAAGAAAATGATGAATTCTGCTTAAAATTAGAAAAAATGCCCATTTTATGCTATAGCATAGGGTGAACACTTTTGAAGCAATTCGCAGTTCGGAGGAACGGCTAGGGCTGCGCACGGGACGAGACGAGACGAGATTTTGAAGGGTAGCGTCTCGGTCCCGTAAAACAGCTGAATTTTCACAATCGTCTCGATCTGGGCTCGGTCTCAAAATACATTATATCGTATCGTATCGTCACAATTTTAAGAAAATGTATCTCGTCTCGGTCTCGGTTATTCCGGATTGTTTATAATTGTCTCGTCTTAATCTCGTGAATATTTAAAATGAAAACAAGGAAAAAAAATGTTTCACCATATTTTGAATTATAAATTTTTATTCTTCTTATCAAAAACCTATGACTCGATGTCATTCATCACTAGTTTACGTCTCAAATTCACTTCTTTCAATGAAAAAAACCCGACGAGACTCTCGCTTCAGAGCTGCTATCGTCTTGGTATGATCGTCTCGATTTGGAAATCCTCTCGCGGTGCATTCTTAGCTAATGATGTGTCTTACCTCTTGCTCGTATTATTTTTGCTCTTGTCACAGTTATTCTCTGAGTTTTCTGGTCTTTTACCGTCTTTTACTATCATACTGTGTGTTTTTTTTTTTTTTTTTGTTTGAGCCGGTTGTACCTGCGCCTTGGTTTCGATTCCTGCCTGGGTCTCCGCGTCAGTTAACTGCAGTTGATTATCGTTTGCGCTGAACTTTTCCGTTTCGTGTTATCCTAGGCAGGCTATTTGGTATTTGGTGTTAGCTGATTCAGACTTCAAGCTTGTGTGGTGTGGAAGTGTTTCCTCCAGTGAATATTTACAATAAATCTTCGCTCTAACGTGTGTGTGCTCTGTGCTCCTTCTCTTTCTCTCTCTGTGCGCTTTGTACTCTTGGGTGTCAGTGTCCGGGCCGTGTTGGTGCTAGTGCCTTGCTCACTCACACTTTCTCTTACCTGTGTCACTTGACGGCGTTATGGAGGGTGTGGGTGCCGGCGGTTCACAGCTGACTTCTAAAATTCGCAAGGGGTATAAGAAGGAGGTTAAAAACGCTTCTTACTGTTTTGTGTGGCACGGGCACTTCCACCTCAGCTGCTCACTTATGACCAAGGTCACTGATGGAGGCAAGACTTTTTTCGGCGTCGCTCTTGCTCTGCTAACCATGTGACCCCCTCTGCTACCCTCCCTGCTGGTCCGGTGTCTTAGGCCAGCCCTACGCAGCCTGCCTCGCTCGACGCTATCCTCGCTGTTGTCGAGGCCTCTGCACGTTCTACGAGGGGCATTGTGTAAGCAAATACTAAGGCAATGCACGACTTCATGAAAGCGCAGAAACGTCAAGCTGCTGAGGTGAACCCCAAGATTGACACGCTTACTTCTGAGGTTCATGGCCAGATTGCTCTTCTCTCCACCAGGCTTGATAGTTATGGCGCCAAGATCGATGGCGTGGTTGCTGCGACGCAGGGTCTTGTTGGGGATGTCCAGGGCCTCACACGGTTCCATGAGCGACTTCGTGCTCGTTGTCTGGCTATTGAAAGTGCGGCTTCGGTCACCGATGGTCAGTTGCATAACCTCGCTACCTCTGTGCAAGACCTCCAGGACCAGGCTTCAGTGACCTCCGCCAGCACCAGCACTCTCCAGCAATCCTGTGACCGCAACGCAGTTCTGCTTGAAAATCTTGGCAGGCTGCAACGGGATCATGAGCTCCTCGTAACTGGGCTACCTGATGTTCGTGCGTACATTAATGAGCCGCTGTCACCCCCCACCCGTAATCTTCTCAATCAAGCCCGGAGCTTCGCTCGTCTGAATGGCTTCAAGCACGTCTGGGCCAGGCAGGCCGTAGTCTTTCTCAAGAAGGATGATGCTGCTGACCCCTTACGTATCCGATCTCCGTCTGACCTTCCGCAGGCTCGTAGCTGACCGCCTGACCGCTGTTCATCACGTGCCAGGGCTCCGGCGCTATTCCCATTTGTGTCGCTTGAGCGTCAATCTGTTTTGGCCCTGCTTTAGCTTAGCTCGTTTGGCCTTACACCCATCTCTTGGTAAAGGCAACCTTGGCCAGATGTTCTTCTTTTCTTTCGCCGATTCTCTTCTCTTTTTGCTGTTCTGGTCCGGTTACGCTTGCTATAAACACTTTACTCCCAAGTTTGCCCTTACTTTACTTTACTTTACGCTGCTTTACTCTGTGGTGGTTGTTACTGTTCTGTTCTGTACTTATGTAAATGTGAATTTTACATTGGCAGCTTCATGAAATGTATAGAACTTGTGTGCAACGATTAGATCAGAATAACGGCTGTCTATATCTTGGTGACTTGACGGTAGAATCATTTTTACAGAGCCATAGCGAGTGTATGCAAAAGAGTGGTTAGTCCCTGGCTGCATCCGAATTTCATTTTCTACCGCACGCTACTTGGCAAGAAACAGCAGAAATACATCAAGTTTTTGCATGACTTCACCGACAGTGTAAGTAGGAAAATTCTGTCGCTTTTGTTTCACATTTGGGGAATTCGACGTCGAATCGGCAATAAATAAGGCTTTCATTTTTTTAATCGATTGAGATATTCTTTATATGATACACATGTGAAAATAGTCGATACTCATTTTGCTTTTTGAATTTTCAATCGATTCAAAAAATCCGAGGTTCAATGAATGAAATAATCGATGTAGTACGAGTAAAAAACTAGGAAAACTGAACATAATTCGCGATTTCCGCTGTTTCATTCCAGGTGATACAAGCGAAAAGGAAGGAGCTTCTCGAACAAAGTCACCGGCCAGGCTCGGACGATAAAGAAGAGGATACTAGTAAGTAATTGCCTAATTATTAGCCAAAATGTGGAATTGATAAGAAAATCACTTCTGAAATTGAATACACAATATCTATGTAGGCTTCACTAATTAAACTACACCCAGAAAAATGCGTAACTTACATTTAAAGATATTTGCACATTTGAGATTAACATATTTGACGCAAAGAAAATTACGGTTGATTCTAAGAAAAGTAGAGGTAATCATATATTTCTTCTGAATATACGAATATAATTGAGTCTCAAGAGACATAGTAGCTACTATGATGAAATATACGTTTATTTGTCATTAGTATATCAAAAAATGCTATGGAATCCTTCATTTCATTCAAAGTTATATTTATTTGAATCGAGTAAATGCATGTCCGCAGCTCATCAGCGCCACATGCTAAAATGACCGTTGCGAGTACGCGTCGCCATTCGTCATTCGTCATTTTTCATTCGTAGCGTGTGTGGCGTGTGCAAACTGCGCGACATTCATGTTTATCCGGCGACAGAATAGTCCAGTTGGATTAGCTTAAAAAGTGCCTGAAAATGTGAAACGGACATATAGGCTATTTTTTTTTTGGAATCGCTTCTTCGTAACATAGCGATGAAGAAACGAACTATTCACAGTCTTGAAAAGTTGCGCAACATTTGTTAATTAACAAATTAAAGAAAATTAAAGCGTTTTACGACACATTTTCATGAATATCTCCGTTTCAACGTGAATTTCGAGAAAAATGATAGGCATCCATTCTGATCAGGACAAAATTTCCTACAAGATGAGACTGGTTGGATAGTCGAAAATTCAAAAATCAATCTACAGCGAGCGTGGATTTGTAAAAGTTGGGCTGTTTTTTCAATCTTTTGTACTGACTTCAAAAATTGTTAGATAATCTTAATAATCCTGAGAACCAATGTTCATGTGAATATAAAAAAGTGTGCGAAACACGGTTGTGGCTGATCCAACAGTTTTCGAGATAATAATTCTTGAAAATTTTTTATCGCCTTAATTGCAAATTGCGCCATGGTAAAACCAAATTTTTTCATCGAGCTGAATTTTTTGTGCATATACTTCGAAATGTGTAGTATCGTTTGAAACTTTAAAAATATAAAAAAAAATCATTTTTCCATGTTTTAAAACATATTTTAGACAAACATAAGAAATTACAGGACAAAAAAAGAGGAATAACTTCATGATTTTACGTGTTTTGAAATTCTCCGTTACGTACTCGATTGGTAATTGAAAAAACGAGTGTTTAAAAAAAAAAAAATGTTTCGATCGGATCCGTGGTTCCAGAGATATGGAGGATAACGCGATTCAGCCAATAACAGTGAAAGTAATAAATATTTCAACTTGAAACTTCACATGCAGCTTCTTAAATATATGTAATTTAGTTGTAAATATATTTGATCGCAAGATATGCCATGCATTCTTAAATAAGCTGCTCTAATAAATGTTAGATTTGTGCGGTCGGAAGCATTATTCGGCTGGGCGCGAGAGAAGGGGCTCGTTCCCTCTCACTCGTGCGCGCTTGGTCTCTCTCGCTCTCATTAGGACAATCCGCACCGAACTGATTCAACATTTGATGCCCTGTAACTTTTTATACAGGCCCCAAATAAAAAAAAAAACCAAGAGACGAAAGTTGTTGTCAATTACGTGAAATATATTAAAAAAATATTCTCTACATTTTTAAAACATATTCATACATTCAATGAATCTATAACATTTTTATTTCTCTTGATTGAGATATCGCGAATAAATTATTCAATTTTATACACATAACACGGAATTATTTTGTACATTTTTTCAAGATTTATAAATAATTATACATTGTCGAGTCTAGGCAGCACTGGCTGAAGAAAATATCTTGTGGCTGTGTAAAACATGGATTACGCTGTTCCGATTTTTGTTCACATTGCAGTGGGCAGAACTGCTCTAATAGTGAACAGATTATACAGCCACAAAATTTCAACGAGAAAGAGTTTGAAACTTATGAGCCCGGCGATATTTCATCTGAAGATGATATTGAGACTACGTGTCAAGACATTCGTGTGGATAGTCCCAGCGATATCGATGAAACGCCTTGTAAAAAAGTGCGATTGTAAATTTATAATATTCATTGTGTATTAATACAATAATTATTAATAATTATTATTTATAAATCTTATTTATAAATCTTGAAAAAATGTACAAAATAATTCCGTGTTATGTGTATAAAATTGAATAATGTATTCGCGATATCTCAATCAAGAGAAATAAAAATGTTATAGCTTCATTGAATGCATGAATATGTTTTAAAAATGTAGAGAATATTTTTTTAATATATTTCACGTAATTGACAACAACTTTCGTCTCTTGGTTTTTTTTTATTTGGGGCCTGTATGAAAAGTTATAGGGCATCAAATGTTGAATCAGTTTGGTGCGGATTGTCCTAATGAGAGCGAGAGAGACCGAGCGCGCACGAGTGAGAGGGAACGAGCCCCTTCTCTCGCGCCCAGCCGAATAATGCTTCCGACCGCACAAATCTAACATTTATTAGAGCAGCTTATTTAAGAATGCATGGCATATCTTGCGATCAAATATATTTACAACTAAATTACATATATTTAAGAAGCTGCATGTGAAGTTTCAAGTTGAAATATTTATTACTTTCACTGTTATTGGCTGAATTGCGTTATCCTCCATATCTCTGGAACCACGGATCCGATTGAAACATTTTTTTTTTTAAAACACTC
The DNA here is from genome assembly GCA_943736025.1 of Tenthredo mesomela. Classification (NCBI taxonomy): domain Eukaryota; kingdom Metazoa; phylum Arthropoda; class Insecta; order Hymenoptera; family Tenthredinidae; genus Tenthredo; species Tenthredo mesomela. The sequence goes on from OX031017.1 coordinate 4,716,292, forward strand.
TTTTCTTCAATCACCAATCGAGTACGTAACGGAGAATTTTAAAACACGCAAAATCATGAAGTTACTAGCTAATTATTGTGCTCGTTCGCTCGCTTCGCTCGCTCACTCGGTTGGTTGAGCGTTGTTCCTCGCTCGCTACGCTCGCTCGGTTGCCAGTGGTATTCAACACGTTTGGTGAGCATATTGTCGCAATATGCATTTCAGATTGGTTGGGTTAGGCCCCCCTACCTAGTCATCTATTCACTAACGAAATTCTTTCAATCGAAATAGATCAATATTCAATAATTTGTATTACACAAGCTCATAAACAGCCGTTTTATTCAATATTTTCCGATATAGCTGGATACATATGATAATAATAGGATAATAATAATAACAATTCTTTTTATTTCATAAATGAGAATTTATATCTTTTCATAGGTAGTACATTTTTTTAACGTTAGGACTTCTTCATTTGTACAAAAAAAAATAATTTCATCATACAACTTGCATATGATTTGGATTCTCAAACCCAATTTTTGCCGCCCCTCTGTAATGCCGCTCTACACTGAAAGAAGATGGCGAGCCTGGCGCTCGCACAACCTTTTGGAAGCAGCACGGTCACACGCTCACTCTGCGCGCGACAGAGCATCCCACTTTCAGAGCGCCGTCATTTAAGAATACTCATCGTGCCACGATCGTAGCTACTCTGCGCGCGTGGTCATCGCACGGTAGGCAGGCCTATCCCGCTTTCTGCAATCCACGCGTTCTCAGACGGATAGAGCCCTACACTACCATACATGTGAGATCACCTGTAACTCACTCTGAGACGCTCGCCTTCTCGTTCTGCGAGCGTGGGCCGCGCACAACTCTCCGAGTCCAGTCGTCCTACTTCTACAACTGCGAGGCTCTTTCGTGCGAGCGCCAGGCTCTCAATCTCTTTTCAGTGTAGGCCCGGGTCTCTCGGGCCTATAGGTAAATCCGGCGCTGGTAGCGCTCATACCCAGATGAGGTTTTAGCAGCTAGTTTTTGTAGCGCTCATACCCGGACGAGGTTTTAGCAGCTAATTTCTGGAGCGCTCGTACCCAGAGGATATTTTAGCAGCTAATTTTCGTAGCGCTTATGTCCAGATAAACAGGATTAGCAGCTAGTCATGTTCGACATTTCGTTATCATCATTGTTCGTTTGCCACTGAATCGATTGACTTACCCCGCGCGGAAATATATATATATATATATGCGAAAAATTTATGCGACATATTTGTTTTTTGCGCTAACATATATTTTTATAAGTTTGATATAAAATGTCGGATATATTATGTCAACATAAATGTTGCGGCATGTATGTCGACATCTATGTTAACACTATGTAAAACTCAATCAAACATATTTGTATTTTGCGTACTTATATGTTATATATGCGACATCTATGTCGCATATATTTTTGGCATATATATATGGGGCTTTCCACGCCAACTTGACGAACGTCTGACCCTGACCATCTCGGATTTCATCGACTCTTTTTTAAATAGTGGTCTGCAGGTTCAGGATCTCAAAAATATTTTTTTTCAATTTTTCATAATGGCCGTTATTTATTTATAATTTTTGAAATGAACTCAAAGTTCGACCCATTTTAAAATTCTGAAAAAATTCTGAAAATTTCTTTCAAATTTGAGGATCATTTTAAGCCCTTATATAGAGTGGTCAGTATAATAGAATCCTTGGGAAAAATCAAAGAAAATACTTGAGATTTAGTTTTTTTTTTTTTTTTTATTTTTTTTTTTTTTTTAACGTCATTTTGTATCAAAACAACTCGTAGCTCATAATTGGAGAAAAACCAAACAAAAAATGGAGAATTTTTCATTTTTTTATCTCAACCCAACATCATGATGTAGAAAAATCCTTTTCAGTTAATTAATGAGGTTCAAAATGCAGAAATAATTTGACCTTCCTATGTCAAATATCGTGAAAGATAAATAACTTTTACTTAAAGTCTGAAAAATGTACTTATTTTGGAGTTTGTAACTGGATCACATTGGTATATATCTGAACTCATTAACGTATCAATTTCCAGAAAAAGTAGGTATGGATTTCAAAACCTACAAATAATGACGACATAGATGAAAATATTGTCCAAAGATTTTATTCCGATGCGTGTGTACAAAAATATTCACTTTTTCTCTTATTTAACAATTGTATACAATTTGGATATTTCAGATTGAGAGAAATTTTTGACTTCGACTTTATTATTTGTGCGAGGAATTAGGCAGTGGAGTTTCTGGGTATCGGGTATACGTTTCGCAGTTTTATGTCGTGTACCCTGATCAATTTTTGCCAGCTCATGAGAAAGTTCATCAAATTCTCCATTTTTTTGTTTGGTTTTTCTCCAATTATCAGCTACGAGTTGTTTTGATACAAAATGACGTTAAAAAAAAAAAAAAAAAAAAAAAAAATCTCAAGTATTTTCTTTGATTTTTCCCAAGGATTCTATTATACTGACCACTCTATATAAGGGCTTAAAATGATCTTAAAATTTGAAAGAAATTTTCAGAATTTTTTCAGAATTTTAAAATGGGTCGAACTTTGAGTCGATTTCAAAAATTATAAATAAATAACGGTCATTATGAAAAATTGAAAAAAAAATATTTTTGAGATCCTGAACCTGCATACCACTATTTAAAAAAGAGTCGATGAAATCCGAGATGGTCAGGGTCAGACGTTCGTCAAGTTGGCGTGGAAAGCCCCATATATATATTTCGGTGCGGGACGAGGCACCTAGAACTTCTTTGTAGACAATATTTCTTGTACACGATTGATTATTAGATTTTTCACGATTAACAGTGACAGATTTCTGTGTCAACAACACTTTCAATTTGTGCGACTTATTAAATACGGGTTCGATTTTGTTAGAACCAATCTAGTGCCATTGCATAATCCCCGGGACAAAATCTTTAGAGGATTTCTTTGTAGACAATATTTCTTGTATACACCTTACCATTTGATTTTTCGATCGATTTCTTTGTCAGCAACACTTTCAAATTGTTTTTTGACCTAAGTCTGGACAAAGCAACGTAGAGTTGACCATGACTGAACACGGGATTTGGTAAATACACTCCAACGCTATCGAAAGATTGGCCTTGTGACTTATTGACTGTCATCGCAAACCCTAATCTCACTGGAAACTATCTTCTCACCATCTTGAATGGTACATCCTCTTCGCTGGGTGATAAGTCTATTCGTGGTATCAGTACAGTTTCTCCGGCACAATTTCCGCTTATAATTTCGGTACAGATCAGATACTGATTTAGCTTTTTGACAACCAGTCTAATGCCATTGCATAGTCCTTGTGAGAGATTTAGGTTACGTAACAGAATAACGATACTTCCTACTTTTAACGTTAAGTTATGAGGTGGAAGACCATTAGGTGTCAATGAATTCATGAATTCGATAGGAAGTATGTTGCTCATATCTGTATTATCCCCATCTTCACCTGTGTCAACACTCAGATATACCACTCCAATTCCTTGGATTTTTGACATTATTTGGGTATTTATGGCAATGACATCGACATTGGTTGGAGCTAATATAACCTTACCATAATTCGAAGGATCTTGTGGATCTACACTTTCTCCGAATATTTCTCGCACAATATCACCATTCGAACGTATTTCCGTACGAATGCTTACAACTTCGTTGTTACGTTCAAAAGAATCACAAAAAACATCATTGCCCACTCGCAGAAGCCATTGTTTGAAGTCTATTTGCCCATCGGAGACACGAATGTTGCCCTTCAATGACATGTACATGAATTGATTCCATAAGCTGCTTCTCTTAACGCAGGCTTCTAAAATTTGGGTCCGACTTCCATGTCGCACAACTGATGAAGTTTGCCGAAAGTCACCAGAGACTATAACTATTTTACCGCCGAATGGTTCGTTACATTCACATATATCTCTCATACGTTCATCAGCCTCCAGTGCATACTTGGAGGCCATTGTTATTTCATCCCAGATTATGACTTTCGCGTTTCGAATGTGCAAACCTTGTCTGGATTTCGGTTTAATATTACACGTTGAGCATTCGTTGAATTGTAACGCTAGTTTAAAAGTTGAATACGCAGTTCTTCCTCCTTTCAATAAATTCTCTGCGATTCCGGTCCATGCTACAGGCAACACTATCAAGCCCGTACTTTGTAATGTAGTTATAATGGTGTTATGTAGATAATTTTTTCCACTACCACCGGACACCTGGAGATGGTCATCCCCGAGAAAACCGACCTGAGACGCGAGAACCACGAACCGCGTACCGGGAAAAAAAAGAAAAAAAAAAAAAAAACTACGAAAACCACGTGGATGGGGACTCCCGGAGGTGGTCATCCTTGAGGAAACTGACCTGGGGCGTGAGAATCACGTGTCGCGACTCCCGGACATCGTAATCCCCCAGGAAAACGACCTGGGGCGCCAGAACCACGTGTCGCGACTCCTGGACATCGAAATTCCCGAGGAGAACGACCTGGAAAGTAACGAAGCCTCGGAATTCAAATCAGAGAATATAGTAGCACACATATAACGAATCAAAATTCAAAATAACGAACTAAATTTCAAAAATTCGGAACATCCGAACATCCGTCACGTACTTTAATATATGGATTCCTCTTTTTTTCTCCTGTAATTTCTTATGTTTGTCTAAAATATGTTTTAAAACATGGAAAAATGATTTTTTTTTATATTTTTAAAGTTTCAAACGATACTACACATTTCGAAGTATATGCACAAAAAATTCAGCTCGATGAAAAAATTTGGTTTTACCATGGCGCAATTTGCAATTAAGGCGATAAAAAATTTTCAAGAATTATTATCTCGAAAACTGTTGGATCAGCCACAACCGTGTTTCGCACACTTTTTTATATTCACATGAACATTGGTTCTCAGGATTATTAAGATTATCTAACAAGTTTTGAAGTCAGTACAAAAGATTGAAAAAACAGCCCAACTTTTACAAATCCACGCTCGCTGTAGATTGAATTTTGAATTTTCGACTATCCAACCAGTCTCATCTTGTAGGAAATTTTATCCTGATCAGAATGGATACCCATCATTTTTCTCGAAATTCACGTTGAAACGGAGATATTCATGAAAATGTGTCGCAAAACGCTTTAATTTTCTTTAATTTGTTAATTAACAAATGTTGCGCAACTTTTCAAGACTGTGAATAGTTCGTTTCTTCATCGCTATGTTACGAAGAAGCGATTCCAAAAAAAAAAATAGCCTATATGTCCGTTTCACACTTTTTTTCTAATTCCACTGGACTAGAAACAGTTCCAATGGATCAAGAACTGAAAGAATTGTTGACCAGCGCTGGTCTGGAACAATATATTCCAGTCTTTGAACATCAGTATTACATCAAATAGATATATTTACGTTTGGAAGCTCAGCTCTTGATTAGTGAGATTATGCTGTTTTTTCTTCATGAGATTATGTGTTTTTTCTGTACAGTGATTTGTTCATACTAGTTATCATATATTATATCTTCACAGAACTGAATCATATGAAAAAATATAGGGGAGAGTATGGGCGTACCGCTCACCTAAGAAAAAATGCTAATTTTTATGTGTTGAACGTCAACTTGAAGTGAAAAAAACTATTGTACTGGCTTCTGCAACTATTCAACTCTTCGTTTTGAAAATTCAGAGGCGTAATTTCCTTTAGAATTTACAAAATTACGGAAAAAGAAACGCGAGACGCAAGTGAGCAGTCTTACCCTCCAGCGGGTAATACCGCTCGGCCCAATTTTAATACCGCTCACTCTCTAATACTCGGGTTCCGACCTAACCTATATGTAGTCAAATAGTAAACTCGGGTATGAAGGACGAAATTTGTCATTACAATGTTAAATTTTACTGAAGACTTATCGTTATTATAACACAATAATAGAGTAAATTATTATTAATATTGATATCATTGTCATTATTATTCACAATAGCGTGAATTATTCACATAACCTCACTACGTTTTTTTTTATTAATTTCACGGATTTAATATTATGTCACAACCATTGTCATCGCAAAAGTTGGTTTCTGATTGTCTCAACATTTGTCGTCACACACATTTCCAACAAAAAAAAAAAATGATAATTGTGTTTTACTTAGGTGATTTTGGTAATCCGCCGGTAAATATGCACTGTCAGATGCTGAGCGGTATATTGGCATACAGCCGAGCGATATTACCCTCACCGGCCGAGCGGTATTACCGGTATCGCGCGGAGTTAACAAAATCATTAATAATTATTAATATAAAGAGAGATAGGAGTTCATCTTGTGATCAAATTACGCGAAAAAGTACCACGAATCGAATGACCATAGTTTGACGTGAAAATAATAATTTTGAAATGACAAAAAACCTTATTTACTTGTCTAGCAATTTTACGCTGTAAGGACCTCAAAACAGAGAGATGTTATTTTTTCTATTAAAAGTGATTAAAGGAATGAAATTTCCACAGAAATTAGATATTGGCATTGGATTTTGAAGATTGGGGAAAAAAAACGAGTGAAAAAATTCTTAATTATAAAGAAAAAGGGGTGAGCGGTATTACCTGCTGAGCGGTACAACCACCCCTTCTAAAAATAATCGATTAAGGACGATTCAGAACGATAGAATGAAAAACTCAATCGTTTTCAATTGTGTTTCTTAATCGTGTTAACACGATTGGGTACGATTGAGTCTTCTTGCGCCCCCAATCGTTCCCAATCGGGTTCTTGGATTTAGAGGTTAAGTTTGGCAGCACTTCGATTTCGCGGGAATGATTTGCAACCGGATTGTTACTTCTTTCGAGCAACACACATTTCTGACAGTATGTATTTTCCAAAAAGTGAAAAAACGTTTTTCAATAATTCTTGCTCGACGGAAGTGCTCCCATGAGCTTTTTCGCCCACAATTTTCAATGTTTAAAGTATGAAAGAATATTTTTTAACCTCCAAATATATTAACTTAATTTATAAACACAAAGCAAAACATATAGCTTAATACAGACAACGAGGAACAAGATCGAACGCAATGTAATGAATCAAAGTCACTTCAGATCTAATGTATAATGAGCAATAATGAGTCAAGATCACTTCGCATTATAAAATATGATGCACATGCAACTGTAGTAACGCAATTACAAAGTCGATTGAAAATAGCAGTGAGTACCTACACCCGATTGGAAACAACAAAATATGCTGATTTTAATCTAAAACACGCTTGCTACGATTCAGCACGATTAACGAAAGCTTGCCCCGATTGCACACAATTCAAAACAATTCAACTTCTGATCGTTCTGAACCGTTTTGAATCGCGTTCGATCGATCATTTTGCGGAGCACGATTCAGCACGATTTAGCACGATTAACGAAAGCTTCCCCGATTGCCAACAATTCAAAACGATTCAACTTCTGACCGTTCGGAATCGTTCTGAATTGTGTTCAATCGATTATTTTTAGAAGGGACACTCTCCCCTACTTTATCCTGGGTATTTTGCGCAATGTGAGTTTCATTATACCTCTACTAACCTGTATATACGCACATACACACACACACACATATGTATATTCAACTACAATAGAAAATGAAAGATATTAGTTGGTTCAAGTAAATAATTTATTTAAAGTAACACAACATTTATTTGCATCAAAATATCATATTCTTGGGCCACAATGAATCGATGACAGCATCTTGCGGCAAGTTTCAACTAAACATTTGATATCGGATTGACTAAATTCCTAATAGGTTCATATACAAATAAACAGTTTGCTTTCACTCGACTAGATTTTAGTTGTCTGAAGTAGTACATTTTTCTGGGTGTATACACGCGTATAATTCAACTAATTGTTCAGTTTTAATTGACAGCCGTGAATTCTATTGTGCATACATCGAGCAGTATTATCTTTTAACAAGAATTTGTACATTTATCTATAGACAATCAGATCCCTCGAAAAAAAGTTTTCTTAGACCATCTCATAGAAGTATCCGGTAACGGCGAGACATTATCAAATGAAGCACTTCGCGAGGAAGTTGACACGATAATGGTTACTGTAAGTGATTTATTTGATTTGTCACTTCTTCATCTCATATACCGGGAGTTTTCGTGGAAACGCTTCATAGGACGCCTGCATACATACAACTCAAACATCAAGCGATTAGGTTTTGCCTGTATGCAGGCGTTTTTATTTTCCTATAAAGCGTTTCCACGAATACTCCCAGTATACATACGTAATCTAGTTATCGTATATTACAATTTTGTTTCAGGGATCTGACACGGCTGCTGTGACAAGTTCTTATGTGATGTTAATGCTGGCCTCTTACCCCGAAATACAGGTAACATACATCTAATTCACTTAGGTTGCTGTAGATTGCATAAAGACGGGTGCTTCATCGTTCGTGAAACTTTGCACTATATGTATAATACACTTCGTGAATCTTAACTCATCTGTAATATCGCCAGGAAAAAGTTTATCAGGAAATACGTGAAATTTATGGAGACGTTGATGGCGATGAGCGACCTGTCACTCAAGAAGACTTGTCACGCATGACGTACCTAGAACGCGTAATCAAAGAGACATTGCGCTTATTTCCGATTGTGCCTATGATCGTACGAACGGTGACGGAGGATTTGGATATAGGTCTGCATGATTTAATTCTACTCTGAGTCATTCCACGTCAGACCGGACACCTTTCAGACACTATGTTCTTGAAACTCAACATAATTTTTTTCACAGCTTCTACGAATTGAATGAATGCATCAAACAATTTTTCAAATTTTTCTATCTTCAATAGTTTCAGAGTTGCAGGGGGTTGAATTTTGTCAAAAAGGGGCAAAAAACGGAAACACGCTGTCTTTCGAATGCTCATATCTTCGGTTCTATCCATCCTACAGACTTGATCCTGTGTTCGTTTTGAAGCTCTTGAAACAGACTTTTATATTATATTTTTTAAATGTTGGTATAGCGACGACGACTATTTGTTATAAATAATTATATTATTCAAATGCGATTTTCAAGGTGAGAACACGCTTTTAAAATTTTGAAACAAATATGAGCGTGTTCCTTGGACAATTTCCTGGAAGAAAGGTGAGTTTCAAAATGGAACTCGGATGGAAAGTACTTTTAAACAGTGATTGATTAAAAGAAAGTGGCGCCGCGCGACGCTGCTGGCGCGCCCCTTACGTAGATTCACGCTTTTGCTTAATCAAGCGCTGTGTAAAAATGCTTTCCATCCGCGTTCCATTCTGAAACTCACCTATCTTTTAGGAAATTGTCCAAGGAACACGCTCATATTTTTTTCAAAATTTTAAAAGCGTGTTCTCACCTTGAAAATCGCATTTGAATTATATAATTGTTTATAATAAATAGTCGTTGTCGCTATACCAACATTTAAAAAATATAATATAAAAGTCTGTTCCAAGAGGTTCAAAACGAACACAGGATCAAGTCTGTAGGATGGATAGAACCGAATATAAGAGCATTTGAGAGACTGCTTGTTTCCGTTTTTTGCCCCTTCTTGACGAAATTTAACCCCCTGCAACTCTGAAACTATTGAAGATAAAAAAATTTGAAAAATTGTTTGATGCATTCATTTGACTTGTAGAATCTGTAAAAAAAATCAAAAAAGAATCGAAGACATCAAGTGAAATTTTCGATTCACTTTGTCCGATCTGACGTGGAATGACTCCTATTTATCAATTCTTGTCTTCGGACTGGAGTACCACTGTGTATTAGGAAAAACAGAAACTTCCAGGAAGCGACAGCGTTTGTTGTACTTCGTACTACCCAGTGTATTGTTACGTTTCGGTTCTTGAGCGATACAACCGGTATCGCGAACCGAGTGTAATTGTGAGTTCTTTGCTCGAAATTAATGTTCTAGACCTTTATATCAATAATTTAATGTTCCCTATTACGGACTTGAGTCGCCGTGCAACTAAAGCCGCCTCCCCACAGACCTGAACACGTAAACGCGCTAAGGCTGCACTTTACCCACCTAACCTTTTGATTTTAGTTTTGTTAAAGTTAGTTTATTCCCAATTTTCTAAACAATAGAACCTGCTGTGCCAGACCTGAGTGCGTCAGAGACACACTAAGGCTGTATCTAGCTTTGGTTAGTTTTATCGATGAAGAAAGACCTGGAAATAGCGGATAAGGGATCTGCATAGAGTAACTTACTTTTTTAAATAATCAAGAATTCGATTTATTATATTCTACTATAACTAGCGGTTGCTTCAGATACTTATTCTATATTTACAGAGATCCTTACTTACTAATTTCTATTATGAAGACTATTTTTGATCTTTAATCGATGATTGACCGTTACGTCGTTTTCAAATGAATATTTCGTTAATTTTCTTTATAATTTAATTTTCTAATATTCTGAATTATGTATTTTCTTTTCTGATATTTTCTTTTCTTTTATTTCTTGATTCTATTTTATTTTTGTTGAAATTTGCGATTTTTGATAGAGCGATATAATATTTGAGTGAAGCTACAAGTTCGCAAGGCGCTATGCCTATTGCGACTGATCTGCAAAAGAGCTGTGAGTCAATCCGGTGCTATACCGTAGAATTGCTGTTTAATAGATGCGCGGTGAGTCAACCCGGTCGCTTTGCCGAAGATTGCTGGTGATGAGAGCTGTGTCTCGACTTATATACTGACTATGACGTCACGCGACTTGTCGCTCTCGTCGAATGTTCTGGATCGTTCGACGTTCGAATTGTTAACGGTCAGGCCTAGGTCGCCTGATCCGTTACAGTATATACTTTCTAATATACCCTACTGCCCCAATATTTAGGAATCTACTCATTTGACGATTATTTATGTTATAGGTGATCATACCTTTCCAGCAGGAAGTCTAATCCTTCTCTCACTGATAGAGCTCCATAGAAATGGGGATATCTGGCCAGACCCGATGACATTTGATCCAGACAGGTTCCTGCCAGAAGAAGTAAATAAACGAAACTCATACACGTACTTACCATTCAGTGGTGGGCCAAGAATTTGTATAGGTACGAGTTTCGTAATGGATATTGATCGTGATCGCCTCCATTATGAGTTCATGGATATACAGGGTGTAAATCTTAACTCTGTACATACTTATAGGGTATGTAGGGGCTGCCAATACAAGCATTTTGAGGTATGCCACCCATGGTCGGAAACTCATCGTAACCACTATGGAGGGCTTTGGAGGATATGGTACCGCACGCTTGATCGTAGTGTAAAGAATCAGATGTGATCACTTTCGACCCAACATTTTATTCAGCTGTAGACAACAGTACATAAATGTTCTTGCGTGAAATCAACAAAACGATAAACTTTGCATCAAAAAAATAACAAAACAATTTCTGGTGCTTATGAACAGAATTTGAAAAAGTTATGGAAAACGATTCGGGGTTTTGCACACTTGGGCTTTTCGTTTTCCATAACTTTTTCAAATTCTGTTTATAAGCACCGGAAATTGTTTTGTAATTTTTTTATTGCCAAGTTTATCGTTTTGTTGATTTCACGCAAGAACATTTGTACTGTTGTCTATGGCTGAATAAAATTTTAGGTCGGAAATGATCACATCTGATTCATTACACTACGAAAAGCGCGCGGTACCAGAACCTTCAAAGCCCTCCACAGCCGTTGGGATAAGTTTCCGACCTTGGGTGTCATACCTCAAAATGCTTGTATTGGCAGCCCCTACACACCCTATAAGTATGTACAGAGTTAAGATTTACACCCTGTATATGCGGAGAACTTGAAAAGAGTTATAGTGTGTCGTTTGCGGTGAGATTTATGATGTTTATTTCAATTATGCCGCAGGTTCCAAGTACGCCATGATGTCAATTAAGACACTTTTTGCGACAATTCTTCGACGATACGTGCTGAAAAAGGATCACGTAATACCAGTGCAAGATCTTCGATTCAAATGGGAATTCGTGATGAGATCAGCAGATCCGATCAGAATAGGAATTGAGAGACGATCACAAAAAGTGGCATGTTCGGTCCCATAAACGCCATATACCTACATAAGTTTAGACATAACTATATTTAACAAAGAATTTATAGGACTACCTCATGGACGTTTCCACACCATGAGCGGATACAATGCCAGGCTGGGTCTGCACTGTCGATACTTAACGTGCCAAATGAGCACACTTTAATTGTTGAGGTAAATACCCATGGTTAGAAAGGTAGTGTGAGGGATACAGGACAGGACATTCTTTCGGTTCTTCAAACCCCTACCGGACCATACCTGGATGTACTTCAGATTGCCTCCCACTCTCTTGGTCAACCGATAGGCTGGATGTCCTGAGGGATGCAAGTTTGGGACCGAAGAGTCCGTGTCGTCTCGTATTCGCCTATGAAATACATCTTCTATTGGGGTGCCTTTACACCTATAATGTTAAATGATACGATTCACTGAGTAAACTTGTACTCTTTCAAAATATCTGACTGACATAAGTATCTACTGTGCTCAGTTTGGGTTACCTTTTGATAATATTCTGATACCTCGGTTATTAGTTCAACTCGCGTCTAATAATTCTACACTTGTAATCGTTATCTGTAATTTTGTCGAAATTCAAATAAATGACTCCGTCGTTAAATTTTGATTCATCACTATTCACACACAATCAGAAAATATCAGCGATTCAGGATAACTTTGTCTTGCTGACGCATAAGTCCAACATTATATGAGCATTATACATATGAGCTTCAAGGCAGCTGTGGTTTTTCTAGACGAGGAAATACTCTAGTCAATTTCCCGTGTATCAATGATAACAGATTGTCTATTAGAACATACATTTATCTTGTGATTGATGATTTAATTGCAGTTTATATTATCTCCAAGTCAATTGTAAATTCTCATAGTATTTTTAGTACATTCCACCTCGGGAATTTCTATGAAAGTCACAGTTAAATAAGCGAATACCTTTTTTGTCTTGGCTAGAATCCCAGGGACTGTTGGACAAAAATTATAATTTCAACCCAACACGATTTATTCATGGTTCGGTGCGACTGACACTACAAAATACCTTTACAAGCACAAATGGTTCGCCAATTATTGAAGGAACGCCTTCGTCAAACTGGGGATTGCTCACTGTATCAACGAGCTATTATCGATCCTCAAATATCTGCATAAGTTATTGGAAAGCCTTATGTGACCGTTGACACTATTTTAAGTCTGAGTCTCTGGATGCAAAGTATATATATATACATAAAGCTCGAGTTTCTTCATTGAGCCCCAATAAGCATCGGTTCGTATATTAGGTATGTGTAATATACACGTTTCCTTGGTTGATTTCCAATACCTCGCGTATTTTGAGTTACGTAATAATAACGTTCAATTTTTTTCGATTATGATACGTTTAGAATACGTTGTCTTCATAATAGTGTCATACATGATTATCAAGGCACGGACTTTCGTGTTGGATTCGTCACAGCAAGATCGTGAGCGCTCGGAAAAATGAGCGTGGTTCAATTTTTTTATGGACTCTGACTTTTTCATTTAACGAGTAAATATTAAATCTTCATTCTCCGGCAGACGTAAATATTTTCTTTTCTCCTTGGATGCAAAATTTTTCGACGTCCCTGGAAAGCAATTTTTTTAAAAGTTCCTTCAAGGCGAAAATATTCTAAGTCCTAAAATCAGGAAATATTTCAGAGTCCATAAAAAAATTGAACCACGCTCATTTTTCCGAGCGCTCGCGATCTTGCTGTGACGAATCCAACACGAAAGTCCGTGCCTTGATGATTATACGTGCAATATACCATAACTGGTGCAAAAACCTTTCGCTAAGTACATTGATGTGATATATATACATTAGACTGTTTCAAAAAATAGTATATTACTCACCTAGGGAGGCAAAGTAGGCTAACCCAAACTGCGTGTGAGATTGACACCCGAGCCGAAGGCGAGGGTGACAAAAACGCAGTTTGGGATGGCCTTTTTCACTCCCGTGTGAGGTATACTATTTTTCACCACCCCCTGCATCGGAAAGAACGACTTCCCGCTCACGCAAGGGAGCGAAAGTCGTACTTTCCGTGCAGGTGTGGTGAAAAGCGATTATTTTATTTTTTTCAACATTGAAAAATCGTCAGAGTATGTCTTAACAAAGATCCTGTTCAAATGTGAGCCCTTAATATTAATATTTAGAGGTGGCGCTTTTCAATTTTCTATTTCCGTTTAAATAACATGGTAAATTTTTTTTTCTGAACTTTTGAATTTTATTACTCAGAAACGAACTATCTTACAATAATAACTAAGATAGCGTTTTGTAGGAAATTTGACGTTCTATAAAAATGGTTTGAATGAAAATTTTCGTGCGACAAGCCGTTTCGGAATTATCAAGCCTCAACCATTGATCTGTTCAAAATAATGATAATTTCTACTCATAGACCCGACAAAATCGATTCATATAACTCAAATACCCACTATCATCAACTTTGAAACCAATATCTATGAATCTTAAATAAAATGTTGATCAAAAAATTTTATTAATCAACAATGATTGATTAGTTTTATTGATCAATTATCAAAAATACGGGTATATCACAAATAAATGATGAAATTTCATCATAAATTTTAATTACAATGTATCAATAATTTATTTCAATTTTTAATTTTTATTTTCACTTTGTTTTCATTTTTTGTTTTTATTTTTATTTCAAATTAAAAAAAAAAAAAAATTCGAATGGATATAACTCATTTTCAAAAGACTCAACAAATTTATAAAGAATTGAAATAAATTATTGATACATTGTAAATGAAATTTCATCATTTATTTGTGATATACCCGTATTTTGGATTATTGATCAATGAAATTAATCACTCATTGTTGGTTGATAAAATTGTTTGATTAACATTTTATTGAAAACTTATGGATATTGCTTTCAAAGTGGATGATAGTGGGTATTTGAGTTATATGAATCGATTTTGTCGGGTCTATGAGTAGAAATTATCATTATTTTGAACAGTTCAATGGTTGAGGCTTGATAACTCCGAAACGGCTCGCCTCACGCAAATTTTCATTCAAACCTTTTTTATAGAGCGTCAAATTTCCTCCCAAAATCCATCTTAGTTATCACTGTAAGGTAGTTCGCTTCCAAGTAATAAAATTCCAAAATTTAGAAAAAATATTTCCCATGTTATTTAAATGGAAATAGAAAATTGAAAAGCGCCACCTCTAAATATTAATATTAAGGGCTCACCTTTGACAGGGTCTTTGTTTAGACATACTCTGACGATTTTTCAATGTTCTTTGAAATTTTTTTTTTTTTCAACAGTCTAATATACATATCCCCCAAAAAGCACCTCCCACGTAAAAAAAAAAAAAAATATCAGAAATTAGTTGCTACTGCCAAGTACCTGCATCACAATAACTTTTTCTCAAATTCATAATTCGGCCTTTCATTGCAAAAATGAAAATGAAAAGATAAAAAAAACTTTGGAGGTAGTAGTACTTGGTGAGTCAATATTTGCTGTTACCTCGTAATTTTTTACAAAAGGCTCGCCAAGTACCACTACCTCCAAAGTTTTTTTTTTTTTTTTAGCTTTTCTTTTCCATTTTTGCAATAGGAGGCCGGATTATAAATTTGAGAAAAAGTTAACGTGATGTAGGTATTTGGCAGTAGCAACTGATTTCGGACTTTTTTTTTTAAGTGGAAGGTGCCTTTTGGGGGATATAAATGTACTTGGCGAAAGGTTTTTGCACCAGAGGTGCTTTTTGGGGTTCTCATTATACTTTCTGTAGAATTTGATTAACTAATCATTCTCGTTCCTAATGAATTGTATAAATTATTTTCTCACTGTAAATGTGTAATATAGAGTCAAATCTTTACTAATTGTGTTTTACTACTATCTAGTATTAGCTTATTTGTCAACAGTACGCGATCTCTCATCTATATATGTTAGATCATCGAAAAACAGCATTCCGAATTTTTTCAGATTGTTTTACCTCCTATTAAAATGTTTGAAAAAAAATGGGTTTTTTGTGTGAATTTTTTTTTTTAAACTCTTTTCTTCGTTTCATCGATGCATCCGAGTAGAGTCTGATGCCTTTCGGCAACGACCATACCACGTTGAAAGCACCGGTTCTCGTCCGATCACCGAATTTAAGCAACATTGGGCGCGGTCAGTACTTGGATGGGTGACCGCTTGGGAACACCGCGTGCCGTTGGCATCTTTTTTATTTTGTTTACCATTTTTGATGCGCTCTTCTATTTTTTTTGAGGGTAGATCCGAGTAGAGTCTCCTGCCTTTCGCCAACGACCATACCACGTTGAAAGCACCGGTTCTCGTCCGATCACCGAAGTTAAGCAACATTGGGCGCGGTCAGTACTTGGATGGGTGACCGCTTGGGAACACCGCGTGCCGTTGGCATCTTTTTTATTTTGTTTACCATTTTTGATGCGCTCTTCTATTTTTTTGAGGGTAGATCAGAGTAGAGTCTCCTGCCTTCCGCCAACGACCATACCACGTTGAAAGCACCGGTTCTCGTCCGATCACCGAAGTTAAGTAACATTGGGCGCGGTCAGTACTTGGATGGGTGACCGCTTGGGAACACCGCGTGCCGTTGGCATCTTTTTTTTTTTGTACTATTTTTAATGCACTCTTTTCATCTTTTCACCGATGCATTCAAGTAGAGTCTCCTGACTTTTGCCAACGACCATACCACGTTGGAAGCACCGGTTCTCGTCCGATCACCGAAGTTAAGCAACATTGGGCGCGGTCAGTACTTGGATGGGTGACCGCTTGGGAACACCGCGTGCCGTTGGCATCTTTTTTATTTTGTTTACCATTTTTGATGCGCTCTTCTATTTTTTTTTGAGGGTAGATCCGAGTAGAGTCTCCTGCCTTTTGCCAACGACCATACCACGTTGAAAGCACCGGTTCTCGTCCGATCACCGAAGTTAAGCAACATTGGGCGCGGTCAGTACTTGGATGGGTGACCGCTTGGGAACACCGCGTGCCGTTGGCATCTTTTTTATTTTTTTGTTCCATTTTTTAAGCACTCGTATCTTCTTTTCTCCGATGCATTCCAGTAGAGCATACCCCGGCACACTAATTAGTCGAAAGAGCCTAAGCTGTAAATCCACTTAACCCGTTCACCGGCACTAATCCTTTTAAAGCCATTTCTTGGATTTTGGTAGGTATGAGTGGGAATATGCAGGTTTGCAGTTGTTGCCGTCCCAAATAGACTGCACACCTCTTAGTTCCTTTTATTTCTCCTGAACGCTGCCCCTACCGTCGCACTGCCAGGTAAGGACGAGTGACCGTTTTCAGGTAGACCGAGGGGATTACGGGTCGCACTAATTGTCACTTAGAGCCACTGGCTCCGCTGGAGCCCGGCGAGGCCGGGGTATGCAGACGAGTCTCCTGACATTCGCCAACGACCATACCACGTTGAAAGCACCGGTTCTCGTCACCTATTATCACATATGGGTGTCTAATATGGTTTAACACAAGTGCAGGGATGATGGAAAAGATCCGAGTTTTCGAAAGGAAATGCCTCCGAGTATGCCTGAGTAAATGGAGGTCGGCCTCGTCGCAGTATGCCAAATTCATTAGTAATGAAAAGATATACAATGAGGCAAGAGTGCACCAAATCGATTGCTTCGCGTTGAGACTGATTAGAGACCATTTCGCCAATGCAGTTAAGATTTCTAACAACAGCTTAATCTGGGGTCCGACACTACCAAACCCACTGTATTTCGATAAATCGTTGCTAACAGGTTTCATTCCTCCGGAGGCCTTCATTTACCTAGACAGCAAAGGGCTAATCCAAGACCGGAATAACATTCCCACAATATACCACGTGATGAGGAGTAACCACGATAAAAAAATAACTTACCAACCCAATTTGAATTGCGCATTGCGACGGATTAACAATATAAGATTCAATATATCCCTGCCGCAAAAGGACATCAAAGATCAACATCGCTCAAATCACAAAAAATATTGGTGGCTTGACTAGCCGACCGAACAAATATCAGCAAAAAATGTATATACCTCTTGTAAATATACCTGTTAGTTCATAAGCAAATAGATGAGCTCAAGGTACCCCGGTACGAGGAGTATTTATGTGTCCTCTAGTCCTAGTTATTAAGATAGGCTTAGTAAGTAGGTTAAGGAATCAAATTCATGATACGGATCGAGCAGTTTTTAATGAGGCCATTTTTTTTTTCTGTTCCAATATCATTATTATGGTTACCCCTCTAGCGAGGCTGCAAAAATTTCTTTCATTTTTGATTGTCAAAAATACAATACAGAAGCCCAGCTAAACGAACAGTCGTGTAGTGCCCGCCATGCGAGCCATAACGCACTAGAATTAATAATTTTCTCTGTGAACATGTTGGAAGTTTTGTGTTTGTAGCATGTATTTTCTTTGTATCATCTGGCCTTGAATAAACTTCTATTAAACAGCAAAAAAAAAAAAACAGCACCGGTTCTCGTCCGATCACCGAAGTTAAGCAACATTGGGCGCGGTCAGTACTTGGATGGGTGACCGCTTGGGAACACCGCGTGCCGTTGGCATCTTTTTTATTTTTTTGTTCCATTTTTAATGCACTCGTATCTTCTTTTCTCCGATGCATTCCAGTAGAGTCTCCTGACTGTCGCCAACGACCATACCACGTTGAAAGCACCGGTTCTCGTCCGATCACCGAAGTTAAGCAACACACTGAGAGAAATTCAATGTGTAAAATCAACATTTTTGATACAGTTGACATTTTATAGTAACCGTAACTTTTTTTTTCGTTCATGTAACTATAATTAAGGTACAGCGAGCATTTGTGATGTAGTTACAGTAACCACGCCAGAAATTTAGTAATATTAATAGTCTTTTCCGGCCGTATATTCAACTTTTCTCGAATATTCCCAGTAACTATTTAGACCTCTGTGCAAGGCACAATTTTTGACGAATTGTATGTACTATTTTTGGGACGTTGAATTCCTGCGAGTAATCGTAACTATATTTTCAGTTGATGGAACTCTATTTTCTATTAAAGATTAACTAACTATTTAACTTCACTCATTTGATTAAATGGACTAGTTTTTATAATTCCAAGTGTACTCAACCAACATGCTTATATCTTATACTTTTGGAAAGTCAACTTACTAAGGCATCAACTATAATTTTCAGTCCAAGCAACATAATTTTTCACTTTCACTGAACAAAAGTTACTCGCGAGTAACAGACACTAGATTTTTATAGATATTATTACATTCTTACTGTGAGCGTTACAGTAAATGAGAACTTTTGGAATTCTAGGAAACAGATGCTTAGTTGAGATATCTTAGCTGCATTAAAACGGTGATATCATTGAGACAAATGCTAATTTCAAAATAAATAGGAAAAAGTGATACATTATTTCAATAGATAGTTTAGCGTAGTCGGTAGAGCGTGCGACTAGTAATGCGAGCGAATGCGAATGCGTGCGACCCCGGATCGAATCCCGCCCAAAATAATGCGAAGTTTTTCTAATCTGTAAATCGTTACTTTGTATCAATATGCGATTGATTACAAATAGTAGGTGTTGCTCAGCGCATCTTGAAATGAAATAAATTTATTGTAACATTCTGAATTAATTTTTTTCGCGCAACGAAATTCCATCACGATAAAATCGAGTTGAGTTAACACTAACTTATCAGTCAGCGCTACTTTATAATCTCGTTCATGATAGACGATTTCTCGAAAAACGAAGGGTTACTTCAACTCTAATGCAATGTCACTCGAACCAATTTTACTTAGTAAAGATGGTTCAGTTAGAAGTACTCTGTTTGAATAGTTCGCTGGTATAGTTACGTTCACCGAAATTTTCAGTAACTGCTACTGAATTTCAAAACGTCAAAAAAAAAAATGTTGATGCCTTATTTCACTCGGCGATTTGGGTTGGGGGAACTAGATATTTCTCTCAGTGCATTGGGCGCGGTCAGTACTTGGATGGGTGACCGCTTGGGAACACCGCGTGCCGTTGGCATCCTTTTTTTTTTTGTTCCATTTTTATTGCACTTTTATCTTCTTTTCTCCCATGCATTCCAGTCTCCTGCCTTCCGCCAACGACCATACCACGTTGAAAGCACCGGTTCTCGTCCGATCACCGAAGTTAAGCAACATTGGGCGCGGTCAGTACTTGGATGGGTGACCGCTTGGGAACACCGCGTGCCGTTGGCATCTTTTTTTTTTTTTCGTTCTATTTTTAATGCACTTTTATCTTCTTTTCTCCGATGCATTTCAGTAGAGTCTCCTGACTTTCGCCAACGACCATACCACGTTGAGAGAGTCTCGACAGAGCCGCTACCACGTTCACACGTGCTGATAAACCGCTCTAAAAAATCGGATAAATCTGGCTAACATAATCCCGACACCAAACCAAAAACGCGTAGAATCAGTTAAGTACACAAAAGTAATCCCAAATAGTGCAGAATAACCACACAATACAGCCAAATAATACCAATTTACCCAAACAAAGAAACCGCAGCCGCGAGGCCCGGCTCATGGCCAACATGGCGGACGCCGCATCAAAAAGAAAGTATCCACAAGATAACTCGGAAGAAGACGCATCCCAGCCAAACACCCAGCAAAACACCAAAAAAACAGCCAAAACAAGCATAGACCATCTAAGAACTGACAAACTATATAAAAAAGCAATTAAAGAACTAGGAGGAACATCCACAAACAATAAAGTGAGACCTAACCTAAAAGGCTCCCGCCAAAACAAAAAACAAATTACCGACGAAGACAATAACCTTACCGACGATGAATGGAAGTTACCAAAGAAAACCGTAAGAGCGCAACAACCATCAACCTCCAAAACGACATCTCCCGCTCCCCAATACAACAGCTTCGAGAAGTTGACGGACATGTCAGACCAAGAAGACATCGAAGATACAGCAGTCCCCGAAACAACACCTCGTCCAGACACCCAAAAACGACCTGGCAAACCACCACCTATCCATATATTGAAAAAAAAAGATCAATGAAACAATCAATCTTCTAATCGCAGAAAAAATAGAAAAACACACCTTCCGAATCAAACAAATCGACGAAGAAAATTCAACGATCCCACCACTAACCCATAGAGACCACAACGCAATTTGTCTCCTACTAAAAAAGCACCAGGTACAATTCTTCACATATACCCCACGACACGAAAAACCCAGATCCATGATCCTCAAAGGCATCAAAGGAGACTTCACAGAAGCCGAAATAACTGCCGAACTCACCAGCCTCCAAATCCCCAACACCACCATATCTAAAGTCATTAAGTTTCAGTACAATAAGGACCATGCAGACTAGGGTGGTCGTTAATATAGCTATTTCTGAATTAGATTCATTCATACCCTTCATTCGAAAGTGAAAAAAAAAAAAAAAATTTTGACCCCAAATTGAACCCTTTATCTCAATTAGAAAGGGTGCCTGTAAAGGCTTACTTTTTTGTATTTTTGTATTTTTTTTTTTGTATTTTTTTTTTTTTTTTTTGTATTTTTCTTTGTTGTTTTTATGAACTATCTGTATGATCGATGGATTTTTAAGACGTTTAAGAGGTGCCGAAATATTGATTTTATAAAAAAGTAGCCGAAAGTAATGTAAAATCAATACAAAAAAGTAAGCCTTTACAGGCACCCTTTCTAATTGAGATAAAGGGTTCAATTTGGGGTCAAAATTTTTTTTTTTTTTTTTACTTTCGAATGAAGGGTATGAATGAATCTAATTCCGAAATAGCTATATTAACGACCACCCTAATGCAGACAGGTACCACCACATTGTCCAATTCACTAATAACACGATACTATCTGAAGTACTTAAAATCAAAACACTACTATAGGCTGGTTCCATTGAAAATCGTCCAGGACCTTCGGGGTGACCATCACAGATTAATTCCGGAATACATTTTTCTCATTCCTCGCACAATTGGGGTTTTGCATCAAAATTTTTTTTCATTTTTTGGGGGTGCATAATGTAGAGTAAGCCAAAATAATGAGGACGTATTTTTTCTTTTTCGTTAAAAATGATAATTGCTCATGTTATAGGCAATTGAATTTCACTAATTTTGATATATGGGTATTTCTCCACAAACAGGGAAATTCGGTGTCTCACACCGATTTCATTACAAAATTACGCCTTTTTGCTCAACTTATTGGCAAACATGAACATTTATAAGTTATTCCATTCGTGCATATCATAAAAAGTTACAATTAAAGCGCTGTAATTTTTCCATATTCATCTGAATACAGAAAAAACAGTTCCCTGGTCGGTCACCAAAACAGAATAACTCTCAGAGGATCGAATTTGAGAAATACTACATTCGAAATCTTGAATGCACCACCACTGTTTTGAAGAAGAATAATTATTATTTGTGAATTCCCTACTTCCGTATTTTTAAATTGCTATCAATTGGTGTAAAAATTAGGCTGAATATTGTCTCGAAATTTGAAAAACAGTCCCCTGGCTCAATTTCTAAATGATGCCCAGTGTTGTCTATGGTACATAAAACGATGATCCTGAGTTTAACGGAACGTAGCCGGTGTAAAGTTGGTCCACGTGAAGTCAGAGGTACGCTGTCGCTATTTTGTTCAGCCCCACGGAAGCTTTTGCCACAGTAACTTGTGTCAGGGCCACTACAAACAACAGTCCCCTGGTGCGACGATTGTATATTCGGTTTTTATAATCAGAATTATAACTTCTTCTATTGTATTGAAACAAAGAACATCAAACATTGTATACGTTAACAAAAGTCGATACTTTACCAGTTTTCACGATATTTTGAAATCAAACCCGATTCAACAGTCCCCTGGCAACAGTCCCCTGCTCTTAAAAAAGCCAGAGGGCCATTTGTAATACCAAAGGACCGACTTTTTCATGTGTTTTTATAGGCATTGGCATCCAAGAAGAAGAACAAATTAATTAGAGACAAAAAAAAAAAAAAAATTGAAAAAAAAATTGAAAAAAATTAAATTAAATAAAAAATTCAAAAAAATTTAAAAATTCAAAAAAAAAAAAAAAAAAACTTACTTACGTGCCCTTCGAACTTTATTTTTCTTCATACAAAAACAGTCCTCTGTTACATGTAGCAGTCCCCTGGCTAATTTTTTTTCTAAAATCTTCAATAAATCATATATTACTGCGAATCCTTTTGTGCCCTCTACTGGATAGTAGGGGAGAGTCGGGTAGCCCCGGACGGCGGGTACCCGCGGTCACCTCAAGTTTTGGACAATTACGCGAATAAATTTGAAAAACGAAGACGTGAAAATGTGACCAAGATCGGTGCCCTAATTTTCACGTCTTTCTTTTCCAAATTTATTCGCGTAACTGTCCAAAACTTGAGGTGACCGCGGGTACCCGCCGTCCGGGGATACCCGACTCTCCCCTACTTAGATAATTGTTATCTTCATTTTAGAACACTTTTTTGCATTCATCAGAGAAAAAAAAAGACGGGACACTTTTACACGCAAAGTCGCCCTGTTTGTAGAGAAATACCCATATATAGATATATCTTAACATGGGTGACGTCATATTGTTGTAGTTTTCAATCTGTTATATCAACGGCAATTTTGGTTGAATCGAAAAAATAAAAAATACGTCCCAAATGGTTTTTCAAAAACTACTAGAATATGAAATAAAAAAAAGTCATGCAAAATCCCAATTTGAGGGGATACGTGTTTCGGGATTTGTCCAGAGAAAATTACCGGCACTCTGCACAGAAATTTCAATTTTAATCGTAAAAAGTCATTTTTAAAAGATTTTATTTTTGTCATTTTTTTCAAATCGCTCTAACTTCGGAACCGTTTAACCGATTTTGACCAATTTTTTTTCAAAATCTGTAAAATTCTGTACAATTTTCGAAAATTCCAAGTTTGTTCGGATTAGTTGATTTTTGGTGAAGTTATGAACTGTAATGTGAAAAAAAATCAATCTTTTCAAGCGCATTTTACTCAAAGTGCATATATTTCGATTTTATTGTTCCGGATATATGATCTTCTTGATCACGAATGCCAACTTTCCTGAGAATCCCAGATCGCTAAAAGTCGTTCGAAAGGAGTTATGCACGTTGGAAAATTACGATTTTTTCACTTCTCAAACATTTCGATTATCTTAGAATACTGCACTCGAGTAGTTGTTTGTTATTGATCAATTGCAGAAACATAATTCCCTTCGGTAACAAGCATAAGTTCAAAATAACTAGAAAAAAGAAAAAAAAAAAAAAAAAAAAATAGTATATTATGCTGCAAGGACCGAACGACAGTGATTTTTGACCAGGGTGAAGTTGGCTGAACGAGACGAAGGCGAGGGCGAAGCCCGAGCCACAGTCGAGTGCAGCCAACTTCGCCCGCGTCAAAAATTACTGTCACTCTGTCCATGCTGCATACCATACTTTTCATAACAAGCGCACAGAAAGTGGGGTTTGTCCTCATTTAGAGCGGAAAATCAGTCTTTGAGTCAGGATTCAGGTAACCCACTAATATATATTCTAACTGGATAGCCGATCGACCAAAATCGACGTCACCGCATGGTGGCAACGTTCGGAACTGGAGGACAAATATTTTCATTTTTGACCAGCATTTTTGTCCTAGGACCTGAAAAACTAACGAATTGGATCCTGACTCAAAAAGACTTATTTTCCGCTCTCAAATGAGGACAAAAAAACCCCACTTTCGGTGCGCGTGTTATGAAAACAAACAAGCATCATCCTCATCCACCTCTATGCGAAGGCTTTATTTATCATTTTCAGCATTAGATAGTATGTCAGTCAATGGAGTCCATTTTTCTGAGGATATTACAATTTTATTTCATCGCTTTCTTCAATCTGTACGTAATACTTTTTGTTAAATACAAGCTCTAATGTATATTACAACTTGTATTTAACAAAAAGTACCTATTAGTCCAGGGCTGGGTATTTGTATTATGAATGCATTTCCAAATGGAAAACGGAATATGGTTTAAAAATGTATTTGAAATGTGAAATGGAAATGATTTCCTCAAAAAAAATTTGAAAACCATTTTTCATCTTCCATTTAAAATGCCATTTTAACACCAAAATACCCAGCCCTGCATATTACGTACAGATTGAAGTAAGCGATGAAATAAAATTGTAATATCCTCAGAATAATGGACTCCATTTACTAACATACTATCTAATGTTGAAAATGATAAATAAAGCCTTCGCATAGAGGTGGATGAGGATGTTCCTTGTTTTTTTTTTTTTTTTTTTTTTTTTTCAAGTTATTTTGAACTTATGCTTGTTACCGAAGGGAATTATGTTTATGCAATTGATCAATAACATACAACTACTCGAGTGCAGTATTCTAAGATAATCGAAATGTTTAAGAAGTGAAAAAAATCGTAATTTTCCAACGTGCATAACTCCTTTCGAACGAATTTTAGTGATCTGGGATTCTCAGGAAAGTTGGCATTCGTGATCAAGAAGATCATATATCCGGAACAATAAAATCGAAATATATGCACTTTGAGTAAAATGCGCTTGAAAAGATTGATTTTTTTTTTACATTACAGTTCATAACTTTACCAAAAATTAACTAATCCGAACAAACTTGGAATTTTCGAAAAGTGTACAGAATTTTACAGATTTTGAAAAAAAATTGGTCAAAATCGGTTAAACGGTTCCGAAGTTAGAGCGATTTGAAAAAAATGACAAAAATAAAATCTTTTAAAAATGACTTTTTACGATTAAAATTGAAATTTCTGTGCAGAGTGCCGGTAATTTTCTCTGGACAAATCCCGAAACACGTATCCCCTCAAATTGTGCGAGAAATGAGAAAAATGTATCCCGGAATTAATCTGTGATGGTCACCCAGAAGGTCCTGGACGATTTTCAATGGAACCAGCCTATACCAATCAATCAGATGGGAACACCTAAAAAAAAAAAACTCTTTCAATGCCGTCGCTGCCAACGCATTGGACACGCGAGCAGAAACTGCGAATTACAATTCAGATGCGTCCGATGCGCTCAATCACACGAACCAGGGAAATGCAATATCCCACCAGAATCTAACAGAGAAAACCTTAAATGCGCGAACTGCGGAGAAACAGGTCACCCCGCCTCCTATGGCGGCTGCCCCTTCCTCAAATTCGCCTTAAACCTCAGAAAATCAACGACAGAAAATCAAGCCAAAAACTCGACCACACCCCAACCAAAAACCTTCACAAGCAAACACATAACAGAAAATATATCTTTTGCACAAGCACTAAGTAACCAAACAAAAAATAGGGAAACCACCACGACAGACAACACTAACCAAAGCCAAGATACACAAAGCAATAAACCAGACCAAATGCCCTCCTGGGCAAACAGCATGTGCACCCAAATAGCTAAACAACTAGCCGAACAATTTACGCTGCAACTCACAAAATTGCACGAACAAGTTGACAAAAATGCGACACGCATAGATATACTTTTCAACGCAATATGTACAGAATAAACACAGTCCCGACTAACGTACTCGACGACGACAACGAAAACACACTCACACAAGAGACACTTAAGATCGCAGCAATCAACGTCAACTCTATAGTAACAAACCACAAAAGATACGACTTACTCCAATTCATGAACGAACACAAACATGACATAATACTACTATCAGAAACCAAACTAAACCCAAAACACAAAATCTACTTCGACAACTATGACATAATAAGAAATGACAGACCTGGAGCCATACAAGGAGGAGGCACCGCCATCGCCATACGAAAAAATATCGCACACAAGATCATCGCATACCCCACATCCCAACAAAACGAAATAGTTGAATACACGATTATCAAAATATTAAACAACACATCTCAAAACTTATATATAATAAGTCTTTACGCCACAAATGACAATAGAAACCTCTTCATAACAGAATTACATGAATTATTTACAGACCTTAAACTCAATAACGCAAACACCTACTTCATTATAGCAGGCGACTTTAATACCAGATGCAAAGAATGGAGAGACCGTGCCACGAATCAAAGAGGTCGCTACTTTAAAAAATGGGAAAAAGAACACCTACCAAACTTTAAATTCAAAACACATACCCCGATTGAACCAACTTTTATCCCGGCACACACCTACCTAGACATTTGCCTAACAGATAACAGAATTGAAATCACAAACAAAATTAATAACAAAATAACAACCCTACCCTATGACAGCGACCACAAAGCACTAAACCTCACAATCAAGATCCCAACTCACCTCAACCTAACCAAACAGAACACTAACATAAAACACATATACAACTACAAATCAACAAACTGGAATAAATTCACGGAAGAACTTGACAAAGAATTCGAAACCACAATCCCAGACACCCACAACCTAACTACAGAGGATATAGAATCACACCTCACAAACCTAAACAACTCCATAACTAAAACAATAGAATCCACGCAGTTCCTAAACTGACTCCGCAAACCTCAGTTCTCAAATACATCAACACTAAAATTAAAAAATATCAAAAAGAAAAATCACACCTAATCACCAAACTACATAGAATCCAAAAAACAGACCCCACATCCCGGAACACAGAAACTATACGAGCGAAGAAAGCCCTCAATGACATAAAACTCAAGATAAAAACAGAATTCAGACAATCCATAACGAAATTTTGGGAGTCACAACTCAAACAAATAAACTACAGAGATACACAAGCATTCTTCCCAAAAATAAACAGACTCCTGAGACCCAAAGAACAAATCAAAATAATCAACATTGAAATAAATCGAAACAATAACACACTGATACAAAGAAGCAATTGCACCACACCAAACTCCCAAATAAGAGGGGACAAAATCATAATCACCGACCCAATACAAAAACTGAATGTCATAGGAGCCCACTACGAAAACATTAACTCCCCAAAACCATATCTGGCAAACACAAGACTCAAAGACATAATAGATCAGGAAGCACAGAACATCAAAAATGAACACCACCAAATCAGAGACACAAACACCACGTACATACAATTCACAGAGAAAAACACAGCAAAAAACCCCATAACGGACCCAAACACACCGAGAATTTTCGCAGATGTCCCATCAATAACCAAAATTATAAAACACCTACCCAACAAAACCTCCACAGGACTCGACAATATACCACCAATTGTGCTCGAGCACCTTTCACTCAAAATAATCACAGCATACACCATACTCTTCAACCAATCAATTAATCACTTCTATTTCCCCATCCAATGGAAATTCGCGAAAGTGCTACCCATAATCAAAAAAGATAAAGATCCATCAGCTGCGTCTAGCTACCGACCAATCAGTTTAACCCCCGCAATAAGTAAAGTATTCGAAGCACATATAAATAACCACATAACACAAATATGCAATGAAAAACAAATTATACCCGAAAACCAATACGGCTTCCGCAGAAAACATTCCACCACACATGCGATTCACAAACTCCTATCAGACGTCAACCTCTACCTACACAACGGCCTCCATGTAGGCGCAATCCTAATCGACCTGGAAAAGGCATTTGACTCCGTTTGGCTTAATGGCTTATTATATAAATTACAAAAAAAAAACAATTCCCCAATTGGATAATACACATGATATGGGACGCGATCTCAGACAAATCGTTCGTAACATGGGACGGAATCAACACCTCCACTGAAAGATTTCTCATAAAAGAAGGCCTACAGCAAGGCAAAGTAAATTCCCCCATCCTCTTTAACATCCTCACCTGCGACATCCTGAATGCATTTGAACTCAACGAAGAAGGCAATCAAACACACTCGATAGCATATGCCGACGACTTAATAGTCTACGCAGCAGGCAAATACTTCACACAAACACAAGAGAAGCTCACAACACTATTAAACAAAATAAATAACTTCTATACGACCTGGAACCTAAGAATCAACCCCGCCAAGTGTGAATCAATCATATTTCGAGGTTACACAGCAAATTACTCAAAAAAAAACAGACAAGATCTGAATAACTTCCACATAACCACACACAAGCCAGGCACCCAGGAACAAATAACAATCCCGCATAAAAAGACCGTGAAATACCTAGGTTACCATATAGACCACCTGATCAGAGGAAACCAGCACCACCCGAAGCAACTGGAAAAAGCCAAAAAAGCACTAACAAGCAATAGGAGACTCTTTCATTGCAACCAACTAGAAGCAAAGGCTAAAACCATATGCTACCAATTACTAATCAGACCCATACTAACGTACGCAATGCCAGTACTGTGGAACAGGCCCGGCGGAGCAAATTTTGGCAAGGTGTGGAGTAAATGGCGGCTGAGAGGGGGGGGGGGGGGGGGGGGGGGGGGGGCTCCCAATGAAATTTTTCTTCATGATTTTTTTTTTTTTCCCATACTTACGTTTATTTATATTCTATCTTTTTTTTCATTGCGAACATGGTTATTCGCAGTTTGTCATTTTTTTGTTCTTTTTTTTCACGCGCTCGGCCGTTCATGATGACGATGGTATTGTTAGAATGATTTGGATGTGTTTCATGAATTGCGCTACAAAGTCGTCAAAATTTGAATTCGCTTTCAAGTAATTCACCACATCCGTCAGTGTTTTGATAGTCACGTTTTGTATTTCGATTTGACTGAGAAACGTCTTCTGAATCAGTACTTAGCTGTCCTCGTCTTCTAAAGATTTCTAAAAACATTACCAAAATGCGGGGTGTGGAATTCCACACCCACCAAAATTTGGCATGTGGAATGCTCCACATAGTCCACACAACTAGCGCCGGGCCTGCTGTGGAACATAGGGGCAACCCTAATGGAACAATTCAGAATGTTTGAAAGAGCATGCCTAAGAATATGTCTAAAAACCTACCGATCCGAACACACGAATTTCCACCACCTGACCAGCAACAGAACGATTTACCAACTAGCCAATATACCGAGAATAGACAATTTCATCCTAAAATTAACCAGAGACTATTTCAGCATGCTCCCAACATCAACTAACAGCACTATAACAGCACTAGCAAACTCAAACGCCCAAACAATAAATAATATGAAGAACACAGGCTACCTACAGCCACAATCTTTCCCATACCTTGACCATCAGGGAATAATCCAAAACGCGGACAACATCCCCCTAATCTATCATTGGAGGAGAAACAGGGCAGATAAGCGAATAGCTTGGACTGGAAACGCAGACCCAACAAACGACTACAACTTTGCATATTCAATGGCCCTCCCAGACAAAGATATCAACAATTTTTCCCGACTGAACCACAAAAAATATTGGTGGACGAGCGAAAACTCGACACACCACCGAAATCTGAGAACCAGATACAACATGAGGGCAAATGCCCACAACACCAACTAACAACACCAAGCACACGTCACACACCAACACCCACACCACACCACTCTAATGTAAATAATGTAAATATTGTAATGGCCGGTTTCGCCAACGTCGAATAACTTCTTATTCATAGAATTACGCTATTCATCGAATAAAAGTTGCAAATACAATGTAAAATAGTCTTTTGTTTTCAATGAATAAGAGTTTAATCGATGAATAAAGTTATTCGACGTTGGTGAAACCGGGCATAAATGTTGTAAATATTGTAAATAATAGATAAGACCATATATATTGTAACGTTTCGGCTTTTACGAACCTATTGGTTATAGTAAAAGTCGGTTGCTACGGGTTCGAAATGATCTATTTTCTGAAATTTAATTAATTAAGTATTATTATGGACTCCTCATACTGAAAGGTGAGGAAAAGGATGGGTATACCATGCAAAAGCCACCTTATTCAGATTTTATCTCCCTGCGCTAGCTACCGGACTCGGATAGTTTTAATTATCAAAGCCGTATTGGTTCTGAATTTAAGATTCAGAATTCTCACTACAGAGCCGGGTTTTTACGCCAAGCCTGTCTCGCCTGCTATTGATGATTTTATTGACTAACTACAGATCCGGGTTTTTACACCAAGACTGCCTATCAGACTCGGGTTTCCAACGGTTGGCCCTCGAACACAGGTTTTTACGCCAATGTCGTTCGCTTCTTCCGTTGTTCGCCAAAGCTGTAACTACTCGGCTTATTCTGGTATTTATTACTGTCAAACAGGATGATAAGAAAATACCAGGCAAAATTTATCAGTAGTAATTTGATTCCCTGTATTGTTAAACCAAAAATAAAATATCAACAAAAATAATACAAAGATCTTATTCTATCTTATTCTACGTTAAAGTCTATTTCATCCGTATTTATCTCCTTTCAACTAAATGTTTGTAACAATGCTGCTATAGCTAATGCTCAATATAATATTATGCTTCTAAACCCAGTTAGGTGATATTAGAATATGATTTTAAAGAATGTTCTGATTTGTCTAAATAATAGTGAATTTACTGATTCTACTTTATTGCCTTCGGAAGACCCTTAGTTCAATATCAAATGAGTCGCCTGGGATGCTATACCACGATTGCGCTAAGTTAGCTTTTAATATAGTGAGTCGACTGGGTGCTATACCACAAGTGCGCTTGGTTTGATTTTAATATAGTGAGTCGACTGGGTGCTATACCACAAGTGCGCTGTCGAGCTCTGTCGACGCGTGTTTATATACTCTTTTGCTTACGCTTGTGACGTCACAAGCGTCGCTCGCTCGTCTATCTGAATTTGTCTAGTTGTTCGGTATTTACGCCGACCAATCATAGCCGACCCCCATCGTGACGGTCGGACACGTTACAATATAGCCACCCACCATAACCCCCACAAAACCGTAGTAGTGGTTTACCTCAGGACCAGCCTGAGGGTTTACCCACAAAACTCAAAACCCACTCAAGAATACAAAGCCATCACGAAACGCTTTCTCAAAACACTAAAATATAGAAAACACACAAGAGGCTACACACCTCATACCACCAGTAATAAGGAGAGTGCTTGTAGCACAAGCCACCCCAGTACAATATATCATATAAACTACTATTAAGGTCATTTTGTTAAAAAGATTGTTTGTACCTGATAAACATATAGACCACTGGACAATAAATAAATCTTTAAAAAAAAAAAAAAAAAAAAAAAAAAACCATACCACGTTGGAAGCACCGGTTCTCGTCTGATCACCGAAGTTAAGCAACATTGGGCGCGGTCAGTACTTGGATGGGTGACCGCTTGGGAACACCGCGTGCCGTTGGCATCTTTTTTTTTTCCATACCATTTTTAATGCACTTTTTTCTTTTTCTCATCGATGCATCCTAGTAGAGTCCGATGCCTTTCGCCAACGACCATACCACGTTGAAAGCACCGGTTCTCGTCCGATCACCGAACACGGAAAAAAATACTATTGCTGCACTTACAAAACAAGATTTGTAAAAAATTTTACTCGATTTCTTGTTATACTGACTGGAGAGGAAGTCATTTTGACTATGTTATCATGTAATTCCACACGCCAGTATTGTTACAGTAACATAGGCATTCGAGTAAGAATATTTAGTAAGCGTTACATTGGAAGCTTGTACATTCAACAGAAGATACTGTAGCTTTAACATGGCAACTTCCACATGACTCAGAGAGTAATATTAACAACTGCAGAACATTTGTTCATTCGACAAAGCATTTTGTCATTCCAACTGATCATGGTTACAAGTTCACCCTTGTTAACGTGACAACAGACTTCGCTTGTCCCCTATTTAGCACAGGAGTTCTGTAAAGTTAACACTATTTTTTGTAAGTGTAACATTTTTTTTGCCGTGAAGTTAAGCAACATTGGGCGTGGTCAGTACTTGGATAGGTGACCGCTTGGGAACACCGCGTGCCGTTGGCATTTTTTTTTCGACGTGACCTTTTTTCCCTCTCAATTTCTTTTTTCAATAATCTTCACCACGACAATTTTTCTTCGAGGGGTGGTGGAGCCCGCGAGTAGCTGTGCGACGGGGGCTCTTCAGTGTTCTTAGTCGTGACGACAATGTTAAAAAACGAAAATCCGTGTTTTTTTAAGACGCACAAGGATGAAATTTGAGTTGACAATTATATTAAGTTGGTGGTAAAGGGCGGCAGCCGTAGGTCTTTCCCCCCCTCAAAAATATCCTAGATCTGGCACTGGCGTGAAATCATCGAAAAAAAAAAAAGAATTCCAAGGGAACGACGACGACGATCAACAGTGTATCCCACAATTCGGTTCAACAACATCGTATCTCGGAATTTGTTTCAACAACATCGTATGTCCGCTCGTTTCTTACGATAAATACAATCTTTTTGACCCAAATTTCGAGATACGATGTTTTTGGAACAAATTCTACGATATCGATATTTTTCAATACGATATTGTTGAACAAAATTCTGAGATACGATGTTGTTCTGCTCAGCCGTCGATTAGAATATTCATATTACTGTAGATAGGTATATATGAGCCGTTCTCTCGAAGAACAACCTAAGTGCAATTTGGTCGTTGCGAGAAAAAGCGATTACACTGAGAGACTCTTCGTGTCAATAAATGGTAAAACTATATCAAAGTTTAGTATGGTAGGGTTCGAAAGTAGGGAAGACAGCGCAAAATACACTAGTTATTCGTAACGTTATACTGAAGTTTCATATTGCCATACCAGATTTTAACAAGAAAATACGTGATATTAGTATGGTCAATATGAAATATTAGAACGTTGTATGTCAGAAATCTTCCATACGAAAAATCGATATTCTCCATAGTAAAATTTCCTACAAAGTCGTCTCACTTATAAACACAGTGACTGTCATCATTCGAGAAGCATATTCCAGAAATTAACATGGTCAATATCAACGTTGATATCAAGCAGCCGTGAAACTGCAAAGGATATTAGAAATTGAAACGGAGAGTCTCAATTTTTCCTATGGTGCCCCAGGTAGAAATCGTGTCTTGGCGGAAGCTCGCTGCTAGCTGTTCAAGCTAGCTCGAATCTTAGCGCACGATAGCCAAACTATATTGCTGCAAGGTGATTCTGTAACGCTCATGCCATCTTGCAGCAAGCTAATAGATTTATCTCGCGCCAACCATTACAACTTAGCTTATGGCAATGTAACTGACACAGTTTTGTAGTAGCTCAGGGAATAGGTCTGAATGATAGAAATTTATAGAATATATGGGTGTTTTTTCACTAATTGGGGACTCCATGTCCCACGAAGATTTCCCCCGTAAAATGACTCAAATTGAATATTATTTCTTACTTAAATTCATGTTAAAAAGTTGTTTGAAAGACCCAATAGTCTAAAAATATTAAAATAAATACATAAGAAAGAAAATTTTCACATCAACACCTTATAAAACCAGTCCCCTGGGATGTCCCAGATGCAGAATCGAAATTATTTTACACAGAAATATGTGGAATTAAATTCAATATTGATCAATTATTATTATGATTGCAGGATACATAATTATTGCACTTAACGAAATATATATCATAGATGTTCTTGGTAGATTAGACAAATATCTATAAAAGCGAACAAAATATTACAAAATATTTTTTTCAACTCAGTGTGCGAATCCAGGTTTCTCACGCCTGTTTTTGGTCTTCATCTTCATCATCATCTTGGTCTTCATCTTCAATTTCACTATTTTCTGCACCTCTTTCATCTACTTCATCATTATGTATTCATAAACCTCTCCTGTACTTCATGACAGAAACAAATACGAAAACAACCTCACTTTTCAAACAGCAGTGTGTCTCACGCATGCGCAGTATAGTTGCGGCTGGATCAGTACGGAGACTGCCATGGCCGGCGACTTTTGTGTGGAGAGTGTGGAGACTACCACACGTGAAAAACTTCGAGTGTGGAAACTCCACACGCGGAATTAGTCTTTCAATAACAAAAATTTGAGGAATATATATTAAAGTTTAACAATTTGAAAAAAGTTGGTGAAACCAGGTTAGCGCGTGGCGCCTTATGGGACTATTGAACGCGTTTTTTGGCTAAATTCGTAACTTTTCTCGTTTTCGCGCTTTTATTAAAAAAAGATTTTCAATTGGAAATATTCTAAATCAAGGGCTGCTAATTTTTCGCCCATCAAATACACCATAAACACATGCGACAAAATTCCAAAACCGTTCCTGAAATCGTAGCTGATAAGATCAACAATCTTTCGTTTAATTTTTTTGTCATTTTTACTTTACCTTCAACCCCCCCCCCCCCCCCCCCCCCCCCCCCCCCGAAACCATAAGAAGCTACAACACACGAAAAATCCGCAAGTCGCCGGCCCTGGAGACTGCAACGTATCTCGAAAATACATGTAAAGTAACGCTAGCAGCAGGCTACCCTGGACATTACAGCGGCGACTCTCGCCACTCTCGTACATTGTAAGGTTGCGGACGAATGCAGGAAGGAGACAATAACCAACCTCGAAAATACATGTGAAGATTAGCTAGCAGCGATCTAGTTTGATTTAGCCATACAATAGTTAAATCTTGAAACTACAAACATAGCTAATGGCAGTCTCTAGCCAATATCGCAGTAGCGCGTCTCGCGAGCCGATATAAAATACGGCTCGCGGCGAGGTTGAAACTATTTCAGCCGAGACAATTTTCTACCTGGGGCGTATGAAAATATTTCCTGAATCTCCCGAGCGACTACGATCTTCACCGAGAACGCACGAGGCCCCGCTCTGTTTCGGAAACAGCCGAAGGAAAAATCCTGCCAATTCGCTTGCCATGTGCCGTGTGAATGTGGAGATTTGTATATCTCTGTAATTGGCTATATTTTTAGGATTACCTATGTATGACTTTTCCTATTTCTTTTTTCAAATGACGAAAATGTTGAATTCCAAAAATGATGACAATTCTAATTATAAGAAGTTCTATTTCTGATACCTTCGATTCTTTATGATTAGTTTATTTGTAACATTTGAAATGATGTCATAAATACAAAAATTCAACACGGGGAAAAAAAGATAGTAATAAGTCCTATAAATATAGTAAAATGAAAACCAGTTCCGCGGTTATGATATTTATTACTGCCCAGCATAGTAAAAATCCTCAACAAAATAGTAAAAATCGTCAAAAATGTATTAATAAGTACTAAAATGTAGTAAAAAGTTTCAAAAAATTTAGAATTTTTTTTACGAAACTGGTCTTGACGTTTTCGTTTTACTATATTTTATAGGAATTATTACTATCTTTTTCCATTCCGTTTTCTCCGTGAAAGATTAGAAAAAAAATTAGATCATCTTTTCAGATTAAAAGTTATTATAGTATATCTAGACTCTAATAGTGCTAAAATTTTATATACTCCCAAATTATCTGAATTTATTTAAAAGTAGAAAATATTTCATTCTGAACACTTCCTCAATTGAAAGTATTCATGTTTGAGGAATAGGGATGTATATGGGCAATTCACTCCATATCAGCTAACTTCAAATTGGCGCGGAGTGATTTTTATTCTCAATACTCGGGAAAAATTATTTTATTTTTCGAAAACGAGCTACCTAATCAATGCAAAAATGATTAGACGAGAATCAGATATTTTTCCCCGTTGACCTAAAGAGTTCCAGATTTCTTCCGTCATTTTTAACACAGTTATAATTTTTTTTCCTTTTTTTCCCATAAGAACACATGTTAATTTGTCAATTTTTCTAATCCAATTTTCTCCTAAACAAACTTCTTAAAGAGCTTGAAGCTTTTGTTGAATTTTTTCTAGGATAAAGTCTGAAGATCCAAATTTTCAAAATTTTCTACCATCATTTTTGCTGTGATGCCCATACATGTTTCAATTAAAAAATAATACATAATTAAAAAATTAATTGGGTTTTTTTTTTTTTTTTTTTCAAGTTATAAAATTACCTTTCCAAAATAAAGTCTACTTTGCAAATGCAGTTTTCCAAAAGAATGATTCTTTAACGAGTTATTTAGAAAAGAACCCTCCAAGTCCTTTCTCACAAGCAGTGGATTATTACCAGCTTGGTATATATAGAAGTTTCTGAAATTTTCCCGCACGTAATTGTATTACGTTTGTATATTGTAAATGTATAGGTATAAGTCTCTCGGTCTAATTTATAAGTGTGTTGCGCGATACTCCTATGTAACTTGTGTATATTTGTGTACATGTATAGTATACCCGATATGTATGTCCTTTCAGTGCGTGTGACCTCTACTTCCTGATGATACTGGTGTTGGTGATAGCCTCGGCTCACTCTCTTTTTTTCCACCGGCAAGTCATAATTTTTCATATGGTCCGTACGAAAAACTGATATTCTTCGTGAAGACTAGAGACGATTATTTCAAACTTTCATATCCACCATACTAACCGTGTTTGTCAAGTCGCTATCTAACTTTGATATGGTGCGTTCCGAATATTACTATGTTGTTCATTAAACATTGAAACACCTTTTTCACTTATTGAAAGGAAAATATCAGTTTTACCCATTAGTATGCACCATATGAATTTTTGAAACGTACGCCCGGTCGTCCCTACTTTCGAACCCTACCATACTAAACTTTGATATAGTTTTACCATTTATTGACACGAAGAGTCTCTCAGTGTATTGAGATGTGAATATTTCCGTTGTTTCATAGTTTCAACATTAATAGAAAATTATTTAACCGACTTTAATGAAATCCAAGTATACTAATGCAAACTGTGTTTTTCACTCCAAGTTACAAAACGCCTTATTCTATGCAACCTGTACGCCATTACGCCGTATTATACGCAACCCAAGATATAGTTGAGCCATTCACGTCAGACCGGAAAAAATAAATCAAAAAATGACCTTGATGTTACCGATTTCGCTATCATTTTTTTTACGGGTTCTATAGAACAAATAAATTTGTCAAACAATTTTTTTTTTTTTTCTTTGGCCCCTATTTTCCAAGTTACACGGGGGTGAAATTCAGGAAAAAGAGCCAAAAATCGAAAACATACTCCTCTTCAAACGGTCATATCTTTGATTGCATTCATCCTATAGACTTCATCCAAGAACTATTTCAAAGCTATTGAATGACACTATTATAATATATTTATTTAATTTCGCGGTAATACACAATTCTATTTGTTATAAACAAATATATTATTTAAACGTTATTTTCAACGCAAATACCAAGCGATAAAATTATCAAAAAAATATGAGCGTATTCCTTGATCAATTCTCTACAAAATCGTTAAGTCAATTTCATGAAGGGATGATGGAAACCATGTGAAAACGATTTATTTATAAGCGACGGCGCGAGCTGCCACCGAAAAACCGTACCCGAGCCGGGTCTTTCAGCGGCAGCGCGCGCCGTCGCTTATAAATAAATCGTTTCCATCGTTTATCCATGAAATTGACTTAACGATTTCGTAGAGAATTGATCAAGGAATAAGCTCATATTGTTTTGATAATTTTATCGCTTGGTATTTGCGTTGAAAATCACGTTTGAATAATATATTTGTTTATAACAAATAGAATTGTGTGTTACCGCGAAATTAAATAAATATATTATAATAGTGTTATTCAATAGCTTTAAAATGGTTCTTGGATGAAGTCTCTAGGATGAATACAATCAAAGATATGACCGTTTGAAGAGGAGTATGTTTTCGATTTTTAACTCTTTTTCGTGAATTTCACCCCCGTGTAACTTGGAAAATAGGGGCCAAAAAAAAAAAAAAAAATTGTTGGATCAATTTATTTGTTCCATAGAACCCATAAAAAAAAAATGATAGCGAAATCGGTAACATCGAGGTCAGAAAGCTATCCGGTCTGACGTGGAATTGCTCAGTTATGAAAAATATAAAAACATATAGCAAAACTTGGATTTTGGGAAATCCGAATTTTGGTCGATGCTTTTGAATTTCTGCTAATAAATTTCTAAAATTTTTACCCGATGAATCTCACGTATCAAGTATCGTAATCAAAAAATCAACGGTCAAATTTCAACGGGAATGTGAAATAAAGCTATATGTAATCTGATCCCACTGGTCACCTAAATTAATTTTTTTTCCTGTTATCCATTGGTACAGATATGAGTGTAAAAATACTCGCGTACTGCTTATAATCTGGTACTTTTGATAAGAATTAAATCGACGTGGCTCGATAACCTCCGACATGATCGAGGGACAGGCGATATTCGAAAATTAATAGCAAGAGACAAATACGATAGAAGTTCACTCAGTCGAGATTGTCAGAGTGAAAGTTTGCTACACTATGCAGTTCGCCTCTATACTTTTGACTTTACTTTTTCTGGTTACAACGAACTCCGAAAAATTAACAACGGGTAAGTCCGACCCCTATATATTCTCTTCTATTCAATATCGAGACCTACAGAAAATCAAACAAGATCAAAAAGAGAAACAAACCAGAAAAATCATAAAATGTCGCACCGCATGCCTAATTATAAACTTAAGAACGTAATCAGATCTTTGTTTTAATCTCAGGACTGAGAAGACCCGGTGACGTTACGCAGGATGAAATATGCCGGCAAGTATTTGAAAAACGAAAACAAACAAAAAAAGTATAGATTATTCCTTAAACCAAAAATGTTCTTACTTTTGCCAGTGGGAACCTTCACCACATTTGCCAGAACGGGGAATGCGTCCCCTTGGAAAACGCTTTTTGCGATGGGGTTACACAGTGTGAGGATTTATCGGACGAGATCAACTGCTCATCAAGGTGAAATACCTTTTGTATTTCCTAATTTCTATCTGATAATGGAAATTAGATGAAAAAAATAATTCGCATCCACTTATCGATCTGTTTACTTCCACCAGTAGTTCTAGCGGCTGCATCCTTCCGCCTCAACCGATTGGTGGAAGCTTTCAGATAGGTTCTTGCGCGAACAATTCGTGCTACATTGTGCCAGGGAGAATAGTAACTCGCGGTACCGTTCTCACTTATAGATGCAACGAGGATTACATCCTGAAAGGGAACGCCGTATCATTCTGTTACATGAACGTCTGGTACCTGCCACCAAGTTGTGTCAGTGAGTCATTTCGTTCCGGTTTTATGAAGAATTAATTCTGTACCGATCGTATGACCTTTTCCCATATCCCAATTGAACACGTGACATTATCCAGAAGCCTGCCCAGCTTTGAGATCGGACAGCGTCGATTTCGACTACAGATATCAAGGCGAAATCGTTTCTGGTGAATCGAGGACAGTTCCGGGGACCGTTGCCACTCTGGAGTGCAAAGATTCGTACAAAATTTCAGCGACAGATGGGCCAGGACACAATCAATGGACATGCCTCGACGAAGGCGTGTGGAATCGCACAACGTTCGACTGCATTCTTGGTATCGAAATTCTTGTTTAACCGCAGATCGACTGTCTTACGATCTGATTATTAAATTGGGATCGTTCGCGTGTTTGCAGAATGCGGAACAACACCTTCTCGCGGAATCACCACCATCGTAAACGGAACCACCTCCGGACACGGCGAGTTCCCATGGCACGTTGGAATTTATCGGAAACAGAATATTGATCAATCTTTCAAACAAATATGCGGGGGGAGTTTGTTCAGCCCTGGCGTCGTGATATCCGGTATGTTCAGGACAATTTGATTTTTACCGCGTGATTCAGAGACGAATTTATTCGAAGTCAGAATAAATCAGGTTTCCTGTTCTTCTCAAAGCCGCCCACTGCTTCTGGGACGATGGTTTTAGGCAAGCCATGAACGCCAGCGAATACGCAGTTGCTGCTGGCAAGTATTACCGTTCTTACAACTTCTTTGAACCCTACGCTCAGAAATCTACAGTTGAGAGGATCGATTTCGCGTATAAATACCGCGGAGTCGTGAATAATCACGCCAATGATATCACCGTAGTTCATCTACTCTCTAAATATGAACCAGTGAAAATTTCACTAATTCAATCAGTGATTCAGTTTCTCACTGCAGAATCAGTCATTTCGGTCAACATACACTGTATAATTAGTTAATTTGTTCAAAACGGTGATTTACGACTGACTAACCAGTGCCTTCGTGTACTGTTTGGCCAGTGGTTCCTTCTTTGCACTGATCCAGCAGTGTATTACGATTACGACCATCCCGCGCATTCTTACTGTACGCGCGTCTCGGTGCGTTGTTGGTAGAATAAAGGCAAATTTTACCGTCAAGTGCAGTCTATAGCTGATAAAGTAGGTCATGTTTTACAACTAAGAAACGCTGAATAACTGAATAATAAGTTATTATGTCTGAAAATCTTGCTGATCTTCCGAAATATCAGTCTCAATCGGTTTTTTCATAGAAACTGATAGAGGTTATGTTTACTCAGGATGTTCTTCATGTGCGCTGTATTATCTATGAGGCGGTGGTTACATGGCTATTATAAGTCTATTTCTTATGTACGTATTACTTATTACAAGAATATATAATATATAATCTTTTCAATGTGCAGCAACTTCTGTATTGCTTGTACATACATATATTATAACTCATTGCTCGATCAGTAAGAATGTGCTTTTCGAAATCACTGATCCAACCAGTGAGCTAATTTCACTGGTTGAATCAGTAGTTTTTCACTGATTACCAGTGGTATACTTATAACTGTGACTATCAGTGACTATTAACTGAGAACCAGTGAATTTTCACTGATTCATATTTAGAGAGTAGACACCCCGTTCACCATGAACATGTTTGTAAGCCCAGTCTGCATGGCTCGAGAGAGTCTGGACGAGAGAAGTGACTTCCTGAATGGGAAAATCGGAAGGGTTTGTAGAAATCGGAATATCGAATAAAGTTATGGGCTGTGTCAGAGGAAGGAAGCAATGCACGAGATCCAAACGCTTCGTAAATCTATTAGCACTCAATAAATTGCTATACGTTCAACAGGTCATGGGATGGGGCGTCGACGCGACAGGATCATCTAGCGTTGAACTACAGGCAGTAAACTTGCCCTACGTTGACTGCGATACTTGTTTCAACGCAGTCCCAGAAGACTTCAAGGGTTTCGTAACAACGGATAAGATCTGCGCAGGAAACTTGAACGGTGCGTATGGTATACATCACAATGCAGTTCCGCCATCCAACAAACTTCGGAGCTTCTACTTGTCTGATGTAAATCAAGTTCTCAGACTACTTGGAACTTCGCGATCAAAGTTCAACGATTTCTTCATTTAGAGTCCACCGTTTGCGGCGGGGACAGTGGCGGTGGCCTGTGCTTCAAGATTAATGGACGATGGATTCTCCACGGTATCGTGAGCAGTGGTCCTGTTGTGCAAAATTCTACGTGCGATCACAAGAGTTAGGGGAAGGCGGGGCGAGTTGTGGCAAAATAAGAAAACATTGGATTATTCCAAATTCTTTATGAAACCCAAACATTTAAAATCTTAGTTAAAACAGGGCATATCATGGCCCTTAATTGGTTGGTAAGTTGAGATTATAGTGAATTGGATTAAACGAGAATACATTTTTTTCTTCCATACGGAATTTGGCACAACGTGCCCCTCCTGAGGGGTTAGTTGTGACAGGGTTGGGGCAGGTTGTGACAATGATATTTTGGCTGTATTAACTGAATATTCTGAAATAATGACTAGTATTTGGCACAACACAACACAACACAACTATATCGAAAGAATTTTTGTGAATTTTTTCAGAATTTTCGGATTGCATTTGTGGATTTTTTCCCAAATTTCAGCTTTTTCTACAAACTCCTATAGCTCAAAAGTTTAAGATCCTACAAGAAAATTTATGAGACATAAAAGTTGCAGTTTCAAATCAACTTTCAGAACAACATTTTTTGGGAATTTCTCGAAACCCAAAAATACCAATTTTTATCAAAAATACACAAAAATTGGTTTTTCAATCAATATACGTCACTTTCGATTTGCCTCAATAATTTACAGAAAATACTCTCAAGTGTGGACAACAACCGTATATTTTTTCTCAATCGTTTGGAACGTATGCTGTATTAATTATTTTTTTTTTTTCGAAAAAAAGAATTAATAAAGCATACCTAAAAAAAAAAAAAAAAAAAATACGACCAAAGCATACGTTCCAAACGATTGAGCCAACCGTCTTAAAAAAAATGTACGGTTGTTGTCAACACTTGAGAGTATTTTCTGTAAATTATTGAGGCAAATCAAAAGTGACGTTTTGATTGAAAAACCAGTTTTTGTGTATTTTTGATAAAAATTGGTATTTTTGGGATTCGGGAAATTCCCAAAAAAATTTGTTGAGAAAGTTAATTCGAAACTACAACTTTTATGTCTCATAAATTTTCTTGTAGGATCTTATACTTTTGAGCTACGGGAGTTTGTAGAAAAAGCTGGAATTTGGAAAAAATC
Organism: Tenthredo mesomela; assembly: GCA_943736025.1. Taxonomy (NCBI): domain Eukaryota; kingdom Metazoa; phylum Arthropoda; class Insecta; order Hymenoptera; family Tenthredinidae; genus Tenthredo; species Tenthredo mesomela. The sequence goes on from OX031017.1 coordinate 4,759,438, forward strand.
CACAAATGCAATCCGAAAATTCTGAAAAAATTCACAAAAATTCTTTCGATATGGTTGTGTTCGAGCACCAAATTACGATTTTTTCGGAAGCGGTGATTTTTTTGACCGTTCGAAACGGCGTGGAATACCTCATATATATAATGCGTAATATAGTAATTTACTATCCGCCAAGTTCGTTTTATTGAAAATGATAGATCGTCACGCGATTGAGTGGCGTATGGGGCTAGTTGTGCCGTCACAACTCGCCCCCACTTCAATGACACAACTAGCCCCATACGATCATTTTGAATGAGAATAGCCATGAAAGTGAACACATTGTCGAATTTATTCGGACAACTGTTGGAACATCCAGGCAAAGATTACAAAAGGTCGACCATAATAGCACAAATGACTTACCACGTACTGATAGGGCAGAAGACTCATTCGAATACAGGCCGAAAAACTAACTTTTGTATCTGAAAATCACCTTTGATGGTCTAATTTGGACGATTTCAACGCAGTTTCGCCATTGCTTCGTTAGCAACTAGCGCTGAGGGGTTAGTATAAAATGTAATACTAAAAAGAGCGCTAGTTGTAATAAAAAGTATTTTAGAAGCATTGTCACAACATGCCCCTGTCACAACTCGCCCCGCCTCCCCCTACAGCGTCTTCACGAACGTTGGAATTTTCCGGAATTGGATTCGCAATGTCATTTCGAGGACAAGGTAAATCAAAATTGAAAGATGCAGGCTCAAAGGGATGAATCACGATATCCATTTCTTAGAAATCCTGACGGAGGAGAAACTCCGACAATTTCGAATACCACGATCTCAACAAGTGGCTGTATCCTCCCCGAGCAACCTATAGGAGGAAGCTTCGAGCTCCACTCATGCACGGGACTGTGCAAAGTTTCACCAGGAAGCAAAGTACCGATCGGTAGCATTCTCGATTACCAGTGCAACGAGGACTACACCCTCAATGGACAAAAGTTTGCATGATGTCACGGTAACAAGTGGTATCTGACACCAACTTGTACAAGTGAGTAATCACTTAACAATTCCAACAATTCTGTTATAGCGCGTTTCAATTTGGTTTACTATTAATTGCACGGGGAGAATATTATAGGAAGCGCTGTCATACTGGTATAGGTCGATTGAATTATCCCGGACTTCTGAGGTCTCGTACTATGAGTATGGTAACCGTTCTCACAAAATGAGGCAATGGTTACCATACTCATAGTACAAGACCTCAGAAGTCCGCGATAAGTCAATCGACCTATACCAGTATGACAGTGCTTCCTATAATATTCTCTCCGTGTGGAGATGAAGATATCGATCAAATCGAGTCAAGGATTATTATTCTTCATATCATGGAACCCATTCGAAGACTGCACTTACATGCCCTTTTTTTACATTTTCATCTCGCGCAGTTGATTTTTGAATGGAAACTAGAAAATCGTTATGCAATCATGGATGGTCGACTCAATTCATTCCTGAAAATTTGATCGATACTTTATTCTCACGTGCACGAAAGCTTACAGCAAAATACTGCCCGGTGTTGAGATCGAAGAGCGTAAATTACGAGTGCGAATATCTCGGTAAAAATGTTTCTTGTGAATCTAAAGTTGCCCCGTTGACCAAGGCCACTGTGGCCTGCAAACACTTTTACGCAAAGAAATACGCTAATGATCCTGGACTTATGGAAATCACCTGCCAGGAAGACCGCGCATGGGATGGCCCTGTGATCAACTGTATTCCTGGTAATCATCAAAAGACGAGCTTAGATTTCATTGCAATCCAAGATCGATATTTGGCCACATCTTTTCGGTTTCACTTTTTGCGTTTTTTTACTTTTTAGAATGCGGGATATCGCTGAATAAGGACCACGAGTCGACGTTTCATCGATTTCCATGGAGCGTTGTAATCTATAACATATCTCGTAGTTTGTCAACTCCCGTTGCTTATGGGTCATTGATCAGCACCGATGTTGTTATAGTTGGTAGGTGGAGATCAACACTATTATTACTTGAAATTTCTGTTCCTTTAGTAAAATCCATGCATTTTTTTTACACAATCTTATTCCATCTCACTAACAGAAAATTTGATAAACACCTTCCGAGATGAAGAGGCGAATACATGGGAAATTACTGCTGGTCAGTATCGTGAACCCGTCACCCAAAAGTCTCTCTCTAAGAGTATCCATGTATTTAGGAGCCACGACCGAATTGGGGACAATTCCTTAATCTCTAGCTTGATTAAACTCGCGACTCCCTTCACATTGACGGCATTGGTAAGACCGGTCTGCTTGAATTGGATGCAGGTTTGTAAAGAAAGGGAACTTGAATCAAGTTAAGGGTACGAAATGATGACAGTAACTTTCGCAAATTTTGTCAACAGGCCGCGGCACAGGAAGAATTAAATCAGATGATCAGGCTACCCTACATTACTCGTGAAAGCTGCATCTCGCAGATTCCAACTAGGTGGCACTTCTTTGTGACACGTGAAACATTTTGCGTCTGTCGCTTGGAAAGTATGTATGATTAACAGTCTACGTATAGCCGATTCGAAAAACTTTCAAACAAAGAACAACGGAGGTTCAATATTCCGAAAGCTATAAAAATCCGAATGGCTAAACTTCCGGAACTTAAGGTAGTAGTCTCGCAAAATCATCAGCCAAAAGTTTGATAGCGCGCGTAATAGTAAAGTTGCTCGGCCATTCGCCGAGTTGTACTCGAAAACTTTTGATAGTTATTGATATTATTATTTTATTAATTATTTTCATAATTCTAAACCCTCTATTTCTCGTTTGGAACGACAAGGACAGATCGGGTTTTTTTTTTTTTTTTAATATGCGGAAAGGATTATTTTACCATTGGGCTAAGTTTTTTCAAAATCTATCCCGTTATTTAATTTTTTTTTTATTTTTTTTTTTTATAGTATAAGAAAGTCCGATTCCGACCATGAGAGCACGTGTAGAACAGCTATTTTTTAATAATTAATATCTCGACTTCTGAACGGTACAGCCCCTCCAAAAAGTCAATGTTTTTATAGCACTCCAAAAATCATCTATAAAAGTTCGCATGAAAATCTATCTCAAAAAGTGTTCACGAGACTACTAGGTAGGTACCTTAAAATCCATAGAATGATATAATTTTCGAAATTTTCGGGATTTTTGAACATTCAAGAATTCTATAATGTTCTAAACTTCAAAGTTTCGAAAAATTCTAAATCGTCTGAGACGAAATCGGAATTTTGACCATTCGGAACTTCTAAAATTCGGAAATTGCATGTTTGTTTATTTTGGAATGGCCTATACCGTGCTTCTACAAAAACAATCATCTCGACAATTTGTGTTCTATAATTGAATATGATTTATCCCCAATTATTCAGTACCGAGTCATTGCGCAACCGACTATCATGGCGCAGGTTTTTTCTGCAACTACGGTGGCCGGTGGTATTTACTGGGCACGCTAGGACCAGTGTTGCCAACCGTACGATAATTATCGTACACGTACGATAATTTAAAGCTGGGTACGATTTTGTTATTACGATAACGTGCGTACGATATACGATAATTGTACGATAAAATAGAAAAGGTACGATAATATATTTTTTTTTTTATTATTATTGTATTATTATTCTTTTCGCGTTGGCGGTACGGGAAAGATCGAATCATATTCGAAGGTCGATCTGTCGGAGAATCTCAAATCTCGATTCTCGCTGTTTGTACTGGACCAGTATAAAAAGTACGAAATGATACTGCGATGAATAAAAATATTAGGGTAATTCCGGGAGAGTTGAACCACTGGGAGAGATGGCCGACGGTCTATATTTCATTAAATAACCAACAGATGTTAGCAATAAAATTCCTAGTTGTTATTCAGAACCCAAATTCCTCACTTCAATCGAGAAATAATGTGAAAAGAAGTTGTGTTTCAAGATATCACCCTTTTACTGGCGAGCCCTATGAATATTGATGCTGTTATAATTTCTCGCTTTGTTTACGTCACTGTTCCGATTATCAATTAATAACAAAAGTAAATTCTGGACACGGGAATATAAAAACCGATAGTTTGAGTTGATGTTCATTCAATTTTGGCTCAAATAATTACTATCTACATGGCAGCAGATAGGAAAAGGCCATCTTACCCCCAATCGGGAGAGATGCCCACCAATAATAATGACTGTGCAGAACTATTGAAAATCATCCATTTTCCAGAAATGCCAAGAAAATAGGGTAAAGGGGGGAAAAACGGGCACGGAGGCGAAAGGGGCACGGAAGAAAAACGGGCACCAAATCTAAAAACAATAATTTTGTCGGAAATGATTTTTTATGATACGGCGACGTATTTTGGATCAACTTTGACACAAAAAAGCCAGAAAAGAAAATGAGAAATAAAAATTGATTCATAATCATGCAATTCTACATTAAAAAAGACGCAGAAACCATCTTTTCCGGGTAGGGCATATCACCCCAATACTCGGGGGCATCTCACCCGTACCCTACGGGTGAGTTGGCCGCATGCGACATGTTCATATTTTATCATCTTGTTGGTAAATATCGTACTTTAAAATTATTATAAACGTACTGCATAATAGCTTAAGATTCATGTAAAGATTCTATGTTATGAAACTTTTCATTTTGTAAACTAAAAATTTTTTATACCCTTTTTTCGCTTAAGTGGTTCAACTCTCCCGGAATTACCCTACTAATGAGTTGAAAATATGTTCTTTGTTGATTGTTTCTCCATTTTATTGCCAAGTACCAACTAATTTAACTTTGAAAACCTTATCAGTACGCGCACTCTATCAAAAATGTATCTTGCTGTATCAATTGAAGTACCGATAGTTGGTACGATAATTTTCTGCCAATGTACGATAATTTCCGCCCCTCCGTACGATCACGGCTCATTTCAGGTTGGCAACACTGGCTAGGACTTTCCTTCGAATCATCTTCGTGCAGTGGATATTTCAGAATGTTTCATAGCGTTGAACCATATTTGCCCTCGATTCACGCCTTAATCAATGCAGAGTAACCTAACGGGACATGTGACTAAAAATAATAATTCTATTCATAAATCAGTGCGTTCTTTATTCAACAAAAACTCCTCTACGTTAAAAATGTTCCTATTGAGATCCTCGTCACAGTTGAAAAGTCATAACACGTTAGCGCAACCCCGTTCTTTTTCTTCTAAGCGGGAATCACTTATTTTGGGCACTAGTTGCGTAATGTGCCTACTACTTTTTTTTCATTTAATTTTCCATATGATATGTCAATTTCAAAAAAGTTTGAGCGATACCACTGAGTTTTCTTTTCAGTCAATATCAGCAAAAGTGCTTTATTTTGCAAACTACTATGGGTGTATTGAATCTTGGAATATCAGAATTGCACGAGGAATAAATAAGTATAGTACATTAAGCTGTTAGGGAGAGAGGTGAGCGATTTTGATGAGGGTGAAGTTTGCTGCACGAGCGAAGCGAGGGCAGCTTCACCCGAATCAAAATCGCGCCTCTCTCCCGAACGACTTACGATACTTTTTATCGTACATGCATCAAACTAACCCCATTTCAAGTATGTCTTACGAGAGAGAAGACTCACATATCTCATTCGGCCGTAATATGTGGTCGTCACATGCGCTTTCACGCGATTTGGTTAGGTATGAAGCCTAAGAAGCAAAAGTGCGCGTAGGCATGATAATATGAACGCATTAGTACATGATGCTGTTAGGGTGACATACGCGATTTTGATTCGGGTGAAGTTTGCTGCCCGAGCGAAGCGAGGGCAGCTACACCCGAATCAAAATCGCGCCTGTCTCCCTGACAGCTTCGTGTAATGCGTTCATATCATGCCTATGACGCGCACTTATGCTCCCGAGGGTTGATAAGTAACCAAATCGCGTGACTGCGCATGCGTCGACAACATATGACGGCCGAGGGAGATATGTGCGTCTTCTGTCCCGTAAGACACGCTCGATATGGGGTTATTTTGACGCATGTAGGATAAAAAAGTTTTTTTCTTGAGAAAAAATTTGCGTCCGAAAAATGACCGAAGTGATTTTGACCCTAATTTTGATGAGAATCCTCTTTAAAAAAAAGCGTTGTAACGTTTTTTGTCATCGTTTTTAGGCCGCATAGCTAGGCTTATATATATGCTATATGTAGTATATATATTGTAACTTTACGGATAGTGAGCGACACCGAAGGTGACGCGAACCGGTTGGTTATTGTGTTTTCTTTACTCAATTTATATTTTTGTTTGAGACTTCTACTATTAATTGTTAGCCGTGACTATTACGGACTTGAACTACCATGTAGCTGAAGCCGCCTCCCCACAGACCTGAGTACGATAACGCACTAAGGCTGCACTCTACCCTCTTAACTGTTAAATGTTAATTTAATGAAGTTAATTTATTCCAAAATAATAGCTGTGCCAGACCTGGGTAGATCGGAGATCCACCAAGGCTGTATCTAGCTTTCTGTTAGATTTAAACTATAACCTGGAAATGGCGGAGGAAGGGGTTTGACATCTGTTTAAATTGCTTTTTTGTAACTTCCAAAAATCTGTTTATTTAATTAACTAAAACTATGGTTGCAACCCTAACCTATTTTTACACGTTGCTTATGATCTACTTACTTGACTTTACAAGGTTTTATATTTGAATTTGATATCTCTTTTTCAGTATAAGTTTTCTAGCAATAATGCGTCGATCGTATTTTAATATTTATTCCTTAATAATTTTCTCTAAACTCAATGGTAAGAATATATGATTTGATATTTGGTAGTTTGATTTGGAGCAAGTGAATTTATATTTGATAATCGAAATAATAGATGATTCTAACGGTTCATCAGAGCTCTATGCTCGTGATGACCAACAAGTGCGCCGTGAGTCAATCCGGTCGCTTTGCCGAAGATTGCTGATGAGCTGAGCGGCGTCACGCCTTTTATACTTGTCGTGACGTCACTCAGCTCGTCGTTGAGCGAAGCTTCGAGACTCTTCCAGTCGCTTCGCTCGACCGTTGCTGATTTAAATGTAACCGCTCAGGCTGGGGTAGCCTGGCACGTTACAATATATATATGTATATATATTAGACTGGTTCAAAAAAATCGACTATTCTTTTTCTTTCAATTTTCGCATTGAAATACTTTCGGGGGGCTGAAAAAAGATGCCTGTTAAAAGCGGAGCTCTTAATATTAAGATTTAGAGGTCGCTCATCGCGGATTTCTATTTTCCATTTGAATAGCATAGGAAATTTTTTTTTTTTTTTAAATAATTTTGTAGCTCACAAACCAATGAACAAATCCAAATGAATCAAACATATTTTCATAGGAAATTGAACACTCTACAAAAAGCTTCTCTTGTCATTTTTTGATAAATTGACTCCTTCCAAAGTTATTCAAGCTCAAATTTCAATTTATAGTTGAGTAAACTATTTTTTTTTTGTGATTTTTTTTCCACAATGATAGATACATTTTTTAGAGTGTTCAATCCCCTATCAAAATATGTAAGAGTCATTTGGATTTGTTCATTGGTTTGTGAGCTACGAAATTCTGAAGAAAAAAAAATAAAATTCCTATGCTATTTAAATGGAAAATAGAAATCCGCGATGAGCGACCTCTAAATCTTAATATTAAGAGCTCCGCTTTTAACAGGCATCTTTTTTCACCCCTCCGAAAGTATTTCAATGCGAAAATTGAAAAAAAAAGAATAGTCGATTTTTTTGAACCGGTCTAATATATATATATATACATATATATATACATATACTATATATATATATATATAATATATACACCTATATATATATATTGTAACTTACTGCACCGATATCTCAGCTGATGGCTGGAGATATGGTGCTAGTCCGCGTGAGTGTCTTTGTCACGGGTGTGATTTGGAGCTCCTCTCGTGGAAAAAGTGAAAAACCACAAAAATACCCTAGTACAGACTCAAATCAGATATCAACCGATTTGAGCTATTTATCTACTGAGCGAGGATCTGCTTCGCTAACCGAGCTCGTGCGACAGACGCGGGTTGTGTTAGCTGTGTGTGAGTGAGAATCACAGACATGGGTATTCCCCAGTGTTGTAACCCAGCAAAAACTCAACCGTAGCTGCCTTAGCACAGAGCTGGGTGTCGCTAGGCGTACCAAGCTGTACAACTAGACTCGGGATTGGGTTTTACACCCGCACCGTAGCTGTCGTTTGCAAATTGAAAATAAAGAAAGAAACCTGAAATATTTAGAGATTGTTAATTTAAGGGAAATAGGAAATTGAAAGAAATAGATGTCGTTTAACAATAGATAGTATTTAATGAAATTAAATAATCATTGGTCAGTTGTAGAAAACGATACAAAAGAATTAAACAGAAAATCAGTATCTCGTGCATAGAATTAGAATATTAATAAATCATACAGAATAAACAAGAATAGGATAGAATATAAAAATATTATATTAGAGAAATAATACAGTAGAATAAGAGTAGATTTATTTAGAGTTCATAAGTGTCTTTAATCAATGTTTCCATTTAGTGGATTTAGAGTTTTGTTTAAACCGGTATCCCGTAGTATTTGTTACTCTAGGATTTCCAATCCTAGAACGGTGTTAATTTGCGCCTTTAAACCCCGTATTAAGGCGACTTCTAAATTCTGTGTCTAATTTATTATATTATAAAATTAGCAAAACATATTGAGCAAGGAATGTGAATTTAATTTATTTTCATGTTATAAATCGTGATTCTAAAATACTTCAATTTTAGCAAGTATTGAATTCGAATTTATAAGCAAGTAAAGACCACGCACTATTTTGGCTACGTGCCTAATGAATTTTAATAGATGTGACTCGACGGGCGCTTTGCCACACAATCGGTGCTGATGCCTCCACGTACCCCCTTTTATACCGATATTCCGCGGTGCCCGCGGAAGCGTGGGTTGCACGGAAACGCCGGTTTGCACGGAATCGCGAGATGCGCGGAATCGCGGGTGGTGCGGAATCGTAGATTGCACAACATCACGCAATACACTGAACTCTGCGGTGCGCGTCGCGGGATGCGCGATGGACACTTGTCCGGCTGCTCCGGCAGGAGCCAGAACAGCCGGAACGTTACAATATATATATAGTATATATACTATACAGGGTGATTCAGAATGCGGTACTTTCCTTACACCGGTGGATTCCTTGTAAAAATCTAAGACCAAAATTATTCATCCTAAAATGTCGAAAGCTAAGCCATTTTCAGGTAGGAGTAGTTTAAAGTAAGCCAAAGTAAGCCAATACGAGGGCAGATACGAGAATGGCTCAGCCGCCGCTACGCCGTTATTGTTGGCCCGCCAACGCGATCTTGCAAAGAAACGACGATCAGACGTTACATTCATAGTTCGATAACATTCGCATGCTTCTGTTTCCATTGCATCGCCTGTATAGCTTAGCTACATACAGCAGACCAGCCACGTCTGATCAACAATAACGGCGTAGCGGCGGCTGAGCCATTCTCGTATCTGCCCTCGTATTGGCTTACTTTGGCTTACTTTAAACTACTCCTACCTGAAAACGGCTTAGCTTTCGACATTTTAGGATGAGTAATTTTGGTCTTAGATTTTTACAAGGAATCCACCGGTGTAAGGAAAGTACCGCATTCTGAATCACCCTGTATATACTATATATATGAAAAATATATATATATATACATATATATATATAGTATATATATAATATATATATATATAGTATAGTAGCTAAGTATATATACCCATATATATATATATATATATATATATATATATTTTTTTTTTTTTTCAACATTCTACTCAGTGAAAAATGCATCCAGATTTTTTTTCAGATTTTTTCACTTAGCCGTTGATTTTTTATAAATTTTTGAATTCCATTGAGAAAGCCCTTTTTCAAAAATCTGAAAAAATTCTCAAAAATCCAGTGGATGATCTAGAACAGCCCCCCATACTCAAAAATGTGGAAAGAATGTTTCTTCCATTTATTTTCTCACCTTATTAGGAATTTAGAAGTTTTCGAAACTGAAATTGACCGTGTCAGAGATAAATTTGGGTTCAATCGTATGAGAAAAATCGTATGAGTGGGATCGTACGGATCAAATTGTAAGTGCCGGTATTTTCATTTTTTTTTTAGTTTTGAAAATTTCTAAAATCCTAATAAGGTGAGAAAATAAATGAAAGAAAAATTCTTTCCACATTTTTGAGTATGGGGGGCTGTTCTGGATCATCCACTAGATTTTTGAGAATTTTTTCAGATTTTTGAAAAAGGGCTTTCTCAATGGAATTCAAAAATTTATAAAAAATCAACCGCTAAATGAAAGAATCTGAAAAAAAATCTGGATGCATTTTTCACTGAGTAGAATGTTGAAAAAAAACCTGAGATGATTTCGAAATGGTCGGGGTTTAACACTGGTCGAGTTGGCGTGGAAAGCCCCATATATGAGTCAGTCCACGTCAAGCGGGACGGATTTGGCCAAAAATTTACCTCGATGTTTTTGATTCTTTTGTAATTTTTTTGCCATATTCTGTGGGCAAAATAAATGAATGAAACATTTTTTTTTTTCTTTTTAACTCGAAGGGCTTAGAAGCTACAAGGGGTTGAATTTTCGAAAAAACCACCAAAAATCGGAATCGCGGTCTCCTTTAAACGTTAATATCTCCGGTTTCCTTTGTCGTACAGACGTCACCAAAAACTCATTTTGAAGCTTTTGAATCGCACTTTCATGTTATGAATTTTAAATTTATGGATTAAACAATTTTCTATTTGTTATTAACAATTATATTCTTTAAACGTGATTTTCGAGATGATTACACCCTTCGAAAATTCTGAAAAAAATACCAGCGTGTTTCTTGATTCATTCTCTACGAAATCTGTAAGTTTCAAAATGGAACTCCGATGGAAACTATATTTAAAAAGCGATTGATCCGTCCGGGACGTCGCGCGCGACTGGATTTTCGAAAAACCATCAAAAATCGGAATCGCGGTCTCCTTTAAACGTTATTATCTCCGATTCCCTTTGTCGTACAGACATCACCAAAAACTCATTTTGAAGCTCTTGAATCGCACTTTCATGTTATGAATTTTAAATTTATGTAATAAACAATTTTCCATTTGTTATTGACAATTATATTCTTTAAACGTGATTTTCAAGATGATTACACCCTTCGAAAATTCTGAAAAAAATACCAGCGTGTTCCTTGATTCATTCTCTACGAAATCTGTAAGTTTTAAAATGGAATTCCGATGGAAACTATATTTAAAAAGCGATTGATCCGTCCGGGACGTCGCGCGCCACTGGCGCGCCCGCGTAGACAGTCGCGCGCGACGTTCCGGACGGATCAATCGCTTTTTAAATATAGTTTCCATCGGAGTTCCATTTTAAAACTGACAGATTTCGTAGAGAATGAATCAAGGAACACGCTGGTATTTTTTTCAGAATTTTCGAAGGGTGTAATCATCTCGAAAATCACGTTTAAAGAATATAATTGTTAATAACAAATAGAAAATTGTTTAATCCATAAATTTAAAATTCATAACATGAAAGTGCGATTCAAAAGCTTCAAAACGAGTTTTTGGTGACGTCTGTACGACAAAGGGAACCAGAGATATTAACGTTTAAAGGAGACCGCGATTCCGATTTTTGGTGGTTTTTTCGAAAATTCAACCCCTTGTAACTTCTAAGCCCTTCGAGTTAAAAAAAAAAAAAAAAAATGTTTCATCCATTCATTTGACCCAGAGAATATGTAAAAAAAATTACGACGATTTTCAAGAACATGAGGTCAAAAAGGTGTCCCGCTTGACGTGGAATGACTCATATATATGGGGCTTTCCACGCCAACTTGACGAACGTCTGACCCTGACCATCTCGGATTTGATCGACTCTTTTTTAAATAGTGGTCTGCAAGTTCAGGATCTCAAAAATATTTTTTTTTTAATTTTTCATAATGGCCGTTATTTATTTATAATTTTTGAAATGGACTCAAAGTTCGACCCATTTTAAAATTCTGAAAAAATTCTGAAAATTTCTTTCAAATTTGAGGATCATTTTAAGCCCTTATATAGAGTGGTCAGTATAATAGAATCCTTGGGAAAAATCAAAGAAAATAATTGAGATTTAGTTTTTTTTTTTTTTTTTTTTTTTTTTTTTTTTTACGTAATTTTGTATCAAAACAACTCGTAGCTCATAATTGGAGAAAAACAAGACAAAAAAATTGAGAATTTTTCATTTTTTATCTCAACCCAACATCATGATGTAGAAAAATCCTTTTCAGGTAATTAATGACGTTCAAAATGCAGAAATAATTTGACCTTCCTAAGTCTGAAAAATGTGCTTATTTTGGATTTTGTAACTGGATCACATTGGTGTATATCTGAACTCATTAACCTATCAATTTCCAGAAAAAGTAGGTATGGATTTCAAAACCTACAAATAATGACGATATAGATGAAAATATTGTCGAAAGATTTTATTCCGATGCGTGTATACAGAAATATTCACTTTTTCTCTTATTTAACAATTGTATACAATTTGGATATTTCAGATTGAGAGAAATTTGTGACTTCGACTTTATTATTTGTGCGAGGAATTAGGCAGTGGAGTTTCTGGGTTTCGGGTATACGTTTCGCAGTTTTATGTCGTGTACCCTAATCAATTTTTGCCAGCTCATAAGAAAGCTCATAAAATTCTTCATTTTTTTGTTTTGTTTTTCTCCAATCATAGCTACGAGTTGTTTTGATACAAAATGACGTTAAAAAAAAAAAAAAAAAAAAAAAACTAAATCTCAATTATTTTCTTTGATTTTTCCCAAGGATTCTATTATACTGACCACTCTATATAAGGGCTTAAAATGACCCTCAAATTTGAAAGAAATTTTCCGAATTTTTTCAGGATTTCAAAATGGGTCGAACTTTGAGTTCATTTCAAAAATTATAAATAAATAACGGCCAGTATGAAAAATTAAAAAAAAATATTTTTGAGATCCTAAACCTGCAGACCACTATTTAAAAAAGAGTCGATCAAATCCGAGATGGTCAGGGTCAGACGTTCGTCAAGTTGGCGTGGAAAGCCCCATATATATATATATATATATATATATACATATATATATATTAGGGTGATTCAAAAAAAAAAAAAATTTTTTTTTTCTTTCACTAACAGGCTCAAAAGTTTCATTTAGGTCAAAAAGTATGCCTGTTAAAATATGAGCTCTTAATATTAATATTAAGAGTGGGCGCATCGCACTTTTCGATTTTCCATAAGAATAACATGGGATAAATTATTTTTGCCTCTTCTGATTCTTATAACTAGCAAATGATACGTCACACAAAGAATCTACAGACATGTTTTGGTTGGAAAATGAAAAACGAAAAATCCAAAAAAATAAAAAAATTAAAATTGAAAAAATTAACATTAAAATCAATTAAAATAAATTAAACTTTGACCTCAAATAAGTTTTGAACGAGTGGACTTATTGGAAAATAACTCAGAACTTTTTTGTAGAGCGTTCAATTCTCTACAAAAATATGTCTGTAGATTCTCTGTGTGACATATCATTTGCTAGTTATAAAAATCAGAAGAAGCAAGAATGATTTATCCCATGTTATTCTTATGGAAAATCGAAAAGTGCGATGCGCCCACTCTTAATATTAATATTAAGAGCTCATATTTTAACAGGCATACTTTTTGACCTAAATGAAACTTTTGAGCCTGTTAGTGAAAGGAAAAAAAAAAATTTTTTTTTTTTTGAATCACCCTAATATATATATATATATATATATTAGGGTGGTCCTTAAATGGGGTGTTTTTGAATTTTCACGCTCCCAAGGGTTCAAACGGATCCTTTTGAAGAAAAAAAATTTGTCCTAAATTTTGAATGCTCTATCTCAATTTTAACATCCCGCGCACGACCGCCGAAGTATTTTTTTTTTTTTTCAATTTCCTACAAAAAACATGTATGACCCAACTTTGTCAAGTCATTAACGTCGAAGTTTCAACATTCTGCGTCCTGCGTCGATTTCAACATTCTACGCACGACCGCCAAATTGTTTTTTCTCTTTCAATTTGCTAAAAAAAAAAAAAAAAAAACTAACAATTTTTATTGAAATAAGTACTTTTTTTTTTCAAATAACATAAAATATAAGTGATCGGGTCAACTGAATTGAAATTGAAAAAAAAAAAAAAAAATACTTCGGCGGTCGTGCGCAGGATGTTAAAATTGAGATGGAGCATTCAAAATTTAGGACAAATTTTTTTTCTTCAAAAGGATCCGTTTGAACCCTTGGGAGCGTGAAAATTTAAAAACACCCCATTTAAGGACCACCCTAATATATATATATATATACATATATATATATATATATATTAGGGTGGCCCTTAACATGGTCCAAATCGGGCACGCCCCCCAGATGGGCCCCAAAAAAACAGAAAAAAAAGCTGGTGCCTTTTTTTTTTTTTTTATCGCAACTATAAATGGTGCCGGTGAAGCTGAACTTTTTTGGTTTAATTAATAGCTATTTATGTATCAAGTCCTATTGGGCGAGCGTAAAAAGTGTAAGAAAAGTGTAGCTAAGACGAACACAGCTATTGACTATGAATTTCCCGCTGAGTTTGAATTTTTATCGTTGAAATGCGAAATTTAAAAAAATCAACATTGAGATACTCGTAAAAAAGTTCAGCTTCACCGGCACCATTTATAGTGGCGCTAAAAAAAAAAAAAGGCACCATCTTTTTTTTCTATTTTTTTGGGGCCCATCTGAGGGGCGTGCCTGATTTGGACCATGTTAAGGGCCACCCTAATATATATATACATATATATATATATATATATTATATATATATATATATATATATATATATATATATATATATATATATATATATATCCATCTAATTTAATATCCACATCTTATCTCATATCCATATGTACATATGTGTTTATGGATATAAGTATATATGGGGAATTCCACGCCAACTCACCGAGCCCGTGACCCTGGCCAATTTTGATTCTTCTGATTCTTTTTTATATGATCCACCTTCCTCCAAAAACCACGAAAAAATTTTTTTTTTTTTTTTTTTTTAGTCACTTTTTTTTTTATCGTTATTGAAGCTATCTCAAAAACGCCATTTTTTTTTTTTTTTTTTCTAAATTCACAAAAATTCCTTGGAGTCAACCGATGATTTTAAGCACAAAATGGGAATGTGATTCCGGTTTTTCTAGTTTCCGGAGCGATTCAAACATTTCATTTTAACCATTTCAACGCAAGTTGTACCATTTTTTTGCTTTGGCACCTTGTAATACCTTAATCACCTTTTAATCTGAAAGAATTATTCGAAATGTTCCATTCGGAATATCCTGAAGCTAAGATAGGCTTTTCAATATTTGCTCTATTACGACCAAGACACTGTGTGCTAGCAGGTGCCAGTGGTACACACACAGTGTGTGCTTGCGCACTCCATCAAAACGTGAAGCTTATGATCATCGGTGAGCACTTCATAAATAGGGAGGATGGGGCAAAATGGACCAGTGGGGCAAAATGAACCGCGGGGCAATATGAGCCCCTTGGGGAAAAAAAGTTCATATTCATACTCCAGTTTTTTCCTCCTCAATCGGTTTTTTTTTTCAGTGGTCCATTTTGTCCCACGGTTCATTTTGCCCCGTTTTGTTTTTTTTTTTTTCATTTTTCATTTTCTTGAAGATCGCTGGACCAATGGCAAAAGTATACCGGGCACGCACGACCTTCATTGTATCATCCCACAAATAAATGGTTTAGTACACGTTAAAAAATTTTCAGCTTCCGAGAAATATAAGGCACATAAAATTTTAAAAATAATGTAAAAATAATATGCAACGAATAATATGAAACCTTCATATAAATAAATAGTAATTGTTTTTGAAGATACTTATCGCCCATTATTAATAATTTTTTGAAAATTCCAAGACAAGGTGCCAAAGCAAAAAAATGGTACAACTTGCGTTGAAATGGTTAAGATGAAATGTTTGAATCGCTCCGGAAACTAGAAAAACCGGAATCACATTCCCATTTTGTGCTTAAAATCATCGGTTGACTCCAAGGAATTTTTGTGAATTTAGAAAAAAAAAAAAAAAAAATGGCGTTTTTGAGATAGCTTCAATAACGATAAAAAAAAAAAAGTGACTAAAAAAAAAAAAAAAAAAAAATTTTTTCGTGGTTTTTGGAGGAAGGTGGATCATATAAAAAAGAATCAGAAGAATCAAAATTGGCCAGGGTCACGGGCTCGGTGAGTTGGCGTGGAATTCCCCATATATTATAGTATGGGACGTATCTCCATAAATCTTATAATGAAAATCAAAAATTTTAATTGGGTTTAATAATCTGTGTACTTCACTTATTCGTCGTGTAGAATTCGAAGTGACAACAAATTTGAAAATGAGAGTAAATAAATATGGATCGAAAAAAACGAAATTTCGACACGACAAATGAATGAAGATACACAGATTATTAAACCCAATTTTTAATTTTTATTGTAAGGTTTATGAAGGTACGTCCCATACGGTATGGGTTAAGGCGCGCGCAGCGCGCCAAATACGCTAGTTGAATTAAAAAATATGTCGACATTTTTTTGTTTCTGATTAAAAATCAACAAATAAAATCGTTTTTGGAGAAAATAACTAACGAAATTTCTAGCTCGTTTTTGCCAAGATTTCATCCTGCAAAATATTCCTCACGAATCCTGAAAAAAAATTCGAGATTATGACGGATTCTGGTTTAACAACACACAGAAAAACCTAAGCCTAGATTACGATTGAAGAATCGTAATTTACGGTTTTCATAAGCGTAATCTACGTTTTTAGAGACAACGTGAATCATGCTCTATATTGCCGTAAAATAGGTCGAATTGTCCTTGACGTACGATTTCGTATTCGTACACTAAGGAAAACTTTAACGTAAATCACGTTTTACTATAGTACGTTCAGGTTTTCCTTATTGTACGAATACGAAATCGTACGTCAAGGACAATTCGATCCTATTTTACGGCAATATAGAGCATGATTCACGTTGTCTCTAAAAACGTAAATTACGCTCATGAAAACGTAAATTACGATTTTTCAATCGTAATCTAGGCTTAGGTTTTTCTGTGTGAAGGTGAGGACGTTTTCATTTTAAAAGACATCGTCTCGAAAATAGTGCAATTACCGAATGTGCTATTCGGTAACCTTATGTGGCTGGATCTATGATGAAGTACCTATTTGTATTTATTTCAATGTGTCGACATAAACGCTTAAATGATCGTAATAGTAAAGTTATAAGTAGGGGAAAGCGGGGCAAGTTGGAGACGGGGCACAGTGGGGAATTTTGACGAAAACGTGGCCAAAATTCAAAAAACGAACTTTCCCATGCAGGTATAACGACCGGGGGGATTGGTTAAGAATTAATTTCTGCGTAACCTCCCGGTTGTCCCGACCATTTAACCCTTACAGTCTCTTAGATATTTCAGTTCAAAGTTGACCCTCGTCCGTGACAGTCACGTACCTGAATTTCGGTTTCACATCCGCTCTAACTTTGAACACTCATAACTTAACAGTGTAAAGTGATAGTCAATTTCGACAAAATGGATGATCTTCCTCAAGGTATGTAGAAAATTTTGCTCATTTGACAATTAAAAAATAGTCTTTTTGTAACACATGCACGATTTTTGCGTTTTTTTTTACCTAATAATAGGGCTAAAAGTAGCCGTTTATTGACCGGCGGGCAAAAAAAAGTTCGTAGCGGGCAAAAAAAGTCAGTAGCGGGCGAAAAAAGTCGGTAGCGGGCGCAAAAGAACTTTTTGCGCCCGCTACCGACCTTTAGCGGGCGCAAAAGAACTTTATACAACGCAAGCATGTTTTTCCCGCTTTTTGATGCCTTTGTATAGGACCTAAAGTAGTACTTTTAAGCCCTAGGACTTAAAAGTGCCACTTTTAAGCCCTAGGACTTAAAAGTGCCACTTTTAAGCCCTAGGACTTAAAAGTACCACTTTAAGTCCTCGGACTTCAAAAGTACTACTTTTAGGTCCTATACAGAGGCATCAAATAGCGAGAAAAATATGCTTGCGTTGTATAAAGTATCGTGTGCACCATGGAGGTGGGCCTTTTAACGCCTCGCACGATGTTTTCAGTACTCGTCTTCGCCTCGCACGCTTCGCGCGCTCGTCTACGACTCGTACTTAAAACATCGCACTCGGCCTTAAAAGTTTCACTTTACGACCTTGGTGCACAATGTACTATTTTGCGCCCGCTACCGACTTTTAGCGGGCAAAAAAATATTTATTTATTTATTTATTTTTTTTTTTTTTTTTTTTTTCGCAAAATCGTGCATGTGTCACAAAAAATATGGTGTGCACCACGGGCGAGGGCTTTTTTGCCCTCGTGTGTTTGCATTACTCGTCTCCGGCTCGCGATACGCACTCGCCTTCGGCTCGTGCTTGCTCGCCTCGACTCGTACTGCAAACTCCACACGCGGGCGAAAAAGGCCCACTTCTCGCCCTTGGTACACAATATACTATTATTGTCCATGTTTACGTAGTCTAACGATAATCCCGAAAAGTGCCTTCGTTTGGAAATAAATATTGACTTTGCGTAGACTTTTAGTTGAGAGTCCCACGACATCCCGCCTTCGTTTTTTTTTTTTTTAATTTTAGCTCAGAATATCAGCTTTCGAATGAAGTGTGGATCAGACTGCGCAAACCTGCGCGGGCTGATCCAGAGCATTTTTAGTGAACGTATGCGCGTTCCGAGATGGCCCCCGGCGCGGCGGCGCTCGGTCGGCGCGCCGCGTTCCATGCCAGTTCAGCTGCCTACTGTCGGCGCAAAAAGGTTTGGCCCCTGTGTTTGAGTGTTCATAACTTCTACAGGAAAATTGGTAGAGCATCGAGTCTAGAAAGATCGGAAAGCGCCAAGTTTTCTGCGTCTAATGGTTGTTCGCAAATTTCCGTGTAAAAATCGTGAAAGCTGTTATGATCTCCGAAAAGTTAAAAAAACGTAGTTTTTCGGAGTCCATCGCCGTACGTCAAGTTCAACTCGTCACCGTTGATCTGAAATGAGTGTAAAAAATCTGGAAAAATTTAGAAATATTCCCTGAACATTGACGAACATGATAGAGTTTGGTAAATCCAAAAATATTCACAAACCTGGACACCAGGTGCAAAAAAGTCCAATGGTGCGATTTGGGGAACGGATCGGTACGGATGAACCTGAGCCGGCTCAAAATTATCGTCAGGATATACACTTTTTGATTCCGCAATCAGTTTTTGGTTCGCAATAGCGGACTTCCAGTAATCGACGTCAACAATTTTTCAAATTTGCGCGGGGCCGCCTGTGTCCTAGCTGCGATATTCGTCGCTGCATTTCCCTCCCACCGCGCCCGTCGCAGACTCAATTGAGGGGATGGGCGGAATAACGGTATAAGTCGGGTTATACCGTTTTTCCGGAGATTGCATAAAAATGATCAGTGACCATAGATCTACATTAGATATTTATTTGATGAAAATGGGTTGAATATTGAAGGGTTAAATTAAACAGCTCTTACGGAAGAACGGTATAGCTCGAGTTATTCCGTTATTCCAAATATTTAGATGAAATGAGATAGAAGCATCGGAGTGATGCCTTTGGATGATCACTCGGAGCGCGAAACATTTCGGGTATGGGAACGTATTTTTAATAGCGCCGAAATTATCCAAAAGATCTCGGACGTTGCCTCAACAGGCTTATCATCGGCAAAAATAGATGACCTCCGCACTCTGATAAAATTGGGCCAAACGAAGCGCACACTGAGAAAAAGGTCTTGGTGAAACAACCAAAATTCGGTTATTATACGGTCAAAAAAAATTTTTTTGTTTAGTCAACCAAAATTTTGCTGTGTTAACAACAAATTTAGTAGTATCAACAAAAAATTTAGTAGTATCAACAAAATTTTGGTTGACTGGACAAAAAAATTTCTTTGACCGTATAATAACCAAAATTTTGGTTGTGTCAACAAAACCTTGTTCTGAGTGCAGCTGTGTTAATCAGAAAAATATATTCGGAGAATCATCTGCAAAATTCGGGACTGAACTGTTAATACGTGAAGTAGAATTGGAGAAAGCGATAAAGCTGGGGCATTCCATGCCAAATCGAGCTGGTCCTGACCCTCGACCTCTCATATCTGGTCGGCGATTTTTTGTATCATTCTTCTGACTCTGAATAATCGGAATTTTTTCCAGATTTTTCAAAGTAAATTTGAGCGCGTTATGAATTTTCAAAGATTTTTTCCAACACTTCTATGGCCGTCGTCGAAAAATCTGGAAAAATGCTCGAAAATTTTGTCAGAGATAAAAATTTTTGAACCAAGATTCCTGATGTCGGGGTTTTTGCTCCAACCTGTTTTTTTAGTTTTTTAATCATAATTTCATGTTGATATTCCTGAGATACAAATATGTTTAAAAAAATCTGAAAAAATTTCCAAGAATCCTCGGCTATCGTTCGAAATATTCAAGCAGCAGTCCACGGTGTAGGGGAGACCGGGGTGGAATGGGCTACCGGGGCAGAACGGTCTCGGTGGTCTAATTTCGTCTAGAGGCGCTATAGGGCACTTAGACTGACAAGTGTTTACTAAAACAATGTCTGTTATCGTTTAGTAAGGTTGCAATTGTTGTCGTGCGCCAGTTACGTAGTCTGCCTATAAAAGTCAGCGAATTCGCTGTTCTATTATAACTTTCTGGACCGTTTTCAACTAAAGTAAATCTGTCATCTTTTTTTCTTTACAATCAACGTTTTGTCCACTTGAATCAGCATGTTCTTAGCTATCTTTGTGTACAATGCAGTTGTAAGGAAAAATTGTTTACGATGGTTACTGAATATTTTCTCAATAGATATGCGTTTGGGGCGGAATGGTTTACTCGGTTTACTATGGTATAGTCCGTCCCGCCCCGGTCGCTTTTTATTCTTCATTTGACGAATTCTACGGCATGTTTTGTCTTTCTCGTTTGTAGATGATACGTGATTTTGATAAGCAAAGCTTATTAGTAAGATGTGTCATCGAAGGAATTAAAAAAGAAACGAAGTCCATTCCGCCCTGTGTACGGGGCGGAACGGACTTAAAGACACTTTTTTAGTTTATTGATATAACAAACGAAACATATTATTTTAGACCATCTACATTTGCAAATTTGGTTACAAAAATGTTTGATTAAACGGTTGCTAGTTGAGAAAAAAAAAATTTTCATCATTGAGACATCAAAAATTTGCTCCAAACGTTAGGTGGGCCGTTCCGCCCCGGTCTCCCCTATTGATCACCGTTTTTATTTTGTCAAATTTTTTTTTCTTCGAAAAAAGCCGAAAAAAAAAATGCAATGAAGCGACAGTCCAAGCATTATGAATTTTGATTAAAAATTTTCATTTCTGACACAGAATTTTTTAGAAATTTTCCAGTTTTTCCGATTACGGCCATCAAGGTGTGGCCAAAAAAAACTTTGAAAATTCACGACGCGCTCAAATTTATTTTGAAAAATCAGAATAAAAATTCGATTGCTATCCAGAATCAGAAGAATGATACAAAAATCGCGGACCAGATATGAGAGGTCGAGGGTCAGGACCAGGTCGATTTGGCATGGAATGCCCCAGCTATAAACAGTTTCTAAACTGTTTGTACTCATTGTTAAATTTTTTTTGTGTAAATAAAATGTGAGATGAGTGAAAAACAGCCTTGTTATCTGGAAGAACGGTATAACTCAAAAATTTAATTATTCGTTCATTGTGAAGGGTTTGAACTTTTTGTGGTTCTATTTATATAATCAGAAGCATTATTATGTACTACCATGCTATGTTGAATTATATCAGGATATGTTCCGTTTATCGTAGTTTCTTACGTTTTTCTCATTTATCTCAAAACTATGTTTTCCGAGTTATACCGTTATTCCGCCCATCCCCTCAATTGTTACTCGGGGCCACTGATATAACAATGTGAATGCAGCGAAGAATATCGCGGCTGGGACACACGCGGCCCCGGTCAAATTTGAAAAATTGTTGACGTCGATTAATGGAAGTCCGCTATTGCGAACCAAAAACTGATTACGGAATCAAAAAGTGTATATCCTGACGATAATTTTGAGCCGGCTCAGGTTCGTCCGTACCGATCCGTTCGCCAAATCGCACCATTGGACCTTTTTGCACCTGGTGTCCAGGTTTGTGAATATTTTTGGATTTACCAAACTCTATCATGTTCGTCAATGTTCAGGGAATGTTTCTGAATTTTTCCAGATTTTTTACACACATTTCAGATCAACGGTGACGAGTTGAAGTTGACGTACGGCGATGGACTCCGAAAAACTACGTTTTTTAACTTTTCGGAGATCATAACGGCTCTCACGATTTTTACACGGAAATTTGTGAACAACCATTAGACGCAGAAAACTTGGCGCTTTCCGATCTTTCTAGACTCGATGCTCTACCAATTTTCGTGTAGAAGTTATGATCACTCAAACAGAGGGGCCAAACCTTTTTGCGCCGACAGTAGTTAGCCGAGCTGGGCAGGTAGCTCGCTTACTTGGAACTTTCTCACCCTAAGCGGACTCGGTCGACTGGTTTACTCTAACAATGGATTCGAAATATTAATATATTGTTAATGAAAATTCTGATACCTGATTTATCATACGTACAATTTGTTTCCGAGAGGCGAAGGGATTTATTCGAAATTTGTTATTGTATTCGAAACGCCAAATCCGCATTCTAATGAAATGTTACTAAATGCACAAAGGCGTATCTCTTATCCTCATTCGGATTACAATGCCATTTATAATTAATACGAAATACTATTCTTTCTATCTAGGTTCTGGAACTTCTCCTATCATCTTCAAGCGAAGGGAAATCCTTTCAATAAAAAAGGGAGCAGTTTTCGTCAGAAACCATTATTCCACTATTAGCGAGCCCAACTATCACACATGAAGATCTCTATCCGGCTTCGGATTGACTTATGACTTTTAATTTCTGGAAATAAAGACTTTGTTTACTACATTGCAAGAGAATAATTATTTTCTCCGAAATTCCCGAATCTATTGTCTAATTAGTATAGCACATATATTTTAGGTACACCGTTTTATTTTTCCGAATTTGAATATCGGATTCGTAATCAGCAACCCCGAAAACATCAGTAAAGTGTATAATCAATCGTGTTTTCTATGAAATCCATGTCTGAGTCGGCCATATTAAGTCCGCCATTTTGTTTTTCCAAATTCGAATATCAGATTCGTAATCAGCGACCCCAAAAACATCGGTAAAGTGCATAATCAATCGTGTTTTTCACGAAATTCCTGTCTCCATCGGCCATATTGAAGCCGCCATTTTTTTTTTCCAAATTTCGATACCAGATTCGTAATCAGCGACCCCGAAAACATCGGTAAGGTGTATAATCAATCGTGTTTTTTACGAAACTGATGTCTCCATCGGCCATATTGGAGCCGCCATTTTTTTTTCTCCATATTTCGATACCAGATTCGTAATCAGCGACCCCGAAAACATCCGTAAGGTGTATAATCAATCGTGTTTTTCACGAAATTGATGTCTCCATCGGCCATATTGGAGCCGCCATTTTTTTTTCCAAATTTCGATACCAGATTCGTAATCAGCAACCCCAAAAACATCAGTATATCAAATTTCGAAAAATTCCCATGATCCCCTGGATTATGGCCACGTTTTCGTGAAAATTCCCCACTGTGCGGGGGCAAGATGACGAAATCGTTGTTTCGCGAATATTTCAAAAGATGATGCCAGCTAAATCATCAAGTAGTGTTAAACAAACCCCCACGCAGTAATAAAACTGGTGTAGACTTGCATGACAAAGTCATATGGCTTCTCACAGAGACATGTGAGAAGAGACATGCTTCTCTCATGTTTTTGGTCGGCGCGATGTAATATTTTGTGTTCGGAAAACGGTTTTACGGAACTACAGGTGAGCAAGATCGTACTTGTGAATTAATCCTTCATTTATGTAGGCATATAGATCCTACAGATCATAGGATTTCCAAACTGTCACCAATGTACTGGTTAAGGTTTTTTTTTTTTTTTTTAAATAGCGGCACACGGGGCAAGTTGGTGGGGGCAAGTTGACGATCCACAACTTGCCCCTTTTTGCCATCCCTGCATATGGTAGGTATTTAGGCTATATGCAATTTCAGCTTATTGAATACATCAATGAATAAATCAATGAATTGGTATGAAAGAACCAAGTCTTGAAAGAACCACCTCCATTTAATCATATAGTTTCTGCATGCAAGCGGCTCTTTCAAAACTTGGCTCTTTCATGCCACTTTTCCCCTACCTACACAGTAAAAAAGAATAACTTGGGCCAAGCATTTTTTCTTGGGCCAGGCACTTTTTTTTTTAACAACCGACAATCTCTCGAGCGAAGTGAAATTCTCTGAGACCAAGTAAAATCTTTCGTGAATCATAAAAATTTTCTTGGTTCCAGAGAATTTTACTTCGCTCGAGAGATTGTCGGTTGTTCATCGGTTGTTAAAAAAAAAATGCTTGGCCCAAGTTATTCGTTTTTACTGTGTATACATAAAAAAATGTAACCATATGTGTTTCCTTTCTGGATTTGAATGAACTGAAGTATTTTTTGACGAAAACAACATTTTTATAAGCCCATTGAACCGAAATCTAGCATTCGCCAACTTGCCCCGTGGTCGGGGCAAGTTGAAGAGTCTGCAACATTTTGGAAAAATCGAAATCACACAGTTTGTAAATAACCGAATTCAATGTCCATTTTTTTTGTAACAGCTAACATCTCATAGTTTGCGAAAATACCGAAAGATTTCAAATTTCACTCACGATTGATTAAAAAAACGCTTCCAAAGCTTAAGGGGGGGGGTTTACCCAATCAGTTACCTATTTGTCTATTTTCTCCTACACGGGGTAATCAATCGACTTGTCCTTTCGGCAGCCGATGTTTGACGAGTAATGAGTTCGAACTGGTACGTTTGATCGGATGAAATCGGGATTTTTTTATTTTTTTCGATCGAAAAGTATTGGCGTGCCATTTATTGCGACTTATAACAAAGCCCACGCATCAAAAATGCAAAATCGACTCCCTGAGCCCGATTTTGTGAGAAATTCCGAACATAACCATCCCAAAACATCTTTGTTTCCGACAACGATGAAGGTGGAAGTTGTATTCCACGTTTTTGTGGTAATTTTCGCGATTTTCAGAGGCTGGGGGGCGGCCATTGCCGCTACAGCTGCTACAGCTGCTGATTTAATGCGGTGGTTCCCAGAACACCCGTGAGATGTCACCGTGAAAGTATACTATACTATAGTAAAAGGATGAAGTTCAGATGGGCGCGTGGCGACATCTCACGGGCGTTCTGGGAACCACCGCGTTATATCAGCAGCTGTAGCGGCAATGGCCGCCCCCAGTCTCTGACAATCGCGAAAATTACCACAAAAACGTGGAATACAACTTCCACCTTCATCGTTGTCGAAAACAAAGATGTTTTGGGATGGTTATGTTCAGAATTTCTCACAGAATCGGGCTCAGGGAGTCGATTTTGCATTTTTGATGCGTGGGCTTTGATACAAGTCGCAATAAATGGCACGCCAATACTTTTCGATCGAAAAAAATAAAAAAATCCCGATTTCATCCGATCAAACGTACCAGTTCGAACTCATTACTCGTCAAACATCGGCTGCCGAAAGGACAAGTCAATTGATTACCCCGTTTAGGAGAAAATAGACAAATCGGTACCTGATTGGGTAAACCCCCCCCTTAAGGTCTCCAACTTGCCCCGCTTTCCCCTATAGTATAATGATATCATCAACATCATCATCGATTTTTGGCGGATGCGCCCTTCTGGAATTAGTCGTTATGATTTCTTTTATAAAGCTAATGCCAGAAGGGCATATGGAAGCAGTTTAACGCGCGTTACCCTCTACGCCGGTCCACGCACAACCGATCACCTGTTGTGACGTCATAACGAGTATAAGGTAAACGCACCAATAGTGAAACACTAACCAATAGTGAAACAGAGGAGTTATTTCTCTTTCTGCAAATTCTATCAATAACTTTTTTTTGGGGAATTCATTGCTTTAGTTAAGAAATATATTTACAAAGTAAAAGAAAATTTTTTTTTCGCCGAAAACGTTTGGAAGAATTTTAAAATGTCATATTTCTGTTTCCCCTTCCGATGAGCGGGCTCTTTAGCCTCCGTCTGCCCGTCGCCGGGATGCTGACGCTCTGCATCGAAAAGAGAGCTAGCACGTAATTTCTTTCAATCAAGTGCTGAAAAACTCCAACAACGGTAGCAGTGACACTTTATTTATCGTTGAAGAGCAGATAAATAGAATAAATTACAGTTTTTCCTATAAAAAAAGCCGCGTTTCACTTCTGGTTGCCTCGGAAGAGCGATGCAACCAGAAGTGAAACAGCTGCTTTTTGTGGTTTTTTCTTCAATTTTCTGTGCCCAGACAATGTTAAACTGTGAATTTCTTTATCAGATTGATTTTTTCGATAGTTTTATATAAATTTTAGGTATAAAATTCAAAGAATCTCGAGTTTCAAGGGCAGCAAATGGACGAATCATTTTTGGGTTAGGTATATGCTGTTTGACAGGTGATAGCGTTTCACAATTGGTCATCTAGCTGTTTCACTACTGGTTCCCCACTCATTTGGCTGTTTCACTTCTGTTCCGAAAATCTCGAGTCTTTGAAATTCTTTTAAAAATTCATTATGAGCTAATATAGACCTAATATATGGTTAGTTTACAGCCCCAAAACTTGACTGTGAGCCCAGAATAAAAATTTCTCCAGAACTTTCAAATTTATTACTTTTATTGCCGTTACTAATCGAGACACAGCGGTGGGCGTTTCACTATTGGTGCGCTTACCTTATAAGCCGGGCATACCATGCTCAGTTAGCGGACTTGCGCCAAAACGGCCGACCGACTGACAACGTCTTTCAAAATTCACATCACTCTTTTCGAGCATAAGCCAAAGACCCAAAAGCGGGCACATGCTACAAAGTTACGAAAATCAAATTATTGTTATATAATAGCTAAAGCGGCATTTCAAATAAAATCAAACAAATTTATTGTTATAACCAACGCAGCATTCCAAATATCCCTTGCGACTTTAAAATTATTCTGGAATCATTCTGAAAAAGTTCAGAAATCGGTATGTAGCCTTACCGGTCTCAGAGTGTTTCCAGAATGGTTTTGTGCCTGTTTTTCAGAGTAAATCCAGAAAAAACCCAGAGTGTAATCTAAAGTGTTTCTCAAGCAGAACTAGAGTGTTTCTAAATAATTTCCAGAGTCATCGAAGAGTGAATCCAAGGTGTTTATATGAATCACTTCAGAGTGTTTCCAGACTCCAACCAGAGTGAAATTGAAGTTATTTCAGAGTAAATTTAAAATGTTCCCTGGGTGAACCAGAGTGTTTCCAAAATGAAACAAAAGTGTTTCCAAACTGAAACCAAAGTGTTTCCACAGCGAAACCAGAATATTTCCAGAACAAGACCAGAATAAATTCAGAGTTTTTCCCAGAATCGTTTCAAAGTATTTCTTGAGTGGATCCCGAGTGTTCCCAGAGTCAAACCAGAGTGAATTTTAAGTGTACTTCCGATGTATCTAGAACGAATTCACGTTTATTTCAGAATGCATCCAGTATGAGTGCATGTAGAATCCTCGGTGGTTAAATGACTTCTTCGCAATAAATACTTATGAAAACCTAGGTAATTAATACCTCGATAGCTTGTAAATTGAAGATATGCCAAGCTTGCAATAGCTGCTATACAGTTTACTTGCTATATTAACAGCACAATAAAAATAATAATAATTAAGTGATAACAATAATTTTTTTTGTTGATAATCGAGGCGACATTCCTATTCATTTCGTGACTGATGCATAATATTTTATTTGCCTATATTCACCGAAACAATAGCAAAAAAAATGTGTACACCAGTCGTATAACGGTTTGAAATACAGTTTCAATTATCAACTAATATTTTATCGATTCATACGACCATTGAAAATTTGTTATATAATCATTATGATGAAAAAAAATAAAAAATAATAATAACAATAATAATAAATAACATTGATATTAAATATACAAAAGCCAATTAGATGTACTGTGTAATAACCAAAGTTTTGACCAGTATTAATTCTGGATAAGCTATGTAACCACTGAGAGCTCGAGATGCATCAACACTGGATACATTCCAAAATTAACGTGAATACATTTTGCGTTCACTTTTAAAACACTCTGAGTTCACTCTGAAAACTATCTAATTTTGCTCTGGAAAGACTCTGGATCAACTCTGAAAATACGTTGGGTACGCTTTGGTTTTACTTTAAATCAAGTATGAAACTATTTTGGATCCACTCTGAAAAAACTGTGGGCCCACTCTGAAAACTCTCTTTGCTTACTATGGAAACAATCTGATTTTATTCTGGATTCACTTTGAGTTCACTTTGGATCTACTCTGGAAACACTCTGATTTCAATCTAAGTTTACTTTGGGTTCACTCTGGACCAAGTCTGGAAACACTTTGGCTTGACTCTGGTCTCATTCTGGTCTCATTTTGGAAAAAGGGCACAAAACCATTCTGGAATCAAACTGGACTCAGAATGTTTTCGCTCTGACGCTGAGTCCAGAGTGTTTCCAGAGTGAGCTTAAGGTCGCAAGGGATCGAATAAAACAATTAAAAGCAATCAATTGCTATAAATTGGTAACTTCAAAAAGCAAACAAAGGACAACGAAATCCGGCCATCGAGCAGCGCGCTTAGTATTAAGAAAATAGGTATAGTTAGGTAAAACAGCATTCATTTCACTCAAATTATTATTTTATGTGTCGCATTTTGTTATTTTCTTGTAAATATCAAAGTTCCAAGGGAACACTACGGTTCTTCTAGCAAAGGAAATAAATGGTAAATGATTATTTAATCATTTGAAATATACCAGGAATCTGATCTCTATCATTCATTTTCTTGTAACCTTGTCGTCTTTTTTCATTATTTCAGCACGCAAGCATTCAACTTTTTTTCAATCAATTTGAAATCATTCTTAGCTAAAAGGCAGCTTCGGTGCATTCAGCCTGAACAGCGACGGTATAGCGATAACTGGTACCTGAGTCTGGAAGGTTAGACATATACCAAGTCTGTAGGGAGGCAGCTTCGGTAGAGTAAAATCTATCCAAGTCTGTATTAGGATTATTTAAGGGGTTTTTCAACTTTTCCCAGAGACGCTCCAAAATCATCATCCGTGACAAACATTAACTCACGCAAATTAGTGTAATTTCGCCGGCCTTTCAGCCCGTGAAACATACACAATAAGTTACAATCTGCAGTGTAAGACAGGATAATCTTCAATGATCATCGCAAAGTAGGTAGGTAGGTATATACTTTAGTATACAATAAATTCATATAGTAGCTATATATATATGAGGTATTCCACGCCGTTTCGAACTGTCGATAAAATGACCGCTTCCAAAAAAATCATAATTTTGTCTTATGACACAACTATATCGAAAGAATTTATGTGAATTTTTTCAGAATTTTCGGATTGCATTTGTTGATTTTTTCCAAACTCCAACTCTTTCTACAAACTTCCGTATCTCAAAAGTATAAGATCATACAAGAAAATTTATGAGACAAAAGAGTTGCAGTTTCGAATCAACTTTCTGAAAAATTTCTTTTAGGAATTTCTCGAATCCCAAAAATACCAATTTTTATCAAAAATACACAAAAATCAGCAGTGTTAACAAAAAAGCTCTGCTTTTTTGCAACAGGTACGATCGCAGGCTTATGATGATGATGATGTTTTTTTTTTTTTTTTTTATATACTGACATTCTTCCAATAGTTTATTATATACTGCTCGTAGACAATTCTGATAAAATATTGCAATGTTTCAATTACTTTAATTAGCAACGAATGAGATCGCAAACGAAATTCGGTTATTCAGAATATAAAATTAGAAGAAAAAAAAAAAAAATCAATTCACGTTTGTAATTTCCACACAGGATATAATCTCTGTAAGTTTCGTGGATCATCTTCATTGATCAATTGATTTTCCCCCCGAATTTCGTTCAAATCGGTCGAGTCGTTCTCCTGCAATTCCGGATACACGTAATAATTATTTAAATTGTGAAACGTTCAAACCGGAAGTGATGAAATCTTCAAAAGTTTTGTGGATCATCTTTACCAAACACTTTATTTTCCCCCCAAATTTCGTTCGAATCGGTCGAGTCATTTTCCCGCAATTCAGGATACAAACAAACTTTCGGCGTCCACACGCACATACATTACATGTTGGAAAATGTAAGTCCGATTTCAACCACAAGAGCGCGTGTGGAACAGTTATTTTTTAATAATTAATATCTCGACTTCTGAACGGTACAGCCCCTCCAAATTAAATCAATGTTTTCATAGCACTCCAAGGATCATCTATACAAATTCGCATGAAAATCTATCTCAAAAAGTGTTCACGAGACTACTAGGTACCTTAAAATCCATAAATTGATATAATTAGCGAAATTTTCGGGATTTTTGAACATTCAAGAATTCTATAATGTTCCAAACTTCAATGTTTCGAAAAATTCTAAATCATCTGAAACGAAATCGGAATTTTGACCATTCGGAACTTTTAAAATTCGGAAATTGCATATTTGTATATTTTGGAATGGCCTATAGCGTGCTTCTACAAAAACAATCATCTCGACAATTTGTGTTCTATGATTGAATATGATTTATCCCCAATTATTCAGTGCCGAGCCATTGCACAACCGACTATCATGGCGCAGGTTTTTTCTGCAACTACGGTGGCCGGTGGTATTTCCTGGGTACGCTAGAGGACTCTTCCTCGAATCATCTTCGTGCAGTGAATATTTCATAATGTATCATAGCGTTCAACTATATTTGCCCTCGATTAACGTCTTAATCAATGCAGAGTAACCTAACGAGACATATGACTAAAAATAATAATTCTATTCATAAATCAGTGCGTTCTTTATTCAACAAAAACTCCTCTACGTTAAGAATATTCCTATTGAGATCCTCGTCACAGTTAGAAAGTCATAACACGTTAGCGCAACTCCCTTCTTCTTCTTCTTCTTCTTCTGCTTCTTCTTCTTCTCCTACTTTTGCTTATAACCTATAAAGGAAAGTATGGGCAAGCACAACCCCCATTCGCACCCTCACCTTTGAGAATCAAGCCTTGAACTCAAATTCCAAGATAGAGCGCGTTACCATTTGTTACCCTATATGTATCGACAACGCGATTTCTAACTTAGTGGTCCATCCCAAACCGTGACGATCCTTTAAATTTCGAACCCTAACCCTAACCAAATATGAAATGAATAGATCCTGAATTCCAATACGACGTCGCGTAAAAAAGTCGTAAACAGTTCACGCAAGCCGATAATAAGTGCTTATGATAAGGAGAACAACTATCTCAGAGGACTGAGTGATTACCAGTGTATAATTTCTCGTATACTACTGTATATTTTTTTTATTTTTTTATTTTTTATTTATTTTTTTCTTGTATCAACAAAACAAGAAAAAAAAAACACGAAAATAGAAATAGAAACGATACAAAAAGGGGAGAGGATGGGAGTACCGCTCACCTAAGAAAAAATGCTAATTTTTATGTGTTGAACGTCAACTTGAAGTGCAAAAGACTATTGTAATGGCTTCTGCAACTATTCAACTCTTCGTTTTGAAAATTCAGAGGCGTAATTTCCTTTAGAATTGACAAAATTACGAAAAAAGAAACGCGAGACGCAAGTGAGCGGTGTTACCCTCCAGCGGGTAATACCGCTCGGCCCAATTTTAATACCGCTCACTCTCTAATACTCGGGTTCCGACCTAACCTATATGTAGTCAAATAGTAAACTCGGGTATGAAGGATGAAATTTGTCATTACAATGTTAAATTTTACTGAAGACTTATCGTTATTATAACACAATAATAGAGTAAATTATTATTAATATTGATATCATTGTCATTATTATTCACAATAGCGTGAATTATTCCCGGGAAAAAAAGGTCCATATATGATCAGATATGGCCATATATGAACTTCCATACATGATCAGGTATGAAATTTAACCTGATCTGAACATACATGAGCATGTGGGAGCATATACGAGCATGTGGGAGCATATATGAGCATATCAAAGATCACATGAAGATGTATGGGCATGTAAGATCATATATGAGCATGTCTGAACATATCCGAACATATCTGAGCATATCCGAACATGTCTGAGCATTTGTGAATATATCTGAGCACATTATATAAGCTAAATGAGCATTTAAAAGTAGAAGTAATGTGACTTTATAGGAATGACACTTCTTCAAATTAGGCAAAAAAATCACGGCAGTTTTTGCATGTCATCGTATTTGATGTTACGTAGTGCTGACATGTGGGTTATGCAATTATTGAATAATTGAATTTTTGCCTAATTTGATCATTTGTTATGTTGAATAAAAAAATAATAATAATAAAGCACACGATTCTCATGGGATACCCCATTTATGATTCTTTTATTTTTCACTGAAGAGAAGATGAATCTCACTGAATAATCGAGAATATGAATTTTTGGTCCACGATTAACCACGAAAGAAAATTTAGTATGAAATATAGTGAATAAGCATGTTTTTGAATCATTTGAAAATTCCTTCTCGAATAGGGAGACTAGGGGAACAAAATAAAAATCTGTAAAAATTAGGGAATTTTTTCAAAATTATTTGGAGCTGATTTGGAGGGATCCAACATGATTTTTTTTTTTTTTTTTTTTTACCCTATCTAAGGACCACCCTATATGGAGCGTTTCACGTCAAACCGACCACCCCAATTTTGTGAGTTACTTTGATGAAATCAAAACAATAACAGCAAATCAATCGACGATATTTTTGCATGGTCTTGATCGGAAATTGTATAGTCATTATTGTTGAACACACAGGCATACGATGGATAGTTTTTATGTGTTATAATTGGCGACAATCTCAATCCTGTGAAACGCAGAGAGGAAATTCGAAGACCTAGAATATTTGAATCGTATTTCCGTGAGTTCGATAATTCTATTTGAAGGCTTTATTGCATCATATACACGACGATATATGGGCATATACAATCATACATGATCATATATGATCGTATATGATCATAGGTTGTCATGTATAGTTCAGATTGGGCAATTATTAGTATGCTCAGATACGAGTGTATATATGCTCATTTATGATCGTTTATAACCATACATGGTCAGACATGGACACGTATGAGTACATATGGGCATGTATAAGTCTGATTATTACAGCCAGGTTACTAACTGAAATGACCGCACATGATCATGTATGAGCTCGTAACATCATATATGGCCATGTATGATCATATATGACGCACGTGATTAGACATGATCATGTCAGGTCAAAATTCAT
Source organism: Tenthredo mesomela (assembly GCA_943736025.1). Lineage (NCBI taxonomy): Eukaryota > Metazoa > Arthropoda > Insecta > Hymenoptera > Tenthredinidae > Tenthredo > Tenthredo mesomela. The sequence goes on from OX031017.1 coordinate 4,792,840, forward strand.
ATCCGAACAGATATGATCGAGTATGAGCATGTCCTATCATATATGATCATATATACTTTTATACATGATCATACATGACCATACATGGAACTTTTTTTCCCGGGTTCACATAACCTGACTACGATTTTTTTTATTAATTTTACGGATTTAATACTATGTCACAACCATTGTCATCGCAAAAGTTGGTTTCTGATAGTCTCAACATTTGTCATCACACACATTTCCAACAAAAAAAAATGATAATTGTGTTTTACTTATGTGATTTTGATAATCCACCGGTAAATATGCACTGTCAGATGCTGAGCGGTATCCCGAGCAGAAATTACAGAGCGGCGCTGGGTAGGACCAGCATTGGCGACCGCTATACAATGATGGGCCGAACTTGGCATTAGGATTGGGCCATTATCGGCATGTAACGCGGTAAGCTAATGGGCCGATCATGGCTACCAATATTGTGCCAATATTGTGTCTACATTTTTTCGAATCTCTAGGGGGGGGGGGGGGGGGGGGGGCAGCCGACGCCCTTGGATATTATATATACTCTGATAGTGCGAATTACCGCCACGATAACTCATTCGTTAATGTAAACTATATAAGTTAATACACAAAAAAAAAAAAAAATTCTGAAAAATCCTGCTTCGTTTATCAAAATTTTTAAGCCTTGACCCAGAGTGAGCAGACGCCTGCTTCTATGATGTTTAAGGTTTTTTCCGAAAACAACGTTGAATAATATGAGAAGCAAACGTCTGCCCACTTTGGCTAAGGGCCTTAAAATTTTGATAACTAAAGCAGGATTTTCGAGAATTTTTTCAGATTTTTTAATTCAGGCTATCAATGTGTTCATTTTTGAAAATCATAGGTAAATCGGACGGTTTCCAAAAAATCTGAAAAAAATTCAGAGTGTTTTTTCGAAAAGGTGGAACAACATAAAAAATTATGACTCGAATAGAAAGGGGTGAGGGTCAGACGTAGGTCGGGTTGGGGTGGAATTCCCCATATATAATAAATATATCCCTAAATATACGTCAATATATATTTAGCGCATATAAAAAAAAAAATATATCTTGTATATACAACTTTTTGCCGGAATATATCTAGGATATATAAAATATAATTTCGAATATATTTTCTCATATATTTTTTTCCCATGGGGGTAGCATAGGATTAATTTTATCTTTTTTTCTTAAGAATTTTGTAGCTCACAAACCAATAAACAAATCCAAATGACTCATACATATTTTGATAGGAAATTGAACACTCTAAAAAATGTGTCTATCATTTTGGAAAAGAAATTTGTAAACAAAAATAGTTAATTCAATTATAAATTGAACTTTGAGCTTGAAGAACTTCGGAAGGAGTCAATTTATCAAAAAATGATAAGAGAAGCTTTTTGTAGAATGTTCAATTTCCTATAAAAATGTGTATAGGTAATTTGGATTTGTTCATTGGTTTGTGAGCTACAAAATTCTAAAAAAAAAATTCAAAAAAAAAAAAAAAAAAAATTCAAATGAAAAATAGAAAGATCACCTCTGATCATCAATATTAGGAGCTCCGCTTTTAACAAGCATCTTTTTTCACCCCTCCCTCCCTCCCTCGGAAGTATTTCAATGGGGATTTTGAAAAAAAAAAATAGTTGTTTTTTTTTAACCGGTCTAATGTTTCATGCTGAGATACAGTCGTTATATCAGGTACCGATCTAAAACCAATATTGGATGGATATCGCGCACCGCGGTTCGACCACTCCATCGGTCGTTGATCTGAAACCAATCTGAAACCGAGGTTCGACCGTTCTATCGATTGCCAATGTCATACCAGGACTGGTCCGACACAAGCGCCCGATTCAAAGCCGTTACATCATCCGCCATTATCGTACCGATGCTGGCCCGTTTTGTTAGAACGACTGCCGTTCTGCAATTTCTGCTCGGGATATTGGCATACAGCCGAGCGATATTACCCTCACCGGCCGAGCGGTATTACCGGTATCGCGCGGAGTTAACAAAATCATTAATAATTATTAATATAAAGAGAGATAGGAGTTCATCTTGTGATCAAATTACGCGGAAAAGTACCACGAATCGAATGACCATAGTTTGACGTGAAAATAATAATTTTGAAATGACAAAAAACTTTATTTACTTGTCCAGCAATTTTACGCTGTAAGGACCTCAAAACAGAGAGATGTTATTTTTTCTATTAAAAGTGATTAAAGGAATGAAATTTCCACAGAAATTAGATATTGACATTGGATTTTGAAGATTGGGGAAAAAAAACGAGTGAAAAAATTCTTCATTATAAAGAAAAAGGGGTGAGCGGTATTACCTGCTGAGCGGTACAACCATCCCCTCCCCTAAGTTTGAATCTTGTTTATATTTCGAACTATTAGTGTCAAATAAAAATAGATTAAAATGAATTTCGAACGCCTTCTACCAGTCGCATTGAAGTCTCAGTACGCACGTGACGAACTCGTTTCATGGCATCTCTCAGATTGATGCAAACTTAAATGAAATCCATCATTTGAGACAAATGATGGACGACCCGCATGGAAAAATATATATCAGAAATATGTATGGCTTATATATCAGAAAATGTATATTTCATATATAAGAAGATATATGAATTATATATAAAGAATATTCTTCATCATGAAGCTATCACTCGAACTGGTACTTATTTGAGGAGGGGCTCAATCAATCAAGTCGAGTCAGTGAATTTTAAATTTCTCTTTGGCCTGACGTTTCGGCAGTGATGTGCTGCCCTCATCAGAGGCTTATTAAAATTTGTGATAAGTGAAAAACCATGGTGTCAACGACCACCATTATCACGATACACGATGAGCCAAGTGTCATCGTGTGCTGGTGAAGCTTCACCAGCTTCACCAGCTTCACCAGCACACGATGACACTTGGCTCATCGTGTATCGTGATAATGGTGGTCGTTGACACCATGGTTTTTCACTTATCACAAATTTTAATAAGCCTCTGATGAGGGCAGCACATCACTGCCGAAACGTCAGGCCAAAGAGAAATTTAAAATTCACTGACTCGACTTGATTGATTGAGCCCCTCCTCAAATAAAGAATATTCTATTATGGCCGCTTTTAGTATATCAAATATATATCGTTATATATTGTATATGGGGAAGTCCATCAATTATAGGCAAACGATCCGGGGTCAAAATTTCGATTTGTCTGCAATTTTTATATCTCATAGTGTGTATTGAGATGTAAAAATCCACCAAGTTTTAGACCTCTAAATCTTACCGTTCAGGAGAGACGCGCTGATTAGTCTTTCAACTTTGAGCACATTGACTTTTACATTCGAATTTTTATCCCATCTCTATCGCAAAAAAGAGAATTTAATCAAACGTGTTTTTCGTGTAAAAATGTCTGATCTTTCCGAATATCACATTCATTTCAAGCTAGATTTTCAAAAATGGTGAAAAAAACACGTTTTTTCGAAAAAAAACGTGTTTTTTCAACGTTCCCCAAACTTTTTTTTAAATTTGATATTTTTATCTGAAAGCTTGCAGTTTTTCACTGAAGAAACTGATTTTTATTTTGGGTGCTCGAAATGGGATCAGGCGGAAGTTACATTTATGTTCATTAAATTAGGTGTAAAATTTTTTTTTTCTTTTTTTCAGTGATGTATATTCATTTTATGCACATTTGTGGAAGTGCTATATTTTTTACATACTATAAAATAAGGATTCTTCGCTGATTAAAGAAAAAAAAATATTTTATACGTAATTTAATAAACAAAAATGCAACTCCCGCCTGATCCCATTTCGAGCACCCAAAATAAAAATCAGTTTCTTCAGTGAAAAACTGCAAGCTTTCAGATAAAAATATCAAATTTAAAAAAAAGTTTGGGGAACGTTGAAAAAACACGTTTTTTTTCGAAAAAACGTGTTTTTGTCACCATTTTTGAGAATCTAGCTTGAAATGAATGTGATATTCGGAAAGATCAGACATTTTTACACGAAAAACACGTTTGATCAAATTCTTTTTTTCGCGATAGAGATGGGATAAAAATTCGAATATAAAAGTCAATCTGCTCAAAGTTGAAAGACTAATCAGCGCGTCTCTCCTGAACGGTAAGGCTTAGAGGTCTAAAACTTGGTGGATTTTTACATCTCAATACACACTATGAGATATCAAAATTGCAGACAAATCGAAATTTTGATCCCGGATCGTTTGCCTATAATTGGTGGAATTCCCCATATATATTCGACTATATATATTGATTATATATATTTCATATAATGTGTATATATATTATTTATATGCAATATATGGCAGATATTAAATATGATATATTATGATGTATATAGTTTATATATAAAATATATATTTTTGAATATCCGATTTATATATCGTGTATATCTTTCGTATATATACTTATATAATAAAAATATGTCCATCCAAAGAGGTCACCACAGTAGTAGAATCAACAATATTTGATGGGGTAATGACAGTAGTCAGCGAAAAAAAAATTAAAGTCTAAAAAGGGCGAAAATCCCATGTTAATCAAATGGGACAAGTATCGTCCTACAGGCAGGGGTTAATGGCACTTTAAAAAAAAAAAAAAAAAAATAGCATAATTCTTTTTAGGCTCTAAACTAATGATTTGACCCATACCCAAGTAGAAAAAGTCAATTCGGGAAATAACGGACACCCTAATGAATATATATATTTCGATCAGCCAATTCTCAACTGTTATGCTGATGTATTATTAATATATTTGTTTTATTCTTCCGAGTATATTACCGATATATTTTTTATATATCAGGCTAATATATAATCAAAATATATAATCATGAGATATTAAGGGGGTATCCCCACCTTTAAATGGGTTAACATTCTGAGAAAGAGATTGATATTTTACAGCGAATTTGAGAGTCTGATCAAATCCAAAAAAATCATGAAGTTTAGGGAGGGTTTGACCCTCATTATCCATACTTAACATTGAATATTACTTTGAGTCTAATAGTAGTTACGCTGAATATAGAAAAATACAAAATTACTCGGTTATCGCAAAGAATTAGTAGTACCGTTGGATCGATTCTAGAATTTTTGGTCTTCAATTGTTCAGAAGAGATGCCTCTTTCATATGAACATAGAACTTTTTGATATTCCTATTTTTGGTTGAGATAATAATAAAAGTAATGAAAAAAAATTGAAGAATTAGAAAAATCTCAGTAAAAACTGAGCGAGTCAGGCAATTTTCGCGATATCAAAAAGTTCTATGTTCATATGATAGAAGCATCTCTTCTGAACAATTGAAGACCAAAAATTCCAGAATCGATCCAACGGTACTACTGATTCTTTGCGACAGCCGAGTAATTTTGTATTTTTCTATATTCAGCGTAACTACTATTAGACTCAAAGTAATATTCAATGTTAAGTATGGATAATGAGGGTCAAACCTCCCCTAAACTTCATGATTTTTCTGGATTCGATTAGACTCTCAAATTCGCTGTAAAATATCAATCTCTTTCTCAGAATGGTAACCCATTTAAAGGTGGGGATACCCCCTTAAGTATATATGAAATATATATTTCGATTAGCCGATTCTCGACTCTTATGCTGATGTATTATTAATATATTTGTCTTATTCTTCCGAGTATATTACCGATATATTTATTATATATCAGGCTAATATATAATCAAAATATATAATCATGAGATATTAAATATATATGAAATATATATTTCGATTAGCCGATTCTCAACTCTTATGCTGATATATTATTAATATATTTGTTTTATTTTTCCGAATATATTACCGATATATTTTTTATATATCAGGCTAATATACAGGGTGACCCAAGACCCCCGGACCGGAAGGAATGGGTGAATTCCTCGTTGGATTTTGAGACGAAATTTCCTTTTCGAAAACTTCGTCCGATCAACGGTGTCCAAGTTATTAAAGATAAAGAGTAGCCAATCAGCGCCTCGCTTTAGGTCCGTGCCAGTGCCAGGTCAATAGTGAACGGCGGGCAGGGCCCGTGGTTTATTTTACATTTGGCTACTTTCTTCTTCACTTTACGATCGACGCGTATTATTATTATTATTATTATTATTATTATTATTATTATTTTATTTTTATTTTTTCTACCGGACCGTAGTTCTACGTGTCCAGGTTGACCGGACCGTAGTTTTCCGTGTCCAGGTCCAAAAAAATAATAATAATAATAATAATAATAATAATAATAATAATAATAATAATAATAATACGCGTCGATCGTAAAGTGAAGAAGAAAGTAGCCAAATATAAAATAAACCACGGGCCCTGCCCGCCGTTCACTATTGACCCGGTACTGGCACGGACCTAAAGCGAGGCGCTGATTGGCTACTCTTTATCTTTAATAACTTGGACACCGTTGATCGGACGAAGTTTTCGAAAAGGAAATTTCGTCTCAAAATCCAACGAGGAATTCACCCATTCCTTCCGGTCCGGGGGTCTTGGGTCACCCTGTATAATCAAAATATATAAGTTCAATATATCATTCGAGTATTAATTATATATATGATATATTAGTAATATATCTTGTAAATATATCCAGCCATAGATATATAAGTAGCACATATTTCTGATATATATTTTTCCATGCGGGGACCTTGATGTACTTATATAATAATTATTAATGATAATTTCAATTTCATGATGACCATTGCGAAGGAGTTCCATACTTTATTCTGACGCCCTATGGTCATCCACAAGGATTTCAGTCCGGACTCTACGAAGCAGGACGAAGGACATTCTCGGTTTGAGTCATAATGATGGTGTGGATATTGCGTGATGAGAACATGGAATTTTTTCAATCGTGCAAGCACTGAATATGCAGAGGAAACCTCTTTGACGTGATTTGATAAAATACTGATGGTCATTATGCATCATCCCGATTGTTGTTCCGGCGATTTTGGAACCGGTGGACAATCGGTTTTCGCCAGAGACCCAGAGGGAGCGTCTTCAGTACGAATAATTGGTTCTCCGTCAAGTTTTTCCAAGTTTGGAAGCCGTCTGGCTACTTCAGCTTTCCACGATTCAGTCTTCAGGCATAAAAAAAATGGTCAAAGCTTGAGGAATTGATTAATAGAAGAAGAAAAACGCTGTACACCTGAGTACATACCTCGAAACCATCGCAGATGGGATTACCAACGAAGAGTAGGTCTCTCAAATTCGGGAGCTCCTGGAGTTTAGAAAATTCGTTCCACTCGCGCACCAGGTTATTAGACATGTACAAAACGTGGAGATTCTTCATGCAGTTTATCCCCTTCATCTTCTCAATGCTGTTATAAGAAATCCAAAGCTCCATCAGCGTTTCTCCCAGAGGTTCGAGTCCAGAAAATGCTTTGATTAAATTACGACCGATGGAAAGGACTTTCAAATTTTTCAACGCTGATATACCTAAAATTATTATATTGGTATGTTAAATGGTTTTGGCAATTTTTGTGCTCCGTGTGAGTTTAGCCAACAGGAATCTCCCCAATTCCCAAAAAATTCTACGAAAAGTGTTCATGGACCAATAATGTTACCGTTTTCCGGAAATAGTCTTGATTATAATTGCCACGGGTATTTTCCTCACCTGCTACTTTCTCTATCATGTTAGTTGACAGAGTTAATTTCTCGCATTTCCCAAGTACGGAAAAAGCGTTGTCCATCTTCTCGATCGGTGGCCATTGGAAACTGAGATTCACTTCTATAGCTGATGCTGCTTCGAGGCCAGATGCCTCCTCCCATCTTCGGATTGCGTCTTTACACGTTGTGGGTTTTCCCACGGACATCTATATTCAAATTGATTTGAGTATACCTCGATTATTATTGTGGAATCTGAAAAAATATAAAAATTAAATTAATCATGAGAATGTATAACTTCCCTGCTTAAAATGACCGATAGGAAACGATAGAACCGGACAGATTTCCGGATAGGATTCCGGATAGACGTTCCATCCGTTTCTATCCGTATTTCATCGGTCACGAAAGTCCTGTCCGGATCCTATACGTTTGTGTCCGTAATTCGTCGGAACGAACATCCGTAGGCTCGGTTATCTATCTGCCTTCATTCGGAAAGTATCCGTCACCCGAATCGGTTTTGGGACTGTGTACGTTTCTATTCGGTTTGGATCCGGCAATTCTGAGTTGGAATCGGGTCTCTGTCCGTACCTATCCGGTTTCGATCCCGCAATTCATAACGTGATTATTCACATCAGATTTTCCAAGTTGGGTTCGGGGCTTCTGTCCGTACCTATCCGGCAATCCATAACGCTATTATCAATACAGCTAATATTCTAAGTTGGAATCGGGGCTTCTGTCCGTACCTATCCGGTTTGTATCCGCCAATTTATAACGTGATTATTCACCTCAAATTTTCCAAGTTGGAATCGGGGCTCTGTCCGTACCTATCCGGCAATCCCCCGTGCAGAAATGTAAGATTGGTAGACGTTCGTTCAAAACGGCTCTGCTTTGGGCTGATATTGGCGGCCACGTGCAATGGCTTCGCAACGTAGTTTTAATCGGCTCTACTCTGGTGTGATATTGGCAACCGATGAAAACGGCTGTTCTGCGGTGCACTATGTTCATCCAACATTGGATTGAATCGGACTACCCATGCAATGGCCGCTGTATGGCGTACAATGTCCATCCAACATTGGTTTCAATCTGGCAGCTGATGCAACAGTTGCTGGATGAAGTACGCTGTTCATCCAACTCTGGCTTTGATCCTGCAGCAAATTCAATGGCTGCTGGACGGTGTACAATGTCTCTCCAACATTGGCCTCAATCTGGCAACTGATGCAATGCTGTTGGACGAAGTGCACTGTTCATCCATAACTCTGGCTTTGATCCGGCAGCCAATTCAATGGCTGCTGGACGGTGTACAATGTCTCTCCAACATTGGCCTCAATCTGGCAACTGATGCAATGCTGTTGGACGAAGTACACTGTTCATCCATAACTCTGGCTTTGATCCGGCAGCCAATTCAGGCTGCTAGACGGTGTACAATGTCTTTTCAACATCGGCCTCAATCTGGCCACTGATGCAATGCTGTTGGACGAAGTACACTGTTCATCCAACTCTGGCTTTGATCCGGCTGCTGGACTGCGCTCGGGCAATACATCCCCACTCGACCGGCTTATATTGAAAATAACCTATACCGAAAAGTGACACTTCTCGGACTTCTTAGTATCAACAGTTCCGCGAGACTATGTCTCGTCAACATTCGCGTTCATATAATAGCGTTGTGAAGCATCGTTTTTTGCAGAAATCAGCAGAATTAGAAAATGTGAGGAGTGAAATTCCGTCAGATTTAGTAGACCCAAGTGATGGGTGTGGTGATGAAAGTAGTGATTCGGTGCAATTTGCGGTTGATCGCGAAAACGTGAATGATGTTGCTGAAGACTCTGATTCAATTGGCGTCAATATCGAAGACACAGGTGTGAACAGTGAAGACTCCTATACGAGTGACGGGCAAACAGATAATTCCGAACATAATTCAGTTAGTGATGATGAGTTTGCCGAAGAGCCAGTACCTCGACCTGAAGCTCAACCGACTTTGACGACAAAGCTCCGTGACTGGGCTCTGAATCACATCAATGTGCTGACGAATCATGCAACTTCAGAACTTTTAACTCTTTTGAGAAGCGAAGGGCATACTGAGTTACCCAAATCTGCTGTGACTCTACTGGGTACCAAAAGCTGTGCTGAAGGAACAGTGTCATCCATGCTCATCCATAGGGGTACATCTGGTGATTTTGTTTACTTTGGCATTAGTGAGGGGCTAGAAGCTACAATATCACCAGACATATTTACTGAAGATTGCATCGAACTATTATTTAATATTGACGGATTACCGGTTTTCAAAAGTTCATCGACTGAATTTTGGCCAATACTGTGTATGGTTAACAACAAAGCATATGATTGCAAGCCGTTTGTTATAGCTTTATATTGCGGTGATTCGAAGCCCGGTGACGTTAATCAATTTTTAGAAGATTTCGTCACCGAACTAACTATTTTACTGGAAAATGGATTCACTATAAACGGCAAACTTTTTGAAGTCTCCGTGAAAGCGTTTGTATGTGACACACCAGCACGGTCCTTTTTGAAGTGTACCAAAGGTCATGGAGGATTTTTCGCGTGTGAAAGATGTGAAGTTAGAGGGCAGACAGTAAACAGACGTCGAATTTATGGTGAAACGAATTGCCTCCGACGTACTGATGAATCATTTCGAGCAAGGCGTCAAAAAGAGCATCATGTCGGCATTTCACTATTCGAAATGCTACCTGAGTTCGGGCTAGTTAGTCTATTTTTATTGGATTGGATGCACTTGGGGGCTGGGGTGATGAAGAATAACCTTTTAAAATGGACTCTTGGTGATAACCGATCTAGACTCGATGTGCGGACCCTTCGAGTATTCTCAAAAAGGTTAATAAAACTCCGTGTACATGTTCCTGCTGAATTCCAACGTAAGCCACGTAGTCTGATCGAACTTAAACGTTGGAAATCTACTGAATTCAGATTCTTTTTGTTATATTCTGGTCCAATAATTTTGAAGGGCTTATTACCAACCAGAACTTACAACCATTTCCTTCTATTACATTCCGCTGCAAGAATATTATGTAACCCAAAGGCAGTGCCCAGTAAGATTGATTTAGCTAGAGACTTTTTAGATCGATATTTCAAACTTCTGCCGCATATTTATGGAAATGACTCCCAGATTATGAACTTTCATAATCTAATTCACTTGTGTGATGACGTCGAAAATATGGGAGCTCCGTTGGATAGCTATACAGCCTATCCTTTTGAAAATTTCTTGGGAAAAATAAAAAAATTAATCAGAACTCCCAACAATCCTTTTGCTCAAGTGTGTCGACGGTTATGCGAATTGCAATCCAAGCGTATGAACTACGTAAAACGCATACCTCTGATACACACTGCACTCATGGATGTGATTCCTGGCTGCGATGGTGATTACGAAAGAAAATATAAAAAAATACGATACAAGAATATGATTTTGACCATACGACCCCCAAACAATCTCGTGATTCTCACATCTCAGAAGCTTTTGGAGATTTCCAGCATCATAGAACTTATCGAAGTGGATAATAATGATAATAATAATAATCAACTTAATCGCATCTTCATTGAAGGATATCAACGACATGCGGCAGGAGATTTGTTCACATATCCATGTGCATCTTCGGAATTGGGTATTTTAAAATTGGAACATCGATCTACGCGGATTTCGAGGTTTCCCTGTTCCGCAATTTTGGGGAAAATGTTAAAATTAAAAGTAAAACGCATGAACGAATATGCAGCTCGTATGCTTCATGAATAGTGCGAAGCCAAAAAAACTGTTCGGAATCAATTAAAGCTAAAACAATAATAATAATTCATATGCGATATTGGAATTTATAATATTGAAGCTCGTTTACAGTCCTCTCTTAAATCAAAGGTATTTGACATTATTTTTCACTTTACAGTACTAATTATTCAGTAATAGCATCTTATATCTAACTGAAACAATGGAAACAAAAGTCACAGCCAACTCGGCACACTCTAGGTTTTTCGTATGTTTATCAAAAGTCATTTGTCGTTGGTGAAATCGGCCATTAGAGTATCGCGACAAATGTTTTTATTGATACCTTGAGGAAGTATTACGAAACTTTTCAAAACATCAAAGATTAAATATAAGATAACCACTTCAAATTTTATATCAAGTTATAGTGTTACAGTTTACAAAGATGAGTCAAGCTCAGCATTATTCATACGCGATAGTGGAATTTATTGGGCGTTACAATCCAAAATTGCTAGACGTGGTGCCAGAACCTTGGGTTAGATCTGTGCGAGGGCAGTTGCTATGCAAATTTCCTAGTGACAACGAATATGAAAATTTAGAAAAGATGGTGAAGAAGCAAATGAAAGCGAACGAATCTTGGCGGCATTACCGCGTAAAAGTGTTACAAGAAGCTGGTGCGTTGAATTACTTAATTACTAGTAGTGACGATTACTAGTCTTTATCTATTGATAGTATGTATTCGCATCGCCATCAATTTCTGTAGGCGATTATCAGCAGGCTATTAGGAGGCTGAAGAGATTGCAAGTCAACGCATTGGTAGTGAGCACAGACAATGAAGAAAACGTAAACCCGGAAAGGACTGAATTGGTACCTCTTACTGAAGCCGAAGAATCCGCCCTTTTTAATATACCTGGCCATGAAAATAACACGATAGAGACGTATTCGAGTTCATCTTCTGAAGGATCAGGTCTGTTTGCAAATGCGATTATATACAGGGAAACACGGGGCAAAACGGGCACCAAATAAAAAAATAAAAAAATTTCGTCGGAATTGATTATTGATCCAAAATACGTCACCGTATCATAAAAAAAAAAAAAAAAAAAAAAAATTAAAAAAAAATCTAACCGCGTAAAATAAAAAATAAATTAATAAATAAATTGCGTACAGATGACAGAGATGATATTGAGGAACAACAGCCAAAGAAACGTAGACAATTCACAAGATGTAATACTTCTCCCACCAAACCCATGAAGAGTCAATCATCATTCAACATCGCAAATAATGTCGGAACGAGAAAACTTGCGGTATCAGCTACAATTGCAGTAGATTCCCCACGTGCATTCGTCCCACCATCAGGTAATACTTATCTTTCATAAGCAAAGTTGTTCCCACTTTGCGTTTCGGCTCTAAAATTTTGATATTCAACACGGTATTTTTGAGAATTTTTGAAAAAAATAAAAAATAAAAAATAAAAAAAAATAGAAGCTCAAAAAAAAAAAAAAATAAGCGCTTTGTATATTGCATACAGATGACAGAGATGATATTGAGGAACAACCGCCAAAAAAACGTAGAGAATCCAATACTTCTTCAATCAAACCCGTCAAGAGTCCATCAGGTAATACTTATCTTTCATAAGCAAAGTTGTTCCCACTTTGCGTTTCGGCTCTAAAATTTTGATATTCAACACGGGATTTTTGAGAATTTTTGAGAAAAATAAAAAATAAAAAAAATAGAAGCTCAAAAAAAAACTAAGCGCTTTGTATATTGCATACAGATGACAGAGATGATATTGAGGAACAACCGCCAAAAAAACGTAGAGAATCCAATACTTCTCCAATCAAACCCGTCAAGAGTCCATCAGGTAATACTTATCTTTCATAAGCAAAGTTATTCCCACTTTGCGTTTCGGCTCTAAAATTTTGATATTCAACACGGGATTTTTGAGAATTTTTGAGAAAAGTAAAAAAAAATAAATAAAAAATACAAAAAATAACTCAAAAAAAATCTAAGCGCTTTGTAAATTGCGTACAGATGACAGAAATGATATTGAGGAACAACCGCCAAAAAAACGTAGAGAATCCAATACTTCTCCAATCAAACCCGTCAAGAGCGGAACGAAAAATATTACGGTAGATTCCCCACGTGGAGCAATCGGCCCACCATCAAGTAATACTTATCTTTCATGTCATGAAAAATAAGAAGAATAATCAGTGGATGGAGTAGATATAACAATTGAGATATTTCCCGATTTCAGTTGCCTGCAGTGATGATAACTCCACGCACAATTTGGAGAAATTCATTGCTCAAAAAATTGAAGCAGCACGTCGCAGCCTTGCCTACGATTTCAAAATTCATTTTCACAGCGTAAATAAGAAACTGGACGATTTGAAAGATGTAATCCAAGGGCTTAACGGACCCATTTCAAAACCAGCGCAAAATGTTGAAAGAAAATTAAACGTGAACTTCCCTGTTACGACTCTTAAAACTTTCTTGGAACTTGACGCTAGGCTGACGGACGAGTCGGAAGAAGTATTAATGGTAATGAAATGAAACTCAAAACATACTTCAATGATTCAACTATTTTTACCCTTCGTCCGCGAACTTTATTTCGTTTTATGCCACTGAAATATTCGAGAGAGGAATTTTTCTATTTCATTCATGTTTTAATTTAGATTAACCTCATGTCATCCTGGTGTTCGACAGAAAGTCCGAAACATGGCGTCGCCAGTATTTTGTCGCGGTTAATTTCGAAAGACGTACAAATATTGTACAGTGGGGTTGGCAAGTTGGAAAAGTATGGAGGAAAAAGAAATTTTTCGGCCACGCGATGCTTCAAGTGCCTTAGCTGTGAGTTTGCTTGTTGCACTTAATCATTATACCGCATAAAAAAACTATCATTAGGTATCCTGCAGGCAGTACAAGCAAGAAACTCGTAATCCAGATCTGATAAAAAATATAAATTTTCATAAGTCTGATGATGAATCTAACTATTGGCTATTCTGTATTTAAGTGACGATTATTAATCGATATACCGATGAGGGGTGTAAGTCGGTCACTGACGTGATAAAGTACACGTCAACATGGTTGGCCAGAGCTGATGACCGCAAAGGCGGAAGAAAATGCCGCAAGACTGCTCCTGTAGGGGCTCACGCAGTCCCACCATTACCACCGGTACCCGAGGTGACCGAAAAACAGCCTGCAACCTAAGCTTACTATTCTATTAATTTTCTTCAATTTTACTCGTTTACGTAATATTTCGCATTCAACAAGTTTTGTCATTATAAACTGCCTGTATGTTATTTTGAGATCGAATAAATTTTTTGATCGATAGGTTGTATGGTTGTATTGTTCGATAAAATAATTAAAATAATTAAAATTTTTTTACTCCATGAGCGACTTGAGATAAGAAATAAAAACGATACACCCTAGACACATTCTGGAATAAGAACATCACCATGAACAGTGTTCTCAAATCCAAACTGGTAAGGGTCTCTTCCATCATTAGCAATTAACACTGGCATGTAATCGCTTGGAACTATATGTGCCAATGTCCACCAAGTGCTGCTAACCAATCCTAGCCCATAGTCATAAGCCAGACTTCATCCATTAATGCGAACCAATCCTGGCCCATATAGACGGCCAGACTCTCTCCACGGTTGAGATCCAAGCGTAATCCAAGCCATATGATGGAAATAAGTTTTGGCCCAATAACGTTGACTAATGTTGGGCCATTTTGCTATTGAACATCGGCCCGTCATTCATAATTAGGACTGGCCCATAAACGCCCGGGACTACATGCCAGTAACGGTCCACTAGAAATTTCCAAGAACGGGCCGACCAACTACGACCGGTGACCAATGTTGGGACAAGCTAGTGCCAATCTCAAATTTCTGCACGGGCCATAACGCTATTATCAATACAGCTAATATTCTAAGTTGAATTCGGGGCTCTGTCCGTACCTATCCGGTTTCGATCCCACAATTCATAACGTGATTATTCACATCAAATTTTCCAAGTTGGGTTCGGGGCTTCTGTCCGTACCTATCCGGTTTGGATCCGGCAATTCACAACGTGATTATCAATACAGCTAATATTCCAAGTTGGAATTGGGGCTCTATCCGATTTCGTGCCGTATCAATTGATAATCACGTTATGATTTGCGGGACCGAAACCGGATAGATACGGACAGAGCCCTGATTCCAACTTTGAAGATTTGACGTGAATATAATTACGTTAAGATTTGCGGGATCGAAACCGGATAGATACGGACAGAGCCCCGATTCCAACTTTGAAGATTTGATGTAAATATAATCACGCTATGATTTGCGTGACCGAAACCGGATAGATACGGACAAAGATTTTCAAAGTTGGAATCGGGGCTCTGTGTGTACCTATCCGGTTTCCATCTAATTTACATTACTTCAATATTTTCTCGTAAGGCGGCGAGCACCGCTTTCGATATTCTCACGAGTACCACTTATAGGAGTTGGTGAGTATATATAGAGGCGGAAAATATCATCTATATACTTGAGAAGAAAAGAAAAGAAAAAAAAAAAAGAAAAAAAAACGAAAAAAAAAAGAAAAAAAAACGAAAAAAAAAACGAAAAAAAAAACGAAAAAAAAAGAAAAAAAAAAGAAAAAAAAAAGAAAACAAAAAAGCTTCAATTTTTTGAAAATGGATCCGGATAGAACCCTACAGGAAAAATGCCTAAGGCGGGGTTAATTTCCGGATATAACCATATAGGAAGCCTATCTAGACATTCCCGAAAATGGCAGAATAAGCCCGCATAGCACCAGATAGGGACACGACCAGAATCCCGGACGAATTCCGGACAAGCCCGGAGGTCTGCCGGACCCAAATTACGTATAGAACCGGACACACTGCCGATCCGGTTTCTATCCGGTTTCTATCCGGCTTTTTAAGCAGGGTTAGGTAAGAAAATGTTGCGAACTCGATCGAAGATTAGGCACAGCACAGTGATCTTCGACGGTTATCGACGTACCTGTAGACGTTTCCTTACTCGTTCCAAAAATTATTTTTATACTGAAATTTGGTGAATTAATTAATTGAAAGATGGCTAGAATTTTCACTCACTGCTCATGATATTCGACAAGCTATACTAAGAGCGGTAACTATTTGTTTGAAGTCGCTCTGGTAACGCTGCAACCATGGCTACTCCGGGGTTAGTCGTCGCCTGGTACGAAGTGGAAATAGAAAATCAACGTCTTTTTCAGCGCATGTCTAAGCGGTCAATGAGTATTAGAGCCAAATGTCCATCGATCACGTTTTGAGAAGGAAACAAAAACGAAAGGTGAAAAATGACAAGAAATTGGAGAAAACCAACTATCAAGCCAGGAATTATATTTTTCTTATCATTACGTCAGGTGATGCTCAACTTTGGGAAATTTGTAGTAGATTGACGTATTTGACAACGTTAAACGAATTTTAAATAACAAAGTAGATTTCGTTCATGGAACATGATGTGTTTTATAAAATTATTATAATCACTTTGTAGTTGGGCGAATTAGAGATGTCTTTGATGATCTGTAAGATGAAAACGCTAGTAAACAAAAAACAATACAAGAAAAACCGATAGAAGGCGATAAAAACCGATTAAAATTTTATGGGATTTGATTGGGGCAATTCGTGAAGCTTTTAAATACGGACAAAGAATGAATAGGAATTCACGTCTCGCAATCGGATAGAAATTTTTGTCAGATTGAATCATTAATTCGAAGTTCACACAGCTGTTACAAGAAATGTCTAATCATCTCGGATAACGATTTGTAAATTTAGCAGACGAGTATACCGTTCGGAGAATGATGATTGGCAAAGATACGTAGGTAAGGCTTGATCAATTCATTCGCCATGATTGTATCAACGATTCAGATACAAAATCTAATCGTCAACAAGAGAGGAGAAATAAATGGACTGTTTTTTCCAATTGCACATAATACGAAAATTTATGAGCTATCAAAATATAATCCACCTTATCAGCGTAAGGGCTCTTATCACTTCACTGCTGAATTCATGATAATTGATAATTATTCTTTGTCATCAATTCAAAATGGAATATACTGTTTAATTTAAAATGAAGGGTTTCGTGACACTGAACATTGATTGAAGTTTCTGTTTATCACTCTATAAATCTTCAGGCAGTCTTATGACAAGAGGAAATCGTTGATTAGATATAGCAAACATAATATGTTGATATAATCGTTGATATTATCAGCATCACAAAACGACCGGGAGTTGATACTGACGATCAGTGTTAAAGTGTGAACCCCGAGAACAACTCGAAAATTCAAATCGCTTCCGATAGTTCGACGTCGGTATTAGATAGACTGTTCAAATCTGGTATAACTATATCGTGAATTATGTCAGAGATACGGGAGGATCAGGAGGATTCTTGCCCGGAGTTCTTCGAAGAGAAACATCTTCAGGAGTACTTGGAAAATGTGACAAAAACTTTGGGGATATCGAGTCCCAAGTACTGCATAAAGTCGGGTTCGAGTACGGGTGACAACTGGATTGGCATTGTTCACCGCGTCTTCATTGACGGAGAGAAAAACGGGATACCGATAAAAATCCAAACGATATTCAAAGTCCCGAGTCAAGATGATATAATGAGGCTGATGTTACAAGTCAGACATTTCTTTCCGCGTGAACATTTATTCTATTCGGAAATTGTACCAGTATTCAAGGAGTTTCTGAAGTCGAAAGGGAAGAGCTTGGAAAATATTCCGGAATGCTATCTATCCAGTGACGTTGAAAAAAAAGAGGTAAGCAACTGCAGTGGAAAGATTGAAAATCGTCAAACTTATTACGTTCATTTTGCCAGGATTGAAAGAAATCGTAATTCGAAATGGTCGAATCAGATTAGGTACACTTTTTGTTATACGGTAGTGTAAATGGATGGCAGTAACCGATCCCAAGCTTGTTAATCCCTTAAAAATAATTCGTGAAATTAAGAATGTGCCAGTCGGGATGATGAGACTACGATAACAAAACGAATTTCACGTGACGTGAAGCGAATGATAAGATTACAAATACAGTCCAACCTCCCAATAAGAAACCAAAAGCCCCCAAGGGGAAGAGTTTTTCTTATATATCGCATACCCCCACCAGGCGCGCGCTCCACGCTCACTACCTCTGTCTGTCTCTCTCACTCTTTTGCTTGGAATGGAAGAGTGGGGGAAGCGCTCGAATGCGAAACTGGGGAAAGTTTCTTATTGCCGGGTTTCTTATTGCGAGGTCGGACTGTAATCAGGCAAACAAGGAGAGAGATAAGAACGTGAATTGGGTAGAACCTGAGATAAGAATATCGAGATAATATATTTCGCGACTCTGAATTTAGCCTGTTGATAAATTCCCCAAACAACACACAGTCGACGATAGGTTGGCAATAAGCCGTCTGAAACTTGCCTTAGGTCGACAAAGTTTTGACTACTTGTCGACAAAAAGTCACCGTGGAGTCCACTCATGACCCAGCTTTAGGCGGCACACAGTCGACTCAAGAAGTCGACTTTTAGCAGACTCACATCTGTCTTGAATTTGACGAGAAACGGCAACACGAGATACAAGCCTAGATGATCAATTTTCGATCATTATTATTATAATTATAATTATTATTATTATTATTATTATTATTATTATTATAATGTTATCTGTAATGATGTCTCGCTTATCCAGTGACAATACACATGAAAAAAAAAATTCCTCGTTGCAATAAAAAGATTTCTTGTTTTAATAAACTAAATTAAATATTAAATATATATATATATATATTATATATTATATATATTATATATATATTTGATATTAAATATTTCCTTAATTAATAATACGAATTAAGAACACATTTCCTTGATTTAATCAAAAAACATTCAAGAAACTACACTGATAAAAAATTCAACTTGATTCAAGAGAGAAAATCTTGAAGCAAGAATATCATTTTGAAGAATTTCATTGTTCTTGAACCGCAAGTAAAATTTACTCGAACCAATAAAAATTTCCGCTAATGCTTGTCAAATTGATATCACTAGTTTTTTCTTATCGCTATAGCAACAGGATATCAAATATTTATATGCTCAGCGCCGATGTGGTTCGAGGCTTCATGAAGTCGGCTAAAAGTCGACACAAAAAAGTCGGCTAAAAGACGACATAAAAAAGTCGGCTAAAAGACGACACAAAAAAGTCGACTATACTTCGGCATTTAGCCCACTGTGTTGTTTGGGTCTTCACTTGAATTAAGGGGTCTGTCT
This sequence comes from Tenthredo mesomela, assembly GCA_943736025.1. NCBI lineage: Eukaryota > Metazoa > Arthropoda > Insecta > Hymenoptera > Tenthredinidae > Tenthredo > Tenthredo mesomela. Next base: position 4,812,399 of record OX031017.1, read on the forward strand.
AGTAGCTCGCGCCGAAAAAAACGCGATTTTCGTGATTATTTCTTGGGATACTGGATAAAGGTAATGATATAAAAGTTATTAGGCTTAGTAAATACACTCTTGAAATACATAAAAAAAATTTTTTCTTTTATTTTATACATGTATTATGACCAAAAACGTCAGCCAAACGCAACACCTCGAAAAGTAGGTAGGTCCGCCTTGTTGATAAAATCTCGGAGCTGTGTTGTCTGAAACAAAAAAATCAAAGTGCTTTAGGTTTGGTATGACAATGGCTTTGTCCCCTATGAATTTTATTCAATTATTTTAAAAAATAAAAAAATGGTGAAGAAAAAACAAAAAATTTTCAAAAAACCGGTTTTTTTTCGCCGATTTTTGAAAAAAAAAATATAGTAAAATTCAAAATTTTTGAATAAAATTTATAGGGGACATAGCGATAGGTTTAAAGAATATGTGGTTCAAATTTCATAAGGATCGGTCGAGTAGTTTCGAAAATTTCATCAACAAGGCGAGTAAAATTTGCGGTCAGCGCGCTAGAGGTACCTACCTTTGAAGCGTTCAAAAATAATGTTAGAGTTCTCGGATCGTTCTAAAATTTTCACACAATATTTCTTAATATATTTACTTTCGAAAAAAGTAAAAAAAAAAAAAACGATTTTTCAAAAGTGAGTTACTAGACAGACCCCTTAATCTGCTAACTTATCTGTTATACAACAGCAATAATGTTTTGACGCCTGCGAGTGGCTAGACATTAGATCTCAAACTGCGGAAGGTGAACATGGAATTGTTTCATCATGTATTTTCATCGAAGCAGTGTTTTTATACTCAAAAGCATTTTCGGATACGTTAGGTGTCGAAATGAAGATTCGCAATTATTTTTTCAGACATTTCATTACCGTCTTCTGCATTGAAATCAGAAGGTTAAAATTTCAGACGAGTTTAGGTGAATCTTCCAGTCTAGACTCTAGTTGTTAAAAGAATTCTTTAGTTTTTTGTTTTTGTTTAATGGAAATTTAGATAAAACAACGTCGTGGTATGAGACGATATTATTTCGCAAGTTTATCCGACAGAACAAATCAGTTGGCGGTTTACCTAATCAGCGCGTAGATCGTAATTCTAATCATTTATCGTGAGAGGAACTCTAGAATCAACATACTTTGAGAACAACTCTTCCTTGGTTACCAATATCTTGTAATATTGATAAGTGGAAGAAGTGTCAAATAACGGGAAAGATCGGCTGGACGTTTGCCGGAGTTGATTCGAGGAGGAATACCTTCTCAGGAATACTTGAACCACGTCGCAGATGTCCTGGAGATTTCAAGCGAATTTGAATTTGATGATCACCGTTTAGGAGAAGTTCCAGACTTTATTCAGACGTTTTGTGGATATCTATAGAAGAATTCTCGTCCTAAAGCTACAAAACAGGACGGAGGACCTGCTCGGTTAAAGCCATGATGATGATGTGAATGTTTTGTGATGAGAACATGGGAGTTTATTATTACTGCAAGGACTGAATATGTATAAAAAAAAAAACCTCTTTGACATGAGTTGCGGAAGAAACCTTAATGATTTCGTTCTAGGAAATACTGAAAATATAATGGATGATGTTTCTATCTTATTTTCCAGGCGATTTGTTTAGAAGATCTACGACCGAAGGGATTCGTGATGCGAGATCGCATCAAGCAGCTGGATTTTCCACATCTTTCTCTAGCCTTGCGTGCCTTGGGTCGTCTACACGCCCTTAGTTTTGCCCTTCGCGATCAGAAGCCAGAAATTTTTGCGAGCAAGATCGCCACGCTGAAGGAGGTTTTTTTAAGACCGGATCTCATTCTTTACGAGAATTTTGCCAATCGCTATCAGAGGATCGGAAATCTGGTCAAAACGGTATAGTTGTCAATACCTAATAATTCACATACCTATAAATACAGGAAAACTAGTGTGATACTATAGAAATTAGTGGATATCTTAGGCGCTGGCTGAAGAGGACCCAAAGTACATGGAAAGATTATCTGAGTATTTGAAGGACTCCTTGAGCAAAGCGGCTTGGTCCTGTGGCGGAAATGTTGCTGAACCGTACGCCGTCCTAGGCCACGGAGATTTTTGGACGAACAACATGTTGTTCAAGTACGATGAGGTGAGTCGATAGTATCGACAAGATGTCTTGTGTGCAAAAAATCAAAAAAATCGGTATTCAACTAACGAGTTGTGATGATTTTTCAGGATTCCGAGGAGCCGGAGGATATATATCTTATAGATTTTCAGTTAGCTCGGTACGCGTCCCCCGTGGCAGACATTTCTTACGTCCTCTTCTGTAGCTGCAGTCAGGAGGTGAGGGAGAAGCACTTTGACGAGCTGATTAAGATTTACCATGAATCTTTATCGGCGTATTTGTCGGAGCTTGGCTCTGATCCAAAAAAGCTCTTTCCCTTCGACGCTTTGTTGACCCAGATGGAAAAGTTCAGTGTCCATGGTGCCGGAATGGCTATACTGGTACTTGCCGGTTTCACGAGTCAGGGTGAAGACGTTTTACCTGTCAAAATCAACCATGATGACGTACCTCAGCTGCAAGAACGCATTCAGAGAGACCATTTTTGGAGGAATACCCTCAGAAACACTTTCAAAGATCTTATTGATAGAAATTATGTTTAATAAAAGATGAGAAATCCATCAAGTCAAAATTTCCGTCAGATAAATGATATTTTCGTTCAATTGAATCGGAATTATTTATAAGCTACAATGATTGGGGATGAGAAATACTTGGATATAACTGATAAGTCGACTCAACTTTTTTCAATGTGTTTGCCATCACGCGAAAAAAATCCATTCGAAGTCGAATGAGTAGAGTAATATACAACCGCGTCACTAGTCTTTTGTATATAAATAGTAAATAAAATTAATAATGGCCATTTCTCGGTTCGAATGGACCGAAATCCTATGAAAGGTAAAAAATGATACCACTAAAAGTCTGCTGACTGAAAAATGGCAAGAAATTGGCTATTAGATAAAAATGTTTTCAGTACACGTTTGTTCCTTCGATGGCGATTGATCGTTTTCCATTTCACGAAATTGTGAGCCGAATCAGTTTCCAACTTGAATTCACGAGCTTATGTGAGAATCGAAAATGTTGTCTGTCATCGAATGCATATTTTCTTCGACGATAATACCTTATCACTTTATGAGTACGATTTCAATTAGTACTTTTTAAGACGATGAGTCATAATATTCACGTCAAGATGTACAGAACATATGAAAATTTTCTACAGACAATATCGCTTATAATATTTCATTTCATCATGTGATGTACTTAATAGAACGAGAAAAATAAAAATGACGTAATGAGTACAATGAACTCCCTGATTTTTCCATCTAATTTATTTCGTCAATCTGGATATGATCCGAGGAAAAAATCCAGTGAAATTTATGAATGCAGTTGAAAATATGAAGTAGGTATTACCCAGACAGCACGGAATGTTGCCCAATATTGTAGCAACATTGTAGCAACATTGCAACAATATCACAATGTTGCTACAATATTACAATGTTGCTACAATGTTGCTACAATATTGGGCAATATTCCGTGCTGTCTGGGTATTCACTTGCTGGTTCGTATGGAACCTTTTTACTAACAATAATGAGACGGGATGTCTATCAGCAGTTCATCTTTCTGATGAAGAAATCCTGTCGTACTCTGGCGATGCAGGTCTAATTTTGAATCTACGGTTTCTGTTTTTTTTTTTTTTTTTTTTTTGAATTTTGAATTTTCGATCTAAATCAGTACGATCAACATGAAGTATTCCTGCATGTATCTTGCCGTTGAGGTATTCAGTATACAATAGGGTGACAGTTATTCTGGTTATCGACAAAATGTTTCGCTCCGAGTACATAAATGGATTCCGAATAGATAGCAAAAAAGCCTCGCCAAACTTTAGGCCTTAATTATAATATTAAGGGCTTTTGAGCGAGCTCCGATAACTCCTCGTTCGAAAGAGCGCCTCTAGCGCCCAGCTGAAGAACCCTATTAGAACGACTACTTCTATAAGACAGTCTCTGCAAGTGTTCGTGTCGACGCTAGCCTACGTCACTTCGAATTTTAGTCGACGGATGTTATTGCTCCTGCTGCTCTGATTTAAAAGATTGCTAACCACAGCCTGTACATCGCGCTGGTTTTCCCAGCACCGGTTGACCAGATAAAGTGCAGAAAATAATGTTATTAACACCCTGTGTCTGTGTATCGGCCATGCGCTAGTGTCAGCTGATTTCACAGCTTCGTATAAATAAATCTATTATCATTTAGAATTTCATTCAATTACTTGTCGGATACCAACGTGGCGCAGCTGATAATCTGAGGATCACCCCTACGAAATCTGAGAATGATTAGTGGAGCAATAGAGACGTGATCCGTGGACTAATTCCGGTTGTGAGAATTAGCCGAAAATGCTACACCGTCGGTAAAACAGCAGAGCGCTCAAAAGCCCTGAAGGGGTTCCGACAGCCCCTTACTTTTTCCCATCTGAATAACATGGGCCTTTCAACTGTTTTAATCATTTTTTTTTTTCTTGAAGGACTAATTATTCGACAAAAAAAATCTAAGATTGGGGAACAATGTCAGTAATGATGCTTCCTTCCAGTAAAACAAAATTTGGCAACATCCATTGGCAATTTCTTCTTCGTTCTCATCTCTCAAATCTTATTGTTAGACTCCGAACAATGAAATAAACTACATGAAAATCCTAATGAATGTTGCAAAATTTTGTTTTACTGGAAGGGAGTATCGTCACCGGCATTATTGCGCAATCTTAGATTTTTTGACGAATAATTGGGTCTTCAAGAAAAAAATTGATTAAAACAGTCGAAAGGCCCATGTTATTCAAATGGAAAAAAGTAAGGGGCTGTCGCACCCCTTAAGATTAAAATTAAGGGCTCAAATTTGGCGAGGCTTATTTTTTTTTATCGATTCGGAACCCATTCATGTACTCGGAGCGAAACATTTCGTCCATAACCAGAATAACTGACAGTCTAGACTATACAATGTAATTCTATTCACGGCATAAATACGCAGATACTATAACAACATTTCGTTGAACGCCACACGACACGGCTATGAATAGTCACACAAAATACATCTGGATACCGTTTGTAAACAGGCGTACATCGTGCTCACCAGCACCGTGCCCTGCAGATTCGGCACCTGGGCAGTTTGCACACAGAATCATCAACTTTTCACTGAACAACATAAATTTGAGATTGATCCTCAAAAAGCTGCCTACTTTTGAAACCACGCCTGGGGCGCGTGCCCCATTTGCCCATACGTGGACACAGCCCTGGTGCTCCCTACTGAAAATTTCCAGATGGATTCATCTGGTCGTTCGAAATTCCTATGGAATTTGCTATGGAAATCCAGCAGGTTTCAGATGGAATTCATTGGATTCTGGTAGCAATCCACTAGATTTCAGATGGAATCCATAGGAATTTCGAACGACCAGATGAATCCATCTGGAAATTTTCAGTAGGGCTCACGAACACTGCGGAAATTATGTCAGTACAAAGCACGCGTCCACCATTTCTCTCTTTCTCTCTTTCTGGTGTTTGAACGCCTTTAGAATTCTATGATGTTTATCCAGTCATACCGCGCCGACTGTTATGCCACTAGTAGCACATGCCAGAAGGTTACGAGAGAACACGCCGCGGTTCCCCTTCCTTGATTCATATTTGAGTCACGTGTAGCTTAATCATTTCTCCCATCTTAGTCAGCGAGTTTGCCGAACAGCCACAGAATACTTCAGTCGGTCGTTGGGTGATTGCTGGCGTGACACTCCCAGCGTCAACGTCGCGGTTTACCTAATCAACGCATAACTGTGAACACTTATCGTTGGACTAATTATAGAATCAACATAGTCGATGAAGAACCTCTCGTTTTTCAATAAAATCTAGCAATATTGAAGTTGAAAAATGTCTAAGAATGGGGAAAACCAGCTGGACCTTTACCGGAGTTTATTCGAGGAAAAACATCTGCAGGAATACTTGGACCGCGTCGCGGAAGCACTGAAGATTTCAAGCCCAAAATACCGCATAAAGCCGGGTTCGATATCTAGCGGCTACTACGATCCTCCAGTTATTCACCGGATCTTTATCGAGGGAGAAACCAATGGTTTGCCAGTAAAAGCTCAAACGATATTCAAAGTTCCACCGGAGGATAAAGCTGCACTGAAAATGATGCTAGTCGAATACTTCTTTCCGCGTGAACATTCATTCTACAACGAAATCGTACCAATTTTCACAGAGTTCCTTAAGGAGAAGAATAAAAGCTTGGAAAGTATTCCAGAGTGCTATTCATTCAGCCCTGAAGATCACAAGGAGGTAAGAAATGATCATGCGACTCGATAGCTACAGTTATACGCAAACCTCCTCGTCAGCATCACATCATTTTAGATGATCATGCTGATAAAGGATATATGTGAAGGATTCTTTCTCAAGTGGGCCATCCATTTTCGTCGTGGTCTCGAATTAATTTAATTTCTTCCTCCCATGATTATCCTACTTTTTAGGAGTTTTGCTAAACTATTGCAGATTTTTAGCACTGGCAGGAGCGAAGATATATGCAAAATCTGGATAATGTGTTTATTTTGCGTATGGAGGAAGAAATGAAATTAATTCGAGACCACGACGAAAATGGGTGGCCCATTTGAGAAAGAATCCTTCATGTATGTCGCACGGGTGTTAGAACTGTCTCACACACTGGCTATGGCCGCCAAATATACTTCGAGTGAACGGTGTAGTTATATTGATCCAACCCAGTAAATAGGTGATATATAGGTGAATAGGTGATTCTTCGCACGGCGCTGAGGGTCGCCGCTATCTTGGACAACGCATTTTATTCTGTATCTCGCGAAGCGTGTACTTTATGACGAAGTGTGTTGCAACCTTTTTTTATAGTCCAGTTGAATTAAAAAAAAAGTGGAAAACGGACATAAAGGCTATTTTTTTTTTTTTTTTTGAATCGCTTCTTCGTAACATAGAGATGAATAAACGAATTATTCACAGTCTTGAAAAGTTGCGCAACATTTGTTAATCAACAAATTCAACAAAATTGCGGCGTTTGGCGATACATTTTCATGAATATCTCCGTTTCAACGTGAATTTCGAGGAAAATGATAGGCATCTTTTTTGATTGGCACGAAATTTCCTACGAAATAAAACTACTTGGACGGTCGAATATTCAAAATGCAATCTACAGCGAGCGTGAATTCGAAAAAATTACGCTGATTTTTCAATCTTTTGTAATGAATTCAAAACTTGTGAGATGATCTTATTAATCCTGAGAATGAATGTTCATGTGAATATAAAAAAGTGTGCGAAACGCGGTTATGGCTGATCCAACAATTTTCGAGATATTCATTTTTCAAAATTTTCCAGCGCCTTAATTGCAAATCGCGCCAAGGAAAAAACAAAACTTTTGTGCACACACTGTAAAGTGTGTAGTATCGTTTGAAACTTTGAAAACATAAAAAAAATTCATCTTTCCAGGTTTTAATGAATATGTTAGACAAACATACGAAATTACAGGACGAAAAAAGAGGAATAACTTTATGATTTCACCTGTTTCGAAATTTTCCGCTGCGTACTCGATTGGTAATTAAAAAAAAAAAAATGTTTTGAAAGAAAAAATGTTCCGATCGGATCAGTGGTTCCAGAGATATGGAGCATAACGCATTTTGAAAAAGTTATAGAGCATCAAATGTTGAATCAGCTCGGTGCGGATTGTCCTAATGAGAGCGAGAGAGACCGAGCGCGCACGAGAGAGAGAGAGGGAGCGATCCCCTCCACTGGCGCATAGCCGTATAATCCTTCCAAACGCACAAATATTCCATTAATTAGAGATTATTTAAGAATGCATGGCATATCTTCTGATCAAATATCTTTACAACTAAATTACATATATTTGAGAAGCTGCATATGAAGTTTCAAGTTGAAATATTTATTACTTTCATTGTTATTAGCCGGAACGCGTTATCCTCCATATCTCTGGAACCACTGATCCGATCGAAACATTTTTTGTTTCAAAACACTCGTCTTTTTAATTACCAATCGAGTACCTAACGAAGAATTTCGAAACACGTAGAATCACAAAGTTATTCCCCTTTTTTTGTCTCGTTGTTTCTTGTGTTTGTCTAAAATATTTTTTGAAACATGGAAAAATGAAGTTTTTTTAAATTTGCAAAGTTTTAAACGATACTACACACTTTCAAGGATGTGCACAAAAATTTTCGATTGATGAAAAAATTTTGTTTTTCCATGGCGCGATTTGCAGTGGGGCTAAAAATTTTTCAAAAATCAATATCACAAAAACTGTTGGATCAGTCATAACCGTGTTTCGCACACTTTTTTATATTCACATGAACATTTCTTCTCCGGATTATTAAGATTATCCAACAAGTTTTGAAGTTATTACAAAAGATTGAAAAAACAGTTCAATTTTTCCAAATTCACTCTCGCTGTAGATTAAATTTTGAATTTTCGACCATCCAACTAGTTTTATTTTGTAGGAAATTTCATCCCGATCAAAAAAGATGCCGAACATTTTTCTCGAAATTCACGTTGAAACGGAGATATTCATGAAAATGTATCGCAAAACGCCGCAATTTTCTTTAATTTGTTAATTAACAAATGTCGCGTAACTTTTCGAAACTGTGAATAGTTCGTTTCTTCATCTCTATGTTACGTAGAAGTGATTCCGAAAAAAGAAATAGCCTATATGAGTAATTTTACGTCAAACCGGACAGCGTTCTGACCTCAATGTGACGACCGATTTCGCTATAATTTTATTACGGGTTCTATGGAACAAATAAATTCATCAAACAATTCTTCATCTATTTTTTTGGACCCTATTTTCCAAGTTACACGGGGGTGAAATTCAGAAAAAAGAGCCAAAAATCAAAAACATACTCCCCTTCAAACGGTCTTATCTTTGGTTGTTTTCATCCTAGAGACTTCTTCCTAGAACCATTTTAAAGCTATTGAATGAGGCTATCATTATATATTTATTTGATTCTGCGATAACAAACAATTTTATTTGTTATAAATAAATATATTATTCAAACGTGATTTCCAAAGCAAATACCACGCGATAAAATTCTCAAAAAAATATGAGCGTATTCCTTGATCAATTCTGTACAAAATCGTTAAGTCAATTGGATGGAGAACCGATGGAAATCATGTGAAAGCGATTCATTCATAAGCGACGTCGCGCCCCGCCACCGAAATACTGTACCCGAGCCGGGTCTTTCAGCGGTAGCGCGCGCCGTCGCTTATGGATGAATCGCTTTAACATGGTTTCCATCGGCTCTCCGTCCCGTTGACCTAACAGTTTTGTCGAGAATTGATCAAGGAATACACTCAAATTTTTTTTAGAATTTTTACGCGTGGTTCTTGCCTTGAAAACCACGTTTGAATGTTATATTTGTTTATTACAAATAAAATTTTTAGTTACTGCAGAGTCAAACGAATATATCATAATAGTGTCATTCAATAGCTTTAAAATGGTTCTTGAATGAAGTCTCTAGGATGAATACTAGAGGTTTTCAAGAATTTTCGGTGTTCGAATTTTTCACTTCTCAGGGTCTGAAAAGTTAGTTTATAATTTGAGAATGACTGTCTCCAAATGTGTCTGTCGACGGACAATTCACCACGCGGCTCATCACTCGTTTGTATTTTCCATTTGAATAGCACATGAAATTTTCTTCAAGGAAGGGTTTCAATCCCGGAAATACTAGACGCGCTTGGGAAAGTGACAGGATTAAAAAAAAAAAACACCCATAATATCTTCTTCTTGGAGCAGGACCATGACATCTACAGCAAATTTTCGGCATACTTTTGCTCTAGTAGAAGAGATGAGGTTGTAATTGAAAATATTTTATTTGTTTTTCAGGTGATTTTTTCAGAAGATTTACTGGTGAAGCGATTCGTGATGCGAGATCGCATTAAGCAGCTGGATTTCCCACATCTTTCCCTAGCCTTACGCACCTTGGGTCGCCTGCACGCTCTGAGTTTCGCCCTGCGCGATCAGAGGCCGGAAATTTTTGCAAGCAAGATCGCCGCGTTGACGGAGAACGTTCACAGACCAGAAGTCATTGCTGACAAGGCCTTCAGCGATTACTTTGAGCAGTTCGGAGATCTGATCAAAACCGTATGTCAATAGCCGATACTCAACACAAGACGGAGAATTAGTATAATATAAAATCGGTATACATATGTCTTAGGCCCTTGCTGAGCAGCCACCATGGTACACTAAAAATTTTTCTGACTATGCGGAGGACTTCCTAAGCAAAATGGAACGGTGTTGTGCCGGCAGTGCTGCTGAACCATACGCTGTGTTATGTCACGGAGATTTTTGGACGAACAACATGTTGTTCAAGTACTATGGGGTAAGCTTAGCGGCAATCCGTAACGCAGGCAGTGTTTAGCCTGTGAGCCTGGTAAATCTTTTTCATAGGAAATTAAATTAGTTCATCAAGCCCGTCGCCCAGGATACTATGTCAGCTGCTCCTGGTATTCTTCTCGCTCACCAGATAAATAGAAGAATTATCAGAATATCTTGTATGCGAAAATAATAGATCTCGTTATCAAACGAGATTCATCATTGCTCAAGATATCCTGTGAAATTAGTATTCGAAAGACTGCAATCGTGAAAATTTTTCAGTGCACCGAGGAACCGGAGGACATATGTTTCCCAGACTTCCAGATGGCACGTTATGCGTCCCCCGCAGTCGACATCTCTTACGTTCTCTTCTGTAGCTGCAGTCAGGAGATGAGGAGAAAGTACTACGACGAGCTCATCAATATTTACTATGAGTCTTTATCGCGTTATCTATCGGAGCTTGGTTCTGATCCGATGAAGCTCTTTCCCTACCACGCTATGTTGAACCAGATACGAGAGTTCACTGACACTGGTGCCATAATGTGTATATTGGTACTTGCCGATCTCACGGCTCGAGGTGAAGACGTTGTACCCAACGAAGTCAATCATGGTGTCGTACCTCAGGTGAAAGAACGCATTGAAAGACTTCTGCAGGGATACCCCTGCCGACAGTAGCGGATTTGAGCCCTTGGCTGCCCTAGGCCTAAGGAAGGTTGCCGCCACCCTACCACCTGCAAAGCACGAAAAATTGAATGAGGTATAAGAATCCAATAAAATCAAAGACAACGAAAGACTGTAAATGATAAAATTATATTCTGACTGATCCCGAGAATGATTATTTCTTTTCTCCACCGTGTACAAAAACTGATAGGTACTATAGTCGAAGCGAAAATACCGAATAACACAGTACTAGTATCTGTAGGGTTTCCCTTATTTTAATAATTTCTCGCAATTTCAGAGCACGCCCCTAAATTGATTTTTCATTCGAAAAAATGAATTTTGCCGCAAAAAAATGTTTTATCTAAATATCAACACGTGCGTGCAAGCACGACATCCCGTGTTATTTGCATATAAAAAATCTCGCGCACATGTTGATATTAAGATAAAACATTTTGTTTTGCGGCAAAATTCATTTTTTCAAATGAAGAATCGATCTAGGGGGCGTGCCGTGCTCTGAAATTGCGAGAAATGATGAAAATATGGGACACCCTACTGTAGCCTATAGTAGAGCAAAATGAAAATGATACGCTTGGACTTGGAGTAAGCTAGTGAGCAAAGATCCAGCTCGATGATTCAAACTTTCAATTATCGGAATCTCCATATGGGTAATTTTTTTTGCGAGGTACTATAATGGACATATTTCTGAGTTTTTAGACGTTTGACGTGTGGGTTCACAGAGAGCGCGACTTCTAAAAACACAAGCGGTTTCGGACTGACCCCCGAAAGATGAGTACTACTAATGGAAGTATATTATATATATTATATTGATATTATATTAATATTATATTATATTATATTATTATTATATTATATTATATTATATTATATTAAGTATATTATATTATATTATATTGAATACGCATAATAGCAGTTCATCTTTGTGAAGAAAAAATCCTGTAGTGCCTCAGCGATGTAGGTCTAATTTTGAATATACATTTTCTGGTTTATTCGGAATTTTCGATCTAAATCAGTAAGATCGACACGAAGTATTTCCGCGTATATCTCGTCGTGGTATTCAGTATGAAATCGAATTCTATTCATGACATAGATACGCAGATACTATAACAAAATTTCGTTGAACGTCACTTGACACGGATATGAATAGACACACAAAATACATCTGGATACCGTTTGCAAACCGGCATATATCGTGCTCATGAGTGAGTCCAAAGCCGGACTTGGGTATTTGTCGCCCCTAGGCCAAACTTATTCTACAGCCGCCCCTTTAAGAATAACGAAAACTCTTGGTCCAAATTTCGAAGGCATCGCGTGAATCATGAAGTTAGATAATGCAATCGAACCAAAATTTATTTTACTGCAAGTAATAAAATATTCATCATTGCTTTTATAAATTATAGGTAAACAAAATTTTCAGGCATCGGGCGATTCGAATAGTAAAATGAGCAACACATTCTTCAAAAATGTAGTTTATTAGCAAAGTATTAGCATATGGCTCAAAATCACCGAGGTGGTAAATTCGTGTCTGAGACATTTAAATCATTAAATTTATTTGTTTTTATTAAAATAATGTAGCACAAATTATTCACATCAACTCATTTAAGCAATGCATCAGAAAAATTTGTTGGAATTTATTCATAGAATATATTTTTTTCTATGAAATACCCCCGAAAAGTCATTCCGGGAACGCGTCCCTAAGTAGTAATCCACGGACAACAACAGCTAAAACACATAGTAAAAAATTTTTTTAATGTTTCGACGGTACTTGTTAACTTAGTTAATTTTATTATAAAATGATATTTATAAGTTCCCGAATCGACACAATATTATTTTGTCCGAAAATTTAATACAAAGTTTGTCTGACAATTTGTGCATCATTTCCGGGAACGCAGACATTTTTATATATATTAATTTTCAGCACAACGCAACAAATAGCGCTAGTGGGTAATCATATAAAACACTCAAGTACAATCGGTTGACCAGCCTGTTTTTTGTGAAAATGTGAAAAATTTAAGAGCTAAGCATAGTTTTGTTTGAATTTTTGGCACCGTACATCAATTCAGTGTCATTCCGGGAACGCCAATAATTGTAGGAAAAAAACAAGCAAATGCTTTTTGATACGATATTTCTTAAAGATGAATGTGACTCGCTTTATATTAATCTCAAATAATCCCGTTTAAGTGACTAATACTTATTTTACACGCATCTTTATGTAGAAACGTCATTCCGGGAACGGTCATTCCGGGAACGGTCCCGCATATGACATGCGTTCCCGGAATGATCATTGGGTTCCCGGAATTATGATTGTATTGTTAATGATGGTTTAAAATTTAAAATATTGATTTTTTTTTTTAATTTTTAATTTTTTTATTTTTATTTATTTTTTTTTTTTTTTTTTTTTTTTTTTTTTTTTTTTTTTTTAGGATTACTTATGAATTTGTTTTTGAAGATTCCAAGATTGCATGCATATCGTCATTTCGGGAACGATTCGTCATTTCCGGGAACGCTACTAAAAGTCAATTAATAACGAATTAATAAGCAAAAATCATCTTTTTCTCACAGTGGCGTAGCTAGACTTTCAGCGCCTTGGAGCGGTATTCATCAAATGCGCCCCTTACCTCCCCCAGTCCCCACAAAACAATTTGTCGAAAATTCGAGACTCACCCGCAAAATTGTGTCTGAAATGTCGAACAAGTAACGTAAAAATTCCCCGATAACAAACTCCTCATAAATATCATGAAACGGTGAGTTATCAGTAGTAATATCACAATACCTTCAAAATTATCGGCTAAGTTTTGCAGATCGAAAATCACGAGCGCGCAGCGCGAGGGATTTTTGTGCAAAACTTGGCCCGTTCGTTGCCACGTAGGATCAAAACATGAGGGAAATAACCGATTCATTTTGAAGGTCGAGTGGTATTCGACGGATTATTTTTCGCATTCGGATTTGGCCAAGCAGAGAGTGGCAGGTTGGAAAAAATTAGAAATTATTCGGGAAGTTCTCTGACTTTTATCACGGTATTTGACAGTTATAAAAACATTTGCAAAGCTAGAGGTAAATTATCAAAAAAATATTATTATTGTTATTATTATTATTATTATTATTATTATTTAATTTTTATTTTTTTAAATTATCAGTATAATAACGAATTGGGATGTCCTTCACATCATCAAATACCGCGCTCTGATTGGCCAGAATCCGAGTGCTAAAAATAATCAGCAAAATTATCGACAGAATATCAGTAGAAGATGTCGGTAATTGACCACCCCATTATCCCTCATTTTTCGGATGTGTGACAATTGAAATTATCATCACAAAATCGACAAATTGTTTTCAAAAGATGTCATCAAAAACTTCTTCATTGTTGCCGATATTTAGTTGCAAAATTATCGGCAGATTATCAGCAAAAATTTTCGGAAAATTATCTGCAGATTATGAGCAAAAATTATCGGACAATATATCGACGAAATTTTCAGTAATTTGTCGATGGGTAGGTACTAGTCGAGAGCTGAATAGTCATCGAATTACCCATATATCAATGAATTAAACAAATTCATTATATGGCTAATTTATACAAAATGAAAGAATCAAAGCGATTTGGTGACAAAGTCACTTAATATGAGCACTCTCAACCCGATTTTTTCCGATATCTTTTCACAGCAATTATAACAACACAATCAATCATTAATATTCTAAATGTTGGTCTTCATTCTCTGAAGAAACGGTCGAATTTGACTTTATTGCGCCGATAATCTTATTAAAATCTGTACCGGCAAAAAATCATCATTTTTATGCGCGTGCTTGCGTCCCATTTTCACTCAAAATTATTAGATAATTTTGCTGTATAATTGTTGACAAAATTTGCCGTCAGTTAGCAGTCAATCTGATGAACCATTTTATCCGAAATATGTCCGCAAATTTTCCACTAGTTTTCGCAGAAAATTTGCAGCGAACATCCGCAATAACTTGATTATTTATATGAAAAAAAAAAAAAAAATCAACATCAGCTAAAGTCGTTGACACTTGATTGACAAATTGCCATGGATTTGTTGGCAAATTTACTGCTGATTAAAATTTTCATCCCAAGGGGTTGCCAACCCTTGAGTTTGTTAAAAAATGTATATTTCATATCTTTCGATGGCATTTGATTAATTAAAAAAAAATCACGAACTAGTACGCGATTGGTCACTACATGCTCGAAAACAGGGGGTGTCCCGCAGCTCTACTACCCTCGCGACCGTGCGCCCCTCGCGGCCAAGCGCCTGGAGCATCCTGCTCCAACTGCTCCACGGTAGCTACGCCACTGATTTTCTCATCAAATCAATGATCAATTGCAAATATAAATTTATTTCTTTGCTTTTATACTAAATTAAATGTCCAAAATTATATGAATATTACTTTTAAAGGAACTATAACTATGAAAACATGTAAATTTATGTTTCTCATGACTTATTTTTCAAAAAACTTCACATTCACACAGTAATTGACATGTTTATCATTTTTAAAGATTGAGGACATATCTCAGCTATGTATCTACTATAATAAACAAATCATTTTCCGTATTTATGCATTAGTAATTATTACTTTTTCAAGCGTTCCCGAAATGACGGCAGCTCATGACTTGTTTTCCATAAATACTTTTTATTCACGTAATTTTTAATTTACAGCTTGCCCCGTTCGGATATCAATTAAAGATAAGTTGGTCAATGATTAGAACTGGTTTGCAGAACAAAAATATAATAAATTTTTTTGAGAAATTCCAAACTTGGAATTTACCACCTTGGTGATTTTGAGCCATATATGAGTCAATCCACGTCAAGCGGGACACCTTTTTACCCGCATGTTTTTGAAAATCATCGTAATTTTTTTCTTATCGACGCTGCTTACGAAGAGTAGCACGTTTCGGCTTCTCACGAAGACTAGCACGTTTCAATATTAACCACGAAGACTAGCACGTTTCGATATTTACCGCGAATACTAGCACGTTTCAGTTATTGCTACGGAAGCTAGCATGCTTCGGTTATCCTTGCGAAAATTATCATTTTTAGATCAATGCAACAAAGATTTTCTGAAGATTATTATCCGGTAATTAAATTGAAAGTTAATTTGCGAATGCAGGTGTGCGTTTTTCGCGGTGAAAACCGAAACGTGCTAGTCTTCGTGGTAAATATCGAAACGTGCTAGTCTTCGTGGTTAATATTGAAACGTGTTAGTCTTCGTGGTTAATATCCAAACGTGCTAGTTTTCGTAAGAAATCTGAAACGTGCTAGTCTTTGTAAGCAGCGTCGATATATTCTCTGGGTAAAATAAATTGATGGAAATTTTTTTTTCAACTCGACGGACTTAGAAGCTACAAGGGGTTGAATTTTCGAAAAAAACCACAAAAAATCGGAATCGCGCTTTCCTTCGAACATTATATTATCTCCGGTTTCCTTTGTCGTACAGACATCGGCAAAAACTCATTTTGAAACTCTTGAATTGCACTTTCATGTTCGCAACTTTGAATGCATGGAATAAACGATTTTCTTTTTGTTATAAATAAACAATTATATTTTTCAAACGTGATTTTCGAAATGACTACCACCTTCAAAAATTCTGAAAAAAAATATGAGCGTGTCCCTTGATGCATTCTCTCCAAAATATGTACATTTCAAAATGGAGTTCCGATAGAAACTATATTTAAAAAGTATGGTCTACGCCTGCACGTCGAGACCGAGGCTTGTTCGCTTAACATGCAAATAATATAGGGGATCAAATTCATCAAATCCATTAATTTACGGAATTACTTATTTCATTTCATGCTGAAAACTCGAATTGGGTCCCACTATCCCGAATAAGAGCATACCTGTTCTGGACTCCGGCATAAAAATGGGGTTTCTCGATATGAAGAAAACAAGTATGAATAAAGAGATAGATAGACAGATAGGTATAGAGTTCATTTGCATCTGGAGCATATAGCCCCTTCAGATCTACAGAGGGTATAAACAGCAGTACCTTATACAAAAAGAAAATATACAAATATATACATGAATATCCGTAACATTAAGAAAGATACAGAGAAGAAAAAGAGAAAAAAAAAAAAAAAAAGAGAGGCGGAGCGTTCGCGATGATAATCTCCTCAGCCATGCGATACTAGAAAAAACTCATCCTGTATAATATACGCTATTTCTAATTTCATAAAAAGTGAAAAAAAAAAAAAAAAAAAAAATGATAACGCTAGCAGATGCCGCCCTAGGCCATGGCCTTGTTGGCCTAGGCGTAAATCCGGCCTTATGCTCATCAGTACCGTGCCCAGCAGATTCGGCACCTGGGGCAGTTTGCACACAGAATCATCAACTTTGCACTGAATAACATAAATTTGAAATTAATCCTCAAAATGCCGCCTACTTTTGAAACCGCGCCTAGGGCGTTTGCCCCATTTGCCCATACGTGGACACAGCCCTGGTGCGCACGAACACTGCGGAAATTATATCAGTACAAAGCAGACGCGCCCTCTTTCTCTCTTTCTGATGTTTGAATGCCTTTGGAATTCTACGATGTCCATCCAGTCATGCCGTGCCGACTGTTATGCCACTAGTGGCTCATTCCAGAAGGTTACGAGAGAACACGCCGCGGTTCCCCTTCCTCGATCCATGTTTAAGTCACGTGTAGCTTAATCATTTCGCTCATTTTAGTCAGCGAGTTTGCCGAACAGCTGCAGAATACTTCAGTCGGTCGTTGGATTGCTGGCGTGACACTCCTAGCGTCAACGTCGCGGTTTACCTAATCAACGCATAACTGTTTGGGACCTCAGTTAGGCTGAGATACCTGCGGGGAAAAAAAAAAGAACGCATAACTGTGAACACTTATCGTTGGACTAATTGTAGAATCAACATAGTCGATGAAGAACCTCTCGTTTTTCAATAAAAACCAGCAGTATTGAAATTGAAAAAATGTCTAAGAACGGGAAAGACCAGCTGGACCTTTACCGGAGTTTATTCGAAGAAAAACATCTGCAGGAATACTTGGACCGCGTCGCGGAAGCACTGAAGATTTCAAGCCCAAAATACCGCATAAAGCCGGGTTCCATATCTAACGACTACTACGATCCTCCAGTTATTCACCGGATCTTCATCGAGGGAGAAACTAATGGTTCGCCAGTAAGAGCTCAAACGATATTCAAAGTTCCACCGGAGGATAAAGCTGCACTGAAAATGATGCTAGTGGAATACTTCTTTCCGCGTGAACATTTATTCTACAACGAAATCGTACCAATTTTCACGGAGTTCCTTAAGGAGAAGAATAAAAGCTTGGAAAGTATTCCAGAGTGCTATTCATTCAGCCCTGAAGATCATAAGGCGGTAAGAAATGATTATGCGACTCGACAGCTACAGTTATACACAAACGTCCTCGTCAGCGTAACATCAATTCGTACCATCATGCTGATAAAGGACACGTATGTCGCACGAGTGTTAGAACTGACTTACACACTGGCCATGGCCGCCAGGTATAATCCGAATGAGCGGTGTAGTTATTGTTATTGATCCAGCCCAGTAAATAGGTGATATGGGATGAAAAAACAAGGAACATGGGATAATTTCAGGGCTGGTAGGGGGATGTCTCCTGAGTCTGAATCTAGATTGGCGACTTCTTATCGTTATCAGGGTCGCCGCTATCTTGGACAACGCGTTTCATTCTGTATCTCGCGAGCCGTCTACTTTATAACAAAGTGTGTTGCTTTTTTGTTTTTATACATTATTGAATTTCTTTGAATTTTTTTTTTAACATCAATATTATTCAAGTTATAACATTTACAAAACTATTTCTTCGAAAATCTCCCTAACCGTTTGTTATTTCGCGAAAATACTCACTATTAAACTTGTAGAACATTGAATTTTCTACATTTTTTAATTCAAACTTTTTTCTCTATCATTGACCCTATAAAGTGGACTCGATTGGATATCATTTAACGTTAATATAAAAATGATGAGAAAGTATAATTATTTATTAAAGCACTTCCCTGAATGAAGACCGCCGTTTTATTATCATTAAAACAGTTTTTGAATAATCATTGGTTAAGAATTTTATATATATAGTCGAATTGAATATGATCTATAAATGGTTTTCAAAACAAGATACATAAACGATAAGGCTGGGAAAAGGGAAGTAACTGCAGGAAACCTCAAATTGATTCACACATTTATTGAATGAAAATAACACTAGAAATCAAACCAATGTGAAGTTAAAGGAAGAGATTCATCAACATCGTACAAAAATTTGTATTTCGTACAAAAACAGGAAAGGGTTTCCAATCCCGCGAAAATACTAGACGCGCTTGGAAAAGTGACAGAATTCGAGAAAAACATCCAAAATATCTTCTTCTTCTTCGAAACAGGACAATGAGATCTACAGCAAATTCTCCACATACTTCTGCCCTGGTAGAAGAGATGAGGTTGTCATTGAAAATATTTTTTTTTTTTGTATTTCAGGTAATTTTCTCAGAAGATTTACTGGTGAAGGGATTCGTGATGCGAGATCGCATCAAGCAGCTGGATTTCCCACATCTTTCCCTAGCCTTGCGCACCTTGGGTCGCCTGCACGCTCTGAGTATTGCCCTGCGAGATCAGAGGCCGGAAATTTTTGCGAGCAAGATCGCCGCGTTCACGGAGACCATGCACAGATCAGAAGTCATTGCTGACAAGGGCTTTAGCGATTACTTTGAGCAGCTCGGAGATCTGGTCAAAATCGTATGTCAATAGCCGATACATAACACGAGACGGGGAAGTATCAAATAAAATCGGTGTGTCTTAGGCCCTTGCTGAGGAGGAACCATGGTACACGGAAAGATTCTCTGAGTATGCGGAGGACTGCCTAAGCAAAATCGAACGGTGGTGTGCCGGCAGTGCTGCTGAACCATACGCTGTGTTATGTCACGGAGATTTTTGGACGAACAACATGTTGTTCAAGTACGATGAGGTGAGCTCAGCGGCAATCTGTAATGGAGGCAGTGTTTAGCCTGTGAGCCTGTAAATGATATCCCAATCTTCTTGATAGGAAATTGAATGAGTTTATTAAGCACTTTGCCCAAAGTTCCATATCAGCATCTCCTGGTATATTCATTTCGCCCCCTGAATAAATATAAATATTGATAGAATAACTTGTATGCAAGGAGAACGGATATCGTTATCAAACGAGATTCACCACTGCTCAAGATATCCTGTGGAATTAGTATTCGAAAAACTGATCGTGAAAATTTTTCAGTGCACTGAGGAACCGGAGGATATATGTTTCCCAGATTTCCAGTTGGCACGTTATGCGTCCCCCGCAGTCGACATCTCTTACGTTCTCTTTTGTAGCTGCAGTCAGGAGGTGAGGAAAAAGTACTACGACGAGCTCATCAAAATTTACTATGAATCTTTATCGCGTTATCTATCAGAGCTTGGTTCTGATCCGATGAAGCTCTTTTCCTACGACGCTATGTTGGCTCAGATACGAGAGTTCGATGTCAGTGGTGCCGGAATGGCTATATTGGTACTTGCCGATCTCACGGCTCAGGATGAAGACGTTGTACCCAACGAAGTCAACAATGATGTCATACCTCAGCTGAAAGAACGCATTAAAAAACTTGTGGAGGAATACCCCTGCAGATAGTCACATTCAAAAATCACTTATGAAAATCAGATTTGATGAAATATGAGGGATCCTTTAAGTCAAACTTTCCGTCAGATAAATGGTATTTTGATTCAATCGAATCGGAGGTAATTCAAAGAAATAGGCTACAGTTGTTGCGAATGAGAAATGCTTGGATACAACTGATAAGTCAACCAATCTTTTCTCTCTGTATTTGCCCATACGAGTCAGTCCACGTCAAGCGGGGCACCTTTTTGATCGCATGTGCTTGACAATTGTCGTAATTTTTTTTACGTATTCTCTGGGTAAAATAAATAATTAATTAATTAATTTCTTGCCGCTCGAAGGGCTTAGAAGCTACAAGGGGTTGAATTTTTCGAAAAAACCACAAAAAATCGAAATCGGGCGCTCGTTTAAACGTCAATATCTTCGATTTCCTTAGTCGTGCAGACGTCAGCAAATACTCATTTGAAAGCTCTTGAATTGTACTTTCGTGCTATCAATTTTAAATCCATCGAATAAACAATTTTTTATTTGGTATAAACAATTGTATTTTTTGAACACGATTTTTGAGGTGAATGCCACCTTCGAATATTCTGAAAAGACACGAGCCGGTTTCTTGATTCATTCTCCACAAAGTGTGTTAGTTTCTAAATGGAACTCGGATGGAAACTATATTTAAAAAGCGATTGATCCGTGCGAGACGTCGCGCGTGGTCGTGTACACGGAGAGAATTTTGCTGGTAGAGATTGCCATACTGTCTGGTGGCGGTGAGCCATACTAGACATTGCACGAAATTTGATATAAAAGTATAGGAAAAAGTCTCACGAATATTGAAAACAATAATATAAACATTGGTATATCAACGATTTTCCTCATACTTTTTCCTATACTTTGTATCAAATTTCGTGCAATGTCTAGTATGGCTCACCGCCACACAGTGGTTCCAAATCCCGAATCGCTGGCCAAAAATGGAAGGTATTATCGAATCGCTATCAGATTTATTACTCGGGGGTTTTTGAGGTCGCTGAACCCGAATCTGAAGTCAAATTTTCAAAAAACAAAATGGCGGCCCAAAAATGGCGGATAATTTTATTGAAACTTGAATCAATCCTTATGGAAATCGGTACCGGGGGGTTTTTGAGGTCGCCGAACACGAATCTGAAGTCAAATTTCCAAAAAACAAAATGGCGGCCCAAAAATGGCGGATAATTTTATTGAAACTTGAATCAATCCTTATGGAATTTGATACCGGGGGGTTTTTGAGGTCGCTGAACACGAATCCGAAGTCAAATTTCCAAAAAACAAAATGGCGGCCCAAAAATGGCGGATAATTTTATTGAAACTTGAATCAATCCTTATGGAATTTGATACCGGGGGGTTTTTGAGGTCGCTGAACACGAATCTGAAGTCAAATTTCCAAAAAACAAAATGGCGGCCCAAAAATGGCGGATAATTTTATTGAAACTTGAATCAATCCTTATGGAATTTGATACCGGGGGGTTTTTGAGGTCGCTGAACACGAATCTGAAGTCAAATTTTCAAAAAACAAAATGATGGCCCAAAAATGACGGATAATTTCATTCAAACTTGACTCAATCTTTAAGGAATTTGCTACCAGGGGGTTTTGAATAGAAATAATTTATTTTTACGTACATGTGTAGAATATAGTACATTGGGAAAGTATGTAAATGTAAATACGAATTTGAATACAAATACTTATTTATTAAGAAATTACATTAAATATTACATTCATATAATAAAATTATGTAAAGCTTAAAGGCTCCAATTGCTATCCGAATCGCTATCGTTATTGTCGCTAGAGTCGTTGCAGTCAGACATTGCAACTACTCTTGGTTTGTTTGCAGTTGGCGATTCCAACAAAGCCATGGCTTCACGCGATAATGATTTGCTTGACTTAGCTGGTAGTTTACGCAAACTTGAGATAACAGGGTCAGATGAAATCAAAAGCCGCGCAAAAACATCCTCCATATTTTGTTTCCTACTAAATTTTCTAGCAAAGTCTAGTCTAAATGATTTTATATATTTATTGCAAGATTCCTGGGCTTCCTCGGACATCTGTCCTATCGGCAACATGGAAACCCCTATTATTTTTGCGCCGTGAATTAAAAGTTTGTGCACAGTAGTCGGCATGTAATACCAAGGATATAGTAGCACGTATCTACGGGCTGTTTCTACAGCGTATTTTTCAAATTCATCAACATTTATTTCAAACCCGCACGATATTATTTGCAAGATCACGTGGAATCTCTTGATTAGATCCTCATCTATTCCCGTTAGAGATGCGGAAACATCGGAATTTTGGAAGAAACGACGAGCAGTATTACCGTCATTCGTGCTGCCATATCCTTGTTTTGGTTGATCAATCAAAAGTCCCAATCGTTCACGGAAACCTTTTTGGATGGTCTTTTTCCGACTTTCGATGCTTTTCTTATCGGCCTGCCATTTTTTAATTTCTAATCTGTATGAAATATGTATAAGGCACTCGAAAAAACGAATCCACGCGTGCAGTGATGATATCCCATATTGTAAATGATCTTCATTTATTTTCCTCTTCAAAATGTTGTCGATGTCGTTGAATTCTTTGGATGTAGCACCGCAAAGATAACATCGTTGACTTGATGCAGTAGATGTTAGTGAATTGCAGACTTTTCCATCAACCATTGTTAAGGCCAATTTGTAGGATACAGTGACTTCTTTTCCGTTCACAATCGTATGAAAAGGTTGAAGCTGCTCTTCTTGTTCCTTGATGTTTTGAACTTCATTTCGGGTGCCTTCTGCAGTCTCTTTCAAAAACTCGATTTTTATTGGCCTACAGAATCGAGGGGAGGAGGGTCGTGGATTTTTCCACACGATTATTCCTTCGTTATCACCCCCGTCAACAAACACGAGCTGCAGTGGCACGAGGGAAGTGAAGAAAATAGTTGCGTCTGTTTTATCTCCGTCGTCATTATCAAATTTTTGTTTGAATGTACTTTGCCCAGATGTTCCGTCGCATCCCCATTTGCAGACAAAATTCAATTTATAAATTTCGCTGGATGGGAGGAGATGCAAAACTTCACTTTGCACTGCTAAAATGCGACTCGCTGTATGGTCTAACAGTGCTTGAAGTTTGACCGCAGCTTTACTCTCAGTAATCGTGATGTCATCTTTGGGTGGATAACATTTTTTCTTCGCCTCCAACACAGATTTGTACGGTGGGTATATCTTCGAATTTAGTTCCAGTGCTCCAGACCGTATTCCCTGATATACATGTTTAGACATGCGGTATTCAATTATAAGAGATAACGCAGCATCAGCGGAATAACGATTGGTCGTCATGTCCGTAACAGTGCGTAAGGCTTCCTTGTATTTGGACGCTTTTGTAGGACTGCCCAGAGCAACCTCTTTTACCACTTTTGCGGCATCCAATTTTCCTGCAGCTCGAAGACTCAAGTGGGTGGCAAATGCAAGCTCTTCGGCACTGGACTGCTCACGAATTGCTGCAGTTTTTCTCCGTTTCGACCGCTCACTGGAGTCCTCGAAGCTCAGCGAATGTCGACCAGGCCCACGAACTGCATCTGAATCTTTGTTCTCCTTCGAAATTTCCGTATTGTTTCCAAAGGTGACGATTCTGCTTAGCCAATCCGTATTTTTGTCCATAAACCTCGCCTTCATTCTTCTAGCTATTTTCCATTTGTCTTTCATATCATATAATAACTTGCGAATTGTTTGTTTTTCATCCGCAGATAATGTGTATGAGCAATGGAATTTTTTAGACAATTCGACCTCCAAGATTTCGTACACGTCATTCGCATTATCATTCAAATGATCAGCGAATAAATCAAACAACTCCTTTCGCGTGAAATTGACCGCCTCACTGCTATCACGAGAGCCTGGAAAATCAATTAAAAAGTTAGACAATAATAGAACATTTTTAAGAATCAGTAATGATTTGTTAATGAAAATGATAGTCGAATCCGGTACAATAATAATTATATTTATGAGAAACAAATCACTTAAATTCGCACCCTACTGTGGTGCACTTCGCACACACGGAGAAAAATTTCTCGTAGAAACTACCATACAATTATTGCAGTTTGAAGACAGAACGGAGGTATAGACAAACCTACCATATTTTTCTGGTAGTTCGACCAATAAAATGTTGTCACAGCCGTGATATTATTGTGACTCGGACAAGATTTTATTGAATGAACTACCAGAAAAATATGGTAGGTCTGTCTATACCTCCGTTCTGTCTTCAAACTGCAATAATTGTATGGTAGTTTCTACGAGAAATTTTTCTCCGTGCAGTATAGTATACATGCCGCGCCAGCACGCGCCGTGCCTGAATTCCCGCGTCCATTTATTAAAAAATTCACTATTACCAGAGGGGCAACTTGGTGCACCTAATTTTTTGGTGAGGTATTACTCAAGAGTGTATACAATAACGTGGCACTTAACCAGTATTAGAATTATTTAGAATTATTAACTTTTACTCAATATGAACATAACTTTTTTCCGCAGCGAGCACGAGAATTTACGGTAGATGTTCACAATTTTTGTCGCTCGGTGTATGATTAATATAAGAAATCGCAATGATATAATAAGTGTACTTACATCCAGGAAGAGACTCCATTTTGCAGAATTAAAATAACTCAATTCTACTTGAAGATATATCACTTTGAACACAACGATATTTTTCTAGCGTAGCGCACGACCGACTATACCTGCTCGAGCGCTCCGTTACGAATGAAATCCCAACGGCTAAATGCAACACCTGCAACCTACCGACCCTTGGAAGGGTTCCCCGAAATACCCCTCTACCTGACCCCACAGGTAAAATTCCTTGAATAGAAACTTCATTTTTCGGTTTTTGGCCAGCAATTCGGGATTTGGAACCACTGTGCGCCACCAGACAGTATGGCAATCTCTACCAGCAAAATTCTCTCCGTGTACACGGGAGCGCTAGACCTGATATTTGTTCGCTTCCCATGCAAAGAATATAGGGGAACATATTATACGTTCAAATTCATCAAATCTAATAATTTACCAAATTATTTTTTCCATTTTATACTAGGTACTGGACTCGAAACTACGAATATATAAATATAGAGGTACACACTTGACTAAAATCTTAGTGATCATAACGTATACTCTTCGATTCCACCCAACGGAATTGGTAAATGTATAGTTCTCGTAGTTTATGATCAGGAAATTTTTAATTTGATAATTAAGTACGTAATTGATCGAATAATACGGGTGAGGAATTTCATTGGAAGGAATCAAAGAGCACGTTATATAATTACCAAGACTTTAGTCAAGTGTGTACCTCGTGTGATATTTTTATATCTTCGTAGTTTTAAGTTGAGTATCCAGTATGAACTGAAAAAAATAATTTCGCGAATGATGGATTTGATGAATTTAGACGTATATTATATGTCCCCCTATATTCTTTGCATGTGAAGCGGAACGAGTATCGGGTGCAGCGCTCCCGCGTACACGGCCGCGCGAGACTTCTCGCACGGATCAACCGCTTTTTCAATATAATTTCCATCCCAGTTCCAGTTCAAAAATTACAGATTTTGTGGAGAATGAATCAAGGAACATGCTTGTATTTTTTCAGAATATTCGATGCCGGCATTCATCTCGATATTCGCGTCTGAAAAATATAATTGTTTATACCAAATCGAAAATTGTTCATTCAATGGATTTAAAATGAATAGCACGAAAGTACAATTCAAGAGCTTTGAAATGAGTTTTTGCTAGGAGGTTTTTGAAAGGAGAGCGCGATTCCGATTATTGGTTTTTTTTCGAAAATTCAACCCCTTGTAGCTTCTAACTCCTTCAAGTAGAAGAAAAAAAAATGTTTCATGCATTCATTTTACCCAGAAAATATGTAAAAGAAATTACAAGAAAATCAGAAACATGGACGATCATTTTTGGCCAAATCCGTCCCGCTTGACGTGGACTGACTTACACGCGAAAAAATCAATTCGGAGTAGAACGAGTAGAGGAATATACAATAGCGTTACTGATTTTTTGGATTTATGGTGGATAACATCAATAATAGCCACTTTTCGGTTCGTATAAACCGAAAAGTTATACAAGTTAAAGAATATAGTAATACTACTCAAATTCTGTTGACTGAAAAATTGGCAATTGGGTAAAAATACTTTCGGTACACTGTTCCTCCGATAGCAATTTCTCGTTTTTCATTTCACAAGATTGGAAGCAGAATCAATTTCTAAGTTGAAGTTTCGAGCTTAAATGTGAGAATCAAAAATGTCTCTAGCATGGAAATTGTTCTCTGTTATCGAATGCATATTTTCTTTGACGATAATACCTTACCACTTTATATGAGTACACTTTCAATCGGTACTTTTTGAGATGTTGAGTCAATATTCACGTCAATATGTATAAAATATACCGAGAGGTTACGTGGAAAGTACTGGTTCCAAGCGCGCCGGCGCTGATTTATTTGAATATTACGAGGGCCGCCAATTTCAGACTTGCGATGTATATCCTCGGCATCCATCAGATATTTTATTTCGATCGTTGTCAAACAAAAACGGCGCTGCTAGCGCGATTCTGTCACCAAGGATATTCGAATAAATCAGCGCCCGCGCGCGTAGAACCAACACTTGACACGTAACCTCTCGGTATAAGAATTTTCTACAAGGAATATCGCTTGTAATATTTCATTCTATCATCGAATGTATAATAGAACGATAATAATAAAAATGACGTAATGAGTACGATGAACTTCCTGATTTTTTGCAGTCACCCAATTTACTTCGTTATTCTGGATATGATCCAAGGAAAGAATCCAGAGAAATTTATGAATGCAGTTATGGAACTATGAAGGTATTATTCGCTTGCTGGTTCGTATAGAACCTTTTTACGAACAAGAATGAGACCTCAACGAAAGTATGATTTTATATCTCTATTAGCTTGAAAGAAATGGATGATCGAATACGGCAGGGTGTCCATCAGCACTTCATCTTTGCGATGAAAAGATTCTGTCATACTTCGGCGATGTAGGTCTAATTTCGAATATATATTTTGTGATTTTTTCGGAATTTTCGATCTGAATCAGTAAGATCTACACGAAGAATCTCTGTAAGTATCTCGTCGTTGAGATATTCAGTATATATTGTAATTGTATTGGGAAGGGGGGGGGGGGGGGGGGGGGGGGGGGGGGCAGGGTCTACAGCCCAGGGCTCCAAGGGTTCCGAAGGCCCCACACTCTCGAAAAAACAAAATTACTCCTCTTTGACCACATATTCTTGAAAATCGTCGTAATTTTTTTACCCATATTACCTATATTCTTTGGGTAAAATATATGAATGAAACATTTTTTTTTTCTATTTGAAGGGCTGAGAGGCTACAGGGGGGTCGCATTTTCGAAAAAAAAACCACCAACAATCGGGATCGTGCTCTCCTTTAAACGTTAATGTCTCCGGTTCCCTTTGTCGTACAGATATCACCAAATACTCATTTTGAAGCTCTTGAATCGCACTTCTATGTTATGAATTTTTAATTTATGTAATAAACAATATTCCATTTGTTATCAACAATTACATTTTGTAAACGTGATTTTCGAGATGAGTTCCACCTTCGAAAATTCAGAAAAAAATACAAGCGTGTTCGAAGATGATAGTCATCTCAAAGATCACGTTTAAAAAATATAATTGTTTATAATAAATAGAAGATTGTTTATTACATGAATTTAAAATTCATACCATAAAAGTGCGATACAAGAGCTTCAGAATGAGTTTTTGGTGATGTCCCTGCATAAAATGCCGGATAAGAATCCGGAGTCCAAATTCTATACGGCCCGATACGGCAAAGTGTCGTATTTTGAATGCCGATTCCTTACGGTTTTATGCCATTCTATTCGGACGCCCCATCGATGTCCCTATCCGGATCTATGCGTGCCCGAACCGCGATTTTTAACCCTGGTCAAAATGCCGGATAGGAATCCAGAGTTTAAATTCTATACGGCCCGAACCAGCAAAGTGTCGTATTTTGAATCCCGATTCCTTACGGTTCTATACCATTCTATTCGGACGCCCCATCGATGTTCCTATCCGGATCTATAAGTGACGGAACCGCGATTTTTAAAAATATCGGTGCGCCTCTTATACGGTTTTATACGGAGTGTAGGATGCCCCCTGCGTATGCGGTTCTATGCGGAGCGTATTCGGTTGAATCCGTAATGTATGCGCACATGAAAGTATGCTCGGATTAAGGTCCTATCCGGAACGTACAAAAATTACATCAATTAACATAGCATGGCATCGCAGTCTTTGTTTGTTTTTTTTTTTTTTTTTTTTTTTTTTTTTTTAATTCTTTTTTTCAAACAATCAGCGCTTTAGGGGGAGCCCATATATTGACATCATACATACTGATAGCACATAACCAATACAGGAATTAGGCGACGCTTATATTAGATGACATTTTCAGCCTCTATATATACTCACCAACTCCTATAAGTGGCACTCGCGAGAATATCGAAAGCGGTGGTCGCCGCCTTACGAGAAAATATTGAAGTAATGTAAATTACATAGAAACCGGATAGGTACGGACAGAGCCCCCGATTAGGACTTAGAAATAATGACACGAACAGCAAATATTTCTATCACCTTGCAATGCGCACCATTGAAGCCCGACGGGGACAGATAGAGCCCTGCATCGGACTTTGAATGTTTATGTTGATCTCATCGAGTGCAAGATCGAAACCGGATAGGAACGGGCGGAGCCCCGCGACGTACTTTAAAATATTTCAGACACGATTTTGATGACGAACGCTGACCGTATAGAATCGTATACATCACTGAGCTCAAGTTTTCGGTCCCGAATATATTCCTGATAGGGACGGACTGAGCGCCGCGTGGGACTCTGATATTATAAAATGCGCGATCGGAACCAGATAGGGACGGGTGTAGCCCCGCGACGGACTTTAAAATATTTGAGACGCGATTTTGATGACGAACGCTGACCGTATAGAATCGTTTACATCACCGAGCTTAGGTTTTTGGGCCCGAACATAATCCGGATAGGTCCTCCAGCGTCCCGAGTACATTTTGTCGATGCGATAGGATGCGGATAGAACCGTATGAACTGGTGTCGGACATAAATACTGAATTCTATACGAAATTCTATACGTTCCTATAAAATCCTATACGGCATTTTAACCAGGGTGATGTTAGAAAATCCGCGATCGAAGCCAGATAGGGACGGGTAAAGCCCCGTGACGTACTGTAAAATATTTCAGACGCGATTTTAATGACGAACGCTGACCGGATAGAGCCGAATACATCACTGAGCTTGGGTTTTCGGTCCAGAATATATTCCTGATAGGGACCGACAGAGCGCCGCGTGGGACTCTGATGTTAGAAAATGCGCGATCGAAGCCACATAGGGACGGGTAAAGCCCCGTGACGTACTGTAAAATATTTCAGACGCGATTTTAATGACGAACGCTGACCGGATAGAGCCGAATACATCACTGAGCTTGGGTTTTCGGTCCAGAATATATTCCTGATAGGGACCGACAGAGCGCCGCGTGGGACTCTGATGTTAGAAAATGCGCGATCGAAGCCACATAGGGACGGGTAAAGCCCCGTGACGTACTGTAAAATATTTCAGACGCGATTTTGATGACGAACGCTGACCGTATAGAATCGTATACATCACCGAGCTTGAGTTTTCGGTCCCGAACATAATCCGGATAGAGACGGACAGAGCGCCGCGTGGGACTCTGATGTTAGAAAATGCGCGATCGAAGCCAGATAGGGACGGGTAAAGCCCCGTGACGTACTGTAAAATATTTCAGACGCGATTTTAATGACGAACGCTGACCGGATAGAGCCGAATACATCACTGAGCTTGGGTTTTCGGTCCAGAATATATTCCTGATAGAGACGGACAGAGCGCCGCGTGGGACTCTGATGTTAGAAAATGCGCGATCGAAGCCAGATAGGGACGGGTAAAGCCCCGTGACGTACTGTAAAATATTTCAGACGCGATTTTGATGACGAACGCTGACCGTATAGAATCGTATACATCACCGAGCTTGGGTTTTCGGTCCCGAACACAATCCGGATGGTGGTCGGACATTTCTTCGTATGACACTTATTCGTACCCCACTTCTTCGTCTGCCATTTCTTCTTCCGGACACTTCTTCGTCTAAGACACTTCTTCGTACAGGACACTTCTCCGTGTGGACACTTCTTCGTCTGGACACTTCTTCGTCTGGACACTTCTTCGTCTGAGACACTTCTTCGTCTGAACACTTTTTTTGTTTGGTTACTTCATCGTCTCAACTTTTTTTTGTTTGAGAATTTTGCTTTCTTTTATGTGAGTATTTGCATCTTCCTATGTCGGTGCTGAAACGTTCTGACGCTCATGCAGAACGATTTGATGCCGTCGTTTGTGCGCTGGGATGGTGTAGCGTAGATGTAGAATTAGTTTAATTTTTTTTTCATCTCACTGATCCCACACACACACACACACACATGCGAAAAACATAGACGGTGGCTGTGGCTCTCGAAAGGTTAGAATGAGTTAGGCTCTTCTTGAATCCCACCCGAGAATCCGCCCACTAGGTGGTCTGGGGGCGAGAGTGATGATTTTCGTTAATTACCCACGCGCGAAGCGCGTGGGCAACTCACCCGGTGGTTATTACACCCCCAAAGGCTAGAATAGGTTAGGCCACCCCACCGTGTCGCTGGCCGCTCGTTCCGCAGACCTTCTTTCTCAGACGAAGAAGTGTCCAGACGAAGAAGTGTCCAGACGAAGAAGTGTCCAGACGAAGAAGTGTCCTGGACGAAGAAGTGTCTTAGACGAAGAAGTGTCCAAACGAAGAAATGGCAGACGAAGAAGTGGGGTACGAATAAGTGTCATACGAAGAAATGTCCAGTAACCCTCCAGCGGCCCGAGTACATTTTGTCGATGCGATAGGATGCGGATAGAACCCCATGAACTGTTGTCGGACATAAATACTGAATCCTATACGAAATTCTATACGTTCCTATAAAATCCTATACGGCATTTTAACCAGGGGTCTGTACGACAAAGAAAACCGGAGATATTAACGTTTAAGAGGACCTTTTGCTTTTCTCGGGCGTTTGCAGGCGTATTTTCAAGAATTGATAAAAAAAAAGTTTTGGTTTCATTTTGTCAAAACTTAGTCAATATCTTTATTTATGTTTAAACCAAATATATAAATTTTTATTTAACAAAATATTGATTTTTGAAGGCGGGAATGAGCTGCACCGTGAGGGCTGCTTTTACGGCTCGGACCACGATTCCAACCGTTTCAATGATCCGAAATGAGAAAACAAGGTAAACAACGATTAAGTTTGGATAAAATGAACACAAAACTTTTTTTTTATTAATTCCTGAAAATACACCTGAAAACGCCCGAGAAAAGGAAAAGGTCCCCTTAAAGGAGAGCGCGATTCCGATCTTTGGTGGTTTTTTCGAAAATTCAACCCCTTGTAGCTTCTAAGCCCTTCGAGTTAGAAAAAAAAATGTTTCATCCATTTATTTTATCCAGAGCATATTGCAAAAAAATTACAAAAGAATCAGAAACATCGAGGTAAATTTTTGGCCAAATCCATCCCGCTTGACGTGGACTGACTCATGTTACGATAAATTTTATGAGATTGTGGACAAAAAGACTTTTGAAAAAGGTGTTTCAATCCACTTTTCACCGAGTCACAGCAGCATATATACATGGGAGCTACTATTTGGAAATCCTGTTGCGATTTTGTTTCCAAAAATCATGTCATGATTGAAATCTGTTCCGAACTATGTACTGCAGCTCATTCCAGCTACAAAAAAAAACAATTCAGGGCAAATGGTACTCGCAATATTTCAGAATGGGCTCCACGCACGTAGACCTTGCATTTGCATATGCGTGTTGATAGTAAATTCTCATCCGTATCTGAGATGGGATCAGGTATTTGTATAGTGATTGAACTTATTTTAATTTGATAAGATTGTTAGCGATCGAGAGGCTCAGAAACGAATAAATACTCTTTGGGAATATATGAACTTTTACTTTATTTTATGCGATTCCTAGAATTATATTTTAGAACATGCTTCTATTAATTTATGAATAATTATTACAAATTTTACTTTCACGACACTCACTTCAACTTTACTCTCGCCTCGTCCACTATCTTCACACACTCCTCTCTCCACGACTCTCTATCCCTCACTACTCATTGCCCTAATTTCTCAGCCTACATTCCCATTCCTACTGCCATCTATCATCTCATTCGTTACTCATTCTCTAACAAGATTGTTTTTTTTTTTTGTTTTTTTTTGTTTTTTTTTGTGATATACCTATAGGCTTTGGAGCATCGTTTTTTTTCATTTTAATTATGACGCTTGATGAATGAAACCGAGAAAGAGACTTTATGTAGCATCTGGAATGAAAACTCAAATGGCAGGATCACACTGAAAAAAAGAGTATTTTTCCTCCCAAAATACAAAGTATTTGTGAGCGAGTATTCTTGCAGTAAGTATAAATGTATTCTTACTGAAGGGATACGGATATCCTTCCCACGGCAATACCAAATATAATGCTGATGCCAAAAAACTTATATATATTCCTGGAAGCAGGGCCGTGTCCAGTAGGGTGGTCCTTATATGGGGTGTTTTTGAATTTTTACGCTCCCAAGGGTTCAGACGGATCCTTTTCAAGAAAAAAAATTTGTCCCAAAGTTTTAATGCTCTATCTCGATTTTAACATCCCGCGCACGACCGCCAAGGTATCATTTTTTTGTTTTCAATTTCCTACAAAAAACATGTATGACCTCGGCATGACCCAACTTTGTGAAGTCATTAACGTCGACGTTTTAACATTCTGCGTCCTGCGTCGATTTTAACATCCTGCGCACGACCGCCAAATTTTCGACTGTTTTTTTTTTTTTTTTAATCTGCTAAAAAAAAAAAACTTTATCAAGCCACTAACGTCGAAGCTATAGTTATTCAAATGACATAATTTTTATTGAAATGGTTTTTTCTTTTTAATAACAGCGTGCGTATAATGGCGTTTTTCCGTTGCAAAACTGGTGCGCACTGAGCTATCTCCATCTCCTTTTGAAGTGAGGGTTAGAATAAGATGCGAATACACTCAGCGCTGCTCAGTGCGTACCAGTGCATGCCACGGAAAAACGCCATGAGTGATTGGGTCAACTTTTGAAAACGTGTTAAGCAAAAAATTCCCTATCTAACACGGTGATTTTTAGTGACTTGATGGTTTTTTTTTTTTTTTTAGCAGACTAAAAGAAAAAAAAAAAAAATTTGGCAGTCGTGCGCAGGATGTTAAAATCGACACAGGACGCAGAATGTTAAAACTTCGACGTTAATGACTTGACAAAGTTGGGTCATACATGTTTTTTGTAGGGACAGTCCGACCTCTAAATAAGAAACCCGGCAATAAGAAACTTTCCCCAGTTTCTCACTCGAGCGCTTCCCCCACTCTTCCATTCCAAGCAAAAGAGTGAGAGAGACAGACAGAGGTAGTGAGCGTGGAGCGCGCGCCTGGTGGGGGTTTGCGATATATAAGAAAAACTCTTCCCCTTGGGGGCTTTTGGTTTCTTATTTGGAGGTCGGACTGTAATTGGAAAAAAAAAAATAAAATAATACTTCGGCGGTCGTGCGCGGGATGTTAAAATCGATGTAGAGCTTTAAAAGTTTAGGACAAATTTTTTTCTTGAAAAGGATTCGTTTGAACCCTTGGGAGCGTAAAAATTCAAAAACATCCCATATAAGGACCACCCTAGTGTCCAGGCATGGGCAAAAGGGGCAAGTGCTCCAGGCGCCACTTGGAAATTGCGGCATTTTGAGACAACATTCGAAATCTCAAGAAAATGAAAAACCCAAAAAAAAAAAAAAAATTAAAAAAAAAATGAAAAAAATAAAAAAAGGCGGCTTCAAGTTTCTACTGCCCCAGGTGCCCAATATGCTGGGAACGGCCCTGCCTGGAAGGGGAATAACCCATTTGCGCAATGAGCGGAAGACTAACACTGACATGTTGAGACAAAGATATATCTCTTTCTCATTTTGCAGCGTCCAGTTCCTCTCTCCGCGCACGCCTCTCGCCTAAATAGTACCGTGCGAAGATTGATAGGTTGGGGTTAGCGTAAAGTTGTAATCTATTATGTATCACAGAAATAGTTTAGTTATACATTTACTGACAACGGTTATAAATCAATATGCTATTAAAAACTCCCTGGCGAAAATGAGATGTAGAGGAAACGTGAATAGGAATATAGGAATATAAAAACGCGTATAATAGGAAATGTAAATTGAAACAAATTCACACTCCGGTCACACTTCTTTGTTTCAATTCACATTTGCTTCAATATTTTGTATATCTCATTATCGCCAGGATTATCATCCAAGCAAACAGTCTGACAATGGTTCTCGTGGTTAACGTTATAGGTTAGGAATGACTATGACTACGGAGGTGCGTGCCTGCGTGGCAAGGTAAGACGGACGTTGCGAAAGGAGTATGGAGGGTAGAGGCAAGGAGGACCAACCATATAGACATAGAGCATGGACTGCGCATTCCCTATACTGCCTGTGGTAACGCACAGTGGGGAATTTTCACGAAAACGTGGCCAAAATTCAAGAAACGAACTTTCCCATGCAGGTATAACGACCGGGGGGATTGGTGAAGAACTAATTTCTGCGTAACCTCCCGGTTGTCCCGACCCTTTAACCCTTATAGTCTCTTAGATATTTCAGTTCAAAGTTGACCCTCGTCCGTGACAGTCACATACCTGAATTTCGCTTTCATATCCGCTCTAACTTTGAACACTCATAACTTAACAGTGTAAAGTGATAATCAATTTCGACAAAATGAATGATCTTCCTCAAGGTATGTAGAAAATTTTGCTCATCTTACAATTATAAAATAGTCTTTATTGTCCATGTTTACGTAGTCTAACGATAATCCCGAAAAGTGCCTTTGTTCGGAAATAAATATTGACTTTACGTAGACTTTTAGTTTAGAATCCCGCAATATCCCGCCTTCGTTTTTTTTTTTTCAAATTGTAGCTTAGAATATCAGCTTTCGAATGAAGTGTGGATCAGACTGCGCAAACCTGCGCGGGCTGATCCAGAGCATTTTTAGTGAACGTATGCGCGTTCCGAAAAGGCCCCCGGCGCGGCTGCGCTCGGTCGGCGCGCCGCGTTCCATGCCAGTTCAGCTGCCTAGTCAGCCGAGCTGTGCAGGTAGCTCGCTTACTTGGAACTTTCTCACCCTAAGCGGACTCGGTCGACTGGTTTACTCTAACAATGGATTCGAAATATTAATATATTGTTAATGAAAATTCTGATACCTGATTTATCATACGTACAATTTGTTCCCGAGAGGCGAAGGGATTTATTCGAAATTTGTTATTGTATTCGAAACGCCAAATCCGCATTCCAATGAAATGTTACTAAATGCACAAAGGCGTATGTCTTATCCTCATTCGGATTACAATGCCATTTATAATTAATACGAAATACTATTCTTTTTTCCTAGGTTCTGGAACTTCTCTTATCACCTTCAAGCGAAGGGAAATCTTTTCAATAAAAAATGGGAGCAGTTTTCGTCAGAAACCATTCCACTATTAGCGAGCCCAACTATCACACATGAAGATCTCTATCCGGCTTCGGATTGACTTTTGACTTTTAATTTCTGGAAATAAAAACTTTGTTTACTACATTGCAAGAGAATAATTATTTTCCCCGAAAATCCCGAATCTATTGTCTAATTTAGTATAGCACATATATTTTAGGTACGCCATTTCGTTTTTACAAATTTGAATATCAGATTTGTAACCAGCAGCCCCGAAAACATCGATAAAGTGTATAATCAATCGTGTTTTTTACGAAATTGATGTCTCCATCGGCCATATTGGAGGCGCCATTTTTTTTTCTCCAAATTTAGATATCAGATTCGTAATCAGCGACCCCAAAAACATCAGTATATCAAATTTCGAAAAATTCCGATGATCCCCTGGATTATGGCCACGTTTTCGTGAAAATTCCCCACTGTGTAACGCCAAAAGTGAGAGAGAAGGGTAACACACGCGGCAAATCTTTGTCTCTTTCTGAGCATTTGACGTTGTTGGTTAGAAAGAAACAGATTTGGCCGCGTGTGTTACCCTTCTCTCTCTACGGACCGAGCGATTTTCGGCCCGAATGCGCAGTGCATGTTTTATGTCTATGGGACCAACTCTTATGGGGCATCAGCGGCAAAAGTGCCCGTAAAAGTGCAGTAAATAATGATTCCAGAAATACCCAGAATTGCGCTAGTAAGCAATATAGGTAACCAATCGCAAAACTAACCCGCACGGAAATATATATATGCGAAAAATATATGCGAACATAGATGTGACATATTTTTTTTTTGCGCCTTTTTATAATTTTTATAAGTTTGACATAAATGTCGGATATTGGTCGGATATATGTCAACATAAATGTCGCGGCATGTATGTCGACATAGATGTCGACATAGATGTCAACACGATTTGATATAAATGTCGGATATATGTCAACATAAATGTTGCGGCATGTATGTTGACATATATCCGACATTTATATCAAATCGTGTTGACATCTATGTCGACATCTATGTCGACATACATGCCGCGACATTTATGTTGACATATATCCGACCAATATCCGACATTTATGTCAAACTTATAAAAATTATAAAAAGGCGCAAAAAAAAAATATGTCACATCTATGTTCGCATATATTTTTCGCATATATATATTTCCGTGCGGGAACCTTGGCTATCACCAATGAAGTGAACCGCAGGGCGCGTTTGTTTTGAAATTCGGGACTTTTGCTACAGCAGCGCCATCTAATCAACTCGATTTCACGGACACTTTCTATACACAGAGTTGGCCCTCCTTTACCTCCACCCTCCGTAGAAAGGAGAAAGTGATATATCTCCGTCTCAACATGTTGGCGTCAGCGCGACAGCTCCTATTACCCTTTCAGTAGGTTCTATGCTTAACTTCGGTGATCAGATAAGAACTGGTCACTAGTGCTACGCACTCAGGGGTTATATCCACTTGATAATAAGAAGAAGAACTGGTCACTGCTCTCTATATTGACTGGATAGTGGACTGGTACCCTTACTTCGGGCCAAGCGTGAAACCATGAGAAGCAGGGCCGGGGGCTTGGAGGGGTCGGAGGAACGCCGAAACTTGGGTCAAGATCTACGCGGAAATTTCTATCAGGTGCACAGTTCAAGTCCCGGGTCCAACATAATATGTGTGCTTTAATAATGGCGCTGATAGATTGGTTTCTTTCAGCAGCCCCAGTCTACTATCCAGTCAGTATATGTATAGAGATCAGCGGAACTGGTGCTTTCAACGTGGCATGGTCGCTGACGAAAGGCAACAGACTCTACTGAAATGCATCGGAGAAAAGAAAATATTAAAAATGGAACAAAAAAAAAGAAAAAAGATGCCAACGGGACGCGGTGTTCCCAAGCGGTCACCCATCCAAGTACTGACCGCGCCCAATGTTGCTTAACTTCGGTGATCGGACGAGAACCGGTGCTTTCAACGTGGTATGGTCGTTGGCAAAAGTCAGGAGACTCTACTTGAATGCATCGGTGAAAAGATGAAAAGAGTGCATTAAAAATGGTACAAAAAAAAAGAAGATGCCAACGGCACGCGGTGTTCCCAAGCGGTCACCCATCCAAGTACTGACCGCGCCCAATGTTGCTTAACTTCGGTCATCGGACGAGAACCGGTGCTTTCAACGTGGTATGGTCGTTGGCAAAAGTCAGGAGACTCTACTTGAATGCATCGGTGAAAAGATGAAAAGAGTGCATTAAAAATGGTACAAAAAAAAAGAAGATGCCAACGGCACGCGGTGTTCCCAAGCGGTCACCCATCCAAGTACTGACCGCGCCCAATGTTGCTTAACTTCGGTGATCGGACGAGAACCGGTGCTTTCAACGTGGTATGGTCGTTGGCGAAAGGTAACAGACTCTACTGAAATCCATCGGAGAAAAAAAGATAAGAGTGCATTAAAAATAGTACAAAAAAAAAAAAAGATGCCAACGGCACGCGGTGTTCCCAAGCGGTCACCCATCCAAGTACTGACCGCGCCCAATGTTGCTTAACTTCGGTGATCGGACGAGAACCGGTGCTTTCAACGTGGTATGGTCGTTGGCAAAAGTCAGGAGACTCTACTTGAATGCATCGGTGAAAAGATGAAAAGAGTGCATTAAAAATGGTACAAAAAAAAAGAAGATGCCAACGGCACGCGGTGTTCCCAAGCGGTCACCCATCCAAGTACTAACCGCGCCCAATGTTGCTTAACTTCGGTGATCGGACGAGAACCGGTGCTTTTTTTTTTCAAATAGAAGTTTATTCAAGCCATGATATACAAAGAAACAATAATACATGAAATTACACAGGATAAAAACTTCCAAAACCTGTCACAGGGTATAAATTGTAAATTAGAACGTTATGGCTTACAGCTAGCGCTACACGACTTATTCTATATTTGAACAAAAGTTCCTTGCCTCGCCTATACCGGGATGATTTCTTGATAGTATACAGGTGACAGCGCATGCGCCAAATAATTCGTTTTCATTGGTCGGTAAAGTCGTCACGCAGTGGTATTTGAGGCCAGCCTGCCTCAGCATACGACGAAACTCGCGCATGCGCAGTCACCTGTATACTATCAAGAAATCATCCCGGTATGGCAGAAGGTAATTGTATTTTCATACAGTCACTTATAATTATTTCAGAGGTGGTTGCTAAAGGGCCCTCGCATGTATACTTGGATTGGATCAGGAAAAGGCTTGTAAAACTGATCGCTCGGTAATATGTGCACTTAGTTAGGGTCTATTTACACTGCAACCTGCAGCGTCGTCGGAATTTTGCACTAGCCGCTACTAATTGTGGGTCAAAACGGGGGACTTGTGCACTCAGAGAAATATTCGGTAACAGTAACTATAAGACCTCAACGATAGCAAATATGGTGTGGGCAACTATTTTTTTTCAGTTAGGTCAACCAATTTATGATTATCGGTACCAAGAAAATAGTAAACGGAACTAAAAAATAGTTGCGCGAACTACATTTCATATCGTTGAGGTCTTTTAGTTGTGTTTACTATTCAGATTTCTCTCAGTGTGTTACCCTGCGCACGAGGTACTAATTTATCCACCAGTACTTGTCACCATTCAACCTATGTTTGTCCTTAACATCTTTACTCGGTAGTGCCGTGTTAAATCTAATTTTATTGGTGTTCACCCTATCTCTGCAATTCAACATTGGGGTATAAGTTATTTTTTTGTCGCGCGTACTCCTCGCCACGTGGTATATAGTGGGCACGTTGTCACGATCTTGAATAAAACCGTTGCAGTCTAGGTAAGTGAAGGCCTCAGGCGGAATGAAACCCGATAGCATCGATCTCTCGATATACAGCTGGTCAATAGTCATAGGCCAGGATATCAGACTATTATCTTGATTGGCAGATGCGTTGGCGAAGTGGTCACGTATTAATTTCAACATGAAACAATCAATCCGGTGGACCTTGGCTTCGTTGTAGATTTTTACATTGCTAATGCGTCTCATATACAGGGACGAGGCTGACCTCCATTTACCTAGACATGCTCGTAAGCATTTGCGCTCAAAAACTCTTATTTTTTCCATCATTCCCGCGCTTATGTTGAACCAGATTGGGCAGCCATATGATATTATAGGTCGAATTAAAAGTAAGTAGCACAAAACTTTAACTTTAGCATCCAGATGCCGGCAGTAAAATAGACGGTTAGCTGTATTAAACGCGATTTGTGCTTTGGCTAACTGTGAAGTGACATGTGTAGAGAATAATTATTTATATAAACCGTTACTCTATCTTTAATGCATTATAATGTCAATCGTATAAAAGTATAACATAATATGAACTGGCACACTTTAAATCTTACGTTAATAATGAATACAAGTATTATAAAGACTTAGCAACGTAATTAATATAATAGAGATCGATATGAATCTGTATTGATAGGAGTGCACTCTTCAAGGCGTTGTTGCATTCTGCCCTTCGACGCCCGCTCTCTGGCCCAGCAACATCGATTCGTTACCCGTCTAATCTCGATGTTTATATTTTGGGCTCTCGATGTTTAAGTTTTGGGCCCTCAAGATATCCTCCGTTTTCTCGTCTCTCTGCCGAGACCCATAGGTCTAAACATTGACTTCATTCGGCCTTCCTAGATTTTACGACGTCCTCGTCGTAGCTTCGGTCATTTGTCAATCTGAAAGTAAACATTCATCGCACGAGATTATTACAAATCCGTATACAGCGAGACAATAGGCGAGATGCGACGTTCGCTCCGAGATCAGAGTGATCAAGTCCGATCCCAGAGTTTCAGCCACCTCACGTCGTTGCCTAAATACATTTGGCTACTATCATTCGCCACACCAGGTTACCATCATTCACCTGATTCGATTACTATCATTCATCGAAAGTATTACATGGGCTACTATCATGCGCCCTGAGGTTACTATCATTCGCCTCACCAGGTTACTATCATTCACCTTCCAGGTTACTATCATTCACCTTCCAGGTTACTATCATTCACCTTCCAGGTTACTATCATTCACCTGATTCGATTACTATCATTCATCGAAAGTATTACACAGGCTACTATCATTCGCCATGAGGTTACTATCATTCGCCTCCCAGGTTACTATCGTTCACCTGAAAAATAAAATACAACATTGCCTTACCGGTATTATGCAATGGCGTCAAAAATGACCCACGGACTTAGCTGATCCACTGCCACTACCGTTCGTTGCCCTGGCGTCTTCTTCATGTCCCTGAGGTCCTCGACCTCGTACCGGTCATTGGGTAAGACCGCCCTGACCTTGAACGGCCCCTTGGCTTTGGGGTTCAGCTTCCGGCTCTCCCCCGTGGCAGGCGCTGCTGGATTTCCACATGGCAACGTCGCCGATCGCGTACCGGGGAGGTTTGAATCTTTTCGCATCAAACGCTCTTCCAGGTCCACCTGATCCAAGGTCTCCTGAATTGAAAATATCAACACCGCATCGGCCATACTGCGAGGTTTGAACCCATACAGCAGTTTTGAGTAGGTTTTTAAGTTACTATTTTTCTGACTGAAATGATTATAATTCACAATCAAGCTCAGGAACCAATAATCCGCAATCGAGTCAAGAAAATAATACAAGCTCGTCAAGTAACAGTCAAGCTAGCAGCACAAATACGAATCAGGTAACAGGCGTCACAACGATGCAAGCCTGCATTCAATCTGAGGTATTACTATCAACCGCCAGATTTATGGAATGGGATGGCTACCTTTTCTATCGGTTGCAGAAATCCTGGTTTTTTTCCAGTGGATGACTTATAATATAGGCAGTTGAGGCAGGCTTTCACATACTTGGTTACGAACCTACGCATACCCTTGAAATAATAATGCTCTTTGATTTTCTCTAAGGTCTTCTCTACGGCAAAATGTCCTGGATCGTCATGACACATTTTTACTACATTCCATCGGGCTGCTCGTGGAACGAGCCATTTATTTCCTGTTTCAGTTTTACGAAAAACCACCCCCCCTTTCAGATCATACTTCTCAAAGTACTCCTGTACGTCGGGCTGTATATCACCAGAGGCGAGTATTTCCTGAATAACTCTAATTTCGTCATCTTGCAACTGAGCTACTTTTATCCATTCGGATGAAGTGATGTCAACAGCCAAGCATCGTATAGGATTCCGACTCAAATAATCAACGTGCGCTATTTGAGTACCCGGTCGATAAACCACGTCAAAATTAAAATCTTGTAAATAAACCCACCATCGAGCCACCCTTGAATTGAGATCTTTCATCGTCGCTGTAACGCGGACGGCACTACAGTCAGTCACCACTGTGAACTTGATACCTATTAAATAAACCCCGACTGTGATATTTCTCGTCCTAAATAATCTATCTTCTCTTGGAACAATCGGCATTTAGAAATATTTATTGAGAATTTTTTTTTTTTTTTTTCTGTAATATTCTAACGCCCTAGTTGGTAGATCAAATCCTTCCTCTATACTATCGCACGCAAGAAGTGTATCGTCAATGTAAACATTACAATCGGTCCCCCTGAAGGTTGTCATCATGGTTCTTTGAAAATATTCCGGAGCGTTTACCAGACCGAATGCTACGCGTAAAAACTCGTAATGCCCATCTGGCGTCACAAAGGCTGTTTTCTCAATTGCATCGGGGTATAAGGGGATTTGATAAAACCCAGATTTCAAATCAAGTGATATGTAATATTTGTTTTTTTCGCCTAAACGGTCGATTTGATCATCGATTATTGGTAACCGGTATTTCATGCGTTTTGTAATTTTATTTAAGGCTCTGTAGTCTACGCACATTCTTTCATCTCCTGTTTTCTTTTTCACGAGTAGTATGGGGCTCGCGTACGGTGACGAACTCTCTCTAATGATACCGCCGGCTTCTAGCTCAGATACCATTTGTTTAACTTTTTCGCGCTCAGCTATTGATAACCGATATGGTCGACGAATAACGGGTTCGTGATCAAGAAGCTCGATTTTCATACCCGGTACATCTGCGCAATCTAATTCCTCTATACTGAGCGATATGCTTCCGCGATATGTATTCAATAAATTCATCAGACGATTTACGTTTTTCGGGGCAAGTCCCTCGCACATTACGTCATTCTCCCGGATAGGCCTCCTCCCTTGTGTGACAAGATTTACCTCGAGGAGGTCTTCCTTTTGCCCCCCCTTTCTTAAAGAATTTAATTCCCGACGCGTCAGATAATACTGCGACGCTTGGCACATTTAAAATCTCGCGCCCGAGTAAAATCTCTTTGCTGAGTTGACTATCCGGCAATATATAAATGAATGTCTCGTATTCAATGCGATCTATTTCAATTTTTATTCGTGCTTGAGCGATTGGCAGTCCCACTGTATTATTAAACGCCACCAAGGCTCTATCGGTCTTTTCAGGTTGAAGTTGCATGAAACGAGCTACACTTTCCCGTATTAACGAGCAATCGCTCCCCAAATCGATCATACAGTCTCTTTCTTGGCCATTAATAAGACATCTTTTTATCGGTTTTTCGACTAACGCTCCCCCAACCTGACCAACCTCAAATACTTGGGACGTACTGCCCCCCTGTCAACTTTTTCTCCCCGTTGCTTCGGCAGCTTGCTTCTTATAACATTTTGCTTC
The DNA here is from genome assembly GCA_943736025.1 of Tenthredo mesomela. NCBI lineage: Eukaryota > Metazoa > Arthropoda > Insecta > Hymenoptera > Tenthredinidae > Tenthredo > Tenthredo mesomela. The sequence continues at coordinate 4,856,349 of OX031017.1, forward strand.
TACATGACCCGTGGCTTTACAATAGGTACATTTCATTACTGATTTGTTATTGGTCCGTGTATCAAAAACATTTCCCTCTCCCCCTTCAGGGCAGTCGCGCCTGAAATGGCCTGGCTTTTTACAACCGTGACATAACATCTCCCTTCTACTTTTACTGTCGCGATCTCCTGGTCTTTTAAAATTAGACTGCTTAAAATGTTTCGACCCATTGTGATCTTTGGACTCCTTCGTATTTTTGTGAGTCTCCAGTAACTTATTATTGACCGGGAAAATACTGAGTCTCTGGTTAAGATCTGAAATCGTACTTAACTTAGCTGTTAATATGGCTGTCCGAATGCTCTCGTCATGAATACCATGAGCAATAAGGTCCACTACCTGATCTTCGGCTATACTCAACTTTAACTTATTTATTTTCTGCAGCTTATTGAAACAATACTCTTGCAGGTCTTGGCCCGGTTTACTTCTATATTCATTTACCTCATTAAATAATCTACCGAAACTTTCCTCGCCCGGGAATTGTTTAATCAACTCCTGAGAAAATACCTCCCAATTCAAGAATGTATGCATAAGACCATCGTACCATAATTTCGCATTGCCTCTCAATCTGCACCCAGATAAATACAGCTTTACCTTATCATCCCATTCGTACACCAGACCGCAATTGTTAATCTTGTCGATCCATTCCGAAGCCGATATGATTTTCACGGCTGGATCGAACTCCGGTAGAAACTTCTCGTTCAGGTAATGGCCATGGTTTAGTCGTCTCGGACCAGCGTTGACGATCCCTACCAGTACATCAGCGAGACGCGTTATATCCGAGTCCCTGCTCCTTGCACTCATTTGTTCGGGGCTCAGGCTTTATCTCCTCGATGATCGGCTTCTAGTTTGTGATTCCTCATCACGCCTATCCTTCCTCTTACGGTCATGACGTTCACGCGAACGTCCACGACGTCGCGACCGGCTTGATCGTCCATGGTCAGATGAACCATGTTTACCCATTTTTTTTTTTTGTCTATTTAGTGTACACAATCACTCGTGACGAATCACAATCTCTGGTCACACAGTTCACCTTCACAGCGGATAACACATGTGTGTATCCCACTTCTGATATGTAGAGAATAATTATTTTTTGTAACACATGCACGATTTTTGCGTTTTTTTTACCCATTAAGCGGGCCTAAAGTGACGGTTTTCAGACGAGCGGGCGTTTTCAGTTTTTATTTGCCCGCTAAATCGAGCAGCGGGCGTTTTTAGTTTTTATTTGCCCGCTAAATAGAGCAGCGGGCGTTTTCAGTTTTTATTTGCCCGCTAAATCGAGCAGCGGGCGTTTTTGGTTTTTATTTGCCCGCTTATGCTCGAGTAGCGGGCAAATAAAAAGTGAAAACGCCCGCTACTTGAGCATAAGCGGGCAAATAAAAACTAAAAACGCCCGCTAAATTATTTTTCAATATTTTCATGAAAATTATCAACAATGATGAAAAAACGCGAAAATCGTGCTGTTACAAAAAATATGGTGTGCACCAGGGCTAAGTGGGCTTTTTGACCTTGTGTGGTTGCAGTACTCGTCTTCGGCTCGCAGACGCACTCGTCTTCGACTCGTGCTACCTCGCCTCTGACTCGTACTGCAAACTCCACACTAGGTCTAAAAAAGCCCACTTTACGCCCTTGGTACACAATATACTATATATAAACCGTTACTCTATCTTTAATGCATTATAATGTCAATCGTATAAAAGTATAACATAATATGAACTGGCACACTTTAAATCTTACGTTAATAATGAATACAAGTATTATAAAGACTTAGCAACGTAATTAATATAATAGAGATCGATATGAATCTGTATTGATAGGAGTGCACTCTTCAAGGCGTTGTTGCATTCTGCCCTTCGACGCCCGCTCTCTGGCCCAGCAACATCGATTCGTTACCCGTCTAATCTCGATGTTTATATTTTGGGCTCTCGATGTTTATGTTTTGGGCCCTCAAGATATCCTCCGTTTTCTCGTCTCTCTGCCGAGACCCATAGGTCTAAACATTGACTTCACATGTTTCTTAAATTTGAGCTGAAAATCGATTTGAATGCCGAGGTATTTTACTGCATCTCTGTGCGGCACTTGCTGCCCGTCTAGGTTACCGTCAGAAATCTGGAAGCTTTTCCAGTTTTTTCTTGCATCCGCTGTCAGAGAGCTCAAATTTGGTATGAATAAGACGGTTTCACATTTGCCCGTGTTGATTTTTAGTCTCCACGAGCTATAATAATCTGTTACCTTTAGGAATAGGCTTTGGAGTTCCTTCTTTAAGACGGTAGGTTTCTTTCCAATAACATATATCAGCAGATCGTCTGCGAAGGCTATTGCCTTCTTGGAAACCGTCTGATTCAGATCAAACAGGCTCAATATATCGCTATTATATATATTAAATAAAATTGGCGAGTTAACTGTTCCTTGTTGGAGCCCGTCAGCGATATCGAAGCTTTTGGTGGATGTCGCGGTTCCGTCGGTCACGTGGAAATGCTTACCCCGCAGCATAACCCACAGCATTTTTATAAGCTGTTTCGGAAATTCTTTTTTCAGAAGCTTGAAGAACAGCCCCTCTAGCCAAACCGTATCGAATGCCTTTTCTAGGTCAATAAAGCATGCTGCCACACATTCACGGTTATTGAAGGCCCAACATATATCGGAGGTAAATTTGTTCACCGCGTGGATGGTGGAGTGACCATGCCTGAAGCCGAATTGAGACTCAGGTATAATATTATTTTTTTTACAAAATTTGGTTAGCGCTTTATTTATCAGGACCTCGAATATCTTACTAATGTTCCGCAGCAAGCTTAGGGGCCATTCAACAATTACGTCACGCTATTTTCGACCATTCTTGACCCCCCTCCATCACACTTCGTCATACATACTTTGACCACTTTAACCCAGAGCGTCACGCTCTGGAGCCCCCCCCCCCCCCCCCCCCTTGCGGCGTGACGTAATTGTTGAATGGCCCCTTATTGGACGGTAACTAGATGGATTTTTATTATCTTTATTCCTTTTTAGCAAAGCTATGACTTTGGCTGATTTCCAGCTACCCGGAAAATATGTGATATTTAGCAAGTTATTGAATAAGATACGATAATCTTCGATCATTTTCCGCGGTAGGTGTTTTAAAATGATATTCGGAAAGTTGTCACAGCCCGCTGATTTCTTGTTGTTCAAGCTTCTGAAAATCGCAAGGAGTTCCGATTCGGAGGTGCCCATGTAGGGTTTGCCAATGTTGACAACAGATCCAACACTTGTCCCACTGCTAGCCCAAGTCGCTTGGCAACTGACGTTCGACCGAGGCTTCCCCGGTGGTCATGCCAATCTCGGATCGACGTCGTTGTCCGGAGATTGGCACAGCACTGTGCAGACAACTGAGCCAACGCTGGTGTCAGTACTATCATATGATTCTCGGTGACAAGCGTCAGCGCAAGGCTCCCAAGGTATGGTCATGTCAATCTCGGATCGACGTCGTTCTCCAGAAATTAGCACAACACCGTGCAGACAACTGAGCCAACGCTTGTGCCAGTACTATCATATGATTCTCGGTGACAAGCGTCAGCGCAAGGCTCCCAAGGTATGGTCATGTCAATCTCGGATCGACGTCGTTCTCCAGAAATTAGCACAACACCGTGCAGACAACTGAGCCAACGCTTGTGCCAGTACTATCATATGATTCTCGGTGATAAGCATCAGCGCACGGCTCCCAAGGCGATCATGCCAATCTCGGATCAACGTCGTTGGCCAGAGATTGGCACAACACCGTGCAGACAACTGAGCCAACGCTTTAACGCCATCTACCACGGCGCGGTCAACTACAGCAAGCGCCATATTATCTAAAACTTCTCTCGCTAACAAAGTAACTCCGGGAATTAGTTATCTGGGCAATAAAAATAGTATTTAATTAGAGAAAAAACTATCACTCTGGATATAGCACAGCGACAAGCTAGCGAGGTTGATTCGTCCTCTTTGCCTATCTTCTCATCCTGGCATATCTATTGCATTTTTAAGAACATGGCCTCAGTAATCAGTAAAGTCCTTATATTTTTTAGCAAATAAATTCTTTCTTTAAATATTCAATCCTCTCGTTAACATATAGTACTGGCTGGCTAGCAGCAATAGGCATGAACCAGTACTGATATGTTGAATGCCAGTCATGGGATTGTACTAGATGGCTGCGTTGTTTCAACGTTGGATGCCATAATGCAACCAATGTTGAAGGCCAGTTCTCGCACCGAACTTAATTGCAGCACTAGGCCAACAATGGTCGCCAGCGTCGCTGCCAACGTTATATGCCAAGCGTAGGACCCAAGTGACCACTCCAACTAATTGCCGGTGTCGAGCCAGCGCTGGCGAACAGCGTCGACACGACGCTGAAAGATCGGTAGCCAGCGCTGACCCGGCGTTGGGCCGATTGTACAACCCTACATGGGTGAAGTAGTCCTCGATTTCTATATTGACGGGTTCAGTGGCGGGGTTTTGATTTGAAAAAACAGTAACCGTCCTACCCTGCTCCTTATCAGTTTGGATTTCCCTTGTTAAGTCGCCAACTTTATTCTTTATCAGTCTGGTCAAGTGGGCTTTTCCTAAATCGGCATTCTGAATATTAGTTGCTGCAAAATGGGCACCAATCACGTTCAGCTTATCCGCTTGGTTAGTAATAATAAAATTGTTCTGTACGTCTTTGTGTATAGAGTCCGGGGATAAACCCGCCTCTGTTAGGAGTTGGATCTTTTCTTGGGCAACTGAAAGAGTCGGAATGTCCGTCCTACCACGGGGTCTAAAAAGCCTGTTTATTTGCGGAAACATCTTGTCAGATTTGCTGATGGTAATGCTACGGATTTTTCCCTCCCAGTAACCGTCGATCTTTTTTTTTAATTTTTCACCTATCGTTTTCCTGGTTTTGACTAGTAGATCTTTCAGTATGTTCAATCTGACTAAGTTGCCTCTGGGATTGCTTTTATGAAACTTATTAATTTGTACTCCCTAGGGGAGACCGGTGTCGGTTGTAACAGGGTGTCAATTGTAACAGTGGACATTACGCCGCCATCTTGCGGATAATCTCTAATCTTTTTAGATGTATGTATAGCAACATTCGGCGGGCTTTTGTTGAACAACATTTTGCGAAATTTTCGGACATATTTTCTGTGCTGTGTCCATTTGTGTCCATTTATCGGTTTTTTTCAGCCGTAAGTAAATCTTTTCGTTTCACTAGGCTTTCGCTTAATGTAGTAAACCATGGATGGTTTTTATAATTGACTTACTGTATATTAAACTACGATGCTTCGACTTAAATTGTTGTGTATTAGGATTTGGAAGTCACGAGTTTTAGTGTAGAATTTCCATTTTTCTACATAAAATCGTCGCTGGTGTCAATTGTAACACGTCAAGTAAAGAAGCAACGACAAATGGCGTCAATGCACTAAGTGCAAGAAATGGGCACATATTGGTTGCACTGACCGTAGTGCATTATTCATATATGCGCTGAATGTTCAGAAGATTATTTGTTTAATTTGTTATTGAATTTTTGTGTTTTATTAAATCATACGAAAAAAGTGTACCCCCTTTACGTTAATGTTAATTTTTTATAAATTTTCCTATTTTATCAACAATATAAAATAGTTTATACAAAATTAGATAAATATTTTTCCTGCGGTTATATCGCAATGACCTGCGTTACAATTGACACCTCACTGGTGTCAATTGTAACACGTGTAGCAACATCCGTTATGGATTTTTCTTGACTATACTAACGAAAATTTCGAACTAAAAAAATCGAACTAGTAAGAGTTAGATGTGAGTGAAATTAGGTTAAAAAAATCAGTCACAAAATATCGATATTAAGCGAAAAAAAAATTAGTTTGTAAAAATTGTTACAACCGACACCGGTCTCCCCTACTGAAAATTTCCAGGTGGAAATCCATGGACGATTCCACCTGGACTTCCACCCGGAAATCTATATAGAGAATCCATGTGAATCCGTGGATTTTCTGCCGGGATTTGGAACTGGAAATCCATGGAATTCCATGTGGTTGTAGTCATGTGCAGAAACATGTGATCCCATGTGTAATGATATGTGTAATATTATATTGAATCCTATGGATTGTCCGTAGTAGTTACTACAGAAATCTCCATGAACCCCGCTTAGTATACTGGAATATCCACTGATATCCTACGGTACCCCATGATATTTTTCAATGCTCCATGCAAAGTACCCCATGAATCCTTTCCACAATGACTCGTCCGGTCATTACCGAATTCAGATGTTCTTCCTTTGCCGAATTTCAGCCATACTCCGCTGGATTTTGTGTATATTTTTCCATGGATGACGAAATGATGTCACAGTGGAATTCCCATGAGATCGTATGGATTCCTAGGGACTTTCCACAATAACTTGTCTGGTCGTTCCCGGATTCAGATGCTCGTTTTTTGCCGGAATTCGGCCGAAGTCTGGTGGATTTTGTGTATATTTTTCCATGGATGACGAAATGATGTCACAGTGAAATTCCCGTAAGATCGCATGGATTCCTAGGGACTTTCCACAATGACTCGTCTGGTCATTCCTGGATTCAGATGTTGTTCCTTCGCCGAATTTCAGCCAAAATCCAGTGGATTTTGTATATCTTTTTTCATGGATGACGAAATGATGTCACAGTGGAATTTCCATGAGATCGTATGGTTTCCTGGGGACTTCCTACAACAATCTGTGCGATTATATGCAGATAAGTTTATTTATTTTCTCTTGATTCCATACAGGATTTGATGGATTTGACACAACGTTTCACGTCAACAACGAGACTGTATCATAGCCATATTCACATGGAAATAAAAATATTTTCCTATGGACTGTCCATAGAAGTGTGTACCATTACACATGGATTCACATGTTGAAGTTTCAGAAATTTCAGGTAACAGCCGGTAGATTATTTATGGTATTTCCCATGGATTAGGTCAGGACATTACCGTTATCTTTCTATGAAAATCTATATATTCTGTAGGGTTTTACCATGAAAAACCATAATATACATGAATGGAAATCTATATACCCATCCACATGGATTTCTACTATTGCATTCAATTGAAAAACCATGGAATATTCATGTGAATACTACTGCATCAACTACAGGAGAACCATAGATCAGCAACATGGATATTCCATGTTTCTGAATTTCTGGTGGATTATTATAGAATTTCATGGAATCCCATTCGCATCCATACTTTTCCAGATGGTTTTCCACCTGGAACTTTTCAGTAGGGCTATTAGGTAGTTTTTATGCTTAAAAAGGTCCCTAATTTTTTGCGACGAGTATTCATTCAATGAATTCTCTTGCCTGACTCTAGGCACCTTTTTGGTGATAGCTTCGCAGGTGGTGGTTTCTAGCTCTTTCAGGCCCATTTCAATCTCCTCAATCGATAAATTCCTATTGTTCGGGATATTAGAGTCGTAAGAATTCAGAAGGAACTTTTCAAAGGAGACCCAATTTGTTTCAGCGAAGTTGTACCTTGTGGATTTCGCTCTTAACTCAAAGGTGAATGGCTGGTTAGGGCTAAACGAAATTGACATTTTGAGCGCATTGTGGTCACTGTCATAGGGAAGTGAATCCATTTTGAAGTTTTCCACAATGTCGTTGAAAATGAGTCTATTATCGGCCAGGCACAGGTCCAGAAACGAGTTCCCTCTGGGAAACGAGGGTAACAAAGAGCAAAATAGCCTCGTTCTCAGATTGAGCTCGTTTTCGTGGTACCAATTATTTAAGGCCACTCCCCTAGGGTTGTTACATGAGTTCATCCACGAGGTGTGTTTCGCGTTCAAATCCCCCGCCAGGATGTAAAGATTACGGGGATTATCTAACTTGAGCTCCTTAAACAATAGCGCTAGTTCGGGAATGAACTCCCTTCTGTGGTTACCCGCCGCGTACGCAGAGATTACAAAAAGATTGTACTCCCGGTTGATTCTAAGTTTGATAATAGAAGCTTCTAATGTTTTTGCATTCGCCATACACGCTGGGTTTATCACTGTGAATTTGAAATGCTCCCGAACTAGGATAGCCGTGCCGCCTCCCTGCAGCGAGTTAAGCCTATCATTCCTGATAAATGTATAGTTTTCGATCGCAATTTTGTATCTGTTACTGAGCTTTGTTTCTCCTAATAGGACAAAGTCGGGGTCGTGGTTGTCAATCAAATCTTTCAAGCACATTCTTCTTTGCAGCGAGATAATTTAGCTTACATTTATAGCGATTATCTTAAATTTGTCGTATTTTAGTAGATTTTCAGCCATCACTTATCATCGGAAGGGAGCAATTGACCAAATAACTGAAATAACTTCTCGATACTGTCTGCATTTCTATTAACAGCCTCTTGGATTTTTTGGAGTTGGCAATTGAGAAGCGAGACAGTATTTTTGTCCACTTCCGAAATTATGTCTTGAGCCGATTGCTGCCTCTCATTCATTTCGTTTTCTAGGTTTGCTTGGGTGTTACCGACCTTCTGTTGGATATTTGGCCTACTGGCTGCTAACGAACTATACACGGAGAAAAAAAATTAGGAATGGCAGGCATAATTCTGTTCAATCCAGCTATATTGTATGGTAAATATAGCAACTAGCATACTATATTGTCCCTGTGACCATACGAATATGGTTGGAACATTACCCAGATAACAACCGTGCGGGGCACGTTACCCGCACGGCATGCGAGTCACGCTGTGCGAGCGAATACGCATCATCTGTGCGCGCATAATGTGAGAGGGACCAAGTGCGGGCACAGTGCTAGCACTGCGCCATCACGCTACAGGCATTACGTGTTGAGACTATGCACGTTATGCGTCACAGGGTGAAGGCACTATGCGCGCAGTTCTTTTCAAAATTGCAATGTTAAATGCGCTAATAACTCGATTTTCATTGAAACTTTTCATATTATAATACGTTGGCGGAGAGCGGACATAATGGGCTTTCCTTCAAAATGTTGTTATTTTTTAAAATTCATAAAATTTTCCGAAATTGTTTATTTATAAAAAAAAAATAATTTCTGCCAATATTACATATGAAAAAAATAATTAGGGTCCATTATGTAATCGCACCCTCCCCTAGTATATTTACTTGAAATAGATCAAATGAAAGAAATTCACATAAAAAAATATATATGCGTATGTATTATAGAATTTTCAGTCAACGTTATACAAATCAAAATAAAATAAAATAAAATAGAAATCAAAATAAAATAGACATATAGAATTTGTAAATATTAATATTTCAAGTAGCGTGCAGTAACAAATATGCACATTTAAAGTAGTTCAACGAAAATGTCTAGTGCAACGCTCATTTGACTAGCCGGCACCGGCTGCCTAACCGCCCACGTGACCCGCGTCGTATTTCATGGCACGACTGCATGGGCGCCATTCGAGTCATTTCACGATTTTCGTTATAGCTCTTGTCTGCAATTATTGGTCTTGTGGGTGATTGTTGTATGTAATAGCGCATTGTGTTTTCTGTTTATATAACACTCTACGCCGTAACGGGAATTGAAAGGTAAGTACACATATTAAGTATAATTTTTACCCAACCTGATGTCATAACCTCAATTTTTTCACGTGTTCGAGATTTTCAATCGACATCATAACTTTCTGATTCACAATTCGGTGTGTAATTGGAAATATTTATTCATTTATTTATTTATTTTAATTCCGGCATACATTCTATAGAGGTATTAGTATAATCAAATTGTTTTATGAATTTCATAATCTACATAATGTCTCATTGTGCCATACTTGATAATTCTCAGATACACTACCAGAGTAATCCTATACGTGCAAACCAGGTATAATTTCTAAATCGTCACTTAGCGAAAGAGTGCCCAATGGAATTAATGATATTATGACTCTAACTCTACCACATGCGTATTTATCGGGAATATACACATGAATCAAACATTCCTAACTTAATAAGTCTTATTGATCAGTCGTATGAAACGGCTGTGATAATTGTATATTGTAATAGGTATTTTTTCTTACCATTATTTTCGTATTGACTTTGCACAGTGGTTAATCAAGCCAAGGAACAGGATGGATAAGAGGAATAAAAAAAATTCACTTCTCAGTGAGAGGCAAAAGAGAAGACGCTTGTCTATAATCCGTAATGCACGTCACGACACTGAGAGTGATACACATGATTCTGACGATTCACATTCTAGTGCACAGGAAAGATTGGATCATGAAGAAATACAAATTCCTCATCCTTTTGAGCTCGGTGACTATTCCCAAAATTGGGCGGATTCAAAGTGCGAGAATATCTAAGCTGCGCTCTGAAGGAAACGATGACTGACAAGTTAGTTTGTCAATACCATTGGAACGAATCGAAGAGTCGTCAACGATTTGGTAACACTACAGTTTCCAATGTTTTGTTCCGTACGTCTCCTATTATTTTAAAAATAATTGTCATATTCGAAAATGTGATTTGAATAAAATTGATATAGATACTTCGTGATACTATTTCGAAAACAGAAATACGCCATAAAACAGGACATTTACACAAAAATAATATTCTCTCCATTTTTTTCTGTTAGAGGCAGTGAAAACTTTAGGAAAAACCGGCAGACTACGTGGTGCTCCCATTACTAAACAAGAGTTTAAATATGAGATGCAGGAAGTCATGCGAGCTACAAAGCAGAGGTACCGCAACTGGGTAAAAAAGGGGCTTGCGGACCATTCAACGTACTTGGAAGAAGAAGACAATGATGATTCAGAGATCGAGAAAGAAAGAGAAATGTCAGAGGATGACATCGATGTCGGACTACTGGCAGATGATGAAACATAATGCTACAATTACTACTAAACTCTCACTAATCCTACTAATCGTAAGACCGTTCTTATGAACTATCCGCATAGAAACTGCAGATACATATTTTTACTATTATTAAAGAGTATGCTGTTGGCTGTGATGTTAATTTTAGGCCTGTTACTAACTTGATCTCTCAAAGTTCAAAGATTTAGAAATTAGTTATTCAAGTAAAACGATGTATAGATTAGGGTGTTTCAGAAACAAGAAATTTTTTTTGTTACGCTCCAATCCCTCAAAACTTTAAAATTTGAGACTATGGGAATTGTATTTCGAGTTGAGAAAAAAAAATGTATTGAATGAAGTTTTTTTTTTCTTACATTCTAATCTTTTTCTAGGTTATTTTATTTGAATTGGAATGATTAAAATATTTTTACAAAATATTTATCCATATTATAAATATTTTATATAAAATAATTGAAAATTTGACGGAAAGAAAAAAATAAAATTATTTAAATTGTTTTAATTAAAATGAAATAATTTCAACAGAATTAGTATCTTGAATTAAAAAAAAAAAAAAAAAAATGCGTTCAATGAAAATTTTCTTTTTCTTAACTCGAAATACAATCCCCCATAGTCTCAAATTTTTCGTCACAAAAGTGTGTTATAGACAACGTTATAAGCTGCTGTAAATAAAAATGTCCAATGAGGGGCAGCTAAAACTTAATCTACAGAGCTCAGCTGGTGCGAGCATGTCTGTTTTTTTTTTATCGAAACCAAAGCTTTGAGGGGTTGGAGCATGAATAATCGATTTTCTTTTTTTTTCAAACACCGTAATGTTGGATATTGATGAATATCAATTTCAGAAACCATCGATAGATAGACAGACAGATATGGTATCTTCAGTTATGTCACTAGTCTTTTATACTGTTAATTCAACTATACATTCTAAGCCTGTTAACTTATTCTTGATCTCCCAAAGTTGAAGGATTCATATCTAATAAGAAGCTCAATCAATGAGACTGTTTAAAAATATACTATTTGTGAGATTGCTGATAAAGTATTATACTGTTCAGTTGAACGATTATTGAGTATTTCAACTAAAAGTCTTAAAAAAATGTAGATATATTTATAAATATCTCACACTGAAGATATTATGCTTTCAAAGACACTGACAAAGTATTATGTACTATTGGTTTAAATTGTTTGGATCAGGCTAGTTATTCGTTAACAAACTTGAATTCCGAAAAACATTATGAGATGTATGAGAAAAAAATACTGTGAAAAAAAATCGTACTAGTATTATTTGTAAACTTCAATATAAGTTTATTCGATCGCCGGTAACTTAATTCTGAGTTATTAATTACATATTACTGCCAAAGATTGTATGGTTCGAGATATTTCTAATAAAAGTTTGTATGAAATGCATTTTCTACTCTTAATTTCGAAACCAACAATATATATTATATATATGAAAAACTATCAACCCTCTATATACACTGACATTACGTGACCGCATCGTGCCATCACGCGTGCGACTCGCATGCCGTGCGACGCACATGTAGACCATATGCGGACACAGCTGTGTGATCACCTGATGACACGTCGTGCGGAGAAATCGGCACGCGTGCCTCCCCCATGCGCGCACCCTGCGGACATTTTGCTATCTGGGTATTCTTGTTAGAAGCATACTTATCGCTATAAAAAATGGTTTGAAGTTTCATAAACGAAAAACAATAAAATTCACAAACCCTGGTAATTAAAATGATATTAATATAAAAAACCTTGAAATTTCATATTTGTCTCCTAATATTAAAGAAAAGTACTGAATTTTCAATAACTGTCTTTGAGTATTAATCAAAGTTCTATTGAATTTTATAAGACTGTTTTGAAAATTCAAAACACATAATGGTTTTACTAGTTTCCAGAGATTGTGTTTGAATCTTCAATATCGTGATTGAAAATTACAGAATACTATGAAATTTCGATGCGGGAAACATAAAATTTACGGAAATAGATTTTGAATTTGAAAAAAAAAAAAAATTAAATTAAATTAATTAATTAATTAATTTAATTAAATTACTCGAACCTGATGAATATTGAATATATATATATATATATATATATATATATATATATGAATTTTCATCATAAAAACTATTAATTGTCATACATGATAGCTATATATTTTTAATAATCTTGAGTTTGAAATTTCACAATGATTTTGAATTTTCAAAACTGTTGTATTAATATTCAATCGTTTCACGAGTTGAATTTTAGTGGAAAAAAGTATATGTTAATTTGCTTCACACACATTTTTATTAAATTTCATATGGAAATTTCTAACAGTGTACATATCTGAGCAACTGTGATCAGCAATACGATTTGATCAAGTTATGCATGTTATTAGTTTCGACAATGATATCGGCTTAACAATATTTGCATAGCTGCATTTGCTATAACGTGTTTTTGACATGACAAATGAATTTGCTAGGTTACACTGAAAATCTGCTGCCACTAATGATATTTTTCCAACCAGACCGATATAGTTGATAGTTTCATATGATTTTTTTCCGTGTAAGAAGTGCTAGGGTTTACAATGTTGGCGATTTTATTTAAGGGGGGGGTTTACCCAATCAGTTACCGATTTGTCTATTTTCTCCTAAACGGGGTAATCAATCGACTTGTCCTTTCGGCAGCCGATGTTTAATGAGTAATGAGTTCGAATTGGTACGTTTGATCGGATGAAATCGGGATTTTTTATTTTTTTTCGATCGAAAAGTGTTGGCGTGCCATTTATTGCGACTTATATCAAAGCCCATGCATCAAACATGTAAAATCGAGCTCTGTCGCCCGATTCTGTGAGGGATTCTGAACAGAACCATCCCAAAACATCTTTGTTTTCGACAACGATTCAGGAGACGCTTGGATTCCACGTTTTTGTGGTAATTTTTGCGATTGTCAGAGGCTGGGGGCGGCCATTGCCGCTACAGCTGCTGCAGCTGCTGATATAATGCGGTGGTCCCCAGAACACCCGTGAGATGTCACCGTAAAAGTATACTATACTATAGTAAAAGGATGAAGTTCAGATGGGCGCGTGGCGACATCTCACGGGCGTTCTGGGAACCACCGCGTTATATCAGCAGCTGTAGCGGCAATGGCCGCCCCCAGCCTCTGACAATCGCGAAAATTACCACAAAAACGTGGAATCCAAGCGTCTCCTGAATCGTTGTCGAAAACAAAGATGTTTTGGGATGGTTCTGTTCAGAATCCCTCACAGAATCGGGCGACAGAGCTCGATTTTACATGTTTGATGCGTGGGCTTTGACATAAGACGCAATAAATGGCACGCCAACACTTTTCGATCGAAAAAAAATAAAAAATCCCGATTTCATCCGATCAAACGTACCAGTTCGAACTCATTACTCGTCAAACATCGGCTGCCGAAAGGACAAGTCGATTGATTACCCCGTTTAGGAGAAAATAGACAAATCGGTAACTGATTGGGTAAACCCCCCCCTTAACTTAGCTGCTCTATTAGCCGTGATTTCATTGGCTCTTTTTTTTATCAATTGATTAAACTCTACTAGTTTCGGGCATCCACGGTAGGATGCCGGATGGCCAAAGTTTTTACAATGAACGCAATATACAGTACTCGTCAATTGAAGTGGGGCAAGGTATTTTTTTCGGATTTTTTCGAAAGTTGAACCGATTTCGGAAAATCAAAATTTCACATTCTCTGAAATTTGATAACCCTTCGAATGAGACTAGTTTCATTCCGATCGATTAAGAATTGGCCGATTGCCAAAGGACTTCCTAGATTGGTGATAATCGGGGTTTCGCGAACACCCCGAAAAATATTAGTAGATGTTATCGTACCCTTTGGTACCTCATACCAATCGAAAGGGCAGCTCTTGACATGCAAAAAACACCCCCGTTCGTCGCCGTCGGATAACTCGTCTAGAGGATATGCGTCCAGGAAGTTAGAATCGTTCATCGGTGATAACTCTGGAACGCTTCGCTCGATTCCATTGAAATTTGTTGTGGAGTCGTTTTTTATTATGCCCTCAAACCTCACTTTAGTGTGGTTGCGCTAATTGTCCTCGCAGAGGAGACCCAGGTACTTCTTGAGCGCAAGTTTTCGTTTATTGACATTTTTCGCATTGAAATACTTTGAATTCAGGGCTAGAAGTTAGTGATTGTTAAAGGGGAAGTTTCAACGATTAAAATGCGTGGTCATACAATATCGCAAATGACCCCCATAAACAGCGGGAAGTTGATGAAAAACGAGAACGAAATCGTGTACCCGCGAGATTTCGATGCAGAGTTGCACGCCGATGTTCACTTGTCGTCTCGCTAAAGGGGAGGCCGCGACCATCCCTACTCATCTCTCTGATAAATGCGTTAGGCTTCATTAAAGCTTTTGTAAGAGTTTTCAATGATAAATAATTATTATTAATTCATAATTCGATGGACTAATACCATACGGGCGTAGGTGCCAAAAAAAAATTCGTATTTTTAAATATCAAAGGGATAGAGAAAAAAAATTTCTTCTTTCACTTACTTTATTTCCTTTCCTATTTATTTTTTATTTTTATTTAATTTTTTTCGATTTTTTAATATCAAAAAATTGAATTTTCCATTCCATTCGTAGTTAAGAATTATTCAAATTGACCAGTATTAGTACGAGATCGATCTCGTATTCAATTCAACCAGAAACGCCATTGGTAAAAATTATTCATTCCTCCGCGCTTGTGCAGATAATACAAATTACGAGTATGATAAGTCGATCGCCCAGTCGGTTTAGCGAGATTCACTGACCAACGAAAAGATAAAAGGCATCTTGTAAGAATAACGAATGCAGCAAACCATTCGTCCGATAAGTCTAGTGAGATTCATTGACGATGGGAAAAATCATCATAATTTTGTCATCGACGCTTGCAATTCAAGAAAGACTAAAGTCGAGGTAAAATAAAATTATTACTTTTTCCATGTTCAGTCGCTATACCGCCATATTAACCAGGCAATCCATTCGTTGCATTCGTCATTTTTACAAGCTTCATAAGAAGACGGATCAATATTTATGATATTTTCTATCATCATCTGGACCTTACGGCACTTGTCAGGCGAATAATTCGTCAAATTCGTCATTCTCGCGAGATTCCCGAATCACGGAAAGAATAATAATAGTTTTTTCCATTTCCCATCGTTCTCGCCACATTAACTGGGCTATCGACGTGTTGAATTCGCAATTTTTATGAGATACCTAAGTTCGAAGAAATGAAAATTATTTTTCCAATAGTCAGTCTTTCTAGGGAAATTCATCAGACTACCGATATGCTGGATTCGTGATTTTGTAATTTTTACGAATTGCAAGCGTCGATGACAAAATTATGATGATTTTTCCCATCGTCAATAAATCTCACTAGACTTATCGGACGAATGGTTTGCTGCATTCGTTATTCTTACAAGATGCCTTTTATCTTTTCGTTGGTCAGTGAATCTCGCTAAACCGACTGGGCGATCGACTTATCATACTCGTAATTTTTATTATCTGCACAAGCGCGGAGGAATGAATAATTTTTACCAATGGCGTTTCTGGTTGAATTGAATACGAGATAGATCTCGTACTAATACTGGTCAATCCCGAATAATTCTTAACTACGAATGGAATGGAAAATTCAATTTTTTGATATTAAAAAATCGAAAAATATAAAATAAAAATAAAAAATAAGTAGGAAAGGAAATAAAGTAAGTGAAAGAAGAAATTTTTTTTCTCTATCCCTTTGATATTTAAAAATACGAATTTTTTTTTTTTGGCACCTACGCCCGTATGGTATTAGTCCATCGAATTATGAATTAATAATAATTATTTATCATTGAAAACTCTTACAAAAGCTTCAATGAAGCCTAACGCATTTATCAGAGAGATGAGTAGGGATGGTCGCGGCCTCCCCTTTAGCGAGACGACAAGTGAACATCGGCGTGCAACTCTGCATCGAAATCTCGCGGGTACACGATTTCGTTCTCGTTTTTCATCAACTTCCCGCTGTTTATGGGGGTCATTTGCGATATTGTATGACCACGCATTTTAATCGTTGAAACTTCCCCTTTAACAATCACTAACTTCTAGCCCTGAATTCAAAGTATTTCAATGCGAAAAATGTCAATAAACGAAACCTTGCGCTCAAGAAGTACCTGGGTCTCCTCTGCGAGGACAATTAGCGCAACCACACTAAAGTGAGGTTTGAGGGCATAATAAAAAACGACTCCACAACAAATTTCAATGGAATCGAGCGAAGCGTTCCAGAGTTATCACCGATGAACGATTCTAACTTCCTGGACGCATATCCTCTAGACGAGTTATCCGACGGCGACGAACGGGGGTGTTTTTTGCATGTCAAGAGCTGCCCTTTCGATTGGTATGGGGTACCAAAGGGTACGATAACATCTACTAATATTTTTCGGGGTGTTCGCGAAACCCCGATTATCACCAATCTAGGAAGTCCTTTGGCAATCGGCCAATTCTTAATCCATCGGGATGAAACTAGTCTCATTCGAAGGGTTATCAAATTTCAGAGAATGTGAAATTTTGATTTTCCGAAATCGGTTCAACTTTCGAAAAAATCCGAAAAAAATACCTTGCCCCACTTCAATTGACGAGTACTGTAGGTTTGATTTATCGGTTGGCCCGTCGGCTGACTGAATTTTACACAGGCCTGGTTCATGCGCCTCGTTGCATTTTACGCACCTATAATCGAGGTTACAATTCTTAGCGACATGCCCTATTCTCTGACAGCGCTTGCATTGTATTTTTTCCGATCTCTTTAAGGATTCCCAGCTTACAGTCTGGTGCAGGACCTTCTTAATGTTGAATAATTTAGAAATATTACTTTTTGCCGACAATCTGACCAGAAAAATTGACAAGATTCTCCCTAGTTTTTTTGCATTATGAGTTACAAATCGCGAGACCCCACTGAACTCTAATTCGTCTGATTCGGAAGACCGTAATTCATCTAAGATATCCTCCGGCTCAAAACCCCCATCTACTCCTTTGAGCACCATGGATTTAGTCTTGTCCGCCGCTGGGGTGAACGTGAAATAATTGAATTTCCTATCCCGGAGGGCTGAACACGTATTTCTGAAATCAGTCAGATTGTCGACAAAAATGATATGTTTGTTATGTCTGATGCGTTTGGTGTGGAAGTTCTTCAGACGCATTGAATTAAGCATAAAGTTAGATAAAACTATAGCAGATTGATCTAGGACTATTATTGGAGGTATTTTTGCCTTTCCTGTTTTCTTCGATGCTTCCGTATCTACGTCACTTGACATATCCGTCTGTTGTTGTCTTGCCTGCTGATTGTCATACACGCCTTGTTGGCGATCGTCTTGATGAGTCGTGGCAGCTGATGATGACGCGCTGCTAGTGCCAGGCGCTGGGCTAGTGGTAGACGTCTGTGTCGGATAAATCCGGCTATCGTTGGTGATCGACTTGTTATTGTTTGTAGAATCTGTCCCCTCACCTTTCGACGGCTTGTTATTAACAGGTTGGATTTCCTCATTCGAGTTTGCAGAGAACCTACTGTCAACGTTTACCGGTGGTATTATAGCCGGTTGAGGCCGTTTCAAATTGACAATTTCGGAACAGAGGTTTTCGTTGCATTTTTTGAGCTCCTGGATTTCTTGCAATGCCTCGAGTAGTTTTTGGTACAATGTTGATGGGTCCAAGGTGTCTTGGGCTACCGACTGCGTGGCATTCATGTCCTGATTAGGCGCTTGCCCGACCCATGCAATAGCTTTACGAGTCTCTTCGCCTCCCGCGGCTGATGTCTTGTGTTTCTTAACTGTCGCTTTTTCTTTATCTTCAGAAGTTATTTTACTTCTCGTCACAAGGTTTGGTTTTGGATTGAGTTTTGGATTTTTCGCGGTTTTGCTTTTACCTGTGAGAGCTAGCGGAGGGTTCTCCTTCTGGCTGACCTTTTCTGGCGTTTTCAAGTAGTGTTGCCGCGAGAGACGAGAAAAACGAGACGAGACGGGAATGAAGAGTCGAGAGACGAGACGAGAGAGCGATTTTCTCTCGGCCGTCCAAGTCGAGACGAGACGAGAAAGACACGGCGAGAGTGTCGAGAGTCTCGGCCTATCGATATGATTAATCATGCGAATTAACTGAGTTCTTTTGGTATAATATAAGCATTTTATCTATGGGAAATAAAAATGGGCAATTATTCGGAAAACGAAAATTGCAGTATAACAGGTACATGCGGTACAATCGAAGATATAAAGCACCAAAATAAAAAATAAATCGATATTAAGATTTTATGCCGACATTTTCCATCACGGTCAGTCGAGAAAATTCGAGACGAGACGAGAGACGAATCTTAAGGTCGAGAAAAATTCGAGACGAGAGACCAATTTTTTCTCGATATTCGAGACGAGACGGTATGATCTCTCGTCTCGACAATGTCGAGACAAGACGAGAGAAGAGAAATTCTCGTCTCGTCTCGTCTCGCGGCAACACTCTTTTCAAGGCCAGACGAGAACCGGTGCTTTCAACGTGGTATGGTCGTTGGCGAAAGGTAACAGACTCTACTGAAATCCATCGGAGAAAAGAAGATAAAAGTGCATTAAAAATAGTACAAAAAAAAAAAAAAAAGATGCCAACGGCACGCGGTGTTCCCAAGCGGTCACCCATCCAAGTACTGACCGCGCCCAATGTTGCTTAACTTCGGTGATCGGACGAGAACCGGTGCTTTCAACGTGGTATGGTTTTTTTTTTTTTTCTATTCTTCTAAATAGTTTTGTTTATTAGTGGGGATACAGAATACAGATTATTTAGGTTAACAAAAATACTTAATAAAAACCTTAACTTAGATGATAGATGGGGGAAGGGTGGCTTAATGATGTAAGCGCTCTCTTTCCGACAGTGAATGTGAGATTATTCTCTAGAATTATATCTATATTGTTAATATATTAATCTTTAAGAGCAATTCGTGAGGACTCTAACTATATCAGGGGGATTTTTTAGCATAATGGGAGAAAGTCCTAAGTACCTTCTTAGTTTAAACCATAGCATCAGAGAATAGGGGATAGGAAACTTAAATCTAATGATATTTACAATATATATATACAATATATACAATATATTCATTTATAAATAAACATAAATGAAATATTGAAAATTAATTATTATTTTTTAACATCTTAGTGTATCTAGTCTTTAGGACATTATGGTGAATAGAATTGAAGGGCCGGATCGAATAACGACTTCCACGCTCGTGCCAGTCGGACAAGCCCCTGAATGTATGCAATCGCCGCTGAGCGCGGAGCAAACTTTTAGGATTAAAAAGACATTAACAAATCTTACACTTATACGAAACTGTCAGCGAGAAAGTTGTTCATAATGGTTCAAAGTATATGTTTGGTAAGTTACAATAATTTTCATACTATATCTTCGGAAATATGAGAAGTTATAGTGCCGGCTTCGTTTGTGCCGACTATGGACCAGTCACTTTATGCAATTTTAGGGTTTCAAATTACACTAATTGTGGAAGGCTTGAAAAAAATACTCCAATGTAGCGATAGATGAGAATAATATACCCTACCGTTTGTGACATCTAATTTTCACTCGTTTTTGAATAAAAAAATTAAAAATCCGAAAAAATCTCGAACCAAACACGTTTCTGTACCTTTCGCGTCGAACGCTACTTAAACGAAGGCAGATAGACCATAACTTGACTGGACCTTTTTTGTAGAGCGTTAAATTCTATACAAAAAAGTCCGCGACGGCATATATCTATAGTTGATATCCGATGCGTTTGAGGCGATGCAAAACGCACCTGTGAAACGACGCTTTTCCGTTGACTGACAGCAACATGGCAGCCGTTGCCATGGCCATGGCCTGTAACTTCTCATATTTGCGAAAATATAGTATGAAAATTATTGTAACTTACCAAACATATACTTCGAACCATTATGAACAACTTTCTCGCTGACAGTTTTGTACAAGTATAAGATTTGTTGATGTTTTGTGAATCCTAAAAGTATGCTTAACGCTCAGCGCCGATTGCATACTTTCAGGAGCTTGTCCGACTGGCAGGAGCGTGGAAGTCGTTATTCGATCCGGCCCTTCAATTAGTGTTTGTCCACCAATATCTTTTATAATTAAGTCGGGAAAAATTGTAGTAGTCTATTATCGGGATTGCTGTAGAATAAGTGAAATTATAATGGTCATTGAGGTCAGCACTACCGTTCCAAGCAATTCTTTTATCTGCCCGATTTCTTCTCCAATGAAATATAAGGGGTACATTATTCCCATCTTGTATATGACCTGTATTGTCAAGAGCTAAAAAAGCCTGTGGTTGTAAATATTTAGAATGGTTCAAATTGTTAATGTTCTCTATGTTGACTAATGATTTTATTGTGTTGTTTAAAGATGAAGGTAATTTGCTAAAATAGTCTCTAGTTAATCTAA
Source organism: Tenthredo mesomela (assembly GCA_943736025.1). Classification (NCBI taxonomy): domain Eukaryota; kingdom Metazoa; phylum Arthropoda; class Insecta; order Hymenoptera; family Tenthredinidae; genus Tenthredo; species Tenthredo mesomela. Next base: position 4,877,618 of record OX031017.1, read on the forward strand.
GTGAAAAATTATCTATTCGCGGTATATTTGCGAGCTCATATATTTTGGCGTTGCTGGTCATATGACGATAATTTGAATGGCTGGATCGGTAGTTTCTCAAACAGACTCTTAGACAGGCGCGTGCAAACATTCTGATAATTTCCATAAGAGATGCTCTTATATTCCAACCGATTGGTGCTGCATACGTCAAGATTGGTCTTATCAATACTGCCGTGCTTAGGTAAAAGGCAGTAAACTTCATTTACTGCCTTTTATTAATTTTGATGCCAATATATTCTTTAAATGATTCTGTACATATCAATTATAGTATGAATCATTAAGAATGTTATTTCAGAAAGATATTCATGTTTTAAGTTCGTCAAATATTTCAAATCGGTTACATTTCCTGAATATAAAAGCAGTAAATCTATTTTTCAAACTAAAAAAGCAGTAGTTTTCAAACTGCACTGCTTTTATACACTGAAAGATAGAAGTACTGCCTTTTTACTTTTTATAATCTGCTATGATTATAAAAAGTAATAGTACATTATGTCACTAGGCCGATTAAGTATTTTCCGACGAATTTGAGTTTATAATCCGAGCCGAAGGCGAGGATTATGATGAAATTCGTCAGAAAATACTTTTTTGGCCATGTGGCATACAGAATTTTATGTGTCCAGGCCAAAAACCGCGTTTAAACCGAGCGAAGCGAGGTTAAAACCGCGGTTTTACGGCCTATGACACATAAAAATTATTATATTACGGCTATTTTGAAAAATATTTGTCCTCTCATACCTGAAAATCACAAGATTTTTTGGCAAAACCTACCAGAAAAATAAATAAATAAATAAATAAATAAATAAATGAGAAAGCAGACAGTTTTTCATTTTTTTTTTTTTTTTTTTTTCAATATGATTATTTTATTAACAGTTTCTAGTTATTAAATGTTCTAAAGATTAATTATTCGTTGTATATTCAATAAAGATTAATAAATTTGATTCAGCATTTAAGATTTTGTGATTCGATAGTGATTAGACAATAATGATTAAAAAAAAAAAAAAAAAAAACAAGATAAAAAAAAAAGATATTAATATAAAATAAGATTTTCATTATGCATTACTGCGTTTTATCTCTGACAAAACAATATAATATACGAACAAAAATAGTGAAAAAAGCAGTAATTTTGTTTTACAGAGTATAAAAGCAGTAAATCACATGTTACTGCTTTTCGATTTACAACAGTTAAAGGCAGTATCTCACCTATTTTAGGCATTTTGATTAATTATGATCTGAAATCACACTTAAATGACTTTTCATAATGTCATGTAATATATTATTAGTCATTCAATGATTATTATGAAAAAATAATATCATTAATTTAGTTTGAAAATATCAGAAACTTAGATGACAGTTTTCTTTGATTTCACTTTTTGCACTTTACTGCCTTCTACCTAAGCACGGCAGAATAGTTGGTAACATATTACTTTAGCTTTGGTTTCCAATTGCTTACAATAGAAGAGGTGACTATTTACTTTAAAAGCTTTTTTAGCTTTATTGAGTTGGATAATGTGATGATGATTGCCTCTAACTAGGTGATCTATATTATACCCTAGATATTTAACTATTTTCTTATGGGGTATAGGAATGCGGTCGTTAGTCCCAGGTTTAATTATAGAAAGTTGAAATTGTCTAATTGCATTTTTGTTATTAGTGGCATAAAAATCTATTGGTTTCCTAAATACTATTGATTCACATTTATCGGGATTTATTTTCAAACACCAAGATATGTAGTAATTATTGATTCTACCTAGAAGATTGTTTAGGGTGTTTTGTGTTTTAAGAACATTGTTTCCTGCTGTATATATGATGAGGTCGTCAGCATATGCGATGGAGTGTGTGTGATTGCCCGAGTTTAAGTCAAATGCGTTGAGTGTATCAGCGGTAAAGACAGCGCCGGCCTTGAGGTATCTTCGTGGGTGTGCGGAGTACCCTCGGGCCGCCCCCCATATGGAGAAGCGTAACTAACGTACCCCTGAAAGCACACTGTAACATCTCAAAAAAATCTTGTTTCTTCAAAATACCCATGAGACTCCATCCAATAGCATTTACATTCATTTGAACGCAAATCCCCTAAAAATATATTTTTTGAGATGTTATAGTGTTGTTCTGGGCATACGATAAGTAGAATTAACAATTAGGGCAAAGAATGTTCCAGTCCCTACTGTCGGTGTAAAAAGGTTTGGCCCCTCTGTTTGAGTGATTATAACTTCTGCAAAAAAATTGATAGAGCATCGAGTCAGGAAAAATTGTAACGCGCCAAGTTTTCTGCGGCGATGGTTAATCACAAATTTCTGTGTGAAAATCGTGAAAACCGTTATGATCTCCGAAAAGTTGAAAAACGTAGTTTCTGCGGAGTTCATTGCCGTACGTCAACTTCAACTCGTCACCGTTTGTCTAAGATAAGTGTCAAAAATCGGGATGAATTCATAAATATTCCCTGAACATTAACGAACATGATAGCGCTTGGTAATTTCGAAGATATTTAAAAACTTGGACGCCAGGTGCAAAAAGGTCCAACGGTGCGGTTTGGGAAACGGATTGGTACGGGCGAACTTGAAATAGCTCAAAATTTTCGTCAAATATACACTTTGTGATTTCGTAATCAGTTTTTGGTTCGCAATAGTGAACTTTCTATAATCGACGTCAACAATTTTTCAAATTTGCACGGTGCCGAGTAGTGTTCCCACCGCGATATTCGTTGCTGCATTTCACCCCCGACGCGCCCGCCGCAGACTCAATTGTTAAGGTGCGATTTCATGCTGACGCTTGACGCTGGTTTTGGGCGTCAAATTCGGAGACGAAATCTCAAATTTTTTAAATCAATTCGAAAATAACATAATTTGGTGATTCTCTGATAGCAATTTTTCCGGATACGTTAAGTTCCGTAAAATCTTGATAGTGAAAATTATGCCCTATTGGTTCAACAGAAGAAACTCCAGCGCGTTACTCCAATAATTGAAATTCATCGTCGAATTATTTGAACACAAACGAGGCCGAACACCCTTCCACAAATTTCAGAGATCCTTAAATATTCAAAGGACTACACGCAAAAAACAGTGCTGTCGAATTTACTCTATGAGCAGTGAATATATGGACAGCACTTTTTTGCAGTAGAAATTATCACAATTCTAGTATTGGGTACATTGGAGCAAGTGGCATTCAATGTCTATACGAGTGAATGTTACCACAATTGTGATAATTTCTACTGCAAGAAAGTGCTGTCCATATATTTACTGCTCATAGAGTAAATTCGACAGCACTGTTTTTTGCGTGTACCTTCAGTAAAATTTCCATCAGAAAAAATTATGCCCTCCGTTTCAAAAACTGAAAGACAAACATTTTTTTGAAAAAGTCCTAGGCACCAATTATTCTTCAAAAAATTTGAGCTCACAGCGTAAACGGTGGAAGTCTTGCGATTCCGAATCACTAGGGGAAAACATCTGTATGATCGCTCAAACCGAATTTACGTACGCCTGAAGATAGTCCGGTGCGCTCGAAAACAGATTTTTTCATGTTTTAAACATCGAATAACTTCTGCGAACCACTTGATACTAAGGCGAATGGCTCTAGTTTTTTTGTTGTGAACCGGTTAAGAGTCAACATCTCGCGTGGCACCAAAATCGGTGACCTATGCGCAGAAAAATATCCCGCTTGAGGGAGACCACGGTGTATATATTTATAAATTCATAGATCGAAGATCATTTTCTGACAAAAAATGGTCTACTGGCCGCCCCAATAACTTGGCCGCCGTGTGCCGGGGCACACGTCGCACACGCCTAGGGCCGGCGCTGGGTAAAGATGTTAAAGAGTATTGGTGAGTTAACAGTTCCTTGTTGGAGACCTTCCTCTATCTTAAATATTTCAGAGGATGTATTTGATCCATCCCAAACAACAAATGATTTTTGTGAAATCATGTCCCAAATAATATGTATTAGCCAAATGGGGAAGTTTTTTCTGGATAGTTTAAAAATGAGGCCGTTTAACCATACTGAGTCAAATGCTTTTTCTAAATCAATAAGTATTGCACCAACATGTTGGGTATTATGGAGATAATGATTAGTATCAGATAAGAATTTATGAATGGCGTGAGTGGTCGAATGTTTTGTTCTAAATCCAAATTGATTTTCGGGAATTATGTTGTTTTTGTTGCAAGTTTCTACGATTAGATTGTTTATGATTGCTTCGAAAACTTTGCTAAACCAGGGGTGAGGCTAATGGGTCTATAATTGGTAGCGATTTTTGCATTTTTGTCCTTTTTTAATATGGGTAAGACTTTTGCACATTTCCAGGGTGTTGGGAAGTAGTAGTGATTAACCCTCCGTTGTCACACTACCAAATAATATCACCGTTGTCACACTGGGTGGATTCCACCCAGACAGTTTTCCAAAACCGATTGTGAGCAAACTATCCGTCCGAATTGGTTCAAAAAATTACCGAACATACTTTAAACCTTCTAGATTATGTACAAAAAAAAAAAATTTGAAAAAAAAATTTCGACTTGTTAAAAAAAAATCATGAAGCGGTAGAAACGCAAAAAAGACGCTTTTTCGCTCAAAAAATCATAACGTTGTCAATTTTTAATATTTTCAACTAAAATTTGGACGTGATACTCCTGAGATACGCTACTTTCAGGAAAAAAATAGTACGATAGTGCGCGTTTCAAAAAAGGTATTTATTTTGACATCTGAAGAGGGTCGATTTTGGAGTATAAAGGAAAGTCGAATTATGCAAAAATATAGTATTTATTACGTTGTATCATGTTCGAGACAATTACTATGCTTCTTATAATCATTATTGTCATTGTTGATATCATTATTGTTATTGTTAATATCATTATTCACTCAACTCCACCACATTCAATGCAATAATGAAGTCTGTGTTCATCGCACATCGGCCGTAGGCACCCACTGCACTGCCGCTTGCGTAGATTGTGTGCCATCTGAGAGCAAAAAAATTAGTTTTTCATGTGAATATTCGAGAAAAGAAAATCAATTGGGTACCACAGGTATACTTACGGTTGCAGCAAGTCAACTGACAAAAAATAAAAAATAAAAAATAAACGTTTTTTTATTCACTAAAATTACACTATTGTCACACCTGGGTGGATTATACCCAGGCTGCGCGCGCGATCCTCTTATTCCGGTTGTCACGGCAACACTGACGCTCGATTTAAAAGACCTATGGTCCCTACTTATAGGGGAGACTCCAAAACCCAGGTGTATAACCATAGAAGTCCCATTCTCACTTGGGAAATTCCAGAAATTTAGGCCCAAAGTTGGGGCATGGGTGGATTACACCCAGTGTGACGAAGGAGGGTTAAGGGCGTTGTTAAAAATTATGGTGTATGAATGTATGATATTAGGAGTTAAGTCCCTGGTAGAAAATTGAACGGAATATGGCCAGAATCCGTTGAGTTTTCTGCTCGGTGGGCAGATTCTGGGCAGAAAATATGGCCAGAAACCCCGCGGTCTGACGACGGATTCTGGTGAAGGATCTGGTCAAGTCATCAGCTGTTCATACACATACATAACCTACAGTCCTGAACTTTGTATGTATGCGTGTACGTGTGACACACGGCAAACTTCCAGAGACAGTGGGAGAGAAAGAGAGAGAAAGAGGAATAGTGAGAAAGAGATAGAGATACCTGCGTGCGCATCCACCTATAGCTATGTATAAGGGTAAATTAACCGTGGCTTCTGATTTTTGGTACACTAAACGTAATGGATTCTGATCCGGACGAGTTGGACAATTCTAGAAACAGCCAATCGGCGCACAGTGGTTCCAAATCCCGAATCGCTGGCCAAAAATGGAAGGTATTATCGAATCGCTATCAGATTTATTACTCGGGGGTTTTTGAGGTCGCTGAACCCGAATCTGAAGTCAAATTTTCAAAAAACAAAATGGCGGCCCAAAAATGGCGGATAATTTTATTGAAACTTGAATCAATCCTTATGGAAATCGGTACCGGGGGGTTTTTGAGGTCGCCGAACACGAATCTGAAGTCAAATTTCCAAAAAACAAAATGGCGGCCCAAAAATGGCGGATAATTTTATTGAAACTTGAATCAATCCTTATGGAATTTGATACCGGGGGGTTTTTGAGGTCGCTGAACACGAATCCGAAGTCAAATTTCCAAAAAACAAAATGGCGGCCCAAAAATGGCGGATAATTTTATTGAAACTTGAATCAATCCTTATGGAATTTGATACCGGGGGGTTTTTGAGGTCGCTGAACACGAATCTGAAGTCAAATTTCCAAAAAACAAAATGGCGGCCCAAAAATGGCGGATAATTTTATTGAAACTTGAATCAATCCTTATGGAATTTGATACCGGGGGGTTTTTGAGGTCGCTGAACACGAATCTGAAGTCAAATTTTCAAAAAACAAAATGATGGCCCAAAAATGACGGATAATTTCATTCAAACTTGACTCAATCTTTAAGGAATTTGCTACCAGGGGGTTTTGAATAGAAATAATTTATTTTTACGTACATGTGTAGAATATAGTACATTGGGAAAGTATGTAAATGTAAATACGAATTTGAATACAAATACTTATTTATTAAGAAATTACATTAAATATTACATTCATATAATAAAATTATGTAAAGCTTAAAGGCTCCAATTGCTATCCGAATCGCTATCGTTATTGTCGCTAGAGTCGTTGCAGTCAGACATTGCAACTACTCTTGGTTTGTTTGCAGTTGGCGATTCCAACAAAGCCATGGCTTCACGCGATAATGATTTGCTTGACTTAGCTGGTAGTTTACGCAAACTTGAGATAACAGGGTCAGATGAAATCAAAAGCCGCGCAAAAACATCCTCCATATTTTGTTTCCTACTAAATTTTCTAGCAAAGTCTAGTCTAAATGATTTTATATATTTATTGCAAGATTCCTGGGCTTCCTCGGACATCTGTCCTATCGGCAACATGGAAACCCCTATTATTTTTGCGCCGTGAATTAAAAGTTTGTGCACAGTAGTCGGCATGTAATACCAAGGATATAGTAGCACGTATCTACGGGCTGTTTCTACAGCGTATTTTTCAAATTCATCAACATTTATTTCAAACCCGCACGATATTATTTGCAAGATCACGTGGAATCTCTTGATTAGATCCTCATCTATTCCCGTTAGAGATGCGGAAACATCGGAATTTTGGAAGAAACGACGAGCAGTATTACCGTCATTCGTGCTGCCATATCCTTGTTTTGGTTGATCAATCAAAAGTCCCAATCGTTCACGGAAACCTTTTTGGATGGTCTTTTTCCGACTTTCGATGCTTTTCTTATCGGCCTGCCATTTTTTAATTTCTAATCTGTATGAAATATGTATAAGGCACTCGAAAAAACGAATCCACGCGTGCAGTGATGATATCCCATATTGTAAATGATCTTCATTTATTTTCCTCTTCAAAATGTTGTCGATGTCGTTGAATTCTTTGGATGTAGCACCGCAAAGATAACATCGTTGACTTGATGCAGTAGATGTTAGTGAATTGCAGACTTTTCCATCAACCATTGTTAAGGCCAATTTGTAGGATACAGTGACTTCTTTTCCGTTCACAATCGTATGAAAAGGTTGAAGCTGCTCTTCTTGTTCCTTGATGTTTTGAACTTCATTTCGGGTGCCTTCTGCAGTCTCTTTCAAAAACTCGATTTTTATTGGCCTACAGAATCGAGGGGAGGAGGGTCGTGGATTTTTCCACACGATTATTCCTTCGTTATCACCCCCGTCAACAAACACGAGCTGCAGTGGCACGAGGGAAGTGAAGAAAATAGTTGCGTCTGTTTTATCTCCGTCGTCATTATCAAATTTTTGTTTGAATGTACTTTGCCCAGATGTTCCGTCGCATCCCCATTTGCAGACAAAATTCAATTTATAAATTTCGCTGGATGGGAGGAGATGCAAAACTTCACTTTGCACTGCTAAAATGCGACTCGCTGTATGGTCTAACAGTGCTTGAAGTTTGACCGCAGCTTTACTCTCAGTAATCGTGATGTCATCTTTGGGTGGATAACATTTTTTCTTCGCCTCCAACACAGATTTGTACGGTGGGTATATCTTCGAATTTAGTTCCAGTGCTCCAGACCGTATTCCCTGATATACATGTTTAGACATGCGGTATTCAATTATAAGAGATAACGCAGCATCAGCGGAATAACGATTGGTCGTCATGTCCGTAACAGTGCGTAAGGCTTCCTTGTATTTGGACGCTTTTGTAGGACTGCCCAGAGCAACCTCTTTTACCACTTTTGCGGCATCCAATTTTCCTGCAGCTCGAAGACTCAAGTGGGTGGCAAATGCAAGCTCTTCGGCACTGGACTGCTCACGAATTGCTGCAGTTTTTCTCCGTTTCGACCGCTCACTGGAGTCCTCGAAGCTCAGCGAATGTCGACCAGGCCCACGAACTGCATCTGAATCTTTGTTCTCCTTCGAAATTTCCGTATTGTTTCCAAAGGTGACGATTCTGCTTAGCCAATCCGTATTTTTGTCCATAAACCTCGCCTTCATTCTTCTAGCTATTTTCCATTTGTCTTTCATATCATATAATAACTTGCGAATTGTTTGTTTTTCATCCGCAGATAATGTGTATGAGCAATGGAATTTTTTAGACAATTCGACCTCCAAGATTTCGTACACGTCATTCGCATTATCATTCAAATGATCAGCGAATAAATCAAACAACTCCTTTCGCGTGAAATTGACCGCCTCACTGCTATCACGAGAGCCTGGAAAATCAATTAAAAAGTTAGACAATAATAGAACATTTTTAAGAATCAGTAATGATTTGTTAATGAAAATGATAGTCGAATCCGGTACAATAATAATTATATTTATGAGAAACAAATCACTTAAATTCGCACCCTACTGTGGTGCACTTCGCACACACGGAGAAAAATTTCTCGTAGAAACTACCATACAATTATTGCAGTTTGAAGACAGAACGGAGGTATAGACAAACCTACCATATTTTTCTGGTAGTTCGACCAATAAAATGTTGTCACAGCCGTGATATTATTGTGACTCGGACAAGATTTTATTGAATGAACTACCAGAAAAATATGGTAGGTCTGTCTATACCTCCGTTCTGTCTTCAAACTGCAATAATTGTATGGTAGTTTCTACGAGAAATTTTTCTCCGTGCAGTATAGTATACATGCCGCGCCAGCACGCGCCGTGCCTGAATTCCCGCGTCCATTTATTAAAAAATTCACTATTACCAGAGGGGCAACTTGGTGCACCTAATTTTTTGGTGAGGTATTACTCAAGAGTGTATACAATAACGTGGCACTTAACCAGTATTAGAATTATTTAGAATTATTAACTTTTACTCAATATGAACATAACTTTTTTCCGCAGCGAGCACGAGAATTTACGGTAGATGTTCACAATTTTTGTCGCTCGGTGTATGATTAATATAAGAAATCGCAATGATATAATAAGTGTACTTACATCCAGGAAGAGACTCCATTTTGCAGAATTAAAATAACTCAATTCTACTTGAAGATATATCACTTTGAACACAACGATATTTTTCTAGCGTAGCGCACGACCGACTATACCTGCTCGAGCGCTCCGTTACGAATGAAATCCCAACGGCTAAATGCAACACCTGCAACCTACCGACCCTTGGAAGGGTTCCCCGAAATACCCCTCTACCTGACCCCACAGGTAAAATTCCTTGAATAGAAACTTCATTTTTCGGTTTTTGGCCAGCAATTCGGGATTTGGAACCACTGTGCGGCGCTCTGGATTTTTTTAATCCAGAGCGCCGATTGGCTGTTTCTAGAATTGTCCAACTCGTCCGGATCAGAATCCATTACGTTTAGTGTACACGTGTCATCGGCATACTATGTTTGAAATATATATTTATAAATTTTAAGTTTAGAGGTGTTGAGCACGATCATTTTCACTCATTTTTCCAGCTTGTAACATTGGGTTTACATAACCTCAAACATAGGAGCTAGAAATCATTCACCAGATTTTGGTCAGATACTGGCCAAATACACCATGAATATCTGGGCAGATTCTGCCCAGATGATCTGCGCAGAATCTGTTAAAAGGCCAGATCGTCTGGTCAATTTTCTACCAGGGGTGTTTTAAAATTAGTGGGGGTATTTTATCTAGGCCAGATGATGTTTTGTTTGGAAGATTGTGAAAAATTTTTCCCACTTTATTAGGGGTGCAGAAGAGATTTAAGGGTGATTCTTCATTTGAAGGTAGATTTGATGGGTTTGAAGCTCTATTTGATGTTGAAAAAATTGTATGTGTTGTATCATTGTTTCTAATATCTTGATGATTAGCTTTAAAGGTATTGGAATGAGTATCAATAATTTCTTTAAATCGAATGTTAGCTATATATGGCTTAGGTGAATTAATTTGTTCATAATGTGCCCCTATTATATTTAATTTTTGAATCGGGTTAGTAAATAAGTATTTATCTTCATATTTTTGAGCTGAATTTAGTTCGCAGTTACTTCTATTTAATATGACTGTATTATTTTGGTTAATTTCTATATCATGTATTTTTGGAGGTTGTTTGGGTCTTAATAGCTTATTTATTTTTGGAAAGAATGATTCTGTATTTCTATGATTTATTTGCTTTAGTTGACTCTCCCAATATTTGGTTATTGATTTTTTGAATTCATGCCTTAGTGTATCTTTGGTATCTGCGAGTGCTTTTTTTATGAGTTGGGTTTCAGAATTTCTTAGTGTTGGGTCGAGCCTTTGTAATCTATGGAAGTTTGTCAATAATTTAGATTTGTTTTTTTGTAATTTTTTGATTTTTGGGTTCAAATATTTTAAGACTGTTGTTTTTGGGGTAATTTTTGGTACTATCTTTTCAATAGTGTTCAAAATTACATTGGATAATGTGTTGATGTGTTCATCTATTTCTATAATTGATAAGTTGCGATCATCAGGGATTTGTAGGATATAATCTTCGTCAAGTTTTTCGGTAAAATCTTCCCAATTCGTGGATTTATAATTATAGATGTATTTAGCATTATCTGTGTCAGTGAGAGGGTTAAATATATTCGGAATTTTTACTGTGATTTGGATAGCTTTATGATCGCTGTCAAAAGATAGTGTGATTAATTTATTATTTTTCATATTCAGAAGTTCTAATCTATTATCAGCTAGACATAAATCTAGATATGTGTTTGCAGGAATGAATGTGGGATCGAATGGTGTGTGGATTGTGAGCTTATAATGTGTGTGTTTATCTTTTTCCCATTTTCTTAGGTATCTACCACGAGGGTTGAATGCTCTGTCTCCAAAATCTTTTGATCGGGTGTTGAGATCTCCTGCTATTATATAGTAGTTGTTCGCGTTGTTGAGTTTTAATTGATCGAAAAGGTATTGTAGTTCTGTTATGAAAATGTTTCTGTTATCATTAGTTGCATATACAGGGTGTTACAACTAACCATGTCACCCCGATGGGTGGTGATAGGGGGGACCTTAACTAACATTTTCGATATAGGAACCCATGTCCGGAAAGTTGACGTTACCTTGATATGAGGGATTCAAAGTTTTCAGCGAACGTCTGCAACGCTTGCTCACAGGCGCGGCGAAATCGTCGAGGATTTAGAAATAATCCAAGTCTAATTCAACTATTTATTAACAACATAATGAATCTAAGGCAGTGTTCCAAATATCACAGAAAATAAGTATTTTCGTCGTTAAGGGGAGACTCCGCAGGTTTTGTTGAAAAAACCACGTTTCTGCTATTGGTATCACGAAAAAACATCCAATCGAAAATTCCTGACAGCAATTTTTCGATTTATAATATTATGTGTCTTGAAAAAAAATGTCAACCTCCTGCGATGAAAGTGTATGCGCAGAGAACCTTTCGCATTTTCTTCGCAGTCGCTTTGCTGCAAAAGGTTTCCTGCGCATACACTTTCATCGCAGGAGGTTGACATTTTTTTTTTTTCAAGACACATAATATTATAATCATAAAATTGCTGTCAGGAATTTTCGATTGGACGTTTTTCCGTGATTTCAAGAGCAGAAACGTGGTTTTTTCAACAAAACCTGCGGAGTCCCCACTTAACGACGAAAATACTTATTTTCTCTGATATTTGGAACACTGCGTTAGATTCATTATGTTGTTAATAAATAGTTGAATTAGACTTGGATTATTTCTAAATCCTCGACGATTTCGCCGCGCCTGTGAGCAAGCGTTGCAGACGTTCGCTGAAAACTTTGAATCCCTCATATCAAGGTAACGTCAACTTTCCGGACATGGGTTCCTATATCGAAAATGTTAGTTAAGGTCCCCCCTATCACCACCCGTCGGGGTGACATAGTTAGTTGTAACACCCTGTATACTAATGATGTAAAGATTATTTATAGGTGATGTTCTAAGTTTGATGATGGTGAATTCAATGATTTCATTGTTGGTGGAAGATGGATATGAGATGATTTGGTGAGATATGTGATCTCGTATGAGGATCGCTGTCCCGCCACCTGCGATGGCATTAGGTCTATCTGTTCTATATAATTTGTAGTTGTTGAAAAAGAGTTTATGGTTGTTGTTTAATTTAGTTTCAGAGAGTAATAGTATATCATGATTATGTTCTTGGATAAAGCTGTCTAATTCATATCTTTTATAGTTTGAAGCTATTGAATTTACATTGATTGCAACGATATTTAATTCATCAGGTAGTATGCTACTCTGTTCATCTGTAATTTGCGGATGTGTATTTATTCCATACATCCCGAGCAGAAATGGCAGACTGGCAGTCGGTCTTACTAAACGGGCCAGCATCGATACGATAATGGCAGACCGATACAACGGCTTTGAATCGGGGGCTTATGTCGGACTGGTCCTGGTACGACATTGGCAATCGATAGAACGGTCGACCTCGGTGCGCGCTATCCATCCAATATTGGCGTCAGATCGGCGACCGATGCAACGGTCGGACCTCGGTGTGCAATATCCATCCAATATAGGTTTCAGATCGGCGACCGATGGAACGGTGGAACCTCGGTACGCAAGATCCATCCAATATAGGTTTCAGATCGGTGACCGATGCAACGGTCGAACCTCGGTGTGCAATATCCATCCAATATAGGTTTCAGATTGGCGACCGATGGAACGGTCGAACCTCGGTACGCAATATCCATCCAATATAGGTTTCAGATCGGCGACCGATGGAACAGTCGAACCTCGGTGCATGATATCCATCCACAACCGTTTTCAGATCGGCCACCCATACACCGGTCGATCCTAGCCGCGCGTTACCTGTCCAATATCGGTGTCAGATCGGCGACTGATGAAACGGTCGAACCTCGGTGCGCAATATCGATCCATTATATAGGTTTCAGATCGGCGACCGATGGCACAGTCGAACAACGGTGCGCGATATCCATCCACAACCGTTTTCAGATTGGCCACCGATATACCGGTCGATCCTCACCGCGCGTTACCTGTTCAATATCTGTGTCAGATCGGCGACCGATGGAACGGTCGAACCTCGGTTCGTAATATCCATCCAATATAGGTTTCAGATCGGTACCTGATACAGCGACTGTACCTCAGCATAAAACATCTACCAGACATTGGTTCCGGATAAGCCTCCGGAACAGCGGTTGAATATCGGCGGCCGATATCTTTCTAATATCGGCTCCAGAACGACTACCGATGCGACGGTCATACTATGGTCCATAATCCCGGCTCAAGATCGAACTTGAGCGAGCAGCCGATGCATCGATCAAACCGGAGCTCAGTATCCCGGCCCAAGATCGGGCCCAAAACACCCAATGTATGCGCGCGCTACGTACAAGTAACAAAAAGTAGTATCGATAGTCATGTAGCGGATTGGCGTGGTGGCTAAAGCGAGCGATTCGTAATATGGGAGACCGAGCGTTCCGGGTTCAAATCCCCTCGTAGTTAGAAAAAAAAAAATGTATACGGTTAGTTGACTATCAGCTAGGGGTACATATAATACTGGGCAATCGCGGCGTGGTATGCTGGCACAATGTTTTCATTCGAGATTGGCTTCAACTGATGGCCGAAAATGGGCCATGCATGTGTAAAACATTGGCCCAACGCCGGTAGCCAAGCTCGGCCCGGGAGCTAAGCCGCGTTACATGCCAACGACGGTCCACATAACTAATACCAAGCCCCGATGTATTTTATTATCAGGCGCTGGCCCGATACAGCTTGCCGCACGGAGACCAATATCTTACCCTGTTACATGCCAAGACTGGCCCAACATCCGATTACAAATTTGGCCCGACATATTAGTTCAAGCTTGGCCCAAGTTCGTTGCCCAACGATGGGTCTATCTTGTATCAGGTGCTGGCCCGATACAGCATGCCGCGCGGAGACCAATATCTTACCCTGTTACATGCCAAGACTGGCCCGATACCAATGCCAATGTATGGGCCAATCTTGTTGTGTGTCAGACAATATTGGCCCAACGCAGCACCGTTCTCAAATTTCTGCTCGGGATATTGAATTGAACAAATAGTCTATTCTAGAGGCGTTTTCTGTGATTTGATTAGTGATTTTTTCTAATTGAAGATTAATTTGGGTTGCAATCTGTATTGCTAATATTTGTGAAATTTCTTTCTTAAAATCGTTTATCCAATCGGGAGGCAGGTTATTGTTCGGGGTTTGATGTATAAGGGGGTTGGTCTGCGTCAGATTTACTTGTTGCGGGATGAGTTGTCGTGATGTGTGGGTATTGTTGGTTAAAGCTTGTGCAAACGAGATATTTTCGTTAGTAGTTTTTTTGATAAATTCTCTAGGTTTTTGAGTAGTATTGGCGTGTTGTGTAATGGGTTTTTCGTTTAAATTTGCTGCAAATTTGAGGAAAGGACAACCTCTATAAGAAGCAGGGTGACCGTTTTGACCGCAGTTAGCACATTTCAGTAATTCTTTATTTATTTCGGGAGCAAGTGTGCATTCCCCTGGTGGGTGCGAAAGGGAGCAACGTACACAACGATATGGGAGTTGGCAGTTTTTGGATGCGTGCCCTATACG
The DNA here is from genome assembly GCA_943736025.1 of Tenthredo mesomela. Classification (NCBI taxonomy): domain Eukaryota; kingdom Metazoa; phylum Arthropoda; class Insecta; order Hymenoptera; family Tenthredinidae; genus Tenthredo; species Tenthredo mesomela. The sequence continues at coordinate 4,892,654 of OX031017.1, forward strand.
TTGGCAACGCATACATTGGAAAATTTTTTTTCGTCTGAGGTGTTCCCATTTGACTTTTTGATATAACAAATGTTTGGTGTTGAATACATCAGCCAAAGATGAATTGCTGGAGAATTGTACTAAATAGTGATGTCTATCCGGAATTGATTTGTTAAATGTGAATTTCGAAACTTTAGTGACTTCGCAATTCGGGATTTTTGTGTCTTGGATGTCTTTAAGTACATCTGTCTCATTAAAGTTTCCTTTAACACCTTTAAGGATTAGAGTTCTAGATTTTTCGTGCTTAGGTGTGAAAGTGTAAAATTGCACATTATTTTTTCTTAGGGTGTTATGTATAGAAGAGTAATCAGTGAAGGTTGTGGATGTAATTGTTGAGTTTTCATTATCTATGAATTTGATTTTGAAAGCATTTTTTGGAATGTTCTCTGAAATAAGGAGGTTGATGGTTGAATCAAGGGGATGATTTTGAATATGTATTGGAGGGGGTTTTCCCTTGGGGATAGCTATGCCTTGAGAGGGTGTGGCTGTGGCTGAATTTGTATCTAAATTATAAATTTTAATAGCAATATCTTCATTTGCAAATATATTATTTATTATCTGTTTGGTTTTGGTCCAATTTAATTTATCAAGCCCACAGCCGATACGGGGCATAGCTACTTCCTTTATATTAAGTGTTTTACACATGTTGAGCAGAGCAGCTAAGCTTTTGCTTAGGGAGTTATAAGTTGGGAGATCGTCGCTTTTCTTTTTTGTGACTAAGTAAAAAATATATTTTTCTTCATGTTTTAATGTAGCCATTTCTCCAGGTTCTGCTTTTTGTTGGAGCAGTTCATCTACAGATCCAAATAATTGCTTGAATCCTTTGGCGATACCTGCGCTCATTTTGAAATCAGCTCCAACACAGTGTGCGAGGCATGTTGTCTTATCGAGTTTGAATAGATCTCCTTTTTCTTTGGAGATACACGTATGTGCGTTCCTAGTTGCTAAGTCGGTAATGTCGTCTTCCATTTTATCATTATCGATAGTATTATCGGTAAGGGGGTCAAAACAATTGCTGGTAGATATTGTAGGTGGCGCTATTTCTCTATTGTTGATATTCTTTTGACTTTTGGCGGGGGTGATCCAGTCGTCATTTGATGTGGATTCAGCAGATTGTCGATGAGAACGCGATGTATTTAAATTTGGTTGGATTTTATGAGCAGGATGGATGCCTGAGAGTTCTTTCATTGCTTGTTTATATAATTTGTTAGCTGTTGAATGATCTACACTAATACTTGCGGGTTTTTTTGGTCTAGGGATCACGTTATTTGAAGAAGCATCTGGTGGTTCGTTTTGGTGCTTTCGTTTCATAGTTGGGTCGGCCATGATGGCCTTTTTTTGTGGGTTATTTCCAATCGGGTTGCGTTTATATTTTTTATAGCTATGTATTAATGATTTTCAGGTATTAATTGATCGATGTATCACGGCTATTTAAATTGGGTTATTCACTCAGCACTAAAGATATTAAATATATCACCCATAAATGGTTGAATTTTAAATATATAATGCGCGCAATAAATAACCTAACTGGCTTCGGTTTCTCAACGTGGTATGGTCGTTGGCGAAAGGCAGGAGACTCTACTCGGATCTACCCTAAAAAAAAAAAAAAAAGAGAAGAGCGCATCAAAAATGGTACAAAAAAAAAAAGATGCCAACGGCACGCGGTGTTCCCAAGCGGTCACCCATCCAAGTACTGACCGCGCCCAATGTTGCTTAACTTCGGTGATCGGACGAGAACCGGTGCTTTCAACGTGGTATGGTCGTTGGCAAAAGTCAGGAGACTCTACTTGAATGCATCGGTGAAAAGATGAAAAGAGTGCATTAAAAATGGTACAAAAAAAAAAAAGATGCCAACGGCACACGGTGTTCCCAAGCGGTCTCCCATCCAAGTACTGACCGCGCCCAATGTTGCTTAACTGCGGTGATCGGACGAGAACCGGTGCTTTCAACGTGGTATGGTCTGAATTGAATTGAATGAGCTTTATTGTCAAGATGATATATACACAGATTACAGAGAGTTACATCATAGTTACCGGCCCGGAGGCCTCTGACTATATCGACTAAGTTTAATTACATTTGCATATCTTAACGATTAATTGGTTAGAGAGTTATGAGAGCGAGGAAAAATTCAAAAAAACCTCGGAGCTGAAGGATTGCGTGGTTGTAGGGTGATGATGAGATGGGTGAATGTACAATTAACAGGTGCAGTTTGAAGTAGTAAATCTAATTTGGATGAGTCGGTTTAACTTATGTTTATAAATTAATATCCGCCAAATAGCGTTTCCTAGTGAGCCTGGCCCATCTGGACAATGTGTACGAGTTCAATTGAGTTATCTGTAGATTTGAATGATTCTTGAGGTTATTATTGAAATTCAGGGTGAGCTTTTTGATTGATTCTATCAGGAGCGGCATGTTGATGCTACTGTGCATTTGCAAGACAGAAGAATCTCGGGGCGTGCTGGTAGCCAGACGTAAACATTTGTTGTGGGTGACTTGTAGTTTGATGATAAGGTAGTTAGCAGCATTGTGCCAGATCGGGCACGCGTACAGAAGTGAAGGCCTTATAATTGCTTTATAAATTACGAGTTTCATATCCGGGCTCAGATAAGAAGACTGGAGGAGATTGTAGTATCTAGACATTTTCATTTTAACTTTAGCGTTTATTAGATCAATATGATTTGCCCAGAGAAGCTTGGAATCAAGGGTTAGACCTAGGTATTTGACCGATTTAGAAAAGTTGACAACTTTTCCTTTAACGTTGATTCCATTAGGTGGTTTTTTGGCGTTTGTGAATAGGATAGCTTCCGTTTTACTAGTGTTTAGTTTAAGGTGGTTCTAGCGCGAAGGGGCGATTTGCGGTGGGGCTTTAGCGAGGCCCTCTATTTTTACAATAATACCCATGTGTGCCATAATGCAATGACTTATACACAGATTATTGATAATTTCATATGAAAATTATAATCTTATACCGTTGAATAAAAACCGTAGAATAAGAAAAATTTTACGTTACGGTCCTGCATAGAGAAGCACGGCAACGTCGCAGCTTGCTATCTCGCTCTCCCTTTATTATCTTCGTCGTACTTACCGACATTTCTGACAGCGGCCTACCTGTAGGTTATGTGGATCGTTTAAAATCAGTGGTTTAAATATTATAAGAAATGCCGTATAAATAATTCATTTATTAATGAACTTCAATTGTTTTATTATTACGATGAAAAATGTGTCCTGCCTAACCTCAATCACAGATGTCAAAAGATAGGTTAGATGAACTCGGGAAATTTGTTCTCACGCATGCGCTCTGACGTTGTACTGACCACCTGATCTTTGCGACGCTGCCGATTCTCGAGATAGTTACTGAACCTTTCTCAACTACAAATTTTTCGACACTTTGACATTAAATATCTATTTATGGAAGTCGGTGACTCCACAGTTTTATGTTGCATTTGTAATCCTCATAATCTAATTGACATCACTCTAGTTTTTCGTCAACATCTGTTGCGTGAATGTTGAGATATTACTCGGCCCAAGTCTTCCAACGCTATTGCTTCCATAAGCCCTGTGTTAAAAACCCGATTTTCAACTATTTTTATTTCCCTTATTCAGTCGGAGACCTGGTCTGAAATTTCACGTGCATGAATATGGACACTTCATCTACCATATACTACAAGATTATTTTTTTCTGTTGCTGACGAGTTCATGCTAGAACCACCTTAATGTGCCAGCGTTCAAGTTCGGCGGCTACCAGATGAGTGGCATTGGAAACTTTGTTTATTGCGTTAATGGGGGAGACGCTGGACGAATAAAGAGCGAGATCGTCAGTGAATCCCGCAATATTAACTCCCTTGGGGGTGTTATTGTATAGGTCAGCCGTATATAGGTTAAATAGGATAGGCGCTAAAATTGAGCCTTGCGGAACGCCAGCTGATATGGGTTTGAGTTGTGATTCAGTGTTATTGATGCTGATCTTGATGAATCTATCCGTTAGGTATGATGCGATTAGGTTAACTAAGTACAGCGGAAAGTTTTGATTTATCAATTTACAAATGATGCCTTGGTGCCAGACGGAATCAAAGGCCTTTTCGCTGTCTAATAATATTAGTGTGGTGGATTGATTCGACTCAGTTTTGGTTTTAATCTCCTCGACAACTCTCATGAGCTGGTGAATCGTTGAGTGACCTTTTCTGAACCCGAATTGCTGTTGGGGTATTAAATTGCATTTTGCAATGTGCGTGTCCATTCTCGCAAAAATAATCTTTTCCATAACCTTACCGAGTGATGGCAGAAGGCTAATCGGTCTGTATCCCGATAAGGTTGCTGGGTCCTTGCCAGGCTTCGGAATCGGGATAACTTTCGCAATTTTCCAAAAATTGGGAAAGTATTCGCATCGAAGCGAGGCATTGATGATGTTTGTGAGATAGACTATTGCTTTTTTCGAGAGATTTTTAATGATTATGTTATTGATGTTGTCTTGACCTGGTGCAGCATTCGGCCTCAGATTACGGATGATTCTAACGATTTCGCGAGGAGATGTATGTTCTGGCAGATCTTGGATGTTATAAACCTTCAAGCTCTTTAAATATCGTTTAACGGTCGCTTCAGTCATTTCGTTGAAAGCAGTGTTACCGGTTTTCAGTGAATTGTTGTGGATTTCCGCAAAAAAATCAGCCGGTAGGTCTGCCTTATGTTTATCAGAGACAGCAAGTTCGTTAGAGGTAGGGACTCTGAGCGGGGGAACTACTGAGGTTCTGTTGTTATTAAAATTTTTAGCTAATTTCCAGATCGACTTGTCGTGAAGTTTAATTTTACTAAGCCTGTCAGCCCAGCATTTCTGACGCCATATGGCGATGGCTGATTTTATCTGTTTACTAAGTAGATTGAAGTTCGATTTATGTGATCGGTTTGAAGTGATTTGCCATTGGTCACGCTCCCAGTTTTTCCGACGGATCAAGTTTTTTATGTCTGGGGGGATAGGAGGCAGAGAGTATGCGGGGCCTAAGGGCGGTGCCAAATCTTTGACAGTGGAGGTAATTATCTCATTTAATTTAGCTACTGCTTCGTCTATGGACTGAGGATCGGGAATTCGAGGGGCAGCGGTGGAGATTTTCTCGTCAATCAAGGCACGAAAGTCACACCAGGAAACCTTGGAAAAGTCTAACCTGGGGGAAGTCAAGGTAGGTACGGAGTTGGCGGAAAGTCTGAAAAGCACCGGGAGGTGGTCGGAGGGTCCGTTGGGCTTAGTATGCACGTCTGAGATGGATTCCGGAGTGTTGGTGAGGATTAGGTCGAGGGTGCTCGCTGTCTCGTTCTTTTTAACGGGTATGAAGGTAGGGCCTGGGGGGGCCAAAATCTTGAAATCTGAATTTGTACTCAAACTATATAATACTTCTCCTGAGGCATTTTTTCTCGCGCATCCCCAGCGAGTATGCTTGGCGTTGAAGTCGCCAGCAATTATCAATGCTCCCGGGTAGCTACGAAGGGCTCTAAAGATGTTTTTGTTGAGTAATTTTTTAGGTGGATTGTATAATGCAAAAATGTTGTGCCTGTCGTTATTTATTGTAATTGAGATACCCACCAGGTCGATATCTGTCGGAGGAAGGTTATTGGGTAGGCATATGTTTTCGAATTGAAATTTCTCCTTGATGATAATGGCTACCCCTCCCCCGACCTTGGAAAGGCGATCAGATCTGGCTATTTTATAACCTGGTATAGCGAGTTTAAGTTTAGAATGTAAAAACGTTTCAGTAATTAGAGCTATATCAATCTTATTTATAGTGAGTAGGGAATTAAGTTCCTCTAGGTGTGCCTTTATACTCCGTATGTTGAGTGTGAGAAGGTTAAGGTGGGGGTTGTTTACCGACATGACGTTGATTCGAGAAGGTGTGAGTATGTATACAGCACTTGTAGCTTGTCTATAGGTGAGGTCGCAGCTTTAAGAGCTACGATCATGCAACGGAGTTCCGTCAGGATGCCGAAGATGTTTAATTCTACGAGATCTTCGTGGATTTTTGTAATATCGCTCAGCGTCGATAAAATAGATGAGGCCGGATCTAGGTTTGGAGAAGCTTCTAGATGAGATGTTGAGGAGTTGCTGGTTGATGGATCCGAATGTTTGACGCTGGTTGCTTTGGATGCTTCCGCATATGTTAGCTTACGAGCAAGAAGTCTGTTTGCGTCACCAGAAGGATTAGCAGAATCGGTTCGGTTGGGCGGTTTTTGTGATTGAGCAGTATGTTTACCCGTATTGAGTAGATGTTGGTTGGATACTGATTTAGCTTCAATAGCCAACTTGAATTTAATTCTTGCTTCACAGTTTCTGTAGCTCGCAACATGATTCCCCTTACAGTTTACACATTTAAGAGTTTGCGTGTTGACACAGTCTTTAATATTGTGATCTTCCGAACAACGGACGCACTTTTCTTTGATATGACAATATTTACTTGTGTGACCGAAGGCCTGGCACTTGAAACACTGGGTTATGTTATTATTTGATTTGAATTTTTCCGGTCGGAAAGAGTGGAATAAGATGACTTTAATATCGACAATGTTTTTGAGGGAAACATCGGGAGGAGTTGTAATAAGAAACACTGGGAGTTTCCTGTTTGTATCACCTTCTTTTTTCTCGAACTGGATAACAGTTAGAACTTTGGTTGATTTGTTTAAATCTTCCTGAATGTCTTCCGGGGACATCGTGGCAGGTAGGCCGTGGATGATGTATCTACGGGGTAGATCATCTTTAAACGCGTAGGAGTGAAACTGCAAATCAAGCTGTCTACATAACTTGCTTGTATTGATGTAATCCTCTTTGGTGGTGAGGTGAAGTTGGGTTGTTGCGCCGGTAAACTTAATTTTGAATTGGTTTTTACAGACGAGCTTGAGCTGGTCTGTAAACTCTTTAGCATTCGGTATTGCACCTTTTATTACCAGAAGGGGTATTTTGACTTTCATGGGAGTCTCTTCCATTTTTTCCGGAGCATTTTCCAGCAGGGTGAAGCGATTTGAGGTTTCTATGATCGGAGGTTTAGTTCGAGGTGTCAACGTGGTATGGTCGTTGGCGAAAGGCAGGAGACTCTACTCGGATCTACCCTCAAAAAAAAAAAATAGAAGAGCACATCAAAAATGGTAAACAAAATAAAAAAGATGCCAACGGCACGCGGTGTTCCCAAGCGGTCACCCATCCAAGTACTGACCGCGCCCAATGTTGCTTAACTTCGGTGATCGGACGAGAACCGGTGCTTTCAACGTGGTATGGTCGTTGGCGAAAGGCAGGAGACTCTACTCGGATCTACCCTCAAAAAAAATAGAAGAGCGCATCAAAAATGGTAAACAAAATAAAAAAGATGCCAACGGCACGCGGTGTTCCCAAGCGGTCACCCATCCAAGTACTGACCGCGCCCAATGTTGCTTAACTTCGGTGATCGGACGAGAACCGGTGCTTTCAACGTGGTATGGTCGTTGGCAAAAGTCAGGAGACTCTACTTGAATCCATCGGTGAAAAGATGAAAAGAGTGCATTAAAAATGGTACAAAAAAAAAGAAGATGCCAACGGCACGCGGTGTTCCCAAGCGGTCACCCATCCAAGTACTGACCGCGCCCAATGTTGCTTAACTTCGGTGATCGGACGAGAACCGGTGCTTTCAACGTGGTATGGTCGTTGGCGAAGGGCAACAGACTCTACTGGAATCCATCGGAGAAGAGAAGATAAGAGTTCATTAAAAATAGTACAAAAAAAAAAAAAAGATGCCAACGGCACGCGGTGTTCCCAAGCGGTCACCCATCCAAGTACTACTGACCGCACTCAATGTCGCCTAACTTCATAGAACTTGTTCTATGGCTGAAGCGAAAACCATACTGTATATTACCATGGCAACCGTAACGGTGGCGCTCTCATTACCCTCTTTTTTCGTAGTTGTGGCGGTTAAAAGCAGGTGTTAGTTCGTGAATTGCCTAATCGTATCGTTAATATTTCACTTCTTATAGTTCTTGAAGTCATAGTTAAGGGTAGGAGATACTGAAAATTGCCCATCTGAACCAATTGTTATTTTCAAATGAGGTTTAACACACATGTTTGCCATCTCAAAACATAGACATTGTGCAAATTTCAAGTCATTTGAAACAATAAGTACAGAGTTACTCTTCATAATGCTTCTGAAATAGCCTTTATTTGAAAACCTTCCATGCGTCTCAATTCTTTTTGAATCTTGCTGGGCTTGCACACACATATTTCAGGCTTCCCAAGCCACAAACCCACGTCGGTTTTTAGAGATAGCTACGATACTTTGATTTTGACACTTTTATTTATGAAAAAAAAAATATATAATTTCAATTTTTTTTTCTAAAATCCGTAATTTTGTCTCGATTTTCAAAATCCGACGTGGGTTTGTAGCTAGTGTGTGTAGAAATGCACCCTGAAAATTGCAGAAGTCTTCGACAAAAACTAAGACGCACGGGACTTTTTCAAAAGGCAAAACCGTAGTTCTGAGATAAATCGCTTTGAAGTTTTTTTTTCAAATTATTCACAAAATTTAAGATTTTTATTACTGCATGATCCAAACTAGTTTCAGACGAGATTGCTAATAGTTTTGAAGCATGTGACGTTAAAAAAAAAAAAAAAAAAAAATAGCTCGGCTCGCACAATATTTGAGTGGAATTCACATTTCCATCATGCATTTCAGAAATTACGATTTCAAGGAAGTTGGAAAGCATTATAAAGCATATAAATTATCACAACTTGAAAAAATTTCAATACAGTGAAACCTCCCTTAACGGACACCTCTTAACAGCGGACACCTCTTTATACCGGACAAGCACGGCCGGATTTACCCAGGGTGCCGCCCTGGGGCACCGTGAAAAATGCCGCCCCATTACCTAAAGCCTACATAAAATAGGTAAAGGTTCGGTATACAATTTTCAAATAAAGAAAATCAAAACAAAAACTTTCAAAAATTGTGAATAACAAGATACTAATCGCGTGTCTAATGGCATAAGGTCGTAAGCGCCAAAAAAAAATTTTTTTTGCGGATATGCCCAAAAGATGTGATATTGCATGAAAAAAGATTTTGCCACCAACAAAACAAATTTTTTCTTAGGCGCTTACGACCTTTTGCCATTAGACACGCAACTTATGAGGGTTTCTTCTTGGTTTCTTCGTCAAACGGGGCCACCCATTCAATTTGAGGTCTTCGAACATTCCGTCATAATTCGTACATGTTATTGAGGATGAAAAACAAATTTTTGAATTTTTTCAGATTTTTTGGTCATTGCATTCCAGAAATATTTTTATACTCAATAATTTTCACGTAGTGCGATAACTTGGGGAAGGAGAGAAAACTTGGGATGAAATTTCTTTGTTTTTTTCTCAGCTTTTCGGTAAAATTGATAGAAAAAAATTCCGGCCCATTTAAACCCCTTTTATAAAAAAAAAAGCATTGAAAAATGTGCCTTGTCCTAATTTGGACATTTTTTTTTTTCGTTTAAAAAAATGTCTGAAAAATGAAATTCATATTAGCGTTCTTTGGCAAAAAAATGTGGAGTGGCGACTTCAATTCTCTCCCCGAAAAAAAATAATCATCAGAACGATGATTCCTCTCCTTCACTTCCATTTTTTTTTTTTTTTTTTCAAAAACTCGATTTTGAATATAGTTTTTTTAGATTTTTTTTTTAAACGAAAAAAAAAAAAAACTGTCCAAATTAGGAAAAGGCACATTTTACGTTTTTTTTTTGTTTTTTTTTTCATAAATGCGGATTAAATGAGTCGGAATTCTTTTATTCTAATATTATCGAAAAGCTGAGAAAAAAACAGAGAAATTTCATGCCAACAACATTTCTCTTTCGAATTTTTGAAGACCTCAAATTTAATGGGTGGCCCGTTTGACGAAGAAACCCTCTTATTTTCTTTACTGAAAATGTGTGTAAAATTCTAGAAACTGGAAGCTTGTTTCACAATTTTGCAAGAAAAACTGCAGTGTTCATAATTTTTGCCACATTCTTATAATAATGAGAAAAAGTATTTCATTCATTTTAATTTATGAATGTTTTTAACATGATCACACTTTTCAAAGAATTTTCCATAACGCGAAAAAAAAAAATTTCTCACGTTTCAAATTTTGCCGCCCCTGAAAATTTGCCGCCCTGGGCACTGGCCCCGAGTGCCCCTAGTGTAAATCCAGCGCTGCGGACAAGTTAGAAATCCCCGGCAGAAAAGCATTGCCTCTTATGGAAAATATACCTCCCAATAACGGACCCTCCCAATAACGGACGCGGACACTGTCAGGGATGCATTTTTACATGAAAAACCCTCTTAATAACGGACACGTTCACAGAATTTTCAGTGTGTTTACATTTTTTTCCAAACTCTTGGAAAAACAGGAGGTCCACTATAATTTTTATGTGTCATAGGCCGTAAAACCGCGATTTTAACCTCGCTTCGCTCGGTTTAAACGCGGTTTTTGGCCTGGACACATAAAATTCTGTATGCCATACGGCCGAAATAGTATATTGTGTAGCAAGGGCGTAAAGTGGGCTTTTTTAGACCGAGTGTGGAGTTTGCAGTACTAGTCGGAGGCGAGGGAGCACGAGTCGAAGACGAGTGCATCCGCGAGCCGAAGACGAGTACTGCAACCACACGAGGTCAAAAAGCCCACTTAGCCCTTGGTACACACCATATTTTTTGTAACGCATGTATTGATTTCTGCGTTTTTTGTGCTTATAAGCGGCATATATATATATATATATATATATATATATATATATCGACAGCCTAATAACATAGTCACGTAAGCGCCATAATTTTGGCCTTTTTTTATATTTATGTGATAGAAACGTATCTCCATTTTTCTTTCATTTTCGCACTCATCAATGTATTTGAAACATTTTGGCGGTATAAATAAAAATTTGAAACACAGAAGCGTAAGTGCCATTTTTTTGTGTGAAACAGACGTATGTACAGTCCGGCTTGGTAACAGAAGAACGTATCTCCACAAAAAAATGGAGATACGTTACTATGTTACAAATCATTTGACACTCGGAAAAGTTGAGACCACGTAAGTGTGGAGTTACGACTGTGTCACACAAAAAAACGTGGAGATACGACTGTGTCACACAAAAAACGTGGAGATACGTCACTATCACACCGAATTATGGATGATGGCTCTATGCATTCATCAAAGAATTTCCAATGCAGAGAACCATTTTTTTGGAGATACGTTTGTCTGACCTCGAAAAAGTCCATTTTTGGCGCTTACGTGACTATGTTATTAGGCTGTCGATATATATATATATATATTACTGAAGAAGCGGGCAATAAAGAATTCTTTATTGCCCGCTTATTGAAGAAGCGGGCAATAATGGATTCTTTATTGCCCGCTCTTTTCAAGTGGTCAATAAACGGCTACTTTAGGCCCTATTTTTAGGTCAAAAAAACGCAGAAATCATGCATGTGTTACAAAAAAGTATTTTCTGACGAATTTCATCATAATCCTCGCCTTCGGCTCAGATTATAAACTCAAATTCGTCGGAAAATACTTAATCGGCCTAGTGACATAATGTACTATTATGTTGATTTCAACACTATTTTCCGTTGAAACAACAGAAAAATTTGTCGTTTAAGTGAAAATAATGTTGTTTTAAATAAAAAAGTGGTGAAATTGACATAAAATGATAGTGGACCTCCTGGGATATTATCTTTTCTTCAATTTTTCCAACAGTGTATACGTAGATGTGTACGTTACGTTAACAGAATCGTTCCTCTTTTAGTTTATTACATACATTTTATATATATATTTTATTATATAATTTAGTGCAAAAAAAAATTGTCGTTTTCCTTCGTTAAGGGGGGGGTTTACCCAATCAGTTACCAATTTGTCTATTTTCTCCTAAACGGGGTAATCAATTGACTTGTCCTTTCGGCAGCCGATGTTTGACGAGTAATGAGTTCGAACTGGTACGTTTGATCGGATGAAATCGGGATTTTTTTATTTTTTTCGATCGAAAAGTATTGGCGTGCCATTTATTGCGACTTATATCAAAGCCCACGCATCAAAAATGCAAAATCGACTCCCTGAGCCCGATTCTGTGAGAAATTCTGAACATAACCATCCCAAAACATCTTTGTTTTCGACAACGATGAAGGTGGAAGTTGTATTCCACGTTTTTGTGGTAATTTTCGCGATTGTCAGAGACTGGGGGCGGCCATTGCCGCTACAGCTGCTGATATAACGCGGTGGTTCCCAGAACGCCCGTGAGATGTCGCCACGCGCCCATCTGAACTTCATCCTTTTACTATAGTATAGTATACTTTCACGGTGACATCTCACGGGTGTTCTGGGAACCACCGCATTAAATCAGCAGCTGTAGCAGCTGTAGCGGCAATGGCCGCCCCCCAGCCTCTGACAATCGCGAAAATTACCACAAAAACGTGGAATACAACTTCCACCTTCATCGTTGTCGGAAACAAAGATGTTTTGGCATGGTTATGTTCGGAATTTCTCACAAAATCGGGCTCAGGGAGTCGATTTTGCATTTTTGATGCGTGGGCTTTGTTATAAGTCGCAATAAATGGCACGCCAATACTTTTCGATCGAAAAAAATAAAAAAATCCCGATTTCATCCGATCAAACGTACCAGTTCGAACTCATTACTCGTCAAACATCGGCTGCCGAAAGGACAAGTCGATTGATTACCCCGTGTAGGAGAAAATAGACAAATAGGTAACTGATTGGGTAAACCCCCCCCTTAAAGCATTTTGAATGCTTACATTCATCTAAAATTTCATGTGTATGTATACCTATATAAATATATATTTATCCGCAATAAAGTTTGTGCAATATCAAATGAGCTATTTTCTGAATAACGGACACCTCTGAATAGCGGACAAGATGTCCGGTCCCGAAGGTGTCCGCTATTGGGAGGTTTCACTGTATTTATATTTTAGCAGTTCGGTTGATATAAACTTGGTCTTGTCAAGTCTAAGCAATTTGATCTGCGGGCAGCAAATCGTGCGGTTGATGACTTGTAAATCTGGTTCTGTAAAATGAATACAAACATTTGGGAGAATATTGATTTGCTATATGAATTTCAATGCTTATCTGTATCTCTAGTGAAGTGTGTGACCAAAAACTTCAATAAGATTTCCAACCGTAGAAAAACATATTTTGGAGTTGTTGTTTTATGTAAGTATACACACCTTGAAAATGATTTTTTTCCAAATCACTGCTATGCTCTGAGAAAACATTCTAGTGACTCAGTTCTTCCACAGTTGATTAGTGCTATTTTGATACATGGTTCATGATTTTCCCAGATTTTATGTCCTCCGTTGAACCAAAATGTAGTCCACCGAAGAAAAAGTAGTTGTCGTAAGGTACAGTATGCTGCGTTGCATGAAATTTCTCCAAATTGGGGGAAATATTCTGTGTGAATGTAATTTAGGGGCAAACCAATAATAATTCATGAATTCAAGTTCTAGCCATAGAAATTTTTGATTGTAAGACTTTTTTTCCATCGTTTTGGAAAAAATATTTTACAATCAAAAATTTCTATGTCTAAAACTTGAATATACATGAAATATTATTGGTTTGGCTCTAAATTACATTCATACAGAATATCTCCTCCAATTTTGAGAAATTTCATGCAACGCAGCAACCTGTACCTTACGACAACTACTTTTTCTTCGATGGACGACATTTTGGTTCAGCGGAGCACATGAAATCTGGAAAAATTATGAACTTTGTATCAAAATAGCACTAGTCAACTGTAAAAAGACTGAGTCACTAGAATGTTTTCTCAGAGCGTAGCAGTGATTTGAAAAAAAATTATTTATCATTTTATTATTTTTTTTTTTTATTATTTTGTTATCTCACGTGAAAAATGCATCTCAAGTTACTTATTTTCAAAAATTGAAATGGCAATAACCGAAATATAGGAAAATTAGGAACTTCTACTGTAACATTATACGTTTTATTGAGTAAACGGGGCTTAATAATTTTTTTTTTCGGTTCAAGGATTTGTGTACGTATAGATAAGGGTTCAAATAACACTTTTCCGTAAAAAACCGAAAATCGATTTTTTTCAAATTTTCGCACTCAAATTTCAGTATCTCCTACCCTTAATACAGTCCGACCTTTAAATAAGAAACCAACAACCCCCAGGAAGAGTTTTTCTCATATATATATCCAAAATCAATTTATGTTTTCACCAAAATTCATTTCACATCATTATAATCGTCTCATCTCATAACATCTGGTGCACGATTCCAAGCACAGCGTTGATCCGATTTGACTTCTCTAGATTCAAGATTGTTAAGCTGCGTCGTCATAAAATGAGTGAGGGAAATTAATTAAAAAATTTATCATAAAAGATATAGTCGATTTTCCAAAAATTTGATATTTCCTCTTCATTTATTGGCAAATTACGTGGCCCAAGAATGGAATTATCAAATTTCATTCACTCATTTTTCAACGGCCCGTATTCCGAACAATTCTGAACCTATAGAAGTCGAATTGAACCAACGGTGTGCCTTAATTCGTGCAGCAGGAATTTTGAGGTGAGACGATTATAATGATGTGAAATGAACTTTGGTGAAGAAATAAATTGATTTTGGACTATGTTTAATTTTACCAATCGCGACATACTGGTCCCCTTAATCCGGTGCTGTGCCCACCAATACTGCGACAATTATGTCGGTCCATAGCACGTGCCCACTCTTTCTCTCTTTCTCTCTTTCTGATGTTCGAACGACGCTGTAGTTGGCCGCAGGTTTCAGCCGCCAGTTATGGTGATTCTTTTATTATCTATCACAAATCGTCACGAATCATAATGTTGACTCAAACATTGAACCCACCAGAATTGTGTCGGAATGCGAGAATTAAAATTTTTCGGGCAGGGGTCCCACGTCCCTATTCGTTCCTGGGTTTCGCGCAAGTGGCGGCTGAAACCTGCGGCCAACTACAGCGTCGTGATGTTCGAAGGTCTTTTGAATTTTATGGTGTCCAATATCCAGTCTGCCGCGCCAACTGTTATGCCACTAGTAGCTTATTCCAGTGCTCTGTAACTGTCTCTCCGTGTAGTCAGTAGTGGAGAATCAGAGTGTACGCGGAGATGGTATACACTGTGTTCAGGTATTGTTGACGAATGCGAAGCATGCAATTGGTTTCCTATGTGTAGCCGTCTACCGGTGACACTGCGTACACAGAGAACGTTGCCACCGTTTACATTTAGCTTCTCTGTATACGTCTGGCGCCTACTCAGTCCACAGTATAAGATGGCTACACATAGGTATCAACCGAACGACTTTGAAGTGTGCACAATCGCCGAATACGTGTAAGCAGTTACAGTTGACTGGCAGTGTTACCAGACCAAAATTCTTCGTCGTACTAGATGGAGCCACAAAACGTACTAGAATCCAAAATTTCGTACGAGAAATTGAATTATGATTACGTAAACAGAAGACTATCAATTATCGTCTACTTTGCTTAATACTCCATACTTATCAATGATACTCCATTAGGGTGGCCCTTAACATGGTTCAAATCGGGCACGCCCCCCAGATGGGCCCCAAAAAAATAGAAAAAAAAGATGGTGCCTTTTTTTTTTTTTAGCGTAACTATAAATGGTGCCGGTGAAGCTGAACTTTTCGACGTTTAAATAAAATGGATTTTTACGAGTATCTCATGATGTTGATTTTTTTAAATTTCACATTTCAACGATAAAAATTCAAACTCAGCGGGAAATTCATGGTCAATCGCTGTGTTCGTCTTAGCTACACTTTCTACACTTTTTCTAGATTTCACAGTTTTCACTAGAAATCCACACCTCCTATTGGGCGAGCGTAAAAAGTGTAAGAAAAGTGTAGAAAGTGTAGCTAAGACAAACGCAGCTATAGACCATGAATTTCCCGCTGAGTTTGAATTTTTATCGTTGAAATGCGAAATTTAAAAAAATCAACATTGAGACACTAGTGAAAAAGTTCAGCTTCACCGGCACCATTTATAGTTGCGCTAAAAAAAAAAAAAGGCACCATCTTTTTTTTCTATTTTTTTGGGGCCTATCTGGGAGGCGTGCCCGATTTGCACCATGTTAAGGGCCACCCTATACTCCATACTTATCAATGATATTATCGATATACTCGGTAATATGAATCAATCATATCATATGTCAAAGACATGATATGGTTCATTATACCGATAAACTCATTCGATTCTATCTATAGGTTTAGGTACATAGATATTAGGGTGGTCCTTATTTGGGGCTCGGACGAATTTCCAATCAGCCGCCCCCCCAAATCAACTCCAAATAATTCGAAAACGATGCCCTAATTTTTTCAGATTTTTATCTAAACTCTAACCCCTCCCTAAATGAGGGTGGATTTTCCCATTTGAAATACACGTGCTTCGGCCATATTCTCAGGATATATTTTATTCTGAGAGTAATAATTCTTGAAAAAATCTTTATCTGTGGGACTTTAGTGTTCATTGGTGCTACTATTTGACAAAAAATTTAAATTATCATACGGGTCAATCTAGACGAATTGCACACTCTTTAATTGAGAAAAGAAGCCAGATTAAAGGGTGTGCAATTCGTCTAGATTGACCCATATGATATTATGAATTTTTTCTCAAATAGTAGCACCAACGAACACTAAAATCTGGCAGTTACAGGTTTTTTTAAAAAATTTTACTTTTAGAATAAAATATGTCCTGAGAAAATTGGCAAAACACGTATATTTCAAATGGGGAAATCCACCCTCATTTAGGGAGGGGTTAGAGTTTAGACAAAAATCTGAAAAAATTAGGGTATTGTTTTCGAATTATTTGGAGTCGATTTGGGGGGCAGCTGATTAAAAATTTGTCCGAGCCCCAAATAAGGACCACCCTAATAGATATATATATGTGCATTAGGGTGGTCCTTATTTAGGGCTCGGACGAATTTTTTATTAGACGCCCCCCAAATCGACTCCAAATGATTGAAAAACAATACCCTAATTTTTTCAGATTTTTATCTAGACTCTAAACCCTCCCACCGAGAGAATGTAGTTCCCCATTTGAAATACACGTGTTTGGCCATATTCTCAGGATATATTTTATTCTAAAAGTAAAAACTTTTAGAAAAATCTGTAACGGCGAGATTTTAGTGTTCATTGGTGCTACTATTTGAGAAAAAACCACATTATCATACGGGTCAATCTAGACGAATTGCACACCCTTTAATCTGCTCTTTTTTCTCAAATGAAGGGTGTGCAATTCGTCTAGATTGACCCGTATGATAATTTGATTTTTTTCTCAAATAGTAGCACCAATGAACACTAAAATCTCGCAGTTACAGATTTTTCTAAAAGTTTTTACTTTTAGAATAAAATATATCCTGAGAATATGGCCAAAACACGTGTATTTCAAATGGGGAAATCCACCCTCTCGGTGGGAGGGGTTAGAGTCTAGATAAAAATCTGAAAAAATTAGGGTATTGTTTTTGAATTATTTGGAGTCGATTTGGGGGGCGTCTGATAAAAAATTCGTCGGAGCCCTAAATAAGGACCACCCTAATGTGCATAACTTGAATTTTCGAATACATTAAATCATTACGGTGTATTTCTTGAATGTTTTCTTCTTATCGGAGATAAGAAAAGATCTTCTCAGTGTGAGTCACGTACAATATTGATTGTTCGCATGGTTCAGTAAAAAAAAAGTATTGCCACGAATATTTATAATTTCGGACTTATCGCCCGTTTAGGCATGTAGTCATATAATTCTATCTCTATTTAAAAAAAAAAAAAAATCATGAAGTTCGAAACGTACTAGATCGAAGGGAAGCGTACCAGCGTACTAGATTCCCATAAATCGTACAAGATCTTGTACAATTGTACTAGACTGGCAACACTGTTGACTGGCCTTTTCCGTCTAGTTGACCAGAGAACACGCCGCGGTTCCCCTTCCTCGATCCATGTTTGAATCACGTGTAGCCTCATCATTTAGCCCATTTTAGTCGGTGAGTTTGCCAAACAGCCACAGAATACTTCAGTCAGTCGTTGGATGAGTACTGGCGTGACACTCCCAGCATCGACGTCGCGGCTTACCTAATCAACGCATAACTGTGAACACTTATCGTTGGACTAATTATAGAATCAACATAGTCGATGAAGAACCTCTCGTTTTTTTGATAAAATCTCGTAATATCGAAGTTGCAAAATGTCAAAGATTAGGGAAGACCAGCTGGACGTTTGCCTGAGTTCATTCGAGGAGGAACACCTGCAGGAATACTTGGACCGCGTCGCGGATAGACTGAAGATTTCAAGTCCGAAATACCGCATAAAGTCGGGTTCAAAATGTGGCGACAACTACGTTGCAGTTATTTACCGGATCTTCATCGAGGGAGAAAATGATGGTTTGCCAGTAAAAGCTCAAACGATATTTAAAGTTCCACCGAAGGATGAAGCCGCACGGAAAATGATGCAAATTGAATACTTCTTTCCGCGTGAACATTTATTCTACAGCGAAATCGTACCGATTTTCAATAAGTTTCTTAGGGAGAAGAATAGAAGCTTGGAAAATATTCCAACCTGCTATTTATCCAGCCCTGAAGATCAGAAGGAGGTAAATTATCATGCGATTAGACAGCTGCAGTTATACACATACGTCCGCGTCGGCATGACATCATTTCGTATCATCGCTGATAAAGAGTATGTATATCGCATGAGTGTTAAAACTGACTCACACACTGTCCATGGTCGTAAGGTATACTCGAGTGCGTGGTCTGGTTATTGATCTCGCGGTAGAGTAGAAAAACTGCCAATAATGTGGGAGCTGAAATAATATATCGATATACCGCAACGTGTTGAAATGACTTACGGATTTTCTCGGTTTACAAATTTTGTAACAAAAAAAGTCTGTTGATTCACAATTATCACTTCATACAAGAGATGGAACATACTTTGTATTTTAAGAGAGCTTTTCTGTTGGATTTCCGAGTTTGTGAAATAAAGCAGAGCACACCTGAAAGTTGAAACTTGAGCATGAGGTTTGTATTGGGAGCATCTAGCCGTCCAGTGACGAGATCTTACTGCTTACATATGAGCAATTCCACGTCAGACCGGACAAAATAAATCAAAAAATGACCTCGATGTTACCGATTTCGCTATCATTTTTTTTACGGGTTCTATGGAACAAATAAATTGGTCAAACAATTTTTTTTTTTTTGGCCCCTATTTTCCAAGTTACACGGGGGTGAAATTCAGGAAAAAGAGCCAAAAAACGAAAACATACTCCTCTTCAAACGGTCATATCTTTGATTGTATTCATCCTAAAGACTTCATCCAAGAACCATTTCAAAGCTATTGAATGGCACTATTATAATATATTTATTTAATTTCGCGGTAACAAACAATTCTATTTGTTATAAACAAATATATTATTTAAACGTGATTTTCAACGAAAATACCAAGCGATAAAATTATCAAAAAAATATGAGCGTATTCCTTGATCAATTCTCTACGAAATCGTTAAGTCAATTTTATGGAGAACCGATGGAAACCATATTGAAACGATTCATTCATAAGCGACGGCGCGCGCTGCCACCGAAAAACCGTACCCGAGCCGGGTCTTTCAGCGGCAGCACGCGCCGTCACTTATAAATAAATCGTTTTCACATGGTTTCCATCGTTTCTCCATAAAATTGACTTAACGATTTTGTAGAGAATTGATCAAGGAATACGCTCATATTTTTTTGAGAATGTTATCGCGTGGCCCTTGCTTTGAAAATCACGTTTGAATAATATATTTGTTTATAACAAATAGAATTGTTTGTTACTGCAGAATTAAATAAATATATAGAAATAGTGGCATTCAATAGCTTTGAAATGGTTCTAGGAAGAAGTCTTTCGGATGAAAACAACCAAAGATATGACCGTGAACATGCCCACCGATGGTTTCTCATGCTAGCCACACGTACCTGAGCCGGGTTTTTGGGTGGCAGCGCGCGCCGTCGCTTATAAATAAATCGTTTCAACATGGTTTCCATCGGTTCTCCATAAAATTGACTCAACGATTTCGTAGAGAATTGATCAAGGAATACGCTCATATTTTTTTGATAATTTTATCGCTTGGTATTTTCGTTGAAAATCACGTTTGAATAATATATTTGTTTATAACAAATAGAATTGTTTGTTACCGCGAAATTAAATAAATATATTATAATAGTGTCATTCAATAGCTTTGAAATGGTTCTTGTATGAAGTCTCTAGGATAAATACAATCAAAGATATGACCGTTTGAAGAGGAGTATGTTTTCGTTTTTTGGCTCTTTTTCCTGAATTTCACCCCCGTGTAACTTGGAAAATAGGGGCCAAAAAAAAAAAAAAAAAAATTGTTTGATGAATTTATTTGTTCCATAGAACCCGTAAAAAAAATCATGGCAAAATCGGTAACATCGAGGTCAGAAAGCTGTCCGGTCTGACGTGGAATTGCTCATATACAAGCAAGTCGAGGTTCTCCTGTAGTTTCTGTGCTTGCGCACGCGCGAAACACATGCGGCCCGGCGTTCTGCGCCCTACCTCTCCTACTCAGTAGTAGCGTCGGTAAAGCCGCAGCTTCTGAACATTTTCTTGTAGAAGTCTGATTGGTCTCAACGTTAGTATTTCTTAGTATTTGAGAATACTTGGAATCCCAGAATCATGATTCTGTTATGAGGCAGGCAAACAATCATATCATCTGATAAAAACTGTAAGATAGCACGCTCCCAGTTTTTTTACCTTGTTCCCGTACGTTCTGTGTGGGAAAGAGATCGAAAAGATTAATTGAAAACGCCTTCGACCAGTTGTGAAATTCTCTTGAACTTCTTGGCTTCAAACTTGGGTAGTCTGTCGAGTAATGAAAACTCAAACAAAAGTTATAACGCATGTTTATATGTCCCCGAACGACTATGAAGTCACGAATAGAATTTTATTATGCTGATCCTGGAGAGGTGTGAGACTTCATTGGAGTGTCCTGGGGATTTCAACAGGATGTCCTGTAATTTATAACATTATGAACACAAAACAGATTAACATTAACACGGAAGGGTTCCAGTCCCGCGAATACTAGACGTGCGTGCGAATGTGGCAAGAGTAAAGAAAAACATCGATAATATCTTCTGCTTTGAAACAGGACCATGAGATCCACAGGAAATTCTTCTCATATTTCTGTTCCAGTAGAAGAGACTGAAGTTATCATTGAAAATATTTTTTTTTGTATTTCAGGTGATTTGCTTAGAAGATTTACTGGTTAAAGGGTTCGTGATGCGAGATCGCATCCAGCAGCTGGATTTCCCACATATTTCCCTAGCCTTGCGTGCCTTAGGTCGCCTGCACGCTCTGAGTTTTGCCCTGCGAGATCAGAGGCCGGAAATTTTTGCAAGCAAGATCGCCGCAATAACGGAGGCCATGTACAGACCAGAAGTCATTGCTGACAAGGGTTTCAGCGATTACTTTGAGCGGCTCGGAGATCTGGTCAAAATCGTATGTCAATAGCCGATACTTAACACGAGACGGGGGATGGGGAACTCGTATAATATAAAATCGGTATATGTCTTAGGCCCTTGCTGAGGAGCAGCCATGGTACACGGAAAGATTCTCTGAGTATGTAAAAGACGGCTTAAACAAAATAGAACGATGCTGTGCCGGCAGTGCTGCTGAACCATACGCTGTGTTATGTCACGGAGATTTTTGGACGAACAACATGTTGTTCGAGTACGATGAGGCAATTTGTATTGCAGACAGTGTTTAGCCTTGAGCCTGGAAATGATATTGCAATGTTCTTGATAGGAAACTGAATTAGTTCATCAATCACTTTGCCCAGGGTACTATTCCAGCTTCTCCTGTTATTCTAATCGCTCCCTGGATACCTATAAATATCGACAGGATATCTTGTATGCAAGGAGAAAAGTTTATCAAATGAGATTTATCATTGCTCAAGATATCCTGTGAAATTAGTATTCGAAAGACTGATTGTGAAAAATTTTCAGGATGACGAGGAACCGGAGGACATATGTTTTCTAGACTTCCAGATGACACGTTATGCGTCCCCCGTAGTCGACATCTCCTACGTTCTTTTTTGTAGCTGCAGTCGGGAGGTGAGAAGCAAGTACTACGACGAGCTCATCAAAATTTACTATGAATCTCTATCGCGTTATCTATCAGAGCTTGGTTCTGATCCGATGAAGCTTTTTCCCTACGACGCTATGTTGGCCCAGATACACGAGTTCACTGTCAGTAGTGCCGGAATTGCTATATTGGTATTTGCCGGTATCACGGCTCAGGGTGAAGACGTTGTACCCAATAAAGTCAACCATGATGTCATACCTCAGCTGCAAGAACGCATTCATAGAGACCATTTTTGGAGATATACCCTCAGAGACACTTTCAAAGATCTCATTGAAAAATATTATATTTAATAAAAGATTAGGGATCCGTTGAGTCAAAATTTCCGTCGGACAAATGGTATTTCTATTCAATTGAATTGGAGTTGATTCAAAGAAATTATAGTATATATGGGCTACAGTCGTTGTGAATGAGAAATGCTTGGCTACAACTGATAAGGCGACCAATCTTCTCTTTCTGTGTTAGCCTATACGCGAAAAAAAATTAATTATGAAAATAATACGAGTAGAGTAACATACAACAGCGTTACTAATTTTTTTGGATTTATGTCAAATGAAATAAATAATCTTCACTTTTCGGTTCGTGCAAACCGAAAAAATGTATGAATTAAAAAATCATAGTACTAAAATTCTGCTGACTGAAAAATGGCAAGAAATAGGCAATTCGGTAAAAATACTATTCAGTACACGTCTATTGCTTACAACATTGTAAGCAGAGTAAATTTCTAATTTGAATTTCCGAGCTCATGTAAGAATCGAGAATGTTTCTAGCACGGGCATTGTTATCTTTCATCGAATGCATATTTTCTGTGACGATAATACCTTATCACTCTGTGAGTACACTTTTAATCAGTACTTTTCGAAACGATGAGTCAAATTCACGTCACCATGTACAGAAATATATAAGAATTTTCTTCAGGGAATATCGCTTGTAATATTTCATTTCATTATTCAATATAATGAAACGATAAAAATAAAGATGACGCAACGAGTACGATAAACTTCCTGATTTATTTCAATCATCCAATTCACCCCGTTAATTCGGATATGATCCAAGGTAAGAGTTCAGAGAAATA
This sequence comes from Tenthredo mesomela, assembly GCA_943736025.1. Lineage (NCBI taxonomy): Eukaryota > Metazoa > Arthropoda > Insecta > Hymenoptera > Tenthredinidae > Tenthredo > Tenthredo mesomela. Next base: position 4,915,885 of record OX031017.1, read on the forward strand.
ATTTAAATGCAGACTGAAATTTGAGGTAGGCAACGCAAGTCCATGTGAAGAACTGGAAATTAAAAGTAGCCAAATGAAATCTACTAATGGTTGCTCCAGAAAGAAATGAAAAAAAAAAATATATTCGTTAAATCAGTCAATTCTAATTCCGATACTGCCACGGAAAAAAAAGAGGTTGCTATCATAACAACAGCGGTGGAGTAAAATTTTTGTTGTACAAGAGACAGCAATTGCGATCTTAGTAACAACATTGTTATGTGGATTATGCTAACGTATATGCTAAGAATACACCAAGATTGTGGTCCGAAATTGTAGTAAATTCAGCAAGTTAGCTTGATTAGTTAAACGACCTTGCTGTGCGTTCAACCTGTCATATAGTACTTGTGACAGTAACTTTTCGTTCAGATTTCGTCCTACCCCATGATTGTTGTAACTATTGCTACAATTCTTCAACAACAATTAAACAGTCACGGTTACATGCTACTCTGGCTGGCACAATAGTTGCATGCGATTGTGGTAAATGATAATACAATTGGGGTTACTACAACAATTTATTTTTTTCCGTGTGCTATACTTGGAATTCTAAGTAGTTGATAAAAAAAAAAAAAAAAAAAAAAAAAACGTAACAAATTTCGTCACTCTTCTTATCTAAATAAGAATAATATTGATAAGAAGTGTGTCTTTGTATAGGTATATCCACGGTCAGGTATTCGATATACAATAACATTCTATACCTACTGCATAGATACGTGGATACCATCACACGATTCCGTTAGACGTAACTCAACGCGGCTATAAGTGGGCACAACAATTCATTAGGATACTATTTTCAGAGATACGTATGATAATTACACATCATGCTAACGAACACTGCGACAATTATCTTAGTCAAACATATGCGCAGGCTCTTTCTCCTCTTCCCTGATTTTTGGAGGCCCTTGGAATTTTATGATAACCATCCGGCCACAACTCGTCAACTGTTATGCTAGCTGTGGCTCATTCTGTTAGTTTATAAGAAAACGCGGCATTATTCCCCCTCCTCGGTTCATTATTATTCATATCGTGCGAAGCTGTATCGTTTCACTTATTTTAATCTCCGAGTCTGTCTAACAACCACAGAATACTTCAGTAGGTCGTTGAATGATGCTGGCTCGACGCTCCCAGCATCAACGTCGCGGTTCACCTAATCAAAACGTAAGTGTGAACACTTATCGTTGAAGAAATTATAGAATCAATATATTCAATAAAGAAACTCTCGTTTGTTATTAAAATCTTGTGATATTGAAGTGGAAAAAATGTCAAAGAGCGAGGAAGACCAGCTGGACATTTGCCATAGTTCATTCGAGGAGGAACATCTTCAGGGATACTTAGACCGTGTCGCAAATATCCTGGAGATGTCAAGCCCAAAATACTGCATAAAGTTGGGTTCAAAAACGGGTGACAACTACGTTGCCATCGTTTACCGTGTCTCAATTGAAGGAAAGAAGAATGGTGTACCAGTAAACGTTCAAACGATATTCAAAGTTCCACCGAAAGATGAAGTCGTAAGGCTTATGATGCAGATCAGATATTTCTTTCCACGTGAACATGTATTCTACACCGAAATCCTAACAGTTTTCAAGGAGTTACTTGAGGCGAAGAACAAAATCATGGAAAATATTCCAGAGTGCTATTTATCCAGTCCAGAAGATCACAAGGAGGTGAGCAATTACCATGTTCATTCGACTGCAGTGAAACAGTTCAAATCCCTTCACGTCGCTGTATTTATTTTATCAGGAAATAGAGGCTTAAGTTTCCAAAGCATGACGGGAACGAAGTATTGATGTTACGATATTATTCTCAACCTTGTAATAGTTTGAGTAAAACGTAAAACTGAATATGTATGTCGCACGAGCGTTCGAACTAACTTAGCGCACATTGACCATGGCCGTTACGTCAGTTAAAGTGAATGGTATAATTACTGAACTCGTGGTCGTGGTCGTGGTCGAAGAGAAAAAAGCGGAATATCTAGTTACTGAAATGAAATTTCGAAATTGCACGATGTGTTCGAAGACTTCACCTATTTCCTTAGTTTACAAATTTTTCAATGAATAGTTAAGGGGGGAATGGGGTATAATGCATGAAAAAAAAACGTTTTTTTTACGAATTTTTTCCAGACATCTGGTTAAAGTAAATCAATTCAAACATTTTGCATATTACAAAAGATCATTCGAACCACATTCAGTATTTTTTTTGGAGGAAAATATCGAGTAATGAGCCAGTGACAGAGCATTTTCGAGGACGCCTTTTCAAAAAAATGATCTGCGGTTCCAGCGATATCTCAACGTCGAGTTATCTGAAATCAAAAAAGTTGCAATATTCAGTTAAAGTATAAGTTTTTCCTTCCCCCAACGATCTTTTTTTTTTAATTTTTTTATATTAAGGTTGTTTTCCATTTAAAAAATGACGAAATTTTTCGTAAAAAATCGCAATTTCGACTTAAAAAAATCACAACAAATTTAAAAGTAAAAAAAAAACCTAAAAATGATCGTTGGGGGGAGGGAAAACTTATACTTTAACTAAATATTGAAACTTTTTTAATTTCAGATAACTCGACGTTGAGATATCGCTGGAACCGCAGATCATCTTTTTGAAAAGGCGTCCTCGAAAATGCTCTGTCACTGGCTCATTACTCGATATTTTCCTGCAAAAAAAATACTGAATGTGGTTCGAATGATCTTTTGTAATATGCAAAATGTTTAAATTGATTTACTTTAACCAGATGTCTGGAAAAAAAATCATAAAAAAAGCGTTTTTTTTCATGCATTATACCCCATTCCCCCCTTAACTGATTTATTTTCTCTTTAAGCAATAAATAGGACATATTTCATCATTCGATGATGTTCTCACGAAGCACTTTTTTATTATGAACGTTCGATTGCTGCCAAGGTTCGTACTTTTTAGTGTTTGCATAAGCGATCACGATCATGTTATAAAACAGACCGGCAATCAAGCCTTCGCGAAAATCTGGAGACTATTATATTTGGTGATCACCTTGATCCCGTATGCATATGAGGTAGAAAGGCGATAGAAGATTGGATTTCGAACGTCTTCTAACGGTAGAAGAAACCTCGAAAAAAGTTTCAGACCTTATTTACGCCTGAGGACTTCAACGAGATGTCCTGGACTTTTTCAATCGTGTCATCTCAGAAAAAGGATAATAGAAACACGGAAGTTATTAAAAAAACGACTTCAGGGAAATAAAGACGTTCAATATTTTCTTCATGCTTCTGTCCCAGTGGAAAAGACCAAAATTATCATCGACAATGTCTCTTTTTTCTCCAGGTGATTTGTTTAGAAGATCTACGAGTAAAGGGATTCGTGATGCGAGATCGCATAAAGCAGATGGATTTTCCGCATATTTCTCTAGCCTTGCGCACTTTGGGTCGTCTGCACGCCCTGAGTTTTGCCCTGCGCGATCAGAGGCCGGATATTTTTGCGAAAAAGATCACGACGTTAGAGGAGCCCCTGTACAGACCAGAAGTCATTGCTGGGGAGAGTTTTAACAGTCGTTTTCAAAAGCTTAGCGATCTGGTCAAAACGGTATGTCAATCAGTGTTGGGCGTTTTTTCAATTAATTACTTTCTAATTACAAATTACAATTGTAATTAGTAATTGAAATTTTTCTAATTACAAATTACAAATGTAATTAGTAATTGAAATTTTTCTAATTACAAATTACAATTGTAATTAGTATCGAAAAATCTTCTAATTACAAATTACAATTGTAATTAGAATCGAAAAAATTTCTAATTACAAATTAAAAATGTAATTGAAAACATTTTTCGAACTAATTACATTTCGAAAATGTAATTGAAACCATTTTTCGAGCTAATTACATTTCGGAAATGTAATTTAAATCATTTTTCGAGCTAATTACAATAATTCTAAAATTTAATTATGCATTTTCAGTTCAACCATACGAGTTGATACGAGTATACGGGTGATTTCGAGCATATATGGGTACATCTGAGTATATATAGGGTATTTCCATTATATATCGGTATTTCCAAAATATATGGGTGATTTCGAGCGTATATCGGTACACCCGAGTATATATGGGGTATTTCTATCATACATCGGTATATCCAAATTATATGGGTGATTTCGAGTATACATGGGTATATCTGAGTACGTATGGGGTATTCCCCATCATGGATCGGTATATCCAAATTCTATGACGGATTTCGAGTATACATGGGTGATTCAGACTAATTCAGAGTATGGATGAGTATATCCGGGTATATATGGATGATCGAAGCATATACGAGTAATTTGAATGTATACGGTTGACTCTAAATATATATGGGTCATTTTGAACTTATATGGTACATCCGAGTATGTATGGGTGATTTGGACTAATTTACAGTTTGAATGGGTATATCCGGGTATGTATGGGTGATTTCGGTTATGTATCGGTATATCGAAGATTATATGCGTAATTTTGAGTAAATATGGGTATATCCCACTATGTATAGAGTATTTCGAGTAGATCGGTATATCCGGGTATGTATGAGTAATTTCGAGTAAATATGAGTATATCCGAGTGTGCTCTTCGGCTGGAATGCTCAGTCTTATATGGGCCATTCCACCTCAAATCGGCCAATTTTGGGTGTTCTTTGACCTCTTATTTTTTGAAACGACTTAGAATTTTTTTTACGTGAAATCCACGTCAAAAAAGTAGACCCGTATTTTTTCGTTGGTCCAAAAAATTTTGTCCACGCTAGTTATGAATTATCGCATTTTACTGTAAAAGTGGCGCGAGGCCGGCTTTGAGAATTAATATCTCGGGTCCCCTTCAGCGTAGAGAGATGTTCCAAAACGCGTTTTGAAGGCGATGAAAGACACTTTTCGATAGAATTTTTTAACTTTTCGAAAAATATAGTTTTGTTATTTTTATGAGTAATCAAAATGTTTATCGATTTGTTGCGCAAACTGAGGCCATTTTTTAAATTCTAAAAAAAAAAAATATCATCGCATTCCTTATTCAATTCTGAAGATGGCGAATTTTTTAAATTGATAAAGCAATTTTAGTAAATATTTTTTTTAGAATTATTTGTTCGGCGCTGCGTCAGGTTGCCGCGCCGTGTGCCTGTAAATATAATACATAGCGCCCGTAAAATGCGATAATTCATAACTAGCGTGAACAAAATTTTTTGGACCAACGAAAAAATACGGGTCTACTTTTTTGACGTAGATTTCACGTAAAAAAATTCTAAGTCGTTTCAAAAAATAAGAGGTCAAAGAACACCCAAAATTGGCCGATTTGAGGTGGAATGGCCCATATAAAACTGAGCATTCCAGCCGAAGAGCACACTCGGATATACCCATATTTACTCGAAATTACTCATACATACCCGGATATACCGATCTATTCGAAATATTCTATACATAGTGGGATATACCCATATATACTCAAAATTACCCATATAATCTTCGATATACCGATACATAACCGAAATCACCCATACATACCCGGATATACCCATTCAAACTGTAAATTAGTCCAAATCACCCATACATACTCGGATGTACCATATAAGTTCAAAATGACCCATATATATTTAGAGTCAACCGTATACATTCAAATTACTCGTATATGCTTCGATCATCCATATATACCCGGATATACTCATCCATACTCTGAATTAGTCTGAATCACCCATGTATATTCGAAATCAGCTATAGAATTTGGATATACCGATCCATGATGGGGAATACCCCATACGTACTCAGATATACCCATGTATACTCGAAATCACCCATATAATTTGGATATACCGATGTATGATAGAAATGCCCCATATATACTCGGGTGTACCCATATACGCTCGAAATCACCCATATATTTTGGAAATACCGATATATAATGGAAATACCCTATATATACTCAGATGTACCCATATATGCTCGAAATCACCCGTATACTCGTATCAACTCGTATGGTTGAACTGAAAATGCATAATTAAATTTTAGAATTATTGTAATTAGCTCGAAAAATGATTTAAATTACATTTCCGAAATGTAATTAGCTCGAAAAATGGTTTCAATTACATTTTCGAAATGTAATTAGTTCGAAAAATGTTTTCAATTACATTTTTAATTTGTAATTAGAAATTTTTTCGATTCTAATTACAATTGTAATTTGTAATTAGAAGATTTTTCGATACTAATTACAATTGTAATTTGTAATTAGAAAAATTTCAATTACTAATTACAATTGTAATTTGTAATTAGAAAATTTCCAATTACTAATTACAATTGTAATTTGTAAGTAGAAAAATGTCAATTACTAATTACATTTGTAATTTGTAATTAGAAAAATTTCAATTACTAATTACATTTGTAATTTGTGATTAGAAAAATTTCAATTACTAATTACATTTGTAATTTTTAATTAGAAAAATTTCAATTACTAATTACAGTTGTAATTTGTAATTTGAATGTAATTAATTACTGAAAGTAATTAATGCTGCCCAACACTGATGTCAATACCCAATAAATCACCTGATACTAGCAAACGGGTGTATCATAGAAATCGATATATATATTTCAGGCTCTTGCTGAGGAGGACCCAAAGTACACGGAAAGATTCTCTGAGTATGCGAAGGACGGCTTAAGCAATATGCAATGGTCCTGTTCTGGTAGTATTGCTGAACCCTACGCCGTGCTATGTCACGGAGATTTTTGGATGAACAACATGTTGTTTAAGTACGATGAGGTGAGCTGATCAGCAATGAATAATCCAGATAATACTCAGCCTATATAAGCCTGAAAGTGATAATTCAATTCTCTTGATAAAAAATTGAATGACTTTATCAAGCACTTTGCCCTTTATATTATTTCGGTTTTTATTGGTAGTTTCCTCGCTCCCGATCATCAATACAATATGCCTTATAATCCACGTCAGAATTATTTTAATATCCCAATCCAATTCTTTCCTCCTTGAATGATTGAGTATCGACAGAATGTCTTGTATATGGGTCATTCTTTTACAAACCGAACACTTTTAAAACTTGACATTTTAAAATCGTCTGAAATTTTTTTTACAACTTACATACATCAAATTACTTCACACGTATTTCAGGATTTTGCTGGAAATATTTTTTTTTTTTTTAAATATCCGCATATGAATTTTTGATAATTTGCTGAATTTTCTCCCATCTTCTCCTACTTGAAATTCATTATCTCCAGTTGTACTGATCGGATCAAGGTCGGCCTGGTTTCATTTTACACTCTGTTACGTGAGCTTTCAAAGTGTATTTAAAAAATTTTTTTTATTGTAAACAAATTATAATTATTAACAATTTGATTATTTAAATAGTCTAAACATGCCCTTCCCCCACCTTGAATCCATTTTGAAAAATATGATTTTGTTCATTATTCTCTCATCTACAAGATCCATCTTTGCAAAAAGTGGGGTCCCCGTTAGATCGGAAGATATTAAATATTTCCGAGCGCAAGTCACGCAGCGCGCTCTGCGTGCAATCAAAATCTCACACTCTTGCACCTATTTTCACTTTTTATTTAATATCTTCCGATCTAACGGTGACCCCACTTTTTGAAAAGATGGATCTTGTAGATAAGAGAATAATGAACAAAATCATATTTTTCAAAATGGATTCAAGGTGGGGGAAGGGCATGTTTAGACTATTTAAATAATCAAATTGTTAATAATTATAATTTGTTTACGATAAAATTTTTTTTTTAAATACACTTTGAAAGCTCACGTAACAGAGTGTAAAATGAAACCAGGCCGACCTTGATCCGATCAGTACAACTGGAGATAATGAATTTCAAGTAGGAGAAGATGGGAGAAAATCCAGCGAATTATCAAAAATTCATGTGCGGATATTTTCAAAAAAGAAATATTTCCAGCAAAATCCTGAAATACGTGTGAAGTAATTTGATGTATGTAAGTTGTAAAAAAAATTTCAGACGATTTTAAAATGTCAAGTTTTAAAAGTGTTCGGTTTGTAAAAGAATGACCCATATGGGGGAAAAGTAATCATCGAAAAGACATTTTTGCGGCGGAAATCATGATTGGCTTGAGATATCCTGTGAATGTAGTACTCGGATGACTGAATGTGATAATTTTTCAGGGGTCTACGGAACCGAAGGATATATATCTTCTGGACTTTCAGTTAACGCGTTATGCTTCCCCCGTGGTCGACATTTCCTACGTTCTTTTTTGTAACTGCAGTCTTGAAGTGAGGCAGAAGCACTTTGACGAGCTGATTGAAATTTATCATCATTCCTTATCGGCTTATCTTTCGGAGCTTGGCTCCGATCCGAAGAAGCTCTTTCCCTTCGACGCTTTGTTGGCCCAGCTGAAAAAGTTCAGTATAAACGGCGCCGGAATGGCGGTACTATTACTTCCCATTTTCACGAGTCAAGGCGAAGATGACACAAGTTTCCAACCTGAGAATGGTGACGTACCTGCCCTGCAAGAACGTATTCACAGGGACCATTTCTGGAGAAATACCACGAGAGACACTTTTAAAGATCTAATTGATAGAAATTACATATAATGAAAGAGGAGGGATCATAGTGGTGTCAAACTTTCCCTCAGATCAGTGATTTTTTTATTCAATTCAATCGGAGTTAATTCGAAGAAATAATATCATGTACCGTGCGATTATGTGGAAATCATACAACAACGTAACTAATAGTTTATTTCGGATATACAGCAAATAACATTAATACCGGCCATTTTTCGGTTCCTATATAAATCGAAAGGTTATAGAAGGTAAATAATGATACTACTGAAAGCCTGCTGAATGAAAAATACGAAGAATTTGGTGATTGGATAAGAATACTTCCAGTACCCGTTTGTTCCGCCGATGGCAATTTATTGAATTTTATTCCACGAAAGTGTGAGCAGCATCAATTTCTAACTTTAATTTCCGAGCTTTATGTGAAAGTCGAGAATGTTTCTATCATGGGGATTCTTCTCTTTCAGCAAATGCATATTTCCTTTGATAATAATGCCTTATCACTTTACAAGTACACTTTAAATCGGTATTTTTTGATACGTTACGTCAATATTCACGTCAACATGTACAAAATATTAAAGAATTTCCTACCCGAAATTTCGGTTGTAATATTTCATTTTATCATGCAGTGTAATACAACGATAAAAATAAAAATGTCATAATGAGTACGATGAACTTCCTGATTTACTTCTGTCGTCAAATTCATTTCGTTAATCTAGATACGATCCAAGGAAAAAATGCAGAGAAATTTATGAATACAGATGAAATAATATGAAGTAGGTATTGTTCACTTGCTGGTTCGTATATATATTAGCTCGAGAATCATGCGAATGATTAAATATAGTAACGATGTCTATCAGCAGTTCATCTTTGTGATGAAAAAATCCTATCGTACTTTAGATCAATACGGAGTATTTCCGCGTATATCTCGTCGTGGTATTCAGTATACACTCGAATTCTATTCACGACATAGATACGCAGATACTATAACAATATTTCGTTGAACGTTACTTGACACAGATAGGAATAGACAAGCAAAATACATTCAAATACCGTTTGAAAACAGATATATATATATATATACATATATATGGGGCATTCCACGCCAACTCGACCTGCCGCGGACCCTCACCATTTTTTATTTCTTTTTTCTTCGAGTATGATGGAAGAGAGGGCGAAAAATGAACGTCTGAATTATTTCAGATTTTTTGGGCCCCCGGTTCAAAAGTTGATTTTCTTTCAGGTAGAAATGTATTTGCGGATCCGTTAGTCGTACGAAAAAATCACCCAAATGAAAAAGTTTGCCAATAATATGAGGTGAAAAAAACTAATTTTTTTAGAATTTTTCAATATTCGTGGAGGCTGTTTTTTCGATAAAACACTCCAAATTTGGGATTTCCACTGTGTTAGCCGTCATCGATGTTTGTTAAATTTTTACCATAAATTCCTTGTGAAAATACGAAACTTTTGAGACCATGTCGAAAGTGGTACTAGCTCTGGTTCAGATGCCAGAATTAAATGAATTTTGAATAAACTGAAAATACGAGTGAAATGGACGCACTGCAAAAACGATTTGAGCTATGTTTGACGTATTGCATTTGTATGATACTATATCGCGTGTCTAATGGTATAAGGTCGTATCCGCCAAAAAGGCGATTTTGGTGGTAAAAGGTCGTATACTTTTTTTTTTTTTTTTTTTCGGCGTTCACTGTAAAAGTACCCAAAACATATGGATTCATAATTGAAATTACCTGCAAAAATAAATAAAGGTGAAAGGTCGTATGTTTGGTGGATCCACTCTTTTACCACCAACTTATTCTTTTTCATCACATTTATTAATGGTATAAGATCGTATCCGCCATTTTTTTTTTTCTCTTTGCAATGGTCCAAAAACTTCTGAAACGCAAAAATACATCGATATTTCAGAGAAGTCGGAAATTGAGGAAAAAAAAAAAAAGGGCGGATACGATCTTATACCATTAGACACGCGATATGGTACCATACAAATGCAATACGTCAAACATAGCTCAAATCGTTTTTGCAGTGCGTCCACTTCACTCGTATTTTCAGTTTAATCGAAATTCATTTGATTCTGGCATCTGAACCAGAGCTAGTACCACTTTTGGCATAGTCTCAAAAGTTTCGTATTTTCACAAAGAATTTGTGGTAAAAATTAAAAAAAAAAATCGATGACGGCTAACACAGTGGAAATTCCAAATTAAGAGTGTTTTATCGAAAAAACAGCGTCCACGAATATTGAAAAATTCTAAAAAAATTAGTTTTTTTCACCTCATATTATTGGCAAACTTTTTCATTCGGGTGATTTTTTCGTACGACTAACGGATCCGCAAATACATTTCTACCTGAAAGAAAATCAACTTTTGAAGCGGGGGCCCAAAAAATCTGAAATAATTCAGACGTTAATTTTTCGCCCTCTCTTCCATCATACTCGAAGAAAAAAGAAATAAAAAATGGTGAGGGTCCGCGGCAGGTCGAGTTGGCGTGGAATGCCCCATATATATATATATATATATATATATCATGATGACACATAGTGCTCACGAACACTGCAACAATTTTGTCAGTGTAAAATAGCACTAAGTCTTTCTCTATTTCTGATATTTGAAGGCCGTTGGAATCTATGATATTCATCTGGCCATGATGCGGCAACTGTTATGCCACTTGTGGCTCATGACATTAGTTTACAAGAGAACACGCCGCGATTCCCCTCCCTCTGTCCATTATAGTTTGAATCACGTGTAGGTTAATCGTTTCGTCTATTTCAGTCAGCGAGTTTGCCTAACAACCACAGAATACTTCAATCAGTCGTTGGATAATTTCTGGCGTGACAGTCTCAGTATCAACATCACGGTTCACCTAGTCAACGCATAACTGTGAACACTTATCGCTGGAGCCATTGTAGAATCAACATCTTTGATGAAGAACCTCTCATCTGTTAATAAAATCTTGTAATATTGAGGTTGAAGAGATGTCAAAGAACGGGGAAGATCAGCTGGACGTTTGCCGGAGTTCATTCGAGGAGGGACACCTTCAGGAATACTTGAACCGCGTTGCGGATATCCTGGAGATATCGAATCCGAAATACCGCATAAAGTCGGGTTCAAAATGGGGTGACAACTACGTCGCTGTTGTTTACCGGATCTTCATTGAGGGAGAAAACAATGGTGTGCCAGTAAAAGTTCAAACGATATTTAAAGTTCCACCGAAGGATGACGCAACACGGAAAATGATGCTAGTCGAATACTTCTTTCCACGTGAGCATTTGTTCTACAACGAGATCGTACCGATTTTCACGGAGTTCCTTAAGGAGAAAAACAAAAGCTTGAAAGGTATTCCAGAGTGCTATTTATCCAGCCCTGAAGATCACAAGGAGGTAAGAAATGATCATGCGATTCAACAGCTACAGTTGCAAACGTCCTCGTCACCGTGACATCATTTCGTATCATCATGCGCATAAAACGAACGTTAGAAATAACTCACACATTGACCATGGCCGTTAGGTAACTTCGAGTTAATGGCGTAATCACTGATCTCGTGGTAGGGTAAAAAAACTGCCAGTCATGTAGGAGCTGAAATAATGTATCATTCATAATTATCACTTCATACAAGAGATGGAACATATTTTGTGTTCAAGAATATTTCCAGAAAAGTCTTTCTTGTGGGATTCTGATTGCACTCAACGTTAGTAGTTCTTAGTATCTGAGTTAGGATCACGATTCTGTTATGAGGCAGGCAAACAATTATATCTTCTGATAAAAACTGTATACTGGCACGCTCATAGCCTTCTACCTTGTGGTCGTACGTTTTGGGTCAAAAAGAGATTGTAAAGATTAAAGGGTCATACCCGGCCGGACCGCCGCAAAACAGGTACATATCCTAGCGATTTTTTCACAACCAAAGCAGCAAGTGGATCTCATTGAGCTCCTAATGGTGATTACCTTAGTATTATTGCGTATCAAGAAAAAATTAGTCAATAAAAAAAAAAACTTTATCGTTCAAAAGTTATCGCCATCCTCCTGAGCCTCTGCACTTTTCGCGCTATCAAACTGTGGGCATTCTATCGATAGAATCCCGTAGTGGATATCCCGAGTTTAAAATTTTTCTCGTTACACATGACAATAGGTATCCGATCGCAAAGGAAATTCGAGAATTTCAAAAAAATATGAGAGAAATCACGATTTGGAGAAAATAATTGATTTCTGGCTGGAAAATCGCCTCAATTCTCATCGTTACTAAAAAAGGGGAGCTCAGGAAAAAAGATCGTACGTAAATAAATGCGAAATCATTGAAGAAATGTGTATATTAAGGAAGGTGTCGTGCGAATCGACTTTTCTTGAGATATTGATGAAACTTATATGAGCTATATGTTGACGCATTATACGTCTCCTGTTAAAATATTCCGGCCTTTGACCGTTCCATTTCTGAGAAAAGAAGCATTCAAAGTTCGTTCTTTTACCTACATGTGCGTTCGAAATTGAAATAGAATTCGCGCTAAGTTGGCCTTTTTTGCGTTTTTGACGCCTGGGCTCAGATAATAATCGAAATGTGACACATTTCGACCAAAAGGAGGTGGGCGACTGGGGATGGTCTTTAATTTTCAAAATTTCGACATCGGCTTCGCTTTGGAATACTCTTAAAAGATCTGTCTATAATAATATGTTGGAGAAAAAAATCGATCATTCAAAATTTTCGACCGGGTATAACCCCTTAATTTATAACGCCTTCGACCAGTCGTGACACTCTCTTCCATCTCTTGACTTTATACTTCGTAAAATCTTTCAGAGTAATGAAAACTTAAATGGAAGCTACAACGCTGTTTCAATGTCCCAAAGGACTATGAAATCACGAATAGAATTTTATTATGTTGATCGTGAGGAAGTGTCCGACTTCATCAAAGCGTCCTGAAAATTTCCACGGAGTACGTCCTATGTTTTTAACCTTGTGAACACGAGACGGGATGATAGAAACAGGGAGGGGTTTGAATCCCGCGAACACTAAACGTGCGTGCGAGAGTAGCAGGATTGAAGAAAAAATCGATAATATTTTCTTTTTTGAAACAGGACCATGAGATCCGCGAGAAATTTTCCCCATACTTCTGTCCTAGTAGAATACATAGACTGAAGTTATCATTAAAAATACCTTTTTTTTTTTCTTGTCTTTCAGGTGATTTGCTTAGAAGATTTACTGGTGAAGGGATTCGTGATGCGAGATCGAATCAAGCAGCTGGATTTCCCACATATTTCCCTAGCCTTGAGTACCTTGGGTCGTTTGCACGCCCTGAGTTTTGCCCTGCGAGATCAGAGGCCAGAACTTTTCGCGAGCAAGATCGCCTCGTTAACAGAAACCCTGTACAGACCAGAAGTCATTGCCGACAAGGACTTCAACGATCGCTTTGATCAGCTCGGAGATCTAGTCAAAATCGTATGTCAATACCCAATACTTCACACGAGACGCACAACTAGTATAATTCAAAAACGGTACATGTCTTAGGCACTTGCTGAGGAGGACCCAAGTTACACGGAAAGATTCTCTGAGTATGCGAAGGACGGCTTAAGCAAAATGGAATGGTGCTGTTCCGGCAATGCTGCCGAACCATACGCCGTGTTATGTCACGGAGATTTTTGGATGAACAATATGTTGTTCAAGTACGATAAGGTGAGCTGAGCAACAATCTGTAATTCAGGCAGTGTTTAGCCGGTACGCCTGGAAATGATATTCCAATCTTCTTGATAGAAAATTGAATTACTTCATCAAGCACTTTGCCCAGGGTACTATGTCAGCTTCTCCTGGTATTCTTCTCGCTCCCTAAATAAATATAAATATTGACAGAATATCTTGTATGCAAGAAGACTAGATATCGTTATCAAACAAGATTCATCATTGCTCAAGATATAATGTGAAATTAGGATTCGAATGACTAATTGTGACAATTTTTCAGGACTCCGCGGAACCGAAGGAAATGTATCTTCTGGACTTCCAGTTAGCACGTTATGCATCCCCTGTGGTTGACATCTCTTACGTACTTTTCTGTAGCTGCAGTCAGAATGTGAGAGGGAAGCACTATGACCAGCTGATTAAAATTTATCATGAATCTTTATCGGTTTATCTATCAGAGCTTGGTTCTGATCCGAATGAACTCTTTCCCTACGAAGCTTTGTTGGCTCAGTTGGAAAAGTTCAGTATCAACGGTGCCGGAATGGCTACACTAGTACTTCCCATGTTCACGAGTCAGAGCGAAGATGATGTACGTTTAGGATCTCAGGATAATTTCGTATCTGCTCAGCGAGAACGTATCCACAGAGATCATTTCTGGAGAAATACTACGAGAGACACTTTCAAAGATCTTATTGATAGGAATTATATTTAATATTCGTTAATGTTAGCCGAGTAAGAAGAATCGTGGCTTAAATCAGTGACGACGATAGCCTCATTGATGTGAAAGATAACTGTTGAATCACAATTCAAATCAGATGAATCTTTTTTTGATTCAATTGAATGGCCGTTGATTGGAACGTATTGTTGTAAAAAGTATACAGTTCGCTCATGAGTGCTTAAGAGTTGAGGGTAGGTAAGGGTGCGAGTAGTTGAAAATCAGAAAGCGGAGAGTAAAGACGGGTATGTCAAAAGTCTCATAAATTGTTAATTATTTTTAAATGTTTGAATAATGGTGTCTGACTGTATTTCAATTCCCGAACCCACACACTTATCCTACAACACTGAAATATTTCGAGCGCAGAATACCACATGAATTCTGGTTCAAAATTTGGCGATAACCACGTTGCTAGCTGTTGTACCGGGTGGTATGGGTGAGTGTGGTATTTAATCCTGAACGATTTATTTTAACGCTGGGAATCGATTACCCGTCACATGCACGAAAATGATAAAATTAAAATCTAAGAAAAAGATCTATCTCTCAATAGACCGGTAAATAGGATCGTTGCCGCCTTGTTCTATACCGCGATAATCAGGTGAAAGAGAATGGTCCATCCGCCCAGGCAGACAATATTTCGTATTTTTAGGGGGATAGCCACTCGTTGCACTGAAAATCCCTAGGGTGATTTTGGCGCGCGGTCGATGCAACTCGGCAGCCATTGTTGATACAAGCCGGCTGACTGTCAATACATCGCGGAAGGTAGACAAGTGTGGTTATATTCGTTTATTTGAAGGAAATGATAAATAAAGTGAATGAAACCTACGTGAATAAGCTAAGAATATTTATCAAAAATCGATCAATTAGTTTTAAATGATAATTTCGTTCAAATTAGTTGTTCTCGATGAACTTTTCGATTCTCATTAATTTCCAGTTATAGGTAGCTTGGGTTAAGTCGTTGATTGCATTATTAAGATATCATTTAAAACTAATTGATCGATTTTTGATAAATATTCCTAGCTTATTCACGTAGGTTTCATTCACTTTATTTATCATTTCCTTCAAATAAACGAACATAACCACACTTGTCTACCTTCCGCGATGTATTGACAGTCAGCCGGCTTGTATCAACAATGGCTGCCGAGTTGCATCGACCGCGCGCCAAAATCACCCTAGGGATTTTTTCAGCGCAATGAGTGGCTATCCCCCTAAAAAAACGAAATATTGTCTGCCTGGGCGGATGGACCATTCTCTTTCACCTGATTATCGCGGTATGGGTTTCAACTGGAATATTTAAAAAATGGGGTTGAATGAGCAAAGCTCTTCCAGGTGGCGCTAACGAGCCAAGTAACAAAAATGGCGCGGATTACCAACACATGTGTGTTATTAGTATTTCAGTGACTATGTGTGTAAATGTGTGCACGCCACTAATGGCGATTCATTTGAATTTTGAAATAACCAGCGTCCGCTGACGAAAGCGCGATACCGTTTGTGTTCTACACACATTGTCACTGACGCACACTAATAACAAACATGCATTGGTAATCCGCGCCATTTTGTTACTTGGCTCGCTAGCGCCAAAGTTTAACAATTTTACCGGTAGCCAACCCCATTGTTGATGCTAAATAATTAAAGATAAATGAATATCAGGTGATTGAAATGTTAATGAGAAATTAACTGGTATAAATAATAATGTATTCTTGAACGATTAGGATAATGATGAATAATAAGCTTTAAGAGACTAACAATGAAATGTCGCTTGAAAAAATGAATAACATGAAATAATAAAAATTATATAATGGGTTACCGACGTGGGGATGGTAAAGGCTTATTACTGACAGAAGAAATTAACGTTACATTCTAATGAAGAAATACAGGAATACCCATTCACCACGATCCGTACGTAAGTACGATAATAAAATATACTATTTAGCAAGAAGTTAATATAATGAATATCAGAAATTCGAACTCTCTCTCTCTCTCTCTTTGGATAATTAATTAGTTACCCATTCAGGTTGGATAATATTCACCGACCTTTTGAAATTAAAGCTAAGTGAAGCCTAAACCGAAATGAGAGAAAGCCCGATTTTAAATGAATTATCCCGGTAAGGTTGTAAAACTTAAAGTCTCGATCTTGATTGACTTATTGGTTATAAGTTTATAGCAATAATTAACAGGTAAATGAATATGAGTATTAGGGTGGTCCTTATTTGGGGTATGTTCGAATTTTTTTCGACGATAGTCGTAAAGCAGTTTCAAATAAATCAGAAAAAACGCCTGCCAAGTTTAAGCCCTTAATATTATTATTAACCCGGCCCCCACGACAGTCAAAGTTTTAAATGGGAAATAGCATGTATTTTTCAAAACTAAACATTGAATTTCCGTAACTCTGATAATTATTGATGAAAAAATCTAAAATTTAGTATAGTTATTTGCACTTGTAAGATGTACAAAATGGTGCATTCGAATTTTTTTCAGATAATTATATTCTTCCCTTTTGATGCTTAACTTTGAGGGAAATTTTGTTTTTCCATCACATTGAAAGGTAAGAATAAAATGATCTAAAAAAATTTCGAATGCACCATTTTGTACATCCTACAAGTGCAAATAACTATACTAAATTTTAGATTTTTTCATCAATAATTATCGGAGTTATGGAAATTTAATGTTTAGTTTTGAAAAATACATGCTATTTTCCATTTAAAACTTTGACTGTCGTGGGGGCCGGGTTAATATTATCATTAAGGGCTTAAACTTGGCAGGCATTTTTTCTGATTTATTTGGAACCGATTTAGGACTATCGTCGAAAAAAATTCAAACATACCCCAAATGAGGACCACCCTAATGAGTATAGTTATCGCCTCGGTAAAAATGAATAAGGTGGTCCCGTTCAGGTATAAGGGAATAACCCGAAATACTGGTGGTATTAACCTAACGGTATGCCCTTTGTTAAAGAATACATATACAGGGTGTACCAGAATTAACTATACAAAATGATAGGAGTAATAGAGGGGGTCGAGCTGAGTAAATTAACCCGAAGAGGATGTGGTCTGCGGAGTCGCGTTCGTGAGTTGCGGCCGGTTAAAAAATCCGGCTAAGCGCCGGCATGTAGGCAAGCGAGTGCACAGGAATCATCGGTAAGGAGTCTTGTTGATAAGCGCGATCTTTCTAAAGCGAGTCATAATACTTTTGAATTCGAAAATTTCAAGCCAAAATACTTTTGATATCAAATTTTATTATGGAAACAAGTAATGGTGTTGTGTTTGGCGGAAAATCGATGTCGAAAGTGTTTCTGTTTGAAATTTTCTAATTCAAAAGTGTTATGACTCGCATCAGAAGGATCGCGTTTATCAGAAAGACTGCTAACCGCTGCCTGCTGTGTCCGAGATTGCCTACATGCCGGCGCCTAACGCGATTTTTTAACCGGCCGTATCTCGCGAAAGCGACTCCACAGACCTCATGTTCCCCGGGTTAATTTAAGCCTGGCGCACAAACCTATCCGTAGTACGGAGTCGGAGTCGGAGTCGTAACACGTACAAAGCGAAGCGCGTCGTTAGCGCTCGCACACATAGCGCCAGCCAATCACACGCGCGACGATGCATCGACTTCGTACAACGAATAACTTTGTGCGCCAGGCTTTACTCAGCTCGACCCCTTCTATTACTCCTATCATTTTGTATAGTTAATTCTGGTACACCTTGTATAATATTCAATATAAGTAGAACATGCAAATAATTAAGGAATTCTGGAAAAGGATGCTAACAATATTTATATGTGAAATATGTGAGCGAGCAATTTGGTGAGCGAAACGTTGGAACTTAGCATTGGTCAACCTGGCGTTGCATGGGACGCTTGGGGATCTTTGAGATGTATGAAGGTCTGGTCAGACCAGGCGGAACCTACCGGAACGGAAGAGAACAGAAGAGAACGGAACTCCTATTCCTATTCTTTAGCTGCTCACCCACAGAGCCTAACGAAATTCTTGGTCTGATTCTGAGCTATTTCCTCACCGGTGATTTGTTGTCGAGTTTGTCAGAAGCAAATTTTAGCGTACGTTACACCTTCCAATCTACTAAATCATCGGCAATATTTGCAGAAGGTTGTTGGGCTGATTGCCACCAGAAATATCCCAATAAACTGAACGTCAGAAGTGAATGGAACATCGGTACGATATGGAAATGCTATGAAAAAGGAACGTTTGTCATCTTGAAGAAAGATAATCTTTAGAGAGAAGTGTGACGGTAAATATTGCGAATAGTGGATTCGAAAGTAATTTGAAACGTGAAGCACCATTGGCAATAGAGACGATGAACAGTCTTCAGAATTTAGGATGGAAAAGTTGATCGCAACCCACTCAAGGGATAAGCTATGGTGCATCCGACACTATTTTTCCAATTCTAATGACTTCTAATATAGTCCAGTCGGAATGCACGGAAATTTCGCCTAGTAGTGCATACGCTGGCTACGGTTTTATCCCGCAAATGAGGTCCCCGGGTAAACTATGTTGATATTGACTAATTCGGGTGCGTAGATCACGAATATCGCGGTTATTTTTTTCTGCGAGTTGCCCTTGCTATTGTTATTAACAATTTAATTGTTTAAACCGCCATGACGCAAGATCTATGAGAGATACGAAAAAATTGTTCGGACAAAAAATGTTCCTCGTGTCAAAATACACATATTTTGTCTCGTGATATTTTTTTCTAACCATGATGGTTCAGGAGATATCGTGGGTGGAAGCGGAACGGGCGGTTCCGGATCACTCACGCGCGACGGTTTCGCGCCCCGGAGCGAAGTTTCGCGGATTAGTTGGAGATAGAGGAAAATAGTTCAAATAAAAAATGTTCCTCATAAAAAAATACATCAATTTAGTAATTTGACTTTTTGATCTATTTCCAGTAGTTTCTGAAATATTAACGTCTTTATGCAATACAACGAGGAAAATTAGTGTTCCGTTCAATATTCAACAGGAATTATCTCCTTAACTATTGGGAAAAGAGAATAATGTTAAGAGACTGAATAGATGCATTACAGAATGACAAACATTTTTCATTCGAATCATTTTCCTCTATATCCAACCAATTTCTCACGAAACTCTGTGAAGCGCGTTGCCGCCGCGCTCAAGTGCGACTGTGCAGACGCTCGCTTAGGATTTCATCCAGAAAAGAAGTTTCTTGGGTAAACTATGCATATATTTACTAATTTGAGGGCGTAGAACAGGAATTTCTTGGTTATTTCTTGATTTGAGTTGCCCTTGATATTGTTATAAACAATTTAATTGTTCAAATCGTCATAACGCAAAATCTATGGAAGATACGAAGATAACATTCAAACAAAAGTTGTTTGTCTTCTCAAGACGAAAGAAACGTTTTTTTATCTTTCCCGATAACACTATTTTTAAGGGAGTTGTGGATAAACAAGCGGTTGGAGAGGGCGCCACGGGGCTTTGTGTTTATGTTGTTATTGTATACAAAACACGCTACTTAGTTGAGACGATTTTTCATAGTCTTCAGACGTACAGAGGACGAGTCAATACTAGTCCGTTTTTAACCGCGGAAGGTCGCACAGTAATGTAACGAGTTTTCAATTTTTCTTCGCCGTTTACCACGTGATTTCGATTGGATCTTTATTATATGTGAATTGATATGAGTCAATATTAAGAGTCCTGGAAATACGATTCGTGGAAAGATAATTTTTTCACCAGCTTTCATGTTTTTTCATTATCACATATAAATGAAAAAAGGAAATTTAGATAGAAAAGCTACGATGCCGGGATTTCGGGTACGAGTTAAACATAAGGAGCACAATAAGGCGAGTAGTGAAATATGTATCATTTGTAATTGTCACGATGGGAAATTAACGAGTGGAGCTCAGGGTCGGGAGAAAATTCGAGATGCCGCAGCACAGAGGAGAGACTCCGTTCTTGAGCGGTTGACAAATGTGTCTAATGATGATTTTAAGTACCATTCAAATAATCAATGTTATCGTAAGTACACATTGCCAGAAAATATCAGAAGAGCTGTCAATAGACTTGCAGAAAATCGTGGAGATTTAGACTGCAATGGGAATTCGTCGGAAGCAAATGAAAAACAAGTAGCAAGGAGAATAACCAGAGCTCAACAAACTTGGAATATAAATAATTATTGTTTTATTTGCAACAAGGAGAGATACAAGGGTGACAAAAAAACGACTGAGCTTTCTGAGAAATTAAAAGCTAACAACGTGTTAAAAATTGCAAAAAAATTTACTGATAATGTTTACACACGGTTATCGATATTCACAACGACAGATGAAATTTTGGATGCGGGTATTCGGTATCACAAAAATTGCATGAGACTGTATGAACAGAAATACCAAAGAGAACATGGTGACAAAGACCAATCCACCTCACCAGAATTTTCCGATACTGATGTCATTTACGATTCTAACAATAATAGTCCGAATAATAACGAAAATAATATCGATAATTGTAATATTAATCATGATAACGATAATGATAATGTTAATAACCACAACATTGATGGCGGATCTTTGGAAAAACCTAGATTATCTCATTATAATTCACAGCAGAGGAGACAGGTAATATCTCAATGGCTTCGTGAGGAAATGCCACGTTTAGAAGCTGGTGAAGCGTTTACATTAACAGAAATTTGCACTATGGTTAATGAATTATTACCCAGGGATTCTGCTATGAGGAATGATGATGTCAAAAAATACTTAATTGAACATTCTGGTGAACAACTCCAGTTCTCAGTTTCCAGTATACCTAGAACCCCTACGCTGGTTTTTCACGCGAGAGTGACCATTGCTGATATTGTGGATTTGTTACGTCGTAAAAATCCCCTTACAGAGAGTGCCAAAATGATCAAAAACTCAATGAATGAGGTAAATTTTAATCTTGAGGACAAATTTTGCGATGCTGTTGACTTAGAAACAGCATATGAGAATATTCAAATTCCAGATCCCGTTCTGGAGTTCTTTGGCGCTCTATTCAATTTCAAACAACATGATTTCGTTGATGAATCATCAAATTCAGAGTCGGAAACAAATAAAGTATCTGATTCTAAAATTTTGAAAATGAAGGCATTATATCAAATTATTTATTTCATTTTGAATCGAGGACTGAAGAAAACTCCACTGCACGTGATGTTAGGTTTAAGCGTTCATAATACATCACGAAACAGTGGACTGGTGAAGAGCCTCAATCATCTTGGCCTCAGTATATCCTATGATTCTGTGCAGAGAATCCGAACGAGATTGGCAGCGTATGCAATTGAAACTTGCACAAAGACTGTACCCTTACCGTCTCATTTTGATAAAAAAAATTTCACTATTGCTGCTTTTGATAATATTGACCACAAGGACACAGGAAACACTGGTATGCACAGTCCCACACGGAAATATATATATATGCGAAAAATATATGCGAACATAGATGTGACATATTTTTTTTTTGCGCCTTTTTATAATTTTTATAAGTTTGACATAAATGTCGGATATTGGTCGGATATATGTCAACATAAATGTCGCGGCATGTATGTCGACATAGATGTCGACATAGATGTCAACACGATTTGATATAAATGTCGGATATATGTCAACATAAAGGTTGCGGCATGTATGTTGACATATATCCGACATTTATATCAAATCGTGTTGACATCTATGTCGACATCTATGTCGACATACATGCCGCGACATTTATGTTGACATATATCCGACCAATATCCGACATTTATGTCAAACTTATAAAAATTATAAAAAGGCGCAAAAAAAAAATATGTCACATCTATGTTCGCATATATTTTTCGCATATATATATTTCCGTGCGGGGTACTCATGATACAGCATGCATTACAGTTCAGAAGAAGTCAGATGTAATCCACGAGAAGCCGAACTTGTCTGATACATCAGTTAATCTAAAGAATAGGACAATAAGTGCCGAATTACCCTGTCAACAGTTGAAAAATTTTGAAAAACCTCGAAAAGAATTTCCTCTCCCAGCCGAGTATCCACACGCACAAGCCCCCCCCTCAGTCACATCAGAAATGTACAATCGGATACGTCGTGATGATTTAGCATGGTTTCTGAGCAGAGGTCATTTTCTTGAAGAGTTAAATGAGTGGGTTTCCTCGAACAAGCAACAAAAAGTCCCATCTTGGCCGGCGTTCAATTCGGTTCTTCGAGAAGATCCTCGCACCAAGGACATCATAGGATTTCTCCCAGTTTTACCTCATCCAGTGACTGAATATGCGACCGTCTATACAGCACTATTGAATTTCAAAGATATTTTGAGTCAACTCGATCAAACCAAACTGCCAGTGTTTTGTGATGAAGGGGTTTATCACATCGCAAGACACATCAAATTCGTCCGCTCTGAAGAATTCGCAGATATCGTACTCATGCTTGGGACGTTTCACCTCACAAAAGTCATGCTGACATGTGTAGGAAAATACCTGAAAGGAAGTGGGGTTGAAGACATTTTGAGAGAAACCGAGACAATTGGGGTGTCTACAACCGATCAAGTTCTCAACGGTTCCAATTACGCGCGCTCGCTCTATGCTTTTTATCTCCTCGAAGAGGCTATGCAGAGACTTCAGTTGAAGGAATTTTTTGATGCAGCAGGTGTTGATAAATATGAAGAGGAACTGTACCTACTGTCAGATCTTCAAGACGCCCTAGCTGAAGAAAGTTTAGACGAAGCGCGTGTGTTGCTCAATAATTTCCAAGCTATATCGAGCCAATTGGAGCAGGATTTGTGTACTTTCATCGAAAAACGATGTAATGATTCTGATCTCTTTAAGTTCTGGAACACCTTCCTGATGATTATGCGCGTCACCAAGGATGTCATTCGAGCAGATCGTACTGGTGACTGGCTGTTGCATGTGGATGCAGTGAAAAAATGTCTGCCCATCTTTCACATTTTGGATCGCACGAACTATGCTCGATGGGGTACTGTATATCTGTACGATATTTTATCGTTAGAAGTAGAAGCCCCCGAGGTTCATGCATATTTCCTAGCGGGCGGGTTCAGTGTTAAACAATCCAATTCGTCTTTTACATCGGTGGGTACTGACCAAGCACTTGAACAAACCATCAACCGATCGTGCAAAAGCAATTCAGGGATTGTTGGACAATCTCGTAAAAAGGAATTTGTAGCTTCTTGGGGATTAACGCATCATGAATTATCGGGAATCAGCAATACATTTCGTAAGATAACCCAAGTAAGAAATGATAATTATGAGTTGATGACTCATCGTGAGTATAGTACCACACGTACGATAGTTTCGGAGCAAAAAGTTCTTAAAATAATCTCCTATATCGTTGGGCATGTCAATCCATTCACTGCAGGGAGACAACCCCTACGAAATATAGTTACCGAAATGTTACTTCCCCCTGCTGCAACTAAAAAACTGCTAGCCATTATTCCGGACGGATGTAGCCTCTTCAATCAGTTTTGTCTGCAGCGTTTTCACGAAAAGAAGAAACTAATTGCTGACAAGATAGAGAGGGTTAATCTCCCAATGTTTGACAACCTCAAGGACGATCAGAAAATCAAAACCGTGGTTAAAGCACTCCCTAGACAGGCAGAAAATGCCACTAGATTGATCAAGTTAGCAGAGCAACGTGACTACGACAAAAAGGTATTATTTTCATTCGAATTAATGCAACAGAATTTGTTGTTCGAGAGAGAAAACACATTGAGGAAGGAGAAGAATCTTAAAAGCATCCTTGATGAGTTGGAGAAACCGATGCAGCGGATATCATGTGACATCACTCCAGCATCCCCTGAAGTTTGTTACTTGGTGGATGTTATGACAGTTTGTCGCAAAATAAATATGCGACGTCTGCAAACATTCAAAGATTTTGCTGAGACATTCTGCGAATCTGTATCGAAATTGGTAGGGGGGATAATTCATCGAGTTGACTTCATTTTTCAAACTCATGATAGTCAATTGGTCGGCCAAGAAGGAGAATCTTCAGCTCCATATCATGATATTCATGAGGGAATTGCTGTCCCTAAAGATTCTAAAAAGTTTTGGGCCTCAAAAGATAACAAAATCTTGATACAAAAATTTCTGAGACAATACATCTTGACACATGGTCATGAAAGATGGGCGAGTGGCGAAATATTACTCAGCGTAACAGATTCAAGTTCATGTCAGTCACTGCAACATCAACCACTCCAAAATGCCGAATTGCTTCAGAGGGTTAATCCTATCCATGGAACTGATATACGGATAATCCATCACTTGGACCACGCTGTTCAATGTGGTCATCAACGAGTGATGATATCATCGGATAGTGTTGGAGTCGCAATGATGGCTCTGTATCATTGGTCTACTAACAGCATGACCGGATTACAGGTAATTATGAATATTTGGCAGTTGCACAGGGTTTGTTTATTTATAAAATAAAAAAAACATGTTTTTTTTTTCCGTGGATTCATTCAGAAATTGTGGTTATGCGGTGTGGGAGCGAAAAAGTATCCAATTCACGCACTAGCTGACTATCATGGGCCTGCTCGATGTAAAATTCTCCCAGCCCTATACCATCTCACAGGCTCTGAGGTTACAAGCAGAGTAGCTACAAAATTGGCTGCTTTGCGGGCTACTCCAGAGAAGTACCTCATGGAATTTGCCAGAGGTACAATCAGCAATTCTTAGTTCCGAAATAGTTCTGACATACTCGATGAAACATAATACATCAATGACCATCTTATTTCAGGTACATCCCCAGACGATATTACTTCTTCAGTTGAGAATGCAGAAAAATATCTTGTGAAAGTCGTACAGATCTCCAGCGAAGCTACTACTTTTGATGAGTTGCGATATTTATTACATCATCATGGAAAAAAAATGGCGGTGACTGATTTGCCTCCTACCAGTGGTTTAATGAAATTTCACATTATGCGAGCGTTTTATTTCACACACTCACAGATCACGTGTTTAAATAAAGCTCCCATAATACTAAATCCATGTGACTTTGGCTACGAGGAGCAAGAAAATTGCTTGAGGCCCACCTCTGTGACAGAACTTTACCCTCCGACATACGATTTAGTCCCCAATTGCACTGATGTCAGATGTCAGCGAGGTGGTTGTCTTTGTGCAAGTACCGAAAGACCTTGCATTCCATTCTGTAAGTGTCAAGTTGATGAAACCTGTAAGAATCCTTTTAATAAATAAAAAATAAATAAATAAATAAAAAACAATATTTGATCCTTTCCAAAGCCTTATTCATCTCACAACAGGGCCACGTTGGAGCCGTGTGCGATACAAAGCCCCGTGGCGCGCTCTCCAACCGCTTAAATTAGTAAGTATATGCATAGTTTACCCAAGAAACTTCTTTTCTGGATGAAATCCTAAGCGAGCGTCTGCACAGTCGCACTTGAGCGCGGCGGCAACGCGCTTCACAGAGTTTCGTGAGAAATTGGTTGGATATAGAGGAAAATGATTCGAATGAAAAATGTTTGTCATTCTGTAATGCATCTATTCAGTCTCTTAACATTATTCTCTTTTCCCAATAGTTAAGGAGATAATTCCTGTTGAATATTGAACGGAACACTAATTTTCCTCGTTGTATTGCATAAAGACGTTAATATTTCAGAAACTACTGGAAATAGATCAAAAAGTCAAATTACTAAATTGATGTATTTTTTTATGAGGAACATTTTTTATTTGAACTATTTTCCTCTATCTCCAACTAATCCGCGAAACTTCGCTCCGGGGCGCGAAACCGTCGCGCGTGAGTGATCCGGAACCGCCCGTTCCGCTTCCACCCACGATATCTCCTGAACCATCATGGTTAGAAAAAAATATCACGAGACAAAATATGTGTATTTTGACACGAGGAACATTTTTTGTCCGAACAATTTTTTCGTATCTCTCATAGATCTTGCGTCATGGTGGTTTAAACAATTAAATTGTTAATAACAATAGCAAGGGCAACTCGCAGAAAAAAATAACCGCGATATTCGTGATCTACGCACCCGAATTAGTCAATATCAACATAGTTTACCCGGGGACCTCATTTGCGGGATAAAACCGTAGCCAGCGTATGGACTATAGTTCTATTCTGAAATAATACTCAGCTGGCAATTTTTGTATGGCTTAATTGGTTGCCCAGGAACATATCCTTAAAAATGGTAACACGTCTAGGTCCGGGTTTGGGAGTAAAACATTATTAAAAATTGGAAACGCTCAGTTTCGACGCTCTCTTTTTATTTATCGAGTTTAGAGCAAAAAGTTTCAGACAAAAGTTGTGGATCTCATCGTTCCTTATAAAATCGGTCGGAAGCAAAAATCACGTAGCGTTTTGGTTTAAGGGTAGGAGATACTGAAAACTGCCCATCTGAACCAATTGCTATTTTCAAATGAGGTTGAACACACATGTTTGCCATCTCAAAACATACATCTAATTGACCACCGCAAGCCTAAGAAGATGAATGTATTGTCAATTTGAATGTAGTTTCAGGGATTTAAATAATGAAACTACAACACGTGTTCATATTATAATAACTATACTATAAGAAGTTGCTAGAATATGAAAAATAGTGTCGGATGCACCATAGCTTATCTCTTGAGTGGGTTCTGATCAACATTTCCATGCTCAACTCTTAAGATTGTTCATCGTCTCTATTGCCAATGGTGCTACACGTTTCAAATTACTTTCGAATTCACTATTCGCAATTTTCACATTTTTATTTTAACGTACGTTAAGATTTGCTTCTGGCATGTTCGATAACAAATTACCGGTAAGAAAATGGCTTAAAATCAGACCATGAATTCCATCAGGATCCGTAGGTATCGTAGCTAAAGAATAGGAATTGAGTATCGCTTTTTCTTCGATGGCAAACTCATTGCATTTTCGAAAACTAACTATAAGATCGGATACTACGCGTTCTGAATGATGCTTCAACGATTTGACTGTCGATTTTCATTAGCTTTTAGATCAATCAGACAAGTGTGAAATAATTCTCAAGATTTCTTAATGAGTGACCAATTTAAAGTGTGCAAAGATTTCATTCAGATCGTTTTCAGTTCCTACGAAATTTTTCCCACAATAGCCAACCCTTCACCTTTCAGATCGACTATACCTCGTGATGAATTCATTTTGCGACAAGACAAACGAAAATTTAAACTTGTGCGATCACGAAATTTCTTTTTCTCTGTGAACAAGGATCTGCAATCATCGATTTCCGCTTGAAAGAATTAATGATCTCGATTCCATGGTGCAGACGTGAGTGCACGGAAAGAAATCTTTCGGGCTATTAGCGATATTTCTGCTTAGATTGACCATAATGAATCGCTGTCTCAGCCACTGCCATACCGTATTGCTATTTAACTCATACGTTTTTGGCTAGTGTTTATCGTTGCCATAGATTCACTATATTAGGATGATATCGATATTCCGGATAGAACCCTTACGGAAAAAAACCCTCAAATTTAAGGGGTAAATTCGCACCCCCAAAGTTTTGGGGGTTTACTATCAAAACTCAGGGTTTACCCTGTATTTCGGGGTGAAATTTGAAGGTCAACTCTGAGTTTTCATGGTAAACCCCCAAAACTTTGGCGGTGCGAATTTACCCCTTGAATTTGAGGGTTTTTTTCCGTAAGGGAAGCAGCACGGTTAGTAAGTATCGCAGTCACAGACGAACTCACGAGCGTGCGAATCAACTATACCAGTATAGCTGTGATGCCTATACGAAACTGCATGCGACCGCTAGACCTGTATAACTATATAAAGAAGAAAAATTTCACTGTCAGGCTTACGTTTCTCCGATCTAGTCTGCGGTTCAAGCCCCCCCCCGCCAATCCAGGCCGCCCCTTTTAAAACTGTACACGGACAGAAATTTTTCGCGTATATCACTATGCCAGTATGGGCGTGAAGGCCATGCTGTATGGTATCGACGATTTTCATTCATTTTAATAGTTCGGTCAACAGACTGTTATTCAGAACTTTTTTGTATATTCACCAAAAATGATGGGCAAGGTGTCATTTGGTTCGGAAAGGCATTTAGAAACTTTTCGAAAGGGTCCCAAAAAGGGCCGAAAAAAATTGCAAAAGTTATAAACAATTTATTAAAAAAAAAGAGGGTAAGTTCGGTTTTTTGCGAATATCTCAAAAACCATTTGAGATATTCAAAATCGCAAAAAAGATCCTAAAAGAGAAGAAAATTTCCTGCAGAAAAGCCCTAACTCCCTAAACTCTACAACCAATATTTATAATTTTAATTGTGCGGTGAAAAAAGGACTGAAATCGCGCGCGCGGCCGCCGCCTAACCTATTTTTAGTCCTTTTTTCACCGCACAATTAAAATGATAAATATTGGTTGTAGAGTTTGGGGAGGTGGGACTTTTTTGTAGGAAATTTTCTACTCTTTTAGGATCTTTTTTGCGATTTCGAATATCTAAAATGGTTTTTGAGATATTCGCAAAAAACCGAACTCACCCTCTTTTTTTTAAATAAATTCTTTATAACTTTTGCAATTTTTTTCGGCCCTTTTTGGGACCCTTTCGAAAAGTTTCTAAATGCCTTTCCGAATGAAATGACACCTTGCCCATCATTTTTGGTGAATATACAAAAAAGTTCTGAATAAAAGTCTGTTGACCGAACTATTAAAATTAATGAAAATCGTCGATACCATACTAGCATGGCCTTCACGCCCATACTGGCATAGTGATATACACGAAAAATTTCTTTCCGTGTAGAGACATTTATTTCCATTATTTTATTCACCTTTTTTTCCCTCACTTTCGCACTTTTCATATTTTTCTTCACCTAGTTTAAATTATAATTATAACTTCACCTAGTTTAAGTTATACAAGATACTGTTGTACAAGATACATGGAATTTTTGTTCAAATTTTAGAAAACGGTAAAAAATCATAACTAAAACAGGCTTGATCCGAAAATTTAGGAATAATTCAGAATACTGTTTCAGAGTTAGGGCCACATAAAAAGTCACGAATCAAATCGAAGATGGTGAAGTCTGGAGGATAGGTGAACTATCGTGGACAGCCCTATACATGACTTACTGAACCGCTGTTAGTCTTTCTATGTCAAAAAATATTTTTGAATCGGCTGTTTCCAGATTTATTTGGGCGAAAACATAAAAGTGGGTGCTATCAAGTGGTTTCTGATGAAAAATAAGAAGCCAACAATATTCTTCAAAGACCTGCTGGAATTATTATGGGGTCAAAGAACACTTGTCAACCGCTGTCAGAATATTAGCAAAATCACAACAGTATTGGATGGTCGATCTCCAATGAAAGAGCTGACACTAAAAAAAAAGAGACTGACCTACAGTAATTGATATCGTGTTTATTTTCACAAATCTTTTGTTTGCTGTTACATGAAATTTTTTGTGTCTTTTCCAGAATTGTTTAGTGATCATCTGGATAGTACGAGAATAAAAGCGGTTGACAAGATGAAACTCCTAATAAAGGTCCCGGCATTGATTTCGGAAAAAAATAAATTATTAGAGATTGAAAATATTTTTGTTTTTGTTTTTGTAAGTGTTGGAAGTATTATCAAAAATGAAAACAGAAAGCACATCATGAAGTTGGAATGCGTACTAATAGAACAATAAGTTAGTAGTTAAGAAGGAGAACATATATGGGCAAGTCCACCAATTATCAACCGATGAACGGGACGTCAAAAAATTGATTTGTCTCAAAATTTTACCTCTTGTAGTGTGTACTAACAAGTAACGTTACCCAAGTGTCACTCTCCGATTTTAATCAAACTATGAAAAACTTGTAGAGCAGTCAAAAATAATCGACACGTATTTTTTTATACGTGCAAAGGCTGCATTTTAAGCGTGGTAACCACCCGATGCATTTTTAACGACCTCAAGAAACGGCGGGTGATAACTGCAATACAAGGCATTTCGGAAGGAAATGTTTATAAAAAAAGTTACAGACTTTTAAAACGTGCATCGAATGGTGGTATTGGATTGACCTTCACTGCAGGTGTCAAGGCCAGGTCAGGGCCAATTTGCAGTTCGTTCATGGAAACTCATATTTTTATTATATGTTGAGAGTCCTCTGCCAATTTATAGGATTGAAATTTTTGTCATTTTTTTCAACGCTCGTTAATTGTGAGGTAACAATCATTGATGCCGTGAAAAACGGTGAAAACGGATGTATATCTTGAAACTCTACAACTTTTCTTCTGAACATTTCCTTCCGAAATGCCTTGTATTGAAGTTGTGACCCGCCGTTTCTTGAAGTGGCTAAAAATGCATCGGATTGTTACCACCTTTGGAATGCTGCCTTTGCACATATAAAAAAAAACGTGTCGATTATTTTCGACCGTTCTACAAGTTTTTCATAGTTTGATTAAAATCAGAGAGTGACACTTGGGTAACGTTAGGGACCGTTCAAATATTACGTAACGCGTTTTGGGATAGTGCGTGCACGGCGTTCCCTATACTACACTGTAGCATTTTGCGTTACGTAATATTTGAACGCTCCCTTACTTGTAAGATCAAAAAGTTCACCAAGTCTGAACCCTCTAGGACTTACCGTTCGCGAGAAATGCCATATACAAGTTTACCATTTCGACCTGATTGAGCTTTAAATGCCAATTGTTTTCGTATCGTTATCGGGATAAAAGAATTAGAAAAATATAGGTCTCTTATGTGAAAAACTCTCACCTTTTCGAATATGTTATTTATTTCCGGATACATTCACGCGATCAGTCTCAAAAACACGATTTTCGTAAAAAAAAAAACCGCTCTTTTCATGCGCCACCAAAATTGATCTTACTTTTGAGTTTTTCACGTAAAAGCTGAGATTTTTTCAGTAGGAAACCCAAATTTTCAAAGTGGGACGGCCATGGGATCTCACGGATTCGGTGATAACTCGATATGATTTATTATATCATTTTCTACCACACATCCATTAAAAACTCGTGTTTTTGGACCTCTGAAACGGGATGAAAGTCACAGTTTTCTGACCGGGAAAATAAGTAGGAAAAAAAACTCGCCACAGGTAAAAAAAACTCTGGCAACAGGGAAAAAAACTCTAGTGACGGGGAAAAAACTCTTGAAACAGTGAAATAAACCGCAAAAGTGCCGCCCCTAGCGGAGAATCATATTGAGTACGATGTTTTCATGACGAGTCGTATAGAAATCGGAGGAGCCGATTCGACGATTTGCTGCTCTGGTGCGCACTGCGATTGCTCCGAGCGCGAAACATATGAATGTTCGGTGTCAAAATAACAGAGCGCTTTTGTTCGATTTGCGGCAACGGGTAGATCAAACTCCACTAGCGCTTGATTCAATATGACGTCACATAAAAATTTTAGCTGCAGAAATAACTGCGGTTCCATTGGAAAAAGCCAATAGGTAGCTTGATTCTTGTGGATTTTCATATAGCTGTATTCGTATTCTGTAACTTCGAAGTTGTTTATCTGTTGCCATGCAGATTCTGCCTTCGCTTTTGTTCGGACAGTTATTAGCTGCAATTATTTTGCATATAATATCCAGGAAGTAAGAGGTAAGGAGACCGATCTCCGTGCTGCAAAACATGCGTCGATTTTCAAGTCTCTTTAGTAGTACAGTATTCCGCCACTCGCAGTGCTGATGTTCCATGTCTGGTCGGCTAACGGCGGCGAAGTGGGGGTGTTTACCTGTCATTCAAATATTTGCGGGAATTTTACGAAAAACGATTTAGAATTAAAGAAAAATTAAAAATTAAAGGAAAATGTCGTGTTTTGTGCCGGGGTGTCCGACCGGTTACAAGTCGGATAGAAAGGCTAATAAAGAGTTGGGAATTAGGAATCCTAGTAACTTCTAAGGCTACGTAATATTTTTGATTGAAACATTTCTAAAAAGTAATCAATCGACATGTCGATAAAAAGTTAAACACTAAACACTGCAAAATTGTTATCCATGTGTAGTATTCAAAAAGATATGTTAGAAAAGTCGCGTGTTGCGATTAAATAAACTGTTCTGTTGTATATAAAATTTGTGCTAACCTCATATATGAATTGTAGTATTTGTAAGATTTAGAAGATATATGCGGAAAAATGTGAATATGTGAATAATTCGTAGGATGTCATATTGGAGCTAATGGAAATCTAACGTTGAAAAGGGTATCCGGGTACATCAGGGTACATTACTAATTATTACTTACGTCGATAATAAGTAAAGTTTGATTGAGTGCATAGAATGTTTATGGTAAAAGTTTGATTGAGTGCATAGAATGTTTATGGTATCCAACAGGTTCGTGGAAATATATGTATTTATGTGTCATAGGCCGTAAAACCGCGATTTTAACCTTGCTTCGCTCGGTTTAAACGCGGTTTTTGGCCTGGACACATAAAATTCTGTATGCCATACGGCCGAAAAAGTATTTTCTGACGAATTTCATTATAATCCTCGCCTTCGGCTCGGATTATAAACTCAAATTCGTCGGAAAATACTTAATCGGCCTAGTGACATAATGTACTATTTTTTTTAATCAACTGCCCATCCATGTCAACCATACTTTTTTTTATGAAAATCAAACACAACATGCACGGGACAGCGACCACCGTCATTTCTGCCACTGGCTGTCACATTTACCGAAAATCCCCCACTTCACGCCATTAACCGACCAGACGTGGAACATCAGCACTGCGAGTGGCGGAATACTGTACTACTAAAGAGACCTAAAAATCGACGCAGGTTTTGGCGACTAGCCAGCTTGGAGATCGGTCTCCTTACCTCTTACTTCATGATAATATCCAACCTTTTAAGCGCGTCAGCGAATTCTCGTGTTGTGAACGTGTACAATATTAGAAAAATGGGATCTGAAGCAGAAAATAACCGTCCATCCACGCCACCTGGGATACTCGAAATAGCAGAAAGTGTTTCACGTCACCTGTTACCAGAAAAATCGAAAGAAATCTATGAATCGGCCTACAAGGCATACGCAGACTGGAAGACGTCCAAAGGCGCAAATTCGTCTTCAGAATCATTTTTACTGGCATATTTTGATCAGCTTGCGAAACAATATAAGCCCACAACCATCTGGTCATTATATTCCAAGCTTAAGAGTACAATCAACATTAAAGAAAAAGTGGACATAAGCAGCTACAAGACATTATCAGCTTTTTTGAAAAAACAGTCGCGTGGATTTCGCAGCAAAAAAGCCAGCGTATTTACACCTGAACAAGTACAGTCTTTTTTGACAAACGCCCCAGACGACATATATCTTGCAACAAAGGTGAAACTACAAGTACATATAATATACACTCTACGTATACACTCTATATCTACAATTGACTATGTTATTTACAGATCGTTCTAATTTTTGGGATTTTTGCTTTTTTTTTTTTTTTTTTTTGATTTTTGCAGGTCCAAGTTCCTAAAACTAAAACGATGCAACCACGATCGTTTGTAATTGCTGCGGATTGTGCCAAATATGTGAAGCAATATCAATCGTTTCGTCCAGCGAATGTGCCCTCTGATCGCTTTTTTATAAATTATCAAAATGGTAAATGTACTGCGCAGGTGATTGGGAAAAACAAATTTTCGGGCATACCTAAGCAGATTGCTCAGTTTCTTGATTTACCTGACGCTGCATCATACACGGGCCATAGTTTCCGCCGTACCTCCGCAACAGTACTTGTTGATAAAGGAGCGAATATGGAAACATTAAAAAGGCACGGTGGCTGGAAGTCAAGCACTGTTGCGGAGGGATACATAGCGGAATCCTTGGGGAACAAAATAAATATCGATGATATGATAATGTCATCTCTAAATTTACCCGGGAAAAAATGATCAGGCATGATCATGCCTGTTCATGTATGATCAGGCATGAAATTAGACGTGATCATGCCTGTTCATGTATGATCAGGCCTGAAATTAGACATGATCATGTCTGTTCATGTCTGATCATACCTGATGCCAGTCCTGATCCTGTCTGTTCATCCATGAACAGGCATCATCATGTCTGAATCGCTAAATACGTTAAGGCCTGTTCATGCATGATCATTCCTGTTCATGTATGATCAGGCCTGAAATTAGACATGATCATGTCTGTTCATGTCTGATCATGCCTGATGCCAGACCTAATCCTGTCTGTTCATGCATGAACGGGCATGATCATGTCTGAATCGCTAAATACGTCAAGGCCTGTTCATGCATGATCATGTCTGTTCATGTCAGATCATGCCTGATGCCAGACCTGATCCTGTTTGTTCATGCATGAACAGGCACGATCATGTCTGAATCGCTAAATACGTTAAAGCTGCTCATGCACGATTATGTCTGTTCATGTCTGATCATGCCTGATGCCAGACCTGATCCTGTCTGTTCATGCATGAACAGGCATGATCATGTCTGAGGCCCTAAATACGTTAAGGCCTGTTCATGCACGATCATGTCTGTTCATGTCTGATCATGCCTGACGCCAGACCTGATCTTGTCTGTTCATGCATGAACAGGCATGGTCATGTCTGAATCGCTATAGTACATTATGTCACTAGGCCTGTCAACTATTTTCCGACGAATTTGAGTTTATAATCCGAGCCGAAGGCGAGGATTATAATGAAATTCGTCAGAAAATACTTTATGGGCCGTATGGCATATATCATTTTATGTGTCTAGGCCAAAAACCGCATTTAAACCGAGCAGAGCGAGGTTAGAATCGTGGTTTTTTGGGCCTAGACACATAAAATACGTTAAAGTTGTTCATGCATGAGCATGCCTGTTCATGTATGATTTTGTCTGATGCCAGACCTAATCCTGTTTGTTCATGCATGATCCAGGCTGGAAAGTTTAAAACCTCCAGCTCTGATCAGGCCTGATACGTTGGTTCATGTCTGACTAAACATGAACAGACATGATCATGTCTGATATTATAAATTAATTCAAACATGATCATGCATGACCATGTCTGTTCATGTCTGATATTTTGGATTATCTATAACTTTAATAGATACTTCAAATTAGTAATTTTTTTTTTTGCTGAAAAATTTGGAACGGTCATATTGCCTCACATTCCCTGAAATACAAAAACAATTTTAGAATCGTTCGATCATCATAATCAATAAAGGGCATCGTTAGGATTATCAAAAACTTCGTGACGAATACCATATATATAGTGCACATTCTAAAAGTTTCAATTATCAAATACGTGAAGTAGCGAAGTGGTATAAGCTTCGACTGATACGCAGAAGGACCTGGGTTCAAATCCCAGTACTAAACAGTGAAAAAATTTTCATCCACAAAAAAAAGTTAATGATCAGAAATAACCATAATTTCCGATCACTGTGACATATAAAAGATATAAAAACGATAGTTCATATAATTTTTTAATTTAATCAACTGTTTTATTACAATTACCCGGGAAAAAATGATCAGGCCTGATCAGACATGAACAGGCCTGAGTTTTCAGACCTGATCAGACATGAAAAATGACCGGGACTGAACAGGCCTGATCAGACATGAACAGACCTGATCAGGCCTGTTCAGTCCCGGTCATTTTTCATGTCTGATCAGGTCTGAAGACTCATGCCTGTTCATGTCTGATCAGGTCTGATCATTTTTTCCCGGGTACCTTCAACCTCAGACAAAAATTGCAATCCCGAAATATCGTCGCCAAAGCGTCTAAGAAAAGACGACTCAATAGACGCACTACCTTCTTCATCCAAAGTGAATTCTTTATCTGAGCAAAAACTATTTACTTTTGGAAATTGTGCGAATGTCACAATCAATTACACAGGGAAACCCGGAAATTCTCCATAATTTTCTATTAGTTGTGACAAAAACTCATTAAATTACAAACTAGGAAACTGTCATTTTTGGCTTAAAAGTAAGATTAGCTTGGACTTGGGGATGATTGAATAATATTAAAAATAAGAAAGACTGTAATATTGTGATAAACATATCCTGAATATAAAATATATAATCCTAAATATACCTAAGACTGATTCCAAGTTCAGGTTAAGTGCAATGAGTACTATTAGAATTAAGAAAAATTGCGTGATTTCAAGATGAGATTGAATATAATTTGAGTACGAATCTATCTCAAACGAGAAAAACTTTGTGATTTTAATATAAAACTGTATAATGTGTGCCAAATACAAGTATAACCTTGAAAATGGAAGAAACTGCGTATTATTATTTCAATTTTAAAAGTATATTTTTTTTTCAAATAAAATAAAAGTATAACCTTGAAAATGGAAGAAACTGCGTCATTATTATTTCAATGTTAAAAGTTTTTTTTTTTTTTTTTTTAATAAAATAAAAGTATAACCTTGCAAATGGAAGAAACTGCGTCTTTATTATTTCAATTTGAAAAGTTTTTTTTTTTTTGGGGGGGGGGGGGGGGGGGGGGGGCTTCGCCCCCCGAACCCCCACCAGGGCTTCGCCTTGAACCCTTTTTGCATCGTTTCTCAAATTTTCCTAGCTACTAAATCCTTCGTATTCGCTTCGCCTTCGCCTTCTCATTCGCTACTTGGCCTAACCAAACAATTAGTACTCCGTAATTTCAAACACTAGTTTGCACTCGTTTTTAATGCATTTATTGTAGAAAAAAGTATATGCACCACGGGAAGGAAGCAGGCGTTTTGTCTCGCGCGATGTTTCCAGAACTCGTCGTCAGTCTCGGGCGCCTACGGCGCCCGAGACTTACCACTCGTTTTGCAAACATCGGCGCTCGACAGAAAACGCCTGCTTCCTTCCCTAGATGCATAATGTACTATATCATGTACTTTTTCAACACTTTTATCACATGAAGTTTTTCAGTAGGGAGGGTTTAATCCTGATGGTGATACGGCACCTCGATTCTACAAGGCTGGAAGTTATTACGACGCGTATGCGTGAGTGGTATGGCCGGTTGCATAAACGTGGGTTACCCGAAGCTTCAAATAACCCGTAGGTGACCCTGCAGATACTGCCCATTCAACCGTTTTTTCATCTGACAGCTGTCATGAATCGCTGTTCACTTCTGACAGTCCATGTAGATCGAACGAGTACCCAATAAACCACAACGTATGAAAATAGGACAAATGTCCGCCTGAAAAACGTATATTAAACGGGTATACGTGAAATATACGTTCTTCGGGCGGACATTTGTCCTATTTTTATACGTTGTGGTTTATTGGGTAGTATCTGCAGAGGTTATTCAAATTTTTGGGTGACCCACGTTCATGCAACCGGGCATTACCTGAATGAAGACCGCTGTCTTATTATAATTCAAACAATTTTTGAATAATCGCTGGTTGAAAATTTCATGAATAGTCGAATTGAATATGATCTATGAATGATTTTTAAAACAAGATACATGTACACGATAAGGATGGGAAAAGGGAAGTAACTGAAAACCTCAAATTGATTCACACATTTATTGAATGAAAATAACACTAGAAATGAAACCAAAGTGAAATTGAAGGGAGAGATTCGTCAACATCATCCTGGTTTTCGTACAAAAAGAGGGAAGAGTTTCAATCTCGCGAATATGAGACGCGCTTGGGAAAGTGACAGGATTAAAAAAAAACATCCATAATAATATCTTCTTCTTCGAAACAGGACCCTGAGATCTGCAGCAAATTTTGCGCATACTTCTGCCCTAGTAGAAGAGATGAGGTTGTAATTGAAAATATTTTTTTTATATTTCAGGTGATTTTCTCAGAAGATTTACTGGTGAAGGGATTCGTGATGCGAGATCGCATCAAGCAGCTGGATTTCCCACATCTTACGACGAGCTCATCAAAATTTACTATGAATCTTTTTTCGGCATAGGCATTGAAAAGTCACTTTTTGACGCCTGTTTTCGATCCACAAAGTGTCACTTATACGGTTGGTTTCCGAACTGCCATATAAAGTCTTTATACGGCAGTCTGGATGCGCAGTTCGAAGTGCGCATTTCAAAGCTGCCGTATATAGTACATTGTGCACCAAGGTCGTAAAGTGGAACTTTTAAGGCCGAGTGCGATGTTTTAAGTATGAGTCGTAGACGAGCGCGCGAAGCGTGCGAGGCGAAGACGAGTACTGAAAACATCGTGCGAGGCGTTAAAAGGCCCACCTCCATGGTGCACACGATACTTTATGTGTCATAGGCCATAAAACCGCGATTTTAACCTCGCTTCGCTCGGTTTAAACGCGGTTTTTGGCCTGGACACATAAAATTCTGTATGCCGTACGGCCCAAAAAGTATTTTCTGACGAATTTCATCATAATCCTCGCCTTCGGCTCGGATTATAAACTCAAATTCGTCGGAAAATACTTAATCGGCCTAGTGACATAATGTACTATTATATAACGCAAGCATATTTTTCTCGCTATTTGATGCCTCTGTATAGGACCTAAAAGTACCACTTTAGGTCCTATACAAAGGCATCAAAAAGCGAGGAAAACATGCTTGCGTTATATAAAAGTCTTTATACGGCAGTTTCGATGCGCGGTTCGAAGTGCGCGACAGATCGCACCATAACCCCACTCTTCGTCTAGTGAATCTCAACAGGCGTCAAAGTGACTTTTCATGCCTATTTCGAAAAAAATACAGTATGGGGCGCACCCGTAAACCGTTTTTGACTCGAATAATGATTTCAGAACTCGCTTACGGCTCGCCTTCGGTTCGCCTTTAGCTCGTCCTGAAATCATTATTCTCGCCGAAAAACACTTGGTTTACGGGCATGCCACATAATATACTATTTACGCACGCTTCGCGTGGGTAAAACCCCCATTCTAAGACCTATGACTGCACATATTTTCTAACACTTCGTAACGAATAATGAAATATATTTGGATATATTATTAGAAAAAAGACTTATATACATTTTGGAATACTCTATTATCACGATATCGATTTGGTGTACGCTTTTGATTTTACTCGACTATAAAAATTACATCTACTGCTATTTTATCAAATAAATTTTCCACAATGAAAAGTGAATTATGAATCAAATAATGAATTTTGAATTATTCTATGAATTACACTAATTTCGCCAACTTTCTTTGTTTTCTAGTTTTCGATCTCTTTTCGTCGTGAATTTTGTTGTACCGCTTTACTGACGAATGCGCACGAGCTACTAGATAATAGTCTATAACCTGTAGAGGTAATATTCTAGCATGCTCACTACATCCTACTGATGGCAATTGCTCTAAATCTTGTATCTTTTCAATAATTTTAAAAAGAGTATCGCAATGAAGCGAGTGTACTCCTATTTCTTGCAAGAAGGTTTCTTCCAGTTTCTTCGTCAAGTCAAATAAAATATCACTAGGATATTTGAGGTACCCTTTCGTCAGTTCCTCTATCACTTTGTCCCTTTCTTTTGGTGTATTGGAAGACATTGTCGCTAAACAGTCCCGGCATTTCGTAAATCGTCGCATCTGATTTGCTATAAAGCCAGCATAATAGCTCTGTGCATATGCTGTCGAACTGGACACATGATAATCGTGATCTGATTCTATCGCACTTATGGATGGTATTTCATTCCCCTCAAGGTTTTTATTTTCGCAAATAGTATTCAAACTCTCATTCCACTTTCTTTTTCTGTTCTCACTCTGTGCATTTTCTCTCACAGTCATGAGGGTTTTCAAAACCTCTGTTCCCTGAATGTTTGAACCTTTCGGTGGTTTTACCAGAGAGTAGACACTAACTAAACGATAGACCTGAGCGAACATTTTCGGATCTGGATGTTCATTTGATCCACAACAGTTTCTCATCATGCCAAAAAATCTCTTTAAATCGTAAAATAAGAAAATGTTTATAACAATGTATAAACAAGTAATAATGGTGTATGATGAAAATTATAATAATATGAAGCTCTAAGGCATCCTGCCCCAGATAGCAAAATGTCCTCACAGTGATGGCGTATACGCACGCACATGTGCGGACTTACCCGCACCGCGTTGCCATCACCACATCAGACATATGTGTCATCAATTGAGACGCATATTGCTCGCACGTCATGAGTTCCCAAACAACACAGTGGGCTAAATGCCGAAGTATAGTCGACTTTTTTGTGTCGTCTTTTAGCCGACTTTTTTATGTCGTCTTTTAGTCGACTTTTTTGTGTCGACTTTTAGCCGACTTCATGAAGCCTCGAACCACATCGGCGCTGAGCATATAAATATTTGATATCCTGTTGCTATAGCGATAAGAAAAAACTAGTGATATCAATTTGACAAGCATTAGCGGTCCTGACGTATGAACGCCCAATATATTTTGAATAGCTGTAAGTATTCGTTAATAGTACTTGAGCTAATATACTATAATATATCATATTATCTGAACTCGTTTTATGGATTATAGTACTACCTCGTTATAAGCGACTGTTAGGGCGGTTAGGGGAATAGGATTCCAAGAAATTCGTCGCTGAAGCGTTCCCCCACTACTCGGAAATCGTACATGTGTCAGTGTGTCGGTGAGCATCACCACTGGGTGTACCTTACGTATACAGGTAGAGTGGGGGAAGCTATAAAACTCGCTCAAGCGGAACGAAGGGGGAAATTCGCTTATAACGAGTTCGCTTATAATGAGGTAGTACTGTATTTCAAATGAATGATTCGTTATTACGTCTTCATTAACATTAATATTCTGTATTATATGAAGTTGGCCCCACATTCGTCTACTTCTTTCCTTCATGGTTATCTAGAAACGGAAAAAGACAGAAGATTGTGAAGCCAACTTTATACCGATCATATATCATACACGCCAAGCGTATAGTCAGCGAGGTTGATTCTGGCCCGGCAGTGATCGGGTTAGCGTGTTAAATCATAATACCAAACAATCACTACCGGGCCAGAATCAACCTCGCCATGTGTACATCCATATTGAAACACATGTATAATTTATGTTTTATTTTATTTATTCAACAAATAAAGAATCATATATCACGCAAAATTCAAAATTTTATTGCTCCAAAAAATACATTCTTTTGCCATTCCTCCGTCCTTTGTCTTCGCCCGTTATATTCGTTATATCCTGCTTAGAATTTTTTTTTTCAACGTTTATTACATCAGCATCTGATTCACACGGAAATATCGAAAAAAGACTTGAGTTTAACTGATCATACTATTTTTATCACACGGCGAATAATTTTGTTTCTAAAGTCTAGAAATGTTCGTTAAGGGGGGAAACACATGGAAACGGTCAAAAATGACGAGGAATTTCGGGATTTTTTTCTGAAGTCAGTACTACACCAATCGTTTTCAACTTTGGAGGCTATTTTATTTGATATTTGAAGACTTGAAAAACATTTTTTTCAATAGAAAATAATTATTCATCAGCTGACTGCAACCAATTGTGGTTAAACGAATTTTTCCCGCGACGTCAAATTGCGGCAGCTGTAGTTTTTTTATTTTTCATCTGAATCAAAAATTTCGAAAACCATTAAATTCTGTATGAAAGTACGCTGTCGATAAACCTGAAAAAAGTTAAAAATGTTGAATATTGTAAAAATGGCGGCACTCAGAAAAAAAAAGATCGGATTTTCACCGAACATTTTTATGCAAAATGCATTTAAAAAATTTTTTTCGAGATATTGGAGGTTTATCGACAAGGGTTTGCAATGACGTGTCTAAAAAAATTTGGTTGAAGTGAATCGGATGAATAGTTTTTTTTCTATCGCTGCCGCAGATTGCGAAAATGTAGTTTTGAGAAAATCGCGTTTAAAGTTTTGGGCAACGGAAAATCAAAGTCTGGTGTCTGGTACCTTGTAGGTGTTTCAAGGCTATTCCGCTATACCAGGACCATAAAGTGGACCTTCCTCGTAAATAAAAAAAATTAAAAAAAAATAAAAAAAAAGAACGAGTGGGTCTCCCGGCGAGCGGCGTCATACCTACTCCGCGCGCGGCCGCTCAGTTCTCCGGCCATAACATCGAAAGTATTCATGATATCACAACTAAATTTTCAGAGAATATTCTTAAGATGTTGAACTATCGATTCGTGAAATCAAAAAAAAAAACTTTTTTGAAAAAATTTCCATGTGTTTCCCCCCTTAAATTACAATTCACAACATACCACTTTCTCATTAAAATCTGTCGACTAGTTCAATCATAAAAAATGTTGGAGTGATAGAAGCTTGGCATTTTTCCAATCTACGTATGCAAATAATGTTAACTTCAATAATTTTTGCTATCACTAATATACGGTCAAATTCAATGAATTTGGTCTCATTTCGTACAACTTGTTTCAATCTATCCACCAGTAAAATTTAACACAAATCTGTCGACAACCGCTTTTACAAGCTCACAACCTTAAATCGCAGTGGAGAAAAAAAAAAATTCATTTTTTTGAGCCACCCTACTATACATCTCTTACATCAACTCCAGATGCCCAAACATTACCGAGACTTGTCCCGGAGGCAGCAGAACAGGCGTCTCCATGCTTATCAAACCACTGACGGACTTCGGAAAACAGATTTTTCATCTGCATCAACTACCGATCAACAAATGGATCCTATTGTAGGGTGCAGTGGTGTAATCGTGGAAAATTTGGACTCCGAAACAGTAGCACAGATTTGCAATGATAAATGTGACGAATACACATCAGAAGAATCACTCATGGATGATAGTGATGATTGTCGATTAACCGAAGAAAATCCAGCCGGCAACACTGTGTCAGAAAATATGTCACTATCTCAATGGTTATCTGTGTGGGCGATAAAATATAATATTCGTCAAAATGCCCTCACACCACTATTACAAACTTTGCACATGCGGGGTCATAGTGAGCTACCGCGTGATGCTCGAACCTTGTTGCGGACGCCAAGAAAAAGTAATTTTCAAATCTGGTCACTGGGATCATATTTCCACTTTGGATTAAAAAAGGCACTCACCGATCAACTTATGAGCAATGAGTTCACATTCGTTTCTGATGATATTCTAATAGATCTGAATATAGATGGGCTACCGCTATCAAAAAGTTCAAAGAGCCAACTGTGGCCAATTCTAGGAAAAATTGACCACGAAGAGTCTGATCAACCATTTGTAATCGGTGCCTACCATGGATCTACGAAACCACCTTCTGTCAGTGAATACTTGACTGCATTCGTCGAGGAATATGATAGCCTACACAATATTGGATTCGATTTCCGCAACAAACACTATACTGTGACTATTAGAGCTATAATTTGCGATGCTCCTGCGAGAGCATATGTAAGCTGTACCAAATCACACAATGGATATTTCGGATGCGGTAAATGCATGGAGGAAGGACATTATGAAGACAATCGCATGTTATTTTTGAGTTGCAACTCGCCTCTTCGTACTGATGAGAACTTTCGTGATCGAGTACAAGAAGAACATCACACAGGCTACTCCCCTTTCGAGAGACTATCCGTGGGAATGGTGTCTCATAGTCTAAGAGC
Organism: Tenthredo mesomela; assembly: GCA_943736025.1. NCBI lineage: Eukaryota > Metazoa > Arthropoda > Insecta > Hymenoptera > Tenthredinidae > Tenthredo > Tenthredo mesomela. The sequence goes on from OX031017.1 coordinate 4,960,121, forward strand.
CAGCGACGAAAATAGTTACGTCATTTGATATCGACAATTATCAGCCTTATTGTACTCTCCTAATAGTTATGATAATGGATCTGGAGGTCTGGCGAGCGCCCAGCGGTGGGTGCGGCCGCCGCGGACTCCCAAAGTGGTCAAAAAAATCAGTTCAAAAACGTGATTTGATATCGGCTGAATTTTGGTGAGGTGGTAGGAGATGATGTCTCGTACTCGTTTATGAAAATCCCAGACGTTTTGGTCGGTGTAAAGGTAGTGCCAGACGCGATCTAACGGACGCGAAAATCGACCCTTACTTACGTCATTTGATATCGGTTCGGATAAGATCGATTATTTAGATTGAAACCTCAATAATGTATATCTGCCTTGCCAGACGAAAATTTCGGTGGAAACTGTCTGCCAGACGACGTCAAAGAGCAGCTCATTTGCGCAGATCATGGTAGAAACCGGGTGCTGCAGCTATGAATAGTTTTGGTGATTAACATTTTTTTTATCAAAAGCAGCTTGTCATGCATAAAGGTAAGAATCCATATTAGTTGGTGATATCATAAAGATATGTTTATTTATAAAAAATAAAGAAAAATAACACATTTCATTTTATATTCATTCAGAGGATAATGTATACAGGGTGATTCCTCGGTTGCATCGCAGTAACTCCAGTAGTAGACTGTCAGGTATAGTCGGTAATAAAAAATTATCCGTGATCGTAGCCGCTAGTTCTATAGCGCCGATCGATGGATCGATGGCGGTCTTGAGTTTTGACGGGTACAAGTGAAGTGGTGTCATATTATTACGGAGAAGAATTATTACACCCACAAAATGTTATTTGTGCGCCGAATGATCGTTATCCAAGGGATTGCGACTGATTAGCGTGTCGATGGATGAGTGAGTAAAACTATTTTTTTATAATCTAGAGTGCATCTGACAAGAGCGTAACCTCAAAACGGCAAGTAACCTCAAGGACAAGTGACCGTTTTCAGGTAGGCCAAGGGGCTTTACGGTAATTATTAGTAATTAATTATTAATAATTATTAATAATACTAATAATTATTAATAATACTAATAATTATTAATACGTATAATATTATTGATATTATTAATATTATTAATATTATTATTTATTATTATTAATTATTAGTAATAATACTAATAATGAGTAATTATTATTTCAGAGAACATGCAGCAGCCTATGATTATCTTTGACCTGTCATGTTCATAGCTAGACTCGTGCTAACACAGGGTGTGAAGGTGTTTAATGCTGCCAAATCATTCTACGGAGCGTTGTGCAGGAACAGCTGGAATACTATGTTTAACAAGAAGGACATCAAACTGGGATGTCGGTTGCACGATGCTGAAGAGTAGGGGCATTTTCCACCGCATACCAATTGACACGAGTAACATGCTAAGCTAGCATGTTCATAATCGAAAGACAAGGCGAATCATTTACGAGGCTGAAGCTAGCAGCCAGAGTTAGTAGCCGAACGCTGCTGTCAACGTTGAACGCCTATGCGCAGCAGCGTTCGGCTGCTAACTCTGGCTGCTAGCTTCAGCCTCGTAATCATTTATAAAGAGAAACATTAACAGGCGGTACCCACCTTGAAGATAATATTTTCAAATCACTGCTACGCTCTGATGAAAAATTTTAGTGACTCAGTTTTTTTATAGTTGATTAGTGCTGTTTTGATACAGAATTTATGATTTTTTCAGATTTTGTGTCCCACGCTGAACATAAATAACGATTTTAAGATTGAACCAGTCACAGTTCTCAATGCTCACAACGGTTTGGATTAGGATTGGAGTTCGTAGTAGATTATCCTCGGTCCGATGGGACAATATACAGGGTGTAAATCTTAACTCTGTACATACTTATAGGGTGTGTAGGGGCTGCCAATACAAGCATTTTGAGGTATGACACCCATGGTCGAAAACTCATCCTAACCACTATGGAGAGCTTTGAAGGATATGGTACCGCACGTTTGATCGTAGTGTAATGAATCAGATTTGATCACTTTCGACCCAACATTTTATTCAGCCGTAGACAACAGTACATAAATATTCTTGCGTGAAATCAACAAAACGATAAACTTTGCATTAAAAAAATAACAAAACAATTTCAGGTGCTTATGAACAGAATTTGAAAAAGTTATAGAAAACGAATTGGGGTTTTTACACTTGGGCTTTTCGTTCTCCGTAACTTTTTCAAATTCTGTTTATAAGCACCGGAAATTGTTTTGTAATTTTTTTATTGCCAAGTTTATCGTTTTGTTGATTTCACGCAAGAACATTTGTACTGTTGTCTACGGCTGAATAAAATGTTGGGTCGAAAATTATCACATCTGATTCATTACACTACGAAAAGCGCGCGGTACCAGAACCTTCAAAGTCCTCCACAGCCGTTGGGATGAGTTTCCGACCTTGGGTGTCATACCTCAAAATGCTTGTATTGGCAGCCCCTACACACCCTATTAGTATGTACAGAGTTAGGATTTACACCCTGTATATATATATACAGGGTGTAAATCTTAACTCTGTACATACTTATAGGGTGTGTAGGGGGTGCCAATACAAGCATTTTGAGGTATGACACCCTAGGTCGGAAACTCATCTTAACGGCTGTGGAGGGTTTCGAAGGTTCTAGTACCGCGCGCTTTTCGTACACGGAGAAAAATAGTTCGTGAAACTTTACCGAACTCAGTTCAGTAAACTGCGGACATAGGGACATTTATGTAAAGTTTCACTTACAGTTCAGTAAAGCGAAATTCAAGAAAACCTCATGCATAGAACGTGAAATTTTAATGAATTTAAAAGAATATCTACCGAACAGTTCGGTAAACCGCGATTGAGGACATTTAGCAGAGAATTTGAGTAGATTTACATGACACGAATGAATGAATGACTTACAGTTGATGAAACTTTACCGAACAGTTCGGTAAAACGTCAATGTGCAGTGAAAAAATTGTATTGGTTTTGAGTCAACGAAAATAAGTTTTACTCAACGGTTTTTTTTTTTTTTTTTTTTTTCTCTACCCAGTCCGTCGTATTCACATCTAAACCTATACTAGTACGCCTATAGAACGGACCTAACACACCTATATGAAACGCATCGTATCGCATCGCATAGTATCCCCCACTTATAGACTACGCTAACGCACGCCTATCGCTAATATTAGAGAACTGGAACTCTCTTATATACTAACTGGAAGCAATATTAGCACTCGCGAGAAAGGAAAGGCGGCAGCGACATCTAGTAGCGAACAGAGCGGTGGGAGATGTTTCACGTCTTTCGGTTTACTGAACTGTCCAGTAAAATTTAAAGTGCCAGGAGGGAAAAGTTACATTACAGTGCTGTAAAGTTATATACAAACTTTTCTCTGCTTATACGATGTAAAACTTTACCGAACTGTTGAGTACTTTTTCAATTCCTGAATAAGAATGATTCGTCAACGTTAGTCATTCTTTAACTAATCTTTAGGGAATAATTCACGTAAATCTTTTAAAGTTTGCTACACTCTTCATATGAGAATTTTACTGTACATTATTAAAGTTTACCGGACTGTCATGTATTTTATAACATTCAGTATGTCACTGATTACTACAAAAATGTGAAAAACTCACCAACTGGTCCCTATATCCCAACTTTGTTCAACAGTTCAGTAAAGTTTCACGAACTACTTTTCTCCGTGTAGTGTAATGAATAAGATGTAATTATTTTTGACCCAACATTTTATTCAGCCGTAGACCACAGTACAAATGATCTTGTGTGGAATCAACAAAACGATAAACTTGGCAATAAAAAAATAGCAAAACAATTTCCGGTGCTTACAAACAGATTTTGAAAAAGTTATGGAAAACTATTGGGGTTTGGCACACTTGGGCTTTTCGTTTTCCATAACTTTTTCAAATTCTGTTTAAAAGCACCGGAAATTGTTTCGTTATTTTTTCATTTCTAAGTTTATCGTTTTGTTCATTTCACGCAAGAACATTTGTACTGTTGTCTACGGCTGAATAAAATCTTGGGTCGAAAGTGAACACATCTGATTCATTAAACTACGATCAAGCATGCACGGTACCATATCCTTCAAAGCCCTCCACAGTGGTTAGGATGAGTTTCCGACCATGGGTGTCATACCTCAAAATGCTTGTATTGGCACCCCCTACACACCCTATAAGTATGTACAGAGTTAAGATTTACACCCTGTATATATATATAATACGAAGAATATATTGAAAGCTTACTCAATGAATCTGCGTACCGACGAAGAACGAAGATCCGCGTGTGCGTCGATGCCGCATGGAGCGTTTAACAGATATCGTAACCATGGCAACGTATGCGGCGCAGTGTGATTGACTAGTGGTATAACCGCGTATATTTTGTTTGATTTTGTATCCACAATTTTCTCCAGAGCGCCAAATTCGAATAGTGTAGAATATTATAATAAAAGTATCGAATAGTATTAGAATAAGTACAGTTTATATGGTTCCACCACACTGAACTGACGAGAATTTTATATTATGTTCACATGTGAAGTAAGGTGAGACAGACGATTTTGTCGTGAGCTGGGAGTGTGAAACACTTATTTTGAATATCTACTGCAGAGAATTCTATTTCTCGTGATGCTGTTTTTCGTATCGTTGTAATTCCTAACATCGATGACTTACAAGGGTAGGTAAAAAAGTCACCGTCATTTTTTAATACCGATCCTTTTAAATACAGTATTTCAGGTAGGAGGTCCCTGTATTTTCTTTTCGAATAAATATGAGTGACTTCAATTATATCACCATTTAATAATTGCACTAAATTATCAGGAGGCAATATTCCAACAGTAAGACCTTGCACCTGAATTTTACGATACTTTACAGTTTTAGTATCAATTTGGTTTTTCTGTTCTACCACTGTTAGTACCTGCTTTGGCATACATTTTGTGGTGAGCTTATGACCTTGAGATTCTGCCATCTGATTTCCAGCTTCAAGCTCGGATAAACGTTTCGCTACCTGTGCGAGAGGCTTGTTTGGGGTGCGAATAAGCTTTTTCACAAAGCCCAGACAGTTTTCGAACGGAAATGCTGTGTATTGCGTCAATGGTTCTTGCATGTGAAGCACATCCTCGGCTATATGGATGAGATTATGGAAATTCATTGACTGTGAGTCTTTTCCGTACAAGGTTGGCATCAATAAAAAGAATTTCCGTAAGAGCTCATTTACGTAGTTCACATGTATGGTCGCGAGCCTTTCACAGCAGAGAATTCGACAGGATGTGAAAAGTAGCATGAAGTGTTGGTATTTCTCTTTCGGCAGTACATAGCGCAAAATCACAGCACCGCAGTATAACAAAAATAAACGATATTGTGTTGCTTTCCAATTTGATAAATCGTCTAAATTCAACTGTTTACGTTGGAATTCTGCCGGAATGTGAACAGAAATTCCAAATAGCAACTCTTTGAAAAGTATACGTTTTCTCACGGAGATACGTGCAGTTTTGTTTCCGGATATCACCTTTTCAACCAATGATTTCCCTACACCTTGAAACAATAGATGCATGGAATCTAGCAGGGCACACTTAACAGGATCACAATTCGGTATTCGGAGCAGGGGCGACGAACAATTTTCAAGGTGGTGACCTGCTTGCCTCTTTTCTCTCAATGATGCTTCTGTACGGCGTGCACAATCCATTTCTGGGTAAACTCTCCTATTAGAAACAGTGACACCCTTGATTTCACAACGCTCGCAACCATAGAACCCGATGTGACTCTTGCAGCATTTAAGAAATGACCTTGCCGGCGTATCGCACACAAAACCAGCTATATCGAATGTATAGGTTTTATCAGAAATTGTTAGGCCATTCTCAATCAGGTGGGCGCTTTCTCTTACAAAATCATCCAGAAACGTATCTGCCGATGCTGGCTTTGAATCACCTAAATAGATGGCTACGACAACTGGACTGCAGACATAATCTTTATGGTAAAGTTGCATCAAAATTGGCCAAAATTGTTGTCTCGAATTTCTATATAACGGTATACCATCGACATTCACCAAAATTTTGATGTAATCTTCTTTATAGACATCAGGTGAAATTCGTTGTTCGAGTCCAGCTTTTATGCCGAAATAAATATAGCTTCCCGTTGTCTTTCTACCACTCAACATGTGTTGTACAGGTATTGATCCTCTCGTATTCAAGAATGCATTTGCAGTTTTTGGCAATTCAGTGTGTCCTTCGCTGCGTAAAATACATAAAAGCTCTGAAATGACCGAATTATTCGAAGTACTGATATTCTTAAGAGCCCACGATTGTAATTTATCCTTCAAGGTTGAGTGTGATGAATTTATTTCAGTTTCAATAATCACTGGATCCTGTGCTGTCTCTGAACTACTACTCCTGGAGTTTTCATTTACAGTCGTGTAATTGTCATGCATGGACTCGTCTGCAATAATATTATCTATGCCGCTGCTGCTAGATATACTAGCTGCAGTGATTCTATCTTGAAGATTTGTCTGAATATGACCGGTAGTATTATCGGGAAGAATAACTATGTTTGTCGGTGAAACGCACAGCTTTTTATTTTGTAGAAAATCACCACACACTTCGTCAGAGTCAGAAGAGGATTTTCTCTTTTTTTTTAAATCCCTACATTTTTTTACGGAATAATATGATTTTGACATGATACTATATGCGAAAAAATATAACGATTAGCGATAAAAAATGTAAGGTTATGTTGTGATCAACTGCGCGTACGTGTTTTTCAAAGATCCGTATATGAAACATTTGAATGAAATTTTAGTTCATATAAATATTCAATCGGACCTCGCTTAACGTAGTAGTCTCGCTACGCTGGGGTCAAATGACGGCTTATCAATCGTCGAAATAAAACAGAATGTAAGAAAGGTTTTCTGTATTGCATAAATCTTTGGTCGATGTAAACTTCACGCATACAAATAATTTACGGTTGATTTTCTGCTATTATTACTAACATTTTATCGAGATTATCTTATAAGTTCTCTTCGAATAATTCGGTGACCATATACTTTTATGTGCGTTGGAAAATCTTCAGAATCCAATTTTCAAGTAGCAGCTTTATTATTAACGTTATCCAATCAATAGGGGGATGAATTCGGAAATCATAATGTTGGCGGAACAGTTTTCCCATAAGACGCCGAGTTAATTTTTCCATTTTAATGTACCAAATACTTAGGGTTATATAAAAGTTAATCACATAAACTCAAAAATTTATGTTTCGAAATCAAGGATTAATCTAATAACGATTATATAGGTACTACCATAAAGCGACACCGAGTTGTAATTTATACTATCACCCCAACCGACTGCACTCCATACTGCGCCAGTACAGATTTTCAGTTTTGGCAATTTTACCTCTACCATGTATTGGACCGGGCCTGCATTTCTATACTAGACCAGTATATTAAACCAACGCCGGCCCAGTATTGTGAGTAATACGCCACCAGTACTGGGCCAGCGTTGATTCGCATTAGTTGGTTCCCGGTGCAGTGCCAGTATTGGGCCGTATTGTCAACTATGGAAAACTCTACCTGGGTTGGTTTCGCTATGTGTCAGTATTTTTCGAGATGCTATTCTGCGGTTTGAATAAAACCATCTCTTGCTTTTTCGCCACACAAAGGCAGATGAAGCCTCGGTAACTAACTTAACGCATCTTTCCACCACTTGAGTATGACACGAGAATAACCAAATTTCTGTTGTTTCTTTGAAGGTTTGAAATAAAGCCAATTACATGATTCTTCGGAATATCAATTGTTAGCCGAAAATTGTATTCGAGTGGAAGGAACGATATATCTGAGTCTTGAAGTTCTCGAAAGTGAAGTGGAAATGTAATCTTCATCTAGGCACCTCAAGATGTGGTCTCATAAAAAAGTCCTTTGATGTGGGTCTTCAGGATGTCAAGACGTAATTTTGGAGTGCTAAGGAGATAGCGATTTGAAAAGAGTGCATTTTTCACTCCGCCCCACTCATCAATACCAGATTTTAACAGTCGATGTGACACCAACATGGAATGCTCTGCAGTGATTTAGATTTTGAGTTTCTGTTTGAAAGTTCAGTACAGTCGAACCTCAGGCACTGACAACTCGGGCACTGCTTTACCTCGGGTACTGACAGCGATCTTACCTCAGGCACTGACAGCTTTATAGCTTCTCGCTAGGGCCGTCACTGAATGGTGCGCTTCGTAGGGAGGCCTCAGTCTCGAGGCTACATAACCTCCAATCCAACTTGTCAACCGGCAACTGGCGCGTGTCAATCATTATGCCTCATTACGGGATCGTGCCGTTGTGCTTTACATATGTATGTAGTGAAGTTGGAAAATATTAGTACATGAAAACGGTTATCATCAAATCTTGGTGAACATTCTTCGGCGAGAAATTATTGTAGTAGGCAGAAAAAAAAAACATTAGGCCCCGATTCGCAATAACATGACTACGGCCCTGGCCCAACGACGCTATTGGTTCGCGGGAAAGTTAGGTTATTTTGTCAGTACCCGAGGGAATGTTTCCCGAGCTCTGTCAGTGCCTGAGGTTCGACTGTACTTTACGTTGATGGTCACCATCACCTACTGCAAAACCCGGCACACTAATTAGTCGAAAGAGTCAAAGCTGTTAATCCTCTTAACCCGTTCACCGGCACTAATCCTTGTAACGCCATTTCTTGGATTTTGGTAGGTATGAGTGGAGATATGCAGGTATGAAAAGACTTATTCGGTCTAACGCAGTTGTTGCCGTCCCAAATAGACCGCACACCCCTTAGTTCCTTTTATTTCTCCTGAACGCTGCCCCTACCATCGCACTTCCAGGTAAGGACGAGTGACCGTTTTCAGGTAGACCGAGGGGATTTCGGGTCGCACTAATTGTCACTTAGAGCTGGGCTTGCTCCGGAGAGCACAGTGAAGCCGGGGTATGACCTACTGATTGCTCTGTGATGCTGATACGGTAAGTACCTATATGCGATTATTATTAATTTCTCATCGCCAAAGTTCGAAATTTATCGAGTGATGAAAAACCCTTTAATTAAATAATAATTATTTTATTATTATTATTATTATTATTATTATTATTTTATTATTATTGTTATTATTAATAATATTATTATTTATTTCTTTCGATTAAATTGAATTGAGAAAACATTTATCTGCATATGAACTCTTGTTTAACAGTTCCTTCCTTTCTGTGAGGCTATTGTTGTTACTGATCTTCGTATTCAATCTCCGGTCATGTACGGTTTGTGACAAAACCTTTTGTTCGAGGTCGAATAGCATAGGATCTTAATATGTAGAGAATGCATGTAAAACGACTTGTAAGGTTTAAAATTCGGAATTTAGTATCAAAAATATCTTTTTTATTTCAAATTAAATACCAAAATATTGATCAAGTGCATTAAATTTAACAGTAAAAAGATAAAAGCGTTAACGCTGCATAGATCATATTTTGATATTTTCACAAACAGAAAAGAATTTCACAGAACGTTACAACAACATTTATGTTAGAATACAGGGTGGGGCAATAACTATTACCACCTCAAATATCTTTGAAACTAAAAGCTTGTGCGGAAAATTTTTCCTACAAAAGTTGCTCAGTATCAAGGGGGCCGTTGTGCAAAGATACCGATTTTTTTGTCACTGAAGGCCCTCAGGAGATATCAAGGTCAACTCTATTTTTTTAAATGGACTTATATGTTCTTGGTCCCATAGTGTGATAGCGGCTTTTTATACAAGTTCAACGACCTATAACCAGGGTTGGGCAGTATCGGTTACATTGTGTAATTAAATACCGTAAAATTACAAATTACAATTGTATTTAGTATCGGATTTTTATCTAAATACAAATTACAATTGTATTTAGTATCGGATTTTCTTCTAAATACAAATTACAATTGTATTTAGTATCGGATTTTCATCTAAATACAAATTACAATTGTATTTAGTATCGGATTTTCTTCTAAATACAAATTACAATTGTATTTAGTATTGGATTTTCTTCTAAATACAAATTACAATTGTATTTAGTATCGGATTTTTTTCTAAATACAAATTACAATTGTACTTAGTATCGAATTTTTATCTAAATACAAATTAGAATTGTATTTAGTATCGGATTTTTTTCTAAATACAAATTACAATTGTATTTAGTATCGGATTTTTTTCTAAATACTAAATAGAATTGTATTTAGTATCGAATTTTTATCTAAATACAAATTACAATTGTATTTAGTATCGGATTTTTTTCTAAATACTAATTACAACTGTATTTAAAATCGAATTTTTTTCTAATCACAAATTACAAATCAATGGCTGAGTCGAATAACGCAGTATCTCGCGTTCCGCTCGGGCAGCAAGCTACACCTCGGGAGCGAAACGTTGTTTGCTCCCTTGATGCACAATATACTATTTATCCATAGAATAACCTAATTTCCAAAATAGAAATACATTTTCGATGTGAAAATTCAATTTCTAAATCAGTGAATGAAGTCAATCGACAAATAAAAATTATCCGTCGTTTGTGAAACCGGCCATAAGACTTATGTAATTTGGCCATAAAATGACGTCAATTATATTCGACCAATGTATTCAGCTCCGAAAATGCTGTCAAATACATTTCAGAAATTGTAATTAGGCTGAAAATGAAAAAGAATTACAATTGTAGTAATTTGTAATCAGAAAAAATCCGATAATAAATACAATTGTAATTTGTAATTAGAAAAAAATCCGATACTAAATACAATTGTAATTTGTATTTACATAGAATTCCGATACTAAATACAGTTGTAATTAGTATTTAGAAAAAAATCCGATACTAAATACAATTGTAATTTGTATTTAGATAAAACCCCGATACTAAATACAATTGTAATTAGTATTTAGATAAAAATCCGATATTAAATACAATTGTAATTTGTATTTAGATAAAAATTCGATACTAAATACAATTGTAATTTGTATTTAGATAAAAATTCGATACTAAATACAATTGTATTTAGTATTTAAAAAAAAATCCGATACTAAATACAATTTTAATTTGTATTTAGATAAAAATTCGATACGGGTGGGGGTCAAAATTACGAATGATCCAAATGTAGACTGGGTGAAATAGCGAATAGCAATATGAACGAATGTTTAAAGGCCGAAGCACATCAAATGCCATAAGCCATAAGCAGAATGCAGAAGGCATAGCGCATGCGCAGTTGTGAAAGTCCAGTGAACAGTGCGCATGCGCATGCTCTCTGCATTTTGTTTATGGCGTTTGGATTTTCAATCCACACAAAAATCCATAATCCATTCCCAAAACTGAACCGCGAAGTATGAATTAAATACATTTCTGTTGCTTGCGTATAATTTGAGCAAATCGATTTAATATTTATCTACAGGTAAGTAATCCAATGACATGAGTTCTGTTATGCTACTGAAATTCATTTTCCGAGAATATACGGAAACGGAATCTTATTTAAAATTGGTGCGCTTCAGGTTAGGCGTGCAAATGACGCGCGTTTGGTTAGGCGTTTCAAATAGACGCGTTTCTGTTCACCATGTCTTGCATATCAGTACTGAATATTTGTTCATCCCCAGATAACAATCGTGCGACGCACAGAGCCATCACAACGTGCGGCTCACGTCGTGCGAGCGAGAACGCGCCCTTCTTGCTAGCACGAAGTGACGCCATCACGTGTGCGAGCGTAATGAGTCGCATCTGGCCATCACGCGTGCGAAGGCATACAATCACACGTGTCGCTGTTGTGCGCCGCACTGCGTGCGGGCACCATGATGTCAGTGTGAAATCATCCGATATGAGATGATCAATATTATTTTCATCATAAAACAGTTCGTAAGATTTACTCGATGTTTCAGAATTCGTGACAGATATTTTCCAAGATCAAACTTAATTGTCAAGATTGGGAGCAAAATTTGTTGAACCTTTTTTTGCGAAATATTGTTTTTTATTCACTATTTCTCGTATTTTTTTTTTTTTTTCATTTGTCACTCCCAAAAAATGCTGAGTGACGTTACTTAATTTTTTTTTTTTTTTTTCAATATTCAGAACATTCGTTTGATGTTATAAAAAGTGGTTAGGGATTATTTATTTGATACATTAGAAAATAAAAAAAAAAAACAGTGGCAGAACAAGACTCTGTAAAACTGATAGATGAACAATAAACTGCGAAAACAATTATTCCAGAAAAGAAAATTTCATTGCACAAAAAAATGGCTACGAAAGTCTCCATTTCGATTTCGACGAGGATTGACCCCGCAAAATATTTGTAACGAATCTTAAAGTAGCCGATAACTTTGAATACATTCGAATTTGCGCATGCACTGAACTAGACTTTTTGTGTAAATTAACGGTAAAAGTATAGTATAGAAATTTAGTGGAAAAATTATTTACGGGACCCAATAATTTGATATAATTGCCATTATAGCGAAAGCCTCATTATATCGATGGACTAATGCCAACTCTAGTAGGAATTTGATTGGGCTTTCCCCCGTGTTGGGTCAGCGCCTCAAAATTTCAATTTCCACCAATGTAAGAATATGTACATCTAAAGAGGTCAGAACAGTAGTAGAGTCAACAATATTTGATGAGGTAATGAAAGTAGTAAGCGAAAAAAAAAAAAAATTTAAGTATGAAAAGTGCGAGAATCCCATGTTAATCAAATATTAGCAAAAAAAAAAAAAAAAAAAAAAAAAAATGCACAATTGTTTTTAGGCTATGAACTATTTGATACATGAAGATGATTTCGACCATACCAAGTGAAAAAAGTCAATTTCGGAAATAACGGAACCCTAATATGCAAGCACTTCAATCTAGGCGTGCAAATGCAAAATTTTGATGACTCTGAAATATTTCGAGTAATAACTTGACACTTTGATGGGCTCTGAATAAGTAGGAGAGTGTTAGAGTTTATATCATATGGTAGTTTAGCGTAGCGGTTAGAGCGTGCGACTGGTAACCGAGCGGACGTGTGTTCAAATCCCAGCGGGGACGAAAAATCCGGCGGTTTTTTCAGTGGATGTAAAATGCATTTTCGTCGATACGATGCGTAGGTAGGGTCGACTGACGATAAAATATGTCAGATTCTGTGTTTTTTTTTTTTTTTCTACCATTATTACTTTCCATTTCATGATAATAAATTACGGGCTTCGACATGAGGGCTAGCCCGATCATCGGAAAGTACTAAGGTAGTTCGTATTTTAATTTTATACATATTTTGAATGATAATGTTGCATTATATATAAGCTGTTTTTGATTTTTTTACGAAACATATCAATTGAATTGGTACCATCTGGGCAAACCTCATACCATCACGACATGCAAGCGATATGCGTGGCACGCGCGTGATGCTCACGACATGCGAGCGATATGAGTCGCAATTGATGACACATCTGTGTGGTGATATGAGATCATGCCGTGCGGATTAATCCGCACGCGTGAGAGCGTATACGCTCGCATTGTGCAGACATTTTGTTATCTGGGTCATTAATAATCATGAATGAATAAAAACTCTGTATTAAACTCAATGCTCAGTAATTATTGTCAAAGATGAATTTTAATTTTAATTTCAAATTATTATTTTTTTTTTTAATTTTAATTTTGCTCTTCACACGAATTATATTGTTATTACACAGAAATGGATGAGTTCAATTTACTGGTAATTCAATTACTAAATATACGGAAACGGAATCTTATTTAAAATTGGCGCGCTTTAGGTTAGGCGTTTCAAATTGACGCGTTTCTGTTCACCATGTCCTGGATATCAATACTGAATATCTTTTCATCATTAAAGATCATGAAAGAACAAAAACTCTGTATTAAACTCAATGCTCAGTATTTATTGTCAAAGATAAATTTTCAATCCTTTCGCAAACCACGATCATTTTCCGACACATAACAAATTAATGAATTTATTTATTTATTTTTATAATTACTTGAGCTGTATACGTCTGGTCAGCTTTCAATTTCCCTGACCACAAAAGTGAAAAGAGTCAATATCCAATAGCTATTTTCCATCTGTCTTTTGATAAATCCCCAGCCTAGGTTATACCTACGTTTATATACGCATATCTCAGCCGAAAATTTTTCCTGCTTCATTTTTACCCTAGAATCCATGGAATCAACGTGAAAGCGTCGCGCGATATTCGTACGAACTCCACGCACCTGAAACAATCCATCCATCGAGAAGTCGCGTCGATTCCCTGTCTGGCATAAACCCTGAGCGATAAAAGGGAGATAATTCAAAATAATATTCACCAACATGGCGAATGACCATACAGATTACCATCATCCGTACAATTCACGAATCAACGAAAGGGAGGATGATGGAAATTCCGACCCTGAAGTGAGACTTTCGGATGATCTAAATTTCGATGAAATTTTAATAGATTGTATTAAGAGTTATCCGCATCTCTACGACACTAGTTGTATGGATTACCGAGATATTGTTAAAAAGGAAAACTCTTGGTCCGAAATAGCCCAACTTTTGAACGTGTCTCGTAAGTTAAATCACCGTTTTTTCAATCCATTTCACCACGTGCATAACTGTACTTCATATTCCGAATCCGTTTAATTTGCAATTTTATATTATGATGATTTTGACGAGGGTGCTGCATACTTCATACTCAATGCCTTATACGGCTCATGCCTTTGGTTTATTTATATCATGGATGTAATTGTAGCTCAGGTTTGCGTTAATCGGTGGACTCGCCTGAGAGAATCTTTCTCGAAAGAAAAAAAAAAAAGAGTCACCGACACTAAAAGTGGAAGTGGAGCCTCGAACCGCCGAGGATTTGCATATTACGAGTCAATGAGATTCATAGATAAATTTGTGATAACTAGGAGGTGAGAAATAATTGCAAGTATAATTCATTGACTTTAAGTTGAACCCACAAAATTTGATATTGATGTATTCGCCGTAAAATTGAATCTATATCAAATCCATTTTATGATAAACCTGAAATATGTTGATTTCAAAATAATAGAGTATAATATGAATATTTATGTGTATGTATCGCGTTTTCAGTTCGATTACCAACACTAATTTCAAGAAGCGAAATATTGGTGATCGTTCGAAAAATGAAGGTGCAGTAAATTCAAAATATTCGCAGCTTGTTGAAGAAGTATTGCATAAAGAAAGACAGACACAACGGACAACGGACATGCCAATAATTTCAGAAACTTTGAATGAAGCGTCGACATCGCGTGCATTTTCGGAAAGCGATAATGATGAATATATTAAAATCACGGATGAATCATCATCGCAACTGCAGTCATCGCCTGCTACCGGTCAAAATAGTTTCAAAGTGCCGCCGCTAAAAAAGGGGAAATTCGGTTATCATTCAATGAAAAAAGAACATAAATTAAAAGAAGACGAAAATGACGCATTGGAAAAGTCGTTCATTGAATTAAACAAAGCGGTCCTTGAACAATTTAAATCCAAAAATAATAAATATGATACGAATATGTCCTGCGAGGCAGACGCTTCATTTTGTAATCTAGTAATGTCAGAACTCAAGGCCATGGATGATGACCAAAAAAGCATGAAAAAGCGAGAAATTTTAAACATATTGTTTCAAAACAATCAATGAATTGAATTAAGATATTCGGAGATATCTACATTTTCGATTCATCAATTTTTTTTTTCATTTTATGGCTGATAGATTATAAATGCCTGATGAAATGATATCATATTGGATTCCGCTAGATTACGAGCAATATATGTATACACAGAATTGTTATTCTGATACAGTGTACGATATCGCATACTCTACAGATAGATAGATTGATACCTATATATCTCAAAGTTATACAGTTTTAGAAATTTAATATAATTCTGTGATCAGTTGATTGCTATTTAAAAATAAATAACTATAAATAATTACTATTGAGATCGGTTATTTTAATTCTATTTTTTTTTTTTGTTCAGTATTTACAAAATTCAATTACTACATATAATGATGGCATCTCAACAAATTTCTTCTCCAAATCTAAACGAAATATATTATCGAAAATTGCAGGGCAATTTTCATTTCATTCCAATTATAAATCATAGTCACAAAATAGAGCGCCTGATAATTGACTTATAAATTGTAGTTTAATAAATTTTGGATTCATTTTACAATCCGGATGAGGGTTTGATCTCGTGCTAACATTCAATTCGAGGAAATTAAATAATAACATTATTTTATATTGCGCTACCTAAAAACGATTTTGACCCCTCGTTACGTAATCGTGTTGCCAGTCGACCATTCCTACAGGAGTTAAAAAATAATCATTCAATTTTTCTCGGATGTTAATCCCACACGCGATTCCATTTTCATTGATTTCAATAATATTATCATTGTTCATAAACTCAAAATTTACGCCTTCTTCGGTTCGTAAGTAGTTATGCAAGCATATCGTAGCTAGAACATATTTATTGACATTTTTGTGGATCGCAGCTATCGGTGTATTGAAGATTGCCCATTTTCTTGCCAAAATCCCAAAAGAATTTTCTATTATACGCCGTGCTCGTGACAGTCGATAATTGAAAATATTTTTACGTTCACCAAGAAATTTTCCAGAATGAGGCCTCATCAAATGTTTACCCAGAGGAAACGCCTTGTCACCGACAAAAAAATAGGGCAGGTGTATATTTGTTTCGCCTAATCTACTGTATCCTCTCGGAATATCTAGTTGACCGTTTTCCGGATTAAGATCGGTACGTGAGAAAATTCCACCGTCGCAATTTTTTCCTATCGAACCAATATCAACTAAGGTAAATTTATAATTGTGGTCGCATACAGCCATCAGCACGACGCTGTACCGCTTGTGGTAATTGAAGTACAGCGACCCTGAGTTAGGAGGACATTGTGTGTCGATATGTTTTCCATCGATTGCCCCTAAACAATGAGGAAAATTCCACACTTTCGAGAAACCCTCGGCAATCTTCAAATAGTCTTCTTCTGAAGGAGCTTGAACGTATTTCGGTCCGAGAATTCTTCCGAATACATCGCTAGTCTCTTTAATTATTTTATGTACGGTCGATTGACCCATACGGTAAGCAAAAGCAATTGCGGGAACTTTATCACCAATCAGAAACCTGCGAAATATTATTTAAAATCACTAAAGAGTAGGCAAGATGTGGAATGATCTGAAAAAATACCGCAAGGTAAGAGCGACTCGTTGTTCAGGCTGAATTGCACGTGGACTTCTCTTCAGCAAACTTGGATTCACTATATCCATCAAGTTGTTGAATGATGGAAGCGTCATCCGTGCATACTTGTAAAACATCTGGGGATCTCCTTTGATCTCTTGGAAAAGATTATGATATGCTCCCTGCTGTTGTCTACGCATATTTATTGCTCGTACCCATACACGCTTTTGACGATGACGACCGTCATTAATTCGTTTTCTACGACGACGAACCAAAATTGCTCCCAAATTAAGTAATTGAATTACTAGTAAATTGAACACGTCCATTTCTGTGTAATAATAATATAATTTGTATGAAGAGCAAAATTAATTTATTTTTATTTCTTAACGCTGTTTAATAATTATTACTGAGCATTGAGTTTAACCCTAGAACCGTACACTGGGGTACGAACGTATCCGATTAACGTGTATTAAGTGTACGGTTCTAGGGTTAATACAGAGTTTTCATTCTTTCATGATTATTGATGATGAAAAATATTCAGTATTG
This sequence comes from Tenthredo mesomela, assembly GCA_943736025.1. NCBI lineage: Eukaryota > Metazoa > Arthropoda > Insecta > Hymenoptera > Tenthredinidae > Tenthredo > Tenthredo mesomela. The sequence continues at coordinate 4,977,805 of OX031017.1, forward strand.
ATATGCAGGGCATGGTGAACAGAAACGCGTCAATTTGAAACGCCTAACCAAACGCGCGTCATTTACACGTCTAACCTAAAGTGCGCCAATTTTAAATAAAATCCCGTTTCCGTATATTCTTGAAAAATGAATTTCAGTAGCATAACAGAACTCATGTAATTGGATTACTTACCTGTAGATGAAGATTAAATCGATTTGCTGAAATTATACGCAAGCAACAGAAATGTATTGAATTCGTACGTTCGCGGTTCAGTTTTTGGCATGGATTATGGATTTTTGTGTGGATTGAAAATCCAGACGTCATAAGTAGAATGCAGAGAGCATGCGCATGCGCACTGTTCACTGGACTTTCACAACTGCGCATGCGCTATGCCTTCTGCATTCTGCTTATGGCTTATGGCATTTGATGTGCTTCGGCCTTAAAACATAGAAAGGCGATATCACGAGAACCACGAAAGTAGTGACGGGAAAATTAAGAGCATGGAAATATAGAAACAAATTTTTATCGAAGACAAAACTTAGAACGGACAACATTGCGAGGGTCGAAATTCCGAATCGGCGATAATATCGAACACCTGAAAAAGCGAGCTAGTACAAATGTCAAATTGTGAATACGAAGAAAGTTTATTAATCCGAACCTATTATAGCGAAAGACCAAAATCTCGAAAGGTCAAAATCTCGAATGGCATTAACATCGAAGGCCCAGAATCTCGAAAGCATAGGAACACTTATTCCGGGAGTTTCTCGTTCCTCACGCTACCAGACCGGGCTAATAGATGGAGTTGGCCACATGATGCCAATAGAAATTACATCGAAATAATGTTGCCAAAAGCAGCCTTGTAGTATAAAATTACAGAGGCCGTATAATAGAAGAACTCTGAATAAGAATATAAGGATATAAGCCATTAAAGGATTTGATTTGATCTGAGAATGGGATAGCTGCCCCGCGTTATATATCTAACAAAATTTCATGGAAACTTTTATACCCCAAAAATATTAATTTCATCGAAATTTCAGCAGCCTACACTAATTGGGTCTTAAGACGAAAATTATTTTCGAAAATTGCAGAAAAAAATTTCCTTCTGATTGGTTAAAGTAGCTCAACAGCTTCTTAAAATATAAAGCTTTTTAAAAACTACAAAGAATCGCCGGAAAATATTAGAAAGTTTTTTAAACTTAATTTTTTGATCGATTTAATTGACGTTTGAGTTTTTAAAAAAAATCAATTTTGAAAAATCAGGATTCAACTCAGCGCGCGTCTGATGTGAAAATCCATAACTTTGTTGTGATTGTTGTGAATAAAGATTAAAATCTAAATTTTCGACTCAAAATATGAAGAAAAAAAATTAAAAAATATCGACACTTATTTCATGACGAATCACCGTACAGTTTCGTTCATATTAACAATAATCAGTAAAAATTGACGAAAAACGGGAACCGAAATCGACATGGCAACTCTGCTCGATCAGCTGTTACTGAAAAATCCTATAATTTTTACTTCACGCAGTGTGATAATGGACGTTTTACCCACGCTTCGCGTGGGTAAAATCCCCATTTCCAGACCTTATGAAGTAAAATTTTGTACTATACTCGACGGAAAAACTTCTTCTGATCTCGTGTGATTGCAACACTCGCCTTCGGCTCGTGCTGCAACCTCACACTCGTCCGAAAAAGTTTTACCGCACTCGTATCGTAATGTACTATTATAGTATTGATGACCTCTATAATTCATATTAATAATTTAGAAATAAAAATAATAATTTTTCGAAACGCGGTGTGAGAAGTTCAACCTCTCATGCATAGAGAGCGTTTGAGAAACACCCGATTCGCGCACTCTTACTGAGTGTGCGTAAAGCAATTTGCTTCTCGCACGCCGTGCGTAAAGCATTTTGCTTCTCGCACGCTGTGCGTAAAGCACTTGGCTTTACGCACAGCGATTGGAAGAAAATCTTCGCTATTCGCACAGGATTACAGATTTACGACTTATAGACTCAAAGTGGTGAGTTGGTTATGGTTTCGAATATCGACACAAAAACACTATCTTTCGGTCGAACTTCTCACGACTCGTTTCAAAATAGTAGATTACGATACAAGTGCGCGAAGTACACTGAGCCAGAAAAATACTTGATTCAAGAAAATTCATAATTGATGGCTCCTTAGAAAATATTTATTAGTCTCAGAAATTATTTTTTTACTTCAAGTTCACAATTACTCTAAACAAGTAGACGTAGTACGTATGCAAATAATGTAAACTTCAATCATTTTTTTTATCACTAATATACGGTAAAAGTCAATGAACTTCGTCTCATGTTGTAGAACTTGTTTCAAGCTATTTACCACCCGAGTCGAAATTTAACGCCTCATTAGAACCTCAAAATTTTACCGTTGGGAGGTTTTTGAGGGTCTGGAGAGGTTTATTTTGTATGGGAATTGAAACCCTCTTTAGCGCCTAAAACTCGTAGTTACCAGACAAATGCAGCATTTTAGGGTCAAATGAGGATCTCACGAGAACCTCGCGAGAACCTCGTGAAGCCCGGCTCCCTAGCAGAAATTTCGGTAGAAGATCGGGCTAGCCGTCATATCGGAGCCCGTAATTTATTTTCGTGAAATTAAAAAGTAATGATAGTAGAAAAAAAAGTAGAAAATTTTACGAATTTTATCGTCAGTTGACCGAACCTACGCATTATATCGATGAAACCGCATTTTACATCCATTGAAAAAACCGCCGCATTATTAGTCCCCGCCGGGATTTGAACCCACGTCCGCTCGATTCGCAGTCGCACGCCCTAACCACTACGCTAAACTACCATATGGCATAGGACCCAACACTTTCCTACTTGTTCAGGGCCTATCAAAGTGTCAAGTTATTACTCGAAGTATTTCAATGACATCAACATTTTTCATTTGCAGGACTAGATTGAAGTCCTTGCATATTTTATTACGATTAATTACTGAATATTATATAATATATTTTTTGTTTACGCGGTCATATGAGCCATTCCACGTCAGACCGGACAAAATAAATCAAAAAATGACCTCGATGTTATCGATTTCGCTATCATTTTTTTTACGGGTTCTATGGAACAAATAAATTCATCAAACAATTTTTTGTTTTTTTTTTTGGCCCCTATTTTCCAAGTTACACGGGGGTGAAATTCAGGAAAAAGAGCCAAAAATCGAAAACATACTCCTCTTCAAACGGTCATATCTTTGATTGTATTAATCCTAGAGACTTCATCCAAGAACCATTTCAAAGCTATTGAATGACACTATTATAATATATTTATTTCATTTCGCGGTAACAAACAATTCTATTTGTTATAAACAAATATATTATTCAAACGTGATTTTCATAGAAAATACCAAGCGATAAAATTATCAAAAAAATATGAGCGTATTCCTTCATCAATTCTCTACAAAATCGTTAAGTCAATTTTATGGAGAACCGATGGGAACCATGTTAAAACGAATTATTTATAAGCGAAGGCGCGTGCTGCCACCCAAAAACCGGGCTCAGGTACGTGTGGCTAGCATGAGAAAGCATCGGTGGGCATGTTCACGGTCATATCTTTGGTTGTTTTCATCCGAAAGACTTCTTCCTAGAACCATTTCGAAGCTATTGAATGACACTATTATAATATATTTATTTCATTTTGCGGTAGCGAACAATTCTATTTGTTATAAACAAATATATTATTCAAACGTGATTTTCAACGCAAGGGCTACGCGATAACATTCTCAAAAAAATATGAGCGTATTCCTTGATCAATTCTCTACAAAATCGTTAAGTCAATTTCATGGAGAAACGATGGAAACCATGTGAAAACGATTTATTTATAAGCGACGGTGCGCGCTGCCGCTGAAAGACCCGGCTCGGGTACGGTTTTTCGGTGGCAGCGCGCGCCGTCGCTTATAAATAAATCGTTTTAACATGGTTCCCATCGGTTCTCCATAAAATTGACTTAACGATTTTGTAGAGAATTGATCAAGGAATACGCTCATATTTTTTTGATAATTTTATCGCTTGGTATTTTTTATGAAAATCACGTTTGAATAATATATTTGTTTATAACAAATAGAATTGTTTGTTACCGCGAAATGAAATAAATATATTATAATAGTGTCATTCAATAGCTTTGAAATGGTTCTTGGATGAAGTCTCTAGGATTAATACAATCAAAGATATGACCGTTTGAAGAGGAGTATGTTTTCGATTTTTGGCTCTTTTTCCTGAATTTCACCCCCGTGTAACTTGGAAAATAGGGGCCAAAAAAAAAAAACAAAAAATTGTTTGATGAATTTATTTGTTCCATAGAACCCGTAAAAAAAATGATAGCGAAATCGATAACATCGAGGTCAGAAAGCTGTCCGGTCTGACGTGGAATTGCTCATATGTGTTTATCCGAATTAAATATGACATTTTGATGGAAAAAAAAATGTTTCAGAAGGTCCACTATAATTTTTATGTTTATTTCGGGAATTTTTTTTTAGTTAAAACAACATAAATTCACTCACAGTGGCAAATCGTTCTGTCGCAAGAACTAAAAACGCAGTGGTGAAATTAGCGTAAAAATTTTACTTCATTTCCTGGAACATTTTTTTTCTCCAACAGTCTACCTATATATTTCATATTTTACAAATCCCGTAAACCGATCGAGCAGTGATATTGGGATCTATTATTGTGGAATCCACAACTGATCCTGATAGGCGCCTTTGTGTTGTCAATTAGGCCTGATTACCGAACAAATTTCTACACGGACACCGAGTAAAACGATTTATTTGAATTTTGACTTATTGCAAAAATGTATTTGCTGCAAGTAAATTTTTATCCGTGGCAACCAAACTATATTTGTGGTGAGAAGATTTGTTCACTTTAAATATATTTATTCCGTAGATTCCGTTTCCGCCAATTAGAGATTTTTTTGAAGCAAATACATTTTTTTATTGTTACGAAAGAAATTGGGTTGCCAAAGATGAAAATGTACTTGGCGAAAATTATATTTTAAACAAAGTCCAGATTTTAATAAATCATTTTCTGAGTGTAGTTTTCAATATTTATTATCATTCGAGTATACTCGACACTTGATCGAGCTCTGTGAGTATCAAAATAGGTCCTCAATTATGACTGCGGAGGACTTGGAGGTCCTAAACGGACGCTTGAGGTCGACCAGTGTTCAAAGAGGATCATATGTACACTATGAGTACTAAAGTAGGCGCTAAATTTTGGCTACGGAGGGCCTGGAGGTTCAAAATAGGCGCTTGAGGTGATAGCGGGGTCTAAAGAGGTTGAGGTAGATGCTGAGAGGATCAAAATAGGGGCTAAATTTCGACTCGGGCAGTAATAGTAGATTACAAGCCTAGGCCAGTAAAGTAAGAAATGTCTCAGCTTCGCCTCGGCCGACAAACATGTGATCTGAGGCTTTCGTATTTACTGGACGCTTTCCGGCCGGAGGACAGAAAACGTTGTTTATGCACCGAGGGAAGAAAGTGCGTACTTTATTCCCGGCTGCGCGCATAAAGAACGCGCTTTCTGCCCTTGGATGCATAAAATATCGTATGCACCATGGTGTAAAGTGTTCTTCTAGACGAGTGTGAAGGTCACCCTCGCTTCGCTCGGGCGACAAACCTCACACTCGTCAAAAAGAACACTTTATTCCCTAGGTGCATAATATACTATTGCTCCCTTGATGCACATATACTATTCTTATATTTCCATAGATGATGAAAATGGAAAAATTCAAACGTGCATCAACCAGAAATCTCCGTGACATAACACACCGTATGGTTCAGCAGAACTTCCGGTACAGCACCATTGCTTTCTGCTCAAGCCGTTCTTCGCATACGAGTCCACGTCAAGCGGGAGACCTTTTTGACCGCATGTTCTTGAGAATCGTCGTAATTTTTTTTACCTATTCGCTGGGTAAAATAAATGAATGAAACATTTTTTTTTTCTCAACTCGAAGGGCTTAGAAGCTACAAGGGGTTGAATTTTCGAAAAAACCACAAAAAATCGGAATCGCGGTCTCCTTTAAACGTTAATATCTCCGGTTCCCTTTGTCGTACAGACGTCACCAAAAACTCATTTTGAAGCTTTTGAATCGCACTTTTATGTTATGAATTTTAAATTCATGTAATAAACAATCTTCCATTTGTTATTAACAATTGTATTTTTTAAACGCGATTTTCGAGATGACTACCACCTTCGAAAATTCTGAAAAAATACGAGCGTGTTCTTTGATTCATTCTCTACAAAATCTGTAAGTTTTAAAATGGAACTCCGATGGAAACGATATTTAAATAGCGATTGATCCGTCCGGGACGTCGCGCGCGACTGTCTACGCGGGCGCGCCAGTGGCGCGCGACGGTCCCGGACGGATCAATCGCTTTTTAAATATAGTTTCCATCGAAGTTCCATTTTTAAACTTACAGATTTTGTAGAGAATGAATCAAGGAACACGCTAGTATTTTTTTCAGAATTTTCGAAGGTGGTAGTCATCTCGAAAATCGCGTTTAAAAAATACAATTGTTAATAACAAATAGAAGATTGTTTATTACATGAATTTAAAATTCATAACATGAAAGTGCGATTCAAAAGCTTCAAAATGAGTTTTTGTGACGTCTGTACGACAAAGGGAACCGGAGATATTAACGTTTAAAGGAGACCGCGATTCCGATTTTTGGTGATTTTTCGCAAATTCAACCCCTTGTAGCTTCTAAGCCCTTCGAGTTAAAAAAAAAAAGTTTCATTCATTCGTTTTGCCCACAGAATATGGCAAAAAAATTACAAAAGAATCTGAAACATTGAGATAAATTTTTGGCCAAATCCGTCCCGCTTGACGTGGACTGACTCATATACGTCGAAAATATTTCCGTGTATCGTGGGTTTTCCGTAGCAAGAGCCTAAGTCATGCAACAGTTACCGTATCATAGATGATTGCGTGTCTCGTGTGAAGTATTGGGTATTGACCTACCGTTTTGACCAGATCTCCGAGCTGTTGAAAGCGTTCGATAAACGTCGTGTCAGCAATGACTTCCGGTTTGTACAGGGACTCCGGCAACGATGCGATCTTTTTCGCAAAAATGTCGGACTTCTGATCGCGTAAGGCGAAACTCAAGGCGTGCAGGCGACTTAAAGCACGCAAGGCGAGGGAAATATGTGGGAAATCCATCTGCTTGCGGTCTCGCATCACGAACCCCTTCGGCCGATCTTCTAAGCAAATTACCTTGAGAACAAAAAACATTGTCAATGATACTTCTAGTCTCTTCTATCAGTACAAAGGCATGATGAACGAATCACTCAGCCTAAACCTAAAAATTGAATCGTGGTGCGGATTGTAAGATGTCGCGAACACGCGTCTTGGTTTCCTGATTTCAAGTTTTGAATTTCGAACGTCTCTATTTTTCAACGTGTCTTTCTTTTCCTTTTTTCCATATGATGAATCCACAGACTCTTCATCGCTAAATTCGTGAACTGACTAAATTTGTTAAATGTTTGAACGGGACGCGTTATATCGATATTTGAGTTCAGCTACATCACTTCAGCAGTTTTTTTCTCTGATCTCCACCACGAGATTGATAAATATTCCATTCGATTCATTAGTTAGTTCTATAATGCTTAGGACGTACATATTCGGTATGATCATGATGATAGGAAATAATATCAAGATGGCAAGAAATTTGTGATGTATATCTTCAACGGTTGGAACACGACAATAATTTACTCACCTCCTATTGTGATCTTCGGGACTAGACAAATAGCACTCTGGAATACTTTAGAAAGTTTTATTTTTCTCCTCAAGGAACTTTTCGTATACCGGTACGATTTCGCTGTAGAATAGATGTTCACGCGGAAAGGCTGATCCGACGAGCATCGCTTTTCGTGTCATTTCATCTGTCGGTGGGACTTTGAATATTGCTTGAGCTTTTACTGGCATACGTTTCTTTTCTCTCTCGATAAAGATCCGGTAAACAACAGCAACGTAGTTTTTGCACGTAGTTCAGCAACGTAGCATCCGTTTTTGATCCCGGCTTTATGACGTACTTTGGGTTCGACACTTCCAGAATATTCGCGATCTCGTCCAAGCGTTCCTGAAGGTGTTCATCCTCGAATGATCTCCGGCAGACGTCCGACTTATCTTTTCCGTGTTCGTGTATTTTTCCCATTGCAATACAGTCCGACCTCTCAATAGTGCCTCTCTCAATAGTTCCGCTTCCCCAGTTTGATGTGCGAACTACTTCCCCCACTACTCAGACGAGTAACTGCGAGCTCGGACTTCGTATACCTACCCCTCAATAGTTCCGTCAGCCGAAACTCCATTTCATGTACGTTATTTCGAAGCATAAGAAAACGAAAGGTCTATGCGCCGGCTTACATTGTCATGAATCGAATGCGTAAAGCGGTCGGAACTATTGAGAGGTAAGTGCTAAAGTCTCGCTGGCAAGGTACATGGTGGGGGAACACCGATTCGTGGAAAAACTCTTCCCCTCTTATCCCTGCCCGGAACTATTGCGAGGTCGGACTGTATTACGAATTCCGAATAACCTACGAAGAGTTTCTTTTTCAAAAACGTTGATTCCATATTTGGTCCAACGATAGGTTTTTACAGCCAGGTGCACCGCGGTGAACATAAGGCAAACCGCGTCGTTGATGCCGGGAGTGTCAAGCCAGCAATCATCCGCCTACTGAAGTATTCTGTGACTCTTAGGCAAACTAGTAAAAACAAACAGCGGAACTGATATGGCTATACGTGTGATTCAGTATATAATAGACCAAAGGAAGGGGATAAAGGCATGTTATCGTTTGAATATCAAAAATAAGCGTGCGATGCAATAATTTGAGAAAAATGATGAATACTTGAATGGAACTGATAATTCTCCGTTCTCCATAAAAACGGAAAAGAAAACAGGTTACTCAGGCTGTGTTGAAACTTAGGCAGGTATACTCTTCTTTATAAGTTCGAGTTGTATGATTTCTAACTGGCCATAAGGCCGGTACTTTCATGCTAGTATAGTGGCTTATACGATTAGTTCAAATGACAACATGCCGTGTTCCCCTTCCTTCGATATATTATATTTTGAATCACACGCAGCCGAATCAGTTCACCTGTTTATGTATATGAGTTTGCCTCATAGCCGTAGAATACTTCAGTAGGTCGTTGGATGATATGCTGGCGTGACACTCCCAGCATCAACGTCGCGGTTCAACTTATCAACGCCTAACTGTAAACTGCACCTATCATTAGACGAATTATAGAATTATCACATCATTGATTAAGAAACCCCTCGTAGGTTATTTAAATAGCGTATTATCGAAATGGAACAGATGTCAGAACACGGGAAATATAAGTCGGACGTTTGCCGGAGATCATTCGAGGATGAACACCTTCAGGAATACTTGGACGAGGTCGCGGATATTCTGGAGGTTTCGAACCCAAAGTACGTCATAAAGCCGGGATCAAAGACGGGCGATAACTACGTTGCTGTTGTTTACCGGATCTTCATCGAGGGAGAAAAGAATGGTATGCCAGTGAAAGCTCAAGCGATATTCAAAGTTCTACCGACAGACGAAGTCACACGAAAAATGATGCTCGTCGAATCAGCATTTCCACGTGAACATCTATTCTACAGCGAAATCGTACCGGTATTCAAAAAGTTCCTTGAGGAGAAAAATAAAACCTTGGAAAGTATTCCAGAGTGCTATCTATCCAGTGCTGAAGATCACAAGGAGGTGAGTAAATTATTATCGTGTGATTTGACCGTTGAAGTTATACATTTTTCGCCATCTTTATATTATTTCGTATCATCATGGTCGGACAGAATAGATACCTACGTTGCACGAGCGTTAAAACTAACTAACATGCTGACCGTGGCCGTGACGTAATTTAGGTCTAATGGGATATCTATTGATTTCGTGGTAGCTAGATCGAAAAAAGGACTGCTAGTGATGATGTAGCTAAACTTGAATATCGATATAACACGTCACGTCCAAACATTTAACGAAGTTGGTCAGTTCACGAATTTCGTGATGCAGAGTTTGTTGATTTATCATACTATATAAAAAAATGAAGGAAACACTCTGGAGAACGATGACGTTCAACATTCAATACTTGGAGTCAGGAAACGAATACGCATGTTTGTGACATCTTACAATCCGTCCACGATTCAATTTTCAGTTGCAGCCTGAGTGATTCATTCACAATGCCTTTGTACATAATAAAAGCGACTAGAAGTATCATTGACAATGTTTTTCTTCTTTCAAGGTAATTTGCTTGGAAGATCTACTGCCGAAGGGATTCGTGATGCGAGACCGCATGAAGCAGATGGATTTCCCACATATTTCCCTAGCCTTGCGTGCTTTGGGTCGCCTGCACGCCTTGAGTTTCGCCCTGCGCGATCAGAAGCCGGACATTTTTGCAAAAAAGATCGCATCGTTGCCGGAGTCCCTGTATAAACCGGAAGTCGTCGCTAACACGAAATTTATCGAACACTTTCAGCAGCTCGGAGATCTGGTAAAAACGGTAGGTCAATACCCAATACTTGACACGGGACACGCAAACTAGTGTGATACAGAAACTGTTGTATGTCTTAGGCTCTTGCTACGGAAAACCCACGATACACGGAAAGATTCTCGGCGTATGCGAAGAACGGCTTGAGCAGAATGCAATGGTGCTGTACCGGCAGTTCTGCTGAACCATACGGTGTGTTATGTCACGGAGATTTCTGGATGAACAACATGTTGTTCAAGTACGATAAGGTGAGCTGAGCAATCTGTAATTCAGGCAGTGTACAAGCCTGTGAGCTTGGAAATGATATTCCAATCTTCTTGATAGGAAATTGAATTACTTCATCAATCACTTTACCCAGGGTACTATGTCAGCTCCTCCTGGTATTCTCTTCGCTCCCTAGATAATTATAAATACCTATACAATATCTTGTATACAAGGAGAATAGTCGTCGAAGAGAATATTCGTTTATCAGGCTAGATTCGTCATTGCTGAAGATATCCGCTGAAATTATTATTCGAAAGACTAATGGCGACAATTTTTCAGGACAACAAGGAACCGGAGAACGTATATTTTCTGGACTACCAAGTGGCACGTTACGCGTCCCCCGTAATCGACATCTCTTACGTTCTCTTCTGCAACTGTAGTCAGGAGTTGAGAAGCAAGTACTACGACGAACTAATGAAAATTTACCATGAATCTTTATCGGTTCATCTAACGGAGCTTGGTTCTGATCCGGAGAAGATGTTTCCCTATGACGCTCTGTTGGTTCAGTTGCAAAAGTTCAGTAACAACGCTGCCGGAATGGCTACACTGGTACTCCCTATGGTCACGAGTCAGGGCGAAGACGAGAAAAGTTTCAATCCTGGGAATAATTGTATAGCCGCTCTGCAAGAACGTATACACAGGGACCATTTCTGGAGAAATACCGCCAGAGACACTTTTAAAAATCTTATCGATAGGAATTATATTTAGTATTGATTGACGTTGCGGGGGTGAAAAGAATCGTGGCTTCGATGAGTAACGACAATAGCCTCACAGAGAGGAAGGAACTTTTGAACAAGACTTCATATGCAGATAAATGTTTTGTCAATTCAATTTAATCGTCGTCGATTCAAAAAAATAGTGTCACATATAATTGATCGAAATGAAACCTCAAATTTGTACCTTTTTTTTAACGTCAGACAAACATAATATATAAGTATCTCAGAAATTCTACTCGTGAACCGCGATTTTTTTTATGGAAATTTGCCTATTAATTCATAGATATAAGTATTCTGTTTTAATGCGAAGGATCTTCGATTTTAGTCTCGTACGTTATGTGTCACGTTTTTATCCTATACAATGAACGTACGAAAGTTCATGTAACAAATAATGAATGACAGGTACACTTGAAAGTTTCAAATAGTCATATCACACTGCTTTCATCTCATACCACAATTTGATCAACGACATGGAGTATCATATGGGATCAAAATTATCGTAAATATCACTTTTGGCACATTTTTTAATAACTCCTCATATTCGTGATATGGATTACCAATTATACGAGTTCTAGTCGTGTTTTTACGAAGAAAATGATATTCCTTGCAGGCACTTGTGATGCATTATAATTTCAGAACAATACAGGAATGGTGTACCTGTCATATTTTTAAAAGATCGCTCTCAGCACATTCTTATATAATTTTACCAAACCTTACAAATCATATTTGGCTAGAATATTGTAGATATAAAATACTGCGGAATAAAAAACGTTAAAATAATCGTCATGATACACAGATATTTTGTAACATAAATGTTGTTGTAACGTTCTGTGAAATTCTTTCCTGTTTGTGAAGATATCAAAATATGATCTATGCAGCGTAAACGCTTTTATTTTTTTACTGTTAAATTTAATGCACTTGATCAATATTTTGGTAATCAATTTGAAATAAAAAAGATATTTTTGATACTAAATTCCAAATTTTAAACCTTACAAGTCGTTTTACATGCATTCTCCACATATTAGGATACCTATAGTCAGAGTGCAAGCCATATGCAAGGATGAAGTCACATGACAGATGATGCTTAGTCGGTTACTTATTTCCGCGTGTACATGTATTTTGGTCCGGAATCGTATGATAATTATCAAGTAGTTCCGTAAAGAGAAGAATTCGAGCTTGGAAAATATTCGGGAGTGCTACTTATCCAGTTCAGGTGATCATAGGAGGTGAGCAATAATCATATGGTATGACCAGTGAAATAATTCAAATCCCTTGAAAACGCCGTATTTTTTCGATCAGGAAATAACAGACTACACTGAGAAAAAAATATAATTGAATTTACAAAATCTGCTTTACAATACGGCGAATTAAATATTCAATTGGAACAAATAAATTTCAATCGGTGTGACTGAAAATCGGTTAATTTCATATGGCATTTAATCACACCAATTGAAATTTATTTGTTCCAATTGAATATTTAATTCGCCGTATTGTAAAGCAGATTTCGTAAATTCAATTATATTTTTTTCTCGGTGTAGTTGAGGTTAATTTGGCACGAGATAAAAACATCTGAGATCGAATCTAATCGCAAGTCAGACAGAAATGTACTTGAAGAGAGACTCTCAAATATTTCGTTGATAAAATTTATATTTAATACACGTTTACACCAAGATTTTTGATATAATCTCTTGAGACTGAGTAACATTACGATAGTCACACGATAAACTCCAAATGAATCCAGTGTAACATATATTTCGCAAATGAATACGAATACATTAGGTTGACGAAATTACTCTACATTTGATATTCAAACAGTCAACTTTCACAGAGAATAGTGGTAATCGAGGACGAAATAACAGAAGAACAGATATCGAGACGTCGGGACTCGTAGTTAGCGTTTTTGGGAGACGTGTTACTGGACTTAGTTTTGCAACTAGACTAACTCTTGTCGCTTATCGCTGAAATTTTGAGTATTTACATTTTCAATTGGTTAAAGCTTCGAGTGGGGGTCTATCGAATAGAATTGGAAGTCGCCCCACTTGGTGTTTTTCAGTGCGTGACAACGACTCGAGTTTCCGCGAAGGCAAGAAAATGCGGCTCAATTTTCGGACCCAAAAGCCTGCATCTGTCGAAGGTCATTAGCCATCTGGCGACCAGCTACACCGCGCCGATATGATGACCCGAGTCCATATCTTATAGTCACGCTCGAGGAGTCGAAAGCAAAAGGTCTAGGATTAACCGAATATATAATTGACCACCGCAAGCATAAGAAGATGAATGTATTGTCAATTTGAATGTAGTTTCAGGAATTCAAAGAATGAAACTACAACACGTGTTCATATTATAATAACTATATACTATAAGAAGTTGCTAGAATATGAAAAATAGTGTCGGATGCACCATAGCTTATCCTTTGAGTGCGTTCCGATCAACATTTTCCATGCTCAATTCTTAAGATTGTTCATCGTCTCTATTGCCAATGGTGCTATACGTTTCAAATTACTTTCGAATTCACTATTCGCAATTTTTACATTTTTATTTTGACGTACGTTAAGATTTGCTTCTGGCATGTTCGATAACAAATTACCGGTAAGGAAATGGCTTAAAATCAGACCATGAATTCGATCAGGATCCGTAGGTATCGTAGCTAAAGAATAGGAATTGAGTATCGCTTCTTCTTCGATGGCAAACTCATTGCATTTTCGAAAACTAACTATAAGATCGGATACTACGCGTTCTGAATGATGCTTCAACGATTTGACTGTCAATTTTCATTAGGTTTTAGAGCAATCAGACAAGTGTGAAATAGTTCTCAAGATTTCTTAATGATTGACCAATTTAAAGTGTGCAAAGATTTCATTCAGATCGTTTTCAGTTCCTACGAAATTTTTCCCACAATCGCCAACCCTTCGCCTTTCAGATCGACTACCTCGTGATGAATCCATTTTGCGACAAGAGAAACGAAAATTTAAACTTGCGCGATCACGAAATTTCTTTTTCTCTGTGAACAAGGATCTGCAATCATCGATTTCCGCTTGAAAGAATTAATGATCTCGATTCCATGGTGCAGACACGAGTGCAAGTCACCAATTACATCTGCGATTTAGGAGGATTTGTGCGACAACATTTTATGCAATTACTAACGATTTTTGGCACTCGATTTCGACACTCGGATGGCAAAAATCTTCCATTTCGTATCGCTTGCCGTACGTGATGACTCGCTTTAAGGAGGTTGGCTACCCAATGATGCATATGAGCCATTCCACGTCAGACCGGACAAAATAAATCAAAAAATGACCTCGATGTTACCGATTTCGTTATCATTTTTAGGCACGATCGTTGAAACGGGAGTGCCTTATACATTCGACATCGCGAAAAACGTCGGATCGAATAAAACTCCTAAAATCATATAGGAAGCACGTTTTGACACCTGAGTAGTCGTTTTTTGACATTTTCAAGAATGGCGTATGTGACCACCCCATTTCTTGTAAACACGGTTTCAGCCACACCCTTCAACCGATTTCGATGAAATTTGCAGAGGATACTTTTATCACCCTGCAGATGTGCAAATTTCATTGTCGACCCGATCCGACTTCCGGTGTAGAAACGGCATTCGCTAACTTCGTCAATTTTGAAGATAGAATATTGAGCTTCGAAATTTAGTTTTCAGATCGAAAAAGAAAATTTTGTGAATTTTTGAGGATTTTTCCCGCACCTGCATCCGGGTGCAAACTCGTCCGAATTCCTTGTAAACACGGTTTCAGCCACACCCTTTAACCGATTTCGATGAAATTTGCAGAGGATACTTTTATCACCCTGCAGATGTGCAAATTTCATTGTCGACCCGATCCGACTTCCGGTGTGGAAACGGCATTCGCTAACTTCGTCAATTTTGAAAATAGAATATTGAGCTTCGAAATTTAGTTTTCAGATCGGAAAAGAAAATTTTGTGAATTTTTGAGGATTTTTCTCGCACCTGCATCCGGGTGCAAACTCATCCGAATTCCTTGTAAACACGGTTTCAGCCACACCCTTTAACCGATTTCGATGAAATTTGCAGAGGATACTTTTATCACCCTGCAGATGTGCAAATTTCATTGTCGACCCGATCCGACTTCCGGTGTGGAAACGGCATTCGCTAACTTCGTCAATTTTGAAAATAGAATATTGAGCTTCGAAATTTAGTTTTCAGATCGGAAAAGAAAATTTTGTGAATTTTTGAGGATTTTTCCCGCACCTGCATCCGGGTGCAAACTCGTCCGAATTCCTTGTAAACACGGTTTCAGCCACACCCTTTAACCGATTTCGATGAAATTTGCAGAGGATACTTTTATCACCCTGCAGATGTGCAAATTTCATTGTCGACCCGATCCGACTTCCGGTGTGGAAACGGCATTCGCTAACTTCGTCAATTTTGAAAATAGAATATTGAGCTTCGAAATTTAGTTTTCAGATCGGAAAAGAAAATTTTGTGAATTTTTGAGGATTTTTCCCGCACCTGCATCCGGGTGCAAACTCGTCCGAGTTCCTTGTAAACACGGTTTCGGCCACACCCTTGAACCAATTTCGATAAAATTTGCAGAGGATACTTTTGTCACTCTGCAGATGTGCAAATTTCATTGTCGACCCGATCCGACTTCCGGTGTTAAAACGGCGTTCGCTAACTTCCTCAATTTTGAAGATAGAATATTGAGCTCCGAAATATAGTTGGCAGATCGGAAAAGAAAATTTTGTGAATTTTTGAGAATTTTTCCCGCACCTGCATCCGGGTGCAAACTCGTCCGAGTTCCTTATAAACACGGTTTCAACCACACCCTTGAACCAATTTCGATGAAATTTGCAGAGGATACTTTTGTCACCTCCAAGAAATGGAAATTTTCCCGTATGTACTCGATCGAATAACCAGTTGAACAAGCGACCATAAAGCAATTTGGTTCGAACTATAGAACCGACATGAACCGGTGATGCAGGCGAAAAAAAACACGACATACTATGATCAGAATGAAATAAATGAAAAAATAAATAATAAACAATAAATAAATGAAAACAATGGGCGATCGTGCCTTAAGCAAAAAAGCGATGAGCTTTTTGGCTAAAACCGTCTAGTTTTTTACGGGTTCTATGGAACAAATAAATTTATCAAACAATTTTTTTTTTTTTTTTGGCCCCTATTTTCCAAGTTACACGGGGGTGAAATTCAGAAAAAAGACCCAAAAATCGAAAACATACTCCTCTTCAAACGGTCATATCTTTGATTGTATTCATCCTAGAGACTTCATCCAAGAACCATTTTAAAGCTATTGAATGACACTATTATAATATATTTATTTGATTTCGCGGTAACAAACAATTCTATTTGTTATAAACAAATATATTATTCAAACGTGATTTTCAACGCAAATACCAAGCGATAAAATTATCAAAAAAACATGAGCGTATTCCTTGATCAATTCTCTACGAAATCGTTAGGTCAATTTTATGGAGAACCGATGGGAACCATGTTGAAACGATTTATTTATAAGCGACGGCGCGCGCTGCCACCCAAAAACCCCCCTCAGGTACGTGTGGCTAGCATGAGAAAGCATCGGTGGGCATATTCGCGGTCATATCTTTGGTTGTTTTTATCCGAAAGACTTCTTCCTAGAACCATTTCAAAGCTATTGAATGCCACTATTTCTATATATTTATTTAATTCTGCAGTAACAAACAATTCTATTTGTTATAAACAAATATATTATTCAAACGTGATTTTCAAAGCAAGGGCCACGCGATAACATTCTCAAAAAAATATGAGCGTATTCCTTGATCAATTCTCTACAAAATCGTTAAGTCAATTTCATGCAGAAACGATGGAAACCATGTGAAAACGATTTATTTATAAGCGACGGCGCGCGCGGTCCATAAAATTGACCTAACGATTTTGTAGAGAATTGATCAAGGAATACGCTCATATTTTTTTGATAATTTTATCGCTTGGTATTTGCGTTGAAAATCACGTTTAAATAATATATTTGTTTATAACAAATAGAATTGTTTGTTACCGCGAAATTAAATAAATATATTATAATAGTGTCATTCAATAGCTTTAAAATGGTTCTTGGATAAAGTCTCTAGGATGAATACAATCAAAGACATGACCGTTTGAAGAGGAGTATGTTTTCGATTTTTGGGTCTTTTTTCTGAATTTCACCCCCGTGTAACTTGGAAAATAGGGGCCAAGAAAAAAAAAAAAAAATGTTTGATCAATTTTTTTGTTCCATAGAACCCGTAAAAAAAATGATAGCGAAATCAGTAACATCGAGGTCAGAAAGCTGTCCGGTCTGACGTGGAATTGCTCATATGTAGAGAAATCTTTGAAAATGTTATGATCGAAAGATAGATGAATGAAACAATGAGAAATGCTTCCTGCCAAAATTTCAAGTCAATTCACCACACCGTTTTTTCTAAATTAATTTTTGAATTTTCTTTCTATACACGTAGAGGTATGGAGAGCCGGTAAGGTTAGTTGAAATCTTTAGTATCACTCGCACGGTAAGAGTAGATTTCAACTAACCTTACCGGCTCTCCATACCTATCTATACCGACAGTAGTAGCGTAGTGCTAGCACTCGAGACTACTAGGCCAAGCAATAGAGGTTTTTTTCGTGACACAAATACTACCTGAAATCTGACTGTGCAGTCATATAATAGGTAGTGCCTAGATGTTTTTTATCATAAATGCCACTCCTGAATCGTCTTGTTTTTTTGTTTAGAAGCGAAAAATAGCCAAAAAAAGCAAAATGTTTGCTTTTTCGCTTATAAAATGTAAAGTATTGATCTAATCGAGAAGCTACAATGGCACTTTTTGTAGAGAATTCGAAGACGAAAAAATTGAGAGGTGACGCGTCTCGATCGGATCATTAGTTTCGGAGAAAAGTAAAAAAAAAACGGAAAAAATCATCAATTTTTCAAAAATTCATAACTGAGTCAATTTTTGAGATGAAGCGTAGTCCCTTCGGAGTTAAGTTGGTATTATCATATACTTTATTGGTGCAAAACCTGGAAGCTGTCGGATAAATAGTTTCTGCACAATTGCAGTTTTTTGAATTTGATGTACTTTTTTCAAGAAGGTCGTGATGCTCGGCTAGTTGTTCCATTTGAATTTTTCTAAAAGCATTTTGAAGAAGAGAGAAAATACTTGAAATCGTATATTTTCCCGATACCGACAAATGATTTTTAGTGGGTGAAAAACGGTGCCAAACAGGAGCGAAAACGCTCGAGCGCGTCGAGGTAGTCGTAGAGTGGGGGTCGCTCGCTACGCGAGGAGAAACCTATGTATAGTATAATATATACGGTATATAGTCCAGGAAATGAAGCGAAAAAAAGATCTTTGCATGACACCGATCCAGAACGGATGGGACCTGTATATTCTTATAGAGCTAATGCCCATGATAAAGACCTATGGTTTTCCGACCACAGATTTTTCTGTCTAAAAAATTTGCGGGGCGTTCAAAGTTGCTGAAACGATGTTTTTCCGTCATAGCGACGAAACTATTGGTCTGAGAGAAAAAATGTTCAATATTATTTTGTAGGTATTGAAGAAACGAACATTTTTCTTGGTCGCACATCGAAATCGATTGATTGGTTCTCTGGCAAAGTAATAAAAACCTGCTAAAATGGTTATTTCTACAATAACTAATTATTCATGCAATAATCCATGTATATCCTCGAAAGTCTCGCAATATATGCCTCTTGGTATACTAAAAAAGTGTGCGAAACCAGAGCTCGATCGGATGAATACTTTTTGAATAAAGCTATTTGTTATTAAAAAACCGACTTTTTTTGCACGGAATTTCCGGGCTGGAATTTTATCGCAGAGCAACAAAACTTGAAAAAGATTCATCCCGAAGAGTGCTACTATCACGTACATTTTGAGGCAAAATGATTTTTTACAATTAAGTGGGTGAAAAATGGCTCTAAAAAGGGGGTACGTTTTTCACTACTAAACAAATGGAATTCCGAGGCCAATTTTCATGTTACAGAATCGGGATTAGCATTATTCAGAAGCTGTTATTTTTACACGAATTTAGAAAAAAAAAAATTTGTTTAAAGTTAATTAGGGGGGGAGATCTTTTTTTTTTTTTCAAAAATTATTGCAGCTGCTCTTTTTAACATAGAGGGCTAAAATTTGGGTACAGTATAGATAAAGACTCATACTAACCGTCATAAAATTTGAGGAGAGATTACTTATGAATTGATTGTTCGTTATTGTGGTTAATTCACGGACAATATGTGACGCCGCGGAGAAAGACCATGCCCGCCCGGCAAGCGCTCGCGAAAAGTGAGTTCGCGCAACTTGGAATATCTCTTCAACAAATAATCATATCGAGATGTTTTTTTTTTTCAATTTCGGCTAACTTTTTCCGCTGATTATGGATTTGCTATCTGAAGCTCTAAAAAACTATATCTTAAGCTCAAAGTTTGTTCATTTTTCAATTTTTTCACTGTTCTTTACTTAATTTTTGGATTTTATCTGCATTGTATTTAATCGTTGTGAAGTTCCTCAATTGCTTTACCAAAATAAAAAATCAACTCAATGAGAAATATATTGTTACTGGAGCACACGTCATTACGTTTTGAGAAAAAATCAAGAAAATAAGGTACACGATATCTGAAATAATTACTAAACGTATTCACATTTGAACATAGTTTATTTATTACAAGAAACGGTTATATTAACAACACCAGAACAAAATATAAGAAGCCTTAAATCGAGGCATATTGTTTTTCAACGAACGGTTCTCAAAAATATTGGTATATACAATAGAAACGTACAAAAATTGATGCAATCTAATTGAACAATAAACGAACAATTTACGATATAAACAGCATCGCTTCTCAGAGGAAGCTGATAAAAAAAAAAAAGAAAAAAAAAATGAAAAAAAAAACATCTCGATATGATTATTTGTTGAAGAGATATTCCAAGTTGCGCGAACTCACTTTTCGCGAGCGCTTGCCGGGCGGGCATGGTCTTTCTCCGCGGCGTCACATATTGTCCGTGAATTAACCACAATAACGAACAATCAATTCATAAGTAATCTCTCCTCAAATTTTATGACGGTTAGTATGAGTCTTTATCTATACTGTACCCAAATTTTAGCCCTCTATGTTAAAAAGAGCAGCTGCAATAATTTTTGAAAAAAAAAAAAAGATCTCCCCCCCTAATTAACTTTAAACAAATTTTTTTTTTTCTAAATTCGTGTAAAAATAACAGCTTCTGAATAATGCTAATCCCGATTCTGTAACATGAAAATTGGCCTCGGAATTCCATTTGTTTAGTAGTGAAAAACGTACCCCCTTTTTAGAGCCATTTTTCACCCACTTAATTGTAAAAAATCATTTTGCCTCAAAATGTACGTGATAGTAGCACTCTTCGGGATGAATCTTTTTCAAGTTTTGTTGCTCTGCGATAAAATTCCAGCCCGGAAATTCCGTGCAAAAAAAGTCGGTTTTTTAATAACAAATAGCTTTATTCAAAAAGTATTCATCCGATCGAGCTCTGGTTTCGCACACTTTTTTAGTATACCAAGAGGCATATATTGCGAGACTTTCGAGGATATACATGGATTATTGCATGAATAATTAGTTATTGTAGAAATAACCATTTTAGCAGGTTTTTATTACTTTGCCAGAGAACCAATCAATCGATTTCGATGTGCGACCAAGAAAAATGTTCGTTTCTTCAATACCTACAAAATAATATTGAACATTTTTTCTCTCAGACCAATAGTTTCGTCGCTATGACGGAAAAACATCGTTTCAGCAACTTTGAACGCCCCGCAAATTTTTTAGACAGAAAATCTGTGGTCGGAAAACCATAGGTCTTTATCATGGGCATTAGCTCTATAAGAATATACAGGTCCCATCCGTTCTGGATCGGTGTCATGCAAAAATGCTTTATTTCCTGGACTAATAATACAGATAGGTTTCTCCTCGCGTAGCGAGCGACCCCCACTCTACGACTACCTCGACGCGCTCGAGCGTTTTCGCTCCTGTTTGGCACCGTTTTTCACCCACTAAAAATCATTTGTTGGTATCGGGAAAATATACGATTTCAAGTATTTTCTCTCTTCTTCAAAATGCTTTTTGAAAAATTCAAATCGAACAACTAGCCGAGCATCACGACCTTCTTGAAAAAAGTACATCAAATTCAAAAAACTGCAATTGTGCAGAAACTATTTATCCGACAGCTTCCAGGTTTTGCACCAATAAAGTATATGTTAATACCAACTTAACTCCGAAGGGACTACGCTTCATCTCAAAAATTGACTCAGTTATGAATTTTTGAAAAATTGATGATTTTTTCCGTTTTTTTTACTTTTCTCCGAAACTAATGATCCGATCGAGACGCGTCACCTCTCAATTTTTTCGTCTTCGAATTCTCTACAAAAAGTGCCAGTGTAGCTTCTCGATTGGATCAATACTTTACATTTTATAAGCGAAAAAGCAAAAATTTTGCTTTTTTTGGCTATTTTTCGCTTCTAAAAAAAAAACCAAGACGATTCAGGAGTGGCATTTATGATAAAAAACATCTAGGCACTACCTATTATATGACTGCACAGTCAGATTTCAGGTAGTATTTGTGTCACGAAATCGACCTTTTGTTAGCTCTATTTCTTGGCCTATACGGAGCGGGAGGACCTGACTTCAAATCCCCAAGCGAGTCAAGGAAGGCCTGAGCGGCAGCCTGCAAAAATGTGAGACGGGTCACGCCGTCCAGGCGCTGACTTGACTCACGGCGGTTTGAGCTCGGATCCGGCTACACCTGGACAAGGTTTTTCCGGCGGTTTCCCTTGTCCCTCGTGCGAATGCGGGTGTTTCTATATATCGATACCTGCGCGGAATAACCGGCTATCTCAGAGTCCGCTTGAAAAAGCGGCTATCTCAGAATCCATTCGAAAAACCGACTGTAGCCTATATTATTAATATAGGCACAGGCCGCTTTTCCGAATGGATTCTGAGATAGCCGCTTTTTCAAGCGGACTCTGAGATAGCCGCTTTTTCAAGCGGACTCTGAGATAGCCGCTTTTTCAAGCGGACTCTGAGATAGCCGCTTTTTCAAGCGGACTCTGAGATAGCCGGTTATTCCGCGCAGGTATCGATATGTAGGTATATAAATATACCTACATTAGGGTGGTTCATTTTAAATTTGTATTTTTTTTTTCGCCTCCCACCTGAGAACTTGGTGCCAAATTCGGAAAAAAAAATTCTCCCTAAATCGGAGACCATGACAAAAAATATTTTCATAATACGTGCATGGAATGGGCCTTCTTTCATGCTTGTCGGACGTGGGGAAAATCGCTTGTGTCGAACGTGAATCCGGAATATCCACTGAGCGGGAGGGAATGTACTTTCCCTCCCGCTGCAGCGGGAGGAAAAGTACTTTTCCTCCCGCCTATATATATATATATATAATTATATATATATATATATAATTATATATATATAATTATATATATATAATTATATATACATAATTATATATATATATATATATATATCCCTCTTCCGACCGACGCGCATCAAAGAAGGCCTATTTCGTGCCCTTACCCGTGTGGAAATTACAAACGGGAACTGGCCAGTAGTTGTTCAGTTCGCCCGTTTTCAATACGGGCGCTAGACAGTCGAGCTAGACAGCTTCTGTCCGGAAATGTAACGCTGCACTAGACAGTTTCACTAGGCCAGTTTAACTATCCGGGTTCTGTTCAGTCTGCCCGGCTTATATTGTATTTCCCGAATTTTGTTTCTATATTATTTCAACGACAAAACGTGATAAAAAAAGTTATTGACAAATGTTGGATAATCGAATTTGATGATTTATAATTGACCGCATGTAAATGAAAACGCATTTTCGTTGAAAAACCCGCCATTGATATATTTCTCCTAACCGGGATTTGAACCCACGTCCGCTCGCTCGTATCTATTACTAGTCGCACGCCCTATCCACTACACCAAACTACCGATTCGTATAATCTCAATGTTTTCCTATATATGTATATATTAGACTGGCCGTTAACAAAAAAGTTTGTGCTCCAACTTGAAAAATATTAAGTTCACGTTGAAAGGAGAAGATCCTCAAAGTTTCAATGCTCTATCTCATTATTAAGGGGTGCCGGCAATTTTTCGTTTTGTTTTAATTTTTTTTCTCAACTTTTTTTCAATCATTTGAAAATTTTAATTTTTTTTTCTCTAATATAACGTTTTATTTGTTTTCAGACCTTGATCTTTTTGAATTTTATAACGATTCGAAAAAATCAAATGGCAGACAAATAAATCTGGGATTGAAAATACTTTTTACTGAAATATTTTCAATTCATTTTCTTGTTTTTTTAATTTTTAATTAATTTATTTTTTCATTCTTGATTTATCTTTTGTTATTAATTTGGTTTGTTAATTTTTTATTCCACGCTTCTTTGAAATTTTTTTAGACCAATTCCTAGGCTATATTTTTCTTGGACGTCATGTTGAATATTCCATCATGAAAAATTGAAAATGTTTGAGTAAAAAGTATTTTCAATTTAAAATTTATCTGTCTACCGTTTGATTTTTTGAATCGTTATAAAATTCAGAAAGATCAAGGTCCGAAGACAATCAAAATCTTATTTATGGGGAAAAAAAACAATTCAATTTAAAAAAAAATTAGAAAAAAAAAAAAAAAATTAAAATTAAAATTGAAATTAAAATAAAACAAAAAATTGCCGGCACCCCTTAATAATGAGGTAGAGCATTGAAGCTTTGAGGATCTTCTTTTTTCAAGGTGTAATATTTTTCAGGTTGAAGCACAAACTTTTTTTTTAACGGCCAGTCTAATGTATATCACAACTTTATATGAAGAATTCCATGTGAACTCAACGAATCAAAAACCAGCGATTCGATTTGATTAGCGATTTCATACAATTATGATGATTCTAAATCTAACACACTGCTTTGATTGAAAAAAAAAATTTTATTGAGCCGTTTTCGATTATGAATTTTTGACAACTCAAAATAGCGCCGTGATCGATTCTTTTATTTACTCTACAAAATACGACGAACATTTATCGGTTGTGAAAAAGGTGTTTGTATCTTTTTGACATCCAATTTTTATTTCATTTAAATTACAATTATTGATTTTCGACTTCGTGATTCTAGTTTTGACCGATAACCGATTGACAATGAAATAACTCTCTTTAATCTCGCCATTCTGATCTCAATAATTCAAATTGAGGATGCTCCTGTAGATTGCTATTTCAATTTTGATTGTGAAAATTTATTATCGAATAATGTACGTATACGTATATATGTATGTACGAAAACAAGGAATAATCATTCATATATGCACTCGAATAAAAATGTGCATTTCTAAATACACTGAATTCGATTCACAGTAATTTATATTATTATTAATAAAAAAATAGCTAAATGGGTTTGATTTAGTGTTTCTGAAGAGGTCCTGGGTAGTTAAAAGGTGCGAATCATAACTACAGTTCAACTGCACATTTCCCGTTTGGGAGCTGCACAGTTGCGCTAAAGACGGGTTACCCCGTCCGGGGGCTGTACAGTTTCGCTAAAGACGGGATCGCCCGTCTAGCAGCTAGCCGGTAATCGGGGATCCCGTATCGAATTTCCACACGGGTATTATGAAAAATACAGTGTGCAACTAGGGGGGGATGGCCATTTCTACCTCGGGTGAGACGTTTTTAGCACTCGTCGTCGTCTCGGGCACCTTCGGCGCCCTCTACTACGACTCGTGCAAACGTCTCACCCTCGCTAGAAATGGCCATTTTCCCCCCCTAGTTGCACAATATACTATTAGAGGTCGCTACCGGCAACGAGTTTTTTTTCAAATTAGCATGGTATTTTTTGATTTTTATTAATTTTTGTTTTTGTTTTTTTACTTTTTTTTTTTTTTTTCGCTCATGAGTCAATCATGAATGATACATCGAAAATGATTGATATTTTCTTTATTCCTCGGTAGTGACCTCTGAATATTTTTTGTCATGGTCTCCGATTTAGGGAGAATTTTTTTTCCGAATTTGGCACCAAGTTTTCAGGTGGGAGGCGAAAAACAAAAATACAAGTTCAAAATGAACCACTCTAACCTACATATACAACCTGTCTGCTTACTCTGTACGTCATGTACTCCTCTTTCTCTCTTTACCTATAGTTTTAAGTTAGGTTAAGCTTACTCTCCGCCTAACCTGCATACAGTATTGTAAATGCAGGGTAGGATTGTCCAACATGGTTATGGTCAAATAAACATCTATCTATCTATCTATCTATCTATCTATCTACCTCTACGTGTATAAGAAGAAAATTCAGAAATTAATTCATCAAAAACTGTGTGGTGAATCAACTTGAAATTTTGGCAGGAAGCATTTCATTCATCTATCTTTCGATGGTGAAATTTTCAAAGATTTCTCTACATAGGGGAAGGTGGGGCAGAACGGACACTAAATCCAAAAAAAAATAATGTCGTCGGAAATGATTTTTTATGAAATGTGGCGACGTATTTTGGATAAATAATGACAAAAAAAAAAAAAAAATTAAAAAAGTGAAAAAAAAATAATTCAGTTTTCCTTTTTTTTTTTTTTGTTTCGTTATTTATCCAAAATATGTCGTCACATTTCATAAAAAATCATTTCCGACGACATTATTTTTTTTTGGATTTAGTGTCCGTTCTGCCCCACTGTCCGTTCTGCCCCACCTGCCCCTATATGCATTTGGGTAGCCAATCTCCTTAACTTCACGAATGAGGAAAATGTTCGCAAAAGGTTTAGTAGAAAATTCTTAGTCCTCCTGGTGCGGCAAATATTTCTTCACATTCCTGGCATTTCGTTAATTCCTTTTATTTTGGTTTCCGGCCGAGAAACCTTCTCAATTTCTTTAGCCATGCGGGCCCATTCTAGCAGCAAAAGTTTCGCAAAAATTAAGAATGTTATGATTTCCGTTTCTTATCTCAAGAGGCTTTGCCTTGTATTCAATCGCATCTTTTTTCGCATTCCATGACATCCGTTCTGCGTTGTCACCGTACTTTCATCTATTCGAAAACTAGAATTGCCATACGTGTCGTGTAGTTCTTGAAGGATTCACAAGTCGTTCGGGTAATTCTATGCTCTCATCAGCATAAAAGTCTTTATTTCTGATTCTCGCAGATGTTGGATATCGACGACCTTGATTCTCTGCTAAGTGCCATTAAGGGGTAACACCACTGTAAAAGCTAAAAAAAAAGCGCATT
This sequence comes from Tenthredo mesomela, assembly GCA_943736025.1. NCBI lineage: Eukaryota > Metazoa > Arthropoda > Insecta > Hymenoptera > Tenthredinidae > Tenthredo > Tenthredo mesomela. The sequence goes on from OX031017.1 coordinate 5,004,545, forward strand.
CTTTACCATTTCTTTTTGGATGGAAGAAAAGGTGATAAGAAAATAATATTCAAGGAAGTTATTAGGCATACTATATTCAACTATACTATAAAAAAAATTTGATTGAAAAATATTCAAATATGGCGACACTGGAGTCATTCTCGCGAGACGTGTTGAATCTGAGGCGCTCTGCGGCTCGCAGTGTAACTGGTGCAAATTTGAATCTGGAAAAAAAAACCTTCGAATCTACATGTCTATAGCTAGAGAAATACGTACGGGATTTTGAAAATATTAATTTTTGTGTGATTGACGAGTATCTATATAAAATACGTTGAATTTTCGACAAAAAAAGGGCAATCATTTGTCAATAAAAAATGTTTAAATCAACTTATCAAAAATCCCGTACGTGTTTCTCTAGCTATAGACATGTAGATTAGGAGGTTTTTTTTTTTTTTTCCAGATTCAAATTTGCACCAGTTACACTGCGTGCCGCAGAGCGCCTCAGATCCAACACGTCTCGCGAGAAGGACTCCAGTGTCGCCATATTTGAATATTTTTTGATCCATTTCTTTTATAGTATAGTTGAATATAGTATGCCTAATAACTTCCTTGAATATTATTTTCTTATCACCTTTTCTTCTATCCAAAAAGAAATGGTAAAGAATGCGCTTTTTTTTAAGCTTTTACAGTGGTGTTACCCCTTAAATCAACTTATCAAAAATCCCGTACGTATTTCTCTAGCTATAGACATGTAGATTAAGCGGTTTTTTTTTTCCAGATTCAAATTTGCACCAGCTTTACACTGCGTGCCGCAGAGCGCCACAGATCCAACACGTCTCGCGAGAATGACTCCGGTGTCACAATATTTGAATATTTTTTGATCAAACTTTTTTGTAGTATAGTTGAATATAGTATGCCTAATAACTTCCTTGAATATTATTTTTTTATGACCTTTAATTCTTCCATCCAAAAAGAAATGGTAAAGAATGCGCTTTTTTTTTAAGCTTTTACAGTGGTGTTACCCCTTAATCAATGCGGACAGTGAATCGCGAGGAAAGGAGCATTAGCAAAGACGAAAGTAACTCTTCAAACTCGTTCGAAGCTCTCCATGTCGAGAAATGAAGCTATAGATCGGAAATTTATCGCGTTCATTACGATGTTCGGTAGAATGGCTTGACGGGTTAGTTTTTGATCGGTGTTACTTTAGTTTAATCAAAGTTGCTTCGAATTTGTATCCTTACCACGTGAACTCTCGCTCTTTTTATTTTCGCTCTTATACAATCTTGAGGCTGTTCTATACAGGAATTTGAGCATCTCATCGAGGACAGGGAACACACCGCGTTTTCACAATTCTTCCAATTCTCCGCCGTAATTTCCTTAGTTACATTAAAGGATGAATCCCACCTTTGCGTTGCGATCCGCTGCGCCGCGCGGCGAATTTATTCTTCTGCGTGTTCTCCTATGGAGTTGCACCCACTATTTCGCCGAAAAAGTCCGATGCGGCTCGTGCCGGTTCGCATCGGAACAGTGGGTGCAACTCCATAAGAGAACATGCAAAAGAATAAATTCGCCGCGCAGCGCAGTGGATTGCAACGCAAAGGTGGGATTCAGCCTTAATGTTGAGAATCATGAGTGATTCAATTAGATGTTTCTCTTTATTCTCTTTGTCCACGAGCTCGAACTCGTCATTTATTGCGTCGGATTCCGTGAACACCTTAGTTGAAGCTTCTACAGACGAAGTTCGCGTTTTTACGCATCTGGTTATCCGTCGAAACATTGCACGGAAAATTCCTCTAACGTGGTAATAACAAACCTAATTATAGCATGTCACCCATTCTGATAAGATTAAGGACTCTGACCTCTATCGCATTTGCCATAGCATAGGAGTACAAGAATGATGGATGCAAAAGAGTTAGAAAAGATTCGGTGATTCGCGTAAATTAAGGGCGTCGACTAGGTCTGCGCGCGTAAACAGACTCTTGACATTTTTCTTCTCATTTCCTCATTTTTCGAAATAATTGCGTTTTTGATGTAGATTCTTATACAGATGAAGGATGTATCCGTGTCACCTGTTTGACCAAATAAGCGATTTCACTTTCAGGTTTGCAAAAAAAAAAAAAAAAAAAAAAAAAACTTGAACGTAAGCCACCTTTACGATGATGCACAACGAGAAGTGATTTTTTTCAATATTCGCCCATGTAGGGTTTGCCAATGTTGACAACAGATCCAACACTTGACCCACTGCTGGCCCAAGTCGCTTGGCAACTGACGTTCGACCGAGGCTTCCCCGGTGGTCATGCCAATCTCAGATCGACGTCGTTGTCCGGAGATTGGCACAGCACTGTGCAGACAACTGAGCCAACGCTTGTGCCAGTACTATTATATGATTCTCGGCGACAAGCGTCAGCGCAAGGCTCCCAAGGTGGTCATGCCAATCTCAGATCGACGTCGTTGTCCAGAAATTAGCACAACACCGTGCAGACAACTGAGCCAACGCTTGTGCCAGTACTATCATATGATTCTCGGTGACAAGCGTCAGCGCAAGGCTCCCAAGGTATGGTCATGTCAATCTCGGATCGACGTCGTTGTCCAGAAATTAGCACAACACCGTGCAGACAACTGAGCCAACGCTGGCCAACGCTTGTGCCAGTACTATCATATGATTCTCGGTGACAAGCATCAGCGCACGGTTCCCAAGGTGATCATGCCAATCTCGGATCAACGTCGTTGGCCAGAGATTGGCACAACACCGTGCAGACAACTGAACCAACGCTTTGACGCCATCTACCACGGCGCGGTCAACTACAGCAAGCGCCATATTCAGGGCCGGATTTAAAGGTGTGGAGGCCCTGGGGCAACGAAGATGTGGGGGCCCCTAATTATTTTTTATACAAGATAAACAATTCTTTTTCACAGTATTTTAATAATTTATTGCGAGACAAATGAAATCTTTCGAACATATGTGGATATTCCAAAATATAAAGAAACAAAATTAAATTATAATGTTGAGCAAATGGAACTTTTTGGATCTGTTGCTTGTCACTTTTTTTTTTTTGGTTTCGGGTTCTCACCCCCTCAGTATCTCATACTATATGCCATAATGATGTACATAGTATGAATTTGAGATGGGTCGGATTCTTTTTAGAGGTTCCTCATCGAGTTTTTCTGGTTTCCATTCTTAACAAAGGAAATTTTGCGACCTTGGACATAATGCCATATATCTTTTGAGTTTTTCTTGTTAATTGCGACCACTATGCGGGGGATTATATCGCACACCTAGATTTAAACTGAGACAAGTCAAAAAATCTCATTTTTCAGTATGAGGAAAAAACGTTTTTCTCCAATTATGCTTTTGGATAAATAATTCATTAATTAATTATTATTAATGATAAATGTAATTACATAATCCCTCTATATAATAAAAAAATCTAGACGAAAAACAGACGAGCGCGATGAGTCGCATAATGCTGTCGGGTTGCATGCCATCAGGCGTTTCACGCTGTTTTTTGTATGTCTGTTGTTTTTACGGTGAATGACAGTTGTTCACTGTGAGCGATTGACAGATCAAATAAAAATATTATTTTATCGGTTATTCACTGTGAGCAATTGACAAATCGAAACAAAAATATTATTTGTCTACAAAAAAAAAATGGATAAAAAGGTAGCGCAGATGAAACCAGATGGGAATTGTCTTTTTCGCGCGCTGTCGTATTGCTCATCAAAAAAATCAGGATAGGCATCAGGAGCTAAGATTGACCATCGTTTCATTCATACTGCAACATTGGGATAGCTATGGAGATTACATCATTGGTGACGAGTCACACGGCGTTTCCATAAGGTCAGCAGAAGACTATGGATTACATATGGGTAAGAATGGCGTTTACGCCGGTGAAGTAGAGTTGACTGCAGCTGTATCAATATTCAAGGTAAATTTCAAAGTTTACATAAATAATAATACTTATCACTGCATAAATTATGATAGTCAGCTAGATAGTTCACATAACTTTGCACTGTTGTATACCGGTAATAGGGATAGTGGGCATTATGATGTTTTTGAAAAGTTTAACGAAGAAAGGATAGAAAAAAGGAAGAGAAAATTGCCAACCATAATAAGCGTTGAAAAAGTGTGTCTTCCTTTCATATCAAAAGGCAACATAATAAAGAAAATAGAAGAAGAAGAGAGAAAAATTATAAAGAACAACCGGGAGGCACACACCCGCGATATCAAAGAGGTACGGTTGGATTCGAAAAATTCAGGAAGAAAAAACGAGTGTGGCACATCTGAAACAGACGAGTCATCGGTGGTTAAAAAAGGGCGACCGAAGAAAATGAATGAAGAAGAAAAGAGAATTCGAAGGAATCAAAGACAACGTGACCTTCGTAAAGTAAAAAAGATGGGTACAGATCGAGATACAGATACTGGAAAAGTAGAAGAAATACAAGTTGCTGACAAGGAGTTACGAGACGTGGATCAACTGAAAGTCTTGGGAAGTCTCCCGGTATGTGACAAAGTGAGGCGCGAAGCGCCGAACAGCGAGGCGCGCAGCGCCGAGTGCCCGAGGCGCGTAGCGCCGAGGCCTCGGAAGCGAGCGAAGCGAGCGACGAGGCGGGGTTGGCGCGCGAAGCGCGCAGGGGCGGAGCCCCTAGTATTATTAATAATGATTATTATTGATTATTATTAATAATATTGTTATAATTAAATTACTATATAAGTAATATTAATTATTTATTAATTCAGCAAAAATAAGTTAGCGCAATTTGTCGTCATGATTATGAACATTAAGTTGAATCTTTTCTTGTGGTTAGTTGCGTATGGTATCGGAGTATACAAAAAAATTAATAACTCAAAATTCAAGTTTTTTGACTTGTCCTAGTTTAGATCTAGGTGTGCGATATATCTACACGATTTTTCGCACCATCATTTATTTATTTATTTATTCATTTTTTTCAACTTTTGTTTGTTCAAAGTCATTTTATAGTCATTTATTACAGAGCATAAATGAAGAAAAAAAAAAAATTAATGATGGTGCGAAAAATCGTGTAGATATATCTGAACGATTCCCCGCATACTGGTCGCAATTAAAATGAAAAACTCAAAAGATATATGGCATTATGTCCAAGGTCGCAAAATTTCCTATGTTAAATGAATGGAAAACAGAAAAACTCGATGAGGAACCTCTAAAAAAAATCCGACATAGCTCAAATTCATACCACATTATTATGGCATATAGTATGAAGTACTGAGGGGGTGAGATCCCGAAACCAAGAAAAAAAGAAAAAAGTGACACACCCTAATGCACATGCAACGGAGAATTCATCGTGGTTGGCGGTTTTCATCAATTTTGACAGAAATACGCTTTGAAATATTTTAAATACAAAATGCCTCATTAAAGTGTAAGAACTTTTTTTTCTTTGTCAGAACTCTAGAGTGATTTTTTTCTTCAAATTTTGCATATCATTCGTTAGCAAATTTTATCTCAACATTGATGTTGTGGAGGCCCCTCTCGTGTGGAGGCCCCGGGGCTTCAGCCCCTGTTGCCCTCCCCTAAATCCGGCCCTGGCCATATTGTCTAAAACTTCTCTCGCTAACAAAGTAACTCCGGGAATTAGTTATCTGGGCAATAAAAATAATATTTAATTAGAGAAAAAACTATCACTCTGGATATAGCACAGCGACAAGCTAGCGAGGTTGATTCGTCCTCTTTGCCTGTCTTCTCATCCTGGCATATCTATTGCATTTTTAAGAACACGGCCTCAGTAATCAGTAAAGTCCTTATATTTTTTAGCAAATAAATTCTTTCTTTAAATATTCAATCCTCTCGTTAACATATAATACTGGCTGGCTAGCAGCAATAGGTATGAACCAGTACTGATATCCAGCGTTGGCTCAAAGTTTGGCGCCATAATGCAACCAGTGTTGAAAGTCAACCTTGGCACTGTACTAGATAGCTACGTTGGTTCAACGTTAGTAGATACCCTAGGCGGGTTCTGGATCAACGCGTGTTAGTGCACACGTACACGCACGCACACACACGCACCCTCCCGTGTCCGTGTGAGGGTGTTGGAGGGGGAGTCACGCTCTCGGACCCCTGACGTCACCCTCAAAATGGCGTCACCCACCCTCAAAATGGCGTCATACACCTCGAATTGCCATCACACACCCTCAAATTGACGTCACACTCCCTTGAATTGACGTCACACTCCCTTGAATTGACGTCACACACCCTTAAATTGACGTCACACTCCTTTGAATTGACGTTACACACCCTTGAATATACGTCACACTCCCTTGAATTAACGTCACATACCCTTAAATCGACGTCACACACCCTTGAATTAACATCCCGATATAAAATTCCGAACCCCTGCGTCAGAACCTTCCAGAAGCTTTCCCAAGGTCATTTTGGAGGGCAGACAAACAGTTCCTGGAATTTTTCGGCACCCTGTGTGAATTTGATACCCCTGTACGAAGAACATGCGAGTCTATTCTTTGATAACTAATAATTCCTGGAATGACCATTGTTGGAATTTCGGGCAGTCAAACAGTTCTCAGAATTATTACTGACACCCTGAGAAGTTTTTGAGTCTGATTATTCGACACGCTGTTCTCTTCGGATCGAGTTACTTAGCCTAATGATTCTCAGAAGAATAGTTCTCGGAATCGACTCTGGAAAGATCTTTTCGAACGTTCTAGAAATTTGGTGGAGGGAAACATTTTGACTCCGGAAAGATCTTTTGGAACGTTCTAGAAAATTAGTGGAGGGGTTGTCAGCTATAAAAGAGCGAAAATTTCAGGGATGAAAATTAGTATTCAACCGATCTTCAAGTAGTAAAGAATCTAAAAAATATTACAATGGAGATGATTTTGGATATGCAAGGTTTCGAAAACTTTTACGACCAATTTGTGGTAAAGGAGCTGGCTGCAATCAGTGTTCAACCGGATGACGCAGGTAGACATGGTATAACTCGCATCCTGTTCAAACCACCCTGTTCTTGGCAAACCTTACCACCCAAATGCAGAGCTACCAATTCCTGGTTGACGCGAAATTATCATGGATTAGAGTGGAATGACGGTGACATGTCTTACGATAATCTGCAGACAGCATTGAAGAGAATTGTCGAGCAAGCAAGTTATATATATGTCAAGGGAAATGAGAAGAAACAGTGGCTCGAGAAGATGATCAACGACGATTCAAAGCCAGTGATCGATCTGGAAGAATTGGGGTGTCCGAGTCTTGGATTCTTGCAATACATCAAAGTGGGTGGTTGGCATAAGGACTATCACGGGAACATCGTCGGATACCGGTGTGCCTGGGAAAACGTTCAGCGATTGAAATCTTGGTTCTTGAAGGACTGTACCGAGTCTTTACATAAATCTTTGCAAATATATCTTCAAGTGGGAAGTTTGAAACGGATGAGGAAGGAGGATATAGCATTTTTAACGAAACAATTTATCCTCATTTACGCATCGGATATCATTGACGAGGTGTGGGAGAAACTATCAGAGGCTATGAAGAGGGACGAGGACATCATAAACTGTCGGAAGCAAAGAAGCAAACATATCTGTTACGATGAATTCGATGGACCTATGACAAATGAATTTGTAAATTTCCAACAGTAAAATAAATGATGAAATATTTTACAACAGTATTAATACTAACTCTCTCCTTCCTTTTTAAGCTTAATCTAGAGTAATAAGATACCGCTGAGCGGCGGGATGGAAATGATTGAAGCGTCACATATATTTAAAATCTTTATTTGCAGAAATACATATAATTATACCAATTTCTTCACTCCACCGCTTATGGGATTGTATTCAACTACCCGATCGTGTAAAATCAAGCAGTGTGCCGACGTATCGGCAGGGAAGTTATCTTTAGCTTCAAACTCGAGACGAACATCTACAGGTCCAAACTTGAGCGACTCGTTTTGTTTAGAGCAGTCGATGACGAATAGGGGAGCGTACTGTAGGAATTCACTCTTTTTCAGCAACGGTTCAGGTTCCTTGCCGTAATAGGAGGTTTGGAAATTGGCGTACATTTCATATAACAAAGCATACTGATTATGACTCATATCGAGATTAAGGTTCCCATAGGGATAGCATTGAGAATTCAAGAAGAGTTTAACGTCGGTGATGTTGCAGTGATCGAAATGGCTAGCGTTTCGATTCAGCTTATTCTTCCGACTTGTTTGGAATCCCAGTATAACGTAGCGAGGTTTCTCCAGCTGAGTCGATGTCTTCACCGTCCAAACGTGCTTCGAAGTAGTGGGAAGTACAGGATACTCGTACAATTCCCAATTGCGAAAACTCATGGAGATCGCTGGATCTTTCTCGATGAAATTCAACAGCTGTATTTTCCGTTGATCCGCGAGCTTCACATATGGTAACAACCATTCGACCTTAGCGATCAGGATTTTGAATTCCTCATCTTGAGCTTGTAGAACCGCATTCGTATCGGTCTTCGAACGGGTCAAGATCAACTCGTGTTTGGCGTTCACGATTATCTTGCGATAGTCTTCGGCGAACCCTAGCATCATCTTCAGCGGTACGCATACTTCGAAATTACCAGCGGCATCCACATGGGTCGCGTTCACATTAAGCCAACCGGCATTCTCCATCATCCAATTCTGTCCAGGTCTCAGAGAAGGGTAACCTTTCATAAGACTGGTGAGACCGACGTTTTGCTCCTATCGATCTCAATAGCATTTATCTCGTAACGCATTTCTTCAAACAGATGACAAACACCGTTGTTGACCAGTGTTGCGGTAGTCGACGGAGTTCCATCGGCCTTGACTATCTTTCCATACACATGCAATGAACTCTTGCACGGCAATACGCACAGGTCTTGGTGTTGAACAGCGATACGAATCTCGTCACTGTTATTGAAATTCGATGAGGCATAGGGTTTGTGTGTGTGAACCTCGTAGTGTGCGATAGACTCGTCAAAGACGACGGGTGTTTGAATGTCTAAGATTTCCTCCTCCATGGTATACAGCAGATGACACAGATGCAAACGAATCTTATTTTGCGAAAATTCCTCTTCCAAAAGGTGTGATCTTGAGACCCAAGCTTTTCAGAAGCAGCACGTTCTGAGGTGTCAGCTCTTTGAGAACCGGTTGACGACTGACGTGTTCGGGGCATCTTACCTTAGTATTATAGCCACTTCTGTTATAAACTATTCCCATTATTGAGTCTTGATATGCAACCTGATAGTTATAACCTCTCCACGGAAATTAACCAAATCACCGTCCTGATCGACTATGCGGAGTTGGATGTGATCTATGATCCTTACGGTGACTGGAAGGTAAATGACGTGAGACGGTACTTCAATGATCTTATATCCAGGTGGAACAACGGGAAAAAACTCATGAATGGTGTGTACTTTACGCTCATTGACGTAGGCACCCGTTGTAATGTTACACTCGACTCGTAGTGCGTTGACTTTGAGAATAGTTACAGGAAGGTCAGACTCATGAACCCGATCAGCTTGCAAAATACGTGGAGTGAAACCCAATAGGCTGCCTATAGAATCGCCGGGCACAAAATTTACAGGGTGACTGCATTTGATTTCGCTACACGGTGTATTATTATTCGGTTTGATGTTGATGGTGATACCCTTATTCGACAAGACACCCTGTACATAACTCTCTATATCCTCTATTTCATAGCTACCGGTGGGTATAGTGACTATTTCTTCACCTACGTAAATCTTGTTGTGACCAACATCTACATTGGGAATCGAATTAAAAGTCAGTAATTCAACGAGACCGAGGGAGTAATTCTTGAGATGGGAAAGTTCGATAGGGGGAAAGTATTGAGTCTCAAGAACCGAGGAGTTCCCCGATACGGTTAGTGTGAACGAATCATCCATGACTACTGCGAAAATCAAACTGACTTCGAGGAATTACGCTGCATGTTTATATAGAAACTCGAGACACAAGTGACCACAGTTGAACGTATCGTAGTCTTGATATCTTTTATGGTTATATTTGACGCTACCAACACCAAGGTATCTGACGAGGTCCGACGGTGGACGAAGATTACCGAAACTGTCAAAGTAAACTACTTCGTTGCCGATCTTTCGGTACGCGACCCAATGTGTTCCAGGACCATCTTTATCATCTAGATTGACGATGCCCGATTCAAACCTACGCGGTCCATCTTTGGGCAAATCGTTTCGCATGAAGACGCCGCGGAAATGTGGAATGTCCAGGGTAGTCGCATACTTTAACAGGTCCGCGTCAGTTAGCGCTCGTTGTGGCAGCGTCACTTTTAGTTTTTTGGCTTCAGGTGGAGACCCAAGCCTTTTCTATACGGTTTCAGATGGAGCCCCTTGCCTAGAGCGATAGCTTCCATGGTCTTGTTGTGCCGTTGACTTTCTTCCAGTTGTCTCTTGGCGGAGCTCGCGTCATTCACCGCTTTTGCAATACCTGCTGCCCCACCAGCCAACGCGCCCGTAGCACTGAGCCCGGCAAAGAGGGGTATAAGGAATGGTAAGAAACCACCGACTTTAGCTGGGACAGGTAGAATCCGTGGAGAACGTACATTGCGTTTACCACCAGCTTTTCTAACAGCGCCTCGTGCACCCTTCAATGCAGATTTGATGGCGACTTGCGCAGTCTTTCCTGGAACCATAGACCGTTTGGCGGCATCGATAACCGTTCTCAATACCACCGGTTTCCGCATACCCATACCGAGCTTAGTTTTCGCTTTCATCGCGTTTGTCACTGCCCAGGCGGCTGCTTTCTCACCGATATTTGCGTCTGAAGCCAAAACCCGTTTCCAGGCTCTCTCAGCCAAAATCTTATCTGCCGCACTTCTAGCTTCCAGATTTTTCCGATTCTTCGAGTAGGCGATATCGTGTTCCTTGCAGGCTGCGTCAAGCGGGTTGATACCTGGGTCACCGCGCGCGAGTCTCTTCGCTAATTTGGTACCAGGTCCGCAGTATTGATAACCAGGCAGATGTAACTCTACAGGAAGACTGTTAATGATTCTGTTGACCAGACCTTTCCCACAACGTTTAGTTCGCTTACGACAGGCTTTGTGCACGATCATGGCTACGCTCTGACTGAGGAATCTTCTTTATAAACATGCTATTTATACCGTTCACCGTTAGTCAGAGTCGAGATGAGGTTCGAGACGCAGCCTGTCAAGCTACCTGTAATGAATTTCGATAAATTTGTGCAACAAAATGTTGCAACTGAAAAACGGCACGGTGATTTGCTGCCGAACAGCGTGCGCGCGGTATTTTGCGGTCCGTCCAACTGCGGCAAGACCAACGCGCTGCTCACCCTCATAACACACCCCAACGGATTGAGGTTCGAAAACGTCTAAGTACAAGTACAAGTTGCTGCAACAGTTACTCGAGGAGGTAGATGGCGTTGAATACTTTCCATTCGACGAGCATGAACAAGTAGTCGTGCCAGACGAGGCATTACCCAATTCGATCATCGTTTTTGATGACGTGGCTTGTGAGAAGCAGGATAACATCCGAGCTTTCTTCTGTATGGGAAGACATAAACACGTGGATTGCTTCTATCTCTGTCAGACCTACGCCCGCATCCCCAAGCATCTCGTGCGCGACAACACCAATCTTTTGGTACTGTTCAAGCAAGATGAGATGAACTTGAGGCATGTGTACGATGATCATGTGAATACCGACATGACTTACACGCAGTTCAAAGACTTGTGCTCTGTGTGTTGGAACAGCGGCAAGTATGGATTCGTTGTAATAGACAAGGACAGTGAGTTGAATGACGGTAGATATAGACAGGGGTTTGACTGTTTTGTGAGCATAAATTGAGAATATTCCGGAAAGTAGAATCAGTAGCCTCTCAGATACAGCTGCGTCAACATGCAAGATACAAAAATTCATCAACAAAAAGAAGTGTTGCGTCATATCGCTAAAGCCAGCGCGGCGATTCGACGTAAACACAGAATGATAAAGTCGGGTAGGGAGACCGCTGAGCAGACAATGAGCAATGTTTTCAAACCGGTAGTAACTCCGCTGCGACAACTGGTGAAGGTTTCTCAAGCTAGCGCCAAGTCCATCAAAGAAGAGCCGATCGAAGAAGAGCCGATCAAAGAAGAACCGATCAAACAAGAGCCGATCAAAGAAGAACCTCGAGAAGACGATGATTCCTTTTTAACAGCAGATGAGGATATAACTATACAACCGACGGATGAGTTTCTTGAACAGGGTAGCAACGAGTATCTCGAAATGTTACGAGATGAGAATAGAAAAAAAGATCTGGATAACGTGTACGGTTTACGCATATTTTCTGACGGCAGATTGATGATGGGTGACTCACCGATAACTTTTGGCAGTGACTTTATTCATGCGGGCGACAAGCGTTATACAAAGACCGAAGGTTTGTTGGAACTACTATTCAAAAAGATACCCGATGAGACCTTCGTGACTTCAAATGATATAAAAAATTATAAAGAAATCGTAATTGCTACCAACGCACATCGAAAATACTATAGAAGTGATCAAGCTATTCGAGCAGTGGATAACCCCAAGTTTAAGAAGTTCATCGCCACCGGATCACACACGGGTGGAGGTGTGCTTCCACAGCTCATGGTTGCTCAAGAGGGGAGAGGAACGGATTACGTTCACTGGGACGACCCCAACGAGCTGGTGGACCGTCTTCGTTTACTCCTGGCATCCCAAGCAGCTGGAAACTCGAGTCACACCAACGAAATCGTATCGATAATCGAAGAATTGCGTGAAGCTGACATCATTTATTAATCAACCTCCCATCGTTTCCACAGTCATTTCCAAAATGAGCGTCGATGTGTTTGGACGACAGTTGGACAAGAGCGCCGCCCCAAGCAGTCGCGGTCCTCCCGGTATTGGGTTTAAATTTACCACCGACGGGCATTACGATATAGATAACAAGCGACTGTGCAACGTTGCCAATCCTCTGCAGCAAGGCGACGCTGTTACTATGAACCTCATGCGTCAGGAGATCGACGTTGTGAGAAACGAAATCCTCGCAATGATACATGTCTTGGACTCTCGCATGACGAATGCTCTGCGGAACCTAGGTGTTGATATCGAAGCAGTACAAGACTTATCGACTCGCACCGCCGAAATCATTCTCAAGCTGGACACCAGACTAACGGTGTTGGAAAATGAACGAGAAAAAGCTAACGCTCGTGACGGAGCTGCATAGACCAGCTCGAAAGAACTATCCGCGTCGTCGTGTAGATGTTCGCGGTTTGGATGAAACCTGGCAAGCGGATCTCGTTGACATGACACTGTACGCGGGAGAAAACAAAGGTTACAAATACATGCTCACGGTCATCGATATATTCTCAAAGTATGCCTGGGTTGTGCCAATGAAGAGCAAGACGGGTAAAGACACGGCGAGTGCTATGGAATCTGTACTCGTACAGGGACGTACCCCGAAGAAATTACACGTTGACAGAGGCGGAGAATTTTATAATTCAAATTTCGATTCTCTCATGAGACGATATAATATTCAACTATACTCAACCTTTAGTAACTTGAAGGCATCGATCTGTGAACGCTTCAATCGTACGCTGAAAAACAAAATGTGGATGCAGTTCAGTCTGCAAGGAAATTACAAGTGGACGGACATTTTATCTGATTTGGTTTCGGCTTACAACAACTCTAAACATCGGACTATTCGCATGAAGCCAAAGGACGTATCCCCTAGAAACGAGCGGACATTATTGCAGACTGTATACCAAAAAGTTCGAGTCAGATCGGTTAAGCCGGCAAAGTTCAAAGTTGGAGATAAAGTCCGAATCAGTAAATATAAGAATGTTTTTGAGAAAGGATATACACCAAATTGGACGACTGAAATATTCACAATCATCCAAGTAGTAAATACTGATCCAGTAACATACAAGCTTAATGACTATCAGGATCAGCCGATAGCGGGTGGCTTCTACGAACAGGAACTTCTCAAAGTCAAGAATTCCGACATCTACCTGGTGGAGAAGGTGCTCAAGAGACGTGGAAACAAGCTATTTGTAAAATGGTTAGGTTTCAATAATACACACAATAGTTGGATAAATAAGTCTGACTTGTAAGGTTTATTAATAAAGAAAGATAATGTTTGACAAGTATGTTTATTTCATTCTACGCAGTCTTATCGTAACCCCACGGAAGCGTGTCCGTCGTATCAGGAAATATGATCCTCTTGTCGTCGTTCCAGCTCAGCGCTATCTTCCTCTGCATCACCGTATGAACCTGATGATTCTTACTTTGAATTAAATTTTGACTTTTTGTCAGATTTCGATGCTGCAGAGCACATTGTATGTAGTCATCGAACGTTATGGTTTTCAGTGTTGCCCCTTTGATTCCCTTGGCACGTTTCTGCTCTCTATTTTCACCTAAAACTTTGAAGGCATATAATTTAGCTCTTAAGCCTATAAACTCAATCATTATCTTCTTGTTATTTTCGTCTTTCATTAATCCCAACGCTTTTTTGTTGACTAGCGGCATCTTGTAAATATTTTCTAAAGGATAGTCGGAAGTATCGAATCGGTCCAAGTCGCGTTTCATGAGCTCATATATATCGGGTACCGTAAAGTGGTATATGAGACTATCCGTATCGGTATACATAAGCTTTGCTCGGTCACCGAATCTGCTTTTTATGTAATTATAATGAAAATCATAAATGTAGGTTTTAGCGAGATCCATAATAGAAAATCCCGCGTATATAGGTTTATTGAATTTTATTTTCGTTCGATTCAATTCGATTATTGTCATATCTTCCCCAAATACAGTACGGCTATGAAAATTTGGTTTAGCGATAAGCGCTCTTGCTCCATGTCTACCATCCCACTTTGTAATTAGCCGCACGTCTCTGTGTTTTCTAACATTTTCCATAGTTTTCCCGAAAACAGCGTTATTCATAAGTTTATAAAAATTCTTTTCGAAATCGTTGTTTGACTTTTTTCTCAATTCGGTATTTAAATCTATATATTTCTTGAGCCACGGTGCTTGTTTGAATTTTAAAATCCGGTGAATTTTCTCCAACTTCATACCTAAGCTCAAACACTGTTTCAAAACTTGATAGTGAATGACATACCGCTTTTTCGAGAAAAGAGTTGTTGTTAATTTAGAATTTTTAGAAAGAGGTGGGGTGTAATGCTCCGGACACAATGGCAGGTCTTTGTGAGAGTCCTGAAGTTCTCGCGGATATTCTAAATCTACTTCAAGTATGTAACCTACGGGAGATTCATTTGAAACGGTTGAAACATCGAAATTTTCAAAATTTGACATCCATTCGAAGGAACCATACGGTAAGAAGTGACTCATAGCTGCACCATATAAATTATTGACATCGAAATACATGAGGTAAGATTCTTCTTGGCGTGAATCGAATGCTGATCCCATATATCTGTTGTTGGCTTTAGCGTATCTATTCGAGCATTGGGCTACTCCGCCGCGAATACCTCTTTCTATAAACAATAACATATCGATGTCGACGAGGAGCTCGAGTTCAACACCCGTGCACTTGAGCATCGCGTCAAACGAGAGGCCCGGCGCTGTATAATAATGTAACGGATCTAATTTATAAGTGGACCAACAATTATTTCTGAAATTTTGAAAAATATCCGCTAAAAGAAGCACATCCGTTTGCAGATACAAGTCCGAATATTGGCCCAAAGTTTTGACTTGAAAAGTTTTCCAAACATCACACGCGTGCGAATAATTATCCTCCGAAATACCTACATCATTTAATTTTGAATAAAATTTTTCTATGGGAGGCAACTGTGTCTCTTCGAGGCTCTCCCAACTGTCTACATACTCGTACGGAAATACACCTTTTCTCGTTAGTAACTGAAATTCTTCGACGCTTCCGCAATGCTTACGCGTGATTAATTTCTGCTCATCGTTTAGATAAGACGCTAATTTTTCTAGACTGCCCGGCATGAATCTGAACGAATCAATGAACCTGAAATGTATAGATGTTCCTTTCACACTCTTTGTAAAGGAAATATATCTGTCCTTGTTGATTGGTAAGAGACTCATGTGACCTTCAAAAGATGTTGCTAACGTTTTAATCAAGAAATGTGAGTCGTAACCTGATAAGTTATGAAAGACGACCGGAATGACGTGCGAATCTTTGTAATTTAAATTACAACCTTCGTGCGCTGCACCACGATATTGACCTGTAAAATGACAATGATCGCGATGTTTCACCTCTTGAGGTCTGAATGGTTTTTCACAAATGTGACAAGTCTTAGCTGTATGAAATGCTTGTTTCTGATCATGACTCAACGATTCCATAGGCACGACGCGCTTGAAATAAGGTTCCAAAGTTTGAGCCAATTCTTCCAACTCGTTTACGAACCATTCTATACAATCCTGGCCACGATTGATTCTAAATTTGGAAACTGAATCGTCGAAGGTGCAATGTAAATAGTAGGCAATACTGTATGGAACATGTTTTTCATACACCCTTCTACTCTCAGACTCAGATGTATCGTTAACCGGTTGTAACAGACATTCCAGATCAGCGTAAATACAAAACGGAACATTTTCTTTATATTTGAAGTTTTTGAATTTCAAGATCTTATCTTTTTCGTCCGGTAATATCACTCTGCATTTATTTAAATTCGCACAATCAATCCTGTGTTTTGTTAAACAATTTTCATCTTGAAAATGACTCAAACATCTATCACAAAACCAGGTATGACCTTTGTGTTTCGAAATCTGTGAACTTAACAGTCGAGACAAATTTTTTATCCATGCAAAGTGACATATTACATTTTCGACGTCATCGATTTCATTTGATTCAATGTCAGTTTCTATCATAAGAAGATGTATGGTAGACTTGTCTGATTTTACTTTACTCAAATAAAGAGGTACTATTTCATGTTCATCTATACCGTAAACATTGATTGTTAGATCATTTAATTTTTCAAATTTTGAAATTTTATCGAGACTCATGGGAAAATTCAAACCTTCATACCTTAACGCTGTGCTGAAATGTGGATAAGAAGTCGTTCTGTTTGCGTTATTATCTGCTGGGAAAAGGGCTGCTGTGACTGACCAGAGAAAACAGTACGGATCGTCGTTCATAATATTCACCACTGCTTTTTTAGCTTGTATATACTTCGGTAACTGTGTGTAAGTAGATATACCTCCTCGCAGTGGTACATATTTGTTGATGTTCACAGCCATATTTATAATTTCAGTCAACGACCATCCCGAATCCTTTTCCTGGAAGTCTTCGATCTTGACCAACAATTTTTCCTTCACGTTCTCGTCAAACCATTCATTAATATTCGTCGCTGGGAGAATAGCTTCATTTTTGGTATTAAAAAACTTAATTTCTTCGATAATTTCACCACCTTTCACAGTTTCGAATTTGCAGGATAATACTACGTTTACTTTCAAGTTTCCTTCTTTTCGAAGAACATTCTTTAATCTGGAGATTATTAGCTTTTTCGAATCATCCAGAAAATCTTTCACATCTTTGTGCTGTAGATTCGCTATGATACCAGTTCTTAATCTTTCTTTGAAAGCTGACTCCAAGTCCTCCCACTTTACTCTGTCACTTCTCCTCGGTCTCCTCACACCTTCCCCTGTTTTTCGAGACTGCTCAAACCGCGCTTTCAACGATTTCAAGATTCCGATTGTTGTCAAAATTCTCGTTTTTTCTCCGACCGTTGAAGCGGATTTTCGTAGAATTTTGTTTAAAAGCCTAATGTTTTGAGTTCCAAATCTAATCCATTTCTGTATTTCCGTAGTTGACGATTTCTCTTTCAGAATATCATAAGCATTCTGCATAATGCTAATGAGTTTAAGACATTTGACCGCATCCATTTTCGTGATTACTAACAACAATTGTACACTGCAAAAGTCTGAGCGTCAATGGTTCGTGAGTACCGACGGAGGATCATTTTATAGGTCAGCCCCGCCGACAAATTCCAAGAACTGTACCCAGCATCTTATCGTAACCTAATCATGTTTGCATCCTATGAACAGTTTTACTACACTATACAGTAATACTATAAGATATATATATATATATATATATATATATATATATATATATAGGTGAAGGGTCTGTACTGAAATGATGTTAGACAGATTTTATAGGGATTCATATAATACGTTTATTATTCTTATTTTTAATTCAAGTGTGATTTACATACAGATGATGGTCAACGTTTGGTAATATTCAATAATTTGATATAACTGCATGAATTTATTACCTTCGTGATTATTACACCTACTCACACAGATACATCGAAATATTATATTTGTGCATAGAAATAGGTTAAAAATCATTCGTTTTTCATGAAAGGCTTATGACAGGAATATATGAGAGTGAAAAAGTAAATTCAGTATACAAAGTGAATTACACATGGTTGAATTCAATTTGATTGTATTGTCCGCCGAGGTAACGCATCAGAAGTTTATCCTTTTCACATGCTACCGTCATTTTCTGGAGAAGATCCGCATCGTCGGTCAGTATTTTCGTCATCCGAGCTGGTAGAAATATCGAGAAGCTGTCATCCACATCAACCATGAATCTGGCACCAAATTTGGTCTGAACTTTGCGGATGTTGCTGATTTGGTAATCTCTGAACACTTCCAAATCCATCACTTTCTTCGTGGGAAGAAACTCCTCCAGCCGAGCGATTTTGTTGAGCTTCGTGAAGTCCATGTTGTAGCTTGATATTCCTCAGTTTGCTTGTGATGTGATTGAGTTTAGACTTGGCTTCTCGATTAGACCTCTTCAATATTTCTCAGCAGTATATGTAATTTTATTCTCAATTCTATTCGCTGCTCTTCGAGGTTATTCTGCATTACTCGAAGACCGGTTGAACACTAATTTTCATCCCTGAATTTTTCGCTAGTTTATAGCTGACACCCCTCCACTAATTTTCTAGAATGTTCTAAAAGATCTTTCCAGAGTCGATTCCGAGAACTATTCTTCTGAGAATCATTAGGCTAAGTAACTCGATCCGAAGAGAACAGGGTGTCGATAATAATTCTGAGAACTGTTTGACTGCCCGAAATTCCAACAATGGTCATTCCAGGAATTTAGTTATCAAAGAATAGACTCGCATGTTCTTCGTACAGGGGTATCAAATTCACACAGGGTGCCGAATAATTCCAGGAACTGTTTGTCTGCCCTCCAAAATGACCTTGGGAAAGCTTCTGGAAGGTTCTGACGCAGGGGTTCGGAATTTTATATCGGGATGTTAATTCAAGGGTGTGTGACGTCGATTTAAGGGTATGTGACGTTAATTCAAGGGAGTGTGACGTATATTCAAGGGTGTGTAACGTCAATTCAAAGGAGTGTGACGTCAATTTAAGGGTGTGTGACGTCAATTCAAGGGAGTGTGACGTCAATTCAAGGGAGTGTGACGTCAATTTGAGGGTGTGTGATGGCAATTCGAGGTGTATGACGCCATTTTGAGGGTGGGTGACGCCATTTTGAGGGTGACGTCAGGGGTCCGAGAGCGTGACTCCCCCTCCAACACCCTCACACGGACACGGGAGGGTGCGTGTGTGTGCGTGCGTGTACGTGTGCACTAACACGCGTTGATCCAGAACCCGCCTAGGGTATCTACTAACGTTGAATGCCAGTCATGGGATTGTACTAGATGGCTGCGTTGTTTCAACGTTGGATGCCATAATGCAACCAATGTTGAAGGCCAGTTCTCGCACCGAACTTAATTGCAGCACTAGGCCAACAATGGTCGACAGCGTCGCTGCCAACGTTATATGCCAAGCGTAGGACCCAAGTGACCACTCCAACTAATTGCCGGTGTCGAGCCAGCGCTGACGAATAGCGTCGTCACGACGCTGAAAGATCGGCAGTCAGCGCTGACCCGGCGTTGGGCCGATTGTACAACCCTACATGGGCTATCTCATAGCTACATTCCTCATCTTCGAATCAAGATTACGATCAATACAATCGGATCGATGACTGAGGAGTAATCACAACCGTCCTGAAGCAATTGAACCGTCTGTTTTTTGGCATAAAAATTCGGCGATTTCTAGCAAACTGCCCAAGTAGCGTTTTGCCATAGGCGCAGCGTAGGGCCAGTATGAGTTTTATATCGGCCCTACTGTGTTTGCCAGTATTGGACCTATCTTGGAAACATTTTGGGATGATCGGTTCGGTCCAGCGCTGGTAGCCGTTGCATGGCCGACACCGCTAACTTGAGTCCCGCCAGCATTGTTGGTAGCCGTTAATCAGAATCTGCATGACTACTTGTCGTTAAAATGTCACTAATTGTATCATCAATTTCGTCACTTTTATTTTCCACTGTGCGTTCACGTGTTGTAAACTCGTAATTGACAAGAGAATCGCTAGATTTATCCGGAGATACGTTTATTGTTAATTTAGTTCGTTTTGCAGTTGATACGCTAGTACTGTCCTGATCTTCACTGGATGAGGCTGAACTGAGTATCCTTTGCCCTTCTAAAAGGCCGCTTTTTTCACGTTATAATATGCTTTAGACATGTCTGTTCATATAGTTGTATGCACCAAACTCAATAATTGAGGGGTGGGGGTCAAAATTTCGAAAGTCGAAAACGTAAACTGACCAAAATCTCGAATTTTGAAATGAGCGAATACCAAAATAACGAGAATTGTGATTTCAAATTTTTTTATTTCCGACAGACCACTGAGTCGAATAAGTGTTTCGTCGAAAGGTTATTTATCCGACAAGTCGCTAACTCGACAATGTGTTTTCAGATCATTCGTACTTCGAATGAGCAGAATATAAATGATAATAACATGAAAAGTTTATATTTCCGAAACTGAAAATCGAAAATGGCTAATATTTTAAACAGTTAATAAACCAAACATAAATATATAGCGAGAACCAAAATTCAGAACGAGCAGAACTCATAAAGGCAAAATATAGAAAGATCAAAATCTCGAATGATAGAATTTCCTAACCTATGAATTTATAACTGCACTAACTATTTTCAACGGAAACGTGAATTTTCAGACCTGTTGATCAAATTCGGATTGTCTGGCACGCGTATGTTTTCAAAAGTGACATAGATCGTCGGCGTAAGTAAGCGAAGACCGAATTTGGGCGGTTGCGAATGAAAAAATCTCGAGCTATTCGAAATGCGATGAGGAAACCCCTGTAGAAATTTGTTCGGTAAGGCCTTGACGACACAAAGGCTCATATCAGGACCAGTTGTGGATTCCACAATAATAGATCTCAATATCTCAATCGGTTTACCGGATTTGTAAAATATATAGGTATACACTGTTAGAGAAAAAAAATGTTCCATGGGATCCACTAAAATTTTCACGGTCATTTCAACACTGTTCTTAGTTCATACTATAGAAGAATTCGCTACTTTGAGTAAATTTATGTTGTAATATCTGAAAAAAGTGTCGAAATAAACATGAAACTTTTAGTAAACCTCTTGGAACATTTTTTTTCTAACAAAATATCATATTTCATTCGGATAAACATATGACAGCTTAAACGAAAAATGCATGATATAATATTTAGTAATTAATCGTAATAATATATGCAAGGACTTCAATCTAGTCCAGCAAATGCAAAATTTTGATGATATTGAAATAGTTCAAGTAATAACTTGACACTTCGATAGGCCCTGAACAAGTAGCAGAGTGTTGGGTCATATGTTATAAGGTAGCTTAGCGTAGTGGTTAGGGCGCGCGACTAGTAATCGAGCGGACGTGGGTTCAAGTCCCGGCGGGGACGAAAAATGCGGCGGTTTTTTCAGTAGGTGTATAATGCAATTTCATCGATAGGACGCGTAGGCTGGATCAACCGACGATAAAATATGTCACATTTGGTATTGTTTTTTTCTTTTACTATTATTACCTTTTAATTTCATGGAAATGAATCAGGGACTCCGATATGAGGGCGACCCGATTATGAGTTTAGCTAACCTGGCGCTCGAAGCGCCTGGTTGAAATATTTCTACTGAGGGAAGTTAAAGGAGGTTTTAAACAGACCCTACTTTGAGCCTAAACTTGGCAAATCGGGAAATTTCGGACACTTTTAACGTCAAAGTAGGGTCTACTATTGCATTGAAATAGAACCTACTTTACTATCTTTAACCCCTACGTAGGAGCTCCTACGTAGGTTGAAAGTAGGCGCTAAATTTCGACTCGGGATTGGATCCAAAGTAGGCTATGGAGGGTCAGAGTAGGAGACTTCGGATCCAAAGGAGGTTACGTAGGGTGAAGTCAGGGGTCTTCGGATTCAAATGAGGCTACGTAGGTTCATGTCCGCGAGATATTTGCGATCTAAAAGAGGTCTAGGAGGGTCATCGGAGGGTGAAGTAGAGCGAAAGGAGGCCTAGTAGGTTCAACGGAGAGTGGCGGCCCATGCATTACAAAGAAAAATAGGTTCTAGTGCATTCAAAGGAGGGCTAAAATTTCGACTCGGGTAATTACGAACGAATCGCTTCTACAAAAAAATTGAACAATCGACAACATTTTGCAACGGTACACTATTTGCAAAGAAAGGGTTTGCCCTGGAAGCTTGCACTTCCGCGATAACATCCCTAGCCCTCACCCATGTAGCGTTTGCCGATGCTGTGCAATATGGCCCAATATTGGCCCAGGGCCCACAAATGAGAGTGGAGTTCCAACGCTGACCCAGCATTGGGCCAATCAGCCTTTGCCGAAGCTGGTAAAATAACCAGCACTGGTCTGGGCTTCGGAATCCGAGCCTTGCCAACCAATACTTAGCCGGCGCGGGCCCGTTGACCGCCCGGCCGAAGCTTATATTAGTAATGATCATCATGATGATATTCCAATTACCAAGGGTCCGCAACACTTGAAATATAAGATGTAAATCATAGTTTCTTATTTTTGTACTATTCGCCATGTTATGAACTAATGACCAGATAATTCGGCCACTCAATGTTTGTCATATCATCATGTAGAATAATAATTTGGCTCGCTTCAGGACGGTTTGAGAACGTAAAGCTACACTGCCTGTTGCGCATGCGCAAGGCACCACATCAAAATCACCAGTCAAAAAACACATTGTATATTATACGAAGCGAAGGATAAATACCTCCGAATGGGTGGGGGTTAAATTTTCGAAAGTTCAAAACGTAAACTGAAATCTCAAATTTCAAAATTTACGACATGCAAAATTCAGAACAGGCAATGTCACGTTACTCTATAAAGTATACAAAAGATCATCATGAATACGGAAATATCACAAGCAAATTTCATCGAAAAACCAATTTAAGAATGGACAAGATCACGAAGGGCAAATATCGAATTAGTGAAAATATCAAATATACGAAATTTGGACTGTTCTTCATTTTAGAATAGTCAATCCAAGGACTGCTTAAAAATTCTAATTCATTCAAACGAAAGGTCAAAAACTCGAATGGTCAGAATCTCGAATCGCTTAAACATAGACGGGCCGAAGTAGCGAATATGCTGCAACACTTATTTGGTAACTAATTTTGAAGAATCAAAAAGGAATGTCGACGTCATTCATAATAATGAAGAACAGTCCAAATTTCGTATATTTGATATTTTCACTAATTCGATATTTGCCCTTCGTGATCTTGTCCATTCTTAAATTGGTTTTTCGATGAAATTTGCTTGTGATATTTCCGTATTCATGATGATCTTTTGTATACTTTATAGAGTAACGTGACATTGCCTGTT
The DNA here is from genome assembly GCA_943736025.1 of Tenthredo mesomela. Taxonomy (NCBI): domain Eukaryota; kingdom Metazoa; phylum Arthropoda; class Insecta; order Hymenoptera; family Tenthredinidae; genus Tenthredo; species Tenthredo mesomela. The sequence goes on from OX031017.1 coordinate 5,028,170, forward strand.
CTGAATTTTGCATGTCGTAAATTTTGAAATTTGAGATTTCAGTTTACGTTTTGAACTTTCGAAAATTTAACCCCCACCCATTCGGAGGTATTTATCCTTCGCTTCGTATAATATACAATGTGTTTTTTGACTGGTGATTTTGATGTGGTGCCTTGCGCATGCGCAACAGGCAGTGTAGCTTTACGTTCTCAAACCGTCCTGAAGCGAGCCAAATTATTATTCTACATGATGATATGACAAACATTGAGTGGCCGAATTATCTGGTCATTAGTTCATAACATGGCGAATAGTACAAAAATAAGAAACTATGATTTACATCTTATATTTCAAGTGTTGCGGACCCTTGGTAATTGGAATATCATCATGATGATCATTACTAATATAAGCTTCGGCCGGGCGGTCAACGGGCCCGCGCCGGCTAAGTATTGGTTGGCAAGGCTCGGATTCCGAAGCCCAGACCAGTGCTGGTTATTTTACCAGCTTCGGCAAAGGCTGATTGGCCCAATGCTGGGTCAGCGTTGGAACTCCACTCTCATTTGTGGGCCCTGGGCCAATATTGGGCCATATTGCACAGCATCGGCAAACGCTACATGGGTGAGGGCTAGGGATGTTATCGCGGAAGTGCAAGCTTCCAGGGCAAACCCTTTCTTTGCAAATAGTGTACCGTTGCAAAATGTTGTCGATTGTTCAATTTTTTTGTAGAAGCGATTCGTTCGTAATTACCCGAGTCGAAATTTTAGCCCTCCTTTGAATGCACTAGAACCTATTTTTCTTTGTAATGCATGGGCCGCCACTCTCCGTTGAACCTACTAGGCCTCCTTTCGCTCTACTTCACCCTCCGATGACCCTCCTAGACCTCTTTTAGATCGCAAATATCTCGCGGACATGAACCTACGTAGCCTCATTTGAATCCGAAGACCCCTGACTTCACCCTACGTAACCTCCTTTGGATCCGAAGTCTCCTACTCTGACCCTCCATAGCCTACTTTGGATCCAATCCCGAGTCGAAATTTAGCGCCTACTTTCAACCTACGTAGGAGCTCCTACGTAGGGGTTAAAGATAGTAAAGTAGGTTCTATTTCAATGCAATAGTAGACCCTACTTTGACGTTAAAAGTGTCCGAAATTTCCCGATTTGCCAAGTTTAGGCTCAAAGTAGGGTCTGTTTAAAACCTCCTTTAACTTCCCTCAGTAGAAATATTTCAACCAGGCGCTTCGAGCGCCAGGTTAGCTAAACTCATAATCGGGTCGCCCTCATATCGGAGTCCCTGATTCATTTCCATGAAATTAAAAGGTAATAATAGTAAAAGAAAAAAACAATACCAAATGTGACATATTTTATCGTCGGTTGATCCAGCCTACGCGTCCTATCGATGAAATTGCATTATACACCTACTGAAAAAACCGCCGCATTTTTCGTCCCCGCCGGGACTTGAACCCACGTCCGCTCGATTACTAGTCGCGCGCCCTAACCACTACGCTAAGCTACCTTATAACATATGACCCAACACTCTGCTACTTGTTCAGGGCCTATCGAAGTGTCAAGTTATTACTTGAACTATTTCAATATCATCAAAATTTTGCATTTGCTGGACTAGATTGAAGTCCTTGCATATATTATTACGATTAATTACTAAATATTATATCATGCATTTTTCGTTTAAGCTGTCATATGTTTATCCGAATGAAATATGATATTTTGTTAGAAAAAAAATGTTCCAAGAGGTTTACTAAAAGTTTCATGTTTATTTCGACACTTTTTTCAGATATTACAACATAAATTTACTCAAAGTAGCGAATTCTTCTATAGTATGAACTAAGAACAGTGTTGAAATGACCGTGAAAATTTTAGTGGATCCCATGGAACATTTTTTTTCTCTAACAGTGTATACCTATATATTTTACAAATCCGGTAAACCGATTGAGATATTGAGATCTATTATTGTGGAATCCACAACTGGTCCTGATATGAGCCTTTGTGTCGTCAAGGCCTTACCGAACAAATTTCTACAGGGGTTTCCTCATCGCATTTCGAATAGCTCGAGATTTTTTCATTCGCAACCGCCCAAATTCGGTCTTCGCTTACTTACGCCGACGATCTATGTCACTTTTGAAAACATACGCGTGCCAGACAATCCGAATTTGATCAACAGGTCTGAAAATTCACGTTTCCGTTGAAAATAGTTAGTGCAGTTATAAATTCATAGGTTAGGAATCGTACGATTTATTGTGAACACTTGAATGGCGCCGTAATAATATCTATGGGAGAGGAGTTATACATAGGTTGTATAGCGTGAAAATAAGTTCAATCTAAATTTGTAGGTGTTGGAGGTTCAATGTAGGGTTGAAATTAACATTTGTAGGAGTTCGAGGTTCAATGTAGGATTTTTAGGAGTTCGAGGGTCAATGTAGGATCTCTAGGTTCAGTTTCCTCCAAAGTAGGTTTAAATAAACCTTGGTAGGGTCAGATGTAGGCGCTAAATTTCGACTCGGGATGCTGGCCAAGAACAACCAGGACCAAAAACTTTGGATCCAAAGGAGGGTCTATGTAGGGTCAAGGCAGGAGACTGGATTCAAAGGAGGTTACGTGGGGTCAAGGCAGTAGTCTGGATTCTGGGATATGTTTTTTTGAAACTCTACTACTTTCAACGTCAAGTCTTAGTTTATTATATCCATATTAACTCTGTAGTTTACACAAAAATACGTAATCCACACATATTGATAACGCATATCTCGCTAAATTTAAGTGCAATGGAACCTCGTAGGCGTGCGCCCAACGCTAAAGCCTTGACAACACAAAGGCCCCTATCAGGATCAGTCGTGGATTCCACAATAATAGATCTCTATATCACTGCTCGATCAGTTTACCGGATTTGTAAAATATGGAATATAAAGGTACACTATTACTTATTAGAGAAAAAAATGTTCCAGGAGATCCACTAAAAGTTTTACGGTAATTTCAACACTGTTTTTAGTTCTTCGGACAGAAGTGGAATTTTCCACTTTAGGTCAATTTATGTTTAAACCAAAAAAAAGTGTCGAAATAAACATAAAAATTTTAGTGGACCTCCTGAACCATTTTTTTTTTTTTTTTTTTTCTAACAAAATGTCATATTTTATTCGCATTAACAGATAACCGCGTAAACGAAAGATGCATAATATAATATTTAGTAATTAATCGTAATAATATATGCAAGAACTTCAATCTAGTCAAATGCCAAATTTTGATGACATTGAAATATTTCGAGTAATAACTTGACACTTTGATGGGCCTCGAACAAGTAGAAGAGTATTGAGTCTAATGCCATATGATAGTTTAGCGTAGTGGTTAGGGCGTGCGACTAGTAACCGAGCGGACGTGAGTTCAAATCCCGGCGGGGACGAAAAATGCGGCGATCTTTTCAGTGCGAGTATAATGCGATTTTATCAACATAATGATGCGTAGGTTGGGTCACCTGACAATAATATCCATCAAATATCGTATTTTTGTTTATTTTTTTTACTATTATCAATTAATAATTTTCTGCCTAGGCGTTGGTTAGTCATGAGTTTAACATGCTGGCTCTACGCGAGATTCGATTCAGGCCGAAAGGAGGGTCTGTAGGCTCTACGAGCGATTCAGTTCAGGCCGAAAGGAGGGTCTGTAGGGCTTGTGAGACATCTGCAATAGGCCCAAAGGAGGGTCCCCGGAGGTTTTGTTTGTAACCTCCATAACCTCCTTTGAATGAAAATGTTCAATTTCTGCCACTTTTGTAGATTCAAGTGGAGTCTGACATTACACGTATCGAACCTCCTTTGACTCCTCGATACTCCCAAGATTTGACAGACTCTCGACGAACTACGAGGTTTAAAGGAGGTTCAAAGCAGGCCTGAAATTTCGACTCGGGTAGAGACTGGATGTATACGGGGTATTCCATGATAACTCAACGAGCCGATTGATCCGACCATTCTTGTTTTAGCTGTTTTTTTTTTTTTTATATGTCGTGGTGCCTACTGAAAGGAGTATTCCTGGATTTTTTTCAGATTTTCGTTTCTATCCGTGAATTTTGGAAAAAAATTATTATGGATTGCTCATAAGTTATGAGCAATCCCGACGTCCCGCACAGATCAATCGCTTTCTAAATATAGTTTCCATCGAAGTTCCATTTTGAAACTTACAGATTTTGTAGAGAATGAATCAAGGAACACGATCGTATTTTTTTCAGAATTTTCGAAGGTAGTAGTCATCTCGAAAATCGCGTTTAAAAAATATAATTGTTGATAACAAATAGAAGATTATTTATTACATAAATTAAAAATTCATAGCATGAAAGTGCGATTCAAGAGCTTCAAAATGAGATCCTGGTGATGTCTGTACGACAAAGGAAACCGGGGGTATTAACGTTTGAAGGAGAGCGCGACTCCGATTTTTGGTGGTTTTTTCGAAAATTCAACCCCATTGTAGATTCTAAGCCCTTCGAGTTAAAAAAAAAAATATTTCATTCATTCATTTTGCCCAGAGAATATGGCAAAAAAACTTACGACCATTTTGAAGAACATGTGGTCAAAAAGGTATCCCGCTTGACGTGGATTGACTCACATGCGCTAGACTTATACCCAACAACAATTGTCAATCAAAGTGTCAGTGTACGGCCTATCCCGAGTCGAAATTTAGCGACTACTTTCAACCTACGTAGGAGCTCCTACGTAGGGGTTAAAGATAGTAAAGTAGGTTCTATTTCAATGCAATAGTAGACCCTACTTTGACGTTAAAAGTGTCCGAAATTTCCCGATTTGCCAAGTTTAGGCTCAAAGTAGGGTCTGTTTAAAACCTCCTTTAACTTCCCTCACACAGTGGGGGATTTGGGCCGATTCGTGGCCATAAATCAGGAAAAGATTAGAACTGTACCAAATTTAGTATTCCGTAGTTTTTGGGGTCGCTGATTACGAATTTGGTATTGAAAGTTTCAAAAACAAAATGGCGGCCGAGATATTGTCGTTGGTTCTTAGAAATACTGGTTGGAAATGGCTGAAAGTTGGCTAGGATACGTTTTTGGGGTCGCTGAATACGAATTTGGTGTCAAAATTTTCAAAAACAAAATGGCACCCGAGATATCGTCGTTCGGTCTAAGAAATACTGGTTGGAAATGGCTGAAAGTTGGCTAGGATACGTTTTTGGGGTCGCTGAATACGAATTTGGTATCAAAATTTTCAAAAACAAAATGGCGCCCGAGATATCGCCGTTCGGTCTTAGAAATACTGGTTGGAAATGGCTGAAAAATACTGAAGGAGTTTTTGGGTTGACTATGAAAAAATTTGAGACATTTTGGTGACCATTGATTATGATAATTACTTTTATTCAAAAAAATTGTATCAAAACTCAATCGGAGTCATACTCCTCGCTGTCGGATAGTTCATGCTCCAAACTTTCCAATTCAGAATTGAACTCGGATGACATGCAGTTACGCAGTATCGAAAATATTTTTTTCCGCGTCCAAACGACGACCTGATCCTGAGATCCTTTGAAAAAAAAAACGGATACATATATAATTACAGTTATTTGCGATGTTAAAATAACATCTATTATGAAGCTCTGTTTGCACACTACATCATATATAGTTTTTTAATCAAGATTTGATTAGAGATGAAAATAAGGTGTATAAAATATTCTTTATATTTTAATATGCTTTTGAATTTTCGAACGTGCCTTTGCGAGAATTGATTTCACATTAATACATTTTGCAGAAAAGGACAGTCTTTTGTTATTCAAATGCTAAAATTATACGAACTGTCCCTTACCTCTCCGTAATCCGTTCCAAGAAGAGACATAATGTACGTTCTAGCTGACCTGCAGCTGCGCGCCCGAGCAGGCAGGCAGGCAGCATGGCGCCCGAGCCAGAGGCCTTTGCTGAGCGCACACGCTGATCTTCTTTAAAAAAAAAGCGTTGTAACGTTTTTTGTCACCGTTTTTAGTCCGCATAGCTAGGCTTATATATATGCTATATGAAGGATTCTTTTTCAAGTGGGCCACCCATTTTCGTCGTGGTCTCGAATTAATTTCGTTACTTCCTCCAATGATTACCCTCCTTTTCAGGAGTTTTGCTGAATTTTTGCAGATTTTTAGCACTGGCAGGAGCGTAGATATATGAAATATCTGGATAATCTATTTATTTTACGTATTTATAAATTACTGATAATGAAAGAAAAATCAAAATACATGAAAGTTAAGTTTTTTCATCAGCTTTCCAGTAAAAATATTTTCAATTTTAATCGAATGACTGTTAGGGCTAAAAATGCCAAAAAACCCAGAAAAAATGCGAAAAAAGGTGGTTTCAAGTTTTCAGGCCGCTTTGATTTTGATGAAAAAATTCGAGAAAGACTCTCTCATTGCTCAAAGTTTACTGTGTAAATCTTATTATGGGACCGCCATCCTTCCTAAAACGTTCCAAGTTGTCATACGGACAAAAACAATCATTGGGCTATCTTCGGATGTTTTTTTCTTAGGAAGGAGTGGCGGTCCCATAATAAAATTTACACAGTAAACTCTGAGCAATGAGAGACTCTTTCTCGAATTTTTTCATCAAAATCAAAGCGGCCCGAAAACTTGAAACCACCTTTTTTTGCATTTTTTATGGGTTTTTTGGCATTTTTAGCCCTAACTGTCATTCTATTAAAATTGAAAATACTTTTACTGGAAAGCTGAGGAAAAAACATAACTTTCATGTATTTTGATTTTTCTTTCATTATCAGTAATTTATAAATACGTAAAATAAACAGATTATCCAGATATTTTGTACATCCCAGTGCTAAAAATCTGCAAAAATTCAGAAAAACTCCTAAAAAGTAGGGTAATCATTGGAGGAAATAGTCAAATTAATTCGAGACCACGACGAAAATGGGTGGCCCACTTGAGAAAGAATCCTTCATATGTAGTATATATATATATATGTATATATATATATATACATATATATATATAGTATATATATAATATATATATATATATATATATATATATATATATATATATATATATATATATATATATATATATTAGGGTGGTCCTTATTTGGGGGTCGGACGAATTTTGTCCGTGCCGCCCCCTCAAAAGATTCGAAATAATTAAAAAGAAATCCCCCTAAAATTTCAGCCCCCTATCTCGATCCTAAAACGCCCCCCAAGAGCCTTGTTTTTTGCCATAAGAATAACACGGGATTTTCGTGAAAATTTTGAATCTATTTTTTTTTTCTTTCTAGTATATCGCTAAAAATTTTTTAATTATCACTAATTACTGAGTAAATGAACTATCTTTCACAGGAATTTTAGGTTTTTTATACACATCATACAATAGTGCCGTTATTGCTAAATGAAGATCAATTAATTTCAAAATTCACTTTCTTTAAAATTTCTTCAATAGTTTTTCTTGAATGACAGTTTTTTTTACATAGAATGAGCACTCTTAAGGGTAGGAAATGGTTTTTTTTTTTTTGTATATAAGAAATATTTTTCAATGAAAAAAAAAATTTTTTTAATTTTTTTATAAATATTTTTTTTTTATATAAAAAAAAAAACCATTTCCTACTCTTAGGTACGCTCATTCTATGTAAAAAAAAAACTGTCATTCACGAAAAACTATTAAAGAAATTTTAAAGAAAGTGAATTTTGAAATTAATTGATCTTCATTTAGCAATAATGGCACTATTGTATGATGTGTATAAAAAACCTAAAATTCCTGTGAAAGATAGTTCATTTACTCAGTAATTAGTGATAATTAAAAAATTTTTAGCGATATACTAGAAAGAAAAAAAAATAGATTCAAAATTTTCACGAAAATCCCGTGTTATTCTTATGGCAAAAAACAAGGCTTTTGGGGGGCGTTTTAGGATCGAGATAGGGGGCTGAAATTTTAGGGGGATTTCTTTTTAATTATTTCGAATCTTTCGAGGGGGCGGCACGGACAAAATTCGTCCGACCCCCAAATAAGGACCACCCTAATATATATACAGGGTGTTACAACTAACTATGTCACCCCGACGGGTGGTGATAGGGGGGACCTTAACTAACATTTTCGATATAGGAACCCATGTCCGGAAAGTTGACGTTACCTTGATAAGAGGGATTCAAAGTTTTCAGCGAACGCCTGCAACGCTTTCTCACAGGCGCTGCAAAATCGTCGAGAATTTAGAAATAATCTAAGTCTAATTCAACTATTTATTAACAACATAATGAATCTAACGCAGTGTTCCAAATATCACAGAAAATAAGTATCTTCGTCGTTAAGGGGAGACTCCGCAGGTTTTGTTGAAAAAACCACGTTTCTGCTCTTGATATCACGAAAAAACATCCAATCTAAAATTCCTGACAGCAATTTTTCGATTTATAATATTATGTGTCTTGAAAAAAAATGTCAACCTCCTGCGATGAAAGTGTATGCGCAGGGAACCTTCCGCATTTTCTTCGCAGTCGCTTCGCTGCAAAAGGTTTCCTGCGCATACACTTTCATCGCAGGAGGTTGACATTTTTTTTTCAAGACACATAATATTATAATCAAAAAATTGCTGTCAGGAATTTTCGATTGGATGTTTTTCCGTGATTTCAAGAGCAGAAACGTGGTTTTTTCAACAAAACCTGCGGAGTCCCCCCTTAGCGACGAAAATACTTATTTTCTGTGATATTTGGAACACTGCGTTAGATTCATTATGTTGTTAATAAATAGTTGAATTAGACTTGGATTATTTCTAAATCCTCGACGATTTCGCCGCGCCTGTGAGCAAGCGTTGCAGGCGTTCGCTGAAAACTTTGAATCCCTCATATCAAGGTAACGTCAACTTTCCGGACATGGGTTCCTATATCGAAAATGTTAGTTAAGTTCCCCCCTATCACCACCCGTCGGGGTGACATAGTTAGTTGTAACACCCTGTATATATATATATATATATATATATATATATATAATATATATATATACCTATATATATACATATACTATATAATATATATATATATACCTATATATATACATATACTATATAATATATATATATATACCTATATATATACATATACTATATATATATATATATAATATATACACCTATATATATGTCGTAGGCATGTAGAAGAATCCGGCATTTAGCAAACCGCCTAGGCAATTAGCGAACTGCCGGCAAATAGAGGAATCAGCCATCGAAATGACCATTCTTCTAAATGCCTGGTTTCGATCTGTCATTTAGCAAACTCCCTAGGCGTTCTGCTAACTGCCTAACGCGATTCCGCCAAATAGAAGAATGTAATTACTATGTGTAAATAGTACACTGTAAACAAAACTTCCAAAATTTCAGAATTTGTATATTAATTCTAACGTACAATTTATATCCTCTCGTGTTCAACGTCAAACTCGCGTTGAGTCCAGTGCTGTAAAGTGAGTATAAACTGTCACTCGAGTCTCAATTTTGTCAAAAGTGAGTTTCAAAATGGAAAGTGATTCTGTAAATCGGGGAGCGTTTGAAGAAAAAATGAAAGAGGTGTATTCGAACAGAAATAGTAATCGAAGCGTATGGGACAAAAAACAGCTTGAGAAAGCTAAATTGGTTCTGAAAGACGGGGGAACAGAATCAAAAAGAGTAAAGTCCTATTATCATTTTTCAAAACATTATGAATTGTACGAGGTTGGTGAAAGTGAATGTCACGTAATTGCGAAAAGGACAAATAAGAGTGACAAGGTTATCTACGTGATACCTTTTGAGGATTATTATGTCAAACTGTTAGAAGCTCACGTACAAACTGGACACGGGGGACGTGATAAGATGCTATATTACATTAAAAATAGATGGAGAATTTCAAGAATTGCATGTGAAATTTTTCTAAGCTGCTGTGAAACATGCAATTTGAAAAAAACTCAAATACGAAAGGGTGTAGTTGTTAAGCCCATTGTTTCTAATGGATTCAATGCAAGAGGCCAAGTAGATTTAATAGATTTCCAATCCTGCCCAGACGGCGATTACAATTGGTTACTCAACTATCAAGATCACGCCACAAAATTTTTGCACTTGAGGCCGTTGAAATCAAAACACGCAACGAATGTCGCTAATGAGTTGGTGAAAATTTTTTTCACTTTTTCCGCTCCGTGTATTCTCCAGAGCGATAATGGGAGGGAATTTGTTGCTAAAGTTATTGAAGAATTGATTGAAATTTGGCCACACTGCAAGATTGTGCACGGTAGGCCTAGGCATCCGCAGTCTCAAGGGAGTGTCGAAAGAGCAAATGCTGACGTGGAAAATATGCTGCGTGCTTGGATGATCGATAGAAAAAGCACTAATTGGTCTCAAGGCTGCTACGAAGTCCAGGTATCATAAACGACACGAAGTCTTCATTCACATTCATGAAATTTATAATGAATAATATTTTTGTACGAGAGTCTTGATACCGTGCACTCGTTTAAATGCGTACGAAATTGCAATATTTTTTCGCAGTGGCTAAAAAACACGTCCAAGCATCGTATCATAAATCGAACACCGTATGAAGCTGTACTGGGACCCATCCATTGTGGTGTAGCGAGCCTCTCTTTGCCAGATGATGTTTTGAACACTTTGCATACTGAGGAGGATTTGGAGAAAGTATTGGCAGAGTTAAACAAAAAAGTTGATGTGTCAAGGTACACTGAAAAACATTTGATAATAATTTGTACAATCATTCATGTGATTGATATTTAAAATAAAATTCTGAACATTATGTAATTATTTTCTACAGTGATGGACAAAATTTTATTCAGTATCCTGAAGCATCAAGTTCTTCTGTGACTTCTGACAATCAGACTTCAACAGTATGCGAAGTTTGTGACAAAATATTGATCTTCAATGATGCTGTTACCTGTACAAAGTGCAATCTAACAATGCACGCAGATTGCAGTGAATTAGATCTCAGCACTGAAGATGAATTGATTTGCTCTTTGTGTGCTCGAGGAAAACGTTTACTTCAGAATCAACAAGATTGTTTCAATAAACAGCAAGTAGCGGCTGCAAAGATGATAACCTTTTCCGAAGAAATTTTCCCGCAGCTTTCTGTTAATGATTGTGTAACTGTATCAGTTCCTGATGTAGATCGAGGGCCGTTAGATTTGAGGGCGATTTTCGGCGTAGTGACAGATTTTCGGAATGGTGTTTATCAAGTTGGAACAAAAGACGGATTGATAAAAGGATGGTTCCCTCGCAATAAACTAAATTTATCAGGGACGAAAACGGTTACTATCGATGATGTTCCGAACGAAGTTTTATTGACTCTACGTGAAGCAGCGACTCGCCAATCAATATGTGGTGGGCAAGGTTATCAGAAATGTAACTGCAAAGCAAATCCTAAACAGTGCTGCACGAGTCGCTGTTCTTGTTTTAAATTAAATATGAAATGTAACTCCAGATGCCACCAATCCCTAACTTGCTTTAACAAATAGTAAAAAATATGCAAATATTGTTTGCACGTTGCTAGTACGAATAATGAGTTCGACAGTATTTTCGTAAAATATGTGACAAAATTTTAGATAGATTTCGACGTAAAATTATAAAATACTAGATACCTATATGAAGTTATAAAATAAAATATTCTATAAGTGAAATAAACTTGAGAGTAAAATTTTAAATTCTCCTATTTGGCGGAATCGCGTTAGGCAGTTAGCAAATCGCCTAGGAAGTTTGCTAAATGACAGATCGAAGCCAGGCATTTAGAAGAATGGTCATTTCGATGACTGATTCCTCTATTTGCCGGCAGTTCGCTAACTGCCTAGGCGGTTTGCTAAATGCCGGATTCTTCTACATGCCTACGACATATATATATATATTAGACCTCGCCAAAAAAAAAAAATTATTTTCGATTTTGTCCGAAACAACTTCAAATGAGAGTATTTGATCTAATACTGACCCTGTCAAAATTTGGGCTCCGTCGGATAATTCTAAGAGGTCGCGCATCGAGTCTTAAAATTTTCCTATTCAATTAACACGTGAAAATGGTATTTTGACCGTTCAGAGCTCATTGAATTTTTCCTGCGCGATTGCGAGCAGTCTGAATTGCTGTGAGGCCTTAATTATATGTTGTACATATGGGGCATTCCACACCAACTCGACCTGCCGTGGACCCTCACCATTTTTTATTTCTTTTTTCTTCGAGTAAGATGGAAGAGAGGGCGAAAAGTGGACGTCTGAATTATTTCAGATTTTTTGGACCCCCCGTTCAAAAGTTGACTTTTCTCAGGCAGACATGTATTTGGAGATCCGTATTAGTCGTACGAAAAAATCACCCATGAGAAAGTTTGCCAATAATATGAGGTGACAAAAACTTATTTTTAAAGAATTTTTCAATATTCGTGGATGCTGTTTATTTCGATAAAACACTCTTAATTTGGGATTTCCACTGCGTTAGCCGTCATCGTTTTTTGTGAAATTTTCACCATAAATTCTTTGTGAAAATACGAAACTTTTGAGACTATGCCGAAAGTGGTACTAGCTCTGGTTCAGATGCCAGAATTAAATGAATTCCGTATAAACAGAAAATACGAGTGAAGTGGACGCACTGCAAAAACGATTTGAGCTATGTTTGACGTATTGCATTTTTATGGTACCATATCGCGTGTCTAATGGTATAAGGTCGTATCCGCCATTTTTTTTTTTTTTTTTTTTAAATTTCCGACTTTTCTGAAATATCGATGTATTTTTGCGTTTCAGAAGTTTTTGGAGCATGTGCAAAAAAAAAAAGTGGCTATCCCAAATTAAGAGTGTTTTATCGAAAAAAACAGCATCCACGAATATTGAAAAATTCTTAAACAATAAGTTTTTGTCACCTCATATTATTGGCAAACTTTCTCATGGGTGATTTTTTTCGTACGACTAATACGGATCTCCAAATACATGTCTGCCTGAAAAAAGTCAACTTTTGAACGGGGGGTCCAAAAAATCTGAAATAATTCAGACGTCCATTTTTCGCCCTCTCTTCCATCTTACTCGAAGAAAAAAGAAATAAAAAATGGTGAGGGTCCACGGCAGGTCGAGTTGGTGTGGAATGCCCCATATGTACAACATATAATTAAGGCCTTACAGCAATTCAGACTGCTCGCAATCGCGCAGGAAAAATTCAATGAGCTCTGAACGGTCAAAATACCATTTTCACGTGTTAATTGAATAGGAAAATTTTAAGACTCGATGCGCGACCTCTTAGAATTATCCGACGGAGCCCAAATTTTGACAGGGTCAGTATTAGATCAAATACTCTCATTTGAAGTTGTTTCGGATAAAATCGAAAATAATTTTTTTTTTTTGGCGAGGTCTAATATATATATATAATATATATATATATACATATATATATACATATACTATATATATATATATATATATAATATACACCTATATATATATATATATATATATATATATGAAAAATATATATATATACATATATATATATATAGTATATATATAATATATATATATAGTATAGTAGCTAAGTATATATACCCATATATATATATACAGGGTGTAAATCTTAACTCTGTACATACTTATAGGGTGTGTAGGGGGTGCCAATACAAGCATTTTGAGGTATGACACCCTAGGTCGGAAACTCATCTTAACGGCTGTGGAGGGTTTCGAAGGTTCTAGTACCGCGCGCTTTTCGTACACGGAGAAAAATAGTTCGTGAAACTTTACCGAACTCAGTTCAGTAAACTGCGGACATAGGGACATTTATGTAAAGTTTCACTTACAGTTCAGTAAAGCGAAATTCAAGAAAACCTCATGCATAGAACGTGAAATTTTAATGAATTTAAAAGAATATCTACCGAACAGTTCGGTAAACCGCGATTGAGGACATTTAGCAGAGAATTTGAGTAGATTTACATGACACGAATGAATGAATGACTTACAGTTGATGAAACTTTACCGAACAGTTCGGTAAAACGTCAATGTGCAGTGAAAAAATTGTATTGGTTTTGAGTCAACGAAAATAAGTTTTACTCAACGGTTTTTTTTTTTTTTTCTCTACCCAGTCCGTCGTATTCACATCTAAACCTATACTAGTACGCCTATAGAACGGACCTAACACACCTATCCCGAGTCGAAATTTAACGCCTCATTAGAACCTCAAAATTTTACCGTTGGGAGGTTTTTGAGGGTCTGGAGAGGTTTATTTTGTATGGGAATTGAAACCCTCTTTAGCGCCTAAAACTCGTAGTTACCAGACAAATGCAGCATTTTAGGGTCAAATGAGGATCTCACGAGAACCTCGCAAAACCCTCACTGCGCCCTGCCGCGTAGCGGTGCACGGCTGCATTGAGGGTTAAATGAGGATCTCACGAGAAGCTGCTATCCCCGCCCCCTCCACATCTTCAGATTACGAATTCGTTCGGAGGTTATTCGAATTCGAAATCGGAGGGATCTATGGGATTTTTTCGAAAACATCGAGTTTGATATTTATCAAAATGATGCATAATGTCGCAAAATGATGTAATGAATAATGCAGCGGCGTCCCAATTTTAATTACTAAAATAATGCGTAATAGGGAAAATTGCATCATTAATTGAGATCGGACTTTATGAGTATCAAAATAGGTGCTAAATTATTATTACGGATTGAAAAGAGGTTCATTTGTGGGCTATGAGTACTCAAGCGGGCGCTGAATTTCGACTACAGAGTTGTAGGTTGATAATAGGAGTTTGAGGTCTAAACAGGATCTGTAGAGACGTTATGAGTTGGATGCTATGAGTATCAAAGCAGGCGCTAAATTTCGACTATGGAGGACTTGTAGGTTCAAAATAGGAGTTTGAGGTCTAAATAGGATCTAGAGAGGTTGAGTTGGATGCTATGAGTATTAAAGTAGGCGCTAAATTTCGACTCGGGATATGAAACGCATCGTATCGCATCGCATAGTATCCCCCACTTATAGACTACGCTAACGCACGCCTATCGCTAATATTAGAGAACTGGAACTCTCTTATATACTAACTGGAAGCAATATTAGCACTCGCGAGAAAGGAAAGGCGGCAGCGACATCTAGTAGCGAACAGAGCGGTGGGAGATGTTTCACGTCTTTCGGTTTACTGAACTGTCCAGTAAAATTTAAAGTGCCAGGAGGGAAAAGTTACATTACAGTGCTGTAAAGTTATATACAAACTTTTCTCTGCTTATACGATGTAAAACTTTACCGAACTGTTGAGTACTTTTTCAATTCCTGAATAAGAATGATTCGTCAACGTTAGTCATTCTTTAACTAATCTTTAGGGAATAATTCACGTAAATCTTTTAAAGTTTGCTACACTCTTCATATGAGAATTTTACTGTACATTATTAAAGTTTACCGGACTGTCATGTATTTTATAACATTCAGTATGTCACTGATTACTACAAAAATGTGAAAAACTCACCAACTGGTCCCTATATCCCAACTTTGTTCAACAGTTCAGTAAAGTTTCACGAACTACTTTTCTCCGTGTAGTGTAATGAATAAGATGTAATTATTTTTGACCCAACATTTTATTCAGCCGTAGACAACAGTACAAATGATCTTGTGTGGAATCAACAAAACGATAAACTTGGCAATAAAAAAATAGCAAAACAATTTCCGGTGCTTACAAACAGATTTTGAAAAAGTTATGGAAAACTATTGGGGTTTGGCACACTTGGGCTTTTCGTTTTCCATAACTTTTTCAAATTCTGTTTAAAAGCACCGGAAATTGTTTCGTTATTTTTTCATTTCTCAGTTTATCGTTTTGTTCATTTCACGCAAGAACATTTGTACTGTTGTCTACGGCTGAATAAAATCTTGGGTCGAAAGTGAACACATCTGATTCATTAAACTACGATCAAGCATGCACGGTACCATATCCTTCAAAGCCCTCCACAGTGGTTAGGATGAGTTTCCGACCATGGGCGTCATACCTCAAAATGCTTGTATTGGCACCCCCTACACACCCTATAAGTATGTACAGAGTTAAGATTTACACCCTGTATATATATATATTATATATATATATAGATATATTAGAGTGGTCCTTATTCTGGTCATTTTCGAATTGAGATTTCTTCGCCCCCTAGAAGGGTTCCAAATAATTGAAAAAAAACATCCTCCAAATTTGAACTTTTTATCTCAATTTTAACACGTGCCGCAAAGCCTCTGAAGTTTTGCGTTTGATTAACATGGCGTTTTCACTGACCTTTATTCAGAATTTTGGCGCACCGTCAATAAGTGCGAAAAAAAAATCTAATTCTTGTAGGAATCTTTCAAGAAAACCCGATATTATTTTATCAGATTTAGAGAAATTCCAAATTCAAGATGGCGGATCCAAAATAGCGGCTGGATTTAAACATTTTTCATGTTTTACAGCCGCTGTTTTGGATCCACCATTCTGAATTTGGAATTTCTGTAAATCTGATAAAATAATATCGGGTTTTCTTGAAAGATTCCTACAAGAATTAGATTTTTTTTTTCGCACTTATTGACGGTGCGCCAAAATTCTGAATAAAGGTTAGTGAAAACGCCATGTTAATCAAACGCAAAACTTCAGAGGCTTTGCGGCACGTGTTAAAATTGAGATAAAAAGTTCAAATTTGGAGGATGTTTTTTTTTCAATTATTTGGAACCCTTCTAGGGGGCGAAGAAATCTCAATTCGAAAATGACCAGAATAAGGACCACTCTAAGATATATAGGTATATATATTGTAACGTGTCCGACCGTCACGATGGGGGTCGGCTATGATTGGTCAGTTCTAAGTCGGAGTAAACACCGAAAACTGGACAAATTCAGATAGACGAGCGAGCGACGCTTGTGACGTCACAAGCGTAAGCAAAAGAGTATATAAACACGCGTCGACAGAGCTCGACAGCGCACTTGTGGTATAGCACCCGGCGACTCACAATCACACATTGAGCGTAGTCAGGTAGAGCACCGATACGACTCCCATTTAGAATCACTTGCTTAGACAATTTCAAATCTTATAATTCAATTCTAGTAACGCCAATACGGGTATAGAAGCATAATATTATATTGAACATTAGCTATAGCAGCATTGTTACAAACATTTAGTTGAAAGGAGATAAATACGGATGAAATAGACTTTAACGTAGAATAAGATAGAATAAGATCTTTGTATTAATTTTGTTGATATTATTTTTGGTTTAACAATACAGGGAATCAAATTACTACTGATAAATTTTGCCTGGTATTTTCTTATCATCCTGTTTGACAGTAATAAATACCAGAATAAGCCGAGTAGTTACAGCTTTGGCGAACAACGGAAGAAGCGAACGACATTGGCGTAAAAACCTGTGTTCGAGGGCCAACCGTTGGAAACCCGAGTCTGATAGGCAGTCTTGGTGTAAAAACCCGGATCTGTAGTTAGTCAATAAAATCATCAATAGCAGGCGAGACAGGCTTGGCGTAAAAACCCGGCTCTGTAGTGAGAATTCTGAATCTTAAATTCAGAACCAATACGGCTTTGATAATTAAAACTATCCGAGTCCGGTAGCTAGCGCAGGGAGATAAAATCTGAATAAGGTGGCTTTTGCATGGTATACCCATCCTTTTCCTCACCTTTCAGTATGAGGAGTCCATAATAATACTTAATTAATTAAATTTCAGAAAATAGATCATTTCGAACCCCTAGCAACCGACTTTTACTATAACCAATAGGTTCGTAAAAGCCGAAACGTTACAATATATACCTACATATATATATATATATGTATATATATATATATATATATATATATATATATTAGGGTGGGCTAAAAAAAACTTTTAATTTTGTTTTCTTCAGTTACCATGAAAATATTGTTCAAGATGATGAAAAAAAAATCCTCTGAAAATTTGAGCTCTTAATATTAATATTAAGAGGTGCCTCATCGCGATTTTTGATTTTCCATTTAAATAACACAGAAAAAAATTTTTTTTTTTTTTTATTTGGAATTTTATTCCGTTCCAACGAATCATCGTGTTATAAAAATCAATACATATTCTTGTAGGAAATTAAACGACCTTCAAAAAAGGTCTGATGTGATTTATTCATCACTATGACGTGTAATCCGAATTGGAGAGAAATTCGTGAAAATCTCAAGCTCAGCCAACAACCTCAAGATAGACCAGATATCGTAGCTCGGGTTTTCAATTTAAAAAAGGATGTTTTGTTGAACACGATTATAGAAAACAAAATATTTGGAAAAGTAGAAGCTTGGGTATATGTGATAGAATTTCAAAAAAGAGGATTACCACATATACATCTCTTAGTAACATTGAGTAGAAATTACAAAGTAACACATCCGGAAATTGTCGATGCTATGATTTGTGCTGAAATCCCTGATCCACAAGAAGAACCTATATTACACGATATTGTGATGCATAATATGATACACGGCCCATGTGGAGATTGGTGTCTGATAGACAAAAAATGTTCGAAACATTTTCCAAAACCCTTCCAATCAACAACTACTATGGATGAAGATGGTTACCCGTGTTATCGACGAAAAGATACCGGAAAATATTACAATCGACCACATGGATATGTCGTAAATAATCGCCATGTTGTACCATATTCACCTATACTACTACGTAAATTCAATTGTCATTGTAATGCAGAATTGGTTTCTAGCATAAAATCAGTAAAATACCTTTTCAAATACATCTATAAAGGCCATGATGCTGCTACAATAACTATGCGGGGACAAGCAACGAATATAGAAGAAGTTATCCATGATGAGATAAATGAACATATCGAAGCTCGCTATGTAGGCCCTGTCGAAGCATGTTGAAGAATATTGGGTAAAAAACTGCACGAAAAAAGTCATCCCGTTATCCGTATGCCCGTACATCTACCGAATCAACAAAACATCACGATTCATTCGGGTGACGAAGAATTCACCCTCAATCATATCTTGGAACAACGGAATATGCTACTTGACTATTTTGAATTGAATAAACGTGATAGCGATGCACGCAATTATCTTTACATCGAAATACCATACCATTATGTATTTCATAAGGAAAAAATCAATAATATCTACGTATCTAATTGGAGAAAACGAAAAGCTTCGTTCAAAACTATCGGCAGAATGTATTCGGTGAATCCGTCGCAAAAAGAACTATTTCATTTACGGTTATTGTTACTAACTGTTAGAGGGGCAACAAGCTATGAACAACTACGCACAGTGAATGGAGAACTTGCGGCATCGTTTACTGAAGCTTGTCTCAAAAGAGGTTTAATAGCAGATGATTCTGAATGGCATAGAACCATGCATGAAGCTGAAATTTGGATGATGCCTCTACAAATGAGGAGATTATTCGCACGCATATTACTCCATTGTAATCCTTTGTATCCAGAAGAATTGTGGGATGAATTCAAAACAGCTATGTCAGAAGATCTTTCTCGTAACATGGATTTAATTTCTGCAGAAGGCGAGGCTCTCCGACAAATTTATAATCTTTTAGAAGAAGAAGGAAAAAACAGAACTGATTTCCCGTCAATGCCAATTCCTCCGAAAATTAATGTGAGTCAAATAACAGATAAAAAAAATTACGAGAAGATTATGGATGTAGGATTGGCTAACTATGAAAAACTTAATGTTCAACAAAAAATTATAATTGATACCATACTTCAAAGTATTAACAATTCGACATTACATAAAACATTCTATATTGACGGACCGGGTGGATCAGGCAAAACATTTCTGTACATTACATTATGGCATTTACTTACTGGACGAAAAGAAAAAATCAGTACTATGGCTTACACAGGTATAGCTGCTACATTACTACCAAATGGAAAAACAGTCCACAAAACATTAGGATTACCTGTTCCGTTATACGCTGATTCTACTTCAACAATTAAAGTGGGTTCAAAAGAAGCAAATATTTTGAAAGAAACAAAGATTTTCATTTGGGATGAAGCACCTATGGCACCGCGCTACGCATTAGAAATAATGAATACGATTTTACAGGATATAATGAATAACACGTTACCATTTGGAGGAAAAATAGTAATATTGGGAGGGGATTTCAGACAATTGCTTCCGGTAAATATTCGTGGTACTCGCAGTGAAACGGTAAACTTATCAATCAAATTCAGTCCATTGTGGCGACTATTTAAAATATTCGAATTGACTATCAATATGCGTGCACTACAAGAAGAGAAAAATTTTTCTGAATTCTTACTGCAAGTTGGGACTGGAGATTTGAATGATGAGGTTGATAATTTAAATTTACCCTCCAATTGTACGTACAACGATGACATCGATATAGCGAAAGATATTTATGAAGATATACTCAGCAGAAAACAATATAAAGAAGCTTCAAAATATGCAGTATTAGCAGCAAGAAATTTAGATGTGAATGAAATTAATAGACAAGTCGTCGACTTATTGGACTTGACTACTGAACGTATTTATACGAGCGTCGATAGCGCAGAAAATTGTAACGACAATAATAAAATCAATCGGGATTTGGTACCGGAATATTTAAATTCGTTATCTCCGAATAGTCTTCCACCGTACGAATTACGATTACGACAATTTTCGATAATCATGTTGATCAGAAATTTGAGTATCAACGAAGGTTTAGTCAATGGCACGAGATTATTACTACTAAAAGCTGGAACAAATCTATTGTTGTGTGAACTTCTAACTGGAGATAAAGCGGGAGATATAATATTCTTAAATAGAATTACTTTGATGTGTGAAAATGTATATCCATTTTCTTTCACTCGAAGACAATTCCCCATCAAATTAGCCTTCGCAATTACAATTAACAAATCACAAGGTCAAACCTTCGACAAAATTGGAATTGATTTACGAAAAGATGTTTTCAATCATGGACAACTGTATGTAGCTCTATCGCGAGTGCGCACATGGCAATCATTGAAAATTTACCTTGGAAGTCAACGAAACAATACAACCGTGAAGAATTATGTTTATAAAGAATTATTTAATTCATAATTACCTGAATAAATACTTATCCCAAAACTGTCAACAAATATAAAAACTGCAATACTGTTTTTATATTCGAGAAAAATATAAAAGACCTTCGCTGATTTCATTTTTTAAATGAAATGAATAAATAAATAATTGATTTCATTGAGAAATAGTTAAATGGTTATATCAATTATTACATATATTATTATATATATATATCCATCTAATTTAATATCCACATCTTATCTCATATCCATATATACATATGTATTTATAGATGTAAGTATATATATTATAGGGACGTATCTCCATAAATCTTATAATGAAAATCAAAAATTTTAATTGGGTTTAATAATCTGTGTACTTCACTTATTCGTCGTGTAAAGTTCGAAGTGACAACAAATTTGAAAATGAGAGTAAATAAATATGGATCGAAAAAAACGAAATTTCGACACGACGAATGAATGAAAATACACAGATTATTAAACCCAATTTTTAGTTTTTATTGTCAGGTTTATGGAGGTACGTCCCATACGATATAAGCTGAGGCGCGCGAAGCGCGCCAAATACGCTAGTCTAATAAAATACGTAACATCTAACCCGGTCAAAACTGGTCGCTAGCTCTTTCAGAGTCATTTACTAATAGTTTATACTTTGAATTAATCGCAGAATGATCGCGGGATTCCGCGGGATTTGGTACTTTTCGTCTGTGTCTCGTCAGTTTTCTTTCAGATAAATAGTCACTTTTTCGATGTATTGTTATATGTAATAAACAAACAGAGCGACAATTTTTTAGAAAAAGTAAAATACCCATAATATTCTACATACCTCCAGGAACCTCAGCCATATTTTCAATATTTTTTTGTGATTTTAACTTTGCGTAAATATTACTTCAAACTTTGTAAAGAATTTCGTAGACGCGCGCGTCGATCATGTGCCGTTGCAGAGGGTCAACTTTACACTGAAATATCTCGGCAACCACAGGTCATCGGGGGTTGGGTTTAACGGTTTTGAATAGAGGGGTTATTCCTGAACCGATCCCCACCAGTCATACATTAAAAAAAAAAAAATCGCTTTTTCGAATTTTGGCCACACTTCGGCCGAAATCCCCCACTGTGCCTCAGTAGAAATATTTTAACCAGGCGCTTCGAGCGCCAGGTTAGCTAAACTCATAATCGGGCCGCCCTCATATCGGAGTCCCTGATTCATTTCCATGAAATTAAAAGGTAATAATAGTAAAAGAAAAAAACAATACCAAATGTGACATATTTTATCGTCGATTGATCCAGCCTACGCGTCCTATCGATGAAATTGCATTATACACCTACTGAAAAAACCGCCGCATTTTTCGTCCCCGCCGGGACTTGAACCCACGTCCGCTCGATTACTAGTCGCACGCCCTAACCACTACGCTAAGCTACCTTATAACATATGACCCAACACTCTGCTACTTGTTCAGGGCCTATCGAAGTGTCAAGTTATTACTTGAACTATTTCAATATCATCAAAATTTTGCATTTGCTGGACTAGATTGAAGTCCTTGCATATATTATTACGATTAATTACTAAATATTATATCATGCATTTTTCGTTTAAGCTGTCATATGTTTATCCGAATGAAATATGATATTTTGTTAGCAAAAAATGTTCCAAGAGGTCTACTAAAAGTTTCATGTTTATTTCGACACTTTTTTCAGATATAACAACATAAATTTACTCAAAGTGGCGAATTCTTCTATAGTATGAACTAAGAACAGTGTTGAAATGACCGTGAAAATTTTAGTGGATCCCATGGAACATTTTTTTTCCCTAACAGTGTATACCTATATATTTTACAAATCCGGTATACCGATTGAGATATTGAGATCTATTATTGTGGAATCCACAACTGGTCCTGATATGAGCCTTTGTGTTGTCAAGGCCTTACCGAACAAATTTCTACACGGGTTTCCTCATCGCATTTCGAATAGCTCGAGATTTTTTCATTTGCAACCGCCCAAATTCGGTCTTCGCTTACTTACGCCGACGATCTATGTCACTTTTGAAAACATACGCGTGCCAGACAATCCGAATTTGATCAACAGGTCTGAAAATTCACGTTTCCGTTGAAAATAGTTAGTGCAGTTATAAATTCATAGGTTAGGTATCGTACGATTTATTGTGAACACTTGAATGGCGCCGTAATAATATCTATGGGGGAGGAGTTATACATAGGTTGTATAGCGTGAAAATAACCCGAGTCGAAATTTAGCGCCTCCATTGAACCTATACTTCTGGGTTCAAATCAGGATGTGGAGGATCACAGGAGGGTTAACTCGCATTGTAATTAGCGCCTACTTTGAACCTCAAATGGGCCGTTATTGGACGATCTTCCATGTTTAGGTTCAAAGTAGGAGCTCGCGAGCACCTAGGAAAACCTTCGACCTCCTCCCATTTGCAAAAAAACAAAATAGTAGCGGCAGATCAGACTCATACTTTGTCATATATACTTGTTGTCCAAGCGCCTATGTAAACCTCCTATGATACTGAAATTTACTGTAGGAGCTCTAGGTCGAATAGTATCATAGGAGGTTCAAATAGGCGCTGGAAGAATCAAAGCAGGGTTAAAATTTCTACTCGGGAAGAGTTGGAGGTCCAAAGGAGGAGAAAACGTAGTAAATGGAGAACTTAGAGGTTCACTGTAGGAGCTCTAGGTCGAATAGTATCATATGAGGTTTAAATAGGCGCTGGAAGAATCAAAGCAGGGTTAAAATTTCTACTCGGGAAGAGTTGGAGGTCCAAAGGAGGAGAAAACGTAGTAAATGGAGAACTTAGAGGTTCACTGTAGGAGCTCTAGGTCGAATAGTATCATATGAGGTTTAAATAGGCGCTGGAAGAATCAAAGCAGGGTTAAAATTTCTACTCGGGAAGAGTTGGAGGTCCAAAGGAGGAGAAAACGTAGTAAATGGAGAACTTAGAGGTTCACTGTAGGAGCTCTAGGTCGAATAGTATCATATGAGGTTTAAATAGGCGCTGGAAGAATCAAAGCAGGGTTAAAATTTCGACTCGGGAAGTTCAATCTAAATTTGTAGGTGTTGGAGGTTCAATGTAGGGTTGAAATTAACATTTGTAGGAGTTCGAGGTTCAATGTAGGATTTTTAGGAGTTCGAGGGTCAATGTAGGATCTCTAGGTTCAGTTTCCTCCAAAGTAGGTTTAAATAAACCTTGGTAGGGTCAGATGTAGGCGCTAAATTTCGACTCGGGATTCTACATGAACTTGTGCCTCTGGCCTTGCAACTACTCATATCATCCATTTTGGCGATTAATCTCATCGTTGATCGTTTCGACAGGACTGAATATGTTCACGCTGTAGTCGTTTACAATCGAGTTGTATTAAACTTGACGTGAACTCTTACAATACTAATTAAAGGGTTGTAGGTATTTAAATGAAATGTTTGAAACGATGTTGAATTCAAACAATAATAAGCTGATTATATTTAAAGAATGTTCATTGTATAATTGATTAGAGCATACCCCGGCACACTCATTAGTCGAAAGAGTCTAAGCTGTTAATCCACTTAACCCGTTCACCGGCAGTAATCCTTTTAACGCCATTTCTTGGATTTTGGTAGGTATGAGTGGGGATATGCAAGTATGAAAAGACCTGGACGGTCTTACGCAGTTGTTGCCGTCCCAAATAGACCGCACACCCTTTAGTTCCTTTTATTTCTCCTGAACGCTGCCCCTACCATCGCACTTCCAGGTAAGGACGAGTGACCGTTTTCAGGTAGACCGAGGGGATTTCGGGTCGCACTAATTGTCACTTAGAGCTGGGCCTGCTCTGAAGAGCACAGTAAGGCCGGGGTATGGATTAGAGTATAAGATGTGATATGAAAGGTATTGACGGGAGTAGCTGATTTAGAAAGAGGGGCTCCCGGAGCATGCACGTCCGAATTGATAAGACTATGGTGCAAGACCGTGCAAGACTGAGGAAAAGATGAGGAAAAAGACTTGACATGAGGTGAAATTAGAAAGAAAGGCAGCTAACTAAATAGGAAAAGGACGATGGATCGAGGTTTCATGCAAAGGATCGTAAATTGAGTGAAGTGGTTAGAAAACTGTGAGAATGTAAATATAGCAGTACGAGGTTAGAAAGAGGCGAATCTGGACACTGTCTTTAGAGATCCTTGAAAATGAGTAGGAGTTTATGTGGAAAAGTTAAAGAAATAGGGAGGAGAGCCATGCGACGGAACAGAATACCTACAGGAATTTTGGAGTCGTCAAACTCATATAAATATAACTGGAAATCTGTCAGTCCTATCAAAAGAATCGATGGTGTGAAATTTCTTATTCTTCGAAGTAGTATTTGGAAATAATATTCTCGCGATTCTTCGACGCTTATATCCGAGGGGCTATTCACATTCGAATCGAGTGACACCATGATTACAAAAATGTAGTCGACTACATGAGACTACACCACTGACTACGCCGACTATACGACTAAAATGACTACAACTACCTCCAATGATGACTACATGATTACAAATGATTACAAATTAACCCAATGACTTCAATTTGATTACAATGATTTCATTGATTACATTGCGACTACAGATTGACTACAGTCGCAAGTGACACCATGACTACGGTTGTGAATAGCCCCTCGCTTATATCGGTTGTTATTTGCCACTTCATATTAAATACCTTTTTTCTGAGGAATAGACTACCCTGGATTTTATTAAAACTTGTACACTGTTACGAACGGCCCTTTTCCCATATTTGTGAATTAAGTCTATTGCACAATGTGCAGTCAGCGCATTCCTGCACGCGTGCGCTCAGCCGGCAGTAGTGCGTGGGATGAGTTACAAACCGTGATGACGTCCGAAGCCGTTGATTCTACGAGTAGCGAAAAACCCTACCATAGAGCGACCCGCGGTTTCCTCATCGAAACCGAGGTGATTGCTCGGTAGTCGTTTTTAAATTGCCGAAAGAGTAAGCAAAGTGCTTTCCCTCCAGCCTCACCTGCTAGCCACATACCTAACCGACAACGGGACTCTGTACAAAGGACGAAGGTGTGAAGCAGACTAGGGCGCGGGACAGAAAAAAGGTCCTCTGTTGACAACCACCACGGAAAACGGATGTCAGCTGATCCCAGTGAACAAGACAGCTGACGCTCACCGATACGCTCGGCAGAAGCTGCACTCGGATTCCAGCGTATATGAAGTCGCTTGCCGGTGGATCGTTGGAGTTGGCTTGGGTGACGCTTTGGAGTAAATTCGATAGACTCAGTTCCTACTCTATCTTTTCCTTTTATCAAACTTTTATGTTATAATATATGTATTTTGCTTTGTTTATTCTTACTCGTATTCCGCTTATTGTATGTTATCGGGAATTCGTCTCTAGTATAGATTGGTATATTGCATAATCGATTTAATGGTACAGTCCGATCTCTCTATAAGTCCTCCCAAGCCCCTAAGGGGAAGAGTTTTTCCACGAAATGAAGTACCCCCACTTTGCCTTCTCCGCTAGTCGCACAAATTGTTTTCCGTCTCTCTCTTTCCTCGCTACGCTATGTCTTAATAGGCAGAGTGGGAGAACGCAGCGAGCGAGAAACTGGGGAAGCGGACCTATTGGGAACGGACACATTGAGAGATCGGACTGTAATTGCTTTCTCTTGTTATTTTGAATAAATCTATATTCACTGAGCACAAGTCTCATTAGGACTTGATTCAAACCAACCCACGCGCGAGAGTAATCTCCAGCCGCTCGGGGGTTGACTCTTCGAATTATATAAGAATCGAACTCCGAAGCCTTCAGCTCGGTTGTCCGTAACAACACCATATTCGACGAAATATGAATTATATAGACTCCTACTTCAGAAGTTACAATCAGTTAACAATGGGCCTCGGCCATAAACGAAACGAAGCGTCCTGGAAATGGAGCTGTAAAAGAATTGTGAAATGAAATAGTATAGTGGGTTGTTCGAATAAAATGCGCATTTCATTCTCGAACACATTGTAGTTCGCATTTCAGGCCGAAATTTCGTTATTCACAAAAATTCTACTTACCTACATGATCCTCCAGAAGCTGCTAATTCTGGTAACCTTTAAGGTGATGTAGCACTTATCACCGCTAATTAAAATTGCAGAATACGCCTTTACTTAAAAACGGAAGGTCGGATCGAATTTTCACTTCGTCATTCAACTTGTCACACAGTTTGGTATTGTTGTAGACCAAGAAACCAGTGAAATTCTGAAAAAAAGCTTTATTTTGTTAATTATATCCAGCCCCCAGATTTTCGTTAGAAAGAGACTCGATATTTATTACAATGTAGCGCCGATCGCCACAGCCAGCATACAGAAGTTCGTTGTATAACCACTTTATAAACACAGCAGGGTTATTCATTTTCCACATTTTATTTTAATTTCACGGGGCAACCGAAAATATTGTTCCAAATTATGTAAAAAAAAAAAAAATGTGCTTGAAATGTAGATCCGTTCAGAGAATGCTTAGAGGCTACTACCGTACATGGAAAAATGAAAACTTAATTTTCGTTACTTCAGCTTTGCATTTCTGTGACTAAAAATACATTTTGGAAAAATTGAATGACATACAAAAATATTTAAATTGTACCGGAAATAGTATTAGTTATTCAATGAAATAGAAAAGAAAATTTTCCGATCAGAAAATTAATATTTTTTTCAAATTTCTTAAATTTTTTAAATTAAAAAAATGTAAGAAAATACTAATAATAATCATTTCTAATCTATCAGGTATTTTATTTCATTTCACCTAATCCACGTCTGCGTGAAAAGGGCGGCTTTTGCGCGCAAGCCTAGGGTGGCGGTGAGAACTAATCCGTCCCTGGGTATCTGCTTGCGAACGACAGTGATTTCCAGAGTTACATGCCGTGCTCTTATTTGCACGATAAACACAAATCTGAAGGACTTCTTGGGTCCTGTCGTTAGTAAAGAATTGCAGGAGACTAAGTTTTCACTACTAGGGACCACGTATGCTTGGATAATAAGCAGTACATGGGCAATTCCACCTCAAATCGGCCAATTTTGGATGTTTTTTGACCTCGTATTTTTTGAATCGCCTTAAACTTTTTTTACGTGAAATCTACGTCAAAAAAGTAGACCCGTATTTTTTTGTTGGTCCAAAAAGTTTTTTTACGCTAGTTATGAATTATCGAATTTTACTGTAAAAGTAGTGCGAGGGCAGCTTTGAGAATTAATATCTCGGGTCCCCTTCACCGTAGAGAGATGTTTAAAAACGCGTTTTAAAGGCGATGAAAGACACTTTTCGATAAAATTTTTCAATTTTTCAAAAAATATAGTTTTGTTATTTTTATGAGCAATCAAAATGTTTATCGATTTTTTTCGCAATCTAAGGCCATTTTTAAAATTCTAAAAAAAATATGATCGCATTCGTTATTCAATTCTGAAGATGACGATTTTTTAAAAAAGATGGAGCTATTTTTCTAAGTATTTTTTTTTACAATTATTTGTCCGGCGTTGCGTGAGGTTGCCGCGCTGCGCGCCTTGCTACTATCGCGTTATTCCATGTACGGGAAGCCGTGCGTCATGCCATTGGCCGAGCCCCGTACGACGCGGTAGTAGCGAGGCGCGCGGCGCGCCAACCTCACGCAACGCCGGACAAATAATTGTAAAAAAAAATACTTAGAAAAATAGCTCCATCTTTTTTAAAAAATCGTCATCTTCAGAATTGAATAAGGAATGCGATCATATTTTTTTTTAGAATTTTAAAAATGGCCTTAGATTGCGAAAAAAATCAATAAACATTTTGATTGCTCATAAAAATAACAAAACTATATTTTTTGAAAAATTTTATCGAAAAGTGTCTTTCATTGCCTTTAAAACGCGTTTTTAAACATTTCTCTACTGTCAAAGGGACTCGAGATATTAATTCTCCAAGCCGCCCTCGCGCTACTTTCACAGTAAAATTCGATAATTCATAACTGGCGTAAAAAAAACTTTTTGGACCAACGAAAAAATACGGGTCTGCTTTTTTGACGTAGATTTCACGTAAAGAAAGTTTAAGTCGATTCAAAAAATACGAGGTCATTTCTCGGCCGATTTGAGGTGGAATTTCCCACATACGGCGTTGTCGTCCGAGCCGCCATCATGAGGCCTCTGCGTGGTGCTGTCACGCAGAGACATTATTAATGAAGTAAAACTTATTTTTTCGAATTTCGTGGGTTTTTTGGTCCACAACAATACCTAACTGTGTAACAAGTCGAATGACCAAGTGAAAATTCGATCCGAGCTTCCATTTTAAAATAAAGGCGTATTCTGCAATTTTAATTCCCGGTGATAAGTGCTACATCACCTTAAGAACGTTCCCAAGGAGCAGTGGTGCTCAACCTGCAGAAGATCTAACTATGTGAACTAACATGTACACAATGAAAAAATAGTTGATGCGCAGTGCACTCTTTCGCCCTGTCCCACATGCGCAGAAATGAAAAAAATAATATAACTTCCCGCGTAGTGCGACGTTACCCGAGTAACAATTTACATGCCCAGCCCACAAGCCACATTAATGATCATTCCAAGTTTGTCAAAAAAGTCGTAAGAAAATTACCATTGTTATATCACGAAACATCCGTTTCAACCCAAGCCGGTATACACTGGAAGAAAAGTATAGTTACAATTACAATTGCATCAGTTATCTTTACTATAAACTTTGGTGAAATATGGCACCAACCCAATTTTTATAGTCACAGAAGCCCTGAAAAATATCGTGATTGTTACATAATATTATAGTAGACGTCACATAACTAACTAACTATACACAAATAGTTAACGTTGCTATGTGTTTTACGCTATAATCTATGTGTTCGAAGGACAATATATTATGGCTGTGTAGGTCAAATTTTATATTCAACTATGCAATACGAATCGCTGTATTGACGTATTATAAAATCGCTAGGTCCAATTACTATTTGGACATAAAGAGTAAAAAAAAAAAAAAAAAAAAAAAAAAGAGTACAAATAAAAATAAAAAAATAATATAAAGAGTACAATATACCCTAGCAACCAAAAACAAGGCTGTTGTGCGGAAAAAAATAAATTTAGCTCGTTACAATGAATTTATAACATTGTATGATGCGTCGAGAAATACCTACTAATTGCATTTAACCGCATATTAATACAAAGTAAGGATTTTTAGATTGGAAGAACATCGCATCATTTCCGCCGGGATTCGATCCGGGACGCACGCATTCGCTCGCATTACTAGTCGCACGCTCTACCGACTACGCTAAACTATTTATTGAAATCAGTAATCACTTTTTCCTATTTATTCTGAACTCGGCATCTGTCTCAATGATATCAATGTTTTAATGCAGCTAAGATATCTGACCCGTTTCGGCCTGAAATGGCATAAATTTTATTGTTTGTTCAAGCGCCCTTTTCAGTGGGAAAAAATTTTCCAATTTGGCTGAAAGTCCATGTCCTATGGTAATTTTTCCTGCTCTTTCCGAATCCGCCTTCAGATTTGGCCTATCTGACGCCATTTTTGAAATATGGCGGCTCAAAGTGAAAAAAACGTTAAATTTTGACGTTTTTTTTCTAAATAATCGTAAATTTGAATGTGAAGGCAATGTCCTGGTGTGCTAAATTTCTGGATCTGGTGGCATATTTAGTTCCTCTAAAAGATAGGACTAATTTTGAGGTGGAATTCAATATGGCGGATACAAGATGGCGCCCGAAACCCAGGAAAAATATGGCCTTTTCGAAAAAATTATCAAACTTGCACGAAATTTTGTATCCGGGGGTTTTTGGGGTCGCTGATGACGAATATGACAACGGATTTTCAAAATTTCAAGATGGCGACCAAATACTGCGCATGCGCAAGTGAGGGAAGTACCTATTTCAGAGTTATTGGGCTGAAATCCGGCACCCGGGGGTTTTCGAGGTCGCTGATGACGAATGTGACAACGGATTTTCAAAATTTCAAGATGGCGACCCAATACTGCGCATGCGCAAGTGAGGGAAGTATCTATTTCATAGTGATCGGACTGCACCATATGCTTACTATAGGATATGGTGGCCCAATACTGCGCATACGCGTATGTTTCTCATGCATTTCGGCAACGTTCTGTCCGTTAGCCGCAAGATTCCTTACGTTGCCCGACTCTTACCGACGTGGAGGTCGACAGTTTGTGAAGAGTCTCTTTTTTTGTTTTTGTGTTTTTTTTTTCGTTTTTAATTTTTTTTTGTTTTTGTTTTTTTTTTTCGTTTTTAATTTTTTTTTTTTTTTTTGTTTTTGTGTTTTTTTTTTCGTTTTTAATTTTTTTTTGTTTTTTTTTTGTTTTAAGTTTTTTTAAATTTTTTTTCATTTTTGAATGTTTTTTTGTTTTTTTTCCTTTCAAAATTTCAACAATATATATATATATATATTATGTTATTCATTTATGCGTCCTTTCAAAACACGAGATGCAGAGAAATTGATCACAACCCTTACAGAACCTCGTTGTGCGTAAGCCACATTTTTCGCCCGAGCATTTCTGTCTAGGACGAGATTCAAACGCATGAGAGGAGAAATCACCCACTTCTTTCTTCTCTCTGTACTCTCTGCTGATGTACTTGCAGAAATCCTTGGAACTCATTTCTTTAGATTTATCATTGCTCAAGTTCCATAGAACGTTAGCATTGACAACAGCTGATTGTATCAGTCTCAAGAAAATCACCCATGTCCATTTCTTGGAGCTTATAGACGGACTGACTCTCTTGCACCTATAATCATGAAGGTCAACACCACCCATATATTTATTATAAACAGTGGCTACATGAGGGAAGCCGTGGTCGACCCGCTTTTGTTCAGACTTGCTGAACCTTTGCATGGTTGATATTGGTGTTACGCCAGCAGCCGTTGAAAGAAACGACACTGGTTTTGAATCAATCACTGAAATATAATTCATATCGGAATTTTGATCATGTTTGACCTTATACTCACCTCTGGAGGCTTTTTTATCAAATTCATGCTTTTCTTTTATCCTGTCTTTACGCACGACGCCAGTTACTTTCAATCCAACCTTACCCAAATGGACAACCAAATCAGGGCTTGTAAAGAAATTATCGCAGTATAAATGGAATTTGGATAATTTAGCTTTAGAAAGAGCTAGTAGCAAGGGACTCACCATTTGCAGGACGACCCTCGATCCCAGTGGGCAAGATGCCAATTTTTCGGTGTTATTGGGACCTTTTTTGCCGCAATAAAGATCAAAATTGAGCATAAAGCCACTTACTGTACAGAGAGCCCATAATTTCAATCCATACTTGTCTAATTTTGATGGAATGTATTGTTTCAAGACTGTGCGTCCAAAGAATTTCACCATCATTTCATCCACTGACGATGCAGTTGAAACAAAACCCAATTTTAATATATTTTTTTTGAATATGTTACAAATTGCTCTCACTCTCCAAGCTCTATCATCATCGTCCTGGTCAGATGACTTCGAATACTTTATATGTGATTTGATATTCATAAATCTATCACGACTCATGACTTTTCTTACGCACGGAAGCCCAATGTCATCATCTAATCTCCAGTAGTCTCTTTGATCTGTCCGAATATTATAGGTCGTTAGAAGCAGAATACCTATAAATTTCTCTAGATCAGTCACTGAAATGTCTAAACCATTTTCACATGTTGCTTCTACAATATAATTCTTAAGTTCGTCAGAAAAAAACAGTTCGAATAAATCTACTGGAGTAGATTCTTGAATTTTCTTTCTTTCTTGGGCAGATAAAAGTAAATCGTCATTTAATTTTTCGGAATATTCTTTTTCTCCCTCTTTCCAATCATATACGTGGTCAGGCTCTAGTTTCTTCTGCTTTTCAGTGTATTCTTCGAAGACTCTTTTATATGATACCTCACAATTGGAGGTTGAACTTGGACCAGAATCATCCTCAATATCAGAATCGTCAGTATCTGATTCCCTAGAATCGTCAGGATTAGGGAAGATAGTTACTTGATCATGATCATTAAAATTTACTTCCTCGTACTCATATTCACACACCATTCTTCTCGATTTCTTCAAACTTTTGGATGTTTGAGAAGCTTTCCATTTGGACATAGTTGTTTTAGGGGTATATACAGGGTGTAAATCTTAACTCTGTACATACTTATAGGGTGTGTAGGGGGTGCCAATACAAGCATTTTGAGGTATGACACCCATGGTCGGAAACTCATCCTAACCACTGTGGAGGGCTTTGAAGGATATGGTACTGTGCACGCTTGACCGTAGTTTAATGAATCAGATGTGATCACTTTCGACCCAAGATTTTATTCAGCCGCAGACAACAGTACAAATGTTCTTGTGTGGAATCAACAAAACGATAAACTTGGCAATCAAAAAATAGCAAAACAATTCCCGGTGCTTATAAACAGATTTTGAAAAAGTTATGGAAAACGAAATGGGGTTTGGCACACTTAGGCTTTTCGTTTTCCATAACTTTTTCAAATTCTGTTTAAAAGCACCGGAAATTGTTTCGTTATTTTTTTATTTCCAAGTTTATCGTTTTGTTCATTTCACGCAAGAACATTTATACTGTTGTCTACGGCTGAATAAAATCTTGGGTCGAAAATGATCACATCTGATTCATTGAAGTACGATCAAGCGTGCACGATACCATATCCTTCAAAGCCCTCCACAGTGGTTAGGATGAGTTTCCGACCATGGGTGTCATACCTCAAAATGCTTGTATTGGCACCCCCTACACACCCTATAAGTATGTACAGAGTTAAGATTTACACCCTGTATACCAATACCGATCTAAAATTATAATTGCAAGTCTCCAGTGCAGCTTCCTGATTGCGAGGTCTATATAATATTTTGAAAGGAACTTTTTTTTGTGAGATCCAGAAAACTTCACTGAGCCACCTAGCGGCAGTGAAAAGAGTGAGCGATGCCCGCAAAACTCAAATGGAATTTTACCGGAAAATTTTTAACAGCGCAGCGATGTCTGCGCTGCGATGTCAATAACTAGTGTTCCGGATGAAAGGGATCTAACTAATAGTCTCAGAAAAGCAAAACGAGTGCTAGGGTGTTTGGGATCCCGAGTCAGTACTGGATCCGAAATCAGCTGGCCTTAATGCTAACGTTCTATGGAACTTGAGCAATGATAAATCTAAAGAAATGAGTTCCAAGGATTTCTGCAAGTACATCAGCAGAGAGTACAGAGAGAAGAAAGAAGTGGGTGATTTCTCCTCTCATGCGTTTGAATCTCGTCCTAGACAGAAATGCTCGGGCGAAAAATGTGGCTTACGCACAACGAGGTTCTGTAAGGGTTGTGATCAATTTCTCTGCATCTCGTGTTTTGAAAGGACGCATAAATGAATAACATAATATATATATACAGGGTGATCCAGAATGCGGTACTTTCCTTACACCGGTGGATTCCTTGTAAAAATCTAAGACAAAAATTATTCATCCTAAAATGTCGAATGCTTAGCCGTGTTCAGGTAGGAGCCGTTTAAAGTAAGCCGAATTAATCCAATACGAGGGCAGATACGAGAATGGCTCAGCCGCCGCTACACCGTTATTGTTGGCCCGCCACCGCGAACTTGCAAAGAAACGACGATCAGACGTCCGCGGCTCTGCTGTATGTAGCTAAGCCATACAGGCGATGCAATGAAAACAGAAGCATGCAAATTTTACCGAACTATGAATGAAATAAATAAGGTAAAGTCGGGAGAGATGCCGCAATTTTTTTAGAAAATTCATAACTTTTACAAAAATAGATATTAAGAAACGTATTTATCAGTGACCATTCTTTAAACTATGTACTATAATGTGGCCCTAACCAAAAATAGATAAACTTTCATTTTCATATAAAACATACGTCAACAAAAAAACATTTATGGTGGCCATTAGTCAGGGAAAACCGGGAAGTCAGGGAAAAGTCAGGGAATTCGGAAAATGGTCAGGGAGGTCAGGGAAAAGTCAGAGAATTTTTCAGCGAGTCAGGGAATTTTATGGTGACACAGAACAAGATAGAATAGAACGTCCCCCGTGATTCTTTCTTCTTTCTACCTTGCGCGGAATTATTAATCAGAAAATTGTTAATTATTAATTAATTCAAAAAATCATTCTCTATCAGCATTGATTCAGAGCGTTGTTTATTATAGGTATACTTGAATAACCAGTAATTGGTCCGAAATTCAGTCAGGGAAAATTATAATTTGGTCAGGGAAAAGTCAGGGAATTTTTTTTGACTATTTGTAGTGGCCACCACGTAATATGTAAGTAATATGGGCGAAAAATTTATTATTTCGAGATTCTTCATCTATAAAAATACTGCAGCGAATGTTTCCAACTAAAAACTGAGTTTCAAGGAGCATCTACTGCATCAATTAAAAACTACCGGATCAATGAGTTACAAAATTTTATCACATTTGAGTCATATAAAATCCTGGACTGAAACATTTTTTTTTTTTTTCAAATCCCTTGACCATTCTACAGATGTCATCTATTAATCCAGAAGATTAATAAATGACCGATCGAATCCAGAACAATATAATCTACAGTTCTAAGATACAGAAAACCGTATCGTTTGCTCCAACCAAAATTAATATCCTCCCATTCTTTTCCAAGACATCGTCGGTCAGTAAACTGACTACATCCGCACAACAGGCGCTAATACGTACGTTCCGCTGAAAATGGTGAGATGTGATTTTATAACGCGAGACCCTGAACGTTATTTTGATCTCTAATATTTGGTCTTGATCTTCGATTGATTGATTTAAAAAAAAAAATGATGGGCCATAGAAATCGGTAACCTGGTCATCCACAGTGGCTTCATATCTAATGATTCTGGATCTAGACCAATCTCGTAAATTCACTCCTGTATACCTTCGTATGAATGATTACATTTTTTAAAACGATTTTCCGATAAAAATTGGCATCTTGAAGCTACGATATAATAGTATATTTCGTATCAAGCGCGTAAAATTTTATATTAGTGGTCACGGCATCACACGAGGGTGTAAAGTATTACGCCCGTGTTGCAAACGATATCTTTCGTTGCAGTTGGCGTCAAATTCGATTTTATCCAAGCAGAACAAGTTGTAAAATCGGATTCTACGCCCACTGCTACGAAATAGTATATTACTCACCTAGGGAGGGAAAGTAGGCTAACCCAAACTGCGTGTGAGATTGACACCCGAGCCGAAGGCGAGGGTGACAACAACGCAGTTTGGGATGGCCTTTTTCACTCCCGTGTGAGGTATACTATTTTTCACCACCCCCTGCATCGGAAAGAACGACTTCCCGCTCACGCAAGGGAGCGAAAGTCGTACTTTCCGTGCAGGTGTGGTGAAAAATCCTTATTCTTCGTGGTTGTAAATCAATGACCGTCGTTAGTCCAAGTTCATTCAATCAGCTGTTCTCATTAAGAGAAATTTGAATTGTGCGAATACCAAGTCATTATTTAATGTTGGCTAGATGCATTCTTACATAGTTAGAACAATAATAAATAATGATATTAATAATAATAATATGAGGAAAGATCTCAATCAATCCCGTAGAGTCAGTGTAAATAATGCAAGTATCACTGGCCTCGTTACAGTTTTCATTAATGTTACGGTTTTATCGAATTCATACAGCCCAATTTGACGTGTATACGTTCCATTCGCGAAGCGAAGATCAGTATTCTCATTAGACAATATTGACCACTACAAACAGTCAGAAAAATTCCCTGACTTTTCCCTGACCAAATTATAATTTTCCCTGACTGAATTTCGGACCAATTACTGGTTATTCAAGTATACCTATAATAAACAACGCTCTGAATCAATGCTGATAGAGAATGATTTTTTGAATGAATTAATAATTAACAATTTTCTGATTAATAATTCCGCGCAAGGTAGAAAGAAGAAAGAATCACGGGGGACGTTCTATTCTATCTTGTTCTGTGTCACCATAAAATTCCCTGACTCGCTGAAAAATTCTCTGACTTTTCCCTGACCTCCCTGACCATTTTCCGAATTCCCTGACTTTTCCCTGACTTCCCGGTTTTCCCTGACTAAT
Source organism: Tenthredo mesomela (assembly GCA_943736025.1). NCBI lineage: Eukaryota > Metazoa > Arthropoda > Insecta > Hymenoptera > Tenthredinidae > Tenthredo > Tenthredo mesomela. The sequence continues at coordinate 5,065,121 of OX031017.1, forward strand.
GGCCACCATAAATGTTTTTTTGTTGACGTATGTTTTATATGAAAATGAAAGTTTATCTATTTTTGGTTAGGGCCACATTATAGTACATAGTTTAAAGAATGGTCACTGATAAATACGTTTCTTAATATCTATTTTTGTAAAAGTTATGAATTTTCTAAAAAAATTGCGGCATCTCTCCCGACTTTACCTTATTTATTTCATTCATAGTTCGGTAAAATTTGCATGCTTCTGTTTTCATTGCATCGCCTGTATGGCTTAGCTACATACAGCAGAGCCGCGGACGTCTGATCGTCGTTTCTTTGCAAGTTCGCGGTGGCGGGCCAACAATAACGGCGTAGCGGCGGCTGAGCCATTCTCGTATCTGCCCTCGTATTGGATTAATTCGGCTTACTTTAAACGGCTCCTACCTGAACACGGCTAAGCATTCGACATTTTAGGATGAATAATTTTTGTCTTAGATTTTTACAAGGAATCCACCGGTGTAAGGAAAGTACCGCATTCTGGATCACCCTGTATATATATTGTTGAAATTTTGAAAGGAAAAAAAACAAAAAAACATTCAAAAATGAAAAAAAATTTAAAAAAACTTAAAACAAAAAAAAAAAAAAAAAAATTAAAAACGAAAAAAAAAACACAAAAACAAAAAAAAAAACAAAAAAAAATTAAAAACGAAAAAAAAAACACAAAAACAAAAAAAAATTAAAAACGAAAAAAAAAACACAAAAACAAAAAAAGAGACTCTTCACAAACTGTCGACCTCCACGTCGGTAAGAGTCGGGCAACGTAAGGAATCTTGCGGCTAACGGACAGAACGTTGCCGAAATGCATGAGAAACATACGCGTATGCGCAGTATTGGGCCACCATATCCTATAGTAAGCATATGGTGCAGTCCGATCACTATGAAATAGATACTTCCCTCACTTGCGCATGCGCAGTATTGGGTCGCCATCTTGAAATTTTGAAAATCCGTTGTCATATTCGTCATCAGCGACCCCAAAAACCCCCGGATACAAAATTTCGTGCAAGTTTGATAATTTTTTCGAAAAGGCCATATTTTTCCTGGGTTTCGGGCGCCATCTTGTATCCGCCATATTGAATTCCACCTCAAAATTAGTCCTATCTTTTAGAGGAACTAAATATGCCACCAGATCCAGAAATTTAGCACACCAGGATATTGCCTTCACATTCAAATTTACGATTATTTAGAAAAAAAACGTCAAAATTTAACGTTTTTTTCACTTTGAGCCGCCATATTTCGAAAATGGCGTCAGATAGGCCAAATCTGAAGGCGGATTCGGAAAGAGCAGGAAAAATTACCATAGGACATGGACTTTCAGCCAAATTGGAAAATTTTTTCCCACTGAAAAGGGCGCTTGAACAAACAATAAAATTTATGCCATTTCAGGCCGTGAACATCTGAGTTCCAAATATCTTTTTAATTCCATTTTTTACCCAGAGTTCCGAAAGTTCACAACTGTAACGCTTACAATAAATATGTAGTAATATCTATAACAATATAGTCTCTGTTACTATTTTCATAGTTTACATTTAATCTCACTGTCGTCATATGGTACGGCGAACCATTTTTTAGTAAATACATCACTATAAAAATGAGTTGTCTCCACTCTGAAAAGTTAACTATATGTTATTATAAAAGCAATACGTGTTGCAATCATAACTGTGAACATAAGCAATTATGTACACTCATAGTAGGAGTATAATTCACCATAAATTTGGGTACCTTAAGGTGCTTTCCTAGGCAATTCCACCATTCCTGAAAACATCGTGAAAAAATGTGCTATTAAACGGAATATCTCTGCCTGGGCACCGAAAGCAACGAAACAAAATACGTCGCGCAATTCTGTGGGCAATTACGAACACGCACGGCCCAAAGCATGTCCGTTTTATGCTGAAATAGAAAAGATATGTATGAAAAACGCGTATTTTTGACACTTGGCGATATATATCGATCGGAATGATGGCGAGTTAGTTGTTTTCGAGAGTTTTTGAGGTATCGGTGACGGTTCAGAGATGGCGTGGCGCACGAATCAACGAGTCGGATCACTGTTCGATAAACTGGACTTTTAGTATGAATATTTGTTTGATTGCGTATGAAAAGTTAACATAAAATGTAAGAATTTAGGGATAATCGAGTCACGCTGACAATCCTTCCTACAATCATATGAAACATTAGTATATATTTGATACTTTCTGCTACTGGGGCTTGAGAGAAATTCTAAAACTTTATACGAAAAACGGCCGAATATTTCCGAGCTATTCCGAATTCAGCCGAAGGGCCAGACCGCTCTCAGATCGAGGACGCGCGCTCTCTTGTGTTGGTGTGGTTGTCTGGGTATAACTTAGCAGTGAAAGAAACTGCAACAATGGTCATGTACATTACTTCCATATTTTCTCGTAAGGTGGCGACCAGCGCTTTCGATATGTAGGGAAGTATCGAGATGTTGAGGAGTTTTAGGAGAGATGATGTAAGATATTTAGACACAATTATTATATTAATACAATGGAAAAGCTTTACTTTATTTTAAATATCATTTCTATTTTAACAGTATTAACGTGCGTTACATCGCGTGTCTCTCGTCTCACTAGATTTTGTCCAAGAGACTGTCGCCTCTATCGTCGCCACACCTAACCCGTAGCGAACCAATTTCTCTTGCTACCGCCGATAAAGGCGAGAGCCACATTACCCCCCCTTCAAGCAACTAGGTAAAGTTGCGAAATACCATATTTACCAAACCTTTTCGACCAGGATAAGTCCTTGGACCCGCATCTGGACGCGAAGTTAATATAATCGGTGTTGGAAAGAAAGCTACTTTTTTCTTAACTGGTTGTTTCTTAGTTTGAATAGTAGTTACAGGTAACTGTGAAGTCGGAGTTAACTGAGCTTGAGGTGGTATCAATTTCGACGAATACGATGAAGGAGGCTCTGAATTCTTCGATGGGCTTGAAGAGGTTGATGAAGTACATGAAGAATGAACTGGCAACGTTGATTGCGCCTGAGACGACGAGGTTGAATTAGATTGAGTTTGTGCGTTTGAGTTTTCTTGACAAACTGGACTTTCATCAAGTACAACGTTTGCTTCAAAAAACGCCGGTTTTAAACGTTCTGTAGACACCGTGACGGGTTCCCCTTTGACTAAAATCCTGAAAACGATGTCCGAAACGCGTTCCAAAACCTCATAAGGACCAACGAACGGTTGCTCCAACGACTTCTTCGTTTCATTTTTCAAAAACACGTGTGTACATTCATACAAATTCTTGTGCGTGAATGGTTTTCTTTTGGAATGATGTGCTGTCGAAACAGGACGAATATTACGCATAAATGTACGTAAGTTTTGAATGTAGATTTGTTGATCGTCAAACTCCTCGTGATCGACAAGGAACTCTCCAGGAATTCGAAGCGTTGTGCCAAAGACTAATTCCGCGGAAGAGGCTCCAATATCTTCTTTGATGCTAGTTCTCAATCCTAATAGAACGATGGGAAGTGTTTGAACCCAATTAGTAGTTTCATGACACATAATCGATGACTTCAGAGAGCGATGCCATCGTTCGACTAGACCATTAGATGCTGGATGATAGGCCGTAGTACGCACTCGTTCACATCCAATGAATTTGGTGAGAGCGCCGAAAATCGCTGATTCAAATTGTGAACCACGATCTGTCGTGATTGTGATCGGTGATCCATAGCGAGAAATCCATCCAGCGAAGAAAGCGTCGACGACGCATTGAGCGGTGATATCCAGAATTGGGATGGCTTCGGGCCATCTAGTGAATCTATCGATTATAGTAAGGCAATATCTGAAACCATTAGAAGAAGGCAAAGGTCCCACAATATCAATATGAACGTGTCCAAAGCGAACATCCGGTACCGGGATATGCATTGGCACATTATGATTATAACGTGAGATTTTGCTTCGTTGGCAAGATAAGCAAGTACGAGCCCAATTCAGAATATCTTTATTCATCGACGGCCAAACGAATTTCTTTTGAATAAGCGATTTGGTAGCCCTGCCACCAGGATGAGAAAGTCCGTGAGTCGCGTCGAATACTCGTTTCCTCAACGACGTTGGAATATACGGGCGAACAACATCATTAGAGAGATCGCAATAAATTGATTGCTCACTGTTGTCGACTCGAATAGGTCGTAGAACGAGAGAAGTATTCGATTCCAAGAGACGCTGAAGTTCTTCATCTATTTCTTGTTCTTTCACCAGATCCTCGGTAGAAAAGAGTGTTGGCATCGTGATTGTTTCTATCCTTGAAAGAGCATCAGCTACAATATTTTCAACGCCATTAACGTGTACAATATTTGTGGTAAATTGACTAATAAAATCAAGGTGATGTAATTGACGAGGCGAAGCTTTATCGCTGCGTTGACGAAAAGCATAAACCAAAGGCTTATGATCAGTTTTAATTACCAAAGACCGTCCTTCAACCATGTGTCGAAAGAAATGCAGACTAGAAAAGATTGCGAGTAACTCACGATCGTACGTACTGTACCTCTGTTGCGTTGAGGACAGCTTTTTTGAAAAGAATCCAAGCGGTTCCCATTTCCCTTGACAGAACTGTTCCAAAACAGCACCCATAGCCGAATCAGACGCGTCCGTCTGAAGCGACAACGGTGCGTTGTCCATAGGATGGAAAAGCAAGGATGCATTAGCAATCTTTGATTTGCAATCAGCAAAGGCCTTCTCAGCGTCAGGTGTCGAATTGATCGGTCGTTTGTCATTCTTCTTTGCGCCTGACAGGTATGCGTCAAGTACCGCCTGTGAATGAGCAGCATTACGGATGAATCTGCGATAAAAATTGATTATTCCGAGAAAACGACGAAGATCAGAGATGTTATCAGGCTTTTTATAGTTCAATATAGCTGCTACACGATCGGGAAGAGGTCGAGTACCACGTTCATCAATCTCATACCCGAGATAGCACACGCGCGATTGTCCAAAATTACACTTTGTCAAGTTAATTGATAGACCGAACTGTTTGAGACGTTCAAAAACGATTCTTAAGTGACTAACATGCTCAGTAAAGTCTTTAGAAGCGATTAATATATCATCTATGTAACAAAAAATAAAATCTAAATCACGAAAAATACTGTCCATAAATCTTTGAAACGATTGAGCAGCGTTGCAAAGCCCAAACGTCATCACAGCAAATTCAAATAAGCCAAAAGGCGTAATCACAGCAGTTTTTGGTCGATCTTCTTTAACCACCGGGATTTGGTTATATGCACGAGTTAAATCGATTGTCGAAAATATTTTACAATTACGCAACTTGTGTGAAAAGTCGTACAAATGCGGAATTGGATATTTATCTGCTTCGGTGATGCTGTTAAGACGACGATAATCTCCACAAGATCGCCATTCCCCAGATTTCTTTTTCACTTGATGTAAAGGACTGGCCCATTTGCTAGTCGAGGGATAGCAAATTCCAAGCGAAATCATACGTTTAAAATCCTCTTTTGCAGCGGCGAGTTTTTCTCCTGAAAGTCGTCTGGCACGCTCTGACACTGGCGATCCCGTTGTAACAATGTGATGCTGCACGCCATGATCTGCAAAACCTGAAAACTGTACAGGTTTCGTTATGACAGAAAACTCGCTGAGTAAATCTCGAAACGGAGTATCACATGAAATCGTCGAGATCGAACAATGTTCTTCGTAGGATACGACTCCTAGAGAAAATAACTTTGTTTCGGTATCTATGAGACGTTTCTCTTTTAAATCAACGAGCAGACCGAAATGCGATAGGAAATCTGCACCGAGGATCGCGCGCGAGACTTGAGCGACCGTGAACGACCACGAGAAACTTCGACGGAGATTCAGATTAAGAGTTAAATGTTTTTCACCGAAGGTGTCAATGACAGAGTTATTAGCGGCAAACAGTTTAATCTCTGACGGTTTTGAACAAATATTAGAAACACATGTTTTTGGTATAACGGAAATGTCTGCACCAGTATCAACGAGGAAATGAAGTCCCGAACCCTCGTCAAAAACTATCAAGCGGCATTGTTTACTGTCGTTGCCACTGACCGCACTAATAAGCAACGACAAAGTTAGTTTTCCGAACTCACTGCACTTGAAGACCAGGAACACGGATGACGACAATTCCGAGCTTTGTCACCAAAGCGAGAATGATAATAACAAAATTTGGTTTCATCGTTATTCCCTGGAGAATTGTTATTGTTTCGACCTGAAAAAGGTGATTTTGATCGTCCTCGATTCCTACTTCTACTACGTTGTTGAGATCCCCGTTGGTTGATAAATTTGTCGAGCCTTTCAGACAATGCATTAATCGTACGCAAGATATCTATCTGACAAGGATCTGGAGACGGCGTAGCAATAGAATTAACATGTGCAGGACGTTGCATATCCATAATTTTATCTGCAAGCAACGCCAGCTTATTAAGGTCACTCTCCGCAGCTGCTGCCAATATAGCACTGACTTGTTGAGGAAGCTGTTCCAAAAATAATGATTTAAGCAATGTGTCATCACCATGACTCGACGACAGATTTCTTATATGCTGAAGAAAATGTGATGGCTTTTGATCCCCCAGTAATTGTCCTTTAAGTAAACGACGTATTTTACTTTCCTTGGATTCTGCAAATGACTCAAGAATACGATCTTTTATTGTTTTGTATTTATTCTCTGCCGGAGGATTTTGAATAATATCAGTAACAAATGGCAAAACTGAGGCATCAAGGTTTGAAAGGAGATATTGATACTTGGTCTCGTCTGTGGTAATGCGTGCGATTCCAAATGCTGCTTCGACTTGGAAAAACCAAACTGCTGGTTCCTGTCTCCAAAAAGGAGGTAGCTTAGCGATTCTCGACATGTGGATCTCTGATGTACCTTGACTCGGCTCTACATTCGGCATCTTGATTTTCGTAGGGATACTAGATAAATTAACAAAAATATTTACTCCACGAAATAAGGAGAAGCAGTCGAATTACCCTCGTGCAAGAAAAAGCGACGATTGCACAAAAATATTCGAGATTCGTTCGGATTCGTAATCCGCGATGCGGTGCTTCGTGTTACACTTATAACGTAGAGAGTCGACAGTTAATAAAAATCTCTGACTTCACCTGCGTGCACAAACGTTTGCAAAAGTTCGAGCAATGTTCTTTCGCGCACTGATAAAAACGGATGTAAAGAAATTACAGAGTGATCATTAAAAATCGCACACTTAAAAGTTCACACACGTGGCGAATATTTTAACGCGAAATTGTCAATGAGGTTATGTAAAATACTCACTACTGAAACTTTCTAAATCACGTCGGGGTCACCAATTAGTCTGTAGGGAAGTATCGAGATGTTGAGGAGTTTTAGGAGAGATGATGTAAGATATTTAGACACAATTATTATATTAATACAATGGAAAATCTTTACTTTATTTTAAATATCATTTCTATTTTAACAGTATTAACGTGCGTTACATCGCGTGTCTCTCGTCTCACTAGATTTTGTCCAAGAGACTGTCGCCTCTATCGTCGCCACACCTAACCCGTAGCGAACCAATTTCTCTTGCTACCGCCGATAAAGGCGAGAGCCACAGATATTCTCGCGAGTGCCACTTATAGAAGTTGGTGAGTATATATAGAGGCGGAAGATCTCATCAACAAGCATGGCTTGATCCCAGTGCCGAACTTAGCAGTAGGCTGAGTAGGCGCCAGCCTACAGGCCCCCACCAAATAAAGGCCCCCACCAAATTATATTGATTCAGGTTTCCAGTAGAAATCTATCATTCATAACCATAATAAGCACTCCGTACTGCAGAATAATTAAAATACATGTATCGATTATAGAAAAATCACTAAACATTTTTTTTTTTATCACAAAAAGAAATAATAATATAGTACTCAATTTGACCAGCCTGCATCACTATGGGACTATGGGAGCTTTCCATCTACAGACAAAAATCGACACAGTCAGACACACAGCAATACGATTGGTCCTTCCGTTAGATGCAGCTAATCATAATACTGTGTGTCTGACTGTGTCGATTTTTGTCTGTAGATGGAACGCTTCCTATATCAGCGGAAATAATATTGTTTTGTATATTCGCTGTGTGCGGAAAGCCATGTGGCGCCACGGCCGGTTGAACTCAGCGTATTTTGTTGGACAAGCTAGCATTGATTTACATACGCGATGTGTTGTTGAAGTAATTTTAATACAAGAACGTTCATATTCGTTATTTTCTATTGGTACGCGAGTCCAGCAAAATTCGCATATCTCGCCATCATGGGCGTTCTGAGTCGTTCTCAGCCGCTATAGTATGGCACTGCACACAGCGAATAGCAGACGGTTTTCATATATGGGTAGTTCTACAGACGGTGGAATAAAACACGACAATTATGTGAATCTCATTTTTTGTCGATAATTGAGACAAAAAGTATGTAGAGGTCAAGGATGTACTATAAAATAACCAATCTCAAACGGGCCAGACAAAATTACGGCGAATATCAATTTTATAGCTGTTTTTCGATTTTCGATGGACAGGGAAGTGAGAAAATGTGAAGGGAAGTGGAAATTAAATCGAAAGTTGTATATTAAGTCGGTGTTTAAAGTAGTATTATTATATTTTGAGCACAATGTATTTCATAAACCAACTTGAAATCAACAAAATATATAGGGATTTGTTTATTGTAGCTGCCAGGGAAATGATAACCTATCCAGAGAAGTGAAATTCATAAAACAATCTCTTTCACTCTTGCGCTTTTTTCTAATATTACTTCTCTACTTTGAGACTTTTTCTTTGGTTGAAGCAAAGAAAAAAAAAAAAAATTCTCACTTCCCTGTCTACGCAAAGGGATGATGCACAGGGAAGTGATACACAGGGAAGTGATATTTTCGATGTATTTCGGCAAAATCACTAAATAAATATATTTTAAATCAAATTTAATGTTATTGAATTAATGCATGCAAGCTAACCTAACAATATTGTGTAATAATATCTAAAACATATTCAATATTGTTTATATAAATGGATACCAGGGGAGTGAGAAGTTGTCTGGTCCAGACTCGATAACCGGCAATGACCGCACAGCCCTGACCAACCGCTTGACGAGTTGGCCGAAACACGAGTTTCATTAGGCTAACTTAACTTCGTACTTTGATAAGTGAGAACAGTAAGGTCGCGTACTATTCATTTTGGGAGTGATTTTAACGTATTCGTAACCGGCAGGGAAGTGATACAAAATTTGTTCGCCTATATTCAGTAATGAATAAAGTGATAAAAATATGGAATTTCAACATGATTATTTAGGTTAAATTCAAGTAACACTTATCGTAACTCTTATTTGAGTGGTATTTTTTACTAATCAACCTTTTATACACTTTTATTGTGACTTAGGTCGCAAATTCTGAGAATTCGCCCCACAGGGAAGTGATAATTTTCCCTATTTGAGATCATTTTTGTCTGAAAATTTTTTATTCAAACGAGTTGAATTTCAGTGCCCAGCTACAAGCCGAGTTAAACTTAATTAATATATCGTGATAAATAACTTTAATTGCTAAATTGAGGAGCTACGAAGTGAGCCTCTCAAAATTCCCTGATCTGTAAAACTACCCATATATTTGTATGTTCTTCTTCTTCTTCATTTAAAGACTTAACGCCCGTTTGAGCATGTAGTCGATCGTACATATTTGTACGTGTATCTGTATATTCGTGTTTATAACCTGTGCTCTTTTGAGATCGTTAAGAACGCCGTTTGCATAAAAGACTGCCATACCGACTAGTGGTATATTATTGGATGTATAAGTAAATATCGACCCCTTAGTGGTAAAACATGCTACCCGAGAATATGCTGGGAAAACATGCTACCCGAAAATAAGCTGGGAAAACATGCTACCCGAGAATAAGCTGGGAAAACATGCTACCCCAGAATAAGCTGGGAAAACATGCTAGCCGAGAATAGGCTGGGAAAACATGCTAGCCGAGAATGAGTTTCAAGAACATACTATCTCACGTCAGAAATTTTTTGGAGCAAAATTTGGTTGGTAACACTGCTGCTCGCATAAAGACGAACAAAACGATCTTCATTCCAATTTTTATACAGAAAGTCTACATAGTCTAACTATTATCGATCATTTGTAAACATTTGTTGACATACTCGATTGCGGATACTTGCTTTTTTTTCTCATGTCATATTTATTTGAATGATCGTGAAGAATATAAAATGTTATTAACTTTATGTAGATATATCAGAAATTGAAGTATATAGTATATGGGCCATTCCTTCCAAAAATTCCATTCATGGAATTTTTTCTCACGACTAATGTATCTCCAAATACATGTCTGCCTGAAAATAAGTCAACTTTTGAACCGGGGATCCAAAAAATCTGAAAAAATTGAGACGTTTATTTTTTGCCTTCCCTTCCATCATACTCGAAGAAAAAGGAAATCATAAAGGGTGAGGGTCCACGCCAGGTCGAGTTGGCGTAGAATGGCCCATATACTATATACTTCAATTTCTGACATATATCTACATAAAGTTAATAACATTTTATATTCTTCACGATCTTTCAAATAAATATGACATGAGAAAAAAAAAAAACAACAAGTATCCGCAATCGAGTATGTCAACAAATGTTCACAAATGATCGATAATAGTTAGACTGTGTAGACTTTCTGTATAAAAATTGGAATGAAGATCGTTTTGTTCGTCTTTATGCGAGCAGCAGTGTTACCAACCAAATTTTGCTCCAAAAAATTTCTGACGTGAGATAGTATATTCTTGAAACTCATTCTCGGCTAGCATGTTTTCCCAGCTTATTCTGGGGTACCATGTTTTCCCAGCTTATTCTCGGGTAGCATGTTTTCCCAGCATATTCTCGGGTAGCATGTTTTACCACTAAGGGGTCGATATGTATACCCAGATAGGATTATAGGAATCGTACCACGTGACATCACGAGGTCGTCACAATTCGTATTTACCCTATACGAATTACTTTTAAGGGGGGGGTTTACCCAATCAGTTACCGATTTGTCTATGTTCTCCTAAACGGGGTAATCAATCGACTTGTCCTTTCGGCAGCCGATGTTTGATGAGTAATGAGTTCGAATTGGTACGTTTGATCGGATGAAATCGGGATTTTTTATTTTTTTTCGATCGAAAAGTCCTGGCGTGCCATTTATTGCGACTTATATCAAAGCCCATGCATCAAACATGTAAAATCGAGCTCTGTCGCCCGATTCTGTGAGGGATTCTGAACAGAACCATCCCAAAACATCTTTGTTTTCGACAACGATTCAGGAGACGCTTGGATTACACGTTTTTGTGGTAATTTTTGCGATTGTCAGAGGCTGGGGGCGGCCATTGCCGCTACAGCTGCTGCAGCTGCTGATATAATGCGGTGGTCCCCAGAACACCCGTGAGATGTCACCGTAAAAGTATACTATACTAGGGTGGTCGTTAAAAATTAAATTTCATCAGACGCCCCTTGAAAAATTTCCTTTTCGTCTAAAAACATGCGTACAATTTTTTTTTTTTTTTTTAATGAAAAGAACACGTGCCGCAAGGCGATCATAGATTTTGTTTTTCAACCTGCAGTTTTTTGGATATGTCTTACATGATGTGTAGATTTGACGAACAACCCATCGAAATTTCAAAATTTCAAATTTTTATCTTTTTTCGATGGGTTTTTCGTCAAATCTGCAGATTAGGTAAGACATTTCCAAAAAACTGCAGGTTAAAAAACAAAATCTATGATCGCCTTGCGGCACGTGTTCTTTTCATTAAAAAAAAAAAAAAAAATTGCACGCGTGTTTTTAGACAAAAAGAAAACTTTTCAGGGGGCGTCTGATGAAATTTAATTTTTAACGACCACCCTAATACTATACTATAGTAAAAGGATGAAGTTCAGATGGGCGCGTGGCGACATCTCACGGGCGTTCTGGGAACCACCGCGTTATATCAGCAGCTGTAGCGGCAATGGCCGCCCCCAGCCTCTGACAATCGCGAAAATTACCACAAAAACGTGTAATCCAAGCGTCTCCTGAATCGTTGTCGAAAACAAAGATGTTTTGGGATGGTTCTGTTCAGAATCCCTCACAGAATCGGGTGACAGAGCTCGATTTTACATGTTTGATGCATGGGCTTTGACATAAGTCGCAATAAATGGCACGCCAGGACTTTTCGATCGAAAAAAAATAAAAAATCCCGATTTCATCCGATCAAACGTACCAGTTCGAACTCATTACTCGTCAAACATCGGCTGCCGAAAGGACAAGTCGATTGATTATCCCGTTTAGGAGAAAATAGACAAATCGGTAACTGATTGGGTAAACCCCCCCTTAAGATGATTGAAATTAAAATGGAAGACAAATATACTTCTCGTGCAATAGTAACCGTAAAAAAGCTTTCGATGTAATTCGATTGTAATAATCGACGTATTCTTATTATGTTAAATAAGCTATAAAAGAATAATCCTACAATCTACATATTCATTTCCGATTTTTCCTGCCCACTAGTAGGCCCCCACCATTTTACTGCCTACAAGCCCCCACCAGTCATAGTTCGGCACTGCTTGATCCCGCTACAGCACTGATCCTATGGTGGTGATGTCAATATACAGACATCAAGGTACGACATCGGAATACCCAGGCTCGACCGGTACCTTCGCTCACTGGCTAACCGCTTTGTTCAAAAGCTCCTCCTCCTCCTCCTCCTCCTCCTCCCCCCCCCCCCCCCCCCGCCCCCCCAAATCTAGTGTTAAATTAATTTTTGTTTTTCTCGCGTACCCAGCACACCACGTGACCTCCATTTTTCGTATAGTGGTTTAGAAAGATCGCAACGCGTTTATACTAAAACGTACAACGTTTAATTTCACTCTTCGCAAAGCTCTATACTAATTTTTGTTATTCGAGTCCATTACAGATTTTAGTCACAGTACCTCGATTATCCCTAAATTCTTATATTTTATGTTAACTTTTCATATGCAATCAAACAAATATTCATACTAAAAGTTTCTCCGTGTGATTTTCCTTGGGAACGTCCTTTAGATCTTACATTCAAAGCAAAGGTTGGCTGGCAAATCTATTTCATCTTGGTTGAGAGATATATGGTCAGAACATTTTTTTGGGAATAATAGTTCAACTAAGACTCTTCGTCGTAACTCATATGGTTTGGAGATGATGGCGTCTGGTGGCATATGATGTCGGATATGATGGCGTAAATTTTAACTAGTGCCTTAGTGTTAATTAACAATTCAAGTGAGGAACTGTGAGTTTTTGAACGAGTTACAGTCAAATTGTCCGATCGGAAAATTCAAAGGCGAGTAGGTTTCTATTGTTTCGATGTGAGTCACGGTGCCCCTCAAGCAAGGAAAAGTGGACCAAAAATGGATCCAAAATCGGCTAACGCAGAAAGTTTCTATATTTTTTGTAGATTAAGAAAATGTTAAGCTGAAAATCCTGGCTGATCGGTTTCGCAAGTTATAGCCGTTTTCGTATTTATACCGCGCACGTTCATGAAAAGCAGGGTAGAACACTTTACTACGCACATGCAATCGACCTCTTGATCCCAATTATATGAGAAAATTAAGTATGTATTAATGATTTTTCATTGAAAGACTCGTTTTTTTTTTTTTCGAAAATTGATTGATTGATTGACTGACTTTTCCACTATTCCCGTTTTTGCAACGTATCTTAATAACAGATTTCCTGATTGAAAATTTGAATGATTTTTAGCGTTCATGATATAATTTTTGAAGCAAGATTGTAGAAACCACTTTTAGCTTGACCCAGAATCAACGACGAGGACGTAGAGATTAACTGATCCCTTCTTTTTTTTCTACTTTTTTTTTTTTTATTTTTTTTTCTTTCTAACAGAAGATCAGTTGAGGAGGTTGGCTAGTCAAAAATGACTAGTTTGTCATGAATTGATTACGACATAGTCGCCACATTGAGTAGTCATCGAATTATTATATTCGTAAACTGATGGTTACCCTGACATGTCCAGAAACAAGATAATACCCAAATTATGAACAAATGGCTAGATATCAAGTTTTCATTTTGAATTGCTTTGAAACGATAAAAAATCTAGTAGATTAGTGCGATTACAGTCTACGATGGCTCATTTTGTCCAGAAAACTGTTTCCCACAAATTCACCACAACAGATTATTTTCTCTGTCAATCGGCAATTCAATGTGGTTATTTGTTGATTGAAATCGGTATACGAGCAATCTTGTAAAATTGAATATTCACCGTCACCAACATGATGAAAAAAAAGCCTTAGGCGAATCATAGAGAATAGTTTCCTGAGGAAAATAAGCCATCGTAGACTGTAATCGAACCAATCTACTAGATTTTTTATCGTTTTAAAGCAATTGAAAAGAAAAAAATAAAAAAATGAAAAATCGATATCCAGCCATTTGTTCATAATTTGGGTATTATTTTGTTTCTGGACATGTCAGGGAAATCATCAGTTCACGAATATAATAATTCGATGAATACTCAATATGACGACTATGCCGTAATCAATTTATGAAAAACTAGTCATTTTTTACTAGCCAACCCCCTTAATCACTACGTCCTCGTCGTTGATCCTGGGTCAAGCTAAAAATAGTTTCTACACTCTTACTTTAAAAATTATATCATGAACGCTTAAAATTATTCAAATTTTCAATTAGGAAATCTGTTGATACGTTGCAAAAACGGGAATAGTGGAGAAGCGGCATTATTCAGAGGCCGGTAATTAACGTATCAAATAATGTTCCGTACCGGAGATATATTCACAACATCAATTAAATTCCTTTCTGATATTATTCTAAATTTTCAAACAACACAAATCTTTCCACAGTTATTCACATCATTTCTATCAATTATTAATAAAGCTAAATTCTTCTAGTTTAAGAGAAAAAGGTTAATGTAACGGTTGAATATGACGTGAAGACTCTTATACATCTCTCATAATAGCTTCACTTTCATAAAATTTACGAACCATAAATAGCCAGAGAGATGCACAACTCAAGTGGCCAACACATGGCTCTCGTTCTAGCACAGGTCTACAGAAAATATATAAAAGGAGGGTCAGTCGCATGGTCCTTTAAGATACATCTTTTTTACCGCCACTCTTGGGTTTTCCAATTTTATAAACAATTCGACAATTCTACCCCTACTTTGGGACTCAGGGAGGCCTCGGAAAGGAGAGCCACAGTTCAGTTCACTAGCAACATCCAAACAGTTCGAATCTTTACCTCATATTCAACCTATATAAAATTTGTAAACAATCTCTGAATTATATTCCGTCTCGTTCTCGATATTATCATGTAGTTCCCCTTCGGTCCGCTAGATGTCACAACCTTTAGCGAAACTAAAAAGTGGGGGAACTGCTCGGGCGCTTGTCCCGGCAGCGCCAAACCATTCTCATATCGCTTCGTTGTGCGCGAGAAGTCACACCTCTGGCGAGACGTTCAAAAAAAAAAAAAAAAAAAAGAAAGAAAGAAAGAATACGAAAGATGTCTAAAAGGAAGGCTAATCTTGACAAAATTCGAGCCAAGGTGCAGAAGATGCAGCAAGATTTGGCAGTTTTAACCCCCTTGCTAGTGGAAGAGGGATCTTCTGAATACGATTCCGAAGAATCTACATCTTCATCAACGGCAGCGTTTCGAGCGCTGACAACTGAGGAGGTTGATAATAATGAGGAGAATAAAGGTAATTAGGACCCAGTAATTCATTAAGAAATGAAGTCCAATGCCCCTCTCCTCCTCCCCCCAACCCTGTGCGTTTCCCGTTTATGTTGCAGAACTCGTTAGGACAAGTTGAGACCGGCGCGGGAGCGCAACGTGACTCACCTTGTTTATAAACAAGGAGAGTCGCTACATTGTATGCAAATGTATCAAGATATACATACACGGAAAGACCCGTGGGAGGGCGCGTTAACTTAGCGTTGTATAATCGTTCTTCCATGGAAATTGTCATGCAAGTCTTCGATTGTGGGAGAATTTTTCGCCCTCGCGCGACGAGATCACGTGAACATTTTTTTTTCGCTTCTTTCCGCTGGTGACGCTTTTGTCTGTCAACGAAGTTCAACTGTTCTACACTCAGGGCGAAAGTTTCTCCCAGAGTCCAGCTAGCAGTTCTTTCAATCGCTCACGTCGACATTTTCTCCCGAAATGAATTAACTGTTAGATTAAAATTCAAAGATATCGATTCTCCGTGAATTCGGTGTAACTTATCGACAAAAAATTTCGCGAAGGAGAACGGTTATCCCGCGGGTCTTTCCGTGTATATGTTGTTACGTTTCGGTTCTTTAGCGTTCCTTCAGGTAACGCGAACCGAGTGTAATTGTGAGTTCTTTGCTCGATGTTCTAATGTTCTAGACTTTTATATCAATAATTTAATGTTTCCTATTACGGACTTGAGTCGCCGAGCAACTAAAGCCGCCTCCCCACAGACCTGAGCACGTAAACGCGCTAAGGCTGCACTTTACCCACCTAACCTTTTAATTTTAGCTATGATAAAGTTAGTTTATCCCCAAATTTTCTACACAATAAAACCTGCTGTGCCAGACCTGAGTGCGTCAGAGACCCACTAAGGCTGTATCTAGCTTTGGTTGGTTATACGGATGAAGAAGAACCTAGAAATGGCGGATAAGGGATCTGCATAGATTTACTTACTTTTAGATAATCAAGAAATCAATTTATTTAATTTATATTTAAACTCTGGTTGCAACCTATTCCTATATTATATTTACAAAGTTGCTTACTTACTAACTTTCTATATCGTAGACTAATTATTATCGCTATGCGATTATTGACAGGCTCGTCGTTTTTACTCGGTAATATCCGTTAATTATGTAGCTAATGAATCTACTTCTTTTTGCTCAAATTATTTGTTTGTCTGAAACTAAACGTCTTGATTTTTATTTTATGTATGAAATTGGATTGTAATGAATTTGTAGAATAATTTTTAAGGGGGGGGTTTACCCAATCAGCTACCGATTTGTCTATTTTCTCCTAAACGGGGTAATCAATCGACTTGTTCTTTCGGCAGCCGATGTTTGACGAGTAATGAGTTCGAACTGGTACGTTTGATCGGATGAAATCGGGATTTTTTTATTTTTTTCGATCGAAAAGTATTGGCGTGCCATTTATTGCGACTTATATCACAGCCCACGCATCAAAAATGCAAAATCGACTCCCTGAGCCCGATTCTGTGAGAAATTCTGAACATAACCTCCCAAAACATCTTTGTTTTCGATAACGATGAAGGTGGAAGTTGTATTCCACGTTTTTGTGGTAATTTTCGCGATTGTCAGAGGCTGGGGGCGGCCATTGCCGCTACAGCCGCTACAGCTGCTGATATAATGCGGTGGTTCCCAGAACACCCGTGAGATGTCACCGTGAAAGTATACTATACTATAGTAAAAGGATGAAGTTCAGATCGGCGCGTGGCGACATCTCACGGGTGTTCTGGGAACCACCGCATTATATCAGCAGCTGTAGTGGCAATGGCCGCCCCCAGCCTCCGACTATCGCGAAAATTACCACAAAAACGTGGAATACAACTTCCACCTTCATCGTTATCGAAAACAAAGATGTTTTGGGATGGTTATGTTCAGAATTTCTCACAGAATCGGGCTCAGGGAGTCGATTTTGCATTTTTGATGCGTGGGCTTTGATATAAGTCGTAATAAATGGCACGCCAATACTTTTCGATCGAAAAAAAATAAAAAAATCCCGATTTTATCCGATCAAACGTACCAGTTCGAACTCATTACTCGTCAAACATAGGCTGCCGAAAGGACAAGTCGATTGATTACCCCGTTTAGGAGAAAATAGACAAATCGGTAACTGATTGGGTAAACCCCCCCCTTAAAGTGAAGCTAAAGGATCACTAGGCGCTATGCCTTTAGTGTCCGAATACTAAGAGCGTAGTGAGTCTATCAGGCGCTGTGCCTATGAATAGCTGCTGCTGCGAGCTGTGTCTCGATTTATATACCCGTTGTCACGTCATGCGACTTGTCGCTCTCATCGAACCTTCTGGACTATTCGACGTTCGCAACGGTTGATGTTTGACTCGCTAACGGTCAGGCCTAGGTCGTCTGATCCGTTACAATGTATATCTGATATACATACACACGTTACCTTGTCATTATAATGGACAGATATAAGCTAGCAATAGACAGGTTACTATCTAAGGGAGCAATTGAAGCCTGCGAGCAGGTGGAGGATCAATTCCTCTCTCCGTTTTTGCTGATTCCAAAAAAGGATGGAACTGATCGGTTCATCCTGAACCTAAAGAAATTAAATTCATTCATCGATCCCGAACATTTCAAGCTAGAGGACCTAAGAACGGTCACGAACTTAATTTCCCTAGACTGTTTCATGGGCACAATAGACTTACACGATGCTTATTATCTAGTTCCGATACATAGCCGTAGCAGAAAATACTTACGATTCTCTTTCAAAGGTACTCTTTTTGAATTCACGTGTTTGCCTTTTGGCTTGTGTACTGCCCCGTACATCTTCACCAAAATCCTTAAACCACCATTAAAAATAATGAGGTCTAACGGTGTCTCAATAGTCAATTATCTCGATGACTTTATAATCATTGTCCAGGATGAGTCCAGATGTACAGAAATGCTATCTTATGCTTGTGAATTACTACGCTCGCTTGGTTTTGAATTGAATACAAAGAAAAGTGTCTTGTGCCCGTTCAAAAGATGCAGGTTCTTGGGATTTATCATCGACTCCCGAGAGTTTACAGTCGAGTTACCAAGCGAGAAACGAGACCATTTACTAAGACTTTTACACACATTTGAAAGAGCCTTTTGCACAATTCGGGAATTCTCTCAACTGATAGGAAAACTGGTAGCCGCTTGTCCGGCAATAGAATATGGATGGATGTATACCAAGAATCTTGAATCACACTGTTGGGTCCTATGTGGGTTAGGAAAGAACTGAGACCAATGTTACGATAAGGAATACTGTTTATTAGTTTAGGTATGCTTGTGTACAAAGGAACGATCCGCGTCTAGCTAGTCGCCGTCTGAGACTACTGCGCCGGCTAGTCGCGCAGGGCTATGGGGAGGGGGAGTCCCATAGGACCCTGGGTAGGGCGGTGGCGCCATCTGGCTGACTCTGGAAGTACTCAACACACACAAATTAGCTAACCTAATGATAAATAACCATAATTACTCAGCAAAAATGAACATCCCATCCAGATTAATTCCTGACCTGAAATGGTGGAATAAAAGCATTATAGGCTCAGTGGGAATCATTAAATCCACCAGTTTCGATATTACAATTTACACAGACGCTTCCAATTCAGGTTGGGGTGCCACGGACAATGAGACTAGAGTGTTCGGTTTCTGGAATCAATACGAAAGAGACCTACACATTAATGTCAAGGAATTGCTAGCAGTCAAGATAGGTTTAGAAAGGCTTGCAGGAGAACAGAGGAACATTCAGATCCTCCTCCGCATCGATAACACAACAGCTATTGCTTACATAAACAAGATGGGGGGCGTCAGTTTTTGTAGATATAACAAGTTAGCGAAAGAAATCTGGCAATGGGCGGAAGAAAGGCGTATTTTTCTCTTCGCGTCATACATCGCGTCTAGGGATAATTACGAAGCGGACGCCTTATC